>JBAMBF010000589.1:9217500-11717500 GCA_037043605.1 Drosophila multiciliata
CTAATAATTGTATCTTAATTTTGTTTTATTAATGCCAACTGGCAATTGGCAATTGCTATGCGGTATTTTAGCGAAAATGTGGCAAGTGTTTTGACATGTGGGAAACTTGCCACATGCCTCGAGATAATAAATATATTTGTAGTTTGACTATCTGGTAATTTATAATAATAATAATAAATTAACTGGTATGGCAAAATTATAAAGTTTTTATTGCCATTTTATTTTTAATTATCTATATTAACCTGCGTTTATTTAAATTTAATAAATATTATTAATAAAATTCTGTTTTTTGTGCTTAGTTGTATAATTCTTCTACATTGAATACATATTTATATTAATACAACTTTGATTCGCTCGAAATCAATGATGATTGGAACTTTGATCACTTTATAATTTTAAAATACAAGTTTAAGCGTTCCCGCCAATTAAAATGCATTTATATCGATACGCCAAATATTACCGATACTTTGGCACATTCATCAACAACATACTGGCAACGCCAATGATTGTGGCGACCTCTATATTTCGCTTATAAATATCCTGGACATACATCTTATATTTGTAAGGTACCTACATTATGGTTCGGAACTTAGCTTAGATTCTGGTAAGACGGGCTTCTCATCTATTGCCGCTTTCCAACACTAACACAATTTGAATTGTAACAACGGATTTTTAAATCGCAAGGACTAAATTGGTAGTTTGTACACGTATTAAACAATACGAAAATGTAATCTTTCGAATTTAATATGATTTAATGCATAATTGAGTCTTATGCCCCGATACAACTGTAAAAGAAAAATAATACCACAGCATTATAAATGTTTACAGTAAGTAACGTCTTTATTGAATCGCATTTTCTGTTGCTTGTCATTTATTGAAATCAAATCATTATCATAAATACATAACGCTACAGCTTTATCAAAAAAAAACTGAATCATCGTTTAACTGTTAATCGCGCAACAGCAACGGGAACTGTTTTCAAAAAGTTGTGTGTGTGTGTGATTTAGTTACAAACTTCAAACTACATTTTTTTGTTTTTATTTTATTGCATATACATATGACTAAATTGTATGCATATTCATTTGGGCCATTAAATATTCGTTATTATTGTTTGAATTATTTGTTTGATTAACGATTTATAAACGACAGTTTTAGACTTATTAACTAGAGACAAATACAAAGGTTATCACTTGAGTATGTCTAACAAGCTACTCGTTTTTCTGTTTGTTCTTAACCACTCTCTCCTCCTTCTCCGGTTTCTACCAACTAAATTCAATTGTATATATATATGTATACTAGTATGTACTTCTCTATATGCCATCAGATGAGAGTGTGTGTGCATGTGTGTGTGTGTTTATAGGTATGCTATATTTTTTGTATATTCTTCAGTTTTGTATATATGTTATGAGCTATAACTAGAGTCGGTTGAGAAGTTCAACGATTTGGCAAAAACAGTTGCGAACTACCTTTCCACATATATATAGAGGCGCTATATATGTAGGAATTCGATCTGAGGGGGGATACGGGGTGCGGTTTGCATACTTTCCCTAGAAACTTGAGTACTTAGCACATATTTTATACAATGATTGATCGAAAGTAGTAAGTTAAATTATACAGTTATTCAAATCAATGATTTGTCAACTTTTGGTACAAAAAAGCATAGTTTATAGAAAATAAATTATTTCTTTTAAAAATTTAGAAAAGGTATACAAAATATTAATGAAAGTGAAATGTTTCTAGATTCGAGCAAACACTGTATAAAATACATGAATATTGTGTTTTTATGTACGTGTGTATATAAATAGTTGTAATACTATAAAATCTAATGTTTAAAACTATAAGTTTGCTAAGCCACAAATAACTAAAAGCTACAACGTATTATCTGACTTAGCCCTAAATAGTTGGTAGTATCAAAAATGCATGGCACCCATGGGGAACAGAGTTCGTTGAGCAGACGTTCAAGTTGAACACAACACACTACAAATAGTGTTATACATACATACATATATGTATGTAGATATATATATATAAGTAATGCATTTATGTAGTATATTTAAATTAGTGTCTTAAACAATAACTAGTACAAACTACGACTACGACTATGACTTAATTCTACACTTTGATTTCAATATTTTCATTTCGTTTCATTTCGATTTCGATTTCGATTTTGTTTTCATTTTCCAATTCTTGGGTGCACTTGCTCCACACTTGCTCTGCACTTTTAATACATTTTTCAAATAAAAGGCAACTCATGAACAGTTTTTGTTTTTGTTTTTGTTTTTTGTTTGTTTTCAACAACTCCCCGCCTAAATCCAGAGTGGCCCAATCGTGTCCACAATGATGTCCAGCACATCCTGCCGCCCCATCTCCTTAAGGATGAGCAGCAGTGCCATAATACTATTCGCATGCGAGATGGAAGTGGAGGAGCTGCTGCTGCCGCCGCTTCCGCTGTTGGCGCGACACTCCCACAGATTGAGTATCTGCTCGGTGGGTGATGGCTTTGTGGCAAAGTAGGCAATATACCGATCGGTGCTCAGTTTCTTCGCCAGCAGACGCCAGTCGCGCTCGTCGGCACGCGGCGGATCCAAGGCGGCGCAAATTAAACGCTTTGTGGCATGTGGCAGCTGCACAAAGTCCAGCACACAACTCTCGTTGACATAGTTGCCCTGGCGATCAATCGATATCGTTGTGTTTGTGGTCGACACCAGCTCCTCATCCTCCTCCAGATGCAGTTGCTGCTGCTGCTGCTGTCCCCCCGGCAAACTGAACGTATAACAATCCAGCTCGTTGTCCTGGCCAAAGTCCACGCAGAGCGCATGCTGCTCCTGCCGCCGCACACTGAACTCACAGTGCAGTATGGAATTGTTGCCCAGGATGTGCTGATAGGGTATGGCATGCTCGTACAGCGTCGCCTCCGCATCCGAGCAGCTGCGCACTCTTATGTTCAAGTTGAGGCTGTTCAGCACAAAGCCAAAGACCTGACTCTCGCCCAGATAGCTGCCGCCCAGCTTGCACTCGACGTTGGCGCACAAGTCGCGACTGTTGGGGAAATCCTTGACCACATAGATGCGCAGGCTGCAGTTGGCGCTGCTCGGCGGCGTGTGCTGACTGAAGGCCAGCAACTTCATCTTGATGGCGGGCTGCTGAATGCGTGGCTCGGCGACAACAGCAAAGTGCCCCAGTTGCTCCGTCATGATGTACACGTGCGTCGGCTCCAGCTGCACAAACATGGGCGTATTGATGGTCTCCTCGCCCACGGAGACGGCACGCCGCCAGCTCACATTGAGCTCATCGTGTTCGCTGTCCGCATGATAGATGTGCACATGCCACTGCTCCGGCGAGAGCAGACAATGGGGTATCTTCAATATCACTGGCTTGACGAAGCCATAGTTCCGTGGCGCACAATGCACCACACTGCTGCACAGTATGGAGCTCTCTGTGGCGCAGGCAATGCGGCTGCACTCGTCGCTCAGCAGCATCAATGAGACGTGCTTCTTCAGATGTTTCCCAATGGCCAGCTCAGGGACAAAGAGCAACAGTTCACCGTTATACAAGCGCAACTGGCCGCCACTGCTGCCCAGCAGCTCATAACTGGTGCTCTTCGAGGCATTCAGCAACGAGAGTTTTGCATTCATATCAAATGTGGAATTTGCTGTGTCACAAAAAGAGGATTAGTTAGAGAATTGAGTGCATCTGATGGGAGCAGCTACTTACAGGTGTCGGCTGTGGAGGAATCGCCAGTCTCCGATAGATAATCTTCGCTCAAATGGTCTATGGGATTGGTGTAGCTGCAAAGGAGGGAAATGATTAGTTGAGTATAAAATAATATTATACATATATAATAATAATAAAATAAATACTGCTTGAAGCTATATTAAAATTAGAGCTATATAAAATTACAAATCATCTTAGCTTAGCCTATAATACTTATTATATTATTATGTAGATCTTTAACTGCCTAACAGTAAAATTTTTAATAACCAATAAAAAGCATTTTATAAATATTCAAAATGATAACTTTCACTAAGCTGCTTTTAATTGTAAAATCGGCTAAAATATGCTTATTAAAGAATGTCTACCATTTATTTTATGTTCATATAATAATACATAAAATCAGACATCATTTTAGCTTAGCCTATAATTCACATTACATAATAAAGTCTAACAATCAAAATCTTTTATAATTAACAAAAGAATTTTATAAATATGCAAAATGATATCTTTCACTAAGCTGCTGGAAATGCATTTAATTGTAAAATCGGTTAAAATTTGCTTTTAATCTACCTTTTCTTTTATGTTCATATAACAATACAAAAAATCAGACAAAAGATTAGCTAAGCTCAGCTTTGCCTATAATTAATATTACATTTTTAAGTCTAACAATAAAAATCTTTTATAATTGCTGAAAGCATTTCATAAATATTCGAAATGATGTCTTTTACTAAGCTGCATTTAATTGTAAAATCAAATAAAATTTTCTTTTAATATAAAATTTTAGTTTTAATAAAAAAATCAGACAACATATTAGCTGAGCCTATAATGCATATTACATTATTAAGTCAAAATCTTTTATAAGCATTTTATAAATATTTGAAATGATATATTTTTTACTAAGCTGCTGGAATTTTAATTGTAAAATCAGATAAAAGAAGCTTTTGTGTATACGTTTTTTTTTTTTGGTTAATTTAAACTAATTATTTTCGTAGAATTCTTAATTCTTAATAAGTCAGTGACCTTTTGGCTACAGTTAACCCTTTCCAATCTTAAATCTTAATATCCAATTTCAATATTAAAATACACATTAATTTGCTACGCTGACCACAAAATGTTCACTGATGCAGATGATTTTTAATTAATAAAATATTATTATGACAAATACTTCATGGAAGCCATGGAGGACACTTTTGCATGTCAATTGATATATTTAATAAAATAAATAATATATTTGATATTAAAGTGGAAGAAGCTGAAGCAGAATCAGAACCAATACAGTTGCAGCAATAATCCGCTTTGCCGGATTAATGTGCGGAATACGAGAATTTGAGAGTTTCCCCCGCTTACTTTGCTGCCAGGTTGGGCACATCGTAGTGATGTTCCGTTACGCCGCCACAGCCGACGCCGCCGCCGATGCCGATGCCGACGATATGGTCGCCGGGCATGTAACGATGTCCGGGATTGACATAATCGTATCCCAAATTGGCAGCCTCGATGTGCATGCGCATCTCCTTCTTGTCGACAACGCCGGGCATATAATCCGCATCCATAACTGCAAGAGGCGGAAAAGGAAGTGCAAGCGCACAGATTCAATTGCCGTTAGCCGGACTAGCAAAAGTAGCAGAATCGACGACGACGACTTACCTGAACGTGCCATGTTGTAGTGGGGATTGGCGCGTATGCCACGGCGGGCACAGCAGATGAGCACAGCGCCAAAGGCAAAGCAAACCGCTGTGAGAAAGGCCAGTCCCAAATACAGTGTCCAATCAAAGTCTGTGAATGGTGAAGGAAGATATGGTTATTGCTTGGGTGAAGGATAAGTAAATCTGCTGATTTTTTGGTTTTTAATATACACTTTTTGGCGAGATGACTCCCCTCGCCGCCATTCAAGCGATTGCTCGCATGCCAATCTCAATCTTTGTCTTTTGTATTAAAATGAAAGGCAAGTTTCCTGCATGTTTCTGCGTAAATCCGCAAACTCCACCCCCCTCCACACACACCCATACACACACACACACACACAATCGCACACACATACGGCAGAGTTGAGTCAACCAAAACCGAAAGCGGTCGCATCCTCCTCGCATTCTCGCATCCCAAAAAGTTGCCATCAATCCAAACCAGCCATGCGTATCCGTATCTACTGCTGCCCGCCGCCCGCTGCCTGCTCCCAGCTCCCAGCTGCCTCTCTGCGGCTGCAGCAGTATATGTCTGTATTTAATGTTTTATGTTTGTATGCTCACTGCTCCGACCCCAGTGCCCATTCCACAAGTCCACAATCCCCCAGTCTTCAGTACCCAATACCCATTTTGCTTTCCAGTCCGGCGTCTATTTCGCATTATTGTGCGCTGTCGGGTGCCCGCTTTACCCGCCCCCCTCCCCCCTTTAGTTATTCGCTGTCCCCCACTCCCCCCTTGTCGACATATTCAATCCGAAGCTCAGCGCCATTGTTGCGCTGCTTGTTTCCGTTGCTGTGATTGTTGTCGTCATTGTTGGTGGCGCTGGCGGTGACTGGTTGGCGCTGTGCCGGGCAAAAAAGGAATCGCTGCAGCGCAAGGAATTACTCTGTTTATATGTATATATTATGATTATTACACTCACACACACACACACACACACACACAGCGAACGCATTACACAATGTATGAAATGAGCAATTATATTCGCTGTAAATCAGCGACAGAGCTGCTCCAACATCGGAAGCATCCTTCGCTGTGGCTACCCACCCCTTCCAACCCCCTCCCCCCTATCTCCTCCTACTCCCCCTCGACATCTTTACTCAACCAAACTTTAGACTTTTTCTTGCGCTTTCGTTTTCCATTCGGTTTTTCATTTTTTTTTTTTCTATTCATATTTTTTATACTTTTGCTATGTGCATTTTGCATGCTGATTTTTTAGACTCCTGCCTGGGACATCAAAAGCGTATTTGTCATGCTAAGAGATTAGAAGGGGTGGGGGGAGGGGTTAGGGGTGTGTTGATGTGATGTGGGGTACTTTCAGTTCTTTTGAGCCGCCCGTCGTCGCCACAATGGCCACATAATAAAGCCTCCGGATTCAGGCAGCAACTGTTGCAGCGTACCCCCAGGGATATTAGCCGTGGGGCAGCTGGAGCTCAGTGCCACAGCAAATGTAATAAAATGGAAAATAAGCCAAAGGCTCAAGTCAAAACCAACAAAGTGTCACTCTTCATTCATTGCACAGAAACTTTTCAACAGCAATCAAATAACAGTAGCTGAGATACAACAACAACAACAACAACAACAAGAGCAACAAACAACAACAACAATATCAAAAAAAAAAGAAACCCGAAAATGTTGCAAAAATTATGTGTTGAATGATTGAGGAACTGTTGCCCACTGTTGCCCACTGCTGATCCTTTCAATTACACACTGTGACAGTCATATAATTGATCCCAATGGACCACATTGGCTACTCCCCCGCTACTCCCCCGCTACTGCCCCCTCAAAAGGAAACCCAAACTATATTTGAGTTGGGTTCAAAATCAAATCCCAAACAGCAACAAAGCTGCAAAGTGGTTGTTGGCCCCGGTTCGATTGGACTACTACGTGCAAAGGGATTCGACTATTGAATGATATTCAATCCTGTCGTCGTCTTTGCCTGCATGCCTAATTATCTGGCAAAGCACAGAAAACATGAAGCGCCATTCTTGGAAAAACCCCAACGCAATGCGATTGATTTGCGACCCTTTTTCCTCGCAATTGGTTAACGCTGTGGGATTTGTATTGCAAACAAGTGCAGATGAAATGGAGTGGCCTTTCCAAGTGCTGCTGGGTGGTTGATTTATTTTACCATTTTATTCTAAAAGTGTGTGGATTGGGTGGGGGGGGGGGGGGGCAGTGGGTTGGGCCATGCACAAACAAAATGCACTTGGTTAATTTCCCATTGTGACAATCAGCGTTGAGTGCTCGGCTTTTGTGTGGTGGCCTGTTCCCAGCTCTGGCCTGTGTCGTCTGGATTGTGTCTGTTTTGCCCACTGTGATTGTTATTGTTGTCTAACTGTCTACTTTGTTGCCGACTGGATGACTGGCTGACTGGCTGACTGTCGGACTGGTTGGCTGCCTGTTTTTGTCATAAGCACACTTACCATCCTTGCCAATCTGGCATTGCTCTCCACGGCATTCGGCCGTTTGTATATCTTTTCCGGCACACAATGATTTGCCATATCCTGAGCCGTCAGATTCACCGTTGTTGTTGTTGTTGTTGTTGCTGCTGCTGGTGATGCTGCTGGCGCCATCGCTGCCTCCAATGTTGCTGCTGCTGAGTGCTGCGGCTCCCACACCGCCACCCGGCAGCAGTTCGCCGGCTTCATCTGCCACATCGGCAACCGAGGCGTGCGTCAGGCATTTTCTGCGACGCACTTGTATGCATTCCGCGGAACAGATGCTCCACTCGCTCCAGGCCGACCAGCGCGCAACTATTCGCGTAGAAAGAAAGGGAAGCAGTTTAGAAATCAAAAGTCATATTAACATGATTTAGCACACATTCCCGACAGACCCATGCCCAAGAGCCATTTATCAAAAAAAGGCGCCGAACGTGGGATACGTGGGATACGTGGATACGGATATGGCTCCAACGAG
The DNA here is from genome assembly GCA_037043605.1 of Drosophila multiciliata. Classification (NCBI taxonomy): domain Eukaryota; kingdom Metazoa; phylum Arthropoda; class Insecta; order Diptera; family Drosophilidae; genus Drosophila; species Drosophila multiciliata. The sequence goes on from JBAMBF010000589.1 coordinate 9,225,813, forward strand.
GATGTGCGAGTACGTAGCTGGAGATGCATGTATCTGATAGGGGATTTGGGCACTTGATGGGGGCACCCATTACATTTTATAGCAATGCTGTTGGCTAATAGATGCCTCACAATTATGCCACCTTTTGAACTAAATGCAGCAATGGAATTTATGACCATCCCAGCCGACGACTTTCCACTTTAAATGCTCTCCGCCAACCCAGGGGAGCAGTTGAAAAATGTTCCCAGCATATTTAATGGCAGATACACTAAGTCCCCCCACTCCACACCTCCCCTCTATCTGTTTGTGAGTAAAAGTGATTGTCATTTTAATGCTTTTCTATTTTCGCATTTGCTTCGTTTATTTCCATTTTTTTTTCTTTAGAGCTGCTTTTGTTTGTTGGCCAAAAGTCCGAAAACTAAACAAAAAGCGCAAAATGTGAGTCGTTGTTGTTGTAGTTGTTGTAGTTGTTGTAGTAAGATGTATGCCTATGCCAAACTTATATATATATATACCATATATATATGCATAATATATCGGCATTCGGCACTTCCTGTGCTCGAAAAACCACCCTCGTCAAAGACGACAACAACGACAACAACTGCGAAGTTGTCGTCCCCATCATCACTTTGCCTAGGCAAGCATTTAGTTATGTGTGTGGGTGTGTGTGTGTGTGGGTGTATGCTTTTGTGTGTGTGTGTGTGTGTGTGTTTTACACCCACTCCAGCAAACGCATCCTGCTGCCTCCTGCTGTTGCCCCTCCCGCTTCAAGGGTCGACGCCAGACTGTTGCATGAATCAGACAGCAGACAGCGTAAATCGTGGTAAGTGATTTTTAAGTTGCTGCCCCACGTTCAGCGACGTCAACAATGACGTCACTATTTTTATTTTCATCTTTTTTTTTTTTGTTTTTGGGGGTGTTACAAACCAAAGTAAGTCACTCAGTTAGCCCCAGCAACAGATACAGCCAGCTTTACTGCCTTTGCAGCTTGTAAAATGAAATGAATGATTGAATGAATAAATGAAATGAATGAATGAATGAATGAATGAATGAGTGAATGAATGAATGAGTGACTCTTCTGCACGGTTCGTTGGCTCGTTTTGTATACGGATATGGATATGGATGTGGATGCTGTTGCTGTTATGGCCTTCGGCTCAGTTTAACACAATTGTTTATTGAATTGTAAAGCGCAACCCCACTCCATCCCTCCCCCCAAACTTCCGTACCCCAATTCAGAGCACACAACTAACAATTTTGCCTGGCTTGGCCCGTTAAGCATTCAACTTTAACGGCTTTCGCACACAATGCCATATTGAACGTCTGCCCACACCCCCCCCCCCCCTCTGATATCCCCTCTGATACCCCACTGGGCAGCCCTTTACTGAATGAGATGCACATTGTGAGGATTTCGTGTTCAACTTACTCCGCTTACTCGACGAAATGTCAAATCCATCAGCGCTCACAATTTGAGTGTCCTCTGTTGTTGTTGTTGTTGTTGTTGTCGTTGTCAGCGTCAGCGTAATCACAGGCGTTGGCAAGCGTCGTGTGGGCGTGGCAACCAAACGGTAAGCAGCAACAGCAGCAGCAGCAGCAGATGAAGCGCCATAAGTTTGACACGATTCCATGGGGATGAAAAAGTCAGAAGTTGGAACCGAAAAAAAAAAAAATGAATAAGAAGCAGGAAAAAAACGAAACCGAAGCGAAATTTAAAATTAATTTTATGACACACTTTTCATAGAAAAAAGACCACCAAACCCCCAACCACCACCCACTTGAAGTGTATTGCTATTGCTTCTTCAACAGCAGCAGGCATCCCATCCCATCCCATCCCAACCCACCCCCTTGCCAGATCCATTGTACTGCGCTCCATTTGCCCCGCTTGTCTGTCAACAATTGCTCATTGCTGTGCCCGCTGCGAGCCTGCCAGAGCGTATCTCTGTGTGCGTGTGTGTATGCGTGTGTGTGTGCGTGTGTGTGTGTGCACTACAATACAATGTGCAATACAATAAATTTACATGAATAAAAGTGAAGAGTCTCAAACACATGCCGCCCGTGCGTCTGTCACAAAAAAAAGAAGAAAAAATAATAATAATACGAGAAGAGAAGACCGCCGCCGCCCCCAACTCGCCTGCTCTTGCATCCCGAAAAAACCCAAACCGAATCCCGTTGTGCAACATACCACCGCTCATCCCAACCCACAGTCACAGCCCCGTCAATGCCTTTGTCACCATTTAGTCAGTCAGTTCCTGTGACTGTGACTGGTATGCCGCCAGCATTCGCCCCCGGGTCCAAGGCCCCTCCCCCTGCCCACTCCACCAAATGCCATCCACGTCCAATCTATCCATCTATTTAGGTGTATGTGTGTGTGTATGTGTGTGGATACTTATATCTGGGCATGTGGAGATATCTGTCGTCATTTGAAAAGGCAGCACCAGCAGCTACTCCGCAGTCTTCGAATTCGTGTTTAAAATGAAATACTCAGCGCTCACTCAAAAATATATTGGAACATTGTCCCAAAATGGGTATTACGACTAAAGCATCTGCTTGGAGAACGCTAAATTGTATTTTTTAAAACTTGCTTCATTATATTTGTATTTAATTTTTATACTTTGCACATTTTTAACATACTGTTTCAATTTGGATTTGGCCTATTCCAGAAATACTCCAAGTGAACTACTCACAAACTTTCGTCAAAAACTTTCCCTGAACTTTAAAAATTTATTTTCAAATAAATACAACAACTTTCGTTATAAATTCCCTTACATTTGAAATTTAAAGAACTTTAAAGAGGATTTTCAAATAAATAAAACTTTCTTTATAAATTAACTTGAATTTTAGATTTTAAGAACTTTAAAAATCATTTTCAAATAAATACAACAACTTTAGTCATAAATTCCCTTAAATTTTAGATTTAAAAAACTATTAAAAACACTTTCAAATAAATTTAAGTTTTTTCCGGATTTGCTTTGAAAGCCTCAAATGTTTTAGGGTTTTTTACTTAATCGTTTAGTTGAAAAAAGAATAAGTTTTTTATGCCTAAAAAAAACTAAACCCTTAAATTCCCTTCAATTTTAGATTTTAAGAACTTTACAAATCATTTTCAAATAAATTTAAGCCTTTTCCGAATTTACTTTGTAAGCCGCAAATGTTTTAAAAACTTTTGCCTAACCATTTTGTTGAAAAAAAGAATATCTTTTCTATGCCTAATAAAAAAACTAAACCCATAATTAAATTTTCCCTCGAATTTAATGTTTCATTTTCCAAAATCTCAAATGGGAAAATGGAATTTTTTGATTGCCTTCCAAGCCAAAGAAAGTGTATTTAATGCTCATCTTGTTGATTTGTGGTTTTTTTCTCCACTTTTGTTGTTTCTTTTTTTGGAACGCCCCTTGAACTTTTGCGTGGCAGTGCTTTGTGCTCGACTCCCTGCCACTGTCCCTGCCCCTGGTTGCTGGTTGCTGCCATTCCTCGTTGCCTGGTGTGAAAAATGTGCGTCGTTGTCGACGCAACGTGGAACGTTCGTTATTCGAGGTGGCTTTTGTGGAAGGGAGGTCAAAGGGAATCAGGTGGCTGTGGGGCCACAGGCTGTGCAGATGCCATTTAAATTGACAATTTTGTTGTTGCCACTTCAATTACGGTTACACTTTAAAAGTTACGAAAAGTTCTCCACCCAACAACACCCACAAATGAGAATGACGCCCACAAATTTGTGGGTAACCAGAGGAAACGCTTTGCATACCTGGACATGCGGCACAGTCGGCGGACTTTTGTATCTGGGGGCCAGCACACTGACCGCCACCATTCAAGGGCATCGGATTGGTGCAGGTGCGCGTTCGCTTGCGTCCCTGACTCGGTTTCCCACTGCATTTGCACTCGCGCCACGGGCTCCAGGCGCTCCAGCCCCCATTAACTGTTGGTCAGGGAGAGAGAAAGAGAAAGGGAAAGTGGGTAAATACGCATACCTACATAAAATATGTGTGCAGACCGCAAAATACTGACCATAGACAATGAGGACGGCCGAGTCGGAGACGCGTTTGCCGGCAATATTCTCGGCGCTGCAGCTGTAGTTGGCCATGTGCTGCAGTGCCACCTGGCGGAAGGTGAGACTGCTGCCGGCCACATTGATGGCCGGCTCCGTGTCGGCGCTTATGACCGCATTGTTCTTGTGCCAGCTGAGCTTCGGTTCCGGAAAGCCGCCGGGCGGCTCGCAATGCAGTTCCGCACGGCTGCCCAGCTCGAGGCGCAGCGATGTGGGCGACTGACCAAAGGACTTGCGAATATCTACAGAGGGCAGCGTACACAGAAACAATCAAATTTTATTGGGATTAACTTCAGTTTTGGCAATTACAATTTTTTCAAAATAAAACTTTTAATAGAGAAAAAAGTTCTTTACAAAAACAAGTACAAAAAAATCAGGAAAATCTTTAATCTGTGTTAAAAATTTATACAAAAAGAAAACCAATCAAAAAGTGATCAGTGAAAAATCTATTCACATTTTAAACGAAACCGAACTCTAAAAAAAAATGGAAGTATTTTACTATATGTATTTAATATTATATTTAGCCAACCATAAATAGATTCTTTAATCTTATGGCTTAAAACTGATTTATGCCAAGAAAACACAAATTTAATAAACGAGCAGAAAAAACACGTAAAAATATTTTTACCAAAAAACAACAAAGAAAATTCAATAAAATTAAAATGACATAAAAATTGTTTACAGTGCAGAGTTATGTCTGTCTGGTATGGATAGGGGTTAGTTTTAGCAATTGACGCAGCTGTTGCAAGCAGAGGTAAAATACTCACATGCAATGTGCACCGTTGCCGCTTGACTCTTGACCACACCACGCGAGGACCAGGCCTGGCACTCGCACTTGAATGGACCCTTGCCAAAGTATTCGTCGACAAGATCGCGATGTATGGTGGCAGTCACCTCCTCCATGTGCACGCCCGTGTGCGGATCCACGTGCTTGTCGTGCGTCGACGGCGGCGGCTGGGAACTGCCGCTGCATTTAAAGTGCAACTGGAGGGCATGTGACGCCTTGCACTTGAGCACCGCCGGTCGATTTTTGACCACAAACACGGACTCTGGCTCGCTGAGGAATATGGGCAGCGTAATGCTGGCCTCCGCCGGCGTCAGTTTGCCGCCATTGAACTCCTCCAGCAAGGTGCCCGACGCCGAGCCGCCCACAACCGAAACTGTTGCGCCTCCAGCTGCTCCAGCTGCAGCTGAGACAACTTTGCTGTCCTCGTTGCTGTTGAGCGCTGATTCGATATTAATTCTGTGTGGTGCGGTTTCCTCGGTTACCTGCGCATCCATAATGTCCACATCCTCCACGGAGGCGGACATGCTGCCATAATCGCCGCTGCTCAGCGACAGCTCCCGGCAGCCGGCTAATGTAAGCCATATTAGTTGTAGGCTGACTAAAACTACAATCACATTTCCGGCTTTGTTAAACAGCAAACACAATGATGACGTCATGCTTCCTCCACTTTAGCAGCTCTTCAGTTCTGTGGTTCTTCTACTGCTGCTCCTCCTCCGCTTTCGTTGCTCTTGTCTTGGCTCGTCGTTAATAATTCGTTGTCAGTTTTTATCACTGTATTGTTGTTGCTACAAATGTTGTTGTTGTTGTTGCTGTCTTGTCCTGCGTGCAGCGTTTCCTGTACGCCAACAAGTGCACCTGCTGCTGCTGCTGCTGCTGCTGCTGCTGTCTGTTGATAGAATTAGCTGCAGTTGGATTAGGTTGATGTTGCCTGTTGCGATCTGAAAAGTCAGATAAGGAATACATTTAAATGGCTTTTACTCGTACTTCACTTGCATTCCATCCATCCCCCCATTCCCCATTCCTCATATGTCAGTTTGCCCAACTAGCCACAAAGTGTATGCAATTTGCCCACTTGACAATCATCAAATACCGCAGCAGTTTGTCAAAGCCACTGAAAGTGTCCATGAATGGACTTAAGTGTTCATATCTTTAAAGCAATGCACACACATACACACACACACTCATACACACACACCCTATTCGATCACGTACATCAGCGCATTAATAATCATTATGCCTGGGGTTTAATTTGTTACAGTCAATTCGACTGGCTAATCACCTACAAAACTGAAACAGGAAATTGCCAAAGCGGAAATTGTGATTTATTATATTGGTAATACAAATTGACATGGCTAAGAATGAATTTATTTGCCAATATATTAAATCAGCATTAACAAAAATTGAAAGAGGAATGCAAAAATCAAAAATTACGCATTGACAGGTAAAAAATAAGATTGGAATTTTTTCCTCCTCCTTTTGTCAGCAGAAAACAAAAACTGATGCTTCAAAAAATTCAAATATTATGTAATGTGTAGCAACATAAATATAAATATCATGTTACATAATAACAAAAATAAATATCATCTTACATAAAGTAGCAATTCTACCAACTTGAATTATGATATTAGATATATATCCTGGAACTGCTGCATCGATTTCCCATTGATGAAGTCAAGTTTGTCATCATCAATCAGCATTTAGTGTATGGTAAGCGATATGCCCCATGCCCCAAAGGCAATAGGTGTATGCCAAGTCAACGCACAACTCCACACACACACACACACACACACATACACACACACACACACACACATACACACACACACACTTGAAGAGCGAGACAATTGTCCACAAGTAACGAAAATTGTCTTATTTGTTATGCAAGTCATGTTTCAAGTTCTACGAATCGCTGGTACCAAATCGAAATATTAATAACAGCAATGTACACACACATACTTATAGCCATGACCAGTGAGTGCTCCGCTCCGATAGATAGGCGGGCCAGAAGCCAGAGGCACAGGCAGCCAGCCAGCAAGAGTCAAGTCAGGACGTGCCGTGTGGGAAAGCAGCCTTTTGTCTTTTGTGTCTTCTGTTAAATGTTATTATGTACTAGTTGTTCACTCGTTGGCCATAGCATTAAAATACCTACAACTCCCCCCCTTTCACCTGCCATCTATCAGCAGTGCTGCAAGTCTTTGTGGCATGCCCCTAGCTAGAGCTGGAGTTTATGTGTTTGCCTTTGTAATTATGTATTAATCATGCATAAGTTAAAACTTCAACTTTATTTCCCTATTTCTTTTTTTAATTTGTTTTTTATTCTTTTTTTTTTAATGACTACAAAGCGACGAGCTATGCATATAGTAAAAGTCAAAGTCGGCGGAGATATGTAAATGTTGCGGAAATGCAGCCTGATGTGAAATGTAAAATGTGATTATGATTAGAGGCCAAAAGGGATTCGTGGGACACGCGCAGCTCGGCGCACAGATGGCCATAAAATATCGGGTAATAAGAAATTAAATGCATATAATACATATATATTGATAGGCGTCTCCCAACTGCCTTTTTAGCGTCATTTTCCTACGGCTCCACATCATCGTCGTCATCATCGTCACGAGCGTCATTTCTTTTGGTTTAAGCGCCTTTTATGCGTAATTCAATTGGATTTACAGGGTGCTTGTGGACACTTGAGTGTCTGTCAATATATGCTATGTGTGTGTGTGTGTGTGTATCTCATGTAACTGACCGGATTATAATAGTATTCCCTATGGCATACACACTCATCATACACACACTTTTGTTTTGTTTGTGTGCATTCAATTATAGACGAAAATTGAAGTTGGTTTTGTTTTCGATTTGGCTAGACTTATATTTGATGAGAGACAAAAGCATGCCATGCCTATATATATATATATATATATATATATATCTACACGATATTTGGTAGGCTGCTTAACAAAATTAGATTTTTGCCACACAAAAATCGATATGTAAACAAAAGGCAAATCTGCACACTTCATACAAACATTACGGATTATCACTTATCTGGGATGTAATGATTGATTGAAACTCGAGTGAATTGTGCAAATGTGGCAAAAGTTATTATTGCAACTTCCTGAAGCAAATTTGCGGGCAAATTTACGAGCAGAATTATCAGCAGTGGCATCAGTGGCCATTAAAATTGTTGGCAACCTGCATGCAGCTAAAGATTAATCAAAATGTGCCACATGAAATCGTTAAATTTCAGATTCACAGCTCCAATGTTGTAGCACACACACACACACACACACAAACAAACACACATTGAGAATGTCATCGCCTTATCAGCCAGACATTTGATGTACTTTGCTGGAATGCTGCTGGTTTGCACATTTTTAATACCCTGTAATTTTTGGGAATGACTGCGAAGGGTGGCATAAATTGGTACAATATGCAACAGTCAAATTTGTATATATATAAATTTTGCATAAGCAAACATTCTTGTTAAGAATAAATTGACGGATCAGTCAAAAGCTAGGAATACTAAAAAATTGACAGCAGATTGATGTATTCCATTTTCTACAACAAGTTAATTTCACACGGCTTAAATCTCTTCAAACTTTGGCAATTACAACGCTTTCAGAATATGCTGAAGCACGTTGGAACTGAAAACAGGATATCTTTGAATCAATCATTTGCAAGTCGACATCATTTCAACTTGTTTAAATAGATTTTTAATGAAGTGAAGTAGGCCAAATGGATTGTGTACATCGCTTATCAGCGGCATTTCATTGTGTGCACTTTATAATCGAATGGATTTTATTTATTAAAACCGCAAAAAACATAAAAGAAAACGAAAAAAAATAAGATAAAAAAGAAAAAAACAGAAGCAAAGCAATAAGCGAACTTTGCATTGATTTTGGCATGAAAGAGGGGGAGGCAGTGGGGCAGGCTGGCAGAGTAACTGACTAACTGACTGGTTGACTGGCTGACAGACTGACAGACAGGCGCTTTAGATTTATTGCCAGATACGAAAGATTGCGTGTGCATATAATCATCTTATGCGAGTGTGCCACATGAATGTACTGCGAGAGAGGGGTGTGAGGGGGAGCATTATGCAGCAGCAGTAGTAGTTCCGCTCGAGCTTTAGATGATTTCTGCTCAACTTTTTGGCGGAGGAGTAAGTCACAAGTCGTAAGTTGCAAGCATTTTGCTGTGTGTGGCACTTGCTGCCGTCATGCTTCAATGAATGAAAGATTGCGTGGGATAATCGGCGTCGCATTCAATTTAATTTCACAACTATTGCCGCTGCCACGAAGCCCTTCCTGGCTGAGTACATGTGTGTGTGTGTGTGTCACAATAAAAAGAACTTTTCAAAACTTCCCCCATCCCGAAAATGTGTGTGTAGGGACGAGGAAGGGGCGAAGACACGGAGGGTCGCTGGGGCAGACAATGCGCGTAGTACAAGGCAGAAAACAAGTGAGCATTCTATAAAATAATTGATGACTGACTGACTCAGTCGTTGAGTCTTGCGTTGCCAGCAATAATTTTTATGCCTCTGGAGCACTCGAAATATACACACGCACACACTTGCACGCACACACTCATGCACACTCGCACAGTACACTAAAATCAAATGCCACTCGAAATGCGCGACTCGCCTGAAGTTGGAAGCAGAAAGCTGAAGTGTATCTGGCAGATGCCGCTGCTTCAATTGCGTGTGACTTTTGTGTGCTCTCTCTGTGTGTGTGTGTGTGTTAAAGTATGTGTAGTTATGTTGTACAATCTCTGAACATCTGTAGCACAAATGAAATCTTCAGAACTCAAGGGACTGTGCTGCTTCTACCGCTTCTGCTTCATCGCTGATTCTGGTTACTGTGGCAATCGCCGCCGCATGTGGATTTCACATGTTGCGCATTTTGCCCACACACACACAACACAACACACACACACCGCTTCTCTATGTATTATAAAGCCGAGCTATTGTTGAGCTCTGTCTGCGTTTGCCTTTTAATTTCCTTCTTCTTCAAAATTTCTGCTCTTCTTTTTTTTTGGTCTTGTAATCAAACAATTAAAGATGATTTTAATTAATCTATTTATAAGCGGAGACGTGCACGTTTCGGCCTGGCAAAACCAACCCCAGCAGTTCTCGCAACGCCTTCATAACTGCTCAAAAATTTATTTGACTCATGGCTGGAGGGGGATCGGAGTTGGCTGTCGGAAGGAAGGGGGCGGAGGAGGAGCCGAAAACCCGAGCGTTCGATGCGTAAAGAGATAGAGGCATTAGATAGACATGACGACAACAACAGCAAACATCTTTAAATTAATTAAGCGTAATTGTTGTTGAATTAGAAACAAAAGTTTCAGCCATGAATTATGGACCCCGTATCTGAAAGACCCACACACACACACACACATTTAGATACATATGTAGTTACATGTTATGGCAGATACAACACAATAGATTAGATGGCGGCAAGGCTGTCTCGACTGGCCATATGCATGCAATAAGCAAATTATTTATTATGCCACATCAGTTAAATAAGTGGCACAAACTCAGCAAACCGAACAAATGAACAACTGAACAACTGAACAACTGAGCAACTCAGCAACTCAGCAACTGCACAACTCAGCGACTCTTATCATTTGTATCTCATTAGAAAAGTTTCAATCTAGCTCAAAGTTGCTGCCACTTCAGCTGATGCTGACCAGCAGGCATTTTAACATTAGTTGTAGTGCTTAAGGAGAGAGGAGAGGAGGTGAGTGGGGGGAGAGTGAAACTTATTTGGCACACACTTGTGCCACATCTAATTTATGATGCCCAACGACAAACAAATCGATGGCAACCAACTGATGACGATTTCACTTAATAACAAGCCACATTTTTGTTTTTGGCTTTAACTTTATTTACACTAGACAACAGCTAATTGAGACTTGAGCAAAATAAATTCAGTTAAAAATACGATCAAGATTAGCTATGCCACACATAAGAGTTTTACTAATTAAAGGGAAACATTAAAATAAAAATATGTCCATTTTTTTTATTTATTTATTCGGGGTTTTGTGCACTGCGACCTGGTAGATCTGGTAGAAAATATGTCCATACAAAAATAATAATTTTTGAAAATTACTTACAACAAATTAAAATTTAGTAAAACAAGCCTTTTTGATCATTGGCTTGCATCATAAAAGACATTAATAAATCAATAAATACTAATAAAACTAGCACTAATTAAACTGTAATAATGTAAATCAATAAACATAACAAGTTCCTCATTTAGAGAGAGGGAAAAAGCATTAACAATATGTTGGCTCTAATCTCAACTAAACTGCTACCAAAGATGAACAATAAAAAGTGTACAAATTAATTTAAAATGATTTAAATTATTCCTTCTATAAGTAGTTCTAATTTTAAGAGTAAAAACAAAAAAGAAACAGCGAAAGCATAGCAAAAACTGGCCTTTATTTTAGCCATAAATTAAAAACCAAAATTGGGTCAAAATTACCCAAATAAAAATAACCGAAAAATGGATTTAGATTTAACAAAACAGGAATTTCGAGAATGCAATTAAAACAAAAGGAAAAAATAGATAAACTAAATAAAAATGCCTAAACTTGAATTTAGAAGAAATAAATTTGAATGAAACCATATTGAGCACATTTCTGTATATCAAACCAATTAGAATACTAAAAAGATATACATTTTGTGTCAGTATTAAAATTTCGAATAAATAGTACTTCCGCATTAAGTTGATTTTTTGTGAGCGTATATCCCATAAAGATAACTTTCTACCCTTAATACGCTTAACTTTAGATAATGCATAGGTAGCCCGAACAAATTTATCAGCGTTGCATGCTAATGCCCTTTGTATGATAGTAGATACTAGATACTAGATACATTTTGTGTGCAAGCGAAGCCGACAATTTATGATGGGTTTTCTTTCATCCATTCTGTGGGCTATTGGCTACCTACTTTTGGCTTTCAACGGGCACAAAAGCAAGATGCCGTCTCGCATCTATTTCTGTGTGTGTCGATCCGTTGTTGTGCGTATCGATGATCGACATCTAATCCAATGTTAAGTCGCAGCCCATGAACCCGAATGCCCAAATGCCCCTGCACTCTGCTTGTAGGTAGCAGCTCTCGGAAAGAGAGATGGCTTCGATTGAGTCTTAAGTTCGTCGGCTTTGGGATGTAACAGGAATTCTTATTCTTGTGTTCTTTGGGGCTGTGCTCGAATGACAATTAATCACCGCAGGAGTCAAAGATGTTCGATGGTTCATGTTCGCTGCCTATCCCATAGCTGACTACCACGACGACGACGACGGCGTCGACGATGTTCCCATGCCAATAGACGCTGGCTTGTCCTTAAACCAAACCCTTGTTTGCCAAGCTAGAAACACAGCGCCGCTGAACAACAGCTGTAAACTGTAGGTTGCTCAAATTGTACAGGAATACAACCCCTAAAATTATGACTAGCTGCCTGTTTCTCGAGTGTATCGTATGTGTGTGTGTTTGAGTGTGTGACCGTGTGATTGGGAAAGGGTAACAGCTCGCGTAAATTGTTAAAAAAGCCAAATATCAAATATTAAAGTGTGAGTTGCGTTCAAATCACTCCGATTGCATTTGTCAAGGCCTGAGAATTATTTTGAATGTCGCTGCTGGTTTTGTCACACTGCCTGTCTTTCTGTCTGTCTGCCAGTCAGTCAGTCGGACAGGCAGCCAGTTTTGAAAGGGCATCATTATATGCCAATTGGCGATTGTTTGTTACCCACTCGTTAGCGATTCGTTACAAACGAGGGCGGCTATATTAGTACCCGCTTCTCGGCTCAAAATCACCAGGATATTACCCAATTGCAATTACTCAAAATTGGTTCAACAATTGCTGAGGGATTTCAAACTAATTGATTGATTAGATTTGAGATATATTTTTTGTATATGCATTTAAAAATTATCATTCAAGTGGAACAATTGATTCAATGGATTGCCAATGGATTAATGGATCATCAAATCAGCAACTATTATGTCATCATATAAATTATAAGTACACAATTAATACGAGCAAGATTTAACATAAATGGATTACCTGTATATTTAGTATATTATTATTATTATATAACAATTGGGAAATTCTTGATGACAAGCAATTTAAACATTTTTCTAAAATCTTTATTTGCGTATACTCAAAAACTCCATTAATCAAACACATATTTTGTATTCAAATGTCAAGCTGTAAATAATTTGTTTCCCACTGACTTTTGATGGCTCGTTCTATTCATTTTATGGTCGCAGCTTTATGGCCCCCTTATTTGGCCCCTGGTTGAAGGTGATTCATAAAGAACTTTTGGATCTGTGGCATATCTGTCAAGGTGGCTAATAGATTTCCTGACACATTGCCAAATTCAATTTTCCCATGCCTCTATTTGAAGAACTGCCCTCGTGTTTGGGGGTTGGTTACGAGCATAATTGCAATACGCATTTGAATTTGAATAACGGTTACATGCCCAAATTATAACAGTAATTGCACGAGCATTGCCAGCGTTTTGTGGCATGTAGCAGCAAGTAGAACCAAGTTGTGTTTTTTTGTTGCATCTTTTATCAATGCATTAAGTGCCGCGGCACTCATTATGAGGGCTTCCCCATCCCGCCGCACTACCCTACTTTATTGCAGCCGTCGAGTCGTGTCGCGCTGACAAGAAAAACAAAAATATACAAACACAAATGCAGCAACAGAAATCATAAAATAATACAAAAAATAAAACAAAAAATAAATAAAAATGAGAATGTAAATGAAAATGAAAAAAACACGACGCCGTTCAAAAGGGCACGCTTTCCATAATAAACATTAGCGGGGCGACAGAGCGACAGTCTGTCGAGTCAGTCAAGTCAGTCCAATCAAGTTGCTCGCTGGCGATCTAAGCGACCCGTGCGCCCCTCTCCCTATCTGCCCCCGCTTCGTTCTCTCTCTCTCCCTCTCTGTCTCACTCACTTGCTCTGTCGGTCCCTGTCCCTGCCTCGCAGTTCTCATGGTTCGCTGGCGTCCGTTCTGCAGTTTGTTTGTTTGTTTGGTTGTGAATTGGTCGTCTTTAGTTACACTTGAATACGTTTTCTGTTTTGTGTGTCCGACTCGCGTATGTGTAAGCATGAGTGTATGTGTGTGTGTGTGTGGTTTCGCCAGTTGCCCACCACTCACACCACAATGCACCGGTCTGCACTGCACTGCACTTCACCTACTTCGCTTGCACTTTAGCGTGCGCTTAAAAATAGAATTGCATACTTAGTGGCGCAGGAAGCGGTCGCTGTCAACATGCTTGTATGTTTGTATCAACGGAACACCAACGCCTGCTTCGCCTTTTTTGTCTTGGCCACAAAACTGTCCAAGCCCAGGCTTGCTCCCTTATTACAGTGATCCCTCGAAACTAAGTACCCTCGCAAAAGGAGATTGTCGAAAATGAAGATCTCATTTTTTCTATCTTGTGTTGTTCAAAACGTTTCAATATTTTTGAAATCTCTTTGAAATATGTTAAGGCATTGAAATGCATAGTTAATAACAATTATTATGGCTTATAATCTATATAGATGATAATTATTTATATCCTTTTTAAGACCCCTATTTTTAGTCATCAACTTATTAATTGGATTCTAACAATTAATAAGTTGATGTTTATTATTTAATTATCTTCGTTATAGCAAAAATGAAATTGATCAATGAATTATTTTATATAATAATAGATATATAGGATTATCGCAATTACCAAAGTTGTCTAATTAACGATGGATTACTGTACGGCTAAGCATGTCAGCTACTTACGGGATGTTGTTGGTATTATTGTTGTTGTTGTCGCTATTTGTTGTCTGCTGCAGTGCGACAGCGTTGGGCGAAGACAGAGCAGCGCCTTCTTATGAGTAAACATGTATCCAGTTACAAAAATTGTATGCAAGTGCCGTTCTGCGTATCCTTTTTAAGCCTGCCTGAATGGCCCCTCGCTCTCTCTCCCTCTTTCTCGTTGTATGTATATGTGCGTGTGTGTGTGCTTAGGACATCTGTAACCTTATCGCTTATACACTTTAGTCTCAGTTTATTTTTTTTTGTTTGCACTGCGTACTCCGTATCCTGCTTGTCAATATTTCATAGTTGCTGCCAGCTGTACGTGTGCATGTATGTGTGTTTGTGCGTGTGTGCATTTATAGTGCATACATATTCAAATACATATTTATCTATATACATATTATTCATTAAATTGAACACTTCACATAATGTTGCCTGTGGTGCCGCAGCACACACACACCGTTTCAAATATCCTGCTGGTGCTCTCACAATATCAACATCATAACAAAAACATCATCATCATCATCAACTCAGCATTGCGGCATTGTTATTATTATTGTTATTGTTGTTCGTTGCTGTCGGCAGCATACACGCACAAATCACACAGACACCGCCACACACATACGCAAATATATGTATATGTGTATGCACAAGCAAAGGCACTCCAATCTGTCAAATTGCACGTTGAGTTTCCCGCATAAAAACTTCGATCTCGTGATTCGATCTTCGTTATATTTCGGTATTTCACTTTGGCGCGCTTCGTGTGTTGCCCGACAATGCGCGATACGTGCGAGCGCGTTGACGTTACGAATCGGAATGACACTAAAACGTTCTCAATCGAACGCTGCTCACTTGTGGCACTAGGAGTGAGAGAGCACATCTGCTGCCGTTACATGTGAACTTAACGTAACGTAACTCACAGCGTATTCCGCTCTCTTTATACGTAGCGCTCTCTCAGCATGAAGTTAGCGCAGCAGCAGCATCCCCAGTAGCAGGAGCACGTTATGTTGTAGTTGCTGTTGTTTTTGACGTAGTTGGAGCTGGCATATGTGCAGGAAGAGGAAGGGGAAGTGTGAGTGGGGAGAGCAGTGGAGCAGAGCTGTTGCCGATGGTGCTCTCCATGGTAGGATGGACGGACGCACTTTACGATGTATGCCTCTTTGGCATTGCCACTATTTTGTATCTCTTCCTGTGATTCTAATTTTACATACGAAATTCCAGAGATGCTTTCATATTTTCGTTTGATGATTTATTGACTGCAGCGGCAATTAGAAGGCCTTTTATTTCACTTTTTATCAACTTCATTCATTGACATTGACGATGGGGCGCTGCTGGCTGCTGCTGCTTGTGTGTTTTATTTATATTTTTGTTGTGCGTGCACACCCACAAGCGCACACACACACAAGCAGGCAAACACAATCGCACCTATAACAGGAGACTTATTGTCTGTCTTTTCACTTTGGCTTAGCGGCAATAAAGTCATTGATTAACAAACAAATATACACACACACACAATATTCGCTGTTAGCAGTCTGTGTTGAAATGATTTGATCTTTATTTGTTTTTTTCCTTTTCCTTTTCGTTCTGTTTTTTGTTGTTTAAGGAGCACATTCCAATGCGATAACTCAGCAGCAGTGACTCCAATAAGAACCTGCTCCTGAAGCTAACAGCATCCAACTGATATGCCAAACCATGCAAAGCGTCATCTAACGCCGAAAGCCAGCAAACAGCTGTTCTATAGCAGTCAGTTTGTTGCGTTGAGCAGTTACGATAAGTCGATAGATTGTGGCGGTAGACGAGCAATTCGTTAAGTAAACAGTTTAATTTCAAACAGTCGTTAAGTTTTTATATTTACTTCCGGTTGTAGAACTTGCTATTTTAGTCTTGACATCAACCCAATTTAGTAACTTCATAAATCATATCCAGTGCTCCCAAAACGTTGTGATTACTCTAAAACTGTTGCAAGGATATGCATTTTTTTAAATTTCCCAGTCTCATAATATTGTCAAAAATTTTACGACTTTCAAAAAACAAGACTTTCTGATAATGGATTGACCTCTCAATTAATGCTCCATTCAAAGTTTAAATGCAAATCTATTTCAAATTGCAAGGTCAAATTTATACACTCAAAAACTTTCCAAAGTCAGCCAAAATTTACCAGATTAAAAACTCTTGATTCTATAGCGAAATAATTGTTCAAATTATATCCTCAATAGAGACGAGCAAAACTACAACTTCGTCGAAAGTTACCCAATTTCCAAAAAATCAGAGATTTTTGACTTCTAGTTTAAAACCACACTTGAAATTGTGGACACGCTTCTAAAATGAATACAACAGTAAAAGTCAATTTTTTAACATCCAAGACACAAAAACATATTCATATATATTTATTTAAATTACATAAAAACTTCAGCCACGGGATTAGCTAATTCTTATACATGTCGCAGAGCACCTTCTCCATGGGCGTGTTCCCAATGGTGCGCTGAAAGAAGATCGACTCGATCTTGTGCGAGTTTATCATCCGAAGCAGCGGCAACATCAACAGTAGCCTTCCAAACCGGGCGATTTGTGCGGTGAACTGCGTCTTTGTGTGCTGCGACAGCATCACCTGAAATCCAAACAGGAATCGATTAGAAAAAAGTGGTTTATATGTTTTTGGCAGCTGAAAGTGTTTTCTGTATATTTTTGACTCGATTTATTTAAAAGTAGCTTTAGGCCAATTTAAACAAAACTCTAAGTTTTTGCCATTTTTTACGAAAACTTTTTTTTATAAGATTTGAAACAATTAATATAAAGTCGAACTGCATATTTTATAGGCTTCCACAGTTTGAGCCAAAGGTTTAGAGATTTGTGAAAACGGGATTAAACCCAATACTCTTTCTTTGGCTCACCAATTGGAACCAATTGTAATAATTTTGCTTGTCCGAAAAATATCTTAGAAACACAATTAATATTTTGGGCAAAACAAGTCTAAAAACTTTAAATATTTCTATGTCAAGTTGATTTTTTCAGAAATAAGTAACAAATACTTCGCCTAGTTTTTGTAAAATGATTTTGCTCTTAATCTAACAATTTTTCAACTCTAATTTATAAGTAAATTTCTGGAATACGTTTTTTATATAGACGTGGTATTAAAATTAACTTCTTCATTGAAAACATAATATTAAAATTGACTTTTGGTAAACCAAAATTTTAAACAAAACAAGTCGATTCGAATATGTTGTTTTTAGAAAAGCAGAATTTTTCTCAGTGTGTAAAAGGAGCAACCCAAACTGGAGGCTTACATGTGCCTGATCCTGCAGATTTTCAATTTGCGCCGGATCCTTAAGGCCGCGGGTTTCGGGTCGGAAGAGCACAATTGCCTTGAGGCAAGCGAATTCAGCCGGATCCACCAGGACAGCTTTGTACTTGCAGAAGATCTCGTGCAGCGTGCGCACATCAGCAGCCAGCTAAGGATGAGCAAGAGTTTAGGATAAGTTGGAGATCAACATGATTCTCACGTGACTTACTTCCTCCTTGGTGACACAATTGTCACCATTCACATTATTCTCCAGATTATTGCAATGTTCGACGACGGAGAAGAGAGCACAACCAGTGGGATCTAGGGGTATGCACCATTGAATGGCATTCAGTAGGAACAGCTCCGACCACGACTCCTCCAGCAGTATGACCTGATCCCTAAACGACAATCTCGCAAAACTGGGTAGATTCTTGGCCCACTTGACGGCCATGAAGAGCAGTCGGGCACTCGTCTCATAGACAGTCTCGTGCTGATGGGCATAGAGATTGGGCGACATGAACTGTGGCATTATGAAACTGGAGTCGGATCTGCTGCCCGCATGTGGCTCCTCATCGTTCGTCACATCGATGGAGTCATCTGAGAGGAGAGCAACGGCTTTAATATCAAATCTTAAGCATCTCAAAGCTCAATCAATACACACCATCATTGTCATTCTCCGGCGTGGGACTGGAGGAGCTGATGGAGGAGACGCTGCCGCCGGCCTGATTCTTATCATTGGTTGCATCCGGCGCCGGTGAGCTGGGATCAATGCTGTGATTGCTGCTCGAGTTGGTCGAATGCGAGACATTGCCGCTGCTGGAGAGCTCCATGCCAATGGAGCCATAAGCAAGCTTCTCCTTGGGCGAATGATGCAGTCCGGCGGCACTGAAGATGGGAAAGCTGCTCGCATGCGTCATGTGATTCGTGGCCAGCTGCATGGATGAGCTGAGGTGGTTGTGATGCAGCAGACGTCCCGTCGGCAAACTGCCCAGCGCTGTTCAAAGAATAACATTTTGTTAGTTAGTTTTTGACATATTCACACCAAACCAAAAACCAAGTTTCCGGTACTCACAGGGCGGGGGCAGGAGGCCGGAGCCGTAGCAGGGCGGCGATAGTAGCACAGGCGGTCTGCAAATTGGAGAGTTATGCAAATGACAGGAACAATGCGAAGAATAAGAGTAACACTTACCCAAAAACACCAACGGCTACGGCTGCCTCACGCAACGCCCGTCCGTGCTCCATCTCCCGCAGTGTCTCCGGCCGTATAGTGGCCGTGTTGCGTGGCTGTCGCTCATTTTGCACCGCTGTAATTGCAAAACAAATGCAACTAACATAAGTAAACCGTACACACACATTGCCATAGATCTGTTTGCACCACAAAGTGAGAGCCTGCTGAAAGGACTCCCCCCCAAGCCGTGCCGCGCATAATGAGGAAAATGTCACAGTGACAAAATAGCTTGACGCCTCGCTAAATTTGTGGCAGGTAGCGCGTGCCTTCTCTCAGCGATTCTCTCAATCATTGCCCCACCCATTCATGGTAAATTGGTTTTGTGGTCACGTGCCACTCACGCCCACAAATTGTTTTCCCATTTGTTTATGCAATTTTACCACATAGCTCAATGGGATCGCAGGCCGGCTTTGCATCCTAGCCAAGCATCCTTCTGCCTTCCCCCTTTGTTGGAAACTGTTGCCGTTTTGCATATGCCTAGCATAATTTACGCTTAATTTGGTGGCTGGGAATAACCATAATGAAGTGCGGCTATTGATGGAACAGTTGTTAATAAGAGAGAACATTATTATATCTACCGTTATTCTCAAACAATTGAGTCTAAAATTATAGAGTTAGATCAATGGGATATATAACAAATGGGCGTGTGACCTGCACAGATTTCAACTTTATTTTAAAAGCCTAAAAACTAATAATAAATGACAGATCAATAATGACCAACAAATAATAAATAAATAATAATAAAAGGTACTTAAATTAAGGTTTATATTTCTCAGATATCTTTTTAATTTATTTATCTTACTTTCAGTACTTAAAACTAGTAAAAAACCATTAAGTTTAATTTTTGAAAGTCTAACTGTCTGCATTTTGAAAGCTCTGTCAATTAGATATAAAGTAATTAAAATATTGCATATTTAACATGATTATTTATATATAATATGAACATTATATTTAATAGTTTATAGAAATCAATATATAATATATATATAATATAATATAAGTAATCATATATTTTTTTTATTAATATAAGTTTTAAGCAATTATAAAAATCAATAAATTTGATATATAATATAAAATAATAAATAATCATACGATTTTTTTATTAATATTTGTTTTAAGCACGAAAGATATTATGAAATAAAATCATCCTATAAAGATTTATTATGTCCACTACTTATTTCAAACAAACAGCATCGGAAATAGTTGTGATTATTTTAAACATCATTTTCCTTCTAGTTTACATACTTTATTTTAAAAAAATTCCGCGAATACTTCATTTTTTATTAACAGAATTAGTTTTGCTTTACTCAATTTGAAAATAACTTTCTTAAAGATTGGTTCAAAGCACTTTCGTTTTTTACTCATTTGAGTATTGTTATTACAATTTGCCAAAATTCTGGGTTATATATTGTGTGTGTATATATTAATTGAATTTAAAGGATCGAAATAATAATTTTAAATAAATAATATAAAAGTAAGTGAATAATAATAAGCGCCACCCAAGAAAAGCCAGCTGACAGCTACTTGGATATTCTCAGCTGCATCAATCAGAGCAGGGCGAATCTAAGTATAACTTTTCAGTAAATTCATATATACATATAATTATATATATATCTATAAAGCTGATAACAAATTCTGCTGTTTACTCAAGTGCTCTGAAGCTGCTTAAAGATCTGTCAAAAACAACAGGCGGCAGCAGGTAACAAATCAATTGAATGAGCAATATGTAAATAAAGTGCACCCACAAAGAGTCACCCCAAGGAGACCTTTTCAAAAAATATGGCCACGAAAGGGTTAGAGATGAGCGCAGGGGGTAAGAACGGGTAACGGTTAACGGGTACTATGAATATTTAGATTGGACACATTGCACGTGTCGGTTACCAGGTTATTGAGGTCATGTTAAAGAGCAATTAAATGTGCCTCAGTTCATTAGAGCATTTGGCAGATTATGAAAAATGAGTGTATGGGATTAGTCGTGTGATTATATAGTAAGAGATATATAAGAGATATATAACAGATATATATATACGTACCATCCTTGTTCATGCCCATTTGAAGGCACTTCTTGAGCCGGCAGGCCTGGCATTGATTCCGATGCGCCTTGTCCACAATACATCGACCGGTGCCCGCCTGACAGCTGCAATCAAAGAGACGCTTTTCGATTAATTCAAGTAGAATTTAATGCTGCATCAGTTGGCCTGGAACATAATTAAGTTAGGCCAACTAAACAGATTTGTCGTGTCAAAAATTGCAACATTTGTCAAATGCGGCGCTCAAACGAAGCGTAAGGCAAGCAGCAAGCAGCAAGCAGCATGTAGCATGTAGCAAGCAGCCAGCACAGCCTGCCACCAACCAACAAAGTACAAAAGCACTTCAGAATTTGCTGCCACAAGCAAAGCAAAGAGAGAAAAAAGTATCTGAGCGGATCTATTGGCCTTTTGTTGGGTACTTTTCTAGCTGTGTGGCACTTGTGGCATTTTAATCAAATCTCGACACGAATCGAGTCTGAGTGGCGAGCACGAAATCATTGCCAGCAACCCCCTCGCCGGCTTAGTCATCGTCCTGCATCCCTGTCGCACTCTAAGCCTGCGCCAAAACTCAAAACACAAAATGGCAAAGGTTCTGCGCTGTGAGGCGTCTGCCTGCCACAAGTATCTATCTATTTGTGGCGCCACTGCTGCCACTGCTACTGAAGTTTGACTAACTAACAAAGCACTTAGCTAAATGTATCTTTCAGATATACACACACACATACACACACTCAGTCTGCTCTACACCAACGCCCACTATTTGTCCATAAAATATGCAAATTATTCGCATTCGAAAACAAATCACGTAGATTGAAATCCTACGCCTTTTCAAGAACTCTGCTATGCTTTGAGTGGTTTATTATTATAATTCTCTTAATATTCTCCAAATGTTCTTGGGGAAATAAAATATTTTATATTTTTCGTACCTGTTCGTTTATAAGTTAATTTAATCTAAGAACATTTTGACACAAATAGTTTTATATGAATTTTCTACGGCTAAAATTAACGTTTACCTTTTTGGTTTTGATTTGTCTTCTGAATTTGTTACGCATTTAAGTTTTATTAATTTGTATGGTATAATATTTCAATTAATTTGCAATATAGATTGTATTTTTTTATTTATTGCAAATATTTTATAAAGCATTATAATATTCTCTAATCAATATTATAATGATTTATAACATTTTTTGTAGAAAAGAATTTTGTTTTTGGTTGTCTTCTGAATTTGTTATACATTTAAGTTTTATTAATTTTAATGGGTTAATATTTTAATTAATTTGCTGGTTAATTTGTATTTTTTTATTTATTGCAAATATTTTATAAAGCATTATAATTTTGTTTAGAGAGGTGCAAAAGGCCTTTCCTGCCCTCCTTCTAACTATGCCTCTGAGCAGCTCCCAAATGAACTATAAGTCGAAGAAGATACTCCGAGACATTTGATTATGCATTTCAAAAAAAATTTCAATACAGAAAACTATTTCAAATTTTTTTAAAATTATCCAGTTGCTCCTTTTTATTTTACGAAGTTTAAAGTCTTTTACATATGCTTTAACTCCTGCCAAAATTTGATTAGATAATCGGTTAATAAAAATGAATAATGCGTCCTGAGAACGGTCACAGCAGGTACAGTGGAGCGTGCCGTGACGACTCATTAGTAATTGATGGAAAAGTGTAAACTTTTACGCTTCTCGAAGCGTTACGTGACAAGCGGCAACAACATTATTTGAATTGATTGGGCTGTTTTGCAGTGTGAATTAAGTTTTGTGAGGCACTGTGGCATGTCCTGTGCCTCCGATTGAGTGCACAACTGGCAAGTTTTGGAAGTGTTACTCATGAATATTTCACTCGATTCTGGGTTTATAAGGAGCCGTGGGTCCAGGCAGCACTGCAGTACTCAATTAACAGCTGCTCCTGCAAGATGGTTCTGCGCAATCTCTTTCCGGCCATGTATGCCGTACCGGACAGTGCTCCGGCTGAATCGCGGAAGGCGACGCTTTACTTGCTGCGCTGCATCTTTCTGATGGGCATTCGCTGGCCACCAAAGAATTATTTCCTGATCTACTGTCTGTGGTCCCTGGCGCTGAATCTGTGCTCAACCGTATATCAGCCCTTTGGCTTTATGACGGGTTACATCATCCATTTGTCGGAGTACTCGCCAAGTCAGTTTCTGGACTCGTTGCAGGTGGCACTCAATGCTTGGACCTGCTCCGCCAAGGTGATCATTGTCTGGTTGCTGGTCAAACGTTTTGACAGGGCCAAACTCATATTGGACGAGATGGACAAGCGACTGACGCAGCCCAGCGAGCGGAGCAAGGTGCACAAGGCTGTCGCCAGCAGCAATCGCATCTTCTTCACCTACATGAGCATCTATCTGATCTATGCGACGAGCTCGTTCATCAGTGCCACCATCTTCATGGGTGTGCCCATGTTCCAGAACTATTATCCGTGGCTGGATTGGCGGGCGAGCCGATTCCAGTTCTGGCTGCAGTCGGGTCTGGAGTACTTTGCCATGTTGGGCGCCTGCTTCCAGGATGTGTGCGTCGACTGTTATCCCATTAATTTTGTGCTGCCACTACGCGCTCACCTGGCCATTTTTACGGAGCGTCTGCGACAGCTGGGCAACGATCCGGATGAGCATCCGGATCGGCGCTACGAAAAGCTCATCGATTGCATTCAGGATCACAAAGTTATCCTGCGGTGCGCATTGTTTCAGTTAACCAACTGAATCCATATTTCATTGATTTCCTCTTCCAGCTACTGTGATACACTGCGTCCCGTGATCTCTGGTACCATCTTTGTGCAGCTTTTGGTAGTGGGTCTCGTTCTGGGTTTTACCATTATTAATATTGTTTTGTTTGCCAATTTTGGATCTCGCATTGCGGCGTTTTTCTTTATGACCGCTGTGCTTCTGGAAACAACTCCATTTTGCATACTCTGCAACTATTTGACGGATGACTGCTACAAGCTGGCAGATGCTCTATTCGAGTCCAACTGGATCGATCAGGAGCAGCGTTACAAGAAAACCGTACTTCAATTTCTGCAGAGTCTACAGAGCCCAATTATTTTTATGGCCGGAAATGTGTTCAGCATTTCTGTGGCTACCAATATCAGTGTAAGGATTTTTGACTTTCAAGTTTTGCAAAATTATTTAATATTTATAATTAAATATAAATTTTGTATTTATTTATTGCAGGCTACAAAATTTTCATTCTCTGTATTTACACTGGTAAAACAAATGAATATTGCGGAGAAACTCTCCAAGCCCAAAGATGTCTAAGAAAAAACAAGAGCAGCAGCTCGGAAAATTAAAATTTGTTTAACAATAAAATCGATATTTTTGCTAATAAAAGTTGGCTTTACTTGGAAAAAGAGTTGAGATTCATTTACTAGATTAAACTTTATAAATATTAAAGCTGCTGCTTCAACAAGTCTATTGAAAGTTATAATTTGAAGAATTATGGTTAGCATATTTTATAATTAGCTTAGAAAAATTTTACCTATAATATTCAAACAATTTTAAATACTTTCATAAATGCTAAAATATATATACATAAATACTAAATATATTAGACTAACAGATTATCGTTCCGTTTCTAGAACTGTGGAGTTAGTTTAAATATGTTTATTTTGATCAGAGTATTGAAATCAGTGAAATTACTCGAAACTTTGCACTACCCAACTTTTCTATTATTTTACTATTATTTATTATTTTATATTAAAATTCTACATATTCTCTAATTTTTTAAAAAATAAAAGCAGCTTTCTTTTACCTATCCTATAAACTAGGAATTCCACAATTGAGAACTATTAAAAATAAAACCCATCTTTATCAAACTATTATAATTTATATATGCTTCAAAATATATAATATTTTATTTACAAGAAGATGATGCCTACAGCCAAAAGTTCTGATTGGAGGCAATTGATTATAATTGAAATCTCCTTAATGCAGCCCACCAGAGGGAATATCTAAAAAGCAGATCCTTCTGGCGGCACATTGACTTCGTCGTCTATCGGAAAACATGTCACGTAACAAAAAATATACTCGTTCGCTGTCCCAGTCCGCTCCAAGTGGGTGTGTGTCGACTTTGGGTGTGTTATATTTTATTCCCCACTCAGCCCCGTTCAAAGTTTTGCTCTATTTTGTTAAGAGCCGCCCCCTGCTTCCCCACCCCCCCTCCCCCAACATCCTCAACCATTTCTCTACTTATTTTTTTGTACTTTGTTGCGATTTGGCCTGGCTTAGCTGTAGTCGTTGGTTGGCTCTTTTGGGGTGGCTGCTGGATGAAGGGTCTGTTTTTGGGCGCGCATGGAGGGGATGTGGTGCGGCGGTCACATTTGGCCAAGTGTTTTGCGCTTAAGCCCTCCATATCAATCTCAGGGGACCGCAAGGATATAGAGATTTCGACGTTTGTGATTTACCGTCAAAGTTGCCCCGGGCACAGCCAACCCAACACACGCAGGACTAACGGAATATATATATTACAGAATCATAACTTTATGTTGACTCGCAAAGAATTTGTCGCCAAACTTATGTGGCTGTGGAACGGTGGTGAGGCGGGGGGAAGTAGCGGAAACTAGGCGTTGATTTAATGATAATTGAAAATGGAACTCAAACTGAAACTGAAACAAGTGCAATAAAATATGCGATATTATGACCATAAAAGAAAAAAAAAACAAATACGTAACAGAAACTTCAATATTCCAGGATTACAACTGGAGCTGCGCAAACAAAATGGTTTTCAAAATAGTAGAAGAGAAAAAAAAGAAACAAACAAAAAAATTAAATCCGCACTTTAAATTCAATTACATTTTGTGCCATTCGCAAAAAGCAAATGATTCAGTAGCTGCACATGATGCTCTTCGTCGAGCGACGAGGCCAAAGTCAACGCATTCAAAAGTTGACACTAAAATCCCAAAGATTTGAATAATTGTAATAAATTTGGAAACATTTCGTAAGCTGCCAGACAGCGGATGAGGCACACAGACCCAAACCCAAATCCACCAACCACCGCCCACTTGTGCTAAATGGCAGGCGACATTTTAAGCAGAATTCGGAGGAGGGGTTCTTTATTTTTTGGTACTTACCGGTAGATGAGCTTGCGGCGCACACTGCGCTTGAAGAAGCCGGAGCAACCGTTGCAGGCGAGTATGCCGTAATGTTTGCCGGAGCTGGTGTCGCCGCACACCACACAGATGAGGCCCAGATTCTGGCCTTTCAGACGCTGCAGCGTGGAATTATCGCCCGACGACTGGCTGGACGCGATGGCCGCCTGATGATTGGAGGCAACAGCTGCCGCCGCAGCGGCTGCCGCGGCAGCGGCACTGTGATTCCAGCCCAAGAGGCGACTCGACGTGGTCAGTGTGGACTGTGTGGCAGTGACCGCCACAGTTGCATTAACCGACTGTTGTCCATGCGAAGGCGGCGTCGGTGTATAGCAATGACGCGACGGACTGTGCAGCTCTACAAAAAAAAAAAGGATATGCAATAAAAAATCACTTATGTAGTTCATTTAAATTAAATTGTAATTTGTCAAGGAGGGGAGGGTGGGCGCATTGGCTGATCTTATCCCAGCGCAACGACATTGACGCCCTGTAATCCGCAAAATATATTTACACATTCAATTAGGGTGCCATTAAGCCAAACGGCTCTCGTCGCACTCCGGCACTCCTGCGCTCGTTTTTGGGCATCAAATTTGCCTCGGGGGACAATTGTTTTGCCATCACACCCTAATTTGATTGTAGTTTCCATTCTGATTCCTTGATGCACTTAACCCTCGGAACCAGCGGCCACATTTGTTACACTCGCCACTTGCCAGTGCGTTCGAGCGTTCTTCTTTGGTTTTGGCTTTGGTTTTGGCATTGGCTCTGGCTTTCATGCCGTCTGCTCCGTCTGTTCAGTCTGCTCCTTCTGGCTCTGACTCTGACTCTGCCTTTGACTGGTTGCTACCAACTGCGGTCTAATGCCGGCGGATTAGCGTCATATGCTTGCATTTTCCGCCACTCTTTGTTAATTTTGATGAGCTCGTTGAAATTCACTTTAGCGTATCCCCCCTTCCCCCTGCATCCAACCACTGACAAAAGTGTTAAAGGTCTTGCCTCCCCCCGCGCTCGTCCTGGCCCAGCTTGTGTTATGAATTTTGAAATTTTGGCAGACTGACTCGAGTTTAATTCAATTTGCTGATTATCATAAATTGAATTTATTCGTTCTTTCGTGCGTTCAATTCTGAACTCGATTTGTGGGCGGTTTTTTCTTTGAACTTCCACAAGTTATTTTTATACTAGTCTATCAGAATTTGAATTTATTTCTATAATTGCATAGGCTTAACAGATATTTATTTTTAATTTCTGTTTTATATATCTTTATTGCGAAAATGTTGCAATTAAAATTCTTTGATGCTTATATTAAGCGCAGTTGCGACTCTCAAATTTAATTATCTGAGGGCTGCCCTAAAAAGGATAACAATTAATGTGTGGTTGTTTTCAGCTGTTTTTTTATTTTAGCCATATTAAATAAAAAAAAACAGCCAACTGAAAAAATTAACATTTTGTATATTTTCACAGACAATTTGCTGACATGCGCTTTGGAATTAAACTGCACATTTTTGTTTAATTTAATAAATGTAATGTGGACCCTTTTGGACCTTTTTTTTAAGGCACACACCAAATGAACTTTTAATTTCTTATATGTGTAATATATTAAAATTGTGGTATTTTCCCCTTTCTATTATTTATACACAAGGTATTTTTAGGTAGGTTTTTAAGAGTGAAATATATATCCTTAATATAACCTAACAAATATTTCACTTTAAAAAGTATTTTTATGTTTTGTAAATCAAATATTTATTTGATATTTGAATTCTTTACAGAAGTTATTTCACAATAAAATATACCTTGTGATCCTGGACGCGTGTCCGATAAGCTTTCTTCTTTATTCATAGCTAGCTAGTTGGATAACTGAATTAATATAACAACTCTTAACTGAAAACACTAAAAACACTTTAAATTCGAACTTGACTTGAGAATAAAATTCTCTTAGTCTACGCGGTATTTGACTGCCTCGCCGATAAGTTCAACGTGCACTTTGATTTAAACACATTATATTTATTTAAAATTATTGTAAACGCATTATGTTTATTTAAAATTATTGTATCCGTAACAGAACCAAGGAGCTCAGCGACGGCAACGCGCACGGCCGGAATGCGAGCGTAGATGAAACCGAGTTTTAAGGACGAACTGAGCAGAGCAGAATTGGATGAGCCGCTTGCTTGTCCGACGGCAACGGCGATTATGATGTTAACGTCTCGATGTACGATTTCAGATTTATCATAAAACCATGACAGAAGCTAAACAGCGATGTGTCCGGCAGTAGAGCAGCCTGCCAGCCCAGGCAGCCAACCAGCCAGTCAGCCAACCCCGAAATAGGAAAAAAAACACGGAATAAATACAGCATCTCTGTATTTATAATCCATGCTCGGTGAGTGGGCAGAGGTCGGCCATGTGTGTGTGCGTGTGTGTGTGGCAGAACAAAAAGCACACCACCAGCAAGGACAGCAGCATACCAATGCCACTGCCACCCACTAGGCGCAATAAGAGCAGAGAGCAACGAGCAGCGAGCAGCAGGCAGCAGGCAGCAGTGAGAGGCAACAACAAGGATAACCGCATCCACATCCGCCACAACCGCCACCCAAGCAACCCCCACCTCAACACATACATATGTACGCTTGCAAAGACTTTTAGTGGCAACTCTGGTGGCGCATTTGCTTGTTGGCTTGCTTTGATTCGTTCCTTCTTGATGCTGCGGCGAAGCCAGCGCCAACATCGGCGTCGGCGTCGACGTCGATGCTGCTGTTTGAGTGTAGGTAAGCCAAGCCGCAATCGCAATCTCCAATAAACACCCGAGCTGCGCTCTCTGCGCTCTTACTTCGACACACACACACACACACAAACACTCGCACACACACACATACTCACACAGCGAGAACTTTGGCCGCCATCATGACTGGCAGAGAAGAAGCAGAAGCTGTTGCAAATACAGCGCAATGGCAGCTTGGAGCAGCCACCGCGCCCCACCTCCGCTACCCCCCTTATCCACAGTACTGTGACGCAGCTGCGCGCGGGGTGTTCGCTCCCATAATCGTCTTGGGTTTTGACATTTTGTTTTTGTTTTGTAATACCTTTGTGATGTTAGTGCTTTCGAATTTGCTCCTACTCCGTTTCCATCTCTTGCTCCTGCTGCTGCTGCTCCTGCTGCTGCTGCTCCTGCGGTTGCTCTTGCACAGTTTTTCATCGTCATCCTTGGCCTCGATGCTGGTACGGTCCTCGAACCCGATGCTACCAGTTAACTGTAATTGAATTGAACGCAAGTCTGCTGTGGCCTGTTCGCACTGAGTGGCAGTTCGTGGTTCGCATCTTGTTTTTGTTGTTGTTTCGCACACTCTGACCTTAAGTGTCTCAGATTTATGGTGAAAACAATAATGAATACACATCTGCGTATACTATTCCGATTAAAACTAAACCAACTCATGCACAACTAATCGGATTACGTCAGTTATAGATAGAAAGCATTCATAATGAATTAAGCCAAATTAAGAAATTGTTGCGTTTCCTTGCAAAACTTAATTGATAGACATTATTTATTTATTGTTAATTATCAAAAATTATATGGCAACAATTTGTTTAAATAATATATATAGTAAAACGTTGGTTTCCAAAGTAAACTTAAGTCAAATTTTACTTTTTCACTTCTATTTTGACCTTCTTTATTAACCTAAAATATGCAAAAATAGATACATTGGAAAAGCTTTAAACAAAACTCCCATGAGGAAATTTAATATAGTTATGAATGCAATATTAATGATGATTAATGAATATAGCAATCAGTTATGAAATGACCAAACATATTTTAAAAATGTAATAAATCGAAACAAATTTTTAAATGGTCTCTCTCTGTACAAAGAATTTATTTTTAATTCTGTATGTAAAGTTGTCAGAAAATGTTAATAAAATAATCAACACTTTAAGCAAAGAAACCTTAAATTTATAACTACATATATAACTCCAATTTCATGGTAAAAGCACAGTTAAATGTACGTTCTTCGTTTAATTTTGCTGATTGCATGACATCATTACTTCCGCTACGATAACTTTATTTTAAATAGGAAAATAACAAACAGTGTATTTAATGTTCAAAGCAAGTTGCCACCTTATCCACAGAAAATTGCAATAATCGATAAAAGTTCATCCATCCACATCCACTTTACGAGTCCGTTGTTTTTTTTCTTTTTTTTTTGTCGTGGCGCTTTTGTTGTTGAGGATTTTGCTGCGCTTAATACGCCAACATTAACTTTGTAACAAATGAGATGTCGGAATACAACAATCACCTACCAGCTCCTACACTCTCATCTCTCTCCCACTTAACACCGGGCCACCCAAGCCCATGCCTCCCACCATCTCGCTTGGCTTGGCTGCTGGGGAGAGAGACAGATATATATGTATATATGTATATATATATATAGAGAGAGAGAAAGTGAGTGATGGAGCAAAAAGGGGAGAGTGGGGGCAGGTGGCGCTGGCAGAAGTTTATGGCCAGGACAAAAGTGAAAGAAACGCAAAAGTCAAAGCGCTTTGCTGTGCGCTGGCCACGCCCACGTTGTAGGAGGAGCGAGCGAGAGCGTTATCCTGTAATATCCGTGCATCAAAAATGCCCGCCAGCAACAACAACAGCACAGCTGGTGCGCAAACGAGATAGCTGACGGAGTGCGAGCGAGACAAACATAGTCTAGAGGGTTGGTTCTTGACATTTGAACGGGCGACATCTCTTCTCTGCCAGGACACACACACACACACATACACGAACACACACACACAGACTCTATAGGTGTGAATGGGTGTGCATACGAATTGTGTTTTTTTTCTCATTCTGTTTCCTCTTTTTTTTGTGCTTCATCAAGTGCAGTGCACTTTATTTAATCAATCAAAATTCGCATAGCGAGTCTCCATCACAACGTCCATTTCAGAAGTTAAGTGAGTTTTTTTTTATTGGGGAAAATTTCATAACATAATATTTGACAATATTCACAGCACATTACAGTGTTAGTATATGCAAAAGTAGAATCCGCATTTTATTTGAATCTTTCAAATTGGTTGGCTTATTAGCTCATGGAAATTTCCATGACATTGAAAGTAAAATTAAATAAACAAATCAGTTCTGCTTTCCGCAACGATAAGACTCATCTTTAGCTCGCTTCAAGTATCGAGCAGATAACGAAAAGTACGAAGAGTATCTGCTGCTGAAGCATAAAAGCCGGGTAATCTCAATTTCAGATACGAATCTGCACATTATTTGGTTGAGTTATCATGCCCAAAAGAGCACATTATTTATTTGTAAACAAACAAATACAAACTGGAGTCAATGACACGTGCCGTTTTCAGGTAAATTCGTGTATCAATCTCATCCGCAGCACAAAACCAGTTTACGAAACAAAGAACAATTTAAAACGCCTCGTTTAGCAATTAATATTCTGTTCTTAGTTTCTACCAAATCACAAGCAGCACTCGCCTCCCCCTTGCTTCTCACATTTATAGGTTGCAGGCATGGATTTGGCATATTTACATTTCGAAAATTGAAGGGAGCCCAAACTGCCGTTGAAGTCAAGCTGTTACAATCCCTGTTATTGATTGACACATCAATTGAGGGGTTGTGTAACAATGTGGATGGTCCATCTTAAGCACAAACACTTTGTTATGATATATCCTGTACATGTATATAGAATGACTTGACCTGTCAATTAAATGAAAGGTGTTTATGCAACATCCTTAGAATTCCCCGAAACCATGGAAAATAAAATCAAAAGTTGTCTTAAACATAAGACACAATTCGGGAAGGCACAAATGCTATTCGATATATTTTTGAAGACTATTTTTTAATCTAAAGCAATAGGGTTTTGTCTCTATATATCGGAGTAGTTTAATTTCAGTTGTTGTCCTTGTTATTATTTTGTTTTGTATATCGGCTTTAATTTGAATATTTTTTATTTACAATTTATTTATTTTATTTACGACTTTCTCGTTTTCAAGTCAAATAACAGTTGCAATAAACAAGCATTCAACTTAATTGCTTACGTGGCTCATCATTATAATTTACAAGAAAAACTTACTTAACACTAATTTTGCTCTTGTTTTTATTATTCTTTTATTTTATTTTATTCTTTTGTTGACTGTGCTTTTTGTTTCTTTTTAGATAATTAATTAGTTTATTTATTGATTTTGCTTCGTTTATTTTGTGTATTTTTACTAGTGAGAGTATTGATTGATTAATTATGTATATATGCATATGTATATATATATTTATATATACATATATATATCATCAGCATTGTAATATATATATCGACTTCTTTATATATTCTATTTTCAACTTTGTTAATTTCTGTTTTGCTCAATTTTCGTTTGTTTTGTTTGGGTTATTCACTATGCGTCTGCGGATTTGTGTATAAATAAAAAATATAATAATTTTGTTTCGCTTCGAATAATACATGCCATACATAGAAATACGTTGTATTCTGATTATGATTCTCATAATTTATGGTTCGACGTTAACCACGTTAGGCCCTCGTAAAGGCCATCGCCGCTTGTGGCACATGATGGCTGGACATACCAATTGCGATCTCTTATTCTAGTTAAGCCTAGTTTTTCCTGGATTTCATGGGGTTTCATTGCTGTAATGGGAATACATTTAAATAAACATTTACCATTTGATAAATATAGCTTTATGGATATTTACCTGAAGCTAGATCTTGCTTATTAGCAAATATCAGTATAATGGCGTCCCGCATCTCTCTATCATTTATTATCCTATGCAGTTCCGTGCGCGCTTCGTCTATTCTATCTCGATCAGCACAATCCACAACGAATATTAGACCTTGTGTACCTATTAAGAAAATCATGAATAATTTTATATTTTGATATAATATTTGTGGCTCTATTTCGGCTTTACCTGTGTAATAATGCCGCCAGAGCGGTCGAATTTTATCCTGCCCTCCAACATCCCAGACATTGAACTTAACATTCTTGTACGTGACGGTCTCCACATTAAATCCCACGGTTGGTATCGTTGTTACTGATTGCCCCAGTTTCAGTTTATAGAGGATCGCTGTGAATGAGTTTGAGTTTTAATTCGATAACGCTTAATTAAAATATAACAAATTTCAACTCACTTGTTTTACCAGCAGCGTCCAAGCCGAGCATAAGAATTCGCATTTCTTTGTTGCCGAAAATTTTTGATAATAGCTTTCCCATGATGATGTGTCATCCATTAAACGCTGGCCAAACTGCAAGACAATACACATATTTAAATATTGCAGTTAAGGTCATGCAGTCAACTCGCGAATTTCTTGATAATGTTATAATAGTATTAAAGAACTGCTCGGTTGGAGGAGTTATCTTATGTGTGATATAAGCATGCCGCTACAGGCCGCACAAACACACCAGGCACTCATTCAAAAATGTACATGTTTAAATTCATTATTGTACACACAACTGATATATATATGTATAAGCATAATGCGTCAACGGAAGCTAAGAGCATTATTTTGAA
The DNA here is from genome assembly GCA_037043605.1 of Drosophila multiciliata. Classification (NCBI taxonomy): domain Eukaryota; kingdom Metazoa; phylum Arthropoda; class Insecta; order Diptera; family Drosophilidae; genus Drosophila; species Drosophila multiciliata. Next base: position 9,259,557 of record JBAMBF010000589.1, read on the forward strand.
TAATAATTCAACTTACACATTGTTATGTGCACAATAACTACTGACTACAGCAGTGTTAAGTTCAGAGAGAATTTATCGCTACCAAACACACACACACACACTCGAACACATATGCACACTCTGCACACACACACACACACACAAGCAGACATAAACTGAAGTACAATTGGGCACGCATACAGCTTATAAGCGAGCGATCATAAATTAAACAAAAGTTATCTCTATAAGGCCTCCAATTGAGTAATCTCATTGGATCTTTGGTGATAAGGCAGCTGATATAAACGGCCTATTTTAAGTTGGCCGTCATCCTGCTGATCCTTGGGGCGTTTGTGTGTTTTGTGGGGATTCCTTCTTGTGATATGAGCGTTTGCTCGCCGAACACGTCACATACACGCCCGATTCACACACACACATGCATACACACCCAAAATTCTAGACGACAATGGTGATGGTGATTACGCTGCTTCGTTTCGACGCGCGCGCCTTGGATTGTTTACCATTAAGCGTTAACACGTCGCTGCTAATTTGTGCATGCAATGCATTTGCGATAAAACAAAACTATTAACGAAAATAAACTATAACAACAACAAATTTTGCACTAATGTTCTCATATTTGTATGAGCTGATGTTTTCTTGTTTGCAGTGTTACCCCACACACGCACGGCTATCAAGTAGGTACACACTGGCACATATCAATATGGCAGCACAATTATCAGTGTTTGCAAATGTGCTTAACATCAGATGCTTAGCAACACTGCAGCCAATAGATGGCGTAACGACGGCTAGCACTGGTCGCTTGCCCAATGGAACAAATAATAATAAAACACAGATAATGGAGTTATGTTAGTCATAGAAGTGCAAAAACAATAAATCATGGCCGGCATTTATACCAGAGAGGCGGTACGCGTCAAAGTCAAGGTGAGCTTTCATTTTTGTGTTCCGTTTGCACCCATATTAGCGAGACTACAAAGAAAACAAATTTTCTCAAAATTGCCCTTTTACCCACACAACTCTCTCTCGCACAAACCCACAGAAATGCGAGGCAAGCAGACAGCACGAGTGGCGCAAATTTTCCGTGGATCCGCAAATAACCACACTGGAGGTGCTCTATTCGCTGCTCGCGAAAGCCTTCGACATTAAATCGGATTTTTCAATTAAATACAAGGCCTTCGATCCAGCTGGCAATGAAATATATTTGGCTGTGCTCTCCGACTGGGATCTGGACGCTGCATTCCTTCGCATACACAATATATCCATACAGACAGCATCGGAGCCATGCCTAATACTACAAATCGATGTCAAACCCTTCACCGTTGTCCGCGAATGCGAAGCTGAAGCCACGGCGCCAAGCCGTGCCAACAATGTTAGCAGTACGTCCAGCTTTTCGGCCAGTGTTTCTCCACTGCAATCATTGGGTGTATCGCAGAAATATGTTCAGCATATGCAGACGAAGCTTCCGGGTTTGATAATGAACCAGATGGAAAAGACATTTTCGATTGTGCAGAAGGCCTTCAATTTGTCTGACGAGCATATGGCCAATCTGCCGCCGCGTCCGCCCATGTGCGATACCGAATTTCGCTTATTTCTCGATGCTTTGGGACAGATTCAACGCAGGGATGAGTTGCGAAAAGTCATCTTTCTGGGCGGCATTGAGCCCAGTTTACGGCGCGTCGTATGGAAGCACTTGCTAAATGTCTATCCAAACGGCTTGCATGGCCTGACCATGGATGGGCATCAGCGCATGGAGTTTATGCGTCGGAAATCCGAGCAATACTATAAGTTACGCGACACCTGGAAGTCTGCCGTGCAACGTGGCTGTTCCGCGGGCGAGCTTTCATATGTGACAAGTATGGTGAAGAAGGATGTGCTACGCACGGATCGACTGCATCCGTTCTATGCGGGCAGCGATGACAATCAGAATATTGCCTCACTCTTCAATATACTGACCACATACGCACTTAACCATCCCGTGGTCAGCTATTGCCAGGGCATGTCGGACATCGCCTCACCACTGCTCGTAACCATGAATGACGAGGCGCAGGCCTACATATGCTTCTGTGCCATAATGGCGCGTGTGCGAGGCAATTTCATGCTCGATGGCATTGCGATGACACAGAAGTTTGCGCATCTCACCGAGGCACTGAGTTTCTACGATCCTGAATTCTGGGAGTATCTCAAGTCTCAGCAGGCGGATGATTTGCTCTTCTGCTATCGCTGGCTGCTGCTCGAACTGAAACGCGAGTTTCCCTTCGAGGATGCGCTACGCATGCTGGAGGTGCAGTGGAGCTCATTGTGCTACGACAATAATGGCTCCAAGGAGTTGCCTCTCTATGAAAAGGTTTGTATTGAATGTATTGAAAGATGTATGTATATTCATTCCCCCAACTATTTCGCTAATATTTAATAATAATTTTATATACTTGTCTTTTTTGTGTGACTCAGCAATATAATTCACAACTGCTCAATCTTCTGAGATGTAATTAAGTTTCTCAATTTCGAATATATCTCAACCTTTTTAATCCCTTATAGTTCAACATTTTAAATAAATATTAAATATATTGATTATTTCAGGAATTTGTGCCCATAACGGAGGCATCGGCACCGAATAGTGCCAGCACGTTTTCCACATCATACAGCGCCACTCCGACGAGTCCATCTTATCTGCTGACAAAGCCGCGTGAGAATCCCTACACCAAAGTCTGTGCGCTGCGTCGTCAGAGCTCGTCGGCATCGCTTAGCTCGCTGAGCTCCTCAGTGGGCGCCGCCAGCAGTCATGCGCTGGACAACTCAAAGCGACTGAATCACAGTCTGGATGACAATATGTCGAGGCATGCGGCGCGTCGTCAAAGGAGGATTTCGTCCAAGGCCCATCAGAGTTTGGACGAGTCCAAAATGTTGGCGCTCATCGAGAGTGGAGTAATAGAGAACAGTACTAAGTCGGTGCAGGAGTTGTCAGCCAGTGAGGATACTGATGACGATGTCTTTGATCGAAAGGAACAAATCTCAGCATCTCCGCCTCAATTTCATGAAACGAATCCATTTAAGGAGGATGCACAGCAGCCTATCAACAACAATAACAATAATGTAAACACGCCCGCAAGAGCTTTTTTTGGCAGCTCATCATCTTCCAATCTGAGCGAAGATAAGGAGATCACTGTTGGACAGAGCCTGGCCAAGCTGAAGCAAAAGAACATTCTCAACGTAAGCAATATGATTGCCAAGCAATTGGCATCCAATGCCAGCACTGTCAGCGAGAGTGTCAAACGCGTCAGCAGCAGTAGCGGTGGGCATTTCAAGGATCTCAAGGAGAAAATCGCAGCCAGCAGTCGCATGGGCATCTCATTCGATGGCGTCGGCGACGATACTGAGAATAAGACGCCTCCCAAACTGGTGAAGAACTTTAACGAATTCCTCAATTTTGCAGCGATGAACAAGAATCGCATTTCGGATCGGCTATCTAATCAGCTGCAGCTCAATGAGAAGCCGCAGCAGCAACAGCAGTCGCAAGTCATCAAGCCAGTTGTACAGCTGATTAAAAGTGGTCAGCTGGGCAGTTCACTGGATGAATCCGATTCATCTTCCATACCAGAGACAAGCTGGAGCGCCTCCACAGCGGCCACGGCCATTCAGCAGGCGCAGGAGCTAAGCAGCTACAGTCTACAATTGGATCTCAATGCAGTCTCGCCAGAACAGCCACAGAAACAGTTGGAGCAAGAGCATGAGCAACAGCAGCCAGATGGCAGCACGTCCGATCAGGAACCAGATCAGGAGTACTATCCCATGACAAATGCAATTACGCGCGAGCTGCGACTTGAATCGGAAAATTTGGATCGTCAGGTGTTTGGCCTGCCCTTTACGGAAAAGAAAACCGGTGGAGCCGACGGTTCTGCTGCACCTGCCGCTGCTGCTGCTGCTGACGACAATGATATTGAGTACGAGAAACTCGACAAGGACACGTTGGATATGGTCGATGATCTCAAGGAAAATGAGATCATCTCCTGCCCAGATGTCAGTGAGCTGCACATGCGTCGACGTCAGCGTATGGCTGCCGCCAAAAGCAATAGCGTGCAACCAGCCGAGATGCAATCGTTGAATCCATTTGTCGATGACACCCAGCTGCTGGATGCCGGAAGCGGGAGCATGCGCAACAGCAGCAGTCTGCCTGAGGTCATAATGCCCATTTCAACGGAACCGAATCGTGTGGAGGCGCCGACGCTCGTGGAAATAGCAACGAATGCTGATGATGAAAGCGCCTATTCGCGATCGCCACAGCGCCACTCCGCGAGTCCCTTGAACGGCCTCAACAGCACCGCTGCTGCACTGCCGCCGCCTAGTGAATTTGGTGGCGGAAATGCTTTTCTTATGTTTCTCTGCCTGACGCTGCTGCTGCAGCATCGGAATACCATTATCAAGGCGGCGATGGACTACAACGAGATTGCGATGCACTTTGACAAGATGGTGCGAAAGCACGATGTCACCCGAGTGCTCAACCAGGCCAGACGCATGTACTTTGAGTATCTGCAAGCGCACCGCAAGCAGTCGCACAGCAGCACAGCAGCTGCCACAAGCAGCACAGCAGTTGCCACAAGCAGCACTGAAGCCACAAATATAGCATAAGTTGGACTGAGCCAAGCTGACAAGAGAACTGAATTGTAAATGGAATAAAACACTTGCTTTATGGGATTGTTAGAGAATTGACTGCATCGCTGAGAATTGCATTCTGTTGAGAGCTTTAGCATAAAAAGCGGAAATTAATTGCTTAAGCAAAGTTGAGCTGAAATTTGCTCAAAATTATGCATTGTCTGTGTGAATTTGAGTAACCAAAGTTTTTAGTTTTTAGTTTTTAATATTTATTATAAATGGCAACGAACACCAAACCAAATGGGCCAAATGGAATTAGTGATTATATTTTTACCCCGTCTATTTAGTTCAGCATTCCGTAATTTTAAGCGCTTACAATTTTAATCTCAAGAAATTACGTACTTAATAACTGCAAATACGCATAATTGTTACCTTTGCGGTATTATTGTCTCAACCTAAATCTTGTTCAAAAACATTGAAAAATTAACTTCATATTATTTTAAAATTTTAAAAATTTATGTCTTTTATGTAAACTAAGCAGAAATCTAATCTTTAAACGATCGCTAAATAAATGCATTCCAAAACCAAAAGATGATTTAAACCATTTTTGTAAATAATTTGAAAGAATAGAGCAACACTGTTGTTGCATAGATCTATCCAATATAAATATATATATATATGTATATATATATATGCTTTATGAAATGCCTCAAATGACATACAAATTGGCGCTCTGCGCATTTATTGATACATTGATACAACTAATACAAAAAGTACAAAAAATATATATTCATATTGATGATATTCAACTGAACGATAAGCGGAAAACCAATTTAAAAGTTATATTTTCGCTTAAGACGATCGCGTATGATTAGCCCCTTGATAAGCTGTTTCCAGTTGCCAAAGACACGCGCTTCATATTTCTTCTGCTCCTTCCGAGCCTGCTCTTCTTGATCCTTCTCCCATGCGGCAGTGACCAATTCGCCAAATTCTTCGCAAACAATAACACCATCGTACATGGGATGTGGAAAACCACTACTGCAATCAAAGCCAACCATTGCATTAGCACAATCAATGTTTAGCTTCCTACATACGCGCATCAGGCCAGGCACTGTTCAATTTTAGGAACAGATGATATATTAATATATGTCTACATAGTTTCGAAATGCTCCCTTACTTTTTAAATGCACCGTTTTCTTTGGTAGCATGCACTCCATGAATAAATCCACATTGCCGTAGGCATTGCGCGGCACCAATCCATTCTCGGCCGTGGGCGGCTCATAGTCCTCAGTTTGCCAATAGCCAAAGACCTCCAACGGCTGCTGCTTGAGAAGCGTTCTAGTGAACTGAATAGAATGAATTATTAATAATCTTGCTCTGCTATAATTTGGCATAAGGTAAAAATACATTCACATACCCTATCCCACTTGGGCAGCTTGACAATTTTATATGGCTGCTCTCCCAGCTTCACAACGCGGGCTTTCTTAAACCAAATGTCGCGGGAGTGGAGCAAATGAACACAGTCGCGCGAGTAGACTGGTTCATTCCGTATGAAACCCAGCGTGGGAGCGTCCGCCGGATAGATGGCCTGAAATTGCAGCAGATGCCGCTTAAGCACATATAGCGGATGATCCTTGAACTCGGCAATGGACGTGGGCAGCGGCTTCTCCAAATGTATGCGTTGCAGCTGTTCATCCTCGCATATGTCGCGCTTGGAGCGGCTGCCGAGATACGGCTTTAGTATCTCCTCCAGCCAGGCCTTCGCGGCTCGCGACTTGCGCACTGTGGTTGCCCAGCTTGAGCAGTATCGAGCCGTCACATCCTTTAGGCTGAGATCACCCTGGAAGGCGATGACATAGGCCATGCTCGAGGAGGCGTTCCGCTGCAAGTTCAGATTGCTTAGAAAACTGGCTTCAAATCATTGGAAGGACTTGAAATCTTACCCTGATTGTATCTACACAGTGGAGCTTGCCCTTGAACAGGTCAATGCAAATCCATTGTTCCTCCACCTCAGACCACACCTCCACCCACAAGTCGGAGGCGCTTGTTTTGCGTTTCTCCTTGACGGCCTCGTCATCTGTCGACAGCACGCGTCGATCCTTGTGCAAATGCTGAACAGCCTTTGGCAGAATGGGCGCCTTTTTGATGGGCCTGCTTGGTGTAGAGTTCCCATCATCTGTGCTTGACTTTTGCAGTTTCTCCAGCTTTGGTCGTTTCTTGGGCACTGGTAGACTATCATCGCCGCCGTCCAGTTGTGGTATGGCCAGTGCTTTGGCCTTTTGCTGGCGCGTGAGAAGCTCTCGCAAGGGTTCCGCCTGCTTCAGAAATGTGGGCGAGATTTTGATCTTGGCACTTTGACTTTTACGCGACGTACCATTTCTTGCCGTAGATGCCGCTGGAATTCCGCCCTTGAGAAACACTGGGGAGATGTGCACTTTGGGCGATTTGCTACGTGATCGAGTGATACGTTGTCTGTTGCCAGGATTTGCATTCTCTGCATCACTGTTCTCCCGTGTGCTCTTCTGCTTTGCTTTGGGCAGCACCAGCTTGGGTATGACGGGTGAGCCTATCTTGGCAGCAGGATATTTATCTTCCACGCTTCCCAATCCTCTGTCTTTCTCTGCGGATGCTTTGCGAGTGCGTCGAGCAACTGGCGCTTCTTCAGTTTTCAACTGCAACCTTGGTTTTTTTACATCATCCATTTCTTGTTTGGTTACGGCGCGTTTGAGTCGAGAGAGCTGTGGCTTAGCCTTGGTTTCAATGCTACTGCTGCTGCTGTGTTCCTCTTTCAGCTCTTGCTTAAGCCTAGATTTGCTAGAATTGCTAGAACTGCTAGGCTTGGCTGCGCTTGGAGATTTGATTTTGACATCTGGGCTGCTGATGGGCTTAGATTCAGTTGCTTTGTTTAAAGCCTTTGCCGCCGATCTGGAAATCGGTTGGGCTTCCACTTTGGAAACACCAGCAACTTTCTTAGAAGTAGAAGTTGCTTTAACAACTGAACTTTTGGCAGCCTCCTGGTTTTTGGCAGCTGTTTTTGAGTTGCATTTCGCATTCTTTGCCTGCTTGGATGTGCTAGCTTTGTCCACCTCCACCTCCACCTCATCTTCCTCAACCTCCTCTTCGCTTTTAATCGTGTTACTTTTATTTTTCTCATTCTGCTTCAGTTTAATAGGTATTAAGTCGGCTGCCTGTGGTCGCAGCGCCATTGGCTGCAGGTTGACAATGAGACGACAGTTCATTCCCATGCCGCGTGCAAGTACAACGAATATGAGGATCATATCCTGTTTGCAGCGTACCTCCTTGCGCTTGATCTGTGCCAAAAGCTCTTCAATAACTGCGGGCTCTGTGCTTGCCGATATGGGTGGATACAAATCCTGGCTCAGCAACTTGATGGCCGTCTTGAACCAGGTGGCAAAAGACTGCAGATATTTGAGCTCGACGCCTCGCTCCGTGGGATATGCGTTCCGACTGGGCAACAACTTTAGCGCCGCCTGCATCAGCTTCGGGTCCGCCAGCAGACGATTATAGATGATGCTGCGTGCAATGTAACACAACAGGCTGACCTTGTGCATCAGCAGCTGGCGATCCTTGATGTCGCGATTCATTCGACGCTTAAGCGCCAGCTCCAGCTCATGCTGCGTCTTCTGCTCCTTGGTTAAGTGGCGCGAGGGCAGGCCCACGTGGATCTCAAGATCACCAGAGACGTTTGGAGATGCATCCTCTGGATTGCTGCTTAGCTGAGCGTCTGCAAAATGGAAGTGGATGTAGAGAGAATGAGGGGGAAGGTGTCAAGCAGCATCTGTTAGAATCTTGGTCTTATATAAGTGGATGGCCGGGCAGTTAATGAGATTGATTTATTTCTACTTAGTTGAATTTATTTTAAAACACTTTGCATTTATTTATTTCATTTGAAGTGCATTTTAAATTTCAATTGTTGAATTAAATACATTTAACATTCACTAAATTGCACTAAATTATGCATTAATTTATTATTTATTACATTAATTTATTATAAATGTTTGTTTTTATTATTTTTTTAATATATATCTTTTTTACTTTGTGAAATGAATACAATTTTACTAAAGTAAATTCGTTTAACATCAGTTCTAATTTGTTAGCAAGTTTTTTTTTAATATATTTTCTATTTTTATTTTTCTTTTAATTTCTTGTTAAAACACTTGAAATTGCCATAAAGTAAGTACAGAAGTGTTTCTATCTGTTATGTTTAATAATCATTTTAAAACCTGCATTTCACTTTTGATTTCTAAGTCTTGTTTTTTCAGGGATTCTAAGCTGGATATTTAGTAAATAAGAATGCACATTTTAATAATGGTGGCATACTGAAAATATATATAGGAATCTATTTTTAGCTACGGTCCCTGCTTATTGGCAAATAATCAGTAAAACAATAAAATAAATGCAACTCAAAATACTACAAAAACACATATAAAACAACTCAATTCTTGCTTTTTTTGATTTGGGTTAAAATGCATTTTGAAGTATCAAAACTTTCTGATTCTTACTTAAATCTTATTTATTCGATTTATGTCATTTGCAAATATAAATTGTGTGTTCTTCTGTATAAGATCATTATAATGTGCAAGCATCTAAACCACATACAGAATTCTTCGAAACTTTTTACCATATAATAACACTCAAACATCTATTTAGTGTTATATTATATTTTTTATGCTATTTGCAAAATACATTGAGAAGTTGTAATGGTTCTATTTTTGTTTTATTTCTGAGCAGTTAAAACATATTTAAATACAGTGGTGCAACATCCAAAAAATCCATGTAATTACTCTACATATTTTATGTAGAGAATATTTGAGAACCTATTTAGATATTTCATATGTCTTTAAAATACAGACCGTTATGTATATAAATTTAGACTTTAAGGAATTCTTAGAGACCACTGTATCTAATTATATGTAGGTATTTGTAGTTTAGTGTTGAAAAATACTAGTTTAAGGCTTCTAAGGATTTTTCTACACGGCTGATTTTGTGCTATATTTCGATCTAATAGGCTTTAAGACCCAATTACACCAAGTTTGCATTAATATATTTCGTAGGAATATACTTTGGAATGCAAAGATTAACAGTTGTATAACGAAGGGTTAGGTTAGGTTAGGTTTTAGCAGATAGTATTTAGAATGTTTATATATTTATGTTTCGTATTATGTATTCTCAGCTCGTTCTAATTTTTAGTTGTTATTTCAAACACAAAACTACGCAGTCTCATACGGAGCAATTTGGAAGCTTATTTTTTGTTTTAAATCAGATACCAGAATTTATAGAATTTCTAACTACCATCAAAGATCAACATCCTTATCAATATCAAAATCAATATTAGTATCAACAAACAACAAGTATGCGACGACACAACCAACTTGATAAGCCCTGCTAGTGCTTCATCCACTACTAATAATTATCCTCAACATTTTCTACTTTCGTTTCCTACCTGCAACTTCCTCAAAGTCGGAGTCGTCCGTATCGCCAGCTGTGACCACAGTGGACGCTGGACGCGTTTTTGTATGCCGCTTAATGCGCGTCGACTTAGTTTTGCTCAATCGCGACGGAGCATCTAACGGCGGCGGCTGCTGCTCTGTTGCAGTTGCTTTTGCTGCTGCAGTTGCTCCAGAACGTCGACGCTCTGGTGCAACATTAGCTCGTTGTTCGTTCGACTCATTTGAGTAGTTTTGGTTTTCGCCCAATGCAAGCAGTGCGTTGACATCCATTGTGGCAGCGTTGCTGTTGCGCCTCGCCTGGTTGCCCGGGGGCGTGGCAATGACGTTACGCTTGCTGAGCAGTGCTTCCCTTGTCCGTTCCAGGCTATTGGCATTCTCTAGCAAGCCACGAAAATCGAATGCATTATTGCTGGCGATGTCCTCGAGGCTGCTATCATTGTTGTCCTCGGAACCGGAACCGGAATTGGACAGATTTGTAATGCCTGCATTGCAATCGAAATGTGGCGCTGGCGATTTCTCCTTGGTTGCCGTAAAGAAACTGGAGCGCAGATCGATTTCATCTGGATTGACCAAATAGTCATCAACACTCGATTCGCTGCTGGAGTCCGCGTTGTTGCTTTCATTGGGCGTTTTGGCGTTTTTTGATGCCGGTAATCGGCTGGCAGAGCCAGATGCCGATGGTGAGTTTTGTGTGGGCGATGAAGGAAACGTTTTCGGTGGTGGCCGATATTTATTGAATAGCTTGGAGCGCAGCGATTGCCCGCTCTGTTTGCGTTTCTTCACGGAGGCGCCCTTAATTCCACTTGGTTGCTTTTGCTCCCTATAAAAAATAGTTAGGATTAATTGATATTTTTAATTAATTCACTCGCTTGCCTTTTTTTTTGTGAAGCACCCGCCGATGAGCGTCCACTGGCGCCCGCTGCTGCAGCTGCAGCTCCTTCTGGAAGCTCTTCAAATTCGCTGTCATCGTCATCCGAGGATTCTCCACCTCGTACATCTTTCCCGGGCTTCCATTCGTCCTCTTCGCTCGCCGAAAAGCCTTCGGACAAGGACTCTTCTTCTTCGTCGGACATTTTGTGTGGGGGCTTGTTGCTTCAGGTTGTGTTTCTTATTGCTGTGGTACCAATTTTGGCAAACACACAGCTGTCGCTGTGGAGGTTGGTCGATACAAACGATATTTTTTGCATTGCGTATAAAAACTCACCCCTTTCAATCATCTCTTTCGCACTTACATCTATGCTTTCAATACCATTTAAGCTTCGATATTTCAATGAAAACTTTAGTAGGTTTACCAGAGCCCAGCAGAGTCTGCACGCGTTTACCAAGATTAAAGTGTAACTCCACTTATCTATGGCAGCCAGCTCCTCGATGCTTAAAGAGGGAGCATGCGCAACCTTAGCCCTCCGCTAGTAGTCATATTCCCATTTAATATATTTAAATAGATTTAAAACATAAATTTAAAAGTTATATTTTCGCTTAAGTCGCTCGCTATGAGTATGTTTAACATGATCCTTGTGAGCCTGCTCTTGCTGATTCGCCTTTCAGGCGTCAGTGACCAGTTCGTCAAACTCCTCGTAAACAATAAAGCTATCGTACATGGGCAGCACCAGCTTGGGTATGACGGGTGGTCCTATTTTGACAGCATATTTAACTTCCACGCTGCTTTGCGAGTGCGTCGAGCAACTGGCGTTAGTTAAATTTGCTGTGATCGCATTACAAGTTGCTTGTTGCCGGAATTGGCATTCTCTGCATCAGTGTTTTTCCGCGTATTATTCTGCCCGCTTAGCGGAAGCACCAGCTTGGATATGACGGGTGAGCCTATTTTGGCTGCTGGATATCCAAATTCCAAGCTTCCCAATCTTCTTTCCCTATCTGCGGATGCTTTGCGAGTGCGTCGAGCAACTGGCGTTGGTTCAATTTGCTGTAATCGCATTACAAGTTGATTGTTGCCGGGATCAGCATTCTCTGCATCGCTGTTTTTCCGCGTATTATTCTGCCCGCTTAGCGGAAGCACCAGCTTGGATATGACGGGTGAGCCTATCTTGGATGCTGGATATCCAAATTCCACGCTTCCCAATCTTCTTTCCCTATCTGTGGATGCTTTGCGAGTGCGTCGAGCGACTGGCGTTGGCTCAATTTGCTGTAATCGCATTACAAGTTGATTGTTGCCAGGATCAGCATTCTCTGCATCGCTGTTTTTCCGTGTTTTCTTCTGCTTTGCTTTGGCCAGCACTAGCTTGGGTCTGACGGTGATCTTAGCAGCAGGATATATAATTTCCACACAGTCCTTCTCCGCGGATGCTTTGCGCGTGCGTCGAGCCACTGGCGTTTGTTCAGGCTGATTCTTTAATATCCTGTTTTTCATACGTCTCTCGGGCTCCCAATCATCTTCGCTGGGCGAAAAGTCTTTCAACTCATCTTCTGTGTCGGACATTTTGTGTGGCTGCTTTTTGCGTCATGTTGTATTCCTTATGGCTGCGATACCAATATTGGCAATCGCACAGCTGACGCTGTGGAGGATGGTCGATACAAACGATTTTTTAACATTCCGTATTAAAACTTACCCCATATAAGCTTCGCTACTTCAATGAAGACTTTTGTTTTTTAGTAGTAGGTCAAGGCTCAGCAAAACCTGAACGAGTTAACCAAGATGCAAACGTTATTCCCCTTATCGATGACAGCCAGCTCCTCGATGCTGAAAGTGGGAGCATTCACAACCAAACGGTTTCGCTAGTGGAGATGGCGACAAAAGCTCCTGTACTTGCTTGCTGCAACCGTCTGGTGAATTTGGTGGGCCAGTACTTTTCTCATGTTTCTCCGCCTAAAGCCGTGCTGCAGCATTGGATGAACTACAACGAGATTACGAGGCACACAAAACGCAGATCGAAAGCACCAGTACAGCAGCATCTCTATAAGTTATAAATGGCATCTACAATTTATTAATTAGACATGAAAAATATTTAAACTTAAATCATAGATGCATTTTTAAGTGCATTTCAAATTACGTGATATTTAATCAAGTTTATTGAAGCATTGACACATAAAGTACAAAAATAGATCTAAATTTATTCAATTCAATATATACGAAAAAAAAATTAAATTTTAAAATTATATTTTTTCTTAAGCCGCTCGCGTATGAGTAGCCCCTTTATGAGCTTTTTCCAGTTGCCAAAGACACGCGCTTCATACTTCTCCTGCTCCTTGCGAGCCTGCTCTTGCTGATCTTCATTCCAGGCGTCAGTGACCAGTTCGCCAAACTCCTCGCAAACAATAAAACCATCGTACATGGGATGACAGGCACCCTGATGGAAATCAAAGCCAATCACTGCATTGGCACAATCGATGTTCAACTTCTTGCATACGCGCATCAGGCCAGGAACTGTTCAATTTTAGGAGCAGATGATATATTTATATATTTTATAACAGTTTCGACAGGCGCACTTACGTCTCAGATGCACAGTTTTCTTGGGTAGCATGCATTCCTTGAATAGCTCCACATTGCCGTAGGCATTACGCGGCACAATTCCATTCTCGGCTGTCGGCGGCTCATAGTCCTGAGTTTGCCAATAGCCAAAGATCTCCAACGGCTGATCTTTTATCACGGTGCGCGTGAGCTGTATAAATTTGAATTCTCGTATATTTTTGCTGCTGGTACAATTAAATAGACCTAATGGGCCTAATGAAAAAGCTTATGTTTAAAATTTGGTGATTTTAAGCTAACGGGAAAACACACCACAGCTGTAACTCTTCCTATTCCTAAATCACAAAATATATTTACTTACCTTATCCCATTTTGGGCGCGCCTTAACAATTTTATATGGCTGCTCACCTAGCTTCACTACGCGTGCGCTTTTTAACCAAATGTCGCGGGAGTGGAGCAAATGAACACAGTCGCGCGAGTAGATTGGTTCACTGCGTATAAAGCCCAGCGTGGGAGCGTCAGGTGGGTAAATTCCCTGAAATTTGAGTAGATGGCGTTCAAGCGCATATAGCGGATGATCTTTAAACTCGGAAATGGACTTGGGTATCGGCTTGTCCGAGTGTATGCGTCGCAGCTGTTCATCCTCGCATATATCGCGCTTGGTGCGTCTACCCAGATACGGCTCCAATGTCTCATCCAGCCAGGCCTTCTCGGCTCGCGACTTGCGGACTGTGGTTGTCCAGCTTGAGCAGTATCGAGCCGTCACATCCTTTAGGCTGAGATCACCCTGGAAGGCGATGACATAGGCCATGCTCGAGGAGGCGTTCCGCTGCAAGTTCAGATTGCTTAGAAAACTGGCTTCAAATCATTGGAAGGATTTGAAATCTTACCCTGATTGTATCTACACAGTGGAGCTTGCCCTTGAACAGGTCAATGCAAATCCATTGTTCCTCCACCTCAGACCACACCTCCACCCACATGTCGGAGGCGCTTGTTTTGCGTTTGTCCTTGACGGCCTCGTCATCTGTCGACAGCACGCGTCGATCCTTGCGCAAATGCTGAACAGCCTTTGGCAGAATGGGCGCCTTTTTGATGGGCCTGCTTGGTGTAGAGTTCCCATCATCTGTGCTTGACTTTTGCAGTTTCTCCAGCTTTGGTCGTTTCTTGGGCACTGGTAGACTATCATCGCCGCCATCCAGTTGGGGTATAGTCAGCGCTTTGGCCTTTTGCTGGCGCGTGCGAAGCTCTCGCACGGGCTCCGTGGACGACACTTTTACCTTACTTGTAGAAGCCGCTTTGGGCGATTTGCTACGTGATCGAGTGATACGTTGTCTGTTGCCAGGATTTGCATTCTCTGCATCACTGTTCTCCCGTGTACTCTTCTGCTTTGCTTTGGGCAGCACCAGCTTGGGTATGACGGGTGAGCCTATCTTGGCAGCAGGATATTTATCTTCCACGCTTCCCAATCCTCTGTCTTTCTCTGCGGATGCTTTGCGAGTGCGTCGAGCAACTGGCGCTTCTTCAGTTTTCAACTGCAACCTTGGTTTTTTTACATCATCCATTTCTTGTTTGGTTACGGCGCGTTTGAGTCGAGAGAGCTGTGGCTTAGCCTTGGTTTCAATGCTACTGCTGCTGCTGTGTTCCTCTTTCAGCTCTTGCTTAAGCCTAGATTTGCTAGAATTGCTAGAACTGCTAGGCTTGGCTGCGCTTGGAGATTTGATTTTGACATCTGGGCTGCTGATGGGCTTAGATTCAGTTGCTTTGTTTAAAGCCTTTGCCGCCGATCTGGAAATCGGTTGGGCTTCCACTTTGGAAACACCAGCAACTTTCTTAGAAGTAGAAGTTGCTTTAACAACTGAACTTTTGGCAGCCTCCTGGTTTTTGGCAGCTGTTTTTGAGTTGCATTTCGCATTCTTTGCCTGCTTGGATGTGCTAGCTTTGTCCACCTCCACCTCCACCTCATCTTCCTCAACCTCCTCTTCGCTTTTAATCGTGTTACTTTTATTTTTCTCATTCTGCTTCAGTTTAATAGGTATTAAGTCGGCTGCCTGTGGTCGCAGCGCCATTGGCTGCAGGTTGACAATGAGACGACAGTTCATTCCCATGCCGCGTGCAAGTACAACGAATATGAGGATCATATCCTGTTTGCAGCGTGCCTCCTTGCGCTTGATCTGTGCCAAAAGCTCTTCAATAACTGCGGGCTCTGTGCTTGCCGATATGGGTGGATACAAATCCTGGCTCAGCAACTTGATGGCCGTCTTGAACCAGGTGGCAAAAGACTGCAGATATTTGAGCTCGACGCCTCGCTCCGTGGGATATGCGTTCCGACTGGGCAACAACTTTAGCGCCGCCTGCATCAGCTTCGGGTCCGCCAGCAGACGATTATAGATGATGCTGCGTGCAATGTAACACAACAGGCTGACCTTGTGCATCAGCAGCTGGCGATCCTTGATGTCGCGATTCATTCGACGCTTAAGCGCCAGCTCCAGCTCATGCTGCGTCTTCTGCTCCTTGGTTAAGTGGCGCGAGGGCAGGCCCACGTGGATCTCAAGATCACCAGAGACGTTTGGAGATGCATCCTCTGGATTGCTGCTTAGCTGAGCGTCTGCAAAATGGAAGTGGATGTAGAGAGAATGAGGGGGAAGGTGTCAAGCAGCATCTGTTAGAATCTTGGTCTTATATAAGTGGATGGCCGGGCAGTTAATGAGATTGATTTATTTCTACTTAGTTGAATTTATTTTAAAACACTTTGCATTTATTTATTTCATTTGAAGTGCATTTTAAATTTCAATTGTTGAATTAAATACATTTAACATTCACTAAATTGCACTAAATTATGCATTAATTTATTATTTATTACATTAATTTATTATAAATGTTTGTTTTTATTATTTTTTTAATATATATCTTTTTTACTTTGTGAAATGAATACAATTTTACTAAAGTAAATTCGTTTAACATCAGTTCTAATTTGTTAGCAAGTTTTTTTTAATATATTTTCTATTTTTATTTTTCTTTTAATTTCTTGTTAAAACACTTGAAATTGCCATAAAGTAAGTACAGAAGTGTTTCTATCTGTTATGTTTAATAATCATTTTAAAACCTGCATTTCACTTTTGATTTCTAAGTCTTGTTTTTTCAGGGACCGCATTGATTCTAAGCTGGATATTTAGTAAATAAGAATGCACATTTTAATAATGGTGGCATACTGAAAATATATATAGGAATCTATTTTTAGCTACGGTCCCTGCTTATTGGCAAATAATCAGTAAAACAATAAAATAAATGCAACTCAAAATACTACAAAAACACATATAAAACAACTCAATTCTTGCTTTTTTTTGATTTGGGTTAAAATGCATTTTGAAGTATCAAAACTTTCTGATTCTTACTTAAATCTTATTTATTCGATTTTATGTCATTTGCAAATATAAATTGTGTGTTCTTCTGTATAAGATCATTATAATGTGCAAGCATCTAAACCACATACAGAATTCTTCGAAACTTTTTACCATATAATAACACTCAAACATCTATTTAGTGTTATATTATATTTTGTATGATATTTGCAAAATACATTGAGAAGTTGTGATGGTTCTATTTTTGTTTTATTTCTGAGCAGTTAAAACATATTTAAATACAGTGGTGCAACATGCAAAAAATCCATGTAATTACTCTACATATTTTATGTAGAGAATATTTGAGAACCTATTTAGATATTTCATATGTCTTTAAAATACACACAGTTATGTATATAAATTTAGACTTTAAGGAATTCTTAGAGACCACTGTATCTAATTATATGTAGGTATTTGTAGTTTAGTGTTGAAAAATACTAGTTTAAGGCGTGTCAGCTGAAGCCTTCTAAGGATTTTTCTACACGGCTGATTTTGTGCTATATTTCGATCTAAAAGGCTATAAGACCCAATTACACCAAGTTTGCATTAATATATTTCTTAGGAATATATTTTGGAATGCAAAGATTAACAGTTGTATAACGAAGGGTTAGGTTAGGTTAGGTTATAGCAGATAGTATTTAGAATGTTTATATATTTATGTTTCGTATTATGTATTCTCAGCTCGTTCTAATTTTTAGTTGTTATTTCAAACACAAAACTACGCAGTCTCATACGGAGCAATTTGGAAGCTTATTTTTTGTTTTAAATCAGATACCAGAATTTATAGAATTTCTAACTACCATCAAAGATCAACATCCATATCAATATCA
Source organism: Drosophila multiciliata (assembly GCA_037043605.1). Taxonomy (NCBI): domain Eukaryota; kingdom Metazoa; phylum Arthropoda; class Insecta; order Diptera; family Drosophilidae; genus Drosophila; species Drosophila multiciliata. Next base: position 9,277,258 of record JBAMBF010000589.1, read on the forward strand.
AAATCAATATTAGTATCAACAAACAACAAGTATGCGACGACACAACCAACTTGATAAGCCCTGCTAGTGCTTCATCCACTACTAATAATTATCCTCAACATTTTCTACTTTCGTTTCCTACCTGCAACTTCCTCAAAGTCGGAGTCGTCCGTATCGCCAGCTGTGACCACAGTGGACGCTGGACGCGTTTTTGTATGCCGCTTAATGCGCGTCGACTTAGTTTTGCTCAATCGCGACGGAGCATCTAACGGCGGCGGCTGCTGCTCTGTTGCAGTTGCTTTTGCTGCTGCAGTTGCTCCAGAACGTCGACGCTCTGGTGCAACATTAGCTCGTTGTTCGTTCGACTCATTTGAGTAGTTTTGGTTTTCGCCCAATGCAAGCAGTGCGTTGACATCCATTGTGGCAGCGTTGCTGTTGCGCCTCGCCTGGTTGCCCGGGGGCGTGGCAATGACGTTACGCTTGCTGAGCAGTGCTTCCCTTGTCCGTTCCAGGCTATTGGCATTCTCTAGCAAGCCACGAAAATCGAATGCATTATTGCTGGCGATGTCCTCGAGGCTGCTATCATTGTTGTCCTCGGAACCGGAACCGGAATTGGACAGATTTGTAATGCCTGCATTGCAATCGAAATGTGGCGCTGGCGATTTCTCCTTGGTTGCCGTAAAGAAACTGGAGCGCAGATCGATTTCATCTGGATTGACCAAATAGTCATCAACACTCGATTCGCTGCTGGAGTCCGCGTTGTTGCTTTCATTGGGCGTTTTGGCGTTTTTTGATGCCGGTAATCGGCTGGCAGAGCCAGATGCCGATGGTGAGTTTTGTGTGGGCGATGAAGGAAACGTTTTCGGTGGTGGCCGATATTTATTGAATAGCTTGGAGCGCAGCGATTGCCCGCTCTGTTTGCGTTTCTTCACGGAGGCGCCCTTAATTCCACTTGGTTGCTTTTGCTCCCTATACAAAATAGTTAGGATTAATTGAGATTTTTAATTAATTCACTCGCTTGCCTTTTTTTTTGTGAGGCACCCGCCGATGAGCGACCACTGGCGCCCGCTGCTGCAGCTGCAGCTCCTCCTGGAAGCTCTTCAAATTCGCTGTCATCGTCATCCGAGGATTCGCCACCGCGCACATCTTTCCCGGGCTTCCATTCGTCCTCTTCGCTCGCCGAAAAGCCTTCGGACAAGGACTCTTCTTCTTCGTCGGACATTTTGTGTGGGGGCTTGTTGCTCACAGGGTCTGACCGATTTACATGCGTGTGTGTGTGTTTTTGTTCCACTTACAGTTATTGATTTTTATTGCGCACTTTTGGAATCCTCGTGCTGCTGCCCAAACAGACTTTAATTTGCATCCACCTCTATAATATAATACACTAATACTTCGCTGATCTCATGCAAATATTCAGCTTGGTTTTTATCTATCATTTTAAACAAATTCACGAAATTCACATTTCCGCGCTTGGCTTGTGTTGGGGCTATGAGATAGCGATGGATGTTCGATAGGCAGACGTGGTTGATATGTTGTCTGGAACCAATTATCGATTGATATTTGGTTCCAATTTAAATTTACAATAATTCCGTTTATTTCTAAGAAAATGTTGCATTCAAATTAAGCAAATACATGTGTTAGTGGTTCTTGATAATAATTATATAGATTTGATTTAAATAATTATAGCTTACTCAGCTCAAAACAGTTGAAAGGATAATAATATCCCGTGTTCTCGTGTCTTTTGCTATACAATACTCACTAAATGTTATGATGCATTAATATTTTATGTTATTAATTAGGCGCCAAGAGACAATATTATCTTAATGTATTCCGATATATCGATATGCATGTAGATGGGTGAAAATTATAGCCAAGGGTGACCATACATATATGCAAAACAATATACACCCTGTGTTTTGACTCATATTAGACAACCCTACTCAATTATTGTTTATTTACCTGCACCATTAGTCAAAAAATATGATTTTTGCTTGAACGCTATGAACTCAACTGGCGAGGATCTGCATCCAAACTGGGTTGCTTTGACCACACTCCATGTGCCGCTCAAACGCTTTGTTCGCGCTGGAGCCGCCGCGCAAGAGAAGGGCCTAGTAGAGAAACACACAATCGAAGGCATCAGTGGCGATGAAGTTCAGCTCTTCTATAAGGAAATCATCGAGACTCCAGAAACAAAGAAAGCAAGTCAGACAAGTACAAAAAGTGCTTGCACATTAGGCCGTGTCAAAGAGACACCACAATTACTCTTCGATCGGAACATATTCTTTCACCTAGCAACAAGCAACAATGTAAAACAATTGTCCCAAATGTGCTTCACTGATGCGGAACAGCTGAATCTCTGTGATGCCTATGGCTGGACTGCGCTAATGATGGCTGCCTGTGAGGGCGCCGAGGATGTTGTAGCCTGGCTGTTGCAGCTGGGTGCAGATGCACACGTTGCCGATAAAAGTGGTAATACGGCTCTGAAATTGGCCAAGAGAAAATGTCACGTAGGGATTGTGCATTTGCTAGAAACCAAAGGCGAAATCGTTAAGTGCGAGGATGAGCAAGCAGTCAACGATGTGACACCGTTCTATTGTGAAGTGTGCGAAAGGAATTACAAGGATTCTACATGGCGGGCACATCAGACCTCCACTGTGCATCAGTTTAACATGGAATCGCTGCCCATCCACAAACTGCAAAAGTTTAACATACCGCTGAGGAATCGGGGACTACAGCTGATGGTTAAACAGGGCTGGGACCGGGAACACGGTCTGGGACCGACTCAGAGCGGGCGCCTCTATCCAGTGAAGACTGTGTTGCGCAAGCAGCGCACTGGCCTGGGAATTGAACAATCCCCCGCCCGAGTTACACATTTCCAAGCGTTCGATACAAATGCCACAAAGCTCAGACATCGCTATCCCTCCGCGGCTCAACCGCGACGCACCCGCAACGACATGAAGCGGGAGAAGCTACGCGAATGGAAACAGGAGCGTCGGTTGCGCAGTGAATTAAGTTGATTATTTATGTGCAAATTAACGATAAATGTAAATAAAAATATAGTTTTTTAAATATGTGCTTTATTTTGCAGTTTATGATTGTTATTTTGATGTGTTTTTCATAATTCTAAAACAGTGCGCTGTAATGAAAAATATTGACACAAATCTTAAAGTATTCAAGAATATAAAGCTGTAAGAATGTAACTTAATTAATAAAATTAAATTTTAATAAGGATTTAGTTAATTAGAACGTAATAAATACTAAAATATCAAAAGGTGATTGGATTGGAAATGATTTTATTTTTGGACATTTGACATTTATAAAAGTTCGTATATGAAAATTTCTATAAATCAAATGTCATTAATATCAATTTTAAATGCGGTAAATGACAAAGCACAACATCTTTGCGGTTGGCTAGGTCATGGCTGTTAGACACCCACACCTAGCTACCTAAACTTTGTGACACGTGCCACAAGCTGACCTTTTGCGCGGATCCGAGCTACATTTGTTTTTGGCACAGTTGCCTACATGATGACTCTTGTTTTATGAAGGAGGGGTGGGTGCCGATTGCGGAGGTGCTTGATGGCCGCGAAGTTTAGCCTGGAGTTGCGAAATCGAAAGCTGTTGCACGGCACGGCGAGCGCGCTCTCCCCGTAAAGCATTCATTGAGGTGACACCGATTTCGCTTTGCGCCTGCGCATCGAACGCTTAACCCCTTAAAACCGACGACGACAACAACTATCCTGCAGATATGTATATAAGGCAGGTTTCCGAATTGAGCCACTCAGTCGCGTTCGGACTGTGACACTGTTAAGACGTTGTTGACGCTCCTTTAAGAAATCTATTGCTCTTATTTCTGTCGTCACATCCTGTGCGTGTTTAAAATTTGTGCGAGTATTTATACAAAAGTGGAGTGTCGCGCTGTTCGAAGGTCAGCACACAGTTTTGCACACTTGGTAAATAATATAATTGTAAATATTATTAAATATTTTATGTGAAATTCATGAAATTCAATTGTGAATTGTCTATTCGCACACAAAGAATTATCGAAACAAATTCAAAGGCAACGTTTTTCCGAATTCGGTGTGGTAACACTGCTGCTACTACCCCAGTTTCGATCAACAGCTGTTCGGCCATGCAAACACAAAACGCAAACACAAAACGTTGGCGCTCAGAACATTAGCGTCGCATTTGTTGTGCTTATTTGCGTTTGCGGTCCCAACGTGTTCGGTGTGCGTCGCGCAAGAAGCTCTCATGAGAAAATAAATAATATTTTAAAAGAAATTAAAACTTATGCCGACGTCGTCTTATTTGTGAAGTGCAAAAAGTAATTGTGTGTGTTCAGCGTTAAATATTCATTAAATTACGCAAAGTAGGCAATTAAATGCTATTATGAAAAAATTACAAAACATTCTCCTGGAATATAACAACAATATCAAGTCCAAATACTGTACAACAATTCGAGTGCAACTTGCCATGGAACGCCATGTGACTTCCGGGCGTCTGCATTGAACTTGACAACAAATGGGAGAACCTAATAATATTTGCAAACTCATATGTGTGTCTGTATGAGATGCTATTATTGTTGCAAAATACATCGATATATATTTTGTTTATGGTATATTTCTGAAAGCAACTTGCACAGACGCAACGCATTTTATTTTTGTGTCTGTTTGTTTGGTTTACATTTTTCAATTCTACCTTGCTTTTTATCTCAGTCACCATCGCTGCGTGCTCTCCTCTTTGCTACGCAGCATCAGCAACAGCAGCAGATCATCAAAGTGCCTAAATGCCCTGTGGGGGAGCGCACTCATTCGCTCGCTCGCTCTCTCCATGAACTTTGCGCGTGCCTTTTTCAATTTGTTTGATCTGTCATTGCAGGCGCATCTCCCTTGCTCCCATTCGTCGTAAATCTTAGTCTCTGCCTGCTTACTCACCCATGCGGAACTTTTTTGTTTCTGTTCGCTCACAAACCGATTTGATTATTTAGAAATTAATGCAAAGCGATCGATGGCCATAAGCGGGGAGGTGCTGCGAGCTGCATTGTATACAAAATGTATTTTGCTATTATTATTTACATACTTTTTTATAAAAGTGAATACTATTGTTGAGTGTATTATAATATTATCGACATGTCTGTTAGGCACTGAAGGAGACTTCTTCGATATATATTCCAGCGAAGCATCAGTAGACGAGTCGATTTAACCTTTTTTTTAATAAGTTGAACTCAGCCAGATTAAACTTTTAAGCACTTAGTTGTTGGTAATTTAATACTGCGCCTAACAAATATTTCGAATATAAATTATCTAAAATTCTCGTAAATAAAATACTTTCCTTTTGTTGAAAATAAAGTTGGTAGTCACTTGGCGTATTTTTACCATTAGCTTTGAAAGACCTATAAATTCAAGGCCCTGAGAATTTACGGAACACAGAGCAGCACATCGACTAATATCGTAAATCTTAAAAATCGTAAACCAAATAAATAGACAAGAAAAAAACACGATCAAAAAAGTAAATAAAAATTTAACATGTTTATTATTATTATGAAGCAATACACAAAGTACCTACCAAGTCCCATATATATCAGTGTACTCAGTACTCGGTAATTGCAAACAACATTAAAAAGATAAGCAATTATGGTCAAAATAAAACTCTTCCGGTATAAAGCCAATAGCAAAAAATCTTATACATAAAATTATCTGCTGCTAAAAGTTTTCTTTCATGCTGGAAAATAGACTTCGGCAGCAAGACAAATAAATAAAATTAAATGCACCCAAAGAATGCTAAATAAATAGTAATCGAATGAAATTAAAATTCTAAAAAATCGAAAAATTCAAAACAAGAAAATAGTTTTGTGCAAAAAAGATGTGTTGAAGTGTTTTTGTTTCATAACGCATTTTAGTGAATGTTGTAAAAAACACGTTAGTTTGTTTATACAATCGATTGAAAACTCGCGAAAGTAACCATAAAAACAATTACAACAATAATAAACAATTGACTATAATTAAAAATCATTCTGACGGACAGCTAAAAACAACAATTGTATTTTCAGACTTTTTCAGCGTTTCATACAACACAAATGCCAGGCGAATCTTAAAGGTGAGTCTTAACAGATTATTAAGGCAAATGCAAATAAAACGAAACGAAAGAATTTAAATTGTGCACCGTGGGGGTATCTACTAAGTAAATACTCTAGACACATATATATATATATATATAGAGAGAGAGGAGCATTTGCTATTGGAAGCTTAATGGCTGTGGCATAAATCTCTCACCTGCTGGAATTTTCTAATAACGCGAAGGTGTTGCACGCTCTACTCAGCGGCGCATTAAATGAGAAATTTGCAAAACTTTCAACATAAATTACTGCCTACAATTAGGCGTACTACTTACACACACAGATACACACAATCAAACAAAGACACACACACTGCTTTAAGCAGCCAAAAATAAAAGTTTCTTCCTCTCCTGCGGTCGGCACATGCTAAATGAACAAAAATTAGTCCTGAAGTTTGTTGGCAACAATTTGGGAAATGTTGTTGTGGGTTTTAGTAGATAAATATCTTAAGTCAAAACAACTGAAATTAACGTTAATAAAGAGAAGCTCAAATAGTTTCCCACTGGGTTGTATTATACACATTGTCATCAAATGAAAGGGAAACTTATCAAGATTATTTAATTAATATAACAAAAGTTACAAATTTATTTCCTTTTATGTATGTTTTTTTGTATGTCTATTGTTGACGAGAGTTTTATAGACTTTTAATAAGCTTAATCAACTTTAATGAAGATTATAAATGTTAGGCAGAATATAGATTAGTTCTAGAGTAAATCTGATTAAATTTAGAGAAATATAAGAAAGAACTATATATTTATATACTTTCCCCATGCAGTCCAAAGCCCATTTGCTAAAAGTTATTACCATTCAATTTAATTGTTTCGCACTATTTCATATTTTGTGTGAAAAAATACAAAATTAGCCAACGCAATTGTTTTTTTTTTTAATAAATTTTCCACCACCACATTTAAAAAATTTTTTTTGTTTACTTTTAATTTTTCAATATATACTCGCTTGAAGACTTGAAGAAGCGGGTACAAATTTTAAATAAACTATAAATGAAATATAGATTTGCGTTATACTTCTCTAAATCATATGCCGCACTAAATATTAACGTGTGGGGTGCAAGGGCAACATTTGAAAAGCAAAGTGGGTGGGAAACGTGACGCTACATTAAAAATTCATTGGGTTGTTGCTTCCAATTGAGAGGGTAGCTCAAGAAAGTAGGTATACAAAAAATCCATCATTCTTTGTTTTTGTGCTCAATGAAATGGAAATGATATAACCATTTTCAGGAAGTTTCATTAAATATATTATTTATAAACAGAAGTATTTCGAGGTAGCTTTAGGCCAGGAATTTACTTATATTCCATTTAATAGTTAAATTACATAAATCTAATTTCTTATCATTTCAATTAAAAAACAGAGCTCTAATAAACGACTCTCGTATGTGATTTAGTGTTGACTGTTTAGGGGCGCTAAAACTTTTCAGACAGCTGTATTCAAGGTCCTTTGGAAAATATTTACATAAATGAGCTGTTGTTGTTGTTGCTTGTGAGTTTTACTTTTATGTATGTGGGACTTGTTAAGGCCCTTATTTGCCAAGTTCTTTGCAAGGCTTTTCTGTATACCTTGTGGGGACAGTTTGTTATTGGTTGTCCCAATCAGGCTTACAATAGCTTTAAATCAGGACCAACAAACAGTTTGTTATTTTAGTACCCCTTGCTCCTATCACAACACAGGCCTTTTTCAACATTTTGTATGGAATTTTAATTGCTTTAGAAATAACTTGAAAATTTCTTTTCAAATTATTTAGTTTGGCCTTTGACCTTTGGGTAACTTTTCCTAATGAGCCAGCGGGCGAGGGAGAGAGAAAGAGTGCGAGTTTATTACAGTTCTCAATTAGTTGGAAACATTGATTTTGTGTTGCCAAAGCTAATTAGTTTTAATTTTACGTCAAGGCATCAAAGGGATAACAACTTACATGAGAATCATTTAAAAGAGCCGGAAACTCCCATTAATTATAAATTCCATCGCCTTCTTATCCGCCTACAGATGGCAAAAATACCCAAGCAAAAATACCCAGAATAGGATAGAAAAATCAATGCAATCTTTACGTGTTTAAACAAAGTGGCTATTTTATTAACGTTTCATTGATTTTCGACACTAATTTTTGTATACGTATAACGAAAATACACATACGAATGCATAGTTTCCTCTGGCGAAAGTATTTGATTGAGCGTGTAAAAGTGGCTTAGACACCAAGCTCTGAGTGTCCTCAGAGCCCTAAGAGTCTTAGCCCAAAAAGAGCAAAGTCAAAGTTGTGGCGGCAACAAAATCCATTGAAGCGCGAAATCAACTTAATGCAATAGACTAGAAGAAGAAGCAGCGCCAGCTGAAGTATATATTTGCCTGTAAGAGTCACAAGAAAAATTCAACACACACACACACACACACACACACACACACACACTCATCGGTTACAAATAAAGCAAAAACTCACATCGAATTTATAGTGAGCAAGCCACGTAAAGCAAACATTTGCAGCTTATGTTCATATGCCACACGTGTGTGTGTGTGTGTGTGTCTGAGTGTGTGTAGTCAGCCCACGTCATTGTCACAAAATCTGTACATTTATGTTGCTGCCATAAACTCCAGATAGGTAAAAATAAACAACAATCCATATATGTATTAATGAAAATGATGCTGTGAACTCGAATTTCACCTTTTTTTATTGCTCAAATCAATGTTGATTGAAGATGAAATTGTGACTGGCAAACACAATTCGTCAACTTTCTGTATTACACAATTTTTAATGACCGAATTAAATGTTGACAGTTAAAACTTTTATATGTATCAAAAATGGCTTTAATCTTCCATTAATTTCATTCCATTCCATGCTTAAAATATTGGTTTCGAACCTAAAACATAAATCAAGTCAAGTTGATAACCATTAAAAGTTGACTCTGCCAACTACGTTGCTCTTATGGATATATTTTATATAGTCCACATCTTAAAAAATAAGTAATTTATTACTAAGCATCATCGACAATGTTTATACATCTCGCACTAAATCTTAATAATTATTAGTTCAATTAAGGTTTAAAAAAAATAACGTAATACTTAAATATCACTTGAAGTGCAAACCATTTGGCAGCATTTACCTTCTTCATATAAAATTAATTTAATATTTCAGTGCCACTGCGTACATAAACTTAAGGAGGTGTGATAGAATAGCAGGATTACGACTTACATATACACAGCTAAAAAAAAAATGCTGCATTTTCACACACGAGTGTGTTGGCTTCCAGTTGCACACAGACGAGTGAAAGAGAGAGAGGGAGAGAGAGAGAGAGAAAAGCACACACGCATTTTTATATATCGCCTCATTGCTATGCACGCTGATAAACTTGAGACGACGACAACTGAACGACAACAAGGCGCAATAAAAACAAACAGACAGTGGACGGGGGGAATGTGGCGGGGTGGTGCTAAAGTCTCGACGCTGACAGGGCAAACAAAACAGAAAGATTTGGAAGGCAGTTTGAATGTCAGCTAAAGTCAGTTTTGTGATTTAGATAAAAAACACTACTGAAATAATAAGTTGCTCAAGATTTGTTTGCCCTTCAGTGCAATCATATTTCGCACCAAATTGCGTCAGCGATTAAAACTTTTGAGTTTGTGTAGAGATTATAAACTTTGTTATAATGTATAACTGAAGACTGTGTGCTCAGAATTCAACTCGAAATAGTTTTTAATGTGTGTTTATTTGAAGCTTATTTGAATATTACATAATTAATCTCTTACGCCTATTGTTATACACATATCTGCCCTTAATGGTTGCTGCTGCTAACTACCCCGTCAGGCAGTCAATCATTTTTATTTTTTATTTATTACGGTTGATTTCACATAATATTCAAAGAAATTGTTTGCAGCATATTGTTTGGTGAAGAATAAAATCGATCTTTTAGTGTCATATTGAAAGGAACTACTTGAGTTAACTTTGCTTGTGCTTTTCTGCTTTTTTTTTTTGGGGTTGTCAACACAGCGTATACGCAATAAATCAAATTTATTACACACTCAACTGACATACAGGGGGCAAATTGTGATATATACAGCAGCCATAAACTAAAATTCACATTCGAGCTAAATGCTTAAGTGCAACTCAACTTTGATGCATGGCCAATTCTACGGGCCACTCATTCACCGCAATCAGCTGAGAACTGTTAACGTCAGCGATAAGAGTCAACCATATCAAACAGTTGTTTATAATGCACAATATAAACAAATTGTTTAACAAATGTACACATTCATAATAAAAAAAATAAATAAATGTGAGTATGCGTCGAAAGAATTTACGTAAATTATGCGAATCACATAAGTTGCCATCAGATAGAAGTAACACATGCAGCCAATGACAGAAATATGCTTTATACGATTGCTCGATATATTTGCATATTAAGTATGCCCCACGCAGACTTATAAGTGAATGCCAATAAACTCGATTTGTCCTTGGCAGTATGGCAGTATCCCTTTTTTTTGCAGCCAATAAATGCAAGTCCCATAAATATTGATGCCCATTGGGTTGTTAATGAATGTCCTGTGACATGCTGGGCCCTCGAATTACGAGCTGGGCCAACATTAGGCACCCGACTGAGGGACATTTCGGGTCGCATTAACACAACAAAAGACATCAATTCGACCATATTCATATTTTTGCAGACTGTCAAAGGAAATTGCAAAATTGTTACAACTTTTTAAGCAAAAAGTTTTCTTTCTAAAATATTTTCATTCAGTCCAAATAAGTCAGTCCCATGAGCCAACTTGGTGTGTCTGGCTGCCTTCGTTTGGCATGGTTTTCACTTTGTATCGATTTTGAGGCGCCGCCAAGTGGCTTGCAAATGCGTCGGACGCTTGAAGGCCAGCTCTTTATGCAACTTTATGCAACTACGACAACGGTCCATAAGCTCTGTTTGAAGTGCCCCAATAATGCAATTTGCAGCAGATACATAAACAATATTTTAATTGACAAAGTTATCATCGGCAAAATATGAAAAATTCCAATCAATTCTCAAGTTTGGGTCAATCGAACCAGCTGACTCAGCCCCTTCTCCAAATACTATGTTGATGTATTACATTATTATTAATTTTTATAATTGTTTAAAGCAATTGGTGCATATTTATTCACTGTTATAGATATAAGGCATTTGTTTGGCAATTTTAATTGCCAATTTGTAGAAATCATTGAACCAAACAAAATTAAACCAACAAAAACAGCTTGGCTTGTTCACTCTGATGAGATTTCTTTGAATTAGGTCAAGTTTGATTGAAAAATTTGTTTACAAACATATGGCCAACATATATTTGCATTTTTTCTCATGAACTTGTGCCCATTGAAATTGGTGAAAAGGGTATAATGTAATTGTAGAAAAGATGGAACAAAACTTTTTTAAATAGTGCAGTTCTTCTGATGTGTTTTGAAGAACTCATCCATAAAAAAAATACAAAAAGCAATCAAATTGTAGTAGTATTTTTTTGGAGAATATTTTATTTTAGGACACTCTTAGCTGAATCATGTTTAATTGATTTAATAAATTGCTTTCTGCCTTGCTCCAAATTAAACTGACAATATTTACTTGAATATTTACATCCTACTTAAATCTATATTTACGCAATAAATGTAGAAAAAATGTTTTAAAAAGGCAATTAAATAAATCTAATATATTGTTGAATATTTTGTTTATTAGGCAGGATTAATGTGACTATATCTATATATATATATATGGCACTTATAAAATCTGAAATCCTTTCTTTTTTTTTTGTTACATTTTACAAGTGTGCTGCAGATTTTGTAGTGGATTACGTTTTTTATCTATTTGGGTTTTATGACTGGCCACAAATATTTACAGCTTCATCGTTGACTCTTAAAAAAACGTAATCACAAAAAATTTGTCGCATTTTATAAATACAAAAGTGGATTTTTCACATTTTTTTTTTTTAATGATGGTAAACATCTCTTAAATTTTTAATGAAACACAAACATGTTTTGTAATAGAATTTAAGTCCCTCTCTATCACGCTCACTCACGCATACACTCTCCGTCTCTGTCTCTATATCTCTCTCTCTTTCTCTCATTGTCACACACATACACTGTAGAGTGAGTAAGCTTGCCGTGTTGAATACGCGTGCTTTGTGAATCCTTGTGTATTGTTGACTCACACAAAACAGGCAGCGCGCTTTTAACTCGTGGGCACGCCCACTTTTATAAATGGGCGCATTGGCTCTTTGTGTTTTGGGCCCTAAATGACCTGCCTACCGTCCCGGCCAGTACCCCTGGGTGCCGTTTGCTTTTCTATTGTCGGTTGGGGGGCATCTATTCCACTGTTGTTCGAGTAGCATGCAATTTAATTTCAAATTGGAATCCTAAAGATCTACAATTTTTCCTTGCTGTTTCATTTAATTACATATTTCCTAAATATTTCTTATAAGCAGTGAAATTATTGACAATTTCAAAGTGTTCAGAGTGCGGCACATCCATTACGCAGTTGCATAGATAAACCGGACAGCTGTGGCAAACTTCAAGTTGACTGCATTTGGCAGAACATGCAACAGCAGAAAGTTTTTTTTTTAAGGACATTTACGTGCAGGCGAAAAGTGTCAAAGTTTTTGTTATTGCCACAAAAACTAAAAAATAAAACTTAAGGAAAAAAAAAATTGCTTGACATCGCCTTATCCTGTTAGAGTGAGCCTCGTCCTCGCCTTTGACTTGCCACTGGCAGTGCATCCGATCGGGGGTAAATGCAATTTTCAAAAATTTATCCAAGGACGTGCCTGTTGTGACACATCCATTTAAGGAGTCGCCTTGTCAGCATACACAAATACTGATTCAATTTGCATTTTTAAAGCACTTGACATTTCTGACTTTATATATGTAAATGTATTATTTGGAAAAACATTTTTATGCTATTATCTATCCATCTGTCTATCTTTATTTTTCCCCTCTGACTTGCCTGAATTGAGTCTATTCATTTATTTTACCAGCAGTTTCCTTTCCTACTTTGACTTCTGTTGATTAAATTTCCTCCCGTATTTCTCTGAAAAGCATATGCAAAAAAAAATAATTTCTCTTCTTTTTTTGTAGCATACTTTTCAGTGCATTCTTTAAATAATACACTGTAAACATTTTATTTGTAATTCTTCCATAGTATTAAGTATTTTTTTTTGGCAATTAAGGTTTCTTTTCAAGTTGCTTTTTTTTGTTGTTTCAGTTGTGTCGTAATTTATTTCTTGTTTTTTGATTGTGGTGCAGTAAAATAGGATTTATTTAAGTTATATATATTTATTGTATTGTAGCATTTTTCCCCCTTTTGAACTAACGATATCCGTGTGAAAAAATATATACAAACATGTTACCATATCTGCGGATGGGTCCAGCAGCTGGGAGGTCAGCTACATATGCGTGACTTTTCATGCCACGTGATTAACTTGCATGACTCTTAATGTCCGCGCTGTGCCCCATGCTGTTAGTGCCGATGTGTACGTGTGTCTGTGTGTGTGTGTGTTGGCCGTATATGCAAATGGCCATGAGTTGGTCAGGGGCCAGGTCCAGTCGGCCAAATGCGCCGCGTGTTTGCATGTTATAAAAACTTTCAGTTTTGTTTATGACTCTACAGCAACAACTCTCATATTAAACACCCTCAAACACACACACACACACACAAACACACACACACATGCAATTACACTCACCCTGAGCTGTGCGCGACTTTGCGTGAATGTGAATTTAACGCATTTCAACTGTGGACTTTCACTGACTAATTTGTTTCTGTAACTCTTTCGCTTTCTCTTTCTATTTGCCTTGCCCTGTCTCGCTTTCTCCTTCTCAGTGCCACAACCGAGATTGCAGCATAGCGAAACTGAACCATGTGCAACTTTGTGTATTTTCCTCTTCTTGTAAAATTGCCACTTACTTGTTGCAAGAATTTGCATGAAGATTTTAAATGCATTTGGTTAGCTTTCAAAATTGTTAACTCTGCAAGGATTTTTAATTATTTAATGCATTGAAAAATAAATACCATAATAATAATAAGAGAGAATATTTTATATTAGTAATTAAATTCTGTGGCATTTTCCAGTCGAGAAACCTGCCCCATTGAATCTCGAAAGGCCGCTGCAAATTATCTGTTGCGATAAAATATGTGGAAAACAATGCAGCTGCCGCATTGAAATAGTTGTGCGAAACACTTTGAGGTGGGTTAAGTGCGTCTATGTTGGCAATAAACCAGCACTTCGATGTGGCAAGTGGAGCGGGTGTAGTGGGAGGCAATTATCAGCTCCTTGCAGCGCCCCCTGCAATTGGCAGCTGTGAAAATTTGTTCACTTCTTGTTCGCGTTATTTGTTATGCTGATGTGGGTGTGTGTGTGTGTTGGTGTGTGTTAGTGGCTGTCAGTGGGTGTACCATGTGTGCATGTAAATGAACTTACTTAAAGGCGTTGAATCCTTGAGTCGACACTCTTTGCTGACGTCAATTGATGGCTGTTCAGTCTATGCTAACAGACGGTGCCTTGGCATCTGCGAACCACACACGCACACACACACACACACACACACACACACACACGCACACACATACACACACATGTGCGAGTCAAGTGTCACAGATATGTGAAAACATTTCTAATACAGTCAATTCCCCAGACTCCTTGTTTGCACATCTGCAATTCATGCATCGAAGATGTTCCTTGTTACAAATACAATCAACTTGAAGACAGATCTGCAACATTACAATTCTTCTCAAATCTCTGTAAATCTACACAGCTAAGTTGATAAGCTTAAAAGCACTTATTATCCTTTTTTACTCCTGCTTACTGGAATTTAAATATTGCATTAGCTTTTAGTGATAATCTTTGGGCTAATTGCTCAACACATTATTCTGGCATTGTTCCTCATACAAATATCAAACAAAGAACAAAAATTATATCCATTAATGGATTATTGCTTTTACAAAAAGTAGCATGAAAATAATGCCACACATATGAATAACTTGACGATTCTTTGTGGTAAAAATAGGGCATGTTAAATACATACATACATATTTATTACATTATTATATTGCATTAAAAGATTTATTCTTAGATGAAATTGTAGTAATTTTATTTACAATTTTAGGATAATTATAATTATAATTTCAATTTAATATTCACACTTAAAGAGAATAACTTGAATACCTTTCTTCTAACCACTAATCATATAAACTATGTTAATTACTAATCAAATCTGTACTAACATAAATAATAAAAGGTTGTTTTGTACTAGGTAATTTTACTTTCAATATAACGATTTATTGACCAGGCTGTAAGAAATACTCTGTCCCAAAACAAAATACATGCATTAAATTAAAATAAACTTATAAAAGCAAACACATTTTAATCATGAGAAAATAAATAATATACAAGAAGAAAGGCAAACAAATAAAATAGTTGTTTTTATATAACTTTTAACTTAATTAAAAAATGTAAAAATTATATGGTATTTCCTAGACTAGAATTCAAGCACCGTTGGTATATTTTCCTAATGTCTTTTTGAAAACTATTCTTATTTTATATGACATTAAAAGGTAAACTTTCCAAAAAGACTAACATGAATTTGTACCCATCCCTATTCCCTAGAAAATGTATTATTAATGGGTTAACTTTTATATCAATTTTACTTTAATTATTTTGATAGTTTTTTTTCTGTGTTGCAGTATTTACCATGCAAAAATGTATGTATTTGGTCGGTTGAGTTTAAGCCTTCTTTTTAGTGCTTATTACACAGGCCAACTCATTTGACTTAATCTCTGCACAATAAAAGCGCATTTTGCTTATTTTTTTTTTATTGTCGTAGATGTTGCTGCTGTTTTGGCCATGGCCAAGTTGGGCACGAAAAACATTCAATGCTGTTTTTTTTTATGTCAGTTACGCGCTCAAAACAACATCTGTGCAAAGGACTGAACGAGAGTTATATATAGAATTATGGCCAAAAAAGTATAGTTATAAAACACCACAAAACGACCATCAAATAATAATAATAATGAAATCAGTGAAAACGAAGCAAACGTGGCCAATGGCTCATAAGGCAAACAACATAAAGCCAAAAGTGTCAAGAGGGCCAACTACTGGCAAGCAGCATTACATATGTATATGTATGTATATATATATATGTATATTTATATGTATATATAAGCAATTCGTGGCAAAGATAAATCTACAAAATAAATTGTGTATATTTTTACATTGTCTGCTCGACAAAACAGTTTATTTTGTGTCTGCGTGTTAGCCGCATAAATTGGCCTTGACAATGAAGCACTTAATGGGGACAGTTAAGTTAAGTTAGTTAATATTATAAATATACAGGGAGTGCCCCTATTAACAGCTAATACCATTCCAAGCTATTTGTGCACATTTCGCTTGAATAAATCTAGTTTTATACTAACGTAATTGAAACAATTTGCAATATGAATTATCTAGAAATAAGTTGAAGAATTTTCTGTGGTTTTTTTTTTTTTAAATGCCTAAGTGAAACTAAACCAAACCAATCTGGTCTTAAGCTAGGAAAACTTCTGCTGCAAAAGTAGCAAAGTGATAAATTGCAGATGCCAAACTCAACAGTTGCAGCACTCTGCACCATTATGTTAATGAACTTGCAGCTGCAGCAGCAGCAGCAGCAGCGGGGCAAATGCAATTATAAACAATTGTCAGAACACTCAAAGCCATATGCAACAGGAAGGCAAACTTAAGATTGTCAAATTGCTCAAAACTCAAATACCCTAAAGGACACCATTGCTCCGGCATCATAGTTCACTCATTTGGAACAACATCTGCTCAAAGTAGTTGAGATGAATGTTGCTCATCTCCTAATGGATATTGAAGAGAGCTTTTACACATCTTAAGTTGGATATAAAAGAAACACTCCAATGAAATTTATCAACTTTTCGCACAGTTTAAGTATATTTTAAATCTTAATTAAATGTTTTTTTGCTGGATAAAAAAAATCTATTTAAGATGGCATCAATATGATTCGTGGATAAACAGAATATGAAAGCATTCGTCAGACGAATCTTGATGGGATAGAAGGAGTCGTTGAAATGCGAGACGACAATGTCGACTAATTGAGCCCACTTCAGAGCCTGGATGACGTTGTGCGTCTGTGTTGGTTTCTTGGTCTTCGGCTGCTTCCTGCTCGCTGTGCACCTGCCACTGCCAGTGACAAGCACACCACATGCTCCACATCCTGAATGCTCTCGTCCTTCACATTTTTCTAGCTGAAGTTCTTCGCCTTGGCCTCCTTGACATTCCACTCATCCATTCGAGGAGATGCCTTTTGTCGCTTATTAAAGGCGAATGTGTTTGCCGCATGAGCGCATAAATTAAATGAGTTGATTTTTTTTTGGTTGGTTGTTGATGCCTCCGTAATTTGCTGGGCATGTCCATTCTCTCCAAAAAAAATGTACTCTTGTGCAGCAACAGCAAACCAGCAAATGTCGATTCTGCTGGAATTGCGTATACGCAGCGTGATAACAATAAATTCGTCTTTTTTTGTCTGTTGGTTTTTATGTGCTAAACTTTTTGCTGTTCTCCTCTCCTCTTGGGCTAACATTTGTCCAACTCTGCTCTGGCGCCGACTTCAATTTGTCCCAGTCCCAATTGTGGTTCTGTGTTCTTTTCTCGTGTGTGTTTTGTATAATAATATAACTTTTTCCCTAAAACCCTCTATAAATTTGTAACAAATGGGAATCAAGAAGTAGTGCAAGTTTTTCTAATAGGCTTCAGATTTCATTTCTATATATATATATATATATTTTTATTTTATTTTTTAAAGATATCCACATGTTTATTTTAAATTATGCTTTAACATTTGTTTGCTTATCTGCATTACAAATATTTTTTTAGTTAATTATGTTTGGTTAAATTATGCAAGAGAATTTGCAATTATCTCCACTGAAAATGACAGATTTGAAACGAAAATGACGCAAAATATAAATCAAAAAATGTAAATAATAATTGGTTTTTTTGTAGAAATAAATGTAAATTTCAGTAAAATTCAATTTAAAATTAGACACAGCTACAATGATTTATTTAAGTAGATTTTGCAATTTAATCGTTTAGAAATGGAAAACATCAATGGCAGCTTTTTGTTGGTGATTTTTCTATTTGGTTATCTACTTCATGTCAATTGCCATATGTAAAATATGCTCTTGGTGCGAAATGTGGATTTAAAATTTTCTGCTCGCTTTACACACACAGAACAACTGCTCAATAATGTTTACACAATTGATTGGACCAAGGGGTTTTGCTCTTCTGCGACACTCGCAATTGGCCAATATTCCACTGCTGCACTCCAAGAAAGATACAACAGCTTTGGAGATTAGGGAATATAGCAAAGCTGCATCGAAGCAGGACAAGACGCCAGACAAGTATGGCAAAGCGCCAGACATGGAAAGCAATTCGCCAAATGAGAAGGTCGCAAAAAGGACATCAAAGTGGTCGCTGTGAAATCGAATGCTGTTAAAAAAAAACCGGATGTGAGCAAAGAAAAGTCATTTTACCGGCAAGCAAAAATGACGCCGTACAAGGGAATGAAATCGGAGTTTGTGCCATGGAAAACTGTCATCGAATCTGTTTATGGGTTTCACGTGTGACGCTTGCAAGGCGCCTGCCAGTGTGGGAATTGATATCATCTGCTGAATATCGGTGTCAACTGGTTAGTGAATGAGGTGAAGTGCCAAAAAGTGAAAGTTCCTGCAGAAAGTGGATGCCCACAATAAGATTCTGATGCTCAACTAAGCCGGGAGATGCGCCACGAGCCGCATATACTATCTGCTTTGGCTGGAATGCCTACTAGGCGATCGTTATTTATCGGTTGAAAAGACAGCTGGTTGCCTGATGAAATCGTCATAATTCTCGTCTCCAACAACTGTTATCCTCTCCTCGTCATGGAACGCTCCATTGAGTTGCATATGAAGCACCTGCAAACAGTTTATGCCTTGCAGCAATGTTGCCATGTGGCTGCCCAAGATCCAAGTGCCGGAAATAATAGATTTTGTGGCTGTGCTATGCAACACCATCTCCGACAGCGTGGCAAATGTGGCTATGTCTCCCTTTGCGCATCTTGCACACCATATGCAACAGTGCATCGTCATCTATGTTTGGCCAATAAATTGCTTTTGAATTGCATATTGATTGGGTGTCGTGTGGGTGTCAACGGTGAAAAAGGTGCCACCTGTTTGCCCAGCAGCATGCATCCTTGACCGTATTTTATTGAACTTCCTGGCATTTGAATGACTCACGTGTTGCCCGGATATCGTTCACTCGTTCGACAAACTAGCAAAATCAATACGTTACCCAGCGCCACAAGCAACTTGGCTCTCCTCCAACCCCTTCGAGAACCTAATCACCAATTTCTCTTCCTAATGCTTTTCCCATCTGACGCCTTCCACAGATTTACAGCGTGTTTCGGGCTGATGAATTGCCATTATCGCAACGAATTGGGTAAACAAGTGGCTGGCTGCTGTTGAAGAGTATTTGCCCTAAAGATATCCTGTTAGTCTACGCATTTGATGCTTACTAATTTCCTCAGGAAAGCTGATTTTCTTTGAGTTGGCTAAGACTTTGTAGTATATTAAAACAATATAATCTTTGTAGGCACAAAAAAAGAGTACATTGAAAAACTTACGAAGGCTTCAGTCCCATCAACAATTCTCTCAATTGATAGCTTATTATATTTAGAAGCAACCCATGGAGAGTATTCCCAATCCAACCCAATCCAATCATCTACTCAGGCAAGCAAATCAATCAGAATAGAGTATTGCTCATAGCACTATGGTTTCCAAACGCTAGTTTTTCGCCCACATGCATGCCACTTTCAACACATCCTGCACAGGATATTGCAAAGGATGCGGGACACTAAACGAAAGACAGAGACAGACTGAAAGTGAGAACGAGAGAGAGATATGAGAAGTGGTTGAGTGTATCTGAAATTCAAGTGAGAACATCAGTGTGGAAATGGCAAAGGCCACTTTGTTGACATAAACAAACACCAAAGCATTTGTCTGCGCTCGAATGGATGCTGCAACACAACTTGTTAAATGTGTGTGTGTGTGGGTGTGTGTGAATGCCTCGCAATGCTCCTCCTTTTGAGGTTCACATTTAGAATTTATCCTTTTTAGCTACCATTTGGCTAATAATCAAGTTTTCTCAGTAATATTCTGCGCAAGTGTTATTTGCCCCTCAAGCTTTGCCCTCACTAATTTGCTGCTAAGCGTTTGGGGCAAATTCCGATAAAAAACTACATCTTGTGTGTGTTTGTTCTGTATTTGCGAGTGTGTCAATTTGTTGTACTAGTCTGCATTTGGTGTGTCTCATTTTTCATAAGAGTCAGCGCCTGCTTGAGTCTTATCTCAATTAGGAATTCATCCATTCCAACAGCTGAGCTTGAACACTTGACAGTTGCTTGACGTTTGCTTGCCCGGTCTCTGGCTCCTCCTGACTGATTGTCAGTGTTGCCACCATGCCGCAATGTCATTTGTGTGAGAGCAAAATCTGTTAAAAAGAACGTGACGTAAATGCGACCATGTCTGTCAAATACTTCTGCTTCTGTATACATATTTCATACTGTCTTGACTGATTTTCTCAACTTCTCAACAGCAGGCGCCCAAAGACAGCACTGCAAATTACTGCTGAAGAACCACTGACAGTTTTTTATTTTTTAGGCTATAATTCACCTCAAGTGTTGCTTTGATGCGGCTGTTAACACGCTCTTGCTAATTTAAATAATAGAATAGCTCTGCAATCGTATTTACTTTCATGTCTATGTATTCAAGTTTCCTAGTGGTTTCTGTGGTGAGTGCAGAGATGGGCGCTTTGTTGAATTTCTTTTTAACATAATTGTGCTCTGTATAATGGGGCATATATGAATAATCACTAGCTTACTCATTCTACTTCTCGTTCTTTCTCTGTCTATCTTACCCACTCACCAAATTTGTTAAAGTTCGAGGTGAGAAATCTTACAAATAAATTAGGTGAAAAGTTTACTGTGCTCTCTCTTTCCATTAGTCTATCGTACTCTCTTTTTACCTCCATCTGTTTTTCTCTTAATTTTTTCTCATTACCTTGCTTCTTCATATGTAATTCTAACTAATATCGCTCTATTTCTTTGCTTTTCTTTTTCTTACTCAATTTCTTAAAGCAACTCATCTGTCTCCCCCTCCTAATACATTTCTTATTACCCCATTGCTGTGTTTATTCCTATCTCCTTTTCTACTCCCCGTTCGCATTCTCTTTAAAGCTATTCTTCATACTTAAGCAAAAACGATACGCCACAAACTTTTGTCCAACTCTAGCCAACTCAAGGCATACATAACTCAATCTTAATTCCGGCTCAACTTTCGCATACATATTTAGATATGCAAAAGTGTAGCATACTTTGCAGCGCAGCTGAAGCAACATGCTTGGCATTTGCTTAGATTGTTTTGGCCTCATAAGACGAGGATTGCCTACGGACGCTCACACATCGCCGGGCACCCAATTGCTTATTAAAGTCAAATTATAACTTTGAGCAATCATTTGAGTAGGCAAAGCATACCCAAAAAAATGAAAGAAAGAAAGCAAAAAATTGAACTTAACTTAGTTACCCAGAATAACGATGCGTCCACTGTACGTGGCACAATATTAAAATGTCTTTTGTTCTCATGCATAATATTTAATGACGCGTTATCTCAATATTCTGCCTAGCTGAGTGCACAAAAGTTAATCACATAACCAGCTTTTCCCTCTTGCCTGATACGTAGCTAAGTATTGATTTTGGCCAGATACATCTGATGACAGGAGTACGTACTCGAGTTCACATACGCATACCCACTCACATGTACACTCGAAACCCACACTCGAACTGGCACTCGCATTTGCTATCATTGCCTTGGTTGGCTAGCGGATTATAATACGAACATAATCCCAAATGAAAGCGAGTATCTTGAATTCCGCAAATTAAGTCAGCTCAGTGATAGAATAGCAGTAGAAACAGACACAGCAACAGCAGCAACATCAGCAGCAACAGAAGCTGCAACAACAACTTTAACATTCGAAGACACAAAACTTGGCATTTTGTTGGACTTTTTCACTGTGCATTATTTTAGTGGGTATATTATTTCCAAACGAGTTAAAGGAGTTTGGGAATGTCAATAAATATGTTATAATATTATTATTATTATTATTAATATTATTTTTATTATTGCGTGCATAATTTTATTTTTAATATTGAAGTGATATGCTTAAAGATATTTTATTATTTCTTTAAAAAAAAAAAATAATTAGCTTAAGCATATTTGGGTATATTTATTTTATATACAACCACATATTATATATAATTAAGAAGTGCACATATTATTCATTATTATTCAAATTAATATTTATATTTATTTATTTTTTATTCCTATTATTATTGGGTATCTCCGTGGTTAAACTTTCGATGTTTTTTCGTGCTTGACACTTATTTATTTCTAAATATTTCTTTGCACTTTTCGCGCGTGTTTAAGTTAAGCTGTGAAAATACTTGGCATAACTTTGCTTTCTTGCTTCTTGCTTCATGCTTCTTGCTTCTTGCCTCTTGTTGCATTCAGATTGTCAAAGCGAGAATTTCATTCTTTTATTTCAACTTTCGAAAGCAGGCGAGGAAAACATTTGTCGCCTTTGCCTTTTCTTTTGCTCTTGGCCTTGCTGTGTTGGCCTTGTCTTGGCCATGTTATCCACTCCGCTCCTTCTCTCTCACTCTCTCTCCCATTTCACTTCACATTAACTGTAAATGTAGCTGTGCGTGGGCGAGCTACGAACTGTAGACTGGCCATGTGTCATTCTGCCACATTCGTTGTCGTCATTGGCAACAACATATATTTTTTGGGATCAACATGGGTTCAGACAGCGTCGTCTCAATTTGCTTGGCTAGTGTTTTATTTTACACTCGGCAACATAATCTACATTTAACGAAGCCATTTGCATTTTACATGTTCATAAAGTTACTGAATTTCTTGGCCCAAATAGATATCTCTAATTGGGCGGGTTCAGTGGGTTTTATTGGACTGCTCAGTGAACTGTGAAAACTTCAAAAGCAATTTGATAAACACCTCGAAACTTTAACTTTTTTAGTCACACTTTAAACCAGTTTTATAACTACAATTTGTTTTTTTTTTTATCTCTATTTTACAGAAGAACGACTCACTTTCGGCACTTGGAACGTTCGCCAGGAAAATAGCTTCACATGTTGGGCAAATTCACAGCAAACCATGTCCAGGTCTATCAGCAATACTCCCGCACAGTTACCATAAAGAAACCCGTCAAGGTATGTGTTTTTTTTTTCTTTCTCCAATGTGTGGATTGTTTTTCTTTATGTTTTTCTGTTGTTTTAGTCTTTTGTAATTTTTGCATACATATTTCATGGTTTCCGTTTGTTTTTGCTGTTGCCTAAATAAACACAATTAGCATAACATACATTACTTGAGGCCCCTAAGGGTTAAAATCCTATCATCATTTTTTTTCATTTAAAGTGTTCTGGTTTTTCGTAATTGGGTGCTAGATTTTTATTTTATTTTTTTGTATCCATCTTTTCAATATCATAATAAAGCATTTTTTATATATAACTATATAAATAAAAAAATAAAAATAATAAGCATAATAATATTTCCTTACGAATAAATCTTTATTAATTGACATATCGCAGGAGGCGATATTTTTTTTTAATTTCAACGTCAGCTTACGCAAATTTGGCAAGTAGCTTAATTTTTTTTTGCATGGCTTTATTTTCTTGATTATTTGCACAAAAATGTTTATTTTTAGTTGCTTTTGCTTTTGCAGAAATGGTAATACCTAAGAACGCTTTGCACCCCCTGCATGCCCAAATCAATAAGCCACATTAAACTGATAAACGTTGATAATTGACAAAATTTATAAACTTCTTTCTCGCCCCGCCCGCAAATGCAACACAGGCTGCTTAGCCGGCAAGTGGTGAACATTAATTAAGACTCGTATATCGAATCCAGGAATATTATACCCACTCTTAAACGTCGGCCGTTTCTTCAGGTTCATCTCAATCTATATCTGTGTATGTGTGTGTCTCTGTGCGTCCATAGCGGACTATGTTGAAACCGAAACGTTTGGCCAAGCAGAAGCCCAAAGCGAAACCGGTAAGCAAAGTATTCACTTAACCCCAAAAACTTTACCAACATTATAAAAAAAAGCTGAACCAAATATATAAAAATAAAAATAAAAAAACAACACTGTATTTTCCCCTTTTCTCTATCAAAACTTTCTAGTAGTTCTCTAACTCTATCTCCCCAAAATGATATGACGCATATATAAATATTTAACATTATTTTCGCTTCATTTTCCTGCTTCGTCCTTTAAGAAAATTGATCTCTTCTAATTGCTACATTGACTGACTGCCAAACTGCTTTGTTGTGAAAGCCAAATAGAACAAAAAAAAACAAAAAAAAAAATATAAAATATTTAAAAACAAACAATGAAAACGAAATTAAGAAATTCTCGTTCTTTGTTTGGTTTTCATTTGTTTCACACTTTAACATTTTATAAACTTGCTTTTTTCTTTTTTTAACTCTTGCCAAACTCTTTGCCTTTGGGCTTGACTAAATTTTAACGAGATTGCTTAGCATCAAGTGTTAAGTAGAAAACTATTTGCAATTTAATAAGTAGTTTAGTTTAATTTGTAGTAGTTGGCTGCCTGCCTTTAATAGCAAATTGTTTAGTAGTTTGCATCTACAATAACTAAACTTAAAGTAATTCAAATTCTAATTTATGATTCGTCGACAGCGCACTAAATGGTAAGCCTAAAAGTATGCTAACAATATTTAAAAATGTATGTGGGTGTTCTCTTTTTACAGTCGTGACGTCAGTGCAACATTTGAATAATTGTCAGCAAAAGTTTAAATTACTGAAAGTTGCGACAGCTACAGAAAATTCTCATAACATAAACGATATTTTTACAGTTCTCTGGTCTCTGTGTTTTTATTGCGCTTATTAAAAGTTAGCAGAGTCGAAAGTTTTTAATGAAGTTTGCTTTTACGCTCGGCGATCGCTAAGAGAAAAAGAAAAAATGGCAAGAGTGAAATAGGCACTTTTGAGTGCCTGAGCTCACCGCTCACCGCTCTCAGGCTTATCTTCTCTCGTTTGTATTTTGTATTTCCCTTTTCGCTCGCTCGATTGCTTGACATTCGATTATCAATGTATGCTAGAACAAATGGTTAAGTCTATTGTGTGTGCCAGTGTGTGTGTGTGTGTGTACCCGGTTATTTGCGCTTTTAATTGACACAGTTTGAGAGCTTTGAAAATAAACTTACTCAGTGTCTGACGCGACTTTGAAGACGCCATGTGAGCGAAGTGTTGTGAATCGCGTGAAATAAGTTTTTCTTTTCTTTCTTCCATTAATAAAATTGTATTGCTTTTTTGTTTTGTTACACATTCGTTTAATTTGATGTTTGTTTTGAGTGCATTAAAAGACAACAAAGTTATCCTGCAGCAACAGCATTGTAATGTATTTTGAGACAAAGTGGGTGTTTGTAAGTAAAAAGAAACTGTCTTTTAAAACCTGCTTTGTTTATATATTATATCAATTTGAGCAGAGAATGCCATTAATTGACTTGTCCCATGACATCAAGTTGATTCGAGTTCTAGCAAAATTCTGCAATATATTTGTTGTTGTTATTGTGGCGTAGTAAAATCAGCAGCTGTTTATTCCGCTCTTTCACACTTACTCACTAGCACTTTGTGCGTTTGTTTAGCGAGCATGTGTTATTTTTCTCTCTATTTTTGTGCGCTCTCTTTTAAATAGAATTAAGGTAAAAGTTTTGAAGCTGACGTGCGATCTTACAGTTGAGCTTACGCCGATTCAGTGAGTGGTTGGCTTGGCTGCTGCACTTTATTAACTACGTACAGCTTCTGTTTCTATTTTCCACTTTAACAAGTTAGAAAGAAATCGACAGCAGGTGAGACAGCAATAACATTACATGAGCTTTCTGCTTGGGCTGTTGTTGGTGAGGTTGTTGGGACGATGGGACGATGGGAGCAAGTCGCTGTGCAAAAGTTGTGGTTTACCTTTATGCACGAAGTAACGCATTTGATGTGGATATTAAGTGAAGTTTATGCTGTTGTGCAACCTTTATTGAGTTGCCAAGTTGCCATGTTTTCATGCTGCCAGCTTGCAAGTTCAATGGAAAACTATGCAACTATGTAAAGTATATGCAGAGCAGCAACAAACCACTCTCAGTTGCCAGGCAACTGCGAACAAAGCTGACAAATTGGTTTCTCGTTTGCAAGGAACTTGCCAGTTATTGGTGCTCTTTACATAAATATATATGAACATTCGTGTGTGTATATGTATGGGTAGCATCTGTGATGCTTCAGTTACTGAGAACTCTTTCTCCTTAAGCTCTGCTTATCTTTATTTTTTATGACGTACGTTGTTTTTGTTTGTGTTTCAATTATTCTTTAATTTTTTTTTTAACTCTTTTTACTGTTTGCGCGAACTTGAAAAATGCGTAATGCGAGCTTATTGCACAACAACTTCCGATGCAGCAGAGAAGCAATAATGTTTAGTGACATGTGCACAGGATGACCAATTTAATTGGATGCACACAATTATATAAGCAGCCACATACGCATTTCTACAGGCCCCCAGTTGGACGTTGCACAATTACAGAAATGCTCTGGTTGTTATCCATTGAGGCACGTGGCAACATCGATTCTAATTGCTTTTGTCAGTTTCCGGTAACGAACCGCACAATACGCAATTCCAATTGGCAGCACACATAATTTCCTTGAATGCTTGCTGCCGATTGAACTGTAAATTATCACAGATGTCACTGCAACTGTAAATTTTCTATGCTTAACCGAAGCGTGAAAATATGATATCTTTACAA
Organism: Drosophila multiciliata; assembly: GCA_037043605.1. NCBI lineage: Eukaryota > Metazoa > Arthropoda > Insecta > Diptera > Drosophilidae > Drosophila > Drosophila multiciliata. The sequence continues at coordinate 9,304,252 of JBAMBF010000589.1, forward strand.
TAAAGTTTATATGTAAAGGTTTCTCTTGAATTGTTCTGTAGTTTCCGTTATTATTGCTTAAGTCAACTTAGAAGTGGTTGACAAACTGATGTCACGTGGAATGCACATTAAATGTGAAAGCTTTCAGTTTAACGGTCAGTTTGGTTGGGGTTATTTTAAAGAAATTCTTCTGATGGTCAGTTTTCCTCGACTGGCCATTTACTTTCTTTAAAAGCCAGAGGCAGCAATTGCGGTTATCTGCGAAATATGTATACAAACAATAAATACCCTGTACTCATGTTAGTTGTGTGTGGCATATACGCTTAACTAACTAACGTAAACTTTTAGATGTTGGATTAGTTTTGATATTTGCTTAATTTGTATATAACATTTTCACTAATATATATATATATATATATGTAGAACATATAGGAATTTTTTATTTATTAAAATATCGTTTTGTTAGGTATATTTTTGTATTTATTTATGTGACTCACTTCTGGCGTCAGTAAGAATGTCGATGTCAGTGATTAGAATGTGAAATATTTTCTATACATTTGTACAACATTTAATTATACGATATTTCCCCATATATCTGTATTGTTTTTTGATTACATTTTGTTGTATGTTTTTTTGTTGAATAGTCATTTAATATTGATCTTTTAGAGTTAATCACATTGTTTAAAAGATTTTGGGCACAATTTTCCAGTCTATTATTATTATTTATTTAAAATACGCATGAAAAGGCTTATCTTCATGACAAAGGATTTAGTTATTACCAAAATCAATTTGGGAAATTAATGTATATATTATCACAGATATATATATATATAATAGCATATTTGTATATAGTAAATGTATTTTTGTGGCATAAATGAATTTATAATGCACTGTGGTATTGGCCATATTATGTGGAACTATAAATTTTGCGTCAGTGTCAGTTCGTGAAGTTAATTTATTTGCAAATTGTGTGGTATATGTGGTAGCGCATTAGTATGTGCAGCACGGTTGCAACTTGGGGTGCAACCATCATCATGGTCATATTAGTTGGTTACCTTGCGGTTGCCCCAAATTTGTTTTGTGTGTTTTGTGCGCTTGTGGGCAATAGTAAAAGAGTAAAGGAGCCAACATTTAAAACTCTCGTAAAGAGTTGGGGTGTTGTTGCAACACTTGTAACTGTAACTGTGCGTAGCACTCAACACTTAGGCAAACTCATAGTCACATTTCAGCTGTGGTAATCAAATGTAAGCTGGTTGACAGTGGGCGATGGGCGGTGGGATGGGCACACCCATTCAATTTAAACATTGAGTGCCGCCACATGCAACATGTGCTGAGTGTGTGTGCGTGTGTGTGACTGTGTCTGTAGCATATGTGGTTGTTTGTTCGTGTTTTTGCTTTTGTTCTCGCAGCTAAGCTTGGTTGAGGGTCGACTTTTGTTCAAAAATTGTATACTCTATGGTCTGTGAAAATTTAAGTGCATATATATATTTATAGATATAAAAACATAATATATTCATATATAATTTGGAGCTGAATATACTGAATGGTATCTAAAAATCCCTCGAAAATATAATATTGTAGTACATACTTTTAGGCTAACCAATTGGCTAACTTTAAATATTTTTTTAATGTAATGATGAAAATTTCTCAAATGTTTAGTACAATTTTAAAAAACTTTTAAATAATTATCGTTAATATATTAATATTAGATTATATATAATTTATTAAAGTTTTAAATTGCATAATCTAGTCGCAAATACAGCTACTCCGGCAAAGTGGTCTGGTAGTAAGTCGTTCAAGCCAAATGCGTCTGCCCCGCCCCGCCCCTGATATCAAAAAATAATTACACTAACAATAACAACAATGTTAGTCTTAAACTATAAGTGAAAGGCTCTCAACTAATTAAAACACAATAATATTTTTCTTCTATTTACAAATTTGCTTTGCACCACACAACACACTCAACTCAAAAAAATAAATAAAAATATACACAAAAATACCAAAACTCTTTATGCTTTATAAACTTTGCTCAATTTGATGCATTATGTATTATCTGATCTGCCCCCTTTCCCACATACGCAAATTGGTTGCAAACAACATTTCAACTGACTTACTACCGTATTAATTTTTTATCATCTTATATTTTCTCACTTTTATTTCTACGCAAAACATATGCAAAATATTAAAACGAATTTCTTGTTCACCTGTGCGCCAATGCACCTTCTGTGTATGTGTGTGTGTGTGTGCGTGTGTGTACAACCCAATTAAAACTGCACACAAAAATGATTTTAAAACCACACGCGATACAATAATGTCATTAAACATGACAAACATGTCGTACTGTCCACGCATCACAATATATATATATATATATTTACAACAATTTATATATTAAATACAACACACACACGACAAATTTGTTGTATTTGACATGTGAATAAAATATACATAAATCTCATAAAAAAAAAAACCAAAACACACACACATTAAAGATACCATGGGGACTGAAAAAAATCTGTTGGGGTCTGATAAATATAACTGTGCCCAGGGTAAGCAATATCAACATATCAATTTGAATTCAAATTCAATTCTGATTTGTCAGTTTTAGCAATTATTTAATTGTTTTATGTTGTTGTTCGTTACACTTGTTGTTGTTTATTATTATCGTTTACACATTTACACCTGCTTTTGTTGTTTTTAACTGTACTTCTCGCATTTTAGTCATCATTTTATATATTCTGTTAATTTTGAACAAATTTCAATTTTTATTTGTGCTTGTAAAATTTTGCATTTTGTAGTTATAGTTTAATTGCTGTTGAGTAAATGCTGTTTAAGCACATTTTTTACTTGTTCTTTATATCGTAATTATTTTAAGTTAGGATAGTTAAGAATCTAAACTGTATTATATAGAAATGGCATAAATTTGGTAAATTTAAATATATTTTAAATTACATTTAGTTAGTAAAGTCGTTAAAAATTATGAATACCTAATATCAATTGCTCAACTACTCCAATTAAGTCTGATATTTAGCAAGAGCAGCTTAGACACACTCAAATTAATTAAAATTACTCTTACAATGCTAAACAAACCCCTTTGTGGCTTGGAAGTGCAAATAATTCATTTACAATGTAAATTTACTTGAATAACATTTAATTACAATGATGTAACAATGTGTGGTTCATAATTAAATGCTTAGCATTGATTGAAGTTGCACTCAGGCTGCCTCCCAGTTTAGCACTCTCTGCTGGCCAGTTGCACGCAGTGCCCAAGGCTCATTTATTGCCTAATCAATTATGCTTGGCACTATAAGATGACCAAGTGTCGGAACAAGCAACTAATTAATTGGTAATTACATTCTGATGTACAATCACATAGACAGACTCATTAATTAAATGCATTTTGCTGCAGCTGAGCTCTGGGCAAGTTTCTGTTACTCTGCAGTTTGTCTGGTTAACATTTAAAGTACAACGAATATAAATTTGAAACAGGTCGCGTAATGTCGTTAAACGGGATCTGTCGACTCGAAAACACCGGCCACCCACGCAGACTCACCAGCCAAATTGATTTGTTGCACACGAATGCATCGCATATACACAGCGCCAAATACCAGGGACGTGGAGCTACAAAAAGTGATTCCCTCCCTAACTGTTAACACTGTCAACTATTGTGTATGTGTTTTCAACAATGAAAATCTCTCCTGGCATGCCAAAGCAAACGAAACTATTTTTTGTGTACGCTTGAGTAAAAGCTGCCATTGTGCACTGGCTTCAACTGTGGATGACAGGATGTTAATAGAAATAAAAAAAATAAAAGTTATTATAAAAAAATGCATTGAAAAGTCACAAGCAAGTGATCAAAGTAATAATCTAAATAGAACGAAACTAAACTTTTTTTAAATAAGATTTTTATAATATATATATTGTATTTTTTTAAGTATTTTTATTTCATACTCCTTAACCAACTAATTTCTAGGAGCAGGCTACACATACAGCATACACATGGTTCAAAAATATATTAACGTTTATTTCTAGACTGTTAGTGATTTAATTCGTACGTTAATGTTGCTCAACTATTTTTAGACGTGTAACGACAATGGCTTATCTAAATTGAGCGCTGCTGGGCTTGCTGTGGCCTCAGCCACAACTACAAAAACAGCAAAGTGCATACTCTCTTCTCTCCCTCCCACGCTCGCTCTCTCACTTGCTGTCTCCTTCGCGCGCTCTTTCACTTGCTCACTCCCTCGCTCGCTCGCTGGCTGAGCCGCCGTGCAAATAGTAAAATTGTAAATAACTCTGACTTTATCAAGCGACGGCGCTACTCATTCGCCTGTGCCGTTAGTTCCAGCATCAGTTCACAGCGTCAGGTGCGTGTTAGTTGAGATTCACTCGCTGCGTTGCCCACAACAACAGCAGCAGCAGCAGCAAAAGCAACCGCAGCAGCAATCCATAATTAGCGTGAATTAGTGAAAAAGTCAACTTAAAACCAAAACAAAGCAAAACAGTGAACAAACATATTGAAAATACAAAAAGAGACGCGTTAAATTTCGTGTGCATTCACATAATTTTCGTAATGGTGGTTATCGATTCACCACACACGGCGCACAAATATTTGCGTCGCATCTCGCGCGATTTCTCCACTGTGCGGCGGTTTAGCAATACGCCTGCAATCACCATAACAGTGCCCCAAACCGTGCCACCATCAACGCCAATTGTGGGTGAGGATTTGCCGAGTACGCCGCGTGGCATTCGCAAACGGCAGCGAATGCGTAAACGTTCTTCTGTCTCGTCGACGCTATCAAAAGTTTTGATACTCAACGTGCGTGATTTGCTCAAGGCGCAGGCAAACACCGAATCAGTGGCAGAGGTACTTGGACATAAAACTAGGCAAACAACCATCCACCTACCACCACCCACCCACCCCTACCCTTCCGTCTACAACTTAATGGCACTAATCACAGCGAGAGTTAGCAGGCATTTATTTTAGCTCTTTTTTTTATGGCCAACTGTTGCATTTGTTACAACTTTGAGTGAGCGTCTGAGTTTGTGTGTGTTTGAGTTTGAGACTGTGAATAGTTTTAGCAAGTTTTTCGATTTGGTTTTTCTTTTTTTTTTCTTTGCTGTTTGTTGTTCTTTGCAACTACTTTGCATGGCTATCAGCTCTTAACTGCAGTTGCAAAAAGTTTGAAATTGATATAATATTACCAATATGCCATTAGAAATCGACTATTGTATTTATTGAACTCCTTATGAGGTTGTGTGTGTGTGTCTGTTTGTAACGGTATTTAGGTGTCTGCTAGATTTTAGTGGATTGTGGAAACCTTTTATTCCTTTAGGGAAGTAAGTTGAAATAAAATGAGCCAAGTATTGAAACCACTTTAAACTACATCAATGTAATTTTCAAGTGGTTTAAAAAACTTTTAGATTATTTTAGACTTTGCTTAGAACTGCTTTCGAAAACAGCACGCATTTAATAATTTATTTTAATAGAAAATTTATTAATTGAAGATTGAATGCTTTGCTAGGCATATAATTTTAAGAGATAAATTTGATACATTTGTAAATTTAATTAATATTTATTTAAAGTTATGTATGCAATTATTTATATATATATGAATTATCTAATTAATTAAGTAGTTATTGTTATGTTTTTGAATTAAATAATGAAGTAATTTATTAATTAATAGTTCAAACTTGCAATATTAATTTCGTCTGTTGAGTTAATATTTATATCGTAAATGTTGTATAAATGTTTGATGAACCTTTTCTTGGACATCTCAATTATTTTGTGTATATAAATCAATTGCTTTTGTACAGTTACATTGTAAAGCACTATTAAACAATTACAACAACAATTCAAAAGCCAAATATAGAATTTACTCTGCCTATGTATATAGAAAAAAAATTTTATTATTATTTTGAACAATTCTAGCTGTACTTTAATGTACTTTTATGATAAATGCAGATTGTACAACTCAAAAAAAAAATAAATTCTTTGATAATTTATTTTGGCATACAACTAATAAGATTTTCGTATTTTGTTAACTTTTCTTTTGTCTGTTGGCCAATTCAACAATCTTTTAGCATCAGCCGCGCAGCTGGATCGAGACAAACTTTCAGAAACGCGAGTGCATCAAATTCATACCATGCCCAAAGGACGATACAAAGTAAGTGGCTGCTACCCCTTCCCCCTTCCCCCTCCCTCATCCCACTCCACCACTCAAATTCAATTGCAATTCATTTACTAATTAAGCCAGTGAAGTGCATCTGATGCGTAAAAGACCCTAAACTTTCCTACATTCCAACATTCAGCTCCAAGTGTTGACCCAGTTTTGCGTATCAAAATCCCGTTTGATGCATAAAGTCGCCATTTATTTGCCCCAGTTTTCTGGGTTGTGGCGTTTTGTGTATTTAGTTTCATTTTTGGCGTTGGCATTTCATTGTTTATTATTATTATGGCTGGCAGGCAGAGAACACCTCAACTTCCCTACCCCCGGCCCTGCCCTGCCCTGCTTTCCTTCTGCGCCGTTCAGCTGTGCTCCCCAACCAATCGAGATAAATGCGTTATAAACTTGCCAGGCTGCCGCCTCTGCCACTTCCTGCCCGTCTTTGCCACGACTTGGCTTATTTGGGTGAAAGTTTTTCATTTACGTATTGCATATATACTGAGTACGGTTTATGACGGCTTTATGGGTTTTAACTCGACGCGACGCTGATGTTCTTATCAGTACTTTTGCTGCTGGCCAAATATTTGATTTGGTTTAGTAGCGCTTTTAACCCACAATCATAAACATTTTGGTGGCAGCTGTGCTCCGTGGCCCAATGTTGCATCTATTTCATTGTTGTGGCTTGACAAATTCTTGTGGCTGTTAACAATTGTTAGACGCCAGCAGCACAATGCCAACAATTATCCCTCACCCTGTCCTAACAAAATAAATTGCTTTATTTACACATGCTCGTTGCTAAGTGCTTGTGTGTGTGTGTGTGTGTATATGTTACACATTATTCATGGCTTAGCGTGCCACAAATAGCTTGATTGGTGGGCTAACAACACGTGTTGCATGTGCCACACACAAATTGCAGATTTATTTAATTTGTATACCCGCTCCACATTCGCTGCGTTTATTTATTTATTTTTATATGTAAATATTTATAAAATGTGTTGAGAAAAAAGTACATTTTTTTGTAACGAAAATTGTAAAGATTGGCAGTAAATTATATTAATTATTTGCTGGCTTTTTTTTTAAATAGAAAATGTAGAAAATATGCGGAGAGAGTTAATATTTGATAAATATGTGCTGCATTTTTTATAGATCAATGTCAATATAAAAATAATTATATTTTATAAAATTAGTCTAAATCTATTTTAAACACTTGAATTAATTTTATAATTAATTAGTTAAGCTGTCAAAATGATTTAAAATAATTCAGAAAACATTCTTTTAAAGAGAGCGAAATTCAGTATATTTACTGGCAAGAGTTATATTAATAGAAATTGGCTTTGAAATGCGATTGGTTTATTTATTGGCCATTTGTTGCTGACTGATGCATGTGCGTGACTTATGTTAGTTGGCTATAATTGAAATGTATTATTTAGTAGTGGCCGAAAACTGTAAGCAACTGCCAAGTGAAGCACTTAAAGCCAAGCAAAATAGACAAGCAGCTCTGCAGGCTGTCGCTGCCAAAATCAATTGTTACAGTCAACACACACACACACATGCACAGAAATATATCAGCTGAATGAGCAGGCAAGAAGAAGCAGAACAGCAACAGTTACAACAACTACTGAAAACAGGCAGCAGGAACAAGCCAGAACAGAAACAGGCTAACACAAAAGAGCCGCACATGCATAAATAACGGTTTATTTTACACGTGAGACCTGCAATGAGCGTGGACATGGCACGTGAGCATTGGTGTGTGTGTGTGTGTTGCCTCGTGTTTGTCAAATGCCATTTATACAAACGCATATTGACAATAAAATCAACAGTTTCCCATTTCCCCCATTTCCCAACTAATTTGCCAGCAATTTGTCTTGGCCATATCCGTTGCATCCGGTTTGTTGTTTCGTACTTAATACTGGTCATTTCTTGATAGATGCTGCTGCGGCCAGGCACAGATCACACATCAGACGATAGCCGGCATCGAGAGCGGTTCGCCCGGCGATTTGTGGCTGCCCACGAAACACACCCGGCCCCAGCCGACCGATGCGTATGGCACCATTGAGTTTCAGGGCGGGGCACATCCCACCAAGGCGCAGGTGAGTTAATGCGAAATATGGCTTGTTGGGGCACGTGGTCTCTGTGCCACATGTCAAATAGCTCTTTGCTTGAGTGCCTGCTGCGAGTCTCAGGAGCCGTTTGACTTTTTCCCAATAACTTTTCGACTAAAACTGACTCGCATCTGTTTTGTGTGTGTGCGTGTGTGTTGTGTGTGTGTTGTGTGTTGTGTGGTGCGTGTGTGTGTTTTTAGTATGTGCGCCTGTCATTCGATACGCGACCTGAGCTGCTGGTGCAGCTATTCACCAAGGAATGGAATCTGGAATTGCCAAAACTTTTGATCACCGTGCAGGGTGGCAAGGCCAACTTTGATTTGCAGGCAAAACTAAAAAAGGTAAGCGAAGCAAAACTTTTCTTAACGTATTTTTCTACATGTCTCTCGACCTGCAAGTGTCGTCTTTGGCACGCTAATTGAATGGCTTTTTGGCCACAGCTTTTTCGCTTTGAGTTTGCCAACTGAATTAACCAATTTTTTGCTCTCGCAGGAAATCCGCAAAGGACTGCTGAAGGCTGCCAAGACGACAGGTGCTTGGATATTCACTGGTGGCACCAACACGGGTGAGTTTTCGTTCCACTTTTTTCGACTATTAAAGTAATGTTGCAAACAAGTCAAAATTTAAGAAACCAAGCAAAGTATACTGAAAAAGAGCAACACAATCAGCCAGTTGAGAATTAAATAAATGAAAATCCCAAGCGGAAATCGTGCAGCCAAATGATTGCACACACACATCTCCAACAGCTGACGGAGTCCTCCATATTGTAGTACTCTGAACATGGAGTTGCTTAGCTCCTTGACAACGCCTGTTCCACAAAACATTTCTGACTCACTTTAAGCAACTTTGTTAAAAATCAAATATAATATATTAGAAAGTTTTCATGTGCTTAAATAAACTTTAAAATCTTATCAAATCTTCACTTTTTACAGCCAACTTTTGTATCTATTTTTATCTCTCAGATAAATCTGATTAAGCTGCAAAAAAAAAAAAGCAAAGCATATATATAAAATCTTTCAACTTACAAAGAAATAATGATTTCTACTGGTCCTACACTATTTTTTTTATATCAATTAAATGCTTTAACTAAATTATATCAGCAGTTTATAAAATCTATTTATTTTTTATTACTTTTTGTTAGAGTATTAAAAATGTGCTGTGAAATATGCATTGTTTTTTTTAGTCCCCTTTTGTGTTGAAGATGTTATTAAATTTTGAAGGCTCTTCGTTTTGAACCTCCCAATGACACATATTATATATATATATATATATATATAGAAAAAAAACTAAAGTGAAATTTAAACTTAACAAAAATAATAAGAAAAGGAAACGCACAAAAACTTATTTATTTTGGACATTGTTGTATTTGTTGTTGACTAAACTTGTTTCTTGGTTCTGGCCATTGTCTATTTACAGGCGTCACAAGGCAGGTGGGAGACGCACTGCTCCTGGAGGGGCAACAACGCACCGGACGTGTGGTCAGCATTGGCATTGCGCCCTGGGGCATTGTTGAGCGCAATCATGAGTTGTTGGGGCACAATCGAGAGGTGCCCTGCCACAGCATTAGTTCGCCGAGGTGAGCGTGCGGCTTTTAATGCATATTTGATAAGGCCACAAGACTCGTTAAAGTTGCTTCATCTTAGCGTGTCGCAACTGTTACACCTGGTTTTATTGATGGTGCCACACACACACACACACACACACACCCCCTTTATTGCCATAATAAGCTAGCTTATTGTACCAACATTTCATTTGATTTGCAGATCCAAATTGGCTGTGCTGAACAATCGTCATGCATATTTCCTGCTCGTCGACAATGGCACCCAGGCAAAATACGGCGCCGAATTGATATTGCGACGCAAACTGGAGAAATTCATCTCGAATTTAAAGCTGCATCCATGTAAGCAATAATCTTCTCAATCACCGACAGCATTTTCTGAGCAAAATGCAATCTGTTTAGTTGCATTCCGAAATTTTAGATTGAAAACAGTTCCCCGAATTGTGGCTAAGATTTATATGCTTTGAGGCTGAATGCTTCCATTCAAAAGCCACACACAGTTTGCAGTTTTCATTTAATTCCTTTGTCAAAACTCAAATTATGTACAGATGCAATTTTGTGCATGTTTTTAAGCTTCAATGAATATGCCATTCATGGATGGGATAATGGAATAAAAAACTCAATTAAAAGATTAAAATGTTGTGTGCTTTAAATATTTTATACATTATAATAGAGAGACTAACATATATAATTTCATTAATTAAAAATGTGACAATCATTTAATTCCAACATGAGTTTTAAATGAATCAGAAGAGCTAATAAATGTCAAAAAAATAAAGTTTGCAGCTTTTAATTTTTATGGAAGAATCAAGTATAAAGAAAAAAATATAAAAAAAAGTTAAGACTTATTTAAGACTTCACTAAATGTATAGTAAAGCAAAAATTTCACTTAAAATCGGTTTATGCGGTTTCTGTGATATTCTGCATTTTTTTTTTATTATGGTTAGAAAATTGCATTTGTCTTGGCAATGGAATTGAGAGCTGTGCAAGGCATAAGTGCAAAAAACCAAGTGCTTTTTTTGTGGTATTTTAATGATTATTGCAAGGAGTGCTGTTAATTTGATGAATGCAGACAGCACTTGTTATATATCTATATATATATATATATATATATCATACTCAGGTTAGCTCAGTTCAGATATTGTTATTTACTTAAAAATTATGCTGGAGTTGGGTTTATTTACTCTCTCTTTTTTTTTGTTGCAGTTACACATTCCAGTACGCCCGTCGTCTGTCTGGTGATTGAGGGCGGCACAAACACGATACGTGCTGTGCTGGAGTACGTGACGGACTCGCCTCCTGTACCGGTTGTTGTGTGCGATGGTTCTGGGCGTGCCGCCGATCTGCTCGCCTTTGTGCACAAGTAAGTTTAAACGGTTTTGTGCAACTGATTGCCAGATAGGCAATTTACTACCAGGCAATAGATGTTACTCCTAATGCTGTTCCACATATATCAAGGCAATTAATTAGCAACCGCAGTTGCTGTAAATTTGTAAATTTAATTAGGAACGTGTTGTTATGCATGAGTTCCTCTGACTTTTGATGACTCCTCCCCTTCCTGCTGCCGTTTCGGCATGTCCTTTCTCGTGTAATTTGCGGTGCTGCTTCAGGCAGTCGGAAAGTCAGCTTCGTGTTCATTAAGTATACGACATTAAGCAAATTATTTAAATTGCGGACCAAAAGACAAAATGTAGGCCACAAAAATTACGCATACGCCGCATTTGTTTTCACAAATATTTTTGTGTGCTGGCGCCGTTGGCTCATTGTTGTTTTTGTTCCTTTTGTTATTGTTTACCTAACCATTTTTTGGGGCCCCCTTTTTGCATTGCTTCATTTAATGTAATGTATTTAATTAAATACCATAATGACGGTGGCAGCTGTTGAAAACGTGGCTTAATCTTTGACTTCTGTACATATGTCTACAGATATGCATCGGATGGCGAGGATCAGCCTGTGCTGGAGTCAATGCGTGATTATCTCATTGGTATGATTCAAAAAACCTTCGAAGTTGGCCTGGATTCAGCCGAGAAACTTTACCAGGAACTGCTGCAGTGCACTCGTAATAAGAATTTGGTAAGTGTTGAGGCTTAAAACTTGCAATATATGCTTGAAAAATTAGCAAAGAAAATGAATCAATCAATCAATCAAATGGGTTGTTTGCGAGTAAACAAGCCATTGCCTGAATTGGCTACTTGAATTTGCTGCTCGTTAGTAGTATAAAAAATATATGCATATAAAAAATATATAAAAAATAAATGCAACGCATTTTCTTTAAAATACAAATTTTGTATTCATTCCATGTTGAAAACATTTACTTTACTTTTTTAAGTACATATTTTTTTTTATTTTTTTTCTTTGCATAAATTTATATATATTAGTGAGTGCATTATAAATCAAACACACTTAAAAACTCTGCTTTTTCACTTCCTGTACACACAAAATATTTTGAAAATGTCTTGACTGAAAAAAGGTTAAACATTTCTGGTTGGATTGTTGCAACTGAGTGTGGTAAATGACTGTTTAAAAGCGGTTCATTGATGCATTGTTAAGTTTAATAAATGAAGCAACTTTATTTAACGATTAATTACAAAGAGAACCAACACAAAAAGTGCCTTTTAATTACCAACTCGCTGTTTGGACTCGGTAATTAGAAGCGCATGAAAAAGACAAACCAAACTTTACCTGGCATTTTATATATTCGCGGTAAACTTTGCAGTCAGTTGAGATTTCCAGATTTCCAGATTTAAATATTTAATTAGTATTTGAGGTACTTAAGTAGTCGTAATGTGTATTGTTTTGGGCCAGTTAGGCGTGAATTAAGTGCAAAGATAATTAGCCAACAAAATTCAATTGAACGTGTAATGAATTTTAAATCTGATATTTCAGCTATTTCTAGATCTGAATTTTGTCGTCGTCGTTATTAGGATTTTAATTGGTTTTCAAATCGGGCTGCCAGGCGAACATTTATTTTTATATACAGCGGTTTCCATTAGGCGTTACTTAAAGTATTTTTGTAATGTTTTTCAATTTTGGGTCGCCATCCCGTTCCAGATTACCGTCTTTCGCATACAGGAAAAGCCCGAAGGCGAGGCACAGGAACTGGATCAGACCATCCTAACGGCGCTCTTTAAGTCACAGCATCTCAGTCCGCCGGAGCAGTTGAGTTTGGCGTTGACATGGAATCGTGTGGACATAGCACGCAGCGAGATATTTGTCTACGGCCAGGAATGGCCAATTGGTAAGCAGTCGCGCCCCCAACAATACATACCACTACATACATACATAAACAAGATATACTTGGCTATATACATACAGACATCCATCTCGTGCTTTGCATAATTTTCAATACTTTGCCTCTCATTACGTTTTATTATAATTTGTGTGCAACCCTCAGGCGCTCTGGACGAGGCAATGATGCAGGCACTCGAACATGATAGAATCGATTTTGTCAAATTACTTTTGGAGAATGGAGTCTCAATGAAAAAATTTCTAACCATTCCCCGCCTCGAGGAGCTCTACAACACAAAACACGGTCCGGCCAACACTTTGGGGTGAGTTTTTTTTTTCTCAAATAAGGAAGCAACGTTGGGGGCGACATATCTTTGGTCATGCCACAAATTGTTTGCCTATGAAAATGCCATTTCTTGTTTGTGCTTCTTTTCTATGACATTTTTTGTGCTATTTGTCGATCATCTTTTTTTTTTTGGTTGTTTGTTTTTATTTTTACTTTATTTTTTATTGTGAATTGCAGTTACATATTGCGCGATGTGCGTCCCCATATACCCAAAGGCTACATTTATACGCTCCACGACATTGGCCTTGTCATCAATAAGCTAATGGGAGGCGCCTATCGGTAAGTAGCAACACGTGCAGCCAACACGTGCACCTGCAACAGATATTTGCATAAAGAGAATATGTCAAAGGTTGCATGCAATTTTAATTAGCAAAATGTGCTCTAGTCCTCAAGTCTTTTATTTATTTTATTATTGATTATTGCTTTTAAAAAAATAATAAACTATTTAGTAATTATCAAAAACATAAATAAAAGTTACAGTAAAATTTATCAATACTGAGAAAAGATTGTTTTCCAGTGTTCACATTTGTAAATGTAGAAATGTAGACACTTTAAGGCAAATAGTTGAGGACTATAAAACTGGCTTAAAGAACTGGCAAATGAAAACTGTAAAACTGATAAAAAAATCCAACATTTTTGAGGCAGTGCCACACTTTGTGACACAGTTTGAGTGAGCATCTTTAGTTGAGGCAGCTATAAAACTCTCGCCAATTAAAAATAATAGCTACAAAACGTCCCAAATGGTCAGTGGGTGTCCTTTTTGTTGCATGTGGCATAGACTTTAAGGCGGCAAGAAACGGGTAGGAGTGGCCAATGTGGACTTTGTAAATTAGTTTATAGCAGCAACGCTTTCAGTTAATTTCTGTGTTTTTAACTTTGACCCGTCTATAAACATATTTTTTTTTGTTTTGTTCTTGGGACTTTGCACATGTTCGTTGTGATGTGGCTGTGTCATGGCCAGGCGCCTTTAACTTGTGGCCAGATTAAATTTGATGAGCTCCGATGACGCTCACCAAAATTTTGTTAAGAAAGTGTAATAAGTTTTTTGGCGCTGGGCGGGGTGTAAAAAATTAAAAAGGAAACTCAAAGTCAAAAAGGGACGCATCTCTGGCAAAAGGCGTCCACAATTATTCATCATTAACATTTTGGTCGGCGAAGCGAAAAATGTGCGGCTTTAATTTAGTTAACGCGATATTTGCGGTTACTTTGTGGGTGTTTTTTTTACACTTGTTATAAAATTGTTGTGGATATGTTTAAAGCTAACAAAAAAAAAAATGGATTTTCGATAACATAAAATGCATTACACAAAACAACTTATCGGGATAATATAATCTATTGATAGCCACATATTTTTAATCAACGTGGGACGTTTTTTTTTTTTTTATCATTTGGGCCTCTTTTTAGGTCTTTTAGGGTATTAAATCTGCTATAGGCCGAAGTTATTTGCTACTTCTTCTTCTTCTTTTTGCACTCATTTTGAGCTGCCCAAAATTGCTTGGGGTTTTAATGGCACGCCGAAATGTGGCAAATGTATCAATGATGTTATTTAATTAAAAGCTAAATGCATTGAAACGAAAGAAACTTCCTACGCAAAATAAAAAACACACAAAATGAAATTTAAAAGTTTTAAAGGTTCTGTTATTTAATTGCATTTGAAATTCATTTTTAGGTTTTTGTATAAATATCTTTGAAATGAAATTTATATAAATTGCCTTTCGCACGATTTTATTTAACTGTTGTTTGTCGTTTGGGCCATGGTTTAGGCATTTACTTAGTGTGCCTTAGAGCTCATTGATGTCGTTCAGCTAGATAAACTACTTAATTTAACACTAGCCTATTGCTCTTTTGTCCTCTGGCTTTTGTGCTTCAATCAAAGGTCAGAACTTATCTGACAAATGCCCATCTAAACGCTCTCTTCAGTCCGAGTTGAAAACTGAAAATTGGCAACAAAACTGTTGTTTAGATTAAATTACGGTTCTTGTTTGGCCCTTTTCTTCGCTTGGCTGCTTTGTTGCTTGGCTTTGGCAAATACCTTTTCTGGCGTTGATTTTTCGCCCGAAGTGTGTCTGTTTGCCTGTCAGTTCAGTTCATGATACCATTGTCTAGACTTCAGCAACAGGCAGGCTAGTTCTGCTTGTCAACCTGGCCCTCAAAATCCGACAATTTGTGCGTAATTAAAGCATTCAACTTTTTTGATTTATTTAGCATAAATGATTTCAATGATTTGCCAATCGCACCCAACTCAACTGTGGCACATTTATGCGTCATAAATACTTTGCAGCATACGTTTTTTATGTCTTATTTTATTGTTTTGCTCGTAAAAAGGCAAAAGCAGCTGAACTTAAGATGCCAAATTAAAAGAACAGTATTTAAGTATAGAACTAACTAAATTTAAGTATCCAATTAATTAAAATAATGACCAGCAGTCAAGCTGAATTAACTTTGTTATTGAATTAAAATCGTTTACCCAAAACCACATTTTTTTAAACTTGAATTTATCTGTTTTTTTTTTATATAAATATATTTATGTATATATATATAATAAAGTTACCATTGTGATAAAGAAAATAACCTTTATTTGACGAATTAGTCACTATTTATTTTTTAATAAATTATTTTCTTAAAGGGTTGCTTATCTTTGTGCAGTAATTCTTATAAGTTGCTTATATTGTTGCTTTGCAAAGTGTGTATCATGTGCAAAGTATTTACACTCCTACAGTCAAATTATACAGTTATAGAAATATATACAGCAACTTGCAAATGCAGAGCTTTCAATTGAAAAGCAAACTCAATTACTATTGGCGAGTTTTGGTCCCACAATAAAAATCACTTAAGCCGCCACCATAGGCCGGATAGAAAGAGACAGATAGACAGAGAGACAAAGAGTAGGACAAACAAACATGGGGATAAGCGAGAACAACAGCCCCAACGGTGACAAAGAGAATACTAAATGAAATTGCAGCGCCAACAGAGCTTAGCAAATATAACAAAACCCAAAATGAAGCACACATTTTCTACTGGGTATTATTATTACTTTTCTAGTGCTGCTGCTAACCGAAATAAATTTAGCTTAAATGCAAATTTCGGTTGAAAAATTACATTGCTTGGCAAGTTGAGAAGAAGAATTCATGATTATATACATATATATATATATATATATATATATATATATATATTTATGTTTGTGTGTATTGTGTACATATTGCAGATCCTATTATACGCGTCGCAAGTTTCGGCCCATCTATGCGAAGGTGATGAACAGCTATGCAAATGCCTGTCGCAAGTCCTCGTCATATCAATATCAGCGCTATGCCGGCGCCAATTCATTGAGCCTGGTCACCGGACTGCTGCCATTCACCACTGAAATGGCCCTGTTCGAGTTCCCCTTCAATGAGCTGCTGGTGCGTAATGGATGAGTGCACATCGCAGTCATTTCGAGTTTTATTTGGTCATTTGAATTTTACAGATTTGGGCGGTGCTAACCAAGCGACAGCAAATGGCGCTGCTCATGTGGACACACGGCGAGGAGGCGCTGGCCAAATCACTGGTCGCCTGCAAACTGTACAAGGCGATGGCCCACGAGGCCGCCGAGGATGATTTGGATACTGAAATTTACGAGGAGCTGCGCTCCTATGCCAAAGAGTTTGAGAGCAAAGGTGAGTCGGAATTGGTTAAATGTGGCCAAGGCTATGATTTAATTAAGTTAAGTGAAGTTGACATTTGTCAATATTGCGAATGACAAGCCAAACTATCCTTTAACCTTTGCGGCCAATTAATTGCTTTTTGCTTTGTGGTGGTTCCGGCTGTGTTTCTGTTTGTGGCTTTGACAGGAAATAAGCTGTTGGATTTCAGCTATCGGCAAGATGCGGAGAAGGCGCAACGTTTGCTCACCTGCGAGCTGCACTCGTGGTCAAATCAAAGCTGCCTCTCACTGGCTGTCGCCGCCAATCATCGCGCCCTCCTCGCCCATCCCTGCAGCCAGGTAATACTCGCCGATCTCTGGATGGGTGGCCTGCGAACGCGCAAGAATACCAATTTCAAGGTGACTTTAAATTAATTTCAGAAAATAGCAAATTGTTTTTGAATCGTATTTGACTATTTACAGGTAATTTTGGGCTTAATTATGCCCTTTTATATCAGGCAATTGGATTTCAAATCAAAAGAGGAGCTACAACAAATGCCGCAAACCGAGGAGGAGCATTTGGAGAATCAAAATTTGGATAACGATGATTCCGATCGCTCGCAGCCAGATGCTGAGGTAAGTTTTTCCCTTGCCAATTGGCTAAATTTGACTAATTCTGTTGACATTCGTTTAACAATTGTATTTGTTTGATTCCTAACCAAATTGTTTTTATTACCCAAAACCTCTTTGAATTTGTATTGTTTTTTAAATGTGCGTGTCAGTCCATAGATTATGTATTTATTAAGCTAAATACTAAATATATATATCTAATAACCATATAACATATATCACATATATATAACAATTTATAATCCTAACTATTTGCTATCATACCTAACAAATGCCCTACCAAATGCCAACTATCCACTCTGTTCGTTTTAGAATGCCCTTTTAAAAGCCAAAAGATCCATTTCCTTGAGATATAGGATGGGCGCGGGCAGTAATAATCGCGACAAGGTAGTAAAAATCAACAAAAAAACAAATAGAGAAAAACAAACATTTTTCAATCATTTCCTGTTCAATACTCGTCTATAATCTATACTATATATATGTGTATATATCTTTGTCTTTATAAACATATCTGTTATTTCGTGTCTGTCTGTCTGTTTCTGTTTTCTGTTTCGCTCTTTATATCTCTACTATTGTGTTATCTTTGTCTTATGTATATCCTAACTGTACCCTATCTATCTATATATATATATATTACTTCAATTTATGGCATTGTATTTGTAACGCATTATGTTTTGAGTTGATTTTTATTGATTTCAATCCACTGCCTAGACTAATAACGGGAATTTATGAGATATTTATAGAAGGGGCATAATAAATTCCCTCCCCCCCCCTGCCCCTGTTGCGGCGGCACACGTGCCCTGACTCATATCAATTATTCAAGTAGTATTTTATTTTGGTATTCAATGTTTCTTTCAGGTACTTAAGTTCTAGTCAAGCCAGTTACCCCTCTCTTTTTCCCTTACTCTATGTCTCACTCTCTCTCTCTTTCTCTCTTTTCTCGCTCTCTCGCACTTTGTACTCCAAACTTTGCAAAATAGTGCAAATTAATAGCAGCCGAAAAACATTCGCCTTCTTTTCACAGTATTGCCAACTCAACAGATGTAAGTCTCTCAATTGAGCCACGCCTCCCACAATTATATATATATATGTACATATATAGCAATATAGCTTTTCCCTTGTCAGCATTATAAGTTTCACAGTGCTTTTTTCGATTTTACCCGTTTAGGGTTTGTTTTAAGTGCGAATAACCGTTAGCAGTACTAAAATGATCCGTTTGTGGTCAGTATGCCAAGGCTAATGGATTAATTTAAAGCTCAATTAAGTAATAAACGTTATGTGCACAAGCACATTCGCGCACACACACACACACATATGCACACACACATCCACACACACATCCACACACACTTATTGACACTATAGAAACTTATGGATAAGTCAAGCTGTTTGCTTATAGTTTGCTGTGCTCGCAGCTCTGAAGAGGAAACTCCGCAGTTGTGCAAATATTGTTTTTTACTTACACACACACATCGCACACACTCACACACACACAAGCTCGTTAACATATTAGAGCAATTTCAATATTAGAGAAGTTGAAAATTTCTTAATCAGAAAATCACATTAAAATCCATTGAACCTGTGCGCACAGCCATAAACTGATGATGATGAGGATTATGTTATCGAGTCTTGCCACTGATTAAATTCTACTCTCCCCTCATCGAATGTTATAGAGGTTTATGTTTTTATCGTAGTATCTTAAAAACCTGTACATTCTTATTTCTATATACACCTGTACAAACTTATTTACATACAATCTGAACTACTTGTGTGGCTTGCATGTAAAAAACTATATATAATTTTGATTTCACAACGATTCTATTTATTTCTGTACATTTGTGCATCTGACATTATCAGGATCAGCACATGGCAATATTTTCAAAATTTTATTTTCTATCGTTTCTCATCTTAAGTATTTCATTTCATCTACTCGTACAAATTGTATTTAATAGACTCCATTTAGATGATGTAACCTTAAACAAAAAAACAAATATCTTTTAAAAAATAAATATATATATATATATGCGAAACGTGTGCCCCTCCCCCCTTCAACCCGTTGCAGGCTCTATTGGCGGATACTTATTCGGTGCGCGACACAAAAGTACACGAAAATGGCAAAGTGAGTAAATTCACAGTTACCCACGAATATTCGAATAAACACACACACACAGTCACACACACACTCACACAAGTACATGTCGTTAAACAATTACAATACAGTTACACACTCAGTCACAATTTTATTCATGTCATTGACTATTTTTGTTTATTGAATGCGCTCAAATATATATTTCAACTCACAATTCGTACAAATAAAGTCGAAACTAAAACATTTACTTGTGTGACCAAATAATTTTCGTCTAGCACATAATTCAATATACTCAACATCCACATTAAATATACCTGTAAAATGCAGTTATACAATATATAAATATATATTTTACTAGAAAACATTGTATGACATGCGCCGTTACGCATACGTCCCGTAGACCGTCCAAAACCCTTAGCTGAGCAAAAGAAAAAAACTTACGAAAAAGTAATAATAAAAAAAAAGTTTTTGTACTCGTATTTTTTTCATTTCTTTTTAATGAAACACCTTAACACCCAGTTTCCATTCATACAAACAATTTGTTGTTGCTCCTCCACTTAGGGTACTTTTTAAGTACTACTCGTAAAGTACTCGTTCGAATTTTACAGGTTAATCTCACTGCTGGAGCGGAAGAACCACCCTCCAAAGTTAGTGTTGAAACGCAGTTTCTCCTTTAACCCGTAGTCAATTTTCTTTATTCAATACTATTTTTTTTATTCAATATTTACTAGTTGAACTCCAATCAATTTACAGTTGCTTACATATTTTTTCTTATTATTTTTTTTGCATTTAAGTAGTTGATTAATTAAAGTACTTCAAGTTTTTTTTCTCTCTCTCTTTTTGCATGTTTCAAAGGCTTTTAGCGTGGCTTAAACGTCGCTCATAACTTAATTAGAAATTAGCCAGATGTTTTCACATTGCACACGCAATTTAAATAAGTTAATTCACTTTCACTAAAATATACTTTATACACATATGTAGACATAGTCCTATCCTATATGGGTGACTCACAGTGCCCAAGTAGTGTGCACATTTACATACATATACATACACACATATATATATATATACTATATATATATATATAGAACTTCGCTAACTATCACGCACTTTGAATGCTAATTTCATTTGGCTAATGTTGATGGAATAGAATTCAACTCAATTTCAAACTAATTTCACATGCATTTTACTCGCTGCACTCAAAAAAAAACTCTACTAGAAAAAACTAAAGTGTTTTTATTTATTTATTTTTTTTTGTTTCAAAAATGTGATTGGCATTTTTTTTTTTTGGTGGACGCACAGGTTTCACTGACCGATTCGGATCCGTCGCAATTTCGGGAATTCTTTCACCTATCCGAATTCACCAACGAGATTAAACAGCATCAACCGCTGCGCCTGAAGAAGAAGTTCCACGAGTTTTATACGGCGCCCATTACCAAATTCTGGGCGGATTCGGTAAGTATTAAGCCTTTCCTAGCGGAAATTAGAAGCTAGTGTTTAATTTCCGCACACACTGGACTATTTTTTATTTTTGTAATTATATTTTGTGTGGTTTTTCAGATTGCTTACATGTTCTTCTTGATAATGTTCTCGTTTACGGTGCTGGTGAAAATGAATCCGATGCCGCGCTGGCAGGAATGGTATTCGATAGCTTATATAACAACGCTTGGGTTTGAGAAGGTGCGCGAAATCATATCCTCCGAACCGGTGGCCATTACGTAAGTAATTCCCAAATTCAATTCAATTTTGTCAACGTGTGTGTTTTTTTCTCTGGCTTTAATTGCGTTTAATTTAATGATTATAAATGAGCAACGCATCGTCGAATACTTTGCGCTTTTGTGCATTTTGATTACTTCGTTTCATTTCTTCCTATCTGTATCCAGAGTGTGTGTGTGTGTGTGTGCTGGTGTGTGTGTGTTGCTTGTGGTTTCTCAGTTTGTTCACACTTGATTTACGGCCCTCGATTTCTGCGTTACACTCAATTAATGCGATTCGCCGACGACTTTCTCCACATTTGCAGCCACAAATTCTCGGTGTGGGCATGGAACATGTGGAATCCTTGTGACGGCGCTGCCATAATACTTTTCCTCATCGGACTGACCTTCCGCTTTCGACCCACCACAATGGACATTGGGCGTGTCATCTACTGCGTGGACAGCATCTACTGGTATTTGCGCATATTGAACATTCTGGGAGTCAACAAGTATTTGGGTAAGTAATCACCTTTTGTATAAGTCTCGGCACACATCAAATAACCCGGAGTGTTTTCTGTTTCACGCCCACAGGTCCTCTGGTTACCATGATGGGCAAAATGGTCAAGAATATGATATATTTTGTGGTGCTCCTGGCTGTGGTCCTCATGAGTTTTGGTGTCAGTCGACAGGCCATCCTCTTTCCCAACAAGGAACCCACCTGGCGTCTAATCAAAGAGGTAATTCAGAGCTACTATGTAGTTATTATAATACATTTATATAAATGTGTGTGTGTGTGTATGTGTGTGTGTGTGTGTGTGTGTGTGTGTGTTTGTTAGACTGATGTGAAAAATAATTATATTTCGACTGTGATTGTGCAAGGCTATACATTTTGCTAATAAGTATTTTATATTTGATATTTTACAGTTGTGTAAACACTAATTTCAGAGCAGCTAGTGTGCGTGTGTGTGTGAGTGTGTGTTTTTTTTATATTTACATTTGTACACTGACAAATTTCCATTGCAGAGCCAAAGTTGTGTGTGTTTTTTGAGAGAAACGGAGTACATGCATTTACTTTAAAATAGCAAGCAAAACATTTTTTTAAAACTAAACTAAACTCGTAGATTAATTTTAGTATATTCACACGAGTAGCCAGATTTGTTTTATATTTTTTGTTATTATTATTGTTTTTCGATTAAGTAGTTTTCATGCCCATTTACAATGGATATTCGATACTCGATTGACTAACTGCTATTTTCTCCATTGTGTCTCGTATTGTATTCTTCTATCTTTTGTTTCTGAAAAACTCACAACTACCACTGATGCCATAACTTATCAATACTCGATAACAAAATTGCACCATTCACTATTCACTCTGCCAATATATATTCACAAATTCATTCGATCACCTTTTAAACCATTGATCATGCAACACAAATTATTCCTGCGTTTGCATTGCTTTGAATAAATACGCCGGAAAAAATGTTAGGTTATTGCTGGCTCGATTGTTGCGCCCGGATTTCAAACGGCTCTTGGCCATAATGGTCGTTCACACAATACACGTCTCGGTGGCTTCGGATCCGGCACATTTGCTGCACAGCATCGCAGCCATGCAGCGGCAGCAGCGGCGGCAGCAGCAGCAGCAGCGGCAGCAGCAGCTACAACAACAACAACAAGCAGATCTATGCCGTCCACCACTGAACCACCAGCAATGACACCCACTGTGACGCCAACAACAACCACTACAACAACAACAACAACACAACATAAAGCTGATAATCCCGAACTGCAAAGTTTCTTGAACGGAAATCTGACAAATGTACAACAAAATTGGTTTGATATTTAGAGAAAAAAAAAAACAAAAAAAATGTGTAGAATTGATCCTAGCTGGCGTCCCTATTGTGTGTGATGTATTATATATATGATATGGATATATTATTTATATGAAAAGCTGTCTATAGTTGTTGTTGTGCCTAAAATTAATCTTTGGTTTTTGACTTAATTGGTTTCTTATGAATTTCTTGATTACTTTCATTATATATATATATCGATGTTGTCCCAAAATCTCCCAAATTTGAAATACCATATTTTCTCTGTCTATTTGTGTGCCAACCCCCGCTCTCTACCTCTCTCTCACTATCTCTCTCTCTATCTGACTTCCTCTGCGTTGGTTTTTTGATTCCCTGCAGAGACTCAATTTGAATTTCCATTTCCTGCTCGCAGACTGCGTTGGTTTTTCTTCTTCTTCTTTTTATCATATGATCATTTAATTTATATTATTTATAATCTAATGGAGCATGGATTTAAGATTAATTTACTTGCATCTGAGAAGTAAATGTGTGTACTCAGTTTCCAGTTGCTTCAATACAATCACTCGCAAAAAGTATTTGTGCATATTTATTATTTCATTTCATTCATTGCATTTTAAGACTAGTCAAAAATGTTGTTGCATGCAAAATGCTTTTGCTGTTTACATATGCCACAAGAACATAAACAAGAATCTGCATGCTATGCAAATATTCAACAAACAAACAAATATAAACAATATTATTGATGAAATCTGTCGGCTTTCACATCTACTTTGAATTCTGAGAAATAATATGAAAGGTGCTAGGTAAAAAGGGATTGAATATAATAAGAAAACAAATAAGTTTTTGTATCTTTAAATTTTAAATAAATAAAACTAGTCAATAGGAGATAAATCAAGCTATAAAATATTTTTTTTTTTGTAATTTCGAATGTCTGCTGTTAATTTATATTTAGAAAAAAAAATAGTATTTTAAATGGAAATTAACTAACTACCAGCTGTGTGTAAATACTGACCTGTCTAAGCTTAATTGTTTGAAAAATCTAACAAATACCAATACTCCGCCACCAATCTGATGCCAGCCAGTTTAATCGCCCAATCATTAAACCGGACAACGGGCAAACCCGGCGAATACTAATGAAATCGGGCAGCCTTTAATGAACTAAACTAACTACAGTAGCATGCTGTTCAAACTAAAAGCAAACACAAACAGACACCCACACACACCCACACACACACACCTACACACATATATATATATACAATAGCAAGTCACTCTTTGTCTCTGTGTTGATGTGTAAAACTTGCATTAATTTTGAACCAGTCTTCGGTCGGTGGTTGAAGCAGGCCCAAATTGAATTGCGTTTGGCCCTTTTTTTTTTTGTCTTAGTAACCATATCAGCAGCTGTTATTTAATGATGCCACCCATTTTAATTTATCGTTGCACAGGTCACCTATCAGCCCTACTTCATGCTGTACGGCGAGGTGTTTGCGGATGATATCGATCCGGCATGCGGCGAGGAACCCCACATGACGCCCTGTGTTACGGGTAAGTTTTGTTTACCAACCCACACACACACACACACACACCCCCCCCCCCCAATCCCAAATCACATACATTGCTGTGTATTAACCAACTTATTGCAATTGGCAGGCCACTGGGTAACACCTATAACGATGTCCATGTACCTATTAATTGCCAATATACTCTTAATCAATCTGCTCATCGCCGTCTTCAATAATATATTCAATGAAGTCAATTCAGTGTCGCATCAGGTAAGCAAATTAAACATAATTTTATTTAAATTTGCATTTAACGCATTTTAAATACTCTATGCATATTTTCATTAATTTTGCATGTTAATACAAAATTTCATTATCCACTTTTGAAATTGAAGGCATCAATTTCCAATTCGTTTGCGGCAATTTCATTTTAATATGTTATTCATTTTAATTATGTGGCCAGACTGCTATTTTTTTTATTTTATTATTATTTCATTGAATACGGAAAAAGCTATTTAAGAACGGAAAGCGATCTGCGGCTGAATTCTGATTGAGTTCCTTTTCCTGGTGCATTTTGCCTGCTGAATCTGTTTCAACTGCAAAGGAAGAACTCAGATTCTCAGAGATACAAAAATCATTTCAGCTTAAAACATTAATTAATTATTTACTGCAAATTAAGAACAATCAATCTATTTACTTATTTTAAAGTGTTATTTGTATATAAATATTTGCTCGGATTTTCACACATAATTAAACAAGTTTATTACAATTAAACAATTAATTAATTTGCAAATATATATTCACATATAGATGATTAAATGGCCAAGTAAATGAAATATAACTCTTTTCCAATCATTTATAAAAAGTTTCCTCTTTTTTCCCCACTTTTCTTAATGTTTAAGTCAACGCTAAATACAAAAAGTGAACATTGATTAATTAATTATATTTAAAAAGAACAAAGCTAAATCCTTGAATTTAGTTGATAAATTGCATGTTATTAATGATTATTTAATTGGCTTGCAGGTATGGATGTTCCAGCGATTCACCGTGGTGATGGAGTATCAACAGAAACCAGTGTTGCCACCGCCGTTTATTGCCTTCTGCCATTTCTATTCGCTGCTCAAGTATTGCGTGCGCAAAGCGAAAGGTGAGCCCGGCATGAGAAAGTTTAGCTTTGTTCCCTGTGAGTGAAACAACCAGAGCACCCGCTCCCCCCAGACCCATTGAATGTGAATAATGTAAAAATCTCTATATCTCTCTGTATATTCCCTGCTGCTACAATGCTACAATGCTGAATACGTCGTCTTCTAATTAAATATATAAATATGCTAATTAATTGTTTACTGTTTATATTTCTGCTAATCTGCTGTTTTTTGCTGTTTCACATCTCATTTGACCAAAAATTAATAATTTGCTGGTGTTTTTTTTTTTTTTTTTTTGTATTCTCTACATAGGATTGGAGGTGCAGCGGGACAACGGTCTTAAGCTGTTTCTCGAAAAGGACGACCTGGAGCGGCTGTATGATTTTGAGGAGGAGTGCGTCGAGGGCTTCTTCCATGAGCAGGAGCACATATTGAATCAGTCAACGGATGAGCGTGTTAAGAATACAACGGAGCGCGTCGAGACCATGTCACAGAAAATCGAGGACATCAATCAAAAGGAGAACCTTCAAACGGCCACTGTGCAGGTGTGTTACACACACACACACACACACACACACACACACACACACACACTCAACTTTTGTCACACTTTATATTTTATGCAAATTCCCAATTCGTTTTTGTTGCTCACTTTGATTTGGGTTCCACTTGCATTGACATCCATTCAAGCTTAACCGGATGAACAGCTCTTTGCTATGCTGCTGGTTTTGTCGGGAAGATGTATATTTATTCCATTCCAGTTTTTATATCCACTTTCTGCAAAGCATGAAAGTAGTTCAGTTTGTCCTGAATTCAAGAAAATTATGGAAAACTTTTATATTTACATATTTATTAGAAACAGAATCGATAACCCAATCGATCTTAAAATGTTCCGTTCTCAGTCTGTCAACCCATATACCCATAGGTATTTTAGGATTATGTAAGACTAATCCTTATAATCCAAATCGAGCACTTTGAGCTATATCACATTCTTCCTACTTTCTTGTCTTGCAATTGTTTTATTTGTATTCTTTATTTGTGTTTGTTTTTTTCAGAGCATTGAATTCCGTTTGCGCAAAATGGAAGAATCATCGGAGCAGATACTCTCCCATTTGGGCGTCATACATCGCTTCATGTCCGCGCACACTGCCGGCACCGATGAGTTGCGCGGCTCCGTGATGAACATTCCGGGTGAAATGCACCGCGTGCGCACCATATCAATGTCCGACAATGAGGCTGGCAGCGGCAGTGGTGGTGGTGGTGGAGGAGGTGGCGGCGGCGGAGGCGGTGTTGTAGCTGGCGTTGGTGTTGCTGGTGCCGGCATTGCTGCTGCTTTGGGACTGGGTGCCACACTTACTTTAAATTCGCTGCAGGTGCGTTTCACTCTCGAATAGTTTATATCTTGGACAAGCTACAATTTGTTGATTTCCTTTGCAACCCGCAGGTGAACAATCGGAGGCGCTTCAATCGTTCGCTGACCGAGGTGCGACCGGATGCGTACATACTGGATGAGGGCACACACTTTGAGGTGGTGCCGCTGCCGGAGGAGCCGGACGAGGTGGTCAAATCCCGCGAGGCACTCAACGAGCAGGTGGTGCGCAAGATCTCCATGCAATCGGAAGCCGACTCGGACATCTACCTGCCGCTATCGCAGCGCCCCTCCACCTGCGAGACGGTGAAGCGTACGCCGTATGTGACGGTGCGCCAGGATACGGGCGCCAGTACCGAAAGCAAGGACACCCTAACCCCAATGGGCAACAACGATGACGATCAGACCCTGGTCGGTGGCGACAATTCCGATGATGCTGCGCCGGACATGAACTTTGAGGGTAATCCTTTGCATTGACCAAATGCCAACGCCTGGCAACTAAACCAATTTTACGCTTACGCTTCCCCGTCACGCTTTGATTTGCAACTACCACAACTACTACCATTATTACTACCGTTATGTTTGTGTTCCGTTCTTGTTGTTGTTGTGTTTCCGATCTTTGTTTGTTTTGCAAGAATTCAAGCAACGCCGACCACATTTTGTATGGTGTTTTTGTTGTTGTTGGTATAAACAAAGTATTCTCCTCCGCCTTCTTCGCAAACAGCTGCCAGGCATCGGGCGATGCGTCAACGCACCGTTTCACTCTGCCGCCGCAACTCGGAGACGTATTCACTGACCGGCGTGGACATCAATCGCTCCCACATCAGCCTCAATCAGCTGGCGTCGCTCTCCCGTCGCCAGTTAAGCCTGACACATTCCGAGCCGGATAGTGACAAGGATGTGCCACTAGTGCCACCCCTAGGTATGTAGCACATACAACAAATTAGAGTTGCGCCCGTTTTTTTTACCACTTGTCCAGTTAGAATATATCTTGCTAAAATTACAGGTATTATTTTTTTTTGACATCAATTGCTGATTTTATTATAATTTTCTTGTGAAGTGTCTAACGGAAATCAAATTCAAATTCAAATTCAGATCGCTATGATATCAATATTAAATTAAATATATAATATATAATATTAAATCTTAAATACTTAAACAAATCGAAATTTGACTCGATAGTGGAAAAAAAACGGGCCTCAAAAGAGGAGAGGGAATAAATTTAGATTAATAGTAATGCAGCAGATGCAAGTAACGCGCTCCAAAATTCTGGTTACTAACCAAATTAACCATCATGCCAAATCCTAACTAACCACATAAGTAACTCCGAGCGACCCAGCGACCAATCCAAGCAACCACATTGGCCAAACGAATTTAGCCGTTAACAAAAAGCATAATAATAATAATAACGTTGTTATTGTTGTTCTTACCTTAAGTCTCGTCTTTTGTTTACTCACGTTTTTTTGCGCACACCAACACCCGATCTCGTTCCGATCTCGATCTCGATAACGATTTGATCTCTGACATTCTGGCATTCTCAACCTAACCTCGAAAAATTTAGGTAAATCAGTTTTGCATGCGAAACCCTCCAGAAATATATTGCTGAAACTGCACAGCGAATATACATCAATAACGGACGAACTGGAGAGCGTCTGCCATTTGATTGGATCGCCGACCGTCTCGCTGCAGAGCAATAAAGGTAAGTTGGTGTTGCTCCAACCACCTGCAAGTGCCCCTGCCATATAACCACCACCCACAATCCCTTCCCAAAACCACCTTTCCAGCGATTCCGATAGCGAACAATCATAGAAAACAATCTGTAAACTTTAATCTGTATATTAAGAGCTAACCAGGCGTCTTCGCTGTCTTCATTGCCTTGTGCTTGTGCCGCCAAAGAACTGATTCAAAACCAATTCGCCTGCGCCTGCCTTAGGTCCTTCCCAGCCCACTTCCCAGCTTGACTAATCGATACCTTCCCTCGCACTTTTCACAGCATCCCTGGATCGTCCCAAGACGGAAATGTCGCGTGCCGAGGCCGCTGCTTTGTTGGAGAAGAAGCACCTGAAGGAGTGCGAGGAGAACGACTATAGAATTCTGGAGGGTCTGTTCGAGGCACGTGGCTCCATCGATGCCAGTGTGCAACCCTATGAGGCAAGTGCAAATATTCAATCAAAATTTAACTAAAATTTGTAATTGTATTTATAATTTGCAGATAAGCGTCTCCGTCGACTACAGCCATCGCTATCCACTGCGTCGGGAGACGGCCGTTGAGCTATCACCGTCGAAGCCTCCAGCTGAGGGTGAACTAATTGGGGCTGCCACAGCCGGCGACAGCAGTGATACCAGTGGGGCAGGCAGCAGTCATCATGCTGTGGCCAGTGGCTTTCAGCTGAAGCACGAGCGTCCCTGGCAGCGCAACTCTTCCATGGAGCAACAGTCGATTCAGTCACCGCTGGTGCCGACTCGGGCCACCAGTGATTTTCTGAATCCGCCCTTTGAGAGCAGCGGTCGTCTGTTCAAGAAGTCCAGCGAAAGCTTGCAGAAGAACTCCAGCACGGATACGGACTACTCGGCGCATCCGTATCGGTTTATCAAGCAGAGCTCCAACGAGACGAACACCTCGCTGACCGGCTCCTTTAATGTGGACACGCCCTCGCTGACGGCCGAGCCGTCGCTGGATGCCGGCGACACGCATTCGGCGAAGGGACTCAGCCTTGGCACTGCTGGCGGCGCTGCAACAGCGCGTTACCAGCCCAAGCGCACTGCGTCCGTTGGCGCTGCCGATAGCAGACGCCTGCGCGACGAAAGCTCCAGCTCGCTGGACCTGAGCGCCGGTGCAGTAATGACGCAAACAGCGCCAGCATTGCCAACGCGACCCATGCAGCTCAAGAAACAGTTTAGCATGGATCAGGGCAAGCCGGTGTCGGTGCAGTCGAGCGCCGAGACAATGACTGCCACAGAGTCAGCGTCTGGTGGCAGTAACTCGGCGTCGGCATCGCCGTTGCCCGCACAGGTTGGCGCCAAACTGATTTCGACGCTGAGGCCGCCGTACAGCGGCAAACTGGGCATGAATGTGCTCAAGGAGAGCAGCTCCAGCACGGAGGAGTCGCGCGACGGCGATGCCACCCCAGCCACATCCTCATCCGCGAAGAGCAGCAATGTGGCGCTGTCCATACCACAGATTAGCACGCATCTGGTGCAGGATGAGATTGCCAAGCTATCCTCCAATATCAAAAGCAGCACCGAATCTGAAAAGGATCCGCCATATAACGAAACAATGTGTTAAATAGTATAAACCTCTATATATATATATATATATATATACATATAAATATATATAAATATGGATATTTATGGATATTTATGGATATTTATGTCCCTGTTGATGTTGCCTAGTATAAGCAGTAGTTGGTATCTGTATATGTATTTGTAAATGGTAAATGTATGTGAAACCACCTTGTGCTCAATAGCGTTACTAGTCAACAGCATATCGCTCCCGATCCGATACGTGATTCATATTGAAACTGAAATATTAAGTTTTAGTAGGTGAGTCGCATATCAATGTTAAAGCAAATTGTTTGGAATATCGGCCCCTGTGGCATGCAACGTAATTCAATGATTTTTGACAATACATAGTACACAGACAGATTCTCTGTATTTTTATAAGATGTATTTATTTATCGTCGATTCGTATTGTTATCTAATATACATATAAATAGTTGCAACCATAACAAAGCAAATCAAAATACATGCATTTCACTAACTTATCTGTTTTTACCACCAGCAAAGCTATATTAAATGTTTTCTATCCTTAAGCAAAAATTAAAAAATAAGTTTAAAAAAAATAATTGCAATGTTGTTTCAGCATTCAATTTCCAGTTGCACATATCCTCAACACACATATATCTATCTATCTACCTAAAAAGGAAGAAAAAAGATACCTTGCCACAACTCCATACATATATATATATATATATTTGTGTGTATCTGTAATACTTAATGCAACATGTTGTACTTATGCCCCCATTTAAATATGTACATCAGTGTGAAAATATATTAGTCCTGCAACTACTGAAAATATAAACTAAATTTGCATGTGTGTGTGTGTGTGTGTTTGTATGAGCAACTATATAGTTAGTCCTTTTTAATTATTTATGTAATTGTGTGCGTGAGTGTTTGTGTGTTTAGCTAAATTGATAGTCTAAGTAGCTGCCTATTAAATTGGGTACTATGCAAATCAATTTGTATATAGTAAATATTTATTAATATGTTTTCAACTCAAAAAAAGAAAAAAAAAGAAAAATAAAGTCAACAGAATTGTTAACGTTTTTGCTTCGTGTTAAATGCAATTTTCATGATCAGTTGGTAAAATGTTTGCAACCTTTAAAAGTAATTCTTGCATTTTATTAGAGTTTAAAAATTATGAAAACAATGTACTTATTGATTTTAAGAAATATATTTAATTACATTATAGAAACCAGTCAGCTGAAAATTAAAAGTTGTGTTTAACTTAGATCACACAATTATTTAATACTTTCATCTTCATTTTTTTGTACAATTTGTATATAGTTGGGTTTTTATTATATTTCCTCTTCTTAACTTGTTTAGTTTTTTTCTATTATTTTTTTAGATTGTATATAAAATTTGTAAAACCCATGCTGACTTACGGAGTGACAGGATGGGGCGATAGGTCACGGTTAGCCACCTTAAAGAAGCAATTGCAAAAATTGCAGAGAATGGCCTGCATATGCATGACATGGGCAATGCGCACCTGCCCTACTATGGCCATGGATGCAATAATGGAGCCTACGCCACTCCACCACACCATAAGGCTCTAACAGAAAGCTACGCTTTTAAGGATGTCAGCAGAAGGAGTTGGTAGCAGACACATCCTGAGCCATAAAGATGCCCAATTTCTTTCAGATGAACTTCCCCTCCTGTAACAATCTAGGGATGATATGTGATGGTATACCGAGGGATCACTCACCAATCAGGGAACAGGCCTGGGAGTGGTGGCACCCCGGATATCCTACCATGAATCTCTGGGGATGTACACCAGCATATTTCAAGCTGATGTGTGTGTTATATGGAGGTGTGCGGAATTGAATTTAAAGCGCAACTATCGGAATGCGGTCATATCTATCCTATCCGATAGTTAGCAGCAATAAATGCTATAATGGGACGAAGTTAACATCAAAAGAATCCAAGAAGTACGATCCAAGATTGACTAACTCGGGGCTCACAACAGGCTCTCCCTAAGATGGGTCCCGGGACACAGGAAAATAGCAATTCAGAAACGAAGAAAGACAAAGGAGACTACGGAGCTGGGAAGAAACACCAAGACTCCGACAGGCCAAATGTCTTTTGGGCGGCTATAATCATAAACGATTTAAGCAAGGAAAGGAAATTTGTCGGTCTACAGGACAGTGACAGGACATCGTAGACTAAAAAGCCACCTGTCCAAAATGGGAATCTATAGCAACAATCAGTGTAGGTTTTGTGAAGTCGCGGAGGAGTCCTCAACTCACATCCTAACAGAATGTATCGCCCTATCCAGGAAAAGATGCAGCATCCTAGATATGCATGCTATGAATATCAATGACATAGAAGTCCTCGACCCAACAAAGATCCTGGCATTCGTTCAGGAACTGGGGTTAGTGGAAAAGCTATAAGCTCAGAAGGGGACACAATAGGTCGAATAGGTCGCAGTGCACAAGACCGCAATTTAATAATAATAAAAAAAACCAATTTCAAGTGTTTTACCTGTCATTTCACCTTTAAAATTAGCAAATAAGTATTAATAGAAATATGTTATAAATAGTTAAAAATATCCAATTTTATATAGTTGGTTATTTACTATATTTTCTCTTTTTGCTTTATTTAGTATTGTTTAGAATTTAGTATTATAAATATTTACAAATAATGGCAATATGGCTTGACTTTGAGCTAAAAGATAAGCTCATATAAATTATATAGTTTATTCTTAACTATTTTAAACTATAAGGCTCTATCAAAAATACAACAAATTTACAAGAACATTCAAAGTTTGGCGGCTTACAGCTTGCACTACTACTAAAGCCGACTTTGGGTTTATATATACATATACATATATATATAGTTTACATTTAAGATCTGTGGAATTGTTGATCAATTTGTTGTATTTAGTTTTCGTATTTGGTATTAGTCAACTGTCAATCAGTTAGTATCGCTTCTCATTAAAATGAGGATCACAATTTTGAGCTTAGTTATTGTCACTGTTAAGGTTCTGCGCCTCGGGCTCCACCGTGCCCTGTTGCACCAACTTGTCCAGCTCCTCCTTCGATTGTCGTTTGAAAAAGCCCAACTGAAATAATATAAAAATGTTATAGTGAATATCCCTTAATTGCGTGCAGTATCTCAAAAGGAAACCCACCTTATACATGAGGTAAGTTAGGGCTGCCAGCAGCAAAAGACCTCCCAGCACGGACACAATGATAATCCAGATGGGCGTTGAGGAGTCCAGATGCTTTGAAATAACATTCGGCTCAATCTTGCGCCGGATGGACAGAGAGCTACCGAGTGGATCGCCCACCTTGCGCACCCTCAGGTCAATGAGTACGGCAAAGAACTCCCAGGGGTCAATGAGAATGGCATTGACCTCGTTCAGATCGACGTTAAACTGCATATTCAAATGGACTGGACTCTCCGGCTTGAAGGTATAGACGCGCATCACAGCACGCAGGCAGATGGTCATCTTGGGATCCCGACAGTTGAACACAATGGTGCGATTAACGGGCAGTTTTCCCTTAAACTCCTCGCTGAGCAGATCGTGCGCCTTTGCGTTTGAGATGCGAGCATATTGCTCCCGTCCTTTGAGATCGCGTCTCTTGCGTGCAATCGATGCCGTGGCCACCGAATCCGAGTCTAGCAAAATCTCCTGCACCCCATTTTTAGTGGCCACCACACGCTCCGAGATCTCAATGGTGTTCATAATGATGTGTGTGTTGTTCTCGTCAAGCAGCTCAATGTTCACCAGCTGCGAGTCGTATGTGGCCTGCATGCTCAGACTGCCCACATTGATGATCGGGATGGTCGCCGCGGAGTCGGCACTCCTGTAAGCGACGGGTATGTCGAACTCTATTTCCAGCGCTCCCACAGTGCTGGGTCCATTGCTCTTGATCTCATAGTTGTTGATCACCTGCGCTGAGTTCTGGTAGTGTTCCAAGTCGATTTGTGCATTCGTCTGACCACTGAAGTAGTGATCATTTTATGATAAATATAAATACATGTTTTGTATATTCAATTGGAATTAAAATCTTACCCGGAGGCATCTATTTCTGTGTACTCCGTTAGGGCAATTAAGCTGTTTAGCTTATTGTCCTTGGGATCCTGCTCGGCGCCGGTGCTGAAGACCTCAGCGCTGATGGTCAGCGAGTTGCCGGTGAGGCCGCTCATATCGAAACTGATGGTGATGCTGTCCTTATCGCCTTTGGTCAGAGGCCGTCCACGATTCAGGTCACAGAGCATGACAGCCTCGTCGACCTTACAGTTGCCCGGAGTTTGGGCAAAATGTAAGCGACTGGAGCTAGTCACATTCAGCTGCGGCAAATAGGCGGTTTCTCCGCGGTTCTTTACCACGTAATTAATTCGCAGAGTATTGTCGCTGCCCAGAATGTAGCTGGAGCTGGAGTTTAAAAACCAATCATTTGATGATGCAATCGTTTCAACTGGAGAGCTGCTGCCTTACCTCACATCCTCGGCGCTCAGCTGTAGATCGGCAATGCATACAGCTGTAGTACAGCCCGTGCTGAAGATGATCTTCTCGGTGTACACCTTGGCATCGTCGGGATCAACAGCGACACATGTCTCACAGAACTCTGAGGAGCAACAGTTGAACAGTTATTATAACGAGCATGGAGAGTGATCTCTTTAACTTACTCTCGGAGTCGGGCACCTTATTGGCCAGCTCGTAGTGCATCTCCAACTCGATGGGCCGGAATATGTCCTTGGCACTGTAGCGCACCTCGCATTCAAAGACGCGACACTGCTCCGTGGTGCCCGCAATTGCATTCAATTTCAGCTCGTTGCTCTGCGACTGGGTGAACTTGACCCGCGTTAGCTGCGCATCGAGCACAATCTGCATGGCCATCTCCTGCTTCTGGTGTATGCTTTTCGTGGCCTTTGTGCTCAAACCATAGCATACGGTGATCTGCATCCGGTTCTGTTCCGGCTTAATCTCGCGAACCTGTGATCTGACGCTGGCTTGCAGCTTCACCACCGGATAGGCGCGATACAGGAATACAACCTCTGCATTGGGCGCACCCACAGCAAAGTCATTGAAGCCATTCGTATCGATGTCGGAGCCACGCGATAGTCCATGCCCAAACATATGCTGGCCATACCGCGACGGCTGCTTCTGAGGCGAATCCAAGCGCTGGCTAGGCTGATCCCGCAGTCCCTGCTTGCCGCCTAAGTAGATAAACACGGAGCCATTGCCAGCAAACGGCGCACCAACAGCGATGTCTGAAAAATTAGCGATAAAAGAGTCGGATAAATATTTAAATATTGTTAAGATTGAAAAGGTAAAAAAAAAAAATGGAAAAATTTGAATTAAAGTGAAACTGAGCAGGGAGAGTGGGGGGAAAAGCAATGAGGAGGAATCATTTGAAATCGGGTCACTGTCTAAATCAACTTACCGTTATAGCCATCGAGATTAATGTCGCCCAGCCTTGTCAGCGTGGTGCCAAAACGTGCCTTGGCCGTGATGGGCAGCGGGCAGCGCAGCACCTTCAGCTCGAAGTTGAACTGCGAATGATGGCAACGCATTAGTCATGAGTCACAGAGTCAGCAGAGTCGGCAGAGGTGGCACAAAGCCGACAAGATGGAAGAGTGTTACTTACCCGTCCTTTGTTGAGGAACACGTAAATGGCGCCATTATCGTGCGAGTTCTCGAACGAGTGGAATGGTGCCGATATGATCACGTCCGTCAGGTTGTCCCCGTTGAGATCTTCGGCGAGCACCGCATAGCCAAAGTATTCGCCAAACTGTTTGCCGCGAAAGACGCGAAACTTCTCGATGGATTCGCCACGCATGTCGAAGATGTAACCCTCGCCGGATTGCTCGTTTGCCTGTGGTGCGGTCGCCACGTACAGAAGCTGCGTCAGATTGCTGCTATCGAAGTGGCCGGAGCTAACGGAGTAGCCGAAGTAAGAGTCTTCTGGCTGTCCCCACAGACCCGGATGGGGTATGTCAGTTTTATATGTGTATTCTGGCTTAACACCGTCGGGTGACTTTCGGTGACGTTGGTGGCTGCTCGTGTCGCGACGATTTGCCGAGGGATCGCTGACGAGCTCTTCCTTGCGATAGCGAATGACGGAGCCACGCCAATCATGAATGCCCGGTGCGCCAATCAGGAACTGCTCATTGTCATCAGAGACATGGGCACTCAGACCCAGCTCCGCCAGAATATAGTTATAATATTTGACCTCAAGTAGCTGCTTCACCTGCTCCGTCTTGAGCCGCAGCGGAGAGATAATTTTGACATTCTGTGGCTGATCGGCCAACGTATCGGAAACCCAATAGCATATGCCATGCATATGGTAATCTTTATCTGGCGCTATAAAACGTGGCGCACACACAAACAGCTTGTCCGTGTCCCGAGTACCACCGTCCATGGAGCCGCCCATCCATTGAAAGTCTCGCCGTTCCGAGTCCAATGTGTACTCGTTGCTCTCAATGCGTAAATTGCCGCGTCCCTCAAAGACATATGCACCGCAGTTCCTATTCTGCAGTGAACACTTGTAAATCGCTCCCGTCTCGTTAACATCTTTCTGAGCCTCAAGCGTTGATTGCGCCTGTGGTGCCCCAACAATAACGCTGCAATTGAAAATTAAAACGAATTTCAAAATATGTACTTTGAACATCAATTTGATCGATATTTATCGATATATTATTATTGCCTTTATCGGAACTGATATGATTTGGCCACTTTTTTGTATAGCAAAGTATCAATCGGTCGAAAAATGAGTTTTACTTGTCGTACATACATGTCTCCCTTTCTACCACAAGTTGTTGCACAAAAATTAAATAAAATTAGTTCGAAATGCGCAAAAACGTAATTATAATTCGAAACTGGTGGCAGTTTGAGTCCTGTCAGACCTATTTCTTTATTGAGATATTACTACTTAAATTCGAGTGTGCATTCGAAATGCATACAGTTGACTCAAAAATAAAAAACAAATTGCTCATTGTCAGCCAGTTGATTCAGTAGCTTTTATTAGCTTTATTTCCAGTTAAAATCCATCGGAAATTTGTGCGCTGTTCGCTTTTATGTAGAAACAGTGACTAATAAGGGAAAAACTTATCTATGGGAAAGGCTTGATAAAGAGAGATTGGGGAGGGCTTCACTTTCAATTCACTTTCCAGTGAAACTAAAATTTAAAATATTTTTTTTATATATAATTTGTACAAGTATATATATATGTTGGAAGCAACGTGTCACGCTTTTGTCATCTCTACTTTTTGCAATTTTATTCACTTATCAAACAAATACACACAAAGGCACACGTTTTATCTTATCAAAGAAATCGACTATGAAGCAAAATTGATAAATAACAAAACATTAAAAAGGTGGCATTGACTAATGGTTGGCGAGAAATGCGGAGAACAATTACCATTTATTTCTCATTGAATAGTGTATTTTATGGATATATATAAATACAAAAAAACAATTATGCATAATTATGCAGCAAAGTAAGAAAAGCGAACGTGTAATGTGGCAAATACTTAAGTAACTTTCGGTAATCAGCAGCAACACAGCAACAGCTTTCACCCCCTTCCACGTCTTTACCTATGTGGTGTTTTTCGCTTCATGCCTTGTCAATTAATAGCAAATAAAATGAGTCAATCATTTGTGGAACTTATTAAGCGTTTCGTTATATTTTTACTGTTCATTTCATTCACTTTTTTTATTATTACTGTGACTGTCTCATTAAAACAACAACAACTTCATCTCGCACAACTCCTCGTCTTTCTCGCTCTCTCGCTCGTACTCTCTCTCTCTCTCTCTCCCACGCCCACTGCTGCTCCTACTTTGATTTTGATGATTCATCTGAAACTCCCAACCTGTTTTTGTTAACGGTTAGCAGTCGAGCTGGAGAGCGAGTGAAAAGACGCGCCCCTAGCTTTGATGTTGTGTTAAAGTCCAAGATCTTGGATCGCGGTACGGCACTTACCCGTGTGGTCTCAGGCTGATGGTATAACCGAAATATGACGCACGCACTTTCGGCATCACGGTTGCAAATTGTGGATCTTTAATTTCCAGATTGGGGCGAGGTGACAAATTGTAGGCGCAGACGCTGCCAGCGAGGCACGCGGCTAATAGTAACCACACTTGGGACAATCTTTGGCCTTTCCCTGCCATATTTACAGTTTCTATTTGTTATTATAACAAGCGGCCTGCAAGTTTAAGTGTTGATAAATTTTGATAATATTATACGACGAGCAGCGAAATATGCGTGTGCGTGCGACCCACAACCGTCTCGATCGAATGTCTGTAAGTAACTAAAAAGCTTTTTGATATCTCTCTTTCTCAGTGAGTGCGATAAAGGTAAGTTGATGTTGCTCCCACCCCCGCAAGTGCCCCCCAATCCCACCACAAAAGCCACCTTTCCAGCAATTCCGATAGCAAACAATCATAGAAAACAATCTGTTAACTTTAATCTGTATATTTAGAGCTAAACAGGCGTCTTCGCTGTGTTCATTGCCTTGTGCTTGTGCCGCCAAAGAACTGATTAAAGACCAATTCGGTCCTTTGTCCACTTCCCAGCACGGCTAATCTATACCTTCCATCAGCCTCCCTGGATCGTCCCAAGACGGAAATGGCGCGTGTCGAGGCCGCTGCTTTGTTGGAGAAGAAGGATCCGCCGTATAAGGGAACAATGTGCTAAATAGTATAAACCTCTATGGATAATTATGTCCCTGTTGATGTTGCCTAGTGTAAGCAGTAGTTGGTATCTGTATATGTATTTGTAAATGGTAAATGTATGTGAAACCACCTTGTGCTCAATAGCGTTACTAGTCAACAGCATATCGCTCCCGATCCGATACGTGATTCATATTGAAACTGAAATATTAAGTTTTAGTAGGTGAGTCGCATATCAATGTTAAAGCAAATTGTTTGGAATATCGGCCCCTGTGGCATGCAACGTAATTCAATGATTTTTGACAATACATAGTGCACAGACAGATTCTCTGTATTTTTATAAGATGTATTTATTTATCGTCGATTCGTATTGTTATCTAATATACATATAAATAGTTGCAACCATAACAAAGCAAATCAAAATACATGCATTTCACTAACTTATCTGTTTTTACCACCAGCAAAGCTATATTAAATGTTTTCTATCCTTAAGCAAAAATTAAAAAATAAGTTTAAAAAAAATAATTGCAATGTTGTTTCACCATTCAATTTCCAGTTGCACATATCCTCAACACACATATATCTATCTATCTACCTAAAAAGGAAGAAAAAAGATACCTTGCCACAACTCCATACATATATATATATATATATATATATATTTGTGTGTATCTGTAATACTTAATGCAACATGTTCTACTTATGCCCCCATTTAAATATGTACATCAGTGTGAAAATATATTAGTCCTGCAACTACTGAAAATATAAACTAAATTTGCATGTGTGTGTGTGTGTTTGTTTGTATGAGCAACTATATAGTTAGTCCTTTTTAATTATTTATGTAATTGTGTGCGTGAGTGTTTGTGTGTTTAGCTAAATTGATAGTAGAAGTAGCTGCCTATTAAATTGGGTACTATGCAAATCAATTTGTATATAGTAAATATTTATTAATATGTTTTCAACTCAAAAAAAGAAAAAAAAAGAAAAAAACAAAAATAAAGTCAACAGAATTGTTAACGTTTTTGCTTCGTGTTAAATGCGATTTTCATGATTAGTTGGTAAAATGTTTGCAACCTTTAAAAGTAATTCTTGCATTTTATTAGAGTTTAAAAATAATGAAAACAATGTACTTATTGATTTTAAGAAATATATTTAATAACATTATAAAAACCAGTCAGCTGAAAACTAATAGTTGTGTTTAACTTAGATCACACAATTATTTAATACTTTCATCTCCATTTTTTGTACAATTTGTATATAGTTGGGTATTTATTCTCTAGCTGTGTTTAGTTTTTTTGGAATATTTTTTACATTGTGTACAATACTTGAAGTCTTTTCCCTGTCATTGCACCTTTAAATTTGGAAAATAAGTATTAATATAAATATTTTATAAATATTTATAAATATCCAATTTGTATATAGTTGGGAATTTATTTTATTTTATTTTCTTGCTATGTTTTGTTTTTTTTATTATTATTTTTTTACATTGTATACAAAATTTCGAGTCATTTACGTTGATATTGCAACTTTAAAACTAGCAAAGAACTATTATTATAAATATTTTATAAATATTTATTCATATTTACAAATAGGGCAATATGGCTTGACTTTGAGCTAAAAGATAGGCTCATGTAAATTATATAGTTTATTCTTAACTATTTTAAACTATAAGGCTCTATCCCAAATACAACAAATCCACAGGAAAATTCAAAGTTTGGCGGCTTACAACTTGTATTACTACTAAAGCCGACTTTGGGTTTATATATACATATACATATATATATAGTTTACATTTAAGATCTGTGGAATTGTTGATCAATTTGTTGTATTTAGTTTTCGTATTTGGTATTAGCCACCTCTCTATCAATTAGTATCGCTTCTCATTAAAATAAAAAAATGTGATGTCTAAACTATAGCTTAGCAATGAGGATCACAATTTTGAGCTTAGTTATTGTCACTGTTAAGGTTCTGCGCCTCGGGCTCCACCGTGCCCTGTTGCAACTTGACCAGATCCTCCTTTGATTGTCGTTTGAAAAAGCCCGACTGAAATAATATAAAAATGTTATAGTGAATATCCCTTAATTGCGTGCAGTATCTCAAAAGGAAACCCACCTTATACATGAGGTAAGTTAGGGCTGCCAGCAGCAAAAGACCTCCCAGCACGGACACAATGATAATCCAGATGGGCGTTGAGGAGTCCAGATGCTTTGAAATAACATTCGGCTCAATCTTGCGCCGGATGGACAGAGAGCTACCGAGTGGATCGCCCACCTTGCGCACCCTCAGGTCAATGAGTACGGCAAAGAACTCCCAGGGGTCAATGAGAATGGCATTGACCTCGTTCAGATCGACGTTAAACTGCATATTCAAATGGACTGGACTCTCCGGCTTGAAGGTATTGACGCGAATCACAGCACGCAGGCAGATGGTCATCTTGGAATCCCGACAGTTGAACACAATGGTGCGATTAACGGGCAGTTTTCCCTTGAACTCCTCGCTGAGCAGCTCGTGCGCCTTTACGTTTGAGATGCGAGCATATCGCTCCCGTCCTTTGAGATCGCGTCTATTGCGTGCAATCGATGCCGTGGCCACCGAATCCGAGTATAGCAAAGTCTCCTGCACCCCATTTTTAGTGGCCACCACACGCTCCGAGATCTCAATGGTGTTCATAATGATGTGTGTGTTGTTCTCGTCAAGCAGCTCAATGTTCACCAGCTGCGAGTCGTATGTGGCCTGCATGCTCAGACTGCCCACATTGATGATCGGGATGGTCGCCGCGGAGTCGGCACTCCTGTAAGCGACGGGTATGTCGAACTCTATTTCCAGCGCTCCCACAGTGCTGGGTCCATTGCTCTTGATCTCATAGTTGTTGATCACCTGCGCTGAGTTCTGGTAGTGTTCCAAGTCGATTTCTGCATTCATCTGGCCACTGAAATAGTGATTTTATGATAAATATAAATATAAGTTTTGTATATTCAATTGGAATTAAAATCTTACCCGGAGGCATCTATTTCTGTGTACTCCGTTAGAGCAATTGAGCTGTTTAGCTTATTGTCCTTGGGATCCTGCTCGGCGCCGGTGCTGAAGACCTCAGCGCTGATGGTCAGCGAGTTGCCGGTGAGGCCGCTCATATCGAAACTGATGGTGATGCTGTCCTTATCGCCTTTGGTCAGAGGCCGTCCACGATTCAGGTCACAGAGCATGACAGCCTCGTCGACCTTACAGTTGCCCGGAGTTTGGGCAAAATGTAAGCGACTGGAGCTAGTCACATTCAGCTGCGGCAAATAGGCGGTTTCTCCGCGGTTCTTTACCACGTAATTAATTCGCAGAGTATTGTCGCTGCCCAGAATGTAGCTGGAGCTGGAGTTTAAAAACCAATCATTTGATGATGCAATCGTTTCAACTGGAGAGCTGCTGCCTTACCTCACATCCTCGGCGCTCAGCTGTAGATCGGCAATGCATACAGCTGTAGTACAGCCCGTGCTGAAGATGATCTTCTCGGTGTACACCTTGGCATCGTCGGGATCAACAGCGACACATGTCTCACAGAACTCTGAGGAGCAACAGTTGAACAGTTATTATAACGAGCATGGAGAGTGATCTCTTTAACTTACTCTCGGAGTCGGGCACCTTATTGGCCAGCTCGTAGTGCATCTCCAACTCGATGGGCCGGAATATGTCCTTGGCACTGTAGTGCACCACGCATTCAATGTCGCGACACTGCTCCGTGGTACCCGCAATTGCATTAAATTTCAGCTCGTTGCTCTGCGACTGGGTGAACTTGACCCGCGATAGCTGCGCATCGAGCACAATCCGCATGGCCATCTCCTGCTTCTGGTGTATGCTTTTCGTGGCCTTTGTGCTCAAACCATAGCATGCGGTGATATTCATCCGTTTCTGTTCCTGCTTAATCTCGCGAACCTGTGAGCTTACGCTGGCTTGTAGCTTCACCACTGGATAGGCGCGATACAGGAACACAGCCTCTGCATTGGGCGCACCCACAGCAAAGTCATTGAAGCCATTCGTATCGATGTCGGAGCCACGCGATAGTCCATGCCCAAACATATGCTGGCCATACCGCGACGGCTGCTTCTGAGGCGAATACAAGCGCTGGCTAGGCTGATCCCGCAGTCCCTGCTTGCCGCCTAAGTAGATAAACACGGAGCCATTGCCAGCAAACGGCGCACCAACAGCGATGTCTGAAAAATTAGCGATAAAAGAGTCGGATAAATATTTAAATATTGTTAAGATTGAAAAGGTAACAAAAAAAGGGGAAAAATTTGAAGTAAAGTGAAACAGAGCAGGGAGAGTGGGGGGAAAAGCAATGAGGAGGAATCATTTGAAATCGGGTCACTGTCTAAATCAACTTACCGTTATAGCCATCGAGATTAATGTCGCCCAGCCTTGTCAGCGTGGTGCCAAAACGTGCCTTGGCCGTGATGGGCAGCGGGCAGCGCAGCACCTTCAGCTCGAAGTTGAACTGCGGATGATGGCAACGCATTAGTCATGTGTCACAGAGTCAGCAGAGTCAGTAGAGTCAGCAGAGTCGGCAGAGGTGGCAGAGGTGGCACAAAGCCGACAAGATGGAAATGTGCTACTCACCTGTCCTTCGTTGAGGAACACGTAGATGGCGCCGTTATCGTGCGAGTTCTCGAACGAGTGGTATGGTGCCGATATGATCACGTCCGTCAGGTTGTCCCCGTTGAGATCTTCGGCGAGCACCGCATAGCCAAAGTATTCGCCAAACTGTTTGCCGCGAAAGACGCGAAACTTCTTGATGGATTCGCCGAGCACGTCGAAGATGTAACCCTCGCCGGATTGCTCGTTTGCCTGTGGTGCGGTCGCCACGTACAGAAGCTGCGTCAGATTGCTGCTATCGAAGTGGCCGGAGCTAACGGAGTAGCCGAAGTAAGAGTCTTCTGGCTGACTCCACAGACCCGGTTGCGGTATGTCCGTTTTATATACGTATTGTTTCTTATCACCGTCGGGTGACTTTCGGCGACGTTGGTGGCTGCTAGTGTCGCGGCGATTCGCCGTGGGAACACTGACCAGCTCTTTCTTGCGATAGCGAATGACGGAACCACGCCAATCATGAATGCCCGGTGCGCCAATCAGGAACTGCTCATTGTCATCAGAGACATGGGCACTCAGACCCAGCTCCGCCAGCACATAATTATAACGCGTGTTCTTCATCTGCGCCGACTTGAGCCGCAGCGGAGAGATTTTTTTGACATTCTGTGGCTTATCGGCCAGCGTATCGGAGACCCAATAGCATATTCCATACATATGGTAATCTTTATCTGTCCCATTGAAATCTTTTTCTAGCGCTATAAGGCGGGGCGCACACACAAGCAGCTTGTCCGTGTCCCGAGTACCA
This sequence comes from Drosophila multiciliata, assembly GCA_037043605.1. Classification (NCBI taxonomy): domain Eukaryota; kingdom Metazoa; phylum Arthropoda; class Insecta; order Diptera; family Drosophilidae; genus Drosophila; species Drosophila multiciliata. The sequence goes on from JBAMBF010000589.1 coordinate 9,348,761, forward strand.
CCGTCCATGGAGCCGCCCATCCATTGAAAGTCTCGCCCTTCCGAGTCCAATGTGTACTCGTTGCTGTCGCTGTATTCATTATCTCTTCCCTCAAAGACATATGCACTGCAGTTCCTATTCTGCAGTGAACACTTGTAAATCGCTCCCGTCTCGTTAACATTTTTCTGAGCCTCAAGCGTTGATTGCGCCTGTGGTGCCCCAACAATAACGCTGCAATTGAAAATTAAAGCGGGTTACAAAATATGTGTTTTAAATATCAATTTGATCGATATTTATCGACATACTATTATTGCCTTATTTGCCATAGGTCGGAACTGATATAATTTGGCCACTTTTTTGTATAGCAAAGTATCAATCGGTCGAAAAATGAGTTTTACTTGTCGTACATACATGTCTCCCTTTCTACCACAAGTTGTTCCACAAAAAATAAATGAAATGGGGAGGGCTTGACACCCTTTCCAGTAAAACTAACATTTAAACTGTTTTTTTAATATTATCTTTACAAGTATAAGCAGTGCACTTTGTATCTGCATATCTCAATGAGATATTGAACAGAAACAGGTTGCTGCCTGCAACATAATAATATCAATAGACCAATTGCAGTAGGAGGCAACGTGTCACGCTTTTGTCATCTCTACTCTTTGCAACTTTATTCACTCATCAAACAAATACACATAAAGACACACATGAAGCAAAATTGATAAATAACAAAACATTAAAAAGGTGGCATTGACTAATGGTTGGCGAGAAATGCGGAGAACAATTACCATTTATTTCTCATTGAATAGTGTATTTTATGGATATATATAAATACAAAAAAACAATTATGCATAATTATGCAGCAAAGTAAGAAAAGCGAACGTGTAATGTGGCAAATACTTAAGTAACTTTCGGTAATCAGCAGCAACACAGCAACAGCTTTCACCCCCTTCCACGTCTTTACCTATGTGGTGTTTTTCGCTTCATGCCTTGTCAATTAATAGCAAATAAAATGAGTCAATCATTTGTGGAACTTATTAAGCGTTTCGTTATATTTTTACTGTTCATTTCATTCACTTTTTTTTATTATTACTGTGACTGTCTCATTAAAACAACAACAACTTCATCTCGCACAACTCCTCGTCTTTCTCGCTCTCTCGCTCGTACTCTCTCTCTCTCTCTCCCACGCCCACTGCTGCTCCTACTTTGATTTTGATGATTCATCTGAAACTCCCAACCTGTTTTTGTTAACGGTTAGAGGTCGAGCTGAAGAGCGAGTGACAAGACGCGCCCCAAGCTTTGGTGTTGTGTTAAAGTCCAAGATCTTCGATCGCGGTACGGCACTTACCCGTGCGGTCTCAGGCTGATGGTATAACCGAAATATGACGCACGCACTTTCGGCATCACGGTTGCAAATTGTGGATCTTTAATTTCCAGATTGGGGCGAGGTGACAAATTGTAGGCGCAGACGCTGCCAGCGAGGCACGCGGCTAATAGTAGCCACACTTCGGACAATCTTTGACCTTTCCCTGCCATATTTAAAGTTTCTATTTGTTATTATAACAAGCGCCCTGCAAGTTTAAGTGTTTATAAATTTTGATATTATTATCACTGATGCCGCACAGCGACAGCGTCACGCACAACACGACGAGCAGCGAAATATGCGTGTGCGTGCGACCCGCAACCGTCTCGATCGAATGTCTGTGAGTAACTAAAAAGCTTTTCGATTTCTCTCTTTCTCAGTGAGTGGATTGTAGCTTTTAAGACAGCGCTGCCTTACTCTCCTGTGCGACTCGCTCTTAATGACTGGCTTGCTCTTGCACTCAAAGCTTACTCATTTTACCGTTGTTCACACTGAAAGTGTGAGAGAAAAGTGTGTGATATAAGCACTGCTTATAGTGATTAATATATTTCCATATTTGGATAAACTCAACTAGTTTGGCCTTCAAGCTCTATATGTGATTTCCATTGGAAGAATCGAGTAAATCAATAATGTATCTTTATGTATTGATGCAACTACGAAAATCTGTGGACAACACGATATATTAAAAATAAACTAAATGTTTGTTGGCTTGGGTCCAACCGGTTAATCCACTTTTAGGAATAGCATTTATGCGGCTAGTGACTACTAGTAACTCGTGACGTAAAAATGAGAACCGTTCGTAAGATCACTAGGACTAAGAAGAAGAGATCTTTGGCAACTAAAATGGACGTGTTTAAAGAGAAACAGAAAGTAAATCATTTTTCTTTCGTTTCGGCGATAACAAACCGAAAAATATTGTAATCTACTTAAGTTCAAATTATGTTCGTAGCTTTAAGTGCGTAGTCACTGATAAGAATACAATAATAACAACAACGAATAGAGCATCACTGATAGCTCATAAAAGTCTTTAATACGCCTCTTCCTCTCTGCTTGCATAAAAGGAATTTAAAGTTTATTAGTCAGCATCGCGATGAATCACGGATTGCGTCCATCCAAGTGAATATTCCAGTGGATTCCCAGCAAGAGATTCAGGCATTTTCGCCAATTTTAATCCATAATATTTGCTTGTATGGGTACATAAATTATCAGGTGACAAGTCCAGTTCAGCCAACTACTTGTTTTTTTACGGCATTTAGTCATTTATGCAAAACAATCAACAAATATTTGTTGTTACTTTAGCGGCAAACATGAAAACAACAAAGGGCAAAAAAGAAAACAGAAAGCATGAGAAACAACAAAACAACATACATATGCATGTATGTGCTCTTTGGCGTTTTGTGACTGTCGTCATTTCCCAAAAGACAAAAAGAAGAAGCAGCAGCAGCAGCAGCAACAGTGCGAATGAGTCACTCATCCAAAGACCATGTAATGTGTCGCCGAGTTATGCATACAAACATATAGACTTAGAGGCATCGACTTACACACACTTCTCGTCATTTGTATAGAATCATATAATTATATATTGACACGCATATAGCTGTAATATTCAATTTATATTTGTGTATATTCATTGCATATTTTCATGTGAGAGGTATACTACAATTACTTATTGTATTATATATATATATACAAATATATATATATAATTAATTAATTATATATACCAAATTTTGCTTACGTTATAATTTGTTAAATAATTTTGTGTTTTATCCTTAACTTATCGGCTATTTCAGTTTGGGTGAATCAAAGAGTCCAATATAACAATACTAATATAATAATTATTAGGAGTAATTAATAACTGTATATTTATTAAAGATTCATAGTGCAGTAAACAGCTTACATAAATTTGTAAAAATTTGTACCTACTATTTAATGAAAAGCAAATGCGGTAAGAAAGGTCGGCTGTGGGTGCAGATTCATTTCGTTTTCTAAAAACATATAGTTATACAGTTAGAATTCGTCTCGCTCTTTGTGTTGGTTATGCATGGGAGTTGGGGGTCGATAGGGAGATTAAAGACAAGTCTTTTTATGTGCACATGTAAGCGGACGATGAGAATAAGCCACGTCGAGCACCACACAAATCTTCATTCTTTCGAGCTGTGATTGCTGCCATCTCCAACATCATCAAAATTATGAACAACAACAAGAACCGCAACAAAAACAAAAACAGTATTAACAATAACATCAGCAACTTGAGGTCAGCAAGTATTATTTAAAAACCAAAGCGGCCGCTGCAGCCGGAGTAGCACCATTTGTTGCTTGTTTTGGAATTGGGTTTAATGACCAGGAGAAAAGCAGCTAAAAATATTTGTGTGGTGTTAACGCGACGGTCGAGTCGAGACGTAAGCGATGGCGTTGCGGGGGAGTTGGGCAATATGGCGCCGACTACGCAGACATGCAGACATGCAGCTGTTGCCATGCTTTGTGTTGCTGCCTCTGCTGCTTGTTGCAGGCAGACGCCAGTGGCAAATGTCGCCAAGTGTTTCGAGTAATTCGCGTGTTGCGCAATAATCTTTAACAAGTACCCAAAAAAAAAAACAACCGTAGCCATCAGATTTGAAACTGGGGTCATTTCCCTTGGGCTTTGCAAATTCCGTAGAATCAATAAAATTTACGAAATTGAAATTCCTATTTGAGTTGAGTAATGTTAATAAAAATATCAATAATTGTTATTCGAATGAAATATATTTAAATAGGTTTGCTTTGTTTACTTTAGCACTTTTTACTTCCATATTTATAGAGTTTTTGCAACAATGCATTTAAATTGTCATCAACTCAAAAAAACACATTATTATCACAATGAGAATTAATAATAATAATTTGAGTGATAAAAAACAAAACTGGCTCTTTAAAATATCTTTCTGTAAATTAAAATTTGAATACCTTAAGTTATTTAATAGAAATTAGTTAGAGTTATGTAGTATGTAGAGTATCTGCTTGTTGACCACTCTGATCTTGATTCATTTCTACCCAATTTTTGCTTTGCGATAAAAGACTTCAATTGATGTGAAATAAATTACTGGTTGACGTGATTTTACGCGTAATTTCCGTAAATAATTAGACTCACTCGAAGGCTAATTGCAGCCGCAGCAGTTGGCAAATGTAAATAAAATAAATTTATTGCTGTCCCTATATATATATATAAAAGTGCGACTCATAAATAATGGTGGCAAGGGGACAAAGGAAGTATGCCAATTATCTGAACGAGCGTCCATCTACAATTAACTCTCGGATTCGGTACTCAGTGTCTCAAATGCAAAACTCGTCATGATCACGTACACATATAAAAAAAAAACAATGATTGCTGGGTACAAACAACATAATAAAAAAGAAGAAATTATAACAAACCGCGCGCGAATTAAAAAAAAATCAAATTTGATGCTTTGTCATCCGAATCTGTGGCCTAAATTTAGCAACTCTTTCTTATACCCTAACCAAAGATTGACTTATCAAATGGATGACAGAGTTTGCTACAATCTGAACTAAATGCAGATTTACGTAGTATAGTTCTAATTAAATGTTCCTTGCAACACAATATTGCCGATTTATTGAACGATGACTCATATTCAGAAAAAGGGTTTGAAAAAATTGAAATGTTGAGCATTAAATATATATATATTTTTTATATTTCGCTCACAATTTCAGCATTTTTAACTCTTTGTAAGGAAACAGAGCATTACAAATTATATTTTAGGTACGTATAATAGACTGAATCATCATTTATAAATGAGAGTACAGCCAAGTCTTTAATTTAACTTAGATATAAAGAGGTTTTAATTGTAGAGTATTTACTCAGCGTTTTGCATAAGTGTTTTTGAGACTTTCTTCACTCTTTGTTTTGCTTGAATTTGAGCAGCTTGACTTTGTTTTGATTTGCGGCTTTTGGTGTGATGTCATTGGCTGGGCCCATATTCTGTACAAAAGTGGATGCCATCGGGTCTAGGTACATGTACTGTACACGAATATATATCCATAACGTATGTGGGTCGCGGCTTGGAATTGAGAGTTTGTCAATTGAGCTGAGTCCGAGATCTGAGAGCTGCGATCTAATCTGAGGCAATTGGAATTGATGGCAATTGTAGTTGAAGTTTGTTATTTTTTCAAAAATGCTGTTTAAAGTATTTTTTATTTATTTTTTTGTACTTTTCGAGTGTTTTCTATTTTTGAGCTGTAATTTTGTTGGTTTTCAATGGTGTTGGTTTTATTTATGCAGCTGCCATAGAAACTATTTTACGGCTGCGAACGAGTTTTCTGTGTGTTTGGAAAAAAATTGCGGTTGCTGACAAACTGTTGTCAAAAACAAACACAAAATTATGGGCCAAGTAAAAGTAGTCAATGGTGTTAAATGCCCCCAAATGCAGAAACCCCTCACTCGATAATTGACTCTAAAAAGTTTACTTTGAGTTTTTTTTTGATTTTGCATATGCTTTTTGTTTTTTGTGTGAGTTGAACCAGCTTTATTGATTGCTCAATTTCAGAGCATACGTCATGAAATTGAGACACAGCTGCGAAATATTGACAAAGAAATATCAATTGCAGGCGGGGCAGCTGAAACTGAAAGGTGTCGCTTGTCATGCGGCAAGTTAAGTCTGTGTAATATTTATATATCGCATTCTTGGCGAGTACGAATACCGTCTTATTCAAACTCACACTCGCACTCACATTCACATTCAGCAATGCACTCATAGGACACTCACCTCTCTTTACGCATGATTACTGCAAAGCCAAAATAGGAGCTGCGAACCTGGGGTATGTATTTTAGGTCTTGAGGTGCATTAAATACAATATTCGGTTGTGGCGAGTAGTTAAAGGCGTTCGCAAAGCCGTTGGGGCGTGGCTGGAACTGCAGCAGTGGCAGCAGCGCTAACAGCAGTGACAGATAATTGCGGCACATCTTTGTTGTTTTTGTTGTAGTTAAAGCTCAATTTAAATTGAAAGACATTAAATTAAATTTGTGCATTCGTAATTTCACTTGAATTGAATTCAATTTTATTTACAATAAACAGTATATACACATTTGCACTGACATTTAGCTTAATTTAGCTTATAAATCACAATTAGAAACGAGCTCGCGATTATTATTTATGATTTATTGAATTTAATTGATGATTTAACACGCATTTTTTCGCAGTACTCGTCGAGCCCGCAAATCGACTTGATTTATTTTTATAGCACTTAAACGCCACAAACTCGGTTTTCTGCTCGTCATCAAGATAAATATAAAATATAATCTGAAACTTGTCGGTGGATTTGTTTTAATATGTTGTCACTGCCAGGACACGCTCCTTGGAACAGTTTCGATTTAATTGCACTTGTAATTCGTTTATTTCACCGTATGTTGTACGCGGATTTTCCAATGCCCAACTGCTGCTCCTGCTTCACGTAAAGATCACACACAGATTACGAGTGCCTCCGGTTTTTTTTATTTACATTTACATCGACATTCGCGCCTCCGCCTCTGCATTACTTTACACGACGACTGTTCGCACTGAAATGAAATTATTGCTCGCTGCCATATGGACTGCGCTTTGGTTTGATGTCGCTTGACTGTGTGCGTTTGTCGGTGTGTGTATGTGTGCCTATTCATTCGGTACAGCCGACAAGGAAGTCGTAAACGATGTGAGCTCGACTCAAACGGTATTTTGTTTAGTTTGTACAATCTATTATAAAGACTTTTAATTTAGAGATTGTTTAACATTCTTATTATGTTCTCACAATTATCCTTCATATTTTCTAACTAACTCTGATTCTGTGGATATAAGTAATAAATAAATAAAAGATAGTGTAATTTTTGTTCAACTAGGTGAAATGAATTTTCTTTGGGACCACCACCAGCACTTGCGTGCACACCACTACACCACACATGCATACACAAAGTGCGAGAGAAGGACAGAGAGAGAGAGAGTGAGAAAGAGAGAGGGAGAGGAGAGTTGCGTTCTTTATTGTCGTCATGGAGCGGGTTCAATCTGTGCGGGCGATTGCAGTTCCTTTTGTAGGAAATAACTTGTCATAGCCGCTGTGGCAGATATTTGTCAGGCTTTTTATTTTCGAAGTGCCCATAAATACATATTTTCTCATAATTAAAAGTTCATAATGACCGCAGCGCCGAGCTTACTGATCAGCTTGGATATGCAAATGAAGAGCACATGTCGGCCATACTAACTCGAGAAAGGATGACGATACATCTATATTTATATATATAGTTGTGCAAGCAAGTGTTTTTGGGCCAAAATGCTCAGTATTATCTGCTGGTGCAGTCATTGAACTTGCACTCTAAATAAATACCAGCAACGACTACTTCTATACAACTTCTATAACATATATATGTATACGGATGAAAACACAAAGTTATATATAAATAAAAGTGCTTATCAGCTGGGCACTTAGTTAAAGCAGCCCTGTTTGGGTAGGTTATGGTTATGGTTAATGTTGTCATGACATGAAAATTGAACCAAATTACCCAAATGCCAGCCACTTTCGACATGCGCCCGGGTCACTAGCTCAATTAGAAACCACTCAACCAAACAAACTGTTAGACAAAGAGGCAGAGCTCTCTCTCTCTCTCAGAGAGACTATAGTGATAAGCCTCCCCTTGATGTATGTGGTATGTTAGTAGTCGTGTTATTGTATTGTTATGTAGTTTATAAACCGCAATTGTTAAACAATTAAATATAGAAAAGTTCAAGCGCTGATAAGGCAATTGATTGGCTCCATAAATGTCAATTCCAGTGCCAGTGCTATGTGTTACGAAATTTCAATTAAGAATACGAACTCCAATTCGAACTCCAATTCGAAGCATAAATAAAATTCCTCTTAAAAGCCGTAAATAGGTAATACTATATTTGTAAGCCATAAACATCTGTGTTTATTTTGTCTGGGGTGGTTGGTTAAAAATAAAAACGAAAGACCCCAAACAAGAAGATTACATTGGATACCCTGCAATTGAATTTGCTCTATGTGTTGCAGGTATTTTGAGGCACTTACTTAAAAATAAGAACGTTGGTTTTGGATTCAAACGCGAAGCAAGAATATTTTCCATATTTTCAATTTTTATACAAGTTTTAATATGGTTTTAGAGCAAGTATTTTCTATAGGGTATTAGCAGTCTGCGCTACCTATTTATTTCTTACTGTGGCTTCGCAAAACAATATAAAATTTGTAAATTCCAAAGTAAAAATTGAATTGAAGGCAAATGCAACTTTCGACGCATAACAACGATGAGAGGCAATCGCAAGTGTCGATTGTGTGTGCCACGCCACGTGCAGCGTAAACAGCTGCCGGGCGCAGCATTTCGAGGCTAGCAATATTGCGGCATGTAATTGAAGTTCATGACACCCTCGCAATGATCTGCTCGTTTTTGGTATGTGCCGCATCAGTGCGTGGTGTGTCTATGGAGTTGCCCTTGAGATGATCTCTACACTCAAATCAACTTTTGAATGCTGCTACTGTTGCTGCTACCGTTTACTGCTGGCGATGGGACTACTTGCTATGGGATTGCTTTTATCATGCCCCCAATGGATTTACTCGTACTCGTATTTTCTGTCGCCATGCTCAACGGAAGTTTTTTTCCCCACTTCGCATTTGCTATAGATATGCATTTATCAATTTATCAACAGGCACAAGTAAACACACACACACACATTATCATCATGTGCATACATTGTATATACATATATATATATATCTCCATATACTATGTACTTAGTTGGAGTCGCATGAACAATAATTAAATAACTATAGAGTAGAAGCTTGCCGCATGTATCTCCTCCCTTCTCTTTTCTCTTCTCTCTGCTGCCACTGTTGTTGTTGTCGTCTTTTGTTGCAGCTGTTAAATAACGGTTTGTGGGGGAAGTGGCAGGAACTGACAAAAGGAAGTGCTTTTAAAAGTAAAATCAATGCAGGTGTGCTGCCCTCTGACGTCATCGCCATTATTGTCTTACTGCTTGCAGCTCAATATATATAGCTCGTATATATATTTATTTATTTTTTTTTGATTAAGAAGACACTTTGCAAGCAGCCGCTTTACTTTGAAAACAAAGATTGAATTCCGGAATATATATTCATTGAATTGAATGTGACTAATATAAAATATAATAAATTTTGTATACATTTCAAAATGTTGAAACTTTATACAAGTAATATTAAAAAAATGTAAATTTGAAGAACCGCAGTTAATTATGTGATTTGTTATTTATTTATTAAGGGCAATCATGACTAAGTTCAAAAATATATTATTACTTATCAACTTTCATAATATTTGCGTGTAGCAACCAAACAATATTTATCCATTATGCTATGTGTGGGTTGTTTTTGTGAATTGCCCCGTCAAAATATTGTGTTTGCAGTTCATAAATAAATAATCATGAAAGTGCTACAATTTTGAGGAAACAGAATGGCTGCCAATCAATGTCAGACAGTTTTAACCCTTGCCATAAAATCAAATGGCCAACCCCTTAACGACCAAGCGCCGTTTTGCAGTTATTTAAAAAAAGAGACAAACTGTTTTTGTTGTTGTCTTAGACTAATTGAAACGGAAAGTGTAATTGCCTCAGTCTCAGTGGCAAGTAAATAAAAGACACCTTCCTAATGACACATTTCAAGCGAAAATACTTAACAGATCACTTTCGCTGTGCATCAAATTAAAACAAAAGCAAGTTCCACACATTCAAATTTATAAAATATTCATTTCCAATTCAGCTGTTTTTTTTTAAATAAGTTGTGAACTGGTTTTATAGCTATTATTAATTAATTTAGTATTAATTGCTTGAGCTTGAGCCAAATTTTCATAATTTTCACTACTATTATTTTGACCGCAGCTGTACGTGTATATTAGTGGAGCACTTGCTGGGTGTCCAATACAATCCAATATTTGACTGATGGTCGTCTCATGATCGAATCACAAAGAGAGTTGACGATTTCCATCATAAAATTTCATTAATGTCAAATTTGATTTGAGATCAGTTTCCTTTGTGTTTTCTCAGATTTCAGCTTATCTATTTTAGGGTCTGTTTAATGGAAAATGTTGTTAAAGTTCAGTGCACATTGCATGTTTGGCACGTTGTCCTCATAAAATAATCAAAGTATCTGTTAAATGCTCTTTACACATCACATTGATCTGCTGAGTGTCGGGCTGCAATTAAAATTCAGTTCAGGCATGCGACAGACAGACAGAAAAACGAGTAATGTTTGCATAAAATATTGCCTTAAATAGCTGCAGTTTCAGCTGTAATTGTTTAGAATATTAATTTAATAAATTTAATAAGAAATATATTATTTATTCATAAGTAGACAAGGGTTTTATAAGTATTCAGTGAATTTGAAGCATCTGAAAATAAGAGCTATATTTTTTTAATTGATGTGCCCCTTTTAGTAGATAGCACATTGTAACAATACTATTAACTGCAACATTAAAATAAAACTAGATTTTTCAAATTTAATTGCCAAATGTAGAAAATAATGTTATTTTACATTCAATGCAACCGTGCATCAGTAACATAAGTATGTTAAGTCCCATATGATCCATAGTTTCAATGTTAATTTACACAAGTCTTCAATAAACTATGTGTGAGTACACAACGATGGTGGGACTCAGTTTTATTTTCTTATCCAGGCATTCCCTGACGCGGGGAAAGGATTTTCGTTCCAACAGAAATTAACGCCATATTTTTTAATTACTGTGCGCCTTTTAGTAGAGTGTGCATTGTCACAATAATATTAACAGCAGCATTAAAATAAAACTAAATTTTACTATTTTAATTGCCAAAAACGAAATCAGCCACAAATTTGCGGCGAACGTAGTTTTGCCAGCGTTGCCACTCACTGTGAGTTAGGGTTTGTGTACTAGCTAAGGTGCACTGGGAAGCAGTATACGCTGTGCAGTTCTTTGCTTATGCAAGCAGTACTTAGCTTATGTGCACGCATTGCTTCACTTATGCAAGCAGTAATTTGCAAGCAGTTGTAAGAATTCAACAATTTGTGTGGTTTGAAATATAAATTTAAGCAAAGAATACTTTTAGGGTGCGGTGAAAATAAAGACAGCCTAAAATGCTGCTACGCCTTAAATGAATTTTGAATATTTTTAATTACTACAATTTTAATTTACTTCAATAAAATGTATTTACATCAATAAAACATAATTATATTCAATGGTTTGGTTATAGTTCCGATTATGTGGGTAACAATACTATAGTAAATAAAAAGTAATAAGTAAAATATAAGTAAATTCACAGCGAGGTAATCATTTGTGTATCAAATCACTTAGTTGACAAAATATGGTTGAAGATGTTTTTAAAGATAAGAGATATGACATAAACGACGAGTCACGTTATGTTAATCGCCAAAACTAATAGGCACAACAATGGCGAGACAGCTGTCGAAGGCGGCTTCAAAATTGCAAAAAGACGACTCATAACTGAGTTGCAGCCGCAGAAGCTGCAACATGTTAACATGTCAGCTGGAAGACACAATGTAAATTATTCTCCTTCTGCTCCTTGTTGTTGTTGTTGTTTGTACAAGAAGACGGGCATTTTATGGCTCAGCTCAAAGTGAGTTTGTGCCGCTTGGCATACAATTTCAGCAGGGGTTGCCCGACTGCCGCAGAAGTGTCTTGAAAATAAATAAACAAAGGTAGCTGCGAACACAAGTCTCATATCGATACATTTGGCACACTTACCGAAGGCCTGTCCATATGCCGCATAAGGATTTATTTTTGGCACAAGGGGAGCCGAGCAGAGCGCTCCACATGGCGGCCAAAGATGTCGATAAGGAGTGCGATTTGAGGGCACATGTGCGCATCAATAAAATTATGAGGGCATTGTGCAATGTAATAAGAAGGACCAAGGGCATTTTGATGGAAGGGGTGGCGGTGGGGGGCGGGAGAAAAAGGTAAGTACTCAGTAATACGCTTACACATTCATGAACATGAGAATTCAAGCGCCACATGTGCGACTATTGACAAATCATTAAGGAACAACAGAAAACGGGAAACGTGGCACGGGGAACAAGGAACGACTCCCACTTCAAATGAAAATATTTGCACAAATATTTGTGTTACTTTTGCAGCGCAGCATTTCAAATAGAATTTCGAGTGGACAGCCAAAAGGGGAGTAAACATTAAAAGAGTGGCTATTGTTACCATGAATTTCGCTTTTCGGTATTTCACTTTTTTATATACACTTCTTAGGGTAGATAGCATTTTTGTTTGTGTTTTCTGGTTTTTCTTTAGCTTTTATATGCATTTAGAAAATATATTTCACAAAGATAGACCTATATATATATAGCTAAGTAATTGGCCAAGTGCTAAACAGTAGATAGTATCTAAAGGAAAGTGCTATAAGTCCCTTGGTAAAATGGGATAAAAGCGATGAATATGAAAGTTTAGAATCTGTTACAGATCTATCAGTTTACTGGTTACATATAATATATATATACAAAAATCTTACATATTCGATAATTACTTTTAAGAGCAGACAGTCTTCGGTTAGATATACTTTTACTTTTACATGGAATTTAATTGCTCTGTTATTGTTCGTTGGGCAAACCTTTTCCCTTTCTGAATTGAAACCTTAAATATTTAACTAACCAAATGAAGAATTGACTTTTACTTGTGTTAAAAATGCATTGTTCATGGTTGGAACTTGTCACATTGGCTGTTAATTAAGAGCACAATAAAAATCAACCCCCAATATTGAAAATAATGAGACTGAGGGTTGCTCCATAGCCGTGGACTGATTTACGTACTTTAATTACAAAAGTTGCTAACGAAATCAACAATCTTCCCAGGCATTTCACAGAATTGTGAGAAAGTCATAAATCTGTTTTGGATATTATCCAGCTGAAATTGAGCATGTTGAAGAATGTACACTGAAAGATGTACCAAATATTAGCAAACATTATTCGGAAATAAAGCCTGCTTTGGTTTTACCAATAGTCTTTGTTGCCCTTTGACTCTTAATAAAGTTTTACAATTTCCGGCAAAACTAGTGCGTCAGGCGACCGCAGAAAACGGTTCTTGAAGCCAAATACCGCACAATTGTTTGACCCCGACATAAATCTTGTCGCTGATCTCGACATCTAATTATGCCGAAAAACTGAAATTTCCGGCAGCAGTTTGCTACCTGCGTTAAAGATCAGCATGGTTTTTGATGATTATAGTTTATGGTTGAGCAGAGAGAGAGAGAGACCTGCCGCTTCAAACGGGGCCGAGGAGTAAATGACTTTTTTTATGATCTAGTTGCTGCCACACAGCGAGTTTCCAGGGAAGTGCCCGGCTTAGCTATTTGCATGACTCCTGACCCCCCGCCACCAAAGACCAACAAATGCTCATTAGTGGGACACGTGCCGGCGCCACGTTATCAGCTGCTTTGGTTTGTTAGTGTTAACAGCAAGCGCCTTGAACAAACACAAATTGTGCTCAAGGGGAATCAAATGAATGTATGTAGGAAGACCAACCAACCAACCAACCAACCAGCGAACCCAGCAACCCACCAAGCTCAGCTAACCCTCGAGTCTCAATCAACCCAAAATACTTGCGACATAATCAAACTGAAATTGTTAGATTATATAAAGGGAGTCGTCTCTGATTCTCTCTAAATTACACATACACAATTAATATATCAATTGCAAATGTTACCTTTGAGTTTTAGTTTCAGTGTACAGCTGCCAGTTGAACACCGTCTACATGCCACATATCAGTGCACAGCATGGGGCACAGATGCACACCCACAGCATATCTGTTGCACCTGCCTGTCCATTTATCACTGCGTCAGACCCGTCGCACAATAGAGTTAAAAATCAATTTTAGCTGCATTTTCGCCAGGACAACCCAACTCAATTGTTACAATTTTGCATTGTGTTTGCAGTCGAGTCATGTGTAAAAAAAAGGACGACAAAAAGGGAATTGTTTTCGCTGGCAGCGAATCTACTTGTTCTCGTTTGGCAGTGTCATTTTTTATAACGAAAATAAAGAATTCCAAATACTTTTTGTAAATCGTAATGTAATTGAAATTTAGATGCGAACTAATTTCCATTTGGTTGGCCACTTGCCTGCTCGGAGCAAAGCAATTAATATTCGTTTATCGCTTATCGTCTTTTTGTCGGAGCTATTTTCGTGGGACAAGCGAACCCAGAGGTACGAGAAACGAACCCGCTAGAAAAGATAACACAATAAATTAGCCGAAATGTCTGGCAAGGTAGCGCTTGGGGAATACCCCAAACCCAAGGCGACTGTCTCACAAAGACAAACAGCCAGACACTGGAGTATTGTAAAAGTTAAAACCACACTTCTCGCTGCCAGCTCCAACCAGCTATTGATTTTAAATTTATCAGCTGTGCAGTTTACAATTCAAGTTGAAGACTTGGTGGAACTTGGAGCAACTGAGGTGTGGATGGGCGCACTGATAAAGGAAACCAAAGCGGCCGCATCCTGTCTCTGCCATTTGCTAGACATCCTCACAGACATTGGCGCTTCACGTTAAGCGAAACTCAATTCAATTTGCCAAGGCTTAGACGGCAGCCTGTGGAAAATTAATAGCCAAATCACATTAGCGCGCGACGAGACCATGTTATACGGGCTACCCCCAAAAAGGGGGTAGCAAAAAAAAAATAAATAAAAAAAAATATATACACAATAAAGAAAATCACAAATGCGAAATTTCCTCTGGCTTTTGTCGGCACTGTGGCAAATTGTTAAGTGCATAGCATAAAAAATGCATAAAACAAAGTCTGATTTGGTAACATCGAATGTTAAATGCTCTATCAATGGAAGAATCTTAAGAGATATATTTTAAAAATAAAATAATAAATATAAATATTCCTGTACTTATTTTTTCGAATTTTGCATATTTTTAAATTGACTTAATTTAATTAAATTTAAATTTAAACAGATTTATTTATAATAAAAAATAATAATTAATTAATTTAGTTGACACTGAAATTGGAACCAGTAAAATAAAATGTAAAATTGTACTTTTTCAGCTATCACTATAATTACCTGAGATCGAATCGAATTATATCTTGATTTAGTAAAAATAAATTTTTTAAATGTGTTATAATAATGAATAAATTTTTAAATTTCTGTAAAATGACTGCAGTAATTAAACAACAACTTTAAAAAATATTTTTCTATTTCACAACTTAATCAATATGCTTTAAGTGGATTACAGGGTATTAAAAGAGTCAAGCAGGCATAACAATGGCAACCCTCTGTTTTCTCGACGGTTTCGTTCTACTCGGACAACTGTTGAAAATTGCAAATTGATGGTGAAATTTTATTGAACCGACTTTGATTTAAGCCATCCACACGGTTTGCATCAGCAATTTTTAAGAACGCGCATTTCGTCTGCATTTCTGCATAACTTCACTTTAATTGCAGCTTATTCAAAAAAAAAAAAAAAAACAGCATTTGAGTGATAAAATATAATTTTCTACCCCCAACTGGCAACTGATGGTTTTTGATGATGATTCGCGCTTCGCTGGTTTTAATGCTGATTTTTAATGCAGGGTGCAGGAAGGAGACGGAGGATGGAGAATACGAGTCTGTGGATAGACAAGAGCACATCATAATAATAATAATGCAATAAAGGACCACAACATACACACATGTGTGTATATTATGTGTGTGTATGTGTTTTTGCCTCTATCAATACACATGAAAAAAGAATGGCAAAAACTATCCTGGGACTGTCAGCGCAGCCCGCATCAGCTGCCTGTTGGTTTACACATAGATAGATGGCAATATATGTATGTACTCTGGTATATGGTCAATAGAATAACTCCGTTGGGTCTGCTGAAGCCCATAAAAATCGAGACTTGCCCCACAGGACGCCGCAATATGAGCTGCAAATTCATTTGCCACCATGCAACAATGCACATATTATGATTGGAGTTGGACTTGGGTTTGGGTTTGGTTTTGGGTTCGTCTTCTGATTGTGGCAACATGAGACTGCTGGTCAGTTGCGGTTATGTCGGCTGATGACTCTACTACTACTACTACTACTACTACTACTCTACTACACACGAAATGTGTCAAGAATTTCACTTGGAACTCGGTTTTTGCGGTTCCCTGCGAGTGCAACAAGTTTGAAAAGCTGTCATCTTTATTTGTGGTTAGAATATTAACAACACTCGTTAACAGCGTGTCTAAAGAGTTGCCTGCTGAGGTTTTAGTATAATAATACAATTTAATTTAATATTTTTACACAGATTTTAGAGTAACAATTATGCAAATGTTTTGTAAACAGCTTTAATGATAATCAAGCAAACCCTACAAATAAATATCTTGCGCATTTTACTCCGTTGGAAATTCAAACTGCCTTCATTAATTTATATTTATTTAAATGTTAAGAATATATAAAATAAAAAAGTTATCTACCAATTTATTAATTAACTAATTAAAAATTATAACGCAAGCTTATATATTTCTCAGGTTTACAGACCAATATTAAATAAATGTATTTTGGCATGCTGAATATTTAAACACGTTTTCCTACACATATATATAAATCTAACTTCTAAGTAAAATTTTTGATTCGTTTAAAGACTGAAGAACAAACAAAAACATTATTATATTAAAGCAGCTCTCAAGTGATAAAACCTTATAACTCATTTCACACGCACAATTTTATTGACGCAATTGAGCAGCTTCTTGGCAGGCTTCAGTAACGAAAGAAGCACTTTCACTGGCTCCATTACATGGAGAAACAACGCGACGATGATTTGCATGCCAAGGGGATGATGCTATGGGCATAATAACATTTCTCACACACTCCGCCCCCCTCTCCAACCCCACCGTCCCATTCCAACTGCATAGTTCGAGCCAGGTCTGAGGCAATATCTTAAATAAAAGTCATTGAAGTAAAAGGGCAGTGCGGGAGGGCTGCGAACAACCCTACCCTGCCCTTCCTTGCCCCGTCCTGATATGATAAAACGTGACAAATGCGAAGCTCTGCGGATTAGTTGAGAGAGTTGGAGAAATTGCAGAAGTGGCGGGGAAAGAGTGGAAAATAAAGCAGCAGATTTGGTACCCAGCTGCGTTGACTCTGCGGCGCTTCAAATTCATTTAAAAATGCATTTCCATTATAGAATTTGTTAAGCGATTTGAACTCTCTCTCCAACCGCGACACAATCAGATCCCAAATGCACTTGAACTTGTGCCTTATCAGAACCGAACACACACACATGCACACACACGCACAACAACTGTTCAAATTCGTGTGCAATTGTTTGTGGCAGACTTGAATTTCCCAAGTGCGGCATTCATTTTCCTTCGTCTGACGAGTCGCTCAATTAATTATGCACTTTCTCAGACGCTTCGCTGGCTAACTGATAACATAACTGGCATTAGTTGCTGCTGGTATGACGCATATTGAATACCCTTCAAATCAATTAAAGTACTAATAAACTTTATTTTCATATAAACATGCCGCATTTTAAATACATAAAAACAAGAGTTTAATTTTTTACCAAAATTACGTGTGACTTGCTCAAAGTTGCTAGAAAAATGATAATACACATTTTTGTGTAGGGTATTTCAAAGGAAATCTGAAGCGCGGAACACACACAAGTGTTTTATGGACGTTTCATGTTCGAACTAAACGCAGTACGAGAATCCCCTAACCAGTGCCTACCACATTTATGGTTGCCGCTTGGCTGCTGATAACTTAACGGCATCAAGTGCCTTAAAAATACAAAATGTGTGTTTGTATGTATATATGTATATGTGTATTTGTGTATGTGTGTGTCTATGTCATTTCCTGTTTTTTTCATGACCGTCGCTGGAAAATTGATTTCGTTTTAATTGTTTCTCGTTGTACTCGAATGCATTTTGCAGTTCGTGCATGAAGTGCCCAATGCGAGAAATGTGAGTATTCCAAATGCAGTGAAATGTTTGGAAAGACACAGGATTCAACTGGTGCAATTGTGTGCGGGAGGTGCGGAGAATGTCAACCAAGAGAATTCATTAAGCATTTTTGTCTTTTTTCATTAGATTATTTCAAGAGTTTCCCTTTGATAGCTAATATATATGTTTATTGATTTTTATGTAACTTAGTTTCTTTTTGTATGCCACATACACTCACACACACACACACACACATACGTATATAGGAAAACACCCCCGTTGAATTTGTTTGACATGAAATACCGCCCTCGGTCGACTCTCCACTCTGAGGGCTGTGGCAATTTATTTGGCCTGGGTTCTCGGGATGCTCAATAATAAAGTCTTTTTGGTCAAATTGCATTTGGGTTTCGTTGAGCATGGAATTAAAAGGATATGCGCTGCTCCCCGCATCTTTGTTGGGGGTTGGTATTCGGCATTTGATTTAGCCAGACAATGTCAACAAGCGCACCAACTGGCCCATCAATCTGTACAACTTCGTCCTCTCTCTCTCTCTCTCTTCGACGATTCAAAATTCTACAAAATGTATATCCTAAGCCATAAGCAAACAAAAGCCGCATTTCAATTGCGGCCATAATATCAAACATAATCTTGTAAAGAGATGATTCAGCCAAGAGCCTAGGCCCATTTAATTGTTTGCCCGTTTTACCAGATGTAGTCTTGAGTTTTGTATGGACACCAAACGAGAATTGTTAACTTGTATCCAACAATAAGCGTTCTATGAGTAAACCCTTCAATGTTGTTTCCACAAGTTAGAGATGAGTGAAAAAACAGTTGGATGATAATGTAAATAAGACTTAAGAGATTAACTGACTAAATGTATGTTTTTTTATCTATACTTATTTAAATAAAACCAACTTTTGCTATCTGCTGATAATTTGAGACTTTTCTGCTTTTAGCAATAAATTTACAAATGGAAATATACAAAGGAATTTATAAAAATGGATACAGAGACAATAAGTAGAGCAGGTGAATTATAGCTTACCGATACAGGTAGAATTCACATTTAGTAGTGCTAATAATATATCTATATATAATCTCTCACGACAGATCCGCACGATTTCCGCACATCTCTAATACAAAATTGAGTCAGACACACAAAAAACCGCACAACAGCCTCGAAAAAAAAGGAAAAGCAAAAAAAAAAAACAACACAGATAAATCTGCAATTCTGTACAAAATCAAATGTTTTCAGTTCAACGAATTTCAAATGAGCCAAATAAACAAGCCAAATCGTCGACGTCGTCGTCATTGTTGCCTGCCCCGAGGCAGTTCAGGGCAGGGCAGGGCAGCGGCAACACAAATATATCTTAAAGATACAACAAGCTGAAAATAACTCATTGTTTTGTTAGATTTGCATCTACTTATTTAGGCTAAGGGTGTGCGTGTGTGTGTGTGTGTGTGTGTGTGTTGTGCTCGCTCGAGCAACATGTTTTGCTTGCGGATTACTTTTGCCATAGATTATGCGCTTGTGATAAGAAAACTATACAATCTATACATATATATATATATATATATATATATAGGAAGATTTAAATGCGAAGTATTGTTCTTAGATATTGTATTTCAAAACTCTGTTGTGTGTGTGTGTGTTGTGTGTGTGTAGTGTGTGTGTTGAAACGCCCTTAACGTTCTCATTTTACTTTCATGTTTTCATAGTTCATTATGCGAGTTTAACACATTGCTGACACACGTGTTCCACACGTTTGAGGGATTAAGCATAGCCGGGATTTGGGCCCGTTCAAGCGCTGCCACATAGGATTTGCAAGTAACCGATTTATAAGCAACGTGCAACCAAGAAAGTGGAAGGGGGGGAGTTAGCAGACAACGAGGCAGAGTTAGTGCGCCATTTCAGATTAATTAGTGGCCGCATTGTTCCAAGCACTTTTCAGCTGTCTCCTCCTCCTTCTCCTACTTCTCCTCCTGTGACCAATAGCTAACTATCCCTAACTAATGTGAGGCTGCAACTCTTACACACACACTCACACACACACACTTCTCACAGCTGTTTGCAGCGGCGCAGGACTGCAGCAGGCACACATCCTGTCGCATCCTTTCCAGACCCGCTTCGACATGCCATGACTTGCGGTTTCGTATTTCACTTTAAAAGGCAATCAATGAACCCGACCCACTCTCATTTTGTTTATATCTTTTATTTCTTCTCGGTTTTTTTTTCCCCCTGGCAACTTCAACAATGAACAGCAAAAAACTACGAAGAGCTGTAATTTTATACTTTGATTTCAGCAGTTTGAGTTGTTTTTTTTATGAATGTAAACAGTTTGGCTTGGAAATGGGGGAAAAAAAAGAAGTTGGCTTAAAAAACGTAAACACATCAATATTTAATGGAGCTGCCAGCGCCTCAACAGTTGCTGGCTAATGAGGCGTATACGCAATGCGTGTGCAACATTTGTTTGATCTTCGTTCCCAAATGGCAACTTATTGTTGCAAGCATGTTTACTAATGATACATATAAATATATATTTACAAAGAGGGAGGTTTGTACCATTTTTTTGTTTATAATTGTTTATTATTAAGCCAATAATCAAGTTGATATCAACAAATTTCTTATAAAATACAAAATTTTAATGAGCTCTCTTATTTTTTATTTTTATTAGTAGAATCGGATAATTTTATAAAATTTATATATATAACAGCTAGATGATCATTCTTACTTCCATTATTTAAATATATATATTTTCTATTAAAATTAATAAATAATATAAATATATATTCGATATATAAGCTCAAAGCATTTATTTGTTTAACCTTTCAACTTCTTCTAATTTTACTTAATTTATTTAAGAATAAATTTGATAAACATTCATGTTTAACTTCTTTAATCTAATCGACAGCCAGACATTTAAGGGTTACAAAATTCCAACCCCTTTGAGAGCAATTCAATTAATACTCCTTCCGTTTTAATTGTAATCAAGAAACATGGCCATAAAACCATAAAAAATAACGAGACACAAATTATTTGAATGCTACTCAAACTATGCATTTAGTTGCTACCGAGAGGGGAAGGAGATGGCGGGGGGGAGTCGCCAGTTCAGTCACAAATTATGACTAATCGGCGTTGCAGGGTGACCATATGGGACATTCCAGGCCGACACACGTCCGCTAGGTAAGTCAATTAAATCCAGCTAATTGTTATGCACCCCCCAAAAAATTCAACAAGAATTTTAGGGGTGAAAATATTTAATGGAAATGCAAGTAGCAGCGCTTAATTAAAGTAAATGACTAATGCAAAATATTTTTAGGCTGAAATTCATTTAACTGCGTCATGATAATTTTCAAAAATTACATTATTAGCTCGGCTCTTCCCCGCCCCGTGCGTCTGCCTAGCCAGGTAGACAATTCATTTTGCTGGCCACACAGCAAATTATTTACACTACATCCATCAAAAATTGAAAAACACGTCGGAACAAAGGCGCCGAAATGGCAAAATAAGCCAACATATGGCCAATGGTCGGACAATGACAGCCAAAATGAGGGTTAGCAAATGCATATCCTGAATGATATGGCCAAAAACAAAACTGTAAATCCTATCAGCAACTGAGTGATGGAAATGCAAAAAGATATTAGAGTGCAGCTAATGGAGTAATATATATTTGAATATATATATAAATATAGATAAACAATCAGCTAGCTAAAACTACTTAGTAGTAATGCTAAAAATATATAAATATATATAAATTAGACTGATCAGAATTGAACTTAAATTTTCTGCCAGCTATTATTTTTTCTCTACTTTTATGCACTTGCACAATTTTTTGTATAGTTTTTGTTATATATATAAAATGCAATTTATCAATATATTTGGACGTCTTTTAGCATTTGATATTTATCAGAACTGCTGTTGGCAATTTATGGCAGTTGTCAGTTTTTGGCAAATGTTTTAGTCTTTTAGCATAGAAATCGAGCCGAGTTGAGGCATTCAACTGTGAAACAATAAAAATTTGCGCCTATTGTTTGCGCGACTTGACAAATTTCACACGCACTCGCAGAAAATATCCATGAAATTGGGCTGGGCAATCAGATTGAGGGAAGGTTACATAAGAAGATGAAAAAAAAATGCAGAGAGAGAAACAAAAGCGGCATTGAAACGCTGCTCAACAATGGCCAACAGCATTTGTCATAGATATATATATATATATATGTGTGTGTGAGGGGTGTCAACTGTGGCAGCTTCTACTTGGGGTTTGCATCTTTTGAACAAATGTTATGTAATTAATACAAACGTATTGTGGCAGAGAATGAAGAAATTGTCTCGCATTACGTTTATTTATACGGAAATGTGTCGCATGTTTGGCAACTGGCTGACAGGATGTGCAGCATGTCCTAGCCGCTGAAGATCACGATGAGATTCAATTGAAAACAAAAGCTTTTCGCTGATAGTAGACAAATATTATTTGATTTAGCCGACTGCGTTTTAAGTAAATAAATGCTTAACGGGCTGCCTACTGCAGCAGCTACTTTAGAGTGTTTAATGAGGCAAACGGAGAGGAAACGCAGAAGAAAAAACAATTAGAAGCAGGCTGACAGACAGACAAGGACCTCGAAAAAGGACTCGCAGCTTGGCATACGCTGCAACTCAAACAAAGTGGCAGACTTCGTGAACTGAAGGACAGCAAAATCAAATTGCCTCAACGTCGCCAGACGCCAATAACAAATTTGAGAGGCAGCAAGAAGTGTTTGAATACCCAGTAGGAAATAATGCAACTAAATGCAGTAATGAAAAAAGCATGAAATGGAGAAAAATGCTCTTGAAATATAAAATAAAAGAAAACACTAAAACACTAATAATATGTATATTTTTTTATATTTAATGAAGGCTCAATTAAATAAATTTATTTACTTGCTAAGTGTAAACTGAAAACTGTCTAAAATTTTTAAAGTATTTTAGTAATGAATAAATAAAAGAAATTAATAATGATTTACAACAATTGAAGCTAAATAAAATATTTTAATAATGAATAAATAAAAGAAATTAATAATGATTAACAACAACTGAAGCTAAATATAATATTGATTTTAATAATGAATAAATAAAAAAAATAAATAATGATGCACAAAAATTTAATCTAAATAAAATATTTAAATAATGAATAAATAAAATAAATTAATACTGATACAAAAAAGAAACTATGAGAAAACCTTTCACAAAACATTTCTGCTACATCAGCTATTTCAGCACCTTTTGCTGTGCTTATTTCATGCACACATTCTTCAACTGGGTCTGTTACGAATCGGGTCCAGTTTTTGGTGCCTCATCTTGTTGCCTGTGTAAACAACAGTTGCCATGCCGCTAAATCAGGCGTGTACAATTTCAGAATGCTGCATTTTATGCCACACATTTTGTTAATGTTTTGCCCCTCGCAACTCGCCATTCGCCGCTGCCACAACCTCAACTTCATCCGTCGCCCTCTCTCTCTCTATCTGTGTATCTTTCCCTCTGAGTGTGTCGGGGCTGTCGCCCTCGTCGTCGCATCGCCGCTTGAGTTTTTGGGTAAGAAATTTCAGATGTTTTGAAGCAGATGTTTTTTCGATTTTTCGTTTATACAAAAATCGGCTTTTATCTTTAACCATTCCATGCACTCAATGGCCTGGCGCTGATGCGATCTCTTCCGATCCCTTCTACAGCCAACACACATATATGAGCATCTACTCCACCATCGTGTTTGCCTCGTTCACCAAATTATGATAATGATAATACGTATTGTGTACCTCCTCCCAAATGGCGACGTTGTCCCGAATCTCTTTGTCCGGCAGATCCTTTTGTGCTGCAGTCCTTTTCACACCAGTGCCCAAAACCCAAACCCAAAGCTGAACTTGTCTAATGAGCCGCCAGGCTGTTGCTGATGCCAAGTCTTTGATAAAGAAATGCTGGGCGCGTCTGATTTGTCATACAAATTATAGACAAGCTCTTGGGAATAGTTCTTCAACTAGGCGATCGGTGCAGGTTCCAGTTGCAAATGTGGTAGGCGGTGGAATGGGGGAGGGCTGCAACGAATCAACTTGCCTCGGAGAGTGTAGCTGTAGCAGAGAAAATTACCAATTAGGAATGACATTTGCCAGGCGGCTGTTCTAAGCACAGCATTTACATGCCACAACGAAGCTAAAGAAATGCAAACTGAGTGAATGCAGCTGAAAATGGAAGGGAAAATGTAATGCATTTGCAGTTCCGGTCGAGAGCGGAAGGAAACGCGTGCCGTACGCGTGTGAGACGAACCGAATCAATGGGATTGGGATTGGGCTTGGGTGGATGTGTGTCATACGAGAAAACCCAGCAGCTGATATATATATATATATATATATATATATGATATATATAAGATTGCATATGGCAAAACCCAGCTGCATTGAAATTTGAGCGCAGTTCAAACAGCTGTGTCCTGGCCAGGTATTCATGCAGAATTTGCATGCAAAAATGCAGCTGAGCTAATTTAATTTGCTCTTTTTGTGAAACTTCTTTTTTTTATTTTCCTTTTTTTTTTTGTTGTAATTTTTTCTATTTTGTCAGCTGCAAATTTTTGACTTTTTGTTGTCACTTCCGCTTCTTGACGCAATTTAGCTGTAACCCAATGCTGTCAAATGTCCTTACAAATTTCCGTTCTAGCCATGGGTGTTCCCTGCTCTGTTCCCTGCAAATTATTGGTCTGCCTTTTAGTTATGGTCATTTCATTTCCGCCCACCCGCCTGCACTGCATCCTTTGCCACCCGCAATTTGTTCAAGGTAAATTCAATTTGTACGGCAAAAGACTGCAGACAGCGGCGTCTGTTTATACAAATGAGCGTGTACTGTACAGTAAAGTAGCATGACAAATTCCGCCTCCAAAGACAAAAGTAGAATCTATAGAAACCTCAGTGTCAACTGTAGTTGAGTTCACAATGAATTATCTTCAGCTGGAAAGCAGAAGCCAGAACACAATTCCAGATTAGCGTATGGAATTTAATGTGCATTCAGTGTACGTGCTTATTTACAGTGAGAGCCAAAAGAATTCCGCTAAAATAAACACATATGGGAAAACATAAGATTATTAGCTCATGTGAATTACTCTCAAATTTAATTGAGTTTGCTTATGAAACTAAGTTATAAACTCACAAAATGAATAAATATATAAACCAATCTGATCGTCACCTAATTTAGGTATATCTAAATCAGAGATCTCTTTTTAAGTTTGACCTTTCCGATGTTCCTTGAAAAAGAATTCCAATATATTAAATAAATATTTAATGTGAATGCAAAGCTTTTTAAATCAACATAAACATTTGCCAGCGAAATGTTAATTTTTCGCTCAAATTCTATATTTGGTTTGCTCATCAATGTTTAGCATATATGAGAAATTTATCTAATTCTAGCAGCTAATTAATCAATCAGACCCATGTGCAAAGTATCTCACAGCTATTTTCCATGCCACAAACGAACTTTTAACCGCACACATTAATTACATTGACCTTGCACACACACACACACACACAGACACTCATACACAGACATTCAGCTAATCAAGCAAGAAGAACAAAAAACAAGTTCATTATGGTTGCCCTTAACAATCAATAAGGCCTAAACTAATGTGTAATATTTTAACCCACACAAATAAGCGAGAAAAAAATAAAAAACAAGACGAGTCGAAACCCAAAAATCTTAAAATGGAATTTTGAGCGCATGCTGCGCATAGTTTGCAGCAAGCTCGGCTTTAAATATAAAAAAAACGTAGAGCTTGGTTTTTTATGAGGTTTGGATTGGAAAGAGATACAGATACAGACACCTATAGATACAGATACATAGCTATAGCTATGTATATACACTCTAGCAATGATAGTCGGTACAAGCCGCTTGCCCGGCACAAGCTAATGAAAAATCAATTTGATGCTAATGCAGCTCAGTCGTTGGCGGGGGCGGGGGCGGGTGACGAAGGCTAGAACGGGGTTGGGGGCGTTAGCGTTGTCTGAGTAGTTTTTTTTCCCATTTGTTTTTTTTTATCTCCTGAGACTATTCAACAGAGACGACAACTGTGCGTGATCAAAAGGTATAAGAAAAAAAAAAAACATTTCAAACATTTTTTAGCAGCATCATAAAAATGTACATAGACTTTTTTTTGGGTTGTTGTTGTTGTTATTATTGTTATTCTACGTTTGCCCAAATAGCTCGAGTGGCCCTTTCTAGTACAAACACACACACACACACGCACACTCACCCCATAAACAATAAACAAACAAATGGCAACAAAACAAACAAATTGACGCAGTCACAATTGCTCGGGCCAACTCTTTGACGTGTTGGCCAAGTTCGAAAAGCAAACAGTTTGCTCGATATGAATATAGACGGATATAGAAATATTCTAGCGTTAAGTTTTTAACAAATGTTGACCAATGCAAGACAAACATAAAAAATCGAGTTAGAATGCAGCAGTCGAAAGACTGCAAGATTTTTATATACCCTGCTAATAGATTGAGCTTTATAATAATAATCAATTTCTGGTATACAAATAATAAAAATAATAAATGACATTACTACAAAAAACAAGCAACGACTAAAAATTAAAGTTTTAAAAAAATTAAAATAAAAAACTTGTTTTTGAATTTAAAAAAAAAATACTTCAAAAAATGTATAATGCAGTATTTTTTTTTAAACATAGTTTAAAAACGTTGCTATTTTCAGCGATAGCAAATAATATATTGGCAATAAATATTGGCAATTAATTTATGCATTTTCTGTTGTAGTTATTAACATAAAACTATTTCCTAATAAATTTATTTATTTTTTTTTCGCCAGACAGTCAATAAAAAAATGTAAATGCAATAAGACATTTTGTAGCACAAATTGCTTGACATGGCAGACACTTTTGTAATCACTTACAGGGTATTCAAATGAACGTCGATTGACAGTGAGGCAGCTGCACTTAAGTATGAAAAGTATCTGCGTGCCTCTGAATGCGTTCGAGTATCTTTTGTTTGCTTTGCTTAAATGCTATGCTAATTAATGACTACTGCTGTTGCTACTCGTCTTCGGCTATCCAACTGGCTAATCAAGCAGTTTATAAGGCGATTTGTGCCAATTACAAAACAAGTCAGCAGTTTAATATGGCTTTTTGTCAGCGATTTACATAATTATTTTGTTATTAAATTAATTTTCGTTATTGAATTAACGAATTAACTTTGGGTTGCCGAACACAATACGGAAATGCAAATTTTATATAAATAGTTTGCGCTATTGTCGACATTTTAGCCGGAAATTGTAGAATATTTGATAAAATGCTCGATCACAGAAAATAGAAAGAAAGAAACGACAAAATGTGGTCAAAACAAAACCAAAAAAAAAAACAACGAAAAAACCACTTTGATAAAGTTGCTCAAATTTCCGCTATCAAACAAAATGTTTGTGGTTTGGCTCAAAATATGATAAGTAACAAAATGCCAGCTCACGTGGCAGCCGTGTCATGCAATATAGACAGGTACAAGCTATCCAACTCCAAATGTTGCATGCAACGTGACCACTACAAAATATAAAAATGCCATGAGACGGCAACTTAAGTACATACCACATGGACATGCAACAGTGGAGCAGGGCGTACTCCTGTGGAGTCTACCCAACGAATCAACCAACTAACCAACCATCCATCAACTTGGCCATGGCCCAAACGTGTTGAGCGCTCCGCAGCGAAAAATTGAAAAGCATCTAATTGGTAATTATGAGATGAGCGCGTGCTTGTCCAAAAAAAAAGGGAAAAACAAAAACATAACAAAAAAACATAAAAAAGAACACAACATGCCAAAACAATTAAATTAAAAACATAAATTTAACTCAATAAATCGACTAAAAGATACCTCAAACTGAAGCATTTCTATAAATAATAAATTTCACTATTATAAAAATTTGTTAGTTATTTTTAGTTAATTGTCAAATAATACACAATCATTGTTAAAAAAATAAATTAATCTTATGTAACAATCATTTTATTTTATTTATTATTTATTGTTTTAGTAAATCAAGCTAAAACTGACACTCCGATTTCTTGTATTTGTTTTTTATGAAAGCATATTAAGTATTAAAGTTTTTTAATTCAACTTAGAAATAAAGAACATTCAAAACTACCCCTTTTCAATGTCCAACCTAACAGGGTATGGAGAAAGGGTTCAGTCTTGGCCAATGCAACCGAGCTGGCTTCAAGTCGCGGCTAATTTGGGCAAAAGCGTTGTATCTTATGATTAAGCCAAATTTTGTCTGCAGGGCGATGGCCAAAAAATGCCTGGTACAAATAACTGAAATTATATGGCAGACATATGCGTGTCTGAACTGATTGGTAATTGTATAAAACTAAAATATTAACTGTAAGTTGATTTTACTTTTGAGTTGAAGTGGCGCTAATTTGTACAAGTGCTTCGATACAAGAGTTATTAGCCTAATAGCCATTAAGCTAATAAGGCTAAAAACTCAGCTGAGGTGCGTCTTAAATCAACATTTCAAAGCGTTCTGCACTCTTAACTCGGCCCTCTGTTGGCAGTGGAAATAAGCCAAAGATACTAAAATAATGGCAAATATTTGCGTTTCTCGAGTGCCGCTTGAATTGCAGCAGAAAGTACTGAAAATCCTCAACAAGTTTTGGGCCAAGACTGAAGGGCCATCAGGACAACCAATTCAAATTTTTTGTTATTTCTCGTTGCATTTTAATTAAATGCCTCAACTCCGAACACCAAAAAAAAAAAGGAAAATAAGATACAATTGTAAATAGACGAAGGGAATAGCAAAAATAATAGAAATTGTTTCATATTGTAAAAAGCGGATTTCATTCAAAGTGTCCCGTACAAAAACGAAATATTTCACCCTCGCCAAAAAGAATGAATGGAAAAAGAAGAAGATGAAAAAAAATTGATGCAGTATTCAACACACAAATGTTTAGTGTGCGCGTGTGTGTATCTGTATCTTGTAGATAGATTTTTGTTGCACACTGGGATTTTGTGGTGTTTGTTTGGGGAGCTGTGCTGTCCCTTTCCTCTCCACAGCTCTTGTTTGGTTTCATATTAATGTTTTCTTCTTTTCGTTTTGAATGGCTGCACGTACTGAGAGCAAAGAGAGAGGAAAAGAATATGCAGCGGCAGAGAAGTGTGGGTCTCTATACAATAACAAATTCGGTCCTCATGTTATTTAAGTAAAAGTGTGAAAAGATGAGCCGTATGAAAAAAAAAACGCTTAGAAATTTACTACCACAGTTGCTCCCACAGCCCCGAACCGCTCCTGGCTCAGAAAGCGAAGAGTCACGACGTAAACAACAAGCACATATACAGAGAGAGAATGCGAGAGAGCGCAAGAAACGCCAAAAACTCGTCAAACATCTTAGAGCGAGGGTGAAGGCGAGGGTGTTACTTGGGATTGCAGCAGCAGAGAGTGGACAAGCGAGATGGAGCACACGAACTTCAACTCACTGGTGGTTGTTCTTGACAAAGACAGAGAGAGGGAGAGAGAGCGTGAGCCATTAACGACGTCAGCGTCGTCACGAAGCACAAAACGAACAGAAAACGAGAGAGAGCAAACGTGAGCAAGGCAAGTTGACAAACCAGAAGCCGTAAACACAACAAACGCATCAAAAATACAAATCAGTTTTTGGCGGTACGCGCACCAAGACGGTTCATCCAAAACGGTGACGGCAGTTTGCAAGCTGATCATAGAAAATCTGCGAACGTTGCCAGATTCAAGTGCGTAAATATTTTTGGCGCGTTCAGGCGAAAGTCGTGCGAGTAATTGATAAATAAATAAAGAAAATACCCAAAACAAGTTAATCGAGCTAAAGAATAAGAATATGCATTAAAGCCATTGCAAAGACGAGTAACAAAAAATTAAAATAAATATAAACAGTGATTTTAGTGTCAGTGTCGTTACAATGACTGCCACGCCCACAATTGTGTTTGAAAACGGCACCGTGCTGGGCGCCGTGAGCAGCGAGCCAATGAAGTTGCCAGCGGCAACCGGAGCGTTTGTCATACCGGAAATTGTGATTAGCGCCAGCAGCAGCAACAGCCTCCAACGAAGTCGCAATGACATTGGAAACGAAGAAAACGCTGCCGAATCCACAGCTCTGCTGCAGTATCAACAACAGCAGCAGCAGCAGCAGCAACTGCAGCAACAACAACAGCAACAGCAACAGAGCTGCGAAGAGGATAACGAATTTGAGCAGTTTATATTGAATCGCACCACATCGGAGAGTAATATGCTCGAATCGAGTATTTACAGTGAGTTGCAATTTGGTGCGAATGCAACCCCCACCAGCAACCCCCTCAATGCGAGCGCCTGTTCGCGCAGCGATTCGCGGCAAAGCAAGCGAACGCGTCGCAAGTTGCACAACAGAGCGAAGAGTAAATGCAGCGATGGGGGCAGTGGTGTCGTGGGTGTTGCTGCTGCAGCTGCTGGCGCTGGCGTCACAGTTGCAGGCAGCGGCGTTGCGCCACCTGTTGTTGGCAGCTATCCGCCACAATATACGGCCATATTTCTGGATCATCATCATCATCATCATGCGGCAGCGGCTGCGAATGCAATGGCAAACGCTGCTGCCGCATCCCCATTCCTCAACACAAATCCGGAGAATGCGGCGGCTGCTGCCAACTATTTGCAATATCATCCGTACTATCAGCAACGGGCAATGGGCATAAGTCATCCGCATGCTGGACATCATCATCTGCATCATGCGCGCAGGTAACTTAAAAGTGCCATAAAAAATGTGATCTTAAAATTGAAGGGGAGAAGGGCAGCATAAGGGGGCAAGGTAGACACTAAATTGACAGTAGCCAAGGGGCAAGCCACACAAATCGTTGAGGAAGTGGCCATTAAAAATGGCTACTGTCTGGTCTGCAGTGTGGCAGTGGCAGTAGCAGTGGCAGGCATCACAGTGGCAAGCATCACAGTGGCAAGCGCACTGAAACCGAAAGTTTGACAGACGCATTTAAAATTATAATTGGTATGCTGCCGCGTGGAGCAGCATCAGCCGCAGCAGCATCTTCTGCCCCGCTGCTCCAGTGCCAGAAATAAAACTTTATCATTCAACAAAAATCATGTCACGCACAACAACAACAACAACAACAACTACGAGTAGAGGAAGCAGCCACAGAGGCAGCAATACAAATTCTACTTCATGCCCCTCAATACAAAACTGGAGCAGAGATTTTTTGCTTGTGCTCTGCCTGCGATTCGAGGACAGAGTCTGTAGACTCGAGTCTAGACCCTCCACTTTATGCCTTATTGGGCAGATTAACTGACATTGATATGCACGCCAGAAGAATTCCATAAAGCTAAAGATACGAGTAGACCGCTTGTACTTGCCTCTTGAAGGGAGGGAGGGGTGGAGGGAGGGAGGGAGGGAGGGAGGGAGGGAGGGAGGCGGTGCTCAACTGCTGCTGTTTAACATGTCACATGTAAGGCCTCTGTGATTATCACATAAGCTGTGTGTGCATAGATACCCTGTAAACATTGGCAGCCAAGTGGTATATCATTTGGTTGCTTAGTTTTCGAAATGTGGTTAATAACATTACTGTGTTAATATCTATAAGAATAAAAATTTTCTAATTATGTAACAATCGAAATTCGAAATGGCAATCGATATTCGCAAATTAACAGTTGATAATCGATCATAAAAAAAAAAACAATAGATATTTTATTACATTTTTCAGTTCGTTAGAATTCTATAATTTTGAAAATATCTACTCCTCAAAAAATACATTCGATATATCTAAAATACTGTTTAGCTCAGTTAACCGGAAACAGGTTCAGAAATAATATTAACATATGCAAAAAAAAACTTGTTTTATTTGATTTATCGATATAAGGAATAAATTCAAAAATTTTGAATAACGATTATCGGATCTTTAAGTAGGAGAAGTGTATTCACAATAGCAGATGTCCATTTATTTTTTTTACATAGATTATAGATTTTTATTTGAAGCTGCAGGGTATCTTATAGTCCCTCTTATCACAAAATAGCTCGTCAATTCGTGGAATTCCGAGCGAGAAGCATAAAAATTAATAGTTGCTCATAAATTTGTTCAGGCCCAAACAGAACATGGAACATGTCCAAAAAGTGCCTTTGATTAATTGCCACAGTGTATACACTATATAACCTATATCCAAATGTATTTGTAGGCAAGTTTAAGCTTAAAAAATACTACCGAAAAAGAATTAAGAAATATTAATTAAAATAAGCGACATGATTAATTAACCCATGTAACAAAAGAAACAGAAGCAGCTTGGGCACTTTTTTTTTAATGTGTGTCGATTTCACAAACCCGAATCGACAACAATAAAATTTGATGGGCACCTGCATTAGGCATTAGACCCCCTTTGATGGGTCAAGGGAATCAAATCGAATCCAATTAAAACACTTTTGAGTAAACGTATAACAAAAAAAAACAACAGAAAATTGACACGAGACCCTAGAAAATTGATAGACAGCATATTATACGCACTAACAAGATGCCAAGGCGTCTGATAACGCCATGGAAATACTACTCCCCAGAGACCACCGAGTCCATAAAATACATAAAACTTATGACGTCCACGATGCACTCAATTCAAATATTTACTATCTGACATGGCACTTGTGTGACGACTGCTCAACTAGAAGATATCTTATAATCAGAGGCAGTGCTTGAAATTGTGAAATTAGAAAATTAAAAATTATATTTCTGCTATTTTCTATAAATTTATTACAACAGAATATTTATTGTGGTATCTGTTGTATGTATTTTATTTTAAGCATATTTAAAAGACACATTTAAATCAAATTAAATAAAAATACATTTTTTTAGTAGTACAAGTCTCGAGAATGTTGAAATTTATAGACAAAAATATTCATTAATGAAGTTATTATGTAGAAAGAAAGATGTCTGTTTATTCGTTATATTATTATCAAGAAACGCAGATTTCTACGTATTTATTGAATTATTTTAATGAAAAGAAAAAGTGTCCTAAATAAATGTGTATTTTACAATAACCATTTGCAGATATCATGATTTGTACAGGGTATAGAAATAATAAAGAATGTACACTGAATGCCACTCGACAGTTAATTGAAACTATTATTTGCTGTCATATCAGAAAATATAAATTTCAAAAATCAAACAAATATTGAAACAAGTTCAAACCAAACACAATTCCAACGAAAAAAGGGCACTGAGAAAAAAAAGAAGGCCTAATCAAATCAAATGCGAGGAGATCAATACAATTTGACAATCTATTTGACAATGTTATAGGTACATCTCTAGTGTGTGTGTGTGTGTGTGTGCTGGTGTTTGTGTGTGTTGTGCACATAAAAATCGATACTTTGTAACGCCTGAGTGGACAGCGCATTAGCTTATAGGCCGAGGGAATTTGGGCCTAGAGTTCGATACGAATTTTAGAGCCGTGGCACAAATTTCATTCAGCCAGTTGGTTCCTTGAACCCACCTTTCAGTGGTGCGTTCTTAAGGCTGTCATTTGACACCACACAAGAGAGAGAGAGAGAGAGAGAGATGGAGATAGTGAAGAGCAGGAGAGTAGATCCAATAGTCAGTTTGGGTTTCAGTTTTGTGGTTGCTTTGCTATCACCGTTGGCACTTAACTAGCTGGCTCAGCCGCAGGTCTTCTCGTCCTCGCAATGTCCTCGCACATCGCACATCCGGAACGAGCACAACTTGCCCCATTCAAGTATCAGATAACTACGTCTCTAATCTGTGCCACGCACTCTACAAAACTCATCAGGCCATAAAATGCTCATTACTTCAACTCGTAATTTTTTCCATCTTTCTTCTTTTTTTTTTTTTTGAGAGTAACTCAAAGATGATGTTTGGTGCTCGCCCCTTTTTTCAAATTGATAATAAATTTTGGTGTTAGCCTCGAGCATTTTGTCAGCAACCCCAAATCCGATCCTGACCGCCCCACTCTCTGATTTTTGAACAGAATTCAATTTTTATCAGCTGCACAGCAGTCAGGAGAAAATTTGTAAATTTATAAATTTGAAAATAAAAATATATATTTTAGGGCAGTCACCTTTGCTGCCAATCATATTTCTCAAGTGTGTTTTACGGCTTAAGGGTTGCTAAACAAATTTGTTGTTGTTTAGCTTATTTACGAGACTTTTAAACACCCTTACGCCGCACACACACACACACACACACGCACACACATAGTAAGAGGCACATTTACAGTATAATAGCTTTTAAGGTTATTCCAAACAATATCAAATGATAATGATATGGCTGAAAATCCATTAGTTGTAGTACAGTTACGACTCAAACTCAGCTTAAGTGCAGCTTAATGTGCGCATTCATTAACAAAAAAAGAAAAAAACAACAAAAAACAGAAAAAAAACAGAAAAAAGAAACGTTGGCTCTTAAAAAACGAAAGAGCCGAAAGAGGTTGCTCTGCTTAATGATGGGCTGGCCAGCTTAGGCGGCATCAGGCTCATCATCATTCTTCTTCTTCTACTGCTGCTTGGACACGTGAGCTGGACAGGGGGGGGTAAACAGTAGCCTCCATCAGTTGTTTGGGTCCGTGCTCTTATTGTCCGGGCATGCCGTAGGCGCAGTTAAGCTGTAAACAATAGCACCGACAGAATTCTAGTGCAGCCCTACTTATGGCCTAAGCCGCTTAAGTTTTCTCTCAGTGTATGCGAGCCAGTTCTAAGCTTCAAATTTATGGCTAATAAGTCTAATTGACTTTGGATCATAATTTACAGGGAATGTGAAATTTAGTTGCCGCCGCCGCCGCCCTTTTCACCTGCGCAGTCGGCTAATTTCAAACAGACAACTTGGGGTTTTTCTAAATTTAATTTGAAGAGTACATTTTAGTTATATTTACATATGACGAGTGCGATGACTTCTTAGAGGTATTATTTTAACCGTTTATTTTTTTTCTAATTACGTTTTCGTTTGTTTTTCCTATATGCGACTTCCTACTCTGATGGCATTCTTAATTATGCCACTTGCAACAAGTTGCATGGCTTTGATCAAAAGTCG
Organism: Drosophila multiciliata; assembly: GCA_037043605.1. Taxonomy (NCBI): domain Eukaryota; kingdom Metazoa; phylum Arthropoda; class Insecta; order Diptera; family Drosophilidae; genus Drosophila; species Drosophila multiciliata. The sequence goes on from JBAMBF010000589.1 coordinate 9,384,040, forward strand.
GGTTACGCATGCGCAATATTGATGTCTTAACTGTACACACACAGAAAAGTGGCCAAAATAGAAAATGCTATTAGGGAAGCAATTATACCTAATGACGGCCAAATGTGGCCCACTTCCATTGACGCTCACACAACTGGGTCAGCAAGTGTGGCTTAATGCGTTAATGACGCGGCAAAGAAAGTCTAAAATCGACTCGAATCGAGTCAAGAGACTGAAAATGGGCTTACTAAATTGCAACGGAAGTCGCTGCGGGAATTGTTATACGCAATAACAACGAATCACAATTATACCCTATAATATTACATAATGAAGTCTACTTTACTTTAATTCATTTCGAATTATCTTCTTTGCATTGTAATTACTTTATTCATGCTGGGAACTCTACTATTTTCTTGGATTTTTAATTTGAGTCCACTTAAAAAAAATAAAATTGGAATACTGCGTCATGCGGCATTTTGTTTGATGACTGAACTTTAAATCACTCTAGTAAAAATTCGTCACATCTCTATAAATGATTTTACATGCAATATAATTTCCAAATTTATGCATTGTGTAATTTTTAATTAATATATGAACTAATTTCAAATCAATCTGTACAACATTTGATGTGTTCACAACTTGTTTGTAATTATATCAGAATTAAATTCGTTTTATATAAATATTATTATTAGTGGAATCTTTTAATTTCATTTAGTAAAAAATTAATTATAGTTTCCCACATACATACTACATATTTCTGACCACAGAAAAATTGACTACTTATATTTATTTTATAAACTAAAACTTGCTTTAACTATCAAAAAAATAAATATAAAAAATATAATATATTAAATACAAACATATAAATTTTTTAAAAATATTAATACAATTCTTCTTACTGCTTAAATGGCAACTTATAATTATTTTTTATATCCGCTTTGCTTTAACTATAAAATTTCTTGATATTGTCAGCGAATATAACTCAATCAATAAATGTATACAGCATTTCACAGTGTAACCCAGCGCATTAATAGCTATTTTATGTATACGGCTGCCTCATGTTGCACGTTGAGAAGTGGCTGCCCCATTTCAATTTCAATGCGCGCTGATTGAGCTTAAGAACCGCTGCCGAAACTGAAACCTAGACGAGAAATATTTACGATCCGACGAGAGTGCAGCAAACATTTTCGAATAACAATAAATGTTATACACACACAAGTTCATAAATTAGCTAAGTGTGTGTGTGTCAGTGTGTGTGTGTATTGTGTCTGAGGGGTGTCATTTAAAATGGTGGCATTGTCAAAGGAACTGAAATTTCAAGCACATAATTCACAAAATGCCAGCAGACAGCAGCGTGTGCCGGGAACAATTACTGATTTTGAGTAGCTTTTGTATCTTTTGGAGATGCGCATTGGACAAATGATCTAGCTGACAAATGAGACAGCTTCTATTCTGCCCATACAGTTGGTTAAGATCATTAAAGAACAGACCTGAAAACTGTTTTTTCTATAACTATCAAGAAAAATCGTTAACAGCTTTTGAAATGCAACAACGGTTTCAGTACGTGTTGCCAATTGCAAATGAATTTATTGGCTTATTTATGCGCCTTGCAATTTAACCAAATTTATGACTTGGTTAACACAATGCATTTCCATCATTTTGATATATGACATGCAGCGCATATCAGTTTTTTGACAACTGCTAAATGTCATCAAAAAAAAGCAAAACAAACAAAACAAATGTGTGGCAATGCCTAAAAATACAATCAATAACAAAAAATACATAAATATTTCGTTTTTATTAATAAACGACATTAATAACTCAACATTTTCAGCCACATGAAAAGCAAAGGCTGCGCCGCTTGGCTATCATATCAAATTGATGAGTCTCTTCACGCCCCAATTACAGCCACAACTGTGTTGCCAGTTTATTATTTAGTTTTTTTTTTCTTTGGTTTTCTGGGAGATCTATTACATTTTTTTCTGTATGCAACAGTTGAGGGTGCTTTAACTTTGTGGCAAAGTGTGTAACACAAGAGTGAATAAATATTTAAAAAAAGAAAGGAAATTTATGTAACCCAAGAGTGAATAAATATAAAAAAACAGAATAGATCTATTAAAGCTATAACAACATATCTTTCGAAATTTGTCTATTTTTTATTTAATTATTACATTTCACTTTTAATTTTATTTAATTTTGTCAACTATATCCACAATGTTTCATAGAGCAAAAGGGCATACAAACTTTGCCGCTCTATAATTAATTTTTGGTTCGTTTTTTTGTTCATTAAATTTCCGAGGGTTCTTTATAAATTTTCAAGATGACAAATTGCAGACAATTGAGTGTGACGCTGTCGCCTCGAAATTAGTTTAGGGAGTTGATCAATCCTCGCCGCCCGCAGCTGTTTGGCTAATTTTAAGTAAATTAAATCTCAAGCCTCGCCCCACACAGATATTCCCCCATTATTTGTGTCTAAATTTTAGGGCTTTTCAAACGTTTTTCTTTCAGTTTTCAGTCTTTTTTTATTGTTTAATGCTTCCTTTTCTGGGCGTGCTGGTGGCCATATAAATTTATACTTTTATTTAGTTTTACGGCACAGCTAAAAATTTATATTCGCACATTAAATCGGCATAGTTTTATGGCCCACTAATATTACGAAAGACCCCACGTAAAAAAGTAAACATTTTGGTTCAAGTTTATGGCTGTGCAGACGGAGTTTATTGAATACCTGTTGCAAGTCGCCTTTGTCTTGCAACAAGAAACCAAACGAGATAAAAACATTTGATAAATAAAAAAAATATAACGAAGAAGTAGACAAGAGCAAACAGCAAATCAAATGGGAAACAGCTGTCAAGTAGTTCCAAGACACACATGACCCATGGACTACGCACAGCGAGGGGGCAGCAGCAGCCGATGAGGGTAGAGCGAAGGATCAGCAAAGGACAGGCAGGTGCAATGTGTCGGTCCACAAAAGATGCTCAACAATTTATGCAGGCACAAACTGGACAGCAACAACAACAATTTGGAAATAATTCCAAATTTGTGTGTTTTTGTGTGTGTGTGTGTTCTAAATCATAGATTTGAAGGCAGCTCAACAAAGCAATGAGGGAGGGGCGGTGCGCAGCGAAGAGGACGATGCGTAACATGTGGTAGACAAAAGGATCCTGCCACTATGATATAATGTGTGTGTGCCTCAGGAGCCAGCTAGGCCACAGCTACCTGAACGCCCAGACTCAGGTAGCAGCAGTCAAAGATGCCACATTATCTTTGCAATCCAAACAAAAATCTACACACTGAAAGAAAATAAAAAAATTAATGATTATATTAAGTGAGCAATTCTTTTCAATTTTGAACAATGTGATTTATTTGATTACTATAATATTTATTATTATATTATTGATCAAAATTCAAATAGAAAATTTACTATTATGTGGATTAATTAATGTATATATTTTTAAATAGTTTATTCTTCATTCCACACGAAAAAGATGAAATAATAAAGATAAGAAATCAGTTTTCTGAGATTTTCTTGCGATTTTTATTTTTGCTTACTTTAAGTTAAATATTTATTTCATTAATAATAAATAAAATAATAAATAATAAAAATTGCTAGCAAATGTCAGAAATTTATAAATATCATTCTAATAATTTAATTTCAAACTAAAGTTATACCAAGCCATGACAATATCTATTTAGAATTTTGTAATTATTCTCGCAGTGTAAACTAATAAATTCGATGCTCTTTTCCACTTTCAGAACACTCCTGGACGTGGCTGTACCGCTGGCCGGTGGCAGTGGCGATATTGCCAGCAATTTGACGAGTGGCAATCTCAACAGCTCAGCCGCTGGCACTGCCAGTGGAGCACTGAGCAGTGCTGAGCTGGGCGGTGCACCGCTTGGCTACAGTATTCGCAAATGGTTCGCGCGACCCTCGCTGCCCTTTGTCATTGGAATCTTTGCGTTGGGCGGCGTTGCCTGCACGCTCGGCGGCATTGTGCTGGGCTCCACGGGTCTAATTGAGCACTCCACACAGTATCTGAGTGCGGCGCTATTAATGATTGGCATTGGTGTCTCACTGCTGGTCATCTCCGGCGCCATTTGGCGTCTCAGTCTGCCGGACGATGTCGATGATTGTCCGTGCTTTAGGCGCATGGAGACCTGTCGCAATTGCAACAGTCCGCATTGCACCAATCGCCTGCTGCCCGGCAGCTATCTCTATCCAGAGTTCCAGCATCGACCGCCGCCGCCATCGTATCTCACCTCACTGAATGAATACGCCTTTGTCTATCATCCCAGTGCGGCGCATCCACAGGCGGCATATGCCGCAGTCCGCATGAATACCCCGCCGCCGCTGTACCGCTCCACATACTCCTTGAAGTAAGTGCCGACAATTGAATACACTTTAACAGTTTTATTTTGCGAGATATAATTTGTAATTAATTTATGCCTGAATGAAGATTCACAAGTTAAGTTTTTCATTTATAAAAAATAAAAGTTTTTTATTCATTAAAAAGTTTTTAGTTTTTTCACAATTTATAAAATTATATTTTTCTATTTTTTCACTGTACTCCATTAAAATATATTTAAGATAAATTGTTGAATAGAAACTAATTGTATTCTTTCCTCACTCCTTGCAGCACTTCGGTGACGCACGTGCTACCCGGAGGCGTGCCACTGCCGCCCACCAGCGAGCAACCGACAGAGGATCAGCTTGCGGTGCTGTGCACTCGCGAGGCCATCAGCCAGACATCGTTCAAGGAGCCGGAGATCGATGAGATACACGAGGATCCCACCTTAATACCACTCACTCGCGAGGCAGAAAGTCAAACACTTTTCAAGGAGGTGGAACTCGACTAGGCCAGGAAAGAAGCCAGCAAAGCGAATCTCTTGCGAGACAACAAATCAGCTAATCATTTAGTTAATGTGTGCGCTTTCCAGCCCCAAATACTTGACTGATTTTTTCATATACAAAATTATATATATACGATACCTAAACATATTCAGATCGGTGTATCCAGAACATATTAAGAACTGTACAAATTTATTTTAGATTTCATAGATTTAAAAGTTGTCCTTTTTCAAACAGAAAGCTTAGTGAATTTTAAGTGTATATAATTTATATATATATTTATTATTACCTACAAACGTCCTAACTATCTAGCTATACAGATATATATATATATATATAGAAACTAGTATTTACATAAGCGATGTTTTCAGTTTTAGCCAAATGCTTAATGCTGAGGCTCTTATGTTATGTTGATCATATTCGAAATGCCAAAATTAATAATAAATGTCTTCAAATGGCCAAAATGTGAAAAATGTGTGTTTTTCTGTATTAAATTATTACATTTTAATTTTCAGCATATTTGGAATTATTTATTTATGGATTAAAGGTGTTTTTAAAGTGTTTTTACACAAAAATGTCGACTCTTAAAAACAATATTAAATTGTGGTCTTTAGCATATTAAATTTTATTATAGATATATTTAAAATTTATAAATAAGTTGGCCAAGTAAATTTTATCGACCGAAGTTTGCAATAACAAACACACGAGGAGCAAGATAAGCATTAATGATACACATTAAATTATGGCTTTGTTATTAATTTTGACCAGATAAATGTAGCTTATATACGTTGGTTTAGTTGAAATCATAACTTAAGTTAAATTCGTAGACAATTGTTGCTTTCGACGGAAATTACTTATGGTGTACCTTTACTTTGGCCACTACTGTAAATTAGCTAAGCCACGCCGTTGGTTGTTGTCTTGGCTGTACAGCAGGGACTTCAAACTCACAATTAAAATAGGCCAAAAATATGCCCCAAGCAAACGATGAATAAATAACTTAATTAGGGCTAAATTAAAAACAAAAAAACACAATTGAAAACGGGACAACTGATATTTAACAGTAAATTGTTTATTTTTGAGGTATATAGCCTCAATTATCTCCCACATAACAAACAGTTACTCATTGTCACTACCAATTTTCAACTGCTTATTATAATTTTATAGGATACTCATTACAAATTCTCCAAATTATGCCACACGAAACTTTTAAAATGGGGTCAGTTTCCAAATAAGTAGCTCAATCGTCGTCGAACCGTTGAAGTGAAAATGTATCTTAAGTTTATAATAGTTTCCTTTCTGGTGCTGCTCTTAGGCGCACTCATTGGGTTCCTTGGCTTTCCCATGATATTCCAAGAGCTGGTTATGCGGGTAAGTAGACAAAATGTGAAGCAAATGGAGAATTAAATCCCCATATTGACCAAGCGCAGAGTGTCAATTTGAAGCCAGGCAGTGAGACGCGTCAGATGTGGGAGAAGTTGCCATTTCCCATGATCTTCAAGATCCACGTATTCAATGTGACCAATGCGCGTGAAATTGAAATGGGTGGCAAACCGAAGCTGGAGGAAGTGGGTCCATTTGTATATGAGTAAGGATTCAAGTAAGGATTAAGGTGTTCAATAAAAAATACATGATTATTTATAGAGAGTGGAAGGACAAGTATGATCTGTTGGACATAGGAGCTGAGGATGCAGTCAGTTTCAATATGCGCAACACATTTAAAGCACGCAGCGATTTGGGTCTCAGTGGAGAGGAGCTAATAACGCTGCCACATCCGCTGCTCCAGGTGAAGATTTAAGCCTTAACTTTTGATTTAGTATATGCAATCAAGATTTACAGTTCATGACCATTGCGAACCTGGGTCAGCCAGCCGAAACACAGGCAGCTGTTGCCTTGGGATTGGATTTAATTTTGAAGCCGGAGAGCGCTTTTATCACTGGCAAATTCTCGGATCTTTTCTTCAATGGCTTCGAAGTCAATTGTGACCAGGATCATGCTGCGGCACAGGCAATCTGCCAGCAGTTCCAAATGGGTGCAGTGCCCGGTGCAGTTCCCCTAAATGCCACCCACTACAGCTTCTCGCTAATGGGAGCGGTGAGTCAAGAGTACGCCAAGGTCAGTCCTCATAGCTCATGGATTATTTCAATTCAGGGAAATCACACGAATGCTGGACGCTTTAAGGTCTCACGCAGCAGAGCAAGGAAGTCCTCGGTGGGACGGGTTCTCTCGTTCAACGAGGAGGAGCAGCTGCAAGTGTGGCCAGAGACGAACAATGGCAGCTGCAATCGCTTGCGTGGCACAGATGGCACGATCTTTGCGCCCTACATGCGGCCACAGCACGGCCTGTGGAGCTACTCCGCCCAACTGTGCCGCTCCCTGTCGCCCAAGTGGGTGAGCAGCACCAAATACAATCAGCTGCCCGCACAGCGCTATGAACTCAGCTTTGGCTCGGCAAGCGTAAGTGAAAAAAGTCTAAAAAAATAAAATAAAAACTATATAAAATAAATATTGCAGACGGAAGCGGATTTAAATTGCTACTGCACGGACTTCCCGACAGATTGTCCGGCTGACGGCACCATGGATCTGGTACTTTGTAGTGGCACGCCCTTAATCGCCTCCCTGCCACACTTTTATCGCGCTGATGAATATTTATTGGAGCAAGTGGAGGGTTTGGTGCCCACAGTTGCCAAACATGCCAGCATATTGATTTTTGAACAGGTGTTTGGCAGTTTTGGCTACAACTTTGACATTTAAACTGAAATTTTGAATTACTTCTTTAGTTATCCGGCAGTGTGCTCTCCGTGCATAATCGCCTGCAGTTCAGCTTGAAAGTGGCGCCCGTTAAGGATGTGCCGCTAATGTCGCAGCTGCGTGCCGTGGCAATGCCACTATTTTGGATTGAGGAATCACTGCAGCTGGATGAGGAAATAACACAGCTGCTGCACAAAAAGATATTCGCGTGGGTTTGCATAAATTATGGCAGATATATATTTTCCAGATGTCAACAGTTCATTTTTTCCACAGTGTGCTCAATGCGAACAATTTGTTTAGATGGCTAGCCATTGGCCTGGGCGGTTTGGGCTGTGCACTTGGAGCACTCTTTCTGCATCTAAAGCGCAGCGATGTGAAGCGAGTGGGGATCAGCTTACCCGAATAACTGAAGGGATTACAAACATTATATATATATAAATGTATATAAGTGGGATTCACAGTTTGAAATAAACATAATATTTAATATGAATGTATTTGAATAATTCGCTAATGCTTGGAAAAGCATTATGCATTATATAAAATTATATAACTAAAGATTTATACACTAACTTAAACAAACGATGCTGACGAATGTGTGAATCTGATTGGAAAGTTGGAGAATGTGCTCAGGACGAAAATGTTTCTTTTTTATTTTAGTTGCCTTTCAGTTTTGGCGCCGCGTTTGACGCATATTTTTCTCAATCTCAAATTGCCGCAAATCGGTGCGCTGCAAGAAATCCTGGCGCTCCAAAAAGCTAAAAGAGAACGGGGATTAATATATTTAATAATATATATTTATAATTAAAATGTGTAATTGATTTACCCGTCTTTGCCCTTGTTGTGGGTGCGCAGATCCTCGTCGATGCCCTCATCACTTTTGAATGTTTTCCAATCCATTTGCGATTTTTCCAGCACAGACAATTTCTTCTTTTTGCCCAGCTGATTGAGTAACGAACCTAAACCACCGCCGCCGCCGCCGCCTACGCCGCCATTGGCTGATCTCTTGGCGGCACCAAAAGAGCGTGGCGCCTCAGCTGGCTTCTGCTGCTTGTTCTCCTTTGCGCTGGAACTGGACGTGTCGCTGGAACCGGTAACGGTTTTTGTTATGGACACCGATTCGCCGGCAAAATCCATAATCTCAGTCACTTTTTCGCTCTCCATCTGCTTGACCGGCTCCTTTGGCTTAGAGTGGGATTTGGTGCTGGTTCCCACATCGCCGAGGAAGTCTGCCCAGAGAGCATCGGAACGTGATTTGTCAGTTTCTTCGTCCGATTCCAATTCGTCCTTGCCAGCCGCAGTTGAGCGTCCATTTTGTTTCTGATGTTCCGTCTGTCGAGTGTTGCGCTTCAAGTTTTCGCTCTCTGCTTCTTCTGCCTCTTTCCGCTTCTCCTTTACTTTGTCTTTTCCTTTGCTTTTAGCAGCTTTGCTTTGCTTCTTTTTTACAGCGCCTTCGTCTTCGTCTTCGTCGGGTTCGCTTTCGCTATTGTCTTCTTCCTCTACATCTTCATCATCTTCGCCGGAGTCGGCTTCATTTCCGTTTGGTGGGCAAAAATCTTCGTCGCTTTCATCGCTGTCCGAGGCATAGTCTTGCTCGTTGTTCATATTTAAATCAAGCTACTTTTTGTTAACAATTTGAGCACTTTGCGCACTTTAACATTAACTTTAGTTTAAATGGTTTCCAAGATTTTTCCGGCCGCAACAAACTGGTATGAAACACACACGCAACTCATACAAATGCACAACGCGGAAATCAGCTGCCGATATATCGATATATATATATAATTCCTACAGCTGTACTTTATTATATGATTATTGCCTATCGATATATATTATCAACAATTGAGCTGTATTTTACGATCCTTGTATATCGATATTAGCGGACATCAGCTGTAGCAGCCTGCTTATCAAGCTTTATTCATTTCCCAAAGCGTTCCGGCTCTCGTTGCCATGTAAAACAGAACGCAATTGAAAAACCAACAATAATTATAATATCTAAGTAGTTGTTAAACGAGCGAATACCAATATCAACATCTAACAAACGCGCTGTGCTTTTAATATTTAAACACAATGCTTAGCTAAGAGTCGGTGAATCACTGCAGCTGCAACTGCGATTTTGGTGTGGCCTTTATAATCGATTCCAGCTTTGCCCCACACCAGGAAACTAAAAAAAAGGAAAACAAAGCAAGATATACAACAAGCTTAGATTTAAATGGGAACGTTTGATGTGGTTGGTGGAGTGTGTGCGTGTAAGTAGGTGAAAGGCAAAAAGGTCAATTAAATCATATATATATATATATATATCTGCCTCTCTCCCCCTCTCTCCATTGCAGAGTCAACAATATTGTTAAATAAATACAAATGAGCAGAATGCCGGGTCTAATATCCACCTGCACATTAACATTAACAGCTGAGGAACAACAACAACGTTAAGCGAGCAAAACACAAATGACCAAAAAAAAGTGAGGCGAAGCAACTGAAAAGCAATAATTAGCAACGTAAACAATAAGAGCAACCAAAACAGCCACAACTCAGCTTCCAAGACTTGTAGCCAAAACAAAATAATTCAGCATTATAGATACGTAGAGCAGCATTCTGCCCCAAATTCTAGTTGGTCATGTTCTCCGAGCCATACGACACCGATGAGCTGGATGCCATCGTTGATGTGGTGGGATTACGATCGCAGGCGCGTCTCAACACTTTCAGGGAGATGTGGTATCATGTGTTCCTCTGGGCACTCTTCTCATCAATCTTTATACACACCTGCGCCGCTCTCGTTGCCTTCGTAACGCTGCGTCGGCATAAATTTGGTCGATTCTTTTCGATACTGATATTGGTGATGGGGTTCCTGTCGCCGGCCACTAGTGGGATCATTAGTAGCGCCGTCATCGCCTTTGTGCATCGCGCTTCCATTTTCCCAATGTCGCCAATTATTGCACTTTTCTGGGGCGTCGGACAAACGGTTATTTCGGCCTGCCTCGGATTCTTTCGCATTCTGGCCACGCTGTAGAATATGCTACGAACTGACTTTCTTTCCCCAACCACAACATCCTGTCAAGAAACAATTTCTTAATTTATATGTATTGTGTACAGATCAATTTTCATATTCTTAGCGCGTAAGCAATAATCATCTAAAATATTTTAAGACTATTTAAGCATAGAATAACTATTTGGCGCTCTCCAACTGGAATCGAGTTCAAAATTAACTAATGAAGCAGGAACTTAATGCAGTGGTCGCTCTAGAATTTCTAATACTAATATACATTTCTTGCCCACTATAAGATTGTAAAGAGTTATACATTATTTTAATATAAACATATTTTAATATTGTTAAATTAATTTCTTAGTGACCACTGTAAATATTCCCAATTTTGCTGCTAGTTTTAAATTATTTTTTGTTTGGTAAACTTCTTAATAGGTATTTTGTATGCGCCAAAACTAAGAATTAATAAATCGATCAACAAATTGTTCAGGTGTAAAGTCATTTCATAGTATGTATATGCAAAATACTACAATTTAAGCGAATTAAACAATTATGAAAATTTATAGGGAAGAATCGTAGAAAAATATTGTGATTTTTAAAATATAGTCTATAAAAAAAATGGGTAACAACTCTGTATATAAATAATTTTAGCACTTAGCTCTAACCAACGATTGTAAATTATGAGCAGCTAAATAAAAGGCCGAAAACTATTTAGCTTATATCAACTGATTTGGATCCCGGGCATTATATAGGGTAAATAGCTTGTTGCTTAGCACATTGCCAATGCGTCGTTCCGTCTGCAGTGGCTGGGCTCCATTGCTGCGCTTAATCCTGAGATCTGCCAGCGTTTGAACTGCCTGCGGATCTGTGGCAAAGTGTTCCAGCATACGCTTGGGACAAGGATATTGGGCAATGATTGATTCCGCCACCTCGAGCGTGACAAGCGGCAATCGATTGAGATGCTGCTGCCACAGACGTCCATATCCGTTGCCCTGCTCAACGCGCACACATTGCTTGTTGTCATTTGCCAGATACTTCTTGAAGCTGCCGAGAATCTTGTGACGCTGCTGCTTGTAGGGCGTCTCGGCAATAGCTTTTGTGTAGCGTTGCAACAGCGCCAGCAGTTGATCGCCCAGCGGCTGACCGAGTTGCTCGACGTGCAACTGCTGCAACAGCTGTAGCTCAATCAGTGCGGAATTCGCTGACTCATTGCGCAGGCGCGGCACAACCACCGTAAATTGGCAATTGGCCAGGTGAAATGCATCGTGCAATTTGGCACCGATGCAGGCCAGCGTTTGATCCTTCAGCGTGCGTTGGAATTCCGTTTCGGTATAGAGCAGCAACACTTGTTGCTCCATACACCAGGCATCGTCCAGTGCGGTGTCCGCCAGCAGCTTATGCTGTCCCACATTGCGCTCCCAAATAATGCAATTTCTGACGGACAAACCGCGTAATTCGTATTTTAAATCTGTTGTATTTAATTGGGATATCAGCTCCTGGCCCCACGCAGAGCGCAGCAGGTCGGTATCTAGCACTAGTCGCACATACTTTTGGCATTCGCCGGGTCTAATGCGTTTCTGCTGCTCTTTAAGAGCCTGTTTAAGCAACTTTTCCGCTTTGTTTGACATTTTGATTATTTATGACAAAAATTAGCGCCGATTGATATTAAAATAGAGTGTTGCGAAGCGTTAAAGGTAGGGCTGCTTTCACATCGATGACAGCGATGTTTTTCTCAATCACCGATGGTGAGATGATCAATTTTTTTCTCTCTAGAGGAAATGTATTTATATTTCCAAACATTTCAATATAAATATAGCAAATTTGCATTTCCAATTTTCTATGCACTAATTAAGCTTTTAATAAAAAAAATATATATATATATTCTGTTCACACAACGGTTATGTGGTATAAAAATATCAATATACACAGAATTATCGATAAACGAGGTATACCACCAATGTTTACACAGCTCTATCACTTATCGATTAACAGCGCTGCACGCCACACGTGTTTGGAAATTTACTACACAAAAAAGACGCAAGTTTTATAATAGACGTTCAAAATGTATTTGATGTACACAATTAACGAAAACGGCGAACGCGTTTACACGCTGAAGGTAAGTGATTGCTTAATGCTCATTATTATTATTATGTGCATCTCTCACTTGTTGTCTTTCATTACTGTTTGTAGAAGCGCACCGAGGACGGTCATCCGACTTTTTCGGCGCATCCAGCGCGTTTCTCGCCCGAGGACAAATATTCTCGTCAGCGGATTACAATTAAGAAACGTTTTGGCCTGTTGCTCACCCAGAAACCGGAGCCCATTTACTAAGTGCCGTCGCCGCTTTATGTTTAAATTAGCTTAGATTTATTATTTCCATATATTTACAACTGATTAAAGTAAACAACCGAAAACATTTCAAATGCGCCGCTTCAAACCAGCCGTATAATCAAATAATTGCGTATTCCGGAACTCGCCACGCATATCAAGCACATAATAAAGTGTCTTATTTCTCACTTTAATGGGCAGCTGGACACGTGCCATTTCACGGGATTCCTGCGCCGAGATGCATTTGAGGGGCACGGTCATAATGCGATTGTAGTTGAATGGACCATAGGTAACAAAGGACACGTCCTGGCCGCCCTTGCGCAAAATGAGAAATCGCACAGAGCGCAGTGTAAACATCCACACGGCAAACAAAATGCCATAGCCTACATTAAATATAAATTTAATACAACATTCAATAAAATGAAATACACTATTTACTCGGACTTACCTATCAAAAAGCAGCAAATTGTTATCCCATTTTTGTACTTATTCTCGCCCAGATTAATTCGCTGAAACCATTTTAGTTCCTCGCCCGGTTTCTCCACAACTGGCGCATCTTTCAGCGTTGTAAAGGCAAAGTGTGACAGATATGTCCAGAACACAAATTGACAGATGCCGAAAAAATTAAGCATTTTATAAAATTTTGGGTTCTCATATTTAAACAATACAATGTCCTTTGGTACATTTGTGGTCACATCGAAAGCAGCTCGAGATGAATTTTGTCTTATTAGATTTGTTGTCACTTTTATTGCTTGAGTTGGCAATGCGCAGCGAAGGCTTTGTAAAGAGTGTCGCTTGAGAAAATTAGCGCCATGCCTAAACGCAAAATTCACTAAGTTGCTCATTTTCAGTTATCAATCAATTTTTATAGCATTTATTATAAAACAAAACTAACCTAGAAGAAGCCGCACAGATGTTTTTGTTTTGTTTCCCTGTTTGTTCGCGAGCGATCTGGTTTCACTTGAATCTTCCAGGGCTGGTATATGCGAGGAGCTGGGGCTTTAGCAATCAAAAATATAGTTCACAAAATAGTTTGTAATGTTCTGCATACAATAGATAACATTATATTGTATACAAAATAATCTGATATTTAGTTGTTGGTTTTGAGAACCAGCTGTCTAACGTAAATATTAAAATCTAATATATTCCACTACTACTTTTACACTATTTAAGCGATATTTAATTTGTATAACAACTTATATTCTCCATACCTATGCTGCCAGGTGTTTTTGTTTACTGATGCTTTAAGTTCATTTGGCTGCCTGCATGTGAACTAGTTTTTGCATCTTTGGAACTGCTGGCAATAAGACTTGCTCGTGATACGCCACAATTGTTGTTGTCTGCTCAGATTTTAGTCTGTGTTTGGTATCCAGTTGTTCAGGGCGGTTTTTCTCAGTGCGGTGTAAACAAATCGACTTAAGACTGTTTACATTTTTTGAATATCAATATTGTATACACATATATATATATATATATATATATGTTATGAATTAAATCTTAAATTGTACGAAACAGATATAAATAATAATCGAATTTAAAAAAAGTGAGGTAAGTTCATGCTAATCATTCAAGATAAGAGTTGAGTTTTCAACCATAAACAGTGTTATTATTGTTACTTATATTATCTCAACACAATTATTACAGATATCTACACACGTTTGGAATGTTTTCCTTCCGTTTAATATTAGTTTTCAATTTGGGATATATAACAAGGTCTTTAAGCATTTTTTAGCGCTTCTAGGGTTGTCAGGCACTCAACATCAGCCGGTCAAACAAAACAGACCCCAAACCAATCTTATTCGGGCATTAAAATTACAAACATTTAATGTGATTTATTGTTTTTTTGTATGTCCTTGACGCTAGAGTTACCGTTTGCCTTGCATGATGATAAGCTCAAATGAGAATTGGAGGTGATGACAACCCCACCGGTACATATACCATGTCTGTCTGATTTGTACACAAAAAGTCAACCTATCCACTACGAATATTAATTATGACTTTAATCCAATAAGTGTTGTGCTGGTACCTGGCAGCTCTAAAAACAATAAAAATCTACAATTGAAAAATTTAATTGTGGCCCATTGGCTTTTCTGTTTTGTGCGCTTGCAGTTGGCAGCGCATAACAACTTCGCAGCCGATTGTCTACGGATCGGTAGATATATGTATATATATTATTATTTCCTGCACTAGAGACTAAATAGATCCGTAATATAAATCCAATTTTCAAACTAACCTCACTTCATATCAAAATCGATACGTAACCTAAAAAGAATGTGAATGCGCTGCAAAAGTCAATACATACATACCTTGTTATACATACACGAGACACACACACACAAATACAGCAATCGCAGCATGTGTGTGTGTGTGTGTGTGAGAAAGAGTGAAACAGCTTTAATAGACATAACTCCCAAAACATGTCAAAACATAGTATTTAGTTATATAAATAAAGTACATATATTTCATACACATTTATCAGGTATTTAATTTAATTTATGTTTGCCATACATATATTTTTGTATGTAAAGCGTATACAAAACAAGATGATAACATAAAACTAAAGTTTGTGGGTTGTGGTACGGTTGGTAGGGGATAGGAGAAAGAGGCTAGCGGGAGCCAGGGTTACCACAAACAAAAAGTGGAAAATATCGAATCATATTTACTATATCAATATTTTCTAAATTTCGAAAGAAAATATCAGTTTTTTTTACCAGCGATATATATTACAAATATGGCTGCCGACGCCTCAATTTTTTATTTAACTTTTAGTATTTTTCTGCTTTGCGTCTGTGTTTTAGTTGTTGCTTTTCACTGTGCTGCTGTATCTTTCGGTACGCCTCGTTGTTGTACGACGACGACACGACAAAAAGTCATTTTGGTTCGGTTTATTCGTTGCTTAACGCTATGGCAAACTTTTTTCTTTTCTGTTTACAATTATATATAAATATATAGATACTTATAGGTATTTATGTTATACCAATTACATCTCCATTTGGCTACATGTCCTGGCTTTGACCGATTGATGCATATATAAAATAACTATATTTATATATATCTATATATATATATATATATTTATATAGACGTGTGTATACATATTTTTACCACTTATAAACGCCACATTGCTCTCTCCCGCTCACACACTCTCACTCTGTCTATCTCTCATTGCCAAACTCTTACGCTCTGCGTTACCTCTCTCTCCCTCGCTCTATTCCTCTCTTGCGCTCTGCAGGCCTACGAACCTTGTATTAAACCGGTATCCTGCCAAATGTCCTAGGCATAAACATCAACAAAAAAACTACACTTTCCAAGTTCGAAAACTGCGGATCTTGAATTAGCACACAATTATTGCCATTATTACTTTTCTC
Organism: Drosophila multiciliata; assembly: GCA_037043605.1. NCBI lineage: Eukaryota > Metazoa > Arthropoda > Insecta > Diptera > Drosophilidae > Drosophila > Drosophila multiciliata. The sequence goes on from JBAMBF010000589.1 coordinate 9,400,292, forward strand.
CCCCATTGCCCCTTTTTGGGTGGCTTGCAATTTATTTTGTTTTATTTGGTACTTTTTGTTTGCCGTTTTACATGTTTTACATTTTGCACATTTTTTGTTGTAATATCGTATAGAAATTCATAGTCTAATATATCTCCCCTCTGGCGTTGGTCCCCACAATCACCTCACCTAACTCTGCTCTGCCCTTCCCTACCCTGCCCTACTCTAACAGATGCCATGCAACATAGAGTTGTCTCGCTCATGCAAGAAGCTCACTTGGCATAGTCTATGCCATCTCGCTCGCACACGCTTGACGCCTTGCCGCGTTTTGTAAAATGCCAATTTATGGCAACTTTACTTTTACTTTGCGTTTTGTTTGGTTGTTAACTATGCGCTTTTGTTATCAAAAGAACTAAGACACTATTGGAAGCCAACAGAAGCACTGTTGTCGAAGATCCCTCGTTGCAGCAGCAATGATACGTATTTATTGTAACCAACCACACTCCCCCTCCCCCTTCTTCGCTCAGCAAGGAAAATTGTTTCAAAATTGTGCAATTTTAGAAATATGGCAAAAATATTGAAACCATTGGAAAATTATCCAATATCAGTTTCATTGTTGTCCAATTGCGTACATTTATATGCTGCAAACGATGACGTCATAGCTCTCTCACATTTAGTTTCGGTTTAATAGAGGTCGCCATTCGCTGGTCGTCCGTACAAATTTTTAAGATGTTAAAATACAGAAATTCTGAATATCTTTATCGATTTGTTATCTCAGTCGACTTGACACGCCCACTAAGGCGTAGGCTCGCAGCCCCCCTTGTTCTATCTTCCTCTCTCTCTCTCTGCCTATCTATCTCTATCTGTTTGTATCTGGAACTCTGCTGAGCGTTCTCTCTCTTTAAAGTGTTTTCATCGTTCGTCGTCAGCTGGTTTTTGCGTTCGCGTTCGCGTTCACTTCGGCCTGTTTAGTGTTGCCTTCAACCTGCAATGAAATCTAGTTATTTACAAATAATTTGATTTCTTGTGCATCTATCGTAAATCTCGTACGTTGCAATTACCTATCATTCAATTCGGGCACACGCAACGAGTTCAAACTCTTTCAAGAATTTCGTAAGTTTTTTCAACAAAAATTTTCAATTATATAAATTATTATTTCGCTTCAATCTAACCTCAAATTTTTTAATATTGAAGCATACGTTGCAGACTTTAAGCTCCATACAAAGGTGCTGCTTCTCTGCTTCCTAAATGAGCTACAAAAGTTTTTCATGATTTCCTGCCTTTGGCATGCTTACAAACATATTTCTTTAGCCATTTTGCTTAGCATTTGTTTTTGCGTTTTTGGATTGCACTCTTCTCTGGCGTCTCTCGTTGCTGCTGTACTTGTTGTTGTTGTTGCGATGGTCGGCAATCGTCGAACGAACGAACGACTCAAGGAACGATTGTTCGCTCATCGGTAAGGTAAAAACACTAATCGAAACCCAAAACAAAACCAAAGTCGAAACCATTTTAATAGCGGACCAAAATCAGTCGATTTGGTTGTCATTTTTAATTTATTTTAAACTATAAAATTAAATCAGTTTAAGTTTGGTATTAATCCCAATAGCATATATATTTCGAATATAAAGCAGAGGTCCTGCAACTCAAAACCCATCTAACGACTCATTGTTGCCATATGGTGGTTTACTCCAAGCTGTTTCGACACATAATATGGCTATAGACAGTGGGCTAGTGCTGCTGATCACGAATTTATATATATATATATACTTTCAAGGAGTTACAGACTCCGCGACCAAATTGTAATAACCTCAAGCAAGGGCATAACAATAAAGAAATAGGGAAGCGTTTATAAGCTTATTGTAAATTTCAGATTTATACAATCACTTTTTGCATGCTTATCACAGTCAAAAGCTTTCTTGAAGCTTTTCTCTGCAAGCTTTTTTTTGCCCTACCTCAATTCTTAAGAGAAATTAATTAAGTTGAAATTGAATTTCTACTTTAATTTTACTTAAATACCAGGATTTGTGTTGTACTAATGGAGGGGGGAGTTACTTAATCCAGGGTTGCCACTTTGTCGCTTTTAGTGTTGCCAAACCATATTAAATATCAAAAACCTTGTTTTGTTTTCATTTTATTTCTTAGTTCGATGTGTTGTCATTAAAATAAAATAATAGCTCGAAAATATGATGGAAGTTACTCAGAACATGGAGCTAAAGGAGCTGCTAACTGATGGGGATTTGTTGCGAAGCATCGCGGAACTTGACCATGGAGCTGATGAAATTGCCACCCCTGGTAAATACCAAAAAAAAAAGTTATTATCGATAAAATCAGGCTTTAAACTGAGATAATTCGCAGATATTGAAACAACGATTTTGATGCACGATTCAACGATTGATGAGCAAATGTGTAATGGCCTAGAAGCAGATGACTTGGATACGGATATTGAGACGATTCCAACTATTAAAAGTATCAGCAAAGAAGAAGAAGAAACACCCGCTAATGAGCGAGATGCAGGCAGCGATTTGGATGCATTGGATGCTTTGCTGGTTAAATTAAGTTCGAACGTGGACTATGAACCCAAGGAGGTCATCGATGACCAAACCGAAGTCGAGTCCAGTCCAGCGGCGAAAGTTGCTGTTGAAGATATCGATGACATGATCGAAGGCAATACTGCTATCGATGATTCTGGGGCGGAAATGATAAGCTACGAAGATGAGCAAAAGGAAGAAAAACACGATAACAGCGTGGAGAAGGTTTCGAGTGCAGAGCTTGTCGAAGAAAAAGGCTCTGAGATAAGACAATATAAAGAAATTATTAATGAAAGTGAGGCAGATGAGGCAGATGAGAAAGTCGTGGAAAATGATATAAATAACGGCGATCTTTCGGTTGGAGAAATGCTAGAAGCAACAGCTGCCGCCAGAACCGAATTGAATACCTCAAATGATGAAGAGTTCATGGATGCATTGGAGACCATTTCGAGTTCCGATGAGTTCGAAACAGTTGCCGATGACAAGCCCAAAGAGCCAGTCCTTAAAAGCCAGAGCAATATTGATGATCTAGAAGAGATATCCTCTGAAGAAGAGATCAATTATAAAGATGACCATGCATCATCCATTGAGGAAATCCGAGCAGATCATTCAATCATTAATCTAGACACATCCGAAGAAGCTGATGAAGCTGACAAAACAGCTGAAACAATTCCAGAAGAGCAGGATGCGGATAAAGTCAACGCAAATGCAACAGATGACGGACAAAAGGATGTGGACGAAAGCGAGGATGAGAATGTTCAAATTACAGCAACGCAAGAGATGATAGGGAAAAGCAACGATGGGATCTTTATAAAAGGTGCCGATAAGTGTGAAAACAACTCAAAGGATACAAAAAAAATTGAAGAAGAAGACAGTGAAAATAAATGTAAATTTCCCGCGGAAGTAGTCAACGAAATTGTGGCGACAGATTTGAATGGAAGTTTAGATGAGGAAATGAAGCAAACAGCGAAGCTGTCGAAACCAGGGCTTGAACAAGCCAGCAAAGCAGACGAACAGGAAACGGCCGACTCGGATGACGAAGTGATCTTTTTAGAGGCGATGGAAAAGTCGGCGAAAGCTGAAACTGATGAGAGCAAGCCAGATACTGGCACAAAGGCAGACGAAGTGGCCAAAGTGGAAGACGAAGTGGCTCAAAAGCATGACAAAATGGCCCAAAAGGAAGACGAAGTGGTCTTGGTGTCCGAGGATGACGATGAATCGCTGACGCCCGCTCAGCCAGCTGAAGAGGCACCCAGTAAAAACGTGGAAAATGCTGCTGCACGCGATGCCAAATCAAATGGATTAAATATTGCTGGCGATTTGTCAGCGGATAATTCCGATAATGCTTGCGATCAGTTCGAGAAGCCCAAAGCGGAGGAGCTGCCAAAAGGAGGCAGCGTCGCCGACGGGGATTTGGACAGCAACTCGAGCAACCTGTTGCAGCCCTCACAGAAGAACAGAGATGCGACAGCAGCAGCTGCAGCTGAACCTGAAACGGAACCAGAACCTGAAGCCGAGTCCACAGCTGCTGAGGTTGCCGAGGGTGAGACCCAAATGGCTGCGACAACGGAGCCTGATAATGAAGAGGACTCCTCATCTTTGCCAGCGATTAAGCGCATGCGTCTAAGCACCGACTACAAAGCGGAGGCGAGCAACAGTGATCGGGCAACTTCGCCGGCAGCTGGCAAACGCAGCCATAGTCTGCTGGCGACTGATAGCGCCTCGGAGAAGGAGGAGACGCCCAGCAAGAAGCTGAAGGCAGATGACTCTGACTCGAATAGCTCCAACGATGGCACACTCCAAATCGATCTGGATGCACACGACAATGCGCAATCGGAATCGGAGACGGCTGATAAGCCAATTGTTGAACAGGAGTCGTCAAGCTTCGAATTGAATCCGAAGCCGGAGCTGAAGAGTGAGGTGAAACCGTTGCGACTCGAGTTTGTGAAATGTTTTCGCAAGAGTTTCGATAAGATGACGCGGCATGATCTCGAGGAGCTGGTGCTCCAGAAGGTCGTCGAGAGCATGTTGGTGAAGAGTGAATTTGCGGAAATTCGCCGGCAGGTCGACAGTCATGAGGCAACGCTGGCCAACTATCGCCGCAAAATAGCTGAGGTCTCCAAGCAATATCTCGATTTGGAGACGGTGCACAAGCGTGTCCTCAAGGATCTGGAGACGAAGAATGCCCATTTTACGGCGCCGGTGCGCATTACGCGTGCCGTCGGCCTCCAGGTGGGCATGGCCCTGATGAAGAAGCCCAGCGACGAGGCGCGCAATCATACTGCAGGCAGAATGCAGGCGCCGGCAGCCACAACCTCGACTTCAACATCAACGTCAACGTCACCAATGTCGATGCCGGCCAAGCTGGCCGCACATCCAGGCACATCGCCACTGCGCTCATCTATGCGTCCGGGTCGCCCGGCAGCCAGCAGACCGCAACTAACCACCGAGCAGCAGCATTTGCATCAGCAGCAGCAGCAGCATCAGCAGCACTTGCAACAACAGCAACAACACCAACAGCAGTTGGCGCAACTTACGCGCTCCTCTCTTCCCTTTGGGCCATCGAGTAGCAGTGGCAGCAACGCGTTACCGTTGCGACGTGGCTGCCTGCAGAAGGTGACGCCACAACGGCCCGTCAACAACATCAATAGTCCGGCGAGCCAACTGCAGTCGCCAGCCAACCAATCCATGCAGCGCATTCAAGCAGCTCCCAGCTCCGCCTCCCAACGCACACCCATGTTTGCCAGCAAGCACACCAGCATCACCACAACGCCTTCAGCAGCTGCAGCAGCGGCGGCGGCGGCGGCGGCGGCAATGAGGGCACGCGAACCCCAAACCAAGCCAGGGTCCTATAACTCCGCCTTGGCACACAAGCAACAGCTGCAGCAGCAGCAGCAACAACAGCAGCAGCAGCAACAGCCACTGCCGTAAGTAATCCTTGACCATGCAGAGAGCATTTTTTTTATTGATCCCCCATAGGGATAACTAATCCAGTTATCGCCTTAATCTGTTGCCAATTTTATAGATTGCCAGGATGATAAATCTTTGTCTTTTCATATTTTGCGAAGCTATTTGCTAATCTTTTTCGTACTTTTGCAGGGTGCGCATTGGACGCAGTCCCGGCAAGCAGCAGTCGAACAGTGTCGGCAACAAGCCACGCTCGATGCCAATTGGCGGCGGCACTGTTTCGGTGCCCATGGTAAATGCCCAGGAGAGCGGTGCCGCCGGCTATGGTCAGCCTAATTTGGCGCCCGCCCGGCCTAAGGAAAAGGCTGTCATCGATCTGACCGATGAGGATGATGCAGCTGCAGCCGCTGCTGCGGCAGCTGCCACAGCCGAGGAGGCAACTGCACGTCTGCGGCCAGGCTCAAATGTCTCCGTGAAGCGCAACGTGCAATCGACGTCGCCCGTGGGCGGAGCACGGCCAGTGGCTGGCAGTGTAGTCCGGGTATCGCCCATGAATATGCCTCGTGCCAATGCCGTAGCCCGACAGATTGTCAGCAACAATGGTCCAAGTAAATTCAAAACAAAAATTTTAGTTCAAACTTTCAATTATCAAATGAAAAAGTGGATTTTTTGTTAACATTTTTTGCAATCAAATGATTCATGCTTGGAATAATTCCTAATCCTTGCCAGCAAGTTAACAAAAAATTATCAGATTCAATTTAATGAAATGAACTAATTTAAAATGTATCAAAGCAATTTTTAACAGAAAACACATTAATTTTGTTGACAGGCCAACGCGGTTCGGTTGGTTCCAATGTGACGATGCAGATACGGTCGGAGAATAAGCCACCGAGTGGAGCACGTGGACGTTCTACGCATCCCGCACCATTGCCATTGGCGCCGGCGCAAACGTTTCATCCGGATTGGAAGCTGCCGCCATCGCGACCCATTATACGGATCAGTTTGCATGACACTGGCATTGTCATCTCGTGGACACTGGAGGATACGGGCAGTCGGTTTGCCGAATGCGTCACCTATCAGATCTATGCGTACCAGGAGACGATCAATGAGCCCAGCACCGAGTGCTGGCGTCATGTGGGCGATGTGAAAGCCATGCTCCTCCCCATGGCCGTAACCCTGAATCAGTTCCAGGAGAATCAGCGATACTTCTTTGCCGTGCGCGGCGTTGATGCCCGTAAACGATATGGGGTATTCAGTTTGCCAAAAACGTGGTAAACCTGCCAATTTGTCCCTGACTGTTGTTTTGTTTTTGAGTCCTATTTTAAATTCTATGTTTAGCTAATTTAAGTACGCATTTCTGTTAACCCCTCACCCCCCATCAAAAGCATTTTGTGTGTGGCATTCATTGATCGCCATCAACATTTGCATAAATACACATCTGCGCTCGTTCCTTAAGATTATATATATATATATGTATCTAATCTATCAATGCGATGGGCGAACCACTCACAAAAACAAATCTGGCAGCTGTTAAATGGAAATTAATCTGCCTTCTTATGAAATTTGTTTTTTAATGGATAAATTCGATTTTACTCATGCAGCTGCTATCTAGAAGTAATAAACGCAACAAAACACTTAATTGTAATTAATTTCTAGTTTTAAAATTAACGGAATAGAACACAATGAATAAATATAAAACTGAAAAATCTACATAAACTGTCTAATCTGTTTCGCTGATAGCCAATATAAAATTCATCTACAAATATATACAAAGTATATAAATTGTTTTAAAAAGTATTTTTATAAAACTTGGTTTAATTGCTTTTTATAAGAGTCAAAATCGAGTGGATTCGAAATGAAATTTATAAATCAAATTATATTTAACAGTCAGAAAAAGTAAAAGTTAATTATTTCTTCTTTAATTAATATCTCGTAACTTCAAAATTTATGTAAATTAAGCTAAATATTTATATAACTCTTTTTTTATGAGAAAATCTTCAAGATTGTAAAATTGGCAATCTTAAAGAGAGAAGGAAGTTTTCTTCGTATTTATATGCTTTATTTTTATAGTTTGAATAGTTTACTTTGTGAGAATTCTTAGGACTATTAAAAAAGCCTTTAAACGCTTTACTTAACTTTCTATTTAAATGTATTTTGTATTATTTATTACAATATATGAAAAGTAGTCTTATTAAGTTTTACTTATAACCCATTAACTGCTGTAGTTATTAATTCGAGTGCAGAGTTTAAGCAGCGTTTGATTTATAAACAATGCAAATACTTTAGATAAACAGAAATTGTGTTGCCAGATTTTTAGATAACATTACATAAATAAATGAAACCTAAACATAGATAATATGATCACATTTGCATAAGATTTGTTATTTTTTAAAGAATTAAATATTAATATTCTCAGATTTATTAAATCGTCTAGTTTTCATTTACAATTCATTATTTACTTTTGAGTTTATTATAAATTACAAATTTCTTACTTGTTAAAACTGAGATGTATTCTTAAATATTAGTATTTCCTAACTCCTCAGATTTTAATTAATTTTTAAAGCAGAAATATGAAGATAAACGATTTAATTCAACTTAGGCACAATAAAATATAATTGCAATCCAGACAAAGAGTCTGCAACCAAAGCAATTAAATTGCATTTTCGAACAAAAATGAAATGTCCATAATAATTTGCCCAATTGCTTTCGATAATTTAAAGTAAAATGCTCAATTAACACTTAATGTGAATATGCATGCCGAAACGGAGCACTTGAGGCCCGTCTGAAGGACGAACTCGACAAATGAGCACAAATTGATTTTCAGCTGGCAGGCAGAAAAGAGCTAAGCGCACCGATGAGGTAATTTGTGGCAGGGGCAAGGGTTTGTTGTATAAGCGAAGTGCAATCGACGACTCATAAAATATAGATACGCCAATTTCCTGGTAGTTCAGTTTTTTAGCCAGGACAGCAATGGCATCAATTGCAGCGTTCGTCCACATTGCATGTTAAGTGCAGTCCCCATTTTTTGCCAATCCTCTCCGGGGCCCCATCCATATACTTTTGAGAACCCCATTTTTTATTTTTCTATTTTATTTTTGTGTCGTGGCAGCGATGCCTATTGCCCCCATGCACTTGACACTGGATAAGCGCTTTTGGCGACGTTGCAACTTTTATACTCTCATATCACAGATTTGAATGTCGAATTGAAATAGAAAGAAATCTGAATATTTGAACTTAACTACAGATGAGTTTTTATTTTGTTTATTTTATTACAGTGTATGAATTTCATGCAATCAATGCTGCAGCATTTAACATTATAAAACATTTATTATATCCCTTATTTTATTCAATTTAAATATTTATTTCATCATTCACTTTTAAATATTTATTTCATTATTCTCTTTTAAATATTTATTTCATTATTCACTTTTAATTTTTTATCATTAAATTTGTTAATTTATTTTAATTATATTTTTAAATTTGGTTTTTTAAACTTTAAAGTTGTTGATGGTTTTTGGTTCACAACAAATTTTATATTTTTTATTATTGATAAATGTTTAAGGGTTGAGGCATTGAGGGTTCTTACAATTATTAAAATATTTTCTACTACTAAATAAATAATAACTCAAGTTGTCAAGTCAGCTTTTAGAGGTACTTAAAAACTATTTTAACAAAACGTTAATTAAGAATTATTTAATAGAAACAAACATTTATTTTTGTTAAAAAATGACTGTCAGAAAAAATAATTCATTTCACTTAAAAAAGGGTAAAACGCAGTCGAATGATTCAGATTTTAACGGTTTTATTGTTTTTTTCTTTTTCATTTTTTTATTGTTTTTTTTTGTTGTTTTTATTCGAGCGCTGCATGTGGCAGAGAAGCGTCGTGACTGCCGCCTGCTGCTTTTTTCTGAGTCGGTTGCCAAGTCGCGCCACCGAAAGTTGCTGGCTAAGTGGCTGCCGTGCCCCACGTGGCCACGTGCCAGCGCATTTGAAGCATCGACGAGGAAACCTTGACATTAGCCTCGATGTTAAGTCATGGAATTTGCCACAGTGCCACACACACACACACAGCAAATGGGGAGCTTAGCACAATGCGCTTTTTTGCTTGCTTCGCTTCCTCATTTTAATTAATTTGCAAACTGTTTTGATTTGCCAATTATTTGTAGCACCAGAAAAATGGAGAGCAATGTGGCTATTTAATTGACATAACTGTTACACGCAACTAAATTGTTGTTGCTGCATCGTTTCCGGGAAATGTCTTAGCAGTCGCAACATTAAAGGCGCACCCCTTCCGCCTCCCCGCAAACCCACACTCGGAGCATGTTAAGCATAACAAAAACACAGATGTTTCGTTGGGAGGCGCAAATACTTTTGGCTCTCAGTCTTTGGGGCGCATGCGTCACTTGCCGCACGGCAACACTGTTCGCACAATTTTCGTAGCAGGTTTTTTGGTGGCATTGTTTGTTATTCGCTTGCGGTACGCGCCACATAACGGTTGTCTGTCGCTTACGTTCGCACTCGTGCTACGTGCAACGTGCAACTTGCGGCATGCGGCGTGTGTTTTAAAATAAGTTAATTATAAATAAATATGGCATCATTTCCAGTGTTCAGTGTTTTGTGCTAAAATATTAACAAAACCATATATAAAATTAATTATGTAAAATATAAAACAAAAACAAAAAAAACCTTATTAATATTCACTAAATAACATTAACTCATATTATATTAATACCTAAAAAATAAATATTTAATTAACAAATAACCACATTCGTTTTAAAAAAATATATATGAAATACTTATTAGAAAATATTAATTACAAATTATGAATAAATAATAAAATTCCACAAAATTATCAAAAAACAAATAATTTTTAATAAATGTACAAAAATATAAACAAAAATATTCAAATAATACGCTACACTAAATAAATATAAAAATACAATTTATAAGAAATACATAAGCAAAATAATGCCTAAAAATATCGAAATATTTAGGTTTGTGTTAAAATAAAATTGGCTTTAAATATTTAATTTAACGCCGCAAAAAAAAAACATAAAGTCAAATATCGATTAAAGGGCAACCCGTCAATCGCTTTGTAAGTGTAACATTGCCCCAAAGCGTGCCACATGCTGAATATCAATGTGTGTGTGTGTGTGTGTTTTTTTTATGCATGTTAATTAAATTACCGTTTTAGCAACAATGAACAAAATACACAACGGCAAACAAACACAAGCGGCGTAACCTCCATTTGCAAAGTAATTATAAAAAAACAACAGTAACATGTACCAGACCAGCAACAACAACAACAGCAAATAACAACACACACTACTAACACACACATGCACACACACACAACTATAACAAGCATACGTCAACTCAAAACCCATTTTTAGTACCAACTCCCAGACTTACTCAGGTTTCATATCTTGCCACTTGCCACTTGGGGCTATATTTGATACTAGTCGTGTGTGTGTGAGTGTGTGTGTGTGTGTGTGTGTGCTTGTGAGTATGTTAAATGGGCTGTGCCTATGTTTATTTCATTCTGCGGCCATTTGCACGTAGCTCTATACCATTAACAAGCGTCTTATTGTACAATGAGAGCGCCCATAAGTATGCTAAGTTTTCTGTTTCGCAGACTCAAGTGCCAATATACATAGATTGTATGTGTGTGTGAGTGTGTGTGTTAGTGCCCAAGGTGCAATAATCTTATATTAGCTATATATATTTATATATATAAATGTGTCTGTATTACATGGTGTTCAGCTGAAAGGCTTACTCAACTCAAATCGATAATAATTCTGATCCGTTTGGGTTATTTGGTCTATCAGTCATCTGGCAAAGCTTTGAGGCTTAAGGCTCACACTTTATTTTCATTTCTTAGCTATTCTTAATGCTTTTTATGTCCAACAATTTATTAGTCATTTTTATCGTATTTAGTTTGGTATAAGAATTTTTTTTTGGTATTTTTAGACACTAAGCTTTGTTTAATATAAATACAATTTAGTTGTCCTGTTGAAACTTAAGTCTAGCAAGCTTCAAATATATAAGGAAACTGGAACAGAAAGTAGAGTAAAGTAGTGAAACATCTACTTAAGAAGAGTCTATGAAAATTATTATGAAAGTCTCTATCAGTTAACATTTTTAATAAATATTATATTGAAACGTTTAAAAAAGCCAAGATCAGTTTAAGTACTCAATAATTTTAGAGAGACCAAACGCTAAGTTTTATTCAGTTATAATATGCATATTATTAATAAAATTTGAAATTTTATCATTATCAGTTTCAAAACATGTTTAAAAGTGTTGTTTTTAAATATCTCAGAAAACTTTTAAAACAATTTTAAAAAGTGCACATCACAATGATGATGCATAAAGTTTTTGCGGCTCTTTTATAAAAAATTGTTTTTATAAATAAGCAAAGTATATAACGTTTTTTTGTCCATATTATATATATATATATTTTGTGACAGCAGCAGCTTAAAATTTCCGGTTGAAATAGCTTAAAACTGACAGGCTGTTTCAAGCGCTGTCATGTTGGCCCACACGATGTGTTTGCCTCCGACATGTTGGTCGAGGTGTTGCATGAAAAAAAAAAAAAAAAACACAGAATCATATTTTTCCGCAAGTTTTCCAACTCAGAAATACGAATTAGTGTTGGGAAGTTGAGCCGTCGGCGATATATGGGAATGAAAAGAAATGTGCCGTTGCACGTATGCAAATGTGCCATAATGGTACCATAAAACAGCACTTCCAACTTGCAACTTGCAACATCCAACTGAGCATTGAGTATCGAGTACTCAGTATTGATTATCAGTTTTGCATACTAATAAGCGGGTGCATTGTTCCGACAATATCACTGATGGACGTCACGAATCGCGAGCCAAAGCCAACAAAGCGACAGCCGAACACCCAAATGTGTGTGTACATGTGTGTGTGTGTGTGTGTAAGTGTGTGTGTGTGTGTCTGATAGAGTCGTTGTTTCATTGTTTGCCATGGCAGCTGTTCTGGGCCGCAAGAAGGGAGTGCCTCGTTGCCGCACATTCTTTTTCGCCCTTATGCATAATCGTAGGGGTATTCCCAATTAAATATTTGCTCAATATCTTTATTTTTGTTGTGTATTATTTTTTTATTTTTATCAATATTCTTAAAATTAAATTCAATAATTTACAAAGCGTTGACAATTTGTATTAATCGAACTTTATTTCGCCAATTTCATTTTATCCTACTAATTAATTTTTTATAAAAAACGGATTTTCAACATTATTATCAGGTTAAATGAAAACAAATGCTTATTGAGGGAATACCCTGTTTTATTGATACTTGTAATAGCGGTGTGCACTTTGTTGTTTTATGTTTTTACAAGCTATACCCAGTAGTTAGTGGTAAGCAAAGAGTATTTTGATGTGGGGAAAATTGATTTAACATGCAAAAGAAGTTATTATTAAATCGATAAATTATATATATTTCTGATCAGCAGCTGAGTGAATCTAGGCACGTTCATCTGATTAATTTCCACGTATCTGTAATATCGATTAAAATCGAAAGCCGATTTGCATACGATATACATACATACATACCATTTGTGGGAATCTTCTATGAAGTCTTTCATCTCGCGAGGAATGTATTTTAGCTTAATATACAGCCAAATCATAGGGTATCTTCTAGCCGAGCATTCTTTCTGTATTTATTTTTCTTTTTTGATAAGTCTAGCGGCGCCCCAAAGCCTTTTTGGGCCTTTTGTTTGTCAAGGGGAGGCGGCGGCCGTTCCCCTTTTATATTTTTTTTTGTTTTTTGCGTTGCCGCCATCGTTTTTTTATGTTGTTATATATATATATATATATATATATATGTAAGTGTATATTTGTTGTAGTTTTGTTTCACTTTTCGGTTGCTATTTTGTTACATACTTTTTTGTATTGTATGTATTTATTTTTATCGGCTACTGTGTTAGTGTTGCTTGGCGGCGCTTCCGTTTGCTGCCTGCTTCCTGTGTTTTTTGTTTGTTTGTTTTTTTTTTGTTGCTGTTGCTTGTACATTTCCGTCATAGTCATAACAAGAGCAGCAAACAGCTGATAACAGACGCCACTCCCAACAGCACAGCAGAAGCTATAAAAAAAAGTGTTGGAGGGTTTGCTGTTCCGGCAACGGGGGCGGTTTTTTAGTGGGAAATTTAGCCTTGGAACAGGCATTGTTTTGACGCCCTTTTACATTTCATTGCGCCGCCAGACGGCTGTTCTTGAGTAGCAGTCAAAGCTTGGTCAAAAAGAATGGAACAGTACACAGAGAGAAAGGGGATTAGGAAGTGTCACGTGCCTCAGAAGAGACTCGAAATCAATAACCCTATTATTATCAATCATGAACCTGAGCATGACAGAACAAAACACTAAAACAACAAACCAATCAAATCGATATATATTACGTATGCTAAAACCCTAATCCTACTTCCAAACTCCATCACTTATTGAGCTGTCGGTGCCTGCCAGTTTGCCTAAAAGTTATTTGAGCTGCGAATTATTATTGCATTTGCCATTTGAATGGCAATTGTCAGATGAAAGATTTATGTGTGCCAATGTGTGTGTGGTGTGTGCGTGTGTGCGTGTGCGTGTGGGGTGTGTGTCTACGCGGCGTATGATAAATGCCGCATCAAAATTCGATTCGGAAATGAAATAACGGAAACGCTTCAAGCGATAATACAAATCAATTGACTACCCAGTAAAAAGTTTCACCTTCAAAAAACGCATGAAAAGTACATTATTTTGTCATATATATTTCGATAGGAATAAACCATTTTAATGATTTTATAATTACTTTAGTAAAAAAAAGTAATCGAAGATTTTATTTAATAAGTATTGTGTTTTTTTACATAGAATACCTAAATAACATTTAATTCTTGCTAATTACTTTAGTTAATTACTAAAGTTTACTTTATACATTATTTTTCTGTAAAAAAAGTAATCAAAGTTCTTATTTTTTCTACACAGTTTTATACACAGAATACTTAAGATTAAATTTATTTCTCATACATAAATTTCTTTAAATATTTTTAATACTAAAATATGCCAGGTTGTAATCTTTAGAGATGAGTTTTATCCAGTCTTTCGCCACTTGAGAGACAAACTCTCACGGGAAACTCATCAAAAATATTGCAGATCTATTTGCAAGTAGCTTTAATGGGTTTTGGGCAGTCAGTCAATCAATCAACCGGTTCTAACTGTTTTATTTATGTGCCCATATAAATATTAAGCACTGAATAGAAATGTGTAAGCAATTCTTTCTAGCAATTTTCCTGTTGGCTGCAACTCAGACAAACCCATGAAAAATTGGCAACTTAAGGGCTACAGTGAAATATATTTATGTGAAACGTTTGTGATGAATTCCCTTCAAGGATCCAGACACACATAAGTGCTTACACACTGATATGTCCTTGCAATATTAATGATGTCGATGCTTATGTAAATGTAAATGCAAACGAAAACAGCAAATCAAATAAAACAAGACAAAAAAATACACACACGCACACACAGAGTGTGTGTAGACAGCCTTTTGGGATTGCTTATCGAGCTTCAACTATTATAAAAGTTTGTGTTTTTTTCTTTCTTTTATAGACCAAAACGTTGAAGCTACTTTCTATAAAGATTCAAGTCTCTAATCTGAAATCAAAACGCTCTGCAAAAAAGAGGATAGAATAAACAAATAAGGATATGGAAACAAATACCAATACACATAAATATAAGTGTATGTGTGTGTGTGTGTGAGTGGATTCGCCGCATAGGCCGTGTTAAGGACGAAGTGGAACAAATCCCCAAGCTACACTTAAGGCATAAATCCAAACTCAATCACGCAGCAGCAAGGTGGAAGCCCATCGAAATACATATGTACACAGCAAAGTATTCACATACACAATCAAAATACTGAGACTGAGATAGTGTCGACACTGTGGCAGAGACACGGAGACACGGAGACACGGAGACGGAGTCGGAGACAGAGATAAACGATGTTGTAGCTGCCCCAAGTGTCTGCCTCTGATAGCACTGCGGTAATCATCGTCAGAGCATCATCAGCATCATCGGCATTAAGTCGGCTCTCCACCTCAGTGTTGCCCCCAAAAAAATGTTGATTTAGTTTGCGGCCAGAACCCGAGCGTTGTAAAAATGCCAACACACAACTCGACCGGATACTCAATGACATTTCAAGCCTGATTCAAGGACGTGCGAACGCAAACCAAAGCAAAGGCCAAAAATTAAGCTGCCTCCTTCCAAAAACCAACCACAACCACAACAACAACAACAAACACACACATTTTGCGGAGGCACAAGCCAGCTGCAGGACATCAACATGGCAAGGTGAGTCAGCTACTATGCCTTAAATAAACCAATCTCCTCAATCTTCAACATTCCAGTGCTCTTCGGCATTGTGCATATTTTTGTGTGCCACCTTCAAAATAAATAAAATAAGCAAGCCAAAATATATATTTAATATAAAAGAGGGAACAATTATATTTTTGTCTGCTCATTTTTCAATACTCTTCTAAAATTTAAATTTAAAATTGAAGCAGAAAAAAATGTTCAATTTTCCAACAAAAAATTCACTAATAGAAAATATATTTATTGTTATAAAAGTATGTCTAGTTATTTATTATAAATAATTTATTTATTGCATATAGAAAAATCACAATCTACAACAAATTCACTTATACAAAATATATTTTTTAATTTAAAGTTTGTCTAGTTATTTTTTATAAATAATTTTTTGTTGCATATAGAAAAATCAAAATCTACAAAAAATTCACTTATAGAAAATATATATTTATTAATATAAAATTTTGGCTAGTTAATTATTATAAATAAATCAAAACCAACAAAAAATTCACTTATAGAAAATATATTTACTAATATAAAAGTTTGGCTAGTTATTTATTATAAATAATTTATTTATTGCATATAGAAAAATCAAAATCTACAAAAAATTCACTTATAGAAAATATATTTACTAATATAAAAGTTTGGCTAGTTATTTTTTATAAATAATTTATTTATTGCATATAGAAAAATCAAAATCTACATAAAATGCACTTATAGAAAATATATATTTATTAATATAAAAGTTTGGCTAGTTAATATTTATTATAAATAATTTATTTATTGCATATAGAAAAATCAAAATCTACAAAAAATTCACTTATAGAAAATATATTTGTTAATAGAAAAGTTTGTTTAGTTATTTATTATAAATTATTTATTTATTACATATAGAAAAAAGATTTTCTACTGAATGGAATTTTTATAGCTGTATGGAAAAGCTATATTTACTAATATAAAACTTTGTCTATTTATTTATTATAAATAATTTATTTATTAAAAAAAGATTTTCTACTGAATGGAATTTTTATAGCTGTAGGAAAAGCTAATTGCTCAAAGAAATGCGTTTACCCTACATTTTTTTTATCATAACATTGCCTAATTTTGATTGTACAATATGTTATATATGCGTTACACATTTCGTGACAAAATTATAATACCCTTGCGTGCCGTCTAAAAGCAACGATGACTGGCAAAAAAGTTTTCAGTTCACTTGGCAAGAGAAAAGTGGCAAACATTTTATGGCGTTTTTGAACACAGCCAAACAAAGCCAAGTTAACATTTATCATGCCAACTGTGGACGTGTTTTTATGCGTGGAGTTTTGAATTGTGGGCAAAGATGAATTTCTTTGAATACAACAAGTTCAACACACAAATGCAAACATTTTTCTGGCCCAATCAAATTTAAAAACAACTTGATAGCATAAATTGTAGACAGAATAATAAATCAAGAGTTCTTTATGAACAGCATTGAAGACTTATCTGAATTAAGTGTGTCTAGCTTAAATCTGCAGGTATTATTAAGTTTTAAATTTTAAGTTTAAGCTACCCTAATACCTATTTTAATTAAATTTATTAATAATTAAAACAGGGACAAAGAAAGACAAGCCGAGCACTGCTCAGCTGGCTTCTCAATTTACTCTTTAAGCTGTTTTCAAAAATACCTTTTAAAAATTGAAAACCAGAAAGTTTTTCTAGGTAGTAGAAAAATGTCTGAATACACGAAAAAAAAACTTTACATTTTTATTTTTCTATATATATTTTTTGTACCTTATTCATATTCAAATTTCTGATTCTAATTCTAATTTATTCTCACGCTTTTTGCATTAATTTCTTGCTATTTTCTTTGCATATTTCTGTTTTCTTAATCAGATTAATTTATTTTACTCCTAAATCATGTTTTCAGTTTATTTTCTTTGACACGTTTATTTGTATTAAATTTAATTATTCCGCTCAGTAGCTAAATATTATTATTATTTGCACAAAATCGACTTACCGTAAATATCTTTGGTTGGTCACAATTTGAAGGCATCTTTGTTATTTATTAATTAAATGCCAGCATGGCATCCACAAATTGATGTTGCAGCAAATTGCATTCAAGCAAATTCAGCGAAAAGCGGCAAGCTGCTAGCTGCTACCAGCTATCTGCTACCTGCTACCTGCAACGTGCAACTTATGGCCACAACAACAACTTTGACTATGTTCTAATTAATTTTGCTATCTGGAGGTGTATGCAACTGGCCGAAGGCAGGGTAAAATATCTATTCAGCTGTGTCTGCAATTTTATCGGTTTTGGCTAAGAGCTCAGCAGGTGATATTTTGGCTACAGGCATCTGGCATAGTTGGTAAATGTGTTTGATTTGCGGCATATTGTGAATAATCGAGAGCAAGTGGCTCCACACACAGAAATGGCCATTTCCACTGGGATGTTAAAATGGAATATTTATGGCAAAACATACTTTTGTTGAGTGTTTTATGGATGCCCTTTTGCCATCTATTTGGGAACTCAAAAAACAGTTCTAATTTTTCCGTTTGACGTAAATTAGAATTTTCATATATTTTTAATTTAAAGTTTATTCTAAAAGCATTTATAAGTATATTTAAAAAATATGATTTCCTTTTCAAATATTGAGTTTTTACAACATTGACTTTTTATGGGGAACATTAAATAAATAAAAAAAATAGTTTACCACAAGTGAGGATATTTTATGGCTAGCAGAGGAAACTATAAATAAATAAATAGCAGTAATAGCGAAAATTTCACAACGGATGAGGGGCAACTTCAATCATGGCCAAGTCGCCAGTTGCCAAGAATTTCACGGCCAAACAGTGCAGCGTCAGCCAATTGCAAAATTTGTGGGTGTGTGTGTATGTGTGTGTGGGTGTGTGTGGGTGTGTGTGTGTATATGTGTGTGTTTGTGGGTGTATGTGTGGGTGTGTGTGTATATGTGTGTGTCTGAGTTTGTCAGCGACTGCAACTAAATGCTTTATATGCAAACGAATGGACAAGAATAACACGAACAGAAAAGGGGGGCAGAAGCAGCAGCAGCAGCAAGTGGGTGGTTGGGTGGGTTGAGTGGGTGGTGTTATTGTTCTAGCGAGGTCAAGTGAACTGTTGGCGCAGCTGTCAAATATGGTGGCCCATTGGGGCTAATGTTGACCATGTCTGGCCATAAGTTCTACGATTCCCAATAGCTGCAGACCCTTTTGCTAGACAGCTGACGGCGCATGAATTCAATTGAGTTCAATTTCTTGTTAGTTTCAGGTCTTTAGCCTTTTATGGTGGTGCTGCCTCGGCCTTTAATATGGCTTCAAGGCGCAGCTGATATGCCTGTAATTATGCCCCATTCCCCTCCCCTTTGAGACACTGGAAAAATTGCCAACGGATGTGGATAGATTTCCGGCGCGTGGCAAAGAAAAACAAAAAAAAAAAACAGACTGAAAAGTTGTTTGTCATTAATTTATTTTCGCTAAGACAACAAAGGGATAAAAACACAAAAAAAAGGCGTGCAGTTTTAAATTTCATTTAATGCCTCATATATACCACACACACACACATATATATATATATATATATATATATATATATATGTTTATCTACTTTAGTCTCTGGCAAAACAAATAAGCAAAGTGGGCGTTGTTTGTGTAAACAGGTGAAACTTTGTCATATGACAAATTTGTTGAGATAATCGTGGGTGGCTTAAGATATTTCTAGATCTTAGTAAGAGTGAAAAGTACACACAGAATACACTTAAAGAAAATCAGCACAGTTTTGCTGTCAAGGTCAACTCTTTTTATTAATATATTAGAAATTTAGTTTTCTACAACGAAAGTTTGTTTCGTTCTAAAAACTAGAATATTCATTAATATTTATTTATTTATTTCTTTACAATTTTATTACAATTACATTTTTCACATATTTTTAATTTAAAGTTTTTTTTTTAAAAGCATTTATAAGTACATTTTAAAAATATGATTTCCTCTTCAAATAGCCTAATGCGAATTTTTCTCAAATTAAGTACAAAATTTCAAATTCAGAGTATTTTGTTATTTTGCAAAGTATTTTTCAATTAGTCTTTTTTCCAGCAATTAAAATTGTTTAAAACAAACTTTTATAAGTCGAATTTGTATGCTCGCAAATGCTGAAGATTATTATTTTTAATTAATTTAATACATCTATATTTATATTTATATTTATATTTTTAATTTATGCATTAGAAAAACCTTCTACTGGGATTCTCAATCGATAAACTTGGTTTTTAAGCTGAGGTGCAGTAGAAGCATTTTATAGTAAACTGACTAAATGAAACCGATGAACATTTTCAAATCCAGCATAGACCTAGGGGTGTTGGGTTAAAAAAAGAAGTAACTAGAACTACAACGTTAATATATAGAAATATATTCCACACCAAAGTTAAGGCTATATCGATTTCAAAATAAATTACAACCAGCTGTAAAAAGCCCTTTAAGCCATGTTATAAATTTTCTTAAAGCTGCTTCGGTAATTTCAACAAAATTGATAGCAGATGAGAGAAAACTGCTCAAATGTAAGCGTATTTAGATAGTCAAATGAGATAAAAAACTTTAACTAAAATGTGTAGTCAAAAAAGAGCATTTTGTAAAGGAAAAACAGGCCAACAAATGGAATGCGTCCAAAGAGGAGCTCGATTTAAGCCATGGTCAAACATAAAAAGCTTATGGTCAGCAGCCAAACCCGAAGGAATGATTGCGATTCCCATTTGGGTGCCACTAAATAGATAGACCGTAATTGGAACGCATCCATCGGAGTAGTCACAATTGCAACATAAGCGAATTACACAGCTGAGTTGGTTTTGACGGATGCCAGGAATATGAAAGGATTATGATTGGCATTGCCAATCGCATCAGTTGTGCGTGTTGTCTGTGTGTGTGTGTGTGTGTGGGTATTAATCATACGTATTTGTTATACCTCTCCGGCTATTCCCTCGTGTCCATTGTCTATCGATTATTGCTCACCTGTGAGTGCCTCAAAGCAAAGATTAATTGGCTTTGCCACGGGGCTTCCGAATACGATCCGTTCACTTCCCTTTTTCTATTTCCTGTTTTTACCTTGGTGTTGGATTTTCAGTTTGTTACATGTCAGTTTGGATTATTAGCAAACTTTTGCACTTTTCCGTATACACCTCAGGATTATGAAAACTCAGCTGCTCAAAATGTGTTTTGCCAATCGGAGAAAAAGAAAAAGCGCTTTTTGATTTGTGTTTGTGTCTTTATTTTAATTTTTGATATATTAACTTGAAAACCAGTCAGATTAAGGAAATCCCCATCTCTGATTTCTTAAGCTGCTTTTATTTGAATTTTTGAAATTTTAACTTGATTTAATATGATGCGTTTTTTGACAAACTGAAATTCATTGAGAACAAAACGTGTCTCTGTAAAATCGATGTATTTTCAGCATTCAATAATGTAGGAAATGTGTTTTTCATTTGAAATCACAATCAAAATATTTGGCTAAACAGAAAAGTTATTATGAAGCCAAAATGGCAATTAGGGCAAACATGAAACGAATTTCAAATCTGCATATGCAAAACGAAACGAAACGAAATCAAAAAAGGCACAAATTTTGTTTGGCCAACAAAATGGTAGAATTTGTCATATATCCAGTTCAGAGAGTCGAAAATGTGAGCAACGAGAATTCAATTTTCCGGTTCAGTTAAATTTAAATTATTTTCATTTGATTGAATTTGAATTGATGCGTTCTCAGCAGACCCAATTAATTCCATTCATCCAGCCATAGGCATTTTCTCCGTACGTAATTTGAAGTTGCATTTTGACCTTCTTTTTTAGATTTATCATCATCAGCAAACTGCTGCATGTGTGTGTGTAAAAGAGTGTATGTTGTGTATATGGTCACAGATTCAGCTATATGTGCTTGTATTTGGAAATCGTCCCAGTTACGTCGCAATTGTCGCTTTCATTAGGCCTAACACAAATCCGTTGCGCTTCGCTTGATCCTGCACTAAATTCCAGCTGGGCTGTAAGTAAACCAAGTCCAAAGTACATTTATATTGCGAGGGTTGTTCAAAATGTATCTGCTAGTTAACAGAAATAAAATCGATATTAACTATCTGATGGGTTTCGAGCTATTAGAATAGAAAGCTGCCTCAAATATTTTAAGGATTTTCTTTTAAATTTATTTATATTTGTAGTTAGCCAGAATCAAAATGGGCTAACAGAAGATTAAACTGTCTCTTAGACTATGCATTTTATTTATATAATTTTAATTAACTATTTATATGTATAAATCAAGAAATCTATTTTCGTTAAATTCATAATATTTTGACTTAATATTTTAATAATGTTTTACAATGTTTGATTGCTTTAAAGTAAGCCTAAGATAATATATAACTTATATATATTCTATAATAGGGATTAAAAAGAATAACATAAATATTATTTACAATTATTATTATTATATATTTACTAAATTTTACTTTTTAAATAATCTTACAAAATATATGTACATAATTTATGAATTCACATTGTCGATAATATTTTATTAAAAATTATTTTACATATATATTGTATTCAAGTAAATAAATTTTGATGCACAAATAAATACTTGATATATATTTAGATTTTATTTTCATTTCATAATTATATACTCAACAATTTGTATAATTAAAGGACAACCCATGATTTTACCCATTTGCACATCTGTGGTCGAGTGTATTTGTGACTCTGGGTGTGTATTTGAGTGGTGTGCGTGTGTGTGTGTGTGTGCTTTTGTGTACATCCTTGTAGGTTCATTAAGAACTCCCATTTGCAGAGTATGTTGCTCGAAAGGCACCACAAAAATGTATGCTAAAATCGTTTTTGTTTAGCATTTTGCTAAAATTTCAATTTTAGCCACAGGAGACGAGTCATTTGGCCATTTCACGAATGTTTTGACTGTTCTCCTTTGTTGTTGTTACTTTTGTTGTTGTTGTTGTTACTGTCATGACCAACAACAATTAACGCAGCGTGTCCTGCAAAGTATGCAAAGAATATTTTAAGGGTTGCTTTCTCAAGAGTTTTGGCCATGAAAAAAAAAACACAAAAAGAAATATAGAAATTATGCAGGAAAAATAAAGGCGTTAAGTGCCTACAAAAGATCAAGTCAAAAGAAAATTTTGGGCCAAGTTGCTCTTGTGTTTTTTTCCTGCTGCACGCGCATTAGCGTAAAAGCATGAAAACAACAACAAAAAAAAGAAATTAACAGGCACATAATAAACTTAACTTTTTCGTCCTTTTTTTGTTTTTACGAAGAAGTAGAAGGCTTAAAGCGAAGCTGCTTTAAGGGATCCAACCAAAAACACTCTTTGCCTGACACCTTTTCTGTTGCCCTTTTTTTTTTGGCAAATGACAAAAGGTCAGCCAGGTTGAAATGGTAAAGCGATTTAGTTGTGGGAAAATAGCTTAAAAATAAGCTTATAGAGAATTTTATTCAGGCTGAGTTGCAGCTGAAATTACCAAGAAGGGTTTTAACTGTTTATCCAGATTTGAAAAAAAATAAAAACTTATTTAACAAATATTAATGCTGATCAAACTGACACACATTTAAATAAAATACCTAGAGAACAATCAGTCAAAACTTTGTTTAATTAAATATTTATTTTAATACTTTTATACTTTAATTATAATAAGCAGAAAGTGGATTTTAAAGCTTGTATCTACTTAACTTATCAGGAATTGTATTATATGTTGAGTGCCTACTTTGGGGCGAATAAAGAGCAATCAACATTTTTGCCCCGAATTGGTTTTTTCAGCTGCTGCTGCTGTTGCTGCAAATGAAAAGTTTAAGTGGAAACGGAAATGGCAGCCAAACCGAGGCAGAGCACCAAACATAGCCCAACCAGCAACCAACGCCTCCGTCTCCCCGTCAATTCGCTCCTTTGGAGTCCATTTCACCGGCTGCTATTGAAACGCAATGAGGCGTTTGTTTTCCTTCGCTGCGGTCTGCAAAATGAACTCGTTCAGTTCCCAGAACCCAAACACTAAACCCCAACAACAAATACTCCGCATCCTCCGCCTCCTGCGCCACCACATCCAATGTATTCCTTCGTCGCGTTAGCGTCACTTATTTTTCCTTTCGCCCATTTTGCCAATGGAATGTTGTGCCAAATGGAGTCCTAACGTTTAATGAAGACATTTACTTATAGATACATATATATATAAAAAAAATATATATATATATATATGTACATATATATATATATATATTCCTTAGTTTTTCGCTGTTGTTTTTTCATTAAAAGTAAAATGAATGAGCATTTTGTTAACAGGAAAATGGGTGTAATTAATAATGGACTAAATTAAATAGAAAGGAATAGAAATTTGTAAAATTCATGTTAATGCCAAAGTATATTATTATTTATTAGAAATTTGAGTTACTAATTAAATAAGTAGGTTAATTGTACATTTTTATAATTAAAATTATTATAGTTAATATTTATAAATATTTTAATAATTGCATAGCTACTTCTAACCGGAAAGATAACATTGAATAAATTCTGCTAAAGTTAGAATTATCAAATTTTTTAATTAAGTTTTTCAGTTTTACTACTTACCTGTTTTTATAAAGTAAAAAAATAATAAAAAACAGTCTTAGTATAGTGCAAATAGCGCAACTTTTGCTAGAGGGAATTCTCTGTTTGAAAACTGCAGTAAATCGTTTCGATATGGCCTAATGGCCATCAGAACCATCTGTTCCCTAAATGGAAACTAGCCAAACACGGCCAAAAGAGACACTTAATGCATCAGGCCATTTACTATTTGGCTAACAGGTCACAGAGGAACTCGGGTAGGCAGCAAACCGACCTAAACAAATACGAAAAAGATATTCTGCCAACAAATATTAACCGATTAAAATATGGCAAACATTTTAAAAACTTAAAACAGCAGCAAGCATAAATAAGAAGTTGGTTTACTGAGCTCTTAAATTAAATAACTTAAAAACTAAACACTAATTGCCTTAATTAAAACTTAAAGCTGAAATAAACTCACAGCAGCAAAATATCAAATAAATAAAACTAGCTATAAATGAATTTATTTTAAAAATAATTACCTAGCTTATCTGTAATTACCCATTAGAATTTAGAAATTCAATTTCTATTTTGTGCTCAAGCGTAAATCAAATATTTTGAATTTTATAGAATTTTCAATTAAACATTAAACAGCTTATTTTGCATGTGGCTCAGTTGAGTCATTAAATTGAATTTAGTGCGTACATAAAATTGATTTTCGAATTAAAATTGTTTGCAATTTTAAAATGAGCCAATTAAGAGCAATTATTGCTAGCAAAGTGGCTACAAATTAATTATAAACAATTAACACGGCCAGCCAACACTTGTTCGCATTATTGCAAAAAACGGATAAGAAAAAATGTTGCCAAGAATTTTAAATGCTGCAATCAGATACTTGGATGCTGGGATGGGATTGGTTGGCTACGTTAACATTTCCATTTCACGACATTAAATGCCCTACAAATCCCAGCGAGACGACCATATTTTAAGCTCACGGCTGCGGACTCCGAGCTAACGGCTCCTGGCACTGACTCTACCCCCTGCCACTGCCACTGCCACTCCCCCCCGCTTCTGTTCCTCCGGCTGTCTGCGCTGCTATCTGCTATCTGCTGTCTGTGCATACAAATAACTCATTATAAAGCAAAACAAATTGTGGCAAACATTTCAAAGCGTAATTCCAGATAGAGTCGCCCCTCGGAAACCACAGTAAAGTGACAATAGTAATGCGAAATTAACGCTGTGTTTTGTTTGTCTTAAAGTTACTTCGATATTTTGTCTAGCTTAACTGCAAATGACACTGGCTGAAAGGCGCATTTAATTTATACAATTTATCTTCAAAGAATGTGGCAACACAGATTTTGATATATTTTACACTATTTATTTTTTATGAGATTATCGAAACAGCTTTAATATTAGCAGCTATTTGAGTTTATTTAGTGAATAATATAATACATATTATTGCTTTAAAATATTTAAAGTATATAAAATTATTTTTATATATTTAAAAATAGCTTAACTTTAATTTGAGCAAGTCTGATTATGAAAATTTACTATTATTATTTTTATATATTTAAAAAATAGTGTTGCGTAAATTTAACAATGATTTTTAAAACTTTACTTTTAATTATTGCGTTGAATTTTAGCAATCATATTTTTAACAATACTTTCAATTAATTTAATAAATCACATTTTTCACAATTCTTTCAACCTGTTTCAATTAATTTAATAAATCACATTTTTCACAATTCTTTCAACCTGTTTCAATTAATTTAAGAAATCACATTTTTTACAATTCTTTCAACCTGTTTCAATTAATTTAAGAAATTACATTTTTCACAATTCTTTCAACCTGTATCATTTAACGCTTTCATAGCGAAATATTCTTGGCTTATTCAGTGGTCAAGTAATTTGAGTTATTTAAACTGCGCTTGCGGTTAAATTAACGTGATTTATATAAATTTATCGCACTGCAACCTCAACTACACCCTGATATCCCCATTTCACGTCTCCTTTTCTTTGCCTGGCTTTTGTTTTATTTTTGTGAAACAGTTAACATGGCTGGCATTTGATGTCAGCTTTTGGTTGGCTTTTGGTGCACGTTAAAATGAAATTTTTCACTGGTTTTCGCTCATTTTTTCTTTAGTTTTTGTCATTTTCCGCCGAAAATTCCGTTCAAATAGCATAAAATCCTAAGGATTTAAATGCTTTTAGCGTGATTTTTGTTCTTATTGGCTTGTTATAAGAACGTGAGCTGCCGCATCGATTTATTGTTATTTTTTTCTGCACTTACCTTTTCTTTATTTGTTGGCCACAAGGCGCGTGCTCCGTTGCACAGTTGCTATATATAAATATATATATATATAATTTGATATATATTTTTAAGCACGGTTTCCCATTTCGAGCTGCTCGGAAGGAAAACATGATGCGATAACCGATTGACACACAATATAAAATCAGAATTGAAATTAATTTAAATTATACAACTTGACTTGCTGCTATCTTCCACAAATATTAAATCAGTCGAATGCCTGATTAAGCTGGCAGACATTTAAATTAATATAATTAAATGCTCCACTGATTGCACTCGCATTATGTAACCAATTAGCAATTCTACTTGTCATACAAATGGCAAAGTCAAGGTCGTTTCACAACGAAAAAAGTTGACCTTTTCAAGGCAGTGGAAAGGCTTTTGAAATGACCAATAATTTACATTTTTTTTATGGGCGTTGACACACAAATACTAAGTATCTTTTGGCAAGTGTTAAACCAGAAAAACAGTTGGAAAAAACTGTTGTTTGGACAAGCTCGTTAGTGGGTGGGACGTGACTCAACTTTTTCAAAGACCTTATTCAAAATCGCACAAAAAATTGAGTGAGTCAAAATCAAGATTGTGCTTTGAGGAAGTTTATAACTTTTTATTAAGATTCTTTATTAATCTTTATTATTCTATCAATGAGCATCGCAATATATATCGAGTTGTTATCGATTTTTTTATTACCCCCCAAATGAAGAATTGCTTTATTCCAAAGGCATTTATATTTTAAGGTTAGCAAATATATTTGAGGCTTTGAAATTGTGCACATTTATAAGGCCTATCGATTCACAGCGCTGAGGTGTAATCGATTTATCAATGACCCTCAAACTAATTTTATTTGTAAAAATAGAAATAGTAATAATGCCATAATCTTAAAGAAACTACATTTCAAATGTGTCTGAATGCAGGGCGTCCACATGGCGTATGAGTCATAAACGAAAGTACTCAATTCTCGCTTAAATCAAACACAAATCGATTAATCATGAGCTCAAATTACTGTGCATAGATAAATTAGATGAAAGTGATACGGCTATAATTAAAGCTTAGCTAATAAGGGGGGGTTGAAATGTGATTAAATTTGGGTGGGGCACTAAATAAACTGTTGCACTTTGTCCGATTGAAAAATGAGCAGCTCATGTTCACAAATTAGAAACGTTTATTTGCCTGACAGTTTGGGATGAAAGCTTATTAAAATTCGCATTAAATCGAATGGGATTAATTAAAATAAAAACCAGATTTTATCTGCATTTCATTTTAGCGTCTATAAATATTTTTGCGTAAAAATTGATTACTCCATAAAGTGTGTCTGAAAAGTAGAAATAAAAGCAGAATTTTCCCGTTTCTAGTTTCAAGAAACTGTTTTTGCGACTTTGTTTATCAGAATACCTTTTTTTTACAGTGCCCACACACATTTTTTTGAATGATTCGCAGACCCTCGCATAAGTCGGAGGCAAGCAAAACAAATAAAAGGGGAACTCGACTTCTGTGCAATCAGTTGCCAGGAATTCATTAAACGCCGGACAGACAAGGAAGTGGGCGGAGTAAACAGAACTGGGCTGGTCAAGGATTTTGTGCCCGTCAGATGTGTCCATCGTTTAGTAAATGTCTGGGATTAGTTGTGTTGATGCGATGTCAATGCCTGCCGGGGCAATTTGGGGGAGAGCAGACTGCAATCTGCTTGGCTTTTATCTAAGGACGGCTTTGTCATCTATCAGTTGGCAGTTGGCAGCTGCTCTTCTTGCCTCCAGGTGCGTCGCGTATCCCGTTTTATTTCATTTTTTTTTACACTCAGCTTGGGCTGCCTTTTGTCGGCTTCGCATTGTTGGCCGCCTTCAATTTTGCTTTTCTTTGCGCAGGCAATTAAAGTCAGCGCCGCATTTTGAAGCCGTCGTTTTAAGAGCTGCAAATTAAAATGTGCATTTTTTATGAGTTGCGCCCAGTTCAAAAATTCGATTCAGCCAACTTTGCTGTTTGTCATTGAGCTTAAATAGGAAAAGTTTCGCTCTCTCTTTCTCTCTCTTATTCTCTAACGCGATGCGACACGTCCATTTCTATGTAATTGCACCCCGCACCGTGCATCCTCCAACCACTCTGCACCTCTTCAGCGGCCCCTCCTGTTGTCACTTAACGCGTTGCTTGCTGTAAATTTTTGTTCATGCTTTTGCTCTCATTATAAGTCAGCAACACTTTTTCTATCTATAATGAACAGCATGACAAATGATTTGCAGTGGGGCCAAATTAATGTTTTACAGGCATTGAAAAAAAAAATCTTCTTTTTTTTTTTATTTGTTTTTTATTCATAATTCTTAAGTTTTTCGTTTGTTTGGTTTTTTTTTTTATTTTTTTAGTTGATCTTCATTTTTATATCTAGAAAACTGCTCTCTGCGTTGCAGCACATAAGAAATATGTTGTTATCGATAAGTTTCCCCTTGTGCGCAATATAATCGATAGCAACTAGAAACCGCGAAGAAAGAAAAGCGTCTTTCTGTGTGTTGATCCACTGTGCGTTGTGCAAGAAGCTGTTTAGGGAAGAGGGCATCATTATTGCAGCAAGTTGCTGCTGTCATCATCATCAAAAAAAAAAAAAAAAAATACGCTGCTGCTTTTGCAGCTGTGGCAAGTGTTATTTAGAATTGACTTTAACGTTGCGTCCTTGCCTTGGGTGGTGGGTGGTTTGTTTATGTGTTGGTGGGTGGAGAATCTTAATCAGCATTGCGCAACAAATAAAACTTGACAGCAACAAAACATTCCATTTCGAGTCGTCCGTTTTGATGTTGTCTTTTCAGTGTTCAGTTTTATTGCATCAACTGCAGCCACACTTGTCAGAATATATTTTACAATTATTTATAAAATTATTTTACATTCAACACACCAACATTAAATCCTTTGCTTGTTAGCAAATAATGTACAATTATTTAATTAAATGAAGTCCGCCTCTTTCTTGTCTTAATTTAATTTGTGCGCTCGTTAATAATTATTAAAATGAGTTTGCCTAAAGCCAAGCGAAGGGTGAAATTCAGTTTGTTTCGAGACCAGCTAAAAAGCTGAATTTGGGATTAGGTTTTCTGCCCATTTCTGAAATTTACAGTTGAACGCATTTGATGAGCTTTAATGGATTTTATTGCAAAACTCGTAAAACCGTAATGAACGTAATTAAAGGATGCCCACAGGCGAACGGGCTTAAACAGCATCAAAAGGAGTTGTTTAAATATTCAGCTACTTCTATAATCTAATTGCTTTTTTACCCAAAAGGAAAACAATTTTTATGTACAAGGCTTAAGGCCATAGCTTAACGAGCCTTAACTTGACCATTTGCAAGGCCATCCTAAAAGTATGCTACGTCCAAAGACAAGGTCAAGCCAACAGTTGTGTAACTGTTGTTCGCTTTGAACGGCATTGTTCTGCATTAATCGATAGCTGCAAATGTGCTTAATGTCATTTTTTCCTATATAATTTAGTCGAATGATATAAGTATATATTGATTTTAATTAATAAGAATTCAATTTGTATTAAATTTTTTTTAGTAAAAGAAACACAAAGTGCTCTTTGAGCGCACTCTTATATTTGGCTGCCTTTCTCAGCTTTAACCGCTATTATCAAGCCAAATAATCGGTAAAATAAAATACACTTATTATTGAGTCTGATTGAATTGTAATTCATTTATTTTTACATATAAAATAAGTTAAATGATTTCAAAGTGAGATTCCTAACAATTTATTGGCTGATTTCGTTTTGTGGCTAGGCAGTTGCTTAAAATATAAATATTTAGAGTGAAAACAGCTTTGCTGGCATCACTGTTAGCTGGTCGTGGCCAATTTAACAGTGCGCCGTCGCCGTCGCTCACTCCAAGCCAACTGGCAGTACGCTCAGTTCCAATTGGAAGAACGGGCGAGCAAGACGCGGTGCTGACGACAACCAAAATCGTTCAAAATAAAACATATATTATCTTTCGCATTGTTTTTTGCGTACAGCCAATGCAACAGCGCATTCGCATACGCATTAAAAGAAAGCAAAGTTTCCAAATAACGGCAACGGTTGTGTGCATGGAGGGCGTTTAGTCTAATTGGATGAATGAGCGAGTGCCAAAACAAAGAAAGAAAACAAAAGCAAAAGCAGCAGGCAGGCAGCAGCAACAGCAACAAATCCACGTACTTGAGTGCTGCATGTCATTGTGTGCGCGTGTGTAATAGTGTTTGTGCTTGTATGTGCGTGGTCTGTTTATATTTGCACGTGTGTGCGTGCTAAAAAATATTATTGCTTAACCCTAGCAAAATAAAATCATGTATAATGATTTGCTGAAAAAAATTAAAAATTTCATACAAATCTCTAAATAGAGAAAACACGTGAAAATTGTGAAAAACGCTGTGAGGAGCGGTGAAAGTGCAGCCAGTAGCAGCAACAAACAGTGAGCGAGAAAAGAGCTCGAAAAAAAGAGTGAAAAGCAAATTTTTGCCACCGTCAACTTCTCTTTCTCTTCGTGTTTGCGCTGTATGTTTGTGTTTTGTGTTTTTATTTTTGTTGTTTCGCTTTGACGTGAAGTGGAAGTGGAGTAGCAACAAACAACTTCCACAAGGAGAAATGTAAGTTAATTAATTTTTTGTGTTTTAAATTTAAGCCTGCTAACAAAAAAAATTGGTAAATGTCGTCATCACCGTCAAATCAGTTGCCAGTTTTTTTTTTATCATTTTTTTTATACTCGTTGCGCTTGCAAAACTTGTGTTGTTTGATTTTGTATTTTTTATTTGTGTTGTGTTTCATTTTGTCTCAATGGCCGATGAAGACAAACGCAAATACTCACTTTGCTCTCTCGCTCTCTATCTCTCTCAATCGATGCCACTTGCTTGGTGAGAGCTAGAGATGAGCGGCGATATTTTTAGTCAATCCTAGTCACACAACATAGTCAAAGTGTGTCAGAAAAATAGATAATAAATATATTTAAATTAGCTTAATAAGTTGCGACTAAAAGTAATAATATTTACTACAAGCTAAATCGAAATTGATATGCTTGTGAAATAATATTTAGATGATATTTATCGGAGTCACGGTGGCAGCTTTGCCATCTCTATCGAGCGAGACTGGTAGAGCTGTTCTCACAAAAACAGGCGTCAGCTGTGCGCCTTCAATCGTTGTTTGTTGTTGCTTTTGCGCGTTCATTTAGCACGTTTTTTTTCTTCGTTTTTTTTTCTTGGTCAAAATACAAATAAATAATATGCAAAGTGCGAATGTGAGTGCAACTGTAGCCATACTATTTAAATAAAGTCTGCTAATTGACTTTACGCTAACAAAACAGTTCGACAACAAAAAAAATTCATTTTTGGTTTGAGAATGTGCGCAAACAAAGCAACTCAAGTGTAAAATGAAGTGCACAAAAAGAGCAAGAAAAACCAAACGTATGCGTTTTAAGCAATAATAACTTTTTATTATGGTTGAAGCAGCTGAAAGAACAAAAGAGGTAACAACAACAAAAACAATTCACCTTGCCGCAGTTTAAATCTTTTGCGCTCAGCGCAGTGTTGCCAGACTGGCAAAAAACCGCGCGTTTCTCTTTATATTGTTTTTTAAGCGAATATCGCTTCAAAAACAAGCATCAAAATTTTACCCAGCTGTGAATTAATTCAACAAACATAAAACTGCTAAATCACTTTACCCTTTTGCTTTATGTTAAATACATAATACATAAAATGTATTTTGGTTTGTTTGTAGATTGAATAGCATTAAATTTGGTGCATTGCTGGGAGTCCATCGTTCAGTTGTTGACATTGAATTTGAATGGTGAGCGTGTGTTTGAGTGTGTTGTGTGTGTTTGTGAGTGTTTTTGTGTGCTTCTGATTACATTTGTATTGAATATCCACCGTACACTTGTAGACTGTATTTATATAAGGCTGCCTGTTAAATTACATATTTAATGCTCGCCACTCAAAGTGCAATAATTGCACATGAACCCGCCGACCAGTTTACGCCGGCAGAGCACCCTCCCCACATCATCCCCCCCGGTAGCTGCTGCTGCACGTTTCACCTGTTAATTGTTATAATGTTCATCAGTTAACGCTATTTTGTATTCTGATTACACTAACGTTTAATATTGTGTTTATCTTTTGTTATTGAATGTTTCCGTTTTGTTGTTTCTACATCTATTTATGCATACATAATTTTGGTATATTTCCGTATTTTGTTTTCGAATTTTTGCCAGTCAGCGAAACGAGCACTTAAATGGACACACCCCACCTCACTTATAAAATGTCTATAAATTTTTATTAATTACAATTACAACACCTATGCGAATATTTCTCATAATTTTCTTTGTGGCTTTGGCAGCCGCATCTGGTCGAGACGCTTCTACTGGGTGATTCACTCTAAACAAACTCATTATAAATTTCGAATTTATTCACATTATTTGTGATGATAATGCGATTGTTGTTCGCAAAACTTAGTCAGCCTGAACCAGTTGCGCGTTTTTGATAAACAAATGTTTGTATTAATTGTTTACGATATTTTTTTCCCAAGAACTTCCATTGAATTAATAATAAAAATACTTGTTAATGGATTAAAAAGTATCAACCTTCTACTAATCTTCCAGAAACTTCTATAATATTATTATTAAATATACAAAATTGGCTAATGTTCTTATTTTATTTACTTTCGTATTCATAAGCACTGATATAAAATCAAATTGTGTGATTTAATTGATTACTTGGCGTTGATTGCTAAGTGCAGTCACATTGTCAATTAGAAAACCACAACAAAGGCAAATTCAAATCGATTTATGTCCAACAAATCGAAAGCCCGAACACAAGGTGAATGAATTGTTGTCCCATATGGGTTGAATAGAAAAGCCCTTTAATTATATTTACACATAGCTAAACTAAAAAAAAAAAACAAACAGAAACTCGTGCTTAATGTGAACATAAACAAAAGCAAAACAAATCGACACGACCTGCCGTAATAGGTTCCCCCCAGCTACAACAACAAAAACAATAACAACAACAATATCAACAACATTAACTACAGCAATAGTAAAAACATTAGCTACAACAATCGCCACATGATTGTTTGCTTTGAGGGCTGCGCAGCAAATGAAAAATATATAATTCTGCCTTTATTTGAATCGGACTATTGACTTTTCTAGAAGTTGAAAGTTGTGACTAACATTTTGTTTGATATGCCTCAACTTTTCAAGTGTATTTTAGTGTTTTTTGGAAATGCAAAGCATTGTATATAGATATATATATATATACATATATAAAATATATTATTGCTCATTATAAGAACACGATTTGCTGTCATGTTCCCCTGTCTTCCAGTTCAGTTTCAGCTACACATTTTGATATGATCAACACAAATTAGTAAATTAAATACTTCGTCTAAAGAACATTTTTATAGCTTGCATAATTTTATAATTTCATATATCTTCAATATATTTTGTTTGTCTTTTGATTTGTTTATCTTGTTTTTTTTGCTAATTATTTCCAACGAAAATTGTTGAAATATTCCAAACTAAACGTGTTAATTAACAGTTTATTGTGTAAAATAGTACAATAGTTATTTATTGGCTTGTCTAAATGCATTCCCAAATTATATGGCTCATTTTATGGTGATAAACCATGCTCCGCTGATAATTAAAACATATCAAAAACATTCTCATTGTGAATAATATAAATTATAATTATTATACCTTCCCAGAAAATGTTGAACTACATTTGAACTATTTTATTAACTGAAGCTATATATATTTATAGGACAAATCGCTTAGTTTTTTAAGTAATACAATTTTTGATTTACATTTTGCAATTATTTTTACAGCATCTATGAATATTATTAATTTATGTAGATGTGAGCTGTTATATGGCAGGGTATTTCTAATATGTAAGATTGCGATTTAAATCAAATGCAAACATATATCTTATAGCTTAATGATATTCCACAGCTGTCAGCTAGCAGTATGAAAATAGCTGATCAGCTGATCAGATGATTTAAAATGAATGCGTTCCAAGTACTAATGCACCCTGCCAGGTGAAACAACCGCAGTTGATAAAGCGTGTGTGTGATTTTTTGTGTGTATCTTATTAACGCTCATTAGCGTTGCACAAATGTATCTCTCAGATA
The DNA here is from genome assembly GCA_037043605.1 of Drosophila multiciliata. Classification (NCBI taxonomy): domain Eukaryota; kingdom Metazoa; phylum Arthropoda; class Insecta; order Diptera; family Drosophilidae; genus Drosophila; species Drosophila multiciliata. The sequence continues at coordinate 9,435,024 of JBAMBF010000589.1, forward strand.
TTTTGGTATTTATTTAGCTTATTTTTAATTTTTTGCATTTTAATTACCGTCTCGCTAAGGTCAATTTTGTCATTAAGCTGCGGCTGCTGCTGCCGGAGCCGGCAAAGATGTTGACAAAGTGTGTATGTTTTTTTTTATTTGTATCATTGTGTGTATGTGTGGGTGTGTGTGCAAATGGAAATGGCGTTAAATAAATATGTAATCACTGGGTGCACACATAAACATCCAAATCCAAAATGGCGTCCGCATTTGTTTACATTCGAGTGCTAAAAATAAGGTTAGAAAAGCGAGTAGCAAACAAAAATAACAAAATAGACGAAAAAGACGGAGAAGCAAGAAACTACTTCAAAATTGATGACCAAGTCAACAGGTAGGCCAAAATACTTCCAGACAATTCAAACATAGTTAGTGGGTTAGTTAAACGACTGTGGGGTGCGGGAAAAAACAGATAAGAAGATAAAAATATAAAATAAAAAACGAAGGCAAAATGTGATAAATTTTAACCTCAAAGTGGTTTTTTCTTTTTTTATTTGTCGTTGTCATTATTGTTGCTTATTTTTCGGTTTAATGGTCATGCTTGTTGCCAGTACTTGTTGTTGTTATCAATTTTGCTGTTGCTGTTGTTGTTGTTGTTGTAGTAACCGTCTGTGAAGTGCGTCAACTTTGAAAACGGGTTTTTGCGCGTTGGCCAACCAAAGAGCGAATATAAAAAAAGCCGCACAGCGTTGCCAATTGGTTTATTTTTTTCCACACACCCCACCACAACGGCCGCTGCGCCCATTGTCGAAGATGTTGGTAACACTAACTATTTACAGCTGTTTTGTTTTGTTTATTTTGTCATTGTTTTTTTTTGTGGTTACTTTTTTGAGCAACTGTTGCCTATTCACTATTTGCTTTTAGCTGTCAGTGTTTTTTCTTTTCATTTACTTATACTTTTATGTACTCTTATACACCCCACCTCAGACACACACACACACACACACACACATCTGCATAATCTGTTTATATGTTAATATGTTTGCATTATAATTATTATTATTGCTTGCTGTTATTTATTGTTCTGTCTTCGGCGCTTATTGAATTTATATTTCCAATTATTATTATTAGCATAATTTACAATTACTGTAAAATTTCTATTAATTTCACGATTTTATGATGTGTGGGTGGTTTCGGTGTTGAATTACGATTATTAGAATAGTCGTTACGACAGCTTCTTGATACAATGTTCACGACTTATTGTATAATTGAATATTAACAAGGAAAATAATTCTGTGCTGTTAAGAATAGAATTTATTAGCCGAGCATTTGTTTATTATCAGCAACAGTTTTAATGAGCACATTTATTTAGCTTTGAATTATATAAAGATCAGCTTATCAAATTATATTTAATTATACCAAATTATATATATATATATATATTTTATATAATCGCCGCACAATAAAACTAGCAACTCAAAGCTAAGAAAATATTAAATAATTAAAACTTAAAAATCTTAACAGTTAACTCAACTTAAGCTGCTTATTAAAAAGTTGTTTATGCTTTTGAACTAAAACAAAAAGGAAGCTTAACAAGTTATAAACAAAATCAGAAAAACCATTTATCTTATTAAAAACGTAATCCTTTTTATTTTGCCATAATGACACTTATAGTTTCTAGAAAAGTTTTTTTTTTATCACTTACTTTGCTCAGTGCATCGTTATAACTTTTCACACAGTTTTGAAAAGGCAGATTTTCCGCTTCCCATCAATAAAAATAAACTTGTTTTAAGGAAAGACACTCGGATGCTAAGCAGAATTAATGTTGTCGATTAACAGTCCAGCAATCTGGAGAATACATAAAACATCTTTGCAACTTTAAGTAATTTATTGTGGCACAAGTCGATGATTGAAGATGTAATTCGACTTACTTGTTTTCATTTTGTTGGTTTTTACTAAACGGGTTGCACAGTTATTCTGGTTGGCCTTAATGTCATTGCACGACAACTTCCTCATTGGCAGGTGATTAAACCTCAACTCTTAAACCCTTACATCATTTAGTTAACTTACACATAACACTCACTAAATTGCAAACTTAATTACAATTATTATAAGTAGATTGTTTTTTTTTATTAGCAAGAATGAAACAACACAAATTGATAACAAGTGGGTAATTCACAAAGCTATTTATATTGTAGTATAAAGCGTGCAAATAGAATACAGAAACAATGGAATATTCTTATCTCCCATATAAACAAGCAACTTATGTGAAATACACGATTATTTTGACTGCGCCCCAAAAGACGCACCCCATTTAAATGAGCGTCGTAAAGTCAGCCAAGATAAACCAGATATGTCCAAGTCTCAAGTCATTTTCTTTGTTAAGTGGCTTATTCTTATCTTAACGGGGGGGGCGATGGGTGTGCGTATCATTTAGGCAATTTCTGTTGCCAATTTTCGACCTTGTTTTTCGCCACAATATGTTCAGTCAATGGCAAAAGCGCTTTCCATTTATCATCGTATTTCTTGCATTTAGCGCACATTTCACCAAACTGCTGCTGGCCGCTTTTTGGTGTCAATTACGAGCTGCTTTTGTTGTTGTTCTTGTTGTTGTTGTGATTGGTTGCATGCCTGCCTGCCTGCCTGGCTGCCTGGCGACGACGACCCACTTTTGTTGCAACTGTCTGCCAGAAACCATTACTCATTTCTCATTTTTCATTTCGCACTGCTCTCACTCCCAAATTCAAACAAATGCATTTTTTTCAGCGCTCTCAACCAGCTATGTGTTTGTGTGTGTGTTTGTGTGTGTGTGTGTGTTGTGTGTGGCTAAAGAAAGCCGCTGCCCGCGTTTGAAATTCGCTCTTGGCACTTGGCTTTCACTCGCAATCACGTTTAACCAGCCGGTGTGTCTTTGTGTGTCTTTGTGTGTGTGTGTGTGTGCGAGTGTGCAAACTGAGTGTGTTGCACATGATTTTGTGAACTAGCCACAGCTGACACATTGTGCAGCTACAAAGCTTTTCTTTACTCGAAATCTGGTGGGTACAATAAAGAAGGGACAATAAATTCGAAAGACTTACTAAAATCTTATATTGATTAGCTATAAAAAATCGAGATTTAATATTTGGAATATATGTTATGTTGCATGCCAAACGCAGTTTAGATTTATATTATTTTATCGTTAAAATAATACTATTATCGATATATAATTATAACGATAACCGATAGCATTTTAAGCTACAGCTTTGAGTTTGATATAATTTTGTGTCCTGCTGTAAACATTCGATTATCAAGTGCAATAAAAACATATATGAGAAAAATATATAAATATCTCCGACGTTGGCTTCAGGGTTTTTCCCACTAAACATTCTTCTTTGTTTTTCTGTGAATTAGCTTTTTGCAGATTTTTGCCATTTCATTTTTGAACAGTTGCAGTATTTAACGAATTTTACACAAAAACCACACACAAAAAAAGTTTTTGTAGTTTTTTAGCTCATAATAAATTCTATTTTAAGTTATATATTTTAATACCCTGAAGCCATTAAATATGTAGAAGAAAACGTATCATGAAAACAAGAAAAAAAGAAAAAGAAATCATCTTTGACATTGTAGTTTCTACCTACTATAGATTTTAGTTTGAATAGCATACTCGATCTGAACCTGAAATGATATCAGATACTATATAGCTCTACTTTAATTTTTGTATAATTTAGTTGGCCATATAGTTGCTTATTTTATACAAAAAAGAATACTTTAAATTAAGCAACTTTGTCAAGTCAACTTCATTTTCCAGAGATGTAAACTTTAATTAAAACTTTTAAATATCTTCAATAAGTAAGGAACTGGGAAATAGGGTATATAATAGTCGTGGCTTAAATCTTAAAGCACTTTCATTTGTTTCTTCTGACAGCGCTTATTGCATTTTTAATCAAAGAATATAAAAAAAAACTGCTTTTTCGCGTGTTCTTACATATTTGATGTGAAATTCATTTCCATTAAAAGCAATCTTGGAGAGTCTCCAGCAAAAGTTTTTTTTTAATGAATTATATAAAGCCGCCAACGCTTCAATTAGAGTGGGAAAGAAGGCAATCGCTTTAATGAATTTATTTATTGTTAAGGCAGCTAAACAGCAAATTAATTATTCGGGTTTTTTTTTTCTGGTTTAAGTTTCAGTTTGTTTATATGTTTTTCAAGATACGGTTCGATACTTATTTAATTTGATTTTGTTTTCATCTTTTTTATATTTTATTTTTGGCAAATACTGTACACAAATGTCAATAAAAAATAATCTACTTAAAAACTTGAAAAAAATATACAATATAACAATTCAGTTAAATAAAAATGGACACACAAAACAAAGTAAAAATATTCCAGTTCAGATTCGATTATATTTATTATTGTTTTTTTTTTTTTTTGTAATTTAGACGGTTCTGGGTTTGCTTCAGAGTAGGGAAACCAACTTAGGATACGGGCTCAGACCGGATTGGTTTAGAACCAGTTTGATGCGTTATTATTCAACATGAAGTACTATAACTTTATTCTATATTTTATAATTGTATTTATACAATGTATTATTGCAAAAAGAAAGAAAAAAACTAAGGAAAACAAGCTGCTGACAAGCTTTACCCACTTCATCATTTCGCATGACACAATATTTGCATAACTATTTCACACACATGTTCCAACAACACTTTGTCATCTGTGATTTAGTATTCGAATTATATAACTCAAAACAGCAATGTGCACTTACAAGATATTACACATTTTATAACAGCTTCTAATATATATGTATCAATAATTGATGTTGCCTTCAAGGTTTTATTCTAAATAACATTATTACAATTCATGACTAACATATCGACAAGCAGCTCAATAAACAAATAAAACATTCAAACACAAAATAAAAATCAAATACCCTTTTCTAAAATTAAATTCAGTTGAGGAATGGCAAGATTTGAGCCAAAACTTTGTCTTTTTTCCTTTGTTTAACCAAGGTTCCACCAAAACTTCCCGGATATATATTTTCTTTGTAAACATTTCAATGCGATAAAATCAACAAAATTGATTTTTGATTATATTCTCTGGGGGAATCAACAGACAGGTGTTAAATACAATTTTAAGAGTCGCAAGTCAGGCAAAGTTTAAGTGTTTTGTTTGTTTGTTCGTGTGACTCGCAAATGTTTTTTTTTTATATTTTTTTTATTAAATATTCTTGACAAATCAAATCGACGCAGGTCTTATAAGGGTTTTACATTTTTATTTTTATCTTTGCGTTTTTAAAGTGCCTTTATGATTATTGTGTAAAAAGCCCTCAAATGTTATTGCGGCTTTGTTATTTTTCCATTAGGCGCACATCGAATGTCATCGTTGTTATAATATTCACATTTTCAATTGAAATTGCCTGCCACGCCCATTGATTGACCCATTAATTGCTATTTTTTTTGTGATTACAATGCAAATGTGCAAAATCAACATTTGCTTTTGGCAAAGCTTCAATTTTCGTGTTTACTAAGCAACTAAATGCAAATTGTGCGTTGCTCGTTGCTAAAATATTATCATATAATTTATAGGTAAAAACCCTCATCTCATCGTTTACACTAAAGTTGTTTTTATAATATATTCAAAAGCAAAAAATAATTCATTAAACTTTAAATGTTTGCATATAAAATTTTAACAATTATTTGCGACTGCAATTTTAAAAGCAAATAGCCAAATATAATAACCAAAAACTTTTGTCATAAACTACTCAAATTATTTTGGGCACTAAGGGAATTCTCTGCTCGGTTTCGTATTCTAATCTTTACTGTATTGTTGTTGTTGTTGTTTTTTTTTTGCTTGTGTAGATTACTTTTTAGGTCAAAGTCACGGTTTGAAAAATGTAAAATGCAATTTACGCTAAAAGCTAGTTATTTTTGTTTGCGTTTATTTTTAAAACTTAGTGGAATAATCAAATAAAATTATATGTGTCATGGTATGAGCAATTAATCTTATCTGTAGTACTAATAGTATTTTGTAGTAATCGTCTACATTCTTTGGCATATCTTAAATAGTATATAATTCTTTAGAAATTGTTTTTCACAGATATTTATACCGAAATACAACAGCTTTATTTGAGTTATGATTATATTTATAAAAATAAAAATGCTGGTTTGTTAATTTATTATTTTTTGTCAAAGTGAATATTGAGTCATTATTGATTTTTAAATTTAATTATTATTATGAAATAAAATGACCGTTTATTATTATTATTATTTATTTGGGGTTTTGTGCACTGCGACCTGGTAGATCTATTGTGCCCCCTTCCGAGCTTATAGCTCCTCCATCAACCCGAGTACCTGAACAAATGTCAGGATCTTTGATGGGTCGAGGGCTGCTATGTCTTTGACATTCACAACATGCATCCCTAGGATGCTGCATCTTCTCCTGGCAAGGGCGATGCATTTTGTTAGGATGTGAGTTGAAGACTCCTCCTCGATCTCACAAAACCTGCATTGGCTGCTGCTACAGATACCCATTTTGGACAGGTGGCTTTTTAGTCTACAATGTCCTGTCAGTAGACCGACAAGTATCCTTAGCCTATTCCTGCCCATGGATATTATTTGCTTAAATCGTTTCTGATTATAGCCGCTTAAAAGACATTTGGCCTGTCGGAGTCCCGGTACTTCCTCCCAGCTCCGCAGTCTCATTTGCCTTTCTTCATTCCTGAGGTGCAGCCGTATTGTGTGTTTGCCTATACCACAAAACGGTTCAGGCCCTATAAGGGGCCTCTCTGCACCCATGACCGTATAAGTTGGCATTTTCAAGAGAAAATCTTTAATTGCTCGTAAATCATTTTGGTCATTTTTAAAAATGTCAATTATTATATTTTTATTTAAGTGAAATTACCATTATTAAGCGGTAATTGAAAGCACGCCAGAATATGATTATTATCGAAAGCATAGTTAAGTATACATATATATATATATATAAGTATTTATGTATATATATATACATATATATATCTAATCGAATGCGTATATCATGAAACTGCCGCTTCAACTTTCTAGTGTTCTTGGGGTCTCTCATTGTGGACTTATCCATGACCATGACAAAGCTTCGATGGCAACAAAAGTTCTTGCAACTTGACATGAGAGCCCTTAAATCAATTTTCCAGTTGTGGCTGCCACACACACACACACACACACACACAAGTGAATGTGCGGCAGCTCAACGCTATTCAATTGAAGCGCAAAAGTTTTCAAGCAAGCTGCCAACACAAAAATGCTTCACTAATTGCTAAGCACAATGGAGCTGAATGCCCAAAAGCCAAGATGCAACATAAACTTGCACAGCAGAGGGCGAAAGGGATAGGGGGGGGGGGGAGAGGATAGAGTGGCTGGTTATGTTGCATAATTTGCTGTCGCGTCTACGACGACGGCACTTATAAATATGCAATTATGTGCTCAAACCGAACAACATTGTGCCAAAGATGAGACTTTTAGTAAGGTTGCCCGCAGCCAGGCAAGTGCTGGAGGAGGGGGGGGGGTGAGCAAAGAGGGGGAAACATGACTGCAGCATAAACAAATCTTGTTACACAAAGCTCTTTAAATATTTAATGATGCAAACCATAAAGTGCAAGGCAGCCTCGAGTTTATTGGGCAGCCGATAACAGACAAACACACACAAACACACACAAACACACACACACACCCAGACGGGCAATAAAACACACAACATACACACAACACACACACACACACACACACACTACACAGAGAAAGAGACAGAGCTAAGCTTGCAACTAATTACAATACGTTCCACCCCCACAAAAGCTAACCCAATAGTGCAGCACTCCCTTTATACCTCTCCCTCCCACTCCCTCTCCCTCCCTCTCCCTCCCTCACTTGCAACTCTTGAGTTTTACTTGTGCATCCGTTGCGGGCAGACCAAGTTTTAACGCGCTTATCCCAAGGCTCCGCTGCATCCAACTGAGTGTTGCTCTGTTTGCCTAACAAGTTTGCCCATAAACTTCTCCAGCTGCCACATGGCGTCCAAATTGCTGCTGAGCAAAAAGCCATGCCTTGGATTTTTGGCCTGGCCTTCAGTTTCTTTGCCAATCGTAAATCAGGCGTATATCGAGTTTGCATTAAAAGTTTTTGGAACATCGAAAAATATACTAAGTATCCCAAACATTTAGCTACAATATTGAAAGGCCATATTTACGCTCATATATATACATATATATATATATATAGATATAAATGTTTTTTTTTTATCAATAAAACATTGATTTCATGATCTGTTTTACAAACAACTCTGAAAAGCTTTTAATTTTTGCTGTCTTGTTTTGATTTTAAATTATTCAAGTTTTATCGCTTTATTATTGCTTTAGCAACTTTTTTTTTTTTGTATTGTTTTGAAGAATAAAAATTATTTTGAAATTTGTATTCTTCAAAACAACTTTCTTGCTGACTTATTTATGGGGAATTATTACTTGTCTGTACATAATAATTTTGTAAAAGTCTTTTAAGAAATCTTTGTAGGAATTGCACCATGCATTCTAATGAATTTGATTAATAAATCTGATTTGAAAGCGTTTGTGTTTTTTGGTTTTATTCCTGGATTTGGCTTGTATAACTTTTATGGATTTTGCGCTTTTTACTAGTTTGGGAATATTCAGCTGAAGTTTAAGCAGCTGCATTTTAGTGCCTTCCTCTGGGAGAGTGCGAAGATCTTTGGCATTGTTTATTTGTTTGAGCTTGTTGTTTGTTTTGTTGATATGTTAATATATATTTTAGAGCTCCAAAAAATTCGGGCAATATCTAAAAAAGATGCTAGTTTTTCTAGTTATAAAATATAACAATAATAAATAAAGTTGTTAATTTTTGTCTTAATCTTGGGCAACTCTGCTGATGGGCAACTCGTAGTCGTGCAGTGTATTTTTTATTTTTTTCCACTGATTCACATTGCTTCATTTACCGCCAGCAATTTTCTTTTCTTTCTTTATTTTACTGCTGCGACTCCTTTTCGTCCTTTCTGCTGCGTTGACTCCTTGCTCCTTGAGTGAATGCAATGAAGTGCAGCAAACAAAAGCGTTTTGTATTCCACGCTTTTGTTTGTCTGCACGTGAGTGAGACTGCACACCCACTCCTCCCTCGCCCCTCCACAGTCCTTTTCAGGTCTGTTGTGTGTATATTGGAGCTGTATATATCTGGGTGAATGCACTTTGTGCTCTGCGGTGGCCACATTTAAGGATTCAACCTCAGCCTGAGGCTGCCCCCAGCAGTGTTTTGACTTTTGATTGCGCCCCCCTCGTGCTCATAAAAATGCAAAAGCTTGATAACCCATCGGCTAAAAGGGGGGGTGGAGAGGAGGATGGTAAATGTGGGTGTGCATGTGTCTGACCTTCCATCTTTTGGCTTGGTACTAGATATTTGCGCAAAAAATGTAAACATTTAACGATTTGAGAGAGATTTTTTGCAATTTTCAGTGCTTTGCGAATTGTGCCTCCGCTCAACCGGAACTGGAACGATTTTGGTATAATTACATTACAAGGCTCGCCACAATGCTTCACAACAAAATGCCATAAATATATTTTATTGTTTTCCACTCGCAAACAAATAGTAAAATAAATATTTAATGTGATTGTGCTTAACCTCGAAATACCCTGTGCTACCCAACACTTTGCAATAGCCTTTCAATGGCGTTAATAAATTTAATGTTTTAATGAATATCATTTATAAGGTGCTCAATGAATTGGCTTATAGTTTTATTGATTTAATTTTCACTTACTTAAATTATGTGATCAATATAAATATGAATTTTTAATTGAAAAATTGCTATGACTTGTACGAAATGATTTATAACAATTTTTATACTAAAAACTCGTTAAGAAAAATTGTTGACTTGTTTGAAATATTTTACAACAATCTTTATACTAAAAAATCTAATAAATATTCACACGTCTTAACCTATTCTGAACTACAGACTCGGGAATATAATTGAGTGATGTAGATAAAAAATGAGTTTATTTGCGAAAATGATTTATATCCACTGTGCATAGTCACAAAAAATAGGGTATAATTTGCACACGATCTTTGTGACGGTTATTGGCTGTTGAGTGGGGGAGGGAGTAGGGGGGGCTGACCCAAATGCGCCTCAGCTATCCGCTCGATCCCAGGGAAAATGCTATTTCATTTCCAGTGCCTCGACAAATCTGTTGACACTTTTAAGGTGCTGCGCAAAAACTTGAAGCCACTCCACATCTCGTGTCCCGTGCCCGATGATATAAGTCATTGTTAAGGATTACTCGACGAGCAGATACCAAGTATTTAAAGCTTATAAAAAAATGATTTAAATTTCTATAGTGTATCAATAACTTTTCAGTAACTTTTCTCTTAATGGTAATTGATTTTTGTGACCATTTTTAAGTTATCTAGAATTTTTTTGCACAACTTGAAATACTCTTTTTGGACTTGTGAACAGGGTATTCTGTTTGAAATTGTCGTGCGCTAAATTTGCATACGAAATGGAAAAATGCAAGAATGTTGATGTGCTGCGCTCGCAATTGCAATTGCCTGAATTACAATATGAATATGCGCTGAAAACAAAGCCAAATACGCGTGGCTGGAATGCCTAATTGGCCGTAATAAAATACGCATACGCCTCAATGCGGCATCGATCCCAAACAATCAGACTTTCCTTCATTGTTCGCTAGCAAATGCAAAAGCCACAGAACTAAAAACGATGCAATTTTTAAGCAAATATTTGGTAAAATTATTAAGCGCTAAACAAACAAAACAAATTAAATAAAATATTAACAAAGAAATAGATAATCTGAGTTTGCCAAATGTTTGTTTGATTTTTAATTGGAATAGTTTATTTTTATATAGATGTTATGTAAATGCTAATATCAAATGTTGCTCGTTTAAAATATTTCATCATTATTATAGATAATCTTTACTTAAATTTTCCACATTTTATTTTTGTTGTATCATGAATTTTTCAAATATTAAACTCTCTTTTTTTCTGAATATGGTGCGCTATCATTTCGAATTGCTGCAGATACTTTCACACTTTCAATGCCTTTCTCCTGGCCTGAACTTGGCTGTGCAATGCACTCGAGAGTGTGGCATGCCACATGAAAATGTGCCCACATCTGTTTTTTTTTTGTATATACCTTTCTATTGGTGCAGAGTTGAATGCACTCTGAAATTATCAAAAATAATCGATGCTGTGTACAATTTTAATTTGCCAACAGCTTTCGACTAATTCACAAAATAAATTTTTACACTTTTTTGTGGTTTTGTTTTTTGATTGATTCCATGTATTTTGTGTGTTTAAATTGATGTATTTATTTTTAATTTTGGCTTCCTGTTTTTATTTTGATGTGTGATATGATTGCTTTAAAAACATTTTCTTTACTTAATTTATGTTTGTTTGTGGTTGCTGGTTTTCTTTTTAAGGTGTAAATTGGGGGAAGGGTCAGAGGAGTCAGCAAAGCTGAAATAAATTAAAATCAAATTCAGAACTGCTCGAAGATAAAATAAAATAAAATAAAAGTGTTGCTTGGTTGGGAAATACTTAAAATTTAGCTTTAAAAAATATATGCCTTGAATTTTAAAATCTCATTTATAAATGTCTTTACCATATCTCTTGCTTTAAGCCATTTCATGGCCACAGGTTATTGAAAACAGGTGTAAAACAAACATTGTGGCATCTGTGAAATTGAATGTGAAATTGAAATGTGTCGTGTTTTATTATGGAACCATGTTGGGGTCTCTGTTCATTGGTGAATGTGAATGGGAATTGTAAATAAACCCCTGACACTGAACTTGAATAATGTTGATTTTCATGTGCATTGGCATTTTACAATTGTGCGGCTTTGTTTTCACTTTTGTGTCGGTTGTTAAGCATATAATTCAAATTTATTCCACAAACTTGGATCAGCGAAGCGTTTCAAATCGTAACTGAAGGTGAGCGCATTGCATAATCGCTTTGACTGACTATTTTGACCAGTGTCTAGACAAGAGATAGTTTTATTCTATTTTTAACTTAGTTTTCTGTTAGTGCTGTGTCATCTTTGAATTACAGTTTGCTCCACTTACAATGTATAACTCTCCAAATATAGCACGTCTCTGTTTGATTCTGAGTCATTGCCACAATCGCAAATAAATTAATTAACACCAATTGAATTGCTCTTTGTTCCCTGGCTAATTTTAATATTTGACTCAACCAAATGGATTATTAATCAGTGAAGTGCTAAGTGAAGTGGTAAATATAAATATCGATAATCTGATTAACGTGCAAAAATCATAGATATTTTTATTATTTTGTGTGGTTAATAAGGTTATTTTTGTTATGAGAATAAGTGATTGGCATTGTGCAAATATAAAAAGCTGATTAAAATTTAAATTTAGATATGTGCAGCTGGACTTTGGTCTGCAAGTTCTGTGGTATATCAAAACGAGTTGCTATATCTATATTAATCATATATATATATATATATATATATATCTATATTAATCATATATAATTTTAACATGTTATTTTATTGTTATCAGCATGTAAATAAATACATAAATTAGTAAATGTATAATAATTACATGTTACCCATGAATATTAGTACTATGTAATTATTCTCAATTTATTAATAAATGCGCCCAACTGAAAATATCTTAATTATAGATGAGAGTGCATCAACATTCAATTTCAATGAAAATGCCTATTGAATGCCTTTTGAGGCGTCAATGACGCAATGTGTTGAACATATTTTTTTTTTGTTGTGCACTCAATTCAGATTTGATTTATGCTGCCTTAAGCAACGTTAATAGTTTTTTTTTTTAATATATATGTTTAAAAATAAATGCTGCCTGAAGTGCACAATTTTGCGTGCCTGCATTTGCAAATCATCAGGCAAAATTGCTGACTGAATGCTGAATGCATTTTTGCATTTATAAATCAAATTCAAAATGGGCTCTGTCGATTTTGTGTTTGGCAAATGCATTTTTGAATTTATTTACAACTTGGTCAAAGCGAAAACCATTTACGGCCCGGTGACCCTCAATAAGGCAACATTGTTTTTTTTGTTGTTAGTTTTGAATATATTTTTAGCTGACTCCGATTCAGACACCTGGTAAATATTTCTTTCAGGCTTTCATAGTAATAATATTTAAAGCAGCTTATAACTTCTACGGCTCTTAATAATTTCTGACTCTTGGGTTATTCCCGTGTTTTTAGTTTTTCATTCAAGTGTAACTTCTTAAATATTTATTACTCAGCGAGCCAAGTAGCTTTAAGTTTGACTTTGTTATTAACACTTGAAAACCATTTTAAATATTGATGATTTACGAGTTTGTTGGTTGTACTTTTTTGTGCATGGTTTTTCTCGCTTTTAAGCTTAAACTGACAAAATCCGCTTGGCAAACACCCTAAAAACAAAACTTTTAAGAAATAGTTAAATGTTATCTGACATATAAAAAAAAATGGTAAACTAGATATTATATTATAGAGTTTAAATTTAGATAAATGAATTCACTTCTAGTCGGCAGTCAAGAGTTGCACTTGTCTCGGGTGTCGTCGAATTAGAAACGACATCAATCAAGACATTTACAGTTGTTATTCCTGACGCTGATAAGACTCGACACCATGCAACATGTGCACGCCCACATGAGGCAGCTGCTGCCGTTGCGCAACTTGAGCCATTGAATTGCAAATTGTTCTTGTCTTCGCTCGTAATTCAAATTCAATTAAATGGAACGTGCATTTGATGATAAGTCCCCAACTATTACACTAATATAACCGCTGGATTTTACCATTATCATAATGTGCACAAATATATATCATTGTTTCTGGGTTCAGTAATTAGACACTGTCGCAGAATCGCAGGTGATCTGATTTAATTGTAGTTCAGAGGGTGAATAATTCGTAGTAATTGTAAAATGTTGCCCAGATCTGGTATCAAGCACTACAAAGTAGAAAATCGTATTTATAGTTTATTAAAACAAACATTTGAATATAAAATAAAAATTGTGCAAATCTAATAATTGCAGCTCTTAAATTTTTACTGAAAATTATTCACGGGATAATATTTGAATCTATCACAACTCCCATTTAATATTAGAAAAACGTAGAATAAAAAATAATTTTTGCTTGATTTTTAAATTAAATTTTGAGCAAATCTAATATTTTTAGATCTCATCTGAAATATATGCACTGCATAAAATTAAATGCATAAAATTAGAATCTATCACAGCTCCAATTAAATATTAGCTCTCGACAAGAAAAACGTAGACTGTAAAATCATTTTTTTCTTCGAAACCTTAATCAAGTTGAATTCAATTATTTAAAAAAAATATATTATTCCTTATTCGAATCGATAAATATCCAACAGTGATCAAATGCATGTTGCACAACTTTCTTATCTTTGAACAAATTGTAATTAATTGTGGCACACAAAAAAATTAAAGTCTGAGAGCGGAATTCCGCAGCAGCTGCACTTTTACTTGGCACACCTTTTTGTGACCCTACTTTCATTAATTTTCTTATCTCTGCCGCTCGACAAACTTGCAACAAAAAAAAAAAAAACATGCGCAGTATTTTTACAGCTGCCACAGCAGATGCTTGATATTAGAAGCCAGATGTTGCCGTTGAGCACAAAATGTTGCATCTATGACAAAAAAAAAAAATTCCGTGCGTTTCTCTAAATGAGGGTTTGTGAGAAGTGCACATTAAATTGTTATTAAACCTTGATTGCCTGCAACAAATATCGAGTGCAGTTCTACTATTTAGAGAAATAGCCGAATGCATGCCACATTTGCACTATAATTATCTGCACAAACTGAGTGGCATTGTGTGACAGGCATCGCATGTTGCTACGGTGTTGTTGTAGCTGCTGCTGCTGCTGCTGTTGCTGTTGCGATAAGTTTTGCCATAATCCGTGTAAACAATGCCTCCATTGTCTGGCTTACTCGATGGCGACAGACAATACAAATAACCATAATTCATATTTTATCTGTGAGTACTAATTACTACAAATACGTCAATAAATGTGTGTGTGGGCAGATTGGCAAAGTATCAGTTTAAGCCCAGGTCAATGAATCTGTTAAAAGTTTATCTTCAGCACAAATTTCTTTATTATTCTACATTAAATTCAAGTTGCTTAATTTGATGTTAAACCAAGGTAAATAGCTTTCATAAAAACCTCAACTCTCCTTTGCACACAGTGTACAAATTTTGCTAAAATATATTTACCAAGCTCTACAATAAGGGGTGCTACTATGTCAAGTGTGTGTGCGTGTGTGTGCGTGTATGTGTACCAGTTTGTGTGTTTAAGTGTTCAAGTGGTCTGCCTTGACCCATGCCATGTGCCTCTTAGGGGAGGTTTTGGCAACTTAAATGTTGTTAAAATTTTACAAAAAATAAACTAAAAGTCTAAAATAATATTATTTGTAGCAAGTTTGCTTTCGAATAAAAATAAATAGTTGATTAACGAAATTAAAAGTAAACATAAATTAATAAAATAAATTGTCAAAAGTGCTGTTTTATAATATTATTGTAACAATTTCTACAAAGGATAATTACAACTTTTGCTGCCTATCAACTTTAAAAAGTGTCAATATTTCAATGGTCAAATTTGATAAGTAATTGAATCCTGAACTACAGCCACAAAGACATAACATGTGTTATGTGCCTGTAGATGCAGATTAAGATATAGATATAGATATAGATACAGATATATATGCTTATAGAGTCATGACAGGACTCGGTCCTGGCAAATATGTGTGTAAGGACTTTTAACTTGTTATTCACGTACTGGCACCCATTTTGCTTATGGCATTTGTTTGCATTGCTGTCAGGATTCTGTAATGGCATGCTCCAAATTATGCTATGCATGTGTGTGCGTAATATCGATGTGTGTGTGCGTGTGTGTGTGTGTGTGAGTGTGCAACAGCTTGTAGTTGGCATACGGGTAGTGTTCTGCTGACCGCCTTTGCTTATACTCTGGCTCACAAAGGACTCTGTAGCCTTGGTTAATTGCACCCGATATGTGTAAATGTGGAATATGTGGGAATTAAACCGTGCGAGACATGGCCAAAAAGTTGGCCTAATGTGAAAGGTAATTGCCATTAAACGTAGTAAAAATTGTTTTACTTTACCAAGAATTTCAATTGCTCCTCGAAATTGCTCTAAATTGAACTGTCTATGATTATACATTATTTCGCATGACTAAAATATACATTCTCAGTCGTTAACTTATCGGGCGCCCCTGGCAGAATGTTTCTATTGTAGATTATCAGCTTGTTCGATAAGGCTTCGGGGCATTTCATGCGCTTAATTAAATGCCATGTAATTTGATTGAACCTACGCTATAATTAAGTCATTTAATTTATTTGTCGTTGACTCTTAATATTATACATATATATATATATGTATATACATTTTTTTTTGCCGTTTTTCACGTTTATTATAAATTGCGCATACGCCCCGTTTCATTGCAATTCGCTGCGCTGCATTGCATATGCACTCGACTTTTAATTGCACATTTTTCAATTAAAACTATTAAAAAACTTGTGCAAAAGCACCCCACAATTTTGCGGGTGGTCCCAGCTGTATAAATGTGTGTGTGTGTGTGCGAGAGTGTGTGTTGTAGATTTGTTTATACGATTCCATTGTTTAATTGAATTTTCTCTGCTGTAACAAATGACAAACGAAACAAAACAAACAAAAAAACAGACAATATTTTAATTGTGAGTGAGAACAAAAATAGATACAAATAAAGCCAAAACGATTTAGATGTGGCTGCCTGACTGGCAGATACCCTCTGCTTTCAATTCTTATTAGTACATTTTTTGTTTACTTATTATTAATATCAAATTATACATTTATCAATTAATTTATTCAGTTATCAATCAAAGTGTTTATTAGATTGTTTGCTATCCTTTTTTTTGGATTTCCCACAGGGTATTCTAGATAAATATAAACCAAAACTATCAACGGCAAAAGTTCAGAAGTGCAATTAATTTTGGTAGCCTTCTCTTTTAAGCGTTCCCTTTCGCTGTTCGGTTTTTGGCTTTTAGTAATCTGTTTAAAATTTACTAGCTGTTTTTTTTTTGTATAAAGTTTTCAATTAATTGGGTGTGCAATAAATTAGGGAAACTGTTGCAGTAGGATTTATTTATTTATTCGCTCCTTTTTTATGTTTTTGCTCTAACAGAAACATTGCTTGTTGATGAATGGACGCCATTAATTACCTAATAGTTATTTATGTTGTTTATAGTTATACAAAATAAACACAGCTAAAGATTTTAAAGACATTGTAAGCATAATGATTTGACCTGTATATATATATATAATCTCATGGCTTATAGCTGCTGATAAGAATGTATTTGCCATAATGATAAAAATAATCAGCATGCCAACAATGCAGCAGCTCAGCAAAATGCGAAGTATGAAAAGAAATGTAATAATAATAATTCTGCAAGTCAAGCAGTCAACCACGCAAATATTTTTGATGGCCAACTATGCACAGGAGCCGTCTAAAAGAACAACGAATGCATAATGCCATTAAATGCTTGACTTGCTGGCGGACTTGTTGTTGGCCCCGTTAGTTGGCAGACTGCAAAAACAAAAAAAAAACCTTTGCCTTTTCGAGGTGGCTGCAATATGTTTTCTTTTACCCATTGGCTTTTGCTCTAATAGGGAGCGGCAGACAGTTCTAACAAGGCAAAAGGCACCCACAGCAGCAACAGCAAGAGCAACAACAGCAGCATCAGCAACAGCAACTAGCAACAGCAACTAGCAACAACAGCAACAACAGCAACCAGCAACTGACATGCAGCTTTTCATTTGGATGCTCTGCATCTGCATTTGTAACACAGAGCAGACGCTGTCTGTCGCTTTGCCGCTTTGTCGCTTTGTCTGGCCTGTCTGTCTGGCATGAATTTTGTCTGTCGGCTGCATTTCCTTCTTTTATGTCAGTTTCGAACCGGAAATTTTAAGCACGGAAATCATGCGCAAGCCTCAACGACAACGACAACAACAGCAGCAACAGCAACAACAGCAACAACAACAGGAGCAACAACAACAGCAACAACTACATCAACTACCTCAACTACATCTGCTTTGACATGTTTGTTAGTCTTTGTATTTTTTGTTTGACATTGTTTTGCGCAGTGCACACTTAACAAGTATTTGCAGCGTCATGTTAGGGGGGGGGGGGGGGGCTTTAAGCCTCTGGCCAAAAGCAAAAGCAACAAGAGTTGCCGAAAATCCCCCTTTTATCATGCACATCCGGGTTAAGTCGTCACATGCGCCACCTTAGTGCACAACAGAGCGAAGTCGACACTTGCCACATGCCACATGCCACACTTCGCATGTCACACGACGCATGCCTTTTAATTAGCTACGAGTTTCTGCTTTATCTTAGCCTTTAATCAGACTGAGAATGCTTCAAGACATGTTCTTACATTGAACTCATCTCAATTTATATATTTTACATATTTTATTAATTAAAAAATCTAAATAAAAAAGAAATATGCACATAACAAATGAAATTTTTAATTAATTAAATTAAATTAAAATTTTTTTATAGATGTCAAAGCTCAACCATTTTCTAAAGCCCGAAAATAATTAAACACTTGAAACTTATAACAAAAGTGCAAGAATTAAACTAGAATTTCTTAACTGAATCTGTAACTATTTGGAAACTATTGCAGTTAGGAGGCAGGATGTGTGTGTGTGTGGGTGTGTGGCACGATTGTGCTCAACTGCTGCGCTGCTATTAAAAACTTTAAGGACAACAGCTCGGCAACGACATGCTTGAGGCAGCAGCTGTTGCAAGTCAATTTGCTTGGCAAAGCCATTTGCCACAGGCTTGCTTTCTGCTTTGTGTGTGTGGTTTAGTTGCCACATGATACATGCTACATGCAAATGGCGGCTGCTGCTGCGGCCATCTGTGCTTGCCTCTTGCGTGTTCTCAAGCAACGAAGGCGGCTGCGAGAACTTCCGGCAAATTGCGTTTCGACTATTGCATAATCAAATGAACTGCAACCGCTGACGCTGCCGCTGCCGCTGCCACTGCCTCTGCCGCTGCCGTAATGCCAATTTAAATGTATAATTGCCACAGAGTAAACGCAGCTCGCTGATTACGCGAGAATCTCGAGCTGAGAAAAAAAATAGTACCGTCATAAGCTTTGCGTGGGATAACATAACAGCAATTTGGTTATCGCATGGCTGGAAAAACGCTCATTTGAAAGGGTTTAGCAGGCAACTTCTAAGCGTAACAAATACGTGGGTGATCTGGGCGTATACTTAATGCAATTGATGCAGCTTATCATGTTTTTTAAACTGACTCAAACTTCCACTTGTTATTAAATTTATATTATTTATATGATATTATTTATTTAATTTAATTTATTTATATTATTTATTTTATTTATATTATTTATATTATTCATATTATTTATATTATTTATATTATTCATATTATTTATATTATTTATATTATTTATATTATTAACAATATTTTTATTATTTATATTATTTATTTTATTTATATTATTTGTATTATTTATATTATTTGTATTATTTATATTATTTATGTTATTTGTATTATTTATATTATTTATATTATTTATATTATTTATATTATTTGTATTATTTATATTATTCATATTATTTATATTATTCATATTATTTATATTATTTATATTATTTATATTATTTATGCTATTTATATTATTTATATTATTTATATTATTTATACTATTTATATTATTTATATTATGTATACTATTTATACTATTTATATTATTAATATTATTTATATTATTCATATTATTTATATCATTTATATTAGTTATATTATTTATATTATTTATATTATTTATATTATTTATATTATTTATATTATTTATATTATTTATATTATTTATATTATTAATATTATTTATATTATTAATATTATTTATTTTATTTATATTATTTGTATTATTTATATTATTAATATTATTTATATTATTAATATTATTTATATTATTTATATTATTTATATTATTTACATTATTTATATTATTTACATTATTTATATTATTTATTTTATTTATATTATTTATATTATTTTCATTATTTATATTATTACATTAATACGATAACACATCAAATTCCAAACAAGGTTATTTAAGTATTTATGATAATTAAATTAAAGTAGAAATTTGCAGTTTCACAAGAAATCTGATTTCCAAATTCGTCTAGACTTTTTGCTATAATTTACACACACACACACACACACTTCTTTTACATACAGCTATGCCACACAGCTGTGCTATCATTTTATACATCATTCAATATCTGATTTCAGTTAATGCTTTTCCAGTCGCGTTTGCAGCCCTTTTATGCCATTTTTCTTTCTTTTACTTTTATTTTACTCAGATAGGTAATTTTTTGTTCCGATTCACGTATTTTCCGACACGTATTTGATTGAATTTCTATTTGATTATTGTGGCTGATGATGTTTGATATGAGCACAGTTGACCTGAACTTTGCCCTTTACTCGTCTAACTCACGGAATCTTGGCTCATCATCTCTCTGCCTCTGCTTAGCTCTGCTCTTATCATTTCTATTTTTATATTTCTACTGTTGCCCAAGTTGTCACATCTTGTGAATTACTTGTCAGGCTTACTGTGACAGCTTGTTTAAGAGTCTGTGCACTTTATTCTAGGTGTCACTGTGTGCGTTAACCATCAAGAAGAAGTCTTAGTGTGACCTATGATATACCCAGTTGCAGCGGATTTGAAGCTCCAATCACTTAATCTAAACTAGAGGTCAGAGCAGGATCTTAAATGGAATTAGCTAGTGCAATCTATAAATATTTATTATATTCTATAACGAAACTTGATTTTAACTCCACTGGGAAAATATAATGTAAAAGCTGATTAAGTTTTAAAAGAAAGTTTTTTATTGTAGTTGAGATAATAAATAAGTGCATTTTTTAACATTTTTCTTAATAGCCAAAAGCTTGGTTCTTAAAATTATCATATTTCTTAAGAAAATTATTATTAATTCTTGTTAAATATCTACTTTTTCCTTTAACAATCCCATTTTAATTTTGTTGACTTGCATTGCAATTTAAAACAAAAACAATTCTCTTCTTAGTGCACCATCATTTTGGTCTTTTTTATGTGCTTGTCTCGCTGGGAACTTTTCTGGGTGCCATCCCCATTTTAACATTTATATTCTTTCCATATATTTTATGCAGTGCAACTCGGAATTCTGGCAGTTTCCTTCGCATGTAAATATGCATCCGTTGTTGCACGTGCAACTGAGTGTGATTATGTTAAAGTCCATTAGTTGAGCATTTGTATTGCTATCTGCGATGTCCTGGCTGTGACATGACTTCCAATCATGCAACCATTTAAGGATAGTGTTTTGCATGCGAATTTGATATAAAAGTAAAAAGAGTTTTACAAAAATATTGAATTAGCTTTTTGTTATTGTTTAATGTTATCACGTTTGAATATTTGCTATTGTCAGTGTCGGCAAATTATGTATAAATTATGCAGTTATCAGTTTTGAATAATTGTTTGTTTGCCAGAATACAATTACATTATCAATTGTTGTCGCAGGCGTTTAAAAATTAAAAATTAAAATATACTTGGCACTTGGCAATGCACAAACTAAGACAATTGTGTGTTGCCATATTTGCTTGTGTGTGGCTGTGTGAATGTGTGTGTGTGGGTGGATGTGTAGGTGGGTGTGGAAGTGGGTGTGGAGGTCATGTCTGTGGCCAAGTGTCGCCCAGTCTAATTAGCCGCATAATTGTGGCCGACATTTGGCTTTGGCTGGCTGGTTGGCAGTCAAGCAATTAAAATTCCTTGGCACAATTCAGGCGCTAGAACCAAAGGCACCCGTATCACATGACCAGCATATATATATAGACATATATACAGTCATATATATATATAAATACGACTCTGCTTTAAGCTGTATTTAAGCAGCAGCTGCTGGCCATTTACAGTTTGCGAATTTGTATTTTATATTTTCTTTGTGAGCGCTGCATTGGCATTGTGGTTCATGTGCCACACATGTGGCACGTGGCTTATGTCTGCTGTATTATCGTCATAATTAACTGCATTGATTTGGCTGCCCCATTAAAAGCTGCTTGCATTGTCCCGGGGTATTCCAATTGGTGCACTGAATCGACTGACTAATTAATTCCTATTATGCCGTGGTTTGCATTTTGGTTCATCTGATGCATTTTCTGATAATTAATAATAATTGAATGATGGGAAAATGTTAAATATTTACCATTGATTTGATTTGGCTTTGCTTTTGTTTTTATGAATACAACAGAATATAATTGCTGAAGATAAAATACAGATTTTATACAAATAGTGAAAATTAATATTTAAAATTTGCATTTGGTAAACAATTCAAAAAAATAACCCAAATTTGCTTTTTATTTGCATTCTTGATTTATCTATATGACTCTATAAATAACTGTTAATAATAAATCAGAAACCAAATAAATAATAATATTTTCTATTTTATTTTGCAGTTGCAACATTTTGTGGAATTTGACAACATTCGCATGCAGTTTTAATGATGGTAAGTTACTAACTTGGCCAAGAAAACGTAATAAATGTCCCAAATGTGTTTCATGACCATGTAACTGTTGCCTGTCTTTTATCCGTTATCCCGTGTCGCTGTCAGTTGGCCAACTAATTTCATGGCCAATTGACGTGAGTCAATTAGTGGGCGTGGTGTCAATTAATGTGCAACCATTTATATGGCGAGAAACTTTGATTATT
This sequence comes from Drosophila multiciliata, assembly GCA_037043605.1. Lineage (NCBI taxonomy): Eukaryota > Metazoa > Arthropoda > Insecta > Diptera > Drosophilidae > Drosophila > Drosophila multiciliata. The sequence continues at coordinate 9,457,784 of JBAMBF010000589.1, forward strand.
GTTTGTGTAACTTGTGATAATAATTATTAATTTATGTGAGTCAAACAGAAAATTTGGAATTTATATAAATAAAATAGTTAGAATTGATTGTTAAATAAAAATAGTTTGTGTGCAATTTCTGATCGTTTGATTTGGAGTAGCATTTTTTGTTGACTGTTTGATCGATTTACAACTAAAATTAATTGCAAATTTTTTTTTTGTGGCAACTAAAAAGTTGTTGGCCTGCAAATTTTGTGGCAACTAAGTTTGACATATTAGCGGATGGCATTAATATTCGTTTGCTTGTCTTCTTTTTGGCCTTCTGCTTATTCTTCTTGACTTGGCTGTCTTAAATGGCGTTAAATGAATGTTCACAATGTGCGCTGAAAGCGATTAATTTGGGAATATGTGCGCGGGGTGCAAAGGGCGAAGGGCGAGGGGCAAGGCGCTGTTAGGCGTGGCAACAGCCAACTGGCAGCAAATGTCTTTTCTTGTTGGTTGCCTGTCTGCCCAGTTGTGGTTGGGGGGGAGGGGCGAGCGAGTGAAAGAAGCAATTTATCTCTGGCATTTTGCTGTTGCTCCTGTTGCGGCTTGAGTTGCCTGCCACACACACACACAAACACACGCACACACACACACACTTTTTACTATGGCTTTTGTGGCTGCTATTTTCCTTCCTTCTCTCTGGCAAATTATGCTAGTCGCGCATTTTTGCGTTGCATACTTTTGTGCGCTCGCCTTTCCCCTGTTGCAAAGACACGCACACAAAAACTGAAGCGCATACCAAAAATTAATATACTGACATACCACCAATGGCATCCGTGGCAACTTTAAGGTTTCCGCTCAGCATCCTTTTGCCCCATGTAATGATGTCAAAAAGAACGCATTTCTTTTAGCCAACTGAATAAGCTCATCAGCAATCTCCCTTCACAATTTGCTGACTCCAGCTTGAATAGTGTTATTAAATATTATATTATATATTATATTATATATATATATATGTATATATATATATATATATATATTATATATTATAATATATTATATTATATTTCGATTTAAGTTTTAAGCCAACTCACACTACAATCGCTTACAATCAAATTGAATTCCGTGAACAAATAATTAATTAACTGTTTAATTTACTCCTTATTTAAATTAAATGCAACGCTTATGCAAATATATAGCTTAAGCTCAAATAATAAATATATATAAATTAGTTTTTTTCATTGCAATAATGGATTAGTTTGTTGGTGCTTAAAATTCTGCTTTTTTATACTTATGTGGTTGTATTTTCTATATTATTATTTTTTAATCTTTTAAGTGCTTTAAATATCCCAGTGCTGCAGGCAATTTATTTCTTATAATGATCCAGCACTATTCAGCTAATTAAGCTTAGATTTTATATTAATGCAAATATGCATTTACTTTTCCTGTGGGAATAATTGGACAAATTATCATTAGTTTTTGCCGCGCTGCAGAATTTTTTTGTTTTCCATATTAATTTTCTGCTTGTTTGCATTGCTTAAATTTCTGGTTGCATTTCGGGAATTTTCGATTAATTAGCCAGCAATTGGATGCGCATTGTTGCAAGCTAATTTGATTAACGTCCGCAACTGTGCAACATAGCGCATTAAATTGGCTCAGAAGCAGCGTGGTTAAACATGATTGATTGTGATGCCAATTCGTGGTACATTGAAAATCATTTACTCAGTAATCGAAGCGTGAAAACCATTGTTGCAAAAATGTTGAAAAGACTGCTTTCAATTTTTGGGTAGATTTTCCTTTTCGATTTAGTCAACTGACGTATTGATTGATGGTCGCCATGACATTTATGCCATTTTTAAAGAACATTTACAACGTCTTTTTGCACTTATTGCACAGCAAACAATTTAATTATGGCTACAGCTATTTTTATTTTTAAAGATTTTGGGAATTGGGCAGCAAAATAAATTGAATTCGCCCAATGGTTTGCTAACGAGGCCATCAGATTCAGCAGGTGCTTTGCTCTAATGAAATGCACGTGGCAAATTCCAAAATCCGATTTGCCATTTCAAGCAACAGAAATTGCAATAAATCAAACAAAAGTAAAAATGCAAATCAGACATCAGTGGTGCATACAAAATGGCAAAAAGTTCTCAATTTCTGCTTTATTGCTTCCCCAAAACCAAACGAAATAAATTGCAAATAATTCAATGTTAAAAAAGTACAAAAAAACTAGATTCAAATCCTGAGATACTGGATTGAATCAAGAACCTAATCGCTTTAAAGATTCTTTGGGGATTGTAGTCCTGATTTTGTAATGTCCATCGAGAGTATTATTATTTTAAGATATATGAAATATATTAAGGATAACATAATTGTTATTTGAAACTATAAATAATATTAGGAAAATTAGTATATTTTTAAGCTTGTTATAGAGCAGCAAGCAGTCGAGCTTCATAGATCTAATTTCCCTCTTTGACTGCTTTGAGCTTAACGAGCTTTGTCAGTCGATGATAATGGATAAAAGATTGATTAGCTTAATTAGCTCAGTAATTTTTATTAGATAATTGAGCTTAGTTTTCCATCGAAAATTAGCGAATATTAAAATCTCAATTGATTAAAGTCTGTTCAATAACTTTTCTAGTGATGCATCAGTTGAGTTGTAAAAGTTAAAGTGATTTTTTTAATTAAATAATAATAATCATAAGAGCAGTATATCATAAGGAATAATAATATAATATGTGATGCAAGGAATAACATCAATTTGTGTATTGGATATTCTAAAACATAAAAATCAGCTGGCACCATTTGAAAGAAAGTGCATGTTTCGAAAAGTAAATAAGTAAATAAAAATAATAAAAAAAAAAGTTATTTTCTTTTCAGTATTGTGCAAAGGACTTACGAATATATTTATTTGATAATTTTTGTGTTGGAATAAAAATGATAAAAAAAAGTGCTAATTGTTCATTGAACACCAAGCAGTTGAAATAATTAATTTAATTAATGATTGAAGTCTTATATATAATTTATTTTAGAGGATTTACTGTGAACTTTTGAATGTTTACCCTATTTTTCCAAATTGTATACAAATTTAGTCAAATTTACATTCTTAAGTTAAGTGAAAAAAATAATTAACATTTTAGGTCTTACTTACAGAATACAGATCATGTTTGCATAAGAAAAGTATTGTAACTAATCGAGCCCTCTCGACTAGCACTCTCTTCGTAAAAATATTAAAAATATTGTTACTAATAGAAACATATTAATATTTTTTTTAATTAAATTTATTTTAGGCTATGCTCAAGATGCTGTTGTCGTTGCCATCAGCCACGGCTGAGCTGTGTGTAGCACTCACATCGTGCCACATTGCGTGCCAATATGCGGCCCCCAATGCCAATGCAGTCAACTGCATTGCAGACGAATGATGCGTTTCAGCAGGAGCACGCATCCTCAGCAGGACAACAGGCACAGGCCATACACAATTCACACTCGCAACATATCCATCAAGGATTAGAGTTGCATACGCAGCAGCAGCAGCAACAGCAGCAGTTCCAGAATCAGCACCTGGAACAGGAGCTGCTTACAACGCACAAGGCCAAACTGCCGCCACTCGAGCTGCTCGTGGAGCACAAGCTCAGCTATAGCTCGGCAGCAACATATCATAAACAACAACAACAGAAACAGACTCAGCCGATCCTTAAGATTAACAGACGGCATTCAAACGATCTCAGACATTCCTTGAGCAGCCCATCGTCCAGTGACGATTGCTTGAGCGCTGCCCGTGCCTCCATCTTTGATGACGCCGCCGAGAATTTCATCATTAACTTTCCAGCTGAATCATCGCTGCAGCTGCAGCCACTGTTGCCACTGTCGGAGACGGTGCCACTGCTGACGCACATCGAGGCCACTGTGGTTGACAAGCAGCGATCCATACGCCTCGACAAGAACAGTGCCTCGCTCATCTTCACCAAGAAGGAGCTCAGCCCCAACAGCAATAAGAGTGTTGCCCATCTGCCCCAGCAGCAGCAGCAGCGACGCCAGCATCACAGCCTATACGGGGCGGGGGAGCGGCAGCGTAAACAGACAAAACATTTGCCGGCAACGCAGCGCGGACAGCAGCATCGACGCAGTCTGCAGCTCAGCTACAACAACAACAACAACAGCAGCAACAGCAGCAGCAACAACAACAGCAGCAACAACAACAGCAATCTGGTGACCACAGCTGCATGCAACAGCTCGGGCACAGTTGGCCCCAATTGTGCCACAAAGCAGCAGCAGCTCACACACAGCCATAGTCACACTCATACACACACCCATATACACACGCACACACACAGTCACGCAGGCGTGGGGCTGACATCGCCAACGTCAAACGGCGCCGGCGCCGTTGCCTCGGCCCGCAAACAGCTTTCCTACTCCTGGTACGCGCCAGTCTACAGTGCGCTCGAGGAGGAGCTGGAGCAGGATTCGAGGGTGAGTTAAGAATTTGACAATATTAATTATAATAGAGATCCATTGGATTATCTATTATGTAAATAATAGTTTCAATTTGGTCTGAGTCGTAGCTCTAATTAGAAACAAAAATACATTTTTAATTTTCATTTTTTATTCAAAAAATCTTTTAATCAGATTAAAATTTTATTAAAGCTAAAAAATCAAAGTTTTCCATTAAGTTTGTGATTATATTTTAATCTTTATTTTTTTAGTAGTTGGTTATGTTCTAAATGAACAACTTACACTAAAAAAATGAGTATTATTTTATGACTTATTTTTTATCTAAATTTAAACTCAACTTAATATTGATGCGTATTCTTCGAATTAGGTATATTTATGTCTTCAGTAAACCGCACAGTACAAAATAAATACTTCCAGGAGTGATATGTGTCCTTAGCAAGTTAAGAAGTAAAAAATTAAAAAATCCTTTTCGTGTTTAAGATATTTAAGCACTTAAAATATTTTTAAGTAACAGCTCTCTTTGAGAAGTGTCAGTTAAGTTTATAAAAAATAATTATTAGATTACAATTTTTATAAGGTTATTTATATAATATATCATAAATTGATATTTGTAGGCGTGTTTAAGCAACCTTTTGAAGTAGTTAATAAATAATTTATATTAGTAGGCTATAAAATCGGAGAGTTTTATCAAGTAATTGTATAAATTATATATCACATTTTAATTTATATATTTCTGTGTGTTGTATCAAGTAAATATATAAATTATATATCACATTTTAAATGACGTAAATATCGAATTTATATTTAACATTTTATATAAATAGAATTTTCTTTGTTTTAATTCCTACATAAATTTCTGAATACTTGGAAAGAGTTGTCGTTTGTAATTGTGTAAATATTAATGGGATATCGTTGAACTTGAAACATGTTGCAGGATTCCTCGCCAATTCACAATCTGGCCAACACAAAGCATCAGCAACGCGCAGCCAGCAGCCAGCAGCACAGTGGCACTGCCTCGCATGCCGCGCATGCAGCGCCGCCGCAACACGACTCGGACACAAACGAGACAGTTGCGCTGCTGGAGACGCAGACGCGCAACAAGATCAACATCATTACGCCGGGCGAGGCTGCTGGTGCCGAGCGCAAGGTGCCGTCGTCTCAGCCGCGCATCTCACTGTCCCTGCCCAATTCCCAGCACAACAATCATTCGCACTCTGCCAGCAGTTTGGGCAATGCAACTGGAACGGGAACGGGAACGGGCAACGGGATTGGTGCTGGGGATGTGGAGAGCTCGTTGGGCTTGTCGGCAGCTCAGTTGCCGCGTCGTCGACGCTTCGAGAACTTTCTCAAATCGCTGGTGGGCCTCAAGGGCAGCAGCAGCAAGGACAAGGAACGCGAACGGGATCGAGAGACATCCACAAATTTGCGACCAGCCTCGCCAGAGATACGGATTACGCGCACACCCTCCGAACAGGATGTGGTGCTCCGCGATCCCGCTGGCCGCCATCACGACCAGCAGCAGCAGCAGCAGCAGTTAGCCAATGGCAGCAGCAGTCGGCTGAGCATCAGCGGCTCGAGCAGCTCACTGAATGTGGTGCAGCAGAAGCTGTGGCACATGATGCGACGCGAGGGCAGCGCCAGCAGCCTGCACCAGGAGAAGTCCCAATCGATTGTCCAATACACGGGTCTGCGCAAGTGCGAAACTGTGCTGGCCCTCACCCGACAGAGCCACACGCTGCATCCCATGGGCGGTGGTGGTGGTGAGGGAACGGCCGTTATGCTTGCACCACACGGCGGCAGCGGCATCTTCAGTTCGGGTGGTGTTGAGCAGATACGGCCACTGAATCGACTGCGGCACAGTGTGAACAGCATCAATGGTGGTGCAGGTGGCACCTGTTCCCGCTGCTCCAGCTTATTGTCATTGGCAGCAACCGGTTCGCGTTATTCGCTGGCCAATGGATTTGTGGCACGACCGGAATCGGTGCACTCCTTGAACTACAACGCACTACAAGGCAGGCGACCCAGCTTTGTCAGCTTTGTGAATGACAACGAGGAGCAGGAGCAGCAGCAGCAGCCGCCTCCCAAGGAGCCCATGCACATCAATGTCAATGCACAGATCCGACTGAGCAGTGGCTGCAACAATGCTGTTGCAGCTGCAGCTGCAGCCACACCACACACAACTGTTCCTTCGCCTCCGCCAACTGCGCCTGCTGCACAAACTTGTGGCTCCATTCAAAGTTCCGGCAGCCTGCACAGCGCGAGCAGCACAAGTCCGCCATCAAATGTGACAACAGCCACGTTGCACTCGAACAACAACAACAACAACAACAACAAAATGGTCAGCGGCGTTGCCATTGAGGAGCAGGTGGCAACGCCGTGCAGCGCATCCGGCATCGAAATGGGCGCCTTTGGAACAACTCACGCATATCCGCTGACTGTCAGCTCGCTGCTCTCAATGGCCAGTGCCAATCAGGCGGCGCAGGCCTGCTGCGTCCGCGATGGCATCACGTTGCAGCGACCCGACATGCTCGCCTCGGCGGAAGTGACGCCCTCGCTGGGCACACCGGCCACGCCCATCACACAGCTCAGCTTTCAACAGTTCACGTGCAAACTGTGCCTCATCGATGTGGAGAGCGGCGCGGAGGCAACAACTTTGCTGCAATGCGGCTGTCAGTTTTGCACTGAGGTAAGTCGAGCGCATCCCGCACTTTACTCTCTTTCTAAATGTTGTTTACCAGTTACCAGCCCCTACCCCTCCCATCCCCACATATGTTTGCTTTCCCTATATTAGTATGGAAGCAGCGTGCTCAGCTGCTCTAGCTAAAAATTGAAAAATTGCATCTTGAGACGCAATATTTTCTGCCAGAGGCCAAAGCAATCTTTATTTTGGGTGCAGTAAAATCGACTGAGAAAATATATTCAACAGTTTCTTAAGATTTATTTGCTTTTTACCACAAATTTGACCTGTTTTCTATGTTTGCTTAGACGGTTTCGGTTTTCATCTTGATTAATTTCCCAGCAAACTCCAAATAAAATATTTATTTCGAGTAGATAAATATTTGTTATTTATTTTTACTTAAATTTACTGTGCTATTTTTAGAAGTATCTCAAAGTTCGCTGAGTTGTTTTTTCTGTAAATTTCATAATAATTTGCCTAAGTTTTTGCCTGCAATTGAAATGCACAAAATTCGTAAAATTCCTGTTGAAAATGTGAAAATTTCGTCGAGTGCCATTAAAGGGGTTAAAACAGGTAAAACAGCTGCTAAAGATTAACTTAAAGTAAAAGCAGCTAAATATGTATTACAGCAAATGTGAGTGTGTTTGTGTGTGTGTGTGTTGGTGTGTCTGTCGTGCCTGCTCACCTGCCTGGCTTAAATGTACTTTACTTTATACAAATATGCAGCAACTATCAGCAAATTGCGTTCTGGCCTGGCCCCGCCTGGCTGGCTGGCTGGATGTGGGTGTCGTTCCCTTAAGATCTTTCGCAGCACGAAATTGCATGCAGCATTTTAAATAATTGAATCAGCGCTAAAAGTGAAGCCAGCAATGATTTTCACCTGCTTGCACCACATGCAGCACATGCAACGCCTGAAGTGTCTGATGCCCAGCTTAATTCCATCTTCTTCTTCTAAGTCTTCTTCTTATTTTCCAGCATAAATAAAATAAACATAATTTAGACGTAAGAAAGTCAAAAAAGAAAACAACTTGTGCAAAATTTCCTTTGGGGTTCTACATCAAATTTTTGCATACTCTTACAAATAGTTTTTCTTATTTATTATTTAAACTAAATTAATGTGTTTTTTTTTTAATACTATTTTTAGCAAAATTTATTTCTGCTGAATTTGTTTATGCTTAAAATGATTTCTTTTATTGATTCGATTTTAAAATGATCAATTGTTGAGCCAGAATCAATATACTTTTTTTATGCTGCTGGCTTTTTCACAAATTTATAATACTCCTTAGTGGGTTCCGGGCATATATAAATAAAAATGATAATATATATATATATCCTGGCTGGTGCACTAAAGATGTCTAATGCTCCATGTTGTTGTTTCCTCTGCACTAGTTGTTTATGAGAAGGTACAATTTATTATATACATAAACACGGAGACAGACACGAAACTGTCTACAGTTGCTGCTGAAACATGTCCACTGCCAGAACGTGCCGCTTCCGACACGTCTGTTGACTACAGCTCCAAATCCACCTCCGCCGCCACCTCCCCTTCATCCTCTTCCTACTTTTTCTGCCTTTTCTGTGTATCATAGTCTGAGTAAGTCGCTGACTCTGTTGAAGCTGCTCCTGCTGCTGCTGCTGTCGGTTGCCGTTGCTGGTTACGTGCCTAATGCTTACAAATGTCCCTTTGGGTTCCCTTACCCCTTACCCGTCCTTTTGCCAACCCATCTACCCCTGTATCCCAGGGTGTCGTTTTTCGCTGCCATTTGTCAACCTAAACTGTTGGGCATGTTGCTCACTTCACAGTGCTCAGTGCTCAGTGCTCAGTGCTCGATATTCCGTTCAGCCCCCCTTTTGGTATCATCCAAAACTGGAGATTCCTTAAATCTACTCCCTTTTTGCAGCGCTTCAGATAAATTGCTGGCATTGCACATACGCAATGTTGGCAGCGCTTAATTAAAAATCCACACGCGCAAATTCCAATGCAAACACTGTGTTGTTTTTGTTTTTGTTGTTGTTGTTGTTTTTGCTGTTACTGTTGTTGCTGCTGTTGTTTATTTGTTTATCTTACAGTCTGCAATTTTGTTGCGCTCCAAATAACTACGCTTGTTTATGATTCACTGAGTTGACAAATTCGTTGAGCTTCTGCCCTGCAATCACATCCAGTCAAACCAAATACTTGTCAAAACCAAAAAAAAATCAAGAAAATCGAGCAAAATATGATATGAAATAACATGGCACTTTTATGCAGCATCATCATAATTCATACGCCATGTTGCCACACACACACACACACAGCAAATGGATAAAAATAGTTGCTTTGCTCTGGTTAACATTTGGCAAATTCATCAGAATATCGAAAAGTAAAACTAATAAAAAAAAGCAACAAATATCTCAATAAATTATTATTAATAATTTTAAATAAACAACTGACTTTTAATTTGTTAAATAGATAGGCAAAATATTTATTTAATTATGTTCCTCTGTTTATGTCTATGATTGCTGAAGTTTGTCATTTATTTTTAGTCATTTTGTAAATACCAAAAATATTTTCCTTTAGAAAATTGTCATTTTTTTAATTTATGCAAAAGTTTCTAGTTATTTTTATTTATTTACAATTTAATGCTTAGTTTCAATTTATGCATGATTGATTACAGTCGCTTGCCTTATTTTGAATATACAGAATATTTAAATATATATTTATATTTTTTTTTAAGCATGCAGAGTTTTTTTTTGAATGTCTTTCAGTTTCTTGTTTAATCTTCAGGGCCCTTTAGCCTCAGTTTCCTTTATACATTAGCTAGTCAGTAGAGTAAATGGATGCCTTTTTCCTTATGCTCACCATATCCCTGCCTTACCCTTACCTTATTCCTGCCACTTTGCATATGTTGCAAGCAGTGCGAACATTTTGTGTGGCGTGTAGAGAGAGCAACTCCTGATGTGCTTGGCGGTGCTCGTCATCTCGTCAGGCAACTGAGTGGTGGCTGGTGACTGCTGGTTGGCACTGTGTCGCTGCTGCTCTGTTGTGCTGTGTATGAAAAATTGCGCTGCTTATCAAATATGCTGCAATGTGGGTGTGCCCCATGGGACACACAGCAACTAAAAACAAGCTAAACTTTAAACTTTGTGCTGGGCAAAGTTTTTGTTTTTTCTTTGCATTTTATTTTTGCATTTGTCAAGTGCCAAATCATATTCAATGCACACACGTGCACTTAACGCTCGTTAGTGTGTGTAGATGTGTGTGTGTGTCTGGCTTTATCAAATTATTGCATATCACATGTCGTATGCTTAATATTACGTATACGTAATATAACTCTGCCTGATATGTAGCGGTTGCTGCTGAAAAAAGCCGAGTCGCGTACAAAAGTATCCTAAAATGACCTCAATTCAAATGACAGCAAAAAAAAAAAACAAAAAAAACACACACTCGCACACACACACACAAGTGTGGTGTTTAGCTCAAGTTGTGCAATGTGGCCGCGTAAAGTAAGCAACTTATTGAAATTTATGCGACTCCGTCTTCTTCTGTCTTTGCAAGTCTACGAGTGTGTGTGTGTGTGTGTGTGTGCGTGTGTGTCTGAACTGCACACAATGCCTTGGCTTTAAACCTTTGACACTTTGGCTTAGTGGCACACCCAAAACACACACTTCACACTCATTTCCACAATGCAGCTGACCTGCATTCAGCTATTTGTTTAGCTGTGCTCATTTCACAATTTGTTTGCCGGTTTTGCGTTTCACTTTTCACTAAGAGCTGCAGCAAATTTTTCGCAAATTGAGCTGTTGCCCACAGAAAACCACAAATCCTTTATGGGCTGCCTCAGAAGTGAACAAAACAATTCCACAGCGAAATAAACACCTTCAGCCGTTTCATATAAAGGAAATGCGAGTAGTGGAATTTTCATACAAATAATATGTCAAAAACAGCTCAACCAAAAGCACAAATTTCGAACTTTTATTTTAATTAAGTCTTTTTTGGTGCGAAAAAGTTTTTAACCATTTTCTGCGCAGGAAACATTAATTTGTATTGCTGACAATATTGACAAGATTAATTTTTAACCGAAAGATTACACAAATATCGCTATATCTACTTAGCTCAACATCCCCTTAAAAGCTTTACATATTTATATATATTTATACATATGCTGATATCGAAGGACTTAAAGGATGTATCAATAATTTTACTATGGACGATTTACACCAACTCGCCCCATTCACATACCTTTTTTTGCACTCCATTTATGAAGTGGTTTTACAACATTCTCACTTGATTAAAATCTACAATTGTAAAAAACAGCAAGAAAATAAAGAAAAAAAATGGTAAAACACAAAGTCAAATCGATTATTGCCGCTTTTCCATCTTAATTGGCACTGCAAAGCAAAAACGCTGAAAGTTTAATTAACATGAAAACAAAAAAAAAGGGTTTGCAATCGGCTATAAAATTTTAAGATTTACCAATGAATTTCAAAGGCACTTTGCTATTTTTAAGTGCTTTTAAAATTAGACTTTCGCTTAATTAGAATTGCAAATTGATCATATTTAAAATATTTAAACAGAGCAAAAATCTGGAGCTCAGAAGGGGAACAATTGGTTAAAGTAGGTCGCTAATCAGATTTAATTAAATACAAATAATTTATTTTTTTTTCTCTAAAAAGTAAAAAATCGGACAGCACATTTTAAGTCATTATGGGCAATTAATAACATTGCTCTAAATAAATTGAGCTGCCTGGTTTAGGTGAGTTCCTGGCATTTTTCACATACACAACAGATAAAGCATATATATATGCGATTTGTATAATTTCGTCAGATTTGCAGACCTCACTTTAGTTAATTGTGGGTCACAACAAACTCGCAGATGACTCGACAATTGTTTAGGCAATTGAATTAATAACAAACAAAAGTACAAAACAATTCATTAGTGGAAACGCTTTGCATACCAAATGACTGAATGTGTGTGGGTGGTGGGGCTCGTGGGGCAGGGGGGCAGTTGGTGGGAGGAGTGAAAACTCGAAACGGAATTGTCAATTTTCCACACGTTAAATCGCGGCCAAAAATCACGTTACGCATTTTAATTTGCATTTGTTGCCTTTTCTATTCGCAATTGTTTCTAAATTTTAAATTGAAAGAGAAGCGCGAACCCCACCAACGATTTTGGTCAGCCAACAACAAAATACCTATTTGACAAAGGGAAGCACACCACCCTCCCCCCTTGGTGGGTGGGGGTTTTCTGTTAGTTTGGGGCTGTGCGGACTGATGAGCGGCAGCGGAAATGACGCGCAAACAGCAAATGGCCGCCAGCCGGAAATTGCTCTCGCTTGCATCCCTGCCAAAGTGTTTTTCCATGTCCACAACAAATTTCAAAAGGGCCAAAACGGAGACACTGCGATGGGGCACCACTTTAAGCTTTACATTTCTTTTTTTTCTATATTTTTTCTTTTTGTACCCTGTAGCCATTAAAATGGCAGGCAGCATATCGGACTGAAGGTAATATTTTTATATGTCTGACTTGGTTTTTTACTTAAATTTGTCCGAAGCTATACTTTAATGATATGAGATATATATAATCTGGCTATTGATCTATGTCAGAAATATTATAGTAATTATGACATTCTTTCAACTTATAATTTTTTGCTAATATAGTAATATTTTATTTGCGAACTGGGCCTTATCTGGAGCCAATAAAAAAGGCACAGTATTAAATCCATTTATTCAAAAATGTTAAATAATTCCAGTATAAATAATTCCAATATTTTATTCTTATACACAAAATTGACAGAAGACAATAAATGCTTAAATTTAACCCGATTTAATTTAGGTTTTTTTTAAATGGTATTTGTGTTTGTATTATTCTTAACAACAAGCAATGCAAATAATTAAAAATAAGGAGTGACTTGAAATAAAATTCCTAAAAATGACTACAAAGAAAAACTTAAAAAAAAATAAAATAAAATAAAACAAAGCAAGGAAAACATTTTGCAATTGCTTCTGCCAATCAGTGTCGATTTCTGTCGAAGAGTGATAAAATTGGACAATGGATTTGTGGATTGATTCTTGTTATGCTGAATTCAGCAATTTTGATTGTGTTTTAGTTATTTGTTTGGCTAGAATGATTTGTGCACTCCTTGAATAATGACTCATTTATAACACACCTGCGGAATTTACAGTATACAATTTTTATAGGAGGACTTTTTAAAACTAAAGATTGGTTTTTAAGAAATAACAAGTTTTGCTTCAACTGAAGTCGAAAGCATCGCTTAGTCCAACGCATTTTGTGGCGCTACGCATTTAGTTGTAGCTGTGGCCAGTTGAAGGCCATTTAGTGCCACGTTTTTCGCGCCTGCATGCAAACATTTGCATTTAATACGGGGGGCGCCACAAAAATCTGACCACGGCGTATGCCGGTCACGTGCTTTACAGTTACAGTCAAAGCAGCAGCAGCAGCAGCAGTTGCCATTTGCCGTTTATTTTGCGCATCTTTTTTCAAATATATACACATGCAGATATATATATATATATAAATATATATCTGACAAGTATCTGCGGGTGGTTGGGACTGGAATGTCTTGCTCTAAGCCAGTTCAGTGGTTCATGCCGTAAATTGTCGCGGGATTTTGGGGCCATGGTTTGCCACACAACGGGAGTTACTCAATTTCTGCTTGTGTGGGAGGGGGGTGCGGTACATTTAAATGTTTTGCCAAAATAAACACAAATAAAATGCCGTTGGGTCTTCGCTATAAATTGGCCATCTAATGCCCAGGCGATTGTTTGTTTATGCGCCGAGGCTTAACTCTGAGATTGTCAAAAATAAATGAGCTACAATATTACTTCTAGTTGGCCCATTCAAATGGCCCATTTGCATTTGGCTTTAAACTTAAAGCGAAGTGAAATAACCATTTCAATTACAATTCGTTTGTTCTTTTTATTCTCTATAATAATAATGTTTTTGTTTAACAGAGCAGCCTTAATTCGTTTAGATTTAACTTTTAATTTTAAATAAATAATGCAGCTGCCCCACAAATTATTATTATAATAGTTTTGAGCTGTTTTTAAATGAACGGTGGCAAGAACTGATGTTATTATAGTTGCCACTTTTCGGATTCCACTCATAAATTGCGACTTCAAATGGCATAAAGCAGAATCCTTGATGCAAACCAACTTTTTTGTTTTCTCGCTAAACTTTTAGTGGCAAGTTTTACTTCTGCTGCAAATGCATATTTCTGTTCATATTTGATGACATGCGCAGTTAGCTAACAGTTGTGTGGGAATTAAGGGGGGGGGGGGGGGGAGAGTGGCTGCTTCTCAAGAAACCGAAACAAGTTGCAAACAAGTTGCTAAGAAGTAAAGAACTTTGTGAATGTGAAATGCAACAGAAACGAAACAAAGTTTTCTAAGGGAGGATTGCAGCAACTGCTATTTGGATATTTTTGGAATTTATATTCCGACAGCCGAAAAGTTTCGACAATAAGAAAATATGAGGCTTTATCACTAAGCGGGAGCGTGAGTGGTTGGGGTATGACATGTGCAAATAAGGAAACATAAGCGCAACAAATGGGGGCAACAGATACATGCATTTATGTGTATATCAGTTATGCCACACACACTTGCCACATATTTGACTTTGGCTGCACTTTTTCTGACTCTCCTCAAATTGAAAAAGTTCTTTTTTCTTGCACATTTTCACGTTTTAATTGTTTACCTACTTGTGTAATGCAAAATATGTAATATTATTTGATTATATTTATATTAAGAAACTTCACTGTAAACCAACAAAATTTAAACAAAAGAAAATTTACATATTTTCTTACTTATGATAGACTTTAAAAAATTGCTGGAATTTAATTTTAATCATTTTTATTATTATAAAACTCTAGCTTTTTGCTCAAACTAAATTCAATCTGTTGTCAAGGCAATAATTAATAGGACAACTTAGTAATAAATTGGAGTTTATAACAACTTTTGCTTCTACTCAAACTAGGGCGAATTAATCTAGTTCTTAATTTTAGTATGCTTTTTTAATTAATTGCTTGAACTCAACTTTATATTAATTTCTGTTAACCTTTTTGCTTAAAGTTTCCACTGCTTCAAGCAATGACTTCTTTAACATAATTTCGTCTACTGTTTAATACATATTTATGATGTAAAATTTAAATTTATAAACAAGTTTTATTTGTCTAAATTCAACTGTTAGTTTTCAGTTTCTTTTACAGGAAAACCTTTATTTTGCTCAGTATTGCAGAAAACGAGAGAAAACTTTGGCAATAATGCGCTGAAAAGTATGCTTGTTATTTTATCTGACGCGCTGACGTCAAAGCGTGGGAGCTGACAGCAACATAACACCCTTTGTTGCCCTTCCCCTTAGCCCAAGGGGTCACCCAGAGTTATTCAATTGTGTTATTTGATATTTTGCTGCAGTTGCATTTACGTCACACAATATGTCAAACAGTTTTTCAGTATTGCCGCTTCCAAATTGCATTTTGCACATTTTACACCTTTTGAGTTGGACACTCTCTGGCAGCGACCTACGTGTGTATTTTTATATCCATGACAACACACACACACACACACACACTGGCACACACTGGCACACACCTCGAACATGACTACGTATTTATTTCAATTTATTTTTGTATTATTTGCCTTAACTTGTTCCTTGTGTTTCATTTAGGTGTCGCTGCAATTGTGCTGTATTAAAGGAACACAAGTTAAGGCAAAAACCAAAAAACAATTGAAATAAATACGTTGTCATGTTCAAGTTGTACATTTAAAATGTACACACACACACACACACACACACATGTCGTGTCACTAGTTGTTACCAAGTTCTACAACACAATTAAAATGCATTTATAATGTTAATTCATTTAGTTGCGAACGAGCAGAGTATTTAATTAAATTTTGTACTCTGCTAAGTTAAATTGCAATCGCAAGTGCAACTTTTGACGTCTTTGAATACCCTGTAATGCTTTAGCTGAAGTTATTTTATAAATGTGCTTATCACACTTATAGTTGCTCGGCTTTTAATAGCAAGCAAAAATCATATATTGCACAGCTTGCTTAAATTACAGGGTATTTAATAGTCGCGTGAGTTAAGTTCTCTACGAATTTCTTGCCTTCTGAAGTGAAAATGAGCATTTCTCTGGGCGCGCTGAAGATTGTCTCTATACATGCACACACAAATGTGTGTAAGTGTGTGTGTGTGTGTGTATTTGTGTGTGTGTTTGTTAACTCAAAGACTGTAGAGAGCATTTGGCAAGAAGCAGAGTCGCGCAGCGTGTCGACGTTCACTTGATGACTGTTGACTTTTTGGCGTTAGTTGCGAGTGCAATTGCCACAAGCAACAGACATAGAGATGCATGCCACAAAATGATGTCGTGACACGTGTTATGTGCACTCCCCCTTGACAGCTGTCGGGCCCAGGGATAGCATTTATCTCTTGATTGCACAATTGTGGAGCAACTGCATCATTCAAGTGCTTATGGACAAAATTCACTTTAACAAGATTCTATTTGCAATTGTTTTGCATTTGAATTTTGCCGAATTTGTTAATTTGCTTTAAAGCCAAATGTACATTTTAGCTGCGTCTAGACCGGAAGCAGTTGCTAAACGGAAATTAAAGGTTGCTGCCTGCCGCGCAGCCTGACAGTTATCCTAATCGAAAAACTTAAATATCCATGACAAAAATTTAAGTTTGTAATTAGACACACATTTAAATCATAAAAAGGACAGTTAACCAAAAAAAAATTAGAAAATAATAAAATGAGTAAAAAATTCAAATTAAAAGCTTATAATAAATTTAGTTTTGCAATCCGATTTCAAAAGACCAACCGCCGGACCCTTTGTGTATCTTTTCTTTTTACTGAAAGTGCTTAGCATAAATCAGCTCAAAAAGTTCACAGCATAATTTAAATACGCTAAAGAAAAAAAAAGCAAATGCGAAGTGAGAGGCTTAAAAATGTATTTAAAAATTTATCTACTGGTATTCCGAGTCTTGGACAAATACTTGCCGCGTTTCCAATTGATTGCGTTTCAGCCGAGGCGAACGCAATTTAAATTCAATTGGAACAGCTCCAAATTCTTGGGAATTCCTACTGGCTACTCCTCCTGGCTACTCCTGGTAACTTCTCCTGGCAACTCCTCCTGGCTACTTCTCCTGGCTACTCCTCCTGGCTACTCCTCCTGGATACTCCTCCTTTCATTATCGATTCCATCTGCTTAAGAAAGCACTTGAAGAGCTCTGCACAGTTGCATTTTGTCACTTAAACAACATCATTAAAGTTGCAGTGCCACAAATACACACACACACACACACACACACACACACACACACACACACACACACAAGCACAACTTTTTGTACTTGTTTCAATCAGAGCTGATTTTCCAACAATAGCACTGAGCGCTAAGCGGATTCACCTCAATCCGGGAACAATGGCAGAGTCCTGGCAGTCCCAGTTCTTCCATTCACTGATTGAATTGACTTGAAGCCACCAAAGTATCGCACAATGCAGGTGATTGGAATTGCTCTCTTGCCAACTATTTCGGAAATTCCAGAGGAATTCATTCTGACTATGAAAATATCGAAATATATTTTCACTTAAAGTTCACTAAAAACGCAAGCATTTCAAATACAACTTTAATTATTAGTTAATATTCTGCGCAATAATTATTTGCATATTTCTAAAAGACGACTGGAAAGTTTATCTAAACTTTTTTTTTTATTTTCCAATTTAAATTATGAACACATCAAATGGCAGACGGACAGTCAAAAGGGAAAACTTCAACATAAAAGTAAAAGTTGACAGACAGCAATCGAAATTTAATTCATAAAGCATAAATAGGCCAATACATTATATACATAATGTATACATATATATATATATGTTTATGTATTATTTATGTATTAATCGGCTTAAGCGAATAGCAAGTCAAATTTGCCAGTGCCAGGAAAGGGCTGTAAATGGTGCTGATAATTACCCGACATTAAGCTGGGCAGGTGTAACTCGCTGTCCTTTTCGTCCTATGTGCATAAAAAGCACAATTTTACACTCAGAAAATAAATTTCACGTATTTTAAAAAAATCAACATATTTTTCTAGCAAAGAATAACTCATTATTATGCGGAAAATGTGTGTGTATAAAATGCAGTTCCTAAAGCAAACAACAGTTGAACTTTTTGCTGAATTTTAGAAATAATCATTTCAAAATAGAAAAATTTGCATTTCTACTTTAAAAAAATATTTGCTATTATAAAATGATTTTTAAAAAAATAGAAATGTAAAAAAGAATTGTGTAAATTTCAGTGCGCTATTTGAAATAGTAATGCGATGGATTTTGCTAAGTGAACACACGCACAGCTCATACATAAGAAGGGCCTGGATTCGATTTTATCCTGCAGCCAATTACATGCATACACACGCACACACACACGCACACACACAAAATGACAGCCATGGTTAGCTGGCGTTTCCTGCGTTCTCTGCGCTTTAATCGGACTCATTAGCAGCGACACTTTAATGAATATGGCCCGGACAACTAGCCAGTCCGTTGCCACGTCAAATGACAGGATGCGCAGCATCAGCAGCCAAGCCACGGCACCTCCCGCGCTCTCCCCTCCCTCTCTCTAGCTGCCTTTACTGAGTCTATGACCGACAAATGAATTGCTCGCCAACGTGCCATAAATTTAAATTTATGAGCATCATTAGGTTAAGTTCTCACTAACGTTAACTTTCACCTCAACTTTTAATGTGCATTAAAAACAAAAACAGTTTGATTTAATTAGAACAATTTGAACGTGGCAGCTAAATTGCTTATAGCCAGGTTTTAGCTTTCAGCGTGCCACATAGTTCAAGCTCAATTAGCGAAAGTATGAAAAGTACTTTTTATGATCTGACTAAGTTAAGATATTTGAATTTTTAATCAAATGAAATGCTTACATCTTCAGTCGATTATTGCTGATAGCTGCACTTTCAGACACCCCTTTTTTTTACTTCGTATTTTATTACGTTCGCGTCATTTGAGTTAAGCTTTTGGCTCAATAAACATGTGCGAAAAGTGGCCATTGGAAATGTGTGTAAAGTATTTCCTGAATGTGTATTAAATTGTTGTTTACATGTGAAAATGAAATACAAACGCTGGCAAATGTTGCTTTTATTGCCAGCGTGTCGTTTGTCATAAAACAGCATTAAAACTGACGCACAAACTGGCAACCAAGTGATAAAGTGCTTGCACTTGGCCGCAACTGGCTAAAGAGAGACAGAGAGAGAGAGAGAGAGTTGCAGAAAAAAAGAGAGCGACTCTATAAAAAAAAAAAAATTGCCATATATCAGCTTTTGAGAGTCACGCACGCCGTGGGACGAAAACTTTTGTCGTCTGCTGTGCCAGATAAAAAATGTTACACATGCAAAATGGTAACTTTGTCAATTTTTATTTGTTTATTTCGTTTGCCACAAACTCCCCGGTGCCCCATGCTCATCATATCCATATACAATATGTATATATATATTTTACTCTCTTTCTACTATTTAATAGATATGTTGTAAGCACTTTCCGCTTTTGGCCGGGGCCACATTGCGTAAAGTGCTTTCCGGAGTATTTTCCATAAATACTAATATTTTCTATATGTTTTTTCTGTGAGTGAGTTTTCCATTTATTTAAGCTGGCCATAAAGGAAACCTACTTTTGTGGCACGCTGAACTCTTCAATGCCACATAAAATAAGCTTAGTTTCTGATCTCTCCTACAGCATTTGAGCCTTCAGGTTTGCGCGAGATAAACACTTTGGCATCCACATTTATAAAGTTTAAACTCAAAAGTTTTGAGTTGTTTCAAGTTAAGCTAAATTCGATTGAATGACACTTTAGACCAATTTTAAGTCAATATTAATTATTTTTTTTTACTGATGTGCCACACCTGCTATTGATAAACCCCCTTGCTGAATCCAAGTCACAATTGAAAAAATCTTTTCAGATTTAAACTTTTGCATATTTTTACTGAAAACTATAAATTGCATGACTGAGTTGTGTTAGCTGACCGCAAGCCACTAAATTGTGGCAACAGCTGCTGTTGTTACGGCCGTTGCATATTCATTTCAGCAAGCTTTGTGCAGCTTATGCCACGGCAGCGGCTGTGAGGCCTGGGGCAGAGGCAGTGGCAGTGGCTGGCAGTGGCACGCCAGTGACCCTGGCTGCATGATGCTGACTCTGACTCTGACTGATGGCCAGGTGAATTCTGTTGCCAGCGTCAGGCTGGCTGACTGCCGGCGGATTAAGTAAAATATGCAGCAGGAGACGCGATTAAAAATATGGAGTGGCTGCTGCGGCAAATTGCGGCGGCTTTAATAAAGCCGCCACTTTGCCTGCATTAATAATAAACCATAAGCATTTAAATTTTTACGGATTTTGTTCCCTTTTTTTCTCGGTATTTTGCATTGTGCGTACCACAATATTTGTCTGAATTCTTCATTTTATATTTTTACGCTTGGAAAAAAACGCTTTCAACAGGAATTTTCATTTTATTGTGGCGCCCAAATGTGTGCTACAAATTTGTTGACAAATTTTGAACAATTTAATATTTGATAATAACTTTAATTACACCATTTAGTTGCACAACGTAAAAGTTGTCAAACGTAAAAGTTGTCAAAATGCATTATCGGAGTTTATAAAATTACTTCTCTGTTTTTTCCTACCGACTTGCATATATTATTAAGCTTCGGTTGTTATTATAATAAAATTTGGCTATTAAAATGTTCAAGGAAACGTTTGCAATTTCATTAGTTTAATGCGGTCAGCCGGCAGGCTGTCACTGAAAATATTGGACACTTGGGACTTGGGACAGATGGGCAACCAGAGTCGAAAATTCGAGCAAACCAGGCGGACAAAGTTTTTAAATCTTTATTTATACAGCTTCCGCAGAGCATTTTGTCGTTGCTGAAAAGTTTGTGGCTTCCAATGTGGTTGTATATGAGGCGTATTTATGTGCGTGTGTGTGCTGTGTGTGCGGTGTGTGTGTGAGTGTTGTGTGTGGGTGCTTAAAAATGAAATAATTTTGACAGCCACACTTTTGCGGCGACCAATGCAAAAAGCAAAAATGCCTTGACAAAAGTTTCGCCAAGGGTCACACAATAAGAGCGAAAGTAGAAATGCCAACTGGGAGCCACAAGCTGGGTGAAATGGCAAGGGAATAGGATTGGGTTGTAGTTCGGGTAGAGTTGGGGGCATTTTGGTTGCCAAAGAGCTAATGGAATTGAGTTGATGTCGACCCTCGGCAAGCTCAAAGCGGATTATGCTGCGCAACTTGCCAAACTGTTTATTTTCAAGACAATAACAACAATAACAACAACAACAACAACAACAGCAACTGTTCCCCTCATCCCGGCAACACGCCGGCTCCACTTGGATCATTTTACCAGTCGTATCTAAAATTTGCCACACGCTTTTGTTTTTTTTCTTGCAGTGCATGCGCGCCTATGTCGACTTTGAGATAACCGAAGGCGCCTATGAGATCTCCTGCCCCGATGCCAAATGCCCAACACAGGGCGCCATCTCGCTGCCCGAAATTGTGAACCTATCCACAACGAATCTGCTGAAGAAGCATCATCGTTATCGACTAAATCGAGGTACGTCTGTCTCCCTCTCTTTATCTTCATCCCTCCTACTCCCTCTGCCCCCCCCCCCCCCCCCATCATAATCAAAAAGCATTTATCAAGCGATTATTCTTTTATTGTAGAAATCGAATTGGACAAAACGCGCACCTGGTGTCCACGTGCAGGCTGCGAGACAATTTGCATGGTGGGTGGTAGTCCAGCGGTGGCTACGTCCACTGGTGCGGCTGCTTGTGCGGTTGCTGCAGCTGGTGGTGGCAGCTCCATTTGTCAAATGGATGAGTCGCCATCCACATCGCAGAGCTACACACCACAACTCGATGGCGCTGCGCCGCTTCTATCGATATCCGTGCACTGTCCCTCCTGCAAGGATGAGTTCTGTGCGCTCTGCAAAAAGGCGGTGAGTAGCGGGGTTGGATATATTTGAAGTAGTAACATTTTTAAAATTTCAATAAGCTTATTTTATTATGTTCGACAATCATTTTAGCCTTTTTTTTACTTATGTGGTAATAGTTTCTGGCTTTAAATGGTGATAGTTTTAGGCTTATATTTATCGCACTTAACAAAATTTAATATAAATGTGTAAAATGGTATTTAAATTCATAAAAATATTAACAAATTGAATTAATAAGTAGCGGCTAGAGAAATTGAGATTTATGTATAATGTATATGACTTTAAAGTGCAGTTTTAGCCCGGTCTAGTCATGTTGCTGATATTTTAGGCCAGTTGTAAATATTTTAGTAATTCAACATTTGAGCTACTAAAATAATCACAAAGCACTGCAGATTTGTCGGGGATAAAATTGCTTTAGATTATGGCCTTGTTAGGTAAGAGTTAAATTAAAATGTCGTCTGCACAGATTTGTGTGTAAGGGGGACTTCAACTGGCTTAGTCAATCAAACCAAAACGGATTTAGACATGGCCAGGACTGGCTTAGTAGTAGTTTTGCTATATTCTGTCTGCTGTTGCATATTCATAAATATGATTGAACCACAACTTTGATTACCATTTTGCAGTATCATCCGAACATAAGTTGTGAGGAGTTTGGACGTCGACTGATTGCCGATGGTCAGGATGATATTGGGATACCGTTTGACAACGAGCTCATCAAATGCTGCCCGATGTGCGCGGTGCCCATTGAGAAGGACGAGGGCTGCGCCCAGATGATGTGCAAGCGTTGCAAGCACGTCTTCTGCTGGTACTGCCTGGCCAGTTTGGATGTGAGTGGACTCTGTGGTTGACAGCTGATTGACAATTGGCTTAACTAATGCAATATTTTCTGTATTCGCAGGATGACTTTCTGTTGCGGCACTACGATAAGGGTCCGTGCAAAAATAAGTTGGGTCATTCGCGTGCCTCCGTTGTGTGGCATCGGGCACAAGTAATTGGCATCTTTGCCGGCTTTGGTATACTGCTGTTGGTGGCATCGCCGCTGCTGCTGCTGGCGGCGCCATGCATCATTTGCTGCAAGTGTCGCGGCTGCAGCGGCTCCAAGATCGATGAGGGCGATGCCGAACTGGAGGACGAGGTGACCGCTTTGCAGGGCTAGCTTCCGAGCTACCACCTTTTGAGATCAATAACCATTTAAAATTGCGTTAAAACCCACTTTAATAGCAGCAGCCTGCACCCTGCCCCCTTTTTAACAAATTAAACCTGACTAGTTATTTTAAACACTTGCTACTAGATGCAGTTGCAGTTGCAGTTGCATACATGTATGTATGTATGTATGTGGTTGCAAACAATTGTGAGGAGGTTAGCGAAGAACAGTTTAAATTTATTTTTATTGTATGCATTGTATAGTATGTGTTAACTAAATTGTGATATTTACAGTGATTCGATTTTTAATTGAATCGAAATTTGTTGAACCTATACAGAGAACAAGAGCGCGCCTTTGATTCTTATTTTTCGTGTTTTAGGTTTCGTGTCGATTTCTTTACGAACTTACATACATATATATTTATATACATCCATGCATGATGTATATATATTTATATATATGAACGTTAAATTAAATATGTATTGTTTCTTAGTTTTGTCCATTCGATAGGATTGTATAAGCTACAATTTAGAGCGTAAGTTAGCCTAAATTTACTAGCCCACTCTAGCATTTTAAGTATATAAACTCCTCGTCATTTAATTCAGAATGTTCTGCTTTTATTACATACATACATGTAAACACACACACACACAATCCCACACCTACAAAAACACACACAACCTATTTCTCAAGTATTACGGAATACAACATGCAACTAAAATAAATCCAATTAACCAGCAAAAAAAAAATGTTAATTGATTTCAAATGTTTGTGAAACTGCTTGGAAATGCTTTTAACTACTTAAATATATATATGAATAAACAAAATACACAAAAACAAAAATCTATATAAAACCGCTGAAACACAAATCATATACGTATATATATATGTAGATATATATATATATATATGTATAGGAAATGGTTTTGATCGATGTAAATTATTTAAATACTTATTTAATGCATATATATAACATACATATATCTTAAATATATATAAATATATAAATGTGTGTGTATATTATAAAACAATGTTTAAAGTCTACTCTTAATGTGAACAACTACCGCGTATGCTGTTTGAAATAAAATGTTAAAAATAAAAACTGATTGCGTTTTATTTAAATTTGAATGCGCGCGTTTGTTATCGATGTGACAACTCGTTCGAGCTGTGTTTCGATATATATAATTTTAGGGTTACCATATTGCGATGCAGCATATTGGTAGCAGCGATGTATTTGTAGCCAATATCGATAGCGCAACAAGCTGATTATTGGCCCTTTGAGTTTACCATTAATTTTTGTTAGGTTTGCGGGCATTTCGTTAACAGCCAAATATAATTGAAACAGCCACAGGATGGAGGAGCAAGCATGTCCGCGTTGCAAGACCACCAAATACCGCAACCCATCGTTGAAGTTGATGGTCAACGTTTGCGGCCACACGCTATGCGAATCCTGCGTGGATATGCTATTCTTGAAGGGCTCCGGCGCCTGTCCGGAGTGCATGGTGCCGCTGCGTCGCAACAACTTTCGCGTGCAGCTTTTCGAGGATCCCATGGTCGAGAAGGAGGTGGACATACGGCGGCGCATATTGCGTGACTACAACAAACGCGAGGAAGACTTTGCCTTGCTGGAAGAGTATAACGACTATCTGGAGGAGATCGAGGACATTGTCTACAATCTGTGCAACAACATCGAAATCATCGAGACGAACAAACGTATCGAGGCCTACAAGCGTGACAATCGCGAGGTCATTCAGCGCAACAAGATGCGAGTTGGCCGTGATGAGTGCGCTTTGGAGGAGCTGCTGGAGCTAGAGCGTGTACAGGATGAGTCACGCAAGAGGGAGCTGGGCGATCTAGAGACAGAGCACAAGAAGAAAAAGGCACGTGATAAGCAGGCGCTCATCGAGGAGCTAATGTACAGTGGCAAGGATGCAGCCACCATTGTCAGCGAATTCGCCGAGAAGGCCGAGAAACAACGCGAGGAGGAAAAACAATTGCCGCCACCGAAATCGATGAAAGAGTTCTCTACGGGCATCAAATTCGGCCAGACAGCAGATCCTAATCTGCAGCCAGTGCCCAAATCGGATGAGGGTCCGCTCTTCGTCTACGAACCACTGACGCCTTACACAGATGGCCCAACGCCGCCGCCTGAAAATGATGTGGAGACCACTGGATATATCACACACATACGTGCGGAGACGTCGCAGGAAAATGCCGGCGGCTTCACCTCCGTTTTGGCCTGCCATCGTGCCCTGCAGGAGGCGCTGCAGTGCCTTTACTATACGCCCACTACCGGTGTGGGCGTGGCCCTGTAGCAGACCTGAAATCGTCAAAGGCTGCAGTTTGAAACTAGCCCAGCACAGCACGCTTATAAAACTTTTGTTGAACAATTGTGTCGCCTCCTATAGAAATGCATTAGTATTAAAGATTAGATAAGTGAACAGGAACTATTACGAATAACTTGCTAAACATAAATAAATACAATATATCCTTATCCTATTTATACCACAAAAATTTTTTACTCTATTTGCATAAAATATATAATTTCCAATCAATAACTGAATTTGCTTGACTTATATTTTATTTGTGCATAGAGGAAGAATTGAACCCAGGCTCATCTTGAGCAGCTATCAATAATAAAAAAAACTCAATTACAGACTTGGGTGATTTATTAAATAATTGTTTACCAGTAATTTTCATAGGCATAGCTACATATGCTAGATATATTTGTAGACATACGCGGGTACGATACACATAAGGTTGGTATAATAGAATTTATACATATTATTACACATAAAATGATCTGGTTTTGTCGGCGATTCACCCGCCACATTACATATTCTAGTTGCACATTAAGAGGTAAATATGTTTTTATGCGAACATGCCACATGAGATTTTGGCCGCACTTGGGTTTTTGCAATGTCCTTTGCCAAAATTATAAGTAGAAATTATAAACTTATCGAGGCTTATTTACGTTAACAGTTACAGTTGATGATGTAATAAATCTGATGACCAACAATTATACAATGATTAGAAGAATAAATGAATGAATATTGTACGATTTAATCGCACATATACAGCGAGCGAATACATTTTGAATGTCTTCGACCTATGCATGTGGCATGCCTCTTATTTATCGAGTTTCGTTTATCAATTGGAAACACGAAAGCATGCAACATGCACTTACAAATCATACATAAATTAAAAACTATAATTAAAAGTGGCTTGTTTTTATGGTTGTTTGGTCCACCCGTGTTTCAGTGGCCGGCAGGCCCCGTGGAAGTAGCTGCTTGACTTGAGCATCTTGGAATGTGGCAGCTGAAACTCTCTGCACGACAGCAACGAAACCGGGCGGGAATGATGGCGGGAGGGGTGGTTTGCGGCGTATGCGGGATGTAGGTCCTTACAGTGCGCCTTTACAGAGTATGCTTAATTGTTAGGGTCTCAATAACGTTAAATTTAGACATTAATGTTGCGCCTTAAATCTAATTTAAAATGTTAACATTTAATTATTTATAGTTTTGGTTATTTCATTTTTTTATACAATTGTATCGAGATGCTGCTGTTTTTTTTTTTATAAATTTCTTGCTTGGGAAGGTGTTTTTTTTTTGTGTTGATTGATTGCTGTGTGTTTTCTTTCAGTATATTTATATATACATCAAATCAGTGTTTAAATATTTTGTGGTTGTATTTGTTTTCTTGCATTTGTTGCTCTCAAAGTGCACTGCTCGGTATTGTATTTATATATATATGTATATATAATGTATATACTATTATGTATGCTTTGTATCTTTTAAGGAATAACAACGAATTTTTCAACTGTCACAGATAATTTGAACATAAAATGTTTGTGAGTTTGGAGTTGAGTTTATGTTAACTGAAAATTGTTATTGATTTGTTGTCTAATTTATTGTTGGTTGTTTGGTTGGTTTGTTTGTGTTGCGATTGTTGTTGTTATTGCTGTGTTGTGATTGTTGGGTTCTGTTTGCTGTTACTGGCGATGTCCTTGGCTGACAGCAGGCAGGCAGGCACAGAGTTGTTGGCTTTGTGATGTCATCGTCTTGTTGTTTTTTCTCTGGTTGTTGTGGTGTTTGCACAACGAAAGCAGCAGGCAGTAGTCATAAATTGCAACGTTAACTAAACAGAATCATCTGAAAGCAAAAATACACAAAGATAAGTTTTAAATAAATACTTATAGATTTACATATTAATATATCAGGCAAACGTACCGTGGTACCACCATTTAGTCTTTTTGGGATTCTTATTGCATGTCTTCACGTAGAGTGTGTTATCTGGCGGTCGCTTCTTTTCGCGACAACTGCTCAGCATGGAGGCTATGCTAAGGCACACGGCTTGCACCGAGAGCGCCGGTGACCAGTCCTCGGTCAGGATGGATAGGCATATATGACCATTGCTGTAAACATGGGGATGCACGGGTATATTGGTACCAATGAACGTAACCTGCAAGAGTCAACAAGGATCTGATTAGCAATTTTTTTTCGATTTGTCTTCCATACTCGTACCTCGGGCGATTCAAAGGGATATTTATTGTTGAACTTGAACAGCAACTGAAAGTCTTCGCCCTCATAAAGTGTGCCCTCGGAACCTTTAATATTTATTTTCCATCTGTAATTAAAACAACGTATTTATTATTGCAAACATAAATAAAAGAAAACAATTGTGCGCTTTGTTAAATGCGTTAAATAAGCTAAACCAGTTTTTGCAACTTTTTCTTTTTATTTGTATTTTTTTTTTTTGCCTGAACTTGGCCTAGTTGCGGCATGTATTAAGTGTACTTTATATGGCACCTACTCGGCTAAATTTAGATGTACGCTTTCGGTGTCAACAGTTACGCCTTGCGGTGGCTCCTTGATCAGGGACATCAGCTCTTTTTGCAGGCGGCGCTGTAAGCAAAGCAAAATAGAGTAACAAATTAGCAACAATTTAGCAAATAAACTGCCTATAAAAAAACCCCTAAAGTAACTAAAATCCACATTTAAACACTTTGGCTTTATATACTATAGGTGATTTTTTTTAATTGTGTACTCGACAACAAGTCATATAACTTAAACGTGTAACACACTTGAGACTATTTAAACGATTTTGCCGTTAATTACTTATTAATATATATTTATTTATTGAGTTATATATTCTAGTTGCATTTCTAGATTGTAGAATGTGTTGCACGATAATTGTTTGAACTCACTCCAAATACTGTCAGACAGCAGATCTGTCATCTCTGTCGCACTCGGTAAAAAGGAAAGCATGCCCAACCCTCTTCAATTGTAATGACATCTCTCTCACACTTTTTTTTTTATTTTGGCTAATTCCCCAAAATAGCTCGTCATTTTTTTTTAAACTGCTATATCTCACATTAAATCAATTGAATTTCTATTTAATTAAAAACAAAATGTAGGTGTCTGTAAGGGCATGTAATTCATATCCTGCTTGCTCTTTAATGTCCTTTGTACAGCTTAATTTGTTTGACTTATATATAGACTGATTCGTATAAATATATATATATATATATACATATAGATAACTAATTTCAGATAAGATAAAAAGGCGGTCGTGCAATTCTACAGGCAGCCTGAAACGCTCGATTGATTTGTTTTTTTACATTCACAAAGCATTTTCTTTCTTTCTTTATTGTTTTTTGCTATTATCAGTCATAAATATTTATTCGTATTAACTTATATCTGTAAACATATATATATAGGATGTTTTTGTCGCTTGTTCGATAAGAGTTAAGTGCCTTGTACTTTAAGCAAAGGTACACAATTGAATTAATTTCTATCACAAGACAAAAAACAAATACCGAAAAGAAAGACGTAGTATTTATAATGGAATTATCAACCTTTCGTAAATATGCCCTATAAATATATAAATATAATCTACCACTTTCAATACGGGGTATTTTCAGTAGTTTAGTCATTGTTTTATACAAATAGCTTCGGAAGAACCGCATAAATAATGACGCAACTTCTGACCAATGCACTGCTACAAAAACAAACCTATTTATATATTTTAAATATTTTGCCAGCTGTTAAAAGCTGGGAGCTGAAACTTGTAAGACTGTGCAAAGCTAACAGTAGAATGACAAGATCAATTAGATATGGCCTGTTATATGTTTTTTTCACCCTCGATAAGGCTATCTCAAGGCCAACGGGCGCAAAGTTCGGGTCTGCTTTTTGTACTTGCCTCCCAGCGCGAATTGTCCAGCAGCAGTGACTTGCCACATTTGGAGACGGTTGATGTTTTTGACTCTTTGGGATCGTTGATTATCTCCGATTTTTGAGAAGACGATATTTTCGTTTTCTTAAATAACCTGATCATTTTCTCACATTTATTCATTTTGCCCGGTTTATTAACACTTTTCTTTACACGATAATTCTTATTTATTTTTTAATGTGCTGTTTGCAATGATTGAATTTTTTTTTAAGCTATATTTTTAGATTTGGTTTTATATTTGTCGGTTGCCAACTAAGTTGAGATACTTTTGCCAAGGGCGCAGCACACTTGAACAAACAGACGCATTTTAGGGAAACCAAACTGAAATCAACTCAAAACTTAACAATTCTAACAAATTCGCGACTAGAAAAAACAGCAACAAAAGCGCCAACGTTCAGCAAGCGACTGTCGCAAAATCATCGAGAAATTTACTCAAAACCCAACGCAACCCAACCCCCAACAACCAGCTCCCCTCACCTAACGAGCCTTACACAAGCAAGCAGCAGCATTTGGCCGAGACGAGGCGTCGACGTCGGCACGAAGTCGGCAGAGTTCGTATTCTTGTTCGTCATCGTCATCGGCAACGCGCCTCTGCTTAACATACTCTGTCTCTCTCTCTCTCTCTCTACACACCCTTTGCACTAAAAATGATCATTTACGATCCCATAAAGTTATTTAGGATCTGTTGAGACGATTTTGTGCTTTACAAATATCCTTGTTTATTGAGCAGAAATGTGTTTTTAATACAAAGAAGCTATAAACCCTTTATAGCGAATATAGCTTTATATCCGTATTCATATCCACTTTAATTAAGCAGTTTTAAAATAGTCGCCATTTTCAATTGTCACTGTTTTTCTTCTGCTTTTATCGCTATCAAAAAATGTGGGCAGTTTTATGAGGCATTCAACCAAAACTCGTTTATCTGTAGATAATTAGATATCTATGAACACATATATAAATATATATATTAATTTTATTTGTCGGCGAAATGCAGCTGTAATGCGACACGATTGCTGGCTGCGCTTTAAGCCCGGCAAACACTGTAATCTCGAAAACTAGGCATGCTCTGCTCGCCTGATAAGATTACAGCTTTATATATATATATAAATATATATATATACTATTTACATTTACATTAATTATATACAAATTTTATTTTCTTTTGAGTTATGCATCATAAAACAAAGGTCCCCAAAAAACCAGAAATTAAGGCCAAAACAGCAATCAGGCCAACAAATTGACGTCAATTGAAAATTTATGGCAGCAACTCGACGAGATTACAAAATGTTGCTATTGCAATTGCAATTGAAATTGCCAACGTGCTAGAAACAAATCAATCAAAATAGCAAACTGCATAGGCTTTCTCACTTTCTCTCTCTCACACACACTAACATTTTTCTTGAAAAATCGTCTTATTAAAGCTTAAATTATTTAGCAAAAGTTTTCCTTCTTTTTTACTTAGCTGAATTTATAATTGAATTCCTTTCATATTTATGAAAAATTATATTGATTATTAATTTTACAGAGTAGTTAGAATAAGAATACATTTAAGCAAATAAATGCAGAATTCTCGAAATTCTTTTATTATTTCAGCTAGTTATGTTGATTCAATTGTTTTGCCACAGTTTGATGTTCTATGTTCTAAAATTAAGTATTATAATTTTCAAATTGTTGCCAAGAGAGAAGCGCAATGCTTCTTGCTGGGAAAACTTAAAAAAATCGTATATTTAATGTAGCGCAATTGTTTGCTACCCTGTTATTAATTTAAAAGAATAATAAACTGAATAATATTAGTGTTATGCTTGAGATGAGGGAACTTCTCAAGTGATTAATTTAAATAGCAGCAAAGATAACAATTTGAGCAAAAATGCTTTTATTTCTGCTTTTGATTAGACTAAACAGATTGCTTCTCTCCCATAAACTGTATTAAAATAAACCTGATTTTATTTTTTAAAATGCAAATGTAATACAATTTTTTTGGTGAAATAGAAAAGCTGGCGAAATAAATTGCGCGTAAATATCAAGAAATAAACATTTTATAAGTTCGATTTGTTTTTATATTTTTTATTATGCGCATTTCTTAAGAATTTTTTTGGTAAACAATAAACAGAAAGCATAAATAACTTGATGAAAGCTGCCGGTTCTGTTGTTGATAAAGTCAAGTGGGAGTTGAGTGTACAAACTGAAGGTCATCTGGACCAAAACAAACGAAAACAGACACAAAAAGAGAGTGCAGGGAGGGGGAGGGGGAGGGGGGGGAAAAGAAAGAGAAAGTGGCCAGAGATAGCGACAGGTATGTGACGAATATTTTTTGCCCAGTCAATTATGAGTCATGAGTCATGGCCAACAAACGTTTATACGCGATGCTGTTGCCTGTTTTTTTTATTTGTCATTTTATTTGCTTGGCAAATTAAGCTCTTTTGAGCCAACAACTGAATCATGACCCGTAACAGGGCACAAGTTATGCAACTTGAACATGCAAAAGCCATATAAAACGATTTCCTGAATGCGACCCAAAGACCAAAAACAAAAACCAAATGCAAGAACCTTAAGCGCATTACACGTGAGAAAAGAAAGAGAGGGAAACATAGAAAGAGAGAGCGAGAGAGAGACAAAAAATAGCAACGAGCTGTGTGGCAAGCGACAAAGGGGGTGAGAGGGTTTTGCCTGGTGGCAGGCGGAAGTGTGCAGCATAACCTTAAACTTGCAATTTGCTAAATCAACAATTTCGACCTTGGTCGACAAGCCGATAAGATTACACACATATGGACAGATATACAAACATATATATATTTATATATATATTTTATTTATATTGCAACTCGACTGCATCTGCCACGTCACTGGGGCACGACAACGTGACGTCAAAGTTCTCTGAATTTCTTTTTTGCTTCGCTGACTGTCGCACTTTATAAATACCCAAAAAAAAAAACTAAATAAATAAAACAAAAAGAAACCAGATGTGCCTGTTTTTGAAATGAACTCAACACAAACAGAGAAAAAGAGCGAGAGAGTGTAATAGAGACAGAGGGCGAACTAGGTGTATATCACGTACTTAGCGAGTGATAAAGACCTCAGCGAGCTCATCTGGCAGCCCCCCATTGAATCACCACATCCACATCGACATTAACTGAACGTAAAGTTCACAAATGTAATAGAAACCCAATCAGAATTGACTGTGAATGTGTTCACAATGGCAGGGCGTGAAATGTGCATGGAAAATGGCAAGAAATGCAGCTGGGCAATAGTTGTTGTTTCATTCAGAACAGCTGATTGCGATGAGTTATCACGATTTATATTGCTGACTGCTCAATCAGCTAACGGCTGACATTAAATAATTTTTTTAAGACTGAAAATAATAAGGATTCGAGATAATTTTTAGCAAATGGAATTTTAACATTAAAAATATGAATTTCTCAAAATATATCAGAAATATTTAGATATAATATAGAAAACAAAATAAGACAACTAAAATAAAGCTTGTATTACGTTGAAAATGTAAAAATGCTAAATTAGTTCAGTTTGATTTAATATCAATTTGTATACTCATATATATATTTATACTTCTCAGTCTCAGATATATATTGTTATATATATATTGTTATTTTCTACTATTACACTCAGATATGTATATATATTTATAACTGTTATGCCACTGGAATCTTGACACATTTGCTGACAAAGTGTATACGAACAAGGCGCCATATCATATATCATAATAATTAAAATGCATTGAATTTACAAAGTCTTCTGTCACAGTACAGTAAACAAGCGTTAAGAGCAATGCATTTATAGCTAAGGTTTTAATACTCAAAAATGGCTTTCCTAGATTAGATTACAATTTAGGGTTAACAATTATTTAATTGAGCAGGCGCTAAATCAATCAAAAAATTAATCCGCTTGTCTTTAAGTACAATATTTGGTGCTCAAAGTTCAAAGAGATGCGCAAGGGAAAATGATTAATTAATTAATCAATTGTGCCTCAGTCTCAGCCCATAAGGAAGTGCATCTGTGAACGAAAATGATATTTTCATTGTTCTTTGTTAATTTGTTTTTGTTATTGTTTTCGTGTGTTTTTTTTCGGGTCGCGTGTTCCATGCATATTTCATGATGGATCCGACGATTATCAGCCAATATCGAATTTTTAATTATATGAATAGAAGACAGCAGAAAGCGTAGGCTTTGTTCTGATTTCGCAACGACGTAAATTTAATGCCAAAATTGGCTTTATCGCGACGACTCGACTTGCATATTAAATATGCAAAAACAGCTTCGCCAGAGAAGATATGTAAAATAAGAGTAAAAAATAATACACACATTTGGCGTGCTACATATATATTAATTCCTTATCTTTTAAAACTAGCTGTGAGTAGACCAACAAAATACATTACTTATAAATAAATATATATTTAACATTTGTCTATTTAAAAATTGGTCGTGTGCCAAATTAACTAAAGATGTGTGGAAAACCAAACAAAAAATAGCCACACGAATTTGATTGACGCAAAGCGTGCCAAGAAAATTAATGGATAATCCGAATGCTGAATTGAGTGGGAATGGCGTTAATTGAATCGATAATTAAAACATTGTTATTTGTGCTTAGTGCATGCAAATTGTTAAATGTAAGCCTTTGATTAGCACGGAACTGAACCGAACCGCGAACAGAGCGAAATGCAAATCGGCGCGTGCGAATTCACGTGTCAACCAACGGGCACTGAATGAAATCGACGGCGAAACCAAAACAACCGGGCGAAATGCGCTTTGAGTGAGCTGCGACTATGCGGCAGCTAGAAGATGCAAGAGAGCGAGACCGTAAGAGAGGAAGGTAACTTGACAGCGCACAGGATCAATAGATGGCACTGGCGTTTCAAGGCTTGTTTACGCGGCGTAAACAAACAGCGCCACAGAAATAAACAAACACAGGCCTATAAAGAGTTAGATGCGATTGCAATTGGTTGCATAAACATTAAAATGCATAGCGAAAACCTTGAAATTTTGCAAGCTCGAGAAAGTGCACACAAACACACACATACAAGTAAGTAACATTCAAATTGTTATATAATTTTGCCTTGAGCAGGTGAAACCCTCTCAGCTGATAATGAACTCTGCATCATCGGCAGTGGTGATAAAATGACGTTGAACCTGGGCAGTGATCAGCAACAGCGAACAACCGGCAGCAGTAGCAGCACCAGCTGACGACAAACATTTGCACAACTGCTTACTTTTCTATGTGCTTACAGCTGGTGCTGCTGTGGCTGGTGCTACTGGGTCCGTTTGGGTATGGGGATAGAGCAACACTCACCTGGCTGGGCGACATTGATGACATATTCCTTGCTGGTATTTTTTGATTGGCCGTGGCACTTTGTTCGCTTTGCTTTTCCCACTTGTTCGCAGTGCTTGCTTGCTGTGCACGTCAACGCCGCTTGTCCTTTGGCCTTCCTTCCTTCAATGCTGTGCTGTTTTGTAGAATTTACAATTACAAATATACTTATAATTGTAAATATATATGTATTTGTATATGTGCAAACAACAATACTCGATATGATGTTTTTTTCTTTATTTGTTTTACCTTACAACAACTGAGACGTGAGATGCGAGCCGAATATTCTTAGTATGTTGTTATTGCAATTTGGGTATTTTTTTTTATTTTATTTCAGTACGTCTTTATTGCGTCGATACTGTTATCGATAGTTTTACAGGCTAAAACAGCTGTTGTCATACCAATTGAAGTAAAATCTCCATGCCAGCCAGTATTATAAATAACTCTATTTTAGCAAGGAAAACAAATAATTTAAATGACAACAAAGAGATCTTTTATCAAATTTATTTTGTCTGTCAACAACCTGAGCAAGTTTTAAAGGTATCGATACCTTATACTCTAACTGGAAAAGTAAACTATCGTTCAAATATGAAAGTGACCAGAGCTGCGAAAACAGCTGTTCGAAATAAACAAACTGAATTCCTTTAGGAATACAAATATCTTGTATTTATTTTATAAAATGATCAGCATGAAAATGTGACTTGAGCAAAGTAAACAAGCTTCGAGCTTAGCTTAGCTAGAGTAATATTTGTAATGTAAATAAGTCCATAGATATCGCGAGTAATAAAATCTCACAGTGGCGTCCATAATTATAGACACAGTTGGCTGATCTGTTATCAGCTATTGTTGCCTGATATTCGACCCTGATAAGCATCCGTCGGATAGCTTTAAGTGCACTCGCCGTACAACTGAATAACTCAGTGAGAAATTGGCTACACAAGCGAAAAAATCAAAAATATGCATTTCGGTGTTCTGGGCAGTGGCATTGTTGGTCTGACGACCGCTTTGGAGTTGCAGGAGCAATTTCGCACGGCGCAGATCTCGATCATTGCCGATGGCTTCAACGAGGATACTGTTAGCTATGTGGCAGCCGGCATTTTTCGACCCGGGACCAGCTTTATGGGCCCCACACAAGAAATTACACAGTATGCATAAATAAATCTTAACTTAAAAACAAAACAAAATATTAAATTGAATTTTAATTTAATTTAATTCAATTTACAGGCAATGGATGAGGGACGCCTTCAACTACTGGGACGACATTCGTCGCTCTAAGGAGGCGTCGCTGGCCGGCGTCTGTCAGCTGTCCGGCTATATATTCTCACGGACTACGCCCTCCGTTGTGCGCGTAAGTTGCTAATCAGCGCTGGCTATCGGCTTTAATTACCTAACTTATTCTAATAAATTTTTTTATTTTTCTGTTTGTTTTAGAATCATTTTATTGAGCAACTGCTGCCTGTTTATCGACGTGCCACAGATGAGGAGCTGCAGCTGTGCCATGGTGGCTGGAAATATGGCTCCTTCTTCACCACTTGCCTTACAGAGAGTCGCCTCTTTCTGCCCTATGCCACCAAGAAGTAGTCTTGCCCTATTTGCACTTACTTTCATCCATTTAATCATTTCGCTTTCCTTGCAGATTCATCGCGAATGGTGGTCAGGTGCTGCGTCAGCATGTGAGCAGCTTCAACGATGTGCCCCGTGGTGTTGATGTGCTGCTCAACTGCACGGGCATGGGCGCCAAGGAGCTTTGCAATGATCCACATCTGGTGCCCATTCGTGGCCAGGTGCTGAAGGTGCGGGCTCCCTGGATTAAGACCGCTTTCTATGGCGATCTGGATACGTATGTGTTGCCCGGCTTTGAGACGGTCACCCTCGGTGGTTGTCGCCAGTACGATAGCTACAACACGGAATGGTGCAAGTACGACAGCATGGCCATCAAGGAGCGCTGCTACAACATGCTGCCCAGTCTGAAAAATGCGGAAATTGTCAGGGAGTGCGTCGGTCTCCGTCCACATCGCTCCGTGGTGCGTGTAGAGTCGGAATTGCTCACCAACGCCGAGGGTCGTCGTCTGAAAATTGTGCACAATTATGGACACGGAGGCTATGGAGTGACTACGGCGCCAGGCACCGCCAAATATGCGGTACAAGTGGTGCGTGATTTACTGGCAGGAAACAGTAAACTTTAGCGTGATTGAATCAATTTATTATTGACTTAACTTTAAAAACATACAAACGACACACTTTTAATTAGCCTTTTAACATTTATTTGCAATAAATCGATCAACAATGGAAACATAAACCAAAAACAGCGTTCATGATAAGATACCAAGTGAATTTAAAATACGTCGTATCGATACTTAAGTGTTGCACAACGCGTAAAGTAGCTTTGCGCAACTGCATTGCATGAATGGAAAGCTCGTCCACAATTGGCAGCAAAAAAAGAATAAAAAAAGCTGTGCATCGATTTTCACCACTGGAGCAGTAGCAGCAGCAGGAAGAAGCAGCAGCAGCTGGAACAATTGAAACTGTTTAAATGATGAAAACGTATACAAAACGCTTATTTTCGCCGCGTTAGTCAATTCGCTGCAAAATCCACACACACTCTCTCTCTCACAAAAACACACACAGAAACTGCCGTTGCTGCAGGAAAATTTTTACTTCATTCGTGGTCCTGTAAAAGACGACGACGTGTAAAATAGAGCGAGAGCGAAAAAAAGTTCTTAGTAAAAAGCTGAAAATATAAAAGGTGAAAATCAGTTGAGAATTTGCCATTTGACTAATCGAACAATTGAGCTGAAACGGGCGAGACGAAACGCGTGTCAAATTCACACTGAATTATTGATCGAATTGTCGTAAATAAAAAGCGCAAAATACTCCAACAGCAGGCAGCAAAGTGGACAGACACGAAACAATAAACAAGGCTAAAACTGAACACAAAAACCCAAAAGGCAGCAACTCAGTGCATACAAATTGAAAAAAAAACCACAAAATTCGAGTGAAAATCCCAACTCGCAGCCACATTATCGATTTGTGTGTATTTGTGTGAAAAATAACAGTAACGAGCTTACTCCCACGCAAAAACCAACACACACACACACATTCACTCACACACACATAAAACAAATACACACTCGCACACACAGTTCGCATACGTCAACAATAAGAAGAAGAAGAAGAAAACAACAACAAGGAGCAGAAGAAGAGCAGTTGGTCGTCTGTCTCAAGAAGCTGCGGCAGCACTTAAGGAATTACCACAGGATATCTGCTGACATCCGGCGCAATCCAAGCCGAAAGTCACACACACACACAGTAACAACAACAATAGTAGCTGCAGATAAACAACCTCAAGAGTAAGTCACTGCTAATGCCAAATGCATTTGCATTATTCATAACCATAAGTATACCCCACGAGGTACTCAATTTTTGTTTGTATTTACATATGTTGAATTATATAAAAAAATATATATATATATACATATATATAATATGTAAGCAGTTCAAACAGTATAAATATCAACAAAAACTTTCGTTTGTGTTGCTTTTTATTTTGACCAACTTAATGCTTAACTATTTCACACTTGCAACAACCTCTTGGCAGCATTAGTTGCACCCAACAACAACAAGAAAAACACCCAAGGAAATTGCAGGCTCACCTTTCTTCAAATCTAAAGAGTCACGCGACTTGCAATAGTTTTTCAACTGAAGCATTAATTGCTTTAATTTGACAAGTATTAAAGAAAAGTTTCAAATTGTTGGCTTTTGGACTTTAAGCAACAAGCGAATGACGTCAAGAAGACTGATGACAATAGATAATTTATGGTCAAAGTGTGATATCATTCATTGGCAACTTCTATCGAGATAGAATGCCTTAATTTGCCAGTTGATTGATTGACACAAGCGATGGCCCTACACCTTCAAGATTTATTCATCTATATAAATCATTCGCACTTTTGCAAGTTGATTTGTTGACAGTTTATAATCAATAAAATTATTGCCCAAAACGAAGAAAAACTTTTTAATGATAAATATATTATAATAAATATGTAATTGCTAAACCAAGTTTCACAAAACATTCAAAGACTTTAAAGTAGTTCTTATCGAC
The DNA here is from genome assembly GCA_037043605.1 of Drosophila multiciliata. NCBI lineage: Eukaryota > Metazoa > Arthropoda > Insecta > Diptera > Drosophilidae > Drosophila > Drosophila multiciliata. Next base: position 9,496,663 of record JBAMBF010000589.1, read on the forward strand.
AGACTATTGCAAAATCCCAAAAATGTAGGCAATATTTATAAGAAAAATTTGGTCATTGGCAAAAAGTGCCATAAAACTCACAAAATAATTTGTATGGTCAATTGGCAATTGTCGGCTTATACATTGAAAAGTTAAAGCTTTGTATGTCCTTTGTGTCCGAGTTTGTTCCCAAAATATTCACACAGCAATCTAAATTTGTTAAGTCCACAATAGCTGCGGGTCTTGTGAATTAATGTCCAAATATCCAAAACTTTGAAACGCCCTCAATTTTGATTGAGAAATTGACAAGTTATGTGCATAATTCAGCAAATACACAAAAGCAACCACACACACACACATGCATAGATAAAACACAGTGTGTGTGTGTGTTGTGTATAGTTAACATTTGGTTTTGTGTTCGTTATCAATAATTAAACTAGACCACAGGTTATGCTGGCAATTTACAACAGCTGTTCAATTTGAGCCCGATTAGCTGCTTTCAAATTGTGAAATGTTAACGCAACACAAAAAGCGAACAATGGATAAAACCCCCTTGTTATGTACAAATAATCGATAATTGCAGGCTGGCGGGGCAGATAAAAAGAAATAAAAAAAAAAGAAAACAACATGTAACTCGTTTTGATAACAGCCTGTCCCTATTCGCTTGAACATGCCTGTCCCTGACAGTCTTCGCCTGTCGCCTCAAGGGCCTCTCAGCTGCCGCAGATTGAATGACTGCCCTACTGAATGATTGAATGACTGAATGACTGCTTGACTGCCTGACTGCTGGAGCTGTTTTATCTTATGCTGTTTGTAAGGCTAAACATTTACACTCTCAAAAAAGTATAATACTTGTGTAACTCACTTTGTTGTTCAGAAAAAATATATATCTATAGAACAAAGTTTGCCTCTCATAAATTTCTGGCTATTCTATCTTTTATTTTTTTATTATTATAAATTTCTGAATTTTAGCAAGGATGATTTAAAAAATTAAAATTTACTTTTCTAAGTCTTACAAATTTTGTGATTATCTTGAACAATTTCATTATCTTATATGCAGAAATATTTATTAAAACTAGCAAAGCTTTCTAGTGTTCACTTCGAATTTCTAAAGGTCAGGGAGATCTTTTTTTTTTGAGTGTACTTGTCTATACAAACAAATTATGCACAGCATATTGTGTACGTGCAGCATAACACAGAAAAAAGTCACTTTTCACTCCAAGTTGAGATAGTCAAAGCAGCATTGTTGTCTACTTATTAACCCATGCTCCAAACCAGCCTAACCCCCACCCCCTTTAAAGACAAGGCTAAAACATTCTCAAGGCCGAGGCGAAATCTGACAGTCATTGCCAACAGAGAGAATATTCATTATTCATAAATATATTCTTATTTGTCGAACGGAAATTCGCAAGAAATTGACAGTTGGTGGTTTCATATAGCCCCATACCTATAACCTGATACTTCGCTATAATATACTAGATATTTTTCTAGGTATTATACTAGATATACATAGACAGGGCCACAATAATAAAATCGTGTTTGTGTTCAGGTGTAAATATGTGTAAATGTTGTTGGTCTGTTGTTGGTGGAGGCACTTTTTATATCAGAAATTGCCATCAATTACTTTCGCTATTATTGATTGAACTTTTCTTTATTTTCCTTTCAAGTCAAAGTTAAATTGAAGAAATTTTCTCATGTGCCTTGACTTGTCTGATGCGGTCATTGACGGATATATAGTTTTCAGTCGGGTATTGAATAAAGTTGCCAAAAGAGAACAACTAAAATCGAATGCAAACATTTTTATTACCTATAATCGAGTTGGACAGAGGCAACAATTCTTAAACAAGGCAGCCATAATCATAAATGGCAAATCAGTCAAAGGAAGATTAAGATGTAAATCTTTAGATTTTGTTTAGTTTAATGAATTCTCAATTCGATCAGAGCGCAGATGCGACTTTTTTTTTAGGTTAAACTACAAAATTAAACAAAATTAAAGAAAAGATTATTTGAAATGCGACACGTCTTCTTTGGCTAATCGATCATCTGCATTTGGGCGTTAGGGCCCACGTTGAAGCCATCGCCCATGCGAAAGATGACAGCTCCGCCGCGCTGGTTGAGCATCTGGTGTCCCGTCTGCTCCTGCACCTGCTGCTGCTGCTGTTGATAGTGGTCATTGCTGCTGTTCGGTTGGTCGTCATTGCTGTTGTTGTTGGTGAAGAGTATGATGGAGTCGGCACAGAAAGCGGGCAGCTCTTGCTGACCCAGTATAGTGGTGTACATGTTCGTATTGGTTATTGTGGTTGTCGTCTCCACCATCTCAATCAATTGTCCCACATCATCCGAGCAAGTTGCCGTTGTCTGCTTCTGCAGCACTTCCTGTTCAACCTGTACCTGCTTCCGATCCTGCTCCACTTCTTGGTGCTGCTCCTGCTCATCTATAATTTGCTGCTGCTCTTGATCGTGTTGTTGCATGAAAAGCTTTAGGCGTGACAGCTGTGTGGCATTGTAGGGGCAGAAGTAGTTCCGATTTACGATGCGATTGCCCAGCGGCTGAACGGGTCGAGAGTTTCGGGAAATGGGCGTCACTCCATCGCTGCTGAGTAGCCGACGAAAGTGGCGAAGCTGAAAGTCACTAATGGCCAGCGACTCGGGAAAGATGAACCACTCGGTGCCCTGGTAGGTGGGCAGCTTTGTCAGCGATCCGCCATAGCTGTAAAATCCACTGCGAAAGGGATACACCAGATAGGAGAGGGGAAAGGGCGCGATTCGCACCGGTATGCCGGGCTGCTGCACAAACTTCAAGCTCTGCATGAGCGGATCGAGATATGGATTGTGAGCGGACAGCTCGTATACGTAGGCAATCATGAGCAGATCATAGCTGCTAGTGCAGCTCTTCGCCACATCGGCCCCGGTGCGATGGAGCACCTGGATCTCCAGGGGAAACTTTCGATTGTCGAATGTATGCTCGGATCCTTCGCTGTTCGACCAGCCCCAGTGGAAGCACAGCTCGACGAACGTATAGCTGGCCAGCAGATCGGCTCCACTCACTGTCGGAACATTGCTGCGAAATTTGGCACGTAGCACCAGCGTTTGTCCTGTGTTCTCCACGTGGATGCTGGCGGGCAACTCATTATAGTGATTCCAATTTAGCAGCTCCCTGATGGGCAGATTCTGCACGCTCTGCACATCAATGTTGATGGGACTCTGATTGGCATCATCCGGAGCCAGCGTCCAGCTATTGATTTCCTGTACCTCTGCACTCCTGTAGTTATTATTGATTACCGGATCGGATGAGAATAGATTGGCGATTTTCCGAAAGCATTGCATCAGCTCCTGGAGGATTCGTTGGCGCACATGTTCGCCGGCTTGCTGGAATAAGCCGATCAGCAGACAGATGACAGTGGCGATGAGCGGATGCTCCCAGGCCAGGTTGATCAGCATGCACAATGTCTGCGCTAGCCAGCTGACCAGATTACCCAGCGTTGTATTAAACATGACTCCAAACAAATCTCAAAATACAAACGAATAACTAGAAAAACGAAACAAAAATATTCCAATTGAAATGCGCTTTTTAAATTAAATTTTCGACTGAATTTGAATGTTTTATTTGCTTGTTTCTTTTTTTTAAATGTTTGACTTGAGCAGTTGTCGTTTGTGTTGTGCTGGAATAAATATATTACAGCTCTGCTCGACAGCTGTGAAAAAAGGCCAGGCTAACTTGATGTGGCATGAAATTAAAAAAAGAAACTAAATAAATCAATTTTCAATTCGATTGCAGCACACAATTATGGCTGGCGGTGGTGATCCCAAATGGCAAAAGGATGCGGCCGATCAGAACTTTGATTACATGTTCAAACTGCTCATCATTGGCAACTCGAGTGTGGGCAAGACGAGCTTCCTATTTCGCTATGCGGACGACAGCTTCACGTCAGCCTTCGTCTCCACGGTGGGCATTGACTTCAAGGTTAAAACCGTCTTTCGCCACGACAAGCGCGTCAAGCTGCAGATCTGGGTAAGTTGGACAACAGACACAGCACGCAACACACAACAAAAGAGTTGTTAGGATGAAAACCGAGATTTGTCCAAAATAGATTTGTGATTTTATAATACGAAGTTTGCTCCTAAACAGGTTAGTTATTTTGGCCAGTAAAAGTTGCCTTGATTTGAGAAACATGCTGCGGACACAAACACTCTTTTTTGCAGTGTCTCTTTAAGAAACACAAGATATATATGTGTTGGCTATATATAACAAAATGAAATAAATATACGACCAAAAGAAAAGTCAGGTCGTAAATTTCAGAGCTAAACTGAATTACGAGAAAAGATCGACTAATTTACTGTTGCGTGGTGCAGACGGTTTTATTAGACATTACGGCAGTTGATGAACTAAATTGGATAGCTGCTGACATATTCTAGCAATTAAGTCCAATTATGGTTAAATATGTTAATCCTACGCAGCGTATACGTAATATTCGGGCTGCTCTACAAAAATTTAGCATACTTTTATGGGCAGTCAAAGCAGCGGCGCTTGTTGAATAAATATGCTGCATACTTTTGTGGGCACAACAAATTGCAAGCCGCTTGTCAAGGTTATTCACGGTTAACATGCACAGGAACATGCACTTCCACACATTCACACACACACACACACACACACACACACACATACTTAGCAGTTATATTGATTGCAGAACTGGGTTGAATTTAGCATCAATGCCATAGAGTAAATGCCTTAATGCAAGGGACAACAAGTTTTACAGGTGACCGCACTTTGTGTGTGTGTGTGTTTCCGAATGAAGGCGTGGCTGGGGGCACTAATTGCGTTTACGTTCTATGCACAAGACACATGCACACATAAAGGCACACACAGACACACACACATGTAAACTTTGGTATGCCCAAGCTCACTGACCAAAACGCTTGCCGGTTCTTCTTCTGGGCACACAGGATACGGCTGGGCAGGAGCGTTACCGCACCATAACCACAGCCTACTACCGCGGCGCCATGGGTTTCATTCTTATGTATGATGTCACCAACGAGGACAGCTTCAACTCTGTGCAGGACTGGTAAGTAATGACTACGTTTAATACCCTCCACTTTGTTCTCTCTCTCTGTGTGTGTGTGTGGTTTTTATGTTTAATTATTTCAATTTTTTGTCTAGGGTGACACAAATCAAAACTTATTCGTGGGACAACGCTCAGGTCATACTTGTGGGCAACAAATGCGACATGGAGGACCAGCGAGTGATTAGCTTCGAGCGCGGACGCCAATTGGCCGATCAGCTGGGCGTCGAGTTCTTTGAGACATCAGCCAAGGAGAATGTAAATGTTAAGGCAAGTTTAACTGAAGTTTGGACACATTTGAGAATACGTTTTATGGTCAATCTTTAGATATGCGTATTAATTTGAAATCGTTTTACAGGCTGTTTTCGAACGCTTGGTGGATATTATATGCGACAAGATGTCGGAGAGCTTGGACGCGGATCCAACGTTAGTTGGCGGCACACAGAAAGGGCAGCGATTGACGGATCCGACACAGGGCACGCCCAATGCCAATTGTAATTGTTAAACAGACACAAGTAGCCGAATGTTATAGACAAAACTAACTAGCCTATATACACAACACCACTACCACTACACCTCGTCACACTCACATACACACACAGACACACACACAAAAAGTCAGAAAAGTTACAATTTGAAATTAGCAAAAGTTTATTGAGCGCATTCGATCGACGGAGAAATACTAAACGTATAGACAAATGACACAAGTTATATCCATATATGTATATACTTACATATATATAAATTATTATATATATATACATTATATTAAATTATAATAGTATATTCATTATTCGTTTGCGTTCTTTGTGTAAATGTCATTTGTGGGTTAAGATCAACACAATTTATGCCAGCGAAATATTAAATATGTTTGTTTAAATGTGCTTTGAGAGCAAACGTTTGCTAATTTGTCAATGTGTTGTGTGTAAATTGATAACGATTACGATAAATATTACGGTAACGATAATGATAACGATAACGATAACAATAACTCATGTCTAAGTGCAAAATGCAAATATTGCATCAAATTTGGCACTGATTAAATATGCACATTTTGTGCTGAATTTTTCTCGACTTTTTCTCCCTTTAATATCCTTTATGATTTAAGAACTGAATTTTTAAAGAGATGCTTCTTTTAGCAATGCCTACCCTTGAATGGTTTTTTTTATTGTACATACGCTGGCAGCAAGTTTACCGTAAGAAAAAATGCTTGAAAACCCACGCAAAAATAAGATTGAAATGAAAATGATAAAAATTAACAGCAAAAAAACGCACAAAGCTAGCGATTTGGTGAAATTAAACATAAACATTAACTTAATCTATCTATTATCTATTATTATCTAGTTGATTTACACACACATCTAAATCACAACACACATGCATAATCACAACAACAACACACACACACACACATACTGTATACACAACTGTACTCGTTGCATATGCATGAAAAGGCTCTAGTCAAAAGTAATTATTATTATCATATTATAATTATTATTATTATTATTATATTTATGTATGTATGTATTTATGTAGTGAATTAACAATTTTAATGTGTTTCGTATTATAAATAAAAATTATACATATATAAATATACATATACCATATGAAATGATAACCCGATCGAAACGGCATCTAAATCAATCTTTGTTGGCAATTTCTTCAAGATCTTCGTATCCATATAATTTTAAAGTAAATTATAATTTCCAAGCAGATCCCAAAATGTGGCTGATTAGGTGGGCATATATAGTCAATAGGCGAGTCTGACAATAAAGTGCAACAAAATACAAGTAGAAGAAATAAAAGGAGTTCTGCAAACAATTTCTGAACGCACAAAGTTTTTTTTGTTATTTTTTTTTTTCTGTTACTTCAGCAAACTAAACAATTGACAATTAAGAATTTAACCCACCGTGCAAGACTGCACAGTGAAACACAACACAGAGAAATCGGTGCATTTAATTTTAATTACTCTACTCTTAAAAAACTATACATTTTTTTTATTAATATGCACACAAAATACACTTTTGTTTTGAAAAAGACTTATGATAAATAATCTGCCTTGTTATAATTTAATAAAACAAAAAAAAAAACAACATAAAATTGAGAAATTCTTGCGCTGCCTTCTCAACAATTAAATAAATTAATGTGTTAATTAAATGCCAGCTGACTTTGAGATTTAACAAGGAAATATATGTATTATTAAATATGTATGTATAAATGAAACAACAATTTTGTATAGCTAAACAAAAACAAAAGAACAAAAAAAAAAATAAGAAAAACAAAAACGCTGAAATATATATTTGAAAACATTGCTCGTAAATGCAGAGTTTCACTTAAAAAATAAACTAAACGCATATCGCTGTATTTTAAATACCAACGCCTCCCTCCCCACACCCCGCATGACAAAGAGTAGATGTTAAATAAATGTTATGTTTGCATAAAAATCGGGAGTATTTGTCGGAAATGGCCTTGTAGAGAAACGCAGCTCATAAATTTGTACGTTTGAGATTTAGCATTTGAACTGTTTGTAATATAATCATAACAATGGAATATGTATACCCAAAATGATTATTGTATGTAAATGTGCTTGTAACCCAAAAAAAAAAAGAAGAAAATGAACAAAAAAACCAAAAACACATAACGAAAAAAACATTGTTAACAATTCATAACCAAAAACAGAAACTTGCGCTACATTGTTGTCATTTGAAAAAGATAGGAAACGTAAAATTATATATACAGATATATATATATATGAAACTCAATAAACTTGAATTATAGCCGAGTGTTTATTAATTATTTCGTCATAATCAACATTGTTTGGCAAAGAACAAATAAACATAATAATAACCTTATAGAAAATGTACTTATACAAGAAATTAATTATTCCAATGATGGTTTTTAAATATATATATATGTATAAACAAAACCTTCAACTACCATTTTGCAAACCTATACAAAACACACTTAAACACACACACACACACACATATATAACAAACATACACCATTTCATATTTTAACATGCATAATATACATATATACTTAAATATACGTATATAGATGCATATATATGCATATATATATGTATGCGGTTTATTATGACGGGCAGACAAGAATATATATATTACCAACTGAGAAACTAATGAACTATTTATTCTTGTACCTTGGTACATAAATGATAACAAATAACAATAATGGGTATTATTGAAATTATTAACATGAATAAACGTAAAAATTACAAATATGAAAAAAACCAAAGCATTTTGCGTTATTTCTATCGAATGAATAACAATGGGAATAAAGTCACAATGTATTTGAAATCAACTGGAAAAAGAAAATAAAGTTGAGTAAAACACATTTTTGCATTTTGTATTTTTTTAAATATAATTTATACATTTTATTCATATACTTGTACGTACTTGTATTGCGAAATACTTGCTTGTTAATTTACATTTAAATATATATCAATTCACATAAATATCATGCAATCTTAAACAATGGCATAACTCACATCATCGCTGGTTATCAGACTAGCTGCGAGAAGCGAAGAGAGAAGCACCAAACACCCAGTTTACAGTTAATTAAAAGTTGTCCAAGTTAAAGTTTTGAGTTCGCTCTGATTTCCTATTTATGCTAGCAAACAATATCCGCAATTTACATATTTCAAATAACATTTCTCGCATTTCAGTTTATTTCCAATCGTTTGCAGCACTTCGCTTCTCTTTGCCCAGTTTTGCATTTCGATGTGACATGGCAATTAAGTATTTGATTACAATTGATTTATTTTGTTAATTTAGCCACACACATTAGGTAAGCAGTTTTGTGTTGCCATTGTTGTACTATGTGGCTAAATGCACATTTACAATTTAAATATCAAACACAAGCAGCTTATTAAATATTTATAATTTTTGCACAGTTTACAGATTGTAACAGACACAAACAAGCCAGTTCTAGCTACATTATTATTTTATATATATTTGTCGAGTATTTCGTATAATATAGACATTTACTGCTGGATATGTTTACTGTATGTGTGTGTATTTGTGTTTCTATATAATGCCATGTATGTGTAATTCTTGAATAATTAATATTGTTATTCAGTTTTTGATCATAGTGCGCTTCACACTCATATTTTTGTACACTTTATTGTACAATTTTCCATTTATTTAGACAGACGTGCGATTTTCACGGTCGTGAATTTTGCATAATGAATGCATTTCATTCTCATTTAAAATGCTACTAAAACCTAAACATTTTTAACTAAATGGCAACGTGCGCAAATTATTTATAATTTCATGTAGCATATTCAAAAATGTTTCGAACTTCAACTAATTTGTCATAATAAGCTCTATCAGTAATATGAGGCACACGAATTTTCAACTTCAAGAAATCATAAGCGAATTCATACTTTGGCTATAGAAATGCAAAATTTTGTATTGATTTTTGAGGAAAGCTATTTAAGCTCCAATCTGATTAATGCTACGAATCAAACTATTTGTTATACAAAACAGAACTGTTTTTTGAAGGTATAATACAATTTTGGCAACTCAATAGAAAACAGATGTCTTAATTCATAAATCTGATCTGTTTCCAATAGATAAAATGATCAGTTTTGAATATATTCGCTTTATAGTCCGTTTTCTATCGGAATCAGATCAGATTTGAGAATTAAGATATCTAATGTGTGTATTGCTCTTATAGCCTCTGAGATCCTTGGGGTTTGAGCAGACAGACAGTAAATAGATTTTAGTTTCAAATCTGTTATAAAAATCTACTTAGAGATCTGTGTCGAATATAACCGACCTCGTAATACTCTGATAAAGTCTGCTTGCCTGGGCTGTAGAAAAAGGGGGCGTGTCTCGTTGCAGATAAAGATTTTTGTAATTAAAAGAAATGGATTTGGGCGTGACTGGCCACAAGGACCTTAAACCAAAGCAAGATATTTAGCCACATTTGGTATTTGAGTATAACAACTATGTTTAATTGTAAGCATATATTTTTTGTGATTGTTACAATGTGTATGCGTGTGTGTGTCTGTGTGTGTGTTGAGCGTACTTATGGAGTTCTTAAATTTTAGATATACCAAAAAAATGCATTAAATCAGTCAGACTTTTATTAAATACAGTAAGTGTATAAAAGGAAGTTTGTATTATACAAATAGAGCCATGTAAATGCAAAAAATTAAGAGCTACATTTTTGTTCTTGACTTAAAAATACAGTTGAATTAAATTACAAAGTTTTCAGGCAACAGAATGCGTCAAGTTTTGCCATTTTCTGTTACTGTTTGTATAAATTAATTAAATGCTAAAAAATATATATGTATTTATATGTGTAGATGTATATGTATATGTATATGTGTGCATATGTAAATACTTATGTATGTAGCTGTATACTGCTGCGTATTACGGTCCAAGTTTCTTTTAATGTATGTACATGATTCCTAAATGAACACACAATATACTCAAATCGATATTTATATATATATGTGTGTGTGTTTGTGTGTGTGAATTGGTGTGTATGTGTTGCCAGCAAATTATTAATTTAAATTTTCAATTTATCTATCAAGCCGAGAAATCGTTTATTCAAATATTGGTTTGTCTTTTGAATTGTGGCTTGCGTCTGATAGTTGCAAATTGATTTGTTGCTTGTTGCTTTTGTTGCAGGTGCTGTTGCAGTTGCAGTTGGCGCTGCTTTTGCCTCTTTGCAGTCGTTGTCAGTCGTCACACTGTGGTCTCATCATCATCAATATTCCGCCTGTTCATTTAAAAGAGTTGCAAATGTTTCTCAATTAATAAAATATATATATTTTTTTTAAATTGATATAAATATATTTAAATTAAATAGATACGAACAACATCTAATTTGCTAAATGCATGCTGATTTCAGTACAGATAAGCCATGTAAATTATTTTAGATATATTTATTAACTAATTACTAAAAGCGTTTCATGTAAATGAATTTCGTTTTTGTTATCTAAAATAAAAAGTTGTTTTGCGAAAGAATTAATTAAAAAAGTAAAATATATGCAGAAAGATTTTATTGTGCAATTGCATGTGTGTTCAAAAGTATTTTTATTTTTGTTATTCTCATAGTAAATATAAAATTGTATGGTATATATGTGTGTATGAGTGTGTGTGTTAGAGAGAGAAATATAGTTTTATATGTGTAGCTCATCTATTAAACATAAGCGTTTTACACTGAATGATTGTTTTTATAACTGAACAATGTTTAATTCACAAATCATAATATGCAGCTATAAATATATAAATGCTATAATCTGCAACTATTTCGTAGACCTATAACACATCTATAATATATATTAAATTATGAGTTTTTAAATCTTCGGAGATTATCAATTGATTAATTATTAAGTTTTGTTTATATCCTTGCAGATTTAAATGAACTTTTTTATTATATATTTCAGAAAATAAGTTAACTATTAAAATTGGCATTCATAAGAATATCTGCTCTTAATTAAATTATTTGCTTAAGATCAGACAATTATATATGAACAAATAGGATTATAAAATTGTTTAAGCTGCAAGGATATTTTAACTTCGACAGGCCGAAGATTAATGTACTTCACTATTAAATATGGTTTATTTATGTCTCATTTTATGTAAATGCCTAATTAATACACAAAACTCTAGCCATTGTTAAGAAATTAATTAAGATATTTGATTTATATTTAGTCAGCTTTAGTTGACAGTTTTAACTGGTGCAATCTCTAGTTGGGGTTTTTGTACGTTTTACTATTTATGATTTATTATGTACATATCCTGATACCATATTGTTAGCGACCAAGGATAATGTTGCCTCTGTTGCCTGCGATGCAGCCAAACAATGTCGAACTGTGAAAATGTTTGCATAGTATTTGTTGTTGTTGTTGTAGTTGTTGATGTTGTTGTTGTGTTTTTAAATGGATGTTGTTGATGGTGTTGTTGCAAGTAAATTAATTTCAATGAATGATGCCACATACTTAAGATATTTTACAAAATTTTGTCAAATGAATACATATATACATTTATAATTAAATTTTAAATATTTAAATGCATCAAAATTACAAAATCAATAGCAAAATCAAGTGCAAAGCCAAACAACAAATTAAATCCTGGTTATAGGTAAATAATAAACGTAATAAAATTACTGAGAGTTGTAATTATTATTATTTTTTTTTGTACACCTTAAATAAATATTGATATATTTACATTTAATTGAAATTAAATAAAATTAATGTGTTTGCATTTATAAAACAAAACGTATTTACATTTGAATGGGAAAACATAATTGTGCGCAAATAATTTTCTTATTTACTGATGTTTAAATTACAAAAATTCGATTTGGTTTTAGTGTAACGAGCAATTTTAAATTGATTAAGCAAAATGAAAAAACGAAGACGAAAAATAAACACAGTTTTATGTACAATCACAAAAGAATGAAAAGGAAACAAATATGGCGAAATCTCAAGAAAATGGAAATGAAAATTTGTGAGATGTTCTGATACGGATGATAGTTGAAAATATGGAAAATGCATTTCATTGTGGTTTACCTCGGAGCTGTTGAGTTCAATATTGATTTGTTGTTGTTGTAGCGATTTGTCGGTGTGTTGTTGTTATGAATTGGTTTTTTTTGTTGGAGTAAGACGCAATTGTTGAGTAAAGCGTGCATGTGTGTGTAAGTGTGTGTGTGTGTGTAGTATGCATGTGTTTTTCATATTGTACCAGTTGTTGTTGTTTTAACAAAGCGCAAATGAGTTTACACAGATGAAGAGACAGAGACAGAGCAAGAGCAAGAGAAGAGAACAGAGAATGGGAAAGATAGTCAAATTAGAATTGCTTCAAACGTTCGCAGGACCAGCTGAAAGTTTCAATCATATTTGTTTGAGTTGTGTATGAGTGTGTGTGTGTGTGTATGTGTGTGTGTTCATCAGAATTGTTGAGTTTCGAATCATATTCATTCGCATTGTTTGAAGTTTTCATTGTTGTTTCGATAAGCGCATGAAAGCAAAGGGAAAAACAAGGAATACTTTTATTTTGTATTTTTTTTTTTTGTTTAAAATACTTGATATAATTTTTTTCTTGTGTTGTGTGTATTTGTGTGTGTGTGTGTAAATGTGTATGTTTTGATATGTTGTACAGCAGACAGAATTAGAAACAAAAGAGAACAGATTAAAATGGAATAAATAAAAACAAAAGCAAAAGAGGAAAACTTAAGTAAAGCTGAACTTTCAACTAAACCAAATGAAACCAACCGCATAAATTGCTAGACGAATACGAGTACCGTTATGAGTATGACTGTGGATGTGTATGTATGAGAGTGTGTTTGTTCAAGAGTACCTAAAGCAAATGAAAATGAATTGAATCTGCAAATGTAACTGTAACTGAAACTGAGAAGGAAAGGAAAGGAGCACAAAGCGTGTCTGTGGAATAATTACAATTGTGGAACACTACAAGAACCCGCAACAAAGAGGAACTCTCGCAATATGGACACACACCAAAACAGAAACAGAGCCAGAAACAGCAACAGTAACAGTAACAGAAACAGTAACGGAACATTTAACGGTTAAACCAAAACCATAAGCAAAAACAGAAGGCAAATCAGTTGGTTAATTTCGGCAAGCCGAAGTTCAAATACTCTTGCATTAAATTCGTTTTCATAATGGTATTAAATCTATTGAATATATATTTCATGATTTACTGATTTGCAAATAAAATGAAGAAGAAGAAAAGATATATTTTTTTGACAAACAATTGAAAATTAAAGCATTATTTGTATTATATAAATTTGTTGTGTCTAATCATAAAATTAAATGGCGCAACTACAATTTTTATTTAATAGAAATAATAATAAATAAACAGACATACGGACGGACTTAACAAGAATATATATATCCTAAACATAAATAAATATCCTGACTAAATGAAAACACTTTTTGCAAGCGTATGGAAAAGCATATAACCAAAGGATGTGGGAATTACTCACTCAGTGTCCGTAATGCTGGCGAGCGGACCAAAAGGCTGCATGGGTGCCACCATATTGGAGGGCGGGGAGGAGGCGCGTGAACTGTGACGGGAGCTGCCGCCACCAGTGCCCACTCCAAGACCACCAACACCACCACCGATGCCGCCGGCAATGGTGTGTCGGGCGAGCAGGCCGGGATTGTTGATGTCGTTGACGAGCGCCGCATGCGGATGCATCATATGTAACTGCTGAGATCCATGCAGCGATGCGGGCTGCACGTGTCCGGCGCCACTCAGCTTGCGCGCCTGCTGCTGCAGATGATCCTCCTCGGCGGTGTATGGAAAGTGATAGCCATTCTTGTCCGAACCCTCCGACAAACGATCCGAGAGCTGGGCATGATGAGCCTGCTGCTGTTGTTGCTGCGCCTGAGCCTGAGCCAGCTGCTGTTGCTGCTGCTGCTGGTAGTCTGTCTTGAGCAGAGAGTGCACCGAGTGCAGGGAGTCCGTGGCATAGGCAGGCTGACGCTTGAGGCTGTAGTGGCCGTCGCGGGAGCCGTAAATGTCGGGCGTAATGCGATCCTTGGATAAGTAGGGCGATTCCGACTTGGCGCCCAAATAGCCGCTGCCCAGCGTCCGCTGCTTGTCATAGATGTTGTCGCTCAGGTAAGCCGCATCCGGATGGAAGCTGCGCAGATGGCCAATTGTCTGAGAGCCACCGGCTCCGCCATCGCCACCGCCATAATCCTTTTCGCTGCCATAGTGACTGGGTGGCTTATACGAGCCATACTTATCCGTATAATCGGTGCGTCTGCCATATAAACTGTCCTCGTAGCCATCGCGTGCGTCGCGAATGTTCTCCAGGATGGAGGGCGTCATGTTGATCTTGTTGTGGTGCTGCTGCATGTAGCTGGTGTCGGTGAGATCGGGATTGGGCAGCGGCAGTGGATTTGGTGATATGGTCATCTTCTGGCCATGCACATGCTCGTTATCCGAGCCGGTGTCCTGCGACCAACGACCAATATTTGGCGGCGACTGCAGATACGCATCCGGCAGCTGGCTGGACCAGCGTGGCGCATAGACCGGCTTGTTGACGCTCGGGAAAAGCTGCGGACTCTGCACCACATTCAGCTCCGGCGGTGTGGTTGCCTGCACATGCTCTGTAATGTTGGGCAAATAGGCGGGAGTCGCGCTCACCGCCGTGCTGCGATGTGTGCCGGAGGAGCGAGCTGTTCGCGACTCGTCATCGTCACTCGAGTGACTGGAGGCCAGCTCCAGTGAGCGTCCATCGGTTTCCGAGCCGGAATCGGAGTCCTTGCGCTGCCGCCGGGTCTTCTCCTCGGCGCGACTGCGTCCCGTCGTTGAGGAATCAAAGCCACGCAAGAAACTGGGTGCATCGCTGGCCGAGTTGTAGTTGGAGGTGGATGTCGATGTCTGTCGCAGTTGACCATCGCTGTACGGACTGGAGCTGGTCTTGGCGGTGCTGCGCGACGTCGTGCTCGATGCACTGATGCCGATATTCCGCCGAGCCGTGTCATAGTTGCCGGCCAGGAAATTGTTGGGCCGCGCGGCACCGTTCACATTGTGCGAACTGTTGCTGACCACCATCGAAGAGTCGAGCAGCGGCACCTTGCGTCCCATACAACGGAGACAGGTGCGCTGCAGATTCTCCCGCACCCGCTTATTGATGATGCAGTAGCCTATGAGGCAGAAGAGTGCGTGCAACACGACCACGCCGGAGAGCAACAGACTCAGCAGCTGCGAGTGCTCCGAGGCAGCGAGCACCGCCAGCACCCACATGACGCCCATCAGGGGCAGCGAGACGACGGATAGCCAGAGCAGCGTACGCAGATTGCCAAAGCCCAGCACATGATCCTTGAGCGTAAAGGCCGCCTTCACCGAGACGAACAGTATCAGGAGATTCACCACAGACATGCCAGCGATGGGACCCACCAGCCACCATACGACAGGCTCATAAACCGATAACCAGCAGCTGGCAAGTAAAAGATTGGGTTTAAGATTGGATTAGATTAGATTAAAGATCGGGTTAAGCATTTATACTCACAACAGACTATTCCCATACTCGTGCGCCCGGACTCCTACGGAGAGGCCGACAACGACAGCGGGTGCACCATAGCCCATGGCAAAGTAGAAACCCATCGGGCCATGATTGATGTCGCGCATCTCGGTTAGCATGCGATACAGATGCACACAGTCCACCGTTGTCCAGCCGAAGGCGGCCAGCCAAAAGTAGTGCAGACAGATGGCAATCAGCTTGCAGGGGAACTCGTTCTCCAGCAGATGCCGCCGCGACTGCATGCCCACAAAGAAGAGCAGCTCGGCACAGAAGACGCACAGCACAATGTTCTGGTGGATGGTGTTCGAGTTGGTCTGTTGGCCGCGGAGCAGGGCCAGCGCCAGCAGCACGCCCAGCAACACGGGCAGCGAGACCATAAATGCCGAGTAGGAGGTAATCTGGACGAGCAGCGATGGCTCCGGTATGTCCTCGGGGTCGATGATGTCCACGATGACCGCATAGTTGGAGATGTGGGTACAGCTGCAGTTGATCAGGATGGGCAGATGCGAGACCTGAGCAAAGTCGCCATCGAAATCGGGTATTTCGGTCTGGCAGCCCAGACGTGTCCACTGATTGGTGAACGAGTTCCAGCGCACACACTGCGGATTGGAGCGTGGTCCAAAGCGTGCCGGCTCCATGTCCAGCCACATCTGCAGCTTAATGGGCTGCGAGAGATGCGGCGAGCCCAGAGAGCGGTAGACCATGTGCTGTGGCTTCTGCAGCTGTTCCGAGGGATAGATGACTTCCACCTGGCGCTTGACCAGTCGCCGATCACGATAGATGGCTTCATTCTCCCCCTTTGCCTGCTCACCGCTTTCCGGGTTGCCCTCGTAGTTGGGATTGAGTTGTTCGGGCGAGTCGATGCTCAGCTCCTCGCCAGAGTTGCCATGGAACTCGATGTCGTCGAGATTGAGGCGTATATGTGGATTCTCCACCTCGACAGCCTCATTACTCACCGCCTCCGGCTGCTCCACAGATGCGGGTGGCATGATCTCGTGGGCAGTGATGCGGATGTCCTCGATCTGCTGTTCGCTGCTGCTCGTCGGCGCCTTGGGCACATCGAAGACTTCGACAAACTGCTGTTCCGTGCCGCTGCGGTCGGCTGATGAGGACATCGACGACGACGAGGACGAGGAGCCAGTGGCTGAGGATATTTTGCGTGAGGGTATCTCCATGCGCTGCTGCTCCCGCTCCGCGGACGGCACCAGTATCTGCAGTGACAGAATGGGCGTGGCCAGCTCAACATCCACGCCCCAGCGACGGGTGATCGTCTCGTCGTAGAGATCGGGCAGCAGCTGGCCGACATCCTTGTACTGGGCATAGGCCACAATTGCTCGATAGTCGTTGCCCCGGCTACCCTGGGTTACCTCATCGCTCTCCGGCGGCGTTATGCCCAGCATTTCGAGCGGCACCAGCACCTTGGAGTCCTTGTCAAACTTGTGCCTGTCCAGAATATAATTGTTGTACTTGGGAAAAGTGATCACCGGCTTCTGCTTGGCCGAGTGCTGGAGGAAACCACTCGTGTCCGGCAGCACCACACTCTCTGTGGTGAATGCATTCGGCTTGAGGTACTTGCTCTTGTGGTACTCACTGAGCTGCTCCGGCTCGTAGCCGAAGAGCGACTCCGTGGTGACTATGTCCAGGCCGAGCACCATATTGCGCTGCACAATCTCGAAGGGATTCGTGTAGGTGTCGTGCTGCGATCGCGCCAGGACAACCATGTACTTGTTGAACGCATCCACAAGATCGTCGGGACCACGTTGGATCAGCTCCGTGGCACGCTTCCATTCGGCATCGTATTTGCGATCGAGAATCACACTAGCTGCATCCACCAGATTCTTGATGAAGTACTTGTCCTGGCTGTGTGTCAAATTGAGGCCACTCTGCATGAGCTCGTAGTTGATCAGCTCCTGGAGTATGCCCTCGGTGACCAAGAGATCGGCGCCATAGAGGCGATCGTGCGAGAACTTCATCTCATCCGACAGATAGTCCATGTCCAGCTCATGGGACCACACCGCACCGCCGGCATTCAGCAGAAATGAGGATTCCATTTTGTAGCGACGATTGTGTTTGGGTGCCGGTGGTTTGCTCACAGCACTGCGATCCACAGCTTCGCAGGCGTGCTGCAGTTGCTCGGCCATTTTGATGGCCACAAATGAGTTCAGCTCCAGCTCAAACTTCTCCAGCTGCGCCAGCTGGCGTCGAAGCTCGACAAACGGCTCCGAGCTGCAGTTGTACATGTCCGGAACGGTCCAGCTGCCCGACTGGCTGTCGCAGCTACGCTGACCCTTGCCCCGCGCCGGCACCGGGCAGTTCTCGACACTGATGCTGCCCAGCGGGGTGCGTGGCCACCAGATGCCGGCGGCAAAGGAGCGCGGACACGCATCGTAGACAACTTCACAGCCATTTAGTGTGACCTCCGCATACGGATTGGAGCAGGAGTCACATCGACGCCCGATGACACCCTCCCGACACTCGCACTGACCCGTCAACCGGTTGCAGGCACTGTTGAAGCTGCCAATGGAGTAGCAATCGCAGGGCAAGCAAGCAGTTTCGTTGGGCGGCTGGTAGTGATTGGTCTTACAGTAGCACTGACCCGTCGTCTTGTTGCAGTCCGGGTGGTAGCCCTGCTTGATGTTGCACTTGCAGGGACCGCACACCCGCTCGCCCCACCAGCCACCAGGACAGGGCTGCTGCAGGGTGCGCTCGCAGTAATCCCCATGTTGGTAGCTGTTGTTGCACTCGCAGCTGTAGCCACGCGACAGGCTCACATTGGAGCGACAGACGCCGGCGGCGCAGGGTTGCACGGTGCAGATCGGGGCACAGTCGGCGCCAACGTAGCCGGCGGCGCATTCGCAGGTGGCGTGATCCCAGCTGCTCGAGCAGCTGGAGTGGGCGGGACAGGTGCTGGGACACTGGGAGCGTGACTCGCAGCCATCCTCGACATTCTCGCGTATTGTGGGACGCGAGAGCACCGATTGACTGGCTCCGATGCGCACCTCCTGCATGCAGCCCTCGAACGGCACCGCATCCTGGACGTGTCCAATGGTGCCATCAACGCTGCCCATCACAATTTTTCCCACGTAGAGGCCCTGCACCTTCTGGGACATGGGCACGGCGCCGGTGCGCTGGCCATAATCCACCGAGAACTGAATCTCCGATCCCTGCCACTTGATCTCCACACGATGCCAGTTCCCGTCCGACAGATATGCACCCGCCAGATACATGGGCTCATTGTCATAGACATAGTAGAGCACGCCGTGCTTCAGGCTGATGACCGATGAGCTATTCTGTCCGATCTGGATTTGCATTAGGAATGCATCCTCCTGCCGCGTGCGCAGCGCGAAGGATGTCACCCAGGGCAGCTGAATGGGACGCAGCAGCGGATTGAAGCTGATACTGCCATCGCCGGAAAAGCGCCACGGAGCGGGTATGTTGTCTTGACAATTGTTGCCCGCATAGCCCTCGGGGCAGTCGCAGGTGTAGGTGCTCCAGCCCTCGCGACAGGTGCCGCCATTGAAGCACGGCACCGAGGCGCACAGCGGTGACTTCTGCGGGCAGCCGGAAATGGTGCCATTGTCCGCCACATAGGAATTGAGGTCCACATAGCGCTCATCGATGCGCAGATCCGAAATGCAGCCGACAAAGTCGCGGTTCGCAACGGGAAAGTGGGCGGGTATGCGGGGTAGTCCGCCCAACTGCAGCGGCCCAGTCAGATCCAGGAACCGATGACAGGTCTCGGTGAGCAGGGCACAGCGCTTGTCCAGCCGCAACGTTGTCTGATTCGCACAGTTCCACGGAGCGCTCAGCTGTCCGGACAAAGCTATCGCCGTGTCGCACTTGTCCAGGACAAGGGTCACCGTGCGATTAAAGTAGATAATCTCCACTTTGTGCCACTTGCCGTCGGACACCTTCGAGGGCTGAACGAGGGAGACGCGTTCGCTGCGATCGCCCAGCGAGTAGGAGAAGCCAATGTGTCCATCGAGCAGTTCCAGTGCAATGAAGTCGTGCAGCTCATTGTAGCGACCATTGTAGAGGAGAAGTCCGTTGTCCTGAACGGTGGCAAAGCGCAGCTTGATGTTGAAGCGATGGCGCTGCTTGAGGCTCTCGAAGGTCAGGAAGGAATTGCGGGAGAAGGAGCGAGAGCGAAGCTCACAGGTGCTCGTGTAGGGTGGGGGTCGGGAGCTGAGGTAGTTGTTCATGCAGGACAATCCGCCGTCGCAGGCATCCGAGCTGCAGGGACGCAGCTGGCTGATGTTTGTTTCGCAGTTGGCGCCGGTGTGGGAGTCGGGGCAGACGCAGGTGTAGCCACCCTCGCGCCGCACGCACTTGCCGCTATTCTGGCACGGATTCGAGTAGCAGAGATCGACTTCAGTGTCGCACAGGTAGTGCTCCTTGCTGCCCGTAAAGCCCTCGGGGCAGGAGCAGGCGAACGTGTTCACCGGATAGATGGGCCGGAAGAGCACCATGTCGCTGTGTATAAACTCTGAGGCGTTGCCGAACTTCAGCACGGTGAGGCACTCCTCGAAGTTGAGGCACGGCTCGCGCACGCACAGATTGTCATCGAAGGGCAGCACCTCGACGGTGGCCAGGCGGGCGAGGATCGCCCGATTGAGATAGACGCGCTCCTGCAGATACTGCGGAGTGTAGAACTCCTCGTGGGACACATCCGGCCGCTTGGCCGAGAAGCTGACGTTGAGTATGCGCGAGGTGACATCCGTGTCGTCCTGTATGCTAAAGATGAAGATGCTCTCCTTGGGACAGGGTATAATGGCAGCCAGACCATCCAGGAAAAAGTTGAGCAGCGGCGACAGGAATGCCTCCTCCGTCATCTCATTTAAGCGCACAGTCACCGAATTGAACAGCATGTCCTCGGTGATGAGGCGGACGGACAACTGCATTATGGCCTTGGCCTCATTAATACCATCCGAGACGGATACCTCCATGGTGGCAAACTTGGGCACATTCGTATTCAGCTGCGGACTCAGGATCAGTCCCCCAGAGCTGCTGTTTAGCCGCAACAGATTTGCATTGTTGCCGGACAGAATGCGATAGTTGAGCTTGTCGCTGACGTCCGCATCGAAGGCGGGAATGCGTCCGATCTCACCGCTGGGGAAGTGATCCCTGAAGTTGTTGAATATCACCTGGAAGTCGCGCAGCTCAGGCGCATTATCATTGACGTCCGTGACCAGGATCTCGATGTGCGCATCATTCCGTAGCGGAGGACTTGCGGCACGCACCACCAGCTCAAAGCGCTTGCGCGACGATTCGTAGTCCAGCTCGGTCATGGTCAGCAGTTGGGCTCGCTCCGAGCCGGGTCGTGTGACCAGCGAGAAGGAGTTGGAATCATCGCCACCAATAATCGAATAATGGACGACCGCATTGACGCCCTCGTCGGGATCGTGGGCGTGTATCTCACCCACCACTGAACCCACTGGTGAATTCTCCGGCACGTAGAGCGTAATCTTGTCCGAGGCAAAGGTGGGCGGCGAATCGTTCACATCCTCCAGACGAATCTGCACCTCAACCGTGCTGGAGAGTGGAGGTGAACCCTTGTCCACCGCAATGGCTGTCAGATGATAGATGGCGACACTCTCCCGGTCGAGTCCCTTGTTGGTGCGTATGGTGCCCGATGTGGGATCGATGACAAACGAACCATCCTCCACATCCCGATCGCTGAGCAAATACCTGATGCGTCCATTTAGACCGATGTCCGGATCTGTGGCCGAGACCTGTATTACAGATGTGCCCACCAGGGCATCCTCGAGTATCGATGATTGATAGAGCGGATTCTTGAAGGCAGGTGCATTGTCATTCACATCTGTCACACTGATCTCCACATCGGTGGTGTCGCTCAGTGAGGGATTGCCGCCATCCTTGGCGGTGACGGTCAGCAAATAGCCACTGGTCGTTTCCCTATCTAGTGATGCACTCGTTATTATGGCACCAGTTTGTGGATTTATTGTGAACGGATCGGGACTGCTCAGTCCATTGATGTTCTCCTCGTTGAGGGAGTAGGTTATTTGAGCATTGATGCCCACATCGCTGTCAGTGGCCGAGACTACCAATACCGTGGTGCCAATGGGAGCATCCTCAAACACTGAGGCGCTGTATGGAGCATTCTCAAAGATTGGCGCATAGTTGTTCGCATCGGTGATGTTGATGTGGACAGTCGATGTATCGGAACGTCCACCCGAATCAGTGGCTGTGACCGTAAGCAGGAAACGCTTCTCCTGCTTGTAGTCCAGCGGCTGGGCAATGGTTATCAGGCCACGACCATTCTGCGAGGTGATGGCAAAGCGTCCGCGTGTGTTTCCCGTGCTGATCTCGTAGTGCAGGCGCGAATCCTCATCCGGATCGGTGGCGGTGACAGTTGTCACCGGCGTGCCCGGTGGCTGATCCTCGCCCACATTGGCCTCATAGTATTTGGGATTGAAGGTGGGATCGTTGTCGTTGACATCCTGCACTGTGATAACCACCGACGAGCTGGCCGACTTGGGCGGCACCCCACCATCCTTGGCCACAACCTGGAAGGCAAAACGATTCTGCTCCTCGCGATCCAATTGCTTAATGGTCTGCACCCAGCCAGTGCGCGGATCGACAGCCAGCGGAAAGTTATCATCCCTCTCGGATATGCTATAGCTAATCTCCGCATTGGCGCCCTCATCCGAATCGTAGGCCTGCACCCGGATAATGTTGTAGCCGACAGGGACATTCTCGAGCACGCTCTCCTGGAACTGTGAGGTGTAGAAACGTGGTGCATTATCGTTGGCATCAATCACATTGACCAGCAGCTGGGTGGTGTTGCTTCTCGAAGGACTGCCTCCGTCCTGGGCACGTATAACCAGACGATAGCTGCGCACACTCTCATAGTCCAGTGGCTTGACCAGACTCACATCGCCGCTCATCGAATCGATGGAGAACTGTGACTGGGTGTTGCCACCAATGATGGCATATCGGATTGCCGCATTGTTGCCCTGATCGGCGTCGGTGGCACGAATGTGTGCCACAGTGTTGTCATCGCCCCACTGATCCTCGGGCACCTGAACGGTGTACGTTCGCTCGCTGAACTGCGGATAGTTGTCATTGTCATCCAGAATCTTGACCACAACGCTGGCCGTTGCCGTTTTGCGTTCGCTCTGCGCCGCTGCCATGTCCGAGGCGGTGACCAGCATATGATAGCTATCCGAGGTCTCGCGATCCAGGCTGCTGCGCGTCGAGATCACACCCGAGCGTGTGTCAATGCGAAAGATGGGCATCTCATGATCCTGTACGACACCTGCGCCATCTGTTGAGCGGAAACGGTAGACAAAAGTTAGTAATCAGTTTTAATTGATTAAACTCCTTTCCTTGACTAACTCCTTTTTTATACTTTGATGTGGAATATATATTGCAGGTAACACTTAATAATAAACCGGGGAAAATTTGTGGACCACACCCACTCTCGGCCCTCAAAGCGACAAATGCTCTTAAATTGCAGGAGATTTTTAAGAGCTACAGTTACCAAACTTGGAAGGCAGATTACTAAGAACCCTATTTAAAACTTATCAGCTAACCTTGGAAGGTAGATTACTAGGAGCATCCTCTATTCCCTAAAGCTTGTCTTTCTTAATTTTCCAGGTACAGCTACCTAAATAGCACAATAGACTACTAGGGACATTAATGCCACTTCCAAACTTGGAGGACATATGCTCGGGAACTTCCACTAAAGATCAGCTACACCAATACTTGTTGTCAGATGGTATTACTAATTTTCATCAGAGTATTTCCCAGCCTCTCCTATATATATATATATCAAAGTGTTCTGTACTAACCTGTTATAGCCTCAATGCCATACTCAATCTCTGCATTCTTGCCAATGTCCTGATCGGTGGCGCGTAATGTGATCACCGTGGAGCCAACTGTGGCGCCTTCGCGTATGCTTGCTTCGAACTGCTCCGCCTCGAAGGTGGGACTGTGATCGTTGCAGTCGAGCACGTTCACCTGCAACGTGGTTGTGCCACTGCGCGGCGGAAAACTATCATCGGTGGCAACGACACGAAAGTAATGCACATCCATTAGCTCGCGATCGAGGCTAGCCGAGGTGGTGACGACGCCCGTGCGCGAATCCACCTTGAAGAGCGACTGCGAACGGGAGTCGAGCAGGGAGACCATGGAGTAGACGACTGGAGAATCCTCGGGATCGCGGGCACGCACATTGGTGACAGCAGCGCCCGCTGGCTGCTCCTCCAGCACGGAGGCAACGTAGAGAGCCTGCTCGAAGTAGGGCGACTGATTGCGCAGCTCGCGACGCACACGTTTGGCGATGTCGGTGTCATTGAACTCCTGGTGATGATAGACAATCTTCAGGCGATGGTCGGAGTCGACAATATCGTTGCGATTGCAGCGTATGTTAAACGTGATGCTGACCTTCCACATGGACTCGTGTATGCACACATCCCGGCTGGCAACCAAGTCGCGATTCTGATGCTCGATCGCAAAGCGCTCGTCGTTCACATCGAGGAAGTTCACCTTGCAGTGTTGGCAAACGGATTTGGGTAGGAACGCGTTCAGGTTGTTGATGAACTGCGATCTGCGCAGACAGATCTGATTCCATTTGTCCGTCGTGTGTATCGCATACGATGCATATGTCTCCGATATCCACTGCTTGGCATCGGTGATCCGTCTGTGCAGCGCCGGCAGCAGCTGGAGCGGATCAGAGTCGATTCCACGACGCTTCCGACTGAGTATGCGATGACGCATCTCGTTGTCAAAGCTATTGCCAAATATCAAGTCGCCATCGCGAAAATCTGTGCTGTTCTGGCTGTATTCCAGCTCCAGCTGATTGCCATTGAGCTCGTCGAGCCGCAGCTGTTGTTGCGGTGCGCTGCGACGACGGCGACGACGTCGCTTGGAGTAGCCCGTGTTGTCCTCCTCCTCGAAGTGATGCAGATGATGCAGCTCCTGCTCGATGCGTCGATCCTCGTTGCAGCTGTGGCCCGAGATGAAAATGCGCACCGGCAAACTGTAGTAATCAATCGATCGGAGGCGATTCGATGTGGAGTCCACATAGAAGGTGAACAGATTGGGATAGTAGATGCCATCGCATTTGAGCGATTTCCTTAGCTGAATTTGGCCATCCTTGTGACTGACGGCGACTAGATGATGCACAAAGTTCGCCGACTTGTGCGCATTGATTTTGTAATGGCGCTCCGAGCCGAGCTTATAAACGGACGCATTAAAGATGACGGCGCCCGGCGGTGTCTGCTCATGCACAATAATTAGATAGCCGGAGATGTGCACAATGTGGTTGGTCAGTTGCAGCAGCAGCAGCAACAGCAGCAACTGCTTCGAATTTGGTTGCATGGCAACTGCCTCTTGATTATCCTTCCTGTTGATGTTCCGCCGCCCTCCTTTTGGGCGTCTTGCTCGGTGTGTGTGTATGTGTGTGTGCTCTTCTCTGTGTGTGCGTGTGTTTGTGTGTGGCTTGAATGGCAAACAAACCACAGCGCAATTAATGCCTCTATTCAATTATCATTGGTTCGCTGCATTGCCTGTGTGCGTTTGGAGTAAAGTAAATGAAGGACCAAATGAAAACGAGTTAGAAATTCACTTACATGTCTACATATATATATATATATATATCATATTAGAGTGCACATGGAAAACAATTAATTAAATCAGCGCTGAAATACAGGCAACAATTTTGAGCATCGCCCATGACGCATTCGCCTCGTTGTCTGTCACACGGAGCGGGAACGTGAGCCAAATCTGTCACAGCTGCTGACAGCATACATTCTGCCTTTTGGCTTAATTAAACACGAGTGCGACAGAATTATAAGTGGCACACATCAACGCCCAGATACCCTGCCAAATAATTTACTTATATTTATTCTTGGCCAGAAATCAGCTCTGCTCCAAATTCCAATTTTAAAAATGAAATTTGCTTTTTTATTCAAATAAAAATTTAACACAGTTTTAAAATTGTACAAAAAAAATTGTTTGTTTACATTTTTCGCTCATTATATGTTTATAGAGTATTAATATCTCCGGGCAGCTATTTGCACACTCAAAATTTATGTCGACAGACAATTTTTAATTTAATTTCACTTTTGCATGGCAAAGCGACAAAGTTGAAACACAAAACTGTTAAACTTATTCAACATTTTTGGCTTTGCTATAATTTTCGAATATCCTTTGAAACAATAAACCAAATTTTAGCTCTGTTGGAAATAACGCAGCCAACGCAGCCAATGGGAATGTGAATGTGAATGCAAAATGTGAATGACTATGTGAATACACTCGATAAACACTCGAACAACATCGAATGACAGGCAATTATTCCATTATGTGGGAATTTCAATTTCAGTAATGCGTATTGTCGAGTAAGAGGATATCAACGAACACATTCAGCAACACTGGCGAAATGCAAAAATGTTCACAAATTTTGGTGTTTAATTTCAATTACCTGACTCTGGCATAGGCGAGCTCATTTATTAGGGGCACCCACATTTTCCCACGTATGCAACATGATGCAGTTCAGTTACCAAAAAAAAACTCCCCCTGTGGCAACTACTAACCACCCTGCGAGACGCCACTCTGAGCTCCCTTTTAATTGCAGTGTAAACATGTTTAATTAAAATTTCAGCTTGAACGCGCCGCGTGGCATAAAAAATGTAAAGCCGAGACTGCCTTTAGACTTCAGGCTCTTTGTTGTTATTGTTCTGCATGATGTGCTACAGGGGTGGTGGGTGGGGTTGGGTGTTGGGTATGCTTGAGTGTGGCAACTACAACTTCAGCCATCTACCACCAGTTACGATTGGTGGCCAACGAGCGTGTGCCCAACTAAATGCGAGCTCTTTCATGCTACGCCAAGCTTGAAACATAACAATAACAAAAAAAACAACAACAAAAAAAAATCAGAAAAAAATAAACAGAAAAATGCAACGCGACGCCAAAAGTCAACAACATAAAATTATTATTACATTTTCACACGCAGACGGCAAGAAAAATGATTAACTGCAATGCAAAGCCGAAGAACAAATACTCAACAGAAACATATTTAAATATGATATTTAAATAAACGTAAATTGATCAAATGTAAATATAATTTTAAGCACAAAAAAGATTGTCAGACGAGAGTTCATTTTAAAGAGATATCTTTGAATATATAGATAGCAAATATGATTTTTTCAACTGTTATAAATGATATATAATTACCAAATATTAATTTCAACTGTCATAAATTATGAGAAACAATTATTTAGTTTTCTACTAAACTCATTTATGATATTTAAATTAACACCAACTGATGAAATGTAAATATAAATTTAAATCTAAAAAGAGTTCATTTTTTATAGAGAAATCCATGAATACATAGAAAGCAAAATATGATTTTTTCAAATGTTATAAATGATATTTAATGTCATAAATTATGAGATAGAATTGTTTTGCTTTCTACTCAACTCATTTAAGAGACGACATCATCATAAATCTGATATTTAAATAAACCGAAACTGATGAAATGTAAATATAAATTTAAATCTAAAAAGATTATCAGACGAGAGTTCATTTTTTAAAGAAAAATCCTTGAATATATAGAAAGCAAAATATGATTTTTTTAACTGTTATAAATGATATATAATTACCAATTTTTTGATGATTCTGTCATAAATTATGAGAGCTCATTTAAGAGACGACATCATCATAAATCTGATATTTAAATAAACCAAAACTGATGAAATGCAAATATAATTTTAAATCTTTTTTTAAAAAAAAACCTGAGTGAATTTTTCAACTGATATAAATGAAATGTGATTGCTAAATGTTTGTATAAACCGTCATAAATTATCAGATAGATTTGTTTTGCTTTCTACTTAACTCATTTAAAAGAGACGTCATCATCATAAATCTGAAGCATACAAAAATCTTTTGTAGATTCAGAAAAACCACAAACATTAATCATATAAAACACGAAACATAAGTGAAAAACAGGTGCAGCAAAAATACGTTGCACAATAAAGAATTCGCCGACATGTGTCAGATGCGGCCAGGTGTGAAAATATGCAGGCGCCGCTTGGAAAATCTGAGTGCATTTTGTGTGTGTTTGTTGTTGTTGTTGGTTTGTAGTTGTTTTTGGTTGTGTTTTATATGCAAGTGGTTTGACGCAAACTGTTTGCAGTATTAAACGAGAGAAAACATTTTACGGAACTAATTAATGTTTTATATACAATGTTGCGCCAACTTTGAAGCATGAGTTTTATGTGTGCAATTTTGCGGCACCTGATACCTGTGTGTGTGTGTTTGTGTGTGTACTGGTGTTTTGCCAAGAAGTTTGGCAGATTTTGACATAAATTACAATTTGGCAGCAAGACTCTCAGCTTGGCACTTTGGATGCATAATTAATGAGCCTAATTGACGCGTCGCTAATTAACAATGCTGCAAGCGTTGGCTATGCAATTTGTACTTACACACAAGGAGGTGTGCAATTATTGTGTGTGTGTGTGTGTTTGTGTGTGCAAGGAAGCCCCGCCTAATTCAATAGTAATCCAATGTAATATGCCGCAGATGATGTATGGCTTCGAATTTGGCCAAAATGGCGTCAGTTGCCGGCATGTGAAAACCTATCAGCACAACACACACAAACACACACACACTCACACACACACACACACATACACACATACACACATACACACACACACACACACACACATACACACATACACACACACTTACACACACACACACACACAGCACAATTCGACTGTCAAAATTTGGGAAGCCAACGAAATTTGCCGCATGTAACGCACACCAGCTAGTTATGAGTGTGTGTGTTTGTGTGTGGGTTTGTTGATGTTGGTGTATTTATTGCTGAATGTTTGTACACAAAAGGGTTGCAAATGCCGCTGCCATAAACATGCGCATTTTACGAGACAGCGGCCAAAGTTTTTTAAGTAGCGCTACCTGAAATATTATACACCAACAAGCCAACCCACCGGGCACCACCCATCAAGCACCACTCAGACACGGTGAGCCTGTCGTCTTGTAAGTTTTTATTTTTTTTTTATTTTTTGTAACAGCAACTGATAAATTTCCAACGCACTTCAAGCAAAAATGCAAAGTAAACTGAGCGAAAAGTAAAAAAGAAACCAAAAAAAATAAATGTAAAATAAAAGTAAAATAAAAAAATAAAAACAAAGCAAATTCAACGTGGAGCTTGATACAAATTTAATATATGCTAGAACTAAGTGGGTGCGGCGAGGTGTAGCAGTAAGGAGGGGGTGTGGGGGTGTTTGATGTGGATGTCGCTTTTGGCTTGTCTCTGGGCGCAACTAATGAGCGCCCAACTTTTGCAACATTTTTTTATTCTATAATTTTTTTTTTCATTTTATTTTATGTAATTTGAGGAAGCCAATGAACAGAGCCAGAAAGGATAGCAGGAGTCAGGATTTTTTGAAATTTGCTTTGTTTAGCCAGAGCTGCCAGACGAGAGGAGAGAAGGGAATGATTCTTCTCTACTTTGCGCTGGCTAATGAAAATTGATCGTCATTATTCTCACTTGGGCAATTTGCTTTGATGACATTGTCGCTTGTCGTTCATGAAATAATTAGCTTGAATCGACAGTGCTTAATGCAAATATTTGTACACACACACACACACAGAAAACACAGCAACTCAATTAGATATTAGCTCAAATCAAATAAGCGTGTTAGCTTAAAATAAACAAGAATAAAGACGAATTTTGCTAATAATAAAAATACGAATTTATTTTAGAAATGTGCGTCACGCAGAGCCTGAAAATGGAAATTCTATATAATTCTCACTCTGTCAGCGGACAATTAATGTGTAGCATATTTTGTGGGGCGTGACACATGTTTAGCTTAATTACCATACATTTTTGGCTAATTTGCTGGCTCATAAAAGAGAATTTTGTATTTGTGGTATTTGGCGTGCTTTGAAGAATTCCAAATGCAATAAAATTCGTCTGGCAGGTTTGCGTGACGGAAATGCGATTCCGGTCTAGACACAATAAGGAAAATTACAAAAAAATGATATTAGAAGAAAACAACAACAAAAACCACAACAACGAAGTTAACAATACCTGCAGACGGCATTTTAGTGAATTAAAAGCGTCTTAGTTCGGAGTGAGACAACATTGCGTATACGTATTGCATTCCATATGCCCCAACTGAGACTGTCTGCGCGAGTTGCCCCTTGAGGGAACAGGCGCCAACCGGCTGCACTTTCCCTTGCACAGTCTATTAAATTGGAGGGTATGCGGTTTTGGGGCAAGCCAAACACTTTGCTGCACATTTATTTGAGCTCAACGCAAATAGCAATTAATGAAGAGTTAAAGCTTAAATGTTACGTGTACGCCAGCAAAATATATAGCAATAATTTATATACACAAATATATGCTATAAATATATATATCTATATATATATAAAAAGGAAAAAGAAACGGGGCCAAGGCACCGCAACAGCAGCCACAGCAACACACAAGATGAGGAGCAAGAGGAAAACCAAACAGGTGCAGAGGAAGCAGAAATACATGTTGCAAGAACAGCAGCAGCAATAACAAAACAGTCGAAAACTTTATTCTTGCATGTCCAACGAGAAAAGCGCTGCAAGCGGCAACAAAAGATTTCCCAGTAACAACAACAACAACAACAACAACAACAGGGGAAAAGCTGAAGCATTGAGTGCAAAGGAGTCTCAAGCTGCACTTCCTCCTACGCGGCAACCATACCCGTCCCCGTCCCCGTCCCCGTCTCAGGTCTCCGCTTTCGTCCTCGCCGCCGTCAGACACAGAAATGCAATTGATTTTAAACGGTAACAATTCTGTGCACTGCTGGCTGCTTGTTTGCATGGCATTTGTGAATGGCAACCAGTGGAAAACTCCAGCCAGGCATATATATGTGTGTGCGCATGTATTTTTGCAACATGATGTGCAACATGGTGTACAAATTAAAAAATGTGCCAGCGGCGTGACAAAAATCCTAATGCAACTGAGCAACTGAAACCGGAACTGCAAACGAGCAGAGCAGAACTGAGAGTTTTGTGCTAACCAAAAAAGCGGAACAGTGTTTGCAGTTGTTAATAAATCTGGCTAAGATCTGTAAGTTTCAAAAGTTTTACCTCTGTTTTAAGTTCTTTGCCATACGGCAAACTGAGTACGAAAATTGCTTTGGGCTTATTGTAAGCAATCAATTGAAAAAGGCTAACTTAAGCCAGGATAAAACTTCGAATCGAAACGCATTTTATTTAAGCCTTAAACGATCTGCGTAAATCACCGAAAACGAAGCTGACTTTAAGCTCAACTTATGCACTCCATAATACGCTAAATATATTTATCTTTATATATATATATAGAATGCAATTGAAATGCAATCAGGATGGAGTAACGAGCCACAGACAGATTGCTTCGCCTTAAGAAACTGCAAGTTGAACACTTCACTTCATTTGTGGCTTGTGGCAATTGGCGCGTATCGTGGAATTTATTTGCCGCTGTCGGACTGGCTGACACTTTCCATTTAATTGCGAGCGGCTACGTGGAAAACTCCAAGTCGAAAGTTTTGCCCGGCTTTGCCGTGACACAAAATCAATAAGCAACTGTGGCGGCTCTTGCTAAATAATTGCCAAAATTGTAGAACATGCTTAAAACAACAACAACAAAAAATAAGGAAAACAAAAGGAAAACCGCCACTTAACAGCTGAATTTTGAGACTTTGAAATTTAGCTAACAATGGCAAAGATTAAGTTTTCAAATGAAGCAGTCGAGTGCATTAAAGCCCCGTCGGCTGAGAGGAGTCGCATTTGCAGTGCCCGCAAAAGTATGCTATGGATTTTTTGCAAATCCACAAAGCCAAAAAGGATGACCAGCAAATGCGTGTGCATAACTGGGCCAAGCTGCAACTAATTATGAGAGGCATGAGAGTCAGTGTGTGTGTGTGTGTTTCTGTGTGTCTATTTAACTTGGGCTGAGCCCTCGAGTTAATTGAAATGCAGCCAGGCGCTTTGTTAAATCTCGAATGATATCCACTGCCGGCGGTTATAGATCAAAGCTGCAAGCAACGAGTTGCAAGTTGCAAGCTGCAAGCAGCGAGTTGCAAGCAGCGAGCTGCGAGCTGCGAGCGGTGAGCGGTAAATAAGTGCACAGATGCTTTTGCTCGAATCACTTTGTGGCTGCCACACAGCGATGCATTGTTTGCAATTAAGTTCTGTGACGGCAAAGGCGCTTGCAACATATGGCAGCACTCAAGCCACAGAACAATGGCTGCCGGAAATGTGCTGTCACTTGCTATATGTGCGTCGACTGTGTGTGTGTGTGTCTCTCTCTCTCCCTCTCTCTCTCTCTTGCTCCCCCAGTTGCAAGAGGACAAGTGTGCCACAAGCTAAGCAACTTCTCAGATACTTGTTAAGCGTATATATATATATGTTTTATGGGTCGCGCTTTGAAGCGTAAATCCCATTGAATTTATTTTATTTATAGTTGCGCTGCTAATGTTAATCCCAGTTTAATGGAATTCCACAGTTTTATGGCAAATTTATGCAGCAGTACTATGAAATATATATAGCAGGGTGCTTAAGTTGCCACACATTTATCTCGATCAACTCGAACTCGATTTAAATAAATTGTCTTCGTCTCTGTGTGGCAAACAACAATGCCACAACAGAACTCCCCTCCCTCCCTCACTACGAGACTAACTAAATTACTTTTGCCTTAAGTGCGTAGCGTCTACTTGCGATTGTATTTGCGGTAAATGTGTCGGGATGGGGCAAGTATCTTTAAAGTTCACTGAAGCCATCAATTCATTGAAATCATTTCAATATGCACATGTGGCTGGAATGTCGACAAGTGGAGAGTATTTTAAAAACAGAGTTCCGACAGGAGATATATATATATATATATACATTTGTTGCTATTATCCAAGCTGTCTATGGGCTTAGTAGAATACCTTGCGACATATCGGAGGCACAAACAAATGGCAAGCATAATGTGATTTAAGATGTTGCTGCTGCTGCGAGAGGAGATTGACGAGTGTCTGTCAAGTGAAAGTGGAACAGAACAGAACAGACAGAATGCTCCACTGACAGCTGAAACAATGGCAGACATTATCAATAATGGACAAGGAATGGCAGCTGCTCATTTTTTGTTCTCCAAGCAACAGACACACTGGGCGGATGCGCAATGTAATCCACTTAGTTGTAAATGCTAAAAGTGTCAGTTGGCAGCTGCTGAGCGAGTTGAGGAGGCTGAGTTGAGCTGAATTACGAGTTTTACTTACCTTTTAGCGGAATTACAGCAATTATCTGGTTCGCATACAGGCATCAGAGCAGCGTACATGTTGCAAGCTGCAAGTAAGAAACAAGAAGTCAGTTTGAATATGTTCTATTAACCAAAGCTCAAATGGCCGACTAGCCAGCCAAGTGTGTGCCACAAAGCATCTAATTAGCAGCAATGAGTGACAACAGCAGCCAACAAGCTGATCACATTTCTTGCAACACAAAGACCACTAATTAGCAGCAGTTTGCTGTGTGTTATCCACACTGTGATTAGAGCCAAGACACACAAAGGTCTACAAACGGAAAAGTTTTGTACTCAATTTTACAACTCTTGTCAAAAATAATACACAAAAATAAAAAATAAAAAAAATAGCAACACCCACAGAAGTTCAACTAGTATGTGAAATGTCAAAGGTTTAGCTGGAAAATTAACTTTGGCCAGTTCAACTTTTTTTTATGCATAATGCAAGTCGAATACTCAACTGAAACATCTAAAATACAAAGTAGGAAAAAATAATGGGATACAAACCAAGAGGAAAAACACATTTTGCATGTATGTAAATAGGATTAGCTAAAACAAAGTTATGAAAGTTCAGAGTTAGACATAATTGTCTTTAATATATATATTTTTGAGAAAAAGACAAGAGTTGATTACACAAAAACTTGCAAACATAAATATGAGCAGAGCACACAAAACACACACGAAACAACTGCCAGAAAGCAGTAAAGATACCAAACACTTTAGACAACTTTATGAAAGTGTGTGTAAGAGTGTGTACAAGTGTGTAAGAGTGTGTACGAGTGTGTGTACGTGTGTAATGGAGTCATAAGTTACCGCTGCACACATTTTGTAAGCAACCAAAACTCTTTCAGGCATTATGAATGCGAGTGGCTGCCACTTAAAAATTTGAGTGAGTCTCCTCCGTCTGTGTAATTTTGGAGTGCTCGTGTGGCAAGTGAAGATCAGTTTTTTTTTTTTAGCTAAAAGTGCAACTGATGCGAATGTTGCTTTTGCTCTAACTGCCACTGCTCCTAATCAGCATTGACAGCTGCTGCAAGTTTGCCAAGCTAATGTTGAGCTGTTGATGACAGCTACTCTGTTGCACAGTTGCAAGTGCAGCTTATCCCCAAGCCAAGGAGTTGCAGCGCTGCTACTACTAGAGGTGTGGCAAGTTGCGAGCAGCTTAAATTTGTTTAATGCGGCTCAATTCAAGACGCACAAGCAATCAGCATTAAGCAGGGCGCTGACAGCAACTTAATCAGCATTAAGTGCAGCGAGGCGCTACAGCGTTGCCAGATATTCAAAAGAATAAAGGCTATAAGGATATATATATACATATGTATGTTTGTTTGTGCAACACCAAAAACCCGTAGGCAGCGAATGGATTTTTATTGTTTGCCACGACACTTCAGTGGAAACAAATTGCGAAAGTAAATAAAACAAAAGAAACAGCGGCAGAAACAGCAACAGGCTGGTGGCAGGAGGCGTGCGGCTTGTGGCGGGGCAGGAGGAGTAGAGTGGGGTATGCTCTGCCGCCGGGGACAAGGTGTCTGCTGGTACGTGGCAAAGCGTCCACAAAGGACATAATGAATACGCTTAACTTTTAAGTCACGCTGCGAGATAACTTTGCCAGGAATAATGGCGCGAATAATGATGCTGGCAAAACAACAATAGCAACAAGGACAAAGGCAGAAAGTCAGCCATAGATACGCGAATGCTGAATAAGAAGCAGCTCAGCTCTGCATCTCTCTCTCTCTCTTTAGCTATCTTTCTCTTTCTAATGCTGCTGATGGGTGTGTGCTTAAGGGTGTTTGTGTGTGTGTGTGTATGGCATTAATGGATATGCGACTCATTAAAGTGTCAATATGACTTTCGGTGTAAGTCATTGAGGCAACCACACACACCCTTCCACACACACACATCCACACACACCCACACAGAAAACAAGGCATTCAACTGGAATCAATTTAAAATAAGGGTGAATTTTAGCTATATTCGAACTGCCAAAAGTTAACTTTATAAAAGAGTTATAATATAATATATACTAAAATATAATTTATTTAATATTTAAATTTTAGACTCGATGCACCCAAAATTGCCATACAAATTTACTAAATTTAACTGAAATGAAAATCGCACTAAGAAAACTAATTTTCCAAATTTAGATAGCCTATTTTGCTATTTTTCAGAAACATTTGTTTTAAATAATACAAATTATTTCTAAAAAGTAGAAATGGAAGTAGAAAATCAATTTAAAAAAACCAATTTTTTTATCGTTTGCTGTTATAGCTTATATTTAGCTGAATTAAACAATTTTAATAAAGTTCGTAAATAGCACAACAAAATAATAAATCAAGAAAAAAAGAGAACGACTGGTTGTGTCCCTTCATGGGTTATTAATTTGATAGGAGAACTATTGAGATTATTATAGACACTCTGCCAGGGTAGGAAATAAGCCTCACCAAGGCAGAAGGGATGAAAAAGAAGGTGGATCAAAGAAGAATGAATGCCCCAAAAAAAAAACAACACAGCAAATGACTCATCATTGTGCAAATACGTACACCAATCATACACACATAAACACACACACACACATACACACACACACACAACAGATGTCAGTGCAATGTCAACACCAAAAACGGTGCATTTGGATGTGAGTTGAATTTATTCGCGTTGTGTGTAGTGGGAAAATGCAATCATTTTGTTACGTGGTTCCATTTCATACATCTGCAACGACACCCACACACACACACACTCACACACACACACACATGCACAGTTAGACACGACCCAGAGTCAATATACGGCAAAAAGTTCGTTTATAGATGCCGCACACCCACACACACACACACACACACACACATACTTAAACACCCACACACTCGCACGAGTGCAATGTGCAACGCGGCGTATGTGTAACGTGTGCGCAAATATTGTCTCAATTTGGCGCTGGCTCCACACATGGCTGTTTGGTTTTGGCCAAATTGAGTCGTCGCAGCTTATGCAGATGCAGAAACCACCAGCACAACGTTAACCCAACACTGCACCAAGAGTCTTTAATTCCCAAAGACCAATCACCACCCTCCTCCCCCCCCCCCCCATTATTGGGGTGGTTCCTTGAGCTTCGTTGTCGAAATAAACAATTTGTATGCGAATTTTGCCTTTGCGATGCAACAGCATCCCATGAATATGAAAATTTTCCAGTTTCTGCAATTTTGCCTGCATTCGCTCGAGTTGTCAGTCAGTTGTACACCCAATATCCCCCCCTCTCTCTTACTCTATGTCTATGTGGACTCAAACACAAAAACACATTTTCTAACAGAATGGAATTTAAAATATGACTATTTTCGATTTAAAGATTTTCAATAATGCTGTTGCACACATAATCTCTCCCAAGCCGCCCATATCTCATACTGTAAATTCTTTAACGGGGGGGGTATCAGGAGCACATCCTGCAGATATTGAATGCACACGCAATTCCCCTCCAGTCCACCTGCCCATCCAACTGCTTATCATAATCACAACTGACTGGCTCCAATTCAAAAACAAATCTGCAATAAGCTACTTTCATCTGCTCTGTGGAAGCAGCAACAATATCAACAATAAAACAATATTGTTCCAAGGATAACATGACTCGAATTCAAATTTTCTGTGCTTGTTGATGCTTGAAAATGAAAGGCTAAAAGCATATTTTGACGCAATCGGCTGCTTGGCAAGACTAAAGAGAATCATTTTATAGAAATGCCATTCGAGACAAATGCCAAGGTACAGTTATGATTATTGCATTTATATATATATATATATATATATATATGTCATAGTCTGGCTGAAACATTTCACTAACACAAATCCAAAACATATTCAACTCCCACAACGTGCATTAAACAAATCAGAGTGCAATGCGAGAGAATGCTCGACTAGCAGATACTCTGCATTGGCTGAGCTTAGCTTATATTCCTTATTGAAATTTTGGCAATAGCTTCATTAACTAAACTCAGATTTATCTAAATATGTAAACTATATAAATTGAAAAGCTGCACAGATTAATATATCGCTGCAGATTTCCAATTTTGTACTCCCGGCTTGGGAAAATTTAAATGGCATTTAAATAACTTTTGTGCATTTTTTTGCAATAAGTTTAAGCACATCCTGACTTCATTAGGGGTAGTCAGGCAACAGTGAGTCACCAACAAAATGCATACATTTAATTAATGCATTTGAGCATTTGTGCTTCCCCTCCACCCGCTCAAGTTGAACTCTTTGTGCGCTGTTCCACGTGCCACGCAGAGCACAATCCACTTCAGACATAATCACCAAAGAGGCTGCAGATTTATATGCAGCGGCAACTTGAACTGAATCCGGAGTTGGAGATTGGAGTTGGAGATTGAAGTTGGAGTTGGAGTTGCTCCTGCCTGATGCGTAGCTGTCAAAGCGCTCCAAGCAAATATGACGCAATTGTATTAATGGCAGCTGCAACTGGCAGACCAAAGAATCAAGCGTCAGCCAGAAGAGGCAGGGAGCACAAGCATTCACATACACACACACACACTCATACACACAAATAAACACAGGCATGAGCTTCAGATGAAGTTGCAGCTTCAGCTCAGGTATTTGGCTGCCTTTTGGCATTTGAAGTGCATGGCAATGTGCACATGCGAATGCTTTTGAATGAACTCATCCCAAGAGCCACCAAACATGCCACTGAACCAACTCCAACTCCATCTGCACCTGCACCTGCACCTCCACATCTCCCCAACGAGAGCAGCAATTGAATAACTCAATCCGTTTATTGAATTGCATTCGGCTTTTGCATTTACCTTGTAATTACTCAGCTCGTCTATAAACACGCAATTATACAGATCTGGGTTGATCTTTAAGCTCAGCTAATGCGATTTACATGTTTTTTTTTAGCTCAATGAAAGTGATGTGAAAGTAGAGAAAACTTAACTTGCCAACGTTCATTTTTTAAATATTATGAAAAATACCTAGACCATAAAATTCTTTACTTGCTATTTTTTATTTTTCTGTTTAAAATGCAAAACTTATCAATTTACCCTCGTTTTATAATGACTGCAACTGCAACATTTTAAAAGTTATTTGACTCCTGCTGAAAGCAGTTAAAAGTTGAAAGCCAGATAGTTGATGGTCCTCGTGCCGCCAATGGCCAAGCGGTTTAGACCAACTTAAGTGCCAAATTGCAGCGTAATTCAAGCTAATAATAATAATATTATTATTATGCTGAACATAATCCACTTTAAGTGAGCCAAATTTATGACGGTATTTATTAGTGTGGCCAGCACTTTGCTGGCCAATTAGTCGCGTCACAGCTGGACAATTTTTGGGCCAACAGCAAAAGCTGCAAAAATATAAAGCTGAACATCAAATGGAAAATGAAAATGCACCAGACCATACCAAAGTCGGACACAAAAATTACAAAAACCCAAAAAGAAAACAAAACAACAAAAAATAATGTCAAGCTGATGAAAATATGAAGTGATTTTGCAGCAAAAAAAGTTCTGTACCCTTTTTAAATAATTATTGCAGAAGGCTATATTAATTTGATGTGAAATTAAAGGATTATTTAAGCATTATTATTTTATTTAATTCAAATTTTATCATACTAAACAAGACACTTTGTTCTTATTTATATAATACT
Source organism: Drosophila multiciliata (assembly GCA_037043605.1). Taxonomy (NCBI): domain Eukaryota; kingdom Metazoa; phylum Arthropoda; class Insecta; order Diptera; family Drosophilidae; genus Drosophila; species Drosophila multiciliata. Next base: position 9,535,667 of record JBAMBF010000589.1, read on the forward strand.
AAACTTACTTAATTTCTATCTTAAATCACAGAACTGACCAATCTTTATAATATCTATATTAGTTCAGGTCAATTTGTTGGCTATTTTTGAGTAGTTAAAAAAAAAATTGTTGCCTCAGTGCCAAAGCAATGTTAATAACACTTAATTTTTAACTATTTTCTTTATCAGTATTCTTTAAATATTGTAATGTAAAATAACCTCAACTTACAGATAAGGAAAGTATATATATATATATATATTAATATTTTTTTTATATATTTTTATTTTTGCAGTTGAACTTTACAGAAGTCAAGCCGAATATTTACTCTGTGCCTGTTTATTGCATTGCCAGCATGTCAATTAGCACAAAGTAGAGCGAATGAATATAATTAAGAAAGGCGCTGGGGGTTAAAGGGGTTAAAGAGGGGATGGCGGGAATGGGTGTGTAAATGACCAGGCACTTAAAATGCATGGCATACAAATGATGTAAAAGGTGTACAGAAAGTGAACCAAAATTTTCTTCGGCAAGAAGAACTTGGCTGCCAAGTTGGCTAAAAAAGAATCGCTTTGATGCCGTTTCAAATGAATGGCCAACAAGAACAACAACAACAAAGACGGGATGCTAAAGGGGAGAAAATGTTCTGTTCAAATGTCACAGGTCATTCTCTTTCTCTGTCTCCATCTCTGTCTCTTTCTCTACATACAACTAAGATAAGCAAAACTGACTATTTGCAGTCGCAGTTTCTTGTGACTTGCTACTCATTTATCAGTTTCTCGGATACCTGAAACTCTTCTTGGACAATTTGCATGCCGTGGCAGTAACTTCTGTAGTATTTTAACTGCTTTTCATCACGTTGGCTGGCCCACAACTACTACTCCTCATCAGATTTACATTATAAACTGCAAGCAAACAAAAAAAAACTGAGAGAATAAAAAAAAAAATGCTTTTTTTCTATGAGCTACTTCTCTCTCTCTCTCTGTCTCTCTCTCTCGCCCGTTCTTTTTGTTGCCTTTGGGCCCACTGTGTCAACCAGTTTGACCAGTTGGCTTCCCTGACTCTCTCTCTCTCTGCACTCCTTTGTGGCTAACGTTGATTGCTTCTCAGCAGCCTCGACTACGATTTTAACATCGACTTGGGCGTCAATTGATTGGAATAGTTTTTGCTTTTGCTTTGCTTCATTTCTCACTCTCTCTCCTTGTCTCTCTCCCTATCTCTCTCTCTCTCTCTCCACTTTAGTCTACTTTTATTTGGAGTTTACCGTTTCGCGTATCAGTTACGAATTTTTTGCAATTCATGCCTCAACCAATCTCAGCGCTGATTTGGCCTGGCCAACAGTTCTCAAGGCTATTTATAACATTTTCTCGACTTTTAGTTTACGATTTGTTGTTTGCGGCAACTCTCCAGCTGCATCAGTGGCACACAGAATGCGCCCCTTGCGAACTGTTCCAAATTAACAATGTTCGCTTTAAAGGCCTTCGTTAATTCTACCAACCGAACAAGAAAAGGCCACCGAGGAATGGTAGTTCGATGAATATAAATGTGGCAAAATAACCGGCTATATTTTTGCACAAATACATTTTATATCACACAAATTAATTCAACATTGAAATTTTTATCAGTATTCATTAAAAGCAAGAAGAGAATATTTAATAATGTTTAAAAATACTTTAAAATAAAAAATTTTTTATTTAAAGAAAAATTTTTCCTGCTTTTCTAATTTTGAGAGCGATTTAAATTTTAAGCCAATTTTTTTAAATTTTAGGCTTATTTAATAAATGTTGTTTTAGTAAAAGTTTTAATAATTTTATTTATTTTAAGCTCTCAAGCAACTTGGACTTTTAAGACAATTTTTCAAAACTTCAAGCTGATTTAATAAATTTAATAAATGTTGTTTTATTAAAAGTTTTAATAATTTTATTTATTTTAAGCTCTTTAGCAACTTGGACTGCGCAACAAAGACTCCAACTTTGGTGCAGGTATTTCATGGTACTCCTGGCTTTTGGGCTTGGTTTTGTATTGGTTTTCAAAAACCAATGTTTATTGGCCAGTAGCAAAACCAGCTTAAAACCAAGACCAAAAATGTTTTGCGTCCAGTTGCTGCCAAGTCAACTAAAATGCCTTTTGTGCAATTGTGGCAGCTGCTGTTGTTGTTGTTGTTGTGTTAGTTTTGCGTGGCGTGTTGAATGTTGCATGATACGAAAGATTCCAGTTTCTGAGGCTGGAACTGCGATCTGCATGTAATATGCTCGTGACTATCACACCCATAAAAAAAAGGTAGATATTAAGTAATTGTATGGCACACATGTCTTGTATAACAACAATCTCTGCCAACCAGTGCAAAAAGACTTTTTCCACATCCGAAAAGAGTTTTAAAATGGATAGTAAAAACCAGTCGAAGCCAGAAAATCTGGCTAGAAACGACTTTTGATGCTGTTTAAGAATATGGGATCGGCATGTAAGATCTCAAATTTAATTGATTGATTTAATATATTCAATACTATCTAAAATTCCTGTTGAAAATCTGTAAGACTAAACGTTGGCATAATCTAGATCAATTATCAGTTAGGAAATATAAATTCTTATCAATATTCACATTGACATAGCAACCATCTATATATTTATAACCATTAATATATATAGGATTTGTAGGATCTATTATAAGTATAGACTATGGTATATATTAACTGGTTACTCGAACATCCCTGAAGAGAACAACTTTTCTTGTTTTAGCCATGCAAACAAGTTGGCGAACGAGATAAAAATTTCGCTTTGATTTTATGTATTCATTGGAATTTTTAGTTTGGCATATTAATGCAAAAACTTTGCTGCAAACTTTGTAAATAAATATATGTATATATATATATATACGGGGTGCATCCAGTGGCATATCAAACAGAGTCCTGTGCAGGAGGCGCCTCAATCATGTTCAGTCGCACGTACAACCAGCTGCATCATCAACTTGCCTCAACATGGACGCAAATTGAGTGGCAAACAGTATGGCGCAAACAAACAAGGCAACAAATAAAGAAGTAAAATAAAATAAAATAAAATAAGTACAGCAAGTGAAGCATGTAAGCTTTATTTAAATGTTTCACACACTTTTTTCACCCACTCCATCAAAATATGAGTGCAAAGTCGAGCAACAAATATTAGAATTGCCGAAGGTGGCACTTGTGGCAAGGCCATGAACTGCCCAATATTTGTGCAACCTCAGAGTTTCTCAAACACATTCCCAGTAAAAAGCCATTAAAATATGAGTAAATATTAAATTGGAATAATTGTAAGTTATTATTCTGTATATTTCTCATACTCCATCAGCAGCAAACCATAAATATACAAATCATAAATATTTGGTATAGTGTTTGATAAATATTTTCAATTGAATGCGGTCAAAATTTAAATTAAGGCACACTAAAATTAATTGGTATAAAAGATCAAATAAATTTTAGAAATTCCATTAGCGAATTGTATTTGAAAAGCTTTAGAATATTGCTTTTGATTACCGCAAAAACTGAACTTAACAGTTGTGGCTTTTTAATGCTGGTGTTGTTTTTTTTTGCCACAAAAACCAATAAAAACATTTACTCGCTAAATCCACTTAACGTATTTCAGAATGCTGCCTTTTTTACGTATATTTATTTTTTTTTTTGCGGGCCAATAAATGCAATTAATGCCTGTTACAAAACAATGTGTAAAAGTGGCTGCCAAAAAAACAGAAAACAAAACACAAAAGCCTCAACTGAATGTTTTTGTTGTTGTTGTTATTGTTGTTGTTGTTTGTTGCTGTTGCGGCTGTTGTTGACTTGCCATTGTAATTAATCACATTTAATTTATCAATTGATAGCCTACAAATAATCAACGATAAATACCGAAAATATGAAAAGAGCTTATGTTGCATTAAAGCTGATTATGTGGCACAGTTTGATATGCCAATTAATAATAATAAATGCGTTTAACAATATGAAATTCAGTAATTGAAAACGCTTGAATATTTTGTATTTACGCAGTTTAATATGCAAAATAGAATTAGTAAATAATACGTAAATTTTGCCATTTTATTAAACTGTCTTTTATCAAATTTCTGCAAATACTAACTATAATTTTAATTATAGAATACTAATTCTTAAGCTCAAGGCAATATCTGGTTTAAGCTGCTTTTCTTTGGTTTTTAAGAAATGCTTTTAGTTAGAACAGGTATATTAAAGAATGTGCTAACTGATCGGCCACAGATGGGCAGCATTGGAACACATGTTATAGCCAATGATTAGATTCTGGCTAAAACAGCTACTTTTGCAACAGTTGGCAGATGTTTTTACGTTTTAACTGTGTTCAACTGTGTTTTGTGAATTTGTCTGTGGTCAGTGACCCATACTTAAAAGTGCCCGCCGCATGGGTAAAAGCATTAAAGAAAACACGGCCTGCCGCAATCTTTTGCCCCACGGCTCAAGGGGAGAAATACACACACACACACACACATGCACACATGCACACTAGAAACAACATTAACCGTATGTGAATATTAATGCTCGTTAACAGTGAGGCAAGCGGAGGCAAGCTGGCAGTGGCAGTGGCAAGTTTGCGTGTTGAATGTCATAAGAGAGAAGCGGAGATGAAGGAGGAACGAGAAGAAGAACAAGCCGAACTGGAACTGTTTAACGCACATGTAACTAAACATTACGTGCATGTATGTATGTATGTACGTAACTATGTATGTACATTTGGGCAGACATATATAATTTTCGTTATTGGGCGTAATTAAGTTGGCTAGATCGGCAGGTTCGTTGTTTGAGTCTTTCGTTTTGGGAAATTCTTTTGCTCATTATACGAACTAAATGGAATTTAATGAAGGTGCGTTCACATCAAAAATTAATTCAAAAATTGTTCTACGTTCAATTTTTCTACACTTGATTTATGAACAGCAGTTGTTGTAGATCAAATGTTGTTGTTGTTGTTGTTGTTGTTGTTGTTGCTGTTGTTGTTCTGAGATTTGCATGCGTGTGAAACTTGTCTCGCATTTAGGTAAATTATTTAATTATATATACTCACATTTCCGCAATTTGATTTTAATCTAAATGTTGCCAGCCTGCAAATAGAAGAGAAGCATAATGAATAAAGAAATTAAGTCAAAGCATACATTTTAATGAAGCTCATAAAATAAACACACACACACATATACACACACAATTTGAATAGTAAAGCAACAAAATCTTTGCCTGGCATCTCAGCATTTTTACTTAGCTGACATGAATATCAAATTTAATATAATCAACTTATAGCGATTTATGTGTATGAAAAGTGCTCAACAAAATCTGTCAAAAGTTGTTGACTGAGTGAACTTAATGAAATAAGTTGCAAAGGGTGTGTCTCAGTGTGTGTGTGTGTTTGTGTGTAAATTCACTTGACTGACTGATTATTAAAAGCAAGGAAGCTAAAAAGCTTCACTTTAAATTGTTCGATAATCAGAAATTCAAGTTAATTATATGTATAAATATATGTATATATCTTTATCTATATATATCTAAGACTGAAAGTCAGAAAATGTTTTCTAAAGTAAGTTGTTAGAATCTGCATAGAATAACACCTATTATAATCTTAAGAATATGCAAAAGTTCTTCTTGTAGACCTTTTTCTTCTTCTTACATGTGCGTATTTGAGTCAGTTTTGCTGGCTTTAAAAGTTGTGCTGATTTTAAATTCCGATCGAGGCAGCAATTTGCAAGGAACACATTCTGGTGCATAAGGCGTTAATTAAGCAGCCGTCGACTGAGAAAGTTGCGATGTGGGGGAAGAAGTGGCAAATGCCGCTGAGAGAGAAACTGAGACGGTGACTTAGACTGAGACTGACACGAGGACTGAGGTGGAACTTGGCTGGATTGGTTGAACTTTAACTCGAGTAGGCGGCAGGCGGCAGGCGGCAGGCAGCGAGTCAGGCAGAATCCGCCACGTCAAACTTTGTGCAACGGAAAACTTGGGAGTTGCGAGTTGTGTCTGCTTGCAACTAAAAGCGAAAAGAAGTAAGAACAGAAAAGTGGGTAGCAAATTAAATTAAACGCAAGTGTGGGAAAACTACTTCAAGCGTAAAGTAATAAGAAAATTTTGTGGGTTGCACACTAGGAAAGCCGCCAATGGCACTCAATCCGTTCCCCTCCCCACCACCCTCCTTAGACATGATAAAAAGTGGAGTGGCTCTTGGAATCAACGAACCGCTCAACTTTAAAGACATATGTATTTCAGCTCGTCAGCTCGTAGGCGTGGCATATGTCAAGGCTGTGCACAACAACGCTGAGAAAGTGATTGAAACCGAGCTGAAAGAAGTTTGCACAATTTGCTGCAAAAGTGTTGCAACTTGGCTGCAAAGTCAATTCAATGAAAGCAGAGAAATTTCTATAGATTGAGTTCATAATGATGATGATGATGAGATGACTCAGTGACTGAACTGAACTGGATTGGAATTTTTATTGCCTTAATACACACAGGCAGCATGTGCCGAAAATGTGCGGAAGTAAATCATATTACAGCTTTTTTCGACAATTTTGCAACATTTTTGGTACTTCAATTACCGACAGCAACAATGGAAAAGTGTGTGTCTCGGGCACTGGAGAGAATTGGAGAGAAGGAAGTAACTAAAGCATGAATTGAGAATTGAGAATGAATGGAGAGAGACCCTCAACTAAAAAAAAATGGAATTGATTTTGTATGAATGAGTACAAAATGTAACTACAACCACATAAACAACAAAAAACTGCTTGTACAGCTCATGTTCTTGTTCATGTTCATGTCTGCCTTGGCCTTGGACATGCTGTCAGCTAACACACACAAGCACAACCACAACACACACACACACACAGTTGCTCACCAACTTGCGTGCGACGAACTGAGAAAACCTAGAAAAAACCCAATGGGGCATTTATTTCAAAAGAGTGTGGGTGCAAGAGAAGTGAGGGAAGGGTCATCCAAAATGTTTATGCCTTGACCATTGAATTTGTGTACCGAAAATTTAATTTTCCATGAAATACAATTCCCTTTTTTTGTTCATCCTCTTCTGCAAATTCGAAGCAATCCTTTTTGCCTCCAGGGGCAGTTTGTGTAAGTGGATCCTTGTGTGTATTTGTATGTGTGTGTGTGTGTGTGTGTGTGTGTGTGTGTGGTTGCGTGTATTTGTATTAATAGATTGCATCGACTCAAAGTTGCGCCGGAGTAGTGTTCGTCCATAAATGGAATTTCCGCATTTCACAATTTACAATTTCGATTTAACGCATTATATTTACACACACAATGTTGATCCAGTTATTTATGTGTGTTTGTGTGTGTGCATTGAGCGGAGGCTTTTGGGTGCCGTCTGGCTTACACATCATATTAATTTTTATATTTTATTTAAACTTGCAAAACAAATTTAATTTAATTGAATTTGTGCTGTATAACGAGGAGCAGCCAAACACAGACCAGTAAAATTAAAATATTTATTAAAAATTGGCAAAAACTTTTCCTTTTATGTGAGCGAAGGGAAAGCGCCAAGCAACAGTCTATAAAATTTTACCCAGTACCCATTAAAAAGTGGGTAAATATATAGTCTGAAAAAAAGCATCTCGATTCAGTTAACATACATCAATTATTGATCAGCATCAAGAGTCTATTGATATGTAAATAATTAAGTGTAAAACTTAAATAAAATATTTAACAGATGGTTTCAGGGCATCCTTTGGGCGTTCATAATTGATTTTGATTTAATTTATGCTGGTATGCCAAATACATTTTTTGTTTAAATTAAAAAGTGCCCAGTAATCTTTGATGAATGCCGCCGGAACGTATTCTCTCTTCTTGGACATTAGAGAAACGTGACCGTCAATGGTTCCGGCAGTTTAGGAAGACCATCACGTGCGGCACATCAAAACACTTGCAAAAACTGTATGCAGCATCCCAAAATGGGGATGACAAACATTTTAAACAGCGTCCAAGTGTGGCACACAAATGGAATGTGAGGCGCCAGGAAAATGTCTGCTTTTTTCATGTTGGCGACGTGACATAAATGAAATTTTGCCATTAATTGCAACTGAAACTAAGACATCGAAGGAATGGACGTCAGCCAAGTATTAGCAAACTTTATCCATCGAATGACATCAGAGTGGCGCAAAAACTTGCATTATTTCTGTAAGCGAGGGAGGAAGAGAGGGAGAAGGGTGTGGGTGTGGGTGTGGGTGATTGAGCTGCATCTCAACTAACGCCAAACAATGGAAAAAGTATTTCAATTTTCCAGAACAAGATAAAACATTGTAAATAAGATTTACTTCTAAACTTCAATCTATGCAAGAGTCAATGGCAAAGTGAAAGTTTTCGCCCGGCTCAACTGAGAATCCTTTTCAAAAACTATTGCAATGTGCTGCATCTGCTCGAACAGAGAAATGCAATTTACAACTCGACTTAAGATTCAGTAAATCGAATTTAAATTGTAACCGGATTTATTTCGCTATTCAATAGAAATATTCTAGTCATATATTTTTCTGATTTATTATTATAAACAAATTTATCAGGTTTACTTAACTTTGAATATATGATTTATTACCATTTTGCCAAGCAAATTTATGGCTTGCAGCCACATTTGAATTAAATGCGAATTGAATATTTTCTTTAGCAAAAAAAAAAATCTTAACAAACCTGGGCTGCAACATCGAGCAATGTGGCAAGCTAAACGTTGCGACGCCTGGCGTTGCACAAGCTCACGATCCGCATAAGTAGGCAACAATTTAAGTGCAGAGCCCAATGAGCTTTATGGCCAAGTGCTCAGCCACAACAACGAGCCACTTTAGCAATGTTGCTGCAACTACAAATTATCTAATCAGACTACAAACTAAGCCAGAGAATTGCTGCTGTTCAGGTCGAAGTGGAGCTGAGTGTGTATTAGTGTGCGTGTGTGTGTACGGGCGGAAAATTGCAACTGAAAGTGGCAGCTAAAGCGATACAGCTATAAACAGCTAGGCCATGTGCAGGACGATGCTTTGTCTGTGGCTCTAAGCCACTTGACCGACTTGCATTGACCAAAAGCACAACGAATTCATTGTATTCTATTGTGGGGGGAGAGTCAAGTTTGTGTGTGTGTGTGTGTGTGTTGGTGTTGGCAGTTTATGGGTTTTGCTGTACCCGATTCACGCCCATAAAAATTTTAAGGGCCAAGACACGTTTCGCATTTGGCCAAATGCGTGTGAATTGCTTTCACTTGCTGCAGTTGCAAAATGAAAACGAAACTAAAAACGCTCCACGACTGTTAAATAGTTAACAGCAGCCATGCCGAAAATGTATCCTTGCCACCCCTTTATACCACCCACCCACCCCCTCCCCACACCCAAAAGAAATGCTAACTGTTTGCATTTATAAACGTGACGGCGTTCATAAAATGTTGCCCAAAGCGAGAGAGAAGCCAAAAAAAAATGAGGATAATGGCAATGGCCACGGCAAAGGCAGCTGCGCGTCCTGCGAACAGGACTCGTAAAAGCGGAGCATAGCTAAAAAAAAAAAAAAATGTAATAACAAAGTTTTGTAGGCGCTTTTAGTTAGGGTTTGCCTGCATAATGAGCCAAAGAGCGGGCTGCGGGGGCAATTACTTACTTGCCAAAGAGAGTCTATAGAAAAAAAAGCGGCGTCAGACGAATTGAAATGGTTGTGTCAAAGTTCAACAGTTCGAAGCATGCCACATGAGTTGCAAGCAAAACACACTAATTAATAAGTATATTTGATTGGGTCTAATTAAGCAATCTCTAACACAGTCAAAGGTCGAACAAGAGGGCAGTTTAGAAACAAGCTAAATGAAATTAAAAACAAATTCCAATTTACCAAATTAAGTGTCGCAAAATGCAACAGATTCGTGAGGCAAGTTTTAGGCATGAAAATATTTAAAATACTTAAATGAAATTAACATATAATTAAATAATAAAATCAAAAAGATGTAAAATAATAAGTTTTAATGTGCTATGCAGCATTCCAATACGCGGAACAACCCTTGTTTTGTGGCAATATAATCTATGCATGTTTGGCTTCACGGTTTTGCATGCCACACTGAAGTCCTGACAGACATTTATGTTGTGACAGCTGCCAGCTGCGCATTACCTTTATTCACTTTGTGTGTGCGTGTGTGTGTGTGTTTAAATATGCAAGCTAATGAAATGTATTATAAAAAAAAAATAAATAAATAAAAGCGTGAAAAGCTGGCAACTGGCAACTGGCAACTGGCTACAGCAAGCCCATTAATAATGCTTAAAATCTAAGACCTGGCAAATTGGTTTAGCCAAAACGTCTGAAAAAGTGCTGCGAAAGCAACAGCAAAAATGTCGCAGTTAATTATGACGCCAAAGCTGTTGAGCAGCCTGCGAGTGTGTGTGTGTGTGGGAGTGTATGTGTGTGTGCGTGTGCAGTAGTGTGTATGGCTTATTTTACCTGCCAGGCGTTAATAATTTAGTGCTACCACATCCTTTTTACCCACACAAAACCACAATTCCCCAAACAGCAAATGCGAAAAATGCGTTGACGAAACCAACCAAAAAAATCTTTTCGTACATTAACAATGAAAATCGTGTAATACATACATATATATATACATTATGCATACATATATATAAACAAAAATAAGGTGCAACCACAAACTAATTATAAATATTTAGTATTTTTAGACTATTCCCGAATAATTTTGTGTTTTTGCTTTACATGAATTTCACATTACAATTGACTTTTATACGACCTGTTTGAGTATCCTGTGTGCGCAGAGCAAATGTGAAGGACAGACATCCACACACATAAACACACATACACACACAACCTGACATTTGTTGTTAAAAGCATTTCGACACCTGATGGTCCCCACATTTTCGTTTAATTAAACGTAATGTGGAGTCCAGCCATTTGGGCCCGGACAGTTATCATGCTGAGGCACAGCCAATTTGTAAATGCCAAAGGACCTCGCTGGACATCTATTTTTTTGCCCCTATACCCTGTAGCCATTTGAAGTGTGTTGCAGAGATTATTAGGATTCGAAAGTCATCAAGATATCTATCTATATATATATATATTTCTCTAAAGATCTATATATATATTTATGTATGTCTTCCAACTTAAAGTAAATAACTTTAGTTAAATTAAAAAAATAAAAAAGAATTTTCTGCCTAAAAGCAGTAGTTGATTTTTTACAGGGTATATGCTAGCTGAGCACTCTCCTTTTTGCTGGTGTAATGTGCGCCTAAAAGCAAATATGCATTTGAAATTTATTTAGAGCATCTTCATGTTTCAAGTTTTATTGGCATATTTACCGTAAATTAAATGGTGCGTAAAGCACCTAAAAAAAATACCCACACTGCCGAGCACCCCTATAAATCTGTAGGGGTGTTCACTGATTTGCACACGCTGCGTATACGCAATTTGTATGCCATTAGTCAGAACGCATTCATCCAAAAAGCAATGGGAGAGACAGAGATAGAGTGTGTGAGAAAGAGAGAGAGAGAGACAAATTATGTTAATTGCAGGCATACTCCAAGGAAGCAACCCCCAACAAACAACCCTCCCCGCTTCGAATTCATTTGTACATTTTTTTTTAAACACTTTTATGTTTATTTTGTATTCTTTACAAAATCTGCCTTGATTCATAGATTTTATGAGATATTCATTGTTTGATAATTGCTTGCAATCTGTTCAACAATAGCCCAGCAATAAAAATAATACAAACATAAAAAACAACAATGGGTAAATTACAGATGAGATTAATTAAAATGCAAAATATTGTGCAATTAAAAATGAAAACCAAATCATCATTTTCTATAATAAAATTTGAGTATTGAGAGCCATCGCTTTTCGCTTTAAATGCTAATGAAGTCAACTCAGAATAAATAAAACTGAAGAAATTTAATTAAATATTGTGATGACTTCGCTTTTACTTTGAGTATTCATTTTAAAATCCAAAAGTCATCAATTCAATTGAATTTGTGTATTAAATATCACCTGTATTGAATTTCACCTGAATAGCATTATTTAAAAATGTTTTCTACATTAACATTAAAAGCTTGCATTAAGAGAATATTAATTTACTAATAATTTTTTTTATTTTTCCTTACTCGTGAGTTATTTAATATTTAAAAATACATTTTATAAAGGACATAAATAAACCATAAGTTAATTGTTTTCTTATTGAGTTATTCTGCCGATCTTAATGAAATTTGTTCAGCTGAGCAAACTTCGGATAAGGAATATTAATTTTAAATAGCCAACAGCTAAAATCAGAATCAAAGTCATAAATCATAATTAATTAATTGAATTAGGACCATTGTTTTGGGGAATATCTGATATTCTCTCTGGTCACATTATTATTGTATTTTAGCTGTTGTTGCACTTGTATTTTGTCTCTATGACAACTATTTTATGTTGTCTGCTCTTTATAAACAAATTCGTTGCTGCCTGCTTATCTCAGTGCCTTATGTGATTTGCGAAGACCACAAAACGGGAAAGGATGGACACAAAAAAAAAACTCTTGGCTTCCCACAAAGCTCGACAGCAAAGCTGGCAAATGTGTAAGTGAAAATGTATCTGGAATCTATGACCGCAATTCAACGTGAGGATGTGGCAAACGCTTGCATGGGAATCTATCTATGTGTGTGTGTGTTAGGATAGAAGACGATAAAATGGGTGGGGGGGGGGGGATGGGACATGGGAAATGGGAAATGTATGCAATCAAACAAAATGGCAATAATCGCATTACCGTTAGTCAAATCCACTTAAATGGAAATCAATCAGGCCCATTAACTAGCTAGTAAAGAAACATGTAAAAAACAACAAAAATAACAACAACAACAACAACTACTAAATACATAGAAAATGGCCAATCAGTGGCTATTTATAGGTGAATGTAATCACAGTGCTTGAAAAGGAAAAGGTTCGAGCCAAATGTGGAGAGAAGGCCTCGAGTGCGAGTAGTTTGGCCATATGCTGGAATCAGTTAGTGATATGGCAATCGAAAGGCAGCAAGTGGCTACAAACCAAAGGTTAATCACCCCATATGGCGCAGGCAGGCAGACACGCACACACACACACACACAGACACATACACACATGGCGTGATTGTGTGTGTATGGGGAATGTCAAACAGTAGCTTGGAGCAAAGCCTGAGGCTAAGGAGCATATAGGGTTAAGCCTCAGGGGGATTGGACTCGAGGCCTTTTGCAAAATGGTTCTTATATATTCGTGTGTGTCTGTGTGTGTGTGTGTGCATGTCTATAAGCGTGTGTGTGTGTGTGCGTTGGCACTTTCAAGGCGCCCAAGCTTTCGATTTGACTCCAACTGAACTTTTGCGTGTTTCAATACCATAAATTCTGCATGCCTGTCTGAGCAAAAGCGGGATATAGAGTACTCCACACACACCCCCTCACACTTTCTCCACTTCCACATCCACTTTGTGTGTCTGCATGTGTGTGCATGTGTGTGTGTGTGTGTTATGCTTGTTGTTACAGTTAAACTTTGCGGCTTAGCAAAGCATAAAACATTTTCGAATGCATTATTGTTCAACTTTTAGCAACGAAAGTTAAATTTAATTTTTACTGTTTGTTTTTACCTAACTGAATCGAAAGAGTGAGAGGGAGACAGAGAGAGAGAGCATGTGCAACTGATATCTGGAAACTTTGAGAGCTGTTAAGAGTTGCAAAGTTTACCAAGTTTTAGATCCAATCATTCTAAGTGCTGCCAAATTCTTAAAAACGTCTAAAAACAAAGCAGCGCATTGACAAATGACAGACAGACAGACAGACAAACGTGCAACAATGAATCATCCCTGATAGAATCATTAAGCAACACACCCCTTTACAACTACCCCTCATCGACAGAACACATCCCCCTCGCTCATGCACACAATCAAAATACATATAAAATGAGCAGCTGATTATTTTTTCATTAGCACGCAAGGAATTTCTTATTAAAATGCGGGGGGGTTGAGGGGATTGTGGGGGTTGACTAAGAGCCAAGTCTGGACATATACAAGAGAATGTCGCAGCTCATTTTCATTTATTGGCTTAATATCCTGTTTGGCTTTCTTTTGGGCGTCGCATGAATCATTTGATTTGCTTTTCCGGGACTTTTACTAAATAAATAAATGCACAAAATAATAGACCAAACACGCGATGGGGTCCCACAGAGAGAAACAAGGAAACAACTCGTAAAGTCCAACAAAAATGTAAATTAAAAAATAAACTGAGCATAGCCGATGCGTAAATACACTGGATTTCTATGCAACATATATGAAATATATCGGAGTAAATTAAACTTGTAATTAAACAAGTTTTAATATCTTTAAATGAAGTTTGTAAGAAATGAGTTTTGATATCTTCGAATTAAATCCTTCGTATATTTTTTGTGCCTTCTTTGAGAAGCAGGCGACCCTTTTTTGAAGGGTATCAAAACGCATAAATATAAATAAAAAGCTAATGGAAATGCACGAAATGTTCAACATTTGCTTGTGGCCAGCCGCTCTTTGATGCAGTTCGTTGGGCCATTCAAGGGACACACTCGCACACACACACACACACTTGGCCAAACACACACCCTCACCAAAAAATTCATCGTGGCACCCTTTTTGCTGTTTTCTAATAAAATTTAAATGCAACTCTTGCGGCAAGCAAAGCCTAACATGAACTTACCCCTCTGTCTGTGTGTGTTTGAGTGTGTGTTGTTTGTGTGTTCAGCGCAGCATAAGGCCAAAAAAAAAAAGCATGAACGACAGCAACAATAATAACAAGCATTTGCTGCTACCCGAAAAAAAAGAGAAGAGAAAAACGCAGGACGAAGGACGAAGAAGTCAGAGGCCGCATATTGATTTTTGTCACAATCGCATCCACCACCGTCGTCGTCGCATCATCGCGTGGGGTTGTTTTTCGTTAGTTTTTCCCCCTCTCAAACACACACACACACACATTCAAAAACATACAAAGGAAATGCAATCAGCATGTGGCACAAGCAACAATCCACAAGGAAAACTTAAGCCAGCTGTTTCGGACTCTTCGATTTGGCCAGCCGTTATCGACAAATGGCGGATCGGTTAAGGCCAAACGCCGACACAGCTCATGTACAGATGTGTGTAGCTTATGATATGCAAATATTTGGACAGTCAAATTACATGCGCACACAGGCACACACACACACACACACACACACTCCCCGCAGTATTTCGCTACGCATGCGAAATGATTTAACAACAAAAAAAAACGCCCGACAAATGAGGACTACAAGTATTTTGTAGCAGACAAACAACTGACTGCATCTATCTCCCTCCCACGCTGTGTATGTATGTGTTTTTGTGTGTGTGTGTGTGCCAAAAAGGAAACTACGCAAATTACTACAAACAACACAGGAACACAAAAATAACAGCCTTAAAAAGCAGGCTGACAGCATTACAAACGCATGAATGAACCAGCGAGCCAGGCAAAAAAAAAATAATAATCAAAAAAAATAGCTGTTAAGCAGAGCTGCACGACTAGCAGATGCCCTGTAAAAAACAATTGTAATATTTATTTACATAACAACTGCTTTGTTTGCGATGGAAATCTGCCCAAATGCAGCTAATTTAAGTCTTTCAATTTATTTATTTATCTATTTATTTTTTATTGTGAATTATTCAACTTTGATTTAGCTCATAGAAAATATAGTTTAAGCTACGATTAATTTCCAATATTTTAAAAGTTCTACTTTTAGTATAAATCAAATATATATGTCAGTTACAGATTAACATATATTTGTAATTAGAACAGGACTCGCTCAATTCCCAAACTGGAACAACCAAAGAGCATGTTTGATTTTTTTGTTTACAGGGTGTACAAAAGCATTGGCCAAGTGCCGTCGGAAAGCCTCTAAAGAGCTGCATTTGAGCTGCTTAATGTGACTATGGCTCTGACGGGTTGCAGCCACAGTAGCGGCAGCAGCAGCACAGGAAGCCCCAATCCCAGACCCAATTCCACTTCCAATCCCAGTTTCAATCCTCTTTCAGGTACAATTCAAGGCGGCCAACCACGCCCCTTGACTCCCTTGCGCCCCCTTTCGAATGCACATTAAACACACCTTGCATGAGTCATGCGGCTGACTCTGTCGCATTGCTGCCTCCTGCGCTCGACTTTATTATGGCCAAAACACAGACTCGGAACAACAACCAACCCTGTTAGCATGTGTAAGACTGCTGTGTGTGTGTGTGCCTGTGTGTGTGTCTGTGTGTGTGTGTGTAAGTACTGCACGCAAAGCCGGCTTCTGTCGCCGGCATCTGTTTTGGCTGATGTGTCTGGCTGTCTGTGCGCCTCAGGCAGCGTCGTTTATGGCGCAAACTTGTTTAATATAATGAACAGTGCGGCAGAGCCTTGCAGCCAGTGTGACCAGGCTGTGCCAGCAGGCTGTGTGAGGCAGCACGTGAGTCAGCCTAGCAGCGAGGCAGAAGAAACAGCAGCAGAAGTGGCGAAAAACCACCCCTTGTGGGTTGCTCGCAAATGCACTGGAAAATCAACCACCGAAACGAGCCAAGCAGCCAAAGCTAGAACAAGTTGCCCGCTTTGTCTGGCGGGAATAAAGAATCAGAGTAAAACTCTTGATTTGCCAGACATTTAATCAATATAAGCAATATCTCAATATCGAAGCAATCAGTGCCTTAGCTCATTTGCCAGCAGACCAATTGCAAAACCTCATTGATTTAACCAGAACAACCAGTTGGACATGTTGAGACTCCTTTGTGCGTGTCTGACAAGTGGTTACCCAGTGGGAAATAAACTGCTTGCCAAACTACTTCTATTTTATTCAGCATGTATTGCACGAATTTTAATTTTATTTATTTGCTAATTTGAGTACAAATTGCATTACTTAAATAAGTTAAGTAATCAACATATAAATTTGCTGATTTTCCTGCGTCGAGCATATAAATTTTCACGGAAAATTTTATTTGCAAATTCATTTAGCCATTCAATGACTCCGACAAAAGAAATGAAAACAGAAGACGTTCCTTTGGGAACAATCTGTCTGGCATTGTAAAAATTCTCAATTTATGTAAATTTCGCCAACCACAACATTTTAGATAAGATGTGGAAGAACAGTTGAAGCATTGCTTGAGCACAATATGCCAGAATAAATTCAAAAGGAATAACAATCGCTCATTACAAAAAACGACTATTCATTTCATCAAAAGTAGATGGGAAAAATGATATGAATTGAAAGCAAATCGTATTCTCATGACAACCATATAGAGTAGAGTAGAGAGTATTATATACCATTAACTGTTCAACTGGGCTATCATTATTATGTCGTCTGTGCTGTGCTGTGCCTGCTTATGTCTCGCCCATGTGGCGCCGTCTATCTGATGGCTCCTTTGTCTGCGTGTCCTTTCTGGGCTGGGATTGTGCCGCTCGTCGTCGGGTCAGTTATGGGATGCATTTGACTGCAATGAACTTTTCTAGCTTTGAGCATTTTGCACAGGAAATTGTTTGCTAAAAAGGAAAGCATAATTGCCAGGGAGCACATTTAAAAAGGAAATACAATTGACACAAGATATGCGACAAAAACAAAATTGGAGAAAAGCACTAGGAAAAAAAGAAAAACGACAACAAAAAAATGCGAGAGCAAAAAGCAGCTGACAATTGTCAGGAGATTGTCATTAAAATGCTGCCAACTCAGCAGAAATAAAAGTTGAAGCAAAAAAACATATAAAAAAAAATGCACTAACCAAGCTTGCCAGACAAGTTAATACTCTGTGAGACCAAAAAACTAGACGAGTTATAAATCAGTGAATTATTGGCACATAAATTAGATAGAAATTGAGATACCCTTTTCCAATCGATTTGGGTATTGACATAAATGAAAGGACAAAAGTTTGTATCCCAATTCGCGACGATACCCGCAATTTGCAATTTGCAAGTAATCTTCGAAATTACAAACTTTCCATTTGCAGTGATGCCATATGAAATACACGTAATTTTGCTTATTTTCTCTGCTTTGTTTTGTGTGTTTCACAAAACTCATCAAAACTTATTTTGGGGTAGGTAAAATGTTGCGTAAGGATTTAATCCGAAATACGGTTTGGGGGACAACCTTTTTCTAATCTGGCTATCAGGCGGCATCAGCACGTTTAAGCCAGACAAATCGCATCTATTTCGAAGGACCGGCCCATAATTGTTAACGATAATAAATACTATTTGTGGGCATAAAGTCGAGCATCAGCACTGCTCCTCTCCGCACGCCCCTTGCCCGCAGCACATAGTTATAAGCTTATCTTGGACGAAACAGACAGACAGATAAAATGTGCATTGTATTTGCCAGTTGAACTGCTTAAAAACTGTTTATCAATGAGCGAAAACTTTACCTAAACGCCGCAAGACCAGTGTGTGTGTGTGTGCGAGTGTGTGTTTGCGAATGTGTGTGTGGTTGGTTGGCACAACATACTCTGCTTGCAGCGTATTATTGTTGCTGCGGCAGCTCAAAATTCAATTTGCTCAAATTGAAAATGCGGTGGTGGCTGCATCAGCCATACTTCCGTATTGATGGCAGACACACAGACACACACACTGACACACACACACACACACACACACATAGATAGATAGACATATATAGGTCTGCAAATATAATTTCTCGCGCATCGAGCCAGTGTTGCCAACTGCGTGAAAAGCACGTACACTGACGGCTTAACAACTTATTTATGCTTAGCTCTGCTCTCTACCAGCACAATTGCTGATGTGGATGCTGATGCTGATGTTGCTCCATATACCCTACACATAAATAACAATAGGGTATGATAAGGCAAATAAAATTGGTGTAGTACTTTTATGGCTGCAAAGGTGTTTTTAGTTGTTTACATTGGTTTTTAACACTTAGTTACAATAAAATATAATTGAATTACTAATGTCATTAAATATACAAAAAATAATTAATTATGAAATAATTTCATTAAAATATAGTTGAATTATTAATGTAATTAAATATACAAATAAATATATTTTTTCACAGTGTATAAAGCAGAAAGCAGCAACTCAAACAGAGAACTAATTCTAAAGTGAGGTAAAAGTCGTGGCTTACAGATTGAAACTAAATTTTTTAGTGATTTTATGGCTTATACTCAAAATTTGTAATTCTTTACTCAAAATAATAAACAGTATAAAATAAAATAATATTGTTATTTTATTACAGGTCATCTGCTAGTCGTTATAAGAACGTAAACTAGGCAGCCCTACTTGTTTGAACAGCAAGACCTTCCGAACGCCTGTCAAGCGTTTGGCATTGGGTAGGTGGTGCTGGTGGTGGTGGTGTGGTGCTGCCAAAGTTGATGCTGATGCTACTGCTGCTCGTGGTGGTGGTGGTGATGGTGGTTGAGTGTTGAGTCTTATGTTTTACCAATTTTTGTTGATTTTTCTGGCCATATTGTGCGCCTTGCCGAATATAATTTAAATTTAAAGTCAAAGTTCAGTTGGATTTATTCAAATTGTGAGTCTATCGCTTTATCGCAGCTTCCATGAATATTTGCAAAATATTAGATTGCTTTTTACAAAATTTCCGATGAGAACTTACTGATATGACAAGTTGTGCATGGAACTGAGCGAATCGCGTTGCCATCAAATAAAATAAATAATAATAAAATTGCAATATGAAACTATTTGGTGCACAGCAAGCCAAAATACACACACCCACACACACACACACACAATGAGAACACGAGCAGCAAGAGGAAGCACAGCGCTGCGAGGCAACCATGAGTGGTGCGGAGAAGGGAGTGTAATGGAATGGATTTACCCCCTCGCAACACACACACACACACACTCAACAAATGGAAGAGAAGACAACAATAGAAAAACGAGACTTTTATGGCTTTGATATTCATGTTGATGGCACAACTGAAACCCTTGCGTTGCCTTTGCTTACTATTAATGGCAATTCTATGTAAACTGCATGCACAAATACCTCTACGTACGTGCGTGTGTGTGTGTGTGTGTGTGTAAGTGTGTGCCAGTCACACCTTTGCTTTGATGTGCATTTCATTTAATAGCTTCGAGTGACAGGCGTTATTTTGGCAAACAGGCAGCAGTCAGTGAAATCATTATGATAATGCCAAATAGGTGACTATGTGTGTGTCTATGTGTGTGTGTCTGTGTGTGTGTGTCTTTGTGTGTGTCCTTGTGTGTGTCTGTATGTGTGTGTCTTTGTGTGTGAATGCCAGTTTTATTATGTGTGCGACAGGCCTAAATGTAATGAGATAAACATAACATGAATTTGACAAGCTCACACAATAAACATAGCATACATTTGTGCGCAGTGTATCCCCAAATAGGTGTTGACTATTATCCACATAAATGTGGAGCAGCTGTTTCGAAATTAGTTTGGCTTACAATTTCATTTATGGCATTCCCAAAACTATCTATGCTTTATAACTAAGCTAACTAATAAACTAGATATAATTATTTGCGGCATCTGTCGAATTTTGGGTGAGGGAATTCTCAAAGTGCATCAGAACAAATTGTGTGGCATCTCAAGGAAACATATCTTAAGCTCCCAACACTGAGAAATCTAACTACCACTAATATTAATATTTAAAATTAAATTCATATTCAAGCATATAAATAAACAGAATTTTGTTTTGTTAGACATGAAAACCATCATAAAATGCCAAAACTGGCAACTGGCAGTTTCACAATTTGCATTTAAATTTTGTGAAAACATAAATTGACCGGGCGACTGGGTCAACCATCAAATTTTCAACAAATATTTATAAGAAAAATATTGTTTTAAATACAAAATTGTTATGATATCAAATTCAACTAAATTAAAATAAAGTTTCAAACTGCACAGCTGACCGAACAGAATTAGTATACAAAAATAAACAGAGAAAAACATTTTTAATTTGAAAAAATATGAGAAACAAAAAATGGAATTGTCAAAGCAATACATACATGAAGTAGAAATGTATGTGAATTTGATATGTACAACAGCTAAAGAGGCTGTCATTTATATATTTTCTGCAGCTTGCCACACGGAGTGCTTTGTGTAAATGTTGTATAGTTTTTGATGCAAGTAGTTTGGGGGAAGCACGCAAAAAAAATGGGTCAGACGATACGAGTAGATAATGCAAATGCTGATAAATTGCAAGCAATTTATATAAGTACAAAGCTGAAAGCGTGACTGACATGCAAATTGTGATAAATGAAATGTGCACCAATGAGGAGAGTGTGGGGGGGGGGGGGGGTGTCTTACCATATTTGAGGGGTTGTATTCGATATAAGGGGTTAGAACTAAGTTTTGTTTGTTG
The DNA here is from genome assembly GCA_037043605.1 of Drosophila multiciliata. Lineage (NCBI taxonomy): Eukaryota > Metazoa > Arthropoda > Insecta > Diptera > Drosophilidae > Drosophila > Drosophila multiciliata. The sequence continues at coordinate 9,556,926 of JBAMBF010000589.1, forward strand.
TCAAACTAAAGTCGACTTTGACGATTTCTGATAAACAACGAAGCATCATCAGCAGAGCCTGACAACTGCCTCGTCTGACAGAGTTTAAACAGTAGGCGTGGCAGCGCCTTTAAATTGACATTAAGACATCGGCTAAGTAAGTGGCAGCAGCTGCCAAGAAATTGCATTTGCTGCGGTCAACTTCATTAAGCCAATAAATGATTGCAAGCTGTGCACTTTAATTATTAATTGCATACTCTAATTAAGCATATCTACTGCACTCACTCTAAAAGCCCCTCTCTCTCTCTCCCTCTCTCTCTCTCCCCCTCCCTCCCTCTCTCTCTTGGTATTGTGCTGCTTTTATCAAATGAAGTCGACCGAGTGTGCATTGTGAGTTTAATTACGCAATCAGCTGCAAGTGTCGCCTGATGCTGTAAATCAGTAAAGTGCACAGCTCAAATCAAACGTGTTCAACTAGCAGATACCACTTAACCAGAACTGATTTACCTAAGGCAGGAGCAGGCCATAAATACCCTATATTTAATACAAATTTAAAAAAGTAAGTTATATATATTCATTTACTTAACATATAAATATTTCCAGCTTATTCAGTTTTCATAAAAGTCGAATTTTTAGTTAGGACATCTTCTGGTCGAGAACATCTCCTGGTCGAGTAGAGCGGAGCACTCTTGTTTTTTTTTTATTGACATCACACTTTATTAATTCAATTTCACACTTGACCCGACAGGTTGTGCACTAACAATTTTTTTAATTAAAAAAGAAATGTAAATAAAAATGATGGGAAATATTTTCTTTTTTTTTTTTGAATACGGTTTGAATAGTTATTGGATGCACGCCGTCGGCACATTTGTTTCGCCTAATTAATGCAATTGTAACAAAGTGTATGGAAACGAGTTGAATAGTAGCTATCGAGTCATCGCACCAGCGCAAGGCTCATTATCCAAAGTGCCCCAGGCAGCCACCAGGCTGTAATTGAATTAACACTAATGAGCATGCAAAGGCAGCAGCTCCAGCAGCAACTCCAGATGAAGCTAAATGAACATACATGTTCATCTAATGAGTATCTATGTATCTAAACAAATTGAGAGCATTCACCCGCTGACACAGTACTGGACACACACGCGCAACACTCATCCTGCCTGCCACACAGCGAGTTGAGCTCAATAAATTTACAAAAAAAAAAAAAAAACACACAAAAAATAAAGATGGGAGCGTTGACCCAGTTTAATTCACATTCAGCTATGTGCAGGCTTACATAGATTCTGGTATATAGCTGTTAAATTATCAGAAACATTCACAGTTGGTAAGGTGCTGGGCAATTAGCCAATTTACTCAGTCAGCCATTTCGCCATTTAGACGAGCAAATCCATCAACACCGCTCGAAATGGTTCGTTATACATTGATAAAAAAAAGGAGGATTTTCACACGTCTGAAACGGATACAGAAACGGATACAGATACAGATATATATACAGATATATATATAGATACAGATACAGATACTTTTAGAAGCGCATGGGCACCGCGTACTAAAAGGACACTCGGTTTGCTGAGTGCTTCCAAAAAGTAAAAAATGTTTTATTCGTTTCCAATTGATTGCAAGAAGTAGCTTAATCTGAGAGCCATTTTTCACTCATACATGTTCATTTTTTATAAATTATAGAAATGGAAGTAAAATATTTAAAGCTGTTTTGTAATTTTTACTGAACTCAACTGCAAAATATGAAAATTCATTTTACCTAAATGCTCCAAGTAGATTTTAGAGAAGCTAAAATGCAGTAGATGCATATAAAATCCATTTGACTTAAGCTGTTTGTCTTGAATACTTAACGCTTAAGTTAAGTTATTCACAATAAAAAAGCACTTAAGGCGGAAATACGACCCTCAAGCTGGGGTCAAATTGAGTTCAAAGTTTATGGGCCAAAACACTCAACTCTAATGGTGACAAATACGAAATGTGTCACATATTAATATATGAATCTAAGTGAAACTGAATTATCACTTTTGTTTGTAAGCATAAATATTATTATTAATCGTATATAAATCTATCTATCGTAATTAATCAACAGATAAGAAAGAAAGGTGGAGAGATCAATAAAGGTAAACTTGAAGAAATAGAAATAGAAAACATATTAAAATATTTATTTCTATATATGTAACATTCACTTTTAATAACCAATATTAGAGTGAAACTAAAAGCATGTCACAGATTTAGTTATAATGAGTGAAATAAACTAAAAGCGTTGACAAACAACACATTCAAAATAATGTCAATTAATCAAATGCATAAATCTTGTTGCGTGGCTTAAATGATTCGAATGAATGACATGTTTTAGCTGATTGAAACTTACACGAATAAACAAATCACACAATGGGAAACCAAATATGTAAATTTAAATCTTGATTAATGTCGAATTGAATACGCGTGACAAATATGCTTATTGATTTAAGTTATGTGTAAAAATCATTCACAGATCTGTTGATGTATTCACCAAAATGATAAGCTGCTCTACGAGTTATGGCATATAAAAAAAAGAAGATGGAACACGCCACAATAATAATTACATCGCGAGGTGCTTGCCACAAATGTTATATTCGATTTGTATTCCTGGGCTCAGTTCATGCACCTCTTCACCTGTTGCTGCGACAAGTACAAATCAGAATTTGTGGCTTATATGAAAACAAACACATCTCAAATTTCCCAAGTTGTCTTATTCAAATTGGGAACTCAAAACGGTTCATCAATCATGGGCTAGTCGCCGCATGACATAACCAATCCAGCTGTGAATCGGGCTGCTGTGTCGGATGGACAGAAATAAAAATTATGAATACAACTGAGAGGGAGAGGGAGAGAGATAGAGTGAGAGAGAGAAACAAATAAATAAACCATCGAATGGATATGCATCAATTAAGCTTTCATTCTAACACAACAATTCGAGTGTGGCCCAAAATGAAAACCGGTTTACGATTGCTTTTTCAGCCTACACCAGTTACGTGTTTTATATCTCAAAGATATTTGTCTGGAAAACCAACACACACACACACACACCAAACTGTATTGTGTTGTGTTTGCTTGGGTCAATTCGAGTTTTGTAAGCGTCATCGATGTGGGCTGCCAAGCCAAATAAATTATCCAAAACAAATATGAACGGGCGACTTACCAATTTGCAAAGGCCGTCATGTAAATTGTCAAATTTGTGTGCAGCTGTCCAAATAGAAGAATAAATAAGTAGCTATATTAAATGTATCTTTAAGAATATATATATATATATATGGAAAATTTCCTAAATTCTTTTTGACAAAGCCCTGTTTTCTGGGCATAAATCAGCGCGTGTTTGACACGCAACAAAACTAATCAGAAAAAAGCAAAAAGAAACAAAAAACAACTTTGTCGCATTTAAATATTATTTAATGAGCATCTTCTGAGTGTGTGTGTATGTGTGTTTGTGAAGTGTGTCTGTGTTGTGCGTCAAACAAGTTATTAAAATACAAGAAAAAAAAAAGAAAAGACAAGCAAAAAAATAAATGTAAAACCGGCCGGCTTGCGTTTTCTTGACTGAGGTTAGTTAACAGGCGCTTTAAACTGGGCGACATGAGTTGCCTTTTTCCTGGCCACATGATGTGGCAAAGCGGCAACCAGCCGCACGACAGCAAGCTGTAAAATTTAATTGCAACTCGAATCTTGCAATGTAGATCAAACAACAACTGCGATGCTAACTGGGGAAAAAAATGTCTTGTAAAAACAACGAACATAAAATAATAAAATAAGGTTTTAGCTTTGGAAATTTTCCTCTTTTCTATAATACAAAATACGTCTATTAAATATGATGTTTGTCCCCGGAAATAATTTATATATATAAACATTGAAAGCTTACAAGTATATTTAATTTATATTCTAAAGTGAAAAGTGTTTATATATACTGTTAAATAATATACTCAGGTATATTAAGCTTTAATACAAGAAAAAATATTTTTCATTTGGGTAAAATTCATGCAATGTTTTTTAATATGAAATACGAAACCAAAAGACCAAAAAAATCTGATGACTATAGCTTTTTAAGCCTCTACGATCTATATTTTAGTTGTTGCTATACATATTTATAAATATTTTATTTATATATATATTTATTTAATATTTGTTTTAATTAATAATTGTTTTATCCAAAAGCTTAACACGAAATGTTTTCTAAACTAAATAAATATTCAAATTCGATTGAATTTTTATATTAAAAGCAAAGAAATACAGATGAGAATTTGCTTTAAAAAAAATAATTAGATAAGCATTTGCAATCGCAATTTAATCTAAAACAAAATCTTAACGATTTGTGGAATACATATAAAGCAGTGGCAACAAATGCTTTATGGCTGCTCAGTTGCCTGCTGGAGTCTTCTACATTTTTGGTTACAAGGTAGAATAATAACAAAAGTAAAATGGAAATAATGGAAGAAGAAAAAAAACAAGGAAAACATCTTCAAGTTCGTGTGTACAAAGTAAAAACCGGCTTGGCGACAGGTTGCCGCTGCAAATTACAAGAAATATTTGCCACATCAAAAAGAGAGTGCAGGTGCAGGATCAGGGTGAGCGGGGCACGAGGCACGTTGCACGTATTCTGAGCAGGATGGCCAAGCGACAGCTGCAGCAAAAAAGAAACCCATTTTGGTAGCTAGAGCCACGCACAGCGGCAATGCAAAGGTTATCTCGGCCAACTGGCTGTGGTCAAAAGAGAACACAGAGAAAGAGAAAGAGAGCGAGTTAGAGAGAGCGAGACAGACATACAGAGAGAGAAACAGATAGCGAGAGAGAAAGATCGCCGGATCGAGAGAGTGGCAACTAGTAGCAAAGCAACATTAGGGGAAGCAACAAAAGAAACAAAAAGAAGGCAAATAAGAGAAACCCGTTTTACAACAATTTGCTGCTACTTGCCGCAGTTGGCCCACAACTTGCCACAAAAACCTCCGATCAGAGCAGAAGACGCCAAACTGGACTTGCCTTCTGATTGGCGCGACATTCCAACTAGAAAGAGAAGCACCAACAGTTGCAGCAGCGGATAATCAATCTTGCTGGCAGCTTTGCAGCGGCAATTATTATGTTTTATGATTTGTGGCACCCAAAAAAAAAACAAAAACCAAAAGCCAGTAGAATAAAACTCAGTTGCATTACAAATGAATTGCCTGCTGTCTTGTCTGGCTGGGACCGCAAAAGCATTTTTTGAATAATTAATGTATCTGAGAGATGCAAAAGATGCAGAGAGATTCAGTCAAGCTATATTTCGTCGCTCTTAAATATTAATGCAAAGAGCGTGTAAATGGCCCAGAAAGCGCTCGCCACTTGCCAAAAATGCAGTCAAATCATACAAAAAGATACATTTGTATCTCCCATCTGAGTTTCGTTTTTTTTCTTTTGTTATTTTCTCACACGTGTTTTGCTGTTGTTGTTGTTGTTGTTGTTGTTTCGCTCGTACACGTTTTAATGTGACTTTTATTGTGGTTCCTTCTTTGTTGTCTCATTTGGTATTCAAGTTTTATGTTCGCCTTCACTTTGAACCTGGCAAACTGAACTTTCTGAGCCAAGCCAAATGTGTGAATTGCGGCAACTGCCGACAAATACTTTTCTGTCTTACTTCTCTTAAATAGATTTTTTTCTTACATTTTTTCTTAGATTTGCCTAAGTGTTTCTTCTATTCAGGTTTTAAGCTTAGACCACTACTAATTGGACGCTTTTGCGGTCTTAGTTTAATTTCATGGGTTTAGAATAGTCGTAGAAACAGTTACTGAAGTTAACACAAAATATACTAAAGAAACTAAAATTACACAGAAACTAATACGAAAATTTAAGCAAAGTTTTAGCTAGCTAAAATTAACACAATGCTGAAAAAATAAACTTGAACTCTTCTATTTTTTTGTCAAATAAACACAAAAAAAAGAAAAAGACAAAATTGCTAAATAATTTGGCTTAAGCTCTGCTCAAAAAATAAGATTTTGATTGACATTAAGACCGAAGCTAATAATTGGGCCAACATTGTGCTTATTTTGAGGTGTTTTTACACTGTGAAAGCAACTTAAATTAATATACCAAGCTCTTTTTAAAGTATTACCAATAGTTCCTGCAGTTTTCATCTAACTGCCTTCAAAAACTGAATAACAATTTCTGAAATATAGCAATAAAACCGTCAACATTTTGGCTGAGCTCCTCTCAAATCTGCTGTTCAGCTTCGTTGATTGAATCATATAAAAAAATACATGGTTTGAGCCTAGCTAAAATATTCCGATGAGAGAAAAACAGAATAGAACAAAATCAAAATAGTTGGCAATTCGCCTTACACAAACACACACAAATAAACACACACATACATGCACACACACACACACATACTTGTGTAAATTTTTGGTTTGTTTATTGTGAATGGCTGGCGTTCGTGTGACAAGCCGGTGTCAGACTGGATTCCCGTTCGAATGCAGCAAAACATGGCGCCCACACACACACACACACACACATGCACATGCACAGGGATGACAGAGTGAGAGGAAATTGCGGGGTTAATGGTAAAACTTACAGGCTTTTGTTTGGTTTTGCTTGTTTTTTTTTTACGTTGTGCTGGTGAAAATAATCCGCTTTAGATGCCTGCAGCAGCAGCAACAACAAGGTGAAAGGCCACAAAAACAATGCAGACTGCAGACATTATTATGACATATGTATATATAACTATTAATTATTTATTTAATTTTTTTTCTTTTTATATTTATGGCACTCGTCGAGCTGATAAAACACGTATAGTATGGATTAAATATTTTATATATTTGCCTCAATAATTTTTTAATCCTCTTTTTTCTCACTTGGATTTTGTAATATTCACAACATTTGGCTTATTGTGCGATTTAAGCCATTTAGCGCGCAGGGCTGTGAAAAGCCAAAAAGCCAACGCACTTTTCCAACTTGATTTTTAACACTAACCACAACAACAACAACGACAACGTCGACGACAACAACAATGGAGAAAAACGTGCAATTATTTGCAAGCTGCGACGCGCTAAAAACTCACAGCGCAGACAACAAAACCGGTAATTTGACGGCGTCGCTGCCTTTTTTATTGCCACTGCATACAAGCAACACAAGATGTGGTTGTGGTGGTGCTACTGCTGCTGGTGGTTGTTGTTGTTGTTGTTCCTATTGCCGCTTCTGTTATTATTGTTGTGTTTGCTTTTGATTTTTCTTTTTTACTTTTGCTCAAGGCGCGCGCACGCGTAGCGTAGCTGAGTTGGTAAGGAGCTCAGTAAATGCGCCAACACGACCAAACGGCTCGAAGTCACAACGTAAACTGAATCAACGTAACGTAACGTGCAGCTTGGCAGCAGCAGACGTTTAACAACATAACTACCACCACTATGCGTGGTGAGTATAACATTTGGTGAGTATGTGAGAGGCAAACGTTGATGTAGCACAACATAAATACTCTCTTAAGCGCCTTTGACCAAGAATGTTGCAGATCTCTAGTGATATTTTAAGCAGTTGGTAAACTATAAGAATCTTTTACTTGCACTGCACTCTCAAATGGACAAACTGCTCTTTGAGCAGTGTTTAACTTAAGTTACAACTTGAACGTACTGCAGTCTGAGCTGACTGTTGCAACAAATGTTGCGCAACAGCAGATTGAAATTTATATGCACACATGTTGCTGCACATTGTTGCGTGACATGCAAATGTTTACAAACCTGGATTCAAAAGCAATTTGATTCATATAAATTGAGGCCGTTTAAGTAAATAAATAAATAGGGAATATACATTTTATAAATTATAAATAAGCTGAAATCAAAACTAAAATATAATTACTTATGAAAAAGAAATGAAAAGTAATCAAATAATATATATATATATGTTCATAAATACATTTTCTAAGCGATGCAAAGCAAACTGTTCAATTAAATAAATCGACCCGGTTTTGAGCTCCAATTAATTGAAATTAATATCTAAATAGACGCAAAGTATTTCAATTAAAATCATTCAGCTTTTCCGCTCGTTAATCAGTCAAAAGGAAAATTGGTTTTCGATTAAATTTTAATTCCCCAAATTATTCAAATTAACTAATGCTATTTTAGCCACAGCCAGTTAGGCACAGGTCAAACTAACTAAATGACTATTCTGCACACACCTCATGCCCACACACACACAAGCACACCTACGGAGAGAGTGCTCGACAGGTGCAGGAGGCAATTGTTAACCAGAAACTACAACATTTTGGCAACAAACAGGGCCAACAAATTGCATGTGTTACTGTAAACACGTAGACATAGCCCAAAGGATGCCAGACACACCCACACACATACACACACACACACACACATACAACCAACACACGTGGCAGTTCTCTCACTTGTATACAATGTTTAGATTGCCAAATGTTTATCATTGTTTTTGTTGCGGTTGTTGTTGTTGTTGTTGTTGCTGTTGTGCTAGTCAAGCTGGTCAAGAAAGTGTTGGCCAAGAACCGGAAATAGGTTTGTTGGCCTGTTTACCTCTCTTGTTGTCCTTGCGGCGTGTTTTATTTGCCTGTACGTGTGTGTGTGTGTGTGTGTGTGTTGCATGCAATTGGCATTGGCCTTTCACGTTTGATTAATTGCATTCAGTTTGGCTTTGTATTCATTGAATCGGAATAATTTAACAGTTACGCCCCCCCCCCTCCCCCTGCCATCCTTTTGAGTTGTCTTTTTGAGCCAATAAATTCAAGTTTTGCTGTCAGCTGTCAAACTGTCTGCTTATCCGCCATCAACTTGCCACTTTTGCCAATTACTTTGCGTCTTCTCCCTCAATCCCCCCCCCCTTCCCACACAAATGGGTGTATATTTTTGAAGAATGTCTTCAAATCACCTGAGAGATTTGTGCAAATTTTATTATTATCTATTTGCTTATTAGATTTAAACAAGATTATGGATTAAGCTCAAAGCACTTTTTAAACACAACTTTTAATATAAACCATATAAATATATATATATATATATATATATATAAATATATACATACATATATAAATAAACAGTTAAAGGATAACGCTCTTTTTCTCAAAATCTAGTTTAGTTTTTAAAGCGCTTAATTTAAAAGCTTAAATATTCAGCTGCGGTGAAAATAATAATAACAATAATAACTATATGTAATAATAATAATTATAATAATGATACAAATAATAATAATAGTAATACAAATAATAATAATAATATTAATAATAGTGCACATCTGTTTAGCAAAATGTAGGAATTAAATACTTAAACTAAAGTAAAAAATTACAATTGGCAATATGAACTATTACCATAAAAAAAACTTTAATTTTTGTAGATATATTTTTACTAATATATAATTTAAAATAATTATTTCTCTAAAGCTTACTATTATTTCTAAAAGCTAGATAAGATGGCTGGTTATGATTTCCTATGATTAGTATTTGGAAAATAATAGTATTTTCCGAGCCACAAATTTTTGATTTGCCGAATTGCATTTATCTTTATTTTATTCAGTTTTGGTCAAATTTGTATTAATTTGCTTTAAATATTAGCTGTACAATTATTTTCACCACAACTGTATACATTTGTTGACTGCAAATAGTTTACAGTTAGCAACTTAAATTTATGTTGACAAAAGCTAGAGTAAAGTCCACTTAAAGCTCTCTTAAAGCTCGAAGCTCAATTTTGCTGACTAATCCGTTAGTTTTATGGCCAGTGTCATTGCAGTTTAAATATCAATAGTGCCAGCTTTAAGTCGAATCGGTTGACATTGCATGGCAACTGGCGCCTGCCGGCGAAATAAATTCAAAAGGACACCTCCCCATGGACTGGGGAGGGGGGGAGGTGTTAACGAAAGTAGGACAGTTGTGTGGAAGGGGGGCGTCTTTTGAGTCTTGGCTAAACTTGCCAGTCGCTTGAGCGCATCTGAATAGCTGGAGCAGGGCACAGAGAACATAACTCAACACTTCCACAGCAAAAAAGTGCAGTCAAAAAAAAAATAGTCTCCCTTCGCCTTTTCTGGTCTCTTCGCTTCTATGCAAAAAGAAAAAAAATGGTTAAACGCTCAACGCACGTGGTCCTTCTGATGCCAAAGGACACGCATTTATTCAGCACATAAATACGAATTCGCCTGAATTCAACGAACTGCAGCTGCCTGCCACAAGATAATTCAATGCATTTACCTATCTAAATAAAGCACAAGCTACAAACGAAATTATTTTCAACATTTCCTATTTTTACTTCGTTTTTTTTTTTTGTATCTTTTACTGCCACAAGGGTAATTTAAAAATCCATTTGTGTTTTGAGATCTTGGCAGTGAACGGTTTTTTTTTGTGTCCCCACGATTGGGCACTGGGCAACAATTGCTGTGACACCAAAGAGACATAAAAGTAAAAAGAATATGCAAATAAAAATAAGTAAAAGTTCTCTAGTCGCGGTTGACCGACCGCCAGATACCCTGCAACCAAGCATTAAATTATCATAAATTGTTGACTTTACTAAATCTGAATAAAAGGTTTTTACGATTTCTGTGCTCTTAATTTAATTTCTCATTGATCTTGATCACATTTATATATTTTTATAAAAAACTAAACTAAACTATCTCTATCTTAAATCGAAGTTATCGATATAGTTGAATTCAACTGTTTGAAGAACTGCCTTTTTAAGGGATCCTTTCTACAGTGTATCAAAAGAAAGCCAAATTATATTCCATTCGAAATGTAATACCATAATTTATATAAACCTATTCCTTATAGCTAAGTTATTGATATCGATATCGATTATAGAATAAACAAATGTAAAACACTGTGATTTTTAATTTGATGTAATTTATAAAGCTAAATAAGAATATGCCAAGTTATTTGCCTATCGAATTATATAAACATATATTCTATTGCTATCGTTTATCGATGTATTTATCGAATTCAGTGTTTCAGGCATTTGACAAATTCATCGACTTATAAAAACTGATCTAGCGTACAGATTACGTTATGTAATACAGTCTGACACTCATGATATCCCATTTAGTTAGCTCTCTTTTGGGGGCTGCAGGGTATTAAAACTAACGAGATGTGGAATTGCTGAAAGGGAGCAGCTGAATTAATCGCAACTGGAGCTGGAAATGTAGCTAACAGTGAAAACTGGCTGTCGCGACAGACTTGACTTGACTGCGTGACACAATTTCAATTTGCATTGACAGCATGAATTATGGCAAATAATCCCCAAGCAAAATGCGATTTCAGTAGAGCTGTCGTTGGCGTTGTCGTTGTCGTTGGCGCTTTCACTGATGACGGCCCCGTTAACGATTTGGGGCTGACCTCCATCTATATATTTATCCTTCTCCCCATCATTGGACGGCCCTCTGTTATTGAAATGGAAATGAGTGAAAATGAATTGAAATTCTCACAAAAATGGCAACAAAAAATAAAAAGTGTGGCTTAAATGCACAAAATACGAAAGTCAAGCTTCAGATCAACTAATTTATTCGGTGGGCAAAAATCTGCCGCTTCATCGATATGAAATCCCAAAAATTATGCAATGAATTTCGCCTGGGAACAATGAAATTATTTGCAAACTGGCCAAGGAGTCAACTTAGAATTGGGCCAACATCACACCAGAAATCCAATTGGTTTATTATAACTGCACTAAATTTTTGTATATCCCAATCAATACTACAAATGCACTAAATCCCTTTTAATTGTCAATGAGCTCAACTTCAAATTTTATTGATATGGAAAGCAAATCAATAATGAAACTTGACAATTCTGTTTTACTATTGTTGCAATAAAACTTAATTGTCAGCTGAGAAAACAAAACCAAAATAAAATTGATTATTTTTATTATTATTTTAAGTGCTTAAAGTTGAGTGTTAAATTTAAAAAATGCATGTAAAACAATCAATTTAAAGCTAAAAATTAAATAAATTTTATGCAAGCCAAGTTGCAGATATTAGCCAATAATTAAGAGAGTTTTTTTTTTGCTTAGCCCAACTTACGACTTGTTATGAATAAATTCAGTCAACTAACTTCTTCATTCAATGATTGATTTATATTGAAATAAATGTTGCAAGGCAATAAAAATGAAATAAATTCCGACTAGTTGCAAGCGTGGAGTGTTTCATGTGAATTATTAATAATATTGTTCAACTTATTATGCATAGGCACTTAGAACATGCCCCAACCAAACTCCTCTCAAAAGTGTATTAGCCGTGGAAGCTATTCGCGGCGACACCTGGTGGCAATTCTAGTTTGCATATTTTTTTTCTCGCTTTTTCTTGTGTCCACTTAAAGTGCGGCAAGTTGATAAAAAATGCATGAGCTGGTGCATTATGCGCAACTTCCGTTACATGCAACAACAAACTGCCACAACTGCAACAACAACAACAACAATTCAGCTCATTAGCCAACGTCGCAAGTCGCGTTGCACTTCGAACTGTGTGTTTGCTCGCGCGCGTTGGGGCGTGCTTAAGTGGGCGTGGCGCAGCTGGAGCTCGGCGAAATGTAGCCACAGAAAAAACTATGTCAAAAACTTTAAAAATATTTTCGCGGCACGGCGGAAAAGGACTTGCAGCAGGTACTTTTCATCGTCAGCAGGGCGCTAACATCTTTGTCCGCAACTGTTTCTGTGTGTGTGCGTGTGTGTGTGTGTGTGTAAGTGTGTTTGGCCAGCAGGTGTGAAAGATGCTTTTAAAGTTTGCCCATTGCCGTTGGCTGCCGCTGCGATTGTAAATAATATGCAAATTACGTTGAAACGACAAATATACGAGTATCCGTGCGGTAAATCAGGCAAAAACAAAGTTGCTGACTCCAGGGAGGGGGCTTGTCTGCAGGGGGGAAGGCATCTATAGCACTTGAGAAACGTGCGAAGCGTGTTCAAGACGCTTGCCCAGGATACAGACGACGACGCGTCCTGTCATATTCCTGTGGCAACTTCAATGATGCTGCTGCTCCAACTGCTGCTGCTGCCGTGTATATTGATATTTGTGGCACGTTGAAGTTGAACGTTGATGCTGTCGTTGCAGTCATGGCGCACAGTCAGCCTGCTGTATCGTGGCAACATCAGCGCCTAAAAGCATGCAACATCAAGCATTCTGACGCTGCACACACACACACACACACACACACACAGCTACATAAATACATCACGTCAGCGAGCTGTCAATAAGCACAGCTCTCATATGGTGTGTGTGCGAGTGTGTGTGTGAGTGTGTGCCTGAGTGTCATCCCGTTGCGCTCTGCGTGCTCCGTTGCTCAAAATGTGTTTTATAAGTCATTTTTCCTGCATTTTTATGCACTGCAAGCTAAAAAAATAATATGTTCAAAACAGGACATGCTCGACTTGTGTTTTTTGTTCAGAGTTGTCGCAAAATGTTGCAAGTAAATAATTAATATTAATAACAGCATTATTTTCTTCAACTTGAGTAAAAGAAGTAAAGTAAGTATGCGGTTTGTGGAATATTTGATTTGTTGCATGAACCATTTTCATAATATGAACTTATTTCGCAGCTGCATCTAAATACAATTTTTTCATATATATTTAAGTTGAAGAAAATGTATAAATAAGTTGTATATAACAGCCAGAAAATAGCAATTCCCATAAAGTACATATATATATTCTTGATCAGGTTCAACAGTCGATTTCATCCAGCCAACTGTCTGTCTTTCTGGAAGTGCCCCTTTTATTTTATTTTATATAATTGATAACTTTGTCTGGCGAATATTGATACAAACTTAGCCAATATATATATATATATATATTTTATTGATTTGTAAAATTCGAAAAAATAACAATATAAACAAGCCAATACCTTCCAGCTGGATAGAGGGTATATCTCCATCGAAATGCCTGTGCTTGAGGCACTCAGAGTGAGCAAGTCTCGGCTCGAAGTGCAGTTGCATTGCAGCACATCTCCCGCTGATTCTGCTACTCCCCGCCCAAGCTCCTCATGCTGTGTGTTTGTGTGTGTGTTTTTTTTTATCCAGTTTGGCTTGCCACGCGCATGACTTGATGCTAACAATAGCACTCCCGGATGCAGCAGCAGCAGAAGCTGTATCAGCAGGAGCAGGAGCAGGAGCAGGAGCAGTAGCCAGAGCAGCAGGAACAGCAACTCAGTCAGTAACAGGCTCGTTGCATGCTGCCTGGTTGGCTCTATAGCCTGTCTGTATCCTGGCTGTAATGGTCGGGCTTGTTGTGCCCGGCAATTGCATACACACACACACACACACACACACACACACACACACACATACACATACAGATTGACAGTCTTTTAATTAAGAAGCCGTCAAAGATGGCGTCGACACGCCGGCGTTTGCATCAAACCAAGTGCAAGTGCGGCCATGTCACTGGCAATTATGCACCACCATCGTGGGGGGTGGTGTGGAGCTGTGGAGTTGTGGCAGCAACACATATAAAGCAAACGTCAACAGCAACACAACTCAATTTGAGTTGATTCACAAATTAATTGAATTTTTGGTCTACAATGCAAATGTTGCCAGCTGCAACATGAATTCACACTTGCTGAGTTTTTTTTATACCATTTTGTTGTTTCAATCTTGTTGCAGCTGCAATCGGTGGCCAGCAGTGCTGCAACTAATTAACCGCATGCTGTGACAGTTTGCCGTCAATTACGCTGATACCTGCAGTTCGTCAGGCAGACTTCAGGTCAGGTCAGCATATGTCCAATTGGCTTACTTTGGTTTTGGCCAGGTTTCCAGCTTTTCTGTCCTTGCCGCTTTCTGTGTGCATTTCGGCATGTTGTCTTGCCACATACCACATGTACATCTGAATTTCGTTTCTTTTTCGGTGTTGTCGTCAACTGAGCTGGCAATTTCGGCACTTGGATTGATGTTTAAATTACAAATGGAAATTGGGGCAAGCATGCCCAGCTAATAGCCAATTGCTGCATGCAACAGTCACTGTTTGTGGGTCCTCATGCAACAGGCAAAGATAGTGGAAATGCTAAAATTGTTAATTTGTTGACTACTTTGAATTGTGGCTTCCTGTACAAAATGCTTTAGATTTTAATTATCAAAGAATTTTATGTTAATTTCATTTAAATTTAGATATGAATAAAGCCAAAGACTATAGAAATATATAAAAAAAAAAAAACTATTATTCAGTTAATACAAACGAAAGATAAGCCAAAAAAAGCACATTTATTCAATGGAAAGTTGAATGAAGTAGAAAAATACAAAAAGATATCTGCAAATAAGAAAATATAATAAAACACTTAAATTCTTTGTGAATTTAAAAGTGTATATTTTGGAGAAATGATTCGACAGGCGATTGAATTAATCTTAAATCTAGAGTTGTAGTTGCATTTTGAGCAGTGTATATGCTGAAGCCTTGCTTAAGGAACCACCTTGACAAGCTGTGTCCGCAACGTGCTTAACTTTCGGGCAAGTTGGCAAAAGAAAAACAAGCAAAGAGACAAAAATAAAAAAAAAAAACATTTTTTAACGCAAAGCAAAGTTTGGTCCTGAGTTGGCTGAGAAGAAACCAAAATGGGCGGGGCACATTCTGGAGTTGCCAATAAGCAAAAAGCAATCTAAACACTTCCACAGCCACTTGAACACAGTGTGAGAATATCTACAAGATACTTGTGCTCTATTCAGGTTCAGTTATTTGAGAGACCTCAAGGTGTGAACTATTTAAAATGTAAATGACAAAGATACTCAATTTGAGTGTAATTAAATCAAGCAAGTTAAAATGCCCTAAATACTAAATAAATTGTTCTACCTTAGAATTTAATCAAGCTTGTATGATGTATGATGTATGATGTATGATGTATGATGTATGATGTTCGATGTTCGATGTATGATGTTCGATGTTCGATGTATGATGTTCGATGTTCGATGTATGATGTATGATGTTCGATGTATGATGTTCGATGTTCGATGTATGATGTTCGATGTTCGATGTATGATGTATGATGTTCGATGTAGATGTCGATGTATGATGTTCGATGTATGATGTTCGATGTATGATGTTCGATGTTCGATGTATGATGTTCGATGTATGATGTATGATGTTCGATGTATGATGTTCGATGTTCGATGTATGATGTTCGATGTTCGATGTATGATGTATGATGTTCGATGTATGATGTTCGATGTTCGATGTTCGATGTATGATGTTCGATGTTCGATGTATGATGTATGATGTTCGATGTTCGATGTTCGATGTATGATGTATGATGTTCGATGTATGATGTATGATGTTCGATGTATGATGTTCGATGTTCGATGTATGATGTTCGATGTATGATGTTCGATGTTCGATGTTCGATGTATGATGTTCGATGTTCGATGTATGATGTTCGATGTTCGATGTATGATGTATGATGTTCGATGTTCGATGTATGATGTTCGATGTATGATGTATGATGTTCGATGTTCGATGTATGATGTATGATGTTCGATGTTCGATGTATGATGTATGATGTTCGATGTATGATGTTCGATGTTCGATGTATGATGTTCGATGTATGATGTTCGATGTTCGATGTTCGATGTTCGATGTATGATGTTCGATGTTCGATGTATGATGTATGATGTTCGATGTATGATGTTCGATGTTCGATGTATGATGTTCGATGTTCGATGTATGATGTATGATGTTCGATGTATGATGTATGATGTTCGATGTTCGATGTATGATGTTCGATGTTCGATGTATGATGTATGATGTTCGATGTATGATGTTCGATGTTCGATGTATGATGTATGATGTTCGATGTATGATGTTCGATGTTCGATGTATGATGTTCGATGTTCGATGTATGATGTTCGATGTTCGATGTTCGATGTATGATGTATGATGTATGATGTTCGATGTATGATGTATGATGTATGATGTATGATGTATGATGGTATGATGTATGATGTGTGATGTATGATGTATGATGTATGATGTATGATTTATGATGTATTTTCCACAACATATATAAGCAATTATGACTGTATATATGTGCACTGTGATTATAAATTATATAATTATGTATGCTGTATGCACACGCACACACACATATTCACACACAAGAGCAGAGTTGTAAAATATTTTAAATGCATTTACTTGGTACTTGGACATTGCAAGTAAGTCGAGTAAATGGAAAATAGTAGCTGTTAGTTTTTAATTTTTTTGGGGGCAACTTGATTATTTATGCTGCATTCAATGTTGTGCAACAAAGTGCATAAATTTGAAAGTGCCACACATTACTTATACTGCTGTTAGTAGTGCTAGACATATGTAGATGTAGAAATGTGTTAAGAACGCGCCACACATTGCGGAGGCTGCCTCAGAGAAAGTTTCCCGAGCTGAAAGTAAGTTCAGCTCTTACACACACACACACACACACACACACACACACATTTTGCTCTACGCTTGCCGATAATTGATGTTTATTTTTGCACTCTAATTGGTTATTACGGGCAATAACTTTTAATGGCTTTGGCAGCGACTCCAAAGACCGTTTTTCGGTTTATGTTCCATTAAATGTTATACATTCGTTAAGATGCTTGTAAAACTATTATAATAAAGCTGCTTTTCGAATTAAAAATGAGAAATTCTCTTCATTACTATGCTATGCTATGCAATGCAACCTTTCAACCAGCAGTTCTAATTGAATAATTGATATTGTGTAGTGCCACATGAGACAAGTTGCTCGTTTGATTTGTACAAACGGAAGGAAAAGTGGCAGCTAATTAAGTCGATTAAACAATGCTGAAAGTTGACGAGCGACAAGAAATGAGCACTCATTATGCAACCTAAATGCTTTGGATCTTATCTGACAAATATATGTCAAATGACGAAGCACACATTTGATTGAAGCACTCAGCCAGAGCAATTTGAAATACCAATTAGTACAAATTAACCAAAATCAAAGAAGAACTCATAAAATAATAAATATTGTCAGAAGATTGCATCAATAATTATTATTAAATGGCGGTTGAATTAAGAACGCAATCAGCGAAGAAGTAAAAGTCGAGAGAACTCAACTGAGAGAGAGACCGTTAACCCAATTAGTGACTTTATTTTCGACACTGCACGTAAGTTTAATAATTTATTCATTAATTCATACTTTCAAATGATTAAAAAAAAAGATTAAAAAAAATCGACATGAGCAAGTTTGTATATTGAAAAATTAAATTTATTTGCTGTTTCTTATCTTGATGAAATTTCGCTTCATTCATCCCGATATTCATACGGACAAACGAAGTGATTGATGTTGATTAAGAATATATAAATATATATATTTATATAAATATATTCGTTCACGATTGAAATGAAAAAAAGTGTATTATATGAAAGGATGGCTATAATCTCATTCACAATGTGTAAGTTGCTATTATATTCAGTGTTTTTGATTGGCAACTTGACTGTTTAAATATGAAATAAATTATTTTTAATGGATATTTGTATTTGCACAACGATCAGCTATCCAAACAATGGGAACTGTAACTCAAGTGATATGAATACGAGATGCGTTTATAAATTGCGGCAGTTGGAGTTGCATTCAAGCAAATGGCAAATAGTTGAGTTTCAGCACTTTGCAATTATAAACATATTAATTAAATTAAGTGCACTTCCGCTATCAACATACAACACACACACACACAGTGAACACAAGGAACAAAGCAGGTGCAAAGACAATAGAAACGCGTCAACTAAAGCGCTTCCCGGCAACATTTGGCAGGCAGGCAACAATCAACAATCCACAGGCAACAGACAACAGGCAACAGTCAACATTCAACAATTGCAGCTTTACAGTCACACTGCACTAACTGTTTCCTGTTTGTGGAGCTACAAGCTAGTTTATGGTCAAATGAGTTGACGGTCAGAGAGACAGCCTAGCCTGGCTCGAACCCCAGCCCTGACATAGGCAACATTATCAAGTGTAAGTCCCCATTACCATTATCCAATGCCACCCCAAAAAGCATTTGCACACTCGGTGAAAAAAAGGTTGCGCAACCCAGCGGCAAAACATTTAATGAAATTGACATTACTCTTTTCACTGCAGCGGAATGCATTTCATTTAAATAAAGTGTAATTTGCAATTACAATTTAAGTGTTGATAAGCGTTTCACAGAATTAAACGAAATAAACCCTTTGGGCATTTAATATTTAAAATATATCTGGCTAAATTAATTATTCAATTAAATTATCAAGGGAGAGAGAGTGTTTGTGTGTGTGTGTGTGTGTGTAATAATTGCTTTACATTCTGAGCTCGTTTTATAATATAATTCGTGGTAAACTAGAAACAAGAAAATTGCAACAATTACAACAAAAGTTGCTGACTTGAAGCCTTATTACAAAATCTTTCAAGCCAAATTCTACTGTGATATTTCACATTTGTGCTGCAGCATGTTGCAGCGTGGCGTGCAGCAGGGAGCCCATGCGGCGTATGTGTGTTGCAGACAATGCACTTGAGTTGTCTGTCGTTGAGTATATTTGCGCTTTGTTTCTAGTGTCGCTTTGTGTGCGTCACGACATTTGATGAACTCATCATTTGAACTTTGACATCGGTGCTGCTGCGTTGCAATCTTGCAACATTGGTCAGAATGCATCCATACTACATTTGCAGTTTTCCTAATTGGAAATTCAGCTTTGCATTTAAACGACTAAGAAAATATCAAACTTTATCAGAAGCTCATTTTTGTACCCAAATTGACGATTGCAATAAAATTGAGATTTAGCCAGAAATTAACATCCTTTAACCACTCAACTCAAAGCGTATGCAAATAGGGTAAGCCGCAAACATATTAGATGAAGGCAAATGGAATTTGTGGAGCCGTTGCCAGTGCTGGTTAACAGTGTTTATTATAGACGAAAGCAATTTACAGGAGTCGCGCAATTGATGGATATGTTTGAGCAATGCATAAATTACGACGACTTCTGTTTTACAAATTACTTGGGGTACGTAATATGACAGTAGAGGCGACGACTACGACAGCCATCGCTCACTAGCAGCTCACTGGCGGTGGAGGTGGCATGTTGCAGGTGGCATGTTGCAAGAAAGGCTGGCGGATCCCAGCTGCCGCTTGCCACTTACGGCTTGCTGGCTGCTGACTGCTGTCTGCTCTGCCAGCCGCATAATTTGCGTCAAGACCCAGAGGAAATGTCGCCGCGTAAAGTTGCGGCTCTGTGTTGCTTCAAAGTTTTTCTACCCCCGAGCATACTACACATACAATCACAAACTTGGCCACAACAAACACACACACACACAGCAACTTATTCAACTTACTTGAGCAGTTGTTGTTGAGAATTTCTATTGCGCCCCGTTGCCTGCCTTGGCCTGCGAATCGAATATGCATCTATTTAAACTTAAAGACATTTAAAGAGGAAACATAAACTATAACACCCACTTCCATTTCCAATTCTATTTGCACTTCCACTCCTGAACACAAATTCACTTGAAGGCACACTTTGCTGGCCGCGTTTCTAATTCCATTAGGGACTAAGTTGATTTAAGTGGCAGCTGATAAAATTACGCATACGCCGCCTTCGCCGGCACTGAATCTGACAGCTTATCTTAGCTGCTTTGTAGTTGGACAACTGACAAACGACTACTACAATTACTACAACTACTACTACAACAACAACAACAACAGCAACAACAACAATAATCACTACAATGAGCAACAGGCAGAACAACCACATCAATGTCAAAAGCAACTCAACAGCACAATTTAAGTAAATTATATTTGCAAATTTATCTTTAAATACGCTGGTATCTAATTTATTTATAATATTTATTTTAACAAATTAAAATATTATATAATATTTATGTGCATTTTCTGACTGCATGTTAAAGAAAATTTTGTATAAATGTGATGTATCTGCAATAATAATAATAATAATATCAATAACAATAACTACACAAATATAAATAAACATCAACAATATGAATAATAAAAACACAAACAAAAAATGTTTAAAAAAAATAATATCAATAAAATAGGTTAAATAATATTAAACATATCGACAACTTGAACTTGCCAGCCCAAATTAAATTTGTGACAGGCTTGTTGCAGAGTCAATTATTAAAATTAAACAGAGACTTAAAAGGGGATTTATCTGCCACAAATAAAGAAAATTTCTGAGTAATTCCATACCAGCTCAGTTTTTGCTGCTGTACGAAAAGTGCATTCGCGAACCATAAAAAAATTTATTTTTGAACGCAAAGTGAAAGATATATAAAAATATATATATACATGTACAAATATATATAAATATGTAAACATAAATATAAACGCGCAGCAGAAGTTAATATGCTACATGTCAAATTGATGTGAAAACGCAATTTAAAAAATGAAAATGAAAAATAATAAAAAATATATATATATATATAAAAATATGGGCAACGCCATTGAAAAAAGAGAATCATGCAACGAGAATGTGCAACCAATAAGGGAAATTGTAAATGTTGAAAATAGCTTGTCGCTGAGGGAGGGCGGAATGCGTGCCATGTTGAAATTTAAAAGCAGCAGCAGCAACGGGTGATCATTGTGGTTGATACTGTCATCCATACCCACCTACAACCCCTACTCCTGCTGCTTTCCTTTTCCTCTTGATGATGATGTTGACGCTGGCGTTGTTAATAATGATGTTGATGTTGACAATACGCGAATTTCTCCGTTTGTATTTGCGTAGCTTTTTTACCAAAAGAAGCAGAGTATATTGGTTTTTGGTCATCCGTCAGAAAAATTGGGAAATCGATAACATCGGTAAAGCAAATAGATGAAGCCACATATCTCTCACAATTTTGAAGCTTGAAAATTTATTACTGGGATTACCATTATCCTCCTCCTGAACTTGGATAGAAAATTCCTTGGCCTCGCTCCTGCCGACCCAAAAGCATTTGTAAACCTTTAACTCCCAAATTTAAAAGGTAGAATAAGATTAGAATTCGAAAGTCACTTAAGAATGATATGTTGAATTAATTATAATTATTATGTAATGTTCGAAGTAGCATCTACCCCGGAAATAAGATATTTAACCTGATATCAGCTGGTATCCCGCAGTCGTCCGCAATTGCTTAAATCGGCTTTCAGGCTATTGTATTACCAAAAAAAAATATATATATATATATAAATCCAAAGTGTCGAGCACTTTGGCGCTATAAACAATCAAATCGCGTGCAAACAATCAACAACTGTATTTAATGGCGATATTTAAAATGCAATTGAGAAAATGCTCAACTACAACACTTCAAAGTATACGTTTTCAATTTAAAAAGGATTTTATCAAATGTTTAAGCTGATTTAAACTTAATTCACTTTATATGTAATCAAATTGACAATTAAAAGCGCTGCAAAAGAAGAAAGATAAATGCTTAAAGTGCACTTGGTTAAAATATATTTCAATAGTTTTAATTGTCAAGCTCTTCACAGTTGTTTTGCAAATTGTTTAAGAACTTTTAGTGTCATTGAGACTTCAACATTCCAAATTCATTGTCAAGTGCAATGTTTATGACGCCACAACCATTATGCAACAAAGAGCCGCCACAAAGCGCGCCTCGGCCTGTATAATTAACGTGGCTCAGTTGGTGGCCGCTGGCATCTGGCCAACAATTGCAGCCGCTTTTGCAGTTCTAGCAACAATTTAGTTTTTTATCAATCTTTTTTTGTTTTTGGCAAGCCGCTCGTTGACTTCACCAACAGAGAGAGATAAAGCATTTGAAACACACCAAAAAAAAAAATACATTTGTTCAGTGTGTTGAATTTTTTTGCACAGTTACAATTTGCCAGAAAGTGTTTTGCTCGTTTTTTGTTGTGGAAGCGTAATTAAAAATTCATCATACGCCATGTTTGTGCCTCCATTGGAGGTGGCGTGAACGTTTGCGTTGGCGTTCGCTTTGGTGCAGCAAAAAAAGCGTGCAACTTAATGAACTTTAAAGTTTTTGCAGCACGCTAATTGGAAAACAATTAAGGAACACCAACTAACCACGTGACTGAAGCCATAAAGTCGAACGGATTTTCAAGGATACAAGTTTTTTATTCTGGCCCTTATGTCAGTGTTAGCATCGATCTCTAAAAACTTTGCACCAGCATAGCCGAAAAAACGGACAGGCTCAAATTAAATGGTCTTAGCCAAGAATTCACATTTTAAATAAGATTTTGTACAAAACGCAAAAGGAACAATTAAGAGAAATTATATATCGTAATTGCCCTTATATAATTCAACTTATTCTGCTCATGCAATAAAAATCAATAAAATACAACTTAAATAAAAATAATCATGTAATTAGGAAGACTAGCTATTGATTTTTATTTTAATTATATCTAGTACCAAATTTGTAATTAGTTTGATTGTGACTTATTTTTATAAATAGGCTTTTCGCTAAAGAGGAATCACTTAATTTGCCTGAAATGGAATTTTGAAGAGATTCGCTATAAAAGAGTATATAAAAAAAACTAAGAAAAAAATGTATATCGACATGGAATTTTTATAAATCACACAAATAATGTATTCAATTTATTAAATTCTTTGAAAATTAATTCACAGTAAAGAAGAAAATTGAATTTTTACAATCAAACTAATAATCAATGTGTTAAATTTGGAATTCTTTAGCGCTTGTAGTCCTTTAAGCCAAAAGAACTAATACCGCTACTTTCCTGTTTTATATTTACCCCTTAACAGGAATCTAAATTGTTAACTGACACATATAATAATTTCGAGACAAAACTACGAAAACCTGTAAGAGAAAGTGTTTAATAAACTCAACACTAAAGTAAGTTAGTGCCACAATATCCATCATCATCAAAATCCACAACATTTTCCCGAATATGCAAAACCCTGAAGGCCGCAAGGAAACTTTCCCTGCTTGCCACTTGCCACTTTACCCTTGCCGCTTTCCACTCTTTGCTTGCCACTTGCTAGTTTCGCTGTGTTGTTAAATTTGCTGGCGTGGCACGCTCAGCCGCGCATAAAACGGTTGTTTGGATTTGTGGTAGCTGCAGAAGCAGAAGCTGCAGTTGTTGCTTGTTAGCTTAGAAATGCGGCAAAAATTTGAAAATCTCTTTGCTCGGCGACTTTGTGAAGTGAAGACAATCGGATGTTACCACAGTGGTCAGGTAATTGAAAAACTTTGAACGATTTGCTTTTGGGCTGCGCACACAGCAAAACAGAATGCAACTTTTGATTACAACTCGTTTTGAGCAAAAAAAAAAAGCGGAAAATATGAACTCAATCAATTGCCGCTTCAAGGATGGCATAGATAGATACGAGCTAGGCTCGTTGTGCCCCAGTGGGTCACAGAGCCACCAACACCAATTCCACTTCCTACCACTCACGCACGTTCGCACTTTCCGCTATGCCAAAAGCGGAAATGCACAAATCACGAACGGGCAACGCGTTCTTTGTTGCACGCATCCAAACGAAATGGAACGGAAATATGCGTGCAACATATGCGAACGAGCTGACGGCTGCCAGCAAACAACAAAAAGAAAAAAAAAAACACTACCAAAAAATGCAATAAGCGTATTGCCACTTAAGTGGCGTCGACTAAGGGATACCTTGATAATTCATTTATTATTATTCATTAAATTGTTAAAGAATAATTTGAAAAAGTATTCTTTGTTCCTTTACTTTCGTAAAAAAGTTAGTCGCTTAGAATTTTTTCATAAATTATTTATTGTCTTAAAATAGTCTCATTATAATAAAAATATTAATTTTTTCCATAACTTTTAAATATAATCTTTAAGATGAAAATAGCTGTGGCTCTAAATGATTTCATGAAAATTAAATATTAATAATAAAATTAGGGTACCAAAATATCAGCTA
Source organism: Drosophila multiciliata (assembly GCA_037043605.1). NCBI lineage: Eukaryota > Metazoa > Arthropoda > Insecta > Diptera > Drosophilidae > Drosophila > Drosophila multiciliata. Next base: position 9,581,699 of record JBAMBF010000589.1, read on the forward strand.
TCCACTAAAAGACAAACAGAAAATATGCAAAAGCGCAAGCGATGCAAACTCTTCGACTGACACACATATGAATGCTACAGGATGCCACTGGATGCATCATGGGGAGAGAGAGAGAGAGAGAGAAAAACAGACTCCTCTTTTTTTTGTATTTTATTTAGCCAGTTTACACATGTTATGGAATCGGCACGAGTTCCTTGCGGCTGCTGCCATTGCTGCTGTCAGCAACTTGTGCGCAATTGAAACTTATGAAATGCAAAAATTTGCACCCAAAAACAAAAAAAAAAATGGATGGATAAAAGGAATACAGGGAAACAGGGAAAACAACACGACAGGCAGCAATAACCAATGTAGAATCAAGAAAAATACAAAAACCCAATGCGAAAAAAAGGCGAAAAACACAATGTAAGTTAAACAAAAGTTGTGAGCAACTTTCAGCGGAAGCGGAAACGCATGTTGCGCCATCGCAATGGCCGCCCAGAGCCTTTGTTTGGGAGCAGCTAAAAAAGATTGCAGTGCAATACAATAATAAAAAAAAAATAAAAAGAAAGAAAATAAACAAAAAATTGAATACAAATGTTGTATTGTAGTTGTACAGACAAGTGGCCTAAATGCAATTCAATAGGTTAACTTTCCGAAAGGGGGCCAACAACAACAATGCGAACGCTTATCCCAAAAGGCCTGGCCTGTTGGCAGTTCAACGACTTAGCGGTTGTAGCTGCTTGCAACTGCAGCAAAATATAATTAAAATGTTAAAGAAAAATGCATGAGGCAATTGCCGTTAGCCAAAGCCAATTAACCGCGTCGCGTTTCCTTCAGCTTTTTGAACAATGGCAGCGGCAATGACAACAAAGAACACAAACGACAACAACAATTGGGGGCAATCATAAAGTCACTTGATGCACGGAAATTGCAAGTTGCGGTCAGCCATGCCACGTAGCCCAACTTGCCGGCTTGCCACCAACTACTATGCAACAGAGTTTTCAATTTTCCTAAAGCGACTACAGTTTTCACAGCGAACGGAAATTGCAAACTGCGGCTGACACGCCAAAAGATGCAGCGATTTATATTTATATTAAATGTACTTAAGTCAATTGTTCGCCGTTCTAATTAGGGATATATTAAGTTGCGTATATATATCAAAGATTTCTATATATATATATATATATCGGTTAATGCTTTATTGAATTCATTAGCAGACTTAAAGTGGCACGAACTGAGATGCGCTCTGATCCCTTGAAGGAAGCTTCTGCTTGATCTCGAATTCAACATGGTGTGGCTTCTGCTCCTGCTTGATCTCGACCTCAGCTTGATGTGGTTTCTGCTCATGCTTGATCTCAAACAGAGTATGATGTGGTTTCTGCTCCTGCTTGATCTCAACCTCAGAATGATGTGGCTTCTGCTCCTGCATGATCTCAAACAGAGTATGATGTGGCTTCTGCTCCTGCTTGATCTCAACCTCAGAATGCTGTGGCTTCTGCTCCTGCTTGATCTCAATTACAGTATGGTGTGGCTTCTGTTCCTGCTTGATCTCAACCTCAGAATGATGTGGCTTCTGCTCATGCTTGATCTCAAACAGAGTATGATGTGGCTTCTGCTCCTGCTTGATCTCAACCTCAGAATGATGTGGCTTCTGCTCCTGCTTGATCTCAATTACAGTATGGTGTGGTTTCTGTTCCTGCTTGATCTCAACCTCAGCTTGATGTGGCTTCTGCTCATGCTTGATCTCAAACAGAGTATGATGTGGCCTCTGCTCCTGCTTGATCTCAACCTCAGCATGATGTGGCTTCTGCTCGTGCACTGGCTTCTTGTTGGATTCAGAAATCATTTCTAGTCCAACATGTTGAGGCCTCTGATGCTGCTGCTCATGAATGATTTCAACCTCAATATGGTCTGGCACCATCTCGACAGGTTGGGGCATCTCCATTTGGTTGAGCTTATCCTCTTTGTGATGGTAAGGGGCAACTTCCCCAATGACATGCTGAGCCTTTACGCCCAGTGGACGCACCTCAGCCTCAATGTGATCGTATTTAGAGGCATCGAATTTTTGTACTGGTGGCATTTTGGGTGGTGCACCACCCCGCTCCAGCGACAGAGCAACGCTGCTACCCACCAAAACAGCCAATGTAATAAAAATTGTGACCTTCATCTTGGAACAACGGCTTGAAGAGACTATGTTGCGACTATGGCGACAGTGGCCTTTAAATAGTCGCTAAATAGGTGCGCCAATTTAACAAGTTAATTAGGAGTCAATAGTCTTTGTTATCTATACGCGAAAAAACAAACCAAGCAAAGCAATAACCAGAAGCTGACAGTGTAACCAATTACAAGAGATTAGATAAGATACAGACAGACAAAGAGATGAAGACGCACATACATATTCTAATTAAACGCGAAAGCAATAATAGCAAATTGACACTCTTCAATGTTTTGATGGTTTAATTTTGCTTTTTCTTATATCTGCTTAATATCATAGATGCGAACCAAATGGTCCTCGCCGCAGCTGGCCAACTGCAGCTCCAGCTGACCGGGTCGAAACTGTAGGCGCTTCACAGTCAAATGATGCGCAGAACTGCAAAATATAAAGATTAATTATGCATTGACAAAATTATATATTTTGCTTGCACTCACTCCTTGTTTAAATCGCAGCTCAGCTGCCAGTTGCCATTGTTAAACTGGTAAATCTTGATGTTGCCACTCTCGGTGCCCAGGGCCAACACATAGATTTGGTTCTGCTCATCCAAGCAGCGCTGCGCAAAGCTAACAGCCGTAATCGATTCATTTTTCAGCTCCAGCGTGCCAGCAGCTTGCCAGCCGTTCAGTGAGCTGGTGGCAGCTGACTGTTCCGCCGCCTGCTCCGACTTCGTCCAGGCCACCACTTTGCCATCGCGTGAGGTTGTCGCAAAATATTTGCCATCGTGCGACCAATCGCAGGACCAAATAATGCGCGTATGGACGCCGTTAGTCTTATCCGAATTGGCCACCAGCGCATAGTTGCTGAGCGGCTCATCTAGCTGTTGTCGCTCGTACAAAGTCCAGCGGCGATCGCGGGAAACGGACAGCAAATAGCGTGCATCCGGCGAGAAGCGCAGTTGTGTAACAGTCAACTGATGACCGCTTAGCTTCTGCAGCTGCTTCCAGTTGGCTGTGTTCCTGAAAAGAGCTTAACGTTAACCACCATATGCGGTGCGCAGTTGCTTCCACACTTACCAGATTATTATCTGTGCATGCTCTGCATTGCTGGCCCGGCAAGTGGAAGCCAGCAGCTGTCCGTCGGTTGTGGCTGCCAGCGCAAACAGCTCATAGCCATGTCCGTACAGCTTTTGCAATTCAGGCCACAGTGTGTTCTGCATCAGTGTCTCCTCCTGCGGCGGCGTTTGCAGCGTGATGGGCACAAAGTAGTTTTCGGGATACTCATTTTTGGCAGTTGAGTTCTTATCGGACTCTGTTTCGACTGTATAGACCGCCTTGTTCGAAAGTCCCAGCGATGGCACCGAAGCTCCTTTGGGCAGAGCTGATAAATAGAATTAAGTAAAATTGAATGAGTTCCAATTTGTATTTAGGATGACATCCTAGCGTTTGTTATGGCTTGTTGCCTACAAAAGTTATCGTATTGATATAGAGATTAAGTTGAAAAGGATTGTAGCTACTCACAGTCCAGGAGAGCATCGCCTGCGGCATCTTGTTGCAGTCCGCTGATGTTTCGAAAGTTCTCAATGAAATTCGCTGGTGCTTGGAATGTGCGTACAATTTTCTCCTCGGCGCCGCTGGCAAACTTATAGCGCGAGAGCAGCGCCAGTGTCTGCATATCATAGCCATGGACTTGGGGACGCCCCAATTCATGCCAGGTTGTCGACTTATTGGCCTGCAGCCAGGGTGCATGCAGGCGAGTCGTTTGATCCGCGGATACAGTCATTAGATATGCGCCTTCATGCTCCCAGGCCAAATCACGCACTTGACCATAATGACCGCCCACAATGACATTTGGTGTCCACAACTGCTGCTCCTCGCTCTGATTCCATATGTGAAAGCCCCCCTGGTAGCTGTGCGCCATTATGGAGCGACCATCATGTGCGAATTTGCCGCCAAAGAAACCCATCGAATTGCCGCCAACTTCACCAACGCGCACCTGTTCCAGCCACACTCCCTCCTCTGTGGGCGCCCACACAATGACAGTTTTGTCAATGGACGCTGACAGCAATCGCAGTTCTGTAAATGGAAAATGTGTATTAATTGAAAAATCTCAAGTTTTTATATTTGCTACAATTTACCCTCATCGGCGTTCTTGTGCCAGTGCACACCGTAGATCCAGCCTTCGTGGCCATACAGAACTGATTCAAGACTGACAGCATACCAGGAATTCTTGCCAACTTGAATAATCTTCTCCTCGACTCGAATCTCGCCGCTATCCGCAGCGCTAAAGTCCAGGATGTCCATGCGATTCTCGCACACTTGCTGCTCACTGCGCGGCGCAATGCGCCACAGACGTATAAAATTATCTTGTGAACCGCTGGCCAGCAGCATATCATCGCCATCGTAGACAAAGTCCAAAGCACGCACCCAATCCTCGTGGCCGCTTAGCTTGTGAACCAATTCAAATCTGCTGGCTCCCGTATCGCTGTTGCCAACTTCCAACTGTTCCGCATACAGGGAAACTGTCTCATCGTCCGAGCTGAAGGCCAGCAACACTTCTTCGCTTTTGGGCAGCAACTTGAGGCGCAATGAAAAACAGAATCCGCCAGCTAGTTTTACAGTTTGAAGACAACTGGCGTCATTATTTTGCTGTATCTGCCATATTTTGATGCTGTTATCTGCAGCAGCTGTGGCCAACAGCCAAATTCCACTTAGACGACGCACTCCATCGACAGCATTTACGCCGCTTTCGTGTCCTTTGAGCAAAATGCGCTTTTCGGCGCCCAAATCGTTCAGTTGCCATAAAACTGCATTGCCATCATCCGCACCAGAAATCAATTGATTCCCATCCAGCCATTTTACTGTATTAACACGCTTTGTGTGCTCCACCAGAGTGAACAATATTTTTGCAGAATTCCCATTGTACTGCAAAAAATAACCGGTTATTAGAAAACAATAAAAATAAATGGTTTGTTTTCTTACTTTTGGATCCAGCACGGCAACAGCATTACAGGCGCCATAAGCAATCAATCCACTGGGACCCCAATCGGCGCACTCCGTGGTGCGATTACATGCCACTGAGGTGTATAAATTCGTCACTTGCATGCCAATTTTACTCTTTAAACTTAATATTTAGTTTAATATTTCCACACGTGCGGTGTGAGGGCTCAATTCAATTCAAACTGTAGCAATAACCAGCTGTTGCTGCGAAACAAGAAAGACAACAGTGTGGTAACTCCCCAGTGCTGCCAGACTGTGAAATACTTTAAATATATCGCTGTTGTAAACGAAACATATTCAACCAATAACTATTTAGAATGCAAATGCAATACACAAAACCCTTTTAATAAGTTTGCTATTATAATTTTTTCCCTAAACTGCCATGCTCTATTTAATATCAGCAAAGTATAGAGACTCGGATAATATGGCAACCCTCCGCTGTTTATAAATAAACATTGTTTGTGTGTACACTTGTGTCGTTTTGTGCTGTGTCTGGCTTTGAATTGGAATTGGAAAAGTGCAGCGACAATAAGGCAGTGACACACTTTTAATTAAAAGTAATTTCCATAATTGATTCGATTGTGACCCGAGCGCTGTTAACAAGTTTAGTCTAACAGCGACTGTGTCACAGTTTCAGTCTCCATATTGACTCACTCGCGACTTAATCTCAACAATAAAATTTGTCTACTTCTTTTTTTGTATCGCCCCCCGTGTTAAGGTGCAAAATGCATGAATGTGTTTCGCCAGCAGCATAATCGAAGCGCATAAGAAGTTATTTATAGCGCCAGAGGCCGACGTTCGAGACAGCAACACAAGCAGCAGCAGCAGCAGACGCAAATCGGCTAACAAAATGTCGCGCAGCAAATCCCGTCTGCAAACTGAAGTCTGCGGCGATTGCGGAGCATCGGGTTGGTCTAAGGTGATAAATTACATGCTTATATTGAGAGTAACAATTTCCTTTTTAAGATCCCTCGTGGGCATCCATCAACCGTGGCATTTTGCTGTGCGCGGACTGTTGCTCGGTGCACCGCAGCCTGGGAAGGCACATTTCCATTGTGAAATCGCTGCGTCAGGGTAATTGGGAGCCATCGGTGCTGAATTTTGTCAATTCACTTAACGCACATGGCGCAAACAGTGTCTGGGAGCATCATCTGTTGGATGGCAGCACAAATTCATCGGGCGGCAAACATGTGCCACGCTGGCGCAAACCGACGCCCAAGGATGCACTGCATCCAACAAAATCTGATTTCATCAAGGCCAAGCATGTCAATTTGAATTTTGTACTAAAGCCCAGTCTGCAGGATGATGACGACTCCAGCGGCGGTGGCAGCAATCTCGAACAGGAGTTGAGTCGGCAGCTGCATGCCAGCGTCCGCACCAGCAATCTGGAGACATCATTGCGTTTCCTCGTACAGGGCGCCGATCCCAATTATTATCATGAGGAGAAGTGCTCCACGCCGTTGCACATGGCGGCCAAATTTGGCCAAGCCTCGCAAATTGAAATGTTGCTCATCTATGGCGCAGATGTGAACGCATTAGATGGCAATGGGATGACGCCACTGGAGTTGGCCAAGGCCAACAATCATAGCACCATTGCAGAACGTCTACTCGACGCCATGTACGATGTGACAGACAGACTCATTGTGTTCATGGGCGGCAAGAAACCAGATCATGCGGTAAGACTCCCAGATAACAATTTCCATTAGATAATTACATGATTAATGCTGGAAATAATCATTTGCAGTGCGGTCGCCACTTGATCATACCGGATACAAACAGCTCGGAGATCAGCGAACAATTGAAAATAGCACGCGGCAAATTGCAGCTGGTCCCCAATAAGATGTTTGAGGAGCTTGTCATGGATTTGTACGACGAAGTCGATCGTCGCGAATGCGAAGCCAGTGAGTGAAACCACATTATTTTGATTAAATTCCCAGACAGACATATGGACAATGGGCAGACTATATCAATGCGAGTGTTGACATTCATAAAATCAATACAGATTGCTTAAGAATATTTTGTTATCATCGTTAAACGGATGAGGCTGGTTTATATACAAACATATATATATATAGATATAGTACACCTATATGGATTCAACTGTACTGCATAAACTTGAACTTGATTTTTACATAACATTGCATTGTATACATCTATTTACAGTTTGGTCCACGAGCACACTGAATGCTGAGCATGCAACAGTGCCATTTCTGCCAGCAAATCCATTTTTGAGCGCCACTCGCAATCAGGTCTGACCGTGGCGAACTTATCCACCTATCGCAATGTTTACTAATTAATTTAACCTTACAACATACAGGGTCGCCAGAAGCTGGCACGTTTCAATCGCGCCGAGTTCGCCGGTCTGCTAACCGATGTGCTAATCGATGCGTTGCGACGCCAGAATATGGCCAATTTGAGGCCGTTGGATGCACCGCTGGCAACTCATTCGCTGCAGTTGTTGCCGTATGGCAACAACTCAACCATGTACAGCAGCTCGTTTGAGCAGAGCGTTCATGATCCAAATCTATCGGATGATGAGCCAATATATGATCCAGTGGCCAGCGATGATGACTATGCGCCGGTGCCGCCAATGGCGCAGCAGGTAAACCTAATGCGCCAAAAGATACTCAAGCTGAACAATAGCTTCGGTTAGACTCAGCCCACTCCACAAACCAACAAGTGTATTCAAATGGTCAATGTAGTGCCTAGATACATATAATATATATAGTGACGTATAGACTATATGCAAACTCCATTAGTAGATATCCCAACTAGTTGTAAGCTTTTCTAGTCCATGGTCTACGGTCAAATAAAATTAGTTGCTCATGTAAAAGTGTAGTTTAACTTGAATTAGTATCATTATTCATAGCTTTTAGTCATTATTAATTATTATTTAGTTATGTTTCTTTAGTTTTACTTATTATTTTATTTATCTAAACATCCAGGCCATTGTACACACTCCGCCACGAAATGCGGACGAAATGGAAACGCTGCGGAAACAGCTCAACGATTACAAAACTGAGATCAATCAGCTGAAGAATGTGGTGCAGCAGCTGTCCAGCGAGAACTCGCAGCTCAAATCACAATTCAACAGCGCCTCCAACAACAGCGTCTACGATGAGCCACTGTGAGCCGTCTTATAATTTACTTGCAATTCAATTTTCATTTTATTAATTATATTTTTCTTTCTTTTATTTATTTTTATTTTGTTTTTGGTTAGTCGCATTGATTTGAGTCTAAACAGTCCAGACTCGGAGCATGAGCCAATGTCACTGCCGGAAGGCAGCAGCAATACTGCAGCTGCTGGTGGTGCGGACAGTGGCTCATCGAACAACTCTTCCAATCAATCGACCATCAAACGACCCGCCAGCATGTATGAGCGTCGTCTGGCCAATAATTTGGCCAAAGGCAACAACGATGTGCGCAACACGACGAGCATGTACCAAATGGCTGGCGATGGCAAACCATTTGGCGAGGAGGTCAAGGTGCGCTCCGATCTGGTCACACGCTGCCTCAAGGAGCTCATACAGGCAATGCATCCCACCACGGAGGCTGAGAAGCAATCCGTAGCGCCGCATGGTGAACGCATACGGAGCGCTGTAACAGATCTAATTGCGCTTTATGCAAATCTGGTTAGTTTTAATGGTTAACCTTTGCTGGAAGTCAGCTCTAAAACAGAGACTATTCTCTTGCTCTCCACAGCCACCAAATGCAAACGAGACGACGCGCAAGACTCTCAAGCAGCTGACACGCAAGAACATACTCATCCAGCACGAGTGCGAGAATCTGCAGAAGTCCATCGAGGCCGACGACAAGCTGGCCATACAAAAGAATACGCTGGAGGTGCGCGATTGCGCCTTCCACATAGCCAGTGCCATCAAAACCCTTGTGCTGCAGTTCTACTGAGCGATGGCAATGCATATGCCAATTTGTAGTTTTTAGGTTCCCGAAAGTGTTTCAAGTATTAACCTCCCAGACTTACGTCCCTTATAGACTAACCAAGTGCTTCCCTTAAATTGACTAACGAAATGAAATTTGTTTGCCACATAAAGCAAGATTTTTTATTTGTATTAATAAATGTTTTACATAAAGCGATTTTTCCAATATGTTTAATAGCATATTGAATAAAATAGTTTGATTTTTATACCAAATTGATTTGAGCATGTTTAGTTGTTTCAAACTGGAGAGAAATGTTTGCAAAAAGTTAAAGAAATATGGTGTAGAAAAGTGAAATTGTGTCTATTTGCAGCTGTCAAAACTCTAGTTAAATATATATATATATATATGTATATGTTTCTTGATATATGTATATATTGTACGTTTAGTTAACTCTTGTATTTAAAGCATGGACATTTATTTACGCATATTTTTAGAAACTATTTCATTAGCTGTCTCATTCCTTCTATGGTTTATTTAATTGAATTCATTGGTCTGTTTTTGCATTTTGTCGCACACTCACAGGTATATATATATATATATATATATATATATATACATATACATCTTGTATTTTTACTTGTTGGCAATTCAATTGCATTTGTCTAAAATATTGCGACACTGTATTTACTATGTTTTACATATAGTTTATTATTGGAAAGAAATGCTAATTTGTTGCTTAGTTAAGGAACAATTGCCAAAACTTTCTGGTTTAAAAATCTTTAAGATTATGTACTATTTCAATTGTGTATATATAGTTAGTGATTGCATTGTTTTCAAAAAACAGTTTACAGCACTCCAAAAAGTGTCCATAAAATATATCTATCTGCTCATACAATACCTACATCCAATATCCTCAACACTTGTGTAGCTCTCTAAAATATTGCTTGCTTTCCTCACATATCATTACCCGAACCGGACCCGTGCACACTAGCCAAGAGTTTACTTAGAGAACATATAAACTAAAATACATATTAAATACTGCTACAACCGTTGCTGAGAAGAGTTTAACTGGAAATCTTTGACGGAATGTCTGCGAGTACGGGTTTTTTTTAATATCTTTGTTTTTAAGCTCGACTCAGGTTGTGTTTTGATAAAAATAATAAATATATAAATCATAGGTGTATGTCTTAAAATCTTTTATCTTTGCATCAACTTAATTTAGCAATTTATCTAAACTTATGTTAAACTTTAGGTACACATAATATTAATATCAATATCAACTTTGCGTTGGTTTCTGTTGCCGTCTTTAAAGAAGTCTTAAATCGTTATTAATCAAACTTAATAAAATGTTTAATTATATTAATAACAACATCAATAAATAACGTATCGTATCATATCTAATTATATATTAATAAATTTGATAATCTCCATCGATGCATTACTAAACTTGGACTACTAACTGTACTTTCCTAACTCACATATGTCTTTCGAAATCGGTTTCTGCCCTACAACTCGTTTCAAGTAACTATAAATCAAACAAAATAAAGAAATTAAAAAATCAAAATTAAATGCACTCAAAAATAAAAAATTAAATCAAATTTACTCGTCCTCCGCTTCGGTAATGGTTGAGTTCATAATCTGTGCGTCCTTCTTAAAAAGCAGCTGACGATAATGCTGTGGATTTAGAGAAAACCATATTAAAGTCTCGAGAAGAATGGAGTTAATTGGTGGGTTTTACCTCCTCGTTCTGTATCATAACAATGCGGTGCTCCAGCTGAGGGGCCAGATCACATGTCGACTGCTCCAGATCATCCAGCGAGGCGCGACGCAGCATCTGCCAAGACAAGAAAAGAATTAGTTAACTTAGAACATGGATAAATGATTGATGAAGAACTTTCACTTACCTTTTGTGAATTGCCATGGGTCAGATCCAGAGACTTGTTGTGATGACCCACAGATAGTTTGCGTATGGGCGATGGGCCATCGAGATCCAGACTGTCAAGGCATTGCACAAGACTATGACGGCGCGACAGTGTCACCAGCGACTGTCGATGCTTTGTATTCTGGCCACATTTACGCGAATTAATGGCCTTGAAATGATTCTGCAGCGTTATGCCCAGCTCTGGACACGCATCGTCATCCATCTGCAAGTTGGAACAAAAAATACTATATATAAATGTATTCCAATAAGAGGAATATTCACAAACATCTTACCAGCACTTTGGTTTCTTTGAACATTGTATAGCCATCGCAGCCCAGGAATAAGTAGCTCTTCACGCACAGCTTGTAGGTCTGCTCCAAGTTCAGATACTCATCGCCCACCTGTATTAGTTGTGGATCGATGCGTTTGCCGGGCTCTCCTTGCGGATCGAATGCAAAACTAATGCCGGCCACCTGTGGAAAGCGACCCTCCAGCTTGGGATAGGCGGACACGCCATTCTCCAGTGCCTGCCAGAGCACTCTGCCCTTGACCTCCACCAGTATCAATGGATCACGCATGGGTATTACATTAACCAGATCGCCCATTGTGAATGGGCCGACGGGATGTATGCGGTCGGAGCGAAAAGTGCCACCATTTAGTATAACTACATCGGCACCCACAGCTGCCAAGACGACATCGCACACCCAATTGCCCAGATTCGTTTCCTGCGTTCGCACACGCGAGAAGCGACCATCGAGCTCCACACTAAACACACCCATAACATCTGATAATTTGCTCTCAATGAACTCTGAAAGCGGAATGGAGAATGAAATTATTTTGGTAGTTATAAAATATGAAATCCACTTACTGGCATATTTGGCTAGTTCCTGCTTAAGCAGCGGATCCTCAGGAATTTTGGCCGTTACATCCACGCATTTCACATCGGTGGTAAACTGTGTGCGATTATTGGCCTGTCGCTCAATGGTTATGACGGAGAATTGCTGGAAATCTGTGCCGGATTTGACAATCATTTTGCCATTGATTTCGGTCACTTCGCGCACATGATCGTGCCCACCCAGAATGATATCGATGCCATTGCATTTCTCGGCCAGATTGATGTCGTTGGGTGTGCGCATGTGCGTCAGGGCAATAATCAGATCGCAGCCCTCGTTGCGCAGCTCGCGAGCAAGCCGATTGCCTGCCTCCACATAGTCAATGTAGGTGACTTCGGTGGGATCGATGGTGGGCAGCGTTTCAAGCCATTCACGCTCCACCAGGCCAATCAGGCCAATCGAGATTTGATTGTGCAAAATGAAATGGGTGATTTTGCCACCACCCAGCGGACGACCAGTTTCGTTGTCAACCACATTGGACATTAGCCAGGGAAACTCCGTTTGTTTGATCAATTTCACCAGCACATCCAGACCATGATCTAATAAATAATAGATATACATATTAATATTGGGTTTGCAAATGAAAGAAATATATTTTCAATGTGTAAAAAATCAACATTACATAAATAAAATTTTTTCCATTATCTCTTTTTAACAATATTTCATATTGCGTTATCATACAATTATTATAAATTACCTCAATAAAAATTAATCTATAAATACTTTGCTTTAAAAGACTTTAATTTACAAAGGGAAACCTTTTTTTACCCTTAACAATTAGAAATAAACTTATCATATAATTTATATTTTTACATTAATCCACTGCTTCAGTTTTATGTTTTAATATCTTGTTTATAACAAATCAAATACTTAACTTAATAACTAAAAATTACACTCAAAAAACTAATTGCGGTTTTGTGTTTTCTTTGAAACCCATTATTCAATTTAATCTAATCTATCTATCTAATTTATTTAGTTGATACACATTAATAAACACCTTAAATTTTAATCTAATCTTTCCATTTAATCTATTTAATTGATACACATAAATAAACACCTTAAATTTAATCTTTACTGTTTTTAACACTTTCCATGTTCACCTTTCACTTTTCCCACTTCTCGGTTGTTTATCAGAGTCTTAAATTAATAATAAAAATCGTGTTTTAAGCTCACCGAAATCATGATTCCCAAAGACGGCGCAGTGCGTGCCGACTTGATTGAGCACAGGAACCATTTGCTCCCCCTGTGTGAAGGTGCTCACTGTGCGGAAATAAAGGGGACATAAATTTAAATATTAATTAACTGATAACTGATGCGGATAGCAGAAACGGATTACATACACATGCTTGGGGAGAAGGCATCCCCGCTGAAGAGTACGAGTGGATTCAGGTGCGCATAGCTCTTGATGGCCGTGGCAAAACGGGCGGCGCCTCCAATTGGCTCCGTTTCGCCCATGGATTCAATGTTGTAGACATCGTTGTAGTGCAATATGGTCAATGGTTTATCCTCGCCCTCCGTCATCTTGAGCAGCTTTTTGGTCTTCTCCAGCTGCGACGATATCGATGTGGATCGCCAGCCCAGGCCGTTCGGAGTGAAACGGAAGCGATGCCGGGGACTCTGCGGTTGACTGACGGATGCGTAGGCGCGAGTACGTGTCAAAAATTTGGTATCGCAGGTATCCTCGCTGTCGAACACAATTGTGGAGCCACTCAGCGAACCCTCGGCGCTCGTCGTGGTCGGCACACTGCTCGAGGAGGGGGAAACGGACACCGTCGGCGCTAGCGATAAGTCCAGAGAGCGAAAATTCGGATTTGTGCTCTGTAGCATGGACAGCGTCCGAGTGCCAGCGTCTCGCACCTCAATGGAAGCCTACAAAAACGTAGAGTTAAATGCACATAAGAAACGATACAACCTATAAAATTAAACTTAGACGAGGAGCACACAACATCGATGGACTGACATCAAAAACATCAAAAAGAGAGATTAGTTTTGCTGGCATTTTAGCTGCTGGCGTTAAGTTTATACATACATAGCCGACTTTTATTAGAATTGAGCGGGTGGTCAAGAAGGGCGACATAAAAGTAGCTCCAAGCTGAAATAGACCCAAATAACACAAATTATACAGGTCCTATGAAATATAAAAGTGATAATTAAACACTATTTAAATGAAGAAAATCTAAAAAAAAATGTAAATCCCAATTAATTAACTTAAAAAAATAACTAATTAACGTAATCATTTCATATGCTTTTCTGAAGAGCCAAAGGAAAGTAAAGGAAATTGAAATATAATATATATAAAATTAAAATATATCTTAAATAAGCACTGGAAACATGAAAAAATGTAATTGAAACAAATGGCTATGTAAATATTCAACAGACAATTAGAAGCGAATATAATGTATTTTAATTCACAAAAACTTATGAAATGACAAAATCTGAAGTTTCATTTTATTTTTTAACTATTTATTTTTAATATACCCATTTATCGAAAGGCACAGCATGCAATGTATCTGTTTGTTTGTGTGTATTAGGATTACATAGAGTAGCTTCTCTAATTGTAAACACTTTTTTCACATTTTAAGAGTTTCACTTATTTCGAAAATCTTTTCATTCAACTGCTTGAAACATACTTTTTATGTCGCCTTCAAATACTTACGCAATATATAATATATTAAAGCTAAAATGCCAGAGGGGTACACATGGAGGGGAGCGGGGAGTATATTAAAACGGGACATGTGTGCTTGCATGCCGGAACAGCTTGTGCAGGATATTGTTACGAATACAACAAGGATTGAATTGCTGAAGTGTAAGCATGTGTTTACGTATGTGTGTGTGTGTGTGTGTGTGAGTGCCAGTGTGTGCATATCTGTTTTGTGTGTGCGCGCGTGCGAGTGTAATTTGGTGTGGTAATTGGAGCGCAGCAGCTTCTAAGCAGCTACTTGGCCATAGTTATAGCTAAAGCTGTAGTTGTAGTTTGGAGTGCAGCAAACAACAAATATGTAAAACACATAGATAAGGACCAACTAGGTAAGAGGATTGGATAAACAGAAACCTGCTTCAGCCAGCCAACAACATTGCCCATGGCAGCTCCACGATTGCCGCCAGTCAAATGCACCAATCGGCGACTTGAGCCAGTTGCTGTTGCAGTAGCTGTTGCAGTTGTTGTTGCTGTTGCAGTAGCAGCAGTTGTAGTCGCTGTAGCAGCTGTTGGTGTTGTGGACAATGGGCAACTCCCTCCTCCGCCGCCGTCATTGTTGCTATTTCTGCTGTTGCTCATCCTGTGGCCGCTGGACAGAGTCGAGATAAGAATTGGATGCAGGTCATGAAAGAGATTTTTTCACAAGTTGCATACAAATCACTTACAACACACTTGTCGCATATTTAATACTACGTAGACGCATTGTGCAAATACACAAAACTGTCGAGCACCAAAGTAAACAAACTAAAAATAAAAACGCGCGCGCAAAAGCAAGGAAAAAAAACAAAAACAATAACACTTAATCTTATTTATTTATATATGTATATATTTTTGTTTAAAAATGTTTACAAGCTGATGCGAGCGTCGCGCTTCGAGAGACGGCAATGAAATGCAAATCATATGGCACAAACATAGTTGAATTCAAATTCCACTCAAATCAACAATCGTTGCAATGCAAACCAAACAAACAATGAGAGCGAATAAGATTCAGAGCGAGAGCGGGGGAGAGAGAGAGAGACATGGAGAGGGAGAAATGTACTCACAACGAAAATGAAAATCACAATGAACGGTGCATGTGAGAGACACAGCAGCTAAATGCATTAAAAGCACTCAGTTGACACGTTCAATAAGATTGCATTGCGCACATTAATTGTCATTAATCGCATCACATTCATAAGTAGAAATAACGGCGACAAGCGCAGGGACAAATGTCTTGTAATTGGAGTGCATCGACTAGTTAATGCTCTACAGCTAATAATAAGCTTTTAAATTTTAATAATAACTAGTAATAATACAAACTTGCTTTATAAAATGTTTTGCTTTTATAATAAGTAACACAAAAATAATAAGGCTATGTTAAGGGTACGACGGATATGAAGATAGAGAGAGAGAGAGAGAGAGAGATATAAACAAAATTTAGGCATAAAATACAGAAACATTGAAACAGCACATTATTTTTAGCTGTGATATTTATATTTCTATCAACTATTTTCAGTTCTGCTATCAGTTGTGTATCTGCATTATAATATTTAATAAAAATAATACAACCTCTCAATTCAGTCCTGTTTTTTTTTAGATGTCAAATTCCTGCGAAACATTTAAGAATCTAATAAGCATAGATACAGACACGAGCAGCACACAAAAACCAATAAAATTGTGCGTGACAGTTCTTTATATAAATATAAATATATATATATGTGTGTGTGTATATATAAATATGTATATATATTCTATAAAACCGCATTCCGCATTTGGCATTGATAATGAAATTAAACCACACGCATGAAAATACATGCATATATTACGTATGCGCAACTTTTGAGCCGTCGCAAGTCTGAGATCGATGTGAATTCGACTCTAAGTCCTTGGAAATGCGTTACACATGCACGCACTCCCACAAATAGAATGCATACCAATGTGTTTTGCGAATTTATTTACATACATATATATATATATATATATATATATATATATAAGTCCCGTTTTGTGCGTCATTAAAATGTATGGTTTTCCGCCCCGTTCATCATGGCAGTCAAACCACAGAATTACTAATGGGATTTGCGCAGTTAAATACAATTCAAAAGCGAAAAAATGAACAAATGAAATATTCAGGAAACGCTGCTTCTTATTCCTGTTGTGATATGACAAAATTATAATCTTCAAACGTTTTTAAGGGATGTTGGCAAGCACACATATGTATAAATATAATTTAAAGGATATGCTATTGCTTGCTGGTTCTTTAATCATTTACACAACTACTTGACCATTCTTAAAAGTTCTAAGGCAAAAAATAACAAGTTTAATTATCAAATGCCACAGAACCGTAACATAATCAATTAAAGGTGGTTAGTTGTATTTGCGGCTCACAAAGGTTGCACTTCAAACATTTATCCGTTTGGCTTAAGGGCAAATGCCAAAGATATGCAAGGCTAGCAAGTGCTAGTAGCAGGCCAAACAATCGCATGCAATGATTTCGAGGACCAGGCCCAGACCCAGGTCGAGCCATAACGACAGCAATAAACCCAAACGAGCACCTCATTTCGAGCAGACAGCTCTGAAGAAGGAAAGTCAAGGGTCAATTGACAAATGCTTTAACAGCGTTGTGCAAAAAACAAAGAAGGCACGAATGTGAGTGTGTGTGTGTGTGTGTGTGGCAAGGCCAACATGTTAAAGTCCTGATGTGAGCGCACGGCGTTGAGGTCGAGAAGCCAAAATTTGTTCGCAGCCCCAAGGGAACAACTAAATGAACAAACGGCTCGTGATGCAAAAAAAAAAAAAAGAGATTCCACTTTATGGCGTGGGTAAGCAAAACTTCGACGGCAAAAATACACAGATGCTGACAGATACATGTGTATATGGAAAAAGTTAGGCACATGTACCGCAAGTTAACAGCAGTTACAGCACACACGCAAAAACAAATTTGATTAGCATATTAAGTATATGCAAAGGGAACTTCAATTCCTTTTGCACAGTGTATTTCTACATAAAAGTGAAAACAAAAAGGGAAAGCCAGAAGAAAAAAAAAGATTGAATGTCTGCGTAAAAAGCGAAAAACAAATCAGTGTTGAATTATTTACAAATTTCGTTCTCTTTTTTTTAAATCTGGTCCCTTTTTCCATTGCCTTCTTTACACGAATTGTATTGAAGAAAATCAAAGTTGCCTAAAGCAAATCAGTTCAATATTAGTTGGGTTGACAAGTGCGCTTTTACCTATATCAATTGTTGGACGTGTAATTTGCGGAGAAAATCAAATAAAATGGAAAATACTATTTTTAAATTTAATTTAACATAACTATATTAATTAGTAGCTTATATTAAAATGAAAAACACCTAAATCTAAAGCTAGAGCTAAGTGGATAAGTTAGCTAAGCAAGAAATATATAAACATATCAGTTTGTGTTATGAAAACTACATAAAAATCTAAGAATTGCAATTTTTGTCTTAGCTTGTTTTGAATAAGCTGTTGTCTGCAGTTTCATCAAAACACAATTTTTCATAAAAGTCTAGACTTTATAAATATTTAAGTATTGTAAACAAAAGAAAAGGGTGAATAATTTCTATTAATTTCCTTGTTTTTAATGTATTCAAATAACAAAAAAATCGAAACAACTCCAACAACTTTAGAGTTAGATTACTAGGAATGTTAATAATAATATTATTATAAAATAGCTTGGGTTATAAGTGTTCTATAAATATTGTTGGTTATTTTATGAAATATTAGATAGAAGTAATCAGATATAAGACAAGCTAATCTAAGCACCTCGAAAGTGCGTTCTATGGGTTCTTAGGTGCGTTGGATACGCTAACTGTTATGAATTAATAAGCAGTGATTATTATGGTTAGAAATCAATTGGATCTATTAGAGTGTGGGAGAATGTGCAGCTTTAACATTAGTTGGGTTATCCAAGCAATGTTTATGTTTGTTTACTTTCGGTATACAGCAAAAGTAGACTAGCAACTTACGTGCGTGCAACGTTTAGTTCCAGTGATAGACAAGTTGTTATTATTGTTGTTGTTGTTGATGATGAATTTAGTGCTGCTTTTGTTTGTATTTTATGTAGTGACCTTGTCGATTGTTGGTTTCCCGGCAACAGCAACCACAATAACTTTGAGAGTTGAACCACAGTTTGATTGCTGCTTAACTTGGCTGAAAGTATAAAAGTGAAAAGAACTTATGAATTTAAATTCGAATTGCGCAATTTGCTAAAGAATTTGCAAATATGCAAACTGCGCCACAAACTTTAATTAACTTTACAAGTAAGGCAACAACAAATTGTAGTAAATGCGCAGTTTACAGTTTTTGAGAACAGGAAATGCAGCCAGGATATGGACGACACAACCACACCCACACCCATTCACACACAGGCGGCAAGCCCACCTGAAGCTGTTGCCGGTCCAAACGGAAATGCCACAAAAGCAAAATCAGCTATTTTGGTTGATGAGGTAAGAGTTTAACCTTGATTTAGGACTACGCTGAACCAACCCTATTTCTGAATACCAATAAATACTTCTCTTTCAAGTGTTTACGCACTTTAGATAAACATATATTTTATTATGGTGATATTCAAGTTTTGAAGGGCCAAGAACACTATTTATTGTGTACATGTCAAACAAATTGAAAACACCATTAAAACCCTCATCAAAGTTTTAATTACTGCTTCAAAAATAATTTAAAGAGCAGCCGCAACTCCTTCACAAAATTAATTATATGCGAAAAATACCCGTTCCAAACATGGTATGCTCAGCAAAATGGCCTGTAAGTCTTGTTATTTCTATGAAAGCTTAGTAAGCAGCTTATTTTTGAATATTTCTGCTGATGTTACGTAATATAAGAAATTGGATTAATAGCTAGATCGTTAAACGTACATTTGCTTAATTAGTTTTTTATATCTATTTGATTAACATCGAACGTAATTATAGAAGTTAATCTAAGCTGTTATTCATTCAGTTAATATTTCATATGCATATTTAAATTAAAGGTGTATAAAAATATTGGATGGAAAAATAACTATGTACACAGGCGACACGGTTGCTATTTTTAATTGTATTTATCATTCAGGTACCTGTGATAAATATGTATCAACTTTGACAGACTTAAAACATAAATACTCTGATTACAAGAGCCAAAAAATATTATTGAAATTCTTTATAAATAATTATAATATATAAAATAAGCACGTGTAGTAAAATTTACATTTAGTAACCACAGTTAAATGAAAAATGCCTACAGAGTATCATCAAGTCGTTGTATTTATTTTCCGTTTAATTTTTGTTGGCAACTTGACAGCAAACAAACTCAACCTGATATAAAAGTATGTCAATGTAGACGCTGTTGTCAGTACTACCTAGACCTTGTCATCTAGTAAATAAATGTGTAGGCAAATTGAATGCGGCTAAAAGGTAAATTAACCCTCAAAACACGGAACCTGTTGTCGTAAAGATATCGCGTTTGCTTCTTGTTTTCTTACTGAAGTTGTTTGGTGTCCAGATGGGTCAGGCTACTATGTAAAAGCACTCAGTCTCACACACACACACACAGGCATTCCAACACATGAACATGCAAATAAGCTCACACTTTCTCAGACTATATTATAATCAGCTGTGCAAAAAAAAAAGCTTGCTCAATTGAGTCGCTCTCCCACCCACGCAGACTGCGAAGAGCGAGGCCACCTGGTTCTCGCTCTTTCTCATTCACTCTCTCTCTCTACTGTCTCTCTTCCTAACAGCATGCACGTTGCTTGCTTGTTGCTGTTGGCCTTTAGCGGTTATTATTATGTATTTTATGTTGTTGTCTTGATAAGTTAAATTTGGAAAAAAACGTGTCGAACGGCGAACGCCTATGCTGTTTGCTGCTCGTGTTTATTTGTGTGTGTAAAATGCGTATGCTAGGGTTACAGAATTTGTAAGCGCACATGGGAGGCCTAGACTTGCAGCTGGATTTCCCTTATAAAAATAAACTGCTTATGCAGTTCTAATTGTAGACAGGTGCCTGCCTGCCCGGGGCTGTCTTGGCTTGCGCCACAATGAGCCGTGTGCTTTTGTATGAAGCTGAGCCAATAAACCACTTGCTGGTGACCTAATACAGGGCGTAATATTTTAGCCATGCTATATAGTATATTCGGAGCTTCCTTTTGACACCGACATCTTCCTTATGTGTGGCTATTTTTGTATTAATATTTATTCTAAATTGGCACATCCGCTGTCACTTTTCATTTCGTGTTAAATTGCAAAATTCTCTACACAATCCGTGGCAATTGTTGCTGTACAATTCAATTAACTTTCGCTTGCGGCAAGTCAACTTTGTAATATTATCATTTTTATTCATATTAATCAATTATTAACTTATACACTGATAAGGTTTCGACCCTGTTTCCCATACACCAGCACACACAATCGAATACACACATACACATATTTGCGCGCTTTTGTTTACAATTTTGATTGGTATTGTTTTTTGTACGTATGACTGAATTGACAAATATTCATTTTTACACACCTTGTGCTGCAGAAAAGAAGAAGAAAGGAGAATTCCTGTTTCGCGCACCACTTTTTCGTGTACACAAAAATTCTGCTGAGCTTTATGTTTTTTTTCAATATTCTGCGAATAAAACTTCACACACAATAAAAAGTGTCGCAAATTGCGCACAAAATCCGAACCGTTTCAGTGGAACGCAGAACTCCAACTAAAATATGGAATTTTAAATGCTAAAATGTAATGCTACACTTGAAGCACAACGGGAGAGAGAATAAAAGAGAATAAAAGCTGCGCAGAGAGCAGCATAAGCAATTCACGACTATCGAATTATACGAGAATAGGTGAAAATGAATTGACAACTCGAAGTTAGAACATATTCTATTATTAGTAACCACATTTTAAAATATGATTTATTAACTTTTGCAATTTTATGAAATATTCTAATAATGACTAACTGATAACTTATGAACTTTTATTTCTTGTTGATTTTTCTTATTTAATTTAAGAACTTTTCTGGTTTCGCGCTAACATATTCCAAGATCCTCAAGCCGGCTGTACCGATAAACTGTCTCGATATATCGATTCAACCGCTGTTAACCTTCGTGGTTAACATTTGTTTACCATTTAATCAAACCAGTTTTTAAATTATTTATATTATCATTTTAAAAATTGCAAATAACTATCTTCGTATAGAATTTTACTTTTTGGAGCTCATTATATAATCCATAGCTGCTGTTTTCCAAGCACACATTTTTTTTGCCTGTTTAATAACATAAATGACATTTTATTCAAATATAAGGAACTCGGTTAAGTGCGGAGCAATAATGTTAAATATGCAATGTTTGAGAGCAACTGGCTTTAATTGTTCAGCTTTTAAAACTGTTACTGTTTAAATAAACTTCTTAAGATCTGCTTGTCAATAATGTAATATTCTTTAAGTCCAATAATGAAAAAAAAAAGAAACGAGACAATTATGATTTGTATTATTTAATAATTTTTATTTATAGTACCTCACTTTAAAAATTACGTTATACCAATATTACATTAAATGTTTGCTGTTTAAACTGCCTTCCAATTGCCATATACATACATCAAACTACAAATATTCGCATGCCTTAGGACATTTGCGTTATTATATTATTAATATTTAGGTCTGTATGGTTCCGTCTGGGCTAACATTTAAGTTTATAATCGATATTTTCCGTATATGCATACTTGATAATCCGAAATGTGCTATAATATTGTGTGGCAAATGATTACACTTACACACTTAATAAGCTTATACAATGCATATGTATAATTTCTGTTTTTCAGTTTTTCTGTTTTTTGTTTTTAATGTTTTTGATAGATTTCATATTGATACATATAGTTTATATGTACTATGTGATCTGATCTGACTTTAATTCTCAGTTATCTTTCGCATTCGTTTCTTCAATTTATTTTTTAATTGTTCTTGCGACAATCTTAACAATGTTATTATGATATATGTATTTTTCTTGTTTTTTTTTTTTTGTGTTTTTAATTGATTTCTTTAACTCTTATAGACTTTAATTCATATGCTGGTCACTTGTCCATCGAAGTGTTAATTATTTTTTACAGTGATATACAGTTTTTGCCTAGTTTGTATAGAAAACAAACAAAATATATTTCTATAAATATATATGTAAATACACATTCTCATATATATTAATACATACATTTATATATGTGAATAAGTGAAGGATAGCAACTAAAAATAATAGGAATTAAATTATATTGAGTTAAGGTAAGCATATTGCATTTCAGTTCTACGGTATGTAAACACACTATATGGTTTAAATTATGCATTAAATAAATTAGGCGCAATAAGTGCAAACATTTTGAATTTATTTTTTAACTCTCTTCAGTAATTAATGTCTATAACCTAAATAATAATGTAATGTATATGTACAAAGTTTTTCAAAAAAGTTTCCTGTTTTTTCTTACGTTTTTTTTTGTTTATCTCCTTGAAACCAAAACTTGAAGTAGCTTCAAATATATATATGTATGTGGTGTAAGTGTGTGTGTGTGTGTGTGTGTTTGAGAGTGTGATCGGTGTTTACTGCACTCGTTCTATATACTAATGGAAGCTATACAGAGTTTATATAAATTTCTTATTTTTTTTTTTCTTTTGTCATTTTAAAATCATATAATTTTTTTTTACATTTATTAAATATTTACGATTTGTTTTCAATGTTCCTTTGATTTTCTTACATTTCTTCTTTCATAGTTTGTCTAACCCCTAACTGAGATATATATTTATGTTTATTTATATGTATGCAAAATAAAACTATTTCATGGTCTTCTATATGTTTTTAGGGGATGAGAAATGGTGGTTAGGACTTTATTTGTATAGTTGACACGCTACACTAGCAAAAATTTTACATTATTTTCTAAATACGTGAGTGAGTGTATGTGTTTATAATAGTTTACTTTCTGCTTATAAATGTGGTTTCTATTTAGACATTGTTTTGTTTTTTTTTTCTCATTTTTTTTTTGTTTTGTTTTTTTTTTTAACATATTAACAGCATTTTGAAACTTTTTACAACGTTTGTTTCTTTTATCAAAAATACATTTAATTTCATTTGTTTATCTTCAATTTTCTTCAATTATACAATTTTGCATTTGCTACAGTTTGTTTGCTTCACGCTTTTCTTTCTACAAATTCAATGTTTTTTTTTTGTTTTTTTTTGTTATTTTTGTGATTTGTTTTAAGTTTTTTTTACATGCTAATGAGTTTAATTGCTACGACCTTGATGATTTTGGTTTAATTCTATATTATATTATTAAGGTATTTTCTCTTTCTATTCTAATCAAAATTATAAAGCATTTTTCATATATACATACATATATATATATACACATATATATATTACATACATGTATATAAACTTTACATGCATGTGTGTGTGTGTGGGTGTGTGTGTGTGGGTGTGTGTGTGTGTGTGTGTGTGTGTTGCCGCTATTGTTCTTGCAGTTGTTGCTTTTACAGTTGTGGGCGCATTTTCAGTCTCACACTTAACTAATTAAAAACAGAACAAAATAAATCTGAATTCTGCTACAAAATGTTCACTTTTACTTAAATTTATGTAATGTTTATGTTTCGATCAAAGAAATTATGTATATATATATATATATATATATATATATATGAAGAAACATACGTCTTTGAATAATTAACAAACTTCTGCTGCTCCTTTCATTTCGAGTTAGGTTGAAAACTATGTTTAGTGTTTAGTGTAGATAAAGCATATTTCATATACAATTAACATTTAAAGATTATTATTTACATTTGATACACATCTCAAATTGTGTAATTAATGCTCCAAATTTGAATTAATTTCTTTAAATTTTGATTGTTTTTCTTCTTTTTAATTTTTGCTTCGTAAAATTGAACGCTCCTTCCTCTGTCGCCGCGCTCCTTTCTCTTCTCTGCAGGTTCTGTGAGCCTTCTCAAGTTGGCTTTGACATTAACAAATGAAATTGTTTTAGCCTGCGCTTCCAATGCTTCGAGTTGAAGCGAAATTTGATGACGGCGACGGCGGCGGCGGTGGCTTCTTCTGTGGAGTTGGTGGTGCTGCAGTCGATGGTGTGTTCGGCTCCGTCGGCGCTTTCTCAACGCTTCTGCTTGGACGCTTTCTTGCGTTTGCTGGTGCCAGCTGTGGACGGTGGCATTGCTGCTGCTGCTGCTGCGGATGCTGTTGCTGCTCCGCTGGCCAGTCCCGCAATATTGGCAAAGGGTGTTGCTGTTACTATTGTTGTGGTCGCTGCAGTGTTGCTGTTGTTGTTGTTGTTGTTGCCGCTACTATTGCTGCCGCCGCCGCCGCCTAACATTGCCGCAGCATGCAGTGATTCTCAACTGCGCTCGGGCGTGCCGTGATGCTGATAGATCTGCTGAAGCTGCTGTTGCTGGCTATGCACCACTTGGCTGCTTGATGTGACCACATCCTGTTGCTGTTGCATGTGCTGCTGCTGTTGCTGCTGCTGCTGCTGTTGTTGCTGTTGATGGTGCGCCTGGTGTGGCGACTGTTGTTGCATGTGCACCACATGCTGTTGCATATGCTGCGGCGTCGGCGGACCCTGCTGCGAACTGTGATGCTGCGGCGTACTATGATGCAGTGGCGTCGGCGGATGTGGCGACGGACTGTACGGAAACTGTTGCTGCAACATATGCAACTTTGCATAAATAAATTTTGTTGTTGGTTAGTCAAAATTGGCAGTGGTGTCGGTGTCGTGGGTGGGTGGGTGTATGTTGGTGTTGGTGTTGGTGTTGTGGCAAGAAATGATGCAAAAACACAAACAGAAATAAACATATATACATTTTTTATGAGATCAGTGATATATATCTTATTATTGGGCATAATCAAAGAATGTCATAAATCCAAATTTTTTTGATTATTGTTTAATATTTAATTTTAATTTTATTTAATAAAGACTTGTCGGATCCATAAAGTATATATATTTTTGATCTGAAATGAGTCGATATAGCCTTGTTTCTCTGTCAGAACTATAAGCGGAACTCGCTCAGCTTTAGAGCAATCTATATTTTTGCTAAAGTTATGACATAGGTCGAAGTTGACCGGATCTGATTCTTACATCTTTTATAGCTGCCATAGGTTAAATCAGTTGAGTTTTAAGTAAAAGATAATTTAACACTTATCATGACGAAAAAGAAACGCTGAAGATTTGAAAGATTATCCTTGTACAAAGAAATTCAATTTCTAAAATCTAAACTGTCCTTTTTTTACAATTTTAATGCATATTTAAATATTAGCTGATGATGAAAGATGAAACTGAGTTTAATTTCAGTTGTTTTAATCTTTACAAGTCTGTCTAAAAAGACAAAAATATGCCCAAATTTGAGTTTATTTAAAGTTATATCAAAGAAGTATTTGGAAATTTATTTACTAGGAATATCTGGAATGCAACATAAAATTATGATTAATCCTCAAGCAGATTTTAGACAATAAATTTAAATTTTCCGACTATAACCAATTGTTGGTCTAACAATAAAAATCGTTACTCAATGTTTTTATGTGTGTTTTGTGTTTATGTTATTTTTTTGGTTGCTAGTTGGATTTGTTTTTATTAACGTACCGAATTCTCCTGACTATGCTCGATAATCTCAATGCTGCCGGTCGTGTTGCCCGAGGTGTTGTTCAGCGAGACGCCACTGGTATTGGCCACCACATCGTACTTGCCACGCTTGAATCGTCCGTAGAGCGAACTGTAGGGCAGGTTGTAGTGTATGGCCGCCTGGTTGATGGACATTTGACCAACGCTGCAGCACAAAAAATGTACATTAGATTTATGATTGAATTGAATTGGAATTTAAATTTGACCAGCCATTCGCTAGTTGGCCAATTTGCATACATACCGCACTGAGTTCAATGCCTCGTTCATGGCATCCTCAGACCAGGGCGTTGGATTCGAACGCGATAGTTCGATGCCCTCCCGTTTGCAGCGTCCATAAAGAGTTCCTTTGGCATTAAGAATTGTACATGAATTAGCAACAAATGGGGAGTAAAAGCAAAAATACTTGTTTTTCCCTCCTTTTTTGGGAATGTGGATAATGGACAAATTTAAATATATAGCATAAAGGGAGACAAAGTCGTAAAGTTAACGAGTAATAAATACCACTTGCGAGTACAAACAACATTTGAATATTTAGCGAATGAGTTGCGAATAAAATCCAAGGAGTCAAATACTTTATACGAAAGATGAGAAGAGAATATTTTACTTATAGCGAATAGAAAACTACATGCAACGAGCAACATGTGGAAGTAATAAACCTACTCATTTGTTCAGCATCAAAAGCAAATGCAGAGGTAACGAGTGAGGAGGAGAGGAATAACGAATTACAAGTAACGAGTACAAGCAAACGAGTAAAGAGTAACGAGTACGAGCAAACGAGTAAAGAGTAACGAGCAAATGCCAACTAGTAACAAACGAGTTACAAACGACAAAATGTAGTTGCGAGTGACGCTTCGAGACCAACGAGTAACGAGTAACGAGTGGCAACATCAGCAACAGATCAGCATCAACAGTTTGCTGTGCATCAACGGGTACTGTTTGAACTCACCTGTCGGTATGCCAAATTCGGCACTTGCTTTTTGCACAGAAGTGTTGCCGGCGCGTATCGCCTCCAATGCACGCTCCAAATCCTCGGGTGTCCACGTGGTTGGTGCGGCATTGAATGGCGCCGCCAGCCGTATGCCCTCGCGACGCGCAATCTTGTAGAGCGTCGATGAGGGTATACCAAACGCTTTCGATGCTTTATTCGCCGATATTTGACCCGAACGCAATGCCTCCAAGGCATTCTGTAGGGCATCCTCGTTCCACGATTTGGTGCCGCCCTCCTTCTTAGGCGTTTCGATGCCCAGACGATGTGCTCGCTGCCATAAGGTCGTTGATGGTATGCCATAAATGGCAGATGCTTTCGTCAGGCTCATGTTTTGATTCTTTAATGCATCTAAAGCTGAATTCATATCATCTTGTGTCCAAGCTTTGGGACCATTAAACTGACCTTTCTCGCCAGCACCACCACCACCACCAATGCCGCCACCACCACCACCACCACCACCAACACCACCGACGCTGGGCCCGCAAACGCTGCCACCCAGTCCGCCGTGCTGCTGATCCAAATTCGTATAATGCGGCTCATTCTGATCGTGCGGCGAACCGTTGGCGATCATCATTGAGTCCTCGCTCGTATCCGAGTTGTACATGTCTGCAACATCAAATAAATATGGTTAGTGGCACGTTCAAAAGATCGTTTAAAATGCAATCAACTTACCCATATGCCCGGTGGACATCATATTGACAATCTCTGGCGTTATAATCATGCCCGGCTCATTCTTAATCTGGCTCGGATCAATCTCCATGACAGTGGCGCCGCTAATTTCCGTATGCGTGGCATGCGCTGCATGCTGTGCGGCATGCACCGCTGCCTGCTGCTGCTGCTGTTGGTGTTGCTGCTGCTGTTGTTGCTGCTGTTGCTGTTGCTGCTGCTGCTGACTCTGAGCCAACAATTGCTGAGCGTGCAACTGATGATGATGATGTGCATGTTGCTGCTGCTGTTGTTGCTGCTGCTGCTGTTGCTGTTGTTGTTGTTGCTGTTGTTGCTGCTGCTGCTGTTGCGCTTGCACATGGGCCAAGTGTTTGGCCTCAATCACCTCGCTTTTGATATGCTGCACCAGATTCGAGTTGCTCTCGTCGCCAGTTGAATGATGATGCGCTATTGAGTGCATGGGAGATTGATCGAGCCGATGGATTTGCTGAGCCAAATGATTGTCAATGTCGAGCGGTTCGGTGGGATCTGCAAGCAAATAGAAATTATACGTTTTTTTTAGTTAGAAAACATCACAGGGAAAGCTACTCCATATATATTAAAAATATAACTATTATAATTATTATTAAATTGAGTTCTTGCGATCTATTTGATCTATTATAAACTATAATATAACTATTATAAACAAAGACGTATAATTTCCAAGACGTATAGCCAAGTTTTTACTGCAGTAAACGCTTGACCAGCAAATATATATAAAATTATTTGATTCTTCCAAGAATCATCTACTTTTCACTTTTGAGGACTAACATTAAAAATCTATTAAAATAATTTTATATAAACTGTGCCTGATGTGTAGGAAAATGCTTTCCAAATTTATTTGGCTCTTTTAGTCTTTGGGTTCCGCTTGTTTAGACAGATAATTAACGACTAAATAAACTAAAGTATAAACAAATCGACTCGGCTTTTGATCAAGAATTATTATATCGAAAAACGTGATATTTTCCGTCTTTTAAAATCCTCTGCAAAATTTCATTATTATTTTTATCACATTTATAATGAGTTTTGGGCGTAATAAAAAATAATTGCCATTCAAAATAAAGCACATATAAATTAATTGCTATCTTTGATCTATAAAAAGTATTTATGTAGACTCTAAGTAAGTAAATTTGTAATTATATTAATTGGTTTTTTTAATAATAAAAATTACTAAAAAAAAAAAAAAAAAAAAAAAAATAATAAACTGCCGGCGATTTAATTTGGATTAATTGGCAATAAATCGTGTTACTGAATATTCCAAGTTATAATAAAAAACGTCAAACGTCAAAGCATGCATAAAAATACTTAAATTAATATAATTTTCCATCATTATTTTAGTAATATAATTTTTGAATAATTATTTTTAATTTAAGTATTTTAATGTGATATTTATTTGGTATATATAAAAATATATATGTAAATAATGGAAGTCTACCACTACCGAAACTCACTTGATAGATCGCGTGTATCTGTGCTGGGGTTGCACGAGAGATCGACATGTTCCGTAACGGTGACTGGTGTGGCTGATGGTGCTGGTGGTTCCGGTGTAAAGTCCAGAAAGCCCATGGGCACGCCCAACAGGCCGCCGTTCTGCAATTGCCACAAACGACAGAGAGAGTGGGGGAGTGAGGAGGAGGAGGAGGAGGAATTGAGAGAGAGAGTAGGGTATATTATATGTTAGATATATCACAATGATCATGATGATTATGATTATGTTGTTGATGATGATGATGTGCAGCAGCGGCAAATAGAAAGAGAGACAAACTCACTGACACACCACAAGAGTTGTGTGTTCGTATGTGTTTGTGTGTTTATGTGTGTGTGTGTGAGTGTGTATGTGTATATGTGAGTGTAAGTGAGTTTGTGTGTGAGAGAGAGAGAGAGAGACACAGCGACACAGTGCTTGGGATTCGCTGTGGCGACACTTACCATGCCCATGCCTAAACTAGTCATATTTTTATCTTTTCCGTCGCGCGCTACTACAATTTGTGTCACAATCGCCTGGCTGCTCACGCCCGCTGCATTATTCGATGTGGACGAGTTGGATGCCGGCGAGGCCACCGATTGCTCTGTCTTGCAAATCTTTTGCGGCTTATTATCGCTATCGGAGTCGTCGCCAGCGGATCCAACCGGTATATAATTGCCGTCTGCCGTCTGCTGTAGACTCACAATCGATGTTTGATTCTGTCCCTGGATGAGTATCGTTTGTGGATGATGATGTTGTTGCTGCTGTTGTTGTTGATGTTGCTGCTGTTGTTGTTGGTTATGTTGCTGCTGCTGCTGATGGTGAGCCGGCTGTGGTTGTTGTACGACGGCGTTGCCACCCAGTTGTAAATCTGGCGATTTCGAGCGTTTTCGGACACGAGATTTACGCAACGTTGGCTGCAACTGTTGCTGCTGCTGCTGCTGCTGTTGCAACTGTTGCAGACTGCTACTGCTGCCGCTTGTATTGCTCAGCAGCTGTTGCCCAGCAGCGTTGGCCAATTGTATGCCACTGTTTGTTGCAAGCGTATGCTGTGTCAGCAAAGCACTGTTGACCAGCTGCTGTTGTTGCACCTGCTGCTGCTGATGCTCCTGCTGATGTTGCTGCTGCTGCTGCTGTTGCTGCTGTTGATGATGCTGCTGCTGCTGCTGTTCGATCGTGGGCGAGGGCGCACCGGGCACTATGCTCGCATTCACAATGTTGCCAACAACCGCCTGCTGTATGTTCTCCGATACGGTTATTGTCGCCAAAGCCGCGTCATTTAAGTCATCCGCATTCTCAGCCGGCTCACAAAGACCTTTGATTTTCAATTGTTCCGCGGTGCGCAGCAGACCCTGTAAAACAATCAAATGGATAACAGAGCAAATCAGTAATTGCCGATGATTATTCTTAAATAATTATTGAAATAAAAAGTTGGTCGTTTTACTTTTTAATTCTAATATAAAAAAAAGTCGGCTTAAATATAGCTTTTCTTGAAACTTTAGCTTATTTAATATGATATTTTATTTTTACATTTTATATAATAATTTTCATATTAATTTCTTCATTTTAAACCATTGAAATTTTATTCATTATTTAAGTATTTTCTCATTCTGTCTGATTCTATATCTCTATATCTATATCTATATCTATATCTATATCTATATCTATATCGATATATATATATATATCTTCCTCTATATTTTCAATACTATATTATTCAATTTGACAGTTATATGATGAAAATTTTATAGATATTCTATGCACCCATTTGAGGATGTTGCTCAGAAACAGACAGGTACAGGCAAAGACAAACAAACAGTTAGGGAAAAAAATGTTGGCCTGGAATAGTCATTGCTTGGACTGTGATTTCTCGTTTGGCATGGCCAACACAGGGCTGGGTCCAGGCTTTTTTCTGTTAGACCGAATGGACGCACCATTCTTCGCCTGCCTGCCTTCTTGGGGGCAGAACACCCACACCCCACATCCCACATCGCACATCTCACTGGCCACTGCCAGCTGCCCACACCCAGAGCCGTGCTCTGATGGCCACTGCAGTTGGCAGCCAGTCGCAGCAATTGGACAGGCCAATATTTACTTCAGAAGTTTTTCTTTTAAGCAGTGCGACTGAGATGCTTTTCTTTTCTTCTCGTTTTGTTTTCCTTCTTTTATAATTTTTGTATTTGCCGGTTGCTTTTTTTTTTGTTCCTTTTTAGCCAGCCTCAGAGCCGCGCACTCAACCCCAAGCACATTTAATTTTTTTTCTTCCGATGCTTCGCATTTTAAATTAAAAATACGGAAAAAAACACTTCGGCGCACACGCACAGCAAGCAAAGGCGGGGTCGAGTGGGTAGGTGGGGGCAGGTTGGAGTAGGGGTTGCTTGAGAGGGGTGAGAAAGGCTGAAAGAAGTAAAGAAAAAATTCTTATTACCGACCCCCTCCCCCACCACTGCGGTGTCCCTTGGCAGACGAAGAAACAAAAAAGAAATTAAGGCGAAAAATTGAGTAGGTTGAAAAATTTGTGTACCCCGTTTGCAGAACCGCCCCCCTTTTTGATCTTCCCACGCCCAGTTACCCAAGCACCCCCCACACACACCCCTTCTACCCCTTTTCAACCCCCTGACCCCATCTGACCAGTTGTCCAGTTGTCAGTTGCTGTGTGTGTGTTTTTTTTAACTGATGAAAAAAAACTTTTCTTCTTCGACACGACATAAATATCTGTATATATATATATATCTATATACATATATATATATATATACATATACAAGTGGGGGCGAAACCAAAGGGGAGCGAGTGGATAAGGGGCAAGGAGGCAGAACCTTCGAATAAATGGAAGAAATTTTGCTGGTTGTTGTTCTTGCTGTAGATGCAAATGGCTGGCGCCGGAAACGGAAGTACGGCGCATGGAAATGCGCGACGGTGTGTTGTGCAGGGAAAGGGGCACGCTAAGAGGAAGGGGAAACGAGTAAAGGATGCATGATTGCTTGGAAGGGTTGCAGGAGTAGGATGCCGCAGCCGTTTCGGCTCCTACTGCTGCTGCTGCTGCTGGGTTTGCGGTCGTAGCTGCCACTGCTTCTGCTGCTGCGGCTCATCAGCGCGTCGCCTTATTTATTTATTTAAGTTAACAAAAACACCAAAAAAAAAGTGCGGAAAATAAGACCGGGAATAAAAATGAAAATACATAACAAATTTACGCAACATTTTTTGCAGCTACTCGCACTTTTCTTGGCCCTTTTTTTACGTACCCCGCCGCTCGCCACTCGCCACTTGCCACTTGCCACTTTATTAAAAATAACAAGAAAACACACAGAAAAAAAAAAGTAGGGAAACAAATTATAAGAAATACGAACAAAACTTTTGGCAAGTCGAATTTAAAATATCCTAAAAGTCCAGCGTAAAACAAATAAACAAATGAAAAATGTATCGAATTTGAAATTATTAAAAAAAAAAATAATTGAATGGAAAATTCATTTTAAATATTAAAAAAAATGTGAAATGGTTTTTATAATTATAAAAATATGAAAAGGTATTTTTTTTGACAGCTAACAAATTTAAAAGCAGTTTAAGTCTCACAACTATTAACTTCCTTTCATAGTTAAACATTTATAATTGATATTTACAATTATTTATATACATTTCAACTTAAACATTTATATTTTCATTTGCTTACAAAACTCATACAAAACTCTTGCTCAATTTAAGAGCATCAGCAAACAGAAGAGCGAAAAAGAGTTCGGCGCACGAAATTTAAATAAATTTGCGGATCTCTGAAAACAGAAGGGCGGGAGGAGGGTAAAAGATGCTTGAGTATTGCTAGGTGGGTGGTTTGGTTTGGTTTGGGATGGCTAGAAGAAAGGCCTGGCCAGTTTCTTGGCACATTTCTTTTTACTTTTCTCGTTAGTCTTGTCTTGTTGTTGTTCTTGTTGTTGTTGTTGTTTCAACTTGTTCAGCATTTCTTGTTTTTAATTACGTTGCCGACGTCAACGTCGGCGCTGGAAGCTCTAATGGCCAAAGCCGATGCAAAGGAAAGCGTTTTTTTTTCGCTTCCCCATTTTTAACTGAAACTTGGACTTGGGTTTATGTACAAAATATACAAAAAAAAAAAAAAAGGTTGCAAAGAAATCTTTAAAAAAAAAAAAGAAGGAGAACAGCAAACAAAAAAACTGTTACAAATGGTAGTTGCCAACCAACCCCTTAACAAAAAAAAAAATAATAAAAAAAATATAGAGATGAAAAGAAAAATCAGTGCACAGGCCACGCCCACAGACAGCCTCGTGTCCGGGCTTCGATTATCAGAGCGAAGACTGAGTTCCAATTAAAAAAATCTGCATGTGACCAAAGTCAAATCAAAGCGTTCGTTCGGTTTAAGCTTCGACAGATGAGAAATGTCAAAGAGAGATAGAAAGAGAGAGAGGGAGAGCGAGTCAGATAGTGCGAGGGTTGGGGGGGGATTGAGAAGACCAAGGAGTTGGTTGCCACAAATCTCCATTGAAATTCTAACGCAATTAGTGCATGAAAATGAAGCGTCAACGCTGCGTATGAGTGATATATGGCTCAAATGGCACACAATGGCCAAGCCAAAGCAGAAACAAGTCAAAGTCCAACAACAACTACAACAATAAATACCCCTACAAATTCTAGCGAGGACCAGCACACAAAGCCAAGCCACACACAGGAATCGAGCACACACATAATTGAAAACTGAGTGCGGAGCACAGCTGACAGCAGAAACAAAAGCCAAAAAAACACAGTAGCCAAGAGAGCAGCAACCAGCAGCACATAAAAAATGATAGCAAACTGTTTGATGGAGGGGGGAAAGTGCAGCTTTGCCGGATATAGAAATTGTCAAGATTTGACCAAAGGCTATAAACGATCCAAGCCATAAATGAAGCCAGTAAGCTCGAAACTGCTGCTCAAATACTAACCAAACCCAAAAAGTTCAAAAGTAATCGGAAAATCTATTCAAAACTAAGTATAACTTGGAGACAAAAAAAAAGGAACTAAAGAAAATATTATAAATAATTTATAATCATTGTTAAACATTAATAAACTCTATATTTTAAATGCAAAATAGAAAAAGGAAGGTGTCCAAATGCCCACGGCAAAATGGTTTTGTATTTAACAATCTTTGCAAGGTTTCAAATATTAGAAGTGCAATTTTACACATAAACCTAAAAATTTGGAATTAATCGCCTGTCATTTAATATTAATGACCTAGCAACATCTAATGCCAATTTTAACAGATTGCTAACAAATGATAAAACTGTTTAAAACAGACTTCGAGTTACATAATAATAATTTAAATATCAGCCTGTCCTACAAAGCAGCAAAATTCAAAACCAACTCATTTCAAATGGCAGCCACTTTCATAAGCAAAGGAAATTCGCATGAGGACACTCGAGCCATGATCAGGAATATATTTATAATTGTTACATCCGTAGATATACAAGCTTTTAATTAGTGCAGCACACAAAGAAAAAATAACTGTCTTGAACAAAGGACAAAACTGTACACTTAAAATCAATAATTACCAGTGTAACTAAATACAATTAAAAAAAATAACGGAACAAAAAAAAATAAGTTGAGAAAATCGTGGGCTGACAAATGAGAAAAAAGGAAGACAAAAAAATGTAAAACAAAAAAGCGTGGTACAGAAAAAACAATAAAAAAAAACAACAAATATATAGTTAAAAGCGCTTACTTACAGCCCAGTTGGCAAATGGGCAGCGGCTGTGGTAAAAGATAGTGAGGGAGGGAGGGGGCTGTAGCGAAGAGGGGGGGTTAACAAACGGTTGTATAGATAAGTATGAGCAGCAAGAGGTTCCTAGGAAGCCTGCCCAAGCGCAGCCCTATCAGAGACAATGGCCACATTCAAGGGTTTAAAATTTCAACATTTGCATCCATGCCAGAGAGGAAGAGCAATAGAGATGGCACACACAGGGTGGGTGGGGCACAACATGAAGCACACCGTAATTTCATTTCATTTCATTTAGCATTTTTTCTTATTTAGGTTTCTCTTCATTTTGCTCTTGCTCCTCCTTTGGTGTTCTAAAGTTGCGTGCATTTGTCATTTATGCTTCACTTTTTTTTTATCAAGCGAATTTCTGCGTTTTGTTTCTGTCCATTGATGCTGATTTTGTAGCAAATTACAAGGCATCAATACTGAAATTCAAGAACATGTCGCATTTCTTTTTTTTTTTCTTTTACCCCCCGCAGCATTGAGTTTCGGGTGGCTTGAGGGGTTGCTTGGTGTTCTTGGCTTTTGAATTGGATGTTTCGTGGGAGGGGGGGTTTTGTCATACGGCAAAATAATTGCATGAAAATGAGCTGTGTTTTGTGGGGAGAATTCGCTTTTCACTTAAATTACTCAAATTCACATATAATTTTTTTTTTTGCTTTGACAGTTGGGCGGGTTTGTGGGCGTGGCATCTGTGAAATCTTGTCCAAATTTGCATATTCACCAAGTTGAGGCTTATCAGATGGCGTTCATTAGTCTATTAGCATATTTTCTATTATAAAATATTACAAATATTTAAAAAAAAAATTCTGCTATTGAAAGTAATTTATTTCATTTAATAATAGGGAATGAGTAATTATGAAAAAGTATTTTGTTATTTTGATATTTTATCAGTTTTAGCTCAAAACCTCTTTTGCTCTGTCAGATAATTAAGCGAACAGTCATAAATTATTAAATCAGAAAATATTCCATGACAAGTGGCTTTTACGTATTTTATATTTTCCTTATTGGTTAATAGCTAGTTCTTAAAATATATTGTTATCTGTTATTAGCCTTATGAATGGCATGAGTATTGCTCCTAAATCAAATCAATATTGGAGAATAAAATGCTCATGCTGAGACCCAAAAACATCACTAATTTTGCTAATTCTGCAAGTATATAAAAAAACTAACACTCAAAAGTTGAACTTTCAAAAACCAATAAAAAATCTCATAATTTTTTACGACCAAATCATAAGGCAATTATGCGAATTTTGTTGTTTAATTGCTGATGTTGTTGTTGTTATTGAAGTTGTCGATATATTTACCTGTAACGAGACAGAAAAGAGAAAATTTGCAAATTAGTTAAAAATGTATAATTAATTTAAGACAATCCACAGCGGCTTCAGTGCCGTCGGTATATATATATATATATATATATGTATGTGTGTGTATATAATAAGAGTGTGTTTGTGTGTGTTAGTGCGCGTGTGTGTTTAAAGAATTCCAGGGGTGCTGCACGGTGTAAACTTTTGAAGCTATTTCGAAAGCGGAACCAAACCAGTTGCTCAGCAGATCGCAATGGCGCATCAACAACACTAACACCAACACCAACATGTGAGAGCGACAAAGCTCGCACATAACTAAAACAGTTGAGTAAGTGAGTGAATGAGTGACAGAGAGAGAGAGAATTAAAAAGAGAGCGCAACGCAAATCATTTCAATTGTAAAAAGCACAGAAACACGAACGAAATCAATCCTAATGACAAAACGGAAATTGTAGCAATTGAAAGCATTTACTTATATATATATATTTATATATATATGTGTGTATGTGTGTGTGCTGTTAGCCTGGGAAAATGCGATGGTCAACGTTAATTAAATTAAAGCCAAATGCGCACACAACAGCTTAGAACACCCCCCGCACAGCAACTGAGGCAGATAAAGAGCGACATTTCCAGGAAAACTATTGCAAAAAAAAAAAAACGAAATACAGCCACAACAATATCAACCCACACACACAGAAACGGCTAGCGAGCGTGCAAGTAAAATTACGGAATTGCTCAAGTGTCGAATTGAGAATTACACGCGAGCCGAATTTACCATTGCTAAACAAAAGAGTGGTGAGCAAAGAGTGGAAAGCTTTTAAACAGCGGGTGCTTTATGCGACAAAGAGAGAGAAGACTCTGCTTCAAATAAACTAATGCCAATTTGACTGTCCTAGCAAAATATACCAAAGAAGAAGAAAAAGAAGCAGCAGTTGTCGATGATGGTGACGCCGACGTGTTCGCTGCTAACAGCACAGAAAGTTTATTGAACTTTTTCAAACTTTATAATGTGCTTGTTTTGTTGTTGAAAGGTGTACAAAACTACTAACGCATATTAATGGGCTTTGCACGAGTGTGTGTGTACATGTGCTGCTTGAAAAAATTAACAGCGACGGCAGCTGCAAAAAGAACTGACGACTGAACAAATTGAAAGGCTTTAAAACTCAATGAGTTGAATAATAATACACACACACATGCAGGCTTACAGTGAGTATCCAACTGTTGAAAGAGCATGTAACTACCAATGTAAACAATAAAATCAGTGTGAAGGAGAGGCAAAAACAAAGTAACGCCAACAAACGACCTTCAATCATAAAAAATAAGAAGCAATAAAAACATTAGCACACAAAAGCAGAAGCAACAGCAGCAGCAGTTATAAAGAAAGTCAAACGAACAAAAATGTTGGCGAAATATACATTGGCACACACACACACACATATATATATATATATATACACATATAAAAAGTAAAAAACGCAATTTTAGATTGAAAGCGGCCGGTACACACACACACACATGCACCCATGCACGCAGCAATAAGTGAAATTGTATGAATGAATCAAGTGGCGTCGATGTATGTATGTGTGGGACAGCGTTACGCAAACAAAAGCGCTACGTAAAACGTAAACGTAAAACGCGACTTTTGATATTGAGAGAAATGTTCAAACAGAACAAAAAAGCATAAAATTGATAGGCAGCGATACTACAGAGACAGAGTAAACAAAATAAATATTAAAAAAAAAAACGGGAAAAAACGCAAAGGAGAACACTTGCCGGCACAGAAAATGCGGCACAAAGCGCAGCGTACGTTAAACGAGACGACCAAAACAAAAAGCGAGGCTATGAAAAATATATAAAAAGCAACACAAAAAAAATAATCATAAAAAATGCTCAACGTCAAACACACATACGCAGGCAACCGGCAGAAGGCAAATACATAAAGAAAACAAAAAAAGTAAAAGTTGAATTTTTCCAAAGAAACTGCGGAGCAAAACACAGAATAACGCGAAAAATAATAATAATAAAATACAAGCAAAGCGACAACGTCGACAAAACAAATAACGTGTGGGAAGCGCATGCGAGAAGAAGATGAGATAAAGACGCAAGAAGTGAGCGGGCCGAATGGGGGAATGGGGAAATGAGTAGGAGGAGAGAGGCGAAAGGCGACAACAGCAAGCAGCCATAACAACTACGCGCCAGACAAGCAGACGCAGCAGCAGCACACAAGGCGTGGCGTATAAAGCTTTAAAAAGCAAGCCATTTTTATAGCCTTGTCTACGAGCAAAAGAAAATATAGAAAACGATGGCACACACACACACAAGCACAGGCACACGTAAGACGCTGCTTTCTTAGACAGGCAGGCATGCCAAGGAACAAGATGAGTGAGGGGTTAATGGGGTTTCCCAGCGCAAAAGAGAACAGACAACATGTTGGGAGTCAAACACCAGCAGCAGCTGAGCTGAGAAGTTGCACAAGTGCCGATTTAATTCACATACACACACAGTCGCAAATGTGAAACATCATGTAAGTATCAGCACAAATGTATGTTAAGCAGCTGTTAAATGGATAACAGCTGCTGCTACGCTGCTCCCACGTAGAATAACGGTGACGGGTCAAAAAAAAAACATAAAAATGTTACTGTTTTAATGTGAGCGAGGGTGCAAGCACGATAAACTCAACTAGGGTTCACTGTGAGCGAGGGAGTAGGAGTAGTGTAGGTAAAACAAAGCTTGGTGCCTAACTTGTTGATGCAATGATGGCGATACAGGAAATAAGCATCGAAACAGATGGCGATGCTTAACTTTTAAGCTAAATTCGAACTGCATACTTTTGACAAAATATGCAAGCAAATGTCAAAAGCTTTACTTGGGTATTTTGATAATTGACATTTAAATCTACAAACGTATGCAGTATTTTTCCCTGCTCGCTTTCATTTAAATTTCCCAAAAGTAAAAACAATTGAAATGAGTAATCAAACAAGAATTCGTTTGGCTGCCTGCCTGCATCAATTCAGTCATTCTCATAAACGCTTTCAGCGATTTCAAATGATTGCTTCAATTATGCAAAGCTTAAAATATGCAAAAGCTCAACAACAACAATGACACTTCCCAGCCAAACAAACACCCACAGGAAGTGGCGGCCATTCAGTCATTTGGTCATTTAGACAGGACAACGGATAGGCGACGGACACATGGCATTTTTATTGTGGAGCAGAGGAGAGGGAAGACCACGAGTTTGAATTGAAAACTTATAAAGAGAATTAAGCTCAATGTGAACTGTTGTCTGTCTGTATATCTGTATGTATGTGAGGAGGCGCTGAACTGAACTGAAATTGAACTCACACACACACATGCACATATATATCATGAATACACAAATTAAGAGACGCAGAGGGGCGAAGAAAGGGGACAAGCCAAGAGCGAACGCCAGTGCAGTCTGACTCACACAGACAAGCGATACACAGAAAGAGAGAGAGTGGGGAGAGGGACGAACAGACGAACGGACGGACGTCGAGGCAAATACAAATCGTGAGGCTTAATATGCATGGCTGGATAAATTGCTAGGCTGCCTGCGACGTCGCTGATTGAAGCAGCGTCGCAGGCCGAGGCCACTGCTGTTATTGAACATGCCAAAGGGGCGGCGACAGCAGCGACGGCAACGACGAGTCGAGTGAGTGACGCCGTCGCCGTCGCTGCTTGATTGGACTTGGACGAACCTCAAAACGTGCCATTTTCAAGCTGGCTCTGCCTGCCCGATGTTTGCGCATGTATTTGTGCTTAGCTGCGTGTGCGCGTGTGTGTTTGTTTGTGTGTAGTTGTTCTGTTTCTGGCTTCACTGGCAAAAAAAAGTTTTTGCACACACACACACATACACGCACAGAAAAGCCTTCGGTTAATTTGCCATTTTTATGGTTTCATGCTTTTGGAATTGCTCGCCACAGTCTAAATGGCATCCACCTATTCAGAAAACTCACAAAAGCTCCTGAATTAAATAAGTTCCATAAATCAAAAATTATCTAAGAAAACATACCATTTCAGGTTGAAAGTGAATAAAAAAAATATATAATCTACAGCAGAAATACCCTATATGCTTGATATAGCCAAGAAGTAGGCTAAAACAATGATAAGTCTAAAAAAAAATATCTAAAAAATATCTATATAGTAAAAGCCATTAAATATACCTGATGACAACAGAATGAGCAAATCAATCACTGATAAATAAATTACGCAAATTTAAAAAAAAAAAAAAAAACAAACAATTATGCTGAAAATAAATAACTGACTTGTACCTAAAATTCAATTCAGGCAAGAAAATCTCCCTTGGGCCAAGTCGAGGACCTCACAAACAGAATTCGATGAGCAAAACTGTGAGGCCCATTGGACACACACAACATATGTATGCAAAATACTTAACATTTATAAGAAGTTGGATAAAACAAAACAACAACTCAAATAACGAAAGCCGAAAGAAACAGCAACAACAACAACAACAATAATAATAACAACAGCCAAATCATCATCATTTATGCAGATTTTAAGGCACTGATATGGAAACGACAGTTTCTCGTGTGCTGTCGCATAAACTTTGTATGTACAGATGGACAGACATTTGTATGTATAAGTTGATATCGTATATATATATATATGTATACCTAAACTTAGATATGCATAAATTT
The DNA here is from genome assembly GCA_037043605.1 of Drosophila multiciliata. Taxonomy (NCBI): domain Eukaryota; kingdom Metazoa; phylum Arthropoda; class Insecta; order Diptera; family Drosophilidae; genus Drosophila; species Drosophila multiciliata. The sequence goes on from JBAMBF010000589.1 coordinate 9,622,726, forward strand.
ACATACATATATATGTAAAAACAACAGACTGAAAACTGAACCCCAAAAGATAAAAATAAGAATTCGCGTCCCGTTTTACAGTTTCCCCCTCAAGTTCTTTTTTTGAAGGGTGGGGTAGGGGCTTTCGGGATATTTTAGCATTGCAAATTGTAGATTTTGCAGGCAGACAAAAAGATTTTTGGACAAATACATGCATACATATATATATATATATACATATAAATGTACATATATAATATATTTATACATAAAACTTTCTTTTTGAAAGTAAACACACGCAATGCCAAGGCAAACACATATATATAAACACACATACACACGTATGTATGTATGTGTGTGTGTGTATATATGTTTATCGACAGTGTATATATAAAAAATAAAAGTGATTGGAAGTTTTATTCTTTTTGTTACTGATTTTTAAATGCGATATATTCCCACATATATCCACGCCAAGCAGCTGGATTGAAATGTTTTTTGATAATAAATTTGTATACCCTTTGCCAAAGGGGGTATTATAACGAAATATACGTAAGATGTAACGGTTTTAACAGGATATCCGCATAGTCTCGATAAGTCGTGGAATATATAATGCCTCTTTTAAAAAATAAAATAAGTAAAAGTGGAAGTAATAAAAACATATATTAAATATATTAAAATCGCCATTAACATGTCTACAATTATTTTACTTTATGTCTCTCTTCTACATAATTAGCTAATTTGGGCATGTTGTGGGTTTATCTTGGACTTTAATCATACATCCCACAAATGATCAAGAGTATATAATGTGCTGCTCCCATTATTATTTTTGTTTTGTTGAAACTCTCGCTTAAGCTGAACATTTGCTGATTGTCAATGCAAATGCTTCCTGTGGCAGAGCTGATAACAATGTGCCACATTACAACAGTGACGCCTCGCTTATCGCTTATGTATTGCGCTTATAAGTCCAAAAAAGAGTTGTAAGTTTAAGCCAAAGCAGTTGCGATTCTCTCCGATTCATTTTCACAGAACCCAAAAACGTTTTTTTCTGTTACAAAATCGATTTCACAATTCGCACAACTGACAGCTTACTAGAACGAGTTCAACATAAAAATAAAAATAAAATACAAAAAAAAAACACCCACAAGAAACACACACCCAGAACACAACCCCCTTACTACCGCCCTCCCTCACAGCACCTCTTTTTTGACCAACCAAAAACCGACGACAAAACCAACGAAATTTGCCAATTTTGCTAAAACTTACAAACTGACGACGGACGAGGGGAAGACGAAGTTTTCGTGATGGTTTCTTCTTTCTCACTCGTGTGTGTGTGTGTAGTTTGTGTATGTATTGTTGTTGTTGCTATTTTGGTAAGCAAATTATGTTAATTGTATTCTTTGACACCCAGGCAAAGCAAACTCAGACTGGAAAAAAACTCGATGATTGGCCTACAAGCATGGCTCATTGATGGCTTAATATATCGATAACTTATAAGTATAACATCAAGTAATCGAGAAAATTTTAGATGCTTTTAATTATAATTTTTAATTATTAATCTACTTTAGATCTTTATGTTTTATATAATTTGTATCGATAATTAAAATGTAATAATGTCTATCGATCATAATCGCTAGTTCACCGAATACCTACATTTATGAATCTTTTTCCGCATATAAAAAGAAGCTGATAACCATTATAAATGTAATTTAAAATCTTAAACTTCCGTTGAAAATAGTATTTAATTGACTTTTGTGATACAATTTGAGCGGAAACTGTGAAGCGATAGATTGTAGATCTGAGCTCCAGAAATCAGTCAAACTACAACCAAAATATCCAAATGAAAAAAAAAGAATTAAACGAACAGAAACTAAAAAAAACAACACATAAAAAATACGGAAAAAACGTGCGAACTAAAAAACGCCGGCCACAAAAGACATGCGCTTGAGAAACTTTTTTCGTCAAACCGGTTTTTAGAAGCCGGCTGCCAGTGGTCTATCTGTGTATGAGTGTGTGTGTGTGTGTGTGTGACTGTGCAAGAGTGAAGAGACTGTGGCTAAAACGCATGACTTCAGCAAACCACAAAGCTGGCGGCGGCGGCTCGACTCGATTTCCCAGCTCAGCAGCTGTTTGTTGACCTCAAAGACAAAACCAAAGCTAGCCAGAACCAGAGCCAAAGCCAAAGCCGGAGCCAAGTCAAGTCGCGTCGCGTCGCGTCGAGTCTCGCAGGCAAGCTGAAGTCATGGTTATGGCCGGCCGTAAAAGAGAAGCCAAGCCAAGCCAAGTAGCCAAGTTAATAATACAGGCAGCAATGAGCCGACAGAACTCAGCAACTCCAACGCCAAAACCAAGACCAAGAGCAGAACGAAACGAACGTTACTGGTTTTTAACCCTCCACCTTAAGTCGCTCCCTGCCCCCTTTCCGACACAACAACACTCACTCTGTAATCGTCTACAAAAGAGTCAAGTGTTGGCTTACACATTATGGTCAACAGCAAAAGCAACAACAAAAATAACAACAACAACAATGAGAAGAAAAACTACCGGCAAAAGTGTTATTTTTAGCATTTGTTGTTAATTCTTTTCGGCTATAATTGAGTAATCATTCGCATAAAGTGAGTGAACTCATGAGTGCCTCTGCGGGGCATGAATGGAAATGAATAGAATTGTTTGTTCAAAATTCAATTAATTTCTATTTTTTTTGATGATCTGTGCAAACAGGCACAAGGAAGCACCTAATAATCCATTTTGTATATATATTCTTAATCAGCTTTAGCAGCCGTGTCGATATAGCCAAGTTCATCTACCTGTTTGCATATCTGTCTTTCTGCATAAAAAAATATAATTTTTGTGTTTGTGTTTGATCAGCTAAGATGTGGTAAATCTTCAGTTTAGTGTATTTCCAGTCGAACTTCCTCAACTCGAGCAGTTTTTGCTTGTTTTTTTAATTAACTTAATTATAATGTTAACTTAGTCAGATCTGTAGTAATTATGATGTTATTAAGGTATTTTTTTATAACCTTGCAGAGAGCATAATAATTTTGAAGCACTTTGACGCATTACAAATGTAATTTTCGATTCCATTATATATTTGTACATTCAGCATGTATAATTCTAGATAATTATGAAGGAAGTAATTACGAGGCGACTTTTCAGCTTTGTTATGTGTTATAAGCATTAAATAATCAGTTAAACTCTGAAAAAAAATGTAATTCTTTATAAATTTTGTTTATACCTATTTAAAATATTTGACAGACTTTGAAGGAGAACAAAATACTGGAATTTGTCTAAGATTCAAAGTACCAAATAAAATCAACGAACTAAAAAGATATTCAAGTATCTTCATTAAGATGGCAAACAGAAGAAAAACAACAGCAAAAAAGAGCTTGTTTTTTTAGCTTGGCAACTTCTTCATTGACTAGACGAGATTGAGGTAGAAAAATGTGAAATATGCTGAAAAAATGGCATTAAGAGTCCCATTGGAGACGCAACAGCAACAGCAACTTACTTGCAACACGCGCAAAAATGCCAACAGGAATTTCAACTATGAATAAGATGAATACAGCAGGGACGAAGGGGACAAGGGGAAGGATAGAGATGTAGCAGAGGCGGCGAGACGACGACCCACTTTAAAGGCAAAGTCAACCAGCTGAACACACGAAAACGAGGCGACAATGCAAAAGCAGAAGAAGAAAAGGCAAACGAGACGACAACAAGAGGAGCAACAACAACAACAACAACAGCAACAACAAGAAAGAGACCTATAAACAAAATATAAAACGAAACGAAAATAAGACAAATCTTCAAGGACGTATTCAAGGTAAACATATGCGGGAGAGAAGCAGACAAAGCAAAAGCAAACGCAAAAGAAAAATGAGAGAGAGCAAAGGAGAGAGGCGAGAGACAAGGCAAAGTAAATAAGTAAAAGTAGCAGAAGACAAAAAAAACAACAAAAGCAAAAGCAGCAGCAGCAGCAGCAGCAGCAATAACAACAGCAAGCGATGACGATGTTGGTGAAGAAAACGCGACCTGTTTGATGATGTGCAATACACACACACGCACACACACACACACACACACAAGTCAAACAACAACAACAACACCAAGAAAGGAGATGTGAAAAGCAAGTGTAGGAAAAACTCGTTTCAAGCAACAGGAATAAACTTCTACATACCCCCCACCCTACTCTCGCTTCCACCGCTACACACTCTCTACCCCTATCCCAACAACGACATGCTCCACTCATCCACTTAAATGTAGGTAAGTGTGCCCATAAATTTGAAATTGCGCCAAACTACGCCAAGGAGTCCGAAAAAGCAACAACAACAACAGCAACAACAATAGCAACAACGAGGAAACAACAACAAGGAAATCAAATAAGAAAGAAGCACGCGAATAGAAGAAGCAGTGAAAAATGAAGTAAAAGTTGCTAAGGGCTTCTCAAAAAAGGGGGGAGACGAGTCAAGCAAAAGACGTGAGCATAATGTGTGTGTGTGTGTAGTGTGTGTGTTGTAGCCTGTTTGATAACAGGGCCTAGACACACACAGACACATGTGTGTGTGTGTGTGTGTTAACCTAGTTTGCCAGACATAAATTATGCAAGAAATAGCAAGGCCAGAGCCGTGCAGAGCAGAGCAGAAGGAGCTGTGCAAGTGCAAGTAGGACCAATAATAAAAGTAATATTAATAGCAAAGGTAGAAGATATAAAGGATCGTTGGCCAACTGGCGACAACAAGGTCAAGGTCTGCTCGCTCGTAAATTGAGTGTCTGCCTCTTAACATATAATATAACCTTGAAACTGCAACAACAGCAGCAGGCACCACCTGAGCCTTAGCCACAGTCTTGGCCATATCTAAGACTGAAACGTGTTTCTTTTTCTTTTTTTTTTGGGTGTGTGTGCGTGGTGTCTGAAACAGGTTCCTTGGCTAATACAGCTAGGCATCGATGCGACCGCCTGTTGTTTCTAATGTATCCCGTATCTAAAACAGACACTGTGCAACACGTTTACAAATTGAGCATGCATTAACCATTAATTGCATGTCTGGCCTAAAAGTACATTTAAGGATGCGACACAAACTGAAATGGTTAATGGAGAACTAGTTTGGTACAATTAATGTGTAATTAATTGGGTAAGAAGGAAAAAACAAGAGACTTTAACAAAGGCACATTAAAATTCACTTTAAATTGAAAATTAAATATAACATTAATTATATATACTATAAATTAGAATTTAGTCTAAAAGAAAATGGCATAATGTAATAGAAATTCATTAAATTTAAATGGTTCTAAAAGTGAAATAAGCATTTTCTAATTTGTTACATTTTATTATTGGGTTTTCTTTAAAATCGGATTGAATTATTCCGCTTTCAAATATATAATTATAATTGAGCATTTTCAATAAACAAATTCAATACAAAGCATTAGAAGAGGCATAATCTGGTATAGCTGCCACAAACTGTTGCACAGTGTAAATATCATAAGACAAAATTTTACCTGTGGCTACCTGCGCCTGCACGCTGTGTAAGCCGCAACCTGTTGCAACCACAAGCGCAGAGCCCTGCGGCAAACGCATCAATATCCCAAAAAAAAAAAAAACAATAAGTAAAATTGAAAGTCATTTTTTTAAAAAGCGATCGCAATCATCATCAGACCAAAACACCAAAAAAGAGCAGACAGCTGCTTTTTCTACTATTTTGTTTTCTTTGTAGGCACCTCTCTAAGCGGATTGTAAAGTCAATGTGCCTGGCTAAAACTACACACGCACAATCACACACACAAACACATTTATATATGGACAGACTTATACCCAGAACCATTGACTTTAATTGTCATGGGAGCCGCACTTTATTCTATTTTTGTTACTTTTATTTTTTACTCAATTTTATATATATTTTGTTTTGTTTTGTAATTAATTCTACGCACTTGCACAACCAGAATGTCACTTAACAATTTTTCGGGCCTAAACCGAAAGAGCCACAAGCAAGCAAGCAAGAAAAAAAAAGTGGTAGATATTATAAACATATATAGGCTTTTCAAGGTCTAGTGGGTTTGTTGCCATTGAATATAATGAGAGAGCCAGAGCCGACTTTGAAAGGCCCCCAGCAGTACAATTAGAAACATCATTGTATTAAATGAAGAACTGAATTAAATTTGCTAACGATCATTGCCGAAACTTAACTCAGGATCAAAGACAAGTTCAAGGCCTTAACTAACCAATAGACACACACACACTACACACTACACACTACACACACACAAAACACGTGTATGTCATTTTCTTTTCTTTTTTTTTTGCTGCAAATTAATTTGAGTTTTGCTTTAAGATTGTTTTGCTGGTGCCAAAAGTGGGCAAAGATTTCGCCAAATGGGTTTATTTTTCCTTGGTGTGATTAATTGGTGTTAATTATAAATCGATATGTATTGAAGCCAATCAACAATTTTTTGAAAGCATAAATATTTCGTAAAAATTATACAATCTTTTTGTTTCAACGACGAAAAGAAATTGTAAAACGATTACATAAGCTTATGAATTTTGGTTGAATTGGTTTTTTGCTGCTTTTGTGCTCACCATTTATTTTGGCATGCCGGCGGGGAGGCGAGAAGTGAGGGGGTTGGGTGACGGGTTTTTTGGATGAGCTCATTTTTGTTTCGGGGCATACTAAAAAATTATTATTGAAATATAATGGGGGTATATATATATATATATATATATATATATATATATTTATAAATAGATGTGTGTTGCGCTCATCTGGTTTACTTTACTACTGATGACTGGACTGGCTCCGGCCGCAAAACTGATAAGAATCGGGAATAGCAAAAGAATTCTGCGAAAAACTTGAGATTAACCATTTCCATAATCAATGCAAAGGAATTTGGAATGGTTAGAAAAACAAGTGTGTCATTTTTTTGGAATAAAGTACAAATTGATAATATAAATAAGTAAGTCGGCATAGTTTCAAATTAATCTATAAAATGTTTCCCTTTGAAGAAAAGATTTTATAGGACTGCATTCTTAAAAACGAAACTATCATCAATTCAGAGCTTAAAAGTGATTTCTGAATCAGTTCTCTGCACTTTAATTTAATTATTTTACGCACTTTACTTTGCTGTTATGTGTAATACATAAAACATAAATAGCGAAATTTTTCATAATTCAAAAATCTGCTTTTAGCCTAACAGTAAAAAAAACTATTAACTGCACGCACTAAATGCAATTTTTAGATTAAAATTGAGACTAATTACCACAGCTTATAATGGTTAATGTCAAAACAATATGCTAGTGGCAACACACACGCACACACACACATAGAGAGAGAGGGAGAGAGAGATGAGACTGTTTGTTTTTGGGGCCAGTTGCATGCGCAACTGACAGATGGGGAAGACAGACCTCAATAAGAAATAGAATGTGAACATAAAAGAAAACAAGAGCCACAAGCAACACTACAGATTTTTAATTGAATTGGTCTAGCAGCAGCAGTGGCAGCAGCAGCAGCAGTGGCACCAAAGGGGGCAGCAACCAACACGCATTAGGGGCAGTTGTGCACAGCGCGCTAATAAGTTGATTATAAAATAATAATTACAGAAAAAGAAAAGAAAAAAAAAATGAAAAGCAAAGCAAAAATAAAATAACAACAAACAAACATAACTTAACGAGAAAGTCGTTGCACGCTGATTAGCTTTGTGGTGTGGCTGCTGCTGCTGCTGCTGCCTCTGTTGCTGCAGATTTAACTGTTGCCTGCGCACTGGAAGCTGTTGGAAAGCAAGCAGCAAGCTCTGTTTGGCCAGCTGGGGCTGATTAAGCTGCAGCCTGGCTGTGGCACGTACGCAAAAGTGTTAATTGCAAATGACCAGAGAAGAGTAGAGTGCAAACAACAGTGGGGCATTGAGGGGGGGTTAACCCCGTTATGCTGGGCTGATTGATGTAAATGTGTGTATGAATTTGAGAGCAGGCTGTCAGCGCATGCGCTGAAAGGCAGAATATTAGCGCCATCTGTTAGCAGAGGGGCAGAGGAAGGCTGTGCGCATAATCGATGATCAGCAATTGTTGGATGGGTTTGTTGTGCATAGTTGGGCAAGCAAGCAAAACGGGCAAGAGCGATTAGGTGCCACAGAAATCAAAGAAACAACAAACATATAAAAGAGAGAGTGCGCCACACGCAGACACAGACCACAAAGAAGAAGACCAAGCGGAGGGGCAGGGGCAGGGGCAGACAGCAACGTTGACGTCGACGCAAGTCGAGGCGTCAATGAACCGGTTTGCAAAGGGTCGAATGTTCAAACGGACGACGCATACGCGTCAGCAATAATTAATCAATCAATAATTGAGGCAAGCACAGAGTGTGCGCCAGAAAGAGAGAGAGAGATTGACAGAAGGAAAGAGAGCGAACGCAACACAGCTAATGAGAGGCCAGAAACAAAATGGCCGGCACATTAGCCAGAGACGGACAGACACACATCCGGTGATCGTTTGGGTCACACACAAGTGCAGAGTGGAAAAAGAGAGAGAGAGAGAGTGTTTGTTGCTTGCCCTCTGCACTTTACTGCAAAGCTCGCTCTCCCGCGGACACTCTCAGTTCTGACACTCTCTCATTGGTAGTCACTTACATACCTGCAGCAGAGCCTGTAAATATCCGCAAAAGCTAGCACATTTTTTGCATAGAATTGCCCAAAATAAACGTAACGAGAACAACGAGAAACGAGCAACTTACTTTCTGAGTCTTTCTTTTGATCGCACTTTAGCACTTGTTTGTTGTTATTGCTTGTGCCATTTCTTCTTTAGTTGTTCACTTGTTGTTGTTGTTTCTTTTGCTGTAGCATATTTTGCGTTTGCATGCACTTTTTTCCTTTTTTGTTTTTTTTTTGTTTATTTCGGTAGGTCTTTTCGCCCGACGACGTTTTCGAAAAGACGCAACGCGAAGGAGAGCAAGAGCAAGAGGAGGAAGAAGAAGACGGAACGGCAGCAGACACAAGACAGGTACAACACACGTACGTTGCGACTGTGCATTAAAATCGAACTAAACTGAAAACCAAAGAAGAGCAAGAGCAAAAAAATTCCAAAACCCAACTTTTTTCGTTTCGTTTCTGTTCGGCGGCGTCTGACGACGACGACGACGACGGCGACGACGACGGCGGCGACGACGAAGACTTTCAACGGCGACACGTTCACGTTGGCGTCGACGACGACGGCGACGTCGTTGGTTAACGCCGGCGGCGGAGCGGCAACAGCAGCTTAGCGTGGCTCGTTCGTCGTTCAGCTTGGCTTGACTTTCTCTCCCTCTCTTTCTTTCTCTCTCGCTCGCTCGCACGCTTGAGTCTCTTCCAGTCGATGGGTTTCTTTCGCGCTCGCTAAGTGAAGGCCTGTCTGTGGCTGCGTGTGTCTGTGTATGCACAGGTAGGGTGTAAATGTGTGAGTCCCTTAGGTAAGCGACGACGATATGGAAGAAGAAAAGAAAATGTGTCCAACTTTGCGAACAGGTAGACAGACAGTCAACGGCGTCATCGTTGCCGGTGCGGTGTCGCCGCCGCGTTGTTCGATGCCGGTGGCAGCGACTGAGACGACGTCGACGGAGTCGTCGCTGACTTCGTTTTTGCGGCTTAAGCTACAAACGCACACACACACACACAAACACAGACGTCCACTCATCGAGAGGGAGAGCGAAAGAGACACAATATCAGCATTAGGGTGATTCGTTAACTGAAACGAATATTTCGTTTTGTTAAGGTGCTAGCAGATCAACGGATTTAAGTATTAAATGCACTCAAGTGAGGACGATGGTTTTATGTCCGCTCTGCCATAAGGAGAAGATGCAAAAAAAAAAATATATATATATACCTATTTAAAAATTGAATCCACTTTATTTACATATTTTCGAAAACTTACTGACTATGTTGCAATCTTTAAAAATAGTTAAGAATTGAAAATGTTAAATTATTTGAATATTTGCCAGTGAAGATCAGTTCACTTTCATTTCGATGATGTGATCAAATTGTGTCACCCTAATGCAATCGTGCAGGTAAATTAAAGGTTTTATGCATATTGGGGGGACAACAATGCACAAATACACACATCAACAAATATACATATGCAGACATACATACAAATACAACTATATACACATATATCACATATAGCAACAAGAAAGCATACGTCATATGCACATGTATGTATGTATGTGTATGTGTATATATATACATACATATAGTGAAATTATGTGTGGAAAAAAACATGGCAACAATTTTTGCGCGTGAGTAATTTGTTGCCAATGGAATAACAGCAACAACAATCGAATCGATGTTATTATTGTTGTTGTTGTTGTTGTCTCTTGTGAGGCTTCCGCTGCAGGTAGAGGTCTCACTAATGCACACACACTCGCACACACACTCACTATGGAGAGATTACATTGTATGTGTGTGTGTTGAACTGGCTTTGGTAATTATCGGTTTTCGATGCCATATGCGGAATTGAGCACAAAGCATGCAACTGCAACTGCAACTGCAACAGCAACAATTGCAACAACTAACAAACTGCTTATCGTTTTGGTGTGCAGCAGCCCTAAGCCCATTTAACAATATTTTACAGTTAGGAGTGGGGGGAGAGGAGGGGCTGTCCATATTGGGGGTGTTATTTACCACAAACTTGCGAAGTAGACACAAAGTGTTGCCCAGTGTTTTTTGCCATTTGCCTGGCTACTTTGAAATGTCGAAATGTTTGCCACTCGCGAGTCAACAATATTTTTTTCTTTTCTTTTAAACATATTTTTATATTTTATTTCATTTACACAAAGTACTAACTCAATTAGCACATCGTGTAAAGGTTTTGTGTGTACTGCGATATGTTGCCATATGCTGCTAGAGATGCGTGCGTGACACGAACAGTTTTTCGATAGTTCTGAATCGATTAATTCTTTAAATTATAAATCTCTTAATCAAGATTTGTCATGCTTTAAGATTTATTTTAAGTAGCTTTATGAAAATCGATATTTATATATGTAAATCGATAAAAACCTACGTTATCGAACGATAAACAATAATAAACAAATTGCAGGCGATTTTGTGGTACCAAAATTTCAGCTTTTCGCTTTTAATTGAAGTAATTCAATTTCTCAATTAACTCCAATTCAAACTTATTATATTAAATATTTGGCTACCAGAGATTCAATCCTTCTATAGTGTTTTTAGGCTATAATTGGAAATGCCTTTCTGTGCTTTTAACCACACAAATATCGGGAGTCTACCATCGCTAGACAACAGTTGGAAACGTTTTTTTTTTAGTCAGTTTTTGTTTTTGGCAGACAAACAAACAAAGCCAGAAACCAGAATTAAAACAGAACATACCAAATACATGAAGTGGCATAGTACATGTGTTCAGGAGCTCACAACAGAAAGACAACAACAACAACAAGAAAAGTCAATTGGCTCGGCTGATTCCAGGAAACTGACAAAACGACAGACGTTCCATTCCCGTCGACCGATTCGACAATCGTGCAAGCCAAAATCAAAAATTATACCAGTTCAGTTGAGAGTGAGACGGGTAGAGGCCGGCAGCTTGTGTGTTGCAAGTGGCCAAAAGGGGCAAGTGGGCTTAGCAGGGCAGAGCGACACGCCCATCCAACCATATAAAGTGAATGTGCCTATATGTATATATATCTATATAGCCATATAAGATTTCGTACTTTTTGGGTAGTGCATCACGATCTGATGCCGCCTAAGGGCAAGGGGGATGGGTGTGTAAACACAACTCTCAAAACTCTGATCGGCGGCATCAGTCAACGACTGATTTTGTTTGAGCAATCCTGCAATTAAGCTGCACATTAAGGGTATACACAGTTGCCACAAATTGTATGCCACAGTCGCTCAAAATTTGCTTCTATTATTCCTTTGGTATTTACATATAGAAATAATATCTAAAATATCTTTTAGAATACCCGATAATATAGCTATACATAAAGCATTAATATAGTTTATTCCACTACCATTAGCAGGGTATTTCAACGTCGATCATTATACGCTCTTCTCATATTTTGTATATATTTTATTATTGACACGAAATTCAAGTCCGATCCACATTTTTGCATTGTGATTCAGTTGGCACTTTTGGTAGGCATTTCTCAAAATTGGAATTCCTACACGCCACATTGCTTTATATATACACAAATGATATGATATGATATATATATATATATATATATATATATATAGTTACTTGTATATGGACTCAATCTGTGGGCAGATCGCAGTGAAACTTACAGTTTTTACTTTCTTGCATAGCTGCAGTTTTTTTTTTGTATTTGTTTCTGTTTCGTTGGCCATTTTTTTTTTGTTGGTTTCATTTGGGCGTTTTACATTGTCACGATTTTTGCTTACCTGTCAAAGAGAAAAATAGAAAGAGAGCAAAACGAATTGGGGTCATTAGTAAAAGGTGCCACAAATGTGCAATGAAAATCACTTAAAATACTATATATATATATATATTGAACCAAGCCCAACATGTCTATTAACCAAAAAATAAACTCTTAGCCAAAACTTAATTTTCTGCTCTCTTTTTTCAACTTTTTAATTATGCTAACTTTTAACCACTGGTCAAAATATATTTAATAAATTTAATTAACAAAGCGACAAAAATATCTGTCTCGCTTGCGTTATACAGTTGTTGGCTATAAAGCTAACATTCATTGGCCAGTTTTGGTCCTTTGTATTACCTTTTTTGTGCCACTGATGAAAAACTATATCAGAAGTGCATTTAATCAGATAAGTTGGTAAATTTCGAATTGGTTCTATTTTCTACTTGGTCCCATTTTTGCATGCTGCGATATATCGATAGGGAAAATGTTTGAGACTTTTCCTAATCATTTTATTATTTAAATTGAATTATTTTAGGGTTCAATTGTACCATTTACATATTCAAATGTTTCGTGAATTTGGATTATTGAAAACAGAAGCTTTAAAAAAGTCTGCTTGCTATTTTTGTGCAATTTTATCGTCTGCATATTGTGGAGACACCAGAACTATAAATTTTGAAAATATGATTAGCCAGTATCGATTCCATATATATATATATATATATATAGATACATATTTTTAAATCAATTATCAATATTATTATGACAAATTTGTTTTTAAATATCTACTATAAATTCGATTTATGACAATGCTTTTCTCTTTATACAATTCCTTAAGCTCCTCAAAGTCTTGAGACTTGAGCACTTTATTTACTACTTAAAATCATTACAAATTTGAGCAATTCTGCAAAGCTCTGCAAATTAAATTTGGAATAGTATTTTCCCATTTAATTTCAAATTTGGCCAATTGGAAGCACAGCAAATTAAACTGTAATTGAAATAGTCCAATACCAATACCAAATCGATGACCTTAACAAATCCAATTTCTGTTGTTTAAAAGCCGCATCCAAAATGATATCAAAGGAAAGTAATCGGAACGATGACAGAAAAGATATTAGAAATTGTGGATTGAAGAGAAACCAAAACGCAACTGAAGATGGAAACTAATTTTGAGTAAAAAAAAATATGCAGACTCAAAAGCAGTTTTTAATTACAACTGGACTGAAATTTATGTGCAAACTTGGTAGAAAAAAAAATACACTACACTATTGGAATACCAGAACAAAAAAAAAAAAAAAATTAGAAAAAAAAACAAGGACAAAAGCGAAGTGAAAAAGAAGAATCTGTGCAAAGGAAATCGACATGCAGATTAAAAGGAACTTGTATGCAACACAGGACGTGGACCTGGTGCAAGGAAAAAATTCGATTATCTGCGAGAGGAAAACTGTAATTAAATCTATGGGGTTTTCCACACACACACACACACACGCACACTCGTACACAGCGCGCACGCCAAAGAAAATGTGCAAATGCAGAAAAGGGGAATACAAAAAAACAGAACGAAAAAAATAAAACCAAATTGTAGAAGAAAAAAAAAAAAAGATGTGCAACGAAATCACGTAAAGCAAACTAATACCGCAACAAGGCATGCAGATTGCAGGACGAGAGCTGGGAAGCTTGCGCAGGAGCGTAACTCAACAAGGGGGGAGTAGTGGTGGTGGGGGGTTGAAGAGGGGTAGGGATGTCGTACTCCCTTTTGCAGAGATGGGCCACTGTCGTTCTTGGTCTTTAGTGGCAGGGATTAGCACAGCGAACCAAATGGCATGGCTTAGGCCCGGGACCAGACCCAAGAGCCGGCGCCAGGCCCATTGCCCATTGAAGGCAGCAGCGCCAAAGAAGAAGAAGAAGGGGCTTCATTAGCATACACAGCAATTCCATGTGAGAGGAGTGGAGTGGAGTGTGTGTGAAGTGTGTGTGTGTGTGAGGTGTGTGTGTGTGAGGTGTGTGTGTGTTGTTTGCTAACGTAAAAAACCAAAAGAGGCAACCGGGCCAGTTGCGGGCGCGTAATGTGCATGTGCCACGCCTCTACGCCTCCACGCCCAGCCACATGCCATGGATACAGTTGCGGGCAAATGAACAAACGCCAAGAAGAATGCGACCAAAAATACAAAAAAAAAAAAAAGAACGACAAAATTGAAAGCCAAAAAAATTCAGATAGAAGCAGGATTATGTTTGTCGAAGACTTAACACCCTTGTTGATAGCTATTTCAAGAGATTGTTCATATGTGACTTATATAGAATCTTTAATTAAGAAATGCTACTCGATGCAAAAAGTGAAAAAAACTAAAAAAAGAAAACTGCTTACTTAAAATCTATTCATGTTGTGCAGTAAAGAAAATAATGTATAGTGAATATATATAATATATATTGTAGAGTTTAGTTATATAGTTTAAACATATAGGTAAGTTTTCCAGAACTTTATAAATAAAATGAGTTGTGTTTAAAGTTCCGAAAACGGTGTCAAAATCATACTCAACTCAAAAAAGTTAGAATTCATAACAAAAGATTTGTTTTTTTTTGCGTAAATTGGAACACAACTGAATATATTTATAATACATGTTATATAAAAACCATTTTTCATTAAAATACATCCAGAAATCTTATAAATAAATCATAAATATATTTCCCATTTTTTAAGCCGATAAAAATGAAAAAATTGGGTTTGATGGAAGATAGATCTAAAGATGTATTTTAATAATAATTACAATATTCATACAATGCACAGTGATAAACGAAGCATGCCCCATGCAAGGGTATATAAAGCCATAAAAAAAATGGAAATCAAGAGGCAGGGAGGCAGGGACAATGCAGGAACACGAAAAGACTGACAAAATGAAGAGTGGAACGTTGCAGGGGAAATGGAAGTAGTCGCAAGATGCCAACTAACTCAAACTCCAAGGCAAGCCAGCGAGAGAGATGCGCACCTGAGCCAGCAATGTTGCAACGCCTTGTCAGGGGGTAGGGGTGGAGTGGTATAAGGGAGGAACGCCGCACACAGGACGCAGCTTTGACTGCCGGAAATGAACACTGGAGTTGCTGTCGATGCCGTTGCTGCTGTTGCTGCTATTGCTGTTGCTCCTCCAGCTGCTGTGTGCACCTCTCGGCAACTAAATAACGTCGTAGACGACATCGACCCCCTTCAAAGCGTCCCCTTTAAACTACCCCTCCACCACAAACACAAAAGAAATTAATTTCATTTTTTTCCAGCGGGCTATTTTTTCTATTGCCACTCGATGTTTTGTTTTGCTGGGAGTTTTTCCTGGCTAAAAGGAACATTTTTTGCAGCTAAACCAAACATTGATTGTCAGTTGGGTGGCAAAGGCGAAGGCAAGGCAAGGCAGGCTTGCAACTGCCACGGCAGATGTCCCCCCAAATGGTGGAACAACGGACAGCAACTGCTGTTCTAATGATCATAATCATTATCATCATCATCATCATGATGATGATGATTGTGTTCCGGCCTCAGTGCCACAATAGTTGGCAGTTTAGCTGTACGAAACGACAAGGATATTCCAGCTGGGAGATGCCAAAGTTTTAATGCGCAAATCTTTCAACGAACAGAAAAGAAAAACAGTAATTTTCTGCTTTAAAAGGAGCAATTCGCATAGATCTTCAGATTTATAGAAACCAGATTCAAGTCATTTTAGGGGAATCAAAAAGCGGACTAATCAAAATTAATAAATAATATTAAGATTTAAGTTAAAAGTATTTATAAATATTTTCAATCATTTCTATGAAGTGCAAATAAAATTAATACTATACTATTAATACTACTATATATATGGCAAAATCGAGTGGAATTCAATGGGTTATATGGGGCGAATGCTCAATTTATTTAAATTACAACCATTTAAATAGTTATAGGACTTTAGTCAGAGCGCTGAGCTTGCAAAATATAATATAAATATTCTAATCCCTTTTACTTTAAAATTTTCTGTAATTCTCTGAATATAATGCCAATTTATATTATAATTTAACAGTTACATTTATAGAACGAAGGCATTTTTGTGCAGTCAGTATTAAAACCCATTTTTTCTCAAAGAGTTACTAAACCCTTCAATAAAAAAATAAAAGAATAGAAAAGAAAAGAAAAGAAAAGGATAAAAAAAATTGCCTGGGCGCGGAAGTAAATGAAAATTCACCGGCTATAAAGTGTCTCTCCTCTGTGCAGCAAACAACAAGAGCAGCAGCGGCAGCAGCTGCACAAATCGCAACAACAACAACATCGGCAAAAAGCCAACACAACAACTGAGCAACATTTGAGTTACGGAAATGAAACGTCAGGCAAGCTTCAAGCTCAACGGCGCTGCGAAGCTGTATGCGAAGACCCAAGAGTAAAACAGCTACACAGCTACGGCTACAGCTACAGCAATGGCTACAGTTACAGTTACAGTTATACCCAACAACAACAACTACAGCAGCAGCAGCAGCAGCGGCGCTGAGGCCCCAGTTGCAGCCATTTGAGCAATTGGGCGTTGCTCTGCCTGCATACATAGCACATAAAAAGAAGAGGAAGAAAGAAGAAGCAGCAGCAGCAGCGCAGCATTAGCAGTAGTTGCAAGAAATAGTAGAATCAGAAGCAGAAGTAGAAGAAGAACAAGGCTTGGCAGACGTGCCATGTACGTGAATGATGTTTAGGTTAAATGGCATCTCGCCGGCCGTAGACAACGCACAAAGCACGGACAACGGGGCCGCCCGCCATGTTTGTTTGTTACGCAGCTGTAGCTTACGAGAGCATGTCATTTCCCTCCCTCCCTTTCGCACGCCCACCATTTCCAAAAAACAAAAAAAAACTCACACTGTGTGGACTTTGGCTTTTGAGAGTTGAAGCTGGCGGCTACGTGACCAACCATCAGCATCAGGCTGCCCAATCTCTCTTTTAATTCTTTCTTTCTTTTAGGTTTTCCTTTTTTTTTTGCATATGGTGCAGGTGTCTGGCTCTGTGTGTGTGTGCATGTGTGTTTGCAATTTACTAACTGCTTTTGCGCGCACTCTCGCACTCAGCTTTAGCGAAAACCGCAACATTTGTCGCTGTTGCTTTTACGTCGTTTTCTTTTTTCGGCTTGTTTGCACAATTACAAAAACAACACAGCTAACAACATGACGATGACTTTGACGTCGTCTCTGCTGCTGCTGCTGCTGCTGCTGCTGCTGCTGCTGCTGCTGCGCTGTTGCTTTCTTCCTGCATTTTAATTAAAAATTCTTAAAAAATCAGCTTTGTCTTTGCGCTTCTGCTCATCTGGCAACCAATAATATCCCTTCGCGCTGGCCACCTAAAAGTAGACCACATATTTTTAATTTAACTGCAACATAGCATGGTCAACTCGCCCACAGGATAACCAGGATAAAGCAGTAGTAGTAAAACAAACCACTTTCCTCTTTCAACGTTCCTGGGGTTGAAAAAAACAGCACTAAACACACAGCTCCAAGTAAAAACTTTTCACTAATTACATTTTATTTGTACGCATATTTAAAAAAAAAAGCTGTTGAATGTCAAAAAATAATAGTGCAAAAAAAAATCCCTAAGCTTATAAACAATAGTTTTCAAACAGTGATAATGACTTCATTAGATTTAAAAAACCAGTGGCTTCAAAACTGTTCAAAATCATACACACATACGCATATACCCACACATTCAGAAATATCAAATATCTATTTCTTGAACTACTTAAATTTTGCGATTCCGTTGCTCGCAGCAACAACAATAAACGTCACATTTGAACTTGAAGACTTCCAACTAATAATAAAATACAGCCAACGCAGATACGAACGCTGCTATGAATGAAATGAAAACTCAAAGAGGCAGCAGCAAAAGGAACAACAAGAGCGTAAGCAGCACATAAAATTACGACGCGTAGGTGAAGAAGCATAGCAGCAAATAAAAGAAGTCGTCGCGTCGCGTCGCCTCGCAGCTGCTGCGCTGCTCTGCTGCACATTGAGGAAGTTTGAATTATCAAAATACTCAACCCACACACATACACAACATATAAGCACAAGGCAGACGACGGCGAGTAAAAAACATATGAGCGAAGAGAGCAAAGACAGACAGCAGCTGACTGACGAAAATAGTACGCGATGATAGGATAACCAAAGCAAAAATCGCAAAATTTTCGTCAATGTGTGTGTGTGTGTGTGTGTTTGGCTGCCTGAAAATCAGCCGCTAAAGCGGCCGGCATTTTTATTATTATTATTATATGTTATGTTATGTGTATTTTCGCTTTGCGCTCTTTCGCTTTTTTTGAACTCTGCTTTTACACGTTTTATACTTTTATTTACATTGCGCAACGCCACTGTCGCTGCCGCTGCTACTGCCACAGCCGCTGTCGGCGTCAGCGTCTCTGCCGCTTTTTGCTATTTTATTACTCGGTCGCTCGGTCACATGAGCGAGTTTCGCGTCTTTCACTTTGCCATTTTGCCACTTTGCCAGTTGCTTTACATTACGTTACGTTACTTTACTTTAGCTACAGCTACAGCTGCTACTTCTACTTCTGCTTCTGCTTCTGCTGCTGCTGCAGCTGATTCTTGTTCACGTTGTCTATCTTTGCCGCCGTCTCGCATGTGTGAGTGTGTGTGTGCGTTTGTTATGTTGGATTTTTCGTTTTCGACTCGTTTATTTTGATTCCAAATAACTTTTACAGGTTTCTTTCCGCTTGTGCTTTTTGTTGTTGCTGTAGGTCGAGATACGATTCGCTTTCGCTTTCATAATATCACATTGCCTATTTATAGGCGCGCGCTTGGAACACAAATTATGTGGCTCATTTTCTTAATCGCTCCACAGGAGGGAAACCCCGTGGAAACTGAGATGCTGTGAAACTGAGATGTACGGCAACTTGTAGCATATAAAAAGAAAAAGCCGACAAACAAATGACTTGATTTGTAATACAAGTTCGCTAATGTTTAGGAATTCGTTGGCTGTAATCATAATTATTTATTTATTTATTCAATGTCAACTAAATTCAATATGGCGAAATGGTCAAAAATCAGAGCAGAATATATATTAGCAAACTTTTGAGTTTGTTTTTTTTTAACAAACACATTAACAAGAATACACAAAAGTTGATAAATAGATAGCTTAGGCATAACTATATATAAATATCAGCCCCTTGATATTAATTGATATTTACCGAACATAGTTCGTAATTAAACCTTAAACTTAAAATTATTTATTTATTACAAATTGAAGTTGAACTCTTTTCCCCCTTCCGCACTGACTCTTGTACAATTTTGGTAGTTTTCTCAATTCACTATTTGATTTACAAGCAACCGATTGCATTTGTCAAGTATTGTCTTGGTATATTGATGATGTCTGTGTACAATATACCAACCCAGCCCCGCCCACTTATATAGACAATTGCCGCATCCATTGAACAATGCTATATAATTACATAAAAGTCAGAAGCTTGGGCCAAAAGGAGTAAACCAAAACCCAAAAGCGAAAAAAACAACAAAAAAAAACTCCTAAGCGCCAAATGGAAAAATCCCTCTTTTTAATTTCTCTTTAGTGCAGCCAAAAAAATAAGTGTGAGAAAGAGAGAGAACTGAAACAGAGCGAGAAAAATGCGCCCATGCCACACACACACCCACCCACCCACCCACACACACACACACACACACACACACCTACTAAATAACCGATTTTTTTTGGTTTTTTGGTTTCTTTTATTTTATTTTTTTGGGTACGTTTCAACTCATCAGCAGTTTTTTCGTCGATTTTTGTGTGTTGGTTGGTTGTTGCTTGGGGCTTGGGTGGATTTTTATTTCTCAACTAATCCCATGCCACTGCGCGTCGCGTCTCGTGGCACACCCAGTGATTTCGTGAGAACCCGCCCACTACGCCTGCCCCCCCCCCCCCCACGCAAACCACCCACACCCTTACTCTACCAACGTCGACATTTTTTTTCTCTGTTTGGTTCTTTTGCTACGTTTAAATTGTTGTTGTTGGCAAAAAAAGATATAGATTACATTTGTGTTGTTTTCAGCTCCAAAATGTAGATACAGTTATACATATATAAATTTATATATATATATATATATATATATATGTATTCTATATGTGTCTGCATATATATATAAATGGTTGTGTGTAGAAAAAAAGGTTTGCGTTTTATTTTTTTCTTGCGCCCCATTTTTGCCTTGCTTCATTTAGCGCAGCTGCCTCAGAGAGCTGACCCTCCCGCAGCTACTTCTCCACCCCTTTGGTTGTCCACCCAGCTTGTCTTGTGCAATGACCAAGCGGTCAAAGCAGAAACCAAACCGAATCAAGCCAAACCAACAAGACAAGAAAACCGAGAACTGAGCAGTGAACGCAAGCCAGAATAAACCAACTAACAATTGTCCACTTCGAACTACAGTCAGACAAAGAGACAAACCGACAGACTGACAGACAGACAGACAGACAGCTAAACAGTTAGACGGCAGCTCTACATGTGTATCTGTGTGTGTGTGTGTGTTTTCTTCTCTTTCCTGCATTATTTTGCTGAACTTTGTTTATAACAAGCTTCAAATGTTAAACGACAACACTCAGACTCAGTTCAGGGAATATCTTAGGAAAAATGCGTGACTCAGAAACTTATCCATATACAAACCAAAAAGGATTTCTTTTACCAATAAACTCTTTGCCAGAATCTTAAACATTTTGTTGATAATAAAAATGACCAATCTGATCTTTGAAACTATATAAATAAACCAATTCCAATTTTATATAATTTAAATTAATTATTAACATTTTCAAGCAAGCTATTTGCATGCAATCTCAATCAATTTAGTTTTTCAATTTGTCATTTTCTATTTTGTCAAAGATTTACTGATTTTTCTTTGAGCTTTTTCTATCTGTCAATAATATTAAATTTCCAATAAATTTGTTAAGATTTATTTAAGATATATTTTTCTGTTTATTTTAAGATTCAGCAAGACGAATTAAATACGTGTTTTTCATATTTTAATTTAAAACCCACCAAAGAAAAAAATGTTGTAGAAAATTGGCTTTGCTTGTTGCATTTAATGCAATTTAATTTTCATTCAATTTTTTACGTGTTTCACTGTTGAAACGTTTTTATGGTCGAATCTAAGCCACTAAAAGAGTAAACAAATATTATTTTCAATCCATGGGGCAGACTTGAAGAAACTAATGAAAACTTTATTTTTACAAATGCTCAAGTGAATATATATAATATATACTTGGGAAATGTGATTGTGTGTGTGTGTGCTGCTGCCACCTTTCTGTGACTGAGGCAACTGTGATTGATGTTGGCCGTACACACCTACTACCCCGCCCCTACCATACCCGATACCCCCCGGCCAACGTCTCAAAGTCGATCGATTAAAGGACAAGAACGCAGTGAAACCTTTACACAAAACTTACAGCAAAAAGCCACCCTTAAAAAATAAAAAAAAAATTGTGCCCAGGGAGTTGGAATAAATCTCATCCAAAATACAAAAAAAAAAAAAAAGCGAGAAAAAAAAACAAATAAAAGAAAAACGTTGCCCAGTTGTTTTACATTTCTTGTGATTTTCTTAAATAAATTTGACTGCCGCTGCCCATTACAAATTCCAGAGAAGGGAGACGGGGCTGGTACTGGCTTGCCTGGGCTGTGCAAGAGGGCGGAGGAGGCGAGGGCGAACCACCCCCAGTGAGCAACTCATTTAAGCACTAAAAAGAAATTAAGAAGTAGCGCAAATGAATGCAAAAGGAAAATAATAACAAGAAAGAGCAGCAAACTGAAGAAAAACGAAATGTGGATACCCTTACACAACAAATATTTAATTATATACTAGAAAAATTAAGTAAATTTAATTATTGTATGCTAAATGAAAAAACCTGAAGAATTTTATCATAGAGAATGTGTGCTATATAAATGGATCTGCATTCATTCAGATAAATTCTTTCTAATAGAACTCAACTTTCTAAACATAGTTCCATAGTCAAATAATGATGTACAATAATTAAATATATATAAATTAGAATCAGCTTTAAAACTGAGAAACTTGATTTAATCAAAAATATATATATTTTGATATGCACATACAAAACACATTAAAATTGGAGTCGTCTTTTTCAATGCGTTACATGCTTCATAACAAAATTTAAATATCCTTTGCCTCATGAGTATAGTAAGAAAACGACAAGAAAAAAATAAAATCCAACTTGCAAGCAAGCGCGAAGAACAAAAAAAAAAACAAATTGAAAAATATAAAAATCACAGCCTCGGAAATACCCTGATTACGCTATCTGTGTAAGTTCTGTAAGTGTGTGTGTGTGTCTGTGTGTGTGTGGTGAAGTGTAAGCTGCCCCAAGACCCCGGCGGCCTATGTGCCACTACTACACACACACACACACACAGACCGCCCACAATTTCAGTTCCATTTCCATTCGCACAGCTCAATAGGCCTTGTGATAAGCGCTTTTCCGCAAGTGGGTGGAGGTGCCGGGGGTTGGGGGAATATGGAGTGGGTGACTGGGCACAATGCACCCGCAACTGGACTGAACTGAACTGGGGGCCGGGCAGTCGAGCATTCGCTGTTTGGGACTTGATAACCCGCTATTGTATACACAAAAGCTGTAGAGCAACCGGCGCATAATCGTTGAGCACAACGGCCCCCCTACCTCCACGCCCCCCTCACTATACAACCCCTTGTGCCCGCCCCATATGCCTTTGACCCGGCTTGATTTTTCTTGCTCAACTCAAGCGTTTTCTGCTGCTATTGTTTTTGTTGTTGCTGTTGCATAGTTTTGCTTGTGCCACAGCTGTGGCCGCACTAGAAAGTCCCCAGATCTGACCCGACCCTACAAGCGAACCCCTCCACACCGACCCCTGCATCACGCCTCCCACCCGTCTTTCGCAAAGGCAACACGAGGCACAGGCACATGGACAGGCTCTGGGACAGGCTCGTTCATGTCAATTCATGTCAGCTCAGACAAACCGATTTTGGCTTGACTCTGCGGCATTTTAAAAAGCCGTTGCCTTTGTTTTTGTTTTTCCAATTGTTGTTACTGTTGTTGTTGCTGTTGTTGTTGTTGTTGATCATTTGATTTGTTCTAGCGATTTGCCTACGCTGTAATCTTAAGACAATGTTCACGTGAAAGCCTCATTTAACGTAGAATGCAGCTTGAAATTGTGTTGAAAAAATCAAGCTAAGAAATGCAGTTAAGTGCAATCAATTTATAGAGACACGCTCGACTGCCAAATACACTGCACAATAAGTTATTTAACTTAATGGAGCTTAACTCGAAATTGTAGATACGATTATGAAATGTTTTATGATGCATAAGAAATATTTTCATTACACAATTGTATATAAATAATAAATAATATAGCTATTGCCATTTTTTCTATGGCTTTTATTGATAGAAACCATTATTGAAAAATGTCAAAATCATGACAAGAAACTTTTTTTTTTGGGCAAATGCATTTGTATAAACTTTGAGCTTTATATAAATATTTTTTTAAAATTTGTATACAAATTTGTACATTATTACTTCTTTTGATACCTTAGATTCAGCTGTCAGGCAGCAAGTAAAGATTTACAGGGTATATAGACAGGGAATATCCAAAGATGTCAAACATTGTATATACAAATGCTTTTCTCATCTCTTGGGTTAGTTGCAAGTTTTTTCTCGGCAGCTGTTGCTGCCAGTTGACTGGAAAACAGTTTGAACAAACTTTGCCGTTTCTTGATGAACTTAATTTTTTTTGTGTTTTGCAGCACTACTCTTGGCCAATACACATGTACAAAGATATATGTGTAAGTATAGTGATTAATTTGTAGTATCAGCATCATGTTTAGTACAAAAAAAATGTACACTTCAATTGGCATATGCCAAATGCCAGAAAAGTAGAGGAAAAAATGCTTTAGCTAATTCGATCTTCAAACTAAAACTATTGTTTGCAAATGTTGCACGGTTGCAAGTATAGTTTTTTCTTCTTATATCTGTATACAAAAATATACAAAGAAAATAAGGAAAATGAGAACTTTAAGGAATTATGCAATCATCAAGTTCGAAATTGAATAAAGCTCGAGAATATTTTAAAAACATGATTAAAAATTCATTTGTATGCAAATTGAATGTACTTAAAGAAAGCGGATTATAGGCTTTAATTGAATGAACCTTAAAACAAACTTCCCTTCCGTAAATTGTCAAAATATTTTGTGATTTTGGCATTATGATAGTTTTGGGTTGGTGGACACAACTTTCACATTATGGGTCCGAAAAGTTCAAAGAGTGACCACGCCAACTCAATTGGTGGGTATTGGAAAAACCTTTGGAAAAACAGCAAGAGCAACAACAACAAATGCAAACATGGAGCGGCGGCTAAGTAAATTTTGGGTGTGCCAAAGCAGCCCAAGCAAGAAATATGAAGGTAGCAAAAACAACAGCAACCCAAATCGCTCAGTTTCATTGGCTTTCACGTTTTTTTTAAAGATTTTTTTTTTCTGAGTTTTTTTGTTTTTGGCCGTTATAATGTCTCAGTTTTGTTTCTGATGGCCGCTAATTGCGAGCGAACGAGAAAGGGAAAGAGAGCGAACGATTGCCTACTAAGGGCATGGGACTGATGTCTGTGCGTGCAAGAGAGCAAGGCAGTCAGTGTGAGGCTATTAAGGGTGTGGTGTGGTGTGTTGCGTTGTGCTGTGTGTGTGTGTGTGTGTCCTAATTAATGACATTTATTTGATTATTTGCCAAGCCCACGGAAAGGTGCGTAAGACTACAGGCTACATTAAAAAAAAAATGAAAAAGAATGTCGAAAAAGTGTAAGTAAAAAACTTGAACTTGAAAAGCGCCTGCAGGTAGGCAGCGTTTCAAGGGACTTCATACTCATTAACTAAGATTCCCTGATTTACCTTAAGCACAAGAAAAATGAATAAGATCAATAAAAAACATACCTTATGCAATACAATTTGTAATCCTTAAATGATCGCAGTAGATGTTGTATTATATTTAGTTGTTGTATTATCGCAGTTTCGTAGTAACGATTATTGATTATTATTATTGTTGTTGTTGTTGTTGTAGGTTGGACAAATTGTAGTAGGCGACGTGACGGAATCAATTGCATACAATAATATTATTACTATTATTATTTTATGTTGTATGTGTGAGGATTGTGTGGAGACCCAAACAAAAAGAGAAAATATGCACACAAGAAACTTTGATGTTTCTTTATTTTTCTCACATATTTCTCTTTAAAATATATACATATATATTTCTTTTATAATAATAAACAATAATATGTAATTTAAAGAACACGCGCACGATGAGAGAGAGAGAAAAGAGGACGCAATCGTTGCGATTAGTTTTGTAAATGTGTTAGTATGTGTATGTGGGTTTGTGTCAGACAGAAGACGAGCAATACAAAGTGTGAAATGGAAGATGATTGTTTTTAATGCTCCTAGTTGATATTGTGAAAAAATGTTCATCAACACGTTTCGTTGATTTTTCACTGTTTATTTATTTTGTTTTTTTTTATGCTGCACAAGAGAATGAAAATTATATTAATGAGTACAATAATCAGAAATGCTGAAAATTTAAAATGTTAAGACTGCGCCATCTATTAATTAAAATTAAAAGAAAATAATGAAACAAAATAGAGCGCGCTTAGTTCAATAAACCGTAGCGTAACGTTAAGCGATTGTGATTGTAGAGGGCGACGCGCAAATTCAAAACACGCGAATAACGCGATAGAAGGCAAATTCACATAAAATAAATACAAAATGTACACACATACGTGCAAATTTACATACGTATGCTCGTACATAAAAATCATAAAAAGTAAAGCGCGCAGTCAGCACGCGGCGGCACTTGTCACACTCACACACACACAACAGGCAGGCAGGCACATGTCAAAACTGGCAAAGCAGCAGCGGCAGCAGCGACGTTAACGTCATACGAAAAGGAATGTTGCGGCAGCGACATGTGTTTGATGCAGTCAGCAACGTATATGTATGCGTGTGTATCTGTGTGCGTGTGAGGGAATGCCTCTTTACTTTTAATACGTAATGACAAAAAAAATAAGAAAAAGAGGTAAGCCTTGCCCAGCTTGAATCTTTTATACGTTTCGCGGCATTTCTTTTCGTCTGTCCTTTTGTTCTTCTTGGACGACGGCTGATTCTTCTTTAGCTGCTGCTTCTGCTCGATTGTGTTTCTTTTTATTCGGGGGAAGCCAGTCTGCGCTGATTTCGCACTTGTTTACATGTGTGTGTGTGTCTACGTGTGTGTGTGTAAATATTTTTATGTGCATACGCGCGCGAACTTGATGTTATGCGAATAGCGAATTGCGATTTGTGAATTGCTTTTACGGCGACACACTAACGGTACACGACAAACTGGGCCCCATTTTTTTTAATTTTTATTTATTTTTAAGCCATTTTTATTTTGTTGGTCGGTCAGTTTTAATTTGATTTGCTCGCAAAACTGCAAATTTACCGCTTTCGGGCTAATTAAAGAGACGCTCTTCCAATTGGCAACGTACTGTCCAATTGGAAAAAATGAGACGACGGCGCTGAGCTGAGCGAGCAGTCGGACGGGCGGACAGACTGTCGGTCAGTCGGTAGCTGCGTTGCAAATCCGCGATAATTACAGCAATGTGGCGGCGGCGAGCGAGTGTCCGATCGAAGCAAGACCCACCGAGTACAAATGTTGTCTGATGGCTGGCAACGGCAAAGTTGGCAGCATTGACCGTCGTCGCCGTCGTCGTTGTCGCTGCCGCTGCGGCGCAAAGAAAGAAAGAAAAAACCAAGAAAAAAATAAAAAAAAAAATACAAGAAAAGGCAACGGCAGCGGCGACGGCGACGGCAGCGGCAGCGTGTGAGCGAATGCAGACACACATACAGTTACATACATACATATGCGACAGAACGATGAACGATGATGATGAACCGAATTACAAATAAAAGATGATGCCAAAAGACGACGACGACTTCTACGTTGACTGCGACGACAACGATTAGCAAACAGTCAGGCGCAAGGAGCACATACACAAACACACACAAAGGTACACACACACCCACATAAATGCTCAAACACACACATACATAGTTGCAGTGGCAGCGAAAAAAATCGGTCGCAATCGGAAAAAATTGCAGAGCGTAGCCCGCTCTCTGCACATAAAAAAAAGAGAAAAACGAAAGAAAAAAACATAAGCAAGCCGCAACTCACACAAACTCACTCACACACATACAACCAACGGCAGAGACGTACTCAACGACGTAAGCAGCAAGCACAACAACAACAACAACCAAATCGAAGCAGCAAAAAAAAATGAGAAGAAACACCGAGAGCAGCAGCGCCGGCACCAACAACAACAGTGAGCTCAGCAAGAAAGCTTGAAAAAATTGCGGCACACAACACGCGCACCGTGGGTCGAGTTAGCGCAAAATGTGCATGAAAACTTTTGCAGACAACAACAATTTGCATTATTGATGAGCAAGCGCGAGGTGTAGGCGCCAACCAACCAACACCCACCCACCCCACTTCACACACACACAATTCTTAACAAACTTGCGGCGAACTTACGAGCGTGTATGTGTGTGCGAGTGAGACAGTTGCACATACATAAGAGCGACCAATTGTTGGTAGGGTTTGTAAGGTCGCTGATGATGGTGATGATGGGGTTCCCAAGTATATAACACCCTTAGAAAATGACCAACACTGACCAGGCCACCAAATGCTGCGACGATGTACGCCCATTAACTGTAGATGAATTCGCATGGCCATGATTTGTGTTGTGTGTCGTGTAGGGGGGGAATGGAACTTAGGTTGGCAGATTTAGTCGCTGCCCGCGGAACCAGTAAAAACAATGGAGCATTCGACCGAAAAAACAAACTAAATAAAATTGCAGCAATTGATGAGTATTGCTTTGCTTTATACTTATTCCTTTCTTTTTTTTATCTCTTGTTAATGTTGGATGTGTGGTTAAAAGTGTAGGACCTTCAATAGCATTTAGATATAATATAAAGGACTAATTTAAAAATAATTTAATTGACACTCAAAAAAAATATATTAATAAGTTTTGTTAAATACACAAAAATAGCAATATTAAATAATAATAATGTACAACATTTTCACACAAACATAAATATATTAAATAAGTATATGTTACGCTTATCATTTAATTTATTTCCAAACTGATAGGCCTTGCACCACTGTGCAACAAAAACAGTGAGCCGCAAGGAAAAAAATTGTGCTCTCCACAACAACACCAACAATAGCCGCCTGGCCAGCAGGCGAATCTGAAGACAAGAAACAGGACGAAAAGTTGCAAAAAAATACGCCAAAAAAAACTGCATGACAGAACTGGACAGACGCAGCGTCGTCCGTCGTAGCAGCACCAGCAGCAGCAGCGGCGAATGAAGCGCAAGGGGGGACGGGGGTCAGCCACTTGGAGCAGCAGCGAGGACTGAGAATGAAAGTGTACTATGAGTCCAAGCTCACACATACACACATACAGCAGCGATGGGCCATTGTTGCTACACACACACTGACACACAAACAGACGTAAGCATTTTTTCTTTGCGCTTCACTCAATTTGGATTTTTTTCGTTTTATTTTGCCTCCTTTTCGCTCAGCATAGCTCAGCAGTGGTCGTCCTGCTGCTGCTGCTTCCTTCAAAAAGTTCAAAGTGGCAAGCCAAAGCGCGCTCTCACTAACACACACACACATACATTGAGACACATTGGCGACGTGCTGCGGGGCGCAACAAAACAAAACAAAAAAATACTCAGAGAGCCAACAAGCATAGCAAAAAGGAAAAAAAAATGAAAAAAACGAAACGAATTCTGCACAGAAAATAAAAATTGTTTGCAAGAAAGAATGAAAGAAAAAATCGGAAAAAATGCAAGCCAAGTGGTTGCTCTGCTCGCCCCCCCCTTCCACAACACCATCAAGAAGAGGGTGAGTCTGCTGTGCTGTGTGCTGTTGGGTGTGCCTTTGCCAGCAATGTCTCCAACAGTACACTCCCCACCCCCCAATTAACTGGGTTGCTGCTGCCTTTGCTGCTGTCGCTGCGGCTGCTGATGCTCTGCAGCTTTCGTGTGTGTCAGTTTCAGCTGCTCACATAGTTGGTCGAAGATAAAGGTGAAGCTGATGGCGCAGGGGGCGGTGAAGGAGAGGGGGATAGGTGGACATGCAATGGGGCCAACAAGGGGGTTAGGTAAGGGGGTTAGGTAAGGGGGCGAGGCAAGGCAGGCAGTCGACGGGCAACGCGTTGGGAAGACCCTCAAGTGTTGGCATGCAAAGGAAAGCAAAAAAAAAAACAGCATACAATAAATATAGCCAAAGCACATGGCGTCGTCGACGTTGTCGTAGACATGCTATGCATGTATGTATATGCGAGTGTAAGTATTGGTGCCGCCATATGCACACATACTTACATGTACATATGTATGCATGTTCACTCACATGAAAATAGCTACATGTGTAACGGCATTATGTATGTATGTTAGAACGAGACAGAGACGAAGCGCTTGACCACATTTCATTTACCTAAAGGCGCATTTCCAAGCAGTGCTCAGCATAATTAACGCTTGGCAAAAATCGAATCTAAGCTTAAGAACAGAAGATGGAAAAAATTAACCAAGTGGCAGCACTGTGACTGCCGCGTGCGAAAGAGCAAGCAATAGCAGCACAAGCACGAAACACACACACACACATAAGCCAAAGTCCAGTTTGAGGTCCAGTCGCAGGCAGAGCAGCCATACAACAATTTTTCAAGGCGATGCAGACGCGCCAAAACCTACAAAAAAAAATAAAGGGGCCACCATGCAAAAGCACAAAAGCAACAACAATAACAACAAGAGGAAGAACACAACAGGCGCTGGGCAAGAAGACGAAGCGATGTCAACGTTGACGTTTCGCAAAGCGTCACATACAAGGCGACGCCATTGAAGTTGCGGCGACGTCGAAACGCACAAGCAGCAGCAAAAACAAAAAAAAACACACACACACACACTTATTCCAAAAGTACAAGGGCAAATACAACAACAGTAATATAGCAGCGAGACAGAAAATAAAAATGGGCGAAAAAAAACTTTTTATACATAAAGTGGTGGGCAAAGAGAGACCATAGCAGGAGTCAGCGCGAAACTCCAAGAACATGTGCAGAAACAACGGCGATGACGATGACGACGACGAAAGAGATACAAACAAACACAAGCTGTGTAGTTGCCACCTTATTGGACATGGACAGAGAGCGTGAGGGAGAGAGGTGGCCTCTCACAGATGGCCGGCAAACTTTTGCAGCGAAAATAAAAATGGAGCGCACGTTTGTGACAAAAAAAAAAGAACAGAAAAAAAGCAAAAGCAAAACTTGCAGCAGCATGAATGGGAAGTCGCCGTCTGAAGCCAGTGGCTCAGCGCTCAGCGCTCACATCTGTGTGTGAGGGTGGGCGGCAGACGTTTGAGTTGCGTCTGCTTGAGTTTGAGTGTATTTTTTCATTCCCTTTTTTTCGTTCTTGTTTTTTTGCTCAAGCCGGCCGACTTCGCGTGTGCATTGAGTGAGCGCTAATATGCTGAAGAATGTTACATTAATGCCAGCCACCACTGTAAGCACCGGTTGGTGTCCCGGCTTAAAGTGGTTGAAACATTAACTAATCTAATGTGTTAAGAAAGATTTTCGTTAAATTATTTACAAAACTTAGTTTCGTTAATCGTTTTGATCGGCGTATTTATAAATTATATATATATATTTTCAGTGATATCAATAATGTTAAAGTTTTTTTTATGCTGCTGGGCCGAGATGTAATCTTAAAAAGAGTTATAAGTTAAGTTATAAAACAAATCTTTTGATGCTGCGAGAATTAAACTAAGCAAAAACATTTGCTACACTCGCAGGCAGGCAGCAGACAACAGCGAGTCGCATGAAAATCAATATTAATTAAAATCTGCTCACATTCTTTATCAAACAACGACAGCAACAACAACTGCAATCAACAATCAAGAATAACAGTTAATGAAGCGCACAAATGACAATTACAGTGAATGGCATGCGTTCGTCAAATGCAAAAAGAGCGCAGCAACATCAATGAAATCAACGAGAGCTAAAGGAGAGAGGAGGACAGCTGGCAGGAGAGAGAAAGGAGAGCTTAAAAACCTGTGTGCACAGAAGATAACGACCCTGGCCAATAATAATTTGTGGGTGTATTTGTATGTACCAGTGACTGTGTTTAAGTGTATGTGTATATTTTATATGTCTGCTGCTGCTGGTGATCAATTTAAAAAAGAATACACACACACATATATACACATATGTGTGTTGTTGTTGTCAATCAGATTAGAAGGTGGTAATTTGTATGAGCAGGCAGCAAAAGGTGCGGAACGCCTATGTAAATACCACATATAAATAGTTACCGCTCATACACTGACCACATAGAGAGATAAAAGCAACAGCAACAACAACAAAAACAACAGCGACTCAGATTTGTAAAACACATATGGATGCAAAATCCACATGGAATTACTTAAGCCAATATAAATATAAATATCTCAAAAGCGATAACCATAAATACACAGAGAAAAAAGAGCCATTAATACATTGATCTCAATATAAAAAAATTACTGATATTATATATACATTTCATATTACATTTGTGTGGATTGTATAATAATTTAATATTCATTTATTTAAGTTACTATTTGAAGGTTATTAAACGTGTTCGATGGGTTCAAAGTAGATATCATAAAAACTATTGATATCAATTGAAAAGAAATTAATTATTATCAGTGCTTATCTTTAGCAGTACATTTGCCAAAGTTCACAAGGCATGCAATTAGACTATTTACGATATATATATTTACGATTTATTATAACGATTAAGATAAACCAAATTCGTTAAACAAAATGATAAATATTGTGTTGCTAAAAGCAGAAAACAATTGAAAAACTGAATAGAAAAACAAGCACTGCTAAAGTTAAGGGTATTCCTCAGTTGAGCAGCATTCTTAGCTCTGCGCCCTACACGTAAAATATACTCAATATTGATTTCCAATTATTTAATTATAAATACAACAGTTATTTCGAGCTGGTTGACCAACTGGAACTGGAAACCAAAGCACCTTGAGAAAAAATATGGGGCAAAATATGTAATAAAAATAATGTTTGAGAAATCACAGCAGATAAACAATGCTATAAATATTGTATTATTATTATTTGTTCAAATCCCCGTAAATGTCACAATCCAAGCTAATAATTTTTCTTGACAATTTAAATAATTAACTTTGCAATTGTCTCTTACTTATATATTTATATATAACTGTGTGCCAGTGGTTAAAGGCTCGTCCTGATAAACAATAAATGACTTATAGCATTAGTAAGTAATCACTTTCTATACTGTTTCTCCACAAATTTGTAGTTGAATTATGAATTGGACTGTTAAGAGCTGCACTCACCTGTAGGTCTGATTCGGTGACATCGATTTCGCCGCGATACACAAAATCGATAATTGTTTTAAGGTCTGTGAATATGATATCGGCGGGTAAGATGATCGTTGGATGCTTGCATGGATTCTCGAGGAGTAGTTTTTGGAAATACGTTGAACAGGCAGATAAAACAACCTGTTGATTAAAATAATAATAGTATTAGTATATATATATATATCGATAGTAGTACGCATACGCACCTTGTGCGCCTTGAGCGAGCCATGCTCACAGGACAAGGTTACATCGACAAAGGAGAGATCCTCGCGCAGCTGCTGAAACACTGACGTCATCGTGTTCTGATAGTTATTCCAGCGCAGGCTAAAGTATTGATGACCCCGCACGGCAGCCATTTTGTATTGTGAGAGTGTCTCTCTGTCTCTCTCTGTCACTCGCTCTCTGTATTATTAATTTGTTCTGCTGTTTGTTATTGTTTTTGTTTTTATTGATGTTATTCCTCCTCTCCCCTTCGCTGCTGGTGCACTTCCTCTGCGGTGTTCAACACGCGCAGTGCTCCGTGCTAAGACGACGACGCTGACGTAGGCGCAGTCGTCCTGCTGTTGGCTGCGACGCTGCAAATGCAAATACCGTTAATTACATGACAAGTGATAAAAAAGTTTTAATTAGTTGCAACTGTACACACACACACACAAACACACCACAATTATAATTGTTGCTATTTTCGTTTTCGTTGTGTTTACTGAGCGCATTTTAAATACGCAATCATTAATTATGCACAGGCCAAACTTTGATCGATAAGCGCAACGCACGAACAGCGCAACTTGCAACCGTTGGCAGCTTCCATACCAAATGCAACGCCAGTTGCGACTGAGCAGCTTTGAGCAGCACAGTCACGGACGCCTCGCCTCGACCGCCTGCTGGGGCAAGAGTTGTAAAAGGAGTCCATTGTGCGGCGCATTACAAGCGGCGCGCACAAAGCTGCACAAACTATATGCCTCCCAAATAATAAAAAAAAAACAGGTAAATTCTGCTGAATGTGTGGAGTCGACTTCTGGGTACTCTGTCATTCAAGAGCATAAAAACAAAAGGATTTTTTTTGACTTCGCACAAACCGAATTGTATAGAATCATTAAAGAATCAATTTATTACTAATCATTATATTATTAAGATCGTTGCAAAACCTCTATTAAATTTATAATCACTAATTAAGGGCGTATACAGAGGAGGAACGATAATTTAAATTTCATATTATTATATAGATCATTTAATTCCTCATATCATTATATCGTTTTATTATATATATAATTTCTCTATTAAGATACATATTTTAATAAACATACATCAATATATTCCCAATAATTCTACTTATATTTCACTAACACAGTTACGCAATTACAAAACAAAACAAACATTTTTGAAGAATAGGAGAAAAATACATATTTACACTTATTTCGCAGCAGTCAATAATTAAGTATATTATTTTTTCTGACTAAATTCTGGGAAAAGCAAGTAACTCTGAATACAATTTAATTGCATGCTCAACAACGCTAGGCCACATCACGCATTTTATTTGCTATATTTTTGCAATAAAATTGTTTGCATTTGGCCCATTGTCAGCAGAGCCTTGATGCTTTGGTGCTGTGCCTGTGGCTTCAATTCAGAAAAGTTTTTTAGTTTTGTGCATGAAAATTTAAAATGCTGCTTGCTGTTGGCCAGAAAGAAAGAAAACTGAAACCAGTTTCAGTTGGACTCGAGCAGTTTACACTCTTTACATTTATTTATTTATTTTTTACTTTTGTTGTTGTTTATCTTCTTCTTTTTACGGATTTCAATGGCACGTTCAGTGCAACGTCATGTTTGTAGTTGTTGCTCGCTGATATTGTCAAAAACAACAAAAACAAAAAAAAAAGAGAAATAGGAATGCTGCAAAGGATGATGATGCTGCTGCTGCCTGGTTGCAACAACCAATGCAGTTAATAGAATTTAGGCGACGTGTAACTCGTTGCCAACAGAAGGGGATAGTAAGGGGAGCTTGCCCTAGACATAGGCATAGACACAGACAAACCCAACAAACAACAGCAAAAGCAACAGCAACAATGAAGGACAGCGTACAAAACCAACATTGACTTGCAGCTTTAATGACTGCTGCGCATAGCTGGTTACTCTTAACCTCAGTGTGCCTTTAAGGACAGTACGCTGTTCAAGGCACATGCAACTCACTAGTTGGTCGACATTTCGAAATGGAAAATATTCTGATTTTAATAACACTTTTCATTCAACTTTTTAATTAAAATATTTATAAATCATAATAAATAAAGTTATTTTTAAAATGCATATGAAACTGGAATTATTCTCCAGAAGCTCTGCAATCTATCCATGCTCTTATCAGCTTAAACTGTATAGTGTTCCCACCCACTTTTAAGACGTGTTGAATTCAAAAAGAGAAAGAGAGAGAGCGTAACAGAGCAACTATAATCAGTCGTGCATTTTATGCGGCCTTTTGTTGTTTTTGTGCTGCTTCTGCTTGGTCTCCATTTACGCGACCAATTCACGTTTTTTTTTGTTTTTCGCATTTACTATTGTTTGTTAGTCCCCTGTTGCTCGCTGTGTTCGCCACACAAACACACAGCACACTCATACACACACACACGAGCACACACACGTGAGCAGTCTAGTTGCCGCCTTTTGGAGCCTTTGTTTGCATCGTCGTTTTCCTTAGCTTGTTTGTTTGCCAAATGTTTTTCTTCTTTATATTATTTTCTGCTTTTCGTTTGCTCTTGAATATTTGTTGCTATTATGGTTCGTATTTGTCCCTGTTGCCCTACACAGTTTTCAATTGAGCATATCAGTTACCTAACATTACGTAATTTTATCGCCACGTTTCTCTTATGCTTAAGTCGGGAACATGAGTATTAATGCAAAGGGTTGTTATGTTTGTTTAATTTTAAAAATATATCATGGAGTACGGTTATGCACTGTGGTACCAAACTTTGTAAATACGAATTATTATTTGAATATACATATTTTATAATATGCCTTACTTTACAGTTTCCCCTTAAATAGGTGTAAGTATTTGATAATTTTTGTTAATGATAGGTTGTCTAATGTTTAGCATAAATGTTCTTGTCCCACTGTGCGCCTAAGACCTGGCAGCCGCTTCATTGCGCTTTGATTATGCATGAGGAAGCGGGATAGCTGTTTTGCACGTTGTCTCTTGCATAAGTATTTGTACATGTGTGTGTGTTGTGTATGAAGTTAATAAAGAAGAAGCATAAGGCAAATGACAGACTAAAACAGCGCTGATGCGGTGGGTGAAGAAGCAAAGAAAATGGATTTTAAACACTTTTGTTTTGATTATTATTGTTCTTGTCGCACAGCAACGACGGGGGTAAATCTTTTGAAGTAAACTAGAGAGAGACACAGAATACTAATGTGTGTGTGTATGAGAAAGGCCGATGTGCAGGTGGTATGGAAATTGGCATAGACGTCCCTGCCCCACCACATGTAAATAAATGTAATGCACAACATTGTCGCAATTGAAACCAATTGAAATGAGTACTTTTTTTTTAGCTTTTTTTTAATCGACTTTTTCTTATTTTTAGTTGTAGATTTGTTTGTAGTTTACCTTTTATTGCTGTAGTTGCTATTTATATTTAAATTTAGCGCTTTGAATTTGGCTGTTACAAATGTACATCAGCGCTGACGTTGCCTCAGTCGCTCAATTTGTTGCTCTTTTGCATAATTGGTTGCACACATGGCACGCAATACGTTCTCTAATTGTAGAATATTTTGTTGGGTTTTTTTTTGCCGCCTTTGCTGCTACGTTACGTGTTG
Organism: Drosophila multiciliata; assembly: GCA_037043605.1. Lineage (NCBI taxonomy): Eukaryota > Metazoa > Arthropoda > Insecta > Diptera > Drosophilidae > Drosophila > Drosophila multiciliata. The sequence goes on from JBAMBF010000589.1 coordinate 9,659,299, forward strand.
CCGTATTACGTAGTCCACGCATAGAGATTACGATTACTGTAAACGGTGCGTTAGTCGAAGCAGTTGTTGTTGTTGCCCAGATTATTGGCAATGCACATTTTATTGAGACGCACACACGCGAGAGAGAGTAAAGCACACAACATGTATGTGTGCAGAGTTTACCGCCAAGTTTTATTTTGTACTCCTTTTTTTGCACTGTAAATTTTTGTGGTTTTATTTTTATTTCCCTTCGTTTATTTAATGTTGCTGCTGCTTCTGTCCGTCCCGCTACTTTATGCTCTACGCTGTTATTGCTGCTTGCTAACTCGCTCACTCACACACACTCACTCACGTACGCACACGGTTGTGGCCACACATTCGAATCAATTGGTTTTTCAGCTGCTTTTTCGTAATTTGCAAAATAGTTAATTTATTCTATTTAGCTGGCCCATATCAATGCACATCGATTTGCACTTTGCTCGTTTCATACTTATTAATTTGCGTTTGCTTGTTTTTGTTTTTCGCACTTTTTCTTTTTTTCTTTTTGGTGGCTGACTCGCGTTGGAATTTCGCTGGCAAAACGAAATATAAAATAATAATTATTTTTTCCACTCGTCGTTCATCGGAGGTTTGCTCGTGTTCGCCATTTTCGTCTTGAATTGGCCTTGCCAGACTGTCACACTACGCTAACAATGCTAGAGAAGAGCGGTTACAATGGGCTTCTTGCTAAAATTAACACACGTTAAAGAACATAATTTTAATTTGAATCCAAAGTATGCTTTATATTGTTGATTTTATATTAAATAATCGATTGTTAAATTTAAATGTCTGACATGACGCGCTTTAAATGCAAGTATCTGGCAACGCTTTGGATTAGGCAAGACTAGTTGTCTCACTTGCACGCATTGTAACTGCTCATTTATTTGACTGCTTTACGTTCCACACAAAACAGCTGGAATGAAATATGCGCGCACAATTTGAAACGAGAAGTAAAAGTAAGCCACTATCAAAACTCTGAATTTTTTAATAGATTAATAAAATATAAAATATGAAAGGCTTGTTGTTACAAAGAATTTATTGTTAATTTAGTTTGGTGTAATTAGTTTTATGGTTTTTGCTCCAATGCGGTGAGGGCACACTGAATTGCAGCATTGCCACATGTAAATGCAGAAAACGTTGGTGTCGTTCAAATGCTGCTTAGTATAGGATTACTGATATGCCCAAACTTATCGTTAATCGCTACGTTGGCGCCATTTTGCTTCGACATACAAATTATTTTAAAATAATAGATAAATTTAAATGGATATAAAATTTTTGCATCAGTTAAAAATTTGTTCGTTTTGAAATCATGTGTGAAACTGACAATTTTAGCATGAACTATAGAAAGTGCGCGCTGGACTTCAATTATATTTATGTATTTTTAATAAGCAAATAAATATTCGTAGCCAAAACTCGACATTTGCATAATGAAGGCGAAACAATTCAAATAAGTTGCAATTTTCTGTTGCTGAATGCGAAAGTGATTTGCACACACATACAAACATGCATACCTATGTGCATATATGTGTGTGTACTTTTGCTTGTGGGTGCGGAAGTGGGTTGCCCGACCATAAAACGCGCTCAAGCTTTCAATGCGATGGGCTGCTGGCGCATACAAAGCGACTCATTTGCAGACCACCTTACAGTGTGAGAGAAAGAGAGAAAATGTGAGCGAGCTTACGTGAGCCCAATTTGGAGTATGTGACTTGTGTGTTTGCTCTCTCTTTCTCTCTCTCTCTCTCTGTCTGTCTTGCATGCACTAAGCTAATTGACATTCATGAGCATCGCATCAAGGCTGAATACATTAAAATAATTGCATATTCTCACTACTGTAGCTCCAAAGAACAACAACAGCATTTATTTGGATTGCATAATTGCTGCATTGATCGTTGCAGCAGATTAATTTCAGCTATTAGTTAACATTAATTGACATTAGTCAAGCATTTCACAGGCAAGTTTCTTGTCTATGTATTTCTGTGTGAGTATGTATTTGATATGTTAATGAAAAAATCGATCGAAATTGAAACTCGAATTTGTTGTTAGTGCGCATGCTCAAGAGAAGGCGAGAATAGGTTGAGGAGGGAACAGCAGATGGTAGACGACCTCGCTGGTACATATCTACATACATATTTATGTATGCAGTACATAAATACATAACTGAATAACATACAATTTAACACACTTGCAATTGCAGCTACACATAAGGCAGCGTACAGCCACAATTAGAAAAGCGCAAACAAAACAAAACATTAGCAAACAAAAGATCCCCCACACCAAGAGCTTTAGCTATGAGAGTGTGTATGTGTTCGGGATCAAAAAAAATTAAAGCGCCCCTAATGCTTCGTGCTCCATAAAGCGAAAGCTGTGCATATTTGATGCGCGTGAGCATGACAAAGAGAGCGCATTAGAACACATATACATACACACTCGCACTTGCACTCAACAAAAGCTTTCCCCTAGTTTACAGCTGCTTGAAACAATTAATGCATATTAAGGTCAGCAGAAGCAGAGGCAGAAGCAGCAACGTCGACAGAGACGCCGACAGTTGCCACCCTTTTGTTTTTTTTTTTAGCAAAACTCGTCCGCTAGCTGGCGCCAGTATGCTTAAAGTAAGCACAGTTTCATATACATACTTGTGTGTAAGTAAGTATGTAATAATGTAATGCCTTAACATATGATATTGCTCACATGTTCACACCAAAAAATAATAAATAAATAAATAAAACTTAACGAAAGTAGACACATTATTGGGCAGCAATTGACGTCATTCCGCCTGGCTCACTCACATGCGATATGCACTTGCAATTTACAGTGTTTAGCCCGTGTGTGTAAGTGTTTATGTATGTAAGTGGGCAGTATGCGTTTATATATGTGTTAGTGCGCGTGTTGTGCGACATGTGTGCATTGCATTATTCTTGCTTGGGCTTCCCATGCGCTTACTGTCCTAATGCTTGACAGAGAACGAGAGAGTGTAACAGCTTTTAACTGTGCGTGTGTGTGTGTTGTGTGTGCATAATAATGTTAAATCATAAATGCATGTAAGCCATGACACATTTTGCTAGAATTCATACAGATAGGATTTATCTATTGTGTATGCGTGTATGTATATAGAGCGTGAAATACATGTTTATACTTGTTACTCGATAAACCTGCCCTAGAACTATTTTTACATTATTTTATTTTACATACATGGCAAATACAACGAAACCTTAATAAGCAAAATTGAAAAGCTGCTGTCAAGTTTTGGCTGTCGAGCAACTTGCACGCCCTCACCCTTTTTTAAATTTATATTTGTAACTTGCCGTGGAATGTTCCAACAACAATAAAAACAGCAACAATAAACGCCTACTCACAGAGCTTTTCTGCCAACATGTGATGTGATCTAAGTTGTTGTTGCTATTTGATCTTTAGCTTATTGGCTAAAGCTTTTTTGGTGTTAATGAAACCTAAACCTTTATGGGCTGTAATATCGTTTACATATATTTACTTATATGTGCATGTGTGTGTATATATCTTTTTAACGGAAATCAGAATAGTCATTAAACACAAGACAACAACAGTAATAATTTATTGTTTTGTATTAGATAAGTTTTATGGTTTGCAAATTGTAACGTGTGTGGAATATATGAACACACACACACACACATACAAACACACATATGTATGTATACGTACACACGTACATATATGGTACACATTAAGTTAATTTTATTTGTTGTGCATTATAATGAGTCATAATGATTTTTAATGGAAAAATCATTCCACCGCTTGCAATCCATTATCAGTCATTAAAAAAGTGGGGTTCTAAACTAAACTGCTGACAGGCATCTTTAATAACATTATTCTTCAAAAAGTACAATAGCAACTTTTAATTTGTTATTTTTAATATTTTGCTATGTAATAAACAGTTAATTTAAAAATATATAATTTGGTAAAAACAAGAAAACAAATTCAACTTTATTTACGCAATACAGTCGAACTTATATTCTCTAGCTCCTATAGTATCTGAGATCGCTGAATTTATAATCAAGATAGATAGATACGACCAGTAAAAATCTACTTTTTCTGAGTGCAGCTTTAAAGTGGAACAGTCTTAAGACTGCAAGCTTCTTATTGCAATAAGCCAATCATCTTCTACCCATCTAAATATGTATATATATATATATATATAAATCTAGCAGCCACGAACTTTGTTGTTACTGGAAATGCGTCACTGGTCAAGTTCAATCGCATCATTCCAACAGATTTAGAATTAACCGTTGCTTGCCTTGTACGTGTCATTATGTACGTGTGCGTATGAATTAGGAGTTTAATTTAATTGCTAAATATAGAAAATGCATAAGAAGGATAAACGGATACATATAAAAGCTTACGTAGCAACCGAAAAAACTCAAACATACTTCGTGGCGCGCTCGCGGTTACTCTCTCTCTCTCTCTCTCTTGTCGACGGCGCTTTCATCCATTTTGAATGTGGATCTCATGAACGCCAACTACATCGGACCACCCGCTTCCCCACACTGCATAATGCTTCGTTTTTCTATACATTTATATACACTATACACTACATACACACGTACATACATGCTGGCAGAGTCGCTGTCGTCGTCAATGCTACCCTAAGCTTAAGCCTCGCCGTCGTCGCCCTCTACTCGATCTGATGCAGTGACAAAGCATTTTCAGGGTAGTTTTTATTCTGTTTCTCTTTCTGTTTTAGTTGCTGCTGTTGTACTTTGGCCCTGAAGCTTTATTTGCTTCAATCGATGCCGCCCCGCAGCAAGCAACAACCCCACTATATTTAGGGTGGAAATTGTGTCGGATCATCACATGAGCCGAATGTTGCGTTTAGGGTTTCACAATTGTTGTTGTTGTTGGCCATTACGGCTTTATTGTTGTTGTTGTTGTTGTTGTTTTTGTGGGCTGACATGACAACGTGAAATTCACTTTATTGTCTGTCCGCTTATTTCATGTCAAACATTATTTGATGCGCCCTCGTGCCGCGCCCACCTACAAACATACATACATACATACATAACATTACCATGGGATCATTCAAGCTTTTGCGCAGCATGAAAACAATTTGTTTAAGCACATTTGGTTTTTTTTTTATGTTATTTTTTGCATGCAACTTTCTATGTGGATATAAATCTTTTCGGCTTGATTGTAATTAAATTTTGAGTTGCGCATTATTTTATTTGCAAAACTTGATTTTTGTTATTAAAAAATAAGTGCTTATTTGTGGGACTTGTCTGCTTCACAAAATAGCCGCAACACGCAAAAGTAGCAACAAAAAATAGCAATCATAATTGAGATTCTAAAAATTGTGCACGTTATTAGCAATTGCGTCGCTGCTTAAGGCTCGCTCGCTGCTTGGTACTCAAATTTAACCAGCTATCAATGTTGAAAATTTTGTTTATGACAAAGAAAATATTCCCTGAATAAAATGGAGAAAAAATAAAGGAATGACGACAGTTCAAAATAAAACTCGTTTTGCTTTTTGGGTTTTTGGCAACATTATTGTTGTTGTTTTTAATTTGAGCGAGCAAAGTGAAAATTTATGCCGCACCCGCTTACTTAAGACGGGCATCAACGGCAGCAACAACAACAACATCAACCATCATGTTGAGTGTGCGACTCGCACTCGGTACGTGATTTCGTAGCAACAGCTCCACAAATTCCATTCCAAAGCCGACAAAAACAACACCAACAAAAGTCAATATGTAATTGAATTTTATGTTTTCGTTTTTCAACAATTTTCGTTGGCAGTCGTCGACTTCGAAAGATTTGATGTGTGAATGTTTTGGCATTTCGTAGCCCAAGCCCCAAAAAAACTATATATACAAATATATACACATACATGTGTGTATATGTGTACGTATACTATTTTTATTGCTTTTATTTTCAACACACTTCATTTCAGGTGGCCTGTGCGTATGTGTGTTTGTGTTTCGTTAAGTTTTTGTTGCTGTTTTTCTATATGCTTTGATTTCCATTATGATTGCGCTTCTTTTTCACAATAATTCTGAGCTTCGTTTTCATTCGAACTCGAAACCACATTAGCATGGCAGCCGTTCTGTCTGTCCGTGTGCATGTGTGAGTGTGTGCGTGAGTGATTGATTGCTCTCGGGCTTTTCAAAGAATGCTCGCTCTACCTCTCCCTCTCTCCCTCTCTTTCTCTCTCTCACTCTCTTTCTGAATCTCCTCGCGCCCCAAAAAAGCGAAGACGACGCCGCTGCCCAAATGAGGCTGCCAAAAATATTTTCGTTAATGGAACTTTCTGGTTTTCTTTGGCTTTTGGGCTTGCAAATTTATGTACAATATGTACACAACTATATATATATATACATATATATATAAATGCATGAACATGTATCGGTTTTTGAGGTCAATTTGAGAAAATGTTTAACAAAAATTCTGTGCGAAGAGCTTTTGTTAATCGAGTGAAAGGAAGACGATCAATGGAGCCGGATTAGGGGCAACGATAGCCGAGCATTGAACCATTTATGCACTGAATTTGAATACAAAATGTTGTTGTTTTTGCAGTTCGATAGCGATAATGTATAAGATACATCTCCAACTAATTCTTAAATACTATACATATACAATTTATTAGAAATAAATATATATCGATAATCAATATCGATAGTTCTATGAAAAGCTTAATTTTAAATTTGAGTATTTATGTCATATATATAAGTTAACTTTTACTTATGTATATATGTATACGTTACATCATATGTACATACTTATGCCTAGCTAGGGATGCCTGGAATGATATATGCCGTTAAGTATTTTAACTACATTGACAACTGCGCACATTTCTATTTCCGATCCGCCCCATTTTATTGATTCTCCCCAGCACTAAAATCCGAACGAATCAAAAGGACAGGCCAAAGTGTGCGTACTCTAATAAAAATAAATATTAATATAAATTATACAGCTAAGCTGTGATTGTGAGGAATGTTGAGTTGAAATTTTATTATTTATGTTTTTACCAATAAAAAAGAATTTCAAGTTTCAAAAAAGTTTATAGCTGAATTTGTTCGCTTAGAAATTAATTTGCTTAATTTGAAGTATCTAGTTCTAGTTCATGTACCAGATCACAAAGATATGCACCTCAATCCTGAATCGGAGATGTGTATCTCCTTCAATGGATTATGCGCTGCATGACATAGTTGGAAAGTCCTTCGCAAGGGTGTATAAAATAAGCGAATTTTCATAATAAGCACACAGAATAAGGGCAACTGCACGGCCGCAAGGGGATGCGAGATGGGAGGGTTGACAGAGGGAGCAAACGGGCAAACCAGCGAGGGGGTGGTAGGTCGGTCGGTCGGGCGTCGCTTGTCGTTCGTTTGGCAACGACGGCAGCCAAGCATGATCCCCTCTGCGGCTGCAGCCGCATTTCAACCCTCTGGTTTTCTTGTATGGGGGGTTGCTAAAACGACGGCAACCAGCAGCATGAACGGAAGTGAACGGACCAGCCGGAGAGCTTTTGCGTTTGACAAGGACACGCATCAAAAACAAAGCAAACAACCCTAAAACGTGGAGCAGCAGCAGCCACAGCATCCTCAGATCAGAAGCAGACGCTGGCGGGTGGTCGGTCCTCTGTGTATTGTAGGGTTGAGTGTGTTTTAGGGTGCGAGGGTGGCCAGTTTTGTGATACGCACTTTTTCTTTGGGGTGGAAAGCAGCCACATGGAGATCCGCATTTGCCAAAAAGGGGTTGTTCAAAAAAAGGCCCCACAAAACAACAAACTCTGCAAAATGCGCCAGCTGCCGTTGATCATAGACAAATTGCAATAATAAAAAATACATCAAAAAAAGTTGCATTTCAACCCCTAAAAACTGCATGGAAACATGCAAAAAAAAAACAACAACTAATTTTATATGGAAAAATACATAATAAAGATTATATTAGAGTTTAGCGTAGATATGGACAAATTTAAGTGTTGTGAATGGAAAATTCATTAAAGTGGATTTCGATAAATTTACAGATTCAGATAAAACACAGCAAAAATAATTGGAAAAAACAGACGAATCAACGATGCAAGTTAAATTAAACAAAAAGAAAAATCAATATGAAAATGTAAGCTTTATTTAAATTAAAGATAATTTTCAAACTTAACGTATCTAGTTTTTAAAAGTTCAAATCTTCGAATTTCTTGCAAATATTATTAAATACATTTAAGTACAGTTTTGGTATATACATTTTTTGTAGACGATATACGATATGAACTTCCTTAATTGGATACCCGCCACCGGTAGGCAGCACTTTATGTGTGTATGTGTGTGTGTGTGTGTGAATGACAGCAGGCCTCGGCTAAGAGCAACTCCTGGCGGGACTGGCGGCCACCTTAGGTTTTTCCTACCCCCAGAGGGCAACACAGAACATGCAGAGAACAGCTGCAGAGCACAAAACACAACAACAGATGCTCCCTCCGTTTCGGTTTGTGGCCAAACGAACAGGCGGACAAACGAACGACAGAACGACTGAGCGACGAACCGGAGCAACCCCTAAGGCCCCGTTTGTATGCTCTCTGATCAAGTTGATCGATCAATTCTACCCTTGGCGCAGACGCCCATTTTCAGACCCTGCCACCGCGCAACTCCATTAAATTCAATTGACAAAAGGAAATGAACATGAAATGCAAAAAAAAAAACAAATAAAATAAAATAAAAGAGAATAAAAACTCAACACACTCACACACATATGAAAAACAGATTAATGTAGAACGAAGCAAGAACGAGAAACGGAAAATGATGCGATGGAGGGAGCCCAACTTTGTATGTATGCATGTATGTATGTATATATATCTATATATAAGTGTACATCTGCTCTGCTGGGCACATGCATAGAAACGTAGCCATGTTGCCGTTGGGCTTTTTGCATTTCGAAAATGTACACATTTGTATGCATGTGCTGCAGCGACAGCGAACGCGTGAACACACAGAACAAACAGAGAAAAAGATGACTTCAAGGTTAAACATAGCCGAGCGTAGAGTTGACGTTCCCCTCCCACACATGCCATTTTGGCGTGTGCTCCACCTCTCTATTGCTGTCGCTCTCTCTCGCTCTCTCTTAAAGTTTGTCTGCTTCCTTTTGCGCTGCGATGCTGCTCTTATTTTTGTTTCATTTTTCTTTTGCATGTGTGTGCATGTAAATGAGTTTGCACAATAATAAAAATAAACTTTTTTTTGTTTCTGACATTTTTCCCTCTCGTGCAATTGCTGTTGCTAAAATTAAACGTTAAGGAATTTTTATGGAACAGCTGTGTGCGCCGAAACCATCGAAGAAGCGACCAGCAACTGCGTAAAAACCCAGCGAAGTTTCAAGAATAAAAGCAACAGGCAAAATCTGAAAAAAACATGCACCAATAAAAAATCATGCAAATCTATGCATACATATATGTGTGTGCATAGCGATCCATGTTTGCATAGCCATCCCACTCCCACACACGCATCATTGGGCCAGCAGCAGGTGAATCATTTCCAAAACGTTTATTGAAAAATTAATCAAGGTATAACATTTAAGCGAAGCTAGTCAAATTTTTAACTATTCGCTGTTGCTACTCTCGTTGTTGTTGTTGTTGTTGTTGCAGCGGGGCGCGGCACACAATTTTCACTTTGCCTGGCTGAATGGACAACCCAGAAAGTGTTGCCGAAAAAAGAAGAAAAAAAACTGAAAATACCAAACAATAACAACAAATCAAAGCGAAGGCAAAAACGAGTTTTTACTGACTGGCTGTCTTCGCCTCCAGACCGCAAAACTCGAGCTTAACGATTATTTTCTTTGTCATGGCGAACAATTTTCAACTTTTATTGTTGTTAATTTCTTGCAGCACAGCTTTTTTTTTTCATTTTTTAAGCCGCGCCAAATCTCAAAACCTTGCTCTGCGCGGGCGGTGCGCTGGCAGAAGTGCCGATAGCGACAACGACGATGGCGTCAGCAGAGGCAGCATCAGACAGCGTAGCAGTTGCTAATAATGTGCACACTTTAGAAGCTCAACGCAATTATGGTTACCATTTGTAGCTTGTTGTTGCTTTTACGCTTTTTGTTTTCCTCTCTCCTCCCCTCCTCCTCCTCCTCCTCCTCCTGATACCTTTGAGCAAGTGATCATTTATTTTTAAGAAGCATCCAAATCAAGTTTTAACAATTGTTAATGCAAAAAAGAAATGAAAAAAAAACCAATTAAAAAAAAGAAAGATTTATACGAGGTACATTTGCATGTGTGTGTGTGTGTATGTGTTTGTACAGAAGATCCATTAGAAAGTCGCAAGTGTATAAGAAAAAACAAAAATCATATGATTAACAGTAACATATATTCATACACATACAAAATGTTTTTTATATGAACTTTAATTTCTCTATATCTCCACAATGACATTTTTGTATTGTTTAGATTAATGCTTATGGTTTGATTAATGAAGACAGAAAACAAGAAAGACTATGTTGTCAGAATTTAAAAATAATGACAATTTACTTATTTGCTTATTATCATTACAATGATTCTTTTAATGCAAAAGACATAAGTTATAGAAACAATAAGAGATTTATGCAAATTTGTAAAAACAATCATACTTTATTTATATAATAAGTGCAAAAATGTTGTATGAATCGATAGTCGTCGGTAATTTAGTCTTGATTTGATCTCTTGAAATCTGAAATAACCGTTATTCTGAAAATAGGATCAACTCTGAAACTGTTCTTATTTTCTGTCCGTTTTACATTAATGTTTCCATAATACATAAATAATATAAACAAGTGTATATATGAGAATACACACACACACATATTAAGCACAAATTTTTCTTTGCTTTTCCCATTAGCAGCGCTTCCACATTCCCATCTCCAAACAACAAAAAAAGAAGCAACAAAATAAGCAACTGTCGCTGCCTTCCCTCTCAACCATACACGCGTTTGCACACAAATATGCAAATAGATACACACAAGGCAAGCAGCCAGCGTCTCCACTCAAGAGCGATCTTCTTTTTGCGCTTGCATTTTGAGAACCACAAAATCACCAACACTATTTGGCTTCGCTTCGGATGTATGTATGTGTGCCTATGCTGTGCTTTAGTGTATTTAGGTTTTGTGTGGCTTTTGGACTCTTGTTCTCTTTTTTTCCTGGCATTGGCTTTACACTCGCCATCGTAGCTTTCGTTATTGCAGTAAAGAACTGAACTCTCAGGAATAATGCATTTGTCGCTAGTGCTCGTTTTTCGTACACATAGTGTAACGCAACATAACGTAAGCAATTGCCCCCATCCCAAACAAAGAAGCAACAACAAAATATAATCATAAAACATTTTATTACTTGCTTACATAAGCCAAAAAAAAAAGTAAAAACAAAAAACAGCTATTAAGTGAGCTTGAGAGTGAGAATAATGTCAAAAAGCAACAAACACAAAAGTCGTTCAATTTCACTTCACTTCTAATATAATTTATAATAATAAAAAAAAACTGCAACGACCAAATAACATAAATATGAACGTTTTTACGCTTGTGTATGTAAGTAGATAATTGTCAGTGTTTGATTTTCACTTGTCTCTTCTGTGTTTGTTTCTCGTGCAATCGCTCGCTTGTTGGTGTGCATGTGTGTGTGACGCAGCTGCCATTGCAGCTGGCCTAGGTTGTTGGTGACAGTGCAGTTGAAGCCGAATCCGTCGTCGCTTGTCAAAGGTAACAAAAAAGGCGAAATGTAAAATGTAAGGGAAAAAGCTTCTATGTACGTGACCGACTTGAAGTTTATTACTGATTAACTCGGAGAGAGAAAGAGCGAGAAAGCTTTTGCATTTAATGCAGGTGAGTTCATTATTATGCGAGACGTGTTGGTACGTTATGTCTGCAACTACATACACTTGCACACATACACACTTACATACATATGTACGTATTAGTTTCTCTGTGCTTAGAGTCTGTGTCCTTGTCCTTGCAAAAAAAAGTGATCGTCAAAAATGTTTAAAAAAAGAAAATGTATAGCAAAATCTACACTGTAACTGTCTCCTATTTTTGTCAATTAGAATCGCTTAGAGCTTTTCAATCAAGCGTGTAGAATTTCACATAAAAGCGTTAATTACGAATACGTAAGGCATACGCGCAGCACCGTTAAAAATTGAAGTACATAATTACATACACACTCACACGTATATACTTTGAAAAAGTATGGGTGGCGGTTGGAAGGGTGCTCAAAAATGTTTTCCGATGAAGTCATGCTGGAACCTAAAATAAATCAGTATTGTGTGTGTGAGCGATCATTAAACAAAAAAAAAAACATCACACACCAGTAAAATATTTTGCACTTTTTAAGTACAAAATGCAATGCATACATTTTACATGCGGTTTCTTCCCCCTTTACACAAATACACACACAAGCAAATGTTCCACATCCATAGGAAAAGGAAGCAGAGGAAGGCAGAGCAACAGCGAGAGAGAGAGACAGAGAGCGCACTCAGCAACGGCATTTGTTGTTCTTGTAAACATTATGGCTTCGCCTTGGCGAAAAAAACTCAAACACAAATTTCGCCCCCTACATGAGCGAGCAGCTCTGTTAGAAATAACAAAAACACCAACAACAACAGCAATAAACTAACATACGAATGATATTTTTGAACTCCACTACATAGACAGAGTTGTCAGCCCGTCAAATACATACATGGACATATATATGTATGCTCGTGAGTCTATTTATATAAGTAGCTATGGCGCTAGCTGAGCAAAGTTGCTTCAATTAAGCTAAGGCTGCTAATTAATGCTGCCAAACATGCTTTTTTTTATCAAGCACAAGAAATAATCTTTTGATTTGCCTGCGTCGCTGAGATTTTCATATTAGTGTTGGCAACTCTGCGCGCGCGCCAAGCGTACAAAGCACACATACTTCCACGAGCGCACACGGGAACATATTATGTACATGAACGCAAAAGTTACCCAGTTGTGAATTGTGCGAAGCGTAGTGAAAAAACAAAAAATAATTATACATTTTAGTTTATCCTTAACAAAATGTTTAAAGAATTAATTTACTCAGATCAAAAACCTATTGATATATAAATTTTTCTCATATCTATAAAACTGAGAATTTAGCATTGAAATTGTGTGCGAAAAGCAATGAAAAGTGCAGTACAAATGTCAGGCGAATGGCCCGACTGGGTAACATTTTCGAACTCACACTCGCTCGCTCTCTCTTTCGTTCGGAACTTCGTTCGGTAGCGCGGTGGCTAGACCAGAAAACTTTTCGTGCGCGCTCGTCAGTCGTCAGTTTTTCTTCAGTGGCTCCGCGCGTTTCGCATTTTGTTGTGCGGGCTGCTACTCCGCAGCAGCAGGAAAACTATCCATATATACATACATACATATACACACAACCGAAAAACTTGGCTTTTTAATAAGAAAAAATAAATTCAATTTTATTGCTTTTTTCTCCCGCGCGCTTTTACAAATATACAAAACCGTGCGTCTCTCTGTGTGTGTGTGTATTATTAACATAATGTGCAAAGCTATTCAAAATAAAAAAAAGAAAAAATTAATTTAATCAAAACGACTCGACGACTATGTGCTGCCTGTGATTCTATTTCGGTGTGTATACCTTTAAACTAAGCACCTAAAATGCATTAAATCTATATGTATATATTTTAAAATAGACTTAGAACTGTACTTTCTAATTTGTGCGATGATTTGTCTCTCTCACTCTGGCTCTCTTGCTGTGAGTTTTTGCATATAAAATCAATATTTCCAACGTTTATTCGCACGCGTGTGTGTGAATGTGTTTGTGTGTGTGTGCTGCTGGTGAGCGCCTCACTTTCATATCGATTTTTCATGCGTTTTTGTGAAAGCTTTTCTGCAATGCATTTGCAAAGCTTTTAGTGCAACAGCAAACAACTAACACACACATACACAAATTAGTGTGTATGCAATTTAAAGTAATGACGAGCAATTTTCATTAATTTAATGAACACACGCACACACACATGCAAATGAGGTCAAGTGTCGCTGTGAAAATTTTTCATTCTCCATTTTTATGCAGTCTGTAGTCGTCCACTACTAGCAGAGTGAAAGAGTAAGTGCGACGACGTCTGTCGCTCGTTACATAAGCTTTTTTCCCCCAATTTGTGAATTTTATATGCGCAGTAGAAGCATAAGCTTCCAAAGCGCGCTTATCAATGCAAGGATATAATATCGTGTACTTATGCTACTAGTATGAATGAAAAAAAAATAATACATTTTTGGAAAGCACATTGTCAACAAAAAATGTGTCTCTGTTTTGAGCTCCATGTACAGCCGCCATCTTGGTTTTCCCCCCTATGGGCAACCCAGTCGAAACAACCGTGGCAGCGCCATTAGCAGCAGCAGCAACAGCATTATAAAATGTTTTTCAATCCTACTGTGGCGGGCTGGCAACGCTGCTCTCTTTTTACTCCCTCTCACACATTAGTCTCGGCTGCTGCTGACTTCGTTTTGCTTTTCGTTTTATGTTTGTTCAAGACAAAAAAAAATCGTGAAATTTCCTCTCTGCACTTTTCATACACACACACAAGCGCTTTGGCGCTTCGTATGCTCTCTTTTGTAGCTTTTCGTTTACTGCTGTTGCTGCTGCCTGCCGACCGAGCGACGACCACCCGCCACATATTTTTGTTTCCACTTTGTGCTACACTTCTACTTCGATGTCGACGTTGTTGTTATTTTTCATGTTGTTGCTGTTGGTGTTGGTGTATGTACTTATGTGCATACATATGTATATACGTGCTCCACAGACACGTTTACATTTTCATATTTTCGGCCTGTTTTACCGCTCGTGCACACAAACGCATATTCGCTTTGTCGCTTTTATAATCTTTCACTTTATGTGTGCACGCCATGTTTAATATATGTTCACTACTCTGCCGTGCGACATGTCGCAACGTTGCCAAATTTCACTGCAAGGCGGCGCGCTGAACTTTTTTTTTGTCAGGCAGCTTAAAAGTTTCATTTGTTTACATTCTACGCACATGTGCAGAATAACAAAAGTATAATAATAACAATAATAATGAGCAAGCACGCACAGAAACAAAAAAAGAGCTTTCGCGCAACAAGTGCCAAATAAAAAAGAAGAAAACAAAAATGAAAAAAAAACACCTTAAGTATCATTACTTAGTACTTGATTTGTTTGGTTAATTTTTTTTAACACTGCTTTAACTTATTGTTTTATTTTTATTTTTTCTAAACTATAAACATGTGTGTGCGTGCTTTGCTTTACTCGATGGCTTCTTCTCAGTGTCTCTCATCAAAATGAAACACCCACGTCTACAACTTAACGACCTTGCAATTTGTTGTTGGTATTATTATTATTATTATTATTTGTGTTATTTAATATCTACACTGACCTACGCGTTTATTGTCGCGTGCTTTAAATTCTTTGCCCTACTACTAGTTCATAGATTCTAATTATGTACTATTATTATTTTTGTTATAGTAAACAAAATTATACAAAAAACGTGCAAAAAATGCACGACTTGTAGGCCGTTATCGTTGGCTGCTCTTTGCTCATATTGTATTTTTTTGTAGTAGTTTCTTGTCTCTATCGTTAATTGTTATTATTTTTGCCAGCGGAGCAAATGGGCAAAAAGTTCATTGAACTTTTTTCTTATTTTGCTTGCTGTTTATTTTGTGGCTTAATTTAGTCGCTTCGCAATTTCACTTTCAAGAGGCCTACTGACATTGTAAGTTAAATAAAACCAAGACATCAAAAAGAAATAAAACAATTAACAATTTTCCTAAGACTGTTGACCTTAAATTAAAAGATTCTGAAATATTGAGGTGCTAGTTCTATTTGATTGTGAGCAAAGAAAAAACAATTGTAAAAATGATAGATATTAAAGAAAATTAAATAAAGATGCTTTAAGATAAAAAATGTTAAGATCTACACAGTTAATTTTTAGATTCTCCCACTTGTCACTATTCACATTTAAACATATTTACATATATATGTATTAAAATTCATTTGAAGCTCCGCCAAACATCACCTGTCACAAAAATGAGACACACCTTTTATGAATTCGGCGTGACCACATTTTTAAATTACAACATGTCCAAAAATCGCAAAATATAAAAGAATGTGAAGCTGCTGCAGAGAGTGGGAAATACAGATAGACGTCATCATTATTCGCATCAACGAGTTTCGAATATCGGCCCCTGGCCAAATTCAGCAAACGGCAGACAGAGACAGACTGCTTTACGATAGATAAAAGACATCACACATACCCCTCCCCTCCCCCATAGCATTTTGCCATTTGACTGCTTGAATTTTCAAGAAACTTATTAAAAGGCGAGACAGAGAGAGATAGAGATAGACGCCCTTTACTCGAAAATGTGGTTGCCTGTGTTTGTTTGTTTGTATGTGTCTCTTTGACTGTGTGTATTCAAAGCTACAAAACACAAGCCCTTAACATTCACTTTAAACAGCTTGTTGAAAAAAAAACGAGTTTTCAAGTTTTTCTCTGCTGTTGGCTGTTTATAATGGCAAAAACGACATTTTCTGTCTTTGAATAATATCGCAGAAAAACAGAACAGAATTGTAAAATTAACAGCGCCGACGGTGGAACTAACCTATGAATAAACCTTAAGTATGATATTCGTATCTGGGAATTGATTACAGATTAAATAATGTTTGCTGTAGTTACAGATGAGGTGTTATCAACTAGATAATGATTAAACTGAAAACAATGCAAGTTTTAATTATTTGTCTTTATTATTTTGCGTAAACTTAATTCATTTTCCATTAATAAAATCAAGTAAAATAAGTTTAGGTTACGAATATATTAATAAATGACAGACAGACGAATCTACTCGATGGCGAGTGATGCTGATCAATCATATATATATTTATATATATATTACACATCAGTACAGACTTTACCATAAAATTGGAGTACACTTTTCCACACAAGGGCATTTAAATAGCGGCAGACGTCGAATTTAACGACGATGGGCCGCCTACGTTTTTGAAGCGATGTCTTTGGTTCTTTCTCTCTTTTAAGACTGTGTTGAGATTGCTTCAAAAGTTCTGCCAGCTCTCCCGCCAGCCACCTCCTCCCGCTGTTTTTTTTATTGTTGGTTTAGAGCTGTCAGAAATTAAATTGTTGAAAGTCAGTGCCAGGCGAACGAAGGCGACGTTTATTTTTACGTCGTAAATATACAAATTTTATGTATGTATTTGTAGCTCTACTTGCCACTCTGTGTGTTCGTGTGTGTGACAGTGTGTGAATGCTGCTCAGCTTGGCGAGCGCGACAAGATAAATTCCACTTTATGCAAATCTTGTGGGGGGGACTTTTATTTTATTTAAGCAAGAAATTCTCTTTTTTTTTTAAATTTTTTTCAAGTTATTTCCATTTTAAATTTGTTTTTCAGTCGTTTTGTCTTGTCGGGTTTTCTGCCTATATACATTTACTAATACACACTCATATATGTGTGTTTATTTTTCTTTAAACTGGTTTTTCTGCCAACTCTCGAGAATTGCCGCCCGTTTTTCGAAATGGCACAGTTCTTGTATAAGTTTTAAAACCGGTTTTTCTTTTGACTTTTTAATACAGAACCACAGAACAGAACAACCAGAAAAAATGAAAAGAAAACGAGCACAGCAGCAGCTAAATAGCTAAAAAGAAGAAGAAAACTGCAAAATGAATTTTATAATTTAGCACAGCTTTAACAGAATTTTCTGTACTCATTCGATATGGTTGGGTTTTCCTGAAGTCTTACTCCTCCTTTAAATCCACATCCTGTTGTGGAAATACAACGTGTTGTAAAAGTGGCTGATCCCCTTTGGTATATGCATTGGAGGAGGGAGTGAGGGTTGGGGGATCAACACAGTCGCCCTTTTGCAACCCCCAAAACTGAAGTCTCTCTCGTTGTTCTCTTGCCTGCTCCTCTCTTTTCCTCCCTTACTGGCGAGTTGTCGGGGTTGCTCTGGTCTGCTGTGGAAACGCGGACGTGGTTGCTGGCGCGTGCTCAGAGTATAGAACCTTTTTTTTTTTTAAATATATTATTTTTTTTGTGTATACGGCATTCAAGTTGTTGGCATTTGAATCCCTGATTTAATGAGTTCTGTGCTTCACAACTGCGATCTTTATCAAATGCCCAAAGTAATATCATTTTTGATGGGAGAGTTTTTCGCTAACATTGCGTGATAATTAAATAACGCTACGTTTGATAGTAGATCTCGCCACAAGATAGCATTATTTTATATAATAATATTTTGATCTTAAGTCAAAAAATTTCTTAGTTGTACATTCGATTATAAAATTATGTACGCAATTGTAAAAAAAAAGTGTTGGGATTTTCTTGATCCACATGTCAACATTCTAAAAAAAGGCAATTGCTAGAATAAAATGTCAAGTTGGGTTTTTCGCTAACAGCGTACCGCATATTTAAAAAATTTTGGACGTCGTTTGATAGTAGATCCCAATACATTATTAAACAAATTTATATGGCACAAAGCTCATTTTATCATTACCATCATTAGGCAATTGCACATTAAACGAAGGTGAGGCGGAAAAACTGCAATTTCGTCGCATTTCAAATACAAATTTGCTAAAGTAAAATAAAAAGTTGGGTTTTTCGCTAACAGCGTACCGCATATTTAAAAAATTTTGGACGTCGTTTGATAGTAGATCCCAATACATTATTAAACAAATTTATATGGCACAAAGCTCATTTTATCATTACCATCATTAGGCAATTGCACATTAAACGAAGGTGAGGCGGAAAAACTGCAATTTCGTCGCATTTCAAATACAAATTTGCTAAAGTAAAATAAAAAGTTGGGTTTTTCGCTAACAGCGTACCGCATATTTAAAAAATTTTGGACGTCGTTTGATAGTAGATCCCAATACATTATTAAACAATTTCATATGGCACAAAGCTCATTTTATCATTACCATCATTAGGCAATTGCACATTAAACGAAGGTGAGACGGAAAAACTGCAATTTCGTCACATTTCAAATGCAAATTTGCTAAAGTAAAATAAAAAGTTGAGATTTTCGCTAACAGCGTTTATCGGTAAACAAATTGTTGTTTCCTTTTGGACGTCGTTTGATAGTAGACCTCAACACAAGACCATTAATATTACTAATTTTTTCTCATTGCGTCACAATCACAATCAATGTTTTTATCTGGCTACATCCGTTCAAGAAGCAGACCCCCTTGACCTGCCCCTCTTTCAACCAACTAAACGAGGGGGAAAAGGCGCTTCATCTAAAACATTTTTCTTGTGGGGTCCAACTGTACTTTTTTCCGCACACACAATACTCGCTCAACAACAACATTTCTGCTCTCTGCCTGTGTTGGGAAAAAAGGATCCCAATTTTTCATTATAATCCTCCACCATCTGCGCAAAAATTAAACCTTGCATGTGCAAAGAGCGTGCGTCACGAATGAGTTGGGAAAGAGGAAAGGAAGCGAAGGGCGAGCGCAGAGCGGATAGCGGAGAAGAGCAAAAGAGAGATCCTTTTTCGCTGCAACCCGCCCGTTTTTACCTACCGTCAGCAGTGTGTCGGTGTGCATATATGTGTGAGTTTGGGAGTTTGGTGTGTTCGTGACAGCCGTCTGCTTGCTGCTGCTGCTTTACTACAATAACAAGTACAACACGCTTATAATAAAACCCCTCTTTGGGATTCTGCTTTGTTTTGCTGATTTGTTGCTGTGTGTGTGTTTATGTGTGCGTGCGCGTGCGAAGGAAAAACCCTCAGCTTCAGCCGCGTCGACATTGTCTAGCCAATGCATCATCAACTCCGCCGCCACCGCCGTCGTGAGTTGGAGTAAGAGTTTCAATAACTATAAACAGATGGCGCCACTGCGCATGCTTCGTACCTTATGTACAAAGGCCACACGCACAATACATACATATATGTGTATGCATAGAAAAAACTGATCCCTCATACACAAAGCAATAGCCGCCACCTAACGGTGCCCTTTATTTCAGCTCTCTTTCGTACTCTCTCTCTTTGCCCTTTGCTAGACAACCGCAACGGCCGCAGCAGCATGTGTTTTTCGCCATTATATTTTATATTGATCTGCTGCTTCCATTTTTTCCCGACGAAAAAATAATAACCACAACAACCTACTTGAGTGAAAGGGAGCCCGAAGCGAAAAACCGAAGGCACGCAGTACTAAGCCGTCGTCTGTTGTGCGTCACGTAGCTCACATATTGCTATCCCTGTCTAAGCGAATTGTGCATGGGCACAGTTAGGTTTTCTAAAGAACTTCTCTATGTCGTAAAATCGAGCGTACGAGCGTGCTGCAGCTGTCGTTGCTTGTTGTCGCAACAACTGCTTTCCACTTCTTTTTTTATGCTGATGATTAAATTACGGCAGGAAACGGACGCAGAAAAAGAACGGCAATAACATCAACAGCAGCAGGACCAAAAAAGAATGCAAGAAACAGATGCGCTCCCCTTTTCTTTTTATTAAAATTTCCATGCACATAGAGACAGAAGTCTTTTCTCAGTTTCTTTTTCGTATAATTTTCGCTTCCATTTTGAAAAATGAAAATGTGGCCGACCATCATCGTCAGACTCCAAAAAATTCTGCCACGTTTTCTCTCTCCCACTCTTTTGGTTTAGTTGCCTCTCACGGCGAATTTAGATGTGTATGTTCGTTTACCTATATGTGTATGTCTTGCTTATACGTATGAAATATATTCCCGTTAGATTTATGCTCTGCTCTTTATAACATCGCTCACTGCAACACATTTTACAAGGCTCCTTTTTGCTTACCTGCTTGTCTGCCTACTTGGCAATTTCAAAGCATTCTCCCAAATAAAATATGTGAGGCTCACTACTCTCTCACACATACTTTAACACTCACTCCGCTAGATAGCTCTCTCTCTCTCTCAGCAACTTCGCACTGGGCAGCCATTTTGACGTGTGTGCGAGGGAGCGAACGAGCATGCCAAAACGAACACGTCAAGAGAAGTGAGTGAGTAAGCGAGTGAGCGAGCGAGCGTCGTCGGAGCGGAGCGTCGCGGCGAAAATGAAAAAGGGTCTCTCAGTTGCCAGCACATTTGCGTCGTTTCAGTTGCTTTCGTGCGCTTGGAGCTTTTGTTTGGTTTTCGTGTGTGCACGGTAGATCGCGACGCGTGCGGTTTGCTGGCCAGTAATATTACATATATACATACACATTTATATGTGCGCACACATATATTTAGCAACAGCAGCAACAACCAACATAACTAAAACGCTTTTATTTTTGCATTGCGAATATATAGTAAGTTTTTAAGAAGTTTGAAATCATTATAAATAAAATATTAAGTTGTGAAATCAATTTTGTGTGGAGTCGTCCCGTCCCCCATATTTTTATGCTTAGACGTGCATGTTTGTGTGTGTGTGTTGTGTTGTTTCAAGTGAAATAATTCTATTTTTAAATGTACCATAAAATGAACGAAGCATACTCTCACAAATATTTATGTGACTGACTGGCAGCTATTGCTTAATGCTTCAACTTAAAAATTATCAGAAAATCATAAGCGCATCTCTGTGTGTGTGTGTGTATGAAATACTTGTGAAATTTTCCATAACGACGAAAAACCCACTAGAAAAAAACCTCACTGCAAACTCACAAACGCACACACATTTATTTACACAGGCACTCATTTGTCGCGCTCGCATATGTGTACTGTGTGTATACATCCATATGTATTAGTACATGCAGTAATGATGGCGAGAGAGTCGACTGCGACTGCGAAACTTCCCCTCTTTATGTTTCATGTTCTGCCTCTGCTTCTGCCCCGTTAGCTGATGCGACGCGTCGACGTCACAACGTCTCGTTGTGTCGTCATATTTATCGTTTCCATCGATCTCCAACACTACTAGCAACGGTAAAATCGCCACAAAATCCGTTAGCCCCGAGTATATTTGTACTTGCGCTCTCGTTGTTATCGCTTGGTCTCTTTTTTTTTTTTTTGGGCTGTGTGGTAGGAGTGGTGCGAGTTGGTGAGTTTCGTTGTTGGAATTGAAGGAAGTTAAGAAATGAACGAATAAACGAAAAAGTGTAAAGATAATAGAATTTGAAAGCTAACGACAAAAAGAACAAAAAAAAAAAGAAAAAGAAAAGAGAACAAGTTGCATTTGCAGTTGTGCTTGGGTGCTGAAAAAAGCATGTTTTTTGGAGCTGTGTAATTTGCATACGTACCATAAATATATATTTATTTAAATACATGTGTACACACACATATGTATACAAATAACAATAATATCGCTGAATATTCGAGCGTGTGTTTTTGTGTGCGAGAGTCGAAAATATTGTATTATGGCTGAAATAAAACATGAACTTGACCTTGGAGCGTTGCCAGAGGCAAAGCATGAAAGCCAGTAATTAATTGACATTGTTTATTGTGCTTTTGTTTGTTTGTTTGTTTAAACTATTATTGCTAAACATATTGATGATGATATGTGTGTGTGAGTGTTCGATGAATTTGTGGCATGATTACTAATTTAAATTGTATTTTTCATTTAACTTCACAGTTATAATTGACAAACCTAAAAGCATTTGACAGAAGCAAAAAGAAGATAACAGCAAGAAGAAGCAGAAATACCAACAAAAAAAGCTTTACAACAAAAACAATCAACGACTTCAATTAAGCTCTGCCGCCTTCTACACTGAATTTTCCCACAAGAGCTGCAAAAAGAAAAACGCGACAGGCAGAGAGCACAACTCCCTAAAGCGGCGGCGGCCACCACGTCGAACGACGACGGTCGGCAAAAAAATCTTCTCCTCCATCCTCTCGCCGCCCCCCCTCCCTTTCAACACCAACAATAAAACTTGTTACCCAAAAATGGATGACGATCAACAGTTTTGTTTGAGGTGGAACAACCATCAGAGCACATTAATAAGCGTCTTTGATACGTTGCTGGAAAATGAGACACTAGTCGATTGTACGCTAGCCGCAGAGGGCAAATTTCTCAAGGCCCACAAGGTGGTGCTGTCAGCATGCAGTCCCTACTTTGCTGTAAGTATTGATATACAATCTATATAAATATATATAGATATATATAAATATATATAGATATATATAAATATATATAGATATATATAAATATATATAGATATATATAAATATATATAGATATATATAAATATATATAGATATATATAAATATATATAGATATATGTAAATATATATAGATATATGTAAATATATATAGATATATATAAATATATATAGATATATATAAATATATATAAATAGATATAAACATATATATATTAAATATATATTACTATGTTGGATGTCGAGAATATTTTTTAATGATGTGCTTTCAATTTATTATTTAGGCACTGTTGCAAGAACAGTACGACAAGCATCCCATATTCATACTCAAGGATGTCAAGTACCAAGAGCTGCGCGCCATGATGGACTACATGTATCGAGGCGAGGTAAACATCTCGCAGGATCAGTTGACAGCGCTGCTCAAGGCTGCCGAATCGCTGCAGATCAAGGGTTTATCCGACAATCGCAGTGGTGGCGGTCCAGCAGCTGCTGCAGCCCAACAGCAACAACAGCAGCAGCAATCTAAGCCGGATACACATCATCGCGTCAAGCTGAGCGGCCAATACACGCTAGAGCAGACAAAACGTGCACGCATCACACCTGGTGGCGCCGGCATCGATGCCGGTGATGTTTCCGGCTCGCGTGAAGGCTCTTCCAGTCCGTCACGTCGTCGTCGAAAAGTGCGACGTCGCAGCATGGAAAATGGTATGTAACTGAGAAAATACAGAGCTTTAGTTTCTCATTAACTAAAAATTAAAATTGAGCATTGTAAGCAATTGTTATCTAATAAAATTAATCATTGTATGTCTGTCCATAATCATTCGCAACAACAGACTTGCACGATAACTCCAACTCGTCAGTTTTGCAAGCCGTCGCCGCCGCCGCCTCCAATCAGTCAATCCTCCAACAGACAAGCGCTGGCCTCGCCGCCTCCGCCCTGGTCAGCACTCAATTGACCAGCGCTAGTGGTGCAGTAGCAACGGCTGCGTCTGCGGGTGGCAATGCAACCTGCGCCGGCAGCAGCAGCAGCAGCGGAAACCAAGTATCATTGAACCAGCCATTGACCAGCAGCAGCAGCAGCAGTAACGTTACCAAAAAGACTGAAAGCGCTAAACTAACAACAGCTGCACAACAAGGCGCCCAACAACAACAGCAGCAACAAACCACAAGCGATGCCATTAACACCGACAATGTACAACAACAACAACAGCAGCAACAGGATCAAGCCGCCCAAGGCGAGTCTGCTGAGGAAATGGATGTGGTGGCAAGTGGTGCTGGTGGTGGTGCAGCTGGTGGCGGTGCAATTGCCGTGCACACTGGTGTCGTTAAGCAGTTGGCCTCGCTCGAGAAGTCGAATCATAAACACAAGATCAAAGATAACAGCATAACGTCAAGTGAAATGGTTATTGAGCCCAAGGCCGAATATGATGACGATGCGCATGATGAGAATGTTGAGGATTTGACATTGGACGAAGATGAAATGACAATGGAGGAGCTGGATCAAGCGGCCGGCACCAGTCAGGGTGGCGAAGGATCTAGTCAAGGTGACTATCAAATAAATAATAATAATATTTATGTATATAACTTTGAATTAATAATTATTTTTTGTTTTTAAATTTCCTCTATGTTTAGCATATGCAGCATGGCCACACGACAGATCTCAGGATGAACTTGGACTAATGGCCGCACAGGACGCACAGCAACGGGATCCACAAGGTGAGTTTTTCATTGCATACTATATAATCGGAAAGATAGTTGTTAAACTATATATATATATATTATAATACGAATGAAAAAGCAAAAACAGTTTAGAAAAACATGGTTAGGACCACAGCCGAGCACGACGACCAGCTAAAAATTTCAAATGCAAATTAGAGAAGGTCCTATATTAAAAACATATCAACTAGACATTTATTTCAAGATCACACAACTCTCTCAATTCACAAAATTATTTTTTTTCGATTCAATCCCAAAAATATACAAACAACTACATAATATAAAACCTTTTATATATATATATATATATAAACGATATATATAGTAAACTGCAAGAAAGTCGTGCTCCGAAAAAAGCTCTTAAACGTTTTAGAAGGAATTAGGAATTAGAACGAAAAGAAAACAAAAAAGAAAAAAAAACAAGCAACAAGAAAAAAATGCAAAATTACTAAAAGAAAGAAAATAAAATTCGAAGCGGCGGCACAGCAAACAAAAGCAAAAAATAAATATTAAAACCAGAATATAGCGAGACGAGAAATGTTTCTCGTATTAACAAAAATTAAATGGCGTTGGTTATTTTTCTTTTTGGTATTTTTGTTTTGCTCCGCTCTCGATGCTACAGCCGAAAATAATTAATTACCAACAAAAAAAAAAGAAAAGCAATAATAATTTGTGCAAGTTGAAAGTACTACTATTTTATTTATTTTGAGTTTTTTTTTTAAATATATATATTTACTAACTTAACACTTCAATTTTGTTTATGATTTTATCACACATAATTCGTATAACTCCAGTTATTTTTTTTGTATATATATTATTGTATTTATTATACTACTTAAATTTAATTTTAACACATAATCACATATAAAAAAGAAACCCACCCAACAACCACAACCAACAAACATTTGCTACCACTACCCCCAAGCGCCCCACTTCCCCACTATAAATAACGATAATAATATCACTCACTACTTACAAACTACCATCAACAATTTACGCTTTATGAAATGTGTTCTATGTATGATTTTGATTTATATATTTTTATACATAAATACTTTTATTGTGTGGTATTCATTTGCTTTTCTTATGTATTGGTGTTTTTTGTGCCGCATTTGGTTTTTAGTACGATTTTTTATGTATATATAATTTGTAATTTTTATTTACTTAACACACACAGAACTACACAGAACCACACACACAAATACATACATACATTAAAACTATTCAACTTATTTTTAGTAAACATAAGCCACAAGCTGCTTCACATAAGTTCGTTCTCCCTCGCTCTCTCTCCCACTTACTCGCTGCAAAGAGAGTTGAAGAAGGGTCGAATACACTTTGATTATTGCACACTCTTCTCTCCAGTGTTTTGTGTGCGCCCAGCCATCTTTCCTCATTCCCACTCACACGCACAGAAACACACACACTACTCACACACAGCAGCTGCTTTGTCATTGATTGTGTTCTTGTATAAGTTAGTTTTAAATTATGCTACTTTGCGTGCGTGTATGTGATTTGATAACAAAAGTTGCCGTTTTCAAATCGACTCACTCCATTCGTCACTTTAGCTATTGCTGTGTTTGTGTGTGTGTGAGTGAGTGCGAGTGCCTTCTTTGTATTTGGGTGCGTGCACTTTTTTGCAGAAGGTTGCCTTTCACTCTTTCTCTCTCTGACTCTTCTCATCAAAAGCTGTAGTGTTTGTTTAGAGTGCTGCTGTAGAGTTCTGTCAAAAGATTTGTTGTTATTGTTGGTGAACCGCTTCTATAGCAAGTTTAATCAATACAAAAAAAGGAAACATTAGCTTCAAGTTTACTAGCTAAACATTTTGTTTTATGTTAAACTACATTATACAACACACACACACCCCACACGTTGCGTATACTACATACACACTTCCCCCGCCAACAACCACCCACAAACAAAACCATTTGGCATTGTATGTTCTCATTTGCTTCACGCCTCATATTTTACTATCATCATTGCCGGCAACACTGTTGATTTTTGTCTTCGTTCAAAACTTCCCCTCTTATTTCCCACACCTTCTATCAGCGTGAGCTAATGTTTTATTACACAATTATATTTTGATTATTCTTTGTTCTTAAACTATAAATATAAAAAAATACGCATGCAGATTTTAAATTGTAATTTTAGTACTACATATATGTATTATTAGTTATCCATATATATTAAATATATATATATATATATATCTAATGTATATGTATATATGATTTTGCTTTATTTGGTTGACGGGACTTTTTTGTTTAATTTTATTGACTTTGATTTGTGTTATCCATTATGTTTTATGCTAGTTTCTATGACCAACACACCTCGTCGTTCTCATAACGTTTGGCAAAAGCTTTCTTTATATTGCCAGTCAAACATTCGCTCGCGCTCACCTTTTTCTCGCTCCGTTCGTTTACCGTTCGTTTGTAAAATGTACGCGTAGCGCTCTCATTGGTGGCCTTAAAACCAACCACAAAGAGAGTGCAGTTTCGCATGCAACGCCGCGCATATCTAAAAAAAAAACAAAAACAAAAACAACCATTTACGAGTCAAGTGAAACAGTGAAAAGCAGAAGATAAAGGATTCAACATGGTTCGTCGTCGCCCAGCACCATACTTCGTTTGCCCGTTCAAGTTAATGCCGCGCCTGCAACGAAGCACGTAGCCATCCAGTGGGTGGCGAGGTACAGTTGTGGCTTCAGCGCTGGTACTTGACATCAGAGGGCGCCATCTACAGTTGGCGATTGCCGCCAGTTGCTGTTCTCCTCCATTTGTTTTTTGTTTGCGTAAGTGTCAGGTAAGTATGCTTCGCCCGACGGTATCGGTTGGGCGAAGTGAGCACAAAATGGAATAAATTTTGAGATTTTAAGTTCAGTTTTTGTTTTGGCCCAAAACTAATCCCAAATCCAATATCCAAAATCTGCCCAAAACTCCTGACTACATCCATCTAAAAAACCAAAAGAGATCATCCCTCATACAGTTTAACCACCCCGCCTTCCTTCCTAGAAAAAAACGTGTTGTTTTCAGGTAATGTAGCAAAACAGATCAAGATATAAAGCTGATCAGCTCTGTTTGAGGCAATTTCTTGTATTTTACTTACATTTATAAACGCCGCCGGCAAGGGTAAGCTATAAAACTATAAACCTACATACAACTTCCAATTCATACTTTATTTATCTCTACTTTACGATGCATTATTATTAAGTGTGTACGCATTAAACTATTAATATATATATATATATATATATATATATTGTAAATACATATATATATATATTTACATATCTCTTATTATTACTATAATTTTTTTTTTGTCAAATTACCTTGCATTACGCTCTGACCAATCGAGTCTCTGTTTTGTGTTTTTGTTTTCGATAAAAATCTAAAACAGAAATAGCTTGAAGCGTTGACAACAAATACCGATTTATTATTATTTTTTTTTATTCTCTGTTTTACCGTTTATAACAATGAATCGCAGCCAACAAAAATCCCACAACAAACCTTCCTAGACAATCAAAAAAAAAAAAAAAACCACAACACAAACAAAACAATTTTTTCTGTTATACGATTTCCTTTGCAGTTTTGCGTTTGAAATTTTATATTTCATCTTTTATAATGATGACCTGATATTGTTTTGTGCATTCATCTGTTATTTATTAGTAGTTGCAATTCTTCTATATTCTAAAATGAATTCAGGTTATTCGACGACAGAATTAAGAGCAAAAGAATTTTAAGAAAAAGTCTGGAAATTCAAGTTAGTTATCTATTTATCACTCCTTTTTGTATGGGTACTTAATATATGTTGTACAATTCTTGCGTGCGTCATTTGTCTCTTGTCAAACCACTTAATTTTGATACCCTGATATTTTTTGTTGTGTTTTACACCTGGCATCTTCCACTCGCCCCTTTCGCCCGAAGCTTGTTTTTCTCATAATTTATAAGCTCGATTGTTGTATGCCGTTGTAGTCATAGCTTTGGGGTCTCTTTCTCTCTTTCGCTCTATCTCTGGTGGTGTTGGTATTCTTGATGTGTTAGTCAACGTTAGAAACAACTTGAAACATTCGTTCAAGTTCAAGGTCGGACAAATATATTCTCTTACACTTATGTCTGTTGTTGTCTTTAATGTGCGCGCGAAGCTTTATGTAGCTTTGGCTGTTGCGCCATTGTTTCTATTTCTACCACTGACACACACTCACACTTTGAAAATGTGTCTATCAGTGTACTTAAAGACCGGTTTACTCAGATTTCGTTGACTGTCTAAGAATATAATAGTCATTATGATGATGATGGCTTTAGACACTGAATGTATTTTTTTTATGTTAGCTGCATTGGGAAACAAGTTAGTTTTTTTTTTTTTTTTTGTGTATTTGGGGATTTCCAGATTTATTAGAATTATTGTGTATAACAAATTTCAAAAGCGGAAAAAACACATATAACTTGATCTCCCTAAGGAAAATAATTCGGAATAAATGAGTTTTTATGATTCATTTTTGATCTATTTTGTAATTAGTAAAATTTGCAAAGATTTTTCTTTGATTCTCATTTGCTTGGCGTGTTTTCGTATTTGCGAAGAGCTGTTTGTTTGGCCTTGACCCACATTGTGTTGTGTGTTGGCCGGGCCTATGAAAGCTTCAAATTCAAATGCGTTTAAGGTTGTTGCTACTATGGTAATAAAGCTTTTGTGATAACTGTACACAGACATGCTGGCATAAAAATTAGCTTATACAAAATTATTATATAAGCATTTAAATGCAAATGTATACAAACAAACTTTAGTGTTGTTGCTCTAATAATCAAAATTTAAGCTCTCCCATTTGTATGTATGGCTCTGTAGTACACTTTTCTCCATCTCTCTATTTACTTTGTAGTTTTGCTAATAGTTTTTTTTTTGTTTTACTGGGATTTTCTTTGCTTTCAACTTGTACAATTGCCACTTTGTGTTATGAAGAGAGGTTGTTGACAGGTTAACCAACCAATGAGAGTAGAGCGTTTTCAAAAAGAGCTTTTTTCAAGAGGTCAGAGATTTTTAAAATAATACAGATTAGGAGCTATGTAGGAAAAGAGTTGAATTTTGTTTTTTTTTTTCTTTCTTTTTGCTTAAGCCAAGTGTATTCTCTATTTTGTGTGTCTTTCTCTCCCCTTTCTTTTTGTGTGTGCCCTGCTCTAAAGTGCATCAGAGCTTAAAACTTAATGCCCGAAGAAAGTCCAGCCGATCTACGGCGATGCAACAGCAGCAAAAGGCACGGCGACAGTCCGCAGCAAGAGCGATGATGATGTCCCGGTCGTCGCCGTCGTCGTCGTCGCCACCGTTGCACGTATGCCCGACCTGTGGTCGCATTTATCAAACGCTGTCAACATTGACGCGCCACATGCGCAAAGAGTGCAATCAGCCCAAGCAATTCATATGCAACCTGTGTGGCCAGGGCTTTCACTATAATTTCAAGCTGCAACATCACTATCATCATACACATCGGCTTAGTGCCTGATCCTTTTTTATGTACACACTTGCATATATATATTTTTGTTACCAATATATATATATATGAGAATAGAATAAAATAACTTTTCAATTCAACTCATCGTTTTTTTTTTTGAATTTTATTTTGATTTTTATTCCTGAAAGGGAGCGCGTTTTAAGAGCTTTTTTCATATTTAGAAAGTTTGTTGAGGAGAAGCCTATTTTAGAATTTGTTGATTTCACTTTGTTGTTGTTTGTTGCCAAATGCTTTTGAGCCATGTTCGTTCTCTCTTCTTTTGTCTCTTTTCACATTGTGATTGTGGTGCGTGTGCAGCTGAAGTCGACGCCGCCGCCTCTGCTGCTGGCATATTGTTGCCACAAATTGTAGCCGTGCGCGGTCGCTCAAGTCGCTCGAATGCTCGAAGAAAGCCCACCACCACCATACCGACCCCCTCTCAGTCGATGGCCACAGTCGCCGCCGCCACCACTCGCAACAAGTCCAGGCGCAAACGCAAATTGGCTAGCACCAGCACCAGTGGCAGCAATAACAATAAACTGATAACGACGCGCAGGTAAATTTGTGCTTTCACTGTCTCTCTTGCTTGTGCGCTCTCTTAAAAACCAAAAGCCTATTGTGCTATTTGTTGTGTTTCTCTTTAGAAATGTATCCGTCGCAGCCTTGGGCAACAACAGCGAATCGGCAGCGGCTGCAACGACAACAACAGCAGCGACAACGCCTTCTTTAGTCGTTATAGCGGGTACATCGACGTCGGCGACGCTGTCGTTGGCGTCGGCGTCAGCGCCATACATCTGCCAGACATGCGGTCGCCGATATCAGGTGTTGGGCACACTGACGCGCCACATGCGCAAAGAGTGCAATCAGCCGAAGAAATATGTGTGTCGCATGTGCGGACGCGGCTTTCACTATAATTTCAAGCTGCAAGATCACTACTTTTACGTACACAAGGGCGCCTCAAAGAGAGATTAATTAAATGAGGATGAGGACGAGGAGAGCTTAGGTTTAAGCGCGTAGATCGTACTCATATACAAATTTGTTGTTTTTGTAAACGATAAATATATTATGTGGTAAATAAAGCTCAACTAGGCTAGTCTTAGAGCTTCGTTCGCTTGCTATACTTTCGTATGTGCACGCATGTGTGTGTGTGTGTGTGTGGTACTGTTGAGATGTAGAAAAGGAAAACTTAATATAAAGCAAACGTTTTGCTCTCTCCTATTTGTTTTGCCTTTGAAATTTTTGTATGCAAAGTTGTCGTCGTGCCTGTGTCGCAGCAGCAGCACACATTACGTAGCTAAACAGCTTTTACCTCGCTCTCTCTCTCTCTATTCCTCTCTTTGCATTTTGGTCTTGCCAAACACGTCTCATTGCAGGTCTGCTTGAGATGAGCTTATGTCAAACCTCGTTTTACTATGAGCCCGATGTGCCACCACTACTGTTGCCGCCGCCGCCACCGCCCCCTCGCACAACTGGGTCAACGCTGCGACGCAGTAAATTGAGATCACGCAAGAGAAGAAGTAGTAGCGCAGCTGGTGCTGCTGCGGCTAAAAAATTAATGCAGCAGGCACCGCCGCTATTGGAGCGCAGCAGTTCAGCAGCGACACTTGCGCGCAATGCCGAGCAGAGGGACGACGGTAAATTACAGTGTCCACAATGCCCAAATTCGTATACGCGACTCTCGGCGCTGAAGCGTCACATTGAGTTCGAATGTGGACAAATGGAGAATTTTCGTTGTGCGGTTTGTGATGCGGGCTTCAAGCGTAAAGATTCTTTGAAGCGGCACTGCAAGGTCAAGAAGCATATTACCAAATATTTGTATTAGGTTCTCTTTTTCTCAAGGCAACTCAATCTGTCTCGTAATCTGAATTATTTTTTACAAGATTAAAGAAACATTGTAATTAAAGGCAGTCGTCAATTTCGTTAAGTGTTTCGTCTCAATGATTTAATATTTTACACAACACTAAGACTAACACACACAATCAACACCAACTCAATTGACAGACGGACGGACGTCAAAAACAGATTCCAAAAAGTCCCAATCAACCAATGCAAAGAAAATCAACATTAAGAAAAAAAATTTATATATATATATATTTTGCTCGTGCCTGCGTGCGTGCGTTTGAGTGTGTGCGTCCTTTTCCTTATTGCTTTGTTTCCTGTGCCTGCCAAAAAAGCTCGTCTCGTGCACTCACACATTTTTCATGCTCATTCTACTTCATAAACATACTTATACTAAATAAATTGCTCCTCTCGCGTACTTGAAGTTACACCGCTCTCTTCAACTACTCCACATAGGAGAGAGACTTTTGCGACGCGTCTTGATCGTCTCTCTTTACCTCTACTCTGCGCTCCTATTTTCCACTCCGTTCCTCCTCTATATACTATTTACTATTATTTTTTAAATGATTTTAATTAACCTGTGTGCGCTGCAGTGCATTTTCCAATTATTTTGCCTGTTTGAAATTTGTTTTTGTTTGACAAATACGCGTAAAACCAAAACCAATAAAAATTAATTTATTAATTAAATAAAAAATAAAATACCAATTAAAAACACTCAACTTAAAAAAAAAAAAATAATGCTGCTTAACAAACAAAATTTTAATTTAATATGGCATTTTGATAACAACTAATCAATGCTTGTTTTGTGCCTTGAAAATGAGGAACGTTTACACTAAAAATGAAAAAAATAATCCAAAAATAAAAGCATGCAAAAACCAAATAAAATAAATTATTAACGTACCCTGACCGAAGAAAATAACCTATGAAATTAGATACTTTTTTCAAATTCATTATGAGAAATACAAATCAAAAACAAACAAAACAAAAACAAATTTCAGGCTTTCAACAACAACAACAACATCAACAAGACAGCAGCAATAGCAGTTACAAACAGGACGACAGCTGCGATATGCATTTACATTATCAAGGAACTGCGGCAGTAGCAGCAGCCACAGGAACAACAACGCCATCTAAAACAACGACTTCAGCAAATTTGCATCATTTTCATGTGCCGCAATTTGATAATTTTCAGTCAATGCTTGGCGGCGGCGCCACCACTGGCATCACGGCAACAGCGGCTGTTGGTGGTGTTGGTAGTGTTGTTGGCGAGGAGAGTTTCACTTGTCCGCAATGTTATCGCACCTATCGACGCCACGGCACACTGCGTCGCCATTTGCGGCAGGAGTGCGGAAAGGGGAAATCTATGGTGTGTTCGGTGTGTGGTCATCGGACCAAGCGTGCCGATCATTTGCGTCAGCATGTTCGTAAAAAGCATCCGGAAATTGCAATGCGTTCGCTCTTTAAGCGGCAACAGCAACGCGCAGCTGCGGCCAAAGCAGCGCGACCAACGCTGACTTCGGCGTCGACGACGGCGGCGTCAAGTGATGATATTGTTGATCTGGATATGTTGGACGATGGTCTCGATGACTTTGTTGCAGATGAATCACAACGACAGAAACAGCAATACCAGCACCAACCAACTTTTGTTGTCGATGACGATGATGATGATGAGGATAATGTGAATGACGCAGGGCCACCAACAGATGAGCAGCAACATCATCAAATGATGGATGAGTCCTGCTCCTCGGCCGCGGCGTCAGGTAGTAGTAATTACTATCAGCAACAGTTGCATCAGCAGGCATTGCAGCAGCTGCAACAGCAACTTCATCAGCAGCAACAGTTGCATGTTCTGGCAGCAGCTGCCGCCGTTGCCAAGGCCAATAAATCGGCCAGCGATGCGGCAACGCTTAATTGTTGATCAGGAGCGGGAATGGGAATGGGAATGGGATGGGGAGGGGTTGGGTTGGGTTGGTGGGGTGGTCGTTTGTTGTCAGGTGAAAAGAGAATTGTGGCAAGAATCGGGCTTGGGAATGATGTACAAAAACATTGACGGCGTCGCCACTCTTCAAAATACCAGCTGATGAACTTTACTAATCAAATTAACCGAAAAAAAACCAAAAAAAAAAACCAGTTATGACCCTCTATTGACTGTTTTTTTTTAAAAACATATTTCTTGCATTTGCTCTGAAAGTATTTTTCAATGTTTTTGCAGCGATTCTTTTTATTAAGCAAAAATTTATTTCCAGCAACGAAAATCAAAATTCATGTTGAACTAAAATTATTTTTTATTAAAATAATGTATAATATAAACAAAACAAAAGGATTAAGTAACTAAAAAACTAAAAAAAAAATATGATATAAAAAAATAAATGCGATTTTTTATATACAGAAGCCACAAAAATGTGTTTTTCAATTTTTCAATTGCATGCTTCACACACACACATACATACACTCAAATACAATATTTCCTCAAAAAATACAAATTTCTTATATAATTTTTTTTTTTTTAAACTGGTAAATAACATTTAATTTAAACGCCTACAAATTTATGTAAAATTTTGGTGCAAAAGTTTGTGTAATTAAATTAAGTTTATTTTCCATTAATTTGTATGTGTGAATTTACCAACCAAAAAAAAAAAAAAAAAAGAAAAAGCAAAAAAACAACAAGACAAAAAGAATTTTGTGTGTAATTTAAAATTGAGGCGGTCGTGGCGCGGTGTGCATTTGTTTAAATTAATTCATTTTAATTTAATTTCTGCTCCTATATAAATAGTTTTTAGTACAATGATTAACTCTAAATTTAATGTGTGAGAGTTGCGCCTAATTAATCATTATACACTTAAGTAGCTGTAAATTATATAAATATCTCAACCACACACTCGACATACAACCACAAAACCAAAACACACATTATGCTCCCCAACAAAAAACAAAAACAAAAAAAAAACAAACTGCGCAAGAAGAAACATTTTTGAGTCCAAAAAAACCACCCAATCCAAAACTTTTTACAGATTTAAGGACGCTGTACTGCAATTTGGCCACGGCTGTTGCAGCGGCTGCCGCTGGCAATGCAAGAACAACAAAGACGCCAGCAGCAACAACAGCAGCAATTGCAGCCGCCGACAGCAGCAATAGCAGCACTCACAGCAGCAACAACAACAACAACAGCAATTGTCAATCGGCAGCAGCAGCAATTACAACAAAAGCAGCAACAAGTTTGACTGAAATGCGTGAAATTTATGAGCCGGAGGTAACAATACGAAGAATGTACAAATGTGGCCAAAACAACAACAACAATAACAACACCAGTAGTGAAGTCGGCACACTTGCAACACTTGCACACAGCAACAAGTTGCACTGCAATGCCAGCAATTGCAGCGGCTGTCAAATGTCCACAGCAGCAGCAGCCTCATTTCAATTGGCATCGCTATTAAACTCGACCATATTGCTGCCAACAGCAGCTGCTGCAAACACAACGACAAAACCCATGCGCAGCAACAACAACAACATCAACAACAGCAGCAGCAACAATCATTTGATTAGAGTCAACAGTGGTGTGGCTGTTGCAAGTAGCTCCAAGAAACCGGCAAGCGTACAGTTCCATTGTGAATTTTGTAATTTCAACTGCAGTTGGCGGTACGATCTAAAGTTGCACCTGCGGCAGAAACATGGCATACATCAGCTAAAAAAATCATAGAGAGCTCAAAGCGTCGACTCCTCTCTTTTGCGTGTGTGTGTCTAAGCCAACTCCTAAATCCATCCTCCACCCAAGTGACACCCATGTTAAATTGTATATAAACAAAAAAAAAAAAAACAAAAAAATACAAGAAATTCCATTTAATGTTGTTAAACTTAATGCGCTAGCAAAGCTAAAATCTAAAAGAAAGTTAAATATATGTGTACAACTATTTATTGAAATGCAACTTGGTTTTTTGTTAATTTTTATAAACATACCTTAAAATATATATTTATTCTATTTTTAATATTATACCAACAACAGAACTTACAGATTTGTGGATAAATCAAATGACTAAAAAAAAAAACAATTTTAAATACATGAAAAGCAAACACAAAAATTTTATATTGGTAAACTTTAGATGTTTATTAAACAATAATATTTATTTAGATAAACTAGTTAGTTTTCTCTTTTGTTTTTTAAATTTATTTTAATTAAAGTATTCATTTTGTTATTATTTCAAAATAGGTTTTTAATAAAATTATTTTTGTAAAATTTGCCAAGTAATTTTTAAATTGTATTTGTTTAAATTTGTGTAGATCATTATCAAAGTAGTTAACTAATTTGTTTAATTAGAATTTTCGTTGTCTTTGTCACTTTGTATTTTAGCTATAGTTCTTAGTTCTCTTCAACTTTCATCAACATAAAAAAGGAAGAAAAAACGAAAAAAACCATTTAAGTTTAGTTTAAGTTAAATACGTTTAAAAAAAATCTTCGGACAACCCACAACAACAACAACAAAAAAAAGTATATACCGCTTAAGGGATTGGCGTCTTATGATTTTTCACACAATATTTTTTATTTTTCTTTTCATTTTCATTTCATAAAAACCCCCAAAACAAAAAAAAATCACCTAAAACCAAAACTCGAAAACAAAAACACCAAAAACACCAAATTCACAAATTCATCACATATAAAATCTACATCATGATAATAATTAAAACACCTTAAACACAACACAACACTACAACAATCAATCAATCAATCAATCAATCAATCAATCAATCAATCAATCAATCAATCAATCAATCAATCAATCAATCAATCAATCCACCAATCAATCCACCAATCAATCAATCAACGTAGACTCCAAATATGACTTTGGACACAGCGTCTTCGGCAGCGATATGGAAGGTGATCGTAATCATGGTGGCGATCCTCACGAGCGATTCCCCTGCGCCGTCTGCGGCAAGAGTTATCTGCGCAAGCGTCATCTGCAGCGTCACATGCGGGACGAGTGCATCGGCATCCCGCCGCGCTTCAATTGTGAGTTTTGCAGTTCGCGTTTCCGTCGCAAATACCACATGGTGCGGCATCTGGTCTCCAAGCATGGCATACCACCGGCCATTGCACAACAGACAACTGGAAGCGGCTCCAGGACCAGCAGTCCGCGCAACAACAGTCTCGAGCTCAAATTGAGCACATTGAGCGGCGCTGCCGGAGGCGGAGGCGGCGGCATTGGCAGCGGCATCGGCGGAATTGGTGGTGCTAATGGTGGTGGTGGAGTTGTACACAGCGATAGCGCCAGCGTGGGCAGCGCTGGCTCGCACAACGGTTGCGAGAGTCCCATACCCGAGAATCTGTCGTTGCGCAAGGAGCACTATGAGCGAGATGAGAATGTGAACGGTTCGCGCGGCACATCCCCGTTGCCGCCCCACATGATGCCCATACCGACGTATGGGTTGACCGGTGCCATTACAGCTATATCAGCAGCCGCTGCGGTTGTTGAGGAGCAAGCTGCAGCTGCAGCAGCAGCGGCCGCTGCTGCCTTGGCCGCTGCCGGCAACAACAATGGCAATGATGCAACAGTCGTCGGTAGTGGAGCTGAAATAACAGCAACTGCCGCTGAGCTGGGCATCAAAGCGGAGCCGGTGACACCGGGCAAGACGCAGCCGCATCATCTGCTGGACGAGGAATGGAACATGAAGCTCGGCTTGCAGATTATATCGAATTCATTGCTCAAGGAGCGCTTGATGAATACTATGCCATTTGCGTACAACAATAACTAATGTTGTACTTTATCCATTAAGCATTGAGTAAACCAAAGTATATTTCAATTAGAGATTAACAACAACAACACGAAGAAAATGCTATTTATATTTATTATGATGATGAACAATGCTTGAAACTCAATTTTAGATTAATATTTTTAATTTGTCTCTGCAGAAATGATATGCTTTTTATGTTTACCAAAAAAACAAGAGAAAAATTTAGGAGAAATTAAGAAATGATAATTCCATGTATGAATCTCAGCTATAGACATTCCAGCGCTAATAATTTATAATTTTATGTAACTTATTTTTATGTGTTCTATTTTTTTTGCGTGCTCTCTTTAGTCAGCGAAACGTGTCTTAACAAAAAAAAGAAAGAAACTGTATTACAATGTTACTTTGCGGTACTTCCTATCCTAAAAAGAACTAAATGTCAACTCAAAACCGTCACGAATTTGTTTAGCTTAAGTCATTCCAAAAAACACAAAAAAAAGATCAATACTTTTTGTTAGAATTGTAAGCATTTTTAAGAATTTTCAATAAGTGATGCCATTGTAATTAAATCATTTTACTACATGTACTAAACGGGATAAATTGGTTTTAATGTGCTATGCAACCCAAAGCAAGGAAGGACAACAAATACTCAAAAGACAAGAACGAGAAATACTCACTAATTCCAAAAAAAAAAACAAAAAACAAAAAACAAAAAACAAAACTAAACCAAAATCCAAAAAAGAATTGCTAAGACGTTTTTATTTAAGCACTTATTCCAAATGATATGCCACCAAAATGTATACTTATTTTATGCTTATATGTGAAATTTTTAAAATAATTTATAAATATATATTTATATATATATTTATCAGAATTTAAAAAAAAACAACCAAACCAAAATTTATATTATTAATTGAATAAAAACAAAAACAACAAAAAAAGGACAAATTGATTTTTGTTAACTGTTTATCTTTTAGCTGGCTTTACTTGTAAACCAAACACATCCAATTTTCCACAATTTTTTCCAACATTATTTTTTGTTTTGGTTTGCTTTTTGTGATGCGTGTTTCGTTTCGCTTGCTGCAAAAAAAAAAAAAACAATTTTTTTTGAAAATGAAAAGCATTTGTTGTACAGAGAATTTAACTAACCTATTTTTATTACTAAATTTCTTTTAGATAAACTCTTCTACTCTACCTACTACTACCTACTACTCGGTACTGGCTGCAGTTCTAGGAAATATCTATAACCAGTATTCCCCAACTATCAGTATCAATCAATCAGTAACTGTATGCGTATACTCTACTCGTCCCAGTATAAAAACACAGTACAACAACACATCAATACCAAATCTGTCACTTACAAACTACTATTATGCATATACTTATATAATCTATTCTGTCTGCGTCTATTTCTTGAATCTCTCTATATACTATATATAAATATATACATGGGTTCCTCTTGTTTTAGCCGCACATATAAAGAAAAAAAAAAAACTACACACACACACACACACACAGGACACTCAAACTCTGATCTTTGTACATATATATATATATATATATAATATATATGTTTTATATATAATCGCCAATAATATATGAATTGCAATTTTCAAATGGTCTATGTGTGTTTTTGTGTGTGTGCGTGTGAGTGCATCGTTTCGTGCTTTTGTGTCTTGTCCTTGCGCTACTCACAAAAAAAACTTACTCTTAAAAATATTAAAATTTATTGATATATCTCTATATATATGCATATATTGTATTTGTGTCTTTTAAAAAAAAAAACCGTAATAAATTATTTAACACTCGATGTTTTTCTTACACAGCCTCTTTAAAAAACCGGCAACGCTCTGCAATTAAAGTTTGTCTTAAATCGCATCGAGACAAATTTTATTTGCAGAACTAGCGCTGTGTTTATATACTCTTTATGTGGGTTTTTTTTATTACATCTATATACTATTTTTTTTTTACATATATTTGTGGGCGTGCCTGACTTACTTATAAGCAATATAATTATATATTTATTTTAATTGTTAGTTTTTGTTTTATTTATTTTACCCGTCAAATATTTTTAAGCTATATGTGTCTTATATTTTTCACTTGGAATGCAAATGTGTATGTATATATTTACATTTATATATTTTTTTATCGCTTAAGTTTTATGTTTATTTTAATGTAGTTTGACT
This sequence comes from Drosophila multiciliata, assembly GCA_037043605.1. Taxonomy (NCBI): domain Eukaryota; kingdom Metazoa; phylum Arthropoda; class Insecta; order Diptera; family Drosophilidae; genus Drosophila; species Drosophila multiciliata. The sequence continues at coordinate 9,699,266 of JBAMBF010000589.1, forward strand.
TGCTCAAAAAAAAAAAAAAAAAAAAAATTAATATCAGTCTTAAAAACCAATCATCAGCTCTCTAAAGATATAAAATTTAGAAATTTGCAAAAAATAATAAAATACATCATATCATATTTAACACAAAAAAAAAAAATTCAACAAATTCATCAACAACATCTACACACACACACACACACACTCGCGCACTGCTTCATTCACTTTTTTGTGTTGTTGTGTGCTGTTCTCTTTCTCTCTCTTTCTCTCTCTCTATCTACCCAACGTGTGTGTGTTGGAATCAACAAATTACTTATAGATTTCGTACTCACCTGGTATCAACACGCATGCGATCAATGCGGCAAATCCTACAAGACACGCAAGAGTTTAAGTCGCCATCGCCGCTTTGAGTGCCGCTTTACCACAGAGCGTCCGATATTTCAATGCCCCAGCTGCAATTATGCGGCCAAGCGCAGCGATAATCTGACCAAGCATATTAAAACTCATTTTGCCAAGTTGAAAAAGGATTTCCTGCCGCTGGCATTTCAAATGCAGGCAGCCAGCATACAAACCAAATGGGAAACAGCATAAAACCAATTTTAACTAAACAAGAAAAAACCAGATTACCTCGGCGTCGGGCCGAGGATTAAATGCCCTTGCAGATAGCTGTGAAAGATTTTTGATTCAAATTTTAACTTCATTTATTGACAAGAAAAGATTTTCTTTATTTATGCTCTATATTAGCCATTGGCAAATAGTATTCCGATTTGATCAGTTTTCATCTTTTAAGTTGGTTTGAAACTGGTCCTTAATTGAAACCTAATTGGAAATAGAACATCTTATTAGTCTTTATAATAATATTGTCCCATTTACTCCGATTTGACTTGTGTACTGTCTAAAAAAAACTTAATTAAACTGTCCGTCTTATCTACTTGACCAATTTGAAGCTTATCCACTGCAAGGATGTTCCAAGAAACGTAATCTTCGATAACTTGATTTTGATAAGTTGTCAACTATAGTTTTTTAAGAACTGGGCACCGCAACGCACAAAATGTTTCTACTAAAGAAATGTCTGAGGAGAAGCACAAGCTCCAAGACATTTAATTTTTGGTTTATTTATTTATTTGTTCTGTTTTTTATTTACGTTTTTTGCATACTTAAACTTTCACTTCGTGGGCCACGTGTATGCGATTTGCATGCAAATTGTACTTTTACATAAATTTGCTTAATTTATGTAGATTTTATGCGGCAAAATGTCTAAAGAGTGTTGCGACTTTTGGGCCCTCATTTGAATTGGATTCTACGTGCAACCAACCTTTTTGTGCTTCGTTTTGTGCGTTGCAATCCCAAAAATACAGCAGCCAAAAAATTTTTAAATTTACACATTTGTTAGTCCTAAGTTATAAAAGCAAATATATATTTATATATCCAAAGCTTAAAAGTTTGCGCCTAAGTTAAATTAAAAATATTTATAAAGTATATACGTATATTATATTAGCACTTTAAGCCAAAAGTCCAAAAGAAATGTAAACGAAACTAAGTCAAAAGCATTTAAAGCAAAAACAAAAACTATACCAAAAACAAAGAAGTTACAAATATTTTACTAGACTACTGAGAGTAGTATCAGGTTTTACCAGGGAGTTGCACCTAAGAGGCACTTTCGTAACGTCGCATTCCTAAGAAATAACGTGAAGAAGATAATCAAGTGAAAACAATTGTTTGATATACATAGTTTAGTTAAGAAACGGCAACGCCAAAAATTCAAATAAAAATCAAGTATTATACTAAAAATAAAAAATAAAAAAAAACAACTAAAATCTAAACATCGTATGTAGCTTAGTTTGAGAGCTGTAAAATGTAAGTTCCTTGCTAGCTTAGAAGTTCTTTTTATGAAGATAAATATATATATTTTAAAAAATGATATGATATTCATACAACTAAACAAACCAAAAAAAAAGAAGCGATCTCAGCAAATACAAATGAATGCAACCTACAGTACAATTAAATAAAAAACAAATAAAATACATCAAATACATACAGCAAATAGTTAAAATATATATTTACAACAGAATCAGCCAAAGCAAAAAAAAAAATACAAGTCAATTGCCCAGCATTAAAATCTGTTAAGGCTGGCCAAGAAAATTATGATATAATGTTTTTGGATTCCATCTAAAACTTATGTGATATGTCTTTTGATCAGTTGAAAACAGAATCAGTTGTGTCCTTGGTTTAAACAGTTATTAAAAAATGCTTAGTTCAAGTTTATAAAGTATACAGTTTCAAGTTGATATTGAGCGCACTTAAGAAGAGGTCTCTTAATACACAGAATACACAGAAATACACACTTCAATTTTTTTTTGTCCAAAAATAGATTTTGAAAATTGTTCCATATTTTATAAAATAAAAACGACAACTTCAGCTGTAAGAATTGATTCCTTTGAGTAATTTGAATATGTTGTTGAAATGCTAAATTGATTGCTTCAAATTATATTAATAATTTACGAATGCTCTGTACAAGTAAGAATGATTGAAACTATTCCAATTACTAAAATGATTCTAATTCAAACTCAACGTTCGCAATATTTTCATGTCTTTTATTCTGAATTTATTTTTTTTATTCATATCACACACTACCATGAAACATTACTGTCAAATTGTCCAATTATATTTACACACAAATACAACACCTACATTTGTATTTTCATATAAAATTTTATGCAAAAAAAAGAAAGAAGAAAAACCAAATCTATTTTTATACAAATTTGTCAAAGAGCAGCATAATTAAGTATTTTTATAAATATATATAAACCTATATACATATACATATATAAATATATACCGCTATTTTTGTATGTAACTTAATAAAATTGTAACAAAAGGAAATTGTTATTTACTATTTTCTATGCGTACATTTAACTTTTAATTTGTTTTTAGTTATTACTCTTGCGGGTTGCATTTGCATTTGCCTTCTACTAAAAATGTTTCATTGCAGCAGCCATTAAAATATAATCACAAAATATGCATCATCATTCACACAGCGCCTCATTTAAAGTATCGCAAGTATATCGCCAAAGCCTCCTCTATAAAAAAAAAACTATATATACATACATCATGTGTATCTGTGTATATATGTATGTATGTACTTATAAGCAAGCTGCCACTTATCATCACCATCCACCGCAACTGCTCTCTGCAACAGCTCAGAATAAGCCTCTCGCTTCATCAACAAAAACACCAACAATCAACCAATCAATCAACCAACCAACATGCAAAATGAACACAAAAACTGTTGCATACACACTAACTGTAAATATCACATTTTTATTATTCTTATAATTATTTATATATATATATATATATATATACAAATTTAGACATATTCACATATTAATTTATTTTATTCCTAAAAACACTTTACTACAAATACAAAAAATTCAACTAAAATTCTAACTAATATAAAAAAAAAATGAATCTTGTTACTTTTTTTTTTGAATATATTTATAAACCAAAAATATTTCGGAGCTCGTAATTCAATATATTATCTTTAATATATTCAAAATGCAATTGACGACAGCTCTTTGCTATAACAAATCAAAAGAGTCGTCTTCAGTCTAGTTGTTTAGGCTTAAGAAACTCAACTTTCGTAACTGATTCAAGTTTTTGTATATTCTTCTTCTTTTTTTTTTTTGAGCAATCCTTGCATCTCTTTTTGACTTAACTATATTTTGTTATTGTAGCGCCCAACAGCTACGCCTCCAACTCCAGCCAAACGCCACCGCCAACCAGTTCGGCGGCGCACTCATTGATCCGTGATTATTGGTATGAGCTTAAGTTTTCGGATTTATTTAAATTTATAAATCCGGATGGACGATATCAGTGCCCGAGATTTAATTGCCTGAAGAGCTATAAGGATGCCAGCTCATTGCAACGACATATCAGGTGAGTTGAGCACCTTATTTTGGTATAGTCTGAACTGAACCTCGTCTGTCTGATTAGTTGATCTAATGACCTACATTTTTTTTATTCCATATAAAAACAACTCTTCGTCTCTGTAGATATGAATGTGGTGGACAGAAAAAATTTCGCTGTCTGATGTGCGGCAAAGCATTTTCACAAAGCTCCCACCTAAAACGGCACCTTGAGTCCGGTGTCTGTGTCAAATATTACTTATGAGATAATGTTTTCTTTAAAATCAAATAGAATAATCGTTATCCGCATAGGCAAAGTGCAACATTTTGTTGAGCGAAACCAAAACAAACAAAAATTCAAAATACTTACATATACAATACATATAAAAGTAAAAAATTGTAACTACCAAAAAAAAAAAAAAAACTAAACAACAAAATCCACACTCTCACACACACACACACACATAAGAACAACAAAAAAGAACAAACAAAACAGTTAGTTGACGAAAGCAATTATATATATATATACATTCATATACCATATAGAGAGAAAAAGTAGCTAAACCAAGAACAATTACAAATAACAACAACAAAACGAATTTATTGGATGCCACATCATTTATAAAGAAAAAAAAAAACAAAAAAACAAGCCCATATACATACGATATATATATCTAGTATATGCAATACACATTATGAACAAGTTGAGAATTATTGTTGACAACTGAGCATTAAAACCAGAATTAATAAACATAAACAAAGAAAGAAACAAAATCAAGCGTAGCTATTATAAAATATTTAACAACCTAGACAGGAATATATATATATATATATATATATATACATACATATATACATATGTATTGTTGCAGTCAGTGCAACATTTTTTTTAGAATTTTAGTACAATTACAAAGAAAGAAAACAAGAACAACAGAAAAAATTACAAAAAAACGTAAAAATTACGAACAAAAAAAAAAGAAGAGCTAGTAAAAATTTGTACTTGATGAGAGGCCGTAACAAAGCACATACACGATATATAATAGAAGAGAGAGACGCAAGGAAGCTAAGAGCAACAACATTTTAGTCAAACTAACCAAAACTACGTAATATTAGTCGAAAGTGCAAAAGCAAAAACAAAAACAAAAAACAAAAAACGAGCAACTTAGTGAAATTAACAACAACAACAACAAAACAAAACAAAATGTAAATAATAATAGTTTAGTAATACGTAGAGAGAAGCAAAAAAACAAAAAAATTGCATTATATAACAGAACACTGAAAACAAAAATACATATAACAAAACGTACTGTGTTTATTTGTTGCCAAATATATATCTATATATTTCTAATACATAGAACAACAACAACAAGATTATAAAACATAATATAATTATAATAACATAATTGCAAATTTCAAAGAAGCTAAAAGCCAACAACAACAACAACTAAACTGAACTACATAGAACTAAACCAATTACAGAATACGAAACATATATATACCATATATATATATATATATATATGTGTGTTATGTTATATACAAATTATCGTTATATACTGATATATATATATATATACATAAATGTTATATGTTGGAAGCTAACTTAACATATTAAAATATGTTGAAAAGTGTTTGTTATAAAACAAAGTGAAAGAAACCTAAACAGAGAAACAGGATATATAAAAATGCAAATTTTCGGCAAGCCGAAGTGAAAAATATATCCTTGCAGATTTTATTAAAAGTATTTCCAAACATTTCACTTCCATGGCAGCTAAAGAAACGATACAATTCGTTTAAATAGAACCACAATTTATATATATATATATATCAAAACTCATAATGATCCCTCTGCAAGGATATAGAAGTCGTTATAGACAAGTGCAAATCGATTTGCAGCAGCTATTAAAACAAACGTGAGAGATTCTTTTAGTTAGTTATATTGTTATATAAAATGCAAAGAGGCCAAACGATTTGTTGGTTCACAGAACAAAAACTTATTTACATACATAAACACTAACATTGAGGAAAACAAAAAAAAAACACTCTGTGAAAACAAATTTATAATTAAAATGCTATGTTAGCAAATTTGTTGTCTGTTCTTGCAAAAAAAAAAAACAAAAAAATTTAAAAATGTTATTACAAAAATTGATTTTTGTAACTGTTTGAGTGTGCATATGATGTGTGTGTTTGTTTGTGGCAGCATTGGATTTGTTTGCAGCAAGTGTGTGCCATTATGTAACTGAAAAACTAAGAACGAAAAGATATATATTAAAAATTAAATATATATGTGTATTTAAATTAAAAATATATATACGTATATACAAATTACACTCAGAAGTAACCAAATGAAATTACAATTCAATGCTGCCCAGAGCGAGATAGTGAATGCGTGAGGGATTAAACATACATAGATTCAGGCATAAGAATATATATATATACATATATATATATATGTATGTTTACATATATATTTTGTTTGTTGTATAACAACCAAGTCCCCATCCCACAGAACTCTTTAGTTGTTATTGGTGTTTTGTTGATTTTTAGTGCAAAGTAATAACAAAATAATACAAGACAAAAACAAAAAAATAGTTAATAGCTTTACAATTGCATACTAAATTGTATCTAACAAATGCAATATGAAGATGATGAATAACAGGAGTAACAGTAACATATACCGAACATAGTTAAAAAAAATAATAATAATAGAAAAAAAAAACGCTAAGAGTGCCATTAAAACGATTTATATGTAATAAATTATTGAAATTATACATATTAATAAACATATATAAATAAATATATATATGAATACATGGTAATTGGATATATATAATAACAAAATACTAAGGCAGACAGTTAAAGTGCAACTAAAAACACTTATATATATATACAATATACATATATATATATATAGATATATATGAATATATATAGATATGTGTATATGTGCTAGTTAGGTCCAATCACATACATAACTTGTTTCTCTTTGATAGCTTATGTTTTCTTTTTGTTTTTATTAAATTTGCTTGTTGAATGTTAATATTTAATTTTATTGTTGAAGTCAAATATTGCATAACAGACGACATTGTAACAAAAATGATAATATATTAGGGGCTAATGTTAAATAAAAAAACTTCGAAAGGAAAGCGAAATAAGTTTTTCAAAGCTATAAACGCATCTTCCAAATAGAAAGTTAGCCCAGAAGTTAAACGGCAACAGTATACAAAATTTATAACTCGAATTGAATCTAGACAAGATATACTTAGAAAATAATAACTAAATAAAATACTAAACAATACCAACGCAAATTTTTATATCTTTTTATCAATTGATTTCCGTCAATTTGGTTGTCAATTTGCTTTATTCAAATTAGCCCATTGAAGTTTTGTTTTTACAATTTGTCTTGTGTGCCAAATTCGTGTCAATTGCAAAAGTACCAAACAAAAAAAAAAAGTAAATTAATAATCAAAATACAAATTAAAAAAATTCTAAGTGCATAAGGCAAATTGTCAAAATTGTTTGGCTAATAAAATTAGCAAAAATTTGTATAGATATTATATATAAATATTTATGTAGATCATACTAAAATAATTTGTTGAACTAATTAACTAAGGTTTTTTGTTGCACGTTCATTAAATTAGCTAAATTATTATTATTAGATTTTTTGTTTGTTGCGCTGTTAAAGCTTAGACTAATTTTTAAAAGCCAGAATTAAATAAGAAAAACATGTAATGTTTTCCGTTTTTTTATTATTTGTTTTATTTTAATTTTTGTTGCATCGTTTTTAATATAAAACACCCCACACATCTACTGATTAAACAATTCTCTTTGATTTTTGTTCATTAATTTAACAAATAAGTTTTAACGTGTTATTGTTAATTAATATTTATATGATAGTTTAATAACAAAAATATATAAAAAAATTAATAAAAATGTTAGCATAAGGCATAAGTTAATAAATAATGAACAAAATATACTCCAAAGAAACCAACCAAAAATATATATATACAACAACACATACATATATACATACATATATACAATGACATATACATAATAAAAAAACATAAATGAAAAAAAAATGAAAATGAACAAACCCAGAACAAGTTTTAGTAAAAGTATATTTGGAACAAAATTGCCATACAAAAATATATATACACATATATATTATTATATATATAAAGAAATATATAGTCAAACCAAAAGAGCAGACATGTAAAACAATAATTAACAGAAAAACAACAACAACAAGAAGCAAATAGAAATGTAATTGTAACAAAACGAATGTTGTTTATTTTTTGTAGCGTAATATTAAACAAAAACAAAGTAAAAAAATTAAAAGTGTTTATATAAATATATCTATATATACATATACATATATTTATTGTTAACGACATCCAAGGAAAAGGCGAAACAAAAATTATGAAACAAATTTATATAAAAAGCAAACTTACATTGACGAAGCTGATATTGTTAGTACCTTAAAAACAAAAAAAAAAAAGAACAACAACAAAGAACAATTGTTAATAATTGTAATAAATATAACAAAGTAGCATTAAAAATAATAATAATTATAAAATGTTGTCATGAGAGCATATAAACTCAAAAGAATATGTAAAAACATTTGAGATTCTGTTTTTTTTAAGACAATTTGAGCAAAAAACGAAAAATACAACAACCAACAACAACAAGCGTAAAAATTGTTATTTTTGCAAAAGCTGAAAAACAAGGAAAAGGCATTATCTACATTGTTTATATACACAACATGTTTGAAATTGATGCAAAGTGGTAACAACAAACAAAAACAAAACGTAATAAAGATTGATATTGAAATGTTTAAACCCCAAAAAAAGAAACGAAATCCGCATTGTTTTTATTGGCCTTGGTTGGGGAAATTATAAAAAAAAAAATCACACTGAAACTAATGTAAATTATTCTTTCTTCTATTATTGCAGATATAAAAAAGGCTTTGGCGGTACTTTAAAGTGGGCGATTTTGTGCTTATATTATTTGATAAATGTGTATTTCTTGTAAACTTCTTGTTTTTCTGTTCGGAGTCAGGTCAATTGTGGACTCATCTGCAATTGCTACCGTTATGCGCTTAGTAGACGGTACTACCTGCAGCTATGGCAAGCTTTAAAAGAATTTAAATATTTAATTTATTCACGGCGACTTTAACAATTCGCTATACTATATAAAAAAAACACATTTGTGGCAAATATTATAGAGTTGGTAAGGCTTATTAATATATGTTGTACGTTTAGTTTTAGAATAATTTGATTTTAGTTAGCTCAAATTGTAACTTAAGGTATTTTACATATAGCTTCTGAGTATTTATAATTTACTTATTTATATTTTGTTGTATGTATGTATGTCTCTTTGGAAGAATTTCAGTAATGGCCTGGCCAAAATTGCTCTACTCTATCGCCTCTGCCTACTGCCTACTGCCTACTGCCTGCCAACTGGTTGTTCGGTAGTTACATATATATATATACTCTATATCGATTTTTCTTTCCTTTTGCCTCACTTTAGCTACGGTTTCATATACATCATCAAGTTCATTCCCCTGTTTATTAATTAATTTTTATATTTTTTGTTTTTAGTTATTTTTTTTTTTCTAACATAAAGATGTTAACGCATTTATTAACCTATTACCTTTCTCTGTTGCCCAGTTGTAGAGAACACTTGGACACTGGCTGTTAAATCTGTTACGTCACTGAACAAGATTGCAACAACTGTGGATGCACAAAGTCTGCTTAATGCGCAGCACATCTGTCCGCGATGTGACAAGGCCTATACGTACAAGAAGAATCTGTGGCGCCACCTGCGATTCGAATGCGGCCGTTTACCAACGGAGAAATGTCAGCACTGCCAATATGTGGCACGCTACAAGCATAGCCTCAACATGCACATGAAGACACAGCATCCGGATCAATCAGTCGGTAGTGTCAATCTTGATGGCCTGTCGGCGGCACGGGGGCTTTTCGAGGCCACAACTCGTGGCAAGTTGATCTAAGAGCCTTCGGTGTTTGTTTGTGATTTGATCTCAGTTATTTACTATTTATATTTGTGTGTGTGTGTGTGTTTGTTAGCAGCAGGTAAGTCGATGTCTAATTCTAATTCACAGCCGATGTGTATATTCAAAATTAGTAATCAATTTTCTAAAGTCATTTAAATATAAAAGAAAAATAGTTTACAATAAATTGTTAATAAAAACTGCCTTTTGTAACAAAATTGAAATGTGTCATTATTGAATTATTTAGTCCATAAGCCGCATTTCGTATTACTTAATTAGGGGCAAGGTTTTTATTATTAAAATAATATAAAGTTTCTGTTCTTTTGTTATGTGCCATTCTCTTTTTTACATTTATTTTTTTTGGCTTTGGTGTTTAATTTTAATTTTACATTTTAAACAAACAGCAGCACACAATGTTTATATATAAAACTATCCATAAGTACATATATAATAATCATTAATTTAAGCAGCGTTAATTTGTTTGCTTGTTTTTACCAACTTGTAAATAAAAAAAAAAATAAAAAAACCGAGAATCCAAGCTTAAAATATTTAAGTCTAAACAAAACACAGAACAGGACACGTTTATGAGCTGAGCAACAATAAGAAAAAAAATGAGAGAAAGTTTAAGAAGCGGTAAAATTTGTGCCAAACCCAAGCAACAATTATTAATGCAAATCTTTTGTCGCCACGCCCCCTCTTGCCCCCCATTTTATAATTTATTTTTGCAGCCGCCAAGCAAGACAAATCGGAACAAACGGAGGGCACAGCCGATGAGTTCGAACTGGATGATTGCCTGCTGGAGAGCAACGATATTGTCATCACACAGAACAAGGATGGTTTTGTGCTGCACGTCAAGAAGCTGGGCAACATCACGGCCGCAAAGCTGACCGGCGTCGATGAGGATCAAACGGCGGCTGTTACCGTCACCGGACCCGCTGGACAACCAACCCAAACGATAACCGAACTGCTGAATGCGGCGGCGCACAGTTCGGATGTGAAGCCCACGTTGACAACACTAACAAATATGCCCATCAAATTGCCCTCATCGGAATGTGGTAAGTTTAAGTCATTTTTATCAAATTTAATACTTTATTTTACTAAGTAAAAGTCGTTGTTAGATTTGATTCCAAAAAGATTCTGAAAGTTTAAGACTATCATTAAAAATAGTGAAAAAGAAGGAAATATGAGAAAATGGTTGAAGGGGATGATAATTAAAAATGTAGCGAAAATGAAAGATAATTTTAATTAAAGCAATAACAGCCAAAACAAATCGATTTAAATATAGTCTCAATTTTGTCTTTGATATAAATTAAGATACATAATTGAGTCATTAGAATAAATGCTGAATTTTGAATTTAATTTTGGACTGAAGAGCTTAGCAAAAGTCTAGTTTAATAGTAAAAAATCAGGATAAATGGATTTCTTATTGAAATTTTTAAATTTGATTATTACATTTGATATATTATAGACCATTTCTCTTAATAATAAAAGAAAATCCTTTGGAATTATTATAGAGCTCATCAATATAAAGAAAATCATACCAACCTCAACGACCCTAACGACGCACAACAGCAGCGGCAGTGGCAGCAGCGCCAATACAACCACCATTATACATCCGCACCAAATAATACAGCATGTGGCTCAGGAGCCGCAACAGCAGCAGCAACAGCAACAGCTTCAACAACAACATGCACAACAGCAACATCAACATCAACATCATCAGCAACAACAACAGCAGCAGCAGCAGCAAACGTTGCACATTGAGGAGATGCCGCAAACCTCGCATCATCTGCAGCTGCATCAAGGCGCCCAGCAAGTACAAAGCATTATTACCACCCAAACGGGTCAGACGATTAACCTGGTGGCCATGCGCAATGTGCTTGGCGAACAGAAGCCCAGTATTGGGTCACGCATACGTTATACGCGTGGCAAGATTATTGCGCCGTCTGTCAGCAATTTGCAGATTGTTGAAACGCATGAGGCCATACCGCACCAGCATCATGAGCTCGCCGATGGCACCAAATACGAGATTAGCGAAATCGATCTAAACAATCCGAATGCGTCGGCGGCAATTATCAGTGACCTGGTCAAATATGCGGAAATCGATGATATTGAGCTGCCGGATGGCACTAAAATTGGCATTGGTTTTGCACCCTCCGAGATCACCGAGCACATGCACACAACTGGCGGTGAGACGCACATAACGACCATTGAGCATGAGCCACAAGAACTGCAGGTGCATCAGCAGCACGAACAGCAGCCACAAACGCATCACATCCACACCTCGCACTTGCAGACGCACCATGTGCAAGCGACTGTGGTGCAGCAGCAAGAGCACCAGCACCACCACCATTTGCAGGAGCACGAGCAAGATCAAGATCAAGACCAGGACCTGGATCAGGATCAGGAGCAGGATGAGGACGAAGATGAGAATGAGCAGGAGCTCGAGCACGAGCATCAGCACCATCAGCATCATCATCACATTCAGCTGCATCATGATGATGATGATGGTGTCGAGACCATAATACCCGAAGAGATGGGCGTACATGATTCAAGCAAAAGTTATACCATATTGACCACACGACCGATGAAGGAGGAATCCGAAGCTGGCGGCGATCCCAGCGGCATGACCTATGAGCTGTCGTTGAGCGACTCTTCTCTGGGTCCATGCGATGATCCCGAGTCGCGTTACGTGTGCCGACACTGTGGCAAGAAATATCGCTGGAAGTCGACGCTGCGGCGACACGAGAATGTCGAGTGCGGCGGCAAGGAGCCGTGCCACCCATGCCCCTACTGCACCTACAAGGCCAAACAACGTGGCAATCTCGGCGTGCACGTGCGCAAGCATCATCCCGAGAAGCCGCAGCTGGAGAGCAAACGGGGACGTAAGATTTAAGCCGTGGCGTGAGTACTACTAAAAAACAGAAACAGCTGCGACAAAGCGAAAGAAACATTTCTTCATTAAATTATATAATAACCAGTTTTCATTTTTCTTCAACATCTGACATATTTTTTTTATATACCTAAGTATATATTATATATATTTTTGATTTTTCTCGAGCCTCAATTTTGATAATTGATGCAATTTGGTTAGTTGTTGATTATTTGCATAAGATTAAACTTAATTTTTAATACCTATGTTTTTATCATGATTAAAAAAAAAAATGGAAAACCCTATTTGACAAGTTTTAAAACTCTATATTTTGTTCGGCTTTAATTTATGTTTTCTCGTATAATTTTCCTTCTGATTGTCGTAATTTTAAAAATTACATTTTTTTTAGAACCGCAGCAAAAAAAATGAAGAAAGAAAACGTACGAAAAACAACCCCATAAATCATGTGCAAGTATTTTCATGGAAATAATACAAAGAATAATTGTTTACCTAAATGAAACAAAAAAAAATCAATAAATAATAGTAAAACATACAATCTATAGTTTAGAATTGAGTAGGTTAAATTTTAAACACACTTAAAATACAAAATATAAAACAAAACATCTTAATGTCTTCGCATAAAGTACATTACTTAGCAAATTTTTATAAATATGTGTAAAAAAAATTAAAAATATGAAACCAATTTCAATGGCAAAGTTCTAATTATTTAAGATAAATACAAAAAAATACAAAAATAAATAAATATATATATATAAAAATATATATAATATGAACATACGAAACTATTTCACAAAATTATAGATTTATTGCCTAGTTGCAAAAACACACAAAAAATATTAAGAAAAAATATGAAAAATACAACACTCTGAATTGGAGGCTTATATTTAGTAAATACACATAAAGTTGTCACATGTTGTTTTAAAAATACACAAAAAAAGTAAAAAAAAAAAAACAAATGAAAACACATTTAAAAATATTGTATGTAATATTGTTGGTGCACATCAATCAGCCGCAACCCAACTCAATTAACATAAAGTAAATGAAAAAAACCAACAACAAATAAATTGTTAATTGAAAATATAGTAAAATTTGATCGTATATTAAAAATTTAAGCCACAATCTTTTAAACATATATTTTCGCTAAACAAAAAATTAAAACTAAATTCAATAATATTTAATTTAAAGTTAAATTGAATGTACAACACTTTAATTCATTGCTAAACCTTTATTATGTATTCATATATAAACATATATATATGCATTATATATTTTGAAATTAGTTGTAAAAATAAATATAAAAAATAAAACACAACCAAATAATTGTCTCTGTTTTATTTAGTTAAACTATAAACATAATCTGAATACTACTAATATATTTTTCTCTCTTACAGATAGACGTTGCAGCGAACTATAGAAGCATCTACAATAAAACATTTACCAATTATTTAACTCTATTAATATATTTCTCTTTTTTTTAGATAACTATGGATAAGCTGGAAACGGATGCTACATATTGTAATATTTTTTCCATATTACCACTAAATAAATGTGAAGAATAGATCCGAAAGCAAACTCTATATAAGTAACTAAATCTTAAGTAATTGTTTTTTGTATATGCCACTAAAAAATAATAATAATAACCATCAATTGCCAAACTTCTTCCACTGCCCGTGTGTGTGTGTTGTGTTTCCAGCTGCTACGTACAACACCATTAAAAAACAAAGCAAATCAAGAATGCCCAAAGTTTTATTTAATGCTAATACCCTTGCAGACTTATTATAACAAAGTTGATGTGTTCATATCCTAATTTAGAACAAGTATTCCGATCTGATCAATAATATGCTGAGCGTATTATCCTGTCTTTTAAAATAAAACCAATTACATTAAATTGTAGCTGAAAAATAAGAGTTTCTAATTGGTATTAAACAAATAGATTTATTCTGCTTGTTTCTTAACAAAAAAAAATACAAAAAAATAATAATAAATAAATATTTTATTTACTTGAGTTCTTTGTAATATTTCTGCAAGGGTTGATATATCTGCGGCACGCCATAGATAGCTGTTATTTGTTTTTTTTTTAATTAATTTTTTTTTTAATTTTTTAAATTTTAATAAATATGTTTTTACACCCTGCACTAATTGGCTCTCAATGAAAGCGTTTTTGTTCCCTGACGTATACATCTATATGTATTTATTTACTATATGCATATTCATGTAAATGTCACACAGTTTTTATTGTATATATCTATTTAGTCTTGTTTAGTTATCTGTAAATTCATGACATAATATTTTATGCTTTTTTAAATATAATTTTTAGGCTTTGCTGCTTCACTAATAACATTTTTTTCCCCCATTTATAAATAGTGCTTAATTGTTTTTGTGCTCATGAATCATTAATTTATTATACATATTCATTTGGATTTTATTTTTTATTTTCATTTTTTTATTTTGGTAACCAACCCGTTGTGTTATTCTCTTCACTCTTAAAAACCGTTTTTTGTATATTGTTAAGTTTTGTTACAATATTTTTTCTTTTGCGTTGTTGCATTGTGTCCAGTCTCATAAGTAATGCTATTGATTTTCGTTCTTCTTTTCTTTTGTTTTTTCTTTTCTCGTTTTATTTTCATATGTTGTACGGCTGAACAACTCCCACTCCACACAAAAAACAAAATACCAACAAACAACAACAAACAACAATAACAACATAATTGCACCAACAACAAATACACAAAATAAATTGTTAAATTAAAAACTCAACAAACCAAAAAACAAACAAAAATCTGTTAAGCAGATTTGAGTATTACGCGCATTGCGGGACTCACCTGGAATGAGTGGAACGCACGATTGGCCATGCCACTGGTTACGCTGCGCGAGGGCGTTCAGCCACTAGTTTTTCCCCACGATCTGTCGGTGGACAAGCAGCTGAGTATGGCTGGCACTAAGGCAGCCGCCACTGCGGACGCCAATGATCGGGAAACGCCCACGGGTTGCATCAGTCCGAAGATTGAGCCGGGCACCACATCGACGCCGCGTAGCACGAGCGAAAAACAGCACAAGATCTATCCCGGCGGCGGCAAGTTGAAGCATTTGTCCGAGGAGGAGGCCACTGCCCTGATGCTTAAAGCTGTTGCTGAGAAACAAGCACGAGCAGCAGTTGCCGCAGCGTCCAAAAACAGTTCCGATCTAAGTTTTGGCGATGATAATCTAAGCGGTGTTGGCGGCGGCAACGGAAACGGAAACATTACGCTGACTGGTGCCGTATCGCTGGCCGATGTGGGACAGGCTGGACTTTGCCATATCAATATATTGAATAGCATTAGCGCCATGAATAATCTCATCAGCGGCAGCACAGCAGGAGCTGGCAGCGGCGCCGGTGGCAATGCCAATAATCTGAGCGTCACTTTAAGCTCCGGAGCTGGAGGCAGTAGCAACAATAATAGCTCAATAGCTGGCGCTGATAACGGTGCTGGACACCCATGTCCTGTTTGCGGACGCCTCTATAAGTTAAAATCATCGCTGCGCAATCACCAGAAATGGGAATGCGGCAAGGAGCCGCAATTCCAGTGCCCCTTCTGCGTATACCGTGCCAAGCAAAAGATGCATATTGGCCGCCACATGGAGCGCATGCATAAGGAGAAATTCCAGCTGGAGGATGACAAGAGTTTCCTCACCGGCATTATCGGCGGGAGCCATGGCATCGGTGGTGGCATTGGCCCTGGCGGCATTGAAACCGAAGCTAGCGCCGGCGCTGGCAGCGCTGCGGCTGCGGTGGCTGCAGTTGCTGCGGCAGCCGCGTTGTCCAATGCCCCAGAATTGCACACGCATTTCTCATGAGTGTTGTGAAATGGATGAGGGAAAATGGATTTGTGCATAAGAGCGTTAAGGTTGCAAAAAGCGTATTTAAATTGAAAAAAATCTACATATATCAGGGATTTCAAATCAAGCAAGGAAAATTGAAATTATATATAAAAAAAAAAAACAACAAGCATGAACACACACACAAAGCATAAATACACGCGGGAATGTGTATTTGTGTGTACGGTAGTCAAACAACAAACATAACAACAAGCAAATAACAACACACACCTAGCTCTCGGGGTTTCTTATACGGAATACGGAATCAGTGTGCCAAATTAATATTACAAAAACAAAAAAAACAAAAAAAAAATACACAAAAAAAATCGGAATATTAATATTTAATAATTAATAAGAACGTCTGGAAAATTGTAAAATTTTCCATAAACAAAAAACAAACAAAACAATTTGTTGCAAAGCACAAAAGAAAACAAAAGCAAATTTAGCCATTTTTTTTGATAAAACCTTTTTTTGTTATTGTTATTAATTTTTTAACAAACAAAAGTCAAGTGCACAAGCAAAAATCTTTTTTGGAAAAAAATTTTTGTTATAACAAACAGCAAAGTGATCAGTAAAATGATTTTACATACAACAATACAAAACACACAAATTAATTCAGCATTCCACAAGTTACGAAACAACACAACAAATAAAAGACACAAATTGTACAATGAAACATAATTTAGTTAGATTAGGGTCAAGATTAATTAAGATATAGAATAATAGGTTTGAAAACGAACGCGGTGCGAGCAGAGTCAACTCAGTGGATAGTCTTTTTTATAGAAAGCTTTTCGAACTCAGAGCATATTAAGATATTAGTTAAAAGATAAACAACAAAAAAAAAAACAATGAGCCGTAGATCATTAGATATTCACAATACATTTCAGTGCCAAACTATTAAAAAGATACCTAAAAAAAACTACACAATTAACAAACAGTACAGTTACAATTCATAACAAACAATATCAACAAGTTACCTCAACTTATAATATTGCTAAACACAATTTATAATAGTCTAATGGCTTTAAAGTTTATACTATATGCTCAAATTTTTGTTATGATTTTTTTTTTTTAATTTTTGAGTCAAGCAAAATGAAAGAAATTTCAGGACAAGTTAAAAAAAAGTGCCTTTTGAAATTCGAGATATACAAAATTCAAGTTAGAAATAAAACTACAGTATGTGCGTGTTTGAAGATATTAACATGGTTATTACTATAATAAACAAATATCTAACACTTGAAAGCCATATCAATTATTCGTAAGCTGTATCTTAAGTCAAGAAGTCAGCTAACAAAAGTGTCAAGATTTTTTTACATTATTATTATTATTATTATTATTTACGAAACAAAATGATACACATTTGAACTCAGGTACTTAGTTTTGTGTTTCACAATAAGGCAGGAAACCAAGAAACTGGCGCACGTAGCTGAGCTACGTTGGATGGTTTATCCCAAAAAATATATAAAAATAATAATAATTACACAAAATACATGGATATATGTATAACAACAACAAGCAAAAACACCGCCACAATACGTCACATGCACTTATTTATTTTTAATATTTATGAAAATATTTTATAATTATATATACATATGTATTATATAATACATAATATTTGTAATTTTTTTATGTTCTTTTTTTGCAAGTAAAGCGTAATTTTTAGTTTTCAATTTAAAATCTTATAAGCAATTTAAAGCAAACACATTCCATAGATGATTTTATAAACAATTAAGTGAAACAACAACTACTGCAAACATTCACAGCAACATACAAAAATAAGAAGAAAAAAAAAAACTAACATACGATGCCAGTTAAACTGTGCACTAAAAAAATACAATTTAAAAAATTTAATTACATTTACAACAAAAAAAAAATCTCGAATTATAATTATTAATTTGCTCATTTTCTGCTAAGAAAGTAAAAAAAGCATTGGTTATATTCAAGCGGTGTTGGGGCTAAGTTTAGCGCTTCTTTATAAAATGAAGAATACAAATTAAGCAATAATTCAAAAACAGCAAAAGTTAAGGCAAAGTGAAAATTCAAAATTTTCTAAATTTATGTAACAGGTTAAACAATATTGTTGAACAATTTTTGGTTAAAAACTGGCACACAAAATTTTGATACACATTTAAAAAATGAATAAAATAAAATATGTTACGTTAATGAAGCAAACACTTAATAAGAACAACAATACTCATTAAAGATACAACAACAAAATATGATAACAGTTCTGCATAGATAACGCATATGAAATATATATATTTTATATATATATTTATCTATTATATTACCTTACATTTAATTTTTTCAATACGTCGTTCGTAACCTTTTTGTAAATTGATATACATATATTAAACAAACAAAAAAAGAAAAAGTATACATTCAATGTGAGAAATATAAGAAATTCATGTAATAAAACGTAAAAAAAAACAAAAACTTGTTTGCTATGCTGCGCTTTAATTATTTTCATTATTAATAATATAGTTATTTTTATTATTATTGTCATTTTTTTAAATAACTTAAATATATCATTTGATTTTCGTAAGCAGCCCTTAATTTATGTACTGTACTGCTTGTAAGTATTCTTATATTTTTATTTCATCACCTGTTTTTTATTATTGACAAAAAAAAAATGAAGATTTTATGCATTGGAAAATAATGCATAATAATAATAGGGCACACATTTTAGGCACACAAAAGAAAAATCATTTGTAGGTGTTCTCATTATTCCCAAACTATTTGCGATTTTAACTAATATGTGCATATTTTGTGTATCAATTTTTACAGATGATAATGGCCAGCTGGACTCGGGTGAATCTCGAATTCGTGTGCGCAATTGGCTCATGTTGGCGGATCAGTCGATCATAGACAAAACTAGCGATGAGTCAACAGGTATTTAAACCAGTTTTCCAGCTTATAATTTACATAATTATTATTGATGTTACACATATCTTATTTTGCAAGTTGTTATATAGCTCAGCAGAATGTATTTAAATTTTTTGTGGTGTAATTCTGAATTTAAAAAGTTTGTATGGAATTCTAATTATTTAAGGAGCTCTTAAATATTTTCCTTTTTTTGATCAATTGTGAATTAAATTCAATGAATTTCGGAATTTCGAAATATTTTATAATTGATATATCTTATAACAATACGAACAACTCTGCTGGGTTATTAAATCTTCGGTCTGCCGTTGTTTTGTTGTATAATTTTTTGTTATAAGTTCTGCGGATCTTTTTTTTTTTTAAATAATGTTTTGTTTTCTTTCCACAGTCGTTATTTTTCAATACTGTTTTTTTCGTTTTGTTTTGTAGCCTGGCCCTGTGCACACTGCGGCAACATAATTCATCCATTCATCATTTTTCTCTTTTAATATATTTCACGCATTTCTCAACAAAATAACTAACCTAACATTTCCCTAAAACAATTTCTATTTTCATGCGCCAAAACAATAACTAAACCAAAAATGTTTACCAAAATTAAAACACTTTTCAAACAACTAACATACATAAAAAAAAAAAGAAAAACTAACTCAGAGCAAAAAGCCAATCACAAACTCTGTTAAAAACACTAACAATGCCTGTGCGAAGGCGCAAACGACGCCCACAGCGATGATCAGCACAACGCCGCAAGCGGCGAGAACGCTCAACAACAGCCACAACAACAGCAGCAACAACTCAATCAGCAATGCTGTTCTCGAGAAGACAAACAGTAGCGGCAGTTGTTTGCCCATACTGGATCCAAAGACTCAAACGGTGACACGGATTGGGAGCATTGGACGGACCACGATTGCGTGCATCACACCGGCAAGTCTGAAGAACAGTGCAACCAATTGCAATGTGGATGCCGCATCGGCTGCCGTGCTGGCCGCTGCTGGTGTGGAGCTCGATAGCATTGATGATGGAATGACCGAGATGATTGTGAAAATTGAGAGTCAAGATAATGTGTCGCTCAACGGCGATGAGGCTGTGTGCAATGAGGCCATCGATGATGAGAACACTTTCGACTATGATCTGAAATTGGCCAGTCCTCTGTCCTGGACTTATGATGCTGTCAAAATTGAGAATGAGGAGTTTGGCGATAGCTATTTAATGGACAATGATGACGACGATGATGATCTGTTGACAACGGCGGCCGCTACACAGAAACATGCCAAGCAATCGAATGAGAAACAGAGAACCAGCAACAACAGCAGCAGCAACAATAACAACAACAACAACACCAACACGAGTGGCAAGAAGATTGTAATGAACACGCAGCAGCAGCAGAAGCAGCAACAGTTGCTGGAGCAGCAGCAACATTTGCAGCATTTGCAATTGCAACCCACAAGCCAATCACTTCAAATCAAACTGCCAGCAATACCGGCAACAATAACAACAATCACAGCACCACAACAAAAACAACCGGTGGCAAGCACCAGCGGTGGTGCGGCGAATGTAACCACCGCAAATTCAACGCTGCTCTCCAGCAAATTGGGTCTCAATATGGACGCACAGAATCTGAATTTGCACTGGTCCCACACGGATGACAATCGTTATCGCATCTTGGTGCAGAACAAGCGCATGCGCAAGGAGTCGCTGGAGCATTCGGCGGACATGATCTACAATGCGGACATTGAGAAGCCGTGGGTGTGCCGCAACTGTAATCGCACCTACAAATGGAAGAACAGCCTCAAGTGTCATCTGAAGAACGAGTGCGGTTTGCCGCCACGGTATTTCTGCAGCAAGATGTGCGGCTATGCCACGAATGTGCACAGTAACTTGAAGCGTCATCTCAATACCAAGTGTCGTGATCGTGAGAAGGAGGATGAGGAGGGCGAGAAGGAGAAGGAGAAGGACAAAGAGAAGGAAAAAGAGAAGGAGAAAGAGAAGGAGCGGAAATTGGCGCCGGCGCCAGTGCCAGCGAATGCAACAAATGTCGCCAACAGCAGCAGCAGCAGCAGCATAGGCAACAACAATGGCAACAACAATGGCAACAACAATGGCAACAACAACACCAACAACAGCAGCACCTACACACTAATTTTTCAACATGAATAATTAGACGTGCCACAAGCGTCTCATGTATTTTAATGTTGTACAAAGAAACTGGCCACAAGCAACCGGTGCAATCACTAAATGTCAGTTGTAGTATTTGTCTCAGTGTAAATTGTTTTTGTTTTTTTTGTTTCTCTGTTATTTGTAATTTTTTCTAAAAGCGCGTGTGCAATGTTTATGGCTGCAATTATAGAAAAAAAAATTAATTTAAACCTAAAGCGCAGCACTGAATTTGTCATAAGTTTCTAACTATTTTATATGTCCATTAGTTTTGAATGAACTGTGTTGTTGCATGACCCGTTTGCCATGTCGTCGAATTAGTCAAAAAACCATAAAAGACGTCGAGGAACCGAATATGAAAAACTTAGTTTTAGTTGGCAATATAAAATGCAAGTCTTTTTGTATTGTATTAGCAAATTCTCAAAAAAAAATAAAAAAATTTAAAACAAAAAAAAAAAGAAAAAAACAAAAGTGTAAATTTTTTTTCTAAGAAAAAATGCACACAAATCTTAAGAAATTATATAACTAGTCACAGCAAAAATTGTTTAAGAGTGCTATAAAAAATAATTAATACAAACAAAAAACAAACAATCTAAGAAACCATGAAAGCCATTTTTTCATGCCCCGTAAAAAAGAAAGAAAACAAAACCAAAGAAAAATTACACATAAATACATAGTACATATACATATAATGTACATTTTTATTTGGTTGCAATCGAATTTTCTTATACATTCACTAATTGGTTAGAAACTTTTTTAGCTACATATAAATATTTGGGCATTATCTATGTTAGAATTGCTTTATAAATACTTAAATATATATATATACACAACACACAAGTTCTAGTCAAAAAAAAGGAATGATTATATTATAAAAATAATATGTATGAAATAATAAATGTATATCTATAAATTTATAATTTCAAAATTAGACAAAAATTATTATTATATTAATTCTAAAATAATGTTTTAGTTCTTCAATTCGAAAATATCAGCAAATGCTTTTCAAAAATTGTCGAAAATTACCTAAAAATGTTAGATTTAAAAACAAAAAAACCAACAAAAACACTCGGCAACAATTGCAACTCCAATTTCCATATGTAAAAAGCAAAATGAACAAAAATTGGCCATTTAAATCTCAAATTAATAGTTATAAGACCGAACACACACACACACACATATACAAAACACACAAAACCATGCAAAACCAAAAATGAACAATTATTATTATGTATTCCATATGAAATGAATATATCGTAATTATTGCCGGCTATATGTATTAAATTAAAATTCGAAATACAATTAAAAGCAAATGTCAAAACAAAAAATAACCAAAAACCAAAGTTGTATTTATTTTTTATTGTAAAAAATCTCCAATGTTTTCTCCCCAGTCATCAAACCCTCATCCATCATCATCTCAATTACTAGTATATGCTCATATACAACATCAAATCCCAGAACATGCCCAACATCATTTCCAAGCAAATCCAAAATCTCCAAACATCCAAGAAACTATCTCGATTATTTATATATATATATGCTACGAGTTATATATATTTGTTGTTTTGTTAAGAATCAATACTAATCAGTTCTCTATTTCAGGTGGATGTTGGCCGTATTGATGTTGATTGAGATCGATGAATGTGTATATCTCTGTGCTGGCACAACAAATATCCATACAAGAACATGAACGCTGCTTATGGTGTAGCCCTCTCTAATTGTTGTTTGCATGCTCTTAACCTACTATACTACAAATCTACATAACTAGAACCAGTGAATCTGCTGCTTAGATATATCCTATAAACCAACCAATTTAGATATGGATGTGTATGTAAATGTTTTCATAGAGACAACGTAACACCCACCCACCCAGTGGGTATCTGGTGCCTAATATTGAAGATGTTACATAACTCTAGTACATATATATTTATATATATATATATATATATATATATATTTACATATATATATATAAAACTATTAACTTTGTATGAAAACTTTTTATTAGAATTTGTAGATTTGTTCTCTCTTTTTTAAATGCCATTTGTTTGTATTGCTGCAGGTTATTCTTAAGTTTCACCTTTGCTCTCATTATAGTGTCGAAACGTTCCAAACATTCATTTATATATTCTATCTATACAATTATATATATATCTATTAATATAAAAAAAACTTAAATTACTTATACCTATATATCTATTATTATTAAAAAAAAAAAAACAAAAACAAAAAAAAAATGATGGAAGCAACTTAGTTTTTAAAACTAAATGTTTTTACAAATATTGCATTTTCTATCAACCTTTTTTTACTTTTAGATTTACTTTGTCATTTTGTAGTTCCTATTATCTAAAAGAGAAAAAAATTATTGTGCATGCGTATTTTTTTAAAACTCCTTACCAAAACCAAACGCTAGGATTGCTCCAAAATCTGTGGAGCAGCTAGTATATCTATGGATTTATAAGTTTTCTTCTAAGTCTCGATATGTTGCGTCCCCTCTTGAACACACATACCTATACCTATACCCAAAAAGTAACAAAATGTGATTTTCTATAATAATTAATTATTATTTTGTAAATTTGTGACTAACACAGTTAAAAAAAAACAATTTTAAAACTAGTTAAAAACAACAAAACTTCACGTGTAACTTTTTGCTTAGCTAAATCTGTACTCAATGTAACTTACACTGAACTTATTGATGTTTACACACATTTTATATTTTATTCATTGTGTTTATTAAATTATTTTATTTTAATTTTTATGTCATTTTTCTTAAACAGCGTTTAAACACATTTTTTATATATCGTAAACATTTCAACATTTTACTTTAGAAACAAGCAGCGCCTACTCACACATACACACATACACACACACACACACACACACACACACACACACATACACACAAACACAACTCCACACAGCAACACATCATTTACCAATGCACCACAAATTCACTTTAAAAGTAAAATGAAACGCAACATTTATAACGACTTCACGGTAATAAATTCTATATATAAATATATAAATATTTTGGTTCAATTATATTTCCAATTAGATCTTAGGAATTATGATTTTTCTATCTCTGAACAAAGAAAAGTAAAAACTATGCAACTCTTCCCCCCCAGCATATTGTTTAAATGAATCCATTTACTAACCTAAAATTCTGTTTGATTTCTTCTTGTCTTCCTCATCTGCAGAATTTGCGCATAGCGGCCAGGGAAGAGCAGGGAGCAGCCAGCATTCGCCACCGACTCATTATTATCCGTTGCAGCAAATGAAGACTAGTCCTTATACCAGTCCAATTGCCACGCCTACTGGCGTTATCAAATACGAGCATACCGCCGCCCTCATTGATGATAATGAGTCGGAGCTACGCATTGATAGTGGCCGTGCCACGCCCACACACTGCACACAGCACGGCCATCGGCGTCATGGCAATAATGGTGACAACGACGACAGCAACAATAACAACAACAACAACGACGAAAATGATGAGGATAACGATAATGATAGCGGCGATAAGCCGTACGATCTGAGCATGGACATTGCCAAAGTCGTTGCTACCGCACATGCTCACGGTTTCCTGCCACTGGTCCATGTTCATCAGCAGCAGCAACACTCACGTTCGTTGGTCCAGCTAATGCCGCAGTCCAGTCCCAATGAGCGTCGCTACAGCAGCAGCAGCAGCGCTGGCATTGGGCCCCCAACGCTGCCCACCAACAGCAGCAGCAGTCTTGTAGACTCCAAGGTAGCTGTTCTGGCAGCGGCTGCTGCTGCTGTAGCAGCGAACAATACAAGTGCCTCAACGAGCGGCGGTGCATCAACATCAGCTGCTGCTGCAGCGGCGGCGGCTGCAGCGGCTGCGGCGGCTGGACTTGTACCATCAAATGCTGCCATCTCGCATGTCGGCGGTACGAGCGGCAGCGGCAACTGGAGCGGAACTAGTGGCAGCGGTGGTGGTGGTGGTGCCTATGCCTGCGATCGTTGTGGCAATACGTACGCGCGACCGCACAGCTTGAATCGACATGTGCGCTTCGAGTGTGGCGTGGAGCCGCAATTCGAGTGCCCCATCTGCCACAAGAAGTCGAAGCATAAACACAATCTCGTGCTGCACATGCGCACGCACCAACATCGATGATACAATCAACAACAATTGCAATGACGCCAGCAACTGGTTGCTGCTGCGGCTGCTGCTGTTGCTGTTGCCACTCGTTAGTTAGCCTTGTTGCTATGCAGCAACTCTTCTGAGCATCCAGTTCAGTCCAGCTCAGTCCAGTCCAGTCCAGTCCAGTCCAATACAGTACAGTCCAAAAAGAAAAACAAAAGCGCGCGGTTTGAGCAAATTTTTTCAAATGATCTTGAAAACATATAGTCGTTTTTATATATATTTATATATATATATGTATATGTATATATATATGTATATGTATATATATATATGTACAATATATAACTACATACAGAGCATGCATATGTGGAAAATATTAACAAATTCTAATTTTTAGTTCGTATATATCAAATTTTTCTTCTCTATTATTTTTTTCGATTGCTTTATAACGTTTTCCATATAGATATATATATATATATATTATATATTTATATATGCATATATACTGCGGGGGCGCGTGAGAGTGCAAATTCGTGTTGCATGGTTTCGTTTTCGTTGTTGTTGTTGTTGCTATTGTTAAAATGCGTGTAACATCCTTAGAAAACTCAATGATCTCAATGAATTTTTCTTTATTGTGGTGTAAAAGAAAAAAAGGAAAAATAATGCATTTTTTGTGTAGAAAAAGGGAAAGAGCGAATAACAGAAAAACGCAAAACATTCACATTAATTTTAGTGTTGAATTTTTTTTTAGCGTACTTTATTTATTAAAAAAAAAAAACAACAAAATGCCCAAACTTGAGAGAAGGAAAACCTGTGGTTATAAGAAAGGAAAACCCCTGATTGTGACTCGATGCAGGGCATTGGCACTCTCACGCGCTTACATTTATTTTATTTTTATATAACATAATATTTTGGGGCAATAGTTAAACTTAATAAACTAAACTTAAACACAGAGTACATATGTAAAAATGATAAATCTTTGAACATATACTTGTATGTATGTTTTCAAATAGCAACAGTCAATCGTTTAGTCAGTCAAAAAATAACCAACTAAGTTAGTTATTTTAAGCTTTAATGCAACAAAAAAAAAGCGTAACTAAATCTAAAAACAATGGACATGTGCAATAAGCTTAAAACACAGGCAAAAACAAAATCGACACTATAAACGAAAAGTAAAATCGTTAAAATCTTGTGCAACACACGATAAATAAACCCAAAATCAAAACCAAAACAAACATAAGAAACAAGTTATCCAGCGCACAAAGGAAAATTGTAATTTTGGTTTATATTAATATATTTTGATTTATTCACTTAATACTTTTTGTTATCTGCGCGCCACCAAAGCCACAAAAAAAAACCAATTATTGATAGTGCAACGCAACGATCTCTTTAAAAACTTTTCTAAAACACAAACAAAAACAACAAATTTATTAATTTATCTTGCGCTCATTCCATGAAAAAAACAAATTGTTCTTGTATATTGTTAAATTATTATTTATTTTATGACGAACGTGAAATGTGATAGGCGGCAAATTTAGTTGGACCAAAAACAAAAAACAACAACTTAAATGCTACACAAAATTATTAATTTATAAAAAACATTTGGCTTGTGGCTTTGTGTAAATGGTGCGTGAAAACAAAACGGTTATTAACAATATTATTATAAAAATTATAAAAATTATAATTATTATGTTTACATATGGCAAGCAACATGTACAAGTGTGAGCAAATCAATTGGCATTATAAAGTTAAACTTAAAGATAAATGAGTTAGGGACAAAACTCGCATCGAGTCACAGTCATAATCGAAGTCGAAGGTTGGAATCGAAGTCAAGAGTCAAGTAAATGAGAAATAATTGGTATGTGATATAATGAATATAGTCCTCTTTGTAATTAATATAATATTAATAATTTTTCTTCCTGTTAATACACACGAAACACACACACACAAACACACGAACACACTAAACGTTATTATATTTATTTTATATATTTTCAAAATTTTTTGTGAACCACACTAATCACATAATGTTGCAGCAAACCTTGTTACCGTTATAATAATTAAGTTAGATTTTCTAAAGTGTGCGCTCATACAAATTTGAATTCGATGCGCACAGTTAGGAAAATGATTCAATAGTTAGACACGCTATATAGTTAATAATATGTGAAAAATCATATATATATATATATTAATTGTTAAACTACATGAAAAAATCAAAATGTATCTAAAGTAACTTTTAAACGATGAGCTTAAAACAATAATTCGTTGCTTCGGTACTTTGAAACAATAATATTGTAATACCCACACAAACAAAGCCACATTAACACACACCAACACTTACACACACATAGATGGGCGCAATGTAATGTTCGTAAGCAGTTTGTGCCACAAAATATGTGATAACAATTTTATTTGTACAGCAGAAAAAGCAAAATTGGCACAAATTCTAGCAAACAAAATTAAAAAAAATAAAAAAAAAAATACGGAAAATTATATAAAATTAATTAACATCACACAAAACATTAAACAAAAAACTGCGAATATTAAACAAAAAAAAATTATGGTAATTGTGCAAAGAAAATTTAAGAAAAATCAAAATTCTTGTCGGTCAGTATTCGAATTACGTGAGGAAAAAAATTTGTATTTAAATTTTATTTTATTATTTTAATGTTTATTTTTTCTGTTACCAACAACAATCAGGCAATTTTTCTAATTGGCATAAATTTTAATTATATATATATATATTTATATATATACTAAATGCATACATATATATTTGTTAAAACTTTAGCATTGCTTTTGCGCTAGTCAGTTACGTAAGTTTTGCTTTGCTTATTTTATTTTACTAAATTGTTAAATTAATTTGAAAGGAGGGAATGCGAAAGTAAGGATAGTAAGAAGAGTTTCACAATCCACATTATGTAACTGTGTATCCTTTATAAAAAGTTATAATCTAATGCAATTATTTATCTTTGTCCATTAAGGTTGTGGTTCTTATTTATACATCTAAATATTTTTTTACTACTTTTCTAAGCAAACAAAAAAAAAACTTACAAAAAAAAAACACAAAAAATCGAACATTTTAATTTATCAACAGCGCATGTGATGGACTCAAAGTTGGTCAAAATACAACAAAAAATATGGCTCATTTAATACAAGACACGCCTAGCGATAGACTTTGAGTCAAATAGTTAAAAAATGTAAAAGAAGAAAACAATGGAAAGAGCATGTGATAAATTCAATATAATTTTGATTAACAACCGATTTACTAACATGCAACAACACACATACAACTAAAACACACACACATACATACATACATACAGCTATGTATGTTAGGAATTAAATTTAAGTTGCGCCTACGCCTCTATATACACAACTTGTATATTAACTAATAAGTGGTTTTTTTTTTAGCACGGTGCAAGATTTCAAAAACGAACATTTTTAGATAATCACCAAAATGTTTATGAACACAGCAGCCATTTGTTGTTTTTCTCTGCTATAATTGTATATTGTAAATTTATAACTATATAAATAGCATGTCAATACAACAAAAAAAAAAAAACACATCAACAATAGCAACAGCAAAAAATAAAACATATTTTTTGAGAAATTGTACTAACCACTATTATTATGCTAACAAATGTATCCTTTTCTCTTCTTTTGTAAGCCTTCAACGAATTGAATGTTTCTATGTAACTTACGCTAATAACATACAAATGTAACAAAGAGTTTATAAATAGTGCATAACACTACTACTAGTACTACTACTAAACACACACACACACACATACATATACACCTCACCACACCACACACACAAAACGTTGTAAACAAGGAGCTGTGAATGTAAAATTATATATAAATATTAAAATTGTATATATACGTATATATATAAAAAAAACATATAAATATATATATATATATATGTATATATACATATAGACACATACATGCATAAAAATGAAGGAAAATCGATGTGATCAATTGTGATTGTTAAGAGAAAAAAAACCAAGATTGTTATGTGAATTGAATTGAACGGCGTAGGCAAGTGGGGCAATAGGTTTTGGATAACATTGAATATGCTTTTCTTTACAAAAAAAACAAAAAAACAAAACAAAATTACAGAACACACATCTACACACTCTTACACAAGCTATTAAGTTGTTTGTATTTAGCTATACAATAATTTACTTTTTTCCTTGTTTATATTTTTCTCTATAAACTAATACAAATCATATAGTAGCATATTTACAAAAATAAAAACACGTCAAATGGGGTTTACATACATGCAACATCAACGCAAAATTAGCTTAAGTTACCCACACACACAAATACATATACATATACATATACGTACATATGTATGCATGTGTGATTGTAAATTTTAATATATATAACTGTTAATTGCTGTTCACGCACGCTAAACACACATACAATCAAAACTCAAGAGTTATTTGCCTGAAATAAAAAAAACTATTAATAAAAATGGAAAATAACAAATCATAGATACAATATATAATAACACACTTCTATTTAATAAAAAAAAATGAATAGCTTAGTTTGCGCTATAACAAAATTTACAACAATAAATAGAACCCCAAAAATATTGTTACAATTTAAAAGATATTTGCAAATTTGGCTTTTTACATGTATTGAGAAATGTACGAGTAGTTTAAAATAATGTTTTAAATAAACAAATTTAATTTAAATATCTAATGACAAATGACATTCAAAATGCCAGTCGTTCGAGAAAAAAAGTGTGCTTAAATAAATCATTAAAATGTACAATTTCAAAAAAAAAGATAAAACGATCGATTAGCAACAAATAAATAAATAAATATACCAATAGTATATGTACGTGAATAGAGCCGAAAAACGCCTTAAACAATTTTTGTGAAACAATTTTATTATTATATATAATAAAAAAAAACAAAGGTATATAAAATTATTTAAAAAAAAAATGTGAAAATGTAAAACGAGTAAACGATTTAATTGTTATAAGTAAAAACAGGAAAAAACTACATTTAAAAATATATTATATTAAAAAAACGAAAAAAAAAGAAAAAAAAAATACAAGCCTTTGTCTTTGCCTCATAGTTGTAACATAAATTTTCAAATTTACAGCAACAGTTTACATTGCGTTAAATAATATTAAGAACGAAAAAAAACAAAACTAACATAAACTTTTCTTTTTTTTAGATGCTGTCTCGAAATGGAATCTGACACATACTGGAAACATGACACCTATTTGGCTATAATGTGAGAAGCTTGCGTTTGAGCAGCATAATGCATAAATTCTTGTATTGTATTTTGAGAAGAAACAAAAGAAATGATAAAAAACAAAAAAACGAAAGATAGTACTAAATATATTGATAAACCCATGTATTTATTGCTGTATTGTTGTAGTTTTTGAATGCACCATACCACAGCAACACAAACCCATTGAGTAACTATTGAAATTGTTATTGTTTCGGTTATTTATGTTCGCGCTGCCTATTTATATTATATACAATGTTAAACAATATTCTTATTGACGCTTTTCTGTATTCAAAGCTAAGGGCTAAGTGTGCATATATATATATACACCGGATTTTTGTGCTTCTTATTGTCAGCTACATGCATCATGATCATCATCATCATCATACAGAACGCCCATCATCGCCTGGGTCATACAGCTAAAAAAAAACCCAAACCCATAACAACAACAATGCAACACTTGTCTATCTATCGGGTAGTTGACATAACACTAAGTACCTCATCACTATCTTTTATTTATAAATATTTATTTCTATTCCAAATTTTATATACATACATTTACATATATTTATGATTTCTCTAAGTTTTTTTATTTTCTTTTTAATTTTTGTGATATTATTTTCTGATTAGTATATTGGTTGTTTTTTTTTTGTTATACCTTAATTGATTAATTTGTTTATTGTTATGTTTTGTTCTTGTTTTTCATCGCACCTCAAACACGCAGACATCTATCCCATATTGGGTAGTCTTCTGGGAGTGGATACATCGACCAATCCGAATGCCGGCAGCAGTCATGATACCGCCATCGGCGACTTCTACGGTTTCATCAACAACAACAACAATACCACTATCAACAACAGCAATAATAATAACAACAACAACGGCAGCAGCACCAACATCTCCAACAATGCAGCAGCCACCGGCAGCAGCAACACATCGCACAACTTATCCCGAGATTCGTTTATGCAGTGCAAACATTGCAATCGCTATTACAAGTCGCACCAGAAACTGCAGGAGCATGTGCGCAAATACTGCCTGAAGCAGAAGAAATACAAGTGTGTGTCCTGCGAGTATCGTTCGCGCCGCAAGGATCATGTGCTGCGGCATGCCAAGCGCAAGCATTGCATGCTCTACGAGCGCCTGCGAAACGATGAGGAATGCCTCTACTTGATACGCAATGAGGATGATTTGAGCAACGATGATAATGAGCACGATAATGATAACGATGGTGATAACGATAACGATCACGATGTTGAGGATGCCGATGGTGGTGGCATGGATAGCGATGTGGCTGCCGCTCTATGCGAGATCAATTTTGATTTCGCTAGCCGTGATCTGACCATCACCGCGGTGCCCATGCAGCAGGAGAGCGACGAGGATGATGATGACTACGATGAGGATGGCTAAACCCTCATCCCTTCTCTGTCTGTCTGTCTATCGCGTCCTGTGTATGTCCGTGCTTGTTTGCATTTGTAGCGATTCTGTGAGGCGTAATTTGAAATGTTTACCAAATGAATACACATCGGCTTGTACTGTTTAGACCCTCTCAGGTGAGGTCTGTTGCAGTGCCTAGCTACAACTACCTCCATATGTGTGTGTGTGTCTGCCGCAGCAACAATAGCAGCAGCAGCAACAGCAGCGAATTCATAGCTTTTTCTATAGAATATCACATCAACTTAAACCAACCTATTTACCATATACATAAACACACTTATATATACCGATTATCTTAGCCAGTTGTTGTGGCGAACTCAAGCATGTCACATTCCTGCGCACAACGCACAAAATACTTAACAAAATTTAATACAAAAAAAAACTTAAAAAAATAGAATTTCACTAGAATGAGTTCACATGTGACACAAGTAAAAACCCAATTATTTGAAATGCTTTCAATTTATTTTTCAACTTATCGATTTTTTTTAACTCTTATCCCTCTTTTTTTTATATTCTATAATTTTACAATTGTATTCAGAAGAGAATTCTTATCAATAATACATGTTTTAATTATGATTATTACTTGCCTCTTGTAATTACTATATTTTCTGGCTTCAAACAATGACTAATCATCGTTTCATTATGTCCAATTTTTTTTAAAAAATATGGTTTCGCTTTTAGAACCAAAATTCTCTCCCGGAAAGACGAATTATTTTCAATATCTAGGAAATATAAGACGATTTCTTATTATAAATTTTGAAACAGTATCTTAAATTATATTTATCCAAAAAATACATAATTTCATAATTTTTAAATGTCATTTGTGAACTTAACTATCTATATTTTAACTCAACTATCTCTGAGCGCATTCCGTATATTATTTTTATTTTAATTTGATTTTTTAGTAATTTTTATAATTTTTGTTGAACGTGTGCCTATCCTTTAGGTTAAGTTACAAACAAGGTCCAAGACCACATTATTTATATATCCAAAAATGAAGTTAAACACTTAGTTTGTCAATGTCTGTGGTGGGTTTGGTGTTCTGAAACTCCCTAACTTAGTAGCTGTTTCTCAAAAAATCTTGCCAGCATCAGTTCCAAAAAAATTAATAAATCAAAAA
Source organism: Drosophila multiciliata (assembly GCA_037043605.1). Taxonomy (NCBI): domain Eukaryota; kingdom Metazoa; phylum Arthropoda; class Insecta; order Diptera; family Drosophilidae; genus Drosophila; species Drosophila multiciliata. The sequence continues at coordinate 9,732,872 of JBAMBF010000589.1, forward strand.
AAAAAAATGTGTAATATAAATGTTGTAAAGCAAGGAAAGACTTAAAGCGCCATTAATTGCCACTACCAATATTCCTCAGTTATATATACATACAGACATATAATCGAGATACATTAAAATTCAGTATGAATTTGTTGGTGTTTTAAACAAACAATTTATAAACTGCTCCATTGTAGTTAATTACTTGTAAAAACAAAGAGGAGCAAAAGTTGTACACCATTTTTATATACCTAATTATACCTATTATATATTTGTAAATGCAAGGAATTAAGAATAAAGCATACTTATAATAATACAATCTATATGCCCAGTTTAGAAAAGCAGTTGCAGTTGAATTTTATATGTATTTACTTAACGTTTTTTTATTTCAGTTATCTTATTTTTCTTAGCATTTCTTTTTTGTAATTTATGTAAATTGTTTTCTGGAACACAGCTTATGTCCAATCCAACACACAAAACACAGACAAATAGAAGAGCAAAATCAATTGGATAATAAGATGATACATTTGTTATGTTATTGCCACAAGTAATTATATATGAATATTCTAACTTCAATATAACTATAATAGTCGATGTTCTAATGGATTATTCGTAACTCTTGATCTCTTTACAGATGGCTACTGGACCATACTTGAGACGGTGCCGTACTCCGAAGCCAGTGCAACGAGCCAGAATCAAACACTGAGCACCACACAGTGTTCCATGAGTTCAAGCAATGCCAGCAACTTATTGTCTGGTGCCACAGTTGTCGTGGAGCTGCCGCCCGATGATCTGGGCAATCCCATTGGCAACATACAGTATACGATACCCCCGCTGACAAAAAATGCCACTACGAATACAGACACCATCCCTTTGCACAAGCCGCAGGCAACAACCATAAAAATTCTGAAGCACGAGCTACAAGAGCGTCAACAGCTGTCGCTGCAGCAATGCTTCGATGTACAACAGCAGCAGCAGCAACATCAGCAACAGCAACAACATCAGCAACAGCAGCAGCAACATCAGCAAAATCAGCAGGTGCAGCAGTCGACGCAGACTCCGACGCGGCCTGAGTACATTAAAATAGACACACTAAAGGATAAAATGCTGCTGCGAGATGTGATGCAATATGGCACCACCAGCCTGGTCAGCGCGCACGAATCCGAGCTGTTACTGACCGATGCTGACGAGACGGAACGCGAACTCGAAATGTCAGTCATCCAAGGCAATCAGCATGATCAGCTATTGAGCGATGATGATGAGTATAAGCTTCCCTGCGTCGCAGACTCATCGCAGCAAACGGATAAGCTATATGTGAATGGAATGAGTGGCGTTCATGGCACCACTATGGAGCTGCAGCAGGTCACAAATGAGGTGGCCCTCGACGATGCCAAACATGCGTGCAACGTATGCGGCAAGACCTATAAAATCAAAGGCTCGCTCAAGCGCCACAAGAACTACGAGTGCGGCGTGGCACCCACCCTCAAGTGTCTCTATTGTCCACACAAGTGCAAATACAAATCCGATTTGCGCAAACACATGAGTCAGAAACATTCTGATACTAGCGAAAATCTGCTCCTAACCACTTAAGCTAGTTGAGATATTGGGGAATCGATGGGAAGGTTGTCTGAAAATTAAGTTAATTTTCTGAAAATATACCAATCATATTAAGCAAAATCTTTCAAAACTTACAGGTACAGTTCTACTTAGCTGGATATAAACTTTAACCTATGTAACAATTTTTATAGCTTTGTAAGTCTAGAACAGGATTGCCTAATTTTAAAAAGTTCACTACAGTTATACTATATATATACATTAGAAATTGTTGTTGTTTTACAGTTAGGTACATTTACATACGTATATTATACACTTTTCATTCGAACTATTTCAAACAGTTTAGTGTTTTGTAATATAGCCAAAGATATGATCTCAAACTAAGCTAAACATAAATAAATTAATGAAATATTAATATTAGTCGATGAAGTTTTATGCGACTATCGTTACACATATTGTCCGATGAGCGTTTATTTTAATTGTTGCTCAAATGCAGTTTAAAGAACAACTAAAATTTAAAATTATAAAATTTACACACACACACACGCAAAATATAGCACACACTTTAATGTGCAGAAGCCAGTTGTAAGTAATTTTAAAAACAAAAAATGAATCTACAAATATTTGTGTCAGACTACAACTAAATTTTTAAAACTTACATCATTACCATTGTATATGATAAATAACAAATAAATGTTTACAATTTATGCGAATTGTGTGTATTTTAAACTGTTTTGATATATATTATTATTATTTATTTTTGATTTTTATGTTTTTTTTTTATATATTTTTGTTCGATTATTATTAATATGAATTTCTTTTTTTTTAGGCACCACTGCTGCTGCTGCTGCTGCTGATTGTTTGCTAAGATCTGGCCATGAACTGAAAAAGGTCTCTAAAAACTTGTCAAATTTAGTCAAAACGTAGTTTTGTTTTAGAAGCCAGACGAAAATTGAAAATCGTTTAACAAAACATTTTTGCGTTTCACCTTAGCACATAAACTCAATAATAAAAGAGCGAAATTGTAAATCCAAACCAATTTGTCTATTCATCCAGCAAAATATCAAAATATCATCTGTGGCATATTTCACTGTATACAAATGTACATAAATGTATTGTTTCTGCTACATATTGTATTTGAACATTGCCGTCACTTATTAGTGCCACATTTTGGTTTTTGTTTTTTGTATCATCTATTGATTCATAGGTTTTGTGCGACATGGCCCGAAGAATCAGCTATTGTGCCAATGTGGACGCTACTTCTACACGATAAATCGCCTGATGCTCCATCAGAGCGAGGAGTGCCAGGACTTTAAGCAGTTCCAATGCGACCATTGCCTTAAGTGGTTCAAGCGACGCTCCCACTTGAATCGCCACAAGAAGCTGCACGAAGCTAAGCTGGCTGCTGAGCGTAGATGCAAGTACAGACAAATTCAAAAGCAAAAGCAAGCAACCACATCAACAACAACAACAACACAGGCAACAATTGCAGCAACAACTACAACACCTGCAACAAGCCGCACATCAAGTCGGCGTTTGAGCGCCTTTGACCCGATGTGTTTTTTTATGACTGAAATCAAAGTGGAAAATGAAGATGTTGATTATCTCGAATTAAGTTAAACAAATTCTGTAATGTTTTTGTTTTTAAGTTGAAACTGATTTATCTTTCAGCCAAGTTCTCGTTAATGCCAATTTCTATTTTGAAATTTTTATATTATATGTAAATAAATTGAAGAAAGAAACTCGCAAATGGAAAATGCATTTCTTTTCTTTTTCTATGTATGTATGTATGTATTTCTGTGTGTTTATTGCTTTATTAATTACTTTATAAATAATAATTAATGTACAAACTTATTTACCGTTTGGTTTAGGCCACATGCACGGCTGTTAACTAGTTTTGGTTTTATTTACATTTATTATTTATATTATTATTTTGATTGGCCAACGAAATGTTTTCTCTTTGCAGTGAGCACGGCCCGAAAATACAATTTGCGTGGTTCGGATACAGCCACGCCCAGTACCTCCAAACAGATGTCCAAAGGCAAGGAGTTGACCGTAATTCGGATGGCAAAAAGTGAGAATGAGGAGCCCACAACAGCCACACACCAGCAATCGTCAAACAACAACACGAACCTGCATAGCAATGGCAAAAAGCCATTGGTTAACAACACAGATGCCTTGATAGCGCTGCAGCAATTGGCATCCATATCGACGGCTCGCTCGCTACAGCATCTAGTGCCGCATTTGCCACAGAATTTACACATTGACACCCTTTTGGCTGGACGCAAGCTGCCACCTCAGAGCTCCAAGCGCTCGCCACAAAACGAGTTCAATCGTTGTCCACTCTGCGCCCGAATATATCGCACCCAGACCTCCCTCAACGAGCATATGCGCAAGGAGCATTCTATTTTGATTTAAGAAATTTCGAGAGATTTAAAGATATTGAAGATCTAGTAGCCTGGTGCATTTTGTTGCCACATACAAACAATTATGTATCCTTTTTCGGATTGTTTCCAATACTTCATATTATTTTAAACTTTATATTTATTTTTTTTTATGTTTTTGTTTCGACATTTTTTTATATTGTACTTACGAGTACAAGTATAAGGAATCATAAATTCATAAATCTTTTTCATAACAATTGATGTGAAAAACCACAGATTTTGTTTGATAAGCTTTCATTCTTTTTTATTGCATTCATTTAATTATTTGTTATGTTAGTTCCTTAAATCATTCAACTTTTATTATTAGTTATTCATTTTAATCTGTCATCCAACATAAGAGAAAATAAGATAGAATTGAATTGATAACAGATCAAAAACGGAGCTAAGTCTGAATTTGCAAAGAGATGTTTGAATTCCAAGTTGATTTTTGTATTGCTAAAATTAAAATGCACATTTTACCAAATTGAGACCAAAAATTACACATATTATATATTTGAGATAATGAAGGGAATATTTCTAGTTATTATTATAGTTAAGTAACAGCCAAAACTCGCTTAGAATTAAAGCACATATTTGTATTTTCGAACAAAGACGTTTTCACGCATTTTTCATTGTTTTTGGAAAATATAGTGAACAATATAAGTTTTTTCGGCAGCCAACTTGCATGTTAGTCATTAAATTATAGTTAATTAAAATAGACATTTAATGAGGACCAATTTAAATTTTTTTATCTGTTGCTAATAAAATAAAATGCTAAAACGCATGCGAAAAAATTTATATATTGACTTAATATTCATAAATAATTGTATGTGTGTATATATAACAAGTAACCAACAACAAAAAAGTAAGCAGCTTAACTTTATTACTTATTTTTTCATGTCTTAATTTAATAAAATGTTATTTATTTCTTTTTTAGTTTTGTGCCAAACGAACCGGAAAATGTTTGAGTGTTTAAATGAATTTTATTTGGTATGTATTTAGTTAAATGATTTTATTTAGTTATTTCAATGTTTTATATATTGTTTATTTATTTTTATTTTACTTGCAGTGTTTTTATATTTAAGACAATGTGCCGATTAACAGGTAAGTAACAAATATTTAATTATATTTTCATTCTTCCTATGTGCCCAAAAACAATTCGCAAATTGTATATGCTCAAACAAGAAAAGAAGCAAAATTGCATTTCAGTTCGCATTTGAACACAATAGATCCTAATCCTTTAACCGAAACAGGTTTCAAGCCATTGTTCCAGTGAAGCACACATGGGGTAGTTTCGGGCTCTGTCCTTGAAATCAGTGAAATCATAACCTATTGAAAATTGGCCAACCACAAAGCGCAGCTAGCTGGACTGGACTGTACAACCACACAGCCCTTATCTTACTTTAGGGATCTCTCTCTCTCTTACACCCACATGCGAAACTAAACGAACTGCATTTGAAATACATTTGTGCATAGATAAATCACGTAGTGAGCTGCGTTTCTCTAAAAATAAGTTTTCACTCTCTCTCTCTCTTGCTCCTTTTCTGGCTCTCTCGTTCTTCTCTTTGTGTGGTTTTGTGTTATTTTTATACTGTTTCGTTTGCCTGTCGAGCGGCTTTTGCTTTTGCTTTTGTGCTTCCCACGGCGCATTTCCAATAATTTTCCATTTGGCAATGCACACAGACGCTGCATCGTGCCTGCATTTTATTTTGTACATTTTCTTCGTTTCCTTTTGGGCTTTGCCTTCGCAAAGTCCAGCGAGCAGGATACACAAATACTCATACATACAAACAAATGCAAGTTCGAAGGGACTGTTCCAGGTTTATTGTTTTCAAGCTATTTTTATATGTATTTTGAGAATAAATTCCTGGAAATGCTAGATACAATTTTTGGACTCAGTGTATTGCAAGCGTTAATAATTTCGATTTTATTTAACTAATTACAACAACGCTTTGTATTCTGTCATTGGTCCAACCTTGATTAATATGTTCCCTATAAAGCAGAAAAATTGCAAGCTAAATAGCAAAAGGGAATATAATTAGTACTTATTGTTTTGTGAGAATAATATAAATTTAATAAAAACTTAATTGTTAATTCATATTTTAATATCAAATTACAAGATTTGGTGGTTAAGAATTTATCATACTATAATTCTTGTAATTTCTAAGCTACGTACGAACAGGCAGATGTATCTATAATTAAGGGCATATATGCTCTGAATTTTAAAGCTGTTAAATTTTGGAATTGGTGTATGTAATTTATAAATATATATGTGTTGACCTTGAACCACACATTTATATGTATGTGTTTGCGCTTGTTTTTCAACATGTGCCAACAGATGTATTAAAAAAAACACCCGAAACACCACCGGAAGCTGTTCTTAAACACACACACACACACACACACATGAATACATACATACATAGACGAAATGTGCGCATGCGCAAATGATTTCCATCGAAATTCATCTATCGCTCTTCGGACCTCTCTTTCTCTCTCTCTTGCAAACCTGAGTCAGATCACACTCTCTCTCTAGCGCCCAAAGAAAGTTTTCAGTGGGAGAGTTTAGGCTGGAAAATAACAGAAATAGAAAGAATGCGCTAGGTAGAAAAATGGGAAAACGAGCAAAGAGTAAAAATAAATCAAGGACCCGGATCAAACAGGCCTTAAGCCTTGGGTACACTTGCTGTGCAAGCAGCAACAGATACACAAAAATACACACACACAAATTTATATATATATATATATATAAGCAAGGCAAATGAAACGAGATTTTCCCAAATGTTCTTGTTGTTGCTGCAGTTGTTTGCCTGATATTGGTTGCAGCTGCAACGCAGCCTTTGGGATTTGAGGATGCGTCTGCCTGCTGCGGTGCTTGGAAAATTGTTAAGCTGTCCCGTCGACTAGTGCAGTTTCGTTTGTGTTGCAGTGTGGACGCTTTTCCAAGCGCTTGCGCGTGGGTGTATATCATGTACAAATGTACATGTATGCAAAGTGAGCTAACAGCTAAGCTTTCCAGTGCAGTGAAAGTGGAATAACACTGAATAACTCAAAGCTCAGCTTAAAGTTCTACACAACAACACAAAGCTAAACTGCGCTTTTAACTGAGCTCTTTAAATAATTTATTAATTTTATTGTTTTTATTTTATTTTCAGTTCGTCTTGAGCATCTAAGTGGAACCTGGACTCAATTGTTTATGAACTCAAGAAAGCAAATACACTAACCTATTTTATTTATTTTTTTTAGATATGCTGCAGGTAAACATAAATAAATAAATTATTATGGTTACGGTACAAACAAATCAAAAACCACCAACGCCAACAACAACAATCCACCAGCACAACCACAACAACATCAACATCAAAAATACTCAAAATTCACAACTACGCTTGCAAAAAAAAAAAAAAAAACTACCAGTGGCTTTTATAATTTTCATTTTCATTTGTGTGCTATGAATAAATTTAATAAATTTTTAAATCATGTGTTCTTAGCTTTATTGTTTATTTATGAATTCACAAATTGTGTTTTTAATGTATTTCATTATTAGTTTATGTAATTAATTTAATTTGTTATTTAGTTTGCATGCTTTAACTCCACAACTAACACATTTTATTCGTAACATTCTAACGCAACAGATCAGGCTCAGCTCAGTCAATCATACAAAAACAAAAAACCATCATTTGCTTTTTCATTTGTGCTACAATATATATTTATTTCACAGACTTAACAATGATCCAGAATATTAAAAACAATAATATTGTGTACGGAAATTTGTTCAACATAATTGAGTAATTTGAGACTAATACGAAATGTTTTTTGGATTACAGATTTGAGTCGCAAGGAGAATACAGCACCAGCATTTGGTACGGCGGGAATACAGCGTGGCCTGCAGCGCAGCATACTCAATGCTAAGCGCGAGGAGCAAAAGTCACAGTTGCCCGGATCGCGACGCAAGCGTCTCTCCGTATCCGAGGTGTCCGACATGCTGTTCGAGTTTTATAAGACCAAATCGGCGAAGGTGCCGAAGCAACAGTCGCCGCAGCAGGATTCGACCGAGCTGAGTAAGTATGGTCAGGTGTCGCCCACCTCTGCGGAGACACTGGAGCCGTCCAGCATTGCTGCAATTGCCGTTTATGGTGCCGCCTCCAAGACGGCTTCAAAAAACTTGATGGCTGATGAAATGCAACCACTAAGCGCTGCCGCTGGCGCTGGCACATTTCATCCATGCCCCAAAATTTTGATAAAGACAGCGGCTGGTACCAATGCAGTGCCCGCAGATCTTTATCTGCCCAGCATTTCGGTCGTGCCCACCTCTGTGCTAATTGCTAAGCCGGCAGCAGATGCAGCAGTTGTTGCCCCGGTGCAGCAGCCACCAGCTGCGGCCATAGCCGAGGCACTGATGCGCAATGGGTTGCACAGTTTCCAGCAGCAACTGCGAGCTCAGGAAATCTTGCGCCAGCAGATGCCCCATCGTCGCTTAAAGGAAGAAGCAGATCCGAATGACGCGAACACAACCACCCAAATTTTGGAGAACCTGTTGCGCAAACAACAGCAGATCGGCATGCGGCACTCAGAGTGCGAGAATGAGCCAGGCTCGTCCACAGAGGATGAGGACGATGGGCGTTTTGACGCCTTCGAAGATATACAACTGATGGATCAGTCGAGCGCTATTGCGGGCGGCAAGTTTGGCAACTATTCGATGAACATGTTTGCCAACAACTCCAGCTCCAGCTCGATGAAGGAGGTACATGCGCAGGCCTTCCGCCAGCTGGAGTTCACACTCAGCGATTATGGGGGCAGCAGCAGTAATGGCAGCATCACCAGTCCCAATGGCATCGGCCTAGATGGTGAGCCCGTCTATGAGTGCCGTCATTGTGCCAAAAAGTATCGCTGGAAGTCCACGTTGCGCCGCCATGAGAATGTCGAGTGTGGCGGCAAGGAGCCTGCCCATCAGTGCCCCTACTGCCCCTACAAGTCCAAGCAGCGCGGCAATCTTGGTGTCCATGTGCGCAAACATCACACAGAACTGCCACAGCTGCCCAGCAAACGTCGCTCCAAGTACTCCATCAAAATGGAGGGCGGCAACATGAGCTACAGTGGGTCCATATCGGATGATTCACAGGGCAAGCTGATCATTGACTGCAATAAGTGATTGCGATTTGAAGTGAAGTTTTCATTTGACACATACGATTCATACCAAATACATAAATACCACTTTACGACTACTGGAAGTTGAAATTTTGAATATGTTTTCGCTCATTATGTTTAAACGTAATTGTCTTTTTTTTAATTTGTCTACGAAAAAGAAAATACTTTTAATTATTTCTTGTCATTTCTTGTGTCATCCTAAAAGAATTATGATTCTATGTTTTATGTATTAATAATTTATCAGTTATAAGGAGTGCAAACAATTCTAATCAAGCGTTTAATCAAAATCATTAAAGATACCAATTAGTCTTAAGTCATCTATTTACATCCATTTTCAATCTTTAATTTTATACTTAAACAAAAAGGGAAGCAATGTGAAAGAGAAGCGACTTTGATATTTTGCAAAATGATATTTTTATTGACAATCAACCATTATTGTATGGATTTTAATAATGAAAATGATATTTTTCTGTAAAATTATATTTACTTGTAAGTCCACACGTCCCGCAAGCACACACATTTATTTTATTTAATATTACTGAAAAGTTCGTCAAAGTTAAACCCACATATCCATAACAATAAAATACCAAAACAATTAGCGTTTTATTTGCCTAACATAGGATTTACCATCCATTTGCCCACTAATTATGCATTATAGATGATAGTTAATGAAAACTTATCCAATTCTTCCACCCTAACTTTGTTTATGCCCAAAGATCTCTTTATCTATTTATTTACTCAGCATATTCCTTTATTTTCCAACCTGTCCAAGCGATCTCCTCATTTTATGCCATATTAGGTATTTATTTTATTAACACATATTTGACTGATTTAGAACTAATCATTCGTACATTTTAATTTTAAAATTAAAAATCGATTATGGATTGACTGAAATTTATTATTTAAACAACCAAAATCATTCATACATGCATTAAATATTATATTGACTTTTAAGACTGAGTGCATATATATTTAAGCAACCAAAAAAAGAAAAATAACAAAAAAAAAAAACAAAACAAAAAAGATATTATTCTGATTTCCAAACCAAATATTAAATACATCATATATCCAAATGTATTTAAATATTTATATATATATAGTTGATGATGATGATGCCATTTTGAGTAGAAATATTACGGACTAATTTCCAATGAAGTGCTGATTATGTTAAAGTATTTGATCATGGATGCAACACGAAGACATTTACTTGATTTTTTGGCAGTGAAACTGCTTAAAATATTCAATTTGAAAAAAACTAAGACATGTATTATCATTTACCTATATATTCACAATGTTCACATTTTAATAAAACACAATTATTTTACATTTATAAATATAAATATTTATATACATATATGTGTTTTTATTTTAATTTTGTACATAATGCGTGTAAAAGCTGATAACAATACTCGATGTGTTTCAGTGGAGATTACAATGTGGTTGGCGAGATAAGGAATAATGTGAATTAACATACACCATATATTTGAACGAAATTCACAAAAATAACGGAATAAAGTCTGCATCTATAAAAGCTAAGAATCTGCGGCGTGCTGGGAATCTATTTCTCTTTGTTTTGTTGTTAGTATGAACAGCCAATAGCAACGGTAAGGAAATCCTCAAAGGCAATCGTAATTGTGCCATTCTGTTGAGTATCGCGCTGCCTGAATGCTTCCGTAAAGCGTTGAACTTGCACGCACAGCACAATAAACTGATCAACCGATATTTCCTTGTGAGTTTGGGGATCACTCTTTTTCACCAGAAAGTTGATAAACTCGGGTGTAAAGCGAAAGCCCATTTGAGTGAAAGCTGTTGCATAAAAAAACCATTAATACAGATAATTTATTCATAAGCACTTTTATGGTTTACCTTGTGTGAGTTCGCTCTCTTCGATGTGACCAGAACCATCTTGATCGTAGGTCTTAAAAACCTGCAGCCATTGATTAATGTAGTTGTAGAGCTTTTCAAACTCAAACATATCAATGGTGCCACTGGCGTCGTTGTCGAACATACCTGGAAGATAATATCAGTTTAGTACAAACAATAAAATCTTAAGTAAACAAGCAAAAAGTTGTTTATCAGCCGGGAAGGTATTATAAACAAATATGCGCTTTTGCAGAAGCCCCCTTATGAGCATGTCTAAAAATGCTATGTGAATTATTTCTAAATTTATATATATAGAGAGAGGGAAGTTTTTCATGAAGAAACAAAATTCAATCATTAAAGTCTAAATGTTCCAAACATTATATTACTGACGGAGAATTATGTTATCGACAGAATGCGTGATGCATTTTCGAAGCATATATGATATGTGTTACAATAATAAACTGTACATATGTATAACGAATAAAAGAATTGTATCACTGAGTCATTGGCAAAGCCACTTTCTGCTACACTTCGTTGGGTTTGCGTGGTGTGTGACAACTTACTTATCATTAGTTTGCAAGCGTTGTCCGAGAACTGTTGGCCCCGTCCATTGACCAGAGCAGCCTTAAGCTCCGCGGCGTTGATTTTTCCCGAGCGATCTCTGTCCACCATGGCGAACCATTGTTGGGCTTGTTGGTTTATTTGTGCGTTTTGTGGCGGAAAGGCGCCCGGAGGCGCAGAGTAGCCGGCACCAGGCTGAGCGTAAGGATTGTAACTGCCACCCTTTGAGGAGATAATGCATTTAAAGGCTACTGTATTGCTAATCTCATTTCTGGAAAACTTACGTAGGACATTGTTGCACAAATGAATGTTCTCGACTTTGATTTCAATTAACAAAACGAAAAGCACGAAACACGTCTGTTGGACACTGTAGAACACTAGAGCGTGCTCCTATCGATATATCACGTTGAATTCAACACTGATATTATATATATATGTAGTCACTTATTCGATTGTTGTCTATATATGTATTTGTGTATTTGCAAACGGCCGGCATAAACAAGCAAAAATTTTACAAAGATGTCGCATTTCGTAAACATGGAAGTTTTCTCAAACTATCAGAAGTACATAGACAACGAGCAGGAATTGCGTGAAGTAAGTGTAAATTGTGCAAGTTGTAGCCAAAATTATCTAAATAAATTATCCTTTCAACAGAACATTCGCATTGTGGTGCGAGAAATTGAACATCTGGCAAAGGAGGCCACAATACAACTACAAGTCATACATTCTGATTTGAGCAAAAGTAACTTATTATTTAGATCTCTCAATTTAATTGCCACTAAACCAAAAGTTTACTTAAATTTACAGTTAGCAATGCATGCGGAATGGCACGCAAGCAAATCGAAGCCTGTGCGGAGAAATATCAAAAATTATCCGCCTTGGTGCCGGCTGGGCAGTATTACCGGTACGACAAGTTTGCAATATTTTAGCTATAAGTGTAGATTGTGTAGGCGTCCTCTAATATCTGTTGTATTATTCAGCTATTCGGATAATTGGACTTACATTACACAGCGCTTGATTTTTCTGATTGCGTTGGTCATTTATCTGGAGGCGGGCTTTTTGGTGACGCGCGAAACGGCAGCAGAGATGCTCGGCTGTAAGTTGTCCAGCATAAAACAATTAGATTCAATACCTTTAAACTGTATAATTTATTTGTCGATTAGTGAAAATCAAACATTCGGATGGCTTTCATTTGGATATTGAGGATTATTTGCTGGGTATATTGCTGCTCGCCTCGGAACTATCTCGCTTCGCAACGAATTCCGTCACAATGGGCGACTACGAGCGACCATTGAATATCTCACATTTTATTGGTGATCTAAACACGGGCTTTCGATTGCTCAACATGAAAAATGATGGGCTTCGCAAGCGTTTCGATGCGCTCAAATACGATGTAAAGAAAATCGAAGAAGTTGTCTACGATGTTAGCATAAGAGGACTCTCAAATCCTGTCGAGAGCAAGGAAAAGGAAAATGCAGAACCTGTGTGATAACTTTCAGCATACATTAAATTTCAACTAAAAAGAAATAGGAATACAATATAAGTAAAAGTTAAACTTGAAGCAAGTGCTTTGAAATTGGCAAAAATAAAAAACAATTGCGGCCACATGGTCACCCTGATTTAATTTACACGTTCCGCTTGCAGCTGCGATCATATGGTTGGTTTGCCGCATTAGCTTACAGCTGCTCTCGCATAGTTTTGAGTCTGCTCCTCTCAGTCTGTTTTGTTGCGTTAGACCGTTTACAACATTGCGCGCGTCTTTTTCGTTCTGTGTCGATAATCTACTTTTGTGCTTGTTTTGCATCTTGTGTTTTCTTTCCGTTTCGTTTCGTTCCGCTTTTATTTTAAGCTTAATTGGATTAAAGCGCGTGTAATATAAGTTATTTTCAATATACAGCAATACACATGTAAGTGAAGGGTATTATTGTGTATACACACAAACATACATATACAGCAAACACAAGAAATACATATTAAAAGAGCTTCGTCTCACGCAGGCGCCGTACATTCACCTTTGACTCTGTACAGGACTTGATTCTGGTTACGCTTAATGATTACCTGAAGCCCCTTTAGTTTAGTGGCCCAGCAACCTAAATTAATGACACTGCATTGCTCAATACCAAAAAAATATCAAGTAAAATACAAACACACACCGAGCGTGCCAACCTGTTTCTGTTATTTGGGTCATAAGCAAGCCCCTCTTTTCCATTTTCCGCTCACTTGGAAACTTGTTGTGGAAAACAAAGAGAGCGAGAGAGAGCAAGCATAATAACAATTATTACAAAACAGCTTGATGTTGTTGTTTTCTTGTTTCTTTTCCACTTTGTTATTTTCTTAACTTACGCGCCAGGTTCAAAGTCCAAACAAGTAACCATTATTTTGCGCTCTCAAAAAAAAGAGTGGGTGAGCAAAAAACTCACAGATAGACAGGCAGACACAAACTCAAGCGCAACATTGTAAACATCACACATACCAACGCTGCAGACAGGTGTATTTGTGTGGGCTCAAGTGAGAAATACTCAATATAAATAACAAAAATCAAGTTCGTCTTGTGAAAAGTTTAGTTAGTATTAAACTAAATCGGTTTCAATTTGCATACTAAAAAGATCACTTTGTAATTATAATCGATTTTAGAATTCATGATTGCAACCCAATGTACATATATACATAATGTTTTAATTGTAACGCCGCCTTTAATTAAAGAAATCGAATACGGAGGCAAATTTGAATTTACTCGACTGACGCTTTTTCTTTGCTTTGATATGTATGTATTTACCTTTTGCTTGCAGTTCAAAGTCCAATCCCGATTGGCTTAAGCGTGTTAAGCGTTAAGGTAGGATCTTTAAATGTTATTATCTGGCAAGGCTGAAACATGTTTACCCTGTCAGATTCCCTTATTTTATTTTTTGGCAAGACTTTTTATAAAGTCTGATTAGAAGCCTTTTGCCATAAACAGATAAACACCCCTTTGTTGTCTACTCCAAAAAATGCCACCCAGCCTGTCTGAATGTGTCACAAATACGTAAAAAATGTATTTCGTAAGAACAATTTGGCAATACTTAAAAATGTTCTATCAATCCGCGTGCCGATGGCTTATCTTTTATTTATTTTAAATTGCGTTCTACTTTTTTAAACCACAACAACACAATTGAACTTTAAGCTCACGTCAAGTGTGATAAATACATTTTAATGGCAATATAGTAATATCTTATCGACGCATTTTAAGTAACTACTCCCATTGCTCTAGGCGAAACTATTCAAAATAAGTCGTTTTTTATTGTTGTTACAATTTAAAAGATAATTAACTGTTTTTAGGAATCTTTTCAATCTAATCAATGACAGAGTTAAGACGAGATAACGATTTTATTAATGCTCGTAATTGAATGAGATCTTGTTTTTATAGATACAATAATTTAACAATGTAAAAATAAATCGCGTAGAGTTGTAAATATAATAATTAAGAGCGTATGTTATTTTAATGGTGTTGCCAATCTATTGTTACGTTGACTGCTCGCGTGGCAGGCATATTTCCTTACTAATAATATGTATTTATTCAAATGTATGTGAAGCGACAGTTCATAGGGCAAAGCGAGAAAAAAACAATAATAATAGACTGTGTTAGGTTTATCATTTGAATCAGCCTGTTATTTATGCCCCGACATAAATTATCCGGCAAGCTAGTCGTAGACTGGCCACAAATTCAGTTTTTATCTTGGCATAGGCATAGAACTCTGTGCTATTTTTATAGAAACGGATAAACACATATAGATGCATGCTTACGTATATAGTAGGTTTATCGCAGTCGCAGTCCCCCACAAAGAGAGATGTGTGCATGAGATTCAAATGAATTCCCTTATAGCAATTAATCGAAATGCACTTGTAATTGTTTACAGCGTGCAAATGCATGTACACATGCATGTGTGTGTGTTTAACCTTTAACGTTTCGCCGGTTCTCTCTCACAGTTTCTCTTTCAATCTTCGTATCGATCTCCCACCACTAACTTCTTGGCTAGCCAGAACTGTGACGCAGTAGTACTAACATCTGTGTTTGTGTCTCTTTCTATCTGTGTGTCCGTCATTGTAGTAGTTGTGCAAGCATCTGTATATGAATATGTTGCTGTTGCTGTTTCGTTTGATTTTTCTAGACGACCCAAGCGCGATTGCTCTGCCACGCAGCTGAATCAGTTGACGCTCGGAGCTCAAGCGATCAAGTTGTTTCGTTTCTGTATTTTCCTGGCCAACACATAACAAATAAAAAGAACAAAAATCAACGAAAGAAAAACTATTAACGGAATTCGGTTTTGTAATTAGTAAATTAAATTGAACCAAGTGCAGTGCGTTGAACGGTTTAGTAATTTAAACACATATATCTAAAGGTTTGTTTAATACAAATTGGTTCTCTTATGAAGGCCACGAAAGCAAATTAATTAATATGCATTTTCTTCTGGCTTGCAATGCACTTGCTGCTACACATTGTTATTATTTTTTTGCCCCACTTTAAGACATTATCTCTCTCTTCCCCCCTCTCTCTCTACCTCTCTCTCTCTCTCTCTCTACCTCTCTCTCCTTGAACTTTCTCGCACTTTTGAGTTCGGGCCCCCTCTGTGATAACCGTTAAGCGAAGTCGCACGTCTCTCTTATCAGCGCATTTTGAGATTCTTACGTTTTTCCTGATTTTTTCACCCGTTATATAAAAGTGCTTATCTATAATTTGGTAGATTTTAAATTCAACTTGAAATTGTCACAATCTAAAAATTCTGCCATCTGTATTTTTCATAAAAAATTTAAATGCAAATGCTAAAAAGAGACACAAAATGAAAAAAAAATTAAAATTGGACTTTGAGCCTTCGTGGCCAACGCTAAATAAATCAAACACATAAAAAAATAACAAAAAAACAACAACAGACGCATACACACCGCACACGCTTGCATATTTATATTTATTTCTTGTTTGCTTTATCGGCGTAGACACCAAAAGATAGAAAAAAAGCAAACTTATATGAATGAACACATGAATATCGAAATGCCGGTAGTGATCGTCTACTAAAATGATTACGCATATGCGGTGTGATCGCCTAATCAAAAGTGGGTCAAACGAAAAACACAAATGTCATTCTTTGTTGCTGTCGAATGTTTGTTATTTATTTTACTGAGGTGTTGTGGTTTTTTCTGTTGTTGTTTTATCTGTTGTCTGTTGTTGCTGTTAAGTTGGCCTTCAGCTTTAAGCCACTCTTTTTTCTTAGCATCAAGGTTTATGGCTTTGACAGTAAATGCTTTTCAAGTTTGTACCTAGTTGCTGCTAATAATCACATTGGCTACAGCATTTACACATACAGTGTTACCTCGCAAATGAGAACACTTTTTGATAGACAATTCATATATAATTATGTGCATATAGAAGGGCCATTTAATAATCAGAAATTTAGATTGAATTTTATTTGTTTGAAAATGAAAATTTAGAATTGTGACAGTTAATTTACTGTTATAAATAATTGTCAATTGACAATTTCTGATATATTTTGTTGTTGTAATTTTCTCTGTACGCTTCACTTGTGTGACGTAATATTAAAACAATTGCAAATTCATGTAAATGGCAATTTAAGTGTTTTTACTAAGCACTTGACACTTGAAAAATCTCACTGAATGCTTGAGTTCAGTCACTCACTCAGTTCACTTAGTACATTTAGTTATTGTTTTCATTGCTTCAATCAAGTGTCAATGGAACTGCGAACACAATCAATGCTCAGCTTTTGGTTGACTCACTCTCTCCCCCCTCATTCGATTCTTAACTCTCAGGCGTGCTCTCATACTAACTTTCTATTGACCGGGGTTATCGCAGCAGCGTAACCGCGAACTTCTCCATTACGTCAATGATCACTACTATGAATGATCTAACTACTACATAAAAAACAAAGATTATGCGACAGCCGTGCAAAATGCTGTTGCCTAAGCGCCTAAAGCTAATCAAAGTAAAAATATTGCGATTCATTTGCAGTTACGAAGTGCATTTATGTTTATTTATTTGAGATCTGTGCCGCTGCTTGTGCTTCAAAGTTCAAGTCTTAAACATTTTTAAGAGACAGCTATAAAAATAAAAAGCAGTAAAACATTTCGACTAACGTACTTATGAGTGATAATTCATAAAAAAAATAAGTAAATTTTGAATTGGCCTTTGGCAGCCAGTGTGGCAGTTAATAGGCTACGAAAATTCAGAGAAATGTGCCCAACGCTCAAATTGTAAATGCCAGTCTTATCTAAAGTGTACACACAATTTTTTTATTGTTGAGATACTATTTCTCTGAAAGAATCGTTTGTACAAATTTCATTGCAGCAATTTCTGGGTTAATTTAGCTGGACATTCATAAAATTAAGGCCTCATAAATAAGTCGGTAGCAAATTTATTAATCAGTAGTTGCTGCTAAACTGGCGATTAATATATAAAATATGAATTATATGTAATAATAACTGTGGGTTTTCATAAAAAATAATAAATAGATTTTTTCAATAGTATTGGAAAGATAGACTCTATCTCTATCAGTTTAATATTAATTAAGTCCCAATGCAGTTGGTAAACTGGTCAAAAACAATAAACAAAATTAATGACTTAATAATGTACTCGAATGTTATGGATGTAAATACTCATAAAGTAGTAGAAGTGGCTGCGATTAACACTCCTATCTAATCTAATATGAATCTGACAAATGTGATATTTACCTTCAATTGCAGCACTCTTTGGTTGTGACAAGCTGTAGGTATGGCTGAAGCCCATTCCGCCGTCGCCTTCTCGTTTGCGATCACGCACGAGGGCTTTGACATCAACTATGACCACGAGGTACTCAATCTGGTGTTGAACTCGGGCGTGCGATCCTGGAAGAAGCGTGTGGCACGTGCCAGGGTATGGTTAAACCAAAAGAACTATTAAATAAAAATTTTAATGATAATATATATTTGTAGAATGGCATTCGCAACGGTGTGTATCCGGCCCACATACAAAGCCTGTGGCTAATTACGGCCATTGCATTGGGACTGCACTTTGCCGGCTACAATGCGCCCTATAACCTGACTAACAGAATTCTGGTAAATCTGCCCAGCAACACAATGAACTGGCAGATATGCGCCTGCTTTCTGACGGCACTCGCCATCTGGCTGTCGATATGCTTTACGATGCGATACACGCTGAAGTTGCTGCTAATATACAAAGGTTGGATGTATGAGTCTAGAGCTCCAGGCAGTCGTGTCTCTCTGCCCACCATGCTGTGGGTGGGCGTTGTCCGTGTGCTCTCCACGTGGAACAAACCCAGCCTGTACAGTTTTCAGGGTTCGCTGCCTCGTCTGCCGTTGCCCTCTGTACACGATACGATGACACGTTATCTGCGCTCGGTGCGTCCACTGTTGGATGATGCGAACTACGAGCGCATGCAGGGATTGGCTAAGGAGTTTGAACAAACCATTGGCAAGAAACTTCAGTTGTATCTTGTATTGAAAAGCTGGACATCCACTAACTATGTGTCGGATTGGTGGGAAGAATATGTCTATCTACGCGGTCGCAGTCCCCTTTGTGTAAACAGCAATTTCTATGGCACCGATGCCATCTTCATGAATCTCACCACAGTTCAGTCGGCCCGTGCCGCCAACGTTGTTCACCTGCTTCTAAACTTCAGACGCCTGATCGAGCACCAGGAGCTGCAGCCAATAATGGTGCAGGGCATGATACCGCTCTGCTCGTGGCAATATGAGCGCACCTTCAATACGGCCCGAGTGCCCGGCTTGGAAACGGACCGCATCGTTCACTATCGCGACTCCAATCACATTGTGGTGCTGCACAAGGGCTGCTACTACAAAATGACCATCTACCACAAGGGACGCATTCTACGTCCATGCGAGCTGCAAGTGTAAGATTGAAACAAGTTCTTCATTTCAAAACATACAGCACATATTTATATTCGTTATGCACTTTGCAGTCAAATTAAGAGCATACTCGAATCCAAAGCAACCCCCTTGGATGGGGAGGAGTATTTGGCGTCGTTGACAGCTTGGAATCGCTCCAAGTGGGCCGAGGCACGCAACACGTTTTTCGCTCGTGGCATTAACCATATTTCGCTGCATGCCATCGAATCCGCTGCGTTCGTCCTCTCACTGGACGATGAGCCTTTTGAGTTTGATTTGGAGCAACCGCAGCTCTTGAACTCGTTTGGCAAAAAGCTGCTCCATGGCAATGGATACAATCGTTGGTTTGACAAGTGCTTCACTGTCTGCGTGGGCAACAACGGTCGCGTCGGCTTCAATGCCGAGCACACCTGGTAAGTAATTCTCGACGTCAGCTTTATCTGCCACAAAGCAGAGTAATGGACATATTTTTTTTTGCAAGGTTATTCTTAAGTGATTTAAAAATCAGGGACATATCTTGAACATTGATATTCAAGTTGATATAATTATGTCCGCATGTTTCTATGCTGTCTTAAAGCTATCTCTATTTAAAAATTGATACTCTGATACTGAAAAGAAAAGTGTGAAGGACGTTTTTAATAGTTTCAACAAATCGCAGCAAATACTATTAATAAATGCTTCGATCAATTCGAAAAATGTGTATCAAATTATTGTTACAAACAGCTGCCATAAGTCAGAAAATATTTTATTTTTGTAATATCTTTACCTTATATTTTGTAATCTCACCAAATTATGAAAAATTTATGTAAAAAGGTCTGACGCTGCCATCGCCTCACACATGTGGGAGACTCTGGTCATTGATGATATTGAGAGTGACGGGTAAATGCTCCGACATACGTTATCCGTTTGCTGGTGTCGGTTGGCTGAGTTGGTTGCTCATATTGTATATTGTACACATTTTACATAATAATTATTTTAACATTGGTTGTGGCTTTGTGGTTGTTGATTATATTTGTCCCTTTTTTGTAGGGCGGACGCTCCGGTTATGGGACACCTATGGGAATATATATTTGGTGATGATATTGATGGGTAAAACTAAAATTTTAACTAAAAACAATCTCAACAGAACATAACTTCAAATAAGTTTTCGGAATTTTACATAATTATACTAAAACCAAATTCTCCAAACGCATATCATAACTAACATACTTTGAAACTAATACTCAAAATGCCAAACAACTTTGCTTCTTTCGCTTAAACACCTCATTGATTGCGCTCTACTAATTTTTGATACAAATCGAAATCCTAACAGATATGATGAAACTGGCAATACAAAGGGCACTCCCGAGTTCACACCGCCGACGCCGACTCGTCTCAACTGGGATTTGAAGCCGTGCCTACCGCAGATCGAGGAGGCCACCATCTGTGCCACAAAGCTGGTGAACGAGGTGGATCTACGCATATTGGTGCACCGCGAGTACGGCAAGGGCTTCATGAAGAAGTGCCGCCTCTCGCCGGATGCCTACATTCAGATGGCCCTGCAGCTGGCCTATTATCGCGATGCTGGACGTTTCTCGCTGACATATGAGGCTTCCATGACGCGCCTGTTCCGCGAGGGACGCACTGAAACTGTACGTCCCTGCACCATTGAGTCGTCCGCGTGGGTAAAGGCCATGATGGATCCCAGCACGACGGTATGTAAATCAATTTCTCAACTTGAATGACACTTAAATGTGCATTTTATTATTATATTTTAGAACGATGATCGTGTGCAGCTGCTGAAGAATGCCTGCGATCGTCATCAGTTGGGCTATCAGGATGCCATGTGTGGACGGGGCATTGATCGTCACCTGTTCTGTCTGTATGTTGTGTCCAAGTACTTGGAAGTGGACTCGCCCTTCCTGAACGAGGTGCTAAGCGAACCGTGGCGCCTCTCAACTAGTCAAACGCCGCATGGCCAAACGCCCAAAATGGACTTGAAGAAGCATCCGAATTGCATCAGCGCTGGCGGTGGTTTTGGACCCGTCGCTGATGATGGCTATGGTGTATCCTACATCATCGCTGGAGAAAATTTAATGTTCTTCCATATCTCAGCAAAGACCACGTGCTCGCAAACGGTATGCCAGCAACTAATCACAAACAATTACCGACCGAATCTAATACAAGCTTTTCCTTAATTTCAGGATGTGCACCGTTTCGAGAAAAACATTTCTCAGGCGTTGGCTGACATCCGCATCATGTTCGAGCAGCATATGAAGGATCATCCACAGCCTGCCAAGAAGCTCACCAACGGCGTGTCTAAATAATGTCCATAGTCCACTTGTAGTGAAGTCTTGAGAGATTCTTGTTAGCATTTGTTTTTACTTTTCTAGTTATTCGTTTTTACAAACATCCAAACATATATCGTCTATAATCTAAGTTTTCAATCTTAAGTTCAAAATTGTTGGAAAAACGTTTTTTAAAAGTTAACAAAAAATCAAAGTTGAAGCGAAATGAGCAATGCAATCCTACACAAAACTAAATGAGAAATTTGTGTAACAACTTGGCTGATTTGTTAGTTTTAATTTAAGCTTTTACACAAATTGCTTCTCAATTAATTTGTTTGTAAATGCAACAATTATTTACATATAAGTGCTAGATAATAAATGTATCAGCTAAAGTAATTTTTGAGTTATATATCACGCTGCCAGCGGATTGGCATGAATAGTTACTCCATTGATTTTCTTATCAACATGGGGTCGATAGTTCTTTGGGTTTACGGGCAGCTTCTCCAGCTCATCGAGTGCATCAAAGCCATCGATTACACGCCCAAAGAGCGTATATTTCAAGTCCAGATTAGGCTGTGCAGCGTAAGTAATGAAGAATTGACTGGCATTCGCATTGGGACCATTATTTGCCATCGATACCATACCTCTGTCCGTGTGCTAAAATAAAGTTTTTAAACATAAACGTATAACACATCCAGTAAGTTTCATTACCTTTACTGTTTCCTTGAACTCATCATCGAACTTGGTGCTCCAAATGGACTGGCCATTTTTACCCGTATTTGTTGGATCGCCCGTTTGCACAATGAATCCTTTGATATTCCTGATAAAGCAGCAACCACTGTAATAGTCGCTGGCGCAGAGGGCTAGAAAATTCTCACAGGCCTTTGGACAAGCTTCACAAAACAGCTCGATTTTAATGTCGCCTACGTCGGTGTGCAAGGTTACTGACTAGAAATGACAACAGTTACAAAATATTGGATAAATTAACAAAATGCGGTATTTGTTTACCATTTTAGCAGCAGTGTTTCTAATTTCGAGTTCGAAACTAATTAAGTTGGCTGCTCTTGATGCGATATATCGTCAGCAAATCCACAAAGCAGTGCTGTCGTTTTCGCCATTATCGAACAGATCTGTCAATTTGAGTTAGCCGGAAATATTAGAAACAGATCCTGTCCAAAAATCGATTCTTTCTTTTAAGTGAATTAAGACTTATTGCTATCCCCATAAGTCAGTGGCTTGATTACGCCTTTTTGGTTACTTTTCTTGTCAATCTGTTTAATTTATGTAATCGATATTTGGCATCACTTCAACCGAGTCGTGTCGTGCATAATTTATCGATGTTTAAGCAATCGTATTAGTAATGTTTTCATCTCACAGTGCACATCGCTGGCCAAGTTTTGGGCGCGAAGTCAGCATTCTTAACAGAACAATATAATAATACTTTCAGATTTGCAGAATCAATTATGTACTGCAAAATACCTGAAATCTCTTGGCATAATCGAGATCCAGTGCTGAGCGTAGACATACAGCCCAATGGTGTGGGCCTACCTTCACCCACACTGTGTCGCTTGGCATCAGGAGGAACCGATTCGCATGTTCTCATTTGGTATCTTTGCCACAGAGGTGGAGACGCTATTGAACTGGAACTAGCTGCAGATCTGGCGAGGCATCAGCGGGCTGTCAATACGGTGCGCTGGTCACCCAACGGTGAACTGTTGGCCTCCGGAGATGATGAAAGTGTTGTCTTCATATGGAAACAAAAAGCGGAACAAGAAGTTGTCAACATTGTGGATGTGGACGGAAATAATGAACAAGATCGCGAAGTGTGGTTGACATTGAAAGTGTTGCGTGGCCATCGGGAGGATGTATACGATTTGAGCTGGGCGCCCAATTCGCAGTTTCTGATTACTGGCTCCGTGGATAATACGGCCATGTTGTGGGATGTGCACAAAGGGAAGTCACTGGCCATATTGGATGATCACAAGGGCTATGTACAGGGTGTGGCTTGGGATCCATGTAATCAATATGTTGCCACAATGAGTACGGACAGGTTGGTGGCATATCTCTAGCATACAGTCGTAGTTCCAATACTCTTTCTATATTAACTTGTGTTTCTTTGTAGGCATTTGCGAATTTTTGACGCCAACTCAAGACGCGTGCTGCATAGGGTCAGCAAGAGCACGCTGCCTGTGGAGGAGGGGCATGAGCTGCATGGGCGCAGCGTGCGCTTGTATCACGACGGCACGCTGCAAACGTTTTTCCGGCGGCTGTGCTTTACGCCCGATGGGAAACTGCTTTTGACTCCTGCCGGCATCACGGACTACGATGGCGTGACGAAGCCGGCGAATACCGTGTATGGGTACAGTCGCTACGATCTCAGTCAGCCGGCGTTTGTGCAGCCCTTTCCGAATGAATACACCGTGGCAGTGCGCTGCTCACCCGTGCTGTACTGTCTGCGACCTTACAATGCAGAAAAGAATCCGCCAATTATAACGCTGCCGTATCGCATGATCTATGCGGTGGCAACAAAGAATTCGGTGTTCTTCTACGACACACAGCAGCCGGTGCCATTTGCAATTGTTTCCAATATACACTACACACGCCTCACCGATTTGGCCTGGTCAAATGATGGCAATGTACTGATCGTGTCCAGCACCGATGGTTTTTGCTCGCTTATTACGTTTGCGGAGAACGAGCTGGGCGTGCGCTATGAGGAAATGGATGCAGTGCTGTGCGCTGCAGCCAATGCATCAGAGAATGCTCCGCAACGTCATCGCAAAATCAAGCGACAAAGGAGACAACAATCTGCCACACGTCAACCGCTGCGGGAAAAATCCAAGGCAAACACTGAGAAGTCTAGAGCAGACAGCAAGTCAAAGAAAGAAGAAATTCTCCTGGAACATGAGAATGATTCCTCGCTGCAAAGCAGCAGCTCGGCTGAGTCATCTGGTAGCCCCAAGGCTGTACCCAAATCGGATAACAAACCCACGCCCATTGCCTTCCGGCGCTCGCCGCGCAAACTAACGGAGCCCACGCCCATTGCAATACGTCGTAAAGTCACAGTTAACACGCCCACAGAAACGCCCACTCCCATTTCGATTGAACCAACTGCGAAGCGCAAGGCAAGCAATGAACGGGGGCCGGCGCTGATTGTATCAAAGTCAGTGATTGGTTTGCTCGACAAGCAGATCATCAGTTCGGAGGAGAAGTTCGAATCACCCGAAAACAAGTGCAGACCGGCCACGCCTATCCAGGTCCGCAGGCAGCCTCGTACGTCTGGCGGCAGCAATAGCAACACTCCCAAATCTCTGCCCGCCAAACAAGCCATGCCCATTGCGGTGCGTCGTAAGCCTCGCGTGCTTGACGCTGTGCTCGCCACTGTGCCAAGTGTCGTTAGCGGGCCAGTGGTCGTCGAGGAGGCCATGGACGCCTGGCCGCTGGACGATAGCATGGGTCCTCTGTCGGCGGAAAAATCTCCCTTTGAGCAATTGAACGAAGCAAAAAAGACGCAGGACTCGCCGCTGGCCATCAATGAGGCAACTTTCGAGCGCACCGAGGATATGCGACTTATATACGAGGATACACAAGAGGATCCCGGAACGCCGGACAAGGCAACGACACTTACTGCAGTCGCATCATCTGCATCTGTATCTGCACCTACACCTTCAGTTGTTGCCTCATCGAAACCTACCACGCCCAACTCCAAGACGCCACGACGCGTCTCACTGCGCACGATTTCCACGCCCAAATCCAAAAAGAGACAGTTAGAGTAGGTCCGCCTTTAGCTAATACTACGAGTACGACCAATTTGGCATTAGCATTAACAGATTTATATTATATTTATATATAAATAAAAAAAAGAGAAACACACAAATACTGCCTGCTTCTTAAATCTTACCAATGCCAGCTGGATGGTTTTTTTTTGCCGGTTTACAGTCTTAAAATGTTGACATTTAATCAGCTTCGGTGACTGTACTTAATTTCCACAAAACAAGTTTACTGTAAAACCTGGTCTTATGGACAAATTCTTTATTTTTAAAGAATGATTTTAAGAGTCTCCTTTTAAATAGGTGAAAATTTGTAGGAAAACATTACCGAAATTAACTTTAATTTTGTGAACTAGAGATTTTTAAAATTAATTGAAAATATCCAGATTGCATATTATACCGGATAATATATAGATATTGGAGAGGCACATGTCAGGAAAGTATGCAATGATTTTCTCTACTTATTTATATAAGGTATTTTTTAGGACTTGACTCTAAGCTGATTAAATGTATTCTTTATGTTGAAATGTTGATTAGTTAAATTAAATGCCCACAGGTATGCAGTAAAATGGATAAAGTGTTGGACGGAATTCAAAAATTAAATTTATCATGCTTGCTGAAATCTTCAATTCAAAACCATAAATGGCAATATGCGAGCCAAAAACGGTATTTCTAATCCTTATCCGACTTTTCCACACATTTTTCACTTATAGGTAGTAAATTTTAAAAGTTTACTACTAATATAAAAATATGAATAAATAAGTTTGTGTTTTTTAATTTAATTTTTATTTAAATTTTAGATGATCTAACATTTTGAGTTTCTTTTACATACAAACATTTTGTTTTATTTATTTTCATTTTTCGGTATTTCATTTTCTTGTATTATAATTATAGTTTATATTAAATTTGTAATTCAACGATTCAATTTACTTTCATTACGTCACGTTAGTAATTTGTTCTTTTGTTTTTGTGTTTGTGTTTTTGTTTTTTTTTTGTATTTTTTTTTTTGTTTCTTTGCTCGTTTCTTATTTAAAAACTGCTGCTCAAGGGCTTGGTTCATACATAAATCGTACACGCGGAATGCTAAATAATCTCTGTACTTCGTTAAGATCGCTCTGAATTCATGCATTGCAATTGTAAATTCAAGTTGCCTTTTTGTGAGAAAATACAATAAAAATAGAGTTGTTGCTTGATTAGGTTCTTAAGGTTTAACACGAGAAATAAATCGGCTGTACGGTATATATATGGGGAACAACAAAAGCAATTTGAATTAAGCTACAAATTAGATACAACATCTAAAGTTTGTCTACCTATAAACTCTGGTTCCACATTCCGTTAGCCAATCTTCAGCTCATTACAAATTTCAACATTATTTTTTGTTGGTTTTGCCATTGCGTTGCGTTCTTTGTTAATCAACATTATTATTTATTATAAATGTTATTTTCTTTGGTTTTCGAAACAAATCAATGTTTGTTGTTTTGCATCTTATACATTTTTAACTGCTATTAAAGTAATAGTTAATTTGTTCACTTTAGTAGTGGTGCGGATCGAGTGTGTGTGTGTGTGTTAGAAGTTATGTGTGTGTGTTTGTTATGTATGGGAGCAAAAAGTTGTATGAGCTGTTTTTAGAAAAATATGAATTTTTTTTGGCTATGATTTGATTTTATAATGTACTTTATGTAAATGTTACTTTTTTTTCTTGTTTTTATTATTTATGGAAAAAATGGAAAAATGTTTATTATTAATATTATTTTGTAGTTTGTTTTACGAATTTATGGTATATGTATATGTATTTTATTTATTAATATATTCACTATTATATATTATATAAATTGCTGTTTTTTTGTTTTTTTTTTTGTTTTTTTGTATCATTACAAAGTTGAGCTAGACGATTTTGAATTTGAAAAAAATTATAGTCGCTTCGGTTAAGTACTTTTATTGAAAAATGAAATAGTGAAAGTCTTTTTCTGTATGTTTTATGGTTTAATGTAGTTAGAAGTACGGTTCCGCTTACATAATATACGAGCAAAATATTGTACATATGTGAATGTGTTCTGTTGTAATTAGTTTTGGTTTTTCTTCCCACTATATATATATAAATATATATATATATATTTTTATAAAGATCGTTTGTTTAATAGTTAAATGAATTAGTTTGTGTTTTATATAATATTTATAAATTACATCAGTTGTAGTTACAAATCTTTCATTTCTTTTCGGTTGAATTAAATATTCAATAAATATATTTGATTTATATATAATTACATACAGTTTAGTTAACTTAGAAGAGTTCACACCGGTTTGTTTAATACTCTTTCATTTTCATTTAAAAATTGTCTTGGTATATGCGCTGTGTGTAAGTGTGTGTTATGTTGTGTGGTGTGATGTTGTATTGTGTGTTTTGCCTGAGGCATCCAATTTTATCTTAATGTTTTTGCAGCTCAATAAACCAGCTGCAAGAAAGACGTGGAGAATAAAGAGTTTGACTGTTTTGTTTTGTTTTTGAATAAATAGTTTTTATTTGAAAATGATTTATTTTTATTTTTTTTTTTGTATTTTGGTAGAATTTTACAAGTTGAATGGAAAATACATACGATAAATATTACAGTGTTTCTTTGTTTTCTTGTTTTCTTCTTTTCTTTTTTGTTGTTGTTGCTTATGCTTATGTGTTGGTATTGGGCGTGTTTTGGGTTGTTAGATTTAATTTGTGGTTTCTTGTCAAATTGTATTGCGTATGCTTAGAAAACTGCTCATAACATGGCATTCAACTACAAAAGTATCTCGTATCTCGTAGATACACAATGTAACTACTACATAAGTATCTACGAAAAATGTGTTGTTCAACAACTTTTGTATAGTTTTACACACTGGATTTGTATCAAGTGCATTTTGGGTTTGATTTATGAGAGGTATGCCCAAGAATGGAATCAATCTTGTTAAGCAAAAATGGTTCAAAACATTAAATGATATTTTATTTTGCTAATAAACATACTAAATTGATGTTTTTTTTTGTTTTAAATTTTTTGTTTTGTTTTCTTTGTTTAAGTTGTGTGTTGTGTGTGTTGACATAAATAATGCTTAGAAACTATAAAACATAAATGGATTTCGCATGGAGCAAGCGCAAAAAATTGCAAAAACATTCTAGTATATAAATAAAAAAGGGAATTCGAAGACAGAGAGAGAGATTGACAATAGAGGAGAGAACTGGAAGGTAATAAGAGAAAGATAGACAGAGAGAGAGAGAGAGAGAGAGCGCTGTTGTATAATATACAAAAATACTATAAAATAACAATAATAAATTCATTGTGTAAAATTAAAATGCACAATCATACATACAAAAAGAAGATGCATAAGCATATGCATAATACATAAATACAGTAATAAGTGTATAAATAAGTCTAAACAAAATTAACAGCTGCAATCGCACAGTGTTAAATGCCATTCACTAAATACAATAAATGGTACATTTAATTAATTAATTAATTAAATATTATTATTATTATTATTATCATTATTATATATAGTATGTATATGCTTTATAAATATTACATACAATGCGTTATACAATAAACGGTTTACTATTTTGAGAATTGCCCTTTCATTCATCTTTCTCAGTTGCTATTGCGAGTTTTTCTGTGTCAAGTTGGATAGAATTGCATATGTATAAAATAGATACAATCGTATGTGGCTTTTTTAAATGCAACAAAATTATATTAATTACAATAAATTAGTGTACAAAAAATTAAAGTTAGTTGTCCGTGTGTGTGTGTTTGTGTGTGCGTGTTTGTGCGTGATGTGTGTGTGCGCGATTTGTAGCTGCGTCAGCTCTTTATATGTAAGTATGTATGTCTGTATGTTTGTATGTATGTACGTATGTACGTATGTATGTAAGTATCAATACACACACGCAGTTTTCAACATATTACAATTTACATCGATCTATTTAATCAATCGAATTATGGCTGGCTGGTTGGCTGCATCAAATTCGCAATTTTGATAGTAAATACAAATAGTTTTTAAGAGGTTTTTGTTTTCTCACTTTAAATTAGGCCTTAAATTTTAGAGTTTTAAGGTTTTTATTCTTGTTTTTTTTTGTTGATTTTTTTGGTTTGTTCATTTGCTTTATCATTACGTTATGCATTACATTTTATTTTATAATGTAATTTCTTTACTTTTCGTTTTATATTTATATGCATTCTGCTAATTCATTGCCCAGGGATTTTGTTTGTTTGTTTGTTGATTTTGTTGTATGTATTTTTAATTTGCGCAAAGTTTGTAAACTTTAAACTTAAGCCTAAGCAAGCATGAAAAATGCAGCGTTGATGGCATGAATAATTTCAAAGAGATTGCAACAGGAAACATTTAATATATATATAATATAATATTTATATACTTAGATGCCGGTATATATGCGTAATGTATACATATATGTATATATATACTTTTCATTTGGTTTTCTTCTTTCCCATTATTTAAGTTTTTATGTTTGTTTTTCTTTTTTTAATAAATACACGTGAAACTAAACTACACATAAATTATGAAATTCTATAAAATTATTCAGACCAAACAACAACTACATAATATGCAATAATGCTTGCGTTTTGTGTATGTTTGTGCGTGTATGTGTGTGTGTATGTTTGTGTGTTTGTTTGTTTGTTTGTGTGCGTTTCATGTCATACATGTAGCTTGCATGATGCAAATGTAATGCAAATATAGGAAATGCTCTTCAATATGTTTCAATTACTGCTTCGGCTTTTCTCCTTTCTCTTCCGTTTCCATTTCGAACTGATCTGCTACGATTGGTCAGCTGCCTCGCCAACTAACTGTGATTCTCAACAATTGTTAAGCACTTACATACATATTCTCATACACTCATACACTTATGTGTGTTGCGACAAATAAAAGTTCTTTGGGCTTTGCTTTTGCGTGGTGTGCGTGTGTGTGTGTTTGTTTGTTTAATGTTTGTTGTTGGTTCTATCATCATTTGCTTTTTGATCAATGCTGGTGGGTTGTTGTGCTCCCGCGCTCTTTTTTTCTTTTCTCTTTGCTTTTTTTTTTGGGGGGGGTTTTATTTTGTTTTTATATTGGTTTTTTTTTTTTTTTTTTTGTAATACCGTAACGGTTCCCGTTTAGCCCAGTCATCACGTCTTAGTACAGGCCACAGCCGCGCAGATTGTTTGCAATGATGACATCGGTGACAGCATCAAATACAAACTGAATGTTGTTGGTGTCTGTGGCGCACGTCATGTGGCAGTAGATTTCTTTCGAGGTTGATTTGTTTTTCGCTTCGAATTGAGCCTGAATGTAGGCAGCCGCCTCACCGTACTCCTGACCGCCTACAAGAAACAATACATCATCAATATTGTCCCTTAACGCTTATAAATATTGATGTTTATGATTATACATTAAGCTCAAGATGAAAAATTATTTTTATATTGCCATAAAAATGTTTAACTGTTAAACACATTTTTATTGCAAACTAAAATAAATAATATTGTAAATTGTATTTATTTTATGACAGACTTCAAACGTTTTTTTGAATTAAAAATAATTCAAACGTTATTTGAATTTATGTATATTTAAATCCTTTTTAAAATTTGTCTTTCATCAAACGGCCAACATCAAATTGTAATCAATGCCAATTACTTACCTGTGTATTCGGGAAAGCAAATTGTGAGCGGACTCTTGCGTATCTTCTCCTCGAACAAATCCTTTTTGTTCAGGAACAGAATAATCGAGGTATCCGTAAACCATTTGTTATTGCAAATGGAATCAAACAGTTTCAGTGACTCTTGCATGCGGTTCTGTATTCAAATTTAAAAGGCATTGTTTTCATTAGATCATCTTCAAGTGGAGGCATATCCATTAATATGAGTACTTACCGTAGTTTCGTCTTCATGCAAGACTTGATCGTATTCAGACATGGCCACGCAGAATATAATCGCTGTCACATCCTCAAAGCAATGTATCCATTTCTTACGCTCCGACCGCTGGCCGCCCACATCAAACAATCTGCAAAGGGGGCGTAACAATTTAATTAACAAAGTATACAAATTAGTTTAAAAGTTGTCAAAAAAACGCATTCGTTTATTGAGCAGTTGAGCATTGGATTTATTTGATTGATTAACTCACTTGAAGTTTAGATTTTTGAAGGAGAAATGAACCTCCACAATGCCGGTGGTCTTGACTCGGGTGCGCAAGATATCCTGTTCGGTTGGCTGATAGTCCTTGGCGCCTAACCGATCCAAATCATCCAGGAAACTGCAAATAGCAAAAACACACACAATCATTAGTAGGAACACACATTTGTGTAACTTGCTGCTGCCGTGGCAAACACAATTTGAGCCACAGGCAAAGCGATGGGCAAACAATTAAAACGGAAACAATGTATTGCTGCCAATGTATCTACAAGATACACAGCAGTTTCTGAACACGTAGCTGTATGTAAATACAAATGTAGACTCAGGTTTCGCAAGCGTATTTTCATTTATTTGTATAACTCTCCAATCAGTCAAAGGTTGCGTGCACAGACCAGCATCAACAAGTAGGTCAGACACAGAAATGAAATAGAAAATTGAGGCAGAGACAGGGGCAGAGGCAGAAGTAACGCCACAAAAGACCAGTGTCCAGATCTGAGCCGTAATTCGCGTTGCACACGCAAACTTTTGCCAAAAAGACACATGAGCAAACAGCCGCATTTCATTTGTTGCTTCCAGCTGAAAAGTTCATAAAACTCAACAAAAAAAAAAAGAAAAAAAAGTGAGAAAGACAAAAAAATATAAGTCTGGAACTCTGGCTTAGACGGCTCGTAAATAATCTTCACAGTTGTCGCTCTGCTAACGTTTTGTGTAAGCCACTTTATACAGTCGCAGTGGGTATTGTAATTTTGTCACGAAATGTACGAATGAACTTGGTTGACCCTTACAAAAAATACATTTTTCTTTCTTGGCCTTATCGATCCAGACAAAACAGACTTTGAGCTTTCTCTCTAGACTTTTGGCATAAGAGTTTTCTGTGATTTCTAGTTTGATTTGATTCTTCAATTGAGTTATGCAGCTGCTTACATAAAACTGCCATTTTTCTGTAATGTAGATTTTGGAGACCTTTTTTTTTAGCATGTGTCGAATAAGTTGCACATAAATTTTAAAAAGTTTAATGAAATTTCCTATTCATGCAATGTTAATTTAAATTAAGCTAGACAAATTCAAAAAAGTTTATCATAAATTCTTTTAACAACTATTTCTTTTAACTAATCCAAATACTTATTGTAGACACATTATTTCTAATCACATTTCCAGCATAGCTGGCATTGTTTCCAAACTGTATCAAATGAACAATTTGTCAAAAGCATTTTTCGTAGTCAATTGCAACTTGTCTGCCTGAATGCATTCGAGTTACTTAACTTTTGTCGTATACTCGATTAGCGCAATTTCGATGTTAATTTGTGGCTCAGTCTGGCAACGTTGCCACAAATGCAACATACCGTGGCACACTTTCCTGGGAAGGGAAAATAGCCGAGTCACGCTCGCCATGCTCTAAATGTGAATGGCATAACGATAACCATAACCACAGCCACAGTCAAAGCCCATTCAGGTGGAAAAGTTGAGTGCATATTACCACAGATAAAGCTCTAAATATCTGTGTATATATATATATATATATATTTGCATAAATAGTGCCTATAATAGTTGCCTACGATATACCTACGATTGACCACTGTAAACATTTGTTACATTTATGAGGCAGACGCTAATCAAATGCGAGCAGCGACCAGCAAAAGATGTTCACAATTTTCACTCTTAGATATTCCGTGGATCTCTCTGATTATATCCGGACAATGGTAATTTGTTTGGGTCTCCGATTACATCATTTGCTGCCGGCAATTCGTGTTAGCACTTTTTGTGTGCCGACAGGCAAAAAGAGAGCGTGTGGAAAAAGCCAAAAAAAAAAGCACAACAGATGAGCAAAAATATCACGCTTAATGACAAATTGTTGGCAATAAATAATGCTGCATAAATCATGTCTTTATAGGGTATATGCAAATCTGAACCGATTTCTAGTTTGTCCTTAGAGGGTGGGTGTGAAGATTTGCAATAAGTAGACCCATGAAATAATAGTTTAATGTTAACTCGATTCACTTACTGAAGTCCCATGTTAATTAGCTGTTTATTGTTGGACTTTGTTTGCCACTTCTTGCACTGGTAACCTCCATGGTCACCCAAATAGCAATGGGTAAACAATTGTACTTAAAAATACACTTAGCATACAAATATTACAAATATTAAGTAGTGTTGGATTTGTAGCTACTTATTATTTATTTATATTATTCATGGACTTGCCGCAGTTCACAAAACTTATAATTATATATGTGATTGGTGTTGAAATTCTAACCATGGCCAAAACCAAACGCATAAATTGTTCATTTGCTTAATTTCGGATTAGGACCCAGTGCATTATGTGAATCTTATGTACAATTTTCAGGCAGAGACTCCAACAAAGACAAACATCAAATAAAAGCGTCATTAAAGCCAACATTTGTGTTTGTCTTTGAGCCAAATGCTCAACGGCGGCGGCTCACTGTGACTGCAATTAGGGTCTTGCCACACAAATGACAAAAAAAAAAAAAAACTATAAAAAAAGTAGATTAAATTGATTAAAATTACTTAAAGTGTGTAAGTAAGCGTTGCAAATGAGCGCAAAAAAAAAGGTTTTTACTCTTTTAGTAAGATTGATTAGCAACAAACACTTTCAATTTCAAATGAAGAAAAAGAAATAGACAGCGAAATGCAAAGAGAGAGACAGAGACAGAGCAATAGAGCGAGACAGAGAGTGAGAGTAATTAGCGAGCATATCTTAACAATAAAACCAACAAACAGTCCCAAAATCTTAAGCTCGCATCTGTACAAAGCCGACTTTTTAATATCCTTGAAAACAATAATTATTTAAATTGTATTTAAGCAAATTTAAGGAATACTATAATTATTTAAATTGTATTTAAGGGAATTGCAATAGGATTTTTTACGACAATAATATATTCTATATATATTATAATATTTTAATCCAGTGATTTATGTGTATGGTGTGTTTAATAAAATAATAATAATATATATATGTATATATAACAAATTTATTTGTAGTTCTATAAGTATATTCTAGAATTTCGCTATTTTGTTAAAATGTTTATATTATTATTAAGCTTAATTTTACTTTTCTCATATTTTATTATCGATGACAAATAATTTGTGATAAAAAATAAATAAATTGGGATTAAGCATTTCATTATAAATAAGAAATATGGGCGACAAACTGGCTAATAAGCCATTATATTATTTGTGTCAAGTGTTTGGCAACACTGCAAAAAGATCAGCACTTGACCGTTTTCTCAAAGAGAGCTTAAAGTTGTCGCACGTGTAAACCGACCCGTGCCGTAAAAAGAGACACGACCGGACCGGACCGTACCAAACCGTAGCGGAGCGGAGCGAAATGAGTGATGCGATGCGGTGTGATTTGATTTGATTTGTTGTGAGGCGGTGCCACTGTAGTGAATCCTATAAGTAGACTAAGAAGCGCTGCGATCGCGTTTAGTGCGTCGCGTTTGCTTCACGAGACGACAACAGCGGAGCTGAGTTGGTGGCAAAAAAAACAAAAAAAAAAAAACAAAACGAGCAACGATTGTTGCACGACTTGCGGTTTCTATTGGCCAACAACAACAACAAGTTTGCACGCTTGCGTGACGCTGATGTTTAAACTGTAAAGTGGAAGGGAAGTGCTCCACCGAGTGAGTGAATCTACCTTTTGCGTGAAATCGGCATACAACAATAGAAAATCGCAGCTGAGTTTCATTTAATTGTCGGATTAAAAAATATATGAAAAAATATGGAAAAAAAATAATAAGTGTTTGGTAAATCTCATAAAATTAGACAAAGTTGACAGCTTGCGCAAAACTAGTTAATTTCCAAAAAGAAATGCCCAGAAATGCCAGACAAACAAAAAAAAAAAATAACTAGTTGAAGTGCAATGCACTTAAATCAGTGGCAAAGCCATTAAGAGGCAGTTAAAAGCAAAGATAATCTTTGCAATGCTGTACAGCAAACACTCGCCACGGCACCGATTGTGGCAATGGGCGTGGCAGAGCCCTCAAGTTGATGAGCGCTGCCACACCTCGAAACGCATAATTTATAGATTTCATGTTGGGCTAAAGCGAGCAAACAAAAAAGACAAATTTCAAATCAAGCGAAATCAAAACCAACAAAGGCAGCGTATAAAAAAAATACACAGAAATTGGTATAGTTTGAAAATTACATAATTTCTATAAAATATAATCACAACTTTCAAGCTGCAGTTTCCAAGCATTTAGCAAAATAATGTTAAGTAGAATCTTTCATTAGTTGCACTGCAAATGCGCAAAAGTCTCGCAAATTGCTTGTAAAATAATTTTTTTTATTTGATTTATTTTTTTCTTTTAATTTCGCATTCGTGCGAAACGGCACCTTGAGGAGCAATAACAATGGAAACAAAAGTGAGCACTGTGTGGGTGGGGGGAGTGGGGGTCTTCACTCACTGGGAAAACTTTAGAAGTCTCAATTGAGAATTAAGTTTTCTCTCGTTGCTAGAAGCGCTTAGCTTAGCTTCTTGGTAAAAGGAGAAAATGCGGAGCACAAATAATCAACTCCTTTTCTTATCTCATTTAAATTTTAGTTGCCTAAAATTGATTTATCGAAATTCTGAAGTTCATGAAGAAAGTAAGAAATCAGACTTAGTCTAAACCAAATTCTCACGAAAAGTATAAAAAAAATAAAATAAAATTATTTAATTTAAGCTACAACTGTTTAAATAATCAGTATTAATCGGTTATTTCTGCAAAAATGCAATAATAAATCCAATTATAATACAAAATATAGAATTAATTATAATTCTGAGATTTGGTTTTACAAAAGTGTTTCGTAGCTGAAATTAAAGTAATTCACTTTTATTGTACAGAGAAACCTCTAAAGTGAATTTCACTTGCTTTTAATGACCGAATTTACAATTTAATCTAAACAAATTAAAGAAAAACATATAATTCCAAAAGTACTTAATTTAATATGAAAAATTTGATGTATTTGTATAAAAGAAATACGCAAGATGAATAATTTTCTTATGTTAGTTTAAGGGAAAATTAAAAATGCCGAAAGTTTTGCTTATTTAATGGTCTCAACAATGCAGTCGCGACAACTCAAGTCTTGCGTGTTGGCCAAACAAAGTCAAAGCCAAGTCAACACCAGCTTGCAACTTGAGCAGCTGCCTGAGAAGGGGAGGGAACAGCTTGACACTTTGCTGTCTTCTCATATAAATGTTTATATAAATATATATATATATATATATGTATATTCATTTTTGGCGTGCGTAAGGATTATCGCACAAGTTTATTATGTGGCATGCTACCACAGTGAGTCCAATCACAAGTTGTGGGTGGATTTGGGCTGTTTGTTGCTCGGCGGCTCGTTTAGTGCCATTGCCTTTGGGTAAAGAGCTCAAGTGTTGGACGTGCAGCTGAAGGTCGCCGTTTGTCAAGGCAAGGGCAAGAATATCAGCTAAAGCATAATGCCAAGATTATGTGTATACATTGCACACACACACACACACACACACATACACACACACAGAGAGATTGAGCTATAAAAATTGTGTGTGGCAAATGGGATTTAAATTACCAGCGCAAAGAAGTCGCTTGTTGGAGCAGGCGCACAAAATAAACAGTCATAGAAAGAGAGAGAGAGAGATAGCAAGATAGAGAGAGAAAGAGACAAAGAGAGGGCCAGAAAGAAAGAGAGAGAGAGAGAGAGAGTAGGAGAGTGGGAGGGAGCAACAATGGTTGCGCTTTGTGTTGGCAGCGCCGTGCGGCGTATGAGCAATAACTGAAATATATCTCAATATTGCTCATACGCGGCGTGCCACACAAATCACGCTTTAAAGTGTATAGATGCGTATGCACACACACACACACACACATGCGTATATGTATATGTATTTTGAATGCTTTTGTTAGGCACTTCAATTTTATTGGCAGCACACAGAAACTTTAACAATGCGCGTTGTTTAGTTCATGTTTGAGTTGCGCCTCAAAAAAGACTTTGACTTCCCGAAAATCAAATGAAAACTGCTTGAAGCCAATTTGGCTTTTGTGGGCCATAGTCAGTGGCATTTTTTTTTTGTGCTGGCTTTGAGTTGATTGCATAGATTTTGTAAATGCTTCAATGTTGCTCTCATTTTTGGCCTAAAAGTTGGGATTAGTTGAAAATCAAGTTAATTCCCAGTTTTCTGCCTCAATTTGTGATCAGATTTATGGATGTGCAAGTATATATTGTGCATAACTGTTGGGTTTGCTCAGCTTAACCTTCGGCAAATTCAAATATTGACACTTAAAACATCAGCTCAACAACTTTTGTTGTGTACACGATAAATATTGAGACGGCTTCCCAAGCGTTCGACTTTTTTATTATTCTTTTTACTTGCTAAACTATTCATAAATATCATAATGATGTTCTTACCACATTTTGTATTTACTCTGGCAATTCTATTTAACTGGCATCTTAATTTGTATTTGAGTTATCAATGAGCAAATGAGAAGCTTCTCAGAAGCTGCATAAAATTAGAATTATAAGTAAAATGAGTGAGAGTCGCACAAGTTTTGCAACGCAATTGCAAGTTTTGCTAACAATACAAAAAGCAAACAAGGAAACAAACATTTTTTTTTTTATTTGAAAATTACACAGAATTTCTTTGGCAGTTCTCAACTGTATTTCCCAAGTGGTCGCCACAAAGCACAAAAACTTGTTAAAATTGTCTGCTTTTATGTGTCTGCCCCTAGGCTATATACTTATTATATCTAGTTTTACTATACTATATATATATTATGTCTATGTTCTTTATTTTAGTTATGTAATACACAGTAGCAAATAAGTTGTAAAAGCTGCCCCCAACTTAAAATGAGCGTAAACTAAACTAAAACGCATAAATTCAAGGAACAAAGATTGATAAATATAAATAAAAAATCTTAGCACTTAAAATGTGAAGCAGCTACGATAAAATTTCCATCTCTGAAAGTGTGTTTTTTTTTTTGCTTAAGTGCACAATTTTAAAGCTGCTCTTGCAAATTACTTTAATAACAATCAACAATTTTTTTTAGGACAACTGCAACAACAAAAAAAAACCTAAGCAAAAGATTTGAAAAAAAAAAATAATAATAATAAAAGAAGAGGAAAAATGTCAAGCTTAAGGAAATCCACAGCGGCGCTGATAAGGCGCACCACCTACTCAGCGACATCGACGGCGAGGACGACGCTGCGGCCAAATGCACGGATTGGCGGCGTTGTGGTTGGTGGTGGCAGCGATGCTGCAGCTGCGGCTGCTTTGCCACACGATGGTGTGGGCGTAGCGACGGAAATTGAAAAATCAATTGCGTCTGGAGCATTGCAGCGACAGCGAGAACAAACACAACAACAGCAGCAAAATCAGCGGATAAATGCAACATTGCCCATCAGGTAAGTTTTAGATTGCAACAGCAATTTTAGATGCAACATTTAATGAATAAAATCGAATTTGTTGCAGTGGCATAACAACAAAAGTGGCACCAACAACAACAACAGCAGCAGCTGCAACAACAAAAGCTGCAGCAGTGCGTCCATATGATGAGGTGCCCGGTCCGTATCCATTACCATTGATTGGCAACTCCTGGCGCTTTGCGCCGCTAATTGGTTAGCTAAAAGTTTTGGAATAACATATGTGGCACATATATAGATAGTCTTATATAGTCCGAACCAATTCACAGGCACGTACAAAATCAGCGACCTGGACAAGGTGATGCACGAGCTGCATGTCAACTATGGCAAAATGGCCAAAGTGGGCGGACTCATTGGACATCCGGATCTGTTGTTTGTTTTCGATGGCGACGAGATACGCAATATATTCAAAAAAGAGGAAGCCATGCCGCACAGGTAAGCAGCAAGGGGCAAGTTGTTATTGTTGTTGACTCTCATGTCGGACACGAGAACCCGTGTGGAAATATGCCAAACAAAGGGCATATTTTTACATGCAATATTTACATAGCTGTTTGTTTTGGCCAATTTAATGTGACCTGGCATTTTGCACACTTTAAGCTGAACGCTTATCGGTAAATTGTCAGTTTATTTACTAACGGTGGCAAAACTGGCCTAAAGATAGGCAAAGACAGCAATTCAGCTGTTAAATGAGAAATTGAGTAACTTTAAAATTGTAATAAAAAATAAATCTTGAATTTATTTAAATTAAAAATAAGAAATAATAATAGTTTGTAGGAAAACGATATTTATCGATATGTATTTTAGAGGAAACACAAAAATAAGCTTAAATTATTTAGAAAACTTTAAGGAAATGTGAATGAATGTGAATGTAAAGTCGATTTAAACAGAAAACTTACGCTGCACAATTGTCGGCTCTTTGAGCTAAAATGCATTCACATTAATTGGCAAATGGAATTTACTACATGGTTGCACCTAAGCAGTAACTGCTGCGTTGCACACACAAGCTACACACACAGACACACACACACAGACACACACATTAAGCCTGATGCTTGTGGCATGCGCACAAAATCGATTTAATTTGCCTTTGCATAACCAAAAAGCATGTGAAATGGCTTTTTATTTATGCGCATTTTGCATTAAATTAAATTATGCACAACTCTGTGTGTGGGTGCGTGTGTGTGTGTGCGTGGGTGGGCTGTAAATGACTATTGGCCAGCAATGCGAGTGCGTAATTAGTTGGCCAATGCAAAAAGATTTCAGTGCTGTTTGCCATTTATTACGTTAATTAGAAGTAATTATTGTGGCATTTGGCAACATTTCGTGTCCAATTTGGGCAATGAGCAAATGGATGTGTATCTGTGTGTGTAAGTGTGTGTTTCTGTGTGCTTGTGTCTGACTTCTTAAAAGGTTTCGCACTTCAGCCACATAGATTAAAAGTGTATTTTGAAGACATAAGCTAAAGTTTTTTCAGCTGCCAGTTGAAAGGCAAATGACCCATTTAAAACTTTCACTTAGCCAAGCAATAGGCCTAAAACTTTAACAAAAAAAACAATACAATAAAAAACCGCATAAATGAACCAAACATGCTGGACAAAACAAAGCGAAACGTAGAAAATACAACAAAAATTTGTAAGCAAAAAAATCAGTTGCCAATCGAGGTAAATAGTCGAGTTTTTTTTTCTCAGCTATTGAATATGGATTTCATATTATACATTTCATTGCTATGTCAAACATTTATTTTTTTTTATTTTTTTCTCCATCAAAGAAAGGCAATTTTTGAAGAAAAAAAGCTTGTTAAGCTTTCTTTTATTTCACACATCATATCTGCTTATGGCTTGTCATTTGGCCATGAACCAATTTCTGGCAAGTAGCGCGCACAAATAAAATAATAATCATCACATAGACAGGGTCCTCGACGAGACAGCTTATGGCCAAAAAAAAAAAAAGACAACAATGTTTTGTTGTTCTCATTGAGTGACGAAAATGGCAAGTCATTATTGAAAAGTAAATTGATAATAATATTGGCATGGGCGTAATGCGAAAAGGTGAGCAAATGTTTAAACGTTTCAAGATTGATGAATAGCTCAGCGCTAATTGATTGATTTATGATTGTATATATATATAACATACTACAAGCAAACCAACCGACTGACTGATTGATGGCGACATTCCAAACAGTCAACACATTTCGAGTGGGCCATGCTCATAAGATGGTCAAAAGAGAGATAAACTTATCGCATTTACGCTAAAGCGTCAGCATAAAAAGCCAAAACGAAATATGTGTGGGAAAAATATATACGAGTGGCTCAAATAAAACTAAAAAAAAAAAACTTACACACAATCTTTTCAAATCGCAGACACGCTGTCTGCAAAGCGCCAACAAAAATTCACGTCGGCTTCTCCAAATGCCACATTAAAAATAATGTACAGCTTAGGCATAAAATTTAAATATACTAAAACTTGCTAAACATTTATTGCCTTTGAAAAATACAACGCAAATATTTTAAAGTTTTGACTGCATCTTTGTTTATTTGACATTTTGATGAAACCTAAAGTTGCATTTTGATGGCCTTCGCTTGCAATTTAATGCAACTTGAGCATAATAAGATGCACATTTTGTGTACATAAAAAAATAAATGTTACGTTATTAAAATATGATTTAAATAAACATGTTGCCCCATTTGAAAACTGAAATATTAGTAATGTGAAGCCAGTTTGAAAGTACTTTTGCTTATGTTGTTGATTTGGCCTTTTGTGGAATTTGAACTTGTTTTTTTGCTATTAAAAGTATAAAGAAAACTTGAATTTCTTTAGTGTGAAACTAATTTTATAATTTAATATAATATTTTGAATTGCCAGACTTGGCTTTGCAATAAATTTCTATTCATTTTATAGATTAAAACTGTTTTGGAGTACTCTTCATATTTTTAATATATTATTAATATAAATTTATATTACTTTTATAGATTAAATGAGGCTGTTTTTGGGTACTCTTCA
Organism: Drosophila multiciliata; assembly: GCA_037043605.1. Taxonomy (NCBI): domain Eukaryota; kingdom Metazoa; phylum Arthropoda; class Insecta; order Diptera; family Drosophilidae; genus Drosophila; species Drosophila multiciliata. Next base: position 9,774,862 of record JBAMBF010000589.1, read on the forward strand.
TATTTGTAATATATTATTTATATAAGCTGTGTTTGTAGGGGAATTAAACTTGGAAGTTATTTAAATTAGTAATTTGTGTACCATGTAATGTGAAATTGAAGACATGAAAACTTTAGCATCTGTCAAAAGGAGACATCTCCGAAAATATATATTTTAAGATGATTTTTATTTGTTTTACTAGACCTACACACACTTTGAGTATCTGTGTTTTGCTTAGGCAGTGCGCACAGTTGCAAAGTAAATAAAGTCGTTTGGCTTTTTATTTTATGCCATTTAATTGAATTGTGTTGCCTGGGGCAACTCAAACAAAAAACAAAAGATAAAAAAGGCACACCGAATAATAAATACGCTTGCAGAGCGGAATCTGTCTGCTTACTTCAAGATCTTGAAAGTGGATTAAGTAATTCAACTATTGATTGACAGCGTTGCGAATAGTTTTGTCAACAAAAATTAAATAATATATTTGCCAAAATATGGACAGCTATATCCACTTGACTCACAGCTAAGTCGATCAATAATATATATAAATATTCTCCATTGGAGATGTACACACAGCAAGACAATATTTGAATAGCCTTTGCAAATACGTAAAAAACGAATAGACAAAAAAAGAACCTGAACAGATCTGACAGATATGAGTTGTCGCACACCCAACACACAGCACACAACACGCTACTCATCCTGCTAAGAAATATTGTTAGCAGTGTTTGGGTTAATGTCGCCAAACAAAACGAAAATGAAATGCGGCTATTTATATTGCGACATGCGAGCGAAGAAATAATGTAAATATGAATGCGACTATCTGCAATATACACGAATCTGTCGACGAATTTGGTTTACAGGATTTCTTTTTTAGCCAGAATTTTATATGATTTTGTTTTTTTTTTTTATGTTGCCCGCACGCGATAAATTGTAAGCGATTGTTGTGAGTTGGGCGAATGGGAAAATGGAATGCGATTGTGGGGTGTGCTTGACATCATGTCTTAAAAAAAAAATAAAAGCAGAGAAAAAGCGTCAAATTACTCATGGGTCGCATTTAGACCAAATGAGTGTGTACCTGTCTATATACATATATTCATACATATATATATATATATTCTTTTTCTTGTTTTTGGCAGGCCCTCGATGCCATCGCTGCGACATTACAAGGGTGAATTGCGACGCGACTTCTTTGGCGATGTGGCGGGTCTAATTGGCGTGTAAGTATTACGTGGCATTTGGCAAGGACAACTGTGTAACAAAAAACTTGGCAACATCCTCATTAGGCACGGCACCAAGTGGGAGGCATTTCGCCAGGAGGTGCAACACATACTGCTGCAGCCGCAAACTGCCAAGAAATATATACCGCCCCTCAATGAGATTGCCAGCGAGTTTATGGTGCGGTAAGTAATGGCAAAGGGTTATTGCCAACTGCTCATTATTATATAACCACATCATTATTATCATCATCATTATGCCACACAGCATAGATGAGATGCGCAACGAGCGACAGGAGCTGCCCGATAACTTTCTGCACGAACTGTACAAATGGGCGCTGGAATGTAAGTCAAACATTTGTCAAAAACTGTTTACAAAATATATAAAAATTGGTTCCTCTTTGTGCAGCTGTGGGTCGCGTCTCACTGGACACTCGATTGGGCTGCTTGACGCCGGAGGGCAGCGCGGAGGCGCAACAAATTATTGAGGCAATCAATACGTTCTTCTGGGCAGTGCCAGAGCTGGAGCTGCGCATGCCACTGTGGCGCCTTTATCCCACAAAAGCCTATCGCAGTTTTGTGCGCGCCTTGGATCAGTTCTCCGCGTAGGTTAAAAACAAAACCACCACCAAATCAATTTTGGGATTTATTTGATTGATTTATCGCCGCAGCATTTGCATGAAGAACATCGGCCGCACCATGGACAAGGCGGACGCCGACCAGGCACAGGCCATACCCAAAAGCGAGGCGGACATTTCCATCGTGGAGCGCATTGTGCGCAAAACGGGCAATCGCAAATTGGCAGCGGTTCTCGCATTGGATCTGTTCCTCGTCGGCGTCGATACGGTAAGTAAAAATTTAGTTATATTTAATAAAATTATGCGCATTTCTAATTTAAGATTTGTCAAAATCTATCAGAAGGGATAAGATTTATGTAAATCAATATTTCACTCACAATAATAATAATAAAATAATCTTAATAAATTCATTGCAATATTAAATTAAATTAATGCCCGACTTTATAAGTTTTAATCACATTAAAATTATATATAGCAAATAAATCTAATTAGGCTTGCTACAACGAGCCGACTATAAAAGCCACAATGTAATTAGTTGGTAACTATGAAAATGTATTGCTGACTAATCTAATCAACTGCCTCATTCCACAGACATCAGTTGCGGCCTCGTCGACCATTTACCAGTTGGCCAAGAATCCGGATAAACAGCAGCGTTTGTTCGAGGAGCTGAAACGTGTGTTTCCCACGCAGGATGCGCAAATCAATCAGCATGTTCTCGAACAGATGCCGTATATGCGTGCCTGCGTCAAGGAGACGCTGCGGTAAGTGCAACACATACATGCAACACATAATTCTACATATATATATGAAATGTATGTATTTATTATTTATGCATTAGCATGCGACCGGTTGTCATTGCGAATGGACGCAACTTGCAGGCTGATGCCGTTATTAATGGCTACCATGTGCCAAAGGGCGTAAGTGTGGGCGTGGCTGTGGCTATAGCTGCAGCTGCACATGATTGTCACTAAACTAAACACTAAACCAACGATTTCCAAACAGACACATGTCATCTTCCCACACCTGGTTGTCTCGAATGATCCCACATATTTTCCAGAGCCCAAACGTTTTCTGCCCGAACGTTGGCTCAAACAGGGCACAGGTAAGTGAACACCTGCCAAAGGCTCTAAAGGGGCCAACAACTATTATTTGAATACCCCACACTCACCACGCCCTTTTTTTTGCTGTTGCAGCTGAGGGCTGCCCACATGCTGGCCAAAAGATACATCCCTTTGTGAGTCTGCCATTTGGCTACGGGCGTCGCATGTGCGTGGGTCGCAGATTTGCGGAAATCGAGTTGCACACGTTGCTGGCCAAGGTGAGGCAACTGATTGGTTTGTGGCACTTTTATGTCATTTTAATTGACGTTCCTCTTTGCATTTCTACAGATCTTTCGCAAGTATCAAGTATCCTATGATTCGGATGAGTTCGTTTATCGTGTTAACTCCACGTACATTCCCGAATCACGGTTAAATTTCAAACTGATGCCACGGAATGAATAGCGTGACGCTGCCACAGGAGGCTGAGGACGACTCGGCTGATAGCAGTTTGTGGCAAACGTTTTTATTTCTTGCTTGTTGTTTTTTTTTTTTTAATTTTCTTAATTAAGCAAATGGACTTGAGATACAAATGTATCTGCAACTGCTTAGCTGTTAAGCGAATATTTATATATTGTGTACAACACACATTTTTAGTCATTAATTTAGTTTAGTTTTTATTGTACATAGCTAATAAAGTGCCCAGAAGTATGCAATGCTTTTTGCTTCATTTATCATGCCCCAACATTTGTGGAATGCCACGGAATTGGAATGGAACACAAACAGCAAAATAGGAAATATAAATATATGGAAATTGTGTGTAATCGATTATTCATTGGAATAAGATGTCAGAAATTTTGATTTTATGTGACACTTTTGTCTCAGCATGTTGCTAATAAAACGTTTCGGAGAAGATATAGAAGAGAAGATAAATATATATATAAAAGATACAGCAGCTGTTCTGTTCCTTGGGGGGGCATGGAATGTAAATAGAAAATACTACTCACTATTTAGCGGAATCATTCAATTGATATTCGTTGCTGCGCGAGAAGCATTCCTGAACGCCGGCATCGATCCAAAGCCGCTTCATGGCGGCCAGCAGCTCTTCTGAGAAGGGTTCGGTGTCGTGCATGCGTTGGCACACATCGAACACCATTTTCGCATCACTCTGCAAAAATAATGTATGAAAGTTGTTTATGAGTGATTGAAATCTTTGAATGATTAACTTGTACGGGGGGTGTACAAGTGGTTTTGGTTTACTCACTTCCCGTTCATTATTGCTATACTGAATACTAAGAATTGGCATGGCTCGCAATATTGCAACTAATGATTGTATTGTGTTGCTGTAGACAACCGGTCGATATTGTTTGAAGTCCTCCGCAGTGAAGCCGCTTTCGTGAATGATTTTCATTTGTTTGACTATTGTGCTTTTGCCCGATTCACCGGCGCCTGCAAATAAACAAGTTATAAAAGAAGTTATTAAAAATATATATAAAACTAGTGAAATATTAAAACTCATTTTAAAGTAAACATAAATTGAGTGTGTTTATTTAAACTAGATTATTATTTGTTGTATCTCAATTGTTGAGCGTTAAATTCTCTGTGAGTTTTATAGAGAATATTTTGTATCCAGATTTATTTATATACAAGAAACAGAAAATAGCTCTTTAGCTTTAGCAGCTGCACAGATGATGATAAAACTTTTTATATGTTACACAATTCCTGAAAACCTGATATTGCCATCATGGGAAGAGTATAGTATAACGGCAAATTGCCACAGGGCTGTGTGTGGCAAAGATGTAATGTGTAAAATACAGAAGGCGTCTGATTATGTGCAGTGACGCAAGACGTACTCAGGCCGGCTCTGGACAGCAGTGTGGGAGTAGCCAACGAGAGGGGCTAGAGATAAAAAGGAAGGGGGCGACGGGGGGTTGAAGCTGGGCGAGAGGAAGACGAAGGGGTTATAAGTATTTATACACAGATTACAAGTGCATAGTTCTTAGTTGTTGAGCTAAATGTGGGTGCTTTGTATTTAACAAGTAGAGCTTAATGGCTTTTAACACACACAAACATACACACACACACACACACACACAGTCATAATGATTAACGTAATTATTATCATTGCCATCATCATTATTATCATCATCATCAGCTCTTGGCTTGGAATTGGCCGTCGGCTGTGGAACAGTTCAGTCAGATGATCTAACAAAACAAAGGTTTAATTGTTGTACCCGATTTGTAGTTCCCTTTGTCCATCATTTTTTTTAAAAAACATTTTTCATACACTTCTTGTCATCTGGTCTGACCCCGAGGGTCACTTTATGGCTGCTCTTGAGCTCTGATTTTAGCTGCTTTCAATTCAGCAAACTCTTTGCACAATTTTGTGCAATTTTCCATCCACTTTTTATCACAATTTTCCATTTTGTTGGATAGTTTTTGTAAAGTTTAGTAAATTGCTGTTGTTGTTGGTAATCTGCATTATAATCAGTTGTTAAATAGTTGACAAAGCGCTCTGCAAACTTGGCACATTCCAAAGAAATAATTTACAGGCTTCAAATTGTGCAGTTTTTCCGGAGCGTTTACTTTGACATAGGAAACCAATTTGCATACAAAAAGTTTTGTTTTTGTAGTTTGTAATATGAAGAATTTAATTTCGTTAGCTAGGCAAAAAAGTAACATAAAGTTCAAAGTAAAATAAATTTGTTTAAAATACATCTTAATAAAAAAAATTATTTGCACTATAAATAAACACTATTTAAAATATAAAAAAAATACCCTTGAGAGATTTAATTGATAATAATTTGGGCGCTGATTAGCCCGGTTTAATAAGGGGCAAGTTGACTCGCTCCGCTCTATTAATGAATTACTTGTTGTATACAATCCATTAAGTATTATATCTATATATAGAGAACTATTCGAAAGGGTCTTTAAACGGAGCGCAGCACATTTAACGTGTTGCGCCCCGTTTACATTTTGGATGCTATCCATGGCCATAAATAAAGAATGCGCCATGAAAATTGTTTTGGTTTTGTTTTTGTTGCTGTTGAAGATATGAAGTTTAATGCCCCGCGGCTATGTTATTGTTCCGCATTTTGTAATTACAAATGCACATTTGTAGCATAAACGAAAAGACCACAGTTTTCGATAAACTTCTTATGAATCAAATAATTTGTGTGGTCAATGATTCAATGATTCAATGTTTCAATGATTCACGTTGCCAGTTTACATTCAGCTTATTTTAACTGGAAGTTGTTGCTTACGTGAAATAAATGAAATGTTTGTATGGAACTGAAGGCAAGTGCTTTAATTTAATGCCCACGTCAATTGCATAAATAAGGCAATCGAGGCAGATGGACCAGATAGACCCATCCAGTGAAAACAAGGCAAAAGTTTCCAATTTTTTTTATTGTTATTATGAATTTTGGATCGACTTTTAAGATGCACGCGCGCATACACAAAAATCATTTAAATAAACAGTGTTTCAGTGTAAGAATAACAAACTCAAAACAACACAAAAAAAAAAACTCACACGCACACACACATTCATAAAAAAAATACACACAATTCTTGAGCAGAATTCAAAATTTTGTACAAACAAGCCAAACTGTCAGAAATTAAATCTTTTTGGCCATTCCAGAGACGGAAATTAAATGAAATACAAAAAATGTAATCATCAGCAAAAATTCAAGTTCCTCGCAATAAGAGAAAATTGAGGGGAAATTAAAAATAAAGTACACACACACAGCTAGGAGAAAGGAAGTGAGAGGGGGCAAGAGAAAAACGAGCATAAAACATAGGACGTTCCATTTAAATTGTGCATAAACTGTGAATACAAATGAAAAAGTTAGTAAAATTAAGAGCAAGCAATATAAAATGTACATTTATGCTTGAATGATTTCCTAAATCAGATTATTTAATGCATTCAATGCAATTCAGAATAACACACACTTTACAGACATGAGGTGTGTTTTTATGAGATAAATCAATAGTAAATTGAATTATATTAATTCTCTCGAAACAGAGCCAGTGCAATTGTTGGCTAGCATAAACTTAAGACGCATTGTGATAAATAATTATATACTATATAATATAGTTATATATATTTAAGGGCAAAGTCATTGCGATTCAAGTTAGATGGTCAAAATAAAATTGCAGTTGGCAAACAATAATTCACGGGTCTAAAGCACTCACATAATTAACACACACTAAAACCAAGAGTAAGAGATAAAACGAGAGAGAGAGATATATAGATTGCCATAGTAAGATATATCTTCACACTCCCACACCCGTTGAATGACCTTGAACTTTTTGCCAAGCGTCTGAGTGTATTGTGATTATTAAATTTATGGCATTTACATACAGAATAGCCCCAAACTTGATGTGCGCAAAAAAAAACAAACAAATTTTGTTGGATTAGTCATGTGGCAGCAGCAGAAGACGGCCAGCTCTGCCCGCGCTTTAATGTCATATTTATGCGCAGAGCTGACCAGCCGCTAAGTATGCTATGATAATAAAATCGGGACAAGCGAGTCGGGGAAGGAGAGAGGGGGCAACTCACCCAAGAGGAGCAGCTTAATCTCCTTGGCGGCCTGTATGCCATCCTCTTTGAGATTACGCTCGATCAGGCGACTCCTGGCGGCTGCGGCTCGCTCCTCGGCAGACTGTGCGCAGCCCATAGTGCGTATTGCCTCGACGCAAAACGTTTTGAAGGTCGTTTGATATCGGCCAAATCAATGGCCGAATACGTTGGGGGCAGAAGTCAAACAATGTCTGAACTAAAACAACCAATTCACCAAATTGCTCTTTTTGTAGCGCCCACTCAAAATTTCTTATTAGGTTTGTTTACAAATTTCCGTATTGAATGTTTCAATTTGTACACACTTCTTTTTAGCTTAGAAATGGCGTTTTATTTTTATTGCACTGCAAAATTGTATGAGAATTTAATTTTTGTGTTATTTAAAAAACGTACACTTGTCAGCGGGTGACATAACCGTAAAAACAATTGAATTTATGCGCATTTGTTGACAAACAGGAGCGAATCCCGGATAAGTCCCGAGACACATTCGCCTGCTAAGCGGATGCTGTACGAAATGAACAAGCAGCGACGTCCGAATCACCGAATCACAAAATGTTAAGCTTCGCGCTTCCTACGTCCAGCTGGAAGAAAATTGTGCGCTCTCGCGAGAGCGAGTTCGAAACTTTTCGATAAAAGCTTTTGCCTCCTTTTGTGCTTTTTGACTCCTAGCCCAAAAAGCAACAAAAAAAAAAATAACAATGAAAAAGTTGTAATAGAAAATAATACAATTAACGCATATACAAGATTTTTGGTGTTACTAGGAAATTGGGACCGGGGCAGGATTGGAGGCAGACGTATTAACACATACACAAATACAGCGTGACCGCCTTGAGAGACACCAACAAAAAAGAGAGAAAACAAAAAACATAACTACAAAAAAATCAATAAAATACGCTAGCGAAATACATTAAAAGTTTTCTACTTTTTTTTTCATAGTCAACGATAATGCATATCAAATGTAAGTTTGTATGTATGTATGCATAGACGATTATTGTTAGTGCCCATAAATAATGCTGATATACAAAATTAATAGACAGGCATATTATTTGCGATGGCTCATGGCTCATGAAAAACTGTTTTCCCCGATTCGCTAGCGCTGCGCTGGTCTTACAAGTGGCCATAAACACATTCACACTCGGCGCGTGAAAGAGAGAGCGAGAGGAAGAGTGAGTGAAGGAACAGCGGAGTGGGGTGTGGTAAGGAGGGAGAGTGCGGAGATTGCTGATTCTGACGCAAAGCAAACGGAGCAAGTACTTTTGCTCTTCTTCTTATTCTTATTGTTGTTTCTACAGTTTTGCTTTTCTATTTCACTTTTATGAATAGCACGAAAAATGGAATTTTCTTTTTTCCCGTTTATTTGTTTATTTATTGTTGTTGCACGCCTCCAGCAGAGCACGGAGCAAAAACAAAAAAATAAATTCATACGCGTAAATTTTGAAAGAAAAATTCATGCATGAAAATGATGCAGCCGCCTTAATTTTTGCGTGTAATTGTCGAATAATTATCGAGCACTTGTCGCACGCCTGTATCTCCAGTACCAACGTTCGCGCAAAAATTCAACTGTTGTTTTTAGTTTTGATTGATAGATATATATATATAAATTTATGTATATTTGTATTTTTATTGGATTGATTTTGCACATTTAATTAAACGCACAATTTTGAATCTATTTTATACCGATTTTTTTCTCGCTTTCAATTTTACACACTGTGAAAAGTTCGCGTGCGTTGTGAATTTTATTGTTGAACGATTCGTTTTGCTCTTAAACTAACCAACTGACTGAGTTGGCTGGAGCTGAACTGGACTCGCTGGACGGCAGCCACATTGGCAAATGGAGCCGCCCTAAACGCGCCTTCACTTACTCTCACCAACACAGAGAAAGCACGCTCTCTCTATATATCTCTGACAAGCACACACACACACACTCTCAGTAAAAGGCAGCTGAAGCAATACACATACACATTACTGAATGGACTAATAAAGCTTTGCGTCCAGAAAGTGGAAGAGTGGGAGCGAAAGCTCATGATGCGTGCGCATGTCAAGCAGCAGCCTGTGAGTATGAGTTGGGGCTGCCAGGCTGGAATGTTCGAAAAAGCACAAAGGGAGAGAGCAGGAGAGCAAGCATAGCAAAAGAGAGCAGGCTAGCAAGCGTTGCAATTGGCTCAATTAGGCGAGCAACTTAACAGCAGCGAGTAACACTGCAGCGAGTGTCGCACACGTAGCAAGGACATCAACATCAACGAATTGCCCACGCTTAGCACACACAAAGACACACATATAGCCACACACACTTAGAAAGGCAAACAAGTGTTTGAATGTCAATTTTAAGCCAAATGTAAAAGCTAGCAACTGACTGACTGCTAGCCAACTCAAGTCAAGAGCATTGGCTAAAATCAGGCAACGAGTGCTTAAGAAAAAATGACGAACACTGTTGGCCAACAAGTCAAGTATTTTGACCGGAAAGCGATGTTTGCAACAGCAAAAACAAAAAGCAACGTTGACTGACTGCCACCGACAGCATATTAGATAAAAAAAATAAAATAAAAATAGAGATAAAACAAAATAGAGGCCAATTGATGGCTGCTGCTGCTGATGGAGGCAGGCATCAAATAGTGTTCAGTCATTGTCATTGGTTGTCTGATTGAATGTTCAACTGGCAGCGTTAATTGACCGAACGGTTTTGCTCCTCCCTGTGCCGCCGCCGTTGCCAACAATTCAAGTGCCATTCAATTAGAGCCATATCGCATTTGAGCTTCCCTAGGCTCGGGACAAGGACCCAAAGAAAATCAAAGGTAAGCCTGAGCCTACAATACAATACACGGAGGCCAATTAATCTTATTGCATGGCTCATTAAAAATGAAAAAGGATCGCAAGGAATGCAATTCAGCCCTCAATCAATTACAATGCCAAATGGTTCCTTTTTAGTTCAGTTAATAATGAAAGCCAAGAATTTCGAAAGGCGAGTAAATAACTTTTCATTGCCCATTATTAAACAAAACTTTGCCATTTGGAAGTTGTTCAAGTAATTGATACTCGTGCTCGTTGCATGTGGCATGTGATGGAAATTATGTTGATTTTAGGTGTAGTCTTGAAATCTGATTGTAATGGACCTTCTGGGAAAAAGGAATAATTTCGTTTTATAAAGAAAACAACCTAATGAAAAATAATTTTAAAAAGGGTCAAATCAAGATAATTTCTTTTAGTGAACGATTTATTTCGAATATTTTTAAAATTATGTGAAGAGATCAAAGTGCTTAGAAAGCATATTCACAAACGTAATACTTAAATTAATTGCATGAAATTCCAAATAGAACCAATTTGTCAATAGATAGATAAATTGATTCTACAGCTGAAATGTTGATATTGTTTAATTGGAAAACGTGTCCAGCTGTTAATTAAAGTAAACCAATGAATGCAATTTATGCAACCATTTAAACACATCATTTTCTCACCTCTGCCCCCGGCTGGTTAATGCAAATAAACTAGAGAAGAAAAATAAAAACGATGCCAAACACAATACAAATCGAATTTAATTGACTCAAGTCAAATGTCGCACAAAAGTGCCAAAAGGCCCTGGCCCCGCAATTCAAAGAGAGAGAAAGAGAGTGAAAGTTGAAACAGCTAGATTTGCAAGAGAGAAAGAGAGAGAGAAGGGGCAGCAACTCTTTGAGTCTATCACAAATTGTTTCCCTCTTTTCACTACTTGTTGTCATCTGAAAAGAATTCGCGTGATAATATAAATATAAATATATTTATGTATACTATATATATGTCAATTTGATTACTGCTGTTGTGGTTCCTGTGCATCGCCCCCAATGCCCCCCCTAGTTGATGTTACCCCCTTTTGCAGTATATGAAATTCATTCAATAATTTAATGTGCTGCTTGTTCATTGTTTTCACTATTTGCGACTCTGTTGTCGTCCGGCATTTGTCGTTGTTGCTATTCCATTTTCCACACGCCACTTGCAAATGATGATTCAATTGAATTTCTGTCCCATCTCGAACCCTCAAAACTCACAGAATACCCATTAAACTGGGGGGGCTTGTGTCTATATGTTTGTCGCCTTGGCACGCCATTTGCCCAGTTTATTCATTTTGCACATTTTGGTCGTTTTGTGTTCGTTGTGCTGGCATGAAATGCAATTACCTTTCAGTTTCTGACATCGACGCCAATTATCGCCACATTTAACTGCTCCTCCACTGTCAGATTAGTGGACTACCCTCCCCCCCTTGGCATGGTGGCTTGTGGCAGGCCCTGTGCAAATCTCTGGCTGGCTATCGGTTTACCACATTGTGCGCTGAGAGTTGCATCGGATTAATGAATTGCCAAGGATGCTCTTAATTAAAACAAATATTATGCGCAATATTTCAATCAGTTTTGCTCGTTAAAATCCGAATTTCTGCTCTGCTAATTGCACAAAATTTGTAAATAATAAAAAAATATAATGAATATTGAATTTCAGATTTCTCTCTATATATTGATTTAAAGACTTTAGAATACAGGTTTTGTTGTGCAGCTTTTTGAATACCATCAGCAAACATCACTAATAAAATATTCATATTATTCTAAATAAGTCCGCTTTAATTAATTTTACTTGAGTATTTAAAAGATTGATATATGAAGATTTAATGAATCTTACTCAGGTTGTAATAATTGTGAAACAAGATGAATTGAGGCATTTATTGCTATCTGAAATCGATTTTGATCGATATGTGAGGAGTTATCAATAATAATAACATAAATTAAAAATTAAAGTCATTAGCTTTTAAAGTCGCTGAGATCCGATTGCTTATACAGAAGTCGACTCGAATGCTGATCCTGATTATAAATTTCTATCTGTATGTGAAATATTTCCATCTGCTTGTTAAACACTTTTAAACAACTAAATTATACCTTTTGACCGAGGTTATAGAAGCCAGTTTGTGTGGCATTTATTCCTGATAAATGTCTAAGCTTGCCCAGAAGCAAAGGCTCGTTTCATACTCTCTATATTGCCATCTCTCTCATTCTCTCTCTCTCTCTCTCTACCTATCTCACTCTATTTTCTTCTTGGCCACATATCACATTGTGCACTTTGGGCCATAAAGCACAAGCAGCAAATGTTTCCTCAATAGCCCTCTTTTGGCTGGAAAATTATGTTAAAGTGTTTAAGCTTCCGTCTCGACGACGCAGGGCACTCGGCACAACAACAGGCAAGGAGGCAAAGAGGCAAGGAGGCAAGTGGACAAAGGGGGCAAGTAGCACTAGTTTGCACTTGAGTATCGATGTTTTGTACACAGACCAAAAACCACACCCATACACACATACACATACACACACACACATTCAACTGGCTACAGTAATACAGACAAGCGTTTGTTGTCGCCTGTTGTCATTCAGTGTTTGTTGGTCGGCTTCCTGCCGCCATTTCACGCTTCCGGCCTGCCATTCGTCTTTGCCCCAAAGTATGCGCAACAACAACAAAAACGACAACAACCACAACAAGAACAACCACAACAGCGATCCCATTAAGTATCCCAGTTGCAATTGCCTGTCACCTGTAGTCGTAAATACCCTGTTACAATTCGTAACAGGGTGCAAATGAGACCATCAGAATAAAAACCATAAGTTTTAAGGGTATTTTGACTGCATCGTTTGCCATATTAGCTTCAAAGAAGTGTAAAATCTTCAGCTCTTTCGAGGTATTTGCTTGTCGAAATCTTAATTAAAGAAAGTTGTTAAAAGTTGCAGCTACAAAAGACTTAGCTTATAGCTGACAGCACAACATCATATCAAAAGTTTCTTTATGCTTATATCTTAGTTGGAGAAACTAAATTTTTGACATAATTTGTGATAAATACATTTTGCAATCCATAAAGTAAGGTTGGGCTTCAACAGAACTTGACGAGGAATACATTTTATACAGGCGAACCCAAATATCAGAAAAACGCAAACAAATTAAATTAAAAAGCACTTTTTTGTCACTCTAAAACATGACTTGACATAGATTTAAAATAATAATATAATCAGCTGACTAATATATATAACATTGTTATTTATTTATTGACTCACTGGAGCATTGCCAATGTGGGTTTAACTACCATATTTACAAAATTAGGTGACGCAGTGCAAATTCAAATACACTTTAACAATACATTTAATTGTATGCATATTTACCATCGATCTTAATGCAAATTGTACAGTCGATCAAAATTATTTTAAAATACATTTCATTCGAATAAGAAAAATACGTCCGGAGTGGATTTTTCTTGCTGTCGGCCAACGATTTGTAACGATTTATGCTCAAAACTTGGTCAGTTTAAATATACTAAAAACATAAAAACTAAAATTCTAGTATAAGTTACCCGAAGGCATCATTATATATATATAGTTGCTGAAGCTATGTTTATCAGAATTTGTTCAGCACTTTATATATATATATATTTATTTTTTTTCAACACCTTTGCGATTGTTAGCTCAAGAAGTTGCTATCATAAAAATGTTAATACATATAACACCTTTTCAATTTGCAGTTATTTCTTTGAAATAATCTTAGATAAATAACAGAAAATATTCTTTGGAATAAACCAACCAGAAATCAGTGTCAATGCCATAGTGTTGCAGACGGCTCAAGTGCTTAACTGCTAGCCGAGTAAGTTGCTCGTTTGCAAGAGGAAGAGCAACTGCAGCGCATGCCACATGCCACATGCCACTTGCCACTTGCCACATGGCACATACCCATACCTTGGTTTGCGGCTTGTGGCTCATGTCAATCGGCAGGTTGAGCTCCACGTGCAAACGCTTGAATCTCGAGTGGCATTTTGGCGGATGCCAGCGCGCCACAATAGAGGAAAAGAAAGAGCAGGTGGAGAAACACTTGAGGCAGTCGCATCTTGTCTAGCTTGCCGTCTGTTGCAACAGCACACACACGAATGTAGCAGCCGCAACTGTTGCACCGTGGTCTGAGAGCACTTAAAAATGCATTGCGCTAAATGCTTGTCGATTTGTCAGCTGTCATTAGTTGACATCGCATTGCATCGCATTGCTTATGCATGAGCGCTCGAAACTTGCCTCAGCAAGAGACAGAGACAAAGAGAGAGAGAGAGAGACAGACTGAGTGTTGACGTGGAAATGCATCGCATTTGACCCAATTGTTATTTTTTTTGGTCGCTTTTGTTGCCTTGGCCACACATACGCCAAGAATAAAACGCTCATGCCACTGGATGGGGCATTAGCCTTGAGCTACGTTTTGCTCATCTTTAATTTTTTTGTGGGGTTAAATTTTAGCACATTTTCTTGTCATGTGTCATGCCATACATCGAACGCTAAAGTTACGAGTGGCAAAATATGTGGCTTTTTTACTTATCTTTCATTCTTATATATAAATTAAGATTATATTCTTTTTTTTTGTCATTTTAAAATTTATTTATATATTTTTGTATATATTATTTGGCATTTTTTAATATATATTATAAAAATGTTATTTTTGTATTTTTATATATCTGAACTTCCGTTGAATAAGTCGAAGCCATATACCACTGTGCTGGATACCAGAAAAACTTTTCAGCCTGCCATTAAGTTACTCTATCAACACATTTGTAAAAGAATATCTGTGGGACAAGTGGCAACTGATAAAGAAATTACATTTGCGTAGGTATAAACAAAATTGTTTATGCTTTCTCTTGAAGATGACTTCCTTGGTGAATGTTGTCTGAGTTTGTCTAAATTTGTAAATTGCACTTACCGAGTAGCAAAAGTTTAATGTCCTTTGCCGCTTGGATGCCATCCTCTTTCAGATTCTTCTCGATTTGTTTGGAACGTTGAATGGCAGCGCGTTCTTCAGCCGATGTAGTGCAGCCCATTTTTGTTGTTGTTTTTTCTTTTATTTGTTGTTTTTTTTTTTTTTTTTTGCTGTGGCAGCACTTGTCAGTTAGGGGATTAAGGTAGCTTTTAGGCGGACAGCAAGTGTGCGTTTTTTGTATTTTATTTTTTATTTTAATTTACTTTTTATTTACAAAATGCTTAAAATTACAATTTACACACTGAAAAACAAGCGAACGAGATTCGTATATATTTATTTCTTTATATTTATACACATTTATATTTATTTTTTTTAAGTCGAAGGGAAATGGCAGCGAATCGCACAGCATCCAATTGGATTTTTTTCTGCACTAACAATAACAACTGACCGTTCATCCGATCAGGCACGGGAAGTGACAATAACTCAATGAGCAATGAGTCACACACAACCACAAACACACAACACATACAGATGTAGAGACGAAACGAGGCGTAGGCACGCACCGGCATTCAGATAACAGTGGTGCCTACTTGACAAGTGCGCCTAATTTTATGACCGCCACTGTCTGTCTGTCCAATAGGGCGCGCTGCTGCTATAATTGAACTGCGCTTTTGCTGTTGCTGCTGATAACAGAATACAACAACACGTAACAAGGGAAAGCAACAGCAGCGGCTAATTTACATATGGCTTGAATGGAAAATCTATATAATATACACCCAAATATTCATCAATTCTATTTATCTAATCAGAAATTGCTATCGAAAATATCTAAAATAAAAACAAAATAAATTAAGTAGACTAAGTAAACATTTTGTGGTTTTTAGCAAAATTATCATGTAGCTATTTTTGTTTGTTTGTGGTGTGGCCAGGTACTGAGTTTTTATGAATGTGTGTGTATAAGGCGTGGGCGTAGGCGCAAAGATGTATTAATTGCTTTTGCCTGTGCCGGCTATAAGACTGGACATGGACACTGCCTGGCCTACAGTTATTTTTCTTCATTTAGATTGATGCTGCTGTCTGATGGTTATAGTTTTTCTAATGCGGTATTCTGCGTGGGTGCGTCGCGGTTCTTAGGATTTTTAGTTGACTGGCTTGTTGGATTTGGGTGGTTGCTTTGCTGGGTGGTGTTTTAGACGCTTGTATAAATTTTCATTTAGTAGTTTTGTGCCGCGCTGCTCATACTCTCTCTTTCTCACTCTCTTACACTCTGACGCTCGCACTCTCACGCACACTACGCACTCTCACCACACACACACGCACACTCAGAGTTTCCCACCCACCGCCTGGACGGGCGCGTAGCGTGAGCGCAATTTTCTTCGGTTTTTTTTTCGGCTTTACATTTCACCACCGCCTAGTTTCCAGCGCCAGCGCCAGCGTATACACACAACACTTGCACACACGAGCTGAGCAGTGCAGAGCAGCGCAGCAGAGCTGTGCAGAGCAAAGCAGAGCGCAAAGAGGCCACCCTCTTCTTTGCCCCGTCTGCTATGCTTTTTGGATTTTCAGTAGTACATTTTCTTTTCTATTTTATTTTCGTTGGCACCTATTGTAACTTTGGCAAGCACAGATTAATTTCACAATTACCCGTTGTGACAAAGATTGACAGTTGCGCGCTGTTTTAGATTTGCATTAATCCTAATTTAATTGGAATATTTCGGGAGTGCAAAAACTTGTAACACACTTTTGCTGCCTCACGCTGTCTCTTTCGAACTGATTCTGGCATTGCCAGACCATCGGCTTATGCACATTGTTTACATTTGGCGTTCTGTAGGTGGCAACTCTCTGCTAGCTAACATAATTGTAATTCCAGAGTTGTTATCGGTATTGAGCGCCACAAGTATTAATTTAAATTCATGCAAAATGTTATAGTTTTATTTTTAATGGCAAATTCATTTTGCTATCGTTGAAGCGTATATAGTACATACATTTATGCAATAGCATTTGTCCTGTTTTTATTCACGTATATACTTTACAGACGTACATAAGAGTTGTTAGCCCTGGTTGCAAATCAGCTGTTTTTGTTATTGCGTACATTCGATTTTTCGCTGATAGAAGAAAAATGTTTCGTCAATTATTGGTATGTTTAACGCTTAAATTAACTTTTTAACTTGAATAACACGCTATATTAGGGTGCCACTGCTTCGCAACGCCTGCTGTTGCCACTGGCCACGCCCAAACGCTATGCCAGCAACGTGGATAAGACAGAGTACGCAACGCCACCAGAAGTGGTAGATTTTGAGGATCCAACACATCTGCCGGTTCCGGAGTACCCATTGCGGCCCGACGAACCACTAGCGACTCGCAAGCAGCGGTAGGTGAAATGTTAAGTTGTCCATACAAATTGTCACATTGTTGCTTCTCATACAGATTGTTGTATCAGTCGCGAAAGCGGGGCATGCTGGAAAATGATTTGTTGCTGAGCACATTCGTGGCAAAGTATCTGAAGGACTTCAGTGCAGAGCAAACGGCGCTTTACGATCAACTCATCAATGGTGTCAGCAACGATTGGGATATCTATTATTGGGCCACAAACACAAAGCCCACACCGCCCGAATATGATACCGAAATTATGAAAATGTTAAAGCAACATGTCAAAAACACCGAACGTGTGCAGCGCTTGAGGCAGCCAAATTTGTAGAGCTGGTATTATATAATATTTTTAGGGACTTACGTTGTTCGATAAATAGAGTTATGATAAAATATCTATGATTAGTTATTGTTGATTGTGAGTAACAGTAAATCACATATTCTTGTTTCATGTTCAAATGGTTTTTTTCTTTTTCTGGGAAGTGCTTATTTATTTTGATCTCTTCTAAGAACTCAGATCCCGAGTAAAATTGCACAATTTGTAGATATTTGCAACACATATGCATATGTATATATATATATATATATACACATATATTGTATATTTAAACGAATTCTGATGTATATACTTATCGAATAAATTTTAATGGTACTACAGCAAAATATTACACATAAAACTATGCAGAATTCACCGAAATTTGTTGTATTTAGTATTCTTGCACCCCAACAATGAATTTGGAGTTGAACGATTATTGTTCACATAGATGAGAATATATATATATATATATAGAGTTTATTTGAATTGTTCACAATTTTGTTAGCTATATTTGATCAAGCGATTAAATTGTTGTAATCTCTAGTTTAAAGTTAAATGAACGAACACTTGTTTAAATATGCTAAAAATTTGCGTTGGTTTTCTTTTTTCTTATTTTTTGTTTTTGTTAAAAGACTATTTTGGTGTTGTTTATGTGTGATCATCGGAGCGCATCCGCAAATAAAACCAAACAATACACAAAAACATGTGGGCTAGTTATTTTCAGAGTGGGCGTGGCGCAGCACGGTTTCAATATTGTTTAATTATACATAATATAATATTACACACACATTTTACGCTTATATCCGAAAGGCTAAATATATAAAAATATGTTTTACAACTTTATTAAAATCTCGCTAAACCAAACAAAATTAAGAAACGCCAAAACACAATTTGCCGAACTTATTGAATTTCACCATATTAGTTTTGCGTAAGTTGAAAATAGTTAAAGGGCATTGAAATAGGCGCATTTGCGCATGTAAAAAAAATTTGAAGTAACAACAGAATTAACCTACTACCGATTACAGATTGTTCATAATCTTAATCTAGTCGAGCGTCTCGAAGAAGTCGTGCGGTTCCACAAATATCGCCGGGCTATTGCCAACGCCAATGACCGATGATGGAGCTATTGATGAAGCTGACACCCCTGCGTCGACCACGACGCGCAGTGCCCGCTGAACTGCTGCTGCTGCTGCTGCCGCGTATGCTGGTGGCTGTCATGACGGGATCGTATGTTCTTGAAGTGGCCGCCGCCTCGGTGCTCGATATGGACGATTTGCGGCGACTCTTGTTGCGTCGACGACGTTGCCGTTTGTTGGTCTGGACGGCGGCCGTCGATGTGGATGGTACGCTACATAGCGGTTCGGTTAACACGCTGCTCCGCGGCATTGTCAGCGTGGTCTCGAACATCTTCAGCAGCGTCGGCGAACTGGGTCAATTTTGCGGAAACACATCGTCGATGGTAATGAAAGCATCCTCGCCCAGCGAATGCTGTCCAATTATTTTTAATAGCTCCGCCGCATGCGCCACCAAATATTCAAGTGGCGGCCGGCGTTCAAAATTGAGCGACTCTGCAATAACAAAAATTATTTAATTTATATATAAAATATATTATCTCTGTAATATGCGCGATTTTTACGTACCCAATATGGCTGAATTGAGCGTGGTGGAAACGTTTTCACGTCGCGAGGGACACAACAGCCAGCCTAAAGGACTGGACCAAGGATTTGAGTAGGCAATCAAGCTAAATGCATCCTGCCAAATATAATAAATATTTATTGCAATTTAGTTGTATATACGTAGAAAGTTTAGTTGTTCCGTAAGGCACCTCCAACATTTGACGCTCCTCTTCAGTCATGAGGTTCTCCTTCTCCAGCTGCTGACCCATGCTGGATAGTTCCTTGCCGAATTCAAGTATCTTCTCAATAACACGCCCATAATTGCGAGACGAGGGCGACACATCAACATCTGCAAAATGTAGTTAAATTAAAAATTAGCTAGAATTACTTGAGTTGCGTTTGGTTTCATACCCATTTCCTCATCGATGGCATCTAGAGAGTTGCGTGCTACGCTGGCATTGCCATTAGAGCAGGAATCGCCTAAGAAATTTGTATGCAAATAATTATTTATGTTGCTCGATTTGTTTATAATTTAATACTGAATTCGCCTAATCTATTATCTATGCTTGCAAAATTGACCAATTCTCGATTGATTGTAAAATATATTCTATAATTAATAATTTTCCAAAATCTCCAACAGAATTCTACAAAATATGTTTTGTATACAATACATACCATTGGAGTGGCTGTTGCAAGGCTCCATTTCCACATCCATGCTATTCGAATCATGCTCCGGACACTTGTTGGAGTTGTCATCAATAATCATGCTGCGAATAAGACAGATATTCAAGTATTCAAATTTTCAACGAACTAAATCTTTTAGCAGTTTGTATGATTACACACATTTTGGGATCTGTTTTATCGCCTGGTTTTATCACAGCTGAGTTCGCAGTGTGGATTTGTGGCTGGTTGGTGGTGCAACTGCTGCCGCCGCCTTTGCTGTGCTTGAACGCTTTGGTCGACTGTATGACCGAAGTTTGATTTGTGGGCATAGTCTGTGTGGTAGCGGTTACTTTGTTATTGGCATGCTGCATATTAAAGCAAATTAATACTTAATTTGTTTCTATATATATATATAATTAGGAAACGCACCTCAACATCAGCGCCATTAATCATCTCAATAAATTGACGACACTTGAGAGAAAACCACAGATTTTTATTGTTTTCCAAGAGACCCGGATAGGCGCGCAGCGTATTCTCAATGGCCTGACTCATTTTGCCCGTCTGTATGAGCTTGATTATCTCTGCAAATATAACAGAATCATTTGAAATACATACATAAATTTTATATGTGAAGTGCACAAACTTTGACGTGTCTTGATTGAGGGCAAGTCTTCGTCGAAGGGCTGCTGTGTATAGCCATTGAAGGCTTCTGCTGTCTTGCAATAACCACTATGCACCAAATAGGTGGAAACCAGCCTGGAAGTAAAGACATATAATTTATTATATTGCCTTTGTATACATTCTTAATATACCTACCTATTCATCAAATTTTCAGGGGTATCTAGAAGATGTGGGTATCTGTCGATTTTACGCAATACATTGGCGCGCATCTCCCGCATCATTTCTTCGATTTTATCAAATTTGAAAGGCTCTTGACCGAAATTGGCATCCACTTCCTCACCGGCCGTTTGAAGACCCACTGTCGGATAGAGTTTGGTCTGTGTGGCATAAACGTAATAACACAAAAATGAGTTTGACTTCAAATTATTTAAATATAATTAATATTAACAGACCGGTAAGTCTCTAAATGCAATGCCCAAATCGACGCCGTTCTTGGTGTAGAAACAAGTGTTGTTCACAAAGTTGACGCAGCAGCCAATGACGTCGCCGGTGGTGAATGTGGGTCCATACGACTGCCCATTGCACGAGGAGCTAAACGAGTTGCCGTCATAGCCATGATATCCATATGATTGCTTGTCCCCACCTGTGTACATATAAAATTTCAGCTATGTCGTTATACACTTTTCAATATATCAATCACCTGGCAGGCGATTCATGCGAAACTGTTGGGCGGTCAGTCCAATGCCCATGTAACCGTTGCGTCCCTTCGAAATGATGCGCACCTCGAAATAGTACAGGCCACACGATGATGGAATTGGATATGCTGTGCGCACAGATCCTGCTGCCTCGCTGTGTTGCTTGCCCATGCCTGCAAGGGACATACAAATACAAAATTGAACAATTTATACATTTTTTAACAGTAATACAGTTAAATATAAGTCTATAAAACTTTCATGTTAATAGTATATTATTATATATTATATTATACATTATATCAACAGCTTATTGTAAGCGCTTCATTCCTTTACCCCACCCTTCACACAGTGTGCAGCCAATCAGCTGTTTGCCAATCACCCATACAAGCTCTTGCAGCACGCGAATTAGCGTGTGAGAAGTGGGCGCCAAAAAACAAAATAACAGCAGCAATAGTTCACACAAGAGAGAGCAAGACCACTGCTATGCACATAACAGTGGAGTGTTTGTCACTCAGGGCAGCTGTGCGTTGGCGTTTTGTCTGTTGCTTTTGCCTTTTTTTATTCGCTATTGCTCTTTGTCCAAAAATGGCAGCTCAACAAAGCAGCTGTGCGCCACTGTTGTTGCTGTCTGTTAAATGAGTTACACAGTGTGAGCAGAAGCGGTAAAATAATAAAATGTCTCTTCAGCTTATCAGCTTTTTTTACTGCTTTATTTCATACACATTTTTTGGGCTATTTTTCGGACATATATATAACAAATATTTATAGAAACTTTCTAACATTCTTTTGTGGGTAATATACACATACATATGAGTACTTATGGCAGTTTTGCTTGCTTTGATGACTCATTTCGAAAAAAAGCCACTAACTTTGAACTAAAATGTAGATTGGATGTACTCCAAAAAATTCTTAAATGGGATAAGTTTTTCAACAATTTTGCTTCCTGAAGGTTATTTCTTTCAAAAATACCATATTCAACACTACCAACAATATAACGAAAACAGTTGTAAAATTGTTACAGATATTTGTATCTATCGATTGAACTTATCGATGTTATCGATTTCACAGCCCTACAGTGGGACTCGACTAAATATTTTAGGCCTGTCTACGAATGACCAAAAATTAAATGCAATTACATATTTGAACATGAAACCAGGTGAACCTATTAATTTATTATAAAATAGAGTCAACTCACCTTTGTAGGTGACACGTAGATTGTTCAGGGATAGTCCAATGGAGAGGCACTTGTCATGTGGACTCCAGCAGCGTGGCAACGGTGTCTCGCTCTCATTGACATTGGGATAGAGGAGACGCAGTGGATCTACGCCTTGATTTTGATGTTGCGATTGCTGACTCGGATTTAAACTGCGACCCGATGATGCAGTTGCACCTGATCCTAGCCCGCCTCCACCCACTCCTCCCGTGCGTGGTGAATTGTGGCTCTGGCTGGAGCTTTTGTGGCTGCCGGCGTACATATCGTTGCTAAAGTGGCTGCCGTTGTTACTGTAAAAGTGACGCGTACGTCGCGAGCTACCCCCTGATGAGCTGTTATTATTATTATTGTTATTATTATTATTATTGTTGTTGTGGTTGGTGCGCGGCGCTCGCAATAGCGGTGGCAGTGGTGCACGTGCAGTGGAATAGCTGGGTAAAACGGCCACTGAATGTAATCGCTGCTGCTGAGATGAACCACCAGATGCAGCGACTTCGGCGGCAGCGTCGTAGACTACGACAACGGCAGCAGCGTCGCCTTGCTGCACCTGCTCCTGTTCCTGCGCCTGATCTTGGTCTTGATCTTCTGCCTCCGTTTCCTCCTCGTCGTGATCGTGCTCCCCAGCGTAGAGGTCTTCCTCGTCACCTTCACCTTCGCCCTCACCTTCGTCCTCGTCGTCGTAATCGTCGATACGCTCCACGACGGCGTCGTTATCGATATCGTTATCAATGGCGCCCGCGTCAATCGTATCTGCGATGACGTTCGCTTCAATTAACTCTAAAGGCGGCGGCGGAGGCGGCAGTCGCTGATCGTTCTCCACCTGCTCCTGCTGCTCTGGATGCTGCTGTTGCTGTTCCTCAAGACGTGCGTCGTCTATTAAGTTTTCGGCTGCCTGTTGAGTAGGAGTGGGAGAATGCTCATGTTCAGCTTCAGTTTGTTGGTCTTGTTGTTGTAGTTGTTCATGTTCTATGTTAAATAACAGCGCTGCAGCATCGCTGTTGCCAGCTTCATTAACAGTTTCTGTTAATGCAGCTGTTGCTGTGGTTGTGGGCTCTGGCTGCAAATTACTGTTGTTGCTGATGCTGGCGCTGCTGCTTGCCGAGGAAAAGTTCGGATTATGCTCATTATCGTTATCGTTATCGGCATGCACAAAATCCATGATCGATTTAACTGTTTACGCTATTATTGTTGTTTGTTGTTGTTTGCTGTTTGCTGCACTCTAAGGAATTTTTGGAAGAAGCAAATTAAAAGCAAACAATAGATAGAAATATTGATACGAATATCGTCATGAAAGTGTGCTGACTGTATATATATGTGTGTGTGTGGAAAGCAGATGCAGAAGAAATGCAGGTGCAAAGCAGTAAACAGCAACAACAAAAACAACAACAACCTAAACATGGCAGCCTGTGCGCGTGTGTATGTAAGCACATACGTATGTAAGCACATACGCATACGCATATATGCATGTGTGTACATTGACAGAAAATGTCCTGCTATGCTGCAACTCCCCTCCCACTTCCTAGAACAGCACTTAACCCTTATATGGGCACAGCAACAGTTACGCACACACCTAAGCATTGCACAAATCTTTTGTGAAACAGCAATAGCAATATTAACAGCAACAACAGAAACAGCAGTTTAGTTTTCGACGCGCAGCTGCAAACAGCAACAACAATATCAGCAGCTGCAGCAACAACAATAACAACATGCAGCAATGCAATGCGAATCAAGACAGAAAATCAATAACCAATCGAGTTTTTTTTTATTTTTTTCACTCTTATGTTTCTAGCCAAAAGGGAGAAGAAACTAACTCTGATGGTAACAGTTAATAAATGCGTTTCAAATGCGTTTTTACGTCGTTCTTTTTTGAAGTTTTCTTTGTTTTCCCCTAGCAGCCAGTTACAGTCCACACGTACACACACAGTCACACACGCACAAATACATAAGCACTGCGCACACACACACACACTCGTGCATACAGAAAAAATTGCTGGTGGCCAAAAAATGCATTGAAATGTGGGGGTTTAGTCTGCTTGTGAGTTTTGTTGTTAATGCCTTTTAGTTAACTGTCTGCAAGTATTGAACATTGAATTCGTTACCTTTACGGAAGTTCAGAGCACTTTTTTTGTATCACAATTGACTTTGTTTAAGATTTTTACCTCGAATTGAGTGCGATGTGACCAGGTTTTGTTTATGTTGTCAATTTATGTTGCTGTTAAGCAGCTGTTGTGTGCGTGTGAATGCTATTGCGCTGTAAATATCGTAACTGTTAACTATTGCCATTCACCCCGAATTGTAACAGAATTATTAATACATTAGGCGCGGAAAATAACCTAATTTAAATATGAAAAAATGTTACAATATTTATTGCTATATTTTGAACTGATTAACTGACAGTTTACTATCAGATCTAGCAGTAATGTTTTTAATCGCAGACTGAATCAAAACATAAACAGAGAGCCCTAAAGCTGAGCGAGCATCCACGTCTTTATTAATATAACTGTCTGTGACAGAGAGCAGGGCCTGGTTTGATTGTGTTAGTAAATTCCATGTTATTACCAATGCATGAACCAGTTCAAGCTCGTCGTTTGTCTCACGTATAGGAAATAAACACTTCGGGAATGGAAACAGAGAGCAACAGTTTCTACAAGAGTGTGAGTGATTTCTGTGCATATTACAAATACTAAAATAAATTACGCTCTTTGTTGCATTACACATAAGATCATTTGATATGATAACTCTCTGTTCGGTTCGGTTGACTTGCAACATTGTGGATAAATTTGCGGCTTAAGAACTAACCTCCAGTAATGTTTAAATGAAGTGTAGCCAAACATCAGACTGTGTGCCATAATCTGACCTTGTGTGACACGCAGTATTTCTTTCCCCTACCAACTCGTTGCTCTACACCAAATTGCTTATCAACAAGTGAAATAATTCCGCGTGGCATGTTCTTTTGCTTGTTGATCAACTCAAATCGAATGGAAAATCACCAGCGAATTTCAAGTAGAGGCAAGATTATTGCGTTTTAACTTCTCAGACTGTTAATGAGGAAACATACATATACATTAAATTTGAATTAAGTGAGGAACGGTTTCATTCCTTATAAGCATTTGTTTTAAATAAATTAGATGCGATTTGTACTGGAGTAGCTTGAAAAGTTTCAATTCTTCCAGTAATTGTGATCCTAACTGGCTGACGACCTAAAGACATCGGCCACTTCTATTATTAAACAGCCGAGTAGTCTTTCACGAGTGTTCCTACATACATTTTTCACGGAACATAAAATGAGCGTAACTCTACACAAGTATTAGTGTTTTTCATACAACTCACTAATACACTCATACAAACCATTGCTCTCTCAGTAAAATTCTCGATTTCACGAAGTCTTTTCCCCAATCGACAGGTTGCTTGCTTGAGACAAGTTTTTGTTGAGAGTAAGTGCTTCCATGTATTGGTAACCGCATGGAACTCACTAATACAATCAAACCAGGCAATGCTCTCTTTGCCCAAATTATGCGTTTGTTCGAAAATTGTATGACTGTCATTAATACTATTAAAGTGGTGGATGCTCTCCCAGTTATTGGGTGTTCTGTTAATGTTTTGCTTAGAGAGAGTAATCATTTAAAAAAGGCTGTTTTGAATCAAAAATACATTTAAATTTTTCAAAGTTTTTACATGGAAATCATTTATTTGAAAATGTAATGCATAATAATAAAATATATTTAATAATAATATATATCAATATATATGGACATTATTTACCGTTTGAATTTTAATACAAACTAAATGGGATCTTTAATAAGTCTTTAGTTATTTTTTATTTGTTAATACAAATTGCAAATGATTGAAGAGTTTAAGAAAATGTGTAACTTAAATAATTTATATGTCACACTATTCCCAAGTTATTTGCCCACCAGATTTTCTATAATAAATAACCAAATCCAAACTGAATAAAAAACTATAGAGTTTGAGTAAAGGTAATTTAATTTTATTACTACAAACTAAGAAAACATAAGAATAATTTATGTACAATGATAACAACTGTGTTTGCAGTTGGCACAAATGTTTAAAAGAGATTCTCAATAGTTCTCCGTGGTGCGGACATAATTAACACCCGATGGCATGGAGACCTTGTCGAAGCCCTTGGGAAAAATCTTCTGAGCTTCCTCATCGGTGACGGAGGGCAAGATCATGACCTTTGTACCGGGCTGCAGTTGAAAGAAAAATCAATTAATCAGTTACCAAGTCTTCTAATTATATCTTCAAATAATACTCACAGTCCAGTTGGCGGGCGTGGCAACCACCTTCAATCGATCGGTCAGCTGCAGTGAATCAATGGTGCGCAGGATTTCACTATGAAATAAATGGAAACATACACTTAAGGAGCTGTCCAAATGGGTTATGATGGGTATGGGTTTACTCACTCAACATTGCGTCCCGTGGACATGGGATAAAACATGGAGAGGCGCACCTTGTGATCGGGGCTAATGATGAAGAGCGCACGAATTGTTTTGGCCACCTCGGGATCCTTCTTCTGGTCCTCATCCAGCATGCCCAGGGAGACAGCCAGATCGCGTGTGGGATCAGCAATAATGGGGTATGGAAAATCGCCGGGAATATCCAGACAATAAGACTTGATGTCATTCACCCAATCCACATGCGAGTCCAGCGCATCCACAGAGTGCGCCAAGCACTTTGTGTTCCTCTTGGCAAACTCCGGCTGATGAACGGCAATGCGGCCCAATTCCGTTGTGCAAACGGGCGTAAAATCGGATGGATGAGAGAAGAGCACAACCCAACTGCAATTGAAGTAAAATAAAATAAATAAAAATAAAATAAAATATTATATATTCAATACTCACGAGTCTCCCTGCCAGTCGTGGAATTTAATGGGCCCCTTGGTTGTCTCCGCCTCAAAGTTTGGAATAGTTTGTCCCAGACGCATTTTGATTTCTATTTGCCTTTCACTTGGACTACAAAAACTTGAATGTTGAGTTGCTCAGCTGCTTAATCAGACTGTATAACAAATGTGCTGCGACGAGGCCTTTTATACGCTCAGCTCACAGCTTGGCTAGATGCCATAGAAAGTAAGAACGAGCGAGAGGCAGACAGCGAGAGGGAGCGAGTCAGAGAGACAGAGCGACAAATTTAGCGAACGTTGCCAAGGGCGGTATACATAATATTATTATAGTAATAATATACACAATTATAGTATATAGTATATAGTATAGATATGGACTTAATTTTAATATACGTATGTCGGCATAAATATATATACATATAGAGAAAAATAAAACCACATGCACGTAACAATAATAATATCCAGTAGCTACTCATATTATATTTAATTTTGTGCCATTTTCATGCCATTTATTAGGTTTTTTTTTTAAATTTATTAAGTGTATCAAATAACAAATGATATTTATGGCAAATTTTCCTATTAAAGTCTATTACCGAGAATAACTGTTCCTTAAGCTGTTGTTTACAATCTCAGATTGAATCAAAACATAAACAGAGAGCCCAAAAGCCAAGAGAGCATTTACTTCTGTAATAGTATTAGTAACTGTCATACAAATTGAGATAATAAAACACATTTAGAGCACAGAGAGCAGTGCCTGGTTTGATTGTGTTAGTGAATTCCATGTTATTACCAATACATGAACCAGTTCAAATTCGTCGATTGTCTCACGTATAGAAAATATACTGTTGAGCTACTCGGCACTTCGGGAATGGAACCAGAGAGCAACAGTTTTTATGAGAGTGTTTGTGAAGTCTGTGCATATTACAAATACTGAAATAAATTACGCTCTTTGTTGCATTACATATAAGATCATTTGATATAATAACTCTGCGTTCGGTTCAGTTCGACTTGCAACATAAATAAAGTATAGCTAAAGATCAGACTGTGTGCCATAATCTGACTATGTGCGGCACCCTGTATGTCTATCAGACTGCTAGCTACACGTTTCTCCTCTACCACTTCCCACTTGCTGCTCTAAAGTTGCTTATCTACAAGTGCAAAAATTGAGGACAGGCATACAAATATGCGCGTGGCATGTTGTTTTGCTTGTTGATCAACCATAGTCGAATGGAAAATTACCAGCGAATTTCAAGTAGAGGCAAGATTTCTGCGTTGTACATTTCAGACTGTTAATGAGCAAACAAACCTATTTAAATTTGAATTAAGTGAGCAGCTTAGATGCGATTTGTACTGGAGTCGTTAGATTATTTTCAATTCCTATAATAGTTGTGATCATAACTGGATGACGACCTAAAGGCATCTGCCACTTCCAGTTTTAAACAGCCGAGTAGTCTTTCACGAGTGTTCCTACACACATTTTTCACGAAACATAAAATGAGCGTAACTCTACACAAGTATTGGTGTTTTCCATACAACTCACTAATACACTCATACAAACCATTGCTCTCTTAGTAAAATTCTCAATTTCACGAAGTCTTTTACCAAATACACAGTCTCTGCTTGATTGCTTGAGTCAATGGCTGAGAGTAAATGTTTGCATGTATTGGTAATCGCATGGCTCATGACTGTCTGCTCGTTTAATTTTATATATGGTACCACAGACGGTAAGGGTACCCAGCGTGAATTCTCTCGAGTTATGGATTGATTTACATGTGTAAATTGGGCTCAATTCGGTTTTTAAATTAAAACCATTGTCAGAAATCCAATAAAAACAAATTTGGATTTAAGTATATATTTTATTTCTTTGGTTTGGCTTGAAAATATAGCAAATAGTAATAGTGTTTGGTATTACTACTTGCAATTTTTGCATCAACATTTAGAAATCCTATTAAATATCAAGATTATTATATTACGCGAGGGCTGCAAAAAGAATAAAACGGTGCATCGATGTTTGTGAAAAAGGAATCGATCTTTTGCCACCTCTATAAGGCACCTTATGAACTATATAATGCAGCTTGCGAGATCGGACAACTGAAGTCTATCTGGCAACGACAGATTTAAAATACCACTTACAATATCTGCATAAATATAAATAGCTCTAAGAATATAAAGAGCATATAAAGCTTAAAAAGTTTAAATTAAACTTGAAAAGATTTTGAATAAAGAAACTTCAATTTGAAGCAGGATTCAATTGAATACTTTTTTTTGTTAATTATATCATAAAAGTGGACTTAACCAATTCTGCAGAATATATAAGATGACGAGCCATAAGCACACGTGTATATCATTTAGTTGCATATACCTGTTCGTAAATCTGCCGGATTATTTAAAGTTTCCGTAATGCATTGCAAATTTGGCAACATTAAGTTTATTGATTTTGAAATTTTGTAAATATTTATAGCACATTGAGCAAGGTGGTCTGATCACAAATCTATTAAAAACTAAAAAGAAAAGTCAAAATGCATAGATGTTTTTCTTTATTATTTTTATTTGGTTTTTTTTTTTTTTTTTTTGGTAATTAAGAAACTGTAATTTCAATAAACTTAAATTTGCACATCAATCTTTGCCTCATTTAAGCATACAATTAATGTGTGCTCACTGTTTATAACTCATTTTGAATCATACTTTTTTTTATAATGTTTTATGTATTATGTATTGCAGTTTTATTTATGTGTTTGGTTATTCGACTTGGTTAGCGTTGCGACAAAAACCGATCAAATGCCTCGCATTTATTTATGTATATTGTAAGCGTAAATTCAATTGCGAAAATATACAGTTACTGCTCTTTTATAAATATACACACATATATATGTATATATACGTAAATATTCTGGACAATAATATTATATATACATATATATGTGTGTGTATATATTGCCGAGCTTTTTGTTGTCGCCTTCAATGAATTGAAAATAATTATACTTTGCTTTCAATATAAGTATTTTGTATTTTTGATTAGTTATTTCATTTCCTGTTTGTTTTATTTTTTTTATTTTTGTTACTGCCTGTTTTGATGAAGTTTTGCAAGGAAACGCCTTCATAAACAAAACTAAATATGTACGTAAATACATATTTATTAACAATAAAGCATGGTGTTGAATTAGACGAGTTAAGTTAAGTTAGTATTTAGCATTTTAAAGCCAATGCCAACAATCGGCATCGATCAAAAAATAAAATTCGATTTTCTAAATGTATTCACTTGCTTCACACACCGATTTTGAGTGTTTTTTTTTTTTTTTTGGTTTTTTTGTATTGTTTTGTTTTCTTAATATTTTTTGGATTTTGTTGAGGGTTTACATCGAAAACACATAGATCATAATAATAAAAATAAAACACTGAGACATTTAAGTATATATAACAATTGCACATTGATACTGTTATTGCTGTTGCTTCTGCATAATTGCATATATATAGTAAATATTTGTATATAAGTACGTTATAAATAGTTATCGCATCGATCATACGAATTATTCATATACATGATCCAGCTGCCAAAGTGACCTGTTATTAAGTTATCTTTTCATCCCCTCGATATATTCACCCAATATAGGTAATTAACATATACACATACAAGGATACTTGATTGAGTATATTGAATAAAACAAATTTCAAACAGGCACAATAGAACTCATGCCTTGATAAACTATCCGCAAATTACTCTCTTCTCGCCTAAAACATTTCACATTGTGTTTTTCTTTCTGGTGAATTTTCAAATTATGTAGCTCTTATTTATTAATTTATACGCTGATAAAAAATAAAAAAAATAACTGAAAAAACAAGAGAAAACAATAGGAAAATGTAGAAATAAAAATTTGGGTTTATGTTTGGTTTTTTTTATTTGTTGTATTTTAGAAAAAAGAATTACAAATAATACATAATTTGTTTCTTTTGGTTCGCTTGAGCTCTGCAGAGGTTATGCAGAGGTTGTTCTTCTTTGACGACGAAAAATATATATATGGGCATTATTTGTAATTACATATGTTGTGTAAACCAATTAGCCTTTGTTTATTATTATTATTGTTTGATTGTTGTTGTTTTTTTTTTTAAGGAAAGCGACGCAGCGCATTAAACAAAAATAAAAGACATAATAGTTTTTTGTTTGACTGTGTCTTGTGTTCTGTTGTTGTTTTTGATGTTGTTTGCTTTTATGTTAATATAAAACAAAATGTAATTATTTATTAAAACATAATTATAATAAATAATATTACTTTTAGGCATATGTATAGTGTACGCAGTTGGCCGAAATAGCGGAATAATAAATAACTACACAAAACAAAATTCACATCTTGCCATTACACACACAACACACACACACATATTCATCGTATTCTTGATTAGCTGATAAAGTAGTTTCCGTTTAGTGTTTTGCTTTTAGATTTGACCTCGTATATGCAAATTTTGCTAGAGCATACCTTTTTTTTATATAAACAATTACAAATTGAACGGCATGTGAAGCAAATTAAGACGTTTGGTTTCTTATCATTCTCATTTTAGACTTTAATCGGCATTTGTTCTCTAAATTTCACAATATTTGCTGCGAATACATCAATGTATTCATTTAAAACAATTGGAACAATTCTTGTATGTGACCCTCAAATTGCAATACACGTATACGTAATATCTGTATACGTATATACATATTAAATTGTCTATAAACCGGGAGTGTTGTTTGTTTTGTTTTCTTCCTTCTCAGTTGTATGCATGACAATAGTTCCTCCTGCCCATCTTAGCCTCAACTCACTCACACAAAACTATCATCACACAGCCACAAGAAGCTGAATCAAGTATTATCCTCCTGTTGTTGTTTATCTTGTTTGGATTTGTGTTTTGTGTCGATGCTGATGTTGGTTTTGATGTTGCTTTTATTATTACATTACTGCTCTCTGCTGCTTTCGACTTCAAAGATTTGTTTGTTTGTTTGTTTTTATATATCTTGCTTATGTTTTGTTTTGTTTGTTTGTTGGTTTTTGTATTACTGAATAATATTTGCATAGTCAAAAAGGAAACATTTTAGTTGTTTGGTTAGTTGTCACCGCCCTCCTGTGGCTCATCGCCATCACCCTGGGTATCGGAGGTCCAAAGAGTCAGGTTATCTCTCAACAATTGCATGATGAGTGTTGAGTCTTTGTATGAGTCCTCATTCAGTGTGTCCAGCTCGGCTATCGCATCATCGAACGCCTGTATGTATGATTTTGTACACATAAAATAAATAGCATTAATATAATTGACTAGTAATGATAAATATATTATAACAATGCAAAATGCCGGCAAGAGGTAAATGCAAATTCCATTTATTTATTGTTCAAGTGCCAAAACGGAAGCAATTCATTTTCAATTAGAAAGGAATATAGAGTTTAAAATTGGTTTAGTATTTGTGGATTGTAAATAAATACCGAGATTTTTTTTGTTGTTTCATTTAGCAAAACTAAGCAAAAATCATAAATATATTTATCTAGCAAAATAAACTAATAAAAAAAAGAAAAACTAATATATGACCTAACGGTTAATGCACTTTCTCTAACAATAATCATTAAACTTCACCAGCAAGATTTATGTGGATATTGTGGTTATTGAACACTGGCACATCACACAAAAGAGCAGCGAACACATAAGCCAGACTAACTAACTAAAGCCGCTGTAAACATGCGAATTACAAAGCTCTCTATATATATATAAAACACTGTTTATTTATGAGTGTGTGTGTGTGTGTAGGTTTTCGGACTATGAGTTAATTTAGAAGCAGACGCGTTACGGATGTTAGTCACATCAAACAACAACAATAGTTAAACAATTAAATAACTTAATAATGTGTAAGAAACAGGAGAAACAAAATAACAAACAAAAAAGACTGAACCTGTTTAGCTAAATGACAAGCCCTCGCTGGTGAATTGATAATTTCGTAATAGAAGACGGAAAAGTTGAGTGCAAGACCTAATCTGATTGGATGTGTTGGCTGCATTTTAGTTTTTGCAATATCGAATGCCTCCTGATAAGCTTTTTTCGAGTCCTCAACGACGTCTTATTAATTGTATGGTAACGTTAATTTAAATGAAACAAAAAAGAAAATAAACAAGCAAAGTTCACAATTAGCTTTTTGTTTTATCATATGTGAAAATATATAAATGAACAATTTTTGCTTATATGTACGAACGAGATAAAAAAAATTTAAATTTAAATTTAAATTGTAATTGGTTTCTGTTTTGTTTTTTCTTTTTGCATTTTGCATTTGCATTTTGTTTTTGCTTGCTTGCCAGACACTTTGGTTCGTTGTGTATGTGTGTTGTATTATTAACCTGTTTAGCCAATACGCAAGCCTTATCTGGAGAATTCAAAATCTCATAATAGAAGACTGAGAAGTTAAGTGCAAGACCCAAGCGAATGGGATGTGTTGGCTGCATTTTGCCCTTGCTAATGTCAAATGCATCCTGGTAAGCGGTTTGGGAATCGTCGACAACAGCTGCATTATTTTGATGAACACACAAGAGAATATAGGTTTACGGTTTGTTTTACGTTCGTATTATTATATTTAATATATAATAAGTTTGCACATTTGGGCGATTTCATCATCTATCGATGTTGATTGGTACTTACTGTTGCGTGCGTCTCCTGTAGCGACCTCAGCTAAATACCTGTAATAATCTCCCTTCATCTTCAAGTAGAAAACCTTGCTTTCTGGATTGCTGGCTTTTGGAATAAGATATTTGTCCAGAAGTCCCTGTTGAGAAAAAAAGAATATCAAGTTAATTTAAAAACATTTTTAAAATCAAAACATAAGCTTTGCATACAATTTGTAACAACTTTTCCTGCAAATCGGAGCACAACACGCATCGTTTAAAAAAACATTCGTAATTGCTATGCTCACAAATGAGGTGGCCATAATCTAATATTATGTCAGGCAAGGCTTACAGCTTATGCCACTTAGTATACAGCTACAAATATAAATAGCTGTATATGTATTATATGTATGCCAATTTTACAGTCGACTACAGCACTTCAAAGTATTATCGATTTTTTGTAACCAGAGAGAGAGATAGAGAGAAAGCCAAACACCCACCATCCCCTTCATTGGGGATTGTTTACAATATACACAAGTAATCGTTAGCCTTTTCGACTTATTTTTAAACTGACATTAAAACCCATTCTGCTTAATAGGTCAAAAGCTTGTCTTACATTTAAAAAATATGGTTAGGTGCTGGCAGCCAAGTAGACAAAATAAAAAATATTGTAATTAAATTGACATTAATCAAGGCAAGTTGATTTGCTGTTGCTGTGACTATCTTATCTTTGGCGTATATAAATAAAAAAAGAGTATATCTATCTTGCTGCATGGTGTGTGTGCTCTAGAATATATAGGTGTGTGGAGAGTGTGTGTGTGTATTTCTTATAGGGTGGCAGCAGCAGTAGCTACAAGTCTGGAAAATTTTCTTTTTAAAAATAGATTTATTGATTGTAATACAATTTGTCGCTAGCCCACACACACACAAATAAGGCACACACGCATGCACACAAAGAAAGCAGGGTGTACAGTGGGCCATTGAAGGCCTTTTATAGTAATAATGCGGTGTTTTGTAATTTCAGACTAGCCCTTAATAAAAACTGACGCGGCAACATACACATAGATATTGATATATATACAAATATATATGTATATATATATATATATATATATATGAATTGATATTGGTACAAGCAAAAGAAGGATAGATGCTCAGGCACAGAGCACTTGCGCAGTGCACAGCCGCCACAGTTGGGCGCTGTGTTAAAATCAGTCGTCCTCATCATAATTTGCTTATTGCCGTGTGGTGAGAATGGGTGTGGGGTATATATATATACACATGTATATAGGAGCTAACAAGGTTCATGGTCATGGGCAAAAAAAAAGAGAGCAAAAGAGAGAGAGAGCGAAGGAGAGCATAGCTTTAGCAGCTGCTGTAAATACGTACCAGAACTTCATAGCAAATTTCTCTAAGCTCCTTCTCCACACGCTCTCTGTACTCGCGGGCGAGCTGTTGTTTTCTGGCGGATGCTTCGGTTTTCTGCTCAATGGAGGAAATGACACGCCACGATGACCTGTTGTTATATTTAATTGAAATACACAAATAAATACATAATATAAATATATATACACATGTATCTTCATCAAGTGTTGAGCGGTGAACTTACCTGCGCGCTCCAACCACATTTTTGTAGGCAACGGAGAGCAGATTTCTTTCCTCATTTGACAGCTCGACACCCGTCTCTGTGACTGATTTCATGGCCTGGGCCATGTCATCGTAGCTAAACATGAAACAAAGAAGAAAAAAAATATCGAGAGCAAAACCACAAAATTAATATTCAAATTCAATTATTTATGACGTGCACTTATAACTTACCGCTCTGATTGCTCGGCCAATTTTGCCTTCTGGACCAGTTCTTCCTTATCGACTGTCGACATTTTGCTGTTTTTTTTTTGTTCCTTTCTCAGTTACTTGACCAAACTAATAATAATTTGTAAGTGTGTATGTGTGGCTGGTGTGTGTGTCAGTGTTCGTGTGTGTAATTTGCCCACGTTCACGACTGTTACCGTTGATAGACAGCAAAGAAATTAATTAAAGTAAGGAGGAATCCACAGCTCAAAGCGTCGCTCACAATATGTGACTGGTTATCTGTAAGACACAAAAGATAAATACAAATAGATATAAAAATTGTACACATAATAAACATCGTATTGCATTTGCTATTAATTCTAATTTGAAATTCTCACGCGGCATTAATCAATATTTATAATTGCCAACCTGATCAAATATTTGACGAGCAGGCAGCAAGCATCACCCACACACTAAATTTGCTAGCTACGATTAATTCATTTATTTCTCCCGCCAACTTATAGGCTTAAACATACACACTTGTATAAATATATCCTCTATATAGTATATAAAGATATGGGTAGCGGCTTACGCACAAATACACACGCAAAATCACACTCACAACAGCTGCGCGAAGAAGAAAAAGCCCGAATAATTATCAACCGCTGCTGAGTTGCTCTTCCGACCAGGCCCAAAACTCGACTAAAAAGAGAAAATGCCCCAAAAGGCTGTGCTGTTGCTGCTGCTGTTGCAAAAGGAGCAAAGCTTGCTGGCATTGGCAACACACTGGCAACAGTCGCAACCAACAGCAGCTGCGCGTTGCAAAAATCGACAGATGATATTGTGATATGTTGCGATCCCATACATATAAAAATATATATACATTTATGTTTATCTTAACTTAAAAAGGAAATGATTCAAAAGTTTAACATTTGGTTTCGGGTTCACAATTACAATTAGCATCCCAACCATAAACAAAAATACTAATGAATGAATCATTATTGCATTTGATATGAGCGTGCATTAAAATCAAAAGTTTACTCGTATAATAAAAAATTCAAATATTTTGTTGATTGCTTAAGTCGTCAATAAATTGCGTTTCATGTTAAAGTTAAACAGCTTGCTATGAGTCACATTCCACACACACTTTCCGCGCTTGTATTTATTACAACATATATTATACACGCAAAAGAGTAACCTGTTGCCAGCCACACACACACACACACATGGATGACCTCAAATGTTTCTGTGTGTGTGTATAGATGGCATTACATAAATATTGATTGATTATTATTTATAAATAAACGACGAGTGAGGAGTCGGCTGATTGATATATTTTCTATTATCCTTTCTTAAAGGGGGTTGGGCTGGTAACGTAATCATAATAATAATAACAATGGCAAATCATTATTATTATCCCCAAGAGAAGGTTTGTCAGTCAGTGTTACTCAAGAGGATATTTGCGACAGCTTTTAGCATAATGTGCTTTGGACAGGAACACAATGACAGTGGTCGGAGCAGGGGTGGGGTGTGGGGGAGGAGTACCACCTTGTTTCAGTGTAATTTGTTTTTGTGATTTAAATTGTTTGCCAACACTATTCACACGTGCCATGCCTGCCAAATTAACAATTCGGTTCGTTTAATGGGGCCTAACTTCAAGTTGATGCACACTGACACAAAATCAATGGAAAGAAACAAAAAAAAAATTACAAAAAAGAAAAAAAAACAGCAGAGGCGACGACAAGCAAATGAAATGAAAATAAAGGAAACACAAAAAAAGCATCATGCACACAAAGAGAAAAGTTAAAAATAAACTATGAATAAAAATTGAAAATGAAATAAAGAGAGAAATCTGTGTTTTTTTTATATGTGTGTATCTGAGTTAGCACGTACACATAAATGTGTACAGCTACAACAGATACAGATACAGATATATATATATATATATATATACACGTATTTAGGCGCAAGAATATTACTTGAATGTATCCATCCAAATGACAGAGATAAATGCACAAATGACACCAATGCACACATCTCTTCATGGTAACAAGATGTTTGTTGAAAATTTTAAAATTTTGGAAATATATTTCTGAGTAATACTAGACAACTTTTAAGTTAAAGTTTAACAATATAATATACCACTGTACATTTACACACACCCACTTGTTGACTATAATATATATTTGGTCTGTAAGCGATCTAATCTGAATCGACCCTCAAAGTCTAGAAACATTGAACCTTTTGCTGCACACAAGTGCAGGTAAATATATCTAAATGTATATATAAAGAGCATAATGTGTATGTATGAATAAATGGTTTGTATTTTTTTTTGGCGCTGCTCGTTTTTAGGTCGATTTCGTACAGTTATTGACAAAAAATAAAATAAATTAGAAAATACCTTAAACTAAATAGACCGCAACGGTGTTGGAGGCATTGGAATGATTTTAGTTAATTTATAAATTCATCGACATACACAAATATATATACACACACACACACACATATGAAGTCTGGTGTATGGGTGGGTTTGTGTTTAAATAGCATTCAGCAGCAGCAGCAGCCAGGCCAGCCACTCCCTCCTCTTTATAGAGTGGAACCCAACAAATTAACTCGCAGCCATGAAGTCAACTGTATGCGTCATGGACTGCGTCATTTTTTTGGATTTGCCTTACAATAAGGAAGTAGCGACGACGACGTCAACAGCAAAAGGCAACCAAAAACTATTCTGATGTAAATATATGCACAAAAACACTCAGGAATTTGTGCAAGTTTATGTTATGCCAAGGCAAAGTAAGAAGGGCGACGGCATTGGCTTTGGTCAGTGTATTACAGATTGTGGATGGATATCGGGAAAATAAAATTTAAAACCGTTTGTTTAATTCTGCGATGACGGCAACTTTGATTACTGTGCAAAACAGCACTGCCTTGCTAGTGCATAAATATATATGTGTGAAATACACCATACCGGGCGGCAAATGTTAAATTCACCACACCGGCCCCATGAGGTTGTCGCGACAGCGGTGATTCGAGTGCGGCTACATGCGCAGTAGAGGGAAAAAATACGACTATAGAGAAATGCAGATAAGAACGAAAATTCCAATACACAAAGTTTTAAGAAATAGACAACCAAAAAGAGAGCTTTCAACAACATTCTGCCGCACATACATACATACATACTTATATCCACATATAAGTATGTCCTTTTGCATAGAGCGATATTTGCTGTACAATTGTTAATTCTTAGATTTGAAAAGGATACAAATAAAATTACTAACATTTAGTAATCTTTGTAGCTATATATGAATATATGTGTGTACATTAGCAATCCAAGGAACAAGTACGTGAGGGAGGAGATGCAGGGTGGAGGAGGTGACTAGCACGCAACAAAAAGTATAAAAATAATCCCACCGGAGTGATAGAGCGAACGACAAAGAGAACGTACTCACACACACTTAAATGCAAGCAAGCAGCGAGAGCAGTGCGGCAAAAAGCACACGTAACCGCGTGTGTCGACAACTTAAGCACACACACACTCGCATACATACATTATACGTACGTAAAAAAATGTTCACATATCTTTTTAGATATACACACACATATGTACACTATTATTACATACATACATATATCCACATATACACACACATATGCATGGTGAATTGCGACAGCAAATCCAATAAAAAAAATTAAAACTGCAGCGTACATCAATATGAACATAAGAAAATATATTCCTCTTTTAATTGAATACTCATCGGAATACAATTTACATCAAGGGAAAAAAATGAAGCTGAAGCTCTTTTTGTGCATATGCGTAATACATTCTGACTTGCATACATATTTACATACATACTTTCGTTCATAAGCACGTACAAATATATGTGTCTATGCGTGTGTGTCTGTGGGTGTGTGTTGAGCTATTGACGAATAAAACGCTTAGCGACCAGTCAGAAGCCAGAACACACTTGAGCAGAGCAGCAGAAATTCGCCTTCGCATTAGCCAAGTCAGTCCGTTGTTGCCACGGCCGCCAACAATCAACCGAAAGCACTGAAAATACGAAGCTACAGACGAATCTCGCTACTATTACGCACACATATATATACTAATATATAAATATATACTTATAATACACATATACATATACAAATATATATGTATGCGCACACAGATACAAAATGTACCAATACCAATGCAGAGCGAATGCATATGTATTTTTGCACAAATTCACAGTTCTTTTTGCGTAGTATTTTTATCGATCGTTTCATGGAAGCATGTAGAAGAAATTTTTTTTCAGTATGCGGCATTTGCACATGTTCTCGCCCCGCTCTATATTTGATATGAGTCGAGAATATGATGTACTTCTGCATGTATAAATTAACCGGGAGAGAATATGCACGTGTTTAATTCACTTCAGTTAAGGTTTTATAATTGATATAAAAGTACACACACAAACACATATATATATATATATATTTCGCCCCATATTATTACTGCTAATACAAATTGGTTGGTTACCTTACATTCGACTCACTCGAAACGACAACGACGACTACCAACGAACG
The DNA here is from genome assembly GCA_037043605.1 of Drosophila multiciliata. Taxonomy (NCBI): domain Eukaryota; kingdom Metazoa; phylum Arthropoda; class Insecta; order Diptera; family Drosophilidae; genus Drosophila; species Drosophila multiciliata. Next base: position 9,815,294 of record JBAMBF010000589.1, read on the forward strand.
GCGAACGACTAAAGTGATGGGATATGTTGCACACATTAGAAGCGACGAGCGCTGTATCTGTTTCTCTTCATAAATACAGACACACACACACATGAATACACAGAGCCAGGCGGCAGCGCATGCCGCTACAGCATATGATACAGTGCGAGAGAGCGAACAAAGAACCAGAGAGTAGCTAAGAAAAAAATTGTGTGTGAATAGCAGTTAGTGTTGCCAACCTGGCTGCAAAATAAAGTTGCCAGGTGTGTCACAAGTGAATTGGGTTCGTTAAATTTTCAAATGACCTGTTGACAAAAGAGTTCATTGGTTCATAAATTATTATTAAGCAAGCAAAACTTGTATGCAGGTATTTCTTGTTGCTGACATTTACAAGTTATATTTTTTATAGTTGTATGAGTGTGCGTGTGTGTGACGCATGCTACAGAAATGTTGGGGCGGAGCTTTGTTGCTGTCAATTGTGTGCAATTGTCTCGTTTAATTGAGTAATTTGAATGACTCGGCATCGGACACAGCTTGTGTGTAAAATGTTAAGTTTTCTGAATTCCAATATTACAAATTTTTATTTGACGGCCTTGCCTTTGCCTTTGCCTTGTGTGCGACAATTTGAGCATTGTAAACAAAAATTTATAATTACTGTACATTTTTTTTCAACAACCACTTGAAAGGATTTGGGCTAAGCTCTTTAAATTATACCCGTTTCAGAACCTTCAAATCTCTTATCTCCTGTCACGCACACTGATTAAACATATTTTTTCAGCAGCTTATCAGCAATTATGTGCTTTTGATAAGCCCCAAAAAATTATTGCTTTAGTGCGACCAACCTTTTTGCACAAGACTATAAAAAATCACACCCGACTAGCTCGGCTGGGAGCAATCTGACTTTTTGAATACTAACTGATTAAAGAAAAAAATCTTTTGTTGTTGGCAATGCTCCACGCAGAGTTTCACTCGGTGAATTTACTAAAATTACGTCATCAGCGTCCTACTTGAAATTTTTATATTTAGTTCAAAATGCATCTATAAATTCTAATTTTTCTATTGCATTGAATGTTACACAAATTGTAAATCCACAATTTTTAGTGTTGCATTAATTAATTCACTTTGTGTTTCAGAATCAATAAATGGGAAAAATGCGGTTTTTTGTCTCGCCGACAATATGGCGCTGCTCCAAGTGTGCCATAATTTGAGAGGACACTGAAATTACTCACTGCGCAATTCACAAATTACAAATAAAGCAAACGAAAGTTTTGCACAAAGCACAGCTGTTGTTTTTTTAATGCACTGTGGTAATTAAATTATGATTTGTAACCCAATATATGTAAAATTACTACGTAAACACACCTTTCGTCGGCTATTTCTGCAGTGTGACCAGGCTAATGAAGAATTAAAATATTTAATTTGCAGTCAACAGGCTTGCGGCTAGGCGTTAAACGAGTTGGCACCAGCACAAAACCATCAATATATCGATAAATTGATATATCGTATAGCGGTCGCACGTGTTTATTCCGCTATTTAAATCTAGTCAAGATTTTTGAGTTGTGAACAAGATATAAATAAGAAATATGCCACGCTCCAAACGTGATAAGAAAGGTGTGTTCTAATGTATATTTTTTTGTTAAATTTGTTAATTCTCTGCTTTACCGATCACAGTTTCGCTGACGAAGACGGATCGCAAGGGTCTCGCATGGAAGCAGCGCATTATCGACGACATTCGCTTCTGCGTGGATAAATATCCCAATATCTTTGTGTTCCAGGTGCAAAATATGCGCAATAATCTGCTGAAGGATTTGCGCCAAGAATGGAAGCAAAATTCCCGTTTTATATTCGGCAAAAATCGCATCATGCAAATCGGTTTGGGACGTACAAAAGCCGAAGAAGTCGAGACGGGAATTCATAAAGTATGTTTTTTAAATATTAATTGAAATGTATAATAATTGTAATTATTTGTAGCTATCGAAACGGCTCAGTGGTCAGGTGGGTCTGCTCTTTACAGAAAAGTCCAAAGAAGATGTTCTCGCCTGGGCGGAGAATTATTGGGCTGTGGAATATGCACGCAGTGGTTTTGCGGCAACGGAGACGGTAACTTTGCCAGCTGGTCCGCTTGAGGAATTTGCACATTCAATGGAGCCGCATTTGCGTTCACTGGGTCTGCCGACGAAACTGGAGAAGGGCGTGGTGACAATCTACAGTGATTATACTGTTTGCGAAGAGGGAAAAATTCTGACACCCGAACAGGCGCGCATCCTCAAATTGCTGGGCAAACCAATGGCGAAGTTTCGCTTGACCATTAAGTGCTCCTGGACCAAGGCCGATGGCTTCCACCTCCACGTTGAGGATAATGTGGAGGAGGATGACCAAGAGACGGCGGACAAGGCAACTGAGAGTCCAATGGAGGAGGATGAAGACGATGAGGAGGATGATGACGAGAAATGAGAACAGTTTAGCTAAGATTTCAGTTAGAAATTAAGTATATAATTATATATATATATGTCTATATAGCTGTTATAAATATGTTTGTAAATTAATTTAGGCCGAGGAGAGATTGCCGCTGCCACTGCCCGCACCCTTCTTGGTTGGCTTGTAGGCAATCACATATCGTTGGGCCACTGGCAACGGCTCTGCATAGCCATTTAAATACGATGAATCCTCGAAGAGCACCTCGTATTCCTCTGTTGCCATCTGCGGCAAACGATGCACGATCGCCTTGTAAAAGCAAGTTGTTTGTGGATAGAGAGCCATGACTAAAAAGGCAGTAATTTGGGAATATAACAAGAGCGACTTTATCTTATCTATTGCAATTGTAAGCATCCATACCCACTGTATCCTTAGGAAACAGCGCATGTCCATCCGTTTCGGGATTGGCGCGCATCAATGGCAGTGGAATCACTTTCCGCTTGCTCAGCACATGTCGATCCTTTTGTTCCTCGTCGATGTCGATGACATCGTACTTGTTTTGCCTGTGCAGAAATTGCACCACCTCGGCCAATATCCAGTTTTCCTCTTCGTCAGAGCCCTTGGCCAGTGCAGCCACATTGTCACCCACCTTGGCCACATAGCTGCTCTCAGCAGGAATAGCGCCACACAAGGCCGGCGCACGTTCGCCTGGCTTGCCCACGAATAAGGGCAATGTTTGCGCAGACAATTGAACCATTTTCATCAGAGCTCCACGACGAATCGCTTCCTTGTTGCCAGCATTGCGAGCCTGCAAAGATGTGCAAAATTTGTTTATAATTGCAATATCTGAAAATATATATTTATTTGTATATAGTTGCCTGTATACGTCGTTCGTTGCGTATATTTCGAATCTCGTGAATTTTAGCCAAGGCTGCTCGGATTGTGGCCTCCTCTTGTGTTGCCTCCAAAATCTTTGCTTGTAGCATCGTTTTCAATTTGGGATTCGCCGTCTGATTTTGCTGGGCTCGCACCAGGCTGGCAATTGAGCTCTCCGCACGTCGGCGCTCATTGTCCACTTTGTGTATGTGCTGCTGAATGTCCTTTAAGCGGTCCTAATATAAATTAATATTTGTTTATGTTATATATTATTTGTTTATTTTACATATATATATTATTAGTCAAAAAATGCACTCAAAATGATTTAATATTAGCAGCTTAGAAGTAACCACCTGAATTTGCTGTGCAGCACTTTCCGCAGTTAGTGGCATATTTTTGTTTATTTATTCTTTTGTTTATGTATATGTATTGTTAAATTTGATTTTAATCATTGAACAAATGCTGTAATGACATTTAATTGTATACACTCAAATGAACCAAAAATGCCAAACAAAATACTAGAAAATGCCAAGCCTTAAATCGGTATCGATCGTTTTATCGGTATATCGATCTATCTGCGAACTGCCACAATTTGCAGTGAAAGCTAGCGAAAGTAATTTTCAAACTTGAATGTGATCATTGTTTAGTTTTGGTGCTAACGAGCAATATGTTTACGGCAACTTGCGTGGCTCCCGTTAATATGGCCCTAGTTAAATACTGGGGCAAGCGCAACGAGGAGCTCATACTGCCCATAAATGACTCCATCAGCATGACGCTGGACGTCAACGAGATGTGCGCCAAGACAACAGTGGCCGTTTCGGAGAGCTTCAAGGAGAATCGCATGTGGCTCAATGGCGACGAGCAGACGTTCCAGACGAATGCCCGCCTGCAGCGCTGCCTGGCAGGTGTACAGCGACTCGCCCTGGCTCATGGCGGTCCACACAGATTTCCACTCTCGTGGAAAGTGCACATTGCATCACACAATAATTTTCCAACGGCCGCTGGACTTGCTTCCAGTGCGGCTGGCTATGCGTGCCTCGTGTACACACTGGCACGCCTGTACGATGTACCATTAGATGAGCAGCTGACGACAATAGCACGGCAAGGCTCAGGTTCAGCTTGCCGTAGTTTATACGGCGGATTTGTGCAATGGCAACGTGGTTCATCGTCTGATGGCAGCGACTCGATTGCTGTGCAACTGTCACCTGCCTCGCATTGGCCGAATATGCACATGCTGATTCTGGTTGTGAATGATGCACGCAAAAAAACTGGCTCCACAAGTGGCATGCAACGTGCCGTTGAAACCTCTGCCTTGATACAGCATCGTGCCACGCAGGTGGTGCCACAACGCATTAAGGAACTGATGGTGGCCATTGAGGAGCGTGATTTCAATGCATTTGCCACAATCACGATGAAGGAATCGAATCAATTGCACGCAATTGCCTTGGACACCTTTCCACCGTGTGTCTACATGAACGATGTCTCCCACTCCATTGTCAATTTCGTGCACGAGTACAACGAGAAGGCGGGCTCTCTGCGTGTGGCATACACATTTGATGCTGGTCCCAATGGTTGTCTCTATGTCCTCGCTGAGCATGTGCCTCATCTTTTGGCTGCCATCCAATTGGCATTCCCCAATGATGCCCAGCAGAGTGTCGAATATCTCAAAGGGATTCCAGTGCCCACTGTGAGTGTAAAGAATGGTTCTGGGGAGGATTCTGCTTCGGTTTACCACATCAACGCCCGGAATACACTCAAATACATAATTCATACAAAGATTGGCGAGGGTCCTTGCCAGCTGGGCGACGAGAAGAGTCTGCTAATCGACGGATTTCCACTGCACAAATAATTGACAAGGTGTGATTAATGATTTATTTATTTATTTTATGAATATTTAAAAAATAGCAGAATCTAGTTTGATTTTTATCCACATCACAATTTTATTTACTTTGTTGGCGCGATTGCAATAAACACTTTTTGTTTCCATTATTTTGGGTCATTTGTTATGCTAAAAAGTTTATCGCTTTGTGTTCATTTTAAAAAAAGCAATTTTACATTTTTTCTTAAAGATTTGTGTTTCTTTAGAATTTTAATTTATTTATATAAATTGTATCTTTTGTTAGTATAAAAATAGACTCGACCCACTGTGCACCTGAATTAGAGATGAAAGTGTGTCGTGCCCCATTACGTGCCTTAGTCGAAATAACGTGACAATAATATAAAATAGCCAAAGGCAAAGTGGTGACAATAAACATACAAGTAGAATTTGATTAGGGTAGGGTAGATATACATATAATCTTTAAGTGGTCATTCAATCAAATATTTATATAATACAATCAATTTGTGTATTCTAATGAATATGAATAATATGCTTTACAAATAAATATGTAGGTTTTTAATAGTAAAACATACAATATACATTGTTATATATAATTACACTTAAATCAAAACACTCAAATCGAAATAGACAAATATACAAACTACAATTAGAGAAATTGCAATACTGCTCCACTGAACAATAAAGTATTTTCAGCAATAGATTTTTGCTTATATTTAAAACACTTAGTAATACTTGCATCTTAATATACATATTTATGGGTACAATCTTTATATATATGTATTAGTTTATATACATCTAAAACTAAATAAAAAAGCACTTTTAAAAAGCAATTAAATAAAGTGCAAATAAAGCATTGCACGCTGAGAGTATAATTAATGTTAAGGTAGAATAATTAAAGTTTTGTTGGTTGTGTTGATGTAAAAGGCACTCGTTGTTTTATATGATTTCCTATATATATTTATATATATCAATATATTTAGGACGTGGACTCACTGCAGTCGGTTAGGTGATCTATTGTGTCGATAACTACATGATTGCCAGTTGTTGGTAGCGTGTCCAAATCGAATGTGTGCGATGATGCATTAAGTAGTAGCTCCAAGGATATCTCCTGTTCCATGGCCACCTCTGAGAGCAGCACAACACCATTTTCCGTATCGACAGGTGTTGCGATAGTGTCCTCAATAATGTTGTCCTGATCTTCCGCGTCCTCCTCGGCATCTGTGTCATTGTCATTGTCATCCGATATTAAACTGGACATATAACGCTGAACAGTCGCCTCAGCGCTGAGCTCCCTATGTTATTTGCCAGCCATAAGTGCGGCGTTGGTAATGGACTGAACACTGCAACCGGCCTCCACATGTTCCATGACCTGTTGCTTCAACTGTGCCACATGATCTTTAAGTCCCTTCACAATGCCAGCCAAATCACTGTTCTCGCCCTTGAGGGACTTTACACGATCCTCTAGCTTTGAGATGCGTTCCAGTTTACGTTTACGACACTTGGAGGCGGCCACACGATTCCGTTGACGTTTGCGCTCTAATTTAATCTTCTCCTGATCGGCCATATCGATGGGACTAACCGTTGGCGAACTTAGCACATTATTCGGCTCATCCTTGATGACGGGATAACTATCTGCAAAAATACAAAAAATTAAGCTCATCAATAAGATTAATAATTAATGATGATGTGCAACAACTGACCACCGCTGTTGTAGGTAAATATGCCGCCACTAATGCCATTATTAACGGTCGTCATTGAGGTTGTTGTCACTGCAGCCGGAATGTTGGCAGGAACAGCTGCAGAAGCCGCAGCGACAGCAGCAGCTGCAATATTGTTGCCATTGCCTCCTAATGGCGCTTGGCTATTTTTGCTGGTGTGCAAGTGTGCAAGCGCCATCTCAAAGCCTCTGCCGAAATCCTCCTGCGCGGAGGTGATGGGGCCCACTTTCGAGGGGAAAACGGTGCCAGGTTGAGGTGTTTGCATCATTGTGCTCGACAGCAGGATTTTCTCTAGATCGGGTGTGTTTAGTGTCTTGCCGGGCACATCGGGTGAATCGATCAGCAGAGGCGCAATAGCCCGTTTGTTCTTTTTGTTCAGGTCCAGGAATACGGGACGTTTGTTGACGTTGGGCGTTGAGTTGCTGGTGGTATTGCTGCTGATGCTGGAGTTAGGTGTCTGAAATTCCATCGGGTCTTCGGCTGAGATTGGTTCCGGTTCCGTTTTAGGTATGATCTGTGCGGCGTTAGAATTATTACTGTTTGTGTTGCTGGCGAGCGCAGCAGCGGAAGCAGCAGATATTTTCATTTTAGTACCCTTCAAACTATGACGACAGACTGACTTCAGAAAAAAAGACCAGAAAAAGAAAAAATCAAAGTTGTTTTCGTGATAACTTGTTTTAGATGATGACTCATAGCTGCCTCTACGCCTTTCACCCACCACCCGATTCAGATAACACACACACACACACACACAAATATTATTGCATGCTCAAACAAACATGTCGTTTATGCTGCTGTTTCACTTACCAAATTTACAAAAATTTACAACAAATAATAATATAATTTTACGAATTTGTTAAGAATTTAACTTTAAATAAATATTTCGAAATCGGCAATAGTATTGCGTATTATTGAATTGAATTTTAGTATTCAGTGATGGTTAATGGGTTGCCACATCTTTTTGAAAAATACAATCAGCTGTTTGGGGTCTACTTATCGATAGGGCATAGCCACTCTTGTCAACTATCGATAGCGACTCTGCTTCTTCATCTTCTTTTCCGCTGAGCTGTCAAAAACGTAGGTCGCCAATAATATAAATATTAGTTAAAAATCTACAAAAAAATATATTATAATAATGCATCGGCAACTGTTGCAATTATTAATGAATAAAATGGGCTATAAATTGTGTAGTATAATGAATATTTTGTGTTTTCATGTTACGCCGAACGCCGCTGATCGCTCAACAACAGTTTGATAATTCGCAATGGCCAAGTCAAAGAATCATACAAATCACAACCAGAACAAGAAGGCGCATCGCAATGGCATCAAACGTCCAATGCGCAAACGCCACGAGTCCACCCTGGGCGTAAGTTTAACTTTAAGATAAACTCAAAATGAAAACATCTAACAATTTATCGTTCCACAGATGGATGTCAAATTCTTGATCAACCAGCGTTATGCTCGCAAGGGAAACTTGTCCCGCGAGGAGGCAGTGAAGCGTTACAAGGAGCGCATCGCCAACCAGCAGGGCAAGCCAAAGCCTGTTAAATTGTAAATTCCTCGCACCGATATTTGTGCTTGTTGCTATTGCTGACAAGTGTTGAAAATCGTGTCTTAGAATAAACGGAACAACTTTTTAACGAAATTACACGAATTTCTTTTAATTTTTATCGCTTTGTATATTGTGATTTGCAATTTAAGTCGGAATTTGGTAAACACGTACTTATACATATAGTTATATGTAATAAGTTAGAAGCTTTTTAAAGCCCATATTTCTTAAATATCTAAGAAATTCTTGTATTGGCACATATATTTACACAAATCGTATATCGATAATCATAAGACTGGCGCGTTTGTCAAAATTATGCACATTTTGTCATTTGGCAATCTGGCAACGTTTCCACCGTTTGGCATCAGACCAGTGCCAAGCAAACACTTCGGCAACTGTTCGATTGTATGAAAATCCGTCAATGCCTTGGCCATTGTTTGTTGGGTAGCAAACCGCAGCGAACATCGAGAGTTGTGATTCGGTTGCCATATATATATAATTTATATTTAATAATAGTACACATTATAATAGAGCATGTAGCGCACAGTTTCACAATTGTATCAAAAATTACTTATGTAAAGAGTGCAAAATGTGTGAATTACAGTGAACAAATCGCTTTCGCGCAGTGTGCTGCGAGTACTGCTTGTGTCTCTGCCAATGAATATGTACATTGTATATTTGTACGTGAATGTATGTATATAATTATACATATAGTTTAATGTGTGTTCGTGACAGTTTATTTAAAATACATAAAACCTGTTAATTTGTTTAACATACAACTTATATAATTTTAACTATAACTACCGAAAGTGTTTATGTTTAAGAGAATAATAGAAAAGAAAACGCGAGCGATACAAATAATCACTTTTTATCGACGTTTCATTGTCGCCACATACAAAAGTCGCATACAACAACAGAAACACACGTGCGTGTGCACACATATACACACATAAACAGTGTATACATAGATACAGATACAGGGCAGCGCTCAGCTGTGCTCGCTCAGCTGTCGTTTGTTGTTGTCAATGTGTTTGATCCTGGCGAGATTGTTTTGTTTTTTCGCGCCAACTTTTTGTATATCGGTGGTGTATCGTTTTTACAACAACAACAAGCCTTGACTGATCCAATTGGTGAGTGTCATTCAATTTATATGCATATATATAAAATCATACAATCATACTAATTAGATAATTAGTATGCATTTTATTTAATACAAACTTTTTGTTTTTGCAGTAAATCGACAAAACTATCTATCGCAAACTATATTATTTAATATTTGATATTTAACTTTGTGCTTAGTAAAATCACGAATCCTTAGAAAATAAATTTCCCACACAATTGTCATCTTTTGGCCGCTAACTTATACATAATTATGTGTCGTCATGATTTTTCGCTGAAACGCTAATTTTGTACAATAATACAGTGTGTGAACAACCAATTTGCTTGTCTGTAGTTTTTTGTACTGCAAAATATAATGAAGATTAAAATAATCGAGTAATTTTTGCAGTTAGTGAGATTAATAATTATTTATTTCTTTATATAATATTTTATGCAATATCAACCAATATAGCATAAATATAATTCATAAAAATGTACGATCGTTCAGTGAGATCTATAAATCTCTTGATCTGCTTAAGTATCTTAGTTGTTTGTAAAATATATTAATATATTGTTAAAGTAGTTGAATTTAAAAAGTATTTAGTAAACCTTTCATTTCATTTAAATAGTATTTAGAAAACAATTTATTTGTCAGTGAATACCGCTTGAATGAGTATTTAATAGGCGGCATTGAGTAATCAAACCAGTTCGGTCTTATAACTATTATGATGGGTTGGGTGCTTTTGTAATCAGTCATAATGGAAACGAATTTGTCATAATGCGAGCACTCTCGAAAATAAGCGTACTTAATCTCCACTGTTTCTGTCAGCGACATTCTGTGTATTTACCAACTGACTGTGGTTGGCACACATCCACGGAGCTTATCAACGAAATTGGGTGATAAGCGATTTTGTTGTCTAGATATGTTCAAAATATAAATTTTGTTATGGCAATCTGACGACGTCTTGCGTCTTGTCAGTGCATTTTCCAAAATATTGCAGTGCTTTTATGATTAATGCTACCTCTCTATATTTTGTCGATATCAATTAATTATAGTTTATATAATATACGTGCTGAAGTTGTTATTTAAAATTAGTTTTGTGCTTTTACTTGATGTGTCATAAAATGTTTCGTTTAGTCTGAAATTGATCGTTGCAAATTAAATTTAAATTTACTTGTGAGTGCTAATTTATATTATTTATCAAATTTATTCTTAGTGCATACAAACCAGTCGACTATATGATCGGTGTCTAAGGGTATCTTCTCTTTATTTAATACATTATTTATTGCTTATTAATTGATTAAAAAGGTTTTCCAAATGTTTCTACGTCTGCATTAAAATGTGGTTTGCCTGCTGTATTTTTAAATATGATAAGTAAATTCTGTCTTATTATTATTATCATTTGTTAAGCAAAGGGTATTTTTCCGTCGATCAGTTGTAATTATTACAAATACAATTAATTCGCCACAAATTGATGTTAATTTGTGTGATCACAAATATCCAGACTAATAAATTATATCAACTATAGACAGCAATTGGCCAAAATATTTTGCAGTTAACTACGAAAGTCTGAAAGTGTCACAGATATTATTGATGTCCGGCCGAGTGTCAGTTGAGAGGCTTTCAAGTAATTTATCAAAAATGTTTGAAAATGTGCCAGTTTATTCCGTATCAGAGTTTGTGGAATGCCATGCAGCACACAGAACGGATAGAACATTCATGACGCAAGTGAGTTTTATTCCATGCTCATCTATTGAATTTCTAGAAATTAATCAACAATTGTTGTTGCATTTGTTACTTGATACTTCTTGAAATGCACGTATACACACACAAGCACTCAACAAATGCGCCTTAATAACAAAGCAAAATTTTTGTTTGATTATGAATTGTTTCTGTCTCACCAATTCTGGGAACTGTTCACATCGCTGGTATGCCAGTCAAACCACAAAAATCGGTTCGATACTTGTTTACAACGTTATAAATGAATAATTTTGCATATATTGTTTCATATAATGTTTGTGTTGGTATTTTTCTATATAAGGAAAAGACAGAATTAGTTCTATTTTTTTTTTGTGTAAGGGCTCCGCATAGCAAACCCAAGTTTGTTGGTTTTTTTGTATCTGGCGTAAAGTATGCTACAGTTGTTTTTATAATTGGCATCGTTGTTGCAGTTGCAGCCAAGCAACAGCAATTTATCCTTTTTACTTGACCTACATAATCTGCTCCGTTTTCGACGAAGCTTGTTATTTCCCGAATACACTTTTTCTTTTTTAATGGAGCATATTAGATTTCTGATAGCTTAATAGAAGTTTTTAACTCCAGTAATTGTGCATTCACTGGAAAGGAGTATTTTGTATAGAGAATGGACACGCCTTGTTTCCATTCTGGAGACTCAATAGTACTTGTGCTTGAGTAGTTGTTACATAAACAATAAAATAATAAACATACGAATGTATTTTTCTCATTATTTGTGTGTTTTACGCTGCCAGCCAGTTCCGGCTTTCTTATCAGTCAACGAGATCTTCTCAGACTGAAACATCAGTTAAAGAGAGAGTGTAGTAAAAATACACAAGAGCGATAGTTAGATAAAGAGCGAGAGAGCAAGGTGTGAGTGAATTCATGTAAGAATTTGACAACAACAACTCTTGTTTGTTATGATAACCAAATACAAATATACGTATTTTTGTAACCATTGTCATTGCTCATTTTTGGCGCTAGTCATTAAGTTGTTGTGTGTGTGTGTGTGTTTGTGATTCCTGCATAGGTGTTTTTGTATATAAGCGCCGTTAGTATTGCGCTAAATTGTTGTATTTTATCAGAAAACGCTGTGAGAATGCTATAGAAGAATATTGACGAGTAGCGGATACCCTGTAAATAAGTCTAAGCTTTGTTGAGTGCATGCAAGAGAGTAAGGCATTAAAGGCATTAATCTCTGTGTTTATTCTACATACAGCCTATAAACGACCTTATCTTGAAAATATTAATAATAAAATAATATACATATGAGCAAAAATCTAAAACACATGTGTCGTCAGTAAGAGGGTATTAATAAGTGAGGAGAGTAACTGGGCACATGTTTTCTTCTTTTGTTTTTTGAGCTGCACTTGCTGCCGTTGTCGCTGTCGGCACGGTTGGTTGCCTGCGGTTAGTTTTCCTTCCGAGCGCGTGGCGTGTGCTCGACAAACTCCCAGCGACAAATTTTACAAGCGGAATTAATAACCAAAACAAAAATAATTAATATTTAATTCCGTCGAATCGGTGCAGTGACACAAAAAAAAAAACCTAATTAGCTTAAAAATGGGTTATCAGTCGCAAATCAATATTTGATCAGCACATGCAAATAATTGCTATCAACTTAAGAATCTGTGCTAATCGGAAACTATACAAACTTAATGTTTCGGTTTGTCTATTTACTGTTGTACTGTGTATAAATATTTTCACTGCATATTCAAAGCAGAACATTGCAAAATGAGTCGCACGCCCAAGTTAAAGCAATTGGGTCGTGCCTACTCCGAGATGTCACCGCTAAATCCCCCACACTCGGCCCGCTCCCCAACTCCACCGACAACTAGTTCAGGTCACGAGCGCAACGATTCTACTGGCTATGGAAGCATATTTCCATTTGGCTTCTTTCGCGGCTCTTTTGGTCGCAGCGGTAACTCTATTCAGGTGGGTTTCCGTCAAAGATTAACTCACACATGTGTTTTTATGTGAACTGTTTAAGTTTTATGATAACAACAAATTAGTTTTGTTTTGCGTGGGAAGCCAGACGGCCATACAAACATATGCTTGTACAGGCATATGTGTGCACATCTGAATAAAGTTAGTTAGTTAGTAAGTTATTTACTGATTAGAATTATACGAGCTGTATTTATATAGCGCCACACCTGGAACATGTGCTTCTGTTTATATATGAATTATTATTTATTTATATTTACTGCCCAGGCAAATGTGTGTACGTAACCAGGTTTATTATGACGGTTGAACTTCCCTTGAAGTGCGAGTAAATGTAGTGAATTAATCTGTTGCTCATCAACCCTGAAAGCATATATATTTTTTGTGCAACAGCCCAAAAGTATGCATTTTCACAGTCATACCTAAGTCAAAAGGGAATTTTCATTTGCATTCATTTGTCTTGATTTTGTCTCTATAATAATACTGTTTTTATAAATCTATGCTCTAAATCAAATCATTTTTGGGGCAAGTTTAAATGTTTTACAGCCATAGCTTCGTTAAAACTGGAAAGATTTTTAAAAGTCATATACTGTGTGTCATTATTTGTTACCTAAATTAATATTGTATTCAAATTTAAAGTTAAAGTACAAATTAAATTTCTATACTGGTACCCTACCAAACTTCCTACACATCATAAAAACTAAACAGATTTTCAAAAGCAATACTGTTTTGGTCATGACTGCATTGAAAACATGATTCTGCTTCAAATTCCATGGTAATTTTTGGACACAGAAAATCCGCTTGCGGACAGATACAAACTTTGCAATGATATAACTTAAAAAAAAAACTGAACCGAAATATAAGTTTACTCTTGTTTACTATCTAAATAATAGATAAATACATAGTGTTAAAGTGTACATATTCATGTACGTAACTTGGGCGAATTGAATCTGTCTAGCAGGCCGTAAATTATTATTGACACACACTGTCAGTCGTATAATGTATATATATATAAAAAGTATATTGTGGGTCTATCATAATTAAAGTCGGCATTCTGAGCAAATGCCCTCCACGGGCCGCTTCACTCAAAATCACAGTCTTTGCTTCAGTTTTATTTGATTCGTAGCCTGGAACGCGTCGTCGTGGATATGCCACAGCTAGTTTTGCTCGCACAAGTGTGAAAATAATATTAAAAAAAAGGAAGGAAATAAATACATAAACAGAAGCAAAAATCTGTTGGTTAAAGGCAAAGTTTGCATATTGGCAAATAGGAAGTACATAATTTGTACTCCATTCCGTTTAATATCCGCTGAGTATCGGCGTGGGCTTATCGGGGTAGCTGTGAGACCCGTGTTTATTCTTTTAATTAAAAAAAAGTCGAAAGCAAACTTGCTTAGCTTTTATGCAATTTATGCATATATATGGCACTTGCTTGCGGTCTAAATCCGACAGTTTCTATACAACGCCTCTGGCAAGCGGTCGAGACCAGAAAATAGCTTCAATATATTGGTTTTAGTAAAATTCCTTCAAAACGGAACTTAGCGGCGAGAGTTTGGCCAAAATGTTTAAGGCCCGTTTAAAAACGCATCCGGGCGAATCCGAGGTGTGTGTTCTATAATCATAAAAATATACTATTTAATATAATTTTTGTGTGATTTTTGTTGCATTTGTTTCACTGTCAATTAAAGTACGGTTGTAAAGATTAAGACTTTTTAATAATGATAAGCATATTATTATTATATTTCACATAGACGTGAAATACGTGTGGTTAATAAATTATTCAGTTCAATATAGATAATATGTATATAATTATATATATACGAAGTGATTTAACTACTTGGTCTTCGAATAATGTATTATTATTATGATTGTTTTATTAAATTTTTATTATTAATATTATTTATATATCCTTTATTGTTCCTAATACTTTTCTTATGCAAAGCAGACTCTCTCAAAATCAGAGTCAGTTGTCTGGTTGCCCCATTTTCTGCTGAGGCAATCTTTTTCCCTATCCACATACATATTGTTTAATTAATTTTCTTATTCCCCAACCAATCAATTCTCAGTAATTGTTTTTGTTTGATTCATATATACAGAGTTGTGTATATGCAGCATCAGCGGTTGAAATGTTTTTTCTTCTCGATACATACGTACATATGTATGAATATTACTCTCACTGAGTAACTGTTCATTCGACAATTGGTTTGATATGTGTGCACAATTTCAGTCAAAGTAACTAATTCTACTGGGAAACGACTGCAAAATCAATGTGACTTTAATGCAGGGTATACAAAAAGAAACATTCACACATTGAAACTGTAATACATAATAACTAATCAGTTTCGACCAAGAGGGCAGCTGCAGCTCTCTCATTCTCTATCCCTCATTATCTCTATCTCTCTCTCTCTGCACACACAGCCAGAGGGGGGCGCTCCATATTGTTGTTCGAGTCATAAACACAACACAAGACTTGCGAGATAAACTTAAAGTGTTCGCTCGGCATACAAAGAACCCGCAAGAGTGGAGAAGAGTACACGCAACATGCAGTCGGATGATAAAGCGTTGTTCAAGCTTAAAATCAAAATGCCAACATCGGCGACAGCCGCAACAAAGACATCAACGTCAGAAGCTGACCCACAGACGACAATGGCAAATGCGAATGCTGCAGCATCTGCAGCAGCCAGTTCAGCAGTTACCAAAGTGGCAAGCGGCAAGCAGCGCACGATTGGCGCCTTGGTGCGTGTCTTACATGATACGGATCTGCAGTCGCTGCATCGGCCGCTGCTCGATGAGAATTGCAGGCGCAGCAGTGGCAGCAGCAGCAGCAAAAGATTCAATGAGATTGCGCCACATGCTGCGCTGCCGCGCCTGGTCATCAACTTGGAGAACTTCGATGCGCCAACAGAGACGCCGCCGACGGCGACTACGACGACGGACAACAGTGGCAGTGGCAGTGTGGCAGGCACTTTATCGCCATCGCCAGCGCGAGCACGTTCGCTAACCCCAGAACGCTGTGTCCTGCAGCATTTAAATGGAGATGCGTGCAGTGGCAGTGCCAGCGCCAGCGGCAGCGGCAGTGATCTCCAGCACGATTTGAGCACAACACCAAACTCGACACGACGTTTCAGTCACTTCAATCTGGCGCTGCGTCGCTTCTCCCACATCCATGTACATGTACTACTCCATACTGAATCCAATCTATTTTTATATACTACCAGTAACACTACCAATACAACCACAACTACCTGTCTAACAGATATTCAGTTCAGTTTGTTGTTTGTTGGCTGTTTGGCTGCTTCGCTTCTAACCCTTGTCCTTGCTTGCCTGTCCAGCACGCCCGTAACCTGTCCTGGCCTGGTTCTCTGCTGTTGTACTTCCATCTAAAAATAAACATGCGAAGCTACTTTTTGTTGTTTCCTCGTTAGCTGTTTCTGTTTGCTGTTTGTTGTTATTTTTATCTTGTCTGCTGCTCTCTCATATGCGACAAGTGAAATGTTCTTTCCCTGCGTGTGAATCTTTTAACTTGCAACTTGCAGTTTGTTGCCTATGAATAACAAATACGTTTTACAGCGTGTAAAATGCTATAAATTAACAAAGAAATTACCAATAAGCAGTCATATTTTATCCCTTGTGTCTCTATAGTCTTTGGAACTTCATGTTTTAATTGCGTGCTGCCACAAAAGTAAGCTACTCAAAAATATAGTTGCGTCATGCGATAGATAAAATTTGCCATCAAATCAACTTAAAATTTGGTAATCGCTTACGAAGTGCCTGAATAATATCGTTAACTGTCCATCAAAAATTTAATAGTTGGACATTAATGTATTACCTAAAATTAAACAAGGAAATAATACTTATGCCTTTAAATATGTATATTTAAGTTTTTTTTAATTAAAGTTCGTGCGAAATTGAGGCTTAGTAATAATCAAGAATTAATTAATGTTGCTTTCACATTTGCATACCAGAAAGTTGATTCTTTCATGCTGCCAACTTTAATCAAGGGACGCTTTAATGCAGTTGACCCAAATGAATGGTGCTTTTTTTTAACCACAGCGGCTAAAAAAATAAATCCCCAATTTAACAGCGAGAAATGTGATAAAAATACACACAGAATATAAGTAAGTAATATAAATAAGGCAGCTTTTTGAAATTAATGTATGAGTTTATCTTCTAAATTACACAAAGCGTAACTTTCAATTAACTAATGGTAAAGTGAGGGAAAATTTATAAATCAATTAAATAATGGCCGTAAGGTTGGGTGTTAGCCAACTTGCTGTTAACTACTGTTGGCCATTTTCAATGCCAGTGAAACTTTTTATGTGCACAGTTGTGTAAAAATAAAATGCAGCATTTGCGGCTTAAAGAGTAGAATTCCAGCTAAACTGCATTGGTCATTGGTCATTGGTCACTTGGTCTTAGTCTCAGTTGTGTGTGTTGTGTGCTGTGTGTTGTTATTATTTTGTTTTTCCTCAGTCAGACAGTCAGTCTGTGGCAGTGCGTGTTCAAGTTAAGAGCGTGTGCGGAGGCTAAGGAAAAAATACATTTGATGACGGCTATTTAAACGCTAAGGAAAACTACGTTTTTGATGCAGCCTAAATGTACCCAAATTGGCAAACAAGTTTTGTTGTGTTGTGTGTCGCTGACGGAACGGACACACACTAAAATCAAATTACACCATTTCATTGAGTGCCGCGCAAAGCGTATCCAACAATCATATATCCATGTATCTACTTAACTCTGTAGTTAAATTTGTTTCCCCCGTCGGTGAGCCTCTTGGTTGCAGTTGTAATCAGTGCCGCGAGATTCGAGTTTTAAGTTTATATTTTTGTTGTTTTATTTTACGTACGCGCTTGAATTCGCACTGTTTGTGACGTGAGAGACAGAGAGAGAGAGAGTGAGTTAGAGGGGTGGCGGGCGGCCGCAGTTTGGTTTGTTGATAAGCAACACCGTCATGCGATACCCGATACCAGGCCCGAGACTATAGCCCAGCAGCAATCGACCAGTCCAGCAAAAACCGACCAAACCAAAAGCAACCGCAGCAGCAGCAGCAACGGCAGCAGCAGCAGCAGCAGCAGCTTGCACATGGCAGCTACTCAGCTGCTCAGCTGCTCAGCGCTTTGAGCTCCGTTCGTCGCGCATTCAAAGGCCATCGCTTGTGGCGCGCAGAAGCATTCTTTCAGATACAAATTACAAAAGCAGCATTAAAAAACCATACAAAAAACAACACTTTAAAATCAAAAGAAAAAAAAAAATGAATAAATACAGTAAAGCATTTAACATGTAACTCGCGTTAATTGAAAGGCACGCGTTGTGTGGCGACAGTTTTAATTACGTGTATCTAGTTTTTATTGGTGCCACAACATTCATTGCGCTTTTTGTAATAAATCATGTGTTTTTATCTTGTCTTAAATAAATAAAACATTTTCGTTAACAAATATTTATCATCATCAGCTGCTTTAAGCAGCTCGCGTTGCAGTGCCCACAAAACGAGTTAACAAAATGAAATTATCCAAAAGTTTGGACGAGTTAATTCTAAGCGCATCGCGTTTAAGTTTAAATAATTTGCGCTCCCCAACCAAGAAAAAATCAAAAAATGTTAGTAATCATTTGCAATAAGTTTTAAGTTATTTTTAAAATATTTCTTTCGCTGGCGGTGGGCTAATCAATTTTTTATTTTTATACACCAATCTGGATTTGAAATCGGCACAAAGTGGTTAAAAAATGTGTGTTATTATTTTTTGCGCGTTTTTACTTAGAGTTTGTCTTCTAAGTCATGAAAACTGTGTAAACATTTAAAAAACAATATAATTGCTTTTTTCCATGGCACATACAACAATAATTTGCTGCTAGCATAAACTAAAATAAACATAAAACTAAAATTGAATTTAAAGCAGCTAAGCTAATACTGTCTGAGCATAAATATTCGACTGCGCAGCATTAAAATAAAATCTTTTATGGCTTTAATCAGCTTGTGATAATACTTTAAAAATATGCTGAAAGCAGTTTTTAACTCATTATCCAAAAGTTCATAAATTATGAGATAAGTTAAGAATTAAAATTGTTTACTCAATGCATCAAACAAGCAATTGCAAATGCCACAAAAATGTATGTAAACATTATGTAAACATCTCGAGAGGTCAAAACTTCAGATAGACATTAGCTTTTATATATAGTTAGATTTATGTGCTTACTAGCATTGGATGCTACTATTGAAAGTATAGATATATATTTAAAATAAAGTATTAACTACATCTTTACTTAGTGTAGACCGTAACGGACCTTGTCCAATATAATAAATGCAATTAAAATGCGACCATTTCTGCGGCATTTTCTGTGGAAATCCAATGAGATCACCGGTTTTATTTTAGAACTGTCACAGTTGATAATTTAGTTTGTTCGAAAATGAAAGCGTATGTGTTTTTTAAGCTACTGCAAAACGTGAGCGGATGGATGCATATTTAATCTTGGCAAATACTTTAATCTTTCTAGCGCTATCATAAAAACACAATAAAATCAAAAGAGAATTCATTTAAAAGTGTTTGGTGCGATGTGGATATGTTTTTTAATTTTTTAAAATTTATTAGGCGCCACTATCAAAGTTTTTTTTTTAGCAAAAAAAGTGACATTAAAACTTGGACAGCTCGCTGTCTGAGCTGTTGAGTGTTGACAGGCCAAGTTATCCCAATGAAATGCAAGTTTATCAATTGAATTCACTTTGAAATATTTCTTATCAGCATGACATTGTTTCTCTGGCAATGCCAAATCAATTTAATCGCTTTGTATGTAAAAGGCTATATAAATAAAAATTGTTGTCTCTTTATTCGATTGCCCTCAAAAAGGGTAGGCTTTCGACTAGTTAATAATATATTTTAATAAGTAATTAGTGAAACCCTGTTAAGTTAATTATTTATTGCTTACTTTTTCTGTATGTGCATTTACCAATTAAAAGTTCTTAAGTGTAGTTCAATTGTGTTCTTTTTATCAGACATGAAAGTTCTTTTTGGTATGCTGATTATAATTTATTAACATATGTTTGCATTTGATGTAACCTAATGAAAAGACACACCCACTCTGTTCCCCCCCACAACCCAATTAAGTTGAACAAAAACTAATCTAGGAATATGAAATGCATGCTATTTATTAATTATTTGCATACACACAAGAAACAATTACTTGACACAACAATAACTTCTTCATTTCTGTCTACATTTAGAATATCAATCGATACGGAGATTCCATGGGTTCGCTCGGACATCGCGCACTGCTCCAGTACATTGATAATAATGATATATCCGGTCTACGCGCCATACTCGATAGTCGTCATTTAACCATTGATGATCGCGATGAGGTAAGTGATTGACAGATGTCTCATTGAAATTGACTTAAGATTCACCTTGATCCACATAGATCTGAAAAGCCTTTTTAAACTGATATTAAAGAATATGATTGTTGTCGCGCATCGACAGTTAATTATAATTGTCAATATGAGAAAATTAAGTGCAATATTGCCAGTCAGTCAATATCAGAGAAATGATTTCATTAACATGTGCATATGGATTTGTTATCATATTGCAAAATCACCCTTTGATCAGCTTTTGGCCGATCAGGGTTTAAATAACCTAAAAACATTGAAAGTGCCTGTGACGGGTGTAATGAAGTTGTATAACAGTAACATAAAATGCTTCACCGATTCAAAGAGGATCATATAAATAGATATATTCTGAATCAACCTGAAAAATCGAGCTGTCTTAGCCATAACTGCATGTTTGTCTGTATAATTTTAATGCAAAAGAATTTGGAATACAATTTTGCAGCTCGAACGTATTTAAGTTCTTTGATAACTGCTCCCGTTTTTCCATGGCAAAATGAGTTGTGGTTATTATTAATTATTGTTTTAAATTTTTTTTATTATTGTTTTTAATGCTTCTGTGTTTAGGCATATTGTCTAAATATCTGATTTATTGTCATCTTGCCAGAAAATTACACCGCACCTGTGCCATTTAATTCCGTATTCATTGTTGTGATTGTTTTGTCGTTGATTTCTTTATTTTCCTCTGTTCACACTCAATGATATTCAGTGTATTAAATTATTATTCTATATATATTACTCAATTCAATTGATTCGCTCAACTTATAATGCAGCCATGCAGACCTTTGGTACATTTGTACCTAGTCAACATGCATTTTTAATGTGTGTGGTGAATATCTAAGACATGTACTGCTTATGATAGGTACATATTGGTTTATGTCTCGACTAAGGCATTCGTATTTCTTATGCTTAATATTTTACTAAATTGTTAAATGACAAGATAAGAAAGAAATGATATATAAATTAATTAATTAAATTACTTTTTAAATGAAACCAATAAATTGTTAATAAATAAAATAAAAATGACTAAAATGTGCAAAATATTCCAGTTTTATTTTATTTAAAAAAAAAAAAAACATTTTTATTCTGAAAACTAATTTTTCTGTATAAGATTTTTAATTTAACCTTTAACCTTTGTTTTTTTTTAACAGAACTCTACAACGGTACTTATGGTGGTTGCCGGCCGCGGCTTGACTCCATTTGTGCGTGAGTTCTTGGCTCGTGGTGCTGATGTGCAAGCGGAAGATTTGGACAATTGGACGGCACTGCTGTGTGCCGCACGCAACGGACACTTGGATGTGGTGCAATTGCTCTTGGACCATGGCGCCGACGTCGAGCACCGGGATATGGTAAGTGCGCCTCGCAATTTCTTTGCAAAATATGAAATTGAATTGTCTCTTTTCTGCAGGGCGGCTGGACAGCACTGATGTGGGCTGCGTATCGGGGGCACACGGATCTGGTGCGTCTTCTGTTGGACAAGGGAGCGGATGGCAATGCGCATGGCAATTATCATCTGGGCGCGCTGCTCTGGGCAGCGGGTCGAGGCTACAAGGACGTCGTGGAGCTGCTGGTGCAACATGGTGCAAAGGTGAATGTGGGCGATAAATATGGCACCACGGCGCTGGTGTGGGCCTGCCGTCGGGGCAACGTTGAGATTGTGGATACTCTCCTGAAGGCTGGCGCCAATGTGGACACCGCTGGCATGTACTCATGGACACCGCTGTTGGTCGCCGCAGCCGGCGGGCATACAGATTGTGTCAGTTCCTTGTTAGAGAAGAAGCCAAATGTGAATGCGCTGGACAAGGATGGCATGACAGCGCTGAGCATAGCCAGTCGTGAGGGATTCCAGGATATTGCGGCATCACTAATTGCAGCCGGCGCTTACATCAATATACAGGATCGTGGTGGCGATACGCCACTGATACATGCCATCAAGGGTGGACATCGGACTGTGGTCGAGGCGCTGCTTAAGAAGCACGTCGATGTCGATATACAGGGCAAGGATCGCAAGACGGCCATTTATACGGCTGTGGAGAAGGGTTACACGGCGATTGTGAAAGTGCTGCTCTCGACGAATCCCGACCTGGAGTCATCCACCAAAGATGGCGACACGCCACTGCTGCGCGCCGTACGCAATCGCAATCTGGAAATTGTGCACATGCTGCTCGAGCGCAAGGCCAAGGTGACGGCGAGCGATAAGCGTGGCGACACCTGCCTTCACATTGCGATGCGTGCCCGCTCCAAGGCCATTGTGGAGGCACTGCTGCGCAACCCCAAACACAGCCAGCTGCTCTATCGTGCCAACAAGGCGGGCGAAACACCCTACAACATTGACTCCCTGCACCAGAAGACGATACTCGGTCAGGTGTTTGGCGCCCGTCGCCTGAACACCAATGAGGACTCTGAGGGCATGCTCGGCTATGAGCTGTACTCCTCCGCGCTGGCCGATGTGCTCAGTGAGCCCACGTTGACTACACCGATTACGGTTGGCCTCTACGCCAAGTGGGGCAGTGGCAAGAGTTTTCTGCTCAACAAACTGCGCGAAGAGATGAACAACTTTGCCAAACAGTGGGCAGAGCCGCCAGCGAAGACCAGCGGCCTCCTCTTCATTGTCTGCCTGCATATCTCCCTGCTGATCGGAACAATTGTCGGCTTGAGCAGTTGGTCTGCCCTGTGGGGCTCATTGGCTGCTGTACTTTTTTTGGTTTTGGCTTATATACTGCTGGCGGCGATAAAATATTTCAACTATCAAATGGACATGTTCTGGGCCTATTCGGTGTTGCATGGATTGCAGAAGCGCATCACAAGACTGCGTCTGATAATGCAGGTGGCCTTCTGTCATCCGCCCGGGCCACAGGCGGACTCGCAGGCAAAACCAGTGCGTTTCCACTTTGCGGAAGCTAGCAGCGCCTCGCCAACTGGAGATGGCGCCGTTGCTCACATGCTGGCCGCTCTATTGGAGGCAATAGGTGAGGATTAAGATGATGATTTGCAATTTGTTTAAGGCGTTGCTAGAAGATTTCTTTTCCTTCTTATTGCAGAGTCCCATTATGGCTGGCTCTCTACGCGGTTGTATCGCGCCTTTCGTCCCAAGTGTCTGAAGATGGATGTGGGCTGGCGCTGGCGCCGCATGTGCTGTTTGCCCATTGTGCTGCTCTTCGAACTGGGTTTGATCACCCTGGTGGCGGGCATTTCCCTTACAATTGCCTACTTCACCTATGCAACGGAGGCTGAGCGGGAGAAGATTCTGGTTGCCATTTATGTGATTGCAGCGGTGCTGGTGACGCTCATCTGCACGCATCTGCATGTGCTGGCCAAAATCTGTGGATCGCTGTTCGTCTCGCACAAGCGACAACTGAAGCAAGCCGTGCGCTCCAGTGAGAATGCACCGCTGGCCATGCTCGGCGCCGAAGTGGCCGTGCTGACGGACATGGTCAAGTGTTTGGATGCCTTTACGAATCAGCAAAGTCGCCTGGTGGGCGTCATCGATGCCCTGGACTCTTGTGATACGGAGCGCATCCTGACACTGTTGAATGCAGTCCAGACGCTTCTCTCGGCGCCAAATCGACCGTTTGTGCTGCTCATCTCGGTGGATCCGCATGTGATTGCAAAAGCAGCGGAAGCGAATAGTCGACGTCTGTTCACCGAGGGCGGCATTGGTGGTCACGATTTTCTACGCAATTTGGTCCATTTGCCGGTTTATCTGCAGAACTCCGGATTGCGGAAGGTGCAGCGTGCTCAGATGACGGCGCTGTTGTTCAAGCGCAGCGGCACAGATTATCAGGGTGATGATATGCCAACATTGGGCCATTCGGTGTCAGCGCGTAGATTGTCCAATGCCTCGGAGATCATGTCCAGCCAGGAGAAGCTGCGCACTCCACACAATCAACAACGCGGTGGTGGAGGTGGCGCAGGCGGCGGCGGTGGTGGTGGCAAGAAACTGCGTCTGTCGGACTCCGTGGCCAGTTCGATTGGCTCGAATCTGCATCGACTTGGTCAGAATCCGCAGGGTGTCGTCGATTTGTCGCGCATTGTGCTCACCGATGACTACTTCAGCGATGTGAATCCGCGCAGCATGCGTCGACTGATGAATGTCATCTATATTACGGTGCGGCTGCTGAAAGCATTCCAAATTGATTTTAGCTGGTATCGGCTCAGCTCGTGGATTAATCTCACCGAACAGTGGCCACTGCGGGCCAGCATGATTGTGCTGCATCACGATCAGTTTATGGACACAAATGCCGATGAGAACATCTCGCTGCAGAGCGTCTATGAGAAGTAAGCGAATTCCATGATTCAATTACGGTTCTCCTTTTAATTATTTTTAATCTTTATTTCTTTCAGGGTGCGTCCAAAACTGGCTTGTCTGCGCGAGGCAGCTCCATTGCTGGAATTGGATCGGGATGAGCGGAAACTGGATGCATTTCTGCAGCTGCATAAATCCGATTTACTCGTTGCGGATTTGCGCATATTCTTGCCATTCACAATCAATCTCGATCCATATCTGCGCAAGGTGCTCAAAGGTAAGCACTGATTGATTTGCGTTGCTTGAGCAGTCTAGTTGAAATGCTTTCTACTCTTGCAGAGGATCAACAAATCATCGAGGACGAAGGTTCCCTTGTGCTGCAGACACGTCCCAGCGTTTCGCATACCAATCGTTCGCATCCAGCACCCACAACTTATGTGCCCTCGCCCCAAGGCTATCCACCTTATCAAATACTGCAGAACGAGTTTGTTGCCAATGAGCTGCGATCGCGTAATCTGGCCATTGAGCCACAGACACCGCTGATTTCATCGCCCAGCGATTCCTTTGGCGTAAGTCCCAAAAACTTCAAGTATTCATTAAGCAAACACTATAATTATTTTAATACAATAACAGGATGATGTACTGCAAACGAGGCTCACGGACCTCACCGTTGAGGGCGTCATAAGTCTGCTGGAGCGCATTGAGGATCTGAAGCCAACGCTACAGAAACTGGCGCCAATCCTGCGCGAAAATGCAATCAATGGACGCGTTCTCAAGCATTGTGAGCTGACGGATTTGAAGGCGGTAAGTTGGAAACACAAATCTACAAATGAAATTTCAAGTTTATTAACCAATTGCCGCTTGCAGGTGCTGGGCCTGAGCTTTGGCCACTGGGAGCTGTTTCGCTTGCTTGTAACAACGTTGCGCGATGTTGAGAGATTGCCACGGAAAATACGTCCACAGCCCGCAATTCAAGAGGCGGTGCCAAATGTGCCCGTAATCAGGGACGTAACAGATGCTCAGCCATCGCTATCACGTCGAAACTCCGTCAGTCATATGGAGAAACAGGTTAGTTAATACAAATTGGCTAATAAGACATCAAATACGTCATTCATAAATGTGTTTATTTTTGTCTCTGAATCATGCTTACCAAATATAGTCGAAAATCCATGATTATGAGTATCTGCAGGTACATTCATATTGCCAGTTTATTATTAAATTTTGACTTAGTTTAAATATAATTTTTAATGAGTTTAACTGTTGGGCAGGTTACGCTGGAGGAGCAAATGATTTGCGGCGCATTGCAGACGCTGAACGAGGAGGCTTTCGAAGATGTAGCGAGCAGTGAGAGACCCAGTCCATCTGGTATGCCAACAGGTGAGATGTTAGCTGCTGCCTCACAGCTGCAATTAGCACCCATTCGTGAGTCATCCGAGTTTGGTTCGCCATCGGATGAGCTTAAGATAACAAATTTACTGCGTAACACCACCAACAACAACAACAACATCAACATCAACAACTGTGGCAGCAACAACAATCTGGGCAGCGGCAGTTCTAAATATTTGAATACTGAATACAATCGCAGCGCCAGTTCGCATTCGCTGCAAAGTCTTGGCGCTGGCGCTGTTGCTGGCGGCGCCACTGGTGGCCTACAAATGCGTCTGGGTAATGGCGGCAGTGCCATAGAATTGATAAATGTGTGTGATGGTGGTAGTGCTGGTGCTGGTGCTGGTCCTGGTGGTAGTTATTATAGTCCACAGCGTCCAGCTTCCATTTGCGATGAGTTGCTGACCGAGCCGATGGCTGCTTTTATGACGTTGCCAACGGTGGTGGTGGTGCCCAACAGTGATAAAATCTATGACGATACCAAATTATAAATTGATCACCTCATCTCCACTCGATGAATAGAATATTTACACACTAACCAAAACATATCTGTATTAAGAAAATGAGCTTCCTGCACTTAACCAACGAACATCATCAGTTCAGTAAAGGAAATAATAAATTATTACAAATAATATATTCGCATACGTGTAGAATATCTTAAAAAAGTATTAATATAAAATAACATAAATAATAAGAGCATTAATTTATAACATTAGGTCTGGCATAGTTTTAAGTATATATTTTTAAGTTTTAAAACCACATACTAAACCTATACGAAAATGTGTCATTTAATGCTGCTGGTGTTGGTTTCAAAAGTTGATTTGATTTAAACATTGCTATTAATGTTGCATATTTTTTTATTACTTTAGTTGTTATATGTTGATGATTAGCAAAAAAGATCACAGATATCCAAAACGTACCTCTTAAGGATATCTGTTTTGTATTCAATTAAACTGACTGCACGATTTATTTAAAATTAGTTTTAAGTTGCCATCAAATCATAATTCCAAGAAAGACTAACAATTTAACAGATCAGATGGCTGCTCCCAGGACCGAGTTCATAACTTTTATAAGAAAATATCAAATAAATAATCATGCGAACAACCTTTATGTAATTGCATTTTAATTGTAGTTTGTAATTTATAACATTTTGCTTAGAATACATTTTAATACCTCCCTGCTTTTTTTGATGGATAAAAAGTGGTTTGACTTAACTTTTTATTTTGTTCTTGCATGATAATACAATTTTTCGATTTACATTGATTAGTTTGTAAAAAATAAAATAGTTAACAAAGGTGTTGGCACATATAAGTAAGTTTTATTTAAGGTATTGGTGGAAATGGAGATCTGCACTGCCATCATGTTGTCAAAATAATCTTAAAACATAAATGACAAATCTGTCTGTGAAAAACGAAAAGCAACTGACTGATAATTGTGTCTGTTTTATGTGTTTCTTTGCCCCTTTTTCTTTTATTCCACTATGTAAATATCTAATGTTTTTCCCCCGTTCGTCAATGTAATTTTTAGACCTCGATTTGTCCAGTGCTGGAGCAATTTTTACCCCAACCCTGCACAATTCGGGTTCACCGATACAACAGCGTCGCGACTCGATATTGAAACAACAGGGCAGCGTCAAATCCGAGAAGAGAGTGTCGATCAAGCCAACGCCCAGTGGCAGCAATTTGGCAAATCTAATAAACAACAACAATAACAATAGTGCAAAGATAGCATCAAATGTGGATTATGTATCAGAGCGCCAAATGGAATTAACTGCTGCCCAAGCTAGCACTAGCAAGGCACGCCTAACGACAAAACCACCGTCAGGTGAGTTCAAAACTATATTTCAATATTAATTTCACAATTAACAGCACAAATGTATTCATTCTTTCAGGTCCCCGACCAGCATCGCTGATTATTACCAAAAATGATTCAACGCCACAATTTCAACTGCTTCGCTCCTCATCCATTGAGTACGATGATGTTGAGGCCCAGCATCATCAGACAATACATGCGATTAGAACAACGCTACTCGAACAACAGCAGGAGGATGAGTCGGCACCGTTGGTGTTTACGGTGCGCAAATGATAAGAAATGCAGCTGCTGCAATGGCAGCTACAATTAGAATAACAAATCTAAGATTCAATATGTGCTTTTTACTTAAGTGCCAGTTAACTTAAGTCACAATTAGGCTGATTAGTTTCAAGAAACTCTTGTGTGTATCCCTGTTTATCGTTGTAATATGTTGATATAGATACTGTTCTAGTGTGTACACTATTAATATATATTAAATTAAATATGCGCACTGGTATACATTAAAGTATGCATATGACGATTAAGACTATTAAAAGTAATAAAAAGCTTTACAAACAATTTAGCAATTTGCAATGTTTTTAAATTTAACGGCCAACAGGTTTAAATGCGGTTTTTTTTCAAATGCTTTAGACCAAGCGTAATATATGTTAACGTAAGCTCTTACGTTACGCAAAAGCTCGATTAGATAACTGGCA
This sequence comes from Drosophila multiciliata, assembly GCA_037043605.1. Taxonomy (NCBI): domain Eukaryota; kingdom Metazoa; phylum Arthropoda; class Insecta; order Diptera; family Drosophilidae; genus Drosophila; species Drosophila multiciliata. The sequence continues at coordinate 9,843,953 of JBAMBF010000589.1, forward strand.
ACCTATCGTTATCGATAAGTATATGTTAGTGTTTTTGGGTCTAGTTCTGTTTTGTTTATTTCCAAAAATGCTTTCATCAATTTTGTATCAGGGCAGTGCAGCAAAAACAACAAACTAGTTATATTCTAAAGCCTATAATAACAGGTGCAAACTCGTTTATTTATAAGCAATAATACTTGCTGGCGTAAACATTAAATTCATTCATGCTCTGTGCGTTTGCCATCTGTACGCCTACGACAATATAGAAGACAAACATACATAGGCAGGCACACAGACAAGTTGCACGTGTGCATCAATACAACGAACGGAGAAATCTTTTATGCGGAGGCACAGCTGATTTTTGTTTACTAGCACCATTGGAGGGTGCGACATTCTCACGCCGAAACAGCTGGTACGCGCACGAAAACTTGAAAGGTCACCTTGAGCTCAATAAAACGAATTGAGGAATTTATTTGCTGGTAACGTTTAATTGAGCTGCAGATCATAGTTATTGGTGAAAAAATTCTAATAAAATAGTTAGTGCATTATTTATTAAAATATTGTTGAAAATATCTCAAAATAATTGAAATTAAATTAAATTCGATAGCATTTGAGGCTAACCACTACTTTAGTGCGAGAAACCAATATTATCTAAGTGTTTACATCGAAAAAATATATATTTTGTGATAAATACAGTATTGGGACTCTTTCATTGATACGAGCTATAATTTTGGAACAGGGTTATTGTTCATATGTCAAGAATGAAGGTCAATGGACGCAATTTAAATTCATTCTATTTTTAAACTATTTGCCAAAAATGTTTACTTAAAATTTTATACAAACGACAACAAAAACAAATACAAATCTAGTGCAAAATAATTAAATTTTTTTTATACAGAGATGTACATGTATGTATATATTGTGTATGTATGTGAAATTGAACCGGTACAAAAAGATTAAAGCTTTTCCGCCCGGTTATCAGTTTAAGTGTTTTTAAAGGATTTAGGAAAATGTGTATACTTAACGCCTGTTAAGTAAGCTTAGTTATTATGATTTAAATTCTCAAAATTCTTAAAAATGACATAGCACTCTTATTATTGAGTTTTGTGTTTGTGGTTTTACTGATTTCAGTGACGATTTTTAAAATAAACGAACTTTAATGTTAACATTTAAGCTTTGAGAAAAGCTTCAAGAAAGTTGTGAAGGCAATCTCAGATTCATTCCGTTTCAAAGCTTGTGCATGTAGTGATGCATGTATGAATACACACACAGAATACATACATACATCATTATTTTGATTATTTTTATAATGCTTAATTAACGCTTGCGATTGGCATTGTCGAAAGGCAGATTTCAGTAGCTTTGCCACAGCAGCCGGCATAACTCACACAAAAATTGAGAAAAAGGCATATTAATAATTATTGCTCATAATAATAATTATAATAATAATGCTTTCGGAGGGTATCAAGTGGCTGCTTATAAGCACTAGGCGCAATTTCAATGCGCTGCTTAACATCTTGATGGGCTATCAGCTCTTTCGCTGGCTATTTAGTGCGCCCAATGGTAGATTGCAGATGCAACAAGTGCAAGCTTCTGCTGATAAGAAAGCGAATGATGGTGAAGAAGAAGAAGAAGCAGCAGCAGCAGCAACAGCTGTGCCAACTGAGTCGGCGCCAGTCAAGATTAGTGCGAGTAAGCTTAGTGCCACAGTAGTTATGGGTAATGCAGGCAGCCAGATCAGCAGCAGCAGCAGCGTAAGCAGCAGCAGCAACTTAAACAGCAGCAGCAGCAGCAGCCGCGATCGCAGCAGACAATCTTTACGAAAACACCACAGTGAGGTATGATGATCATCGCTGATTGTAATTATGTAGTAAATATGCACTTACAAACATATGTACATACATACATACATACATACATACATCTATCTATATAAACATCTATATGTATGTATTTGCATATTTATTTGCGTGTGCTGTAAAAGCATAACACAAACTTAATAAAAACCTGGCGACAAGCTTCAGTCTGTGCCGTGTGCTCCTCGTGTTCTATCCACATAGTTACTAAATATATATATAAAGCCATCGCTTCTATTTTCTATTTTATTGTAATTCTGTACTTCTGCTGTGCTGTTGTAACTGCATTGCCTGCGGCTGTGTGTGTGTGTATGTGTGTGTTGCTTCCTGTAATTTGTACTTTTCTAATCGCTAAACCAATCTTTACTAAAAATAGATTGGCGCTTGTCTCATTAAAATCATTAAATCATTAAAATAAGTACAGTGGTTAAATAAAACAAAAAAGAAAGTGCTAAATCGTAGTCTTGCTTAGTATATTTTTTAGAAGTATTTGTTTCAATAAATGCAATTTGTAGTTAATAAAGAAATAAAACACCGCAGTACACATAAATATATACATACATGATAAATAAATTGACGGTTAACAATTGCTCTCAGTTTACTGGCTAAAAATACATATTTTAACCATAAATTTTAATTGATAAATTAGCTTTTCTGCGACTTAACAAATCTTAATGAATTTAACTGAAGCAGAACATATTTTGAATTTTTTTATTGGGGTGACATTGAGATCGAATTGAATTGAATCGAATCGAATCGAACGCAAAGCTCTCTACAAAGCAGTCATATCTGTGTGGTAATCTATGTACTCATGCATATAACATATATATATATATAAATATTTATATATATATACCTGTATAAATAGTATCTTTTACTACTCACAGCAGGCATTGACAATGAGCAAGGACGTCGAATCGCACAGCATACCCATTGCGGAGGGCGTAAATGCTGAGCATGTTTTGTATCGCTTGAAACGTGGCTCCAAGCTGGGCGTCCATCCGGATGTCTCGTTGCTGGGCCGTAAAATCACATTGCTCACCAACTATCCAGCGGAGGGCAAGAAATTTGTGCGCACCGAATATCGAATTCTCGACTGGCAGTCAAAGGATGGCAAGCAGATCACCAGCGAAAAGCATCCCGATGTCCATGTTGTGGACACAGACATCTACAGCGAGTTGCTGCTGAAGATGTCGGGCACGTTCCGATTCTATTTCACATTTGCCGATCGGTGAGTTGGGCTAAGAAAATAGAAATTATAAATACAGTGGTCGCTCGAGAATAAATTTTTAAAAGTTCACTTATTCGAGCGACTACTGTACTAACTTGATTACTTTGCATTTGCTAAAGAAAATTCCCATTTCTCTGGCAGTGAACGGAAAGCAGATGCTCCACCAGATGGTGCATTGTATGTGCAGGTCGAGCCCACGCTGAATGTGGGTCCCGTGGGTGCCCAGAAGATAATTCCATTGAATTCGGTGCGCTGTCAAACGGTGATGACCAAGCTGCTGGGACCACTGAACACGTGGGAGGCCAAGTTGCGCGTGGCCAAGGAGTCGGGCTACAATGTCATCCACTTTACGCCCATCCAGGAGCTGGGTGGCTCTCGTTCTGGTTACTCGCTGCGGGATCAGCTCAGTGTCAATTCTCATTTTGCGGCTAAGAAGGGCGACAAAGTCACCTTTGATGATGTGGAGAAAATTATTAAAAAATGCCGCCAGGAATGGGGCGTAAGTAGGACAAATTATTCCTTAGTATCTTATTCATATTAATCCACTTTGCCAGGTGGCCTCCATTTGCGACATTGTGCTGAATCACACTGCCAACGAGTCGGAGTGGCTGCTCAAGCATCCGGATGCAACTTACTCGTGTGCCACATGCCCCTATTTGCGTCCAGCATTCCTGCTGGATGCGGCACTGGCACAATGCGGCGCTGATATTGCAGCCGGCAAGCTGGAGCTTGTGGGCGTGCCCGTAATCATCGATCAGGAATGCCATTTGGAAGCCTTAAAGTACCAATTGCATAACGCTTACCTATCCGGTGTCAATATACACGAACTGTATCAGTGCGATGTGATGCGATATGTGAACGAGTTCATGACGCAGGTGCGCACCCGTGAGCCGCCCAAGAATGTGACGAAGCACGAGCGCTTCCAGGAGATCCAACTGATACAGGATCCGGCATATCGACGCCTGGGTAGCACGATTGATTTTGAGCTGGCATTGGATATCTTTAATGCTTTCCATGGCGACTGCTTCGATGAGGAGGCCCGTTTCCGCAAGTGTGCGGAGACACTGCGTCAACATCTCGACTGGCTGAACGAGCGTGTGCGTGCCGAGATTCTGGGCTATCTCAGCTATGCCGTCGAAAATTGTCTGGCTGGTGTGCGCTACGAGCGTGTCCAGCACGATGGACCCCATGTGAAAGAGATCTCCATAAAGCATGCCGTCTTCATGACATACTTCACCCACACGGGCACGGAGGGCAAGACGCTCAAGGAGATCGAGCGGGACATGTACGGCAAGGCGGGCGAATTCCTTATGGCTCACAATGGTTGGGTGATGGGCTCCAGCGATCCCCTGCTGGACTTTGCCGAGCAGCAGCCGACGCGCGCCAATGTTTATCTCAAGCGCGAACTCATCGCTTGGGGCGACAGTGTAAAGCTGCGATTTGGCAAGCGACCGGAGGATAGTCCGTATTTATGGCGCCACATGACCGAGTATGTGGAGACAACGGCACGCATTTTCGATGGCGTTCGCCTCGACAACTGCCACTCGACGCCGCTGCATGTGGCCGAGTATCTGTTGGATGCGGCACGTAAAATCAATCCGGAGCTGTATGTCGTCGCTGAGCTATTCACCAATTCCGATGCCACCGACAATGTGTTCGTCAATCGCTTGGGCATCACGTCGCTGATACGCGAGGCACTCTCCGCCTGGGATTCCCATGAGCAGGGTCGTCTCGTTTATCGGTATGGTGGCGCTCCCGTTGGCGGCTTCTATGCGAATCCCAATCGTGATGTTGCCTCCAGTGTGGCGCATGCTCTCTTCATGGATCTAACCCATGACAATCCATCGGCGGTGGAGAAACGCACCGTCTACGATCTCTTGCCCTCATCGGCTCTGGTTTCCATGGCCTGTTGTGCCACGGGCAGTAATCGCGGCTACGATGAACTCGTGCCGCATCACGTGAGTCCCAATCCCAAATGCCTGGTTATTAAATATTTTTATATATATTCAATTCACAGATTCATGTCGTGGACGAGGAGCGTCCGTATCAGGAGTGGGGCAAGGCTGTTGACTTCAAAACGGGCATCGTTGCCGCAAAGCGCGCTTTGAACATACTCCACGGCCAGCTGGCGGAGGAGGGTTTCACCCAAGTGTATGTGGATCAAATGGATCCCAATGTGGTGGCAGTGACTCGCCATTCGCCGACTATTCATCAGACGGTCATCCTGGTGGCACACACCGCCTTCAGCTATCCACATCCCAATGCGGGGGCGACTAATGTGCGTCCGTTGCGTTTCGAGGGCGTTCTGGACGAGATCATATTGGAGGCCAATTTGACGATGAAGAGCGACAAACCGTACGATTGTCCGGCACCGTTTAAGCAGGATGAACATGTGCTGAATGGCTTCAAACAGTTCCAGCTGCAGCTGCAGGAACATGTGCCGCTCAGCAAATCGCAGGTGTTCGAGACGAAACTCTACCAGGATGGCAGCAATACGCAGCTCAACTTTGCCAATCTACGTCCGGGCACAGTGGTCGCTATACGCGTCTCCATGCATCCCATTGCCCGTAAGAGTTTCGATCGCCTGCAGTTGGTGACAAACGCGCTCCGCTCGGAGGCCGGATCACAGTGTGCGGATCTTCAAGCGATTGTTGCCAAATTGGATTTGAACGCGTTGAGCCGTGCGCTCTTCAGCGGCGATCAGGAGGAGCGTGACATGGGCCTGGGTGGCTCCGCCTATGATATACCCAACTTTGGACCACTCGTCTATTGTGGCTTGCAGGGCTTCGTCTCGCTGCTGACGGAGATATCGCCACGCGATGATTTGGGTCATCCGCTGTGCAACAATTTGCGTGACGGCAACTGGATGATGGGTGAGTTGGCGTACAACATGGCTATGAATACTGGTTATTAATGTTCTCCCAACCAGATTACATTGCCGATCGTCTCAACAACTTTGATGACCTGAAGCCACTTTCGGTGTGGTTGAAGGCAACCTTTGAGCCACTGAAGAATGTGCCCCGCTATCTGATACCCTGTTATTTTGATGCCATTGTCAGCGGCGTGCATAATGTGCTGGTCAACCAGGTCAACCAATTGATGCCCAGGTGAGTAAACATATATCATCAATATGAACAGTTATTATAGCTAATCCTTTACCTTTTAGTTTCATACGGGATGGCCACCATTTTACCCAATCACTGGCGCTGGCAACGCTGCAGTTCCTCGCCGCCTGCCGCTCGGCCAATCTGCCCGGCTTCAGTTTGGCGCTCAGCCCACCAAAGCCACCCAAGCTGGCCGTCACCTTGTCTGCCGGCTTGCCGCACTTTTCCACAGGTAACCTCAGTGGACAACATTAAGAATTGTTTTTATTGATTCTTTTTTGATCTATTTTCTTGGCAGGATATATGCGCTGCTGGGGAAGAGACACGTTCATCGCTTTGCGTGGTTTGATGCTGCTCACTGGCCGATTTAATGAGGCACGTTATATTATTATTGGTTTCGGATCGGCGATGCGTCATGGCCTGATTCCAAATCTGTTGGACAATGGCACCAAGCCGCGCTTCAACTGCCGCGATGCTGTCTGGTGGTGGTTGCACAGCATCGCCCAATACGTGCAGGGTGCACCCAGGGGCAGCGATATACTCAAGGATAAAGTGTCGCGCATTTTCCCCTACGATGATTCGGAGCCGCATGCACCAGGCGAATTCGATCAGGTGCTGCAAGATGTGATGCAGGAGGCTCTGCAGGTCCATTTCCAGGGACTGCAATATCGCGAACGCAATGCTGGCCATGAAATCGATGCACACATGACGGATCAGGGTTTTAATAATCATATTGGTGTGCATCCGGAGACGGGTTTCGTTTTCGGCGGCAACAGCGCCAACTGTGGCACCTGGATGGACAAAATGGGCTCCTCCGAGAAGGCGGGCAATCGCGGACGTCCCAGCACGCCACGTGATGGTTCCGCCGTCGAGCTGATTGGCCTGCAATACGCCGTATTGCGTTTCTTGCAGGGTATCAGTGAGAAAAATATATTCCCATACAGTGGTGTGGAGCGCAAAGGTCCGTCCGGGGAGGTGACCAAATGGTGCTACAAAGATTGGGCCGATCGCATACAGAAAAACTTTGATGCACAATTCTTTGTGAAGGAAACGGATCGCACCAAGGTGGCCAACAAGAAGAGCATCTACAAGGATAGTGTGGGAGCCACACAGGACTGGACAGATTTCCAGTTGCGTTGCAATTTCCCCATTGCGCTGACAGTGGCGCCGGATCTATGCAATCCGCAGAATGCCTGGGCTGCACTGGAGCAGGCTAAGAAGTATCTGCTCGGCCCGCTGGGCATGAAGACATTGGATCCGGACGATTGGAATTACCGGGCCAACTATGACAACTCCAATGATTCGAGTGATTGCACTGTGGCCCATGGCGCCAACTATCACCAGGGACCCGAGTGGGTCTGGCCAATTGGCTTTTATTTGCGCGCCCGCCTCATCTTTGCCAAGAAGTGCGGCTATCTGGACGAGACCATTGAGGAGACGTGGCTCATACTGCGCGCCCATCTCCGTGAGATGCAGACATCCCACTGGCGCGGCCTGCCCGAGCTGACCAACGACAATGGCAGCTACTGCAACGATTCCTGCCGCACACAGGCCTGGAGCATTGCCACACTCCTCGAGGTGTTGAACGATCTGCATGCACTTGGCGCCGATGTGTAATCAATTCTTAATCAATCTTTTGGGCTGATCGGAGCCTCCTATTTATCGAAATTCAACATATATCTTAATCGAAAGACACACGCTTCATTCAAGGATTTGGAATTTAGTGATACATTTATTATGCATAGCCATGAAGTTATCTAGTTGTTCAGTTTGTTACACAATTGTTATGGTTCATCCGTACTCTCTATTAAAGTTATTTTATCCTATGACAAACGCCTTGTCTCTTTAATCCCCTACGAGAAGTAGCTGTTCCTGTTCACCCGCATGCAGGATGTCAGCGGCGGACAAATTGGTCCACTATTCTTGTCCCATTGCGTGATCACGCAACGTGACTCCATTTCATGGACATCTTCGGTCAACTCTGGGTCTAAACTGTGGCTCATGTGAGCCTCGTTCAGTTGTGAAATCACGCTGTCTGTGGCACTGGTCCACTCCTTCTCCGCCTCTAAACAACTTATTGCCACTTCGGATGGTTTTGGTACTTCAATATCGATGACATTGTTTTGGATGCCTCCGCTTTGACTCTGATCTGCATGTTTATCACTCGATTTTCGATCCAACTTTGCAATATATTCATTATTATTAACAATTACATCTTTTTTTATGGGTTTAACTTACGATTTTGTATCTGTTGCATAGATGAAGTGCTGCTGAACACGTCAATTCGTAGATGCCACGCAAAACAATCTCTTGGACAACATTCAATACAATTGACATGTTTCAAAATATAAAAACTGAACAATTTTGACGAAAAATTTTTAAAGTCTGCCTGCTACCTAGATGGGATCATGACAGTTTATAGTATATATACAAAATTTGCTTGCTAAGTATTTGGCTACTGCAGCTCAATTAAAAGTTGAACAAACTCTATTAATAATTTTATTGCTATTTTATTTGTTGTTAACTTAATGTTTATTGCTTAGAATATTTGCGTGTCTTTATAAATACTATTTTATCAATATAAATAAGTTATATATAGATATATATATATATATATAGTATATGTACATAAAGCTTTTTGGGCCCTGTGAACAATCTTACGCTCGAGATAGTTAGAAATACACTTCTATGAAATTATATATCATATTTTTGGGTTAACTCAGTTCAATTCAGTTCAGTTCAGATCGGAGCACTTGTTAGCTTTTATCAAGTGCAGAGGTGGGTGGTGTCGTTGTCGTCGTCGTCGTGTTATCGTAATCCTCATCCTCGATGGATTTTAATACACGTCCCGTTTTCTCAGCTTGCAGGGCAAGATCGACGAGCGCACTGTTTTTCAACTCATTCAGTTGTGGCTCCGGAAGACAGTTGTCTTCCTTGTCGTCTTCGGCGTCACGTTTGAGGCGCAACACGGTCGACTCAGACGTGACTTGCTGCTCTTTTACTTGCAACAATTCGCGTCTTATCGCCTCAATGTTATCGGCATTGCTGGATTTGTTATGTGCCAGTTCTTCGGTTAATGTTTTGTTTGTTTTTTTGTGTGTGGAATTGGCAAGTAGTGCCAATGGCAGTGGAAGTCTTTGGGCTAGTATTGCTGCCTCCGCATTGGATGCATTGTTGAGCAGCTCGCCCGTCTTGTAGGAGAGTGGCTCAAAGACGCCAGCATGCGCTTCCTGCTCCTCTCGTGCATGCGCATTTTCTGTCAGCATCTCCATCAGTGAGACGGTTTTCCGTTCTTTAACTTGTGGAATTTGGGGTTGCGGTTGTGGCTGCAACTGTTCAGACTTTTGTTGCTGTTCGTCAAGACGATTGGTTTCTTTGACCTGGTTCAGTGCATCGGATAGTTCATCGACAGATAAATGTTTTGGAATGACAGGATTTGGATTTCCTAATTGCTGGGTCAGCTTACCAACGCTACGCTCCAAGAGTTTCATAGTAGAGGGATTTAGTGACTTTTGTTTGGCCAATGCTTCGTTTAGTTTATCCACGGTGCGTTCCAACGTATCCATTTTCTCTTTGAGCTCTTTTTCCTGTTCGCGCAGCTCAACGGCACTTGGTTTATCCTTTTGCTCCTCAGCCGTAATTTCCTCTTCCTTTTTAATGGCAGCACCATCAATCGATTGCTGTGCTCCTCCTTCTAATGTAAGAGATGCTTCAGGTATCTTGGCAGGCAGCTCTACTGCTGCTGCTGCTGCCGCTACATTTTCTACTTTGGTCAGGTTTTTCTTTACAGCTGGCGTTTCCTTAACTTTTTTTACTTCTTCTGCAGCTTTAGCTTCCGTTTTTTTTGGCAAGCTCTCCATTTTGTCCAAGGGTGGATCGTTTTTCTGTTCCATGCCATGGGATTCATCAACGGGCAGCGGCGGCATTGGTGGATTGACCGCTGCATCACTTAAAATATTTGACTTTTCGACAAGATTATTGCTATCCGCGTTCTGTTCCTGTTTTCCAACTTCCAATTTCTCTAATGTTTTTTCAATTTCCACTTCGTTAGGGGTTTTCAATACGTGTTTTAGTAGCCCAGGCTTATTTTCATTTTGAAGTGCATCGAACAGTGTTTTATCATTGGGCAACAGAGGTGTGACAACTTGCACCCCCTTATCAAATTGAGGACCCGAACTCTTGGCATCTATCGCATTTAAATTGGCATACGTGCCAAGAATCATCAGGCAGAAGCCACTGACAAATACAAATTGTGCCAGCTTTCGTTCCATGGATTCCTTTTGGATGATCTGGCGAAAGCTCGATGCCGGAAACATGATGCATATCGCCACGCCAATGGTGGAGCCCACCAGACCAATAATCAGCTCAACTGATGGAATCACAAGCGCCACGCACAACGAGAAGAAAACGATGAAGAGTGTAATTAAACGGAAACGCTGCTCGGGTATATAACTGCTGCTCTCTACGTGTCCATGCTGAAAATACAGATCAATTATGATTTCAATTTAGAAATGGTAAACATAATCCAAACCTTTCTGTACAACAAGGAGTAGATGCTTGCTCGGCAGGGGAATATGACCAAAGGAAAGCTGAATGCCACCGAGAGCACAAAACCAATTTTAATGATATCACTGCCAAACGATTGCGACAGGTTAATTAAAATATTACCTAAAAATAAAAGAAAAGAATTAATAATGTTTACATGGGTTGTTGTTGATTGACGTAATACCGGAAAAGTTGTGGGTACAGAAGGCCACATAGCCAAAGAAACCAACAGCTATATAGACCAGTGTACATATCCAGGTCGCATTGCGCACAATGCCATTTAGTCTATCCAGACTCTGGTTGTTAATGCTCTCAAAAACCTCAAAAAGTTGCCTGCAAGTTAAGTGTTGCATATTAATTAATTAATAATAAATTATTGATACATTCTTAAAGGGAACACATACATTTGACAGGACAATGCCATGCTGAAGATGGGTAAGCATTGGAGTACTCCCGCTGGTTCCCAGTAGACAACCTTCGCTGTCCAATCGTTTGCCACAATATGCGACTCAGACTCGAGCACAATCTTGAGCATGAGGCACACATAGAATCCAATGGAGACGGTGCACACCGCCGACAAACTGTCCACATTTCTCAGCATACCCAGTGGCACAATGCAGCAGATTGTGACGGCACACATGACCAAGGTGCGCAGATGATGATTCTCCGTAGTGTCCAGATTAAACAGCTTGGCCACAATCTGTGGCCCCAAGTCGCCAACGACAACAAAATACGTTATGCACGTACCAATTAGATAGCCAATGATGCAAAGTTCTGCCAACAGTTTGCCGGAAGCTCCAAACGCGTGCAGGCCAAGCATTTCGAAGCTTTTGCGACGTGTCAGCAACGATGTTTTTATCAGATAATGACAACAGACCCGCGTTATCCAATTGCTGAGTATCAGCAGCAAAATTGATAAAATAATGCCGCACTTCTGAAAGCAAAAGGGCATGGCCAGAATTCCGACGCCAATTATGCTATTGGCCAGAGTCATAACGTGTCCCGAATGCGAGAACATCATGGCTGCAACCAAAAAAGACTCGCTTTCACCTGTGGCTGGCTTGGAATATATATTTATTTTTTTGCGATGCGCCAAACCAAATTGCTAAATGCGTAAGCAAAAGCAAATAGAGAAGTAAAAGAGAAATAAACAAAGAGATCGCATGATGTTTATTCAATTGCACACTTACTTGTTTTTGTCACAAAATAATCATATGTAAGGACGCCACTTACGCGAGCAAAAAGAAAACACAAAAAGAAACAAACAATAAATAAAATAGTTGAAGGAACCTAGCTCTTGTCGCTTGTGGCTCACATTTGGCGGCGAATACTAGTTAAAAGTGCGTAGAATACTATTTGAGGGGTAGCAATTGTGTTTTTACGTCGTTCACATTTGCGCAATTTCGGTGTCTTTTAAAACATCTTTTTGGTAACGTCAGCATTGTTTGGGTTTCTGCGCGACCGCCGGTGAACAGCTGTTTTTACTGGTGATGTGCGCGTGACCGGCGGCAAATAGCAAAACTCAGATTACGCGAATACCATGTTGATTAAATTAGCAATTAATTTTCTGTTGGCTTTACAAATTTAGTATTTATATAACACAAAATTATGAATGATAAAAGACCGATCAATGATTTGCAGAAGCTGTGGCAAGATGCGAAAACAGCTGTTCTTTTTTAACATCGAACAGCTCTTGGAACTTTGCATGGCCACACTTTGAGTTTCTTGAAACTAAAGGTAAGGTAAATTAGTAATTGTGTATCCCTTGTTAAAGAGCATGGAAGTAGTGGCAAATCAACGGTTAAGACCAAAAAATTTACAAAATACTTTTGAATTGTCGCTAAAATGCTCAAAACTATATATATTAAATAAGAGCATACGTTGTTTTTATCAGGGTGACCAAATATTTTACCAAAAGTCGTACGAGCTGGCAACGCCAATTTTTGAGTCTGGTGGCAACGCTTCGTTTTGTGTTTCTTTCCGTTCCCCAGACTGCAAACGTCAAGATGGCCGATGTAAATTTTGTGTAAAAATCTAAGAAAATATTGAACATCTTTGTGCAAAACGGCTACAGTATATCATATTTAGCCTACACAATGAACTGCACATGCATGCCAATGTTATTTTAGAGTTTTATGTGCAATATCACATAAATGGAAGTGGCGATAAAATTAGCTAATTTGCATTTTGTTTTGTGTTTTCTTTTTTTTGTATTTTGGCTGACACAAACAGCAAGTTGATGAAACTCTTAAGAAGAAGCGTACCTTCAAGAAGTTCACCTACCGTGGTGTGGACTTGGACCAGCTGTTGGATATGCCCAAGTGAGTAAATTCTACTTCGGCGTCTTCCCCAAAATATAACTAACCTCATTTTCTTTGCCGCCTTCAGCAACCAGTTGGTGGAGCTGATGCACAGCCGCGCCCGCAGGCGTTTCTCGCGCGGACTGAAGCGCAAGCCGATGGCACTGATCAAGAAACTGCGCAAGGCCAAGAAGGAGGCACCACCAAATGAGAAGCCCGAAATTGTGAAGACCCATCTGAGGAACATGATCATTGTGCCCGAGATGACCGGCTCCATCATTGGTGTCTACAATGGCAAGGACTTTGGCCAGGTGAGCCCCAAAAAAGTTACTTTATAAATATTTGAGTGTATTTACTAACGTGTGATCTCTTTTCACCCCTTTCCAGGTTGAGGTCAAGCCTGAGATGATCGGTCACTATTTGGGTGAATTTGCGTTGACCTACAAGCCCGTCAAGCACGGTCGTCCCGGTATCGGTGCCACCCACAGCTCACGTTTTATTCCCCTCAAGTAGACGCAATCAGGCTCGATGTCTGCTGCTTGTTTTTGGATTTTTACGCGCGTAATAAAGGAAACGTAATTTTTTAAGAACGTAAAGCTGGCTTTTTCAATGAAGTAAAACCACCAGGAAAAATAATATAAACAAATTTTACGTTTAATATTTATTGGAACTTGCAAATTGTATATTATGTAGTTTATTGTGGATGTGGATGTGGATAGAAGCTATCTTCGCTTTCGCACACTGTTGCTATTGGTGACCAGCGTCCGATCGTAGGCCGTATCCTTCATATTTGTTTGATGGGATGAATCTCGAGTGCCATTGTAAACCATCTGTCTGGGTGTTGTGGTGCTGCCATATTGTGGTGGCAGTAGATGGCCCATCGGCGTCTCGTTCACATCCGTCGATCCGTAAGCGCTGTCTTTGACTTGAGAATCATTGTGGGAGCGATTAAAATAATTCACAGCTGGCACCACCACCGATGTTGTCGGTGCCGGGACAAGATTGTTAGACAGCATTGGGAGTTGAGCAAGCGATTGAAAGGCATTAGTTAAGCCCATGAAAGTCACAGATTTGTTGTTTGTATTAGTTCGGTTACCAATTTGATTATTATTATTATTATTACCACTTGTAAAGAAGGCGCTGCCATTTGGCGCATAGCTGGTCTGCAATGATTGCAGGCCCTGATTCGGATTAAGATTAAGATTGTTGTTGGTGTTAAAAGCGGCTGTATAGGAGGAGTGGGTGTTGTCAATTGTCGGCATGCTGTTGTACATGGCCAACTGTAGTGAATCGGATTTGGAGCGCTGCAGGATGCTCTTGGTGGGACCGCGTGTGCCGACGCCAATCGAGTTCTTGACAGGTGCGATGGAGTTGGTGGAAGAGTGGACGACGTGCATCGGTGGCGGCGGCACATCGAGTGCGGTTAGTAGGCTGCTGCTGCTCTGTGACTGGTTTAGAAAGCCACCGACTTGCAGAAGTGACATCTGATCCTTACCTAAGCGGTTCAGCTCCATTTCCATTGAATTATATATGGTCAAATTGCTGGCCAACATATCCTGGCGGGAGCCCAAGGTCAGCATACTATCGGCATTGTTCAGCGTCGATGTGGATGCGATAGTCGTTGATCGCGCCGAATGCATGGCCATGCCCATTTCGCTGGGCCCCTGCTGCAGTGCACCCGTTCGGGGATCAAAGTGCTTCTGTGTCGCATCTTTCAATGTGCTCTTTATCTCTTTGGGCTTATCCGGCTGTGGCTTCAGTGGCTGTCGAATGGAGGAGATGTGTCCGGGCACCGGTTCGCGTGATATCGATGAAGACGGCGATGCCGAGTTGGTTTCTTCATTCTCCTCCTAAAAAAATCAAAATAATAAAATATATCTATAGTTGAAAATATATGTTGCTTACTTCATCCTCCTCCGTAATTATGGACGACTCTATCCAGTCTTTTATGCGATTCTTTTTCTGCTGGCGATCGACATTGGTTTCGATGCCACAATCCGCCAATGTGTACAGCAGGCGATTCTTCTCGTCGGGGCTGCTGTGAAAGGAATACATTGAGGGACACAGTTCGTCTGTCTCATATTCGGCCATTTCCTTCTCCGCCGTTTTGGCCAGCCAGCGATCATCCATAAACCTGGTTAAATCACCCAAACTCTTTGGCCTGCTCCCGCTGCGTGGCTCCAGAAATCGCTTAAACATGCGCTGACCACGCGATGTGAGCAGCTATATAAAAAATATATAATTATATGTATAAATATAATCTTTAGTTTATTGACAACTCAGGGTTTACCTTAAATAGTTTTGGTGTTCGTCGTAGGGGCATCATCATTATGCTGCTTTGCCAGACCACATAGCGCACATAGCGTGGATCCTCCGAGGATGCCTTTTGCCAGGGCAGACAGCCAGTCAGGCAGACGAATATAACAATGCCAAACTGCCAGACATCGTGACTGGGATCGGCTCTTTAAATATATATATATAATGGAATTTATAAATGTTTGTTTGATTTTTTTTTATGTATCTTACTTGTAGGTGCCTTCTGGCTTCACTTCTAATACTTCGGGCGGACTGTAGGGCAGCCATTCATTGCGACGTTCCACTGTGGTACCACTTTGAAATGATTCGCCAAAATCACAAAGTTTGACGCGTTGAAAATCCGAACGATATATGAGCACATTATCTAGTTTAATATCCCGATGCACAATGTCTCTGTAATAAAAATCGTGTTAATGGCGCATAAGTTATAAAAAATAATATTAAATTTAATTGTACAAATACAAGCGGAGAAATTGTAAGCTAGGAAACCAGAGGCAGAGACAGAATAAGAGTGTAATTAAATTTATTTATTTTTTATCTAATAATATAATTTGCATATTCGCATAATTTAAAGTAAGACCTTTAGAGTTTGGCGAATATTTCTGTGATCTAAATATTTGCATAGGGCATAACAAATTTAAAGATAGAATGATAAAAATAGCGAAACAGAAACGCTAGACGAAAAAAGAGGAAACGAGTCCGGGAATGGTAGTTCCACTAATCTCATACTCGAATGTAATGACTCTCGTTCTCTCCATTTTAATCAGTCTTGCTCTCTCTCTCTATTTCTAACCCTCTCTCTTTCTCTGTATATCCTATCAATGTGATATTCTATTCAAGAATAAACTCTTTCCTTAACTGAATCCTATTTAGGATCTGTTCTTGTTACTTACTTTGAATGCATATAATCTATGGCGGATGCCAGTTGCTTAGCTATACGCTTGCTGTACACTTCACCCACTCCAGTTTCAGTCACATTTGATGTAAGATCCCCTAGAATCAAAGTAATTACAAATATATATTTAATGGCTAGTTAAGTAAATGTTGTGCACTTACCCAGTGGTGCGTATTCCTGTGTGAATACATAGAAACCCGCCGTCTCAAAGGCCACATCATATGTGGTCACAATATGCCGATGCACACCCAAGTGGAGTCCATAATGAAATTCGCGATAGAAATCGCGCAGTGTCACGTATGGTTTAGGAACCGCCTTCAGTACCATTTCTGTTTGAGATCCCCGATGCTCAACCAGCAATATCTTGCCAAACCATCCTTCACCGACGATTTGAATGATATCAAACTCATCCACAAGCTGAATCTGTTTTGATAAACGATGTTTGTTATTTTGGATTTGTTTTATAAACACCTGCCCCGTCTACATGTGTACAAAAACATCAAATATGGATAAACTTACGACGAGACGACGTTACTCTATTTTTGACATAATGCCCAGCCTCTGATTTCTATCCAATAAAATGAGTATATTTTTTTTCTTTACGTTTGCGTTAACTATTAGCTCAGCGAAGAGAATTTTGGACTTGTGCCAAATGAAAATAATTTAAAATGATTGTCTGACCGAAGTTCAAATACCCTAAATATTAATGGTATTAAGTGAGATTAATAATTTGTTTACATATATTATGAAGCGGAAGGCTGTCCTACATCAAAAATAATCATGACTATAAATATGAGAGAAATTATTTTTGTTTCTATAATTTAAATATATTTTTGATTAACCTAACAAGATTTCTTTGTATTAAAGATTCTTTGTATTGACACAAAAACATTCATTTCATATTTTAATAATATAATAGACATAAATATGTGGAATACCAAAGAAATAATTATTAATTTAATATTATTTATTTGGGCCTATTTCGTATAGAATGCTTTGGTACTCAGACAGAGGGTATTCGAAAAGGGCCTGAATGATCCCATAAAAATAGGATGAAGCAGCAAAAATGTTTTATTTTTTGCCGGATAAAATCATGTTGATGAATCTTTCCGCCTGCTAACAGTTTCATCTCTTTTAGATAGGAAACAACCACAATGATCTGTTTCTAAAAACCGCAAAATACATAGGAAAGATCATTCTGGCAAATACGTGCAATATATGAACAAATATGCATAATAAAAACAAATATCTATACAAATAATAATCAAATGTGAAATTCGTAATTGTCTCTAATTTTATGATTTCAAGCTTTAAACAAAAAAAATGTTTGTGGGGGGTCGAATATTTATATATATTTAACTTCATGCAATTTTTAAGTAATTTTCCTATTTCAGTTACCTTTTCCAATTCGAATTCACGAATTTTATGTATATGCCCTCGTGGTTTTTTCGACATTTTCTCAAAAAGTTTGATTATCCGTTGAGTTGCGATTTACATGTGTTGAATATTTTTGCTATTGTTATTGAGAATGTTCTTGGAGTGTCTGTGATTCAGTTAGGTTAATTCACATCAGTTCTTGTTTAAATCATGGCACAGCAAATAAAAAAAAACATGTGCACGACTTATGCACTAAATAAATAGAATTCTGTATTAATCGTAAATTGTTGAAATGTGTATTTTGGTTTTCCGTATAAGCGGCAACATCAGCAGCGTTGTAAATATTTATAGCGGGCTGCACAAAGGCAATCTGCACATAAATACATATTTATGGTGGTGTGTATGTATGTGAGTGTGTGTGTGTGTGTGTGTGTGTATATGTATGTATCTTTGTCGGCCTATTTTACATGTGTTTTTTTTGTATCTTTATTCACGCGCTTGTATCTGCATCTGTTTTTACAAAAAAATGCAAAATATACGTAAATATCTTGGCAGCTTTGGTCTCACAAATCTCATTTCACCCGCTGCGTTTTCATTGTTATTGTTAACTTCCTGGAAAATGGTCGCCAAATACGCCAATTAATTTAATTTATAAACTGCAACACAAAACAACACATTGTTCGCCGTATCCGAAAATACCGATTTCATTAAGTGCCAATCGGCTTAAGTTCAATGTTATTTCGCATTTGGGTGTAGTATATATTTAGTTTAGCTCCTGTTCGCTATACTTCTTGTTCTTGTTGTCAAACAAATATTTAATTGAGCCGTCTTGCTGTCTGCACACATACACACACACACACATAAAATGTTGTACAATTTGTAAAGCTTGCAAATATTTTTATTGAGTTTGTTTAGTTCAGATTGTGTTTTTGCCTAGGTTTATTTATTTTTGTTAGGTTTTCGTACAAATTCTCAATTCTCAATTCGTTTTCTATTCTTTTGCCTACACATTTGCATATTATCAACAGCGAAATTAAAAATAATGCTCGTTGCCTCTTATATAAAAACATAAACCGACTCGAGAATATATACAATTTTATACCAGATACAACTGTGCATTTGATTATTTCACTAACAGTTATTTATAACGGATTAACTATAGCTATATAGCTGATGTTATTGGATCGGCGAACACATTGATATTCTGTCACTTTCCGAATTTTCATTAATTTTCTTCTTTTTTTTTTTGAGATGCGTTGCACTGGTCACAATGCGTTTCTAATTCCTCTTAGCGCTGTTGCACTGTTGCCCCGTGGCCGTATTCGATGAAAACCCGCTGGCAACTGCTCTCGACTCTCGCGATTTTTGTCGCCTGCCAGGAAAATTGTACTGAAGATGTTTAAAAAAAGACATTTTGTTTACGCTGTTTTCGCTTGAATCTTGAATGTGTGCATTTTCGAAATATATATTTGAAAGTTTTCGAAACATATTCAAGAGCTTTTTGAGAGAGGCAGAGAAAGATTGAGAGAGAGTGTGGCATAAATAGTTCTCTTTCGTTGATATATATATATGAAATGATATTGCAAAACTTTCGATATAATCCAATATATCTGAAAGTGTTACACATAGAACAAAATATTTGTGTTTGCTTTCATTTGTAAAGTCAACATTCATTCAACATTTTAATTGCATGAGATGAGAACATTCTTAATTGCGACTGCAGTTTGTATTGTTTATTTAGAGTGTTTATTTATTTATTTTAATTCATTGAATTTAGTTTAACATGGCCATAAAATGCAAAAGTGCTGCTTAACAGAGCACTGTCAAGGGCATTGTACAGAGCACTGTAAAGCTCAGCTGCTGACAGGCACAAGCTTATCACTTAACATAATGTAGAAAAAGCTTACTGTGACACACATACGTATGCACAAGTATATAATGCACACATATACACACACTTACATACATATATACACACGTACATATATAGAGACATGCGTATATACGCACAAAGGCAACTCTAATTGGTCACTTCCGTTTGGACGACGTTTCCTTGGCGCATGCGACGTTCAACTTCAGCAGTTGCTGCGTTTGACACACACTCACACAGAGGGTTTTGTGTGTGTGAGTGTGTGTGTGTGTGTGTGTGTCTGTTGGGAGGGTGCAGGTGCAGTCAACCACTTGTCGCTGGCTATAAAAGTGACTGGCATAGCGAAATTGCCTGCATACGTTTGAATGTTACCGTTAGCGCAACAACTCAATTTTTTGGTGTTGCCCAAAATTCTTTAGTTAATATTGAGAGATTAGGCCAACTGTTCCAGGGGAAGTTAAATTATGTGTGGCTTGTGCAAGTGCCAATTAAAGTGAGACAAGTTTTGGGTGTGCGAGCGAGACAGATAGAGAGCTGTTAATTCAAATTTTTGCATAATTTATTTGTGAATTTGAGAAATTATTAAAATGGATTGGCAAAAATTTGTGATTTAGGTTATTGGATTATAACAGGTATGTATGCACAAAAAATCAAATTGGTGATAAAAAAAAAATACTTTTACTTGGCTTTATAAAGTGGCAATTGCAAAAAATTATATTAAACTTAGCACAAGTTTGTTGTATTAAGAAAAAGACACATCTTAATATATATTAAATTATTCTCAACGTATTTTATACAAATAATATAATAGTTTTTAATTATTATACTACATGTGTGAATTTTTCTCAAAATTAGTGACAATTCTTATTGTATGGAATTTTTCACATTTTTTCACACTATAAATTAATAAGCCCCACCCAAGCTCTAAAAATAAGAATATTACAGCTTGTGTGATGCAATTTGTTTGCAGTTAAATATTTAGTTGAATTTGCATATACAGAAATTGCATTATTTCATTAAATTTATATAAACTTAACATTTAGTCAGCGAAAGAAATAGTTAAATTATAAATAAAAGTCATCAAATGAATAGTAAAATACAACAAGTATTACATTTTCGAACAGAGATTAAGATAAGTTTCTAAATGTGTATAAAATATTAAAATTGCTTATAAACTTTTTATATGTTCAGAAAATATAGATTTGATGTTCAAGAGCAGCTGCTTTGAATATATAATGATTATTTGATGTAGTTAATAAGTGCATAAATAATGATATAATATAGAAATTAAACGAGTTTTTTAATACGAGACAAAGTCTTGAGATGTAGATGTAAATAAAGTAGCACAAATTAGTTGGCACTGAGATCTACACTGAGATTCACGCAATTTAATTATTTAATTGAATCTTGAGCATTGCTTGAGAACTGCGCTCTTAATTGAGCACTTCTCTCGGGTTAAATTAAGCTAATGCGCGAACATTTTAAAGTGGAGCAATTAATTATGTTAACCACATATGACAGAAGCAACGAAACAATATAAAAATATATACATATTGTGTGTGTGTGTGTGTGTGTGTGTGTGTATTTATTTGCTGTGTAACAATAAATGAAAGGAAATTCAGATTTTGTCGATGGGTCAAACCACAACGTACGGTTTTTGTGCTGTAATTGTCAAGTGTTTGTCACCACACGTCGTATGCGTAATACACGGACAAACACTCGAAGGGCTAAAGAGCATGTCGTGGCCAAACAGAATTCAAGTGTTATGGACATTTCAGCAACACACACCAAAACACACACCAACACACACAGACACACGTTAATCTCAATTGGGCATCAAGTGTCGGCTTAAGTCCTCAAGCAGCGCATCAAAATTGTCGCATGCCACATGCCACAAACATTCAGCATGTTTGAACTGAAGGGGGTTAATGCATGTAGCATTGCAATTAATAAGTAAAATCATCTATATAATATATACCTCTATATATATATATATTTTGTATAATTTCTGTAGACTTGATTGGCGTGTTGGCAACGAAAACGACGACGTTTTGGCCAAGGACACGGGCATCGTCGCAACGGCGATGTCACCGACAGGACAAATAGCAAAGACGTCCACGCCACACGACACCAACGATAATAGCAGCATTAACGATCAGCGCGAAACATGGAGCGGCAAGGTGGATTTTTTATTATCGGTTATTGGATTCGCCGTCGATTTAGCAAACGTCTGGAGATTTCCCTATTTGTGCTACAAAAATGGCGGTGGTAAGTAACTAAATAGAAATAGCTAAAAAAAAAAAAAATGTATATATCTTTTCTTTATCTGTTTTGTTGAGTGTCGCGTGCCAATTAGAGACACAATGCCACAAGAATTCTGGTGGCATTTATAAAGATTTACACATCATTGAGCCGCCCAAGAAACTCACTCAAGTTGCCGCATAACAAGTGACTTGGCCTTGTTAACACTTTGACAAGTGCTGGCTAAAATGCGTGCGAAGTGCTGCTATTAACTGGGCAGTGAGTGAGGTGGTGGGGGGGGCTCTAAGTGCGTACTTCCTATACGAAATTACCCGCAGTCCAGACGTGCGACTTCACACACACACACACACACTAATACACTCATATATACAGAAGTTGATACATATGGTTAGGACTTGTGTGATCTTTGTTGGCAACGCCATCATTCAAAACAATTTCAAAGTTAAGTGCTTTTGTATGACAACTAAATCTGGCAGTCATAATCGCATTTGGCCTCCTTTACCTACTTGGCCACAATCTGACAGCGAGTGAGTAAGCATCGCAAAGAGTGTAAGGGGGGGAAAAACGCTTTCTAGGCTTTTATTGTTACTGGGCTATGCACAACCCATCAGAGTCAAGACATATTTCTCTATATGTATGTATGTATGTATGTATGTATGTATGTATATCCTTCTGCCCATTGTGTTGAAATTCATGTGCGGCACACGTTTTTTGACGGCGGCACTTAGGCGTTTATATGAATTTTCATTCGTAAATCAAAATGTGTGTGTGCCTGTGTGTGTGTGCATGTGTGTGTGGTGTGTGTGCTGGTTGCCTTTTCCTTTATAGTTTTATTACTATTTTGTCGTTGTTCTGGCCTTTGCCACAACTTATTTTTTTCTCTCTTTCACTGTGGTCTTAAAAAATAAATTGTTATTTCATACGCTTCATTGCACTCAATCAGTGACAGCTTAGTTTTCATTTTATATCATTTTGTGCGGCTGACTGCTGGCGTTGCCAGGCTTAACTTTACCGTTAGTCAGTTGCCACAGGTTGCGATTATTAGCTTTTAATGCCCCACCAGCTTAGTGGGCATTTAATTTCGCTCTCTGCCCCCCCCCTTTTTTTCTTCTTTCTTCTTATTCCCAACTACTGAATAAATAAAATTCCTCGACTTTAGTTGACACAAATTATACACAATTTTAGCTGAGTGCATAAATTGTAATTGTTGGTTTTTTTTTTGCTTATTGTCTTAAATTAAATATGCCTTTCTCTATTTATATATTCTTTTCATATTTATATTTAATATAATACCAAATGTTTGCTGATGATATTTTTAAAATATTGCTTAAAATTTGCAATGTTTTATGTCACAATTTATTTTAATTTTTTATAGTAATTGTTTCATAAATCAAAAGCCAAAAATCTTTCGATTAGTCTCCTAAAAAGTCTCCTGACATTTAAATAACACATTTATTTTTTGCAAAACGTAATCTTTTCACTTGGCAATTATCTTTGGTGTCTTATTAAGTAATAAAAAAGATTTTAAGGCTAGGTCTTAGATATGCCAGCTTTTTAATTGGCTTGATAAATATATGTACTTTGATATAATAATTTGCCATAGCACTTTGTGCCATAAATAGACAGTGACAAACCGGAAATGAGTTGGGGCAAAGCAACGGAAATTACAGCTTCAACGCCAGATTTTGCATTTGATTTTAAGATCCTTATCTCGTCTGGGATATTATTATTGGTCGTTTTTTTGTTTTACATTTAACAGCATCACTGACAGCACAGTGTTCAAAAAGCCTTTTTAATATGTATTTTTTTTTTTTTGTTTTACCAATTTATGTATGTGTGTGTGTGTGTGTGTACTAGTATGCATAATGGCCATTGTCACTGTAGTCGTCGTCGTCGTCGTCGTTGTAGTTGTCAACGACTTTGTCGCCCACTTTGCCTGCTAATAGACATAATCAAATCATAAAACGCCCCGCTGTCACTCAACAAAGTATCGATGGCACTTTAGCAATTGCAGGGAGAGCAGGGGAGTCGAGAACAAAGGAGCAGGAAGCCAACCGACGTCGACGTCGACTGCATTAGACAGCCGAGCCTGAACCGGAGCAGAGCGGTCGGTCCATGGTTGCTCTCTATGTCCTGGTGTCCTATCTATGTCTCTATGTCCTTATGTATGCTTGTCCCATTGCCATCCCCGGGATGCGATGCTGTTAATGTTTTTAAAATGTCCTTAGAGTGGCACTTGTGAAACAATTTGATTTTGTGTGTATCTGTGTGGGTGTGTGTGTCTATGTGCAAGCCATAGAGCGACAAAAACAGACACTGACACGGGTCAATCACACACACACACACTCACACACAACCAATCGCTTAGTAGCACCCAGCACACATTGTTTTTTCATAATATTTATAGCGCTTCGGGTGATTTTAAATATTGTAAAGTTTGATTGCTCTTTAATCATAATGAAAATGGCCACTCATTATTTAGTAGTAGCTGGCAAATAGCTTTTAGGATCCAAGGATCAGCAATTAAAATATAACTGCGGAATTATTATAATTAAAACTGCATTTTCAAAAGAAATATATTTCTTATAATGGTTTGCCAGAACAGTTTTGTGGCATAGGAAAACACACAAAACGACTGCAACTCAGAAACGAAGAGAGACAAAGGAGACTACGGAGCTGGGAAGAAACACCAGGACTCCGACAGGCCAATTGTCATGGGTAGGAATAGGCTAAGGATACTTGTCGGTCTACTGACTACCTGTCCAAAATGGGTATCTATAGTAACAATCAGTCGAGGAGGAGTCCTCAACTTACATCCTAACAGAATGTATCGCCCTAGCCAGGAAAAGATGCAGCATCCTAGGGATGCATGTTATGAGCGTCAATGACATAGAAGCCCTCGACCCATCAAAGATCCTGACATTCGTTCAGGTACTGGGGTTGATTGAGGAGCTATAAGCTCAGAAGGGGGCACAATAGATCTAATAGGTCGCAGTGCACAAGACCCCAATTTAATAATAATAATTCCTATCAAGATTGTAAACATTATTTTTGATAGAAAACATATATAAAAATCAGAGATTGGTCGAAACTTTTTCATAGCTTTGTCAACATTTAATCTTTACCTATTTATTTTTCCAGGCGCTTTCCTTGTGCCCTACTGCATTATGTTGGTTGTGGGCGGCATTCCTCTGTTCTATATGGAATTGGCCCTGGGTCAGCATAATCGCAAGGGCGCAATTACCTGCTGGGGACGTTTGGTGCCGCTTTTTAAGGGTAAGTTGAGGAAATCTGGTTGTGAATTTAGTATGTTATGCAAGGAGTTCAATTTTAGGCATAGGATATGCAGTGGTGCTCATCGCTTTCTATGTGGACTTTTACTACAATGTGATTATTGCATGGTCACTGCGTTTCTTCTTCGCCTCCTTCACCAATGTGCTGCCCTGGACGTCGTGCAACAATCCCTGGAATACGCCCAACTGCAAGCCGGTAAATGCTAGTTGAGGCCACTTTTAATATTTTAATATTAATAATTGTTAACACTCACAGTTTGAGGGTCAGAATACGCGTCCTGTTGTTGGCAATCTCAGCGATTTCTATGTGTTCAACAATCAGAGTCTCTTTTTTGCCAACGAATCCAATACGAATCTTACCTTTGCCAGCATCACACCAGTTGCTCCCGTGGAGAGATTCCAGTCGGCGGCATCCGAATATTTTAAGTAAGTGGAAAAATATTATGAGAAAAAGATAATGGTAGATTTTCTAACTAAAATCATTAATTAAAAAATAAAAAAAAACATAATAATATCAATTAAATTTTATACTGAAAATTCAAAAATTATTTTATCTTTAAGAGCAAAAATTTATTTGTATTTGAATTTTGAAAAGTATTTGTTTTAAGTGTGTGTATAGAAATAAAATTTGTTTAATCTTTTTACATATTTATATATTTTATTATCTCCTTTTAGTCGCTATATCCTAGAGCTCAATCATAGCGAGGGCATTCACGATCTGGGCCATATACGCTGGGATATGGCGCTGTGCCTGCTGATGGTTTATCTGATTTGCTACTTCTCGCTGTGGAAGGGGATCAGCACATCGGGTAAAGTGGTCTGGTTTACGGCACTCTTTCCCTATGCCGTGCTGCTCATTCTGCTGATACGCGGCATCACCTTGCCAGGCTCTGCGATGGGTATTCAATATTACTT
Organism: Drosophila multiciliata; assembly: GCA_037043605.1. Lineage (NCBI taxonomy): Eukaryota > Metazoa > Arthropoda > Insecta > Diptera > Drosophilidae > Drosophila > Drosophila multiciliata. Next base: position 9,869,896 of record JBAMBF010000589.1, read on the forward strand.
GAGTCCCAACTTTGATGCCATCTATAAGGCAGAAGTCTGGGTGGATGCTGCCACACAGGTGTTCTTCTCATTGGGTCCCGGATTTGGTGTTTTGCTTGCCTATGCCTCATATAACAAATATCACAACAATGTCTACAAGTAAGTTAAATTTAAATATATATTAAGTTATTAAAATAAAATTCCTAATGGAGAAGGAAATTATTTTTAAGAATATATTTTTTCTCACTTAATTTAAATTTTTTAATTGTTTTACTATGCATTTTACAGAGATGCTCTGCTGACAAGTTTTATAAACTCCGCAACGAGTTTTGTGGCAGGCTTTGTGATATTCTCTGTGCTGGGCTACATGGCACACACTTCCGGCGTCAGGATCGAAGATGTGGCCACCGAGGGACCGGGTCTGGTGTTTGTTGTCTATCCAGCGGCCATTGCCACCATGCCGGGCAGCATCTTCTGGGCGCTAATCTTCTTCATGATGCTGCTAACTCTCGGCTTGGACAGCTCGGTAAGCTTTTTTTTTTTTGGCTAAATTAAAAATATTATAATTTATTATTATTTTAATATTCTACCAGTTTGGTGGCTCGGAGGCGATAATCACGGCTTTAAGCGATGAGTTTCCCAAGATCAAAAAGAACCGGGAACTCTTTGTGGCCGGTCTCTTCTCGCTGTACTTTGTCGTTGGCCTGGCCAGCTGCACCCAAGGTGGCTTCTATTTCTTCCATCTGCTGGATCGCTATGCTGCCGGCTACTCCATACTGGTGGCGGTGTTCTTTGAGGCGATCGCTGTATCCTGGATATATGGCACCAAGCGTTTTAGCGATGATATTCGGGATATGATTGGCTTTCCACCGGGTCGCTATTGGGTGGTCTGCTGGCGCTTTGTGGCGCCTCTATTTCTGCTCTTCATCACGGTTTACGGACTGCTTGGCTATGAGCCGTTAACGTATGGCGATTACGTGTATCCCAATTGGGCAAACGCATTGGGCTGGTGCATAGCTGGCTCCTCGATCATTATGATACCAGGTGTGGCGACATACAAGCTAATTGTTACACCCGGCAGCTTTAGGCAGCGCATACGCACACTGACGACTCCGTGGCGGGATCAGCAGTTGGCTGTCAACGGAGTCGCCACCGAGGTGACGGTGACCCTTGTCCGCCTGGCTGACGCCGAGGCAACCGATGCCACCGATGTCTGAGTACGACCGATGCCGCGTTTTCAAATTTATTACGTATAGTATTGAGAAAAAAAAATAACTTCAACCAAAACTTTAAATTGAATTTGTGCTTTTTGTAGTTTGGCCTGCAAATAGAATTGATTTGTGTTAAAAATAAAACTTTTAGCTTAGCTCTAAGGCTTCAAAGGCCTTTGGGAAACTAATGCAAATTTCGCATACAACGTACTTACTTAGGTTTCGACACTAAAGAAAAAATCATGTTGTAGCTCAAAACCATAAGTTTACCGTTAAGTGACTAGCCAGTAGTTTCATAATGCGTTGCATTTACAGTAAATACATATATAAATAATAATAATAATAATTGCAGAACCTGCTTACATAAATACATATACATATACTTACATACATATTTATAATAATACACATACACACACAAGTATGTTTGTATATTTACCAAACGCTGTGTAGATAATACAGAAATATTTAAGTCAAATATTTGTAATTGTTAAGTTGTAAATGTTGGTATCTAAATTGGCCAACTTTCAACAAAAAACCAAAACCGTAATTTGTGTGCATATGCAACAGGGAATTTAAGGTACGAATAACGCTCAATACCGTTAAATGGATATGGGAGCTTGTATATGTACATACATACATAAATACATAGCTTTATTATATAGTGCGTATATCTAGAATATCTGTCTAGCAGAAGCTTTAACCGTAATGTATTATGTATATAAGGTTATGCAAATAATAGCCAGTGTTACCATTATATTAAACCCTTGCCAAAATCCAGGTAATCAAAATCTTTTTCATACAGCCATAAAAAGATTTTGACACGCCTATAAAATAATTTTTAATAATTTTAAATTTATATGTTTGATTCAATCTGTGAATCATTTGCAATTTGTATACTTTTTGCCAACTAAATCTTAAGTGTTACCGTTACCAAATATGAACTAAAGCAAAGTTGTCAGCCATCAACTTTGCTTCAATGTTATTATTATTATTATTATTATTATTATTACTGAATTAAACAACTTGTTGTTTAAGTTGTAAGTTTCAATGCATTTTTACGCAGCCATGTAAAAATGCAATGTGATGAACAAATATCTAAAAAATATCTAAAGGAAACAAAACAAAAAATAACTATTTTATTCAGTTGATTTATATTTGATTAAACGATTGTATTTTAAGTTGGTATTACAAAAGAAAATGTGTTTTTAATTGGGTAGAAAGCTGGGGTTTGAATACTTTCATTAAACAACTTGATTTGAATGGATCAATTTATTTGAAGAGAGGATCTTATAAGGAAAATGAAAAGGTAAGTTTGCTAAACTATTTTTTTTTTATCAATGATTATGCTAAAACTACCTCAAATTTAGTTCTTTCGTCTAATAATTATTTATTTATAAGGCTAATCTTAGCTCGAGTTTGATTCTTTAGTAGTTTTTTGTTCTACTCCACTTTAAACCAATAATAAAAACAATTTGATCAGTTTGCATATTTAAGAGCATTATTTTTATTGTTATTATTTTATATTTGTTTTTGCCTAACTTTATTTCAAACGAATACATATATAAATATATTTATATATATATATAATATATTTGGAATATAAAAACTGCAAATCAATTATAATTGCTAAGTGTATAAAGTAATTTGAATGGGTGGCAATGAGTTTTTTTTTATAACAGAAATATAAGTGCTAAATGTAGTTAAATGTGTACATATTTAAAGCTTATCGTATGTTGATGTATGTGTATGTAAATGTATCTGATTCTGATGTATTTCATTGTTGCGTTACATTTAAAATTAACAATACATTTCTGAGTTATACATGATATAGCTGTAAACTTATCATTAGCGTATCCAGCAATGCACTTTTGATTATTCAGTTAGACAGCAATAATATGTGCGCTATATATATATATATATGATCCTATGGATTTATGTATATGGTATACACAGATTTATTTATTTGTTTTGGTATTCGTATGGGTTGTGTTTTTTACACTCTTGCAGAGGATTTTTTTTTTATTTTATCGAACTTCTGCAAATGCATTTAATCATCGGCAATCCGAAGATGGAATATTTTACTTCATTGCATATGCTTTTAAAAAATAGTTTGCTTTGGTTTTTTTGGATTAATTGTTTATGTATTATTTTGTAGTGCATTTTACGTATTTTGGTCTGTTTAGGTGCCTTGAAGTTTTCAATAAATAAATACACAAATCGACAGAGTTTCCTTCTTGTCCCATTGAATTCTATGGACTTCTCAATTTGTTTTGCGCTTATTATTGAGTGTCTGAATATGTTCTATTAAATATTTATGCTTATGCATAATTATGTATACATATATATATATATATACTGATGTAACCTGGTATACAGTAGTAGTAGTACTATTACATTGTAAATATGTATTATATCTGTTCATACATTGTTTGGGTTGTGGTGCAAGGTTTATTCGCTGGTTTTGTATTTGTAAATTTGCATACTACGTAAATATTCTATTTTGCCTGTATGAATCTGTTTATATAATTAGAGTGTTTTTTTTTTTCTTTAAATACCTGTGCAGAATTTGTGAGCAGAATTTTCAACTATTTTACGGACATTTTTGTGTGTTTTGTGATATCAGCAGAGGACGGTCCAGAGACTGGCCAAAAATGCCTAGCTCGAGAATGTTACACTTGGAATAATTTACATTATTACATTTAATTTATTCAATTTTATATGAAGCTCATTTATTACTTGAGATCAACTTTGACAGTCGGAAAGAGAGTCGGACAAATCAAAGTGTTATTTAATATTTATAAAGTTAACTTTACTCCATAAATAAATATTTAAATTAGGTATATAATTTTTTGGCTTAAAACTCTCAATTATATTATTATGAATTGGAAAAATGTGAATTTTCTGCAATGGTATTAAGCCTTCGGCAGTCCGAAGTTCCATTTTGCTGGTGTTTTGCTGTTTTACAAATAGTATTCACATGAATTATTTTTTATTTTAATCTTGTGTAATATTGTGTCACATTTAGCTTTGTTTTTGGTTCAAATACATATACATTTTTGCGAGTGTACATCTACAAGTGATTACGTGGGCTTGATAATTGATATATTTGATATGATTGCGTTGATGAGTTGCGTTAACAGTTTCTGGCCTGTTTGCGTCCTTGCAACATATATGAATTGCAAGGACGACTATGAATATACATATACATATTTGAGTATATATTTTTTATATTATTAAGCTGATTTGTGTAAACATATACGTACAATAAATCAACCATTTGTTCCATTAGAAATGCCTAATGTGTATGAGCAAAATGTTGTCGTGGTGTTTCTAATTTTATGTTTGTTGCATGTTGCATGTGGCATGTTTGTATGTTCGCTCAATCGAAAGACACATTTGAATTGACGCATGATATATGTACGATTATATGTATTTACAATTTAGTCTGAAAGTTGTCACGATTCTTATGAAAAATCTAATAAAAATGTGAATGCAAATTTCGGTGGCTGTTGTTTTTTTGTGAATGACAAAATTTGGATATTTAATTAGCGGTTATATTAAAACTTAAACATTTTTTTTTGTCATACATTGATTGATAAATAAATAAAGAATTTGAATTTGAATTTAAAAAGCGCAACATTTATTCGAATAAATACCTAGTTTTTTAACAATAGCATCTTCATTAAAATTGAAAATTATATTTTCACTATAATGCACATCGTTTACATTCATTTATAATGTTGTAGTTGACAATTATTTCGAATTTTTACTCGATGTCGGATGACGTAGTAGCTTTCGTTTTTTGTGATTAGTAATTTGCATAATGCCTAAGTTACTGATAAAAGAAATACATACGTATCCAAGTGTAATTGTCTAATTGATGTACATACATACATATGTATGTAGATAGTATTTCGACAATTTGATTTGACATTGATTATGTAGGAAAAGAAGCACGCTTACAATTTACATGTGTTGCACCAAGAGATTTCACTTTAAGTTTATCATTCAGTTTCGTTCTATATATGTTTATATGCATATAATATTTATGTTTATGTGTGATGTATACATTTAATAAGTATTATATAAGTATATCAAATCTAACTCCGTACTTTAAGCTAGTCAAATTTAACTACTTCCATTTACTTACATCCACATCGCATTTTACTTAAATATTGTAATAATTTTGTATCTGTTTAATCGCTTAATTATTTATTATAGCTTGTAAATTACTTATGTAATTGTTGCGTATTTTTGAAATACAACTATTAGTTCACTTAGCCTATAAAACTTTTACTTTTTTGATTCTCTTAGCCAGGCTTAGGTCTGCTGAATTGAGCTCAAGAAGGCCGGATCCACTGAGGCAACCTTCGCGGTGAGAAACGCATGCATGCAAAAAAGCAAACTCTGCAGAACTTGGCATTCCAATTCCTATTTGACGACATGGAAGAGATCCAATTGATTAATATAAATATATATATACCCTTTCAATTCTCTTAAAATTAAGTATGAATTGGGTTAAGTCAAATTGCATTCTCTAGTAGAACTTGCCTTTGTTTCGATGGCCCGCGATTCGCTGTCCTGGAAATGTAGTTTCAACTTGGATTTGCCATCATCGCTGGAACCGCGCAGCTGTGAGAATTTATATTGCCACACCATTGTGGCATCGGCTCCCTCTGTCAGTGAGAAACCCGCCTGCCAATCAAGTGTCAGTCCGCCACTCTTGCCTTGATGTGAAACGGCAAAGGTCTTGCGCTATGTTGCAAGTCGAATACAGAAATAAATACAGTTAGATGTATATCTAAATGGGTTTGCATATCTAAGTGAACTTATTTATTAACACGAGACACTTTTATGAGGGCCAGACGACATTGATTGAAATTGACTTTTTTATATTTATTACGTATACGCGATATCTCGATATAACTAACACAAGTGCAACATTTACCAACATCGACTGCTATTACTATGGCTGCCACACAAAAGTTCAATAATCTCTTTGTGTCTGTGGAAGCTCGACTAAATGTTCCAAATTGCACACCAAATTCGTATCGATTCGTTGCATGGACAAAAATTCTCTTTGTGCGCCATTTATGTCGGTCATTGGCTTGGACTGTGACTTTTAAACAGCTCTATATATTATCACATGTATACATATATATATATATATATATATATACCATATACAACTTGTGTAAGTTACACACTTTTGGCTGTATCTCAGTTCGGATGCCAAAACTTTGTTTGTGAGTTTCAGTTTAATGCAAATTTCTTAAATCGCATCCGATTTGATTGGTGAGAAAAGTTCGTCGAAAGGTCTTCTTGAGTCCTCAATTTTTTCGTGCCCCATGTGGTCAATTTATATATATTTATCTATGTTTTTGCTATCTCGAAAATCGATTCTTAGCTACACATTTAAAAGTGATAAATTATGAAAAAATGTTTTTATTTAGGATATAATTTTCAATTGTTTAATATTTACATATAATAAATTTAAAAATAAAATAAAAAAATAAATAAAGTTGTGAAAACAACTTGTTGCAAATTCGAATATTTGTCTAAAAGCCAAAAATTGAGAATGCCTCCAAAGTGCGGCATATCGATTTCATACGTTGAGCAGCCCTGACCTTTCCGTTCTGTTCAAGGCTGCCCGGGGGGTGGAGTGGGCTGGATATAGCCATATAAATTAACAGGCAATTGGCAATCAGGTTTCTTGTCGTTTGCATTGTGAACCAGCCGTGCGACTAATTACAAACAAACATGCGAAACATCGGAAAGCAGATACAAAAAACTATGCATATGTATGTGTGTGTATTTATGTGTGTGTGTGTCATACTTACGCCCAATTTAATAACACTGGTTACTATGGCCGCATTCCAACTGTTCTCAATGCGCAGCAACTCCTGTCGTGTCTCCACGCTCAAATATCGTGGCTCGTGTCCGGAACTCTGCAGCAAGAAGCAATGCTGTCGACTGTCCACCGTCTCCGATTCCTTCACAATGCGAAACATGGTCTGGTATACCTTATACACCACCAACGCCTTGCTGATGCCAGCCACATTCAGCTGCAATGGGATTAACAATTTCCACGATTGGCAAACGAGTCGCATTTTAAATAAGATTAACAAAAAAAAACTCCTCATCTAATTGTGAAGTAGATTAAAAGCACTCTTCGTAAAATCATAGCACACGGGGACAACTATGCACTGTCAGATGGGTTAAGTGGAGAGGTGAAGTGGAGATGGTGTGGTGTGGTGTGATGTGGTGTGGTGCAGTGCATCTGTGCAGTATCAACTCATAAGCCCGTGGGCCAACATTGCAGCCAAGTTCCATTTGCTAAGCAAAGACTGCTCATTAGAGAAAAAAGTACAATTTTTATACTTTTCCACATATGCATGTGTGTGTGTGTGTGTGTGTGTGTGTGTGTGTGCATTACTCTCTGTGTGTGTGTGTTAGGGTTGGTTGTGGGTCGTATCCAACTCATGTTGGGTTAAATCTTGACACATAAAATTAGCGCAGCATGGCAACTGCAGCTGCTTTGAACAACTTCGGGCAAAATGAACACACACAGAAAACTGTTGCAAGTTCTTTCATATCAAATTACATACGTGCCACAAAAATAGGGGTGGCAACTTAATATGATTTAATATAATAGAGTAAGCCTATAAATTTGATGCAAGTCGCTGAGAAACAACTTTAGTTTATTAATGAAGTAAATAGAAAGAACTAATGAAAAGACTAATTAAAAAGGCTTTTATAAAATAATTACAGATTAAAATTTCGAATAAAATTAAAACAAATTTTAAGAAAATTAAATACAAATAAAAAAAAATATATATTTATTTATATAAAAATAAGATAAGTTATTTATTTTCCAACTTACTGGTGGCGTTTCAAAGAGCATCACTTCGGTGCCTTTGAGTAGTAAAAATCTGGGCTTATAGCTTTGCCAGGATATGTTGTTGTTGATAACCCCCTCGTTCACCCAGCCCATATACTCGATGCGTTCGCCCACAGCGAAATTGCGATTGTACAGTTTCATCTGTCCAAAAGATAAGCAACAAAAAAAACAATTAATAATTATTATAATTATAATTAATTAATTCTGGCTGCCAACCTGCAGATGTGTGAGGCCCACAACATTATCGGTTATCAGTTTGAGCCACTGGCTCAGTATCGCCAGCTCATCACAATGGATGACCCCGGTGCTGAGGCCATTCAAGCCGCGCACCTCGAAAGCATTCGGACGCAACTTGTCCGTGCCGTAAATGTAGCGTGTAACATAGGCCATCATTAGGGGCACTGCAAATGTCCAAAAATAACTAAGCGACGACACTTGAGATGAGGTGAGATATATATGGATATATACCTGCCACAACGTCGGCCCAGCGTTTCTCTGGCTCCGAGCAAATTGACATTGGTCGACTGCAGCTGCGACTTATGGTGCCGCTATTAACCGAGGACTTGTATCCTTCATCTGCTTTTAGCTCGGCACAGGTGACATCGTTGTCCGAGTCGGGTGTATCTTTTGTTACTACAAATGGAACAAAGCAACGAGCAATGAGTGATTGGTTTTAATGAAATACGTTGGTCATGTTGTTGAGTCTGTCATGTCATTTGTGGAGGACGCTGCTCACATTGCTTTTGCAGGAACGGCGTTGCGGCGCGATAGTGCTTCACGGTGAGCACAACAATGTCGCCGGCATTGCGCAGAATGTTGACAGCATCATCGTGGGGGCAAGCGGTTATATATTCACCGTTCACCTTTATAATCGCATCCCCCACAAACAGTTGACCAGTGATGTCCGCCGCCTGATCCTTGTAGATGCGCGATATTAATATGGGCAATTTGTGTTCGGCGCCACCCTTTATGCTCAGACCCAATCCGCCCTGTTTCTGTCGCGTTATTTGCACCATCCGCTCCTGAAATACGCAAGTGGATTTTTCGGTTTTTTCGGCTCGAGCATTTCGCTTCTTCATCTTAATTAACAAAAGTTTATTAGCATACCTTGGATTCCATTGGAGGTCCATTTAGCTGAGAGCTTGTTGGCGTAACAATTTCCAACTTTTGCAAGGTCAACAATTCCATTGTAAGGCTAAGTCGGAGTGGTTCTGGTCTACTTTTGCCATCGCTGACATGAACCATACCCGAACGCACCTGTTGCTGGGTTTTTATTTATTTATTTTGGGTGGGTAATGAGAAAGGGATGATTAATGTGCATTGCAAGAAGACTTGGAGTGCTTTTTGGCATACCTTTAAATTTTGATCGAGTTTTTCCTCAATCGGCGTCGCCATTGTGTCCGAGAGCTTCATATTTTGTTGTTTACCCAAGTTGCCTACAAGTCGAGTAAACATTGTCCAAATGCATAGTCAAATTATGTGTGTATTTAGAAATAATGTTTAGCTGGCAAATTACATTTGGGACCAGCAACAACATATGATTATCGTCGGAGTAAATTGAATTCTCAAAGGGTCTGCATTTTTATAACCATAATATATATATAATATATAAAAGGTTGAGGTTGTACAAAATGTGTGGAACAGACAGAAAAATAGATATGGGGAACTGGGGACTAAAATATGTTTCTAATGATGTGGATTTAAATGTTGGAGGGCAACTCAAAGATGAGGCTGAGTCACTTTAGATTTTCACGCCTGGCAGTTATTATTTACTAGTTATGATTGCCATGACAACAGTTATAACAAATAAGTTAACTGTTATCTGATTGACATTTTGCAATTATTGAATTTTCAATCAAATCGTGTGCATTGCCAGCCGATTGGCTAAGCATTAACTAAGATTTTAACTGGTTGCGAATGTCGATCTGCGATTTATGCTTCGACCCAGTTAACCAAGCACATCATATAGTGTGTGTGTGCTGTGTGTGTGTGTGTGTACTGTGTGTGCTTAAGTAGTTGACATCCTGCTTGCCATGCGATGAGTTGCATGTTTTATATATCTATTGTCAGTTTTTATATATATATATACATATATATTGGTTGACTTGTATAGATTATATAATCTCTATTTGCTCGAAGGTTTCAACAACAAAATGTGGTCAACAAATATAATAAATATTTAAAACGATGTATATATATTTTTAGAAACATATCATAAATATGTACAATATGTTTTCAATTAATATGAAATATAAATATGCAACCGGAAAATGTTAAAAGTATTACAACCGACTCAAAACATACACGGAGCACTTTAAGTGCTCTGCTTGGATGGATGGATGCCTGGAGTGTGGCTGCAGCTGGTTGGATGGAATGAATAATACAACAACAAGAACAACAGTAATAACAAGAGCAACATCAGCACAAGTGCCGACATAAATACATAAATATACATATGTGTGTGTGTGTGTGTGTGTGTGTGTGTATGTGCATATGTCCATTCGCGGATGTTTGCATAGTGCTGTGTGGCGAAGAGGTGTTGGTTGATATGTACGAGCAGATTGCCGTATGGGCACACCACTTTCACTACCCTCACACACACACACACACACACACACACACACACAATGGCGCATATTCGTATTGAGCATGAAAGCAGATCCCCTCAATATATTTGAGTGCCAGTGTACAAAAGCATTTATGGGGAAAACAGGTGCATGTTGAGCACAAGCCGCTATTAAATGTAAATACGAATAAAGAATTGTGAATGTTTGTGCAATGGCAATATGATTTTTCAATTTTACAGAATTGAACTTCTATAAACAATATATATGTGTGTATAACACTAGTTACCCAGTAACCATAATCGATATCAATGCAATAATACTTGACAACTGGGCTTAAAGCAGGCATTTAATGATGCCTTATTTTTAGCCCGGAATGTTCAGAAAGTGGAAGAATTGAGTCACTTAAGGTAAATTTAATGTAAATGATGTAAAGTTTTTTATTTCTACTCAACTGATTTCTGAACGTTATTAATAGATTGATTTCAAAATATAGTTTAACTACGATGTTGTTGATATTGTGGCTCAAAAGCAACAGAAAGAGAATTATTTTTTAAATAAAAAATCAAACTGAATTTCTACAGCCGAACTTACTTATTTTTTGCATTTTAATAGTAGGTTGATATCTAAAAAGTTGAATGACTCAATATTTTGGGGATTTTTTTTGCTAAATAAAATTTTTTAAGTTAAATTCTATTTTGAAGATCCATCTAATTGATTTTTGGTTTGTGATTGTTAATAAGGCACAAAAGTTTAAATCCTTATTATTTCTCGAATCCAAAACAAAGCTTATTAAGTCAATTTAAAGTTTTAAGGAATCGAATTCATTTATACTATGCCAAGTGCATTTTTTTAGGCTTTAACGAGAGTCTTGGGACACAGATACGCTACCCCAAACGCATAAATATTTCATTTGAGCTCATTCGCTGGCCTGTAAAACTAGCAAAGTACCATCGAAAGATGATACAATTTATGCACTTACCACAGACAAGCACACACACACACACACTAAAACACGCACGCACACAGACACAGACACAGGCGCACAGACACACAGACACACGTGCGTGCCAATCTGTGAGTTTGGAGCTGTTGACCTGGGCTATGGCGATGGCTATGACTAAGGCTGTGGCTATGGCTATGGCTATGACTACGCCGGGGGCTACCTTTGATTATGGCTATATTACGTGTACTTTTTGTACTTTGTACTTTGTACTTTGACTTTGTCGTTTGGCGTGCGTGTCCCGAAACCCGTTACGTTAGCCACAAGGCAAAACTCACAATATGCGATTAAGGCTGGTGCGGGATGGTGCAGGCTAGTGCAGGATGATGTTAGTCGCGCTCTCTCTCTTTCTCTATCTCTCTCTTTGTGACTCTCAGTAGGAGTACCGTTGACAATCAGCTGTGCTGCTGGCTGGTTGGTTAAAAGAGCAGCCAGGCAAAGGAATCTTTCGGGGTGCTGCTCAACTCGCACACACACACCCAGACACACAAACACAGAAACACACACACACACGCATAGTTGGGGTATTTATGTTTTTTTTTTAATTGTTGAACTGCGACAAATGCACAAAGTTGAACAGTTCGTGTACAGCACGCAGCATGTGAAAATTATAACTTCTTATAGCTATTTTTATTTCTTGTGTGTCGCAAATATTTGTATTTAAACACGAGAATGCAAATAATGCATTTATGGCGTTTATTTTTTTTCTGTTTTTTTTTTTTGCTGTTCCTTTCAATCACACATGTCAAATTGGGTCAACATTTTGCAAAATAGTTTTATTGGAATTGGAATTTCTAGGTGGCAAGTTTTTAACTAAATCTTTTAATCGGTAATACACAACTCGAAAAAGTATGCTAACATTTTAAGTTTGTCACTGTTTTCCTTGCTGTTCCCCTTCTCTGTTTGCTTCACTTCTCTTTAGCTTGATTTGATGTCTGCCATCCGCTTCGATTGATAGCACAACGTTTTGAAAGGCTGTTCGCGAACGAACTGAAATTCAATTTTTGACTCAAGTCAAATGCGTGCTAAGACAGCAATTCAAGCAATAACTCTCACTCTCTCTCTCGCATTGGCTCGTTGGTTCGCTCTCCCACCCATACATACACAAACACAAACACATGTCAGGCCATACACACAACACACCTGCTTCGTAGTAACAGCGTTGCCATCCTGTATGCACATTCGATATTTGGGCTACATTTGTATTTTGTTTATTTGTTATTGTTGTCTATTAATAATTTCACTATTGTCTTATGTTTTTTTTTTATAATTATGCACAACAGACTTAATTGATGAGAAAACTAATGTTGTGCAACACTTGAAGGGTTGTGTGTGCCCGCCCAATAAAAGTCCCGTTAAATGTTGTGCTAAATGTACTGCAGCTTAAAGCATTAGTACAGAAAGCTTTTGTGAAGGGTTTCGAAGCTTTGGTACTCATGAAAGCTATGGCAAAAGCTTCTCAGTAGAATGGTAATGACATTTTGTAGTACCAAATTTTGTCGTTGCAATCAAAGCTAATTATATTTCATAAGAAGAAGATTTCAGATTTATTAACATTGAGATGTGCAATTTTTTAATCAGTCTGAGAAAATATTAATAATCTCAAGGAAATCAAAAGGACAATGAAATTTAAGGGTAAGCAATGAATACTGGATAAAAGTGCTTTTGCTAAGGCCAAGTTCCTTGCGTGAGTTACCAAAATGAGCTCACAGATGGCGCTAACTGATTTTGAACTTAAGAAATTACTGAATACTTTATTAAACATCAAATTAGATACTAGATACTTTCCGATTGAAACAAGTTGTTTATCAATGCGTTAATCTGTTTGTGTATACATAAGTTTAGCAGTTGATGAGCCATCTGGTAATGAGAACACTATTTCTCAATGTAATATGAGCATGTGAAAAGTTAAATGAATTTTCGTTAAATGTTAATTAGAAGGTGATCCGACTTACCTGTATGTGTGTGTGTGTGTGCCTGCTGCTCATTAAAACTTTGGGCCCCCACACTTGTTATTGTATTCGCCTTTGGTTGGTGGGTTGGGGAGGGAGGGGGAGGGCAAGCAAGGAATTTCTCTTGTTGGCACAACGGGCACTTTGGGCCGAGTGATAAGCCAAGAATAAATAGCATTCGCAAACAATGGCGGCAAAGTTAATTAATGAGTTAGAACAGAGACTGGCATAAGTTTCAAAAGATTTGGGCATTCCCAAAAAACACATTTACATATGCAGACAGACAGGTTCTGAATTAAAACTTAGAAAACACACATGAAATGAACAATGAATTTGCAGGGGAAAACTTTTTAATAAACACTTTATTGATGGCAATTGACAATTATGCAAAACGACAAAAAAAAAACAGAAGAAAAAGTAAAAAAAAAAGTAATATGCAAAAAGGTGTCACATTTGCATTCACATTTCACAATTCACATATATAGTAAGTTGTTGGCATTTGGAAATACTTGTTACCATCTGTCTTAGGGATATTTGTGAGCATTTGACGACACCCTCAAGCGGAGGCAACGTGCTGATGAAGTGATAACAAAAACAAGCAGACAAAGTTGCAAACATATAATAAATAAAAAAAAAAAAAATTGGCCCGAGGGCTGCAATGTGCTGAGAGAGAAGTTCACCGAAAAGGTGACATCCAACTTAATAAACTCCACCAAGGAACTGGGAGCTGGGAGCGGGGATCTGAAGCAGGAGCAGCTGGCCAGGGGTAGCAGAAAGTAGCCAGAGCAGCCCGACAGGTGCATGGATCATTTCTGGCTTGTGCTCTTTGTGTTTGTGCCTTTGTCTTGACACTGGCACTCTGGTCGGACTGGTCTGGTCTGGTCTGGTCTGGTTGGGTTTGGGATTTTTAGGTTTAAGGCGTCGGCATTATTGACAAAAGTTGTGCGTCCTGTGTTTTTGTGAGTTTTTGGGCAAAGTGGGTAAGGGGGCACCACAGTTTTTCGGGATTGAGGAGTTGGAGACGAGGCACACCACATTTTTGTTAGCTGATTGAAATTAGTTGAAGCATAAAAAAGTTTGTTTGCTAACAATTTTATACAAAAAAATATTTCGTTGCAAAGTAAAATTATGACTGCTTTGCATATTTTTCGGTTACCAATGTAAAACTTTAGCCTTTCAACTTATTGGCAAATGTCGGAATTTATGGGCCTGTGCCGGGTCCTGAGCCAATGTTGGTTTTATTTTTGCCAGCAATGAGCTGCGGTTTAACAAGCTAACGTTTCAACCATTTCACCCATTTTTGTTTCTTTGTCTTTATATCAACCAACTCCGAGTCCCCCACAGCCCCCCGCCCCTGCTGCTCACTCGTTCTACGTCTATGCGAATTTTCCGGGTGGTTTGAGGTCTTTTAATGGCATTAGCAGGCTGTCTGTTGACTTTGTTGAGACTGTTATTGACTTTGCAAATGCGTCATCCTTAAAGCCAAAAATGCACTCTTCGCTCTTCACTCTTCGCTCTTCACTTTTTGTGTGCTCCATTCTTTGTCAGAGGTAAAACTCTCAGGCATCCACATAAAATTACGTATACGCCCCATATACGTAAACAAACTGAATCTAAGGCGTCGTGGCGCAAATTGTAAGTGAATAATTATGTTATATTCTGTGGCCCTAATGAACTTAACAGCGCTCCAGCGCTGCCAGCCTCAAAGTATCGTGGCAAACTCTACTCTCTATCTCTGGCCAGGATTTCCTTATTCGCCTACCCAGCGGGAAAACACAAGCATGAAAAAAGCAATAGATTTAACATACTTTTCTCTGCTACAAATTTTTATGTAGAAAAATAAAATATTTAAAGGAATCTTCTTTATTAATACTCCATT
Source organism: Drosophila multiciliata (assembly GCA_037043605.1). NCBI lineage: Eukaryota > Metazoa > Arthropoda > Insecta > Diptera > Drosophilidae > Drosophila > Drosophila multiciliata. Next base: position 9,885,388 of record JBAMBF010000589.1, read on the forward strand.
TATATTCAAGCATAATATTCACACTGCAATTACAGTTTTTTTTTTTAATTTTTATTTATGTGAACTGATTTTAGCCTTAAAATTCAAAGAAAAAATAAATAGCATGTCAGGTTTTTATTTAGGTTTCTCTGTAGAAAAATAAAATATTTAAAGGAATCTTCTTTATTAATACTCCATTTATATTCATGCATAATATTCACACTTCAATTAAAATTTTTTTTTTTTTATTTATTTATGTGAAGAGATTTTAGCCTTAAAATTCAAAGAAAAAATAAATAGCATGTCAAATTTTTATTCATGTTTTTCTGCTCAGATTATCAACTTTGCTGCAGCTGTTTTTCTTAACATATTTTCACTTTAGCAAATCGACTATGTCCAGCGGCGTTTTTGTTATTTTCTATCCGATTTATCATATTCTAAAAAAATATGCTTGATGTAGCATATAAAAAAGAATTGAATTACGATCGAGTCACGCTTGATTGAAGTTTGGTATGAAATTCAATTGACATGATAAATAATTGTGATTTTCAATTGGCTGTGATTGGTTTTGGCAGCTAAGCACTAAATAAATTCACAGTAAATTATATAAACGCTTTCATGTTTTGGGGCCAAAGCAAGTGGCACCGCAAAACCCAGAATGAATGTACATATTTTGATAGTGCAACCGCAATGTTGGCCCGCAGCACGTTTACTGTTATCTAAATATTTGGCCAGAAGCGGACACCCTTTTGCAAATGACATTATTAGGTATTTTATGCAGTCGACAAATTTGTAATGTGTAATGAGCTGGCCAACTGGGGGGCTAATATTCATCTGTGTGGGAGGTGTTTATTGTTGACCAGACGCCATAAATCACGTACAGACACACAAACAACAAAAAAATACCACAAAAAGCCATAGTAATTTATATGTAACTCATTTTTTGTCATCTTTCGAATATTTTGCAAATTTTTAAGTATTGCAATAAGCCTTACACATTTTTTTAAATAAACTAAATACTGCTAAACAGGTTTTTTTTTTTGTGTTTTTTTTTTGTGTCATTTGAAAAAGTGTAAAAAACGCGGCAACAAATCGACTTAGTTGCAAGAATTAGTAGAGCAAAAGGCAGAGATTTAAGTTGAAGACAACTAACAGAAACTAACAGAAAATGCGTGCGTGTGGCAACAACAACTTTAGCAACAGCAACAGCAGTTCTGATGACACACATGCAATGCCTGCAACGTTATTTTTGTGTGGAATCCGCTGCACGGAAAATGCATTCAATTTGTCGTAGAGCACGATTCCAGCGAATGCATGGCAATCAAAATGCGGTTAGTTGCGTGTGGCAACGGCCGACAAGAACAACAACAACAACAAAAGGACAACAGCAACAACAGCAGCAGCAAAAACCGAAACCGCGCTGACAACACAATGAACAGCAGCAACAATAGCAGCAAATGCGACAAACAAAAAAATAAATAAAAACAGAAATGACAATTGTCAACGATTTTAATTTTCATGCACACGCCACGGGTAAAAACAATGACAAACACAACGATAACAAACGCGATATATATATCTATATATACCTATATATATATATACAAATGAACAAATGATTTTCCCCCGTAGAAGCCTTTGCTAATGGAAGTTTATGTGCACATTGGTTAGTCATGATTGAACAATACGGCCGTAACTGAAAACCGGGTCAATTCTGGCAATCTGATCCCGTCCGTATGTCCAGCTTTGTCGCACTGTCGTTTGCCATATCCGGTCCAGCTGACCGCATTATGCCGCTGAGTTGTACGCAAATATTGTTGCAACTGATTTGCAACAGTTCTGTTTCAACTGTATTCAGCAGCAACCAGGCAACAATTCGCTGTCAACACTTTTATTTTGTGGCCAACAAACACAACTAATCAGTTAATTCTGCAGCTCTGTGCTTCAATTTTCAGGTAGAATAACAGACATTTTCGATATATTTTGTAGTTTAGTATATCAAAACACACTTGACCTAAAGCCAGCAAAAGTTATATTTTAATTTATTTAAATATTTATCTGCAATTAAGATAAAATCAATTTGATTCTTTTTGAAAAGACTTTTTAGCACTTTTAATTTAATCATATTTAAAAATTTATTGAATGGTTGTTTTAGACATTAAATTTGCAGACAAAATTAATTTTCTCATATTCCAAATATTAACAAATATTATTTTTTTGTCATAAAAATCATCAATATAATTTTTCAATATTAATTTTGTCAAAATATTAGCAAATATTAATTTTTTTTTTGTCATAAAAATCATCAATATAATTTTTCCATATTAATTTTGTCAAAATATAGATAAATATTAATTTTTTTTAGTCATAAAAATCATTAATATAATTTTTCAATATTAATTTTGTCAAAATATTAGCAAATATTATTTTTTTTTTTGTCATAAAAATCATTAATATAATTTTTCAATATTAATTTTGTCAAAAAATATGCATATATTAATTTTTTTTTTGTCATAAAAATCATGTATATAATTTTTCAATATTAATTTTGTCAAAATATTAGCAAATATTAATTTTTTTTTGTCATAAAAATCATCAATATAATTTTTCAATATTAATTTTGTCCAAATAAAAATAAATATTAAATTTTTTTAGTCATAAAAATGATGAATATAATTTTTCAAATTTACGTTTGGCAGAATTTAATTAAAATTTCAAAGTTCACAATCAAAGTGCTGCAAAACACAATAAATATTCGGTTTATCTGGTCACACTGGCTGCATTTTAATCACACTCGCAAATCATCGCTATAATTGGATTTTGGTGGTTTTTGTTACATTTCTCGATTTGTTGCACTTCTTTTTGTGTCGTTCCATTTTGGCCGGGACTGCGGTTTGTTAATTATGAATAATGAAAATTTGATGAGTACATTTTTGCTGCAGCACTTGTTTTACCAATGCTGCTGCTGTTGCAACTACTGTTTTTGTTGTTTGTTGTCCATTTTATTGTTGTTTGGCTGACCGCATATTTAGTTAATATTTAAAATGCATGCATATTTGAGAGCTGCCAGCCACATTTCCAAATGTGGCTTTTCAAAAATCTGCAGTTTGTTGGCCTATTGGCTCGTCAAGTGGCTCGACACTATTGCAATAAAATTGCATTAAATCACAAACGTGGCTCTTTGATTTATGGCTCTGCCTTTTTGTGGTACAACATTTTTATAGAAAAATTGCATCAGGCGAACGCTTTGCTGCTAAGCGTATTAATTCATTAAAAAATGAGCATAAATAAGTACATAAATCAATTATCAGTTTCAATAAGATGCTACACTCAGCTGGGCTGGGATGCTGGGGCTGCATGCCGCATGCTGCAGGCTAGCTTTGGCACCGGCCAATTACTTTACTGAATGCCTTTTCTTGCCTTGCAACGAGGAGACGATAAAAACGGCAACATGGCGTTCAAAGTGCACAAAATGGCGGTAATTCACGCTTTGTTGCTGCGCGACCATAACGAATGGATGAATGAGCTGTGCCGCAAAAGAGCCGAGGCGCCCCAAAAGGATGCCGCTAATAGAAGTGCGGGCGGCGAGGCAAAACAGCAACAGCGCACAGAATATAGCGAATAGCGAATAGTGAATAGCGAACATGCAACACAAAGTGGCAGTGTAGCCATTTTTTAGTGGGGCATATTTGATTTGTGTTTGCTTTGAGTTAATTTTTACCATCCAACTCATTTTTCAACATTCTACTTTGAATCAATTACAAAATTTAAGCAGCTTTCGTAATTATTTTAATTTATGCAATTTTGCCAGAATGTGGCAAAAGTATACAAAATATTTCAGTTTATTTATTATTTTTATCTGATTATATATAGATATATGTATTTGTAAAGGGTATATTGGGTTTGCTGGTGACAGCGTTGCTGCTGCAAAGAAAAGATACCGTTAGTTCGGTTTTTCCATCTTCAACATTGTTCAGCTTCATTTCCCATTTCCCATTTCAGCTTAGCTTTTCTTTTGCGCTGCGCTTTTCTTTGGTTTGCAAGCGTGAATTGTTCATAAAGTGTGATATTTTGCTGAGAATGGGAAGGGGGATGGGGATGGGAATGGGGATGAGGATGGGGTTGGTCATCGGCCAAAGACTTGAGCTATGCCATTAGCGATACGCTTTCGTGTGCGTAATGCAATTATTCTTTTTTTTTTTCTCCTTTTCTTTTCTTCCATTTGCCGACAATTATTTATGAATGGAGTGCTCCATATTGATGGACCCCTTTTAATAACTGTCTCTGCTGGCCAACTGGCCATTAAATGATCATCAGCTTATGGGACAGCACTTGTAAATCAAATAAGAACTTGCTAATCAAATCAGGTGCAAATGCTACAAGTTGCAGGTGGCAAGCATCAAAGAAAAAAAATATCACTCGAAAAACTTTTACAGAGAAAGAAAAGTGAAGCATATTTGACAAATTCACTTAACGACCATAAATAACATTCACTGTGTGTATGTGTGTGTGTGTGTGTGTGAGTAATTTTGTTGTGCTTGATTTTTGTGCAAATGAAAAACCAAGAGCAAAAGTTCTGCCTCAAATGCTGAGTGCATGTTGCATTTTGAATGAGCCAAGTGAAAGTTGTGTGCACAACCACAAATGCACGCAATGTGTGTGTGTGTGTGTGTGCAGAGATTGACAGATGCGAATCCTACAAGCATTTGATGAAGCGCACATTTCAATTACACACGGCCAACTGTATAAAAGGCAAACTGGCAAACTGGCAACTGCCAAATGGCAAATGGCAAATGGCAACTGGCAACAGCCGCATTTTGCGCTTAATTTCATTTCCGTTTAAGTGCCGTTACAAATGGCATGCACCCAACACACACACACACACACACACACATACCAAACCTGGTCATCTTTTGGTCCACGAGGCAGTACAATGGAGCAGTTGTTGCCCCAATTCGAGTATTCCGAGTTGAGCAGTAAATTTCATTTTAAAAGCATTTCATTTACATTTTGTCCATTTATGTTGCCATTGAAATTTGGGCTAACAACTTTTTTGGCCAAACATCGGAAGCAGCTCACGTTGCGCACTGCCAGCAATTTTATTGTTTTGCCATTATTTCAGGTGTGTGTTTGTGTATATTTTGTTGTTGTTGTTGCTGCTGACAACGATTTTTATGACCCCAACGTAGCATGCCTCTCAGACTGCTGATCCGCTGCCTGCCACACTAATCCGTCTGTGTTTTTAGTGCCGAAAATTTTAACGACGCATCTTTCGCAATTTGCTTAAGGAATAAGCAACCTGCGGGGGTGTGTGTGGGGGTGTGTGTGTGTTACTGCGATTTTTCACTTTGTCTGGGTCGGGTTTCCTTTTGTTGCAGCCGTTGTTTGTTTTTATGCGCGACCGTTGGTTGAACGCTTCGCTGCTTTGATTTGCCAGTTTCAGTTCCCAGTTCCCAGTTCCAGTTTGCCCTTTGCCCAGTGTCTTTGCCCAGTGCCCTGACCCAGGAACCTGGGCTGCCGTTTCCAATTCCCGATTACTACTTGGACAGAGAGAGAGAGCAAAGTCGAGAAAGAGTGAGGGAGAGAGTGTAAGAGAGGGGGAGAGGGGAGACGCACTCGTGCGCTCCTCGGTCTACAAAGCAACAAATCGAGTTTGCGAATAAATGAAATTACTTTTCGGTCTAATGACCATCATCTGCTGATTTTATTAGATTTGTTTCCTTTGCTCTGTTTGTTTGCCGTAGCTGCTGCTGCTGCTGCTACTTCTGCTGCTGCTGCTGTTCTTGCAACTTCCGAGTTCGTCTTGTCAGTGGCTGCTGCAGTGGGGCAACACTAACGTGAAGCGAGCGGCAAACACAAACCTGGCTAACTTTAAATGACTTTTGTGCCCAATCGCTGTAAGCACAATTCCTGATAAGGCAGCAAATGCCCCATCTGACTTCTGGGTTCAGGGGTCAAGCACAGTTGTTGACTGCGCTTCGCATGATTTGTATTTCAATGTTGCAGTCAATGACACCAGCTGACACCTGCCACCTGCCACCTGACACCTGCCACCTGACACGCCAATATTTATTTATTCGGTTAAAAAACAATTCAAATTAAACCAATAATAATCTGCATATTAAAACAAATATTTAAATTAGGAAAATTCCCAGTTATTTTAAAGGTAAATAAATTAAGCATAGAAAATTGCTGATAAAATCCAAAAAACCAAATTAATTTTGAATTTGCAATTTAATTTTATTCAACAAATCGTTTGTGCAACAAATGATTTGACTATTTTATTGGTCTGCTGAGTTTTATTTAATTTGAGTTCAGTTCAATTTTGAACAAAAACTAATAATTTGAGGGGAAAAAAACATTAAAGCCAAAAGTGAAAGCCGCGTCAACAGCCTGTTTTTTTTTTTTTTTTTATATATTTATTTTGGCTTCGAGTTTATTTGCTAATGTGGCACAGGCCGCCTGCTGCCACACTCATGCCACACTCCACTGCAACCCCAATCGCTGCCAGCTTCACCTGTTGTTGTGATTGTTGTTGTTGTGATTGTTGTTGTTGTTGTTGTTGTGCGTTTCGCCTCTGACATTTCATTTTTTATGAAACATCTTATTTTTCTAATTTGCAACAGCAGGTGTCGCCATTTTGTGCCATTTTGTTTATAACAGAGACTCGCTGGCAATATGAGAGACCAGAGAAACAGCTCTGCTCCAAGCTGGATGCTGCCTTCTCTTCCTTCCCTCCCTTCTTTCTCTTTCCCTTCAATTTCACCGCTTTGGCAATTTTCATGCTGTTTAATAACGCGCTGTTTTTGTTGTTGTTTTCGTTGTTGTTGTTGTTGTTGGATGTAAATTCAGTTTACTGTAAAATTTAATAGAAAGGAAATTTTTCGCACAACTGGCGCAAGTGACTTTATATGGTTGTGTGTGTGTGTGTGTGTGTGTTGTGTGTGTTGTGTGTGTGTGTGTTGTGTGTTGTGTGTGTTTCTTGCAAATTGCCGTCCTTTGTTTATAGTGTTTCACATGTTTGCATATAAAGTGAAAATTCTTGTTAAGCGTGCTGTAAAAATGCGTTTAATAAGCTCAACGCACAATCAGACGCCTTGTTGGCCTCCACCTCAACCTCAACTCCTCCCCCCTACGCCCATTTGGCTGGCTTTATTAATTCATAAAATGGCGTCGACAGGTGTCGTCGACGATTTGCTATATGTATTTGCTGCTTTACAGTTACTTTTATGGGCCCAGCAACTCGCAGCACAAAAAAAAAACAACGCTGAAAATTGAAATTTTTGTTAGCTAATAAGTATTGCCCAAGTGTGTTGGCCAAGTCAAAACAATGCACGACAGCAAAACAAAACAAGTCAAGGCAAGAGAAGTCAAGTCGAGTCAAGTCGTGCAACATACTCACACTTATGGCAATTATATAATTCGTTATCTGTGGGGCGTATCAAAATCACGCTTGATTAACTTTTTCAAGTCATTTAACAAATAAGCAATAAAATCCGTACATTTCGCTCAGCGTCCAAACCCGTAAGAGTAGCAGCCGTCTGAGCCAAAACCCAAAGCAGCCTTGAGCCAATTGCCGTTTGCTGATTTTAGCCAATTGTGAGTTGCTCGCAAAGGAGCATGTTTTTTAATTTGCCTTCATTGATGTCCTTATGCACACCAAATGGCCAATAAAATCCTTACACACACACACACACACAAATCCATTCAAAATAAGTATCTATATAAATGATATTAAATATTGAATGGCTGCACTTAAAAAAAAGACTTCTTCTTTTGCAAAAGATAACTTTTGGAAGTGGCTTAAATTTATACAAGTATTGCAACAAATACTAATAAATAAATATTATGTAAGAAAAACATTGTTTTGAGTAGTATTTAATAAGTATTTAATATTTAAGCCTTAAGTAAGAGACATAAAATAAATCAATGTTCAAAGCGAAATATGTTTATAAAATAATAACTTGTTTTGTAAATGCTATTAGCCATAAAATAAGCTCTTTGGCAAATGCTCAACATTAAATATATGGAAATTAAAATTGAATCTGCTTGCAACGTTTAATCTTGATTTGTTTAGTGGTCAATAGCTACTCCAATTGAGTTATCCTAGGAGCAGTTTGAGCTCGACATAAATTTGTGGCATTTGCACAACTACATAACGGGATACATGTGTTGTGTGTGTTGTTGTGTGTGTTGTGTGGTCTTGCCAAAGTACTAAATTAAATACAGAGAAGGACTGGATGAGGAAGCAGCAGCAGGAGGAGCAGAAGGAGCAGTTTGTGTGTTGCGTCTAATGGCCAAATGGAATTTTCGTAAATTAGCATTAATTAATCAATGTAGCAAATGAATTTGTAAGCCAGATTTTGTCCTAGGTGAGCAGCAGCAGCCAAGTCATTAAATAAATAAAACCATCCGTTTGTTTTGCTGTGCTTGTGTGCCTTCCAAGGAGCAGCCCAAGGAGCAGCTCCTTCTGCCTGCCGAAAGGAGCCCTTTCAATGTGTAATCAAGCCGTTGCTGATTTGACATTTGAAAGCGAGATTAAATTTGATTGTGCACAAATGCCACCAGCCACAGACACACACACACACACACACACACACACACATACACACAGCATACAGCATTTTGGTGGCAAGTACAACATATTTAGCAACGCGCTGCAACTGCTCCATTTGGCTTTGTAAACCTTTGGCAATTGCCAGCTGCTCGCAGTCAAATACGATGTGGCACCCAAAATCTGCATTAGCAAATACTACATGCAACTGTGCCACACATGCCGCTGCCTCTGCCTCTGCCACTGCCTCTGCGTCTGCTGTTTGTGTTTGGGCAAATTAAATATTGAGCCAGGCATTTTGGCCTTTTTGGTGTTGGATTGTTTGTCTGTGCCGCCTCCTCCGACTGTGATTAGGCCCAAATGTTATGTGCCTGACTGACTGCCTAGTGGAGCCGAGTACACATCTCTAAGGGCATCTCATAAACAGCCAATTGATGAGAATGTTCGCCTTAAAGCTGATTTTATACACAAAAAATTCGAAAACAATTTTTGGTAAATAATAAGATTAACTTAGGGCAAAGATCAAAAGTTGATAAAGATAAAAAAATGACAAAAGTGATTGACTTGCTGGCTTTGACAGCTTTGGCAATGTGATGAGCTGACAGTCATATAACAACATACACACACACACAGCTGTCAGTGTGTGTGTGTGTGTGTGATCAGCTTAAGACACTCAATCAAATGTGAAAATCAATTGCTGCCACACGCTAATCAGACAACATTTATATGGCTGCAACTTCGCATCAAAAATAGAAATAGAGCTGTCAAGCTGTGCTCTGTTGCACACACACACACTCACACACACCCACACACTCACACACACACACACAATTTGCATAGCATTCGATTTGCGCTTCAATCAACACCTGCACAAATCTTCCACTTAATCTTCGACAGCTGCGGAAAAACACACAAATTTAAAAATAATAATAAATAAATAAATAAAAAAAACACAAATTTAAAAATAATAATAAATAAATAAATAAAAAACACACAAATTTAAAAATAATAATAAATAAATAAATAAAAAAACACACAAATTTTAAAATAATAATAAATAAATGAATAAAAAAAAACACAAATTTAAAAATAATAATAGATAATAAATAAAAAAAACACACAAATTTAAAAATAATAATAATAAATAAAAAAAACACACAAATTAAAAAATAATAATAAAGAAAAAAATAAAAAAAACACAAATTTAAATATAATAATAAATAAATTAATAAAAAAATAACACAAATTTCAAAATAATAATAAATAAATAAATAAAAAAAAACACAAATTTAAAAATAATAATAAATAAATAAAAAAAAACACAAATTGATATATAATAGGAAATAAATAAATAAATTAAAAATACACACAAATTTAAAAATAATAATAAATAAATAAATAAAAAAAAACACAAATTTAAAAATAATAATACATAAATAAATAAAAAAAACACACAAATTCCAAAATAATAATAAATAAATAAAAAAACAAACAAATTTAAAAATAATAATAAATAAATAAAAAAACAAACAAATTTAAAAATAATAATAAATAAATAAATAAAAAAAAACACACAAATTTAAAAATATAAATAAATAAATAAAAAAACACACAAATTTAAAAATAATAATAATAAATAAAAAAAACACACAAATTAAAAAATAATAATAAAGAAAAAAATAAAAAAAACACAAATTTAAATATAATAATAAATAAATTAATAAAAAAATAACACAAATTTCAAAATAATAATAAATAAATAAATAAAAAAAAACACAAATTTAAAAATAATAATAAATAAATAAAAAAAAACACAAATTGATATATAATAGGAAATAAATAAATAAATTAAAAATACACACAAATTTAAAAATAATAATAAATAAATAAATAAAAAAAAACACAAATTTAAAAATAATAATACATAAATAAATAAAAAAAACACACAAATTCCAAAATAATAATAAATAAATAAAAAAACAAACAAATTTAAAAATAATAATAAATAAATAAAAAAACAAACAAATTTAAAAATAATAATAAATAAATAAATACATAAATATAAAAATAAAACACAGAATTTTCACAGTTCGCATATAAATTTTATAATTTATAAATTAAATTTTTTTTATACAAAACAAGCCAAACAAGAAAAAACACATTCGTCAGGGAAAAACTCCGATTTAAGACTGAGAACAGGCCAATTGGAACAGGGTTTGGATGACGGTGCGCGTTGGACGACCCGTCATGGATTCGCGCAGCAGATAGGGCAAAGGATTGACGCGCGTTAGCATGCCAGTGCCACGGATATCGAGATGCACCCAGTCCAGGCAGGGCACCAGCGCATGGAGTACGGCCGCAGCCAGGCACGATGAGGCCGGTCCGCGGCCACAGTTGGACATGTCATATGTGGCATTCTGCGAGATGATCTGCTTGAAGTAGCGGAAGAGCGGCATGCGCCACACACGATCACCCGTAACGCTGCCCGCCTTGCGGAATTGCTTGGCCAAATAGGTGGAGTTGCTCCACAGACCTGTCGCACTGCCGCCGAGGCCATAGCTGATTCCCTTCGCCACGCTGCCAACGGTGATGACCATTTTGGGCTTGAAGTTGGCCTGCGCATAGAGCAGCGGATCCGCCATCATAACCACTGGTGCCTTGCCCACATCTTTAATGCCCAATGTGGCGCCGTTGAGCAGTGTCACCACATCTCCGCACTTCACAGCCATGCCGGATGGCATGTGCTCGCAGAGGGGCAGCACAGCCGTTATGTTCATGGGCAGGGAGAGGGCAGCGGCGGCACGAAGCACGCCCACACAGAGTGCGGCACCGGACATGGCGCCACGATACTTGTGCATGCCATCTTTAGGCTTGAGGCACAGACCACCGCTGTGGAAGGTCAATCCTTGGCCGAGGAGCAGCACAGACTTCTCCTCCGGCGATGTACCGCAATAGGTGCACTCGAGCAATAGGGGTGGCTCACAGGAGCCCTTGGCTATCATCATGAATGAGTTTAGTTTCATGTCCTCGATCCAGTCCAAGGTGCGCACCTCCACAGAGACGCCGCATGGACACAGTGTGTCGACGGTGGTCTGTCCAAATATCGAGGGCGTCATCTGATTGGCCGGTGTATCGGAAAGACGCCTAGCCAGATTCTGTGATTCCGCCTTGAACAAGCCACGCACCCAGGCATCCTTATCCCCCTTGCCATACATCTTCAGCTTGGGCGTCAATGGGCGGTTCTTCTTCATCTTGTTGACGTTGTAGCGCCACAGGGCCAAGGCGGCACCTTCGGCCGCCTGCTCTGGATAGTCCATGGCATCGACATGCACCTCGACCATGCGCTGCTTCTGCAACGCACGTGCTCCCGTTCCGGCTGCAATGCGTATGTTCTCCATGCCCTCGTCCAGTTCTTCGTCTTCGTTGTAGCCGGCGTCCGCTGGACCCATGCCAACAACGGCCACCGTCGAGAACTCACCATCAAGTCCATTGAAGAGCAGTCCCTTACCAGGTCGTCCGTCCATGCCACGTTCACGAATCAGGCTCATCAAACTGCCGCCAAGATCATCGTCCAGCAGTTGTCCGTTTTCCGATGATTTGATCGGCTTGTCGCCCTCCTTCTGGTAGACGCCAACGATGACGCCCTTGGGATAGTCGCACTTGGTGGCAAAGGTGCGTGGAATCCGCTGGAATCTGAGCAGACACTTTGCCGATTTCAGCATGCGCATTTCTCGTAGCAAAGTCATTTTTTGCACAAAATTTCAATATCCAAAAATAAAAGAAAAATATTACACGAAAATTTCGATTTAGATTTACAAAAATTTGTAAGTATATATATAAAAAAAAACAAGAGCAAACAGATTTGAATTTGAAACAAATATTTTCAGTATTTTCAGAAGCTATTTCATTTGCTCAGCAAGATAAGTAACACTAAAATGAAATATGTCCAACAAACACAAAATATAAAATCGGTATTCCAGTGACAGATAATGCTAAGCCTATATAGAAAATATAGAAAAATATGAGATAAACCTATATAGAAAATATAGAAAAATATGAGATAAACCTATATAGAATATATAGCATAAACCCATATAGAAATATAGAAAATATGAGATATGAACACGAATTGGATTTTAGTTATTACAGCTGAGAAAAGACAGCTCTAAATAAGTAATTACTTAATACGTATTTAATTATGTATTGCCAGGCAACATGGTTGCGGTTAATAAATACCTGTTAGCCATAAATAAGTAGAAGCTACTTAGGAGCCAGCAGCTGCGCCACTTTTTATCCGTTTTGTGCGCTTTAAGCCGCTTAGCCAACATTAAAAAAAAAAAAAAAAAAATGGACTGGACTGGCACTTAATATATAGAAAAGCAAAAATGAAGCAACAAAAACAATAATAACTGAAAAATATATATATGTATATATATTTTATATCATATGAATTTTAATTTGTCGCCGGAATGCGCCGGAGTCCGTTGACCAAGTGCACAGTCACAAGAACAACAACAACAACAACAATAACAATAGGTGCACATAATTAATTTTCCAAGCCAGTGAATCAAGGATAATTGGGCTTAATTTTTTGGTGCGAAAAAATGCGCTTTAAGCGCAAATGAGAAGCTCAAACAAGAAATAAGTAGAAAACATGTAGCAATGCTCCAGATGAGAAAGAGAGAGAAATAACTCGACTAGCTGATACCCTGGCTGGCAATTTACAAACAAAAACTAAATAAAAAATAAATGCTGTAATTGTCAAATCAAAAAATGGTTTAATGACCAGCTGAGATACTCAATTTCTCATTTTTACTTTTGAATATTAATTTTAATAAATTATTTTTAAGGTGTTCGCCAAAGAGATACATTTTACAGATGCACATTGATTCGGTCAACTGGAATTAATTGTTTTTCATTAGACATGCTTCATCGACTATTGATGAAGTATTGAAATAAACCGGAATCGAGGCTCTCTTCAAATTGATGGACGTAAAACACTTTAAACATTTATCGATTAAATGAGAACAGAAAATATTATTTGTTGCAAATTCGCAATTAAAATGTTGCAAACACAAAATAAATCTGTTGTTTTAATTATGCTTATCTTGGTGCACATGGCCAAATAATTACGATTTGTAAACTGCCAGTGGAAATTCAATTTCAAGTTCTGCAAAGTGTGAACTTATCTTGGCCATAATGTTTGAATTTGAATAGACGACAGTCAAATGGCAGAACTGGGCAGAACTGGGCAGAACTGGGCAAAACTGGGCAAAACTGGGCAAAACTGGGAACTGGGAAAGTGGCAACATGCCACAAGCGCAAGAGTTCAAATGGAAATGCGAATGTGTGCAACTGCTGTGTGTTTGCAACAACGTATTTGCCTTGCTGGGTGGGATAGGGACATGGTTTAGGGGTGTGAGGTGTGCAAATTAACCCAATAATCCAACAGTGCAGCAGCTGAAATGCCCCGAAACCAAATTTTGAAATTTTGTTATTTCTCACCTTTGCGCTTGACCTGCTCGCTTGATAACACAGACACGGCCAAGACAGACACCAAAAGCAGTCCGGAACCGGAGCAACAGCAGCAAATATCTAGCAAATGAATGCCCTGCAGCCATACACACACTCACACACAAACACACACACACACAGTGGATATGCAAACAGTGGCTAAAGGGACAGCTGAGAGACGGCTGAGAACGACCCAGCTTTGGCCAGAATACTTGTGGCTTAGCTTTTGGCCCGACAGTTTTTGGCCAATGTGTGCGACAATCATAAATGTCTCCTTGTTGGATGATAAAATATTTGGCCAAGTTGAATAGTTCAAAGTATTTCATTTTAAATTAACATTTGTCTTTGCTCACCAGCTTGGAATTATGCAATGTGGTCGCCGATAAGCGTATTTCAAGCGCAATCTCTGCTCGTATTTGCACAGGCTTTATATATATATATACACATATATTTATATACATACATACACATCCTCATGTCATGCAATAACTGCACATATATATATTTAAATTATATTATTTTCCTTTGAGTTTTTGAAAAGCACTTTTGCTTGCTGTGCATTTAATTGGTTTTAGGTAAAAGCATTCTGGCTTAAATGCCCATATACACATATATATATATATATTCTGAGTGTCCATATAATCAGGTTTTCAAGTCGTGCTTTAATTTGCTCATTTTGGGCCAGGCATTAGAGCAAAGCATTAGCCATAACTTAACCAGGCTTGTGCCAACTTTTGGCTATGCACTTTGTCTAGCTTCAGTTAACACGCTCGACACCCCCCTCACCCATCTGACCCCTGACCTGTGACACGCCTTGGTACGTACATGTGTATGTGTGTGTGTGTGTTGCTCACGCATGAACACATTTTCGGGTCGGGGTTTTTGGTGCTGTGCTGCGCTGCGCTCTGCGAAAGGAGTTCGCAATCCTATTAAGCGGCTTACAAGTAAAATGCTGCCTGATTTTAATTGTCTGCACGGCAGCAGTCGAAGAGTAGAGTACAAGCCAACAAAAATAGCAAGAACAACATTGCACATGCCACACACCACACACACACACAGACGACACGTTGCGTATGCGCAATATGACAGAGACTACACTGAGAGTGTGTGTTTGTGTGTGTGCGTGTTTGTTGGTGTGTGCCTTAAGGCTTATTTGGTATATGTAAGAAGTGTGCGTGTATGTTGCCATTAAGTAAATTTCAGTGTACTACACATGGGGCAGGCAAACACTTACGGTCTGTTGCACATCAGTTGCTAGTCATGGTTTAGCAGCCAACCAACTAACCCAACCAACAATCCTGTGGCTGTCGAATTAATCCTACCTGATGCGAGTGCACAGAAAAAAACAAAAACAGAAAAAAAGAGGCAGAAAATAGTTAAGAAACGCAACCCTTGTAGACTGGCTTCCAAATGATCTTAATCTTCTCGTGTCAAAATGATTAGAACTTGGTTAAGATGGGTCTGTTTTCTAGGTCAATGGGTTTCCAAATCTAGTGATAATTGGGCGAGAGCAAAAGTCTTTGCATATCCTCCAAATTAACTTTCTCTTCGACTTTTACATATACCTCTTAAAACTATATATAAACAAATTACAACTAATCGAACTCTTTTTTAGGCACAGATTTTTTGTTCCTATGCATTTAGGATCTATACTTTCATTTAAGTATGTATTAAATGTTTAATATTGTTCACATTAGATGTAAAAAATTATATAAGTATATTTTATAGATGAAAAATATTGCTTAATATTTAAGCTAAAATTGATGTGTTTTAAGCTTAGCTATGCTTAAGCAAAATTAGAAGAATATCTTTAACTAAAGATCAGATAAGTAAGATTTTCATTAAATCATAAAGTGCTTAAACTGCGACCTAAATTTACCTATCAAAACTAATAACAATTTTCTTATTAATTTTCATAGTTCGAACTAACAGCATAAAACAATTATAAATTCCTTTAATGAAAATGAAATTTATTGCCGTGTTTTTTGTGTGCCACAAAATGGCCAGTCAAATGGCGTGCGATAAACTTAAAATTGTTTTTTAATGGCACTTTCCGTATAATCGAAATAAACCTGCAAAAATACTATAAGGAAAATAGAAAAAAAAAAATAACAAAACACAAAAAGATTAACTGCTTTGGGGCAGCTAAAATTTGCAATTTGGATATTCAACGTGCGACGGCCGAAACGATGGACACAATAAAATAATGAGCACCAAATTACACAAAGCGTGGAAAAATGGCCGCGAGCACCATTAACCGGGCCCAGAGTGGATGGCGGCCAAATGAATTCTAAAAGCTTTTGCGCCAAAGTGTTGACAACCATTTTGGTAATATGCTCAGGCAGAGACAGGCGCTGCCTGGCAGGCAGGCAGGCACTCTGCCAGGCCGGGGCACCCTGCCGGGGCCAAAAGGATGCTAAAACAATTACAACGAATGGCAGGGACGACGCAGGACACCAACAGCAACGGCAACAGCAACAAGGACAATGACAGGCGCAGATTCCAGTAAAATTTATTTGCTGCGCGATAATTTTAAAGAACAAAGACA
The DNA here is from genome assembly GCA_037043605.1 of Drosophila multiciliata. Lineage (NCBI taxonomy): Eukaryota > Metazoa > Arthropoda > Insecta > Diptera > Drosophilidae > Drosophila > Drosophila multiciliata. The sequence goes on from JBAMBF010000589.1 coordinate 9,901,983, forward strand.
CGAACATTTTCCTAGCAATTTAGCCAGCCTGCCGCGCAAAAGGCCAAAGTGGGCATATCTCAGCAAATATATATTTGCCTTTCTTTCAGTTTACCCCATACCCCCACCCAAACATCACCTTTGTTTAAGCCAAATATTGCTCTTAGCTTTAATTAGCTCTGGCCAAGGCGCTGGGTTAAGCGCTTTATTAATACAGATACCTTTTTTTTGGTATACATTTCATCGATTCTAAAATTTTAATCAAAAGCTCAAATTTAATACAGTCGAAAATGGGTTAAGACCAAAAAAAGAATGCTCTTGACCCAAATGCTCAGGCATGTTAAGGACATATTAAAATATGTATAGCATTTTTTTTACTTTTTTTACTTCCAGTTTATTTCCAGCTTTTTTTGGTGGCGTGAAACTTCCTGTAGCAAATTATTTGAAGCATTTTCAGCATTGCGTGTAAAATTATATTTCTCCTGCATTTTATTTCTTATTTTTTTTTTACGGTCTGATTTAATTTTTCTTTTGCCAACTTTTCTAATTCTTTTGTGATTGTTATTTGCGACTTAACTTTTTCTCTCCTTCGCTTATGCCTTTATAATTCCACTGTTGATTTTTGCTCTGCAAGTGTTGCGGAGTCACAATTCCGGGTAGTTAGCAATGACTATGCCAACTTTTGGGGTGTTTTTTTTTTCTTCGTATATAAGCAGAAAAGATGTTTCTACTTTGATATTCTCTAATTATGAAAGTACTTTAAAAACAGCTGAAAAATGTCATTGTTAATTACGAGAAAGGAAGTGGAACGTAGAAAATATTTACATTTATTTTTTTTAAGTAGCTTATCAAAAAATATTCGCTGACTTTCAGTGTATTTTTAAAGTAATCAAAAATTATGATTATGCTTATCTTAATCCTTTGCCAAAAAGTAATCGAAAGAAAACACAACGTTTTTACTTTATAGATAATTTTTTATTAAAATTTAATTTTTATTTTACAACTAAACGCTTAGAAACTAAAATGTTTTTGATTTAACTTAAGTACAGATAGAGAAGTATGCTAAAAATTCATGTTTTGCTCATTTTGCATGTCTTGGCAAGTAAATGGAAACACATCAAAATCAAAGTTTTTTATAAAAACACAAACAAAAACAGTTCTACACACGAAAAAGATTTTCAACTAATGATTAACATGAAATTGACCAAATGTTGAATTTTATATTTTTGTTTATTATTTATATTATGTCGTATATAAACTATGGACCGATTTGATGTAAATTGTTTGCTATATTTATTATATTATTATTATAATTCAGCTTAAGTGTTTTTTTTCTGCTTTCTGTTTTTTTTTAGACGAGTGTATTGCTTAGTGAGTTTAATAGCAGATCTAAGTTTTTAATGTTCATCAATATTTATATTTGAATTTGTGCGTATTCAATGCGGCTGCCAAAACACATACAGATGTAAATATTCATACTGTATGTGAATAGTTTTTTTTAAGTATGATTTAATTGTTTTTCTGTGTGAATATCGTTTTTAATAGGCAATTCATAAATTTATCAAAACTTAACATCACATTGCTTCTCCGATTAAATGTAGGTTAATATACGCTTTATAGTTGTATTTAATGCAATTCGATATTATATTATTTGATTTTATTTTATCCATTTAAATGCATGAAATGTGTGTGTGTGTGTGTTTTTTTGCCTTTTGCTTATGTATTTATGTATGTACTTTTAATACTTGTTTTTGTTTTTGTATTTGTATTTCTTTTTTTTTTTTTAGTTGTATTTGATAGAATTACATATTAACATGTTGAAACATTGCGTCACTTTAAGTTGCAGTAAGTATTCTTAAAAATGTAATTATTATTATTAGAATTATATGTTTATAATAACGATATGAAGTGATTTTTTTTCTTTTTGCTGTGTGCGTTGCGAGCGGCAGTTTTATTTTTTTTTTTATTTGTTTGTTTAAATTGTTTGTAGCTAGCTATTTCTTTAATTAATTCTGTATTATTGTTTAGACAAATTGTTGTGTTTTTTTTAATAAACCATATGAGTTCTCACGATTATTTGAGTAGAGAGTTGAATAAATGCACTGTACTGGAAGTGGTTCAATATACATTATATAAATTATATATATATATATATATATATATTCGTATAAATGCAGTTTTTTTAGGATTCGATTATGCTGTTGCGGCAATTGCTTAAATTTATAACAATGGATGAATGATTATTGATTTATTGATTGAATGAATGATTGACTGATCTTAAGTCGAAGTTAGACAATCTATTGAGTTATTTTTATTTTTATTAGCTGTGATTTTTTATTTGATGTTGATGCTGGGAACTTCTTTGATGAATTAGTAGAAACGTTTAATGGACGTGGCTGGTTGGTGGCATGGTGACTATGAAGCTATCGTCGTCGTCATCGTCCTCGTCGTCGTATCAAACATTATTCTTGCGGAAAATATCATTTGGGTGCTGATTGCTGCTAAAATTCTGGCGTGTCGAGCATTGCTGTAAGAAACATAGAATTATAATTGACAAATGTTTTATTAAATGCGTTTGGTAACCGGCTGTGCGATGAGCATTATAAACATATTATGTTTTTGAGCATATGACAGACAGACAGACAGTCAGACAGACAGACAGTCAGATAGGCAGACAATTAGTTGTATGATTGCATTTTAATTGCTTGCAACAACAACAACAACAACAAATACCTGACACACACAACATCAGCTAGCAGTGACTGTCAAACCACCAGCGTCATTACCATATATAAGCAATTATCGGGCATTGAGGTCGCACCTAGCCACCTCCTAGGCATACACGTTTATATTGAACCATATTGAGACGCGACCAGGTTGAGACCGCTGCTAAAACCGCGCTCCAAGCGACATGGGCCGGCAGGTTGACAGGTATCTGGTTTAGCTGGAGTGATGGTGGCTGGTGGATGGTGGCTGGTGGCGGTGTTTGGATAATGACAGCTTAACTACTTTACACTGTTTGTGATTTGACCGTTGTGGTGTCAGTTAGCCAGCAGGCTATTAAAATAATTGCCAGGCAAATCATTTATTATGGCATGTGTCTGCCCCCAAGAGTTTCTCTCTCCCTCTATGTGTGTGTGTGTGTGTGTGTGTTGCGCTCATTAGCGCCGCCAGCGGGTGATAATTTCAATCAGGATAATAACTTACCGCTTGCTTCTTTTCCCAGGACTTCATGGCCGTTTTATATTTCTCGAATTCGTGACACCAATCCGAATAGATTTTCTGATAGTCATTGCTTTTGTTTGGTGGCGTGCATCTACAGCAAAATTGGACGTAGAAAAATCCATTGGTAATTAACAGTCAATTTGGGGGGTAACCAAAACTGGTTTCTATTTTTTTTTTCCACTTTGTTTTTAGGGGTAACTTACCTGTGTGCATCGACGGTTATGTTGTAGCTGCACAGGAGCGAACCACCCAGATGGCAATCGTAGCGTCCGCCATCGGCCTCATTCACCGACACCACAACAAGTCCGCGTTCCGTCGTCTCAATGTATTTGGTGGGACTGTATTTGATCTCATAGCTGGCGGGATTTATGAATATATTTTTTGTTAATTACTTTATGTATTTGAAGAGCTATTGACTCACCGTCCCCTGTCCTTGGAGTGATGGTACCAGGTGACCTGCTCGTTCTTCAGCACTTCGGGTATCTTGACAAAGCAGCCCAGATGCACACTCTGGCCATATGTGACGACAATTTTCTTCTTCAGCACACTGGAGTCGCAGATGTCGCTCGTCTCGTTGGCCACATCCTGAGTTGAGTGTTTATTTGAGTATTGAGTATGCATATCATTAATCCTGCTTTGACACACTTACCTGCAAGAGGTCCAATTCGTAGGGTCGGCACGTGTTCGCCTCCTTGTCCCAGCCGCAGTAGGGATCACGGACACAACGGAAGCAGTTGTCATAACGACGATTGCACATGGCCAAATCGATTTGCTTGATGCGATGATCGGTGCCCACATAGAGGGACTTACGTGTCTGACTGATTTCCATCACCTGAATGGCCTCGTTGGGCGCCACCTCAAATATGTCCAGCAACTTTGACAGCGACTCCCCATTGCGATAATACTGCACGATTTTGTAGATGCGTCCCAGATTGGTGCCCACATAATAAACTGTGTACTCCTGGTTCAATATGTCGATTTTGATTCTGCCAATAAAGATAAGTAAAATTCCATTTAAGGCGCATATGCTGAGATTTAAATACGCATTATGGATATGCAAATGTGTATCAATGGCTTATTGCCGCACTTTTGTTGCAGTTGCAGTTGCAGTCATCGAAATTAAATGCCTATTTAATATGATAAATGGACAGAATATTAATGCATTAAATAGTCGCATCTGTGTGCTGCATTATGGCAATGTTTCATTTATTTTTTATATTTGCCACACCTGAGCAGCATGTTGCTATTGTTGCAACGTGTTGTAAATGAAGGTATTAAAATTCGTCACATGATTTCGCCGTTTTCACGCCGTCGCCGGGCAATTAATGCAAATATATATTGCAAATCGCTGTTCGCTCATGTGAATAAAATATTACATTTTAATGTTCACATTTTTTAAGTGGATTTCTTTTTTTTGTTGTTATTTGCATAATATTTATCTATTTATAATATGCAGGAGCAATTAAATGAATACTTGGGAAAAAAAGAAATGTTTGGTCTGACTTTTAATTAGGAGACAACAAAGAAAAGGATTAAAAATTTATTAATAAATATAAAATGCAAAGCTTGATTGCCATTCGTTAAAGCCAATAACGAATTAACTCACACTAGAATTTAATATATATATTTTCAGTAAATACAACATGAGAAATATAAAACGATTACAAAATGCGACACAAAGACGAAATCCAAGCTTTATATTTAGGCCAAGAGGGGGAAAGAGAGTGAGTGAAATATACATTATACACAGACAAAAAGATATATTTCGAGTGGGGGAAAGAATTATTTTTAATCTACCTATGAACAGAAATTTAAAATTGATATTGTGTACAATGTTGGCAACAAGCACTTTGTTCTTATGTTATTTAAAGCACTCAAATAATCAAATAATAAATTTACGTACATGGATTTGCACTTTCAAAAAACCACACAGACAAACCGCAAAAAGAAACAAATCGGAAAATGCAAAACATATTATAAAAATCGAACAAAAAAAAGAGTGTTCCAAACAACACACTGGACACTGTTTTTATATACTTGAAATCTGTGTATATATATATATATGTGTGTGTGTATATGTATATATGTTTATGTATGCATGAGAGTAAAGGCGGAGAGATAACAAGTAGAAATAAAACTTACTTGTCAACAACGAGCTTTGTGAACACCAAATCCCTTTTATAATAGACCGGATTGTTGTGCTCGTGATTTACGGCTTTGTCCATAAGTGGATGCGAGCGTATGAAATTCAGGACGGTATCTGGCAGATTTGAGGTATCGTTGACACATGTGCCGGGTCGCGGATCGGGCACACGGGAGTTGAGCACCGGCAGCCAGGCGGAGTTTGAAGAGGATTGCTCCTTAAATTTGCCTGCAAGTGAGCAAAAAAAAAACAAAAACAAAAATAATACGTGTTATAAAGTGGAAAAATGGCAAAAAGGATTATGGTTAAGAGTTATTCACTAACGGGTTGCAAGTGTGTATGTATGTATATATATATTTCAGGTGCACACGTTGTGTGTTGCAAATAAAGTTTTAAATCAGAGTCGCCCCCAACGTGTCAGCTGTTAAGCGTCTCAATGTGCATGTGTGTGTGACTGTGTGTGTGTGAGTGTGTCAGTGTGTGTGTGTGGCAATAATCCATTCAAATGGATTTTCTAATACGATTTATGTTGCTCCACGGCGAGTGAAGCGCTGAAATTACAAAACACTCAACACACAGTGAATAGTTGGCTGCTGCTGCTGCTGCTGCTCCTAGTTGTATTGGATCTGTGCTACCTATTGGATTTATCGCTTAACTGTTACTGTCCCCCAAGTCCGAGAATAGAGAATAGGGACAATCACAGTGGGGCCGCCCTTTGGCCAACAGCAGCAGCAGCTGAACAGCTAAAACCGAGCAATGCAGTTTGCAGTTTGCAAATAAAATTTGCCAATAAGTTGCATTTTCCATTTTCTATTTGCTATTTTCTATTTTCTATTCGTATTTCTATTCCAACTTCGATTTCCACTCAAAGCACTTGAGGGATAAAGTAGAAAAAAAAAGGAAAAAGGAAAAAGAAAAAGGAAAAACGAAACAAAACAAAACAAAAGGGAAAATTGCACGTCTGTTGCAAGTTGACAGTTGGCAACATTGTGGCCACGATAACGTCTCGTTCATCACATCCATTTGGCACACACACAACTGTTAAGATCTATATATACACACACACACACATACATACTCTATACTCACCATTGAAGGCAGCCTGGACCTCGTTAATGTGGAAACTGCATACGGCTGATCCAATCAGGCCATTGGTGCTGGTCGTGAATGTGGCATAGAAACGAGTCTTGTCATTGGGCAGCTGATAAACCGATTGGATCTCATTGAAGTAGAATGGAAATTCACCCGATATGCTGCAATTGAGTCTGGCCTTCAGATATGTGGCCCAATTGTGGGCCAACAGATTCTTGCCACCCACATCCTTCTTGCAGACGCGTGCGATGCGCGAATACACAGCCTTGCCACAGTTAATATACTCCACGGCCGTTTCACGGAAAAAGAAATAAACGTATTCGCCAATGTCAAAGGAGCCAACGAAATTGGGTTCTGTAAATGAAGAAAAGAAAAGTGTTTTTTTGTGTGAGGATTGATGACCATCGCTGAGTGAGCAACCGATCTACATCTCCTCAGTCTGTGCGTGCCACAAACACAAACAAACAATAGAAACTCAAGCGCGAAATCATTTCTAAATCCTTTCCCCAATTTTTTTTTCTTTCTTTTTTTTCAATTTTTATCCGCCGGCATTTCCCTTCTAGTTTTTTTTTTACTTACTGTCCAACCACTTGGAATCATATTTGAGCGTGCGCTTGAATTTGTATTCCAGGCGCTTTGCCGACGTATTATATAAATCCGTTCGAAAGATCACAGTATCCGCCTTTGTGAATTCCGCATTGGTGCCGGAGTACTGTGTGTGGGTGGGTAAAAAGATACAAATACTTTGAGTGAGATAAACTTGATTGAAGTGCGTTTGCTTTTGGTTTTGCTTTTTCTTTCTTTTGCTATTTATATATATATTTTTTTTTTTTTGCTGCTTACCAGACCAGGCAATCCGCCGGGATTGCCGTCCTCCACATAAATGGCAGTTGAATTGTCCAAAGGATCGTAGGGACACTTGGCAATACCCAAACCAACACCGATCACATACTCCGAGCGGGGTAAGTGCGTCAAATTCGACTGAGATATAAATAATAAATACAATTTTAATTTAGTTTATTTCAAATTGTTAAATTCAATATTAAATAATAAATAAAAGTTAAATTTAGCATTGCGTTTCATAAATTAAATTAGTTTATTTCAAATTGTTAAATTCAATATTAAATAATAAATAAAAGTTAAATTTAGCAATTTGTGTTTTATAAATTAAATTAGATTATTTCGAATTGTTAAATTCAATATTAAATAAAAGTTAAATTTAGCATTTTGTGTTTCATAAATTAAATTACTTTATTTTAAATTGAAATATTCAAGATATAAATAATAAATAAAAGTTCATAAATTAAATTAGTTTATTTTAAATTGTTAAATTCAAGATTAAATAATAAATAAAAGTTAAATTTAGCATTTGTCTTTCATAAATTAAATTAGTTTATTTTAAATTGACATATTCAAGATATAAATAATAAATAAAAGTTCATAAATTAAATTAGTTTATTTTAAATTGTTAAATTCAAATTAAATAATAAATAAAATTTAAATTTAGCATTTGTGTTTCATAAATTAAATTAGTTTATTTCAAATTGAAATATTCAAGATATAAAAAATAAATAAAAGTTCATAAATGAAATTAGTTTATTTCAAATTGTTAAATTCAATATTAAATAATAAATAAAAGTTAAATTTAGCATTTGTGTTTCATAAATTAAATTAGTTTATTTCAAATTGAAATATTCAAGATATAAAAAATAAATAAAAGTTCATAAATGAAATTAGTTTATTTCAAATTGTTAAATTCAATAATAAATACAAGTTAAATTTAGCATTTTGTGTTTCATAAATTAAATTAGTTTATTTCAAATTGATATATTCAAGTAAGTTGAAATGTATTTCATAAATTTATGCTTTTAGTGCTGGTTTCTAATAATTATCTTCTAAAAAGTTGAAAGTTTAGATGAAATATTGGTCCAGGCACGTTGAAAAACTTTTTACTAATTGTTGAGCTGATTTCAGCTGCTGAATACAAAATGCAAAAACTTGCCAATATTTGCTCTCAAATATTGCTTTTAGTTTTGCTTGTTTTTCTTAATATTTTTTTTGGTTTTTGTTTTTGTTTTTGTTTTTGTTGATATTTGAAGTTGAAGTTTTTGTGGGCACCAAATCAAAGTGCATGGTTTACTGCTCAGCTGTGCAGTTCACCTAATACCAACAAATACAACCAAGTTGTGTGATTCCAAAGAGACTCAAACTTGGCGGGGGACGAGGGCAAAGGTTGAATTGTGCACCTGATCCGTGTGTGTGTGGTGTGTGTATGAGATTTGTATGCTGCACACTAATGACTATTTTCATGACTTGTGCGCCACAAAACTTATACAAGTTTTATATATACATATGCCGAGAGCAGATAAAAGTCTTGTCGAAGAATTACTTTATTGAGGGCACAATTTGAAAAGCGGCTAGATGCGTTTTCTTTGCCTTTTCCAGGATTACGATCAAAAGTCAACACACACACACAAAATTGAGGCATGCGACACACACAAAAAAAAAAAAGAGATTCTTTCAAATTAAACCCACAACTTGTCCTTGACAAGACACACACACACAGAGAGAAAAAGGAGGCCAGAAGGGCGTTACTTACATAGATGACATAATCCTTGGGATTGTGAGCATTGGTGCCACAAACGTAGAGCCTGTCGCCTTGTTGCATCGATTGTATGACACGCACATGATTCTTGCAATCAAAGACCTGTAAATGAGGCAAGAAGAAAGATTAAATCAGAAATGGAGATTAAAAATACTATAAATTCACAGCTAACAAATGCTGCCCTTAATAATACATATTATGAGCTGTGAGCTGTTGCCAAGTCTATAAAGATAATATCACATTTGGATGGCGTTGCAGCAAATTTGCTACCATGCCACAAACTACTAAACGAGCAGACAAAAAAATAAAAATAAAAAATAAATCAAAGTGAAATGGAACAATTTGTAATAGCACGCGTCAGTGCAGCCACTGTCGCTAAATCAATTGTGCAACAATGCAACATTGGAAAATCCCTGGCAGCATTATGATGACTTAAGCAAGCCGCACACACAAACACAGCTGCAACAGCAGCAGCAGCACAAAAAACACTACAATTGACATCTAGATACAAGGCAGCCAAAATCTGTTATAGTCATATCTATATATATAGACATATGTGTATGTGCGGTCTGTGGCATGCAACTGAAACTGTGTGTGGCGCACGAAAAACTCGCTACAAATTGAAAAGCCACAAATAAATTGAAAAAGATTTCAAATGAAGGGATTTGCTGTCACATTATAAACGAGTTACAATAACAGGCAACATTCCATTCACAAAGCGCAGCCGTAGAAACTTTATCGGAGTCGATTGCGGTTTCGAAATTGCAGGAGAAATTCGAGCATTTCGCGTGCGTTCTTCAAAAACCACAAAATTGATTCAATGCTGCTGCTGTGGCAGTTGCAGTTGCTGCTGTTGCTGCTACTCGCTCAATGGAGTACAACATATGCATGTAAAGTTGTAATCAGTAAATGCCACCAAATGATATAAAAATCAATCAAAATCCGCGGCTGCCGCTTTATGAGTCTGCCCTGCACTTGGCATAAATAGCATGTCTTCCATACAAATGCAATGCTTGATTGAAATAGTCCACACTCCTAAATATATATATATATCTTTATCTTTATCTCTATATCCGATTAGCTGTTGACTTACCTGACTTTTGCCCTTTGACACACAGCTTACAACATCGTCGCGTGTGGGTTCCAAATTGATAACATCGCGCTGAAAAAGCAAAAATTTAAATAAATAAATTTAATAGTTTATTATATTAAAAACTGCATTTAAATTTGTTAACATAATTTTAATTAAATTTAGTTACAAAATAAATACAGCAGTAGGCAAAAATTAAATTGAGATTACAAAAATATATATTTTTAGTCTGTATTTTTTAAATATATAAATTTAATATTTTATTATATTAAAAACTGCATTTAAATTTGTTAACATCATTTTAATTTAATTTAATGTTTTTACAAATTAAATACAGAAATAAATTAAATTAAGATTAAAAATATATATTTTCAGTCTGTATTTCTTTTAGTTACTCGTCTTTTAACTGAAAATTGAATAGAATGCAAACTGCAATTGGCAATTGAGCCTAATATGTTGCTTATTAAGCATATTTTTTAGCAAAAGACGCTACTTAAAATTTAATATTAATACAATTTTTGTGCAGTTGCCACACCGAAGGAGGAGGCAGCTGCTGCCAGCTGCAGCAAGCTAGCTTCTTGGGTGAAAATGGTTTTTGGGATTTCTTTTTGTGGCAACATTTTCTGGTGCCAGGCATAAACTACAACTAGAAGTTGGTTGTCAGATGTGGGAGGGGGGGATGGTGGTGGTTGGTGGCGCTGCCAGAAGTTGGGGCAAGCTTCGTGTGGCATGCTTTCAAGCAAATTGATTTATAAATCACATAATGTAACGAGCACATACGAAATATTTTCAAGCGAAATGGGCACACGCACCACAGTGGTGGAAGGGAGGTGGGGTGGAGTGGAGTGGAGTCTACATAAAACCAAATTCATGTATTATTTAGTAAAATTTGCATTTGCCGCATAAAGCAGCGCAAGCCGGCACCTTGCCACCTTGCCACACGTGGCTCGTAGGCGCTAGCAAATGATGCCCGCGGCAAACGCAGTTTTACTCGCACTTGGTGTGTGTGTGTGTGTGTGTGTTTTTGTGTGTGTGAAATAACACATAAAATATATTGACGTATGCCGTTTGGGCAAAAGCTGACTGAATAAATGGGTGGCAAGCTGGGTTTGCTGGTTGAACGTCTCGAAATGGCAACAAAACGTGGCATCTTTCGGTTTTACGATACTTTTGCGGCCAGGTTTCAGCTGCTGTTGCTGCTGCAGGTGCACGCCAAAGTTGTGCCACACAACGTTTCACTCATAAAACAAGCTTTTGTATGACATAAATTCATAAACAGCCTCCCACAACCAACACACACACTTACACACACACACACCTCAATATACACTCACTTGGCAGGAATAGATGGATTCGAGTTTTTCGTTATTCGCTTTCGGAATTTCGATAATTCACAGTTTTGGCATTTATTCGAAATTATTCTGTGCTTTTTCTGGCTAAAACACACTGCGACAAATATGTAAATCGGTTATAGTTTCAACTGATAAATAAACCTTTTCCGATTGTTTTAAGACTTTTTCTTATTAGCCATTTGTCATAACTTCATTTTAAAAAGAAATATATATTTTTAGTTCAGAATTGCCATCTAGTTTCAAGCTGCACTTAAATTTAAACACATAAAATAAGTAAAAATTAAGTTTAAAATTCTATGCAAATTTTTTAATGCAATAATTTTGCCAAAACTGAAGCGATTTTCAAAAGCAATATAATTTTTAGCCAAGCGGCTTCCAGTTTAATTCTACATTTGAAGTTGTAAGCATATTTTCGGATTGAAAATCACATTTAAATTCTTTCCACAAAAATCACGTTGGGAACAGACCACTTTAACCACTGCCAAAACTTTCTCAAGGATTATTCAATTTTCTGAACTAAACTGTTTCAAAATTTAAAATTTAAAAATCTCCACTTTTCCACTAAGTAGCTAAAATTATATTTCATCAGTTTGGTTTGCCAACTAAATGCAAGTTGTTTATAATGGTTAATGCATTTCGCGCAGTGTACATAAATTATGCGGTACTCTCAGCAAATTACCACGTAACGTGCCCGGCAAACAGGGCCAAAACGAAATGGCCATAATGCAGTCCCCCTGAGCGCATATTAAATATGTTTTTGGACCTTTTTGTTCCGGTATTGTTGTAGTATAGGCCAGGGACACGTTGCCAAAGGATGTGCCGGATGTGGCACAACAGGGGTAACTAAAACGCAGATATACATATACATATATATGTATGTATATGTGTAATGTTTTTTTTTCACTCGTTTACATCGGGGAATCGAAGATTTGTGGCTCGCATTTGATGCACGGCTAAAAGGTGGCTTAGCCTGGTCCTTTATCCCTGTGTTGTATTTTGTTTTGTTGCCGGAGTGTTGACAACGTCCGACGATAAAAAAATATAGCTAAAAGGACAGGCTTAAGTCAGTGGCGGACATTTGGCAACTACACACACACACACACACTCAAACACACACACGCAGCGCATATGTTGCGCGGGAGACGCGTAATGAATTTTTAAAATAGTGCCGCACTGTGGCACATATACAGCTTGTTTGGCTAAAAGCCTGCTACACGTTTTATGTGCTCTCTGCGTTTTTGCTTGCCACGATTTGTTGCCAAGTGGGAATAATAACAACAAGAAGCACTCGCCAAACAAAACTCAACTGGGAGCCAACTTAACTCAGCCCAAAAAGTAAATGCTCGGATTATGCAGGAATACTTTTTACCATTGTTGCAACAGATACTAAATACTTACATCACAATACGATGAGGATATGTTTTGTAAATTCAAACGGAATACACGATCCCTGCAAGCGAAGAGTGATTAGTAATTTGGAGTGGATTATTCGATTATTCGATTACTTACATGGCGCCCACATAAAGCGAATCGCGCTCCTCATTCAAATGGAAAGTGCGATAGTAGAGTTTGCCGCATGTGAATTCCCGCACATGATCTGAAAAAAGAATAAATAAAATATAGTTAGCATAGTTTAGTACAATTCCAATATTTAGACAACATATATATTTTTTTTTCTTAAGTGAGGGGCAGGCAAACCCAAACCAAAATTGAAATTCGAGACGACAGCGGCGGCGGCGGCGACTCCAAGTTGAAGTCCGGCACAAAATGAGCGCCTGTCAACAAAGTTTATGCAGCGACATTGACAAAAGGCAAACACACACAGTCCGAAAGCAGGACAGAGCACTAGGTGGACATGGGGAGGATGTGTGCCAGGATACAGCCACAGGCTGGCCACACACAAACACACAGAGAGAATGAGAGACAAACGAGGGACACTCAGCCGGCGCCTGTGAGTTCAGTTAGATATCCCGTTTCAATCAAATGACATTTTGACATTTCTCTCTTTGGACAAAGGACACGGTTCCAGACACTATCAAGCAGCGTCGACGTCATCAAATGTAGCCAAAGTGCACGCTTTAAATGTTGTTTATTTACTTTTCACTTTGCCCAGCACATATACACCAAATACACACACTCGCACACACACCCAGTAAAAATGCAGTGCGTATTAAGCGTAACTTTATCTCTTATTTCAATTGAACAAACTTTTTGATAAACTTCTTTCGCATCAAAGAAGTGCAAGTTAAGCATTGAAAATTGTTCAAATCTTTGCAAACAGTTCAGACGTGAAAATTACATTAAAGCCAGCGCAAAAAAGTATGCTATGAAAACTGAAACTTGCCCGACTTGTTGGCTTTAGATTTATTACTCATTTTTCTGCTTTATAATTGTGTTCGTAGCACATAGAAAAATATGTTTATATACATATATATAGCCGATATAGGAACAATTTGTTGAACAATTAAATACTTTTTGTTAAGCAGGCAATTCTAATTAAACTCATTTTTATGCTTCTAAAATTAGCATACAAAATGTCAGCAATAGATTTATATATCATGTAAATCAGGTACAATCGTTCGACTTTTGAAGTTTATAGCCAAATTTAGATATCTACCAAATGTTCTTTATAAACTTGCCCAAATTAGCACTTCCTATTATAACTTATTTATCTTTTATTCGTTTAGCTTGCCACTGTTTTTGCCACACTGTGTAAATTATGAGCCTGATTAATTATATGTCAGATGTGTGTGTGGGTGTGTGTGTGTGGGTGTGTGTGTGTCAGTGTGTGTGCACACTTATTATGTTAATTTCATTGACGACGCGCTGTCTGTGGGTTGTTTGCACTTTGGCTATGAGTATGAGTGTGTGTGTGTGTGTTGTGTGTGTGTTTGTGTGTTGTGTGTGTGTTTGTGTGTGTTGTGTGTGTGTTAGAGAGAGTATGAGATTAAGAAGCAAAACGCTGAGCACGCATTTACTTAATTAAACTAATTAATATTTGCTTAGAATGCCTAACGTTCTGGCCACACACACAAACATACCAACAAACACACACACACACACACACACACACACACACACACACACATTGTTATTTAATGTGGCTGTCAGCCAGTGAAACTCTCAACAGCGCATTCGATATGCCGTCCAATTAATTTGCGGACAGTTCTTACAATTATGTCATTAAGGATACGTCCAAATTCATATTCATATTCATGGATTTCGCTGCATATGTCAAACCAGCAACAAATTGTTCATTTGGCATTTAAAAATATAATTGTTAACCGACTCTGCTGACAAGGAAATATTTAAATGTTGTTAATGAATTTTATGTTGAGCCATCAGCCAAGTTTGGCCCCAAAAAGGCAGCGAAGTCAAATCGATACAAACAAAGAGTCAATTTTCCATAGCTATTTACTTGCTACAACTAAAAATACATCTTCTATATATATATATATATACATATATATATATATTTATGTATGTATATATATATATGTATGACTAGCTCGTACACAACAATGGAATATGCAAATACTACCCGTTTTCTATGTCATTGTCCATGTTTTCTTGTACATCTCCATACCAACACATCCCGCCCCGCCACCCCCCGTCGCACTCATGCCACACAAATACAGATATATTTTTGATTTCCGATTTAAAGTACATTTTGGATAAAAGCAAATACTGAAGCCTTTTGCAGCTTTCCCAAAAAGTATCAGCGTCAATACAAGCAAAAAAAAAAAAAAAATAAAAGAGAATAAAAAAAAGGAAGCTGCGTCTTTTGTTTGCCAACGGGAAACAACTGCAACAAAAACAACAACAACAACTACAAAATACATATGCATATATACATGTGTGTGTGAGTGTGTTTGTGTGTGTGCCTTTGCATATATTGTTAACAATTCGGGTAAATGTCCTTGCCAAACCGGAAGTCGACTTGTATACGCTTGAATTGTTATTGTACCCGTACCCCTCAACCCCTCTCCCCCTCCCCAACCCCTCTCGAAACCAAACCCAAACTTCAGATTTGTACTCGCATTTTGTTTGTCGTTCGCTGTCGAACTTTTTCCGTTTTTTCTTTTGCTTTTTTTTTGTTTTTAGCTTTTTTAGATTTTTTCTTTATATTTTTCTTTTAGTTAGTTGTTGGCCACTTTTTCAAGTTGTTGCTGCGATTTCTTTGGGCGTTCTTTAAGTCTGCAACTTTAAACTTTTCGTACTCGTTTCAAATACAAAGTCAACGACTTAATCTAAAAATTAGTTGCACACTTTATATTTATTTGGAAAGCTTAAATTAAGAAAACAATTGAGATAGAAACAGATTTAAGCAGGCAAAGAAAATCATGAATTTCATTCGAGTCTGGCTAAGGATTCGATATTGCCATTGCCTACTTTGTGGCGCCTTTGTACCAAAAACAAGTCTATAAAATGCCAAAAACTGTTTATTGTTAACATAAACATATGCCAAAAATATGTGCATACATTTATTAATTGGCTGTCTCAATAATGGTAACAATTCCCAATACGATTTGTAGTTAAATTTATGTGCACAAAAACTGAAATACTTTACGAGTGCTTATCGAGGGAAAAACAGATTTTTGGATGGCTTAAACGATCTGCGGCATATTTACAAAAATGGTAATATGGCACAACACATATTTACTGTTAGTGCCATTTAACCATTTCCAGTCTACAATTGTCTAGCCTGGCATTAAGGCGAAGAAGACGAAGTCTATAAAAATATTATACATATGGGCCATAAATGTTGTAAGTGTTGCTGCGGCGTCGCTGGAGGAGATACGCATCAGAAAGGATACTCGCTGAATGTTATCCTTCTCATTCAACATGCTGCGAGCGCCGGCGACGGCATAAATTGTTACGACTGCCTTCTGTGGAAATCAACTGAGTTGTTTCTGTTTTTTTTTTCTACATTTTTTTGTTTGTTTGTTCGAGCGATAATAAATTGCAAATTGAACGGAAGCTAATCGTAGGCATATTGTTTTTTTTATTTTGGAAAAACACGCCGGAAGGCTTCAAAAACTTTGAGGAGCAAGTGTTGCATACAAGTGTTGCAGCAACAACGTATGTGGCAGGTGTTGCCTGCGACAATTCTGTGTGGCAATATTTGTTTGAGTTGAGCGACTCGCAAGCATTAAGCCAAAAAGCAGTCGTAAATGTGGAGAATGGCGAGGGGAATGACGGGGGGGTTGAGAGAGATTCGTCTGCTTTATTTGCTTTTAATCCAAGTCCAATCAAAATCAAATTGCATTTACGAGTTGGCTTTCAAAGAGCGCGCACAATTTTATGACAGCCAAATATTTTTACTCACTCGATTTTTCTTCATTTCATTTCTTTTTTTTTTTTGGCAAAGCAAATTGCTTTAGATTTTCGGTTGGGGGGATTTATGCAAGTATAAATATATTTTTTATTATGGACATACACACACACACACACACACATATGCTTGGGTATTTATGACTCCATATATGTCAATAATTTTTATGCGCTTCATAAATATGCGTAAGTCCTTTCGTCCTTATGTCCTTTACGTCTTTACGACTCTGCGTCCTGGCAGTCAAATCAATTTCTTTAACTCGCCCTTGCCGTGTGGAGGGGGGGTCGGGAGAGAAATGTTATTTGGAAAAACGTTATTATCAAATCAAATACAAAAAAGAAAAATGAATAATGCGACTCAAATGCAGTTAACATATTGCAAAAAAAAATTTGTCTTGTGCACCGCAGGCCAAAACATGTTGCAAAGAGATGTCAGAACCCGGTCACAAGGGCCACAAGCAGCTTGGCTGTGTCAAGTCTTTGGTGACAGCACAGTTTTTCCTTTGAAATGTTTGTATTGCAAACGCTCCAAAGGATCCTCAATGGATCCAAAGGGGCCCATAGATGCCACAAGCAGCTGCCACAAACCCAAAAAAGGTGCGCTTTCAAATTTTGATGACGGCATTTAAAACAGTTTATAAAATTGTGTGTTCTTTTCTTTGTGTGTGTGTGCGAGTGTGTGTGTGTGTTAGTGTGTGTTTGTCTGAAAGTGTGAGCAATTAAAAAGCAAGGATAAAACACATAAAAAGCAGTGTTTGGAGTTTAAGATGGTTTTTTTTTAGACTTTAAGATTAACTTTTGAACTTTAAGTGAACACAGGTTTTCAGGCATATTTTACAGTAAGTGCTTTAAATAAATCAAGTCAAGCAACAATTTATTATATAATCTATCATAAAATATATATAAATATTTAAATTATGAGCTGTCCTTATTTAAAATAAAAATAATAAGAATAAATCTTTTGTCTGCTTAAGTTTTGTCATTTGAAAGCAGAGAAATAGTTTTAGATTTGTAAGCCATAATTCAAAAGTTTTAGACTTAAATGAAATAGTTGTGAATTTGAATTAGATTTCTCACAAATTTCAGCATTAGTTAATGTCTTTTTGGTATCAAGTTGACTGCTTGTCATTTATCCTGAAGACGCCAAAGGAGATTTCCATTTCTACGCAGGCTATGTAAATTTCCCATTATTTTGCTGGCTAATTATGAGCAATGGCTTCCGCTTGTCGGCAACTCTTGTTGTGTGTGTGCATGTGTGTGTGTATTGGGTGTGTTGTGATTGTTGTGTGTGTGTTTGTTGTGTTGTGCACTACGTCAGCATAAAGCACTCGAAAACTGTCTAGACGTCTGATGCCGTGTTGAGGCGTGTTGTTATCCACACTTGTGCGCTGATTCGTGGCCTGCGGCAGCCCCCAATGGAGCAACTTGCCGCTTGCCGGTTGCCATCTACTCGTTGTAAGACCACTTTCAAGTGGTTGCCATTTCATTTGCCGAGAAATTGTATGTAAAAATAATTAAAACGCAGCGACTCGCCTCATCTGTTTCACAAAGCAAAAAAAAAAAAAATCCGACCTTGATTTTTAAAAAGGAAAAATCTACTTTAAGTAACTTGACTTAAAAATGTAAACGAATCAAGAAATTTAAGTCTTAATTAAGTAACATTTTCCAACTCACTTTCTATAGCTAATTTTTAATAACTTGAATTAAAAATGTAAACGAAATTAGAAATGTAAATCTTATTTTTAGTAACATTTTCTAATTCATTTTCTATAGCTAATTTTAAGTAACTTGAATTAAAAATTTATCGAATCTAGAAATTTAAGCCTTATTTTTAGTAACATTTTTTAACTCACTAATTTTAAATATAAAATTTTGAGCTTGAAATCGCTTCAAGTTGAGTTCTCTCTTTATGAATAATAATAAAGTATCAAGTTGATTTTGGTCTGTTAATAATAATAAAATGACTAGGTTTAAGCTGGAGTTGTGTGTGTGTTGTGTGTGTGTGTGTGTGTGTGTTGTGCTGTTGACCGAACCTCAAATTGCGCATCAATATTGCAAATGGAGAGTTGTTAAAGGAGCCGCCTGCAGACATCTCTGCATTTACTGCATTTACTGCAATTTTCCTGGCAGAGTGCGAAACATTTTCAACTCTATTTAGTACATTTTATGTTGGGGCAGCAGCAAAAGCAGCAGCAGTAGTTGAGTTCATTTTGTTGCCAAATAGCAAATGCAAAAACAGTGCTCATAAAAAGCAGCAACAAAAACGAGCAGCTGAAAGCAGCCTGGACTTGCCTGGCATTTATGCGCTGGCCAAAACACTGCAGGAGCAGCGGCAGCAGCAGCAGCAGCAGCAGACTGCAACAAAAACTCAACAAATGTGGCAACAGTTTCATTTTTGGTGTTTTGCGAGCTTTGGCAACTTCATTTGATGAGCCTGCAGCAGTCAGAGAGAGTCAGACAGAGAGAGAGGCAGGGAGAGAGGGGAAGTTGCACATGTGTTTGTGTGGTTTTTTGTAGTTTTTGTTAATAGAGAGCCTTGGCCTGGCCAAAATGTGTGTGTGTGTCCATTTGGAGCATCATAAACGAGGACAAGCCATTTGAAGTTTTTCACTCCTTTATTTTTTTTTGTTTTTTTTTTTTGTTGCAGCAACAGCAGGCAGCTAAGCTCTTTGGTTACCTTCAGAGTCAGCGGGTAGATAAACATTTTGCGGTGCCGCTTAATTTCGCATGCATTCGCCGACAAGTGGCATGGCAAAATGACGCTACGAAATGAGCACTTAAGTGGCAAAGAGATGCAGACACACACACACAAACACACACACATACACACTAAAATTGGAGTAAATTGAGAGCAACAAAATGCGATACTTAAATAGTGTTCATGCTAAATGTGAGTCTCTTGCATAATTAAGTGCATAATGTAGGTACACACACACAACACACACACACACCAACACACACACACTTGATTAACAATGCATAACAGCAAATAGCAAAGTCTCTGGCAATTTCTACACGCTCCGGCTAAATCAATTAGGTCCGTAATGAAATTCAATTAAAGTTGCCAAAAACTAATGCATCCACTGGGCATAGATATGTGCATATATATATATATATATGTGTATATGTGTGTGTGTGTGTGTGTCTAACTCTTTCGATATTGTGTCAAAATTACAAATGCAAATTGACATTAAGTGACTTGTTTTTGGCCTCGACTCGACTCGACTCGACTCGTTGTGTGCAGCACAAATTGTATTCGTCATTTAGTTTTAATAATTGAGTTTTGCTAACGACATACAAAATAATGTGTAGCAGCTGCTCTTTATGCAACTCGTTGTTATTGTAATGTTGCATTAATGTGCCACTGATTGCATTTTGCATTCTACATAATCCCATTTGCCCATTTGCATAGAGCTAAATGTTAAATGTTTGATTGTTTGACGATTGTTTTTCTCTCGCTTTTGCTGCCATTCTAATTAAGTGTAATACATTTAATGGTTTCCTCTCACACTGATAATAACCATTTATTTAACTTCCTGCAGCTGCCTCAGCTGCCTTAATCAGCTGCCACAAACGGAATCTGCTACAAGTCGAGTCGCCTCTAGTTGAGTTTATCAATCAAATGTTTTATACAACTTTGGCAAGAATTCTTTCGCTCATTGTGCAAACTTTGCAGCTTAATGATTTGTAAATATGAACAGAGAACAAGAATAGGGCAGATAAAAAAAATGCAAGCTAGATCAACGAATGCCAAATACTCTCTAATTAAAAAAAAATTAAATACAATCATTGAGTATTATTTTTATTAATTTGCGACCTATTAGATCTGTTGTGTCCCCTTCTGAAAATCATATAAAAATATATGTATTCAAAATTGAAGAATTTACTCTTTAAAAATAAAATAAAAACATTTAAAATTTCAGTTTAAATAAGTTTTTGGCTGACTTGATATAAATTTATATGAGTACAAATAATTTGTATATACTCAAATATATTTTGAATTCAGTCGTGCCTTATTTAAAAGAAATGTTAATGAATATTAAAATAATACATATTGTAGCAGAAATGCCCAGTTTGCACTGACAATGAACTGCAGTTGCAGGACAAAAGTTGGGCTCGAAGAAAATGTGTGGCAAGTAGAGAGAGAGAGAGAGAGAGGGAGTTCTGTTAGCACTAGTTGCAACCAACTTATTTCGCTCATAAATTCAACTTCAAAGTTGTTGCTGTTGCAAGGAGAAACGTGATTTTGCTGGCGCTTAAAACTTGCGACAGAATACTTACTTAAAAGCATAAAGAATATAAGAGAAAAGCCTAGATTTTAATGATGTCCTTTGTCCTGGCTTTGTTCCTCCTGCCACACTTGGCAAACTAACCTTATTAATTTTTGTGTCAGGTGTTTGGATTGAAACTCAATTTGGTGAGCGCTGCTGCAAACTTTGGCTTTAACACACTTTGGGCCGTCCGCCATACAGCAAAGAGGCTGATCAAAGAGAAACTGGGACACAGGAATTACCCACACACACACACACACTCACACACAGAGACTCTTAGTCATGGCTACTCTTGCAACAGATTTTGTGCCGTGCTTTCTCAGCTTTTGTGCTAACAGCTTTTGACATTGCATTAACGCCAGTTGGCAACAAACGCGTTCTCGCAGCTCAGCCAGCTTGTCAGCCACAAAAAACAAGCAACAACAACAACAACAACAATCACATGTGACAGAGTTTGCTAGTTGAGCGTGCCAGACTTGGTGATACCCTGTTTAACGAGTTACACAACACATTTTAATCTTTAAGCAAATTCGGTTTATTTAAAATGTTAAATATTTGAAGTATTAAAGTGAAATAAAAATTAAATTTGCTCTTTTATATTTATGTATTTAGTATTATTATTATTATTATTGTATTGTATAGATAAAAAAAACCCTGCTCTATGCAATATATTTAATCAAATCAAACTTCTCTTATAGTAAATTTGGAAAATCTGTTTAGAAACTAGCAAGTTTTTCTTTAAAAAATAAAAGATAAAACCATCCCTTTAAAAAAATATTTCTGATATTGAGTTAGGTTTGAGATGTGGTAATTTACTTAAATTAAGATGGATTTTTCACTCCGAATCATGGACAGACTATTTGCACAACTAAATGCTACATTTTTGGGCCCATTTCAAATGGACGTAGGGTAAAACAAGAAGAAGAATTGCAAAGGCAACAAGAACAACTAAAACAAGGCGAGTGGCAACGCCTGCTCAGTTCGTTACTCAATTTGTGGCAAGGAACTTTCATTATGTGCCCTGTGTAACATGTGACTCTCATAAAAGTCGACACTGCCACACACACACACATGCACAAATGCTTAAGCACTTAAATGAAAACGTGTCACTGAGTTTTAATTGCGCGAAAGCATCAACACAAACACACACACACAACAACTTTACACACACACACAGAAACACACTCAGATTGCTGTTGCTGTTTTGTTATGTGAGTTTTGTGAGTGGTCAGTGTTTGGATAACGCCTACGCAGTTTCAACTTATCACAAAAACCGTTTAATGGGTCAAGCGTTCCAGCTACAGTTTGATTAGCTCGAACATGCGGCAGCGCAGTGCATTTCAAACTGTTTGGCTGTGCAGTTTGTAAATTAAATATTACATTTTAAATGCAATAGCTTGGAAATTTAATTAATTCACTAAACAGCAACAGAGTTTCAGTAATAAAAGCCCAAACATATTATTACAAATAGAGTTTCATTTAAATGAACTTTTATTTTAATGAAAAAAGTGTAAAAAAGACTAACAAATTTCAGTTAAATGGCAAATTGCATAGCAAAGCAAATAACTAAATAAATAAATATATATAAATATATATAAATATATATAAATATATCATAAATAAATATTACTAAAATAAATATATAATTTACAAAAATCTAAAGCAATTTTTTTACAAACAAATTTTGCCATTTTTACGAAGTCAAAAAGTCTCAGTACTCCGAAGTAGCTGCCACCTGGGGCACGCAACTCTATTGAATATATATCATATAGATACGTCTATATGCCGACTACCTAATGAAGTCATTGTATCAATAATGAGCAACACAGCGGGGCGTGGCAGAGCACAAAAAACACAACAAAAAAAAGGTCAAAAGGCAAGCAAATAAAGACAAGGGACAACTATCTCTCTCACTCTTTAACTACCTCTTCCTATCTCTTTCTCTGTCTCACTTTCGTTTGAAACGTCGAATTTTTAAAAATAAAGACACGAAGCATCTGTCGCTGCGGCGGTGAGTCAACAAATGAACTGACGAAATTTGTGAGGCACAATAATTGGGCAGGGGCAAGGGGCCAGACGTGTGGCAGTGCAGCAAGGCATAACATGAAAAATGTGTGGGTAAATATGCATCAGTTTTGGGGGGCAAACTTGAAATGCAATTAATTTCGTTAAATCAATAAAAATAACAATTTTTCATTGCATGTGGCAGGCAGGCAGCCAGCGGCGGCAGCCAGCGGCGGCAGCAAGCGGCAGCAAGCGGCAGCAGCAGCAGCAAATAAAAGCAAACTAAGCATTTTTATACGTCCATTAAAATTTATAGTTGACATTTTATTTTGTATAGTTTTTAGCTTTTTGTGGCTTTGCGTTTAATTTATGGCTCAAAACATAAACACACACATCGACTAAAAGCAGCTGCTGCATTTTTGAAATGGTTAAACACACACACAGACACACACAGGCAGGACATACTTCCAGGATGAGGACACCTCAATGCATTTTATGCTCAAAGTATGCGCAAACAACTTGCAGCGTTTTCTCTAATCGCCTCACGTTTCTGCTACAAGTGCTTAGCCGGCGAGTTAACTACAATATGCGTCAAGCAACAACAACAACAATTGCAACTACAACAACAATTGCAACTGCAACAACAAGTGCAGTTCATAGTTATTTTTGTTGTTTTCGCTTTTGCTCGGCACGTGAACTTTTATGCAACGGTTATAGCTGATGCTGCCAAACTAACCGTGTGTTGCATGCCCCACACACACACACACACACACACTGGCAAACCATTTAACCCCACTGGGCAGCATCTTTTGAACGTGAACTATTAGAAAATGTTTACTGGACATGTACATGCAACATGAAGCTGCCACAGGACACTCTCCAGTGCCACTCAATCACTCTTCACATGCTTCTTTTCCGCTTCTTGCAGCAAAAACGTTGGCAAGAAAATGCCAAAGAAATTTTAAAGGGCATGCAAAAAACGATAGAAAAAAAAAACGACTGGCAATCAGAAAATATTTACTCGGGATTTAAATATGTGACAATGTGGAAAATGTATAGAAAACGTTGCACGTATAACCATTTATGCATATATATTTATTATATGAAGTGCAAAATGTGGAAAACATATCAATAATAGCCAAATTTCACTTTTCAGCATGTTTGCAAAATGTAAAGTTCAACATTCCTAAAGTATTTGGGAGATTCTTTGGAATTTGCCTTGAGAATTTTGTGTCATTGTCACAAAAAGAAACAAACAGTTGAAAGAAACATAATTAAAATAATCTTTTATAACTTTATGTTAAAATCAAAATACACATAATATGCTTTTTAATTAGTTTGTAAATCGAAGAAAGTTGTTTAAACAAATACGTAAAGCAAGCGTTAACTGATTTTTTTTATGAAAATGTTATTAAATCGATGGCTTTTGCTTTGTTAAAAAATATAAAATTTAACCGATAAAATGATTAATGAATGAATTGTTTGTTTGAACTTGGTCGGAAACTTTGGCTTTGTGGCCAAGACAGACACATAGACAATCGCTTCACAAGCCGCTTTCGGTGCTTTGGCTAAATGTAAATGACTATAAAAATGTTGTCTGATTGCGATTCATAATTTAACCGGTTTTACAATCGTTTTTGGTTTTTCTCTTCTTTGTTCATAGCATGTACAATTAAAAATATTATTTAGGCAACATTTGTATGGGTCTTTCAACTTTTAGCGGATTTTAGTTATTATTGCTCTACTATTTTATACTTTATCCTTTACGCTTTGTCAGAGGCACGCATAAACTATAAATAATTATAGTATTAACTTGGCTATTTGTTCAAAACTGATAAATGCGTGTATATTTGTTTCATAGACATGCATATGAATAACAATGGGCCCGATATTAATATGCAGATTATGTGCTGCTGTAAAAAAGATATAAATAACAAAAACAATAACAAAAAGGTGAAGAAAAAAAGTGAACAAATAACATATTAAAATATAGTTGGAGCCAATATAAAAACGCTTCTTTTTTATTAATGGCACAAAAACGTGCTGAATTAATGTCGCCACCAATAAGATAAATAAGAAATACAATATTGGGGCAAATAAATTACAATTGAATTTTATTTTATTTATATTACACACTGTATCTTTTTTTGGCTTGCATTCTTTTGCGTTCGCATGTAAATTGAAAAATAATATCAATACCCCGAGTGCAGATTAAAATATTATTTATGCTATTTTAAAAATTCTCTCAAGCGGTTCACTCATAAATAAACAATTAAGAATTAGCAAAAAAAAAAAGAGTAATTAATCGAAAAAGGCTGCCGCGTAAATACCATTAAATATTTTTGTAATTAATTTGATCGATATGCGGTTATCAAAGTGCGTGTTAATTGCAGTCGTTGATGTCTCTGATAAGTTTACCTCTTTTGTGCCTCGGATAGTTCGACTGCTCGTTGCCGGCGCAACAGGGTTGCTCATAGTAGAAATTCCAAGTGTTTTCGTAGTCGCCAGCAATTTGTTGTGCTCCGCAGCAGAGCAGCAGGAGTGCAAGCAACGAAGGAATCAATTGCAGCAACTGCATTCTCTCGTTTTATTTGCTGTTTTTCTTTTTTCTTTTATGGGTGTGGGCACATTGGCCTGCCCAAACCTCAATTGGATTATTGCGTGTTTTTTTAATTGCACACACAGCACAGAAGGAGGGAGACAGCTGTGGGAAAATGTTGTCGACTGTGTTTGTTGATCCAACTGGCAACCGCTGGCAATTTACTTGTCAGATATACAATATAAAAAAATTCCTTTTAAATAACTGTTAACACATTTAAGTTGTATTATTTTTAATGGTCGCTCAATATTTTTACACTTGCAACGCAATTTCCACAAAATTGATTTTGCACCAGTAAATGGATTTTAAATAAATTTCCTCCTTGCTCTGCATTGGGAATATTGGTTAATTATAAATGCATATACACAACACACACTCACACACATTTACAGTTTGCAATTTTACAGTTTGGCGCGTTGGTCTGTATTCAATTTTTAAGGCATTTAGCACTCAAAACTTAATGAAAATAATAATATAAAAAAGTTGGTGCACTCTATACAAGCCAGAGAAGCGACAAACGGGTTTTTTCTTCAGCTGCGAACCCACGCAACAAATACAACAAAGAGCAGACCGACAAATTCTTTAACATTTCCGCCAAGCCATCGCACAGGTGCGAGCGAGAGCGCTAGGTGCGTGCGAGCGGTGTAACATGTAAACAAGCTGAGGCTGGCTGAGCAAGGTTGCCACAGCGTCGGCGCATAGCGTTTAATTCACGGCGTTGTTGAATTTTAGTTCCTCATATCAAATAACTGATCTCTTCATTTATTATTATTTAGGCGATACTGTTTAAAGTTATTTGGCTACTTATATTGTCGACATTAACTAATCTGTTTAATTTCAATGTTTTGAAAATTACTGTGTCTGGCAACATAGCTTTAATTGCAGCAAATGCAAGAAATGCACATACACATTGACATATGTATTACACATGTGTGGGTACACATACATAGGTCAAGATGCATACACACTGAAAATCTAAATAAAAAAACTCGAAAATGTTTAACAATGTGTGTGTTGTGTGTGTATGATATGCAAAATAAATATTTATTGTTAGCGCGAATGTATTACAATTGATGAATAGCTGATCGGGTTTCACACAAAAAATAAGTACAATACTGAAAACCAAACAAAAGACGAACGCGCAAACTTCACAAAAAGACAACAACAAGATCACTGGTTGCTTCGCTTGCCGGTGTGACCGAACTGACTAAAGCTAGAAATAATGAGTAGTGAAGATAAGCACTTGTTCTATAGTCAAGATAATAATGTACTAGAAAATACTGGCGGCTGGCAGACAAAAGCAAAATGATATGCTTATTTCGATAAATTGGTTTATTCATTCACCATAATTCAAAGTTATATGGAATTGTAAAATAAAAGATTTCATTTAAGAGTTATAACCGCAATCGAATAGATTGTCGGTATTTGTCGCAAAGTTTTCCGGTATTTGGCTTTGCTCGATTTGCCGCGCAAAAGCAACAAAAATTGCGGCTGTGCTCTGCAGAATTCCCAGACAAGGTGGTCCGTTGGAATTTTGAGTGGACACCTTGCCAAGAATCTCCAAAAATGGAGTGGGTGGCAGCATGCAGAACAAATGGCAACACTGCAACTTTTGTCGAATTGAAAGAGCTCGTTGGGGGAGCAGATAGAAAAAGAGAGAGGGAGAATGATGAGAACACATTGGCCTAAACAAAAGTGTTGCAAAGCGTTGGAGAACTATGCAAAAATTGCAGTCTGCTTTGTTTTCTCATTGCCATTCATAGTTTCAATTTTTGGGAATGCTTTCACTATCTCCCTCTCGCGCTCTCTGTGTGTGGCTGGCCAGAGAAATTTTAAAGTGCCGTTTTTTGCCTGTCTGTGTCTCTCTCTCCCTCTGTGTGTGTTTGTGTGTGCTTAATGCTCGATGCTCAAAATGTGATTATTTTAAATGCTGCCGGCGACTGCAGCCGACGACGACAACAATTTTGAATGGAGCGCTCAAAATAAAAGTCGTTTTGTTAAGCAGACAGAAGACAAACTGAAAGCGAAACGTTCGCTTCACCTGCACCTGCACACTCACATACACATACACACACACACACACAGACGGATGCGGAAATGCAGGTGGCTTTGTTTAGTATGCTGGCAACGCAGGCATTTCGAGACCGTTTTTGCTGCTGTTGCTGTTTCTCGTTGCATACCTTTGGGCGGCAATTAAAAACAGTTTGGCAGTCACAGCTGCTGCAATTGAATATCGCCTTGTGGCACCACACAAAGTAACAGAGTGTCGCTTGTTAAATGCGTACCGCCTTGTCGAATGCAGCATACACGGATATACATGTCTACTCATAACGGTGTTGAGTACTTTTCACGTGCAAAAATATCAAACTGCTTTTTTTTCGAATTTCAGCAAAAAAATAATGCAATTTAACATGTAATTCAATTCCAATTACTAATATAATAAAGGGAACTGTTGAAACTATGTATGTATGTATTTTTATATATGTATTTAATTAAAAGCCAAGTCGCTTATGTATTCATTTTTGGCAAGTGCCTGTTTTCCGTTGCGTGTGTTATTTAATACAAGCTGCAATTGTCAATGGGAAGTAGCCCGACTCTGTTGTCGTCTCCCTTCCTCTCACTCACACTGTCTGCATCTTTCTTTGTCTATCTGTCTGTCTGTTTGTTTGCTTGCTAATGAGTTTTCGCAGCATCGCCTTGGCTCATTATGCCCGCACTCTTGCCATCTTCCTCACACTCACACATAATATGCCATGATACTGTTGAAAATTTTGACACATGCTCAGCACACACACACACACACACAGGCACTCGCACTCATTTTTGGTTAGCTGCTTTGATGTCATATCCCTTTTTGCTTTACATGTTTTTCCCGCACTCTTTCTCGCTCTCTCTTCAAGTGCAGCAGCAGCAGCAGTTGCTGTTGTCATTTGTATTTTTCGCAGCAGCAGCAAACGTTTTCTTTACACAATGTCAACTTTCAACAAAGGACTTTAATTAAGTCCTTAATGACAGCTTAATTTTGCTGGCGCTTTGACACGTACTACCTTTTGACAAGCAATAGATAAATGACAAGCACACACACCCCACCCCCACCCCCACAGTTTATATTGTTGTTATTGTTGTTGTAATTGTCTGTTAGTTTTCCTTTTGCATAATTTACATGATGGTTTAATAACTTAAGCAGCTCAAATCGCATTTTGATGATGCAAAATAAAAACATCGAAAAGTTTCTGCTGATGTTGCTTGACCAACATTGTTGTTGCTTGTTGTTGCTTGTTGTTGTTGTTTCTTGCTTGTTGTGTGTTATTATTGTGCGCTGTGGTCACTCAAACTGTCAGCGGCCTGGCAACTTTTATGCATTATGTACAAAAAGTTGCACAAATATAGCACAGCAGCAACTACATCAAAAAAGCGATAAAAACCATTTGTCGTGTTGTGTCCTTGTTGTTCCTGTTTGGCCTGCCTGCCTGCCTGCCTCTTGTTGTTATTGTTGTTGTGGCAAGTTGGCTTACTCAACTTACTTGCCAAGATTTCAATGCACTTTATTCGCTCGCAACTTGTGCTGCTGCTGCTTAAAAAGAAGCAAACAAGCAGAGAAAGCAGCAAAACCACAGCAACAATAACAACAACAATAACAACAATTTGACTTCGGCAAACTGTCAGAGCAAGCAAATGGCACTAAATATTAAGTTTGCCTTTTGCAACTTGACCAGCAAACTGGAAGAAGGCAGCAGCAGCAGCAGGAGCAGCAGCAGAAATAAACGGCTGGGCAGAACACTCAGGACACACACAGAACACAGGACATGCGACAGCATTAAACTTGCCCCGACTTCAAAAAACTAATGAAAGCTTTTCTCTCTCTGTATGTGTGTGTGTGTTGGTGTTGCCAAAGTTTTTGCCTTTTGGCTCGGCCACAGAATTTCTCATGAGCTACAAACAAACTGTGGAGCGGCACTTATTTCAAGTTCAATTAATTTTAAGTGCGGCCGCCATTGTGTTGCACGTTGTTGTTGTTGTTGCTGGTTTTGAGGTTTTCAGCTTTTTTTGTGCGTGTGTGTGTGTGTGTGTGTTTGCCACAAACTTTGTGCCAGGCGGACATGCAATGTCAGCGCCTGTATTTATGCTATAAATAATGCAACATATTTTGCATAATGACAACTTTCGGCACACAACAATACATCGATGCCAAGCCATACACTTATTTCTCTATTTTTAAAAACTAATTGCATGCCACATGTGCGGCAAGCTTTGCGCTGTGCGTGCGACTTGTCCCCAAACAAACAAACTAGCGCTGCATAATCTTTACAGTAAAACCGTTGTCGAAGCTCGTTGAAAACCCTCCTCCACATGCAAATTGGCAGGTAGACTGGCCACAGATCGGCGTGGCATGCCCCAAAGTCAAACAATATAATGACTGCTTATTTGAACAGGCATTTGCACTCACAAAAGGGGTACTCCTAAGGACCTTAAGTACACTGCCGGGAATTTTTAATTTCCCCTTAACTAAAAATTGGATATGCATTTTAGAAACTCGCCTTCAAAAATAGAACAATTTTCTGGATTTTTCGTAGTAATTTTTAGTTACATAAAAAATACTTTCTTTTTTGGAAAGAGTACAAATTCTTATTAATTTGTCTTTTATTATATATATTATTTATATTCAAAGTAAATCAAATTTCTAATTGCTTACAATTTTTTTTATATATATTTAATTATTCAAAGTACTCTTTTTTAAATATATATTTAATTATTTAAAATAAATCAAATTTCTTATTGTTTACTCTTTTTTTACATATGTTTAATTATTCAATGTAAACCAAATTTCTTATTGCTTAGGCTTTTTTTTAAAATATATTTAATTATTCAAAGTAAATTAAAGTAATTATATTTTTTGTTTGATCTTTTTGTGGCCTTTGCTTTAGACAGTAGCTTCTTTCTTACCTTCTAGATGAAAAACAATTTGAAATATAAATTTGTCAACTCTCCAGAAATAATCCTCTTCTCTTTGTCAATACTAAAATGATTTTCAATCTCGAAGAAATCTAGTAATCATAGTTTATTTCATAGATAAAATCTTTATCTAAATCTGATGCACTTTTATTAATCTGATTATGTGTCAAATTATACATTACACAACAAGATAAACCGAGGCTTAATACTAAAACAAAATTAAAAATAAAATATGAAAATCTTTTCTAAGCATCGCTAAAAGAACTTTAAATTGTGCTGGTTTCGCCTTGCGAAATAAACATAAACAATGCAAGTTTATTATTTCACAACCAATACTTGAAAAATGCACCAAAAAATAAGAAAAAAAAATACAATGGTTTATTTGGTTGCCTTGCAACGTTATTTTGTTACAGTTAAAAATTCATTAAGCAACTGTTTACCCGCAGAAGTTATTGTGCCAGTTTTTATTTTTATTTGACATAGTTTTTGATCAATGGCAAACAATAAATTTTGCATAATTATTCGATTTTAAATGCCAAAATGCAATTTTTAGTTGCGCCTTAAAGTATGCAGTTTAAAAATGTAAAATCAGATTGTGTGTGTTAAGTGTTTGTGTGAGTGTGTTTGTGTGTGTGTGTGTGTGACAGACAGTGCATGCACGCGACAAGGATTAATGTCAGGCAACATGACATTTAGCGTTGAAGCACTCACTCAGACACTGGGCGGCCTATGCAGCAATGTCAAGTTCCATGCCACACAGTCGTCGTCCTGTCCTCTTGGTGCCGGCGTCTGTCACTGCCACCGCAAGAACAGCAACAGATGCAACAACAACAACAACAACAACAGCAGCCACAATAGTCTGGCAGTCTGGCAATAGCAAAAGTCAGATGGCAAATCTTGTCTAGCTGCCGTCTGAGCTGAACACAATCTTGTATTCAACGTACAGAAGATGGAAGCACAAAACAAACATACAACAGAAAGAGACAGAATGTGTGCCAGAAAGAGATGGCTGCAAAATGGAGCTGAGTGGCAAGTCTAACTGGTGCCGTGCTAAAACAAAAGTTGCTGCTGCATTTTGTTGCTGCTGTGTTTGGTGCATAATTAAAAAAGCATTTGGGCGACGTGGTTCAACTACTTTCGGATTTATACTGTGTCACTCAATGCAAATTCAGCAGACGGTGTAAAATTCGTTGCATTTCAAATGCGTCGCCAACAAATACAAAAAAAAAAGCAGAAGAAAAAAAGAGCTACGCGTTGCATTGAAAAAAGATTGAAAAGAGTCAACAGACTAGAAGAAGTGTTGGCAAAAAACTTTGCCAGCTGCCGACTGATAAATGTTAGTTTGGCCAAGAAGGCCTCCAAATTCGCCATTCACTCCGCCAACAAATATCCGGCGATCGCTTTAAAATAACAGTTTACTTTTCAAATTGTTTTCTAAAGCAATTGGAATAAAGAATTTTCCCTTAATAGTTGCGGAAAATGCATTGAAGGAATTTTCTGATCAGAGCTGATTGAGAATTTATTAAAACATTTTAAAATAAAAGTCTACAAATATTTCACAATTCCACAAAGTAGCGATAAAAGATTTTAATATAATATGAAAAAAAATAAACAACAAAAAAATATATTGAATAAATAATAATAAAATGTATTAATATAAAATAGTTATAATTATTGCTACTCATCAAATTAAAATGCGGAAAAATGATTAAAATCTTTGAGTAGATTTTTCGCACTGGGCTAAAATAAATTTTGCTTTTTATTAATATCACAAATTAAAGCTATTTTTTTTAATGCTTTCAAAGGTTTTGCTTGGCTGTCAGTGGCAGTGGCAGTGGCAAGTATTAGCCGTAGCAAAGGCACTTTAGTGCGTGTGGCAAGTGGATAAAAATTAGAAATTTTCAACGCTTAACTGAATAATATGAAAAGCAGAAACTGCAGCAAAAATGACAACATTTGCCGCAGCAAGGCGCTGTTTGCCACTCGAACTGCGCTGTGCTGTTGCATGCACCCAAACCCAACTTTGGTTTGTCACTTAAGCGCAGAAGCCTCAGCCGCAGCCACAGCTTCAAAGGCGACGTCCAAAAGCTGAAGCTGAAGCTGAAGCTGACTCAGAAGCAGAAGCAGAAGGAGCAGCAGCAGCATCCAAAGTTGAGCTCAGAGTTGGGGTTGAGGAAAGCCAAAACCAAACCGCACGCTAACAAGCTAGTCGTTTGAGCCAAAAACTGTGCTTGACGGCGGCCTGCCTGGAAATTAGTTGGCAGTCTGGCAGCAGGCTCGAGTGGCAGGGGTAATTGCAACATCGGCAACATCGGCAACAAAAACAATTTTGTGCTGCTTTTTAACGGGTCTAAAAGCAAAAGTGGACATTAGACGTAAGTTTTGGCAACAGCAAAACAATTAACAGTTGCGAAAAATGCAGTTAGAGGCACAGGTAGATGGTTAGTTGCAACTAAAGATTTGGAGATACCTTTGTTGCAGCTATGCATCTCTATGCACAGACATCTGATGCATAAATCATCTGGCAGAATTTTAATTCCAAATGTCAAACTGACATAACAAAGGCAAAGGCAATGGCAAAGGCAAATGCCAATGGAACTGGGAAAGTTGCAATCAACTGCCATAAAGCATCCAATGGGGAGTTTTTGGGATTCAATTTTTGGTTCTGACATGTTGGTATTCAAATTACTCGTTTGATCTTGTGTTGTGCGTGTGTGCATCGTCCTCGTTCGCAGGTATGTTTTGTAATTGTTGTTGCCCCATATGGAACCATGTCTTGTGGCATTTGGATATTAATTGAATTTCATACCAAAAAACGACAATGACAGGAAAAAGTCAGTGTGGCAAAATGTTGCACAGACAAATGCCTAGGCTAGTGCTTACTGTGCAAATGGAGTTGCCACAAAATGTCTGATTATTAATTTATCAATGTCGCAAGTTTATTGAAATAGATTTCCGCTCTTGTAAGCCATTTGCATTTCCGTTTCCGTTGCACTACAACAGTTCCTGTTGCAGTTGGCCCTCAACAAACATGTCGACTTTGCATTTATGCAAATAACAAACAAACACACACACACACACACACTTATGCATTTGGCCATAATTGATTGAGGAGCTGGCGCACTGGACAAAGGAGCAGCTTGTTTGGCCATCGTCCTGTTTACTACTTCATTTTCATTATGTCAGATTTTGTGCTCTACTTCAAATATATGTTTATTTGCAAACTTTACAAATTGGTTGAAACTTGAACTATGTTGGACATCATAGCAATTAAATCGGATTTTTAAGCATATCTGAAATGCTCTCTCAAATGATAGAAAATATGTTTTATTGAAATTGGTTGCAATTCTTTTTTACTTTTCTTTTCTTTTTTTTTTTTGCAATCAAAGCGGCTTCTCTTTGAGGGTAAGTTTCTTTTGTTTGGCTAAAAAGAAGTCGAGAAGTAGTCAAGACAATAATACGAATGAAAAGCAATGCATCATTAGCAAAAAAAAAAAATGTTGAACATTTTTTAGATAACTTAGAATTCAACAGAGTTTCTTTTCTGGCTATTTGCAAATGCCGACTTCGCATTATTAATTGCACAGACTCCAAGCCAATGGAGTATTTGCCGCCGCCATTGTTGCCCCCAGTTTCTGCGACTCCTCGTCTGTCTGTCTGTCAGTCTGTCTCTCTGTCAGTCTGTCTGTCTGTTGCTGGGGTCTCTCTCCCTGTCTGATTATGCAGCACAAACAATAGATTGTGCTTTTGTTGCCATTAAGTAAGTAGGCTTACTAAGTTGCAGCTGCCGCAGCGATTCATTATTCAAATTTTAAGCGCATTACAATTGTTGGAAACTGCGAATCGCCTTATATAAATATATATATATATATATAATATACATATAAATATACACACATATATATATATATATATATACTCTTTCTGTGTTCGCTATTATTTTGCCAGCATATTGAATAAATGCGTAAAAATATTAAATTAATTTTTGTATTACATTGCGATGTTTTTATTTTTAATGTTTTTTTTTTAAATATATTTTACGCTAACTGCAGGTAATTATTTATACTTAATATAAAGGTATATTTATTTAGTGCTACAACTACTTCAAGAATCTTTTATTTACTTTTTATAATATTTCCAACTACAACAAATAAATTTCCAACTATATCCAATCTCAGCAATTAATGAGTATTTAATCAAGTGATTAATGCAATAAAAAGTTGTTGCTTAAATAATTTTATTACGGCATTAAATAACTAAATAAAGTAAGCTAAAGCTGCAGCACAGTGTAAAGGATACGATTGTTAAATTAATGTCCTTTGAGTGGTCGGCGATTGGTGTACTTTGAATAGAATTCCTTTCAGCGCGTTTACTGGTTTCACCTGCAATCGTCAGGACAAAGCCACAAAAACACAAACAGAAACACACAAAGAGCAAAAGGAATAATATATATATATAGAGAAAGAGAGAGAGAGAGAGAGAGGGAGAGGGGGAGGGGGAGAGTGAGGGGTAGTCAAGTCGACTCAAGTGCAAATAAGCAATAAGGCGTCGAGTGTGTAAATCATTTGACATTTTCAATTTTGCTTTAACTACCGTCAACTACTACAATGTACAGTTGACCAGAAGAACACTCTGTCACACCCTGCCACACTTTAAACCCCTCGCTCACCTTCTACCCCCCCCTTGTAAAGAAAAGCACACGGAAACTTTGGTCGCACATGCAAACAACACTTGGGGTTGTTGTATTATGGCCATTGGCTACTTGAGTTCACAGTGCACTTGTTTTAGTTGTCCATTATGCGCTTCTATGCATCCTTACACACACAACTACACACATACATATATACATACATTTTATATACATATATCTACATATAATTGTGCTTAACAGAACTTTTGCTACTTGGAATCCAACCACCAAAAACATGTTTTCCATGCAACCGAAAAGATATCTTTGCAAGCACTGCACAAAAGATTTGAGAAAACTGTTAATTTGATTTATATATATATATATAATAATATAAATATATATGTAATATGTACATAAAACATAAATATATATTTGATTTGTATATATGGCAATAAATCAGTTAACAAGCATTAGTTTGGTTCTTGTTTTGCTTTGCCATTTTGTGTATTTGCATGTATTATAAATATTTATTTGATAAGTGAAAAGCTAGAATTAAATATTTAAATATTTAAATTAAATATTTTAAAAATATAATTTGTTGACTATAAAAACATTTTTTATTGAACTTTGAATTTTATAATTTACCTAATTATTTAGTTTTAATTTTTAGTATAATATCTATTTTTAATGTTTATTTTTGCTATTAGAAATTTGACTTTATTTTTCTGTCGTAATTTTCTCTTTTATTTTAAGTATGCAAATTTTTCAAATATTTATTTGTTGTTCTCAGTGCATATATAGAATGTATATGTATGCATTATATATATATATATATATATTTGGGAAATAAGCCTTTTTGTTTGTGCCATTGACTGGAGTCGCTTCAGTTTGGACTTGTTACGTCATGCAGCTGCCACTTGGGAGCACATATCCTTCACATGCCTCTGCAATTGACGTGCTAACCAACACTGAGTGTGTGTGAGTGTGCTCGAGTGTGTGTGTGCGAGTATCCACATTCCTCTATATTCCATCTCAAGCCTGGGCTCATTTGCCTGGTTTTTGAGTATGCAACGATTGCTACGATTGCTACTCTAATTTTCCTTTTTACCCCTCACTCCCCCCCCTCGAACAGACGTTTTTGCATATGTCCGTTCTTTGTCCAATTGTTGTAGTTATTGTTGTTGTTGTTGTTGTTGCTGTTGCCTGTTTGCTTGGTGTTGATTCCCCAGTGAGTTTGTCTATTGTTATTGCTCTTGCCTAGCATTTTACATCAAACTCCGAGTGCCGAGTCTGTCTAGTTGCGCTCCGCTGCCGCCCTCCCACTCCCCCCACAATCTTCATCTGTTTTCCATCTGTCCAACTGGCTGTCGCTTTGTTTATTTGGCGTATTTGTTACCAGGGCACGGATGCAACTTTTGGGGGCGCCTCTTATGCAAAATGCATGTTTGAGCTTGTATCAGCTTTTGTGCTCGGCTCTCTCCCATTTCTTAGCTGATTTCTCCAAAGCAATTTGGCTTTAAAATTGCTTTTGTAAAATATATACAAATATTTTCAATACGCTTAAGTCACAGCTGCATAATTTGGCTGTAATTACGTCACAGCTACATAAATTAATTATTTGGGCCACAATTTGACCGGCAGCGTTAAAAAGTTGAAATCGAAAAACGTGGCGTCCGCCTTTGAAGTACACCCGGATCCGGGTTCGTTCCTATCCGTGCACAGCTGGCGGCAATCCGAAAGCTATTTTATTTCCTACCTGAAATTCGAGCCGCTGGCAATGCGAACAAAAAGTTCGCTGGTCGCTTTTGGCAGCTATTCCGAATGCTTCTATTCTTGGCCAACAATTATTACGTAATAACCGTTCTATTTTATGCTGCCACACAAAATTATATACCATTTGCAGCAAATTGCAGACAAAATGCAGACAAATTGGAAAAGTGTAGCAATTAATTGTATACATCGGAAAATATTTGCTGCATATTCCCAGAAATTGATGAATGATAAATGATAATTTTTAAAAAATGTCCCTCAACAATTGAGTGTACTTAGTAGAACTGAGTTAATAGAAAATTGAGTCTGGCTTTAAATAAAATGTATATATGCATATTTATGCTTAAGTAAATGTTTATAATTATTGCCTTGATTAAAAGAAAAAAATAATAAACAAAACTAGCGAATACCCTGAACCCAGTTTAAGTCTTTTATTATAAAAACATATTTGTAATAATTATCTTTTTATTCAATTTTGTTTTATATATTTATAAACATATATAAATATGATAAATAAAAAGATAGTTTAAATATTTATGGCAGATTTATAAGATTATTTTTATTTAATTTTTTTTGCATTAGCAAATAATTGCAATAAATAAATATAATAATATAATAAATATTTAAATAAACTGACTACTATATAGAAAAAGTGAGCTTAAATATTAATGCAGATTTATAAGATTATTTTTATATATATATATAGTAATTGAAATATTTGTTAATCATATCTGTATCTTTATGCGATATATTTAAGATGCTGATTTAGCTTGTTCTCTGTCAAATTAATGTTTCAAAATCTTTTTGCTCTTCCCGACATCCAAAATACACACTTTTTGCTGGGTTCTTTGGTGCAGGGTATAAAAACGTTTACTAACGCAATTATGTGGGGCACTGTGAAAAACGAATGTTAAGCAAACATGACAAGGCTTTTAAGTTTATTGCGCCAGCCAACTCTCATTTGGCTCATACGAAAGAAAGAGCCAAAAACATTTAACTACGTGAAATGGGGCTTGGCTGTGGCAGGGGGCGGGGGCGTGGTCGGGCTCGAGTTGAGGGACCAGTTGTTGTGCACTGGTGTTCCCGTGTGTTCCCACTGTGCATAAGGGTTTCTACTAACCATCCAGGCGACTGTGATTCCGACGGCGACTTCATCTTTTTTCGATTTTGCACGTGGTGCGGGAAGATTGTGGAAAATTGTGCACTTACTGTCACTTTTCATATGCAAAGCACTTTGTGTCTGTGTCGCTAATTTAATAATATGCAGAGCAAGAGTCAAAAATTTGTTGCAGGCTGTCCGACCAGTGCTACAAAGTGTCCAATTAAATAATTTAAGCACTGGCAGGAGGCAAAAAAAAAAAAATGGAATCAT
This sequence comes from Drosophila multiciliata, assembly GCA_037043605.1. Lineage (NCBI taxonomy): Eukaryota > Metazoa > Arthropoda > Insecta > Diptera > Drosophilidae > Drosophila > Drosophila multiciliata. Next base: position 9,940,402 of record JBAMBF010000589.1, read on the forward strand.
CTCTGCAGCAAATACGGTTTCTGCTCCATTCGCGATTTTTGTTACAGTCAGTGCATTTTGCAATAAATATCCAAAATTGCAATTGGCAAACACACACGCCAACTATTTGGCAACCATTTCGGCTACGGAAGTTGTGAAAAATCGTTGACAAGCGACAAAACACTTGACAGCGTCAGCAAACCCAAGGAAAAGCACCAAAAATCGAGCCAAAAAATGTCACACACTGAAAATACAACAAAAAAAAAGTTGCCCAAAAACAAACAAAACTAAAACAAACTAAAATTCCATCTAGTTGCAGTGGGAGCGAGAGAGAGGGAGAGGGGGAGAAAGAGATGGCAAAGCGTGTAAAAATTTGTGGTGCAAGCAATGCTGAAAAGGTGCAAAAAATTGTGTAAATGTGCAATCAAATGAAAGAAAACCAATAATCGAAAAAAATGCCAATGCAGCGCACACAACTTAGGAATTATTGGCCAGAATGCTGGAAGCCAGGTGATTGGAGTGCCCCAAAGGGGGGCACAATTTCAGTGAGGCAAGAAAATGCACTAAATAAAACATGAAATAGCTGCAAATCGGGCATGTGAGCAAAGGCACGTGTGGCAGGTGTGTGTGTGGCTTGTGTGTGTTTGACAACAATTTTAGCTATAAATTGTTGTCACAATGTAAGTGCACAGCGAAAGAGAGGGCAGAGGGGGAGTGAGTGTCAGAGGCAACACAATACAGTAAACAATAAATCAACTTGAGTAGCGCAAATTGCAAACAAAAGAGAAAATCTTAGGAAAAAAAAGTAGATTCGAATACAAAACGAAAACCGGATGAATTTGAGAGAGAAGAGGTGGAAAAGTGCGTCTATTGTTGAGTTCCGGTTAAGAAGCCAAAGTGTCAAAATGCAAAATATTAATCATCATTATTTCAATAAACATTTATTAACATGGACTTTGCATTAGCACATAATGTATTTTCTGCCTCTGACCTTTGGCCACAGCCACACAAAAAGGGACCAGCAGTCATATATATATATATATATATGTATATCTATATGTATGGAAGTGGAGCTAAACCACATTTTCAATTCACCACAGGACAGTAAAGTCAAAGGACAGCCAACCATCCCTCAACCCCTGTCACAGGCCATGGCCCAGCCGTTTGTCTTTGTAGCGCTTCCTGTCTGTGGTTAGTCCAATCTGTGTGTGGTTGGGTGGTTGTGTGTGTGTGTGTTTGGGTGTGGATATTGATGTACTTCTGTGTGTGTGTGCGTGGGTCGCATCCTTTTGGGTTTGTATTACCGTTTGCCAGCATCAGTCATTTGTCTTTTGTCATATTAATAATTCCCTTTTATTATTTTCACCATTACCCAGCCAAAATACATTTCATATATATATATATATATATAATTTGTACCGCTGCCCCTGATTATTTGCCTCATTATTCCACACTCATAATTTCTAGCTGCAAAGGTGCCGCGTACGCATTTTATGCGCACCTTTTTTTTTTGGCTCTTAATTTCGACTCTCAGCGTTTTTTTCTCTGCTCATTAATAATAATAATAAGTCTTAGAAGGTGACCCTTCCAAATGACCCCACTGCTCCCACCTCACCTCCCACTCCCGCTGCTTTGTCGAGTGCTTATCTGTGGTGCTGTTAAGACAAAAAAAAGGAAATATATATAAAAAAATGAATGAGACTCGCTTAATGCCATTCATCCTCATTTTGGATTCGCCTTTAAAGTTAATCATCTCAAGCATATCCGAGTGTCCTGTCATTTGTTCAGCCTGCCTCCCACTTGGCTCTCTGCTCACTTTTTAATACCGTGCAACATAGATCATTAATATAAATTCCACAATGACGGCAAGTAATATTAATGCCCCACAATGTTGCCCGGCGCAAAAGTGCTGTCAAGTGAGTTAAGTGTTTTGCAACCATTTTCAATCTTAATTGTTTGCCACAAAATGGAAAACTCGAAACTTTTTTTTTGTTCTTCATATAACAGATCATTTTGTGTGTGAGTGTGTGTAAAAGTTTAACGAATTTTCATTGTTCAATTAGAAAACTTTAGTTTAATTTGCAGTTGCAGCAAAACAATTGAAAAATCTACAAAACCAAAAATGTTTTGTAGCAGCCGAACAAGCTCTTAACAAAAGTTATGAATGTAAGCGTTTATTTGATTAGCCTGCCCCAGACAAGTTGCCTAATTCAAATCAAAATCATACCACACACACACACTCAAAAACTCGACACTCAAGTGGCATCAGAAACATCAGCAACATCAGCAACAGCAAACACACACACACAAGTCAAGTAAAATGATTTGCAATTATTATTGTTTAATAAGTGCATAAGCCGACACTTATCCGACCCAAAAGATAATTTTGTTGTTGCTGGAGAAGTTTTGTGGCAAGAACCCGGCTCAACAGCAACAGCAACAGAAACAGAGACGACACAAAGAAGTATATATACTATATATGTGCTGCGAGTAGCTTAAATTATCCTAAGACGGCAACATTTTTGAGTGGCTCTCTGAGACAACCCCCTCCCCCCCACACACACAAGCCGCCAATTGTTGCTTGTTGTGCGAATCGAGTGGCACAAATCCGGGCAGCAGGCATCTCCCGTTTGTTGGGCCCAAATGATAAATTGACAAATTTATTTGGGTCAAAGCGTGGCGCATTCATCATAATTTGCTTATGCTTTCGCCTTTATTTTTTATTTTTTTATTACTTTCTCTTTTTTGGGGCACTTAATGTGCCAGCTGGGCAGGAAAATTGAAAATTTTCGAAATGGTCTTCTTCTTGGGCGCTGTGTCATTTTTAATGGAGTCGGTTGGGCCAACACACGAAACCAGTAAGCCAAACTGACACTTTTGGCTAATGCACTTATAATGAGCCTAAGCTGGCCCGAATGCCAGCGACTCCAAATACAACAGAGGAGCGGAGCGGGGCTGAGCAAGTGCCTCGGGTGAGTCTCTAGCAATCATTTGCATAATTAATATTGATGTACTTATGCACTAGTTGGGAGTCCGTAGAGTCTGTTGTTTTGTACATTGTTTATTTATTGTGCGACTGCCAATTCGAGGCAACATTCACCTGATTGAAGTATGCCATAGCATAAGCATATAAATTATTGATAGATTAATAGTGGCAGCAGCTACTTGCTACTTGCCACAGCTACTTGCCTCCTTATTATAATACTGAACTGAACAACAGACATCGAAATGAGAGTACAATTCCCTGTCTGCCCAGGCGATAGATACAAACAACAATTGTGAATTATATATATATTTGATCGATTTTCGAGTGCTACAGTCTTAACTCTTTATGACTATTGTGGGCTAATGCCAAAAACACTCAATTGTTAAGTAATTTCACAGTTTCACATTTCAATGCATTTCAAATACACAATTAACAACCACAACTACAGAACGAATATTTGTAATTAAATCTTAAAACTATTTCAGTTTGCAATTAGCATGTTGGTTCACTCAACCGTTCACTTATATAATTGATATTAAATTTTAATTAAATCAATTTAATGACCACACAAACTGCAGTCTTGTGTGTATTAAGCTGTGCACATTTTTACTCTCAATCACAGGCAAATAGCTCATCAATCAACTCACAAATCACACTTTCGCAAAGTCAATTCTGTTGCAAAAGTTCAAAGGAAAAAGCAATAATTCTATGCAATTTCTACTTAATATTTCAAATGTACAAATTGCACTTAAGGGCGAATTTAATTTGTAGAAAGAGTAAAAGCTTTTGTTTAATAAGCCTTTTCTAATTTTAAGCAAAACTAAAAAGAGAGTTTTTACATTTGAGAATAATTTAATCATTCCTTAACAAATTAAATTGAATAGAAAATGGTTCAATTAATCTATGATTATTTTGAAAACCATTTCGATAGCAATATTAAAAGGGAAACTGTTTATTTTGTAATAAATTTTTATTTTTATTTTATAGAGTTTTTTTTTTGGCCAATCTGCTTAAATAAGTGAAAATCTATTCTTGGCTGGTTGCATGGAATTTAAAAGGTGTTTTGTGGCGTGTCGAACACTATTTTGTCGCATTTGTTTTTATAATCACACTTGGCAACACTCACCTGGTGACAACTCCTCGGTAATCCCTTGAATAGTGCGAGTGAACAGTGTCAACATGAGCAGGCTGGCCAGCAGCAGCCACTGACGTTGCTGCCACATATGTTGCTGCAGCTTCTTCTGCTGCTGTTGCACTTGCCGGCGTGTCCGAGTCCGAGTTGTTTGCATTGCGGCTGCAGCTGCTGTTGTTGCAGGCGTCCAGCCACTGTTTGCTTTTCCTTTAAAGTGTATAACTGGTCGGTCGTTGAATATGTGTCTATATACAATACACCTGCGTTTAAGCCAATAGTGTCACTCACACTTGTATTGTGCTTGAGCTGCAATTGAAGATGAAGATGAGGAGGAGCATTGTTAAGGATTGTTAGACACCTTTTGCTGGTAGAAATAGTAATCGTCATTTGTTGGGACAATTTGAGCCGTGTGCTAAATGAAGTCAAATCATTAATAATATTTTCAACGTTGACTATATTGACGGCATCGTCGTCGTCGTCGTCGTCGTCGTTTGTCTGCCGCGCACAAAATCAGTCCCGGCCAGCAGCCGCCACATCATTCACAGTAGCCGCGCGCCACAAAGTATGCAACGTCATGCGGCGCTGTGCGGTGCGTTTCATCATCAACCATTGAATTGGAATGGGATTGCTGCCTGGCTACACTCAAACAAATAATTGTCCTACAATTTACATACTATCGTAAAGACGGGATTTATTTTTTAGCTAGTGTTTTTATCAGATTTATAATTTCTTATGTGCAAGACAGAAGTTTAATTATGAAATTTAAATATTTTTATTCATAAATGTAAAAATGTATTTCTAGGAAATATCTATTTCATAAGTTACGAAATTATTCGAAATATTTTTATATGTAAAATTGCAGACTTTATTATGAATAAATGCAGAGCTTAATTTCTAAAGATTTTGATTATTTATTGTTAATAAATAGAAGGATTATTTTCTGAAGAATTCTAAAAAATAATGAACTAACTTAACAACTAAGAATTGAACTAAAAAAAATGGAAATTTTACTTTATATTATGAATAAATGCTGAAATTAATTTCTAACAATTTTTATATAATAAACTAAAAAAATATTTGAATAAATCAAAAAGTATTTGTGATTTTCGAAAGCACTTTTTTTTCTGCGTGTGGGCAACTGCGGCTGGCAGCCAGCAGCAGCTGGCAACAGGCAGGCAGGCAACAGGCAGGCAGGCAGAGAGGCAAGCAGAGAGGCAGGCAGTGGGGCAGGAGCAATGGACAACCGACAAGCGAGCAACTGGCAACATCACCGTTAGCAATGCTCGTGGGCGCGCTGGGCTACACGTCAAACACATTCATCACGAGTGCCAGAGTGACAGATGGCAAATGCGCCTACAGCTCGTTTGTTGCCCCGATCTCCGCTCCGATTCAGAGGCAGAGTCAGTGGCAGAGGCAGAGTCATAGCCAGAATGCGAATGCGAGTTCGAGTGCGAATGCGATTCATCTGCTTGGCCTTATGTCATCCGCAAGGGCAAAAAGGACAAATGAAAATTTTCCAATTATTGCAGACACTCCGACTCCGACTCAGACTCAGACTCAGGCTCATCCTCCAAAGAGCAAAGGGAGCGAAAAAGGCCGCAACGTAAATTTAACGCTTTAAAAGTGGGCATTATTCATGCGCGTTTTGTGGAAATCCAAAAACTTCCAGCTGGAACGCAAATCATTTGTCAAGTCTTCAATATCTGGCTGCATGCTTTGGCTTGTAGCCAGTTTGGCTATTTTGGCCCGCTTTTCAGTTAACGTTTTCTCGCTTTTTCCGGTGACGTGGCAGTTGATCAAAAACGCATTTTGACTGTGTCAGCGTCAGCAGGCACGATTTTAATATACGTAATGTGGATGTGGCCACATGTGCGACTGACATGATTTGGCATTATCCCACTCACTGAACTGTACCGAATATGTATCGCCATTACACTGAAAACAAATTTCACTTAACAAACAAAAAGCTTGAATAAATTTATTAAAATCCAAGACAGGTGTTTTTCTATGACAAACAAAAATCTTTTAACAATTTCTCTGGGTTTTTTTTTTTAACTAAAATTGTTTACTGTGTATTGTAACGAATTGGCTCGCCTTTGCCATTTCCATCTGGTTGCGTGGGTCAGGCTCGGAATTTTGATAAATAGTTCACATTTTGAAATTCTCATTTTCGCTATTCTGCACTTTATAGCCCCGCAGCAGCAGATGCTGTGTAATTACATAGATTTCGTGGATGTGCTGCCAACTTGCGAATATTGATTGAGTTTGTTGATAGTCGAAATAAGCAAGGGTAAGGATTAGGATAAGGGTAAGAGTGGGTGGTAAGTGTATGCCATATGCCATAATACTAATCCGCACATAAAAGCTACTTTCATTTTCACAAACTACTCGTAAGCAGCTCCAAACTTTCGCTAATATCGAATGTTAAACTCTCTTTTGTGTTGGTCTAAAACCACGTGTGTGTGTGTGTGTGTGTGGCAAGTTTTACGAGCGCCTGTTAACCGCGTGTATTTACACTAAGTCTAATGAAATGTTTAACAAGCACTTTGCTGTGCGCAAATCCCAATGACCCATAATATTAGCATAAAATCACTTGGCTGCCAGGCGAAAGCCAAGAAGAAAGCGCCACATGCCGCATGCCCCACAACCATTGCCTTATAAATAGTTGCCAGCAACCTTACTGGGTGAGTGTGTGTGTGTGTGTGTGTGTGTGAGAGTGTGTGTTACTACTTGGTTAGTCTGCTGGCGTTGCATTACACGCTTGAGGGTCTCCAGCAAAATGTTCATTTAAATTGCGTACTTTAAAGTTTTTGGACGAGCCTGAAAGGCTTAACGAAGCGAACCCCCCTCCTTATATATATAAATTTATATATCTAGATATATATATTTATAGAGAAGAACACGCCCAGTAGGAAGTTTCTTTGGAAGTATATATATTTTCAATTTCTGTGCATAAATTTTTATGTTGGTCATACTTTATTTGCTGCTGGTGTATTCTCGGTGCGCTGTTTGTGTTGTTTCCACAAAATAAATTACATTAAAATTCTAAGCCATCAGTCGCTGTGAAAATTTATTTTTGCACATTATCCGCTTGCCGCAAATTGTATTTATTCCGCAGTCGACGCCAAGCGCTCGCAGCAAAATAAAAGCACAACAAAAAAAAAACACACAGACAAAACAAAATGCACAACAACAACAACAATAACAACAACAGCTGCTGACGTTTTAGTGGCAGTTACTCAAACTCGAACTGTTGTTTTTGTTGTAATTGTTGTTGTTGTTGTTGTTGTTCTTCCTCTGCCACCAACTGACCAAAGTTGTAAAGTATCCTTCAAGGCAATTAGTTTATTTGTACAATTTCATTTCATTTAGGCACTTGGAATTTTAATGCGTTTCATTAAGTTTCTGTGCAAATTTTACACTTGTATATAAAACAAATTTCGGGTGAATTCCACTCAGCTTAATAAAAGTTGGCTTGAATACGGAATAAGGCAAACTTGGCCGAGCACTAAATCACAAGTTATTTATTTAATGGTGCGATTTGTGGGTGTGTTCAACCAAAAAAGGTACCAAGAACCCGGAAAATCATCGCTGATTAATACGGAATTTAAATTTGGATACATGTTTCCGTGTCGAAATTAATGTTAAAACTCTATCCCCAAAAATCGAATTGAGCTTCGATAACTTAAAATTGCTAACTCTTTTTAGATTGCTGCTAAGTTTAAATTTTAAAACAAAATTGGGTCGTAAATTGAGCTTCTATCATAAAATGTCAATGTATTCAAATTTTAAAATATCTTGAAAAATAAATCGATCTTAGAAAGGAATATGTTTTTGGTAATGGTTTGTCATCTATACAATTACTGCATTTAAATTTTAAAGCATAATTCTTGGTCAAAATTCATATTAAAATGTTATCCAAAAAATATCTATAGAACTGATTTCAATGCCACAACTTTGTGAAAACTGATTGAATTTTTAATAGAATATTTTTTTACATTTAAATTTAAAAACTCAATCCAAATGCATGTAAAAATTCTATCTGCACTGAAAAAGGTAATCTCCTTTTAATGACTGCACTCATCAAAATCTAAAAATGAATGTTTCAATATTTAGATACAAAAATAATATTAAAAAAAATAAAATAACCTATTATTAATTTGTTGTTTTTGACTGAAGCATTAAAGGAAGTTTTTTTTTTTGCTGATATTTTATTATTTTAGGATTTATTATATTTAGCACAATCCGGAATTCATCTACAGCAATGTACACAAATACAGTTACAGATGTGCACAATAATAGAAGCAAACACACACACACACACACACAAATGAGTGTGGGTATACACACATACACACACACAGAAACATCAACACACATACAGGCAATATTTACACAGGAGCTGCTCTGATTTAAACTGAAAATCAATTTAATGACAAAATGCGACTTACTCGACGTGGATTTTGGATGCATTCATTAACAATTCAGCCAGATTAGCCTTAATTTTTTTAGAAATGTTTTGGGCAGTGCAGAAAAAATGTAAACACTTATTTCTATGATACACAAATAGAAAATCCACAAAGAGACGCGCGCGGAGCGTCTCTCTGGGAACTAGGTCCTGGGCCCAGTTGAAATGAGCAGCGATTTGAGCACTTTTAACACTTTTAGCCACACAATTTCATAGTTTACACAAGCAGCAACAACAATTTGTTAAACTTTTACCGAATTTGCACTGTTTTAATTGGTTAAATAGCTTAAAAACGATATAAACGAAAAATTCACAACCGAACTCAATTTGGTTTGACAGACGGAGAAGTCAATGCGCTCTCTCAGTTCACGTTCCATTGCCGTTCCATTCCGCAGCATTCCGTGCTGTCGGAGAGAGGCGAGAGCGACAGAGAGCGCAGTGCAGCTGTTTACTGGCAGCAGACGGTGCTGCTCGGGGGTGGGTGGCAGTATTTGGCAATTGTCAAACTGACAGCTGACCTAAGGGTTTCATGTTTCCATGCGTTGCGCAGGCGTCGCTCTCTCTCTTCCTCACTCTCTCTCTCGCTCTTGCCCTCTACCCTTCTCTCCCACATTCCGTTTGCGTTTCGTTTCCAAAAACTGAACTGGCAAAAGGACGCTGTCTTTTGGGCGGCTGTCAAGGGTTGCTTGATGCTGCTGGTGATGCTAATGTTGTTGCACCCCTGCCACCCCCCACCAACCCAACGCCACCGACAACCTCATGCACCGACCCCAACGACAATTACCTGGGGAATTGGCATTAGCCCATTTTCGATGCGTTATAAATTGCGATTGTCACTTTGGAGCATTCTAGACGACCGTTTGGCATTGGTGGCATCGATGCGGATGACGATGTGGATGCTGCTGGTGGTGTTGCCATTGCTGTTGCCATTGCTGTTGCTGTTGCTTCCCATTTCTGTCAGCAACTGCTGTACACATTGTGCGCCTGCAGGGTGTATTCTATGACTTTCATTTCGTTCGATTACGACCAGCATGTTATTACCCTTTCCCGCCGCTTCCCCCCCCTGCACACTGCTTATGCAATTACATTTAAGTTTTGGCGTCTCTGTAGTCTGAAGTCGGCACTCTGGTGTTGCCTGTGACATGGAATTAATTTTCGATTTTATTGTCAGTTTGTCAACTGCTTAGCTGCCGCTGTTGCTGCTGTTGCTGCTGTTGCGCCTGACTTTGATTTAATTGAAAATGCATGAATATGCAATTTTTAGGCAGCCAAGCTCGTAAATGCTTGGCTTTTATTGCTCACCCTTCAAATCGCTGGATTGGAAGTGCTCAAAACTGTATGTTTAATGGCTACGACTGGGGGAAGATCAACTTATCCTTGATTTAGTTGACTAACACATTTTAAGCGCATATTCACTCAATATTCACAAGCATTTATCATTTACATTAAAACACACACAGCAGCAATATTATATACAATTTGATATTAGACTATTTCTTAAAGAATGTGGGAAAAATTTATGAATTGCTTTACTAAAGGCAGCAAGTCCAAGGTCTGCAAAAAGGTCACCCTAACTGACCTCTATAATCGAGTGCCTCCCAATCAGCGCAAGCAGTTTCGGGTGTTTGCCAAAAAAAATGAAGAATACAAAATGTAAGTTTTTATATAAGTTTTTAAATAGCAGCTGCAAAGCACAATTCAATCAATCCTTCCAAAAGCCGTCTTCAGAAATATCCGCCGGATCTGCCGCGCATCGATTGGCAATATTATAAGGATAACGTGCGAAAGGAGATGGTTGGCTGGGTGGATGAGTTTCAACATAAATACGACAAGCTGGACAGCATGTTTGCCAATCGGCATAATCTGATTGATCACTCTAAATATTTTGGCCAAGTGTCTGAGCAGGCGGATGAGGTTGCCAAGGACATCGAAAAGTTCAAGGCAGAATCCAATGAGCGAATCAAGAAGCTGCAGGCCAAAATGGACCAATTGAAAAGTTTGCGACCATACACGGAAATGACAATGGAGGAGTTTTGTATAGCACATCCCGATGAGGCGCCAGATTTCATAAATAAACCAACTTTTTGGCCACATACACCCGAGGAACAGAAGCCGGGACCAGCATTGGAAGTCGTGCATAAAGAGGAAGGAGAGTCAAAAGATGGACAGCCCAAATCTAAGAAGCCGCCACCAAAAGCACCAACTGGAGATACACCAGCTGGTGGCAGTTCCAAAGGTCCTTCAGAAAAAGAGGGTCGAAAGGATGCCGCAAAGGATGTCAAGTCAAAGAATTCCGATGATAAAAAAGCTACTTCACCAAAGCTAGCGGATGCAAAAGCAACTGTAAAATCTGACACTGAAAACAAGGTCGTAGAATCAACTATTCAATTGATAGTAAAAGGTATCCAGTTAGCAAAAGATTTGATTGCTAGAATTGCCATCCTCTTGAAGTCCATCTGGGAGAAACTCGGCGAGAAGAGAAAACAAATCGCAGAGACGGCAAATGCCGCAAGATTACAGAACGCAACTGGACAAAAGGAGAAACATGAAACTATCCGCAAGCCGGATGATGGCGAGGATAGCTTTCTTCAGCGGGAGAACCTGTCAAACATATGCAACAAGACGATAATTCGAGGAGAGCATACAGCAGAGCCTGATGTGAAGCCTCATCATGTCAATCTGGATATAGAACACAAGGAAGACGAAGAGGAGTCTGATAAAAGAGAATCTAAACCAGAATGCGAAAAAGAGAAGAAAGACGAAAGCCGGAAGACAAAATGCCCAGAAGAAAAGGAAGAAGAAGTCTGTCGGGAGGAAGAAAAGGAGTCCAATTCGCGATGTGCGGACATATGCAAAGAGATCGTTCCAGACTGTGAGGATGTATGCAATGAGCCACAACGAGTTGAAAGTCCCTGTAAACGTTTCAGTGCTGCAAAGCCAACAAAAGATGCACCCGAATGTGAATCTAAAGGAATGATTGCCAATCCCGTTGAACTGAAAGGTCAACCACTATACGCAAATCCAACGGAGACTGCAATGGCTGATAAATTCTCGCCCAAGATGGATACAATTAACGCTACGAAAGATAATTTCAATCAAGATGACTCGAAATCTTTCCCAAATGCGCCAAATAAAACCGTTATGAAATCGAACGTTTTAAATACGTCCAAGAAAGATGGCTCCGATTCGGATGATCCAAATTTTGACATATTAAATACGGAGCAGCTGGCAGCCGGTGCTGCCTCACTGCTTACCGAGGCCAACCTGATCATCAAAAATGCGCATCGTGGCAAACCTGAGCACATCGAGGACATGGCATCCGCTTACACAACCGCCGAGTACAAAGTAAGCCAGGCATGGTCCCAGGCCCAAATGGCCATGATGTCGGCCCGAAAGCTGGCCAAGCAGACCGCACTTTCGGAGGATCAGAGTGTACGGATTGAGAAGCATACAAAGCTGGTCAAGTTGCTCGCCCAGCGCGCCCTGAATATGAAGAAGGAGATCGAGAAACTACTGCAACGACTCCAAAAGAATCGCTGAATATTTGAGTGGATTTCCACATTTGAGTTGCTGTTTAGAATCGTTCACTTTTCTGTTGAAAGTGGTTTTTGTTTTGAGTGGTGCGAGGGGTAACCAAGGGGGGGGGGGTGGTGCTATGTGCTACATATGCAAATTTTGTTATAAAGCTCAAGCATTGTGCAATAAATTTTTGGTGCAAAAACCTAAACGAAATATCGAAACTTTTGCTCGAGTGGCCGAAACTTTGCGGTGAATTAGCCCAAAATTTCACTTTGCTGTGTGTGTAAGTGTGTGTGAGTGTATGTGTGTGTGGGTGCGGCATTTGGCCTAGTAGATTGCATAATTATGCAAATGTGTTGTTTTTCGGCATTCAAAGTGGCGCATTTGAAAGTGTTGCCTACTTGTTGGCGTTGCTGGCGCACAATTTTCACAATCAAACGCATTTGCATAATTATACAAAGCACACCGGCCTCCCCCCCCCCAATCACCTCTAACGTCTCTGTGTGTGTGTTTGCTTTTAATTCAAGTTTGATAGTTTGTTATAAGCTTTAAGCCGTATACCGAATCAGTGCTAGCATTGTTTCAGAATGCCGCTAAAATCCGGCTTTGTTTTATGGCTATTTTTAATTGACATTTTTGTTGTTGTACAAACTTTTAGCCGCTTTTAACAGGCCATATAAATTCAATTTGTGAAAACCTTTCTCTGCCGAAATTTCCATTTGGGCCCTAATCGATTTCATAGGTGTCAAGCAAGCAGGAGGACAACACTCCTCCGCCTCCTTTCAAGCCCATTTCATTTGGCCTTTTGGGACACTTTTCGCTTTTGCAACATTTGCATATTGCCTCTTTTGTGATTAGGCTGAAAGGGATTATTCCCGAAAATTGTTTAAAGCATATCGTTATCGTAATGCCAGCCAATATTCAATTCCGGAGACCCACTCATTTTGGCAGTCAAACAGAGCGATTGCAACTTCAACTCGAACTCGGCTGGATTCAATGCCAACAATTGTTTGGCCCCCAAAAAGTTTGGCTTATAGTTTTATGTCTATTTCTCTGTTGACAATTGCCCGCTGTTTCTTGTTGCACGCTCTGCGCATATTGTCACTAAAAATTTGAAATATGGCCATTATGTTTATTGTTTTCTCCACATGTCCACAGACAGACGGACAGACGGACTTTGTCGCCAGTTGCCCGGCGACTGTCTTTGGCAATTTTTGAATTGAAATAGATTTTTTGGCTGGCAAAATGTTTGGCAAATTGCTGTGGCATTTCCGTTGCTGGCATTTGTCCAGGCATAATTAAAAGCGTTGCCATTTTCACAAATGCCACTTTCTGTATATCATCTACATATCAGCTGGTTATTAGCTTGTTTTACCTGCTGTTTGCACTTACAACGTTTTTTAGTGGCTCATTTTGTGGCAAGTTCTTTTGGTTGCGTGCCACATTTGCTGTTGCTTCTTGCCTGATTAACGGGGGGTTTTTTTTTTATGGCTGCTCAAATATTTGAGCTCAGTTTTTAATAGGCTACTTCTGTGCCCAAGTTATGTGCAGAAAAGCCTAATTAGCAGCGTTTAACTAAGCCTCACAGCATTATTTCGCTTTTATTTTCTGTCCTTGTTTCTGCTTTTAATGCGACGTGATCGTGGTTATTAAAACAACAATAGCACATGGGGCACATACGGCCAGGCCACATCCTGAGCGTGTTGCCACCTTTTGTATTTGCTACACTTGCAGAAATGCACACATCTTAAATCAGTTAGAACTGCTAAGCAATTTCAGCTAATTTTTTTGGAATTCCTGAAATTTATTTAGCTGTAGATATTATTTTAAATAGGACTTAGACTGATCCATGATTAAGGATTTACTTTTAAGTTTTATATATGGAAAAGTAATTATTTATATAAAATAGAGGCTTGTTCAGCTTACTCAGCTTATTAATTGAAACTCATTTTGATTCATATTTAAATTACAACAGAAAAGGCTTAAGAACTTGAAGCCTTAATAAAAACTAAGTATATATATAATAAAGTAAATTAAGTATATGAATAAAGAAGAATAAGTTAATTTTAAGAAGAAGATACAAAATTTTGGATTGTTCAAATAACTAAATATCTAAATTGAAATAATCAAGATTGCTAAATAATATAAAATATATCTGCATATTGTTGTAATTGTTATAATACTCGACAAAAAAATTAATATAGAAAAAAATAATTTATATAGTTGGTATCTTAACTATATAAGATATTTTCTTTATATTAATTCTTTTTTTTTGTCGATTATTACAAAAATTCTAACTTCTTGTCTCGATTTTTTGGAATGTTTATTTAATTTAAATATAATAAATAGTCTATTTTTTTTTCTGTGTTGCTGCTGGCCGCCAGCAAAATGTAAATTTGAGCTGAGTACCTCGACAGGCGCCACTGGCGGCCACATTGCTTACACGTTGTCCGCGCAGCATGGTGCCCCATTCACTAGCAGTTTGCCACTCCTGGCTGCCTGCCTGGCTACCCTGATTAGGCTGCTGCGTTGGCGTTGTTCCTGCTCGGTGGTCGGAAACTAGGCGAATTGCGAATGGTGAAAAGGCAGTCACCACAACCCACCGCAACACACTTAACGACGTAGTTAGCGTTAGTTAACGTATGTACGTGATATCGTTAAACTCAGCAATAATGTTACCAGACCCCCATTGCATAATAAGTGTCTTATTAGTTATGCCAGAAGCAGCAGCAGCAGCAACAGCAGCAGCAACACAAGCAGCAACATTACGATTCAGTTACTACTACGATTAGTTTCTGGGTGCACCTAGAGCAACTAGAGAGAAAAGCATCACGTCCCGGAATCGCAGCCATGTAGAATCAGTGACAATTTCCATGTGACCAGGCCAAAATTTGAATAGAACATTTTGTTTACCCAGCTCGATGACGTCTTGAATGATAAACGGGCAAAAGCAAGACACTTCTGACAATATTAAAGGAGCTTTTGTCTTCTTAAATAATAAAACTAAAATTAGATTATAAAAGAAAGCAAAAAACAGACTGGGAATATTTGTTAAGCTAGTTGGGAATAAATAACAAGATAGATAGATAGATTTATATATCTTTTATTTAATACAACAATTTTTTTTTTTAAATAATTAAATTGTTATTATTATTGTTGGTAGATTGCAACACTTGAGGTTATTTAACACTGGCTGTAAAAAGTTACAGTGGCCAACTCCAATTAGCCGCTTATCTCCACTGTCAATTGATAAGCGTCAATGACTTTTAATTAATTCAGGGCAAATATTGTGTTACAACAATTGAAAGTTTTTAAACTGCAAAACCAAGGTAAAAGTCCAATACAAATATCAACAAGAGCGCTGAAATCTATTTGAACAGTTAAGGGGCCAAAGTGCTTGCCATAAAAAAACGAGAAATGAAATAAAAAATAAAAAAAAAAAAACCACCCAAAGACGAAGATGAAATTAACGCGAGGCCAGCGAAATGAAAATTAAATTCCAAACTGCCCTTGGGCCTGGCCTGGCCTGGCCGGGCCGGGCCAACATGCTAGTGGTGTGTTCAGGTCCTGGTTCATGGGTTCCGGAGTTCAGACGCAGGTAATCGCAAACGTATAGTATTTACTTTCAGCGTAGCTTGTTTATTTTTTAATTTCCTTCCAATTAAGCAACAAACAAGTTCAGAACCCTGTCGCCCCCCCCTTTTCCCCTACCATGACGATGGCAATAAAAAACGCGCAGGAATCGAGCCAAATAAAACGAAATGAAACGAAATCTATTCGCAGAAGCAAGCGTAATGAAAACACGTTGGCACAATTCATTTAAAATCTACAATTATATATATATCAGGAGCAGAGCCACCCAGCACAATTTGACATTGCGAGGCAATAAGACGAAGGAGCCGGAACACGGCACAGGCTGTATGCTTTTAGGCGCATCTGTGGTTAATTTCCATTCGCACGACTTGCGGCTCAGGTTCTGCTGAATGACGTAAAGAGGAGGAGAAGGAGGAAGAGGAGAAGGTGGAGGTGGAGTAGCAGTCCGATCCCTTCTCGGCTCCTGTGGGCTCATTACTTATGCGCAGCTTGTACGCATAAATAAAACATGTCAAACGAGTGCCAGTCAATGTGACTCGAGGCTGTCGACTCAGCTATGGCCATGTCCCGATACCCAGATTCCCACATTCCCAGATACCCAGATTCCCACACAAGCCGAAGGCACACACAATTTTTGTACGCAACTCGCATAGCGCTCGAGAAAGAATATAATATGCGGGTGTGAGCCAAACAATTAGTCCAAGCATTTCTACTCAGTTTTGGCCCAGAGCCCAATTCATAGTAGGATTTGGAATAAACAACAATTTCATTTTCCTTGTCTATCAATTGAAATGAAGTCGTTTGCTTACATTCGAATTTCATACAATAGTTTTTTTTAAAACAAATTTTTGATTTATATTTTTGGCGTTACACATTATTTTTTTTTGCCTTTTCTCTGATTTACATTGTTTTTACGTATGCTAAAATTTATTTCGTGATTGCTAAAAACTCACAAGTTTAAAAAAATTGTTTCCCAATTCATCTCAGCTAAAATCTGAAATCCGCTTCGACTGAGTCTCCGACTGCTAAAAACTCCTATTTACAAGCCATCTGGTACATGAACTGTAACTGGAGGGTGCGAGTCGGTAGTCCAGTCGTGGAATCCTTTAGCAGATAGGGTGGCACACCTTTTGTGCCAAACGTTCCCGTGCCCCTCGTATCCAGATGCACCCAATCGACGCAGGCCACAAATCGAATCGAATGCAGCAATGCTGCCGCCAGGCAAGAGGAGGCGGGTCCACAAATCGTAAGTCTAATTCGCCACAATCGATCGCTCGTTAAGGAGTCGGCCTTTCTAAATTCCTTCCAGAGATCACCGTTGTTCGTCCACAGACCCGTCGAGGAGAATCCCAGTCCAAACCGCACGTCATCGCATCACCCGGCTTGGCTGCCATGCCCGAGGGCATATTCTCGCAGCATGTCCTTGTACTTCAGGCATAGACCGCCGCTGTTGAAGGTCAGCCCATTTCCCATAATTAAGAAGAGTCTGTCATCGGCTGAGCTGCCAATGTAGGTGATTCTCCAGTATGAGGGGCGGCTCTCAGGAGCCTTTGGCGACCATCAGACGCCGCAGGGGCACAGAGCATCGATAGCAACCAGGGGCACACAATGCGTCTGTTGCACAGAACTGTTCCCATCATAAATCTGGCATAAAAACGGGCCAAATTTTTTATTTTTTTGTGTTAAATATAATTACGACATAAAATAATTTCACTTCAATTTACATAATATACGAAATGGAAAAAAATAAACGTGAAAATTCTGTATTTATTAAAAATAAAAAATTCAGTACACTAGATGAAACTAAAACTAAGAAACTGATTTAAAATAATTTTTCAATTTTGTAACTTTGAAACGAAGCTTGAAGTATAAATTCGGTGAACTTTGGATTCCAAAATGTAATAATTTATAATGTAAACAAATTCGTAACTTTATTATTTATGCATAATGTTAAATCAAATGTGTGTTCTTAAATATAAACATTGAATATTGCAAAAGAAATACTGTGAATGAAAATTCCCATATAAAATGGTATGAAAAATTGATTAATATTTTAATTTATATTATAAATGAGGCGACAACTTGACTCAAATTACATTTTTATTTTTTTTTTTATCATGCTAATGATTAAATTTGCAATTATACAAATAAAAAACAAGAAATTGATGGGCAGGCAGATATAATGAGGAATTGCTGCTGCAACAGAGTATGTGGAGAGTGTTGCATAAAAGAATAATAATAATAAAAATAATAATAAAAAAAATTGCAACGAAGCCGCAGACGAAACACGTAAAAGCAATAAAGCAATAAATTGCCCAATTTGAAGCACTATTGTAGCCAATAATTTGCACAGCCACTTGGCTGGTCGGTTGGCTGGTCGGTTGGTAGTGGCCAACACTTTTGCAATATATATAAAAATGTATATGTGTGTGTGTGTTGTACTCGTGCCCATATAATTTCAACAAAAATATGCACATTTGTCAATGTCGCGTGATTGATGTGGTCGAACGCATTTCCGCCAAGCAGCCGCCGCGCGGTGGCAGAGTCAAATAAAAAATAAAAACAAACACACAAACATGCATTGCAGACAAAAAAAATACAAATAAAAGAGTGAAATAATTTTTTACAAAAATACATATATATATAAAATATATGTGCACGCGTTAAAAAAGGGCGAGTCTGGTTGCTTGTGGCGCCCCAAAGGATGCTGGCGGCTGTGTTGGCGACATTACGCGATTTTACGCATGATTTAAAATTAATGACAGCGTCGAGAGTTGTACACATATACACATAAAATGTACATGTACGCTGCACACCTTACACACTCACACACACACACTCACACACACAACGTAGTCAGTAGTCAGTTGCTATGCAGGATGTTTAATTTCCTAAATGCATAAATCTCACTAATACGCACAACAAAATCTAAGCGCGGCTTATGCGATTGCCGCGTTTTTCTCTCTCTGTGTGTGTGTGTGTGTGTGTGTGTCTAACAGCAACAACTACAACAGGGGTGCGAGCCCATGACTACGAGCACAACATCCGAAAATCATAAACAAAACTTCAAAGGACAGTCGACAACTGTCCAACTGCCAGCGAGAGTAGCACGAAAAAAGGAGCGAAAAACCAACTAAAGCAAGTCGAAGTTGAAATGCCCTTACATGCTGCTAACTATATGAAAGAGTAGTCTTAACTTGGTCAAGTCTTTAGTTTGACCACAAGCATAATAATACCTTTAGCAAGGGGCATAAAAAGAAGAAAATTTGAGCTTATTACGCACAGATAGAAGACACACCTTGGCAACCGCAACACACACACACACACACACACACACACACACACTCACACATACATTGTGTATATCCACATTCGTTACGTATACGCAATGCTGTTTGGTAGCCGTGCAACGATAACGATAACCTCTCCGCCCACGCAATGCTTTCATTTTTATTTCCGTTTTCAGTGAACGCCGCCGCACAATGCCCACTTTAAACTTACGACGACTGTTGCAAGGTGTGGGTGGGGGCGGTGTGGTGGGGGTTTGGCTCACCTTTTGCTGCTGCTGCTGCCGCTTTGCTTGTTGGTTTGTTTGTTTGTTTGTTTGTGTGTTGTTTGTTAGTCGGTTTTTGTTTGCCGTTTTATGCTTTAACCTACGGAAAATTGCCAATTGTTGTTGGCATGCAAATTTATGGCTTATTTGTTTTGGCTTTTGTATTGCCACAAATATGTCTGTGTGTGTGTGTGTGTGTGTATGCTTAGAAGCCGCTTACTACACGTCAACCCTTTTCAGCCGACTAATACGTTCAAACAGGAGCGTTTCAGCAATTTTTGCAAGCCTATTTAATACGCATTTTTTTCACTTGATTAAACTGGAATTTATTTTTAACTTATAAGAATTGATTGTAATTTTTAGTGAATAAAAGATTTACAATTAATTAAATAATATTTACTTGTATTTAAATATGGACATATTTTTAGCACACCTATTTTAAGAAACTCAGGAATTAAATATTATTTGCCACTTAAAAATGTGTTTCAATTTTGGGGCCTCATTTGGGAACCGTCTGAAGGAGCCGCTCCTGTTTATTTTTGTGGCAAGTTTTCTACGTGTTTTTGCCGCTTTTTGACCCAAATGCCGGAAGTCAGACGATGCAAGCAAAAAGCTTTGACCTATCAGTAGATTTCATTAACAGAAATTTAGATAAGCATTAGTGTTGAAGCGACAACCCAAGGCGTAGACCAAGTAGATGCGGATGTGGATGCGGATGTAGTTCTAGATGTGGATGTGGAGACTGTATATATTTGGCGACTTTAATGTGTGTGTGTGTGTTTGTGTGTGTGTGTGCTTAAATTACAAAAGTACATATTTTGCTTGCAGAATCTGGAAAATGTAAATCTCTCTTGTGGCTCGTAAATTTGCTAGTTGCATAAATCACACAATTGAATTCTAATTTTCAGCTCGCACATAAACAAACCAGAGAGAGAAAGGGAGAAAGAGTGAGAGAGTGAGTGAGAGAAAGGCCAGACATAGAGACAGACTAATAGAGAAAAGCTTATTGTGAGACTGCCGGAGCTGAAATCAATCATGATTTTTAATGCACAAATGGGAGCAATTACAGTCAGTTTGAGCAGACAAAAGAATTTACACTTGATTTATTGTTGTTTTTAGCCTTCCAGCTGATTGTTGATATTTACACACGCATCTGTGGTTTCCATTCTGGTCGAAACACAACAAAAACCCCTTTTGGCCAAGTATGGCCAGAATGCAGTCTGAAATCTTTTGTTCTATGCTCAAAGTTGCAACAAGCTCTTCACTTGAAAATATTATTATTGTTTGTGTTTGTGTTTGTTTTGTTTTCGACCACTTTCGAAAGTAAAAGCAGCAGCAGCTAATTGACTGTTTACGCTTCAATAAATCGCTTAAATAGGCACACACACACATCTTGCCAAACAATCAATTAGCACCTCCCCCCAAAAATAAGCGCGGGCAGACAAAGGCAAATATTGTCCGAAGACTTTTTGGCCTTTAGCAACGGCTTTTATAAATCTCTTGTGCACCGACTTGGCCAACAACAGACGCTCGTCTAATGCTCGACATGGCCAATCATTCAGTGCTCATTGGTCTGTTGCTCTTTAGCACTCTCTGCTGCCTTGTCGCCGCTGATCTTCGCGCTGATTTGCGTGATTTTGTGGCACTGGTTCCGCGGCGTCGCATCAATCAAATTGCGGCACGTTACTATATCTTCGATCCGAGATTTCGCCAGGCCGTTGATTTTGTGCGCAGCGATGACTTCGCCAAGACATGGCAGCAAATGCGCAAAGCATCCGATTTTGCCGATCTGATTGACTATGTCAAGGAATACGGATCCGGCTACGATGTGAGCAGTGTTGTCGACAAGCTGCCCAATCGACTGCGTGCCTATCAGCTGTCCAGTACGGTTCCCGTGGATCTCATGTTGCGCCGTGATCTGACCACATTTCTGCATGAGGCACTGCAGGCGCTGCCACGCGCTCAATTCTACAGTTTGATGGCACGCAAGGTGCGGGAGGGGGGCGACTTTGCCAAGCTCTACAAGGCTTTGAAGGACGATGAGTTTAAGGAACTGGTGTACATAGCGCGAGTAAGTAGAAAAACTAAGAATTTAAATTCTTTAAGTGGATTTTTTGATTTTTGAGACTATTTCGAAATTAATCTTTTTTTTTGGTTTTTTGTGAATCGATTTTCCATAACTCTTTTTTTATTATTAAAGTTAAATTTATTCTCAATTTAGAAAAGTTTTTCATACCACACAAAATTTCGATTAATTAAAGTAGTTTGACTTTGATTTTTAAGCCTTTTAATTGAAATATGAAATATTTGTTGCACTTGCAGCACTCACAGGAAATGCAGCAGCCGCTGAGCAAGTTGCGCCTGAGGAACATCGACGTGGATGAATTCATACAAATCGTGTTTGAGCTGATAAGTTGGGGTCCGTGAGGCGCCTCCTTTAGTTGCCACTGGCAGCAAGTTATAATTAAGTATTTATGAAATAAGACTGAGGCACCTGACTCATTAAATAACCAGGCAGAAGTGGAGAACTCTTAAAAGTTAAGATGCTTACCCAAAATATAAAAATAAATAAATAAAATAAAAAATTAAATACGCACACAGCATGAAAAGTACAGCTTAAGTGCTTTTCGAACCGTAAATGTTAACGGTTCAACTTGGCCACAATAATTCCCAAAAAGGGTATTTGACACTCCTTTTGCATTCTTGCCACGGCTTTAATTTCTTCGAGCGATGTCGAACAGATTTTGAATTTCTGTTGAGGCTGTTGCATTGATTTGCTCAGTGCCTGTGTGTGGAAGGGGTAAAGTGGGAAAGGGGGGGGAGGGGCTGTGCCCAACAGCAACAACAATGCCTCATTTGCTGGCTGCACAATATGCATTCATTAGAGCGGTTTATGCGTCACTGCCACCGGCACTGGGGAGCAGACAAAGCTGCCGCTTGCCTGCTTGCCACAATTTGGAAAGTAGGTGGCACATCTGTGACTATCTTTGACTAAATGAGAATTTGCAAATTCACATTTCTGATTGTACTCAATCGTCTGAGCTCAGCATTGATTTTGACCTATAACATACCAATTAAGTTGACTGCGTGGCACCTTCTGGCTGCCACAGCGTTTTTTGTTTTTTATGCAGCGCACAGACAGTTGCCACATATATGGCTGTGTGGCAAGCTGACTTGCCACAAAATGCTTATACAGTAGCAGCAAGTCGCTTGCCGTTCATTGCTGACACTGCTGTTGCTGCTGAATGTGCAACTAAAGTTGCAACTGCAACAATAACGACACACGCCCACAAACAAAACCAGCAACGACGGCCCACATCATTTTGTTGCAGTTTCTTTTTTTTGGCTGACGCTTCTGCACAACGCATCCAATTTAGTTCGGGCGCGAAATGCACTCACAGTTGGCACAGAAGTTGGTTCTGGTGCTGGTTCGGGTTCGGGTTCGAGTTTGGGTTCTGGTTCGGGTTAGAGTTCCAAAGCGGCAGCAGGCAGCCGGCAGCTGCAGCTGGCATTGATGGCCAAAAACTGCCTGCCTGCTGCTGTTGCCTGCTAAACTTGGCTGTTGCTGTTTCTCCATTTTGCCTGACATTAATTTTATGCTATGCAGTCTGCGTGTGTGTGTGTGTGTGTGTGTGTTGTTGTGCGCTTGTTGTTTATACACTGTTCGCTAAATTGTAAGTGATATATAACTGCAGCAGCTGCCAAGCCAAATGCTAACTGAATAGATAACAATTTTTATCTTTAGACTTACATATTTATTATTAATAATAATAATTATTTTTAATAATATTTACTAATGTTAGTAGAGTACTCAGCAGTCGCTAAAATACGTTGAAAACGATCTTCTCTTGTGTGTTTCTTTGTTTTTTTTTTTTTGTTTGCTGTTGTTTGCTGTAACACCAACAATTTGTGCGACTTTGTTGCGTCGTGCCAGGGAGCCAGCAATAGCAACAGGAACATGGCTAAAGTCAGCTAAAGAGGCAGTGGCAGTGGCAGCGGAGCAGCATCGCCAACGGGCCAAAACGCGCTTAAATTGTCGCATTTGTCTTGTCGTTTTAAGTTGCCGCCACGCCACGCCACGCTGAATGCTGCATTGCATAAACTTTGTGTAATCCTTTCAATTTGTTGCATACTTTTAGGCGGAAATTAAAATAACAAGCGCCGCGCAGCAGCAGCAGCAGCAGCAGAGGCAGCAGAGGCTGCTTCAGCCAAGAGTCATTCGATTTGTTAGAAACTTGCTCTACATGTGTACTAAAGCCAACTCACACACACAGGTACACACACACACACACACACAGGTACTTCAATTAGTGTGTTACACAATGTTGCCTATGATCTAACCTTGAGTTGTTGCCAGTCTTTGTGTACTCGTCGCAACTACTTTGCTACGCTTTGGTTGCTGCCACGTTGCGAGCTCCAACTGTGCATTAATTAAGCCAAAGTGCGGCCTTCATTTGCCTTAAATGTGGCAGCTTCTACTCTGGCCTTTTGTAAAATAATCCAATTGAATCTGCTTCGTTCCTCCACCAGCTCATCCTCAGTTATGCAGCCGGCACGAGCTGGTTTTGCTTCAATTTTGTTATTCTAACTCATGCGTCAGCTGGTTTTGCTGTTGTTGTCATTTTGGCATCAAGTAAATAATTGCTGCTTTAAATGCTTGTCAGGAATTGACCATACTATTCCCTCTGCTCTTGCCAGGAATACCATCGACTTGTGCTGGACTTTTGTATTGCAAAAATGATTTAAGGCAATAAAATTTGTCAATCAAGTAATTAGTTATTTTTTGAATGGTAAACAATTTATTAATGTTTTAATTAATTATTTTTTTTTTAATATTTATTTTTTCTTTATTATTTATAATAAATTTTTTTAATTATTTATTTTTTTTAATATTTATTTTTACTTTATTTATAATAAATTTTTTTAATTAATTGTTTTTTTAAATATTTATTTTTTCTTTATTATTTATAATAAATTTTTTTAATTAATTTTTTTTTTTTTAATATTTATTTTTACTTTATTATTTATAATAAATTTTTTTAATTAATTATTTTTTTTAATATTTATTTTTACCTAATTATTTATGTTATTATTATTTTTAGCTGCCCTGTAGCGCATACAGGATTCGTCAAGTAGAACGTTTTTGGTGCTGGCCTTGGCCAAAACTCAATTCAGCTGTTAGCCCTTTTTTTGGGGCTTTTGTTGTGAACATTTTTGAGTGGTCGCGGCGCATCATGCGTCGCTTTGCTGGGTGGTGTAAACTTGTTACCGCTTTAACTGTAATATCAGTAACACAGCCAGCAGCAGCCACTTCGTATTCTATTTGAGGCACACACCACACACACACACACACACACACAGTTTTAATGGATAAGCGTTGAGTGTTTTGTTTTGTTTTTGGTCTCATAGCCTTTGGCTTTGGCTTTGGCATTGGCTTGTTTGCTCCGCTGCAAACTTGGAGTGCCTTTTGGGTTATACTTTACTTTATTTTGGCCAGATTGTCTGCATTTGCGGTGGTGCGTTTGTTGTTGATGCGTACGTGATCTGGGTTCTGGTTGTGGCTCGGATTGCCCTTTGCTTAGCAATTAGTTTTAAAATGGCTGCCTTGTCGGTTGTCCATTTTGATGTGCCCCGAACTTCAGTTTCATATCCATCTCTACATCTATATATATATATATATATAGATGTATATCTTCTGTTCGTCCGCTCATTAGAGCTGGCCACCAAGTATTGTAAAAACAGAAATGGATTTTTATACGCTGTCGTCGCCGATGCTTGTCGCATCCATAAAAGGATCCCTGCCTGCTGCTGGCTGCTGCCTGTTGGTTTCTGTGTAATCCAGTCAAACAATGCGGGGTCAGAGCAAACAAAAAAAAAACATCAACAACAACATTCAATGTTGGCTGTAATCAATTAACGATTTAACGTTCGTACGGAACTGGTCAACGGGTCGTCGCGAACCGTCAACATTTGGCGCCACCACCAACATTTCCCCTGCTCCCCACACCACCCATCTCATCTCTAGACCCACCTACGACTCCATCTGCTCTGGAGTATAGTGGTGTGGTTCATGTGGCTGCAAAATTGAAACGCATCACGTTGACAGTGGCTGCATGAACACGTCATCCAAGTGCAAACGGTGGGGGCGGGCACTATTTCCAGGGGGGGGGGGGGGGTGTGAGATGGAAAGCGGTTAGTGGAAAGTGCATTCCGCTCGCTGTCAGAGGCCAAATCATTGACAGGGTTGTCGTTTGTCAAATATAATTAATATATATTTATTTACATACTTAATCAATCAAATGGGAAAAGAAAATATATTAAATATTATATTAAATGTGATTGAAAATAAATTAATTTTTTATTAATGCATTTTGATTGCGCTGTGAATTAAAAGGATTTATTATTTTAATTGGATTACTGCTTAAATTGATCAGTCTTCGGAACAAGGATAAACTCACAAAGTGAGCTATTTACTTATTTAAAAGTTGTGGAAAATTGCTGATTGAATTTTCATTACTTATGCTTTAGAGGATTAAAACTTGAGTTCATTTGTAGGCTGTGTGTTTTTTTTTTTTTATATTTTTATATGAAAGTTTGTGGCAAGTTGTTTTTATTGCATTTCATTCAATTAAGACCACTTGACAACCCTTAGATTGGGGCATGCAACGCAAAAGTTTATGTGGGGCTAATGTGATTACTCCTGTCATTATTGCCATTGCTTTCACTGCTATCTCTCTCTCTCTCTCTGTCTCTGTCTCTGTCTTTGCTAGAGTCCTTCTCGCTCTGCTATTAAATTGACCGCTAGCTGACTCTGCCAATAGCTGTGTGTGTGTGTGTGCGTGTCTGTGTGCATTTAACTGCACGGCGTTGCGTCTGCTGCGTTCTCTATATATATATATATGTATATATGTGTGTGTGTGTGTATGTGTTTGATTGGTTATTGACTTTTAACAGAAAAATTGATGTAATGCAATTAGTTTTGCAGCTAAACCGTTTGATGATTGCACAACAACAAAGAGAACAACAAGAAAGTTGCCATAAACGACTCCCCTTTATCCCCGAATCAGTCCTTTCCCATAATGCATGAGGGGCAATCGCCATTGGATGTTGTCAGAATGGGGGGGGGAGGGGTGCGCTTTTAACGAGTGGGTGGATTTGGTTGGGTGGTTGTGTTTGCCCGTCCAACTTTCGAGGCTGTACTGTGGAATTAATTTTCTTTAGTATGCGATGACGCAAGCATTTGCCAATTGTAAAATGAGCGCATAAAATATTCAATTGATTTCAGTGGTTTACCGGGCGTATGATTAATAGAAGGCAACACATTAATTGTAATTAACGTGCATCTCAAAACATTTCCCTTAATGGCACTGGCAAATAATTAATTTGATTTTTGATGTGCGGTTTTTCTTTTCTCTATTTTGGACAAGTCAAAACTTAATTAATTTTGAAAAAGGAATGAATATTAATTTTAATTTGCAGCTTATCTTATGTATATTATGCAAACCAATAAAAAATAAATTCTGAAGATAATTGTTATTAAAAATATTTAAATATTTTCATTAGTTCGCTTTGTGTGGTTAAATGCGGAATTTGATTCGGATGGATTTAACTGGCAAGTTCGGATTGTACAAATTTTTGATATTTTATATTTAAAATAAATATGGCCAGACGGGCAATTAAGCGAAAGAGGTTTTTGCCCGTTGATTGTAGGGCTTCAAAATGTGCTGAAAATGTACGGTTATGTGCGGGTGTGTGGGCGGGTGTGTGTGTGTGCGGGTGTTTGGGTGTGTGTTGAAACTACGAAATTATCAATTAAGCCATGGGTGGCTATCAATTACACGCGTGCTCCAAAATTAAACCATAACGCGATATGTACACTGCAATAACAACAACAACAATAACAACTACAAAAAGAGAGTTCTCAATGCTGCCGCTACAGATGCGGCCAAATGAAGTGAAACATTGCTGGGTGGTTGGGAGAGGGGAGTTGGGGGTAGTTGAAATTTATTACAGTTGCACGAAACAAAGCGTAAAACTTTTGCTGGTTAATTGAAAAATATAAATTGTGGCAATGTGTGCGTGTGCACATATATATATATATATATGTGTGTGTGCGACGGAAGTAAAGTCAAAACCAGAACAACAACATTAATAACGCTGGCAGCGGAAATAATAAAATCCATTTTAACGATCAGGCGAAAAGGGAAAAATCCATTTATGAAATATACATAAAAATAACTCAATATTGTGTGGCATTGTCTTGGAGTTATACACTAACTATAAAAATATATATATATATACATATATGTGTGTGTGTGTTGAATAGAAATGCAATTGTTAAACGCTCCCCCCTCTGCCACCCTACACAAAAGGGGAGTAAAAAACTGACAGCCAATTACGGGCACACGAAAGTGAAAACTTTGCGCATAAGCCAGGAGCGTGAAACTAAATCCTGAGCTGAGCTGAGCGTCCCCAAGCACAATTTACAAGCGGAAAAACGACAATCAATGCGGGTCAATATTTGTCAGGGGCAAACAACGAGTGGCAAGCGACAAGCAGCACATAAAAGGGCACCAAATCACACAGCTAAAAGGCAAAAAAAAGCTACAAAAAAATGCCAACGTCAATGACAACAAATGCACACAAAAAAGCAACATACAGGTAACCAAATAAAAAAATAAAATAAACAAAAAACCAATTGGAGAAAAAATAAAAATAAAGAAAAAGTACAACACACTCACTCACACACAGACACACAATTATCACATCGCCCCTTTGATGATGAGCTTCCTGCATCCTACATCAAAAGCCAAAAAATAGAGCAGCTCCCCCCAAAAAAAAGAAAAAAGGCAAAACCAGTCGCATTTTGCACATCACACCGACCAACAAAAAAAAGGGATTGAAATGAGTAAAACGTAACGAACAAACAATCAACGTGCTCTGCTGTCAACCACACACACACACACACACACCCACAAATATGGTATATGTCTCTCTCCTTTGGTTTGTGTGTGCGTGTGTTTTTGATCAAATCTGTGGCTCCTGATAGACAGCGGCAGCCGTTGAGCAGCCACAAAATCCACACAACTCCATACCTCCAAATGCACATACATCATTCCCACACACACACACACACTAATACACACAGGGGCCAAAAGCAAACACACCTTGACTTCTGGCCAGATATTCTGATTTGTTTGAGTTTCTACTTTTGTAGCTTAACAAATTAAGCGCTCAATCGGCAGGTTACCAACAACACAAAAAAAACAACAACAGCAACAACAACAACAACAATTACAACAACCACATGCATGAAATACATATACAAAAAAATTGCCTAAGAAATCTGGCCAACATTTTTGGCAGGTTCAGTTTTTGAGTTCTGCATGCAAATGTCAATTCATCAAGAAATATCCTAGAAAAAGATGAAGTTGATGTTATCGATTTGTAAAGGCGGAGGTAAATTTATCGAATTTTTTATTAATTATTATTTGAAACGGATTTAATTAAGTTAATTAATAGTTCATAACTAGCATCGAAAATTTGCTTATAATTATTTGGGATAAGCCTAATTAAAGTTTGCTTAAGTCACAGTTTTTATTGCTAAAGTAAAATAATCTCGAATATTTGTATTTATTTATATTTATTTATATTTATTAATATTTATTTATATTTATTTATATTTATTTATATTTATTTATATTTATGTATATTTATTTATATTTATTTATATTTATTTATATTTATTTATATTTATTTATATTTATTTATATTTATTTATATTTATTTATTTATATTTATTTATATTTATTTATATTTATTTATATTTATTTATATTTATTTACATTTATTTATATTTATTTATATTTATTTATATTTATTTATATTTATTTACATTTATTTATATTTATTTATATTTATTTATATTTATTAATATTTATTTATATTTATTTATATTTATTTATATTTATTT
Organism: Drosophila multiciliata; assembly: GCA_037043605.1. NCBI lineage: Eukaryota > Metazoa > Arthropoda > Insecta > Diptera > Drosophilidae > Drosophila > Drosophila multiciliata. The sequence continues at coordinate 9,969,606 of JBAMBF010000589.1, forward strand.
ATATTTATGTATATTTATTTATATTTATTTATATTTATTTATATTTATTTATATTTATTTATATTTATTTATATTTATTTATATTTATTTATATTTATTTATATTTATTTATATTTATTTATATTTATTTATATTTATTTATATTTATTTATATTTATTTATATTTATTTATATTTATTTATATTTATTTATATTTATTTATATTTATTTATATTTATTTATATTTCTATATTTATAGTCAGGTACAAATTGTGCTACTAGTAAATTTAGGTAACATCTTAGTTTACCGTAATCCCCTCAAGCGACCAGCAGGAATTCTAAGTATGTCCTTTGCCTGGCATAAATCGTTGCTGATTATAGCCGGTTAAAGGACATTTTGGCTTGTTAACGTTTCGCAGTTGAAAGAGCCATTTTAGTACACAACGATTCAAAACTCATTGCAATGCGTACTTGTCATTAGTAATATTTGCTGTATTTGTGTGTATTTGTGTGTGTATATTCCCCATGCCAATGGCCACATGTCCAATGCTCAACTTAATCCGTTACAACTCCAAAATCCACCTGCCCATTTACAAGCTGTGTCACCATTTTTGTTTGCTCTTACTGTGCACGCAGTCAACCAACATAGCAGCTAGGTGTGTGTGTATGTGTGTGTGTGTGTGTGTGTGTGTGTTGTATATACAAGTAAAGGACTTTTGGGTAGGTGAAGCCGTCATTGAATCCTGGTCGACTCGTTAGTGCTTTCGTCCATATGAAAAGCAACTTTTGATGAATTTATTCGCTAAACATGTTTATTATTTGCTGGTAAATCACACAGCAATTTGCCAATTTAAAGAGTTTCATTGTGTGTGTGTGTGCGAGACAGGGGTATTTAGCGTCAACTGGTGTGTGTGTCTGTGAGTGTGCTTGTGTGTACTGTTGAGCTTGTGTTTTCTTGTGTGCTGTGTTGATTAATGGTCACACACAAACTAACAAACAATTCATCCAACAGTCTGTGAAAAGTTCCCTTTCGGTTGCCAAAAAAGGTCCTGTGACGAAAGCATATCCTGACTGAATTTATATTCCTGATATGATTTTTGACTTTTGACTTTTGTCTTATAAACAAACTCATTACTGAAATTGTACATTATAAATTATTATTACATTTTGATGCGTTTTCTAAAAATAAACGCTTATTTATCGTCTGTCTATTGTAATTAATTCCACTCAGACAGACAGACAGATGGACAGATGGACAGACGGACAGACTTCAAAGCGTTTAGTTAATCGATTCTTGGCCACTACTCTGGCTCTGGCAAGGACTTTCGGTTTAAGGGGAATTTTGCTGGCGGCGTTGTTAATATTTTAAGCGCTGTAATTAATTTAAAGCCATGTAATTAATAATCAACACCAGCGAGCTGTGGGTTTACTGGCCAAATAACAACAGCAACAACAACAATGTTTACAAGTTGTTGTTGGCAACACCAGCGGCTAACAGATAAGCGCTATAATTAACACTGTGGCCAGTTTAGCCACTTTAATGGTTTTTTACTGTATTTGCAGTATTTACAAAAAGAAAAAAACGAGAATTAAAAAAAAAATGAGCAGGAGTTGCAGCATTTCCACAGGAGTCCTCAACTTTTGCACAAGTCTTATTTAATTATTTAGTTATAAATTAAGAAACTATTAATTTATTTTTAAGTTTCTCCATAAACATTTAAAACTGATAGTTAATTGTTAATCGATACTTAAAATGAGCATAAAAATAGCTCGACAAAACCAATATTGCTGGTGGAATGTGCGAGTATTAAATTGGTGTTGGTCAATTGTGCCTGGAGCCGAGTGCAGTGCCACATAGTGTGGCTTTATTGTGGCGCTGATATAGCAATTGCCACTTGTTTTGTTTGATGATTCCAATCAGACACATCATCAATCACAATGCGGCACGCAAGCAGCAAACGCAAGGATTCAGCGCCAGTTGCCAGTGCTTAATGTTGTTGTTGTAGTTGTTGTTGTAGTTGTTGTTGTTGTTGCTGTTGTTGCTGTTGTTGTTGCTGTTGCTTTAGTTGTATCGGCAGCCGTGACGTTGCAAGTTAGCAGTTGACGTTGAACGGCATGCCACAGATCTGTGGCGCATATCCATAATTGGCAATTCATGCAGGAAACAGGCCATTATGCCGCTGTTAACTTATTAGTTACCATGAAAATTGTGCTTAACGCCTTTGCAATTTTCCTTAATTTCTGTATCACTTGGCGCCCCCATCAGTGCTGCGTCATCTTTCGAATTGGCTGTCACCTATTGAGTGGGCCCGTCACGCCGCCGCCGCCGGAACTGTTCAATTTTATAATAAATATAATTAGCTGCCACAGTTTTGGCCAGTTTGCTTGCCACTTATATATTTAGTATTTCTGAGAACGTCTTTTGCCCCTGATTACAATGTTGGAGAGACACGGCTCTCATTCACATACTTAACACACTGCCCTGACACGTCTTGTGCCAGCGGGCTAAAATTATACTGTCAGCTGCCTGTCACACACACACACACAAACACACACATACATATATATGTGTATATTTATAACATGCCTTGGAAGGTGTCAGTGTTGGCTTGATGGTCATAATAAGCTGCTTAATTGCAAATGCAGCTGCCCCAGGCACAACTGCTACTTACACATATCTGCATATGTTGCATGTATGTATGTGTGTGCCACATACTTAGCATTTGTGCCTCCCAGTGTTACTGTTAATTACTCCTGAAATTCACGGCTAACACATCGCTCTGAGCACAGTCAGCTGGCCCCCAAAAATTTAATATGCCATTTTCTGTCTTTAATCCATTTGAAAATACGGTATTTATGACGTCATAAAAAGCCGCAGCACTTTCGCTTGAAGCACATGCAAATTTGCAACGTTTTTTGCCACATAAAATAACAAGAATTTTATGGTTAATAAAAGTGCAAAAAAAAAAGACAAAAAAAAATCGCAAGAAATTAACTTCTCGACAATGCGTTGGCATGTGCCATATCAGCCAAGTACACTGAGAAAAATAATTATTTTAGCTCAAAATTAATTTACTAAAGTAGACTTTTCCTTCAATTAATTTTGGATATGAATTAAGCGAAATTCTCTCAACGTTTTTAGTTTATAGCTACTCCCATTTGTTGCAGTGTATGTGGCCACATTATTGGCATTGCCACCTCGCTGCTGCTGTCTCGTTGCCAATTTTGTGACGGCTGCAGTTCAAACACAATAAAAATTATGCGTGCCATAAATCGAGCTGATGAGATTCGCCCAAGCAAATGTTGTTATCTCCTCGAAACTTAAGTGGCAACATTGCGGGGACGGTGACGGGGGTTGGAGGGGTTTTAAGGGTTTTCTCTGGCTGTAAAGTGCGAGATGTGTGCGATAATAATAATTTTCGCCTAATAATGATGCGTGTTATGGCTTCACGCGTTTCGCTTGCCATAACTTTGCATTTCCTGCTCCTCCACATCCTCATCCTCATCTCACCAAGACATGACACTGCAGCCAAACAAATGACACCAACCAGCAGCAGTAACGAAATGGAACTGCCGTGGTGTAGCAAAACTCAATCATAATCTGTTGTCCTGACAGGGACACACGGAGATGATACGGAGATGACATCACCATGGCGGATTGTTTGCCTGCTTACATGACAACATATCCACTGGCAATGCCATATCAGAGGCAATTCTAGCTGCTTGGTTGCAATAACTTCTCGTTTGCCTCGATGCCTTCTTGCAGCATTGTGTGTGCAGTTGATAATCAGTGTGGCATTGCCATCGTAAACAGCAGCCGGAAGTGGATAAGACACTTGCCGCACTGGCTTAACATGCCTTCTTAATGTACTCTCTCTATGTGTGTGTGTGTGTGTGTGTGTGTATGTGGGTGTGTATAACCATTTTTATATGCAATGTTCTTTTGTTGGTTTTACAATGTTGCATTTGTTTGTTTGTGGAGTGTGTCTTAAATGAGACACAGTTTGCTCGGTTGCCTGGCTAAGCACACAAGAATTAGGCAAAAATAGGAGCAATGAATAATTTATAGCAATGTGTATGTGTGTGTTGTGTGTGTGTGTGTATGTGTGTGTGTGTGTGTGTGTGTATTGTGTGGGAAAACAAATTGTAGCCCAAAATGCAGATTGAACGGATGCTGAAAACCTCTGCATAATTGCCTTTAAGTGTCTCTGACAAATTTCAAGAAGTTAAAATGCCTCAAGCCGCACAGCGTAGAAGCACTTTGTTGCATTTCCGGCAAATGCAGCCAGCAGCATGTTGCATGTGGACAAGAAATTGCATAATTATGGCTTGCCGGACAAGCGGTCAGATCAACTCAACCGCAACACGACGCAAGCAGCAGCAGCAGCAGCAGCCGAGGCAGCAACAACAATGTTGCAACTGGATATGCTTTTGGTTTCGGTCAGTTGTGAAAGCAGGTTGCAACAAAAAAAAGAGAGCAACAAACGAGAAGGAAACTAACTCAATCCAAGTGCGGACTTGTGCATATGCATGGGCGGAAAAAGCAACAGAGGGGGGAGTGGAGGAAGGAGGGCAACAATTGAATTGCATAACATGAATAGAAATGAATTGGCAGGCAGTGAGGCGGCAGTCATGAGCCGGACAAGAGCAAGAGCAAGAGCAAGAGCAAGTGCAGCAACTGCAGCACAGAGTGGCGATGGCAAACATATCCTGCGGCTTACCTAGCGCCACTCGCAGGATGCCTGGCAACGAGGGGTGCACGGTGCACGGTGCATGGCCAACAAAGTTAACTGCTTTCGCATTTGCATATACATGTTGTTGCTGTTGCAAGTTCATGTGGCCTAAACCTCGAATGCACAACATTTATGCACTTTGCCTCAGCTCTGCGAATGCAAATATTTACCCACAACTTTTCTATGCATATCGAATATATTCGATATATTGCCCGTTAGTACTTAAATAAAATACTCATTACGCTTAAAATTCTGCAATTGCTGTGGCAGTGGCAACTTTAAGTTGCATGGCATTCCAGGGGCAGCCAAGAGCATTTTTCCACTCGATTAACTGTGTGTTTAGTCGTGATTATGTGCATACACGTGTCTGCATACGTGTATTGTTTAGGTACTCAGATAATCGCTGCCACTGCCACTGCCACTGATGTTGTTGTTGTTGCTGCTGCTGTTCTTGTGCACGTGCCACAGCAAACACTTTTTGAGCAAAACACTCAAATAGCTGAGAAAATTACAATGAACATTGGTTTTGCTATTGGATTTTCATACCAAAGCGCAACTGGCATATGTACCGAGTACACTGTAAACAAATGTTGACCAGGTTTTTTAAATCTGTTTTTTAATGCAGCCCTAAATTTTACAACTGGCCTGCTTACATTTATATATATTCTTGGAGGCAGCAAAGTAAAAATATTTGAATAAAAAAATAGGCCAACAAACAAAAATAAATTTCGCATTTTAAATTAAACATTTTACTTAAAGTCAGTTAAAAACTAAGAAATCTTTTAATGGAATACTACTTCAAATTAGCATATACATTTTTTATATTTTAAGTGAGTTGACATATTATTTATTATCGATAGTTAGAAGTGGTTTGTTTGCCTAGTTCTTCGAATGTGTAATCAAGTAAAATGACTTAAATTTTGAAGGATATGCAGAAATTTAGCTTATTTTAGTTTGGTTATAATTTGCCTAGCATAAGGAATATTATTATAATTTTATATAATTTTTGTAACAATTTTTAACAGGTTAATGCCCAATTTTGGCAGACCAACAATTATTGTGCACTTGACTGGCAAATATTCAAATTTGTACAACACTTCGCACAATGCCAAGTAAAATTGTGCGATTTATTTTTTTTTGGTGTATGATTTGCAAAAAAAAAGCATTGCCTACTTTGTGGCGCCAGCGAAAAGGAAAGTTAAGCACTTGAAGCGCCTTTAAGTGCAGGCAGCGTTGGCTCTGCTCAGGTCTTTGGCTTTAGCTCGACGTTGCTCTGCTTTGCTCTGCGCTGCGCTGCTTTGCTTCGCGCTGCGCTGCTCTGCTTTGCTCTGCTCTGCGCTGTTCTGCTTTGCGCTGCGCTGCTCTGCTTTGCTCCGCGCTGCGCTGCTCTGCTTTGCTCCGCGCTGCGCTGTTCTTCTCTGCTCAGCTCCTTTTATTGTTGCCATCCTTGCAACCCCTTTTTTGGCATACGCACACAGCGCTGCTTGCAAATACGCCGACAATAAGACGCAATGCCTTTTGTTCTTTTTTTTTTTTTAGTTTTTTTCTTCTTTTTTTTTTCGCACACAGTTGCACACAATAATGAAAATGTTGTTGTTTGGTAAAATTCCAGCAACCGTTCAGCGGGCGCACACTTCAGCGAGCGCGCACACACACACCCAATCACACACATAAGCTAAGCTGCCACTTCTCCTACCCCACACACACACACTCTCACACAGATCCACACACATACGCATACAGCTACATGGCATTACTTCCGCCTCAGCGGTAATAATTTTAAAATCAATACAATTCAATAAAGTTTTATTACTGACGCTGCCTGGGGAGGAGGGAGGCGACTCCGGCAACAAGGAGGAGCACCATCATGTGGCGCATAGAGCTAAGCAATCGCTAAAAAGAGAAAAGAAGAAGCAAAATACTTGAGGGAATTTCTATGTCGACAATTGCTTTTGACTTTAAGTCGCTTTTTGTCTTAACCGCTTCGCGCTGAGGGACAGATTACCAGCGCTTACCTAGTGTGCCTTTCCCGGTATTAGCCAGCCCCAATAAACTTTTGCTCTTTTGTCACTCGGCAAGCGGCGAGGACAGCACAGGCGGCACCTCAAATTGCTGGCAATTAGAATATGCACGTTTTATAAGCAAATTGTGGCCATGCCAGTGAACTTATGGCAACGCCCATTTGTATGCAAATGCCGACACGGACAGCGCCGGTGGCTCCCTGTTCCCAGCTTCTTGTCTTTGCTGCTTGCGTGCTTTTGCTGGCTGGCTGGCTGGGTGCCTGCTGATGAATCAAAGTCATAACGTGGCCAGGGAGTAGTCTCTTTCGCGCTCGCATTCACGTTACGCATCGTTATGCACAGCGGCAGATGACTGTTATTAAAATCAGTTGTTCGTCAGCATCCCGGCATCAGAGCATCCCAGCCAGACAATGTTGTTTGTACCCAGTGCGGGCGCCAGCTGTGCGCTTCCCTCTCTCCCTCTCTAGTTTTGGCCAGCTCAATTTGGCTGCTCATAGATGGGGCGACGCGCATTCATTTAATGTCTTAATTTTGCACTCATCCAAGTGAAAAATTAAAATGGTTTCTGTTTCAGGCTTTTGGGCAGCGCTTATTAACTGCAGCAGGTGAAATGAAGTCGCCACTCGCATAATTCTAATGTTGTCCGCTTGCCGCCAGTCGCCTGCCGCCTGTTTAAATATTAATAATAAAGTTCTAGGTAGGGGGGCACACCCCCCCCCCCCCGCTCTTTGGCCACAAATTGTTAAATTGAAGCTAATAAAATTTAGTGTTACGTTATGCGCCACCCATTTTATGGCCCACAAATTTCATGGCGATTAAATTTGATAGCAGCGCATGCATCTCACGCCCAGCTACTGCGCCTCCTATCCCCACTCCTATACCCATACCCAGCACATCCTCCAGTTCGCTGCTCGACTCCATTGCGTAATTGTGGCCAAACACTTTCGAATCGCTGCTGTGGCTGAGCGCACAAACAATAGAGCGCCCTTTACGCTTGCCAAAATGTAGCCAACTGCGCTGAAAAAAGCTAAAAAATATCTTGAAAAAAACAGGCAAAAATTCTTCAGTCGAGACTGCTTGACTAGCCATATACCCTGTAAATTACAGACAAGTTGTGGCTTCTGCAGATGCTGCTTAGTCAAGTTTTCCTATCTTTAGCTGCACAAAGAATAAGTTTTAGTAATTTTTATAGTAGTAGTATTATTAGTAGTAGAAATAGGAGTAGAATAATTATTATAGGTAAATATAATAAGTAAATATAAATTATAAATATTAATGGTAAATATCAGGTACATAGCAGTATAATATGGTGTAGATATATACATATATATATATAATATAGTATTAAGAGAAGTGCTTGCATACAAATTAGTAGTATTTTTAGAAACTTTTAAAAATAGTAGCAATTTAATAAAAATAAGTTAATTTTGGAGAAGTAGTATTAAAAAATAGAAATAGTAGTATTAAACATAATTAAAATAGATAGAATAATATTAGAAGTAACAGCCATATTAAGGGTAGTAGTAGGCCAAATATTATTCTATAACTTAAAGTAGTAATAGTAGTATTATTAATATTACGATTGTAATAGAAATATTACTAATACCAACACCACAAATCGTACTTAAAAAGACGTAAACAAAAAGTAGCAGCAATATTTAAAACCCATAACTAGAAGAAGTAATAGTAGTATTATTACTAATACGCTTTTAAAAGAAGTATTATTAATACTAAAACGAAAAGTCGTACTTAAAAATTGTTTAAGCAAAAAGTAGCAGCAATATTTAAAGCCATTAAAAATGTCGATACTTATTCTGCAAACCTTTTAGTCACAGGGTATAATCAGCTAAAAAGAAAATGTGTAGAAAAGTCTGGCAAAATTAAAGCGGCAAAACGCGTAAAATGCAAATGTGCGCTGCTTGTTAAGGATTGGAAGGGGCTTGCGGATTGGTCGAGGGGGGGAGGGAGGTAATGCGGAGGGATTGCGGGTTGGGTTTTTGTGCAAATTATGGTTTAACACCTCATTGAACTCTGCAGCGATGTGAGCGGACTGGAAAGAGTGAGTGAGAGAGAGAGAGAGAGAGAGAGAGAGAGAGAGAGAGAGAGAGAAAGATAGCTGCGAAAATTTGAATTTGAATATGAATTTTGGAATTTCATATTCAAATGAGTTTTCAAAGACTTTAGCAACGCTTGTGGGAATAGAGTTAATTATGAATATGTACATAGACTAAAAAATAAATTATGGTTTATTGTTTCATTTTTTTGTGTGTGTGTGTTAGCAAATGCAAATTGGCCAAATTCAAATTGTACTTCAAACGCCACTTTAACTTATGAAATTTGAAATTTGACATTTGCGGCTGATCGCCTTCGAGCAAACAATGAGCGCAATTTAATTGTTGATACTAAAACCTAATTACAACTAATTACTATTTACACAACTGACAACCTTTGACCCAATGCAAACACAAAAACATTTATGCATGTCTGTGAGCATTTGTTTGTTTCAGCGTGTGGGTGTGCATGTGTGCGTGTGTGTGTGTGTGTGGTTTTGTTGTGTGTGGCCGGCGGTCAACAAGCCAATCCAAACCTTGAACGCAACAGACGTGCAAATAAACAAAACGCTTTGATTAGAAAATTTCATTACACGAAATCGAACGCTTGCCAATTGTGGACACACACACACACACACTCGCACACACACTCGCACACACACAGAAACAAAAGCAAATACAATCAGTGGCAATGCAAACAAATAAATGCACAAAGGGCAGTTCCATTTGCCTGCCCAAGCGTCAGTTCATTAAAAGCCTTCGTTGCTGGGTTCCTTAGTTTTGTGCCTAGGAACACAATTTAATATCGGCTGCAAATGAGCATATGCAACGCATGTGTGTATGTGTCTGTGTGTGTGTGTGCCACTGTGTGTGTATCTGTGTTTGTGTCAAATTTTATGGCCCAAAGGCGCATTTGAAATGAAATCGACAGGCTCAGAGCCTGGCAGCGTTCCGCATTTGAAATGCTGCTCTAATGCTGTGTGCTGCACTATTTGCCCATGGAAGGGCCAACTCAATTTATTAACACACGCACACACACACACACACACACACACACACACACACTTATGCCCAGGGGGGCAACATGTGCAGGCAGTTACAAACGATGTTTGGGGCCACATGCAGCACAGGCTGTAAATGGCGGCTGGCCAGCTAAATTATTACAAATGCATTTGTGCAACAATTTTGGCAGTTTGGCAAAAACCCGTTGCACGCACACACGCACGCATGTTTTCTGATCGTTGCAAACATTTGTGCTTAAGTGGCGTCTCCCTCTGTGGCAGGGGCAGCAGAGATACACGATGCAAATATGATGGAATGCATCCTCCAAAAAAGCCAGCTGCAGCTACAGTTTATCATGTAACTCGGCATAAGGATGCATAGTATGCATGTGTGTGTGTATATATGTGTGTGTGTGTGTTGCATTGACGAGGCTTGCCACACAAAAGGACAAGCTGCAAAATGCATAAGCTTCCAGTTTATTCTGCACAACGAAACGATTTTTAAATATTTTTTAAAAATTTATTTGCTTCAATTGTTAAAAACTTTTTCAAATCGAAATTAAATAAATTCAATACTTAAAGGCTTAAAGTTCCATATAAATACATAAATTATATATTAAAATGGCAGCTAATTAAAATATTGCAATTATAGTTTCAAGATTTAATTTATATTTAAATAATTGTAAAATGTGAAATTTCATTTAATTGTTACAGTTTTTAATTTGTGCGCTTCAAAGGAGCATTTTTGCCCCAGATATATATTAAAATCGTATTATTGGCATAGTTTGTTATCGGTTGGCAAATGCAATTTAATAACAATTAAAAATGTACGACAATTATACAATTTTACATACATACATATAATATTTATAGGTATTAGTTGTAAATTGTTTTATGAGCCTAGCGGAGATTTTCAATAAATTTATAATTGATGCTTGTTTTATATATTTGATTGCAACGCGAATTGCCGCAAATATTTCAGCACTCAATTAAAATTGAATTGCAAATAATTGCAGCACATTTAAAGGCGTTCGCAAACACACACACACACACACACAGGCACACACACTTAATGCATTTCTGTGGTAATGGCTACAAATTAAGCGTAAATTACATTGCCGTTGATATTGATATACCGCATTTTTAAACGCTGAAAATGGTTAAGCGAAATTGGTTTGCGCTTTTTAAAATTGGCATGCAAAATGCAAAATGTGTTGATTTATATAAATATAAACATTGCCAATCAAATGTCATAAGAATTGACGAATTTTGCTTTTATTTTGATTTTTTATATCTGCTTGTTTCGAGGGAGTTTTTTTTTTTATTTTGGATTTGCCTTAATGAACTGGGTTTTATGCTGATCCTGTGTATATTGGCCCCCTTTTTTGTATGCTATTAACAACAAGCCACATGCAAACGGGGCCAGTAGAAGCCCTTGGTGTTGTCGAAAACTATTTTGCATTCGAAGCAGTCGCCACAACATCAGCAGTGGCAGTGGCAGCAACAGTGGCAACAGTGGCAGCAGATAACGCCCCCATTTCAGCACTTTGAAAAAGTTTAAATATAAATTAAAAACTTTTCACATATTTTTTTTTATATGTTTTTTGTTGTTGTTGTTGTTGCACGCACCCAACAGTCTTGTTGTTGTTGTTGTTGCTTTCGGTTTTATTTGGTATGTATTTTATGTGGCTGCAAAGTAAAAAGTTTGCTGGACGCCGACGAGGACATTGAACAGCAGCGTAAAGTGCCCAAGGAATAGGCAGGAGGAGCAGCAGGAGCAGTGGTGGTGGCAACATCAACAGCATTAGCACATTTTAATCTTTGGCCGTAATCCTTTACCAATTTCCGTTTCACTTACTTTTACAGCCTTGAGCGATGTGGCCCAGACGAACTGGTAATATATGTATGCATTGCTCGAGAATACGCAATACATTATTTGCTGTCAGATGAAGTTGTCCCTTTGCAAAATTAATTGCATCCTTTTTGCTGCTGGCCAACAACAATTACTGGCCGCTACAAAAATGTGGTTGGCCGAGAAGGAGCCGACGACAACATTGTTGTAATATTTTTGTTAGTAAAATGTGGTCAAAGTTTTGGCTGCCATAAAGGCGCTAACAACAAGGCCGTCTTTCTGCACTATGGGTATGTGTGTGTGTGTGTGTGTGTGTGTGTGTGTGTGTGTGTGTTTGTGTTTTGCTGGCAGTCAAGCCGCAAACATTTGGCCATAATGCAAACGCATTTGATGCCCACAGCTTCCAGAGCCCATTCGAAGCTCCACGTTCGTTTTTCGGATTCTCGGAGTAAACCAAAAAATGCTGTGGCTGATCATTTGCTTGCTTTGCATTAAGACAGGCTTGGCTAGGTGCAAGGGGGGAGGGTGAAGGACATTAGTTCAACATGAAAGGCATTGCATTTCGCTTGCGGCTTACTTGAGGCAAGCAGCTGGCAACTTTGTTGCAGCCCTCAGCAAGCATCGCATGCAAGCAAAAATCTGTGGAATATCTTTTTACTTTGAAAGTGCACACATCTCTGTGTGTGTGTGTGTGTGTGTGTGTGTGTGTAATGTGTGTGCGGGGCCACTAAATGTAATCTTTGACTGGGGCCCATATATCTCTTTGCCAACGGCTTACTTGGTCAGACCCCAAAAATTGTGGTTTACAAAAGGAAATTAAGTTCAATAAAAAGAGCATTCGTAATTTATTAGGGTTTACAAGCTACACACCGCCCCACCCCCCCTTAAGCCAAGCAAGCAATTTAATCTCTTGCAACTTAAAGTTGCACTGTCTGTGTGTACTTTGATACGTGGATTACAAAAGTTGCCATTTATAATTTGAAAACTAATAATTTTGACAACTTCTTAATATGCAATTTCATTACTCAGCTGGCAAACTGGCCAACTGGCAAACTGACTGTCAACAAATGGCTAACTGGCTCTTTTAGCCACTTCAGCAGCTGCAAGTCTCCAATTTAAAATCCCATTTTGTATGCCTCCCTTCGGTTTCGCCTGCATCCGACATGATTCGGATTCGGATTCGCTTTTGGGTTTGGTTCTAACTTCTGCTGCAACCGGAGCATAATTGCATTTCGTGGACAATTAATTTCTTTTCTATTGCCCATTTCGTCGTAATTTAATTGCAAATTACTTCCTTTTGTGTTTGTGTGTCCGTTTGCTGCACTGCCTCTGACTCTGCCTCTGCCTCTGCCTCTGCCCAGTAATTGTAGCTTCATTTGCCATTTTGCTTATGCCCCAGCGATTCCGATGGCCCTAGTCCATCGTGCCTAGTCCGGCCCAGGCAACCAGTATTTTTCTGCCAATTCCTTCCAACTCTCAGCACTTGACTCACACAACTCTGGACTCTGGACTCTGGTCGGCACAGTCCCAACACCATCATGCATCTGAAATTAGCAGAAATTTTAAACCAAATTGCAAAAGCCCAGCCCAACAAAACAGCAGAGCAGAAACAACAGAAGCCATCGGAGAAAGCACATAAATTTCGTAAAATCTGAGAACTTCCAGTTGGAATTGTATAATTTAGTGTCTGGCTAATCATTGGACACTTTGGGAGCATTGCTTCCTGACTTAGATAAGGTGACAAAGTTGGGTTTTTCTTACGCAATTTCCAGTTTTGTATCCGGAGAAGCTGAAGATAAAATTGAGAAAAATGTGAGTGCAGAAAGAGAACCTTAACGAAATGGAGAAAAATTAAATTACGAAGAGAATAAAGCAAAAATTTGCATAATTTGAGAGAAAATGCGTTTTTTGCTAGCTAAAAAAAAATAAATTGATTTTCGCACGTTTTTTAAAAGTCAGAATAAAAAGCGAAGCGAAACCTAAAAACAATTCGCAGCCACTTGAGTTGCACATCAAATTTCATTTGACATTTTTGAATAATTGAACCAAAGTGCAGACGACGACAGACTACAACAAGTATTCCGAAAGAACTGCATCTGCATCCTTGCCCCAACCCTGGTCAGCCCCGGCAGACGAAGGATACACGAATCCAGCAGAGGCGACAAGTTTGCACTAAGCAAATGAAAGCACGACTCGATTGGTGGGATGGGGGGTGAAGGGGTGTAGTTGCTTGAGTGTTGCATGAGTCGCTGCTTGCTTAGCCAACAAAGTAGAAAATCCGTAAGAATAACACAAAATTTTACGCTTACGCTTACAAAACGACTTCAGGTCGGGATCTGGATGGCTGGATGGCTGGACTGGATGCTGGACTGGTTGCTATGGCTTTGGTCATATTGGTCGCATTTTGCTTTGATTGTGTTATTGCAACAGCCAGCTGTGCAGCAGTCACCTGAGCGGGGGCAGGGGCAGGGGCAGGGGCAGGACTTTATCAGTGGCAATTGTTTTGCTGCGCTTTTTGGCACTGCAATTCATTGGAATTTTATGCAAAATGGCAACAAAAAAAAAAACACTGGCACACATTTAATCCGTTTTCCGAAAAACTGGGTGAACTGGGTGATTTTTGGGGCATTTTTGTTTTTGCTGGATAATTATCTTAATTGGTATTTCGTGCAGCAGGCAGCTAAGTTGCAATTAAATGCAACACTGATCCTGCCTGCAGCTTGGCTAATTCATTAAATCCATATCTATTCCGGTTGTATAATTTGATAAAATGACTACGATTCTGGTTGTGCCTTGTGTGTGTGTGTGTGTGTGTTTAGCCGCAAAATAAATTAAATGGCAATTAATTTGCAAAAAAGTTGGTAGTATTAATAAATGCAGGCACATTCATTACACCTGCATTTATTGTCGAAAAGTTTTTGGCTACCAATATTGGCCAAGGAACGACGATGAGGACTCCTCCAAAGAAGAAACACTATTTAGCAACTTCCATCCTGGGCTGCATCATTTCTCAAGCGGAGGCAAATGAAAGCACTTAATCTTGTGACTGAACTTTGCAACAAGCGGGGCAACATCGAGCAAACCCAAACACTTTTGTAATTTTAATCAATTCATCTTAATTTCGTTTGAAGTGCACATTAACCTAATGGCCAGACCAGAAGAAGTAGCCCACTGTCCCAAGACCTGCTTGCCCCTTGTTCTTGTCCAAGTCCAAGTCCCTGGGCCAACTATATATGCGCTGGACCAGGCTAACAACTTGCGGCTGACTAACAAGTGCTTTTCCCTACCATATTAAAATGTTATCTGCTGCTCAGCTCAGCTCTTAAGCAACCAAATGCGAAACAGAGACAGAGAAAGAGAGAGAGAGAGAGAGAGAGAGAGAGAAAGCAAGAGCTTAGCTTGTTTCAACAGCAACATGGGGTAGTCCGGGGCAGCAAACGACGAACTATATAAAAAATAGTCAAGTCCTGGCCCTGCCCCGCCCTGGCGCTGCCAACAGCCACAGTATGTTGCAGCACTTCCAACTGGAGGTCCATCTTGGGGTCTCTCTCTGTGCGTGGGCGTCATCTTAGAGGCAAAGGTGATGTTTCATTTTCACATTTCTCATTTATCTTGTTTAGCTTGGCCGAAGGATGCCTTTTGGTCAGTCTGCCTCCTCCTCCGCCTTCCCATCAAGGATGTGCGAATATATTTAACTAAATGTAAGTACTGGACTGATTGTGTGTGTGTGTGTAGCTGTGTGTGTGTGTGTATGAGTGTTGTGCAGGCTTGTAAATTTATGGGAAATGTTTGCGCTTATTAATGAGAGCGCGTGAAATAAATGCCAAAGTGCTCGGAGTGCTTCGAGTGAGCTCGGAGATCTCTTCAGTTGATGCTTAAATATAAATTTTGTGGCTGTTGCTGATTTGCCTGCTGCTTCACTTGAGCACGTGAAAGTGCGGATGCGTATGCGGATGTGGATGCGGATGTCGATGCGGATGTCGATGCGGATGCATTTGCAAGAAATAACAAATCATCTTTTGATTAACTCATGCGTGTCAATTTGACGTAAACCAAATATTTGTTCAGCACACACACACTCGCACACACCCACACACACACAAGTACAGTAGAGCTTGGGTGAAAGAAAAAGCGATTGCATGCCAAGGAAATTGCAGTCAACAACTAACAAGACGAGACGCATTTGCAATGTATTTGCCTTGCGTCTGGCTGGAAACTGCGCACAAAGATACTTATTTACACACACACACACACACACACACACACACACACAAGCCATGCAAATTCTGCATAAACTAAATTTTCCATATGTACACATTTTTGTTGTGTAGCAATAATCAAAAAAGAAGTAGAAAGAAGTAGCTGAATTTTCTCGTATTTTTACGCTTCATCGCAGTGGAAAATGCTAAAAATTTTACATCTGATGGAGCAGCATTTATGAGTACTGCAATGAATTTCCTCTACTTCAATGTATTTGCCATCATATTTACAACGATTTTTACTGCTCACATTATAAATAAAAAATATTTAATTTTAATCAACTTAGTTTGGGATATGCAAATGTTGTTCATTATTTTAGCTTAAGTGGCCAATGCATATCGGAGAATTTTCCAGCAGTTTCCCTGAAGGAATTTGTAATTTGATGTACCTAAATATTTGATAGTAAATGAAAATCCAAAATATATATATATATATATATTTATTTATATATATAACAACATATCCAACTTGATGGTCTAAGTTTTCCCCTTAATTTGTTGGTATTAACTTCAGATTTTAAAAGTAAATTCAAAGTGACAGGTGCAAAGAAATATCTTTCGTATTCAAAATGTATATTTATATAGACAGTGCGATAAGTTTATCTCCATTTTAATACTATGGCGAGGTGTCAGGAAACTTGGCCAGAACGTTGATTGGCAGTCCCTTTCAGTTAGGAGCCGCCTGAGTGCAAAAACTGAGCACTAATTCAGCGGGCAGTCCTTGAGGCTGTAAAAATGTACATCAATTGTTTGTCACAGTGCTGAAAATCAAATTAAATATGCACTGATTAGATTGTGAAGATAAGAAGCAGAAAGCATAAATGGCATAAGCCAAGGAAGTTGGCTAACTGAGAGGAAAGGAAAGGCAAGGGAAAGGGAAAGGAAATGTGAATGTGAATGGGAATGAAAGTGCGAGCGAGTAAGAATTAGTGGAACTGAGGGAAAGTCAGACACGCGACGGAGCTAACGTCAAATCTAAATGAGGTTATAATTAAAAAAGTTTTCTTATTTGCTGCCGTTGAGCCACCAGCAGCAGCAGCAGCAGCATCAGCAACACAAGCAGCAGCAACACAAGCAGCAGCAACAGCAGCAGCAACAGCAGCAGCAGCCAGCTGCAAATGAAGAAACAAGTAATTCGCCTAATAACGAGCTTATGTAATTAGCTCATAAACAACAACAACAACAACGACTAGCACGGCAATTGCAGCCAAATAATAACAACAACAACAACAACAAAACAACAACAAAAACCAGTAGCCAGAAAATTCTTCAAGTCGAAATGTAATGAAAAAGTTGCGGATACGAAAAAGTTCATAAAATTGAAGGTAAAAGAAGCAAAGCTGACACAACCTGTCAGTGCAAGCTGCTCCACCTGGCTGGCTGGCTGCCTGGCTGCTGATCAAAGCTTGTCTGTCGAATAAGCATTGCTTTATATACAGTCATGGGCATAAATATAGTACAAGTTGCGCATATATATATTTACTCTAGATTTTTCTTCAATTGCAAGCTGCCGGCTGCCTGGCTGCTGATCAAAGCTTGTCTGTCGAATAAGCATTGCTTTATATACAGTCATGGGCATAAATATAGTACAAGTTGCGCATATATATATTTACTCTAGATTTTTCTTCAATTGCAAGCTGCCGGCTGCCTGGCTGCTGATCAAAGCTTGTCTGTAGAATAAGCATTGCTTTATATACAGTCATGGGCATAAATATAGTACAAGTTGTGCATATATATATTTACTCAAGATTTTTCTTCAATTGCAAGCTGCCGGCTGCCTGGCTGCTGATCAAAGCTTGTCTGTAGAATAAGCATTGCTTTATATACAGTCATGGGCATAAAAATAGTACAGGAAATTAAATAAATTGTGCATATATATATTTACTCAAGATTTTTCTTCAATTGCAAGCTGCCCCGCCTGACTGCTGATCAAAGCTTGTCTGTGGAATAAGCATTGCTTTATATACAGTCATGGGCATAAATATAGTACAAGAAATTAAATAAATTCTGCATATATATATTTACTCCAGATTTTTCTTCAATTGCAAGCTGCCACCTGGCTGCTGATCAAAGCTTGTCTTTAGAATAAGCTTTATATACAGTCATGGTCATAAAAATAGTGCAAGAAATTAAAGAATATATTTACTCTAAATTTTTCCATAAGAAGTTACACAAATTTGCCTGATTTTTTATACTTCATTTACCGCATTATTTTTTGCGATAACTTTTGGATTTTTTTTATAAAACTCAGTTTAATTTGGCACTTATCTTTCTTACTCTTATGCTATTCGTTTGACCATAGGTGTGCTTAGTTGGTCTTAGTTTTAAATTGGAAATTAACCATATAGATGCAATTATTGTTAATTAGTTGTTCCCCAAATGGATCGGAGCACGTTCCTTTTTAATGGCGCGCACATTTGCAATTTTAATTACAAAATTGCGCAAATGCTCGTAATTGAGCGTCAGAGCAGTCACATTAGTAGCCACAAACAACGCTGTCAGCGATCGAGCGTATCAAATGGACACAAGTCCAGAGTACGCCAGTTGCCAAGCACCCGTCGTAGTCACAGCAATGACGTCGTCCTCAGGATGGTCGCGGTGTCGCTGGTTCTGGCGGTGGTTACAGTGTTGGCCAGAGACAGTGCATGGCCAGCAACGTTTCCGGTGACATTTCAATTACCTCCACCACATCCAAAATGGGAACCTCAAAAATGTCATTGCCAATGCCAGCTGCTGACTAACAAGTGCACCACCAATACCAACATTGCTGGACGTGGTCCTCGTCCTCTTCCACGTCCATGTGTGCTGCTCCACGGGTAGTAACAATTTTTTGATTAATGTGTCTGCTGCAAATTACAATGGGGCAGACAATAACCAAAATGCACACGCACTGCAAACTCCAGCTCCAGCTCCAGCTCCAGCATTCATTCATTCGATACCAGCTCAAAACGATTCCAGGATCCATGTCCACTATAAAATGGCTGCCCGCTGTGCGCGTCCAAATGAAATAAACATGGCTACTAATGTAATGGATATATATATATATATACATAATCTGCTCATATGTTAACCAACTGATTCACAACTCACACTCAATTTTACTATTTTTGTAATTTACTTTATTAATTTTGTTGCCAGACCGCGAATAACCCTCGGACTCTGTCAGCTATAAAAAGCTACAAAGCCGCAGTCAAAATCATTTTCTAATTAAATTCAAGCCAAAGTTTTTGGCAAGCGAATGAAAACAAAAATTTCTTTGGCTTGCCGAAAAACTTTAAAATTCAATTAAAAATTATGCAATGCCAACGCGACAGGCAAACAGACAGAGACAGCGAGATGAGAACGAGTGAGAGGCATACATACACATACATGGCTAGTTGTCTATGTATTTGTGAGTGAGGCATGAAAATGAAATACATTCAGCGCAAAGTAGACACCAAGTTGATGATGAGGATGATAATGATGAGAAACAAAATGAATAGCAGACTCTCTCTCTCTCTCTCTCTCTCTCTCTCTCTGTCTCTCTCTATGTTGCAGCTGCTCGTTTTTGCATTTATTTCGTGTAAAATTTTACTTAAAATTACTGCTAAAGAAAATTTGCACATAATTTGATTAAAAAGTTACACGCAGAAGCTGCATCAACTTTGTAGCAGTTGCTGCGGGAAAAAAAAAAATATGAAATGATGCGTCGTGTGTCGCCGCCACCCCCACACCAACTTGCCACACCCACTTATATATTTTATGCTTGCAACGAAAATCTCAGTTGACTACAGTTTGTTGCAGTTCAGCGGTCGCAACTTCAACTGCGGTTTCTCCAGCTTCAAAATGCGGTTGATGAAACTTTTTGAGGCGGCTCCGCAAGACGCATGATTTGGATTCTGTTTGGGGTTCAGAAGGTGTCGTTTTGGATGGGGAGATTTAATGGATAAAAACAATTATATTAATTCTTAATGGGTACTTTGTCAGCGTGAATTAAACTCGTTTCTATTGCTCAACTTTTATTTTTTATTATATGCTAAAAATTAAAAAGCTGCAAAACTTTTGCCGGCTAATCAAATATTTGCAGCCAGAGCCAGGATGTGGGCGGAGGGGGCGGAGCGTTCGTGCGGAGCGTTCAGAAAGGACTTAAATCCTTTTAGACACGTGTGTGCAGAGTACCGTTAATATGACAGAAACACCAAGCTCAAGCGTGCGTACAACATGTGTGTGTGTGTGTGGGTGTGTGTGGGTGTGTGTGCCTGTGTGTGTGTTTGTGTATGAGTGACATGCAAATCTTATTTGTCAGCCCAAAAAACATACACAAACATATATAAAGAGAACAATAAAAACAACAAAAATGTACACTCAAGTTGCCAGCAAGAGCGAGAGAGACAGAGAGAGAAAGAGAGAGAGAGAGAGAGAGAGAGAGAGGGCGACAATCTGAAGTGCGTTTTTTAATTGAAAATTATTATAAAAAGTTATAAATCCCTCGCATTTGGCCCCGGTGATTCTGTGTGTGTGTTCGTATGTGTGTGTGTGTGTGTGTGTGTGTGTGTGAAGACAAGAGGAGCTCACTTGACGTGGCTCGGCTTATTAAAGTAAGCTTTGGGGCCAAAAGGTGGCCACATGCAACAACGGATTCATGTTGTTTAATTAAATTAAACCGCTGTCGCCGTGTCCGCCCTTTGTTGTGGAATAAAGGCGTTATTAATATTATTACCCTTATTATATACGTAATAATCATCATCATCATCATCACCAACATTGTTATCACCATAAAAAAAGGGTCAAAAAGTTGCAACATTTCAGGTGCTTTCCCATAATGCGACATGTGAAGTTTTAAGTGTCGATGCTTTTGTCTTAATTATGTTGATGAGTTCCATAAAATGTGAAATGCGGCTTAAAATAAGTGTTGTTAATAAAGCTAAATACATACACATATATATATATATATATTTGTGTTTTGCAAGGGATGTTCACGCAACTGTCGCCGTTCACAGGCACAAACCCTCTTCAGTCTCCCCAACCCAACCAAAACTAGACAATTGCAAATTCCGCGAAGGACTGACCCTGAAAATACAGTTATGTGTGTTTTGTAGCTATTCATATTAACGTTCTGTTCAATTGGGTTCTGGCGTTACCCCAACATTGCTTCATTGCTCCCTTCATTTGTCTGTTTGTTTGTCTGTCTGTTTGTTTGTTTGTTTGTGTGCTTTGATTTATTTCATTTGAAAATGATGCAGTTTGCTGCCATCAACGAGTCGCTGTCTGCAGCAACCACTTGGGGCAACTTAAAAGCGTTGTATGGGGTAAGAGCACTGCGATGAGCCCCTCACACACACACACACTTATACACACACTCACAGTTGGTGGCTTGCAGCTATTTTTATATCATTTTTGTCTCGTTCTCTATTTTGGTCTGTTTTCTCTCTGATATTTATTTCATACAATTTCCATGTGTTTACTTATCGTGTACTTAAAGCCACTTGACAATATTTTCCATTTCGTTTGGGTTTATTTTCTATTTATTATTTTTTAGAATGCTTACAACTTTACCAAGCTCTTCTTCTTCTTCTTCAGGGGTCTCAAATTTTTGAAGAATTGTCGCACTGACTAATAAGCGCCGCACTTTGTAAAGAATTTTTCTTTGACCAAAACTTTTAATTAGCTTGATATTGTAACTAGAGGATAAAAAAAGTACCTTTGAAACCATGTTATTTTTAATTAATGTCATGCAAAGTTTTCTTCGGCTTTCTTAAAAAAAGTGTTTTGTCTTAAAAACTTGATTGAAAGAACTTTGCCACAAACTTATTGAAAAGAAATCTAGCCACAGCGAGTTGACAATTTTTAAAAGTAAAAACTGAAAAGATTTATAAATTTTTTTTCACTTCAAAACTGTATTTATTATAAAAAAAAAATCATTTCTAATTGGTTCGTTCCCAAAGCGTAAATGAAAAACATTTGCAATTTGCATAATTTAAAAATTACTCTCATCAAATTTGACATTTACGTTGAATATGAATAATAATTTGATATTTTTCATTTATTTGCCACATCGCAAAACTATAATATTATTTTCAATTTGTGTGAATTTTATTTATGCAAATTTCATGATGAGAAAATCTACTCAATTTTTTATAATTATAATAATATTAAAATTATTTTCATTTATTTACAAGTTTATTTATTATTTAGTTGGCAAGTCTCGTCTACTCAATTTACAAAATTAATTTTTTTATGCTATAAGTATAAATATTTAAAGCTTTTTAAATTTACTTATGCATTTTATAATTTGCTTTTTCGCTGCGATATGTGTTCCGTGTCACTGGGAAATGTTTCTTAATAGTTCTTAATAATCTCAGTGGAAAAAAAACTAGGGCAAATAAAAAAATAATAAATAATAATATGAATTGCACTTAATGACATTTTTTTTTTTATTTTAAGCAAGTGTAAAAAAATAGACAAAAAAAGCAAACCATTTTTTTTTTTGTGCTGCTGATGTGAAAATTTGTTTGCGAATTTGTAAATAAATCCAGAAGTATTCATTCTGGATTCGCTCATTCGTTCATTCATTCGTTCATTCATTCACTTATTTTTAGATACGCATCAAGTTGATTTATTTAGATTAAACTTTTGCCGCTTTTTCACTTGCAGCGGTCTGCGTAGTCGTTGGAAAATGATTTACATAAGAAGGACAGAAAAGAATAAATTGATTTTAAATCATTTTCGCAGACGACTTTATCGTTGAAGGGGGGGGGGGGAGACGGCGGGGGCTGTGATGTTGACAGTCGTGTGGAGTGCTTGGTGCTGATGGTGGATTGCGGGGAGTGGTGGTGCGCGGGCAGCGTTCGTATGCAAATAAGCATGAAAATAAGAATAACAAAAGCCAAGTTAACGAGTATTCAAAAACAAGATTAAAATAGGAGTGTTCCACCACAGCACAGCAGACACACACACACACACACACACACACACACACACACACAGAACGCGTTTTGCACCGCATGTTGTGATTTACCGCCCACAACACCACTCCCCCCCCAAAAGATCCTTTTGATGTGACAGTTGCAGTTGGAGGCGCACAATTGAATGGAAATATCGCAGCCAGCTTTGCCATGATGTATGCCATGATGTATCTCGGCGAGTGTGAATTTGAGCTGGCGAATTTCGAATTTTGATACAAGGGCAAGTTGTTGCTGCTGAAAGATGATGGATGAAGGATGAAGGATGTGGCATGTGGGACATGTTTGCTCTTTGTGTATGCTGATTATTTGATGTGAATTTGATTTGTGCTTAACGTGGATTGAAACGAACTCAACTTGGCAGAAACTCAGCAGAAGATTGGACAACGGTCCTAAATATTTGGAAAACTCCTCAACTCGCAGCTATTTGCATTTTTCACTCAGCACAACTTGTACTTTCAGTGTGGAACTTTACTTATAATTCACTGGTGCGCCACAAAATATGGAAATTGCACTTGCCACGACTGCTGACACTGGCTTTTGCTGTAGCTGCTGCGGTTTTTGTGACATGCCGCATCAATCTATCACCATTTTCTCACATGTACATGTACCCGAGAGCCGAGCTATTCGATGCCAGCTGCCCCCCATTCTCCATTTCCCCAGTTGTCCACATGACACAGCGTGCTCGGGTGCTCGGCCCACAAAAATTGAATAGATTGGAGTAGTTGTGGAGGCCGGGCTGGGCTGGACCGGGAGTTGCCAGTTGGCTGCCAGCATTTTGAGGCAACCAAAAATTTTGCATATATAAATATTTATGAATTTATTAAAAGCGAACCACATACACAGGCTGAATGGATGAATGCATAAGTCAGCGAGGCAGGTTTGGCGGGCACAGGCATTCAACTGGCCTGGCCGGCTGCTCTATGCCTGCAGACACACATGCCACTTGCCACCTGCCACCTGCCACATGCCGCATGCCCCATGCACCATGCCACCATTCCCCCCATTCCCCACTTGCCACATGCACAGACTCCGGCTCGATGTTTGACGTGCAAACATTTTTTTTTTTTCTTCTGTTTTGGTACATTTTTGGAAAATTTTGCACTGCATCGGTGACAAGCGGCCAGGCAACGAGCGCCCGCTGTCCAATTCCGCACACTGCCCCCTCCCCGCACTCACTCACGAGCAGAAAAAAAAGAGCAGTGCAGAAATTGGCGCCTCCGGACTGGGACATGGCCCGAACTGAACTGAAACTGGCCCAGGCGCTTTTGGCCATTCATTTGCTGGGGAACAAGGCAATCGCATATTTGCGGCCGGCAAACGAGATTGTCAAGTTTTTTTGTTGGAGTGGATGCAGCGCGCTCCTGTGCTGTCGCTCAACATTTTGTGGCACGCACTGGGGGCACAAGGCATAATGCATGAACTTGTCATTATCAGGGCCAATTCAATTGAGAATTTTGCGTGCCTAATGCTCGGTTTGTTGGGCACCAAAAAAGGGGCACAAATGAAACTTTTGGCCAAAAATTTGAAATTTAGCCGCCTCGCTGACCAGCAGCCCTCATTTGCAACACGGCCGAAATTCACAATCGCATTTTGGCCTGGCCTTAAGTGTTGTGTCGTTTGGTGATTGCAAATTTTGGCTCTGACCCTTGCAGCCAGTTGTTGCCACTTGATTATACGCTTGTTGTCTGCGGCTCGGCAATATGTGTAAAATGCATGTGTGTGCGTGTGCGTGTGTGTGTGTGTGTGTGCGTGTACTTGTCAAAGTAATTTAAACTTCATGTCAAATTCAGCAGAGTCATTCAATTTCATCGATGCATAATTTTACAACATTGTGCTCGGCCCAGCTGCCTGCCCACTTGAGGCTGCCACAGCCAGTGCCACTGCCACTGCCACTGCCACTGCCACGTAATCACCTGAAGCACTGTAATTGCAAAAACTCTCCGCAACTCTGCCGAGACCCGAAACAGACTCACGCAGAATACAGCACAATGACGCTTAGTTTTTGGTGCCCCACCCAAACCGTATGAAATGTGGGGATGTTGCATGCCTCTGTAGCGGTTGCTTTAAACGCAATTTATGCAAATTTGGTCTTCTAGCAACGCACCGAAGACAGCACATGGCAATCAGCGAAATGTGTTGACAGCCGGCGATGTCAGCTCATCCCACACACACACACACTCTGCCCCTCTCTGGCGTCCAGTTGTGGCACATTTAACACGCTGGCCGTGGCATTAAAACCCTCACGATTAGCATAAACGCATTAAAAATATGCCTGCCTATGCAAGGGTGTGCGTCGAGGTGTGTGTGTGTGTGTGTGTGTGGCATATGAAACTTTTGCATATTATGCTGTTTGTTTTGACATGCTCGATGACAATGTCAACGGCAAAGTGTCGAGAACCCAATCCTGCAGCATTCATTGTAAAGCCAACTTGCCAACTCAGGATCGTCGACGTCGTCATGAGCATCCAGGCTAATCTCCACAATATTTCAATTGCCAAAACATGTTGTTGCTGTTTTATAGCATTTGCATATGTGTGTGTGCGGCTTTTGTCTAATAAAATCTTCACGCCCCAAACGATTATAGTCAAATAAAAGCATTACGAAAACAAAGGGAAAGGGCAATAAAGAGAATATAATGGTATGCGGAGTGAGGGGGGGGATTCTTATTAATATTTTTGGAATATTCTAATATTGAAGAACCAATACTGAATGCATACTTAAGACGATTATGGTAAAGCCTTCTTATAGATAAGAGTTCTAAATAATTGAAAAAAAAAATCATTTGAATTATAGAAATTTAATCAAACAACTGGTTTATAAATAAAGAATCGATTTAAAAAACTAAAATATAAAATAAAAGTAATTATAAAGATAATATCTCATTTCTTATGAAAAATAAGTTTCTAAGTAATTGAAAAATATCATTTGAATTTTAGAAATCCAATCACAAAACTGGATTATAAATGGGGAATCGAGTTAAATAATAACTAAAATATATAATAAAAGAATTTGTAAAAGTCTTTAAAGATGATATTGTTTAAATTCTTCTTTCTTAAAAAACATACTTTTCATATTTAAAATTGTATTTCTTAATTTTTTCCCAGGCATTGTAGATTTTTCTGTTGCTGAAAGTGTTTCTAGCCAATTGGATAAATTTAGTGTCAGATTTATGGCACTTGATGTATCGTTGCAGAATGCTTAAGTTGTATTGATGTATATCATATGGTCATATATAATAAATATCAACATTTTTTTTACACATAATATTTATTGCATAAAGATGTGGCTACCATTCAACGAGCACACACTCACACACACACACACACAGACGCACACACACACAGTTAATATGCAAATTTTTATATTGATTTATATTTAATCGCTTTTAAGTGCAGCAGCAACAAAGATTCCAGCTTTTGAGCTGCCGGTCGCTCAACCCACATAAATATGGCCGCCAGGAGCAGATGATGCCATCAAAATGTGAATTGCAGGCGTTCCTTTTCCTTTTTCCCCCCCAGGCACACGGGTGCCCATCCACGCCCCCCACGCGGCTGATTGCAACGAGTGAGTTGTCCGCTGTGCAATCATAAATAAAATGCACGCATATAGAATATTTATATGTAAACACTTGCAACAACAACAACAACAACAACAACAACAACAGGCGGAGTCGCCACCAAAACGCGAGTCCAACAAAAATACAGCGAAAAAAGCGCGCTTTAAACATTTGTTCAAAGTGTGAGCCAAGATCTGCTTACTGCTTACCCAAGCCCAGACTGGTAACAATTTTAAGCGCAGTGCATAATGCAATACACTACAATACACACACACACTCGCACACACACACACACACACATGCTGTCGCTGGCATCGTCATTTAACATTTTGCCTTCAAGTCTCGTTGTCTGGCAAATCACTCACTCACTTAGTGGTGGCTCTTTCTTTCTCAGTGTGTGCGTGTGTGTGTGTGTGTGTGTAATACGCACTATGCCACAAATTACATTGCTGCAGCTGACGACAACGTCATACTCGCCTCGCACGCTTGATGAGGCCGCCGCCGCCGCCGCCGCCGTTTTCCTTGCGTCGCGCTCTGAATTTGTATTGCATACTTTGCGGCGCTGCTGGCTCTTTTTAACCTGTCGTCGACGCATTCGCGTTTTGCCCCGGCAATGTGCATTTCGTGCAACGTTTTTTTTTGCTCGACTCGTTTCGAGTCGTCTCTAGTGTTCTTACTTACATATATGCTGCCATCACTCATTTGTCTGCGGCTTGCATTGTTTATCTTGTGCAGCAGCGAAGTTCATGCCACTAACTTCTACTTTTCAGCAGTGTCTGCTCTTTGCTGTTGTTGCCCCATCCTACTCTCCTACTCCTCCTTTATCAGCTCTTGGCTTAGCTTAACGTCTTGTCAAATGTGACATAATTTACTTAACTGTCAGCATTATCACGCATACAAAAATTACTATGGCTTATTTTGCTTGTTCAAAATTAGCGATATCTAGAAAAACTCGCTCTGAATTTATTTAAAAATATTTTGCAAATTTCAAATAAGTTTTTAATTCATTTATGTGTCGTAAATTGTGTGATTTTCAGCCGTTATCAACTCCCATAACTAATTTATTAACTTGTTTACCTGTGACTTAAAGTGGCAACAGAAATGTAAAATTTGCAACAATATATTTCATTTTGGTATCTCTACTGATTTACAGATATCTGCGATAACTCTCCCACTCAGCTAGAGATACATGTTGAAACAATGGTTTTTGCATTTTCGAAAATACATCGATGCAATTGAAAAGTGACAGCAAAAGCGTTCCAAATTCGGCTATCAGCGCATTGCATAATTTGGGTTTTACGCTTCAATTGAATCGCGTTGATTTTTGGGTGCGAGTCATGGCTGAAATCAACAGTTGCAAAATGTGATGCGGGCACGCAACGCACACATAAAATCAACAAGTCAGCAGCATTGATGCGGGCCACACCGTGGTGCCCCCCCCCCCCCCCCTCGTGGCAGCAATGGTCACGCACCACTACATCGATAATAACAATTGAAAATGTGCATATTGTGCAAAGTGCGACTGATCACAAATACATACACACACACACACACGTATGTGTGTGTGTGAGTGGGCGTGGCTTGTCTAATCTCATTTAAGCCAACAACTTTATGAATTCGTTTGGTATAACCACACCAATATTGGTTTAGTTTACGATTTATTTAGTGACTCTTTCAACTGAGAATCGAGTGTCAAATTGCGTTATAAATTTTACTTTGATTTGGTTATTGCCACAAAACCGATTATTTGGTCATTTAAACATTGTTTTTATAAACACACAGTAATTATTCAACATAAAAGCAAATTATTTTGGCAACTTAATTTTGTAATGCTTAAAAGGTCTAATACAGGCAATAATAATAAATTTAATTCCTAATTATTTTTTATTTAATTTTGCATTAAAAAGAGTTTTGGTTTTCTTAAGTTTATTTCCATACAGCTGCCAACTAACAAATTGAATAATTAAAAATTTTAATTCCCAAGTATTTTTTTTTATTTAATTTGGCATTAAAAAGAGTTTTGGTTTTCTTAAGATTTTGAAATACAACTGTCTAACTAACAAATTGAATAATTAAAAATTGAATTCTTAAGTATTTTTAAAATTATTTTGGCAATTTAATTTAGTAATGTTTAAAAGGTCTTAAACAATGAATAATAATAAATTGAATTCCTAATTATTTTTTTTATTTAATTTTGTATTAAAAAGAGTTTTGGTTTTCTTAAGTTTTTCCAATACAGCTGCCAACTAACAAATTGAATAATTAAAAATTGAATTCTTTATTATTTTTTATTTAATTTTGCATTTTTAATAATTAAAAATTGAATTCTTAAGTATTTATTTTTATTTAATTTTGCATTAAAAAGAGTTTGGTTTTCTTAAGATTTAGGAATACAACTAACAACTAACAAATTGAATAATTAAAAATTGAATTCTTAAGTATTTTTAAAATTATTTTGGCAATTTAATTTAGTAATGGTTTAAAAGTCTAAAACAGTGAATAATAATAAATTGAATTGCTAAGTATTTGTTTTATTTAATTTTGCATTAAAAAGAGTTTTGGTTTTCTTAAGATTTTGGAATACAACTGCCAGCTAACAAATTGAATAATTAAAAATTGAACTCCTAATTATTTTTTTATTTAATTCGCATTAAAAAGAATTTTGGTTTTCTTGGAGTTTTGCAACTAACAAATTGAATAATGAGCATTTAATTAGTGACAGCATTTTGAAGCAGCTCCATCTGTGTGTGTTTGTGTGTGTGTAGCTAACCAAATGGCACATTGGAGTATCGACTGCTCGAAGGATAGATGCACTTGGTGACCCTTTGTGGCATTATCCTTTGTGCGCACTTAAGCGAGTCAAAGGGGAACACTTTGATCTGCTCAACACATGTGGCTGACGTTAAGCTGCCACAGCAACAGGAACAGCAACAGCTTCTGAACCAATTCTAGTCCCCACTTACACCATGCTCTCTCTCTCTCTCTCTCACTCTCTCACCCCTCCTTTACCCTCTTTCCGAGTGTATTGGTTGTGTGTGGTCACTAAGCAATGGACTCCCGAGAGTTTCCGTGCTTGAAGCATGCACTTTATTGCTTTGCCGCTCGCCGGTTGATGCACTGATTGGTTGATTATTCGCACACACACCCAAACACACACACACACACACACACATAAACCTACACTTAGCGCACCCTTTGAGCTCGTATTCAGCTCGTATTTCCAATAATTAAACAATCAGTTAGCCATTGGAGCATGAGACGACTCCCGTGTCACTTGACACACACTCAGCAATTCTGAGCTCAGCACAATTTCAACAAGCAGTCAATTTGCAAATTACCGTTAGTATGAAATTTGCTTGACTACTCCAAGTGTTGCTCAATAATTAATCCCGAAAAGCCTCCCCAAAGCCTCGGCATTTATTAAGCAACTTGATCTGATTTTTAATACATAAAAAACGATTGTCTAAAAAAAATGTAGTTTTAGTTTGAAATCCACTGCAATTACTGTGTATCGTTTTGCACTACTCTGTTGATTCCTAAACTGAAGTAATCCCTTTGATATTCATGTTGGTATTCACTTTTGCCAATTCCATTGCCAAATTCAGCACACGGCTGCTGCCAATTTGAAAGCAATCGCCGCCAGCAGCTGCAATTTTTTCGCCAATTCTGACAATTCTGGCCCATTTTTTCTGCAACAATGCGAGAAGACATTTGTATATATATATATATATATATGAGAGAGAGAAGGGAAGGGAATGCATTCAGAACGAACAAATATATGGCTGACCAATGGTTAAGCAATTTTTGTGGCGCTTTGTGCAATTGACGGGCCGATAATTAAGCCTGGAAAGCATGAATGACTGCGTTTTCCACCAAAAAAAAAAACTGTGGAGCAGAAAAATTGCAACAGCAACTCGCAAAAAAAAAAAAAAAAAAGTTGGAGGAAGTTGCCACACAAATTGAGCAGAGTTGCAGTTTTGCTGAGAAAAATCTTGGCTGATAAGTCAATTTCCTTGTTTATTTAAATTTCAAAGTGACAACAAAGCAAAAAAAAAAAAGCTGGGCACTTTTATTTATTTTTTTTTTTTTTTGGAGAAAACATAAAGTGGATTAAATTTCGTTTAAAATGTAAATGGAAAAGCGCTGGCAAAAAAGGTGATGATGATAGACGAATTATAACAAAAAAATGCCATCTTATGGCCAACATCAAAAACTAAACAAACACCTCATCAAAAAACATCAAAGGCAACACTTTTTTTTTGTATTTTATTTTGCAGCCTAAAAGAGAAGTGTGGGGGGGGGGAGCAAAGAAATTGGCAAGAAAAATGATTTTCTTGTGCAGAACGTAGAAAATAAAATCAAGAATTTCACACCTTATCAATTTTGTTAGATTATCAAAAACCCAAGAATGGCGCCAGCAAGGGGAAGCTGAAAGCTCTTAAATTGCATCATCAACTTGTGGCACGATGCTCGAACTGATACTGAGTCTGATGCTGATGCTGATGGCATTGATGACGTCGTCTGCCACGTCTACTCCTGCTTGGTCGTCCTGATTGTTGTCATCATCATCGTCGTCGTCGCCGCACTGTCATTAAGGAAGTCAAAAACTTAGACCCCAAAAAAGAAACGAGCGCGAAATGGTTGGTTAGGAGGAAGGAGGGTCGGGGGATTTGCTTTGTGTGACAGGCAGCGTTGACATTTATTTTGATTTCAGGTCGAGTGCAACGTGGCAGGGTGAAACTCCCGTAAGTGCGTGCCACCCCCCCCCAGCATCTAGCTCCAGCTTGAGTTCCTCCAGAGATCTCTGTTAACCTGGAGTCGTGTTCATGCTAATGTGCATTCAGCTTAGCTGCGTAAAAACCTTTTGCGATGAGGGTTGCCTGCCCTTTTAGCCCAGTTCCGACGACTCTTTGTTGTTGGCACTAAATTGAATTTAATGTGACAGTGCCAAGTTTGATGTGTGCCTTTATTAATGGCTGCTGGCACAGCTCGAAGCGGGTTGTGCGTAATGATAGCACATCTTCTCCTGCTCCTGGCCAATTTTTCTACAAATAATTGATAGCTTTTGCTGCCTAGTTTGGGGGTGGTAGGGGCGGTAATTGCAGGCCATACACTTAAATGCTATGAAATATGGTTAACAGAAGTATTTCGCGAATGCTTTTGTCAGCGCAAGTTACGTTTCCAAATGCCAGACTATTTTTGCAGCCGGCCAGTGTCTGGCGAGAAGGGTTCCAATGCATTCTCCGCATAGCTTGTACACAGGAACGAGACGAGCATATGTAAAAAATGCCATAACACACACTAACACACACAAACAGACACACAAACAGACATAGTTGTGGTCGCCATAAAAAAAAAAGAAGAGGAAAAGCAAAATAAATGTTGCCAGAGCCAAGCTGCTAAATTGTGTGACCCTAAAAGTGTCCGGCAACACATAATGCCAAGTTTCCAAGCTGGTCTCTGATAGAGACTGGCCTGCACTCAGCTCATGTGTGTGTGTGTGTGTGCTGCTCACATACTTGCACACACAAATCTCTGACCATGTTCTGCTTCTTCTTTTTTTTTATGCAGTCTGTAGTCTGGAGGCAGTCGACAGCCCGATGGCCGCAAGGAATTTCACACAATTGCTAGAAAAATTGCAGAAAATTGAAAATGTGCGAAAGCATATAAATTTTTACTGCGTCACTTGTAATGCTAAATTGTTGTTATTTATGGCCAGTTGCGTGTGACTCATGCCAACATTTGCGCACACTTGCCACCCCGCCTTACCCTTACCATTACCCTTACCCTGTCCTTGGCCATGGCTTTGGCCATTGTTTTAAAGTTAAAACCAAAGCTTTCACTGAGTAAGATTTCTTGGGGGAAAACCCACTTTATTGGCTTGTCTGGGCAGTCCAAGAAGGCCAATTGAATGCTTATCAAGCCATGAAGGCAGCTGAGAAGACAGGTTATCAAATTCTGAGAAATCCTCTAACTTAACCAGTCCAATCTCTGCAAATCTGTGAAAGAGATCGCGTCCTCTAGACGCAGAAAGAGATATGATCATCATGTAAATGCCCAGCGAAAGGGTAAATCTATTGTCCTCCATCCGCTCCTCCATCCATTTGCGCGCCTCTTGCCAATTGATTGGCCAACTTGGCTGAGAACTCAAAGCACTTTCGTATTGCTGACAACACCTTTCAAAAAACATTAGATGAGAGATTTGCATACATGGTGGCATCATTAATGATCACAAGACGACGATGCTCATCCGTCGAGACGAGTTTGGGCAGCAGCACATACTCCAGCACTGCCACACAGCCCAAGATCGCAGCACATCGAGAGCCTCCCCAACCAGTGCCAAATCGGCACATTTCCAATGCTTCCCCCACATCGCAGTACAGCTCGAGGGGCTCATCCAGGGGCAAACTGCCCATGGTCAGCATCACATGCAGTTCATCCAGCTAGCTGCCGTAGTAACCAATCCTCCAATTGGGATTGCTGTTTGCGCAATTTGAAGTAGTGTTCGGTGTGCCCACAATTTATGCTAGGAATTACCTCTATGATTTGCATGGGTCTCATTTGTGGTGCCACAATTTGTATAAGCCAAAACAAAATCCTCAAAAGTCGCATTCATTTAGAGTTCCAATTGCCACACGTGATCCGTGCCCCACCAGCAAGGCATGCCGCAGATGGAGCTCATCAAGACTGCCACTTTTGCCCGTTTCCAGCTGCTGCAATATTGAGTCAAGGCGATCCATATCCAAGGATTGCAGCAAAAGCAGGTTGTTGATCGTCCTCCAGAAACTCCTTGGGAAAGGGGCGCAACAGCGACTCATAACGGTAACTATTCGCAGCTACCACAAAGAGCGAGAATCGTGCATCGCAGGCCAGAAGATCATGTTGCAAACACTCCTGAATTTGACTGCACTGCTGCAGGCTGATAGACTTGGTGCACTCCCAGCTGGGTGGGCTTGGATGAGAGCTGCCCACCTGCATGTCCTGGCATACAACTGAAAATCGATATGGATAAACAGCTGTCAGAAGTGCACTTGGCGTGAATTTAAGATACGAAAACAGATTCTCAAATGTTTCCCCAAAAAAATATTTGCTAAACTGACATTTGAAAATGAGAAACGCTCGGATGTTTTCCCCAGGTGCTGCTCCGGTGCCAGCTGAGATTGAAGGATGCGGATTTTGGGGCTCCTTTGGCGACATTTCGATTCGTGTTATTTTCCTTCCATTTTTTTTTTTGTATGTTGTTTGTGCTTTTGGTGCAGATTGAATTTAGACACTTCTGTGACACGTTGTGATTGTCGCACACTGCAACAAAAAGGGGGCGTCTACTGGCGGAGGGTGTGTCTGTAATTGATTAATGGAGCTGATGCACGACGCGTAGCTTATGTTGGGTTGCATGTTTACAGCGCCGCCGTTGCCATCCCCCCCACCCATGATGGGATGCGACGGGTCCAAAGGGCAATCAATTGGACCGCATTGAGTTATGGTTGGACATGAAAACCACCACCACCACCCAGCCTAAAAAAGCCGGTCAATAATAGACTCAAAAGGGGCTTCTTGATCAGCAACAGCTCCGCAGCAAATTTCATTCTATAAAAATAAAAGCAACAAAAATCCAAAAAAAAAAAGTAGAGTTTTCGTTGTATATTTTTCCAAATTTCAGCGACTACGTCATTTTATCTACTTTGAAAAGTGCTGGCAGCGGAATGCGTAATTTATTGATATACTCTACCTAAATTATGAGTCCCCTGGGGGGGGGCAAATACATATATATATTCCGGAATTTCGCAATTTTTTCGATGCTCGCCTGCAGGTGTCGGTGTAGAAATCAGTTAACCGAGAAAGTTTTCAACTTTTTTGCCCGGCTTCTCTGTGTGAAATCAGAAGTTTGAGTTTATTCAAATAAACGCCGACATTAAGAGAGTTGCAACTGTTGCGCTGACTGGGTGCTGGAGCTGGTCCCGTGATCCGGCACCCGGCACCGGCCCGGTACACAGCCAGGCGAAGCGGCATAAATCAGTGAGGCAGCTTCAGTATTTTGCAACTTTTTTCGTAGATAAACTTTTGACGCACCAAAAGCCACCACCTTTGCATCATTTAACCCTCTTTTTTTGTTTTTGGCCTGCTGCCTGAAAACGTTATTAATATGCGCCGTTTTCTTTTGCACTCTCCAGATTCCATTGCCAATTCCCAAAAGGCATTCCAACTCCAAATAATTGCCTGGCATATGCTCAAATTCCAATTTGGTTTGAAAACGTTATATTTCTCTTTTGACCCGGCTAGCATCTGTCTTTCTTTTCTTATAAAATGCGTATTAACTTTAAGCTATCAGTAGTTTACATGTAATAGAAATATATTAAATACAAATCCCATTTTTTAGCTCATTTCTTTCCCCAAAAATTCTCATATATAAATAAACGCTTTGAAGACATCGACAAGTGCTTTTACACTGACTCCATTGTCGTGTAGCTCCAAGATAAAACTTTTCATAGTCCTCGATTTCTGGAAAGAAAACGAAAAATATTCCAGATAAAAAAGTGTTTCTATATAATTAAGAAAATTAAGGAATCATTGATAGCATTGATATTTAGCAAGACTAATTTCAACTAGTGGGGAAAATTATTAGTCGGGAAAATTATAGAATTATTATTAATAGCATTAATATTTAATAAATCTAATTTTGACTACTGTATTTAGTAGTCAAAAAAACTGAGTCTATATCTTTCCAACTTGTTTGCTAATTGCTGTGATTTCATCATCAGATATCAAATGTTTCCCTGCGGTTATTTGTCAAGGCAAACATCATTTCTAAATCAAGTATATATTTTATTGGGGACTCGTGAGTGCTTTTGCACCTAAGCTAGACATGTGCAGTTTATATATATATATATATATAAATATATATACATTTTTTTTTTCAATTATAGGCATTCCATTTACGGCAAATCAATTGGCATATTTTCACACATAAACATAAATTGCCTTCGAGGCGGACGCCGTGGAGCATTAGGGAAAACAAACGCGTTCTGCTTTTTGCCATCTAGCAATTTCATAAATATTTTCCTCACGTAGGCCAGCTCAATTGCCAATTAGAAGAAAAACGCCTTGGCACTTTAAAATACACAGCAAGAAAACTGAGTGAGGAGGCAGAGCAAGAAAACTGAGTCAGGAAGCAGAGCTCGGCCGCAAACCGCCGGAAGTTGATTTGTATATGGGAGTACATCTGCTCGTACCCAAAAAAAATAAATAAAAATATATACACAAAAATGAAAGTGGAGATGTGCCACTCGGAAAGTAATAAAGCATTGGGCCCCCAATAAAATGCTGCTATGATATTTTTCTCACGTCTTCCAGGAAAATTATTAGGCAGCCGCGGTCTGCCGACTGCCGACTCCCGACTCCTGTGTGCTGAGTGCTGACTGCTTTTTCCTACTCCCAATAAATGTTTAAAAAAAAAAATAGAAATAGGAACAGGAACTAGATCGCACCTTTTGAATTTAAGCTACGTGCCGCTGAGTTGAGATTAGTAAGTGACTCACCAGCAGATTCCACAAGACTTTCAGAAACTTTTTCGTGCCAATACTGTGGATGAGCCGTGCGAACTGTGGATCATTTTCGAGCTTATCAAAGAACGTGGCCAACACCTGATCCTGCGGCATCAAATCCAGCACTCGCTCCACCAAGCCATGGAAACCACCCATCGACCTGGTGGCATTGGCATCACGGTCCAACGGCTTAATCGCGCCTGCAAAGTCGAAATCCAATCAATAACAGGCAAAAATATTTAATTAAATGAAATGCATTTGACCAGGGCACATTGCGATGACATGATGCTATTTCCTGCTGCAGTCTGCATTCTCTGTCAATCCAACTTGCCCCATTGCCAACTACATTGCATTTTGGGTAGCTTTTCGTTTTTGGCTTTGTCTGCATAGTTTGCCAGCTATTTGCAAACAATTCATTCCAGGTGCGGCTCCTGCTGCGCCTCCTGCTGCGCCTGCTGCTTGCTGCTCCTCCGAGCCAAGCCGAGCCGAGCATGTGTGAACATTGATAAGGTTGCCAGCTCAGCGGAACAATGATATTAAGCATAATGGCATCGTCAGATAGGCAAACCCATGGACAGACAGACAGCGGACAATGGACAACGGAGAATGGACGACGGACATTGGACAACTTAGAAGTTATGCTGCAACTTGTTTGTGTCATGTCATTGCCAAGGTTTGTGCTATGCAATTCTGATAGATTGTGTGTATATGTGTGTGTGTGTGTGTGTGTGTTATTGTTAGGCGTCTGTGCTAAGTTGCAGTATTGGGCAAAAAGGCAATTTTTTTTTGTCAGCATTTTCAGTTTGTTAATTCATTAAATAGCCATTAAAATCGTTGTTTAAATAAATTTAAATAACTCGAATTTCAATCAGAAATATTATTTAGAAGTTAATTGAATTTACGTTATTATTTTGGCTGTGATTATTTTTTTTATGTGAATATTTTAATGAAAAATTAATCGATTATTCAATTATGAAAACTTAAACTTTTTGGACTGAGCAGTTTGTTATTGATTATTTTATTTTATTTTATTTTATTTTATTTTCAAGCAGTGTTAATTGAAATCTTTTACCTATTCTTATGACATTTGTATGTGTTCAGTAAATTAGAGTCATCGCTCATACGCACCGAAGTCCCTGAATCTGCGTAATGATAAATCGGGTGGTTTTGTTGCCTCCACTAATGAAACCGCAAAATCGTATATATCCAAGCCACGCGACTTAAAGAAATTCCGAAACGCAATCACTTCGGGGAGACCAAATATTATTGGCTCAATTTCCGCAAAGAAATCGCTGGCAAAATAAATGTGAGCCATCCGAATCGATCTGTCGTGGCGAAAGTAACTTTCAACCAAATCTTTCACTTGTGTCACAGGTATCAAATCCAGAAACACACTCATATCAATGGGTGTCACGGGTCCAGCTGGCGTGGTTTCCCCCAGCAGTTCCTCCTCATTCTCACCCTCATCGTCCACCGCGTCCATCTCTTCGGAGACGGAGAAGAGAGGCAGTTTCCGGAGCTGCTGCGGTTTTTGTGTTGTCGTCTCGATTGGCCTTTCGTAAGTGGGAATTATCAAATCATCGGAGAAGTTCTCCTCGCTGCTGCTGCTGTTCGAGAATATGTCCTCTCTGCTGGAATTGGAGTTGAGCGAGACAAATGTGACTTCCGTTTGGGTTTCGGCATCGCCAATCTCCTCCTCGATCAGCGTCTCCTCTTTGAAGAACGTGTCCTCTTTGAAGAACGTGTCCTCTCTGGATAACGTCTTCTCTTTGATGAACGTCTCCTGCTCGACAAACGTCTCCTGCTCGATTAGCATCTTCTCCTGGTATAATATCTCCTCCTCCATTGCCTGCTGCTCCTCTATTGTTGGCTGCTCCTCCATTGTTGGCTGCTCCATCATTGGTGCGGCACTTGAGATAATCACAAAATATCCGATGGCAAACCCGATCGCCATCGGAATGAACTGGCCCCAAT
This sequence comes from Drosophila multiciliata, assembly GCA_037043605.1. Lineage (NCBI taxonomy): Eukaryota > Metazoa > Arthropoda > Insecta > Diptera > Drosophilidae > Drosophila > Drosophila multiciliata. The sequence goes on from JBAMBF010000589.1 coordinate 10,007,518, forward strand.
GGAGCCGACGCGTTGCGTCGCGATTCCGCTTCATTTTGCTACTGAGCAGCTCGCAACCGGATCGCAGCTACTGTTGCAATCTGCATGACGCGGTAGTTGTAGAATTCTTCTGTAGACTTCAATTATTGTGGGCTATTATTTAATTCAGCGAGATTCTATTTACATGACGCTGGTTTTTTTGTGTGTCACGAGATGTGGCTGGCGGCCAGTTGCCAGTTGCCAGTACCCAAACCCGGCAGCGGTCATTAAATCATATTTCATTATTATTAATTAATGTCGCATATAAATTATGCTAATCTTATTTGCAAAAATAATTCGATTTGGGGCAATAAAACATGACCTAAGTCAACGAGGTGGCCATCCGATAAGCTGTGGATAAACTTTGATAAATATAAATTAAATAAACTTCCGCATAGGCAAATCATAGGCAATTTAATAGATAACAAGAAAGTGTGTGCGAGTGTGTGTGTGTGTGTGTCAGTCTTTGTGTCATTCACACTTTGACAGCTGTTACTGTAACACTCAGTTAGTCACTCTGACTGACAGCCATTCTGCCTTCAATTCGTTCACATGTCAAACTGTGCATAAAATGACACCCCTCCCCCCCACACAAGGGGTGTGGAGGGGCCGCTTGATATATTCATTCGCACATTCAGCAAGTTAAGTAGGAATAAAATTGTCAATTTTCATGTCATTATTTCATATGTTGTCGTTGTTCGTTGTGGCAAGTCGCGTTGCCACACATGTATCAAGCTGCGACTATGAAATGCATACTTCCCGTATGTGTGTGCACAGTTATGATTTATTCACTTGGTTTGATTTATTACAAGCCTCTACCAGCCCTCCACTCCAACTCTCTCCCCTCTCCTTGTGTCTGTGCGCGTAATATGAATGTAAATTGTGCGCATACAAGCCAATAATTGTATCATCGTCCTCATCGTCATCGTCGTCATCGTCAGCACTGACATGTCCCCACCCCTCCCCCCCCCCCACCACAACATGTTAGCAATTTTTTACGTAAATAATTTGACTTGGCTTAACTTTATGCAAAGCGCCCAGGCGGCAAATTTCATAACATATGACACTTTATAAATTTTAGAACGCCCCCTTCAGTCCTCCAGTCCAGTGGCACACTTGGGCTAAGAGTGTCATAACTTTGGCACGTAACACACCAAAACTTGTCCCGGGCTGCCAAATGAACCCCTCCCCATCCCCGCCCCCTTACAAGTTTAGAGTGAGGGAGGTTTGGCCTAGCCAACTCGTGTCGCGGACGAAACTTATAAATTAATTTCGCCACACAAAATACTTTGGCAAGCACTTGCCTCAGCTGCTTGCCACGGCCTAAGGAATTGTTGCAAGGAGCAAGTGTTGCGGTTATGGCCAACTTACTCATAATTAACTGCAGTCCGGCATAGTCAGGGGCTAGGGGGGGTGTAGCAGTAGTAAGGGTTGTTTCTAACGCACACCTGTGACGGAATACTTTACTTTTTGAAGGAGGGGGGCAAGAAGTGGTTGCAAAGTTAATTTCATGCAGCCTGGCTTGATGTGTATGTGTGTGTGTGTGTGTGTGCTTTATTCTTGGTTGCTTCTCTTCTTTTTCTTTTTTTTAAATGTTCGGCGCTTTTGTTTATGTTGCGGCCCAAGAACTCGCATTTACCGCAAGTGTCAACATTTATTTCCAACTTAACACTTTGGCGTAACATTGCGCTTAATCCGACGCGCCACAACTTGACTAATTTTGTGCAAAGTTCAGCATTAACATTACCGCAAATTAGCAAAAGTTTTGAGCACAAGAACAAAAAAAAAAAAACAAAAAAACGAACAACAAAAATTGCACTGAAATAAAATAAAATCCAGCGTTTCCAGCTGAGCCGCCATTTGCGTTGTGGTTGTTGCTACTGCTTGCTCCATGTTGCAAGTTGTTGTTGTTGTTGTTGTTGTCTGTTTCCTCGACTCTGGCTGCTCTGCCTCTTGTCTCTGTAGTCTGTACTATCTGCCTGGTTCACTGACTGCCATAAATTAACTTGTCCCGCCAACGGAAAACTGCTTTCGCAAGCATTTTCCTAGTTGTCGACTGCGACTTGCCAGATTTTTGTTTAATCTGTTACGGGTTGTTGTTGTTGTTGTTGTTGTTGTTGTTGTCGCAGCTCATATTGTGTTGTGCCCGGTTTGAGTTTTGGGTAGTTTTAATTATATGTCTGTAGACACAGATAGAGTTCCAAATACATGTTTGCCCAGTGCCAGTTTTCCAGTTTTCCGTTTGGCAAATAATTCTCTAAAAACATATATATAAATCCAATTTTCTGAAATTGTTTAATAATATTATTTGATTTGCACAGTTTTTTGAAATAACATTACAAGCAATTCAAATTGATAATTAAATCAATTTCAACTGTGAATTTATATTTATGAAAACTGATTGTTTTTGGCCACATTTCGAATATTTCTGCTTACTTGCTGCTCACTAAAGTGTACTTTTTTTTAAAATAATATATATAAATTTATATTTATAAAAACTGATTATTTTACGAATATTTTGAATATTTCTGCTTACCTACTACTCACTAAAATGTAAGTTTTTTATATATATATTTTTCTAAAGAATTCTGAAGTTACTTTTAAATTTATATATATATATATTTAGAATAAATTATAAAAAAATCTTGCAGCTTTATCATTGCTTGCCCCATTGGGAAATTATTCTGCTTAACTACTACTCACTAAAATGTACGTTTTTTTTAGTAATATATATATATATAAAGAATGTTGAAACTACTCCTAAATTTCTGCTTATCTACTACTCACTAAAAATGTAAATTTATAAAAAATTTTCAAACTACTCTTAAATTTATGATTACCTACTACTCACTAAAATATAGATTTTTAAAGTAAAATATATAAATGAAGAATTTTGAAACTACTCTTAAATTTCTAAAGTATTTAGAATAAATGAGAAAAATCTTGCAGCTTCATAATTTGCTTGCCCCACATCAGCTGTCAATATTGTTGGCGATTTCATCTAAGCACTTAGCAAACGTCAGATTGAAACATTCACTTTTCGAATGACAACCGCAGCTGTCCACAAAATGTCAGCTATCAGCGACAAAATTGAAACCAGAAAATAAAAAATAAAAAAACAAATACAAAAACAACAGGGAAAATGTTGTGGCGAGTAATCGAATCAAAATGCTTTTGTCAGCTGTCGCTGGTGAAATGTTTTGATAATTTTTTATGATTTTTGTAGCGCGTTTATTTTTCAGTTTGGTCGACTATCTGTTTATCATTTGTTTGCCTGACCGCGCACGCAGGACTTCAGGTGTGCTTACCAGGTGAGGAGAGGGTTGCTCATTGCTGTGCCCGGCTACATTTGGGACTGCCCGTTTCTACCCAGTCCAAACTCTGCTTTATCACTCCAGCAACGTTCAATCAATTGTTTTCACTGCTGCTGGCAGAGTGGTGCCGGTGGTGCGGTGTCGTTGGTGCGGTGCCGGTGGTTGCCAGCTGGTCGAGGCTTTGAAGCGAAAACTTTGCTACGCTTTTGACACGTTTGGCAAATATTTGAGCACGTCTAAAAGCGCGTAGCGTTCCCGAACGGTGCTCATATTTTGATTTTGAATCCTCTCCAGCCTCCTCAACTGGACTGCTGACTGCCACCACTCCCACTCCCACTCCCACAGTGGCTACTTGCAGCTGGGTGGAAGTTGCGTGCCCCAGCGTACTTTGGCCTTGTCCATGGCTTTAATTAATTTTCGCTTCCGTTAACAATTTTTATGTGCAGATTTGGCTGGCGGACAGGTGGACTGCCGGAGAGGCGGACAGGTGGACAGGCGGACAGGTGTACGGCCTTTGGTGGAGTTCGCATGTGCTGATTTCGTGTTTATGCTTTCTTTAATTTGCCACTAATGCCCGCACAAGTATTTGTGGCACAGAATTATTTGCCGGATACATGCGATTAGATGGACTCAGATTGCAGATTGCCATAAGGAGCGTGCAACAAGTTAATTACGCAACTCAAGCGGCTCTTTTACTTGATATTTATTGTGATTTTCTATTTGATTATTGCTCAAATTATTTGCCATATTCAAGCATATTTTATACCTATTTTTTTACGAAGCATTCACTTAAATAGCACATGGCCAAAGGCGGGCGGGCAGACGGACGGGAAAATTAAGAAAAATAAATAACAAAATGGCTGGAAAGATGTACAAAAATAAACTGAAAGTCTTTTGAAGTTGCAAAGTAAAAGCAGCGACAACATCGACGATATAAACTTGGCGCTTTTTGGCTTTGACGCACGTAGCTGCTGATTTCAAAGTTTGTCCTGTGTGTATGCGTGTGTGTGTGTGTGGCTGCAACACACAAATCTAAAGCAACGGCTGCCTGACTCGAAAGCCAAAAAAGGAATCGACAACGTGCGAGTTTTTCCCAACAACAAATTTCTTTAGTCGCAGCTTATAAATTTTTTATTTAAGTATTTTTTACTTTGAACGAGTTGAATGAGAATCGCGACTAAAAAGTGCTGCCACATTCGGTGTGACATTTATTTGAGTTCTGGCTTTGAAGGCTGTCAGTAAATCATGCCCCAAATTTCTGACAGCCACAGCAATTGACAATTTGCATCGTAAATTATCAAATCGTTAATGTCAAAACTGAATACAAAAAAAAATATATAAAAATAATAAATAGAACTACAAATAAAATAGACAAGTAAAACTTTATTAAATGCCCAGCGGGTCGGAGAATAAATTTGAAAATTTCAATAAAAACGCCAAACGACACCGCTGGGCAGTTCCATTTGTTCACTTGAGCTTCCCCCTCTCTCTCTCCTCTAGTTCACCACATTTGACATATGATATAATAAACTGTTGCAATGCGCTTTTAGTTGCAATTCTGCCCATTTTTTATACATGAACTGTCCACATTTTATGCGACTAACTCGCTTTACATAACGGCTTTCAATATATGTGGCACTTGCCACACTGAACAGCTGTTTGCTCTACAAAAAAAAAATAGGTGGATAGCAAATCAAATCGGGGCTGTGACATTTTCGGTTTGCAATTGCAAAACAAGTCCCGAATATTTCACCAACTGCCCTGATTTGGTGCCATGCCAAGTATCAATATTTACCCGAAAACTGGTATATCGAAAAATATCAATAGCTTGTACCTATTGCCAATTTTAAACTAGGTTTAGTTGTTGGCCAAAAGAATTCCAATATAGTTTAATATATGCATGTGAAAATTGTCATAAATTTTACTAGTCGATTTAGGTAAATAAATACTTCTCCAACTCGAACCAAAACTAATCTACTAAATCAAAAATGTGCCAAGGGCTACTTGTGGAGTTTTTTTCTCTTTCAATTTGTACCACTTGTCGTATGCTTAATAATGCTTTGACTCTGCGACACGTTCTGCATATAAATTGCTTAGTTTTTATTATCCTTTAAGAAATTGTTTTGGTGCGAATTGCGTTTGTTTTTATGCTCTTGACAACTGTTCAAATAGTTACGGGAGGGGTGGAGTGAGGGAAACTAATGGTCACCTGGACACACACCTGGGCATTCATAAGGCACGACACCAAAGCAAATCAATTTCCATATGCAAAAAACTTTTTAGTGGACGTGCCGAAATCGAATTTCATTCATAAAATATTCAAATTGCGCATAAACATTTTTTGTGTGTGCCACTCACGGATGCAACTCAAAGACATATATATATATATATATATATATATATACACTCTCATTCGATCAATTCTTTGCTCTCCTTGCACCAATATATTTTTATGTAAAAAAACACACACACACACAGCAAAAGCCGTAGGCTCTTGGTGCGAGTTCGATCACTTAATATGTCCCGTGGCAGAAATTCAATTTGCAGCACATCCGCAGACGATGGAGGCACACACACAAAAAAAAAAAATAAAACTGCAAATGTTGTTGCCTTTAATGCCCAAAAAGTGCAAATGTGTCCGCTGTTCCTGCTGCTCCTGCTGCTGGGATCCAAAACAATGCGCACAAAAAGGGCCGTTAAGCCCTCCTGGACCTGGGTTACGGACGTAAAACGTACGCGCAAAACGGGCAGGCAAATTCTCACACCTTTACACACTCACACACACTCACACACGGTTGGACACTTTTCGGTCAATTTTGATGGGTCTGTGCAATAGTTTGAGTTGGAGTTCGATTTTTGACTGTTTCGAAGCTGCGAACATTTGATTGAAAATTGATTTCATTATGAGCATTTGACGCACTTGGGGCACTTGGGGCACTTGCACCTCCTGCATGTAATTGGATTTTTGAATTGATTTTGTATACGTTATATGTATTTATGACTAAACGAATACAAAATTCACATTCGTTTTGCTTTTCTGTTGAATGCAAATTTGTTTTTTTTTTGGTATTGTCGGACAACAATTGGCCACAGTTGGGTTGCCCAGCAGAACTCTGTGGAATATTTAAAAAAGTAATGCTAACTAAAACCCCCAAATCTGCCGCCTCCACCGCCGCCCATCCCATCCCCCTTTGGAATTAAGCCGCTTATGGCCAGCCAGTTTGGTTGTTCTTGGCTCTTGTTTTTTAATGCGCAATGTTCCGTTTCCTTTTTGCTCATCTTTGTCCAAAATATTACGTTGTTGCCATTTCACTTAAGGCCCGTTGCCCAAGTGCACTTGTGCCAACCCCAAAATGGCTGTTGTTCGCCTCCAACTTGCCGGAGAATATATTTAACATAAAAGGTGTTCCAGCTGGTGAGGGGAATGAGGAGCGGCAACAGCAGCAGCGTCTCCTTTTGGTCTGGTCTGGTCTGTCTGCTCGCTGCTTGATATTTTGCATCAAATTTCGAAAAATTTGATGCCAACCTATTCGTAGCTGGGAAAAGGACAGACAAGGACAAGGAATCCACAACGACATTTTGAGGTGACACTTCTGGGTTTGAGGTCGCCGCAAAGTGCGCTAGATATATACATTTACATAATGCCCAGGAACGTCAAAATGCAAATGAGTACAAATTAAATGTGGCCAAAGTGCATTAAGCTACAAGCTAAATAAATACTGACATACTACATAAAATACTCCCTGCACTTTATATACCAACTCTCAAAACTCAAAACTCAAAACTTTATTCTAAAGTGTCGCAGTCAAAATTGAATTATTTTGCTTTCAGCAAAAAGTCTGTTTATTTTACATAATTTACAAGAATTTTGCTCTTGCCTTTATTCAAGTTGTTAAACACAAGAAATAATTTTTAAAGTAATAGTAAAAATACAAAAAATTACAATCATAAAAAATATAGTAAAAAATTAATGTAAAATTTGTATTTAAATATTTTCATTTATTTTGAAAAATATTATTGAAAAGTGAGCAATGCCTTTTAGCACTAGTCAAATACATTAATAAATATCAAAATAAATGTCAAACAAATCCAAATTAAAAAACACAAATATCCAAATAAAAATCACATTGAAAAATGCATATTAAAAAGCAAAAAAAGGGACATTCCCAGCTGGAGGAGAAGTGCCACAATGTGGCCGATATTATGGTAAATTTAGATCGTTTGCCTCGGTTGCTGGACACGTTTTGGCGCAACGATACGCAGTTGCCAACTTGCCACATGAGTGGTGTGCATATGTTGCACGTCGAGTGGTTGAACAAATCGTTGGCATATTCGCATCGAGAGCGGCAAGTGCACAACATCCATGGCCTGCTGCCAGTTGCAGTTCGCTGCATGGATACGCAGGTGGAGGCATGCCGCAAATACTTGGCCACATTGACCACTTACTATCAGAAGCACATGTTTCTCACCGGACTGGAGACGCACAATCGCCGGCTGTTCTATGGCCTGCTGATGAGCGATCCGGAGAAGTACTTGTCCGTGTATCACAGCTCCAATGCCAGAGATGCGGTGCTGAATTACAGTCTGCTCTTTACCCAATGCAAGGCAATGTTCGTGACGATCAAGGATCGGGGTCATGTGCTCCAAGTGCTCAGCAATTGGCCGCATCGCCATGCAGTTCGCTATGTGATTGTGACCAACGGGGAGGTGGTGCTCCACATGGGCGATCACGGCGTCAATGGTTACCCAATGGTCTCTTCCAAACTGCATCAAAGTGTCGTCTATGGCCGAGTGCCGCCAGAGACTTGTCTGCCAGTTATGCTGGATTGCGGCACCAACAACGAGCAGCTGTTGCGAGATCCTCTCTCTGTGGGTTGGCCCCACCATCGCATCACTGGAGCCGAGTTCGAGTCCTTCTTCGAGGAGTTTATGCTCGCCGTGATGCGTCTCTTTGGACCACGCACTTTGATACAAACGAAGTGCTTCAATGTGCCGGACGCCATCAAGCAGCTGGAGCTGTATCGCAAGAGCCACTGCATCATGGACATAGATCTGCAGTGCCTGGGAGCTTGTGGCCTGGCGGGTCTGCTGGTGGCCAACAGAATTGGCAACAGGCAGTTGACGGATAACACCATTCTGTTTTATGGCTTTGGCGCTTTCAATGTTGGCCTGGCTTACAGCTGTTTGGCCCAAATGAAACAGATGCGATTGGATGAGGGTGCAGCGCTGCAACGCATCTGGTTCTGCGATGCGAAGGGATTGTTGGTGCATTCACGTTGCGATGACACAGTGCCCGGCCACCTGCTCAAGTTTGTGAAGCGACACCAGCCAATTCCCAATCTGTGGGAGGCAATCGAAGCCATTAAACCCAATGTTTTGGTGGGTTGCAGCGGGCAGCCAAATGCGTTTGGCAAAGAGGTCATCAGAGCAATGGAGCGAAGCTGTCAGCAACCCATCATCTATGCCATGTCTCGACAGGCCGAGTTGGCCGAGTGTAGCGCCAATGATGCCTTTGTCCATACGAAAGGCAGATGCATATTCATCTCGGCCTCGGAGCTGCCCCGTTTGAAGTATGCCAATAAATGGTATCAGCCGGGCTACTGCACCAACAATTATATGCTGCCTGGAATGACGCTGGGTGTGTTGCTGTCCGGCATGACAAGTGTGCCGGATGAGACATTTCTGGTCGCCGCACAGCTGCTGGCCAATCTCGTGTGGCCCAATGATTTGGAAATGCGCAATTGTTTCCCACCCATTCGCAAGCTAAAATGCATCAATCAACAGATTACCGAAACTGTGTTCAGCTATGCCTATCGTCGCCACATTGCCACACTCTGGCCGGAGCCCCACAATCACAGCAGCTACATCGAGAGCATGATGTACCAAATGGACTATGGCCCGGAGACATCCCAGATTCATTGTGCGGCCAAACCAAATATTGCCACTGCCGAATCTGCTGCGTATTCTAAGCAAAACATTTAACTCGATGAGTTTAATTATTAAATCAGCTCCAAATACTAATTACAATTAATCTTGTGTCCAGTTGCAGTTGCAGTGGCAGTTGCAAGTGGCACGTCAAAACTAAAACGTGTAATTTCTATGCGGCTGTCAAAGGTAATAGTTCTTGGCCAATTGGTTGCATGCATTGCTCACATGTCACACACATGTGTGTGTGTGTGTGTGTGTGTGTGTAAGAACAACAATTTCAATCGGTTTTTTGCTGTTGTATTGTGTAATAAATTGAAACAACCACCGTAAAACAGCATTAAACAAAACCGCAGCAAAAAATGGCAGCCAAATTAAATTGCATGCTTGCGGAATGATTGCGCGCTGTGTGTGTGCGTGTGTAAATATATATATATATATATATATATGTATATGTGTGTATATATCCACTGACAGGTTCTTTACTGAGCAGCGCTTGTTTACCCTCTCCCCCCCTTTCACAGTCGCATTGGTTTCATTTCATTTGTCAATGTGGCAAATGAAATACATGCGGCACCGCTGTGTCGCACTGCTGCTTGCCCCGCATCGCATGCGACTCCATTTGTGGTTAATAACAATGAAAATGACCTGAGGTCAGGCAATCGCTATTCCCCTCCACACTTAATTGAAAAGAAAGGGGGAAAAAAAACCATTTCGCTTTGACAATGCTCAAAATAAATAGTTTTAATGTCTTTATTTGCAGCTTGGTTTAATAATGCCTCATAATGTTGCTGCCACAGATAAGCGCACGCAACTTGACTGTTACTAAAAAAAAAAAAAACCCCACAATTTATTTACTTGATAAATGCTGTAAAAAAAATAAACGACAAATATTTTTTCTATTAAAGAATCTTATCACATTTATTTACTGCATTTTTTTCTTTTATGTTTACAGCTAAGTTCTTTTTTTTTTAATTGTAAGTTTACATAATTATTTTTGTTTCCATTTTTTTTATTTTTCTTTGTTTTTTTTTGTTTATGAAATATTAAGATAGCTCATGATACGTTCTTCAGGGCAGCTGTTTTTTTTTTTGTTTTTTTTTTTTTGTTATCGATTGGTTTTTGTAGTAATAATTCATTATATATTTATTATAGTTGACCATAGACAGAAAACTGTATACATATATAATTATATGCAAATGTATTTCAAGCGCGAATTATTTTTTATTGTATGAATACTTTGTATAAACGGTTTTTTTTTTGTTTTTCGTTTTTGTTTTTTTTTGCCTATACGCTGCGATTATTCTTTTATTTTTACAAGGATCGTTTCGTTTTGTTATTATGCTATTTTAACTATATAAAGTACAATATATATATATATAAATGTATACATATATATATATTCATTTATTTTGTATTTAGGTTAAATTTGTAATTCATTACTTTTGTTTATTTGAGTTGTTTTCTTTTTGTTTTTTTTTTTTATCAATTACTGACATTGCAATTTATTTCATTTACGGGTCATCATATTTTTATTTGCTCAACATCATGTGATTGTCATACAAAACATTTCACATAATCTTTGAATTATTTACAATAAATCCAAAATCAAAAGTGTCTACAAAAAGCAAAACAAACATTTGTATCAAGTTTAGAAGCTCAGAGCATTAGTTGCTGAAAATTACATTTTATATATTACTTTTAGTTCATTTACAATGGGTTAGATTCGAATACCAAGCTAAAAGTTTTCTCTCTAGATGGAAACATTAAAATTTTGGTTTTTCTTGTCATTTCATGTGTGTGTGTTTTTTTTTTTTGGATTTTGAATTTTTTTTTTTTGTTAAGAAAACGTTTAGAAAAATATTTCAATAATTTGATGCATATACGTATTTAATATGCATATGTAAATTTACATATGTGAATATTTGCTTATGCACTTCATCTTTATTTGCGTTTTGCCAATTTGCCAATTTGCCATGGCTTACTGTTTAGAGAAGCGTTTAGTTTTCCGTGTGTGTGTGTGTTTTTCAAATGCATTTCAATATTTGATGGCAGTTTGCATTTGAATTAATAGTTGATAAGTTCGATTTATCGCTTGCTCATTAATATTGAATTATTCATCGGGGGTTTTGTCGGGGCAGCCATGTAATACATATATGCATATATATCGTATCCGTATATATATATTATTCTACATCGATTTAATGCCTTTCAAGTAATATCCGCTTATATATATATGTATATATATATGCATTAATTCTGCATGACTGCGATTTGAAAGTTAAGTTAACATTACTAAAATGTATTTGCCACACCAACTTACTTACATCTATGGTTAAATATATATATATATTTATTTATGTATGTTTGTATTTGTATTCGTGTATGTATATATGAGCATGTTGGTCTCAATGCAGTAACTATATGTATGCATATATATTGCTTATAGTAAACATCTGGCTAACCCGCGAATCTATACAACAACGGCCAAAATGCCGCCAGCGAGTTTTGTGTTCGCCATAAAAATTCTTTTCAAATAAAAAACCGAGAAAAATGTTTAATATCAAATAACTAAATTAGCTTCTAGCGTACTTGAAATATGTTATTTATATGCCAAGAGCGAAAATACATATTCATTAATCAGTTATTTTATACTTTACTTAAAACTTAAACTCCGTTAAATAATACATTTTTTATGCTATGGATTAATAACTAAATCTTCGTTATGTACAAAAGTGAGACCATCAGAGCCACAAATTGGATGTCGTTAATATATATATATAAATGTTTATATATATATTGAAATTTTGGTTCCATAAAATACAATGTACGCCAGAGTTTGTTGCATCATATTTTTAAATACAATAACTACGAACTATTTATACATGGCTAGTCATAAAAACTAATACTAGAATTATTAAACAAATATTGCTAGTTAATATACAAATTCGTTTAAGATCTTTCCCATGGCCAAGCGACGCTATCTTTTAGCATTTGTATTTGAGTTGCTGATTTCTGAATTCTATTATTTTTTTTATATTTAAAGTTATGCACAATCATGAAAAATAAATCCAAAATGCATTACATAATATACACAAACTGAGGCAAAAAACGTTGAGCTTAATTTGAATGATTCGTTTGATATTTCGCATGTAAGTAAATATATGTGTGTGTGTGTGTGTGGTTGTGTGTGTTGGTTTTTGCGCCTTTTTTTTTTAGTTTCGAGTATGTAAGTATCTTAGCATAATTTAGTGATTCTCTCTGTTTTAGAAATAGCATTAGAAATAGAAATAGAGACTCTGTTCATCTATGTAAAACCGTATTTTCCATTTATTTTTCATTTCATGGCAGGATCCTTTTGTTAGTAACTTTTAACGTTTACTCTTCACTTTCTTAGCGCTTCATGCTTCATTCTGGCTAGTTCTGTGTATTTTTGAAATAGTATTGAAATCATATTCAGACAGTTTTTGCTGTTTTTTTTGTTGTTGTTGTTGTTGATGATGATAGTTATTTGATAGTTGTTAATTCGAATGCCAAACGAAGAGCACTAAACAATTTCTATATATATATATATATATATAATGTATGTATGTAAATGAAGCAAAAAAACATATTGAAAACATATTGAAATATTGTCTTTCAAAAGCTTAAAAATGTCAGTCTTTGTAGTTGGTTTGCTCGGCTCTTGTCACTGCTTTCTGGGTGCTGCTCCTCTTACTACTACTCATCATCTCCTGGCTGTTTCTGTGCTCCGCTGATGTTGCTGGCTGTAATCAGATTGAATGGCAAAAAAAAAACACATACATATGCAAAAATTAATATCCATTTTTGTATATTTTGAGCGGATTAAAGAGTTGCTTTGAGTTTCAGCGTTTCAGCTACAACTTACTTTGACTAGAGACTGTTTTTTTTTTTTTTAGAAACTAGCACACATGGCAAGCAGAAGCACAAAAATGTAGATTTGGTGGCCAAATTTTGGGCGCACACCCGCCGACAAGAACTCAAAGCTGTACAAGTACTCTGGCGAGTGAGTGGGCAGCATGGGGAAGGCACAAGAGGGCAAAGGTCATAAGTTAAATTTGTTCGCTTAAAGGATTCATTCATTTTTGCTTGGGCAAAAGGTGCTACGATATAAAGGTGCCAAATATGACTTGGCTTACTCACTTCTGGGTCAGACCAAAGCGTCATTGCTGAACACATCGTTGACATGTTTGCCGTTGCCATTGCCGTTGCCACTGCCACTGCCACTGCTGCTGCTGCTGCTTGTCGCCGTCTTGTCCTTGAGACCACATTGCTGCAAGTAGAAAAAAAAAAAAAAAATATATATATATTAATAAATATGCCCGCAGCTTAATTAGAAAATAAAAATATGCGCATTTCTACATTAAAAAAAAAAATATATATATATAAGCGACGTAAACTTTTGGCCATAAAAATCGGAGAAAAAAAAGCCAAAAAATAATATCGTTAATTGCAAGCGACTTGGAACATGAATAACATGGAAATTAGGCACAGAATCTCGCGATTTGCATGAAATATTAATTAAAACAATTAACGACAGCTGCTGCCAGTTGGCTAAATGTATATTTAATTGGTGGATTTCACTTACCTCCTGCTTGGCCTGCCACTGTTTCATGGCCGATTTGTATTTCTCAAACTCGTTGCACCAATGCGAGTAGATCTTCTGATAATCCTGCTTCTGTGATGGTGGCGAGCATCTAATTTTGCAGCGGGGTAAATCAAAGTAATACAATAAGTTATCGGTTCGGTTCGGTTCGGTTTGGTTCGATGCTCGGCAAGTAAATTAAACTTGCAGCAAAAAACAACACACAAAATGCGCAGAAACTTTCTAATTGCGGAACGGATATTTTGACGCCAGAAGCGGTAAATTTAATTGCCAGTTTGTAAGGGATGCTTTTTTCTTCTACTTATTTTGTAAGGGGGTGCTGGAACTCACCTGTGCGCATCAACAGTAACGCCATAGCTGCAGAGAAGTGTGCCATCCAAGTAGCTATCATATCGCCCGCCGTCGCCCTCGTTCACCGCCAAAAGCACCAAACCGCCCTCGTTCGTCTCAATATATTTGGTTGGGGTGTAGCGCACCTCGTAGCTGCCAAAAGGAAAATGAGGAAAATGTTTGTGCAGATAAGAAGATTTTCTATTTGGTATTTGGTATATATTCTATTTTCCATTTTCAGTTTTGTATTTGCCCAACGCGTGGAAAAGTGTCTCTCCAGAAACGCACAATAAAAATCAATATAAATTTTGTGTGTGTGTGTGTGTGGAAAACTTTGACAGCGCCAGCTGAAAACTTTTTCCATTACAGACAGACGGACGGAAAGACAGACAGACAGCCAGATGACTACTTATTGCCCACACTTTGATGCCGCAGTGCGTCCTCAAATAAGCGTAAAACGCCAAAAAGCAGACTTCAATAGTATTTTAAAGTGTCAATTTACTCAACGCACAGTCAGGCATCGCTAAGTGAGATGAAGCAAAGTTTCGCTTACACTTCCGATTTCATTATTTGCTTTCAATTTTCATTGCGTTTGCCTCGCTTTAAGTAACCAGCAGACAGCTGCCAACTGCCAACTGGCAACTGGCAACTCCGTCTCCAAGGAGGCTTCCATCAAGAACTGCCGTTTAATCAATGGCTTCGCATATTTAAGCGCCATTTTTGTACTATTCTCTCTTAGCCATTTAATGACTAACAAGGGCACAATAAAGTTGAGCAGGTAAATTGATGAGGCTCCCAAAAACACCCACAATATCGATCGGAATAAAATCACATAAAATCCAAATATTCATACAAGAGCAAAGGTTAAGGATTATAAATTCTAAGGATTACAAATTCAGCACTTACCGTCCCTTTTCGGTGGAGTGATGATACCAGCGTGTCTGCTTCTTGCGCAGCACATCGGGCATCTTGACGAAGCAGGACAGGTGAAGCGTCTGGCCATAGGAGGAGGTGACACGTTTGCGCAGCACACTCGTATCGCAGATGCCGGAGGTCTCATTGGCCACATCCTGCAGCAGGCCCAGCTGATAGGGGCGACAGGCGTTGACCTCCTTGTCCCAGCCACAGTACGGATCGGCGACACAACGGAAACAGCTGTCATAGCGTCGAGCACACATGGCCAGATCAATTTGCTTCACCTGATGATCGGTGGCCAAATACAGCGAGGCCGTCTTCTGGCTGAGTATCAGCTCCCGAATGGGCTCATTCCGTGGCGATGCATCAAAGATGTCCACCAGACTCGAGTGACGTTGGCCATAATGCATGAACTGCACAATCTTGTAGATTTGCCCCGTGCTCGTTGCCACAAAGTACACCAAAAACTCCTGGTTCAGTTTATCAATGCGAATTCTGGGGAGGAGAGTAAAAAGACAAATGACGAAGTGAGTCCGAGTTGATGAATCGCAGCTGCCGTTTTGACAGCTGGCCACACACATAACTCAAATGCACGCGACTTGGCCAAGTCAAGACTGCAAAACAAAACGCTTAACTAAAAGCATATCCGGCTCATAAGTTTTGGCCAACTTATTTTACAAGCAGCAGACAAAAAGCCAAAAAGAAACACGAAAAAAAGAAAACAACATTTTTGCTGGAAGTGCTACCAAAAAATGTCTCTGTAGTTCCGACCACACACACACACAGAACGAAGTGCACTGTATAAACTTGGCAAATGTCAGCAAGCACAACCAACACAGACACACACAGAATGTGGCAGGTTGCCAGTGGCAAGCAGTTTCTGTTGCAGCTCGCTAATGAATACATTTACACATTTTACTTACTTGTCGACGACGAGGCGGGTGAGTATCACGTCCCGTTTGTAGAATACCGGATTGCCAAATTCATGATCGACCGCCTTGTCCATTAGCGGATGTTTGCGTATGAAATTCAACACCGAGTCCGGCAGCGTTGCGGTGTCGTTGTGGCATGTGCCCGGACGTGGTTCCGGCACTTTTGAGTTTAACACCGGCAGCCAGGCGCTGTTCGAAGTTGCCTGCTCTTTAAACTTGCCTGGGCGAGGGAAAGAGAGAGAGAGAGAAAAGAGAGAGGGAGAGAGAGAGACTGTGTGTTAATTCTCTTTTTTATGTAGTGCATACGAGTGCAGCGCTGAAAAGTATGCTATGTTAAATTTATGTGTGTCAACATGAAATGATAAATTACTCAGCAGCTCTCAGCGCTCGCTGCGACTCTCGCTAAAACGAAAAACCACAGTTCATGCTACTAATTACACACAAACACACTCACACACACACACACACACACTCACACACACACACACAGAGAGCTGTCTGTTGGCAGCGGTTGTGATTGCGGCCAAGCACTTGAAGTGTTTGCTGCATAATCATTTGGTTTTTTCATAAATAATTGTTTTGGCTTTAGCTCTGCACAATTTTTTTCTTGTTCACACACATTGTTGCAACATGGCCGCAAACGCTTCATAATGAATTTTTAGTGTTTGCCAGACTGGTTTTTTTTTTTGTGAACTGACATTTGCCTGGTGGCGCTGTGTCTGCCACGCTGTCTGTCTGCCCAACGACTGTCCATCTTTTTTGGCACAACTCTACACACACAATTTTATGGTGTTAATGAACTTCTGAGTAATGTTATAACACACACTCACACACACACACATGCTTGAAATTAACGTGTGTTATTTATTTGCCATTTTTAAATAACTTTTGGGCAGAAAATGTTGATTAAAAAAATAAATTAAAATTTGCTGTAAGCTAAAAACATTTTCAACTCAATTTTGGATTCAATTGAACTTGCAACGGAAATGAATTTCAAGATGTACACGTGCAACATTTGTGGCTGTTATTGTTGCAATTGTGTTTGTACATTTTACATGATGTAGCAGTGCATTTTGCATGCCTTTCGAGAGCAACTAAATAACATGGCATTTGAGTAAATGTATGTTTGTTGCCACTCAACTGGCTGGCAGCCAGGGAAGAAGGGGGGGGGGCAACACTGCCACTAGGATTAAAATATGACATGCACTTTGAGTTGCACGCCAGATTTTTTTGGTTGCATGTTGCTAACGATATATTTTTATTTTCTTTTTTTTGCATTTGACGTTGCATGACAAATTGAATGCGTCTGATTGCGTGTGTTGTAAGCAGGCAGGTGGCAGGTGGCAGGTGGGCAGGCAGCTTCAGTTGCAGTTGCAGTTGGCCGTTGTTAACACCTGTCACGCATATCTTGTTACCCGTTAGCCGTAAGCAGCACGCCAGCGCCACGTTTTGTGGCAAATGTTAAAGCAACATTTAAAGCTGCAACAGTTCAGCACTCCAGTCAGACACCAGTCGCAACGACCCCCAGTGGCACAAGCACATCAATTCAACTTGCGCGCCATTTAACGCTAAAATGCCAAAGCTGCTGTGCACGACAAACACACACACTAACACACACACAGACACATTTACACATGTATGCAGCACCTGTGAGCGTAATTTCTTCCGGCAGCTGCAATCCAGCGAAATGGGAAACGCTGGAAGAAGTCAAACGTTGCCCACATGCACGTTCATAAAAATGGCGCCGCAGAGAATTATTGCCAATGCAATAAATCTCACACACACACATACACACACTCCAGCACACACACACTCACCTTCAAAGGCCGCATTGATATCTCTTATATCGTAGCTGCAGACCGCGGAGCCAATCAGCCCGTTTGTGTTGGTTGTAAACGTGGCATAGAATTTGGTATCATCGTTGGGCATCTTGTAGACGGATTGGATTTCATTGAAGTAGAATGGAAACTCGCTGGAGATGCTGCAGTTCATCCGTGCCTTCAGATATGTCGCCCAGTTCTGGCTGATCATGTACTTGCCACCGCGATCGTTTTTGCACACGCGTGCCACACGCGAATAGACAGCCTTGCCACAGTTGATGTACTCCACGGCGTGTTCCCGAAAGAAGAAGTACACAAAATCCCCAATGTCGAAGGAGCCCACAAAATTTGGTTCTAACAAAGACAAAAAACCAAACAAAAGGATTTCATTTATTTTCAATGCAAAATATTTCTGCTGCGAACAATAACAATAAAATTGCATAAATAATGTGAAATGTTGATTTTAACTAGTTTTGCCTTATTTCACAGCTATATATATATATATATATATATATATGTACAAATACGCCTATTTGTGGAGCAAATTAATTATTGAGCATTTTCCCATTTCCAGGTTTTATTTGTGTTTCATTTGAATGCGCAAATATTTTGTTCAATTCATTTCGCCATCAAATATTAATTGACTATTTTGTTGGCTCATTCTTAGCAAAAATATTCGAAAAATCATATAAATAAAATCATAAAATAAGAGAAGAAAGCATTCGAATTATTATTGCATTTTTATTTATTTTAAGAGTTATGTTTTAAATAAATGAAAGTTTTAAAATTGTATATGCCAAAGTTTAAACCAAATAAAGAATTCATTTGTTAACTTTAACTTTAATAAATCACTTTTAATTTTATTTAAAAATTGTATTTAAAAACTTAAAGTATTTTGAGTTAACTTGGATATTTTGGGTATCTTCAGTTGATTAAATGGAATACTCACTGTCTAACAATTTGGAGTCGTATTTGACGGTGCGTTTGAAATTCGCCTCCTTGCGTCCATTGGTAAAGTTATACAGGTCCGAGCGGAATATAACCGAATCAGCTTTGGTGAATTCCGCATTGGTTCCGGCGTACTATTATGGAAATTAGATGAAAAATGGATTAAACCGTGCTCTGTCTCTGCCAGATCGCTGGCAATGCTGGCAAATTAACGTCAAATATTCGGGAAATTTGATTTTCCAAAATGGCAAAGGAAAAATAAACATGCATAGAACAAAACACACACTAGCAAACACACACACACACACACAGGCACGCACACAATTAGGCGTAAAGTGTACGCACGTGCCGAATGTGTTGTGTGTGTGTGTGCGCGTGTGTGCGTGTGTGTGTTGTATGTGACTCACTCTAATTTAATTTTAGCTGCTTTATTGCGACTCTTTTAAATTTCTTGCCTTTGCCCCACACACAACCCAACTGCCAGTTTCCACTTGCCACTTGCCACTTGCAACTTGCTACATTCTACTTGCCTGCGTCCTTTGCCCTTACATTACTTTTGTAATTTTATTACAATTGACATTTTTCCATTTCTTTCTTTTTATTTTTCTTCTTTTTTTTTCTTTTACTTTTTTTTTTTGCCTTTTCCTCTTGCCTTTATTTGTGCTTCCGTCTTGGGAGACTTGGACTTACCAGCGCTGGCAAACCAAAGGGATTTCCGTTTTCCACATAGACGGCGGTTGAGTTGTCAGCGGGATCGTAGGGACACTTTCCAATGCCCAACCCAATGCCGGGCACGTACTGGGATCTGGGTAAATGTGTTAAGTTCGCCTGTGCAATTGAGAGAGAGAAAGCCAGAGAGAGAGAGAGAGATAGAAACAGAGAAAAGCGCATTAGTTGACTTTAATTTCAGGCTGACGCTTTTCCCGTTGGCTAAATTAACTGCCAACTTCTTCTGACTGTTTGTCGTTCACAATTAGAAGTTGACGAAAGCCGGCATTATTTGCTTGTGTGTCAGCAAAAGTCTTGAATTAACTCCTTAAGCTATGGATTTTTTTCCATCCCTTTTTTTTTGTGTTAATATCAAACATAAATATAATTTTTCTTTTTGTACTTACATTTATGACATAGTCCTTGGGGTTGTGTGCGTTTGTGCCGCAGACATAGAGTCGGTGGCCATTGAAGTTCATGGGTTGAATGACGCGAATGTGATTGCGGCATTCCACCTTCTTGAAGTGCGCCCAATTGTCATATTTTTGTTGTATAATAGAAACAATGTATTTAAGCAACAAAACAATTGTGTGTGTAATGGGAATATGGATAGACAAAAAGGTGAAGGCAATGTATAAGTTTTTTGATCGAAATGATGGCCAAAATATTTGCAAAACATGCAACTTGTTTTCGTTAGTTTTTTTTTAAAATTTATATTAAATTTTCATGGATATGGATATGCAATGTTGTTAGTATATATTATATATTATATTTTATTATATTATTATATGACTATTTTCACGCACCTCTCGCTTGCCCTTGGACACACAGTTGAGGATGTCGGAGCCGGTGGGTTCCAGTATGAGAACATCGCGCTGCAAAAGACAGGTACAAAAATAAGTTGTAAATTCAAATATAAAATTCGAAATATTTTTAGTAAGCTTTAAAGTTAAACACAATGAGTTTTATTTTTATTTTTTTCAAACACATTTCCCAATGTGACACGCTTAACAAATATTCCAAAAGTTTATTGAAAGCGTGATAAAATTTCAACCTTATCAGCGAGGCGACAGCCAAAAGAACAAGCACAACAAAAGAAACGAGCAACAATTGTGTGTGTGTGTGTGTGTGGGGGTGTGTTAATCTGTGTGTGCGTGGGTGTATGTTGCAAACACACAAAACACGTACAATCAAGGCGTCCATTTCTGCTTTCTTTTTTGTATTCCCAAAAGAAGATGTATGTATTTTTTGTGTGTGTGTGGGTATTATTGTGTGTATGTGTGTGTGTGTGTGTGCTGCTCATATTGTGGCCATTATTGTTGGTATTTCACTCACGTTGAGCATTTGTTTATTTAATTCGATTTTCGCCTGCACTTGAATTTTGAACGCCAATACGAATTATTGCTAAAAAAAAAAAAAAAAAGGAAGAAGAAGATATTTTGGGAACAAATAAAATTGAAAAACCAACTTTGACTTTACATTTCTGCACGTTCCAAGAAAATAAAAATTTTCTTTTCTTTTTTTTCTTTGCATTAATGTGAAGCAATGAAGCTCGGAGAGTAATCTCAGAAATGACACACTTTGCGCTGTGGCCATGTGGACACAATATCCTGTGTCCTGCGTCCTGCTGACAGTTTGTCCGCTTGGCTGACTGCACTTTAAGGAGCTGAGCGGCTGAGTGCTTGGATTCAACTTGAAACGCAATTTGTGCCAGTCACCCAGCCAGTCGACCAGGCTAAGGAGAGTTTTAGGAGTCAGCACAAATAATTGCTGTTGAAAGCAATTGCCGCCCGCCTGGGATGCAATTGGCGAAAGGATGACTAAAAAGACATGGCTGCAAATGGTTTAGTCCAGTTGCTCAATGATTGCTGGCGAATCCAAAATGCGAAATGCGAAATGCGAATGCGATTGAACTTGAAACGGAAACGGATATTGATAGTTGAAGACGAAATCATTAAAATGCAATTGTGCGCCTGCTCCAAGACAACTTTGGGGGCTGTCTGTCTACTTTTTTTTTTCTTTTTTTTTTTTTTTTGAAACGGATGCGAGGGCGAATAGAAGTGGCCAAAAAACTTTGCCTTTGCTGGCAGTTCCGAAAATCGTAAATCGCACGAAATGCTTAATGGGAAGCAATCAGCAAATGTTTAAAACAAATATCGATAAAATGCAAAGAATAAAATTAAATCTTTAAAACAATACAATTTTAATTTTAATTTTAAGCTTAACAGAAATTGAACAGTATTCAAAAACGGAAAATTTTGATGTAATTCATTTACTTCAAGAATTAAATCTTTAAAATAATACATTTTTTAATATATATTGCAAAAATATTGTAAGTTTAACAGAAATTAAACAGGATTTGCAGTATTCAAAAACTCTCCTATTAAGCGACCTATTTTGATATAATTTATTAACTTTAAATGTTTAAAACATATATCGATAAAATGTAAAGAGTAAAACAATAAAATATTTAATATATATTGCAAAAATATTGTAAGTTGAACGGAAATTAAACCAGATTTAAGCGACCAATTTTAATGTATCTCATTAACTTCAAATGTTTGAAGCAAACATCGATAAAATGCAAATGGCTTAAAACAATACAATTTTAAATATATATTGCAAAAATAACAGAAATTTTTATTCAAAAATTCTACTATTAATCGACCAATTTTAATGTGATTCTGGACATGATTCAAGCATAAAACAAACAAGTCAATTTGATTCAGAACAAGTCCGCTTGAAAAGAAGCGTATTTGAAGTATTTGCACATACATTGATGTGTTGCAAGTTGTGTGTGTTTGTTGTGTGTGTGTGTAAAAAGCTTGTCACAAAGTGTGGCAGCACAAACAAACTTCTTCACTGAATGAACAGGTGCAAAGTGTGTAAAAGAGTGTGTAGAGTAGTGTGTGTGTGTGTGTGTGTGTGAGTGTGTGAGTGTGTGTGTGTTTGTGAGTGTGTCAACAACTGTCTGTCTGGCAAACAACACTGAAGTGCCTAAAAGTGTCTGTTTGTGTTTGTTGGTTTTTTGTTTGTTTGTTTTTTTTTTTGTTTTTTTTTTTGTGCATTTACATGTGCTGTTTTTTCTCATTCGTTTTTTTTTTTAGATTTTGTTTTTTAGCAGTCAATGGAGATTTTTTACTTGCAGGTTGACTTTCACTTCCATTTCACTTACCTCGCATATCGATTGGCTGATGTTGCGCAGATTCAAGCGAAAAATGCGATCCCTGCAAAAGATAATGAGAAATATATTACACGGCTTATTTTTTATTTTTGATATGGATGTGGCTGTGGATGAGGATGAGGATGTGGCTGTGGATGTGGATGCGTCTGTCAGAGTGACACTTGAGCTAATCCCCTGCTCGTGCCCCGACATACGATAAGTTAATGCTGTGCGGCTGCGAGAACGCAATCAGCACAAGGGCGTGACACTGTGGCATCCTAGAGATACACACACACACACACACACACCTACACACACACACTGGCAGGTGGCGGCTGAGCCAGCAGTCAACTTGTTTGTTGGTGGCATCAATTCAAAAGGCGGCGACTTTGGAGAAAAACGACTTCGTCTCGCTGTCAAGCAATTGAAATTGTCTATTTGTTGCATGCCACAGTGCTCTGTATGTGTGTGTGTGTGTGTGTGTGTATTGCGTGTGTGTTTGTGTTATTTTTGAAAAATTGTTGCGTTGCACATGGCTGAGTGAAGCGTGGCATATACTTTTTGGAGCCAGCGCACCTGCTCGTCGCGTTTATTGCCCAACTGCCCCGGGGGCCGTGATTGATTGATTGATGGATTGATATATCGATGTCGCAATATTGCCACCGTGTACAGTCCGGCAACACTTGCAGCAACCAGAACCCAACGCTTTAAGCTGTTTCCACTGAAAAAAAGGGGGACGCTAAAGTGTGTTTTATGTTGTTGTTTTTTTGGCCGGGACAAAGTTTTAGGCGCCTGCTCCTCCTACTCCTCCTCCTTCTCCTCGAACAAACTGGAAACCATTAATCTTCATTTCCAGAGTTGAGCGCTGCCGCAGAAGCAGTCAGATGATGATGCCCTCCAACCAGCGAGGAGGTCTGCGTTGGAAAAATGACCGTCGAGTCAAGTGGTAATTTTGGTTACTTTGTTTGGCTTGTTTTTTCTAGTGATGAAGGGGCAGGCAGGGATTGAGGGTGTAGGGGGGGGGGGGTCTGCCTAGACCACAACTGTTAAAATGCGGCCATGTTCAACTTGCCGTCAGACAAATGAGCAGACGACGGCCATTGTCAAATTGAGTCAGCCCCGACCACAACGAACTCGACACCGACCTCGACCCCGATCCCGACCCCGACGCCGATCCCAACGCCGACCTCGAGACTACTTTAGCAGTTGGGCCCCATCCCGACAAGCTGCACGTCAAGCATTAATTCATAATTATGTATGCCGTCTGAGTGTTGGCCAACAAAACTAACTCTCAGCTCGTTGTGCACAATGAAATATGCAGCTCCAAATGCGTTGAGACTTGCGCGTAGCTCCGACTCGGAAGTTCACACAGACCAGACCGGAAGTTGGTAATTATCGCGCTGCCTAAAATGTTGCCATAACTTGGTCTGCACAGTTTTTGGTCAGTTATAAATGCACTACGAGTGTGTGTGTGTGCGTGTGTGTGTGTGTGTGTGTGTGTGTGCAATATGTGTGTACTTACATGGCGCCAACATAGAGCGCATTGTTGCGCTCATCCATGTAAAAGGTTTTGTAGTGCAGAGGTCCACAACTGAAGTCCTTGACATGCTCTGCAAAAGATAAGGAGATAAGGATTCCAGATATGAGTGTGTGTACTTTATGATTATACAAAAAGAAGAGAGACTGAAAGTTCAGTTAATTAAAGTTTATGCATCTATTAATGGAACTGTCAGCAGCAGCAGCAGCATGTAGCAGCAAAAAAAAAAAAAAAAACTAATTAAACTATTATAATTTAGCTGAGAAAGTTAATTTATGGGGCGGCGGCAGACAAAAGAACAATACTAAACACACACATGTATATATGTATGTGTGTGTGTATATATATATGTATGTGTGTATATATGTATATTGTAAACAAACAACAAAGCAGATTTGACAGGCAGTGCGGCTGGCCAAATTGTCACGTACTTGGAAACGTCACGTTCGAGAAACGCCGCTCCCACAAAATATATATATATATATATACAAACATATATATATGTATACACACATATATAGATAGATAGTTATAACACCACTGTCAATGCCATTAACGAAAGATTGAGGCATTTAGCTACAAATTTTTACGACATTAAGTTGTCAACTAATTTGCCACAATTAGCCGCACAGAAAAAAAAAGTAGGCAACTTTTATTAGTTTTTTTCTTTATTTTAGATTTTCTTTTTTTATGCTTTTGCTGAGACAAATCCTTTGATGGCTGCGCTAAGCGTCAACTTGTGTTCTGGCCAATTTCCACTTTTTTTCTATTCCAAATAGGACACCAACTAATGAGCAGCGCCGCCGCTGACAATGGCTCCTTTTCCAGCCGATCCTTAAACTGCTGGCGCCATTAAAGTGAGGAGGCAGCAGGAGTTGGGACAACAAGGACAATAATAGGCAAACATGCTCATTAAAATGAGCAAAGCCTTTGGACATTGAGTTGCCAGTGATTTGCATAATAATGGTTACATAATGAATAATAAGTAAGCATCTATGTAAATAGTATTGACCCTTATGCAAATTGGCCAAAGTCGGTTTTGGGCCTGGCCCTAACCGTAACAACTCAATTTATGTGTTTTTTGTAATTTTTTATTGTATTTGTAAATTGACTTTGGCAATTTGTAGCAGCTTTTATTAATTTTGCCCAGCTCAATTGGAAATGTCAATTTCAAAGATTCCTCTCGAATACAGCTCAAACAAGTTGGCTTTTTTTTAAATAATTCACATTTCAATTTAAATATATATATTTTAGTGAATTTTATGTGTTTTACATTTAGACATAAATTATTAAATTTATTTGGCAATAAGACTAAATTAATCAACATTTCATGGCGCTCAGTCAACTGTGGCTTGGCCTAAACCGAAGCGCGGGGTAAGCATTTGGCCAACTGCAATTTAGACTTGCCACACAACTCCCCCCTCCCTCCCCTACCTTTCTCTTAGCACCTTTTTGTGCATCAAGCCGGAAAATTGTGCAAGAAATGAGCTGCGACAGAGCCATGCAAATATCAGCAAACAGGATTATCGCCAAGTTATCGATCCAATGTATAACAAGGTGAGTAAACTCCCAAATGTGTGTTCCTTAAGGGATGACTTGCATTTTATTTTGGGTTAGGGATTGGGATTTACGCATCGGGAACGCCAGCAGCTGAGTGTGATTGGACTGTTGCCCTGTGCCCATCGCACGGAGGCGGAACAATTGTTTGCGGTGAATGTCAATTTTAATGCACAGGAAACGGATATGGGAAAATATCTGTATTTGAGAACGTTGAGATCGCGACAGGAGCGACTCTTCTATCGCTTTGTCAGCGCGAATGTGGAGAAGGTGATGCCCATCATATATACGCCCACGGTGGGTGCAGTCTGTCAGAGATTCAGTGCGATCTTCAACAGTTTGATGGGGCTTTATGTGTGCAAGTACGACAAGGGCAACATGCGGCATGTGCTCAACAATTGGCCACACAAGGATATTCGAGCTGTGTGCGTCACGGATGGGGAGCGGATTCTGGGCTTGGGCGATCTGGGTGCCCATGGCATGGGCATATCGGTGGGCAAGCTGGATTTGTATACGGCTCTGGGTAAGATTCCGCCGAATTATCTAATGCCCGTTGTCCTCGATGTGGGCACCAACAATAAGCTGCTCCTCGCGGATCCTTTGTACATTGGCGTTAGGGAAAAACGCTGCACGGGCAAGGAGTACGAGGATCTCGTGCAAGAGTTCATGGATGGCGTGGTCAGCTCCTGGGGCCATGAGACGCTTATCCACTTTGAAGACTTTGCCACGCCGAATGCCTTCAAGTTCATCAGCAAATATCAGGACAAGTATTGCTACATCAATGATGACATCCAGGGCACAGCGGCCACAGGACTCGCCGGCTTTCTGGCCATTGAGCGGATCACGCAGAAGCCGCTCAACGAACACGTTATTCTATTTGTGGGCGCTGGCAGCGCTGGACTCGGCATTGCCATACTTGTGGTCAAGGAGCTGATGAGTCGGAAGATGAGCGCCGAGGATGCACTCAAAAATATTTACATCATCGATGCAGATGGTGTTGTGACCAAAGACAGAAAGGATTTTATTTTACCCGATATAAAGCCATTTGCCAAGGACATGCCAAGCTTAGCGGATCTGGAGCAGCTGGTTAAGCAGCTGAAGCCCTCAATACTGCTGGGTGCCACGGGTCGGGGCGGCATTTTTACGGAGAACATCCTACGGCTCATGGGCCAAAATCACAAGCAGCCAGCGATTTTTGCCTGCTCGAATCCGACGAGCAAAGCTGAATGCACAGCGGAGCAGGCCTACAATTTTACAGAGGTAACATAAAGTGCTCCACTATGGGAACACCCTTTACCCCTCTTTGAATCCTGGTAAGAGATAGGATTACCCAAACCACTTCTTTAAGGAAGATTGTCAAACACTTCTTAGAGCATTGCTGGAACTAAATTCCAGATCTCAGCTCATCTCTACTTTCCTAAAGATCACTTAAAGATGAGTTAACTTCCACAGGGTCGCGCACTCTTTGCCTCTGGCTCCCCCTTTCCACCCGTTCTGATGGATGGGAAGCGTTTGATGCCGTCGCAGGTCAACAATGCATTTGCCTTTCCCGGCTTGGCATTGGGTGCAATGTGTGCCAAGCCACACACAATACCAAATGAGGTATACCTCATTATGGCACGCATACTGGCCGATCTGGCGGTGGAGGCGTCTCCGGAAACCCCCATGCTCTATCCACCTGTGAAGGAAGCGGCAAATGTGGCCTACAAAGTTGGCGTTGCTGTGGCAGACTATCTATTCGAGGAGGGTTTGGCCACCAAATTCCCGATACCCGATGATGTTTGTGCGTTTGTCAGCGAATTTCAGTATTCCACGGATCTGCAGTCAGCACTGCCAGCAACGTGGCAGTACCCAGAGCAACCAAGGATTCCACTACCCAAAGGTGATATCAAAGAATGTAAAGACTAGAAAAGATTTGGCATAATTAGAAATGCCGATTTATATAAAATAAAGAAAAATATTATGGAAAAGCAACTAGTTGCATGAGCGGGCAAGTTGCCAGCCAACGCGTTCGGCTTGTAGGGGAGGGGAGGAGGTTGGTGTGTAAAATGGGGCAAGTTCGATAGCGAGAGAATGCGCCGCATGGCGAGGCAACAATGACAACAAAAGCGACCCAAATAGCGTCAAGGAAAATGCTGAGAATTTTAACGTCATTATTGTCTGTCAGCGCGACATTGACATGTGTGTGTGTCAGTGTGTGTGTGTGTGCGTGTGTGTGTCTTGCATGTAAAATAAGACGAAATGTGTGCTCACCAAAAATGTCAATCAATTTTTTAAACGTCCTGCGTACATATATATATATATATATATATATTTGTTTTGCAAGTCCTCTTTACACACACACACACACACACACGCACACTCTCTTTATCACTCTTTCACACTGTCTGTTTGGCCAGGACCTGCATGCATTAAAAAGCAATTGGTGTTAAAGGAGCAGTCACGTTGCCTGCCTGTCTATCAGCCTGGCAAGCCCCTCCAAGCCCAACCTACCCTGGCGCCGACTGGTGTGAAAAGGACACACACACACACACACACACACACACACACACACACAAGGCGCGTTTAAATATAAAAAGAAAAAAGCCGGCAGCAGAAAAAAAGACTACAAAAAATGTAAAATCATTTTCTTCAACTGACAGCTGTCAAAATATTTGCTCTCTGTCAACGTGCGTTTTTTTTTTTTTTTTTTGCTTTTGTTGACCAAGTTGCGTCTTCGATTTTCCAACGCTATTTATGTGCGTGTGTGTGTGTGTGTAAGTTGTGCGTGCAAATTTCATTTTAATATTCATTACTTCACACTATTATGCTGAAGGTTATCATTGACCGGATCCGGTTTCGCAGTGTTCTTTTGCCATTTCGATTTCTTTTTTTTCGCACTTATTTTACATTTCCCATTTGACCTTTTTTTATAACACTGCGCACAGCCCCTTTGCCACACCCCCCTCCCCCTTGATGCCTTAAGCTTTCGCAAAATGTCGATGGTCGCCGAAAAAATGCAAATCTCATGTTCACGAAATGCCCCACAAGCGGTTGTGCCACACCCACTCCAACTGCCACTGCCACCGCCCGCAGGCAGTGTGGTTCCACTCCGTTCAGTTGCCATGGCTTATAGAATTTAATTGCCTATAAAAAAAGCAAAAGCAAACTGGGACAGCAGCGTCGTAAATTTTGGAGTGTATTCCTCCTGGCAGACCGACAGAAGCTGTTGGCATCATCGATAAACAGTCGCCTCTAAATGCCGCTATCAGGGTTTAAGTGCTGCTCGACAGTGGCGAAACAATAATGTGGCAAGTGGCAAGCAGACATCGCATGTGGCATGTTGCACAGTGATTACTTATCGCACCTATTTACACTATTATCAAATGCATTTTGCAGCAGCAAGCACAAATAGATCGTTCAACAATTAGTTGTTGCAAATTGATTACATTTCACATTGCGTATACGCAACGTTGTGCAACCAGTGCAGCAAATGGGTCAGTCAAACGGGCCACAACGGTGAACAGGGCCAAGAGTAAACTTAACTGTGTACATTCGATAAGTAGCCTCAATAAACACAAAGCCAACTGCCTACTCCAACTACTGAATGGGGGGGGGGGGGGGTTGAAGGGGCTGTGCGGGGGGTGGGTGTTGAGGTTGCTGCCCTGTCTGGGACTGCTACTTCATCTTTTTGAAGATTTTCATTTATCTGCCGGCAAACGTTTGCCACAAAAGATAACGCACACAACAGCAGCAGCAGCAGAAGCAGGGGTAGTAGTGGCAGGGGCAGCTGTGGCAGGGGCAGCAGCTGCAGCTGTGGCAGGGGCAGGCTGCCAGGCAGGCAAAACAAAAAAGAAGCCTGGCAAAAAAAAAATAATGCCGCACTTAAATCCATTTAAGCGAATTTTTCAAGCATTAAATTTGCGTTTACGTTACGTATACTTAACTTCCAACGGCAACGGTGCCCCCACTACGCCCCTCCCCACTCCACCTATCCCCCACTCACCCCCCGCACAAAGCAAGGCAGGTAAAAATTGCCAGCGAGCTAAGAAAAATGCTCGAATATTTTTCTTCTCTCTGCTGAAAAGCTGCTGTTGTGAAGGGCACTGAAAACGTATTTGCATCATTTGTTTTAGCCTCGAAAGCGCTTTTACACACCTTCTCTGCTATCGCACCGCACCAGCCCCGCCCTGCCCCCTCTCTGCTCTACATATGGCCAATGCATTCGACTTGAAGCTTACTCCAAATTCGCTTTTGGGTTTGCTGGTAACTCTGAGGTGTATGTGTGTGTGTGTGAGTGTGTGTGAGTGTGTGTGTGTGTGCGTGTGTGTTTTCGGGATGTGTATGTGTGTAGGCTCAGCAAAAGTATTCCATTTGGCTAAGTGAATGGCCAGCAAACGCAGTCATGCGTCTCAGATTCTGGCCAAATCATTTTTTTGTTTTGGCCGTATTTTTGTGGGCATGTAAATTACTTGCACAGCCCAGAAGCAGTCCGGCTATACGTCTTGGCTGCCACACCCACACTCAGCAGCCGCCATTTTTTTGGAAAATATTCTTATCTATGTTTTGCATGCTGCACACGGATCTGCTTTGCTCTGGTTTGGTTTGGTTTGGTTTTTCCAGACGAACTGAGTCAGCACTTAATTTTTATTTATCTCTCTTTCTCTCTCTCTCTCTCTCTCTCTCGCAGTGCCTCATTTTTTATTGCGTTAATTTTACAATGATTGGACTCTCTCCACTTGCACTTGCAACATTTAACAAATTCACAGACAACTTCTGCTGTTAACTTAACGGCTTAGAAATGGCCAAGTCAACTTTATTAAGACAAATGCCATTGTGGCAAGCAAGCATAAACAAGAAAAGATTGTCAGCACAAAATCAGTTTATATATGTGAAAGCCAACAGCCACTTTGGCAACAGCAGGTGTTGACAGATTTCAGCTTGACCTGCCAGTTCCAACTGGCAACTGGAGTCTGGCAAGAGGAGCTGTTCTTACTCTAAGTTGACTGGTTGCCAGAGGGTTTCAAAGGTGTCTCTGGGATTCCGATTTGTGATTCTTTTATTTTTCAATTTCACAGCTGCAAAATATTAGTTGGACTTAAATATAAGTTTTTCATATAAACTCAAAGTTTTAAGACTTTTTGAATGAGTCGTTTTTTTTTTATCTACTTAAAAAAGAAATGTGTATTTTATATTTGTAACAAATGCAGCTGCATTTTCTAGTTTAAAAACTAATTCAGTTGAAAAGATATTTTGTTGAAGTTTTTTTTACAACAATTTATACAATATATTTTTGTTAGATATTTTGCATCTTTTTTTATTTAAATATAAAATTCAGTTTTATACTTCTTTTAAGCATTAGCTGTATTATTTTCTATTTAAATATAAAACTCAGTTTTAAACATTTTTGTAGCATATTTTGTATAATTTTCTATTTAAATATAAAACTCAGTTTTATAAATTTTTGTAGCAGCTTTTCTAAAATTTTCTATTTTAATATCAAATTCAGTTTTATAAATTAGGTAGCATCTTTTCTATTATTTTCTATTCAAATATAAAATTCAGTTTTATACATTTTTGTAGCATCTTTTCTATTATTTTCTATTTAAATATAAAACTTAGTTTATACTTTTTTTTAGCATAAGTTGTATTATTTTCTAATTAAATATAAAACTCAGTTTTATACATTTTTGTAGCAGCTTTTCTATTATTTTCTATTTTAATATCAAACTAAATCTCTGCATGAAAATTCAAATATTTAATATAAGAACCAAATTGGCCAGAAGTACTAAAACACATAAAATTGAAAGTGTCAACATAAAAACTATCTTCACAGTTAAATTTAGTGTCAGTTGAGTTCAGCTTAAATGGATATTAAAGCCTTATTATCTGGCTTTAATTACGCGTGTGTGTGTTAAATTTAAGATGCATTAGCAATCAGTTGGCTTTAAGTTAGCCTTTTTGATGGCAAATGCAGCTGGCTTATCTGCAAAAGGCCAACATAAAGTTTTGCACAAATCTCGGAGCCATTTGCCAAAGTCAGATTCCGGGTGTATAGGCGAGTGTGTGTTCGATATTTAACAGCTTCCAGTTGAGCGCGTTTTGGCCATATGCAAAAGAGGCAAAAGAGCTGTAGACGCCAACAGAAAGTTGGCTTACATTTGGCTTTTGGCCGTTGGCAACTTTTCTCAGTGCATTGTTCGAGCACATCAAGTTTGCTGCTACTATATGTAAATGTCAGTGTATTTGTATAGATACATATATACATATATATATATATTTGTGTGTGTCGGTTACAAATAGCTGGCGCTCTGTAAAAATCCAGTCAACTAAACAAGGCAGCCAACGAACAGTGACGTGTAAAAATAAGCACCTGGCATTTGTGCTGAGCACGTTCCAACCTTATGTGGGATTTAGTTTTAGACTTCATTTTGCTGCTGCTGCTGCTGCTGTTGCCGGTTTGTTTGCTTGCCACCTCCTTGCTTTATGCCGCTTTATGATGGCCGCAAAACCGTGCCGTAAAAAGCAGCCAAGAGACACACAGCAGGCACAGAGTAAAATAAAGCCATAGACAAGCAATGTTGCCTGCCAGTACTTGAACCAAATACACACACAGACACAAATACACACATATACATATATATATATATAGTATAGTATTAAGATATAGTTCATACTATAATGCACAGAAGGCAGCTAGACAATGCTGTAATCTAAAAACACAAACGTGCAATTGTGTTGTGCTGTAAATGTGTGTGTGCTACATGTGTGTATATGTGTGTGTGTGTATGTGTATTTGTGCTTTTGTCATGGCACAGCGTGGGAATATATTACAAGTTGGCTGCCGCCATTAGCAGAAGTATGTCAATGGCTGCAAAAACATTGAGCATTGAGCAAAATGTAAAACCAAATTTTAAATATTAAATAAATTAAATAAATATTTTACAACCAAGAAAAACTCAGAAATGCTCAAAATTGAATCGAGTTTTCATTTCATAATTAAAAATTAAATTTCTCCATTTTTCTGAGTGCATTTAGAGACTAACTAAATATTTTAAGAGCAAGTCAAAGGACATAAAAATTGCACAAGTCTGATCCTTGGCTCATTTGGCTTTCTTCACAGATCGCATTGCAGTTGGCAAATAAAATAAGCCATACAATTAGGAAAGGGACAGACTGGAGTGCATTATAGCCAGCTCGTATATGGAGCAGCTTGGTTAACTCGCTCAAATCATGGCCGATGGCGAACGTGTGTGTGCGCCGCAAAACTTAAAGGCCAATTGCAGTTTTGGCCAAACAAAAAGCAAACTACATAATTCAGCAGAAAATTTTGGTATGTCTTCATCTTGCAGCGATGTGTGTTGCATGAGTCTAAGTGCAACGGCAAGAGGAAACATTAGCAAGTCTAGACACCTACGTCATGCGTCATGCCAGACCCAAGAACGTGAGCAGGAAGCGCACTGATGTCAAGGAAAAAAAAGAAGAAGAAGAAAACTGGAAGAAAAAAAACACAGAAATTGAAATGGAGAAAAAGAAGCCAAAAATTGAGACGTCAAGCAGACGAAAACGTGGTCCGACAGTCAACAGAGCCAAGACAGCCAAGACAGCCAGTAAAAGGCCAGGGCCACCAAAAAAGTAGTCTCAGCAGTGAGCTGCACACGAGAGAGTTGGCTATAGACAGAGAGAGGGGGAGAGGGGAAGAGAGAGAGGGAGAGAAAAGTCCAATGCCAAATGGTAAATGCAATGCGCCCAATTCGCAGCAGCAGCAGAAGCAGGAGCAAGAGCAGGAGCAGCAGAAGCAGAAGCAGGAGCAGAAGCAGGAGAAGGAGCAGGAGCAGCAGAATATGCTGGAGCAGTTTGGGGACTCGGCAACCTGCTTGGCTGCTGTCGCTTGAACCTTTGGCTTGTTTAATATGCTGAAAAATACGCGCTTCAACTTCCTGGATTCTTGGGTTGCGCTTTTTGCCACTGCATTCCTTCTTGGCATTTACAGCTAGTGCTGCGCTTGCTCCTGCTGCTTCTTCTGCTCCTGCTACTCCTACTACTCCTGCTGCTTGTCCTTTCTGGGCTGCTGCTCGTTGACACATGTAAGTAAAATGTCGGCTCTGGCATGCATAGAACCATAGAAGTTGTCATATTCTATGCCATATATAATTTCTATGTGTGTGTGTGTGTGTGTGTGTGCGAGTGTGTGTTTGCAACTAAGTTAAGCGAAATTCAAGCAGACAGTTTAAAATGACCAAAATATGCTAAAATTTCGAGCCAACGAATATTCACAATTTTAATTAGAACGCATAATTGGAATTCAATATCTGACCCTGCTGAGGGTCACCCATGAATATATGGTCAGTCTTGTGGGTGGTTGGGTGGGTGGGTTGGTCAGGTGCAATGCATGCGAAATGCCTGGATGATAAAAATTTTCCAATTACCGATTTTACATATTTCAAAAACGCGAGCATAAATATTTATGGCGAATATTCATGGAAACTAAACGTGTGCAAAAGATACGCTGCAAAATAAACTCGAACCTTTTTCCAGTGCACACATACATATACAAACATTACATAAAGTATTCGCTTACATAAATACACTGCGAAAAACTTAGAGCACTCATATTTTAATATTTACTGTATTACTAAAAATTACGCAACTCTTTTGTTGGGATATGTTTCAAAGCAGACAAATAACTAATAAATAAAAATAAATAAAAAAAATAATAAAGTATTTAATTAAGTAGTAAAAAAAATAATAAAGTATTTAAACAAGTAGTACGAAAAATAATAAAGTATTTAATTAAGTAGGCTTCAAGTATTTCCTCAAATCAAAAAATTATACAAACTATTAAAATACATATAAAAATAAACTATGAAGCTACAAAAAAAACAAATGCATTACAAAAATATTTATTTAAGTATAATTAATTTTTTACTAGTCAACTTTTACATAAATTTAAATTTATATCTATTCTTTTTTTGCTGAGTGCATTTGGCTGCGCATCTACATATGAGCAACTATTTGTGGTGCGGCTAGATTTGGCAATTCTTGCAGTTCTGGCCAAAAACGAAAAAGAGAAACCAAAGGCACAAAGTGGCACGTTGGCTGTGAACATGCTCACCGGCAAACGAGAGTCATGTTGCAAGTGAACTGGCTGCTGCCTGCCGCTTGCATATTTTTTAGGTGATTTGAATTTTTAAGAGCGTACTAAATTTTTGTATATCCCTGGGGTTATGTGTCACTGTAGCAAGGTCTCCCCCCCACCCCCCTCACTTTCTCTCTCTTTCTGTTTTTTTTTTGCAGTGGTATCTTTGTGGCACAGCAGTCGTGGCACTGATTTAGCTGCGTGTTTAGCCGTAAACTATGCAACGCTTACGCTTGCTTAGCTGGCAAATGGCGTTGCAAGGGTTTACATTGCAACACATTCACTGCCACGCACTTAGCGTCTTGTTGTAGTCTGCGTATGTGTGTGTGTATGTGTGTGTGTGTGTGTGTGTTTAGTGCATGTGACAGTGACTTAATGCAGCTTTCTCCTGGCCTTATTTGCTGGCACCATTTTCGCTCTTTTTGACGCCTGCACAAAATGCGTTTTTAATTGTTGGAGCGACCCTCGCATTTTGCGCTGATTTCCCAAGGCTCACACATGCCCACGCACAAAAGTACACACAAACACAAACACACACACAGACAACACACACAGACACACACAACACGCCTATAGACTGGCGCAATTGCCAGCAATTTGTTTTGCGGCACTGAACAACTTTGCCCCCTGCCTTCCCCCCCCCCCCTGGCTGCGTCTGCGTTACAAGCGCTAATTAATCTTCGCCACCAGCCAAGCCAGGTGATATGAAGTGCACGCCCAGGGAGCTGCCCCTGCCTCCCCCCCTCGTCAACAGCCGACAGCCGACAGCCGGCTGCGTTTGGCTGGCGTTTTGTGGCAGCTTATTTCCGTCATTAATTAAATTACGCAAAAATGCTCAAAAGCACATAAATCAGTCGGCGTCATTCGGGGACGACTCTGCCACTAAAAACTGTTTGCAACGTCCAAGCTGTTGGCTACATTTCTTTTTTTTTTAGTGCCCTTATGGGACGACCATAAATATTTATGCCCGACGCCGCTGAAGAAGTTCTTGTTGCCTGATTATACCCCCCGCTCCGCCCCCGCCGCTTTTAGATAAACTCATTTAAATGTTAATGCAACGGCAGCAGTGGCAGCAAAAGTTAGCCATGCAACACGCATTGTATGCATTTTATTTGCCTGACCCCACTCGACGACGAGGGTGGAATCACGTCAATAAACATTCCATCTGGGGTTGGTGGTTGCTACCTCTAATAATATCTATATATATATATTTATTTCTGTAGCATAAGTTTTGCCTGGCCTGGCCAAAGATGTTGTCAGCTTTAATAGGTTGCAACAATGTGTTTTTGCCCCCGGCTGGGTAACGGGTGTGGTGCGGCCTGCATGTTAATTAAGTGGAAAAATTGTTTGCGCTCGTCTCACTAATTTTTTTTCTTTTCTCGAGGGTGGTTGCCCTGGACAATCCACAGTTGTTACACATTTCATGTCTGGCAGTACCATAAATAATTCAATCATGCACAATTCAAAGTTTTATGAAATAATAATTATATATATATATATATACAGATGTTAAGCAAAGTAATCAAAAAAGATATCAACTAACAAATTTCGACAACTTCTGAACAAATTTCAAAGTCTTCAAATTAAAAACAATTTGATTTTCAAAATTGTTTTCAAATACTTTTCGGATACGTTTTTTTAGTTGCTGTTCGAATTTTTGGTGCTGCATAAAAAATGTGTTTATTTAACATGTGTTTATAATGAAGAGTGAAAATAATGAAACTTTTCTATATATATATATATAAATTTATATTTATTTATATATATATAAATTTATATTTATTTATTTATATATAAATTTATATTTATTTATTTATATATAAATTTATATTTATTTATATATATATAAATTGTTGCTTTGATTGATTTTATCCTCAAAAAAAAATGACTGCTCTTTTTTCCCAGTTGAATTATTGTTCTTAAATAAATAAGCAAAAGTCGGTGCAATTTTCCGGGCAATTGGCCACGCCTTCTGCCAATTCCAATGCCAATTCCAACTACAGCTCCAGCTCGAGCTTATATTTGTTTATAACACATAATAACCCACATTTGGTGGCATGCCGTGTGTAAGCTGATAGCCATTAACCTGTTAATGTTGCAATTATGCGGCAGAAATTATGTTGCTATTTGTTTTTGCTCTTTTCTCTTTTCGTTTTTCTGTGAAAATGTTGAGCTTAAGTGGGGCAACACGAGGTGGCAATAAGAGCCATAAATAAGGCGCATTATTAAAGTTGCCACAAACTGAAATACAAACTGAAATGTGTGTGTGTGTGTGTGTGTGTGTGTGTGTGTGTGTGTGTGTGTGTGTGTGTGTGTGTGTGTGTGTGTGTGTGTAAAAAGAGCACCGCATAATGATAGCCATGCGGGTAGCTGGTTAACAGGGTAACAAAAGTCTGCCCCAACTAAAAGAGTTAAGTCCGACTCTGAGTAACTGTGGCAAACAAGCTGGCAACATAAACACAACTCACACACACACACACACACACACACACTCGAGTTTTAATTACCCACATTGTAACTGTGTGTTTTCTTGAATGTAAATAAAGTTACAAGTTCAACTAAAAAGGATAACACAAACTCGAGTCATGAACTGGAGATGGATGTGTGTGTTCCACATTGTCGCTCCTTTGATAATGAAGTCCTTGTCTAATTAGCGCAAATGACTGATGGTGGCTGATGACAACTAGCATCACAGATTTCGCAGTGCAAATCCTCAGCTGGAGTACCCATTTTGAGCCATAAACTTGCTGCTGTCCCTGCAGATAATTGCATTTGGGATTTGCTTGTGGGCAGGGGGGGATTGCATGTTGTCTGATTTTTATTTCATAAAAAAAAAAACATAAAAACGTAGACAACAAAAAAAGGAGAAATACAAAAATATTTATAATCATAATAAAAAGATTGGTCGCCAGGTTGCAAGGTGTGCCGCCAAATGATATTCCTTATAAATAATATTGGGGATTCTTTTATGTGTCGACTTGGCTTATGCATACATAAATCATGTGGCTTGTTAAAGCAAAGGAGAGAGAGAGAGAGAGGGCAATACACATTTTCTTTACTCTTCTACTCTTCGTTTACTCATTAGATTTTTGGCCATTTGCGTCGTTTTGTCGCCTTGATAAAACCAACAACAACAACAAAAAAACACACACATAATAAAATGCTTATTTCAAAAATACACCTTTTGTGTCAACTCCAGAGAAACTGCTGCCCCCTCTCTCTCTCAGTCTGTTTCTGCCTTTTTCTCTGTGCGCTGTCAGCATATTTGTGGTTGGCCAAAACCAACAACAACAACAACAACAACAATAGCCATGCCTCAGGCGATATCGTGCCAAGGCGGCGTTGATTGGCAGTAGGTCGCGTGTGTTGGTTGTGTGTGTGTGTGTGTGTGTTTGTGTGTGCTGCTGGCCTGTTATTTTCTTAATTTTCAACACGTTTGCTTCTTTTCGACTTGATTATCCTTTTGGTGGCAAACGGAAACTGAAGTAGCACAAGACGCACCAGCAAACCAATTGCCACACAAAGGCGTATCTATTTCGTGACAAAAGGCAACTTTACTGTCTGCGTGTATATGTGTGTGTGTGCGTGTGTGTGTGTGCTTGTGTGTAGCACAGTCAGACGACTTTGCTGCCTACTTTTCGAGTTGCCTACATGTATTTACACCTGAAAGTATGCTAACGTCTTGCAGCACGCACACAACGCATTGCGCCTTTCAGCTCCAACAACACCACCCCCTCCGCTACACCCACCCACTTTGCCACCCACCCAGTTTGTGCTACTCGTATGCGCATAACTTTGCACCTCAGCCAGATATCTGCCACAGAGTGGCCACTAGGGATGTGCAATATTTATGTATACCTAACACGTCACAGCATTTTTTTGCCCCGGCATCGAAAGTGAGAAATTCTTTACATATATTAAAAACTAATCTAAGCGACTAAATCTAGCACAATTTACATTTTTACAAAATGTTTACTTATTTTCGCAATTTTTACCAAGTGCAAGCATTTAATTAAAGTTATCCGCAAATGGGTAAGAAATCTTTTAAAATATAATTTATTTAATATTAAAAAATTTCAACTTTCATAAATGTTTGTTTAGCATAAAAATCGATTTTTAAATATATTTTCAATAATTAATGATACTTTTTTAAATGATATTTCGGTTTAGATAAGTAGTCAGATTATTAGGGAAACAAAAAAATGCCATCTCTAATGGACAATTGTGGGGCAAATATTTATTTTGACAAAGGCGACCAAAATGAGAGGCAGCCATTTCCGTGTGATGTGCCTGTCGTCTTATGACAGAAGTTATTCGACTAGTAACAGCTCGACGAAGGCGCCTTTAAGCTGCATAAATGTGGCAAGCTTTAAGAGGCAGCCACAGAAGCAGATTCCTTGCAGCAGCAAATGCTCACGCTCAGCCAATTTAGTTCCAGCGAAGCGTGTCCTAAATTGTTTTAAATTACAAGGCGGCCATTAAACTGAGGCCGTTAATCCTGTGGGCAGGCGCACATGGCTATATATATATATATATATAGAGATGGAGCTAAGGACATGCGGATATGCGGACATATGTATAGAGGCTACATATGTACTCGACGTCAGGTATTTCCGGCAGCTCATTTCCGTTTCACCTCAATTGGGTAAACGTAAAACCAGAAAACCAAACAAAGCTAAAAAAAAAGCTAAAAAAAACAAAAACAAAAAACAACAAGGGAAAAAAGCAAAGCTGCAAAACCAAGCAAAAATAAATATTACAAAAATCACAAAGGGTGCCACAGAGCGAAAGAGATAGCAAGAGTGGAGTAGCCCACATGCAATGCCATAACTAGACGCAGCAGGTTTATTTCCCCTGGCTGCCTTTCCAGAAGGGTGCATAAATTAAGACTAAGCCAAAGCGACGCGACGCGACGCGACTCGAGGCAAAGTTGCAGTTGACCGTAGACAGGGGCAGCAACAGCAGACAGAAGGAAGCAAGTAGCTTTTGTGGGAATGTTGAGGCCAGCCAATGTCGCCAGCGGCGTCGTCTTGAGGCAACATTTAGGAAAAAGCAGCAGCAACAACTCTGACTAGACGGCACTTGTGCAACACCTCAGCATTTATTTATGGCAGAGAATTTGAATTTCAAAGCACATTGCATACTTGCAGGCGTCAGCATTTGACGAGGGGGGGAGGTTGGCAAAGGCTCAGACTTCGGGGGGGACGAAACACACCCCTCAAATTAGCGGCGCTTCCCTTTGAGTTTTCTTTTGCTATTTTTTTTATGTGTGTTTACCTTTTATGATTGCTAGCCGGCTGTTGTTTTGTGGCAAGCTATACCACACTTTAGACTTTATATTTTGGCAAACACCCTCGCGCCGTGTCGCATGCATAAGTGTGGCAAATTGCGCACAACTCACACACACACCGACACACATACAAACGTGTAACACACTGCAAAAGGAAATTTGGCCGAAATTGCGCGGTAATTGCAGCCGCTAAATTTCACTTTTGTTTCGAGGCATGTGTGGCGCAGCCCAGCAGAAATTGAGCAGTAACAAAAAGCAACAACAAAAAACCGAATTATGCGGCAACAGAGCGTGTCGGAGGCCAGACCGCCCAGAACACCCAAAAACCCACCCAAACCCACCCAAACAGCACCGCATGGCCGGCAGTTTTCATTTTTAAATTGGCGGTTTTATGTGCAATTGTGTCTGTGTGTGCCTTGGCATGACTAACTTACACACACACACACACAGAGACAGTCGCCCTCAGCTCGCTCTGCGCATTAGCAAATTTTTATTGCATACTTTTGAGCGCGATTGCAATTTAATGCGCCCAAACAAACCGCACACATGTTCCCCATGCGGCTTTTATGCTCCACGCATAATTTCGTCGTCTGCAATTGCAGCCAGCTCGCCGAGATTTATATTTTCATATTAGACCACATTTGACATTTGAAATGTGCGCAAATTTGCCACACACCAACACACACACAGGCAGAAGGCAAGCTCAATTTTGTATGTATATATTTTAAACGACTGCCACATCAGACACGTGTCTGTTTCTCTCTTACAGACATTTGTAATGTTTGATATGGCATATTTGTGAATTTTATTATTTTTATTATTTTTATTATTGCATTATTTCTGTTGTCTTCATTTCGTTGCTGGCTGGCGTGTTCGAAGTGCCCTTGAGCCGGGCTTGTTTATCATAAAGTCGGGCGTTATATTGTCATATAAATTAAACCATAAATAGAGTGCATAATTCTGACATTGATTTCATTCGTTTGCGTGTCCAATTTTTTGCATATTCGTGTTTGACAGTACAATAAGCTACACTGAGCACAATTTCAGTTCAAACTAGGCAATTTTCATAATAGGCAATATGTTTTTTTTAAATCAGAAAACTCGTGTGAAATTAATTTTCAAAACTAGAAT
Source organism: Drosophila multiciliata (assembly GCA_037043605.1). Lineage (NCBI taxonomy): Eukaryota > Metazoa > Arthropoda > Insecta > Diptera > Drosophilidae > Drosophila > Drosophila multiciliata. The sequence goes on from JBAMBF010000589.1 coordinate 10,048,851, forward strand.
AAGTTTTTACATATATTTTAATTTCTATTTAAAATTGATATTTGTATTTATTAGTAACTATTTTTAATAACTGTGTTTACATTTAATAAATAAATAAATAAAATTGACTTGCTTTCATTTGGCTTAACAATAAAAAAGGCGTTTGTTATTATTACCTGAAATAGAGAAGCAAAAACTGATGAGTTCTTGGTGCCACACTTGCCACACATGCAACAAAGATGTGCTCAAGTCCAGGACTTTAACTTTATGGCCTGCTGTCTGTCTTTTTGCATTTATGCTCCTTTATTTATGGTGTTGTGCGTGTGTGTGTGTGTGACTGTTGGTGCGAATGAGATCCTTTTGTTTCACGTTTATTATTTATAATAAATGAGTGCACATACCAAGCAATCGTATCGGTAGTCGGAGACACATCCCACCCCCCCCCCCCACCCCACCACAACACCCAACCCCCGCCCAGCCATCATTCATTATTTAATAATATTATTGAGCGTGCCGGCCTTTGTCTGCTGAGCTGCTATTGTTGTGTTCCGGGAGGTTGTGTTGCCCGGGGGGGGGATGTGTCAGGGAGGGGGGTGTGGCATATACCTACTCTGATATATTTATCGCTATCTGTGTGTGTGGAAACGGGTCAATCGATTTTCTTTGTCGCTTTCGACTCCTTTCTAAAAACCCCTCCTCGTAGGCGTTTCGTAGTGTGAACAACTTTACACACGCAAACACACACACACACACAACAACACACACACACTGGCTGGCTGTCCATAATAAAGTTCTTGAATGGATAAGCGATAATTAGAAATTGGCTGTTTGTTTGCTTTTACATATTAATAAACATATTTTCAGTTGAATTGAGTTTTGTTTGATTGCTTTGTTGAGGGTTTCCATTGTTCTTCCCTTTTGGCCTAAATGATGTGTTGATTTCAATAAGATTTATAAATAGTTTGCCATATTGCATATATTCATCTTCTTCTTCTTCTTTTTATTTATTTATTTTTTTTTTTGTTATATTTCTTGACCATTTAGCAGCAGTTCATTCCTATGCATGACCAGACACATTTTGACCCTCGGACTATTTGGGCTGCACTTAATGCAATTATTCCATGACCAAATTCCACGACTGACAATAAACCAATTTAACTTTTGCAATATGCTTGGAATTACCAACTGAAACGATGGCACCCAAAATACCAACCCCAGCAGCTGCCCTTTTATTATGATATTTTTTTTTTTTCTCTTTTCGTTTGGCTTATGTTGTTGGTCAAAATAGTTTTGGCAGCGCATTCGACAATAGACAAATTGTGTGTTTGTTGCCAGCAGTGAGGGTTGCTTTCTTTTATGATGCCTGCAAGTATTTATTTATGCGACTGAACTTTTAACCCCAACTACAACCCCAACCCCCAATCCCAGACTGGCCAAGAACTTGCCAGTTTTATGAGTAGTGATGACTTTTCAACCACCCCGGGATTAGTGGAGTGCTCTTGGGTCAATAGCTAGCGTGTTTTATGCTATTACCAAAGCAGAGTGCCATAACTTGCCGCCTTGAATATGGCCCTTAGCCATGATATTCCATGTGCGGTCAGTTGTAAATGTTATAGCCAAATATTAACAGATAATTGAATTAAGTGTAAATAAGTGGCACTGAGGTGTGTGTGTGTGTGTTTGTGTGTGTGTGTGTGTGTGTGTGACAGGCAGGCAAAACTGCTAACATAAGTTATTTATTAATGTGCTTGAAGCCGCATTTATCTCGGCATATTTAATGCTATAAGTTTTAATCCGATAAGTTCAATATGAAATGCTCTTTAATTAAAAAATACACACACACATACACACGCACACACATACACACAGTTACACGCTTTTGTCGCTGCTGACAGCCGTGTGGCAACATTGCCTGATAGCTGTTCTGGCCGTCTGTTCTGACCCTAGCCGCAAAGAGCCATGTGCAGTTAATTAAATCAAGCGACATGTGTTTTAAATAAATTAAATATATGCAAATTTCATTATATTATTTTTAATAATACGAACGAACCGTGCACAAGTGCAATGCATACTTAAAATAAATATATATAAAAAAGAATTCATTAAAGTTTATAAAACTTGTGCAAAAACCACATTTTACTCAAAAAAAAAAAAGATTAAAGTTGGAGAAAAAGAGAAAGATATGTAAAGAGAGAGAGAGAGAGGGAGAGTTATCTTTGTTAAAATTAAAAATTATACCTATAATCAGCAATATTTTTTCTGGAAATTTATCATTGAATTTTAACTGGTTTCTGATCAATTTTTAATTAATTAATTATTTTTAATTACAATTTATATATCAAATACCTCAATTGAATGTTAAAATGTTTGAAATGTCTGTCAATAATTCGAATACTTTTACGAAAAATTTCAGACTTAACCAACAAAAACTCAGCAAGAAACTTTTCATAATAAAATTTAGTGGCACGAAAACATTTTTGGTTTAATTAATTTGTAGTCATTAAATGTTGCTGCCTTTCAAATGAGTGGCGCCCACAAGCCTACTGTGTGTGTGTGTGTGTGTGTTGTCATTGTGTTAGTTGGTGTTACTACATGCACACTTAAACACACACAAACGAAGAAAGGGAGCTGGAGAGGAGGCTCACTTACAGACGCTGTGTGGTGCACCAAAATGTATGCCACATCTGATGCTCAGCAGCACACATAGATATATATGTGTGTGTGTGTGTGCCTATGAGGATGTATTACATTTTGTGGTAAGTGTGTGTGTGTGTTTGCATATGAGACAAGTATTTGTACTTGCGGCTTTCGACTGTTTGGGCAAACGTTACACATAAGTTGAATTATGGCATTTGCCACTCGTCGCTGAGTGCAAAACGCAGCTGCAACTGCAACTGCAACTGCTGCTTTTGCTGTGGCTGTCTAATGATATTCTTGTTTAGCTGCAACACGCAATTGGGTCAACAGCGCCTGTAAATAATGGCTTTGCCGCTAACAAGCTGGGCTAAAAAGGGAGCTGAATTTGAAATAGGAGCCAGCAAGGAAAATCGCTTTGAACTGGTCCTTGGGATTTACTGCGTATTTTTTTATTACTTTTTTTTTTGCTTTGGGGATTGTGGCTCCTAGAAGGAGCAACAGGCAACAGGCCACACAAGCATTTCCGAGCAGCATTTTGTGTGTTTGGTTTGCTCAAATATATTGATTTTATGTGTGACAAATTGTCAGCTTTTGTTAAATTCACATTGCCTGCTTTAAGGCGCACAATCAATGCGTGGCTCACTCTGTGTGTGTGTGTGTGTGTGTGTACCTGACTCAAGATTATTTGTCGTTTTCCCGTTTGTACTTTTTTTTGTTGACTTTGACGAGGGCTGCTGTGCTTAATTTTAGCATTTTCAGCTTTGGCTTTGGCTTTGCCACTGCCAAATTGCTGTTTTCCACACATCAACTTAATAATTGAAGGGAAAATCTCTCAGCTTTTGGCCAATGTTCAATTTAATTGTGTAAATCCGTTAATGGATTTATAAAATGCAATCGCAGCAAACTTTTGCGCTTTTCGAGAACACCTGAAAATTGTTGCTTAATTGCTGTGCCAAGAGAGAGAGAGAAAGACAGAGAGAGAGAGGGAGATAACTGTCCGTCTGCCTGTCGCAGTGGCTAATTTACCCCGGCAACTTGGAGGCTACCCACATACTTACCTGGCGCCAAACTTTGCCAGCGTCAAAAGTTTTTTTTGGGGCTGCTTTTTGTAAAGTGGGCAGCGCTAAATGCCCCAAATTCTTTAAGTTTACAAGCAAAACATTTGTGCGCAGTTTTCAGGCTTTTTTCTCTTTTTCTTTCTCTTTTTCTCTTTTCCTTTTTCGGTTGCGTGCGTGCTCGAAATGAGGACCGAAATGTTGTTGTTGTTGTTGCTGCTATTGTTGTTGTTGTTGTTGTTGGGCCAAAGTGTAGCAGGTTCTCGTGTATTTTTACACCCTTTTTTTGAGGGGGGGAGGGTGCGGGTCGGTCAGCGTATTCTTTCAGGTTACTGTTTCTATTTACGCAACGGCCGCAAGTTTTTGCCTGGCATTTGCTAGCCGTGGTGAGGTGTGGTCGAGTGGTTGGTAAGCGGGGGTGGAGGGGGGGGGGCCTTCTCGCTAATATTCGCCATTAAACTTTTGCTTGTTTTTCTTTAATTAACAACGCAAACATCTGATATGCTATTTTTTACTTTGCTTTGCTTTTCGCCTTTTTTGTTGTTGTTTTTCTTATTTTCTGCTTTTTCCTTTTTATATTTCCCATTTTGTTTTCTGTGTGTTTTTTTGGTTTTTTGTTGCTTACTTTGGCCCTGGCATACCTTTATTAAGTTTCGTTCCATTTTTACTACTTGCGGCTCCCTGGCCACAACTTTGGGTGCTTAAAATTTGTACTCGGCTCTCACTTTATGAAAAAAAAAGGGTCAGCGCCTCATCCTCCCTCCTCCCGCCAGCACGCACCATCCCCTCTCTGTTTGCATAGCTGGAGTCGCCTCAAACCCTCAACCGCGCCCACAAAAACCGCCTTAGAACAATTGCGCTTTGTCTTTGATTTGATTGCATTAATTGTTTAAATGGCTGCGGTTTTCTGCAGCTGTCCAAAGCGGACTTTCTGCTGGCCTGGCTTGAACTGAAAACTGTTAATCTGCTGTTCATCCCAAAAAACATTTATCTTTAATATCCACTCGGCTAAATGTTAAATGTATAATTTAAATTGTTCTTTTGAACAAAGTTGACTTGCAGAAAGTGGAAAATGTTTAAAATGTTTGCTTTATAAAACAAGTTAATTAATAAGAGTCGAAAAAAAGATTCTGTGTTGAATGAGTGTTTTATATAAAGATTATATATATTATTGAATAAATATACTGAGTAATATATTTAGTTATTTTTTATTAAGGGTTTTAGCTGTTTTTTTTATTTATGTCCTTTAAAAAATGACAAAAAAAGGTTAAATTTTTTGGCTATGAAATTTTTGTATGAAATTTAAAAACAAAGTTGCCTTAATTATTTTCCATTCATTTGCTGTTCAAATACCAAAATAACTGCAATTTTTCTTTAATACTATTTAAAATTTAGTATTATAAAAACATTTAATATTTAAACAAATTATTTAATTCCCTGTGGAATTCAGTTAAAGCGTTGCTTTAATGACAGATATTTTCTATGCCTGAAGCATGAATTATGTTGCATAAAAAAACCGAGCAGACAATTGAACAACAACTTCAACTAAATGAACATAGTTTTAGTTGATAATTTGAATGCAATGTTGTCGCTTTTGTGCACAATTCGCATATTGGTCGGGGAGCTGTGTGGCATGCAACAAGCCCCAGAGCGTTGTTAATACAAGTTGTAGCGATAGAAACACGATGGCCATTTGGTCAGTTAGTAAAGTGTGTGTGTGTGTGTGTGTACACATGGCACAACTGTCATCATTTTACAACGTAAAAATTAATAACTTTGCGGACAACTTTTTATATTTAGTGGTGTAAATTGACTAAGCAAACAAGCGACTGTTGTCTTTCGCCAGGCAACAAACTTTTGCAATGCACTGTAAGCGGATGAGTGTGTCTGTGTGTGTGTGAGTTAAGTGAATGTGTGTGGTAGTAAATTAAAGCGGATTACTTAATGTGAGCTGCATTTTTGATGCACTTGTGTGCAATTTACATGTTTGGTTTAGCCAAATGACTTTTAATTATTCAACAAGCAAATGTAGGCCACACACACACACACATACACAGAGAGAAATCACAGTTGCAGCTTAGAGAGTGAGTGTGTTGGCCCATTAGAGCTGCATATATGAATACATCTATATTAGGAGCAAAACAACAAATCTGAGCCAAAGCAGGCCAAGCAGGCGTAATCTGCACTTTAAGTCCATAAAAAGACCACTTGAAAACTAATTAAACACTAATAGCAAACAACTGAAAGCTGAGCAAGGCCAACTCAAGTGGCGGAAATGTCTGACAGACAGTCAGACGAGCGGGCAGCCTGCAATTAAACCAAACAAAACAAAACAAAAAAAAGGCGAATAAAATGAAAAGAAAAAGCTGAGCAAAAGTTTTTAATTTGAGCCAAGCTGAGAATCAGAGGCAGCTGGGCGCGAATGAGTCTATAAGTTGGAACTGAATGCCAAGCCAAATAAGACAATGGCCACAAAACAACAAAAGCAGTCGTCGTCGAGCATCCGTCTATTGGGTGCCAAATGGCCAAAATGGCGAAAGGATAACGGACGGAAGTGAAACGAAATGGCAAATCAATGCAGACGTTGGCCGACAACAAAACACAATCCGCTTAAAGTAAAAATTATTTCTTAGCCAGAAAAAGAAAAGAAAAAAATAGATGAGGGAAACAAAACTTTGTGCTGGCCATTCGCGGCGGCTGTTTGAGTATAAGCCCTAAGCTGTTGACTTATTTGGCCAGGTTCGATTTGCTATTGTTGTGCCACGATTTGTATGCACGGCTAAGCTGCTCAACAATTTTTGTTTAGGGGCGTCAACCATTTAGTTTAGCCAGACAAATGTGTGGCCAGCACTAAGTAAAGTATATAAATTTTGATACAGCTGCTGCTGCTGGCTGCACTTACTTAAAAACAGAAATTACGGCTTGAATTATGCAAAGAGGGATAAATGAAAATATAGAAAACGGAAAATGGGAAATGGGAAAATGGGATAGAAAATGCTTTAGACTTACCTTTGTGGTGGCGCAAGTGATGGCCAACAGCTGCTGCGCCCGTGCAACAAGGTGGCTCGTAATATAAATTCCAAGTGTTCTCATAATCCGCCCGAGCATAATCCACATAAATTATTTGCGCGCCGAGCGCGACAAGCCAAAAGCTGAGCAGCCTCGAGGAGCACATGCTGCTGCTGTTGCTCCTACTGCTGCTCCTGCTGCTGCTCCTTGGTCCTTGGCTGATAGCTGTGTAAACACACACACTCACTCACACTCTCACACACACACACACTCTCAAACACAGCACGCGTGTGGATCGTGAATTTAATGCCAACAAAAATGTTGTAAAATTGGCGAACGCGTTGCGAGCAGCGCCGCGCTTAACATTGAGCTTGAAAAAATACTGATCTGTTTTCGATACTTTTTTATCTCTTTCTCTCTCTCTCTCTTTCACATTGTTTTCGTAGCGAGAGGCACGCAATTTTTTGAGGATTTTGGCAAACAAACTTTGTCGCTTGGTTCTTAGCGTACGTAATGCACGGCACGAGCTGCAAATACGAACTGAGCTGTAGCGGCACGAGTAAGTGTGTTAAATAAACACACAACAGCGACGAGAGACGAGACGAACGGACACGAAGTGCCAACTGTTGTTCGGCTCCACCTGTGCAAGAGGAAGAAAAAGAGAGAGAGAGAGCATTAGTTTGTGATGCGCATGCGCGTAAAGAGAGCGAACAATTAACAGTGCTAAAATATCCCCATGTATATTTCCCAGTTTTTTGTTTATGTTTACGAAGTGTATTGAACTCATTTAGAGCACATGCAGCAATGTTGCAATGTGCAATGTGCAATGTGCAATGTGCAACGTGCAACGTGCAACGCTATGCAACAACAACAACAGCCTCATATTTTTCAAGGGTAACTGCAGACACATTCAAGCTGAAGTGCACACAAAGCTAGACGAGACGGGACGGAACGAGACGAGACTGTTGCCAGTTGAGCAACCCCATCACTAAGAAGAGGAGACAGGAACCACGGTTAGCCGTCCAGACTCACAGCCAGACACACACACACACACACACACACACACACACTTGCACTTAAAGCATTTTCGTGCATTATTATTTATGCATATGCTTGTAATTGCAGCTGAAATACTACACACAAATTCATCTACATCTCTGTGTGTGTGTGTGCGTGTGTGTGTGTGAATGTGCCCAGACTCTGACTAAACTTTTTTTTCTCTTATTATTCTTCTTCTTGCGTCGCCTGCATTTGGGCATCGCGTGCAGCTGCCTTGTGAATATTTCAGCAAAATTTCAATGCTGCATTTGTGGTGTAGGCTGGCAGCACGAAATAAAAAATAAAAAAACAAACAAAACAAAATAATAGAAAGAGAAAAAAAGTTCTCTTAAGGCCAGACATAAGTCACTCAGACAGTCACGCAGACGGCATTTAGCCCGCAGGGCAGACACTCAAAGACAATTAAACAGTAGCCATTGCTACACTGTCTCTGTGTGTGTGTGTGTGTGTGTGTATTTTTGTTTGAATATAACTTTGGAAGTGGAAGTTCAATTCTTAATTCTTATGGCATGCAAAAGCATGCAAAATGAACTTCTTTTGCTTTACACTGTTAAACTTTCAAACTATTTCGATACTTTTTGAGATAAGAATAGGTTTTTCATAAGGAAAAATAGATTCATTTCAAAAGAGTTTTATATTGTAGCTGATTTTTTGCTTAACACAGAATTAACGAACTTATTTTGCTTTTTTTGAGCGTTCATAATGGAAATGAATCTTTCGATTGTTATTATAATTATTATTACTATCGATTTCGATAACTTTAAATGCTCAATGCAATATGGCAATATTATAAAGATTTATTTGCTTATTTTTTTTCAATAATTCTCTGCTTAAAACACAACTAAAATCGTTAAGCTTCACAAATTATCTTGCGTAATTCCTATTTACATTTTTCGTTATGGTTTTTATTTTCTTTATTTATTTTTTGTAGTGTAATAACCTTCAGACAGTTTCAACAAGTTCAGCTCTTTATGGCGCGCTTGGACTTGGCTTGAGAATCCAGAATCAGACAGGGGCCAACAGTCAGCAGCAAACAGCCAACGGCAACAAACTGTCTGCCCCTTTGGCTGACCGCAAGAGTTAACAAAGTTTTGGCATTTGGCGTATTCTGCATTTCGGCTCAAATTTCGTGCATTGGAATTTCGACTCTCTGTGTGTAAGTGTGTGTGTGTGTTTTGAAAGCCAAGACAATTTGCGGCTACTTTGTGCGACAGCGAAAAGCATAAGGCTTTAAAATGCTTCATCACAAAAGGAAACTGCAGCACTGGCCAAACAATCGGCGAACGAACAGCAGGGTATCCTGAATCCTGCCAACAGCCTGCATATTGTTTAGACGGCTGCCCGCACCTGTGCCGTGTGCGCTGAGGCGGACACAAAAACAAGCTCAACAATTGCCTTATAAATGCCCCTCAAACTTGGACGAAAGCCGAGCGAACGACTTTTCCCAAGAACCAAAAAACTTTGATTAATGTGCGCTTAAAGAGCCGGCTAAATACACGTGAGGACGAGAGAACGACAAATCAAAAAAAGAAAAAAAGAAAATAAATAAAATAAGAAAAGATAAAAAGAAAAAGAAAAACAGGGACACAAGTTTCATAACTTTAACAAAACAGGACCTTGGCAGCAGCAGCAGGACAGACCGCGTGCAGCCGGAGCCCAACTAGGAAAAAACTTATGCAATCAAGGCAAAGGCGAAGGCGGCACCAAGACGCAAACGAAGACCGGAAACGTGCGGGGGCAGAGGCACCGCTACAGAAATAGGACCAGCAGCAAGTAGCAAGGACTAAGGCAGTGCAGTTTCAAGGCGCCGCACAACAATGTCAGCCACCGACAACAGCGACGACAGGACGATAAGGAATAAAAAATAAAAAAAATAAAAATAAAAATCACAGCGTTAAAAAATGAATTGTAAAACAAACAGCAAACAAACGAGCAACATTTGCTATGGCCACACCCACACACACACACACACCCACACACAGCTAGAACCACAAAGTAGCCCAGCGACCCGCAGGCAACCCGCGGCGTTCATGTCCACAAAACTCTGGCGGGCCAATGCCAAAGTCAAAGTCAGCAGACCGGTTCAAGTCTCTCCACCCGCATTCGCATTCGCATCCCTGCCTGCTTGCGTCCGCGGCTCGCGCTGCTTAATAGAAAATGTAATTCGATGCATTTAATGTTGGCGTACGCCAAACGCTGCAGGTTACCCTTCAGGAGCAGCACCAACACCAACAGCAGCAGCAGGAGCATGCGGGCATTGCCAAATACCAGGACGACGACGGTTTTTTTTTTATGAGTTTACATTTGGCTGCTATTCATCCAGCAACATCGTCGTCATCGTCGCTGTTGTGTTTGAGTTGCTTACCTAATCCTTGCAAACAAGTTAAAAACGTTGTAAAACAAACAACAAAAAGTTGCAGCAACAACAACAACAGCAAACAAAAAAGGGGGCAATTTCAAATGGAAATAAAGTGCTGCATACTTTTCAGCGCACAAGAATAAAAATACGTGAAAAGCGTTAACAAACGCCATGAAACCAACATTAAATTAGGATTTTAGCAACACACATTTTGACAGGCAGCCCAATTAAATATTCATATGATATGCCAGAGATCACACATCGCATTTTATCTTGAATAAACTTTATTAAATATGCATTTGAAAATAAAACAAATTTTCCATTCAAAACTTTTGTTAAGACTGAAACAATTTCTTTTGGTTTGAATTTTGCACCCAATTCTAGCAACACATTTTCCAGTCAATGATTTCTCTAACTAACTTTTTTATTGATTTTTTTTAATAGTAAACAGAAGAAAAAAAACAGTGGCAGAAATGTAAGTCGTAAAACCAAATGCATTTGGGAAACGATTTTGACTGACATCGAGTGCCATGAGAAATACAAACAATTATTAAGCATTCCGTCTGCTCTGCGCCCTGTGCCTGTTCCCCCTACCCTGCTGTAGCTGCCCCCCCTTATGCTTGGCAATGGTAACCTCAGCAACCTGTGCCGCGTGCCACAGCATTGACAACCGGTGCGGCAGCACTAATAGAAATTAAACGAAAGTGCTGCTTGCCTGATGCCTGATGGCAGCCTGGTCTGGGGTGCAGTGCTGCACGGGTGCAGGACTACACGGGTGCAGGGGGTGTAGAGGTGGCTGGCAGCCAAAACCCATGCCAATGCCACCCACCCTGCGCACCCATGTGAAGGTCGAGCAAAAGCGAAGTGCAGCAGCAGCAGCAGCACCAAAAACAGGGTTGAGCGCACAGCAGCCGTACACTTAGAAAAATTTAGCTTATATAAAATTTAAAATTAATTAGAATTTAGTTATCATTTGTTGTTATTTCTACAATTTTTATAGAAGTAAAACTTTTTATTATTGTAATTAAAAAAATTTGTTTATATTTTTTGCACATTTTTTAAATCCTTTTTTTGTTTAAGTGTAGATTCGCTTTCATTTCGTTGACTGGTTTTTTTTTTGAGTATTTGCATTTGCTTTTATTAATCATAAAAAATGCTGAAATAGCCGAAATTGCCCGTGCTGACTACCCCGTTGCCCCTGCCTACCAGCCTTTCCCCCTGCCTGCTTGGTTATGCGGCGAGGATCGTGCACGAAAGCGCAATTTGATTTTAATGGCGGCAAAATGTTGAATGTTCCGTTGCACAGACAGACAAACAAATGGACAGAGTGACAAACAGACAGACGGACAGACGGAGGGGCAAACAGTCAGTTGGACAGACTAGAAATGCAAACAGGCAGACAAAACTGGTTGTCGCATTTTTTTTTTTTTGTTCCTCTGCTGCTGCTTTTCCATGCAATCAGGCGCCGTTTGTTGATGTTTCTCCGTGTGTCTGTGGGTGTTAGCAAGTACACGCACACGCGCACACACACACACACACACACTCAGTGAGAGTTACGCATAGAACTCCGCCGCTGCTTTATTTTGCATTTTGCCCATGACATTTGAGTGCGTTTTGTTTTTTTTTTGTTTCCCAGTGTGGCATGTATGCTGCCTATGTTGCCACAGCATTAGCTGTTGCTGTTGCTGTTGCATACGTGCATACATTTTATTTGTTTGTTTGTTTGCTTGTGCGTGCGTCCTGCCGCACTCGTCAGTGTCATTAACGTCATTGTTGGACAACGTGGACTACTCCCGCCGATCACTCTCTGTGTATTCCAGTCACGGTCATTGGCTATGTCCCCAGTGTCGATGACAATAGATTTTTCGTTCCGCTACACAAATATATATTTAAAATATTTTAATGGCATTTCGCCCTTTAATTAGAGTGACTCCTCTGACAGTATCTGACAGGACCCTCCAAAACTATGCTACGATAAAACTATAAATTATTTTCATTTAATCAACTTATAATTTAAGTCGTCTTCGAAACACGCACAAATGTCATTTTCACAAATTCAAATTCGTCTAGACCATATATTAGCAACAGAAAATACTTGTAGAGGAAGGGGTTGTGGGGGATGGGGGGTCATCAAATGTACAGTAATAGTAATTAATCATTCAAGTTGACTTTAAGTTCAATAAAGTTTTACATGCGCCAACACTAAATTTTGAGGAAATAAGCAGAAGAATTAAAGCAAATAAAGCCAAAAAAATCTTGATTTACTTGTTTTTCTTAGTATATTTATTTATAATAAAATAAATATTTTATTTAAAAAAAAACGTATTTTTCAAATAGTTGTCAACATTAACAAGAAGAAGAATTAAAGCAGACTAGAAAAGTCAAATTAAGCCACAAAAACTTGATTTATTTGCTTTTCATTTATTTATTATTTATTATTTATTTATTTATAATAAAATAAAAATTTTATTTAAAAAAAAAAACTTATTTTTCAATTAGTTATCAACATTAACAAGAAGAAGAATTAAAGCAAACTAGAAAAGTCAAATTAAGCCACTAAAAATTGCTTCATAATAAATTAAAAAAAATGTTATTTCTAAAAAAAAGCTTAATTTTCAAATAGTTGTTAACATCACAAATAGTTTTTAGCAATTTTAGATATTGTTAGTAAATGTCAAAGATATATATATTTATTTTATTATTTTATTTATTTATATTATTTAAGAGAACAGAATTTAATATCCATTTATAAAAGCTAAGTTTTAAGCAGTCTACAAATAAATTCAAATGGATTCACAGTGAAGAAAACAAATAGTTTTTATTACTTTCTGCTTAGTAAACAACGAAGTTGGCATAAAACAATTTAGGCAACCCTCGCTAGGTATTTGTGGTCTTTGAGTTGCAAGGCGCATAAAATTTATTGCCGCAATGCGATCCATGATAAGTAAAAACAACATTGCAACGCCGCAGGGAACAGCAGGACCAAAGACCAGCAACACGGACCGAGCTGGCCAACATATATCGAATGCGCTGCTGTTGTCCACTGATATGCGAACGCATGCATGTAAATCCACGTTAACAGACGCTTCACTGTACACACAATCGACACAATCGGCGAACGATTGCGTTTACCCAAAGGGCGGCTGCTATTTGTTTGCTGATGTTTGCAGAAAGTCAACGACAAGGCAACCACCCACCACCCACCGCCCACCGCCCATCGCTCCCTCCTCCCTCACCCATTCCTGGGAACAACGCCTGGTCGGGCGTGTGCCACTGATAAGGGTCGCCCAAAGGGGAGGTGGAGGGCGGCGAGTCAGTGCAATGTTGCATGTGTTTTACTCTAGTTTATTTGTTAATGGTTTATTTATTAATTCCTGCGGATTATCACGTCAGACAAGGCATCACAACAACAACAGCAACAACGAAATCGAGATACAGCACGACGGGCAAATGTACGCCGGACTGTTGTATGAGGCAAGCTGGAGGCGGTGGTGGTGGTAGTGGTGGTGGCATGGGGCACAGACAGAGTCAACGGAAACGAGCAGCAGCCGCACACGGAAACGCATATGGCTGGGCCATTTGGGGTTGGGGAGTGCATTTGTTGGTTGCGATAACGTTTATCGTCTAGTTGGAATTTGTTGCTAATAGCCAATGTGCAACACGGTCTAATCTTTAAGCTGGCCAACAGCAGCAGAAGTAGGAGCAGCAGCCACCACCACCACAAGAACATTGTCCTAATGTAATGTGTTCAAAGTTTGAGGCAAATTGAAATTTGCTGTTCGCATTGAAAACATGCATTAATAATGCTGAAATACTAAATAGTTTTGGCCACACACACACACACACACACACTTAAGCCATACAAGTGTGTTTGTGGCATCATGCAAAGTGCCAGGAACATGCGTACACAATTTCCTCAATCCTGTGCAATCCAGTCATGGGAGCAACGTGTGTGGAAAACCGCCCGGAAATTTGAAATTTTGTGCACAAGTTGAAGAAAACTCCTTTTCTGCTCAAGCAAAGCGAAGGTGGCAAAAATACACTCGAAACAAAATTCATATAACCGCAACTAAATAAAATTTAATGAAAGCAATTTATAAACTACCTTAAATGTCGAAAAGATTAGTAAATTAAAAAAAACATCTATGTAGAATTTTGAAATTTTTTTTAATCATTCATACAAGTTTTTTCAAACTTGCAAAGTTAAGAAAAAAAATCTAGAAATATTAAATTCCAGCCTTCAAAAAAAGTTTTCATGTGCGCAATTAAATAAAATTTATTTAAAGAAATTTATAAGCTACCTTTAATGTCGAAAAGATTAATAAATTTAAATAAATCTACCAACTATTTTCTAAATTGCAAAGTTAAGAAAAAAAACTAAAAAAAAATATTAAATGCCAGCCTTTAAAAAAGTGGCAGCCATCGTTTTCAATTGCCAAATTTCAGTGTGTTGGTTTATTTTTTTAATCTGCTTTTTTAAATTGAGATTTTCTGAGTGTATTCCGGATGGCGCTGCTTTGAGAGGAGTGCGTTTGACAGCACGCATGTCGTTTCTCTGTAGTCGGTTGTCGTTGTGAAATCCTCTAGAGCAGCGAGTGTTCAGGCGTGTGTGAATTTCCGCACATGCACACACAGCAAAACCCACCCAGAGTAAGCACAGCAGAAGCAGCAGCAAAAGCAGCAGCAGCACTCACAGCTAAAATCTTTCAAATATAAGCAATTAGTAAATAAATTTCAACTAAATTGGCCCCGGGGCAAAATTAGGCAAAAGCAAGACAGCGAAAATGAGTGAGATTTAGAGAAAGGGGGGAGAAGGGTGAGACTTGGAAAACTCTGGCATTCATAGACATCAAGCGAACACTTTAGCCACTAGTTGCCCAAAAACCTTTTAAAGTATTCAATAACAGTGAAATTCAAGCACAGCCCAATCCTTGCCATCCGTCAGCCCAGGCCCAGACGCGATTATCGCCAATATCGCTGATGGACAAGCCTGCAAATTGAATTTCTCCCACTTTCCCTCAATAAAAATCAACCGATGGAAATTCCCGTAATTTTGAGTTTGAATTTTGGGCAAAAAAAAAAAAGTGCACGGCTGTGGCATGACAAACATTCAACTCGAGTAACTGTCGCAGAAAAAACATCTCCCGGAATGAACCCGCCTCAAGTTACTCATTTAACTCCTCGCCTATCCGTGGCATTCAATTTCATTCCGTGTTCTTGAGTGCTATTTTTCTCAATAATAATAATTTTAAAAAATACACAAATATTTGTGAGTGTTGAGCATTTTGAGCAGACTAATAAAAAGCTTATTGGATTCATTAAATATTTAATACAATTATCAGCAGACAAATATACGAGAATTCTTTTTATATAATTAATCTATATTTACATATGCAAATAGAAGAGGGAAAGGTTAATAAATACTGGCATATTAAAAAACATAAACAATTAATCGCATTGCAGCTTTATTAACAATTTGATGGTTTTACCAATCCGTCTGGCGACATCAAAGGCAAATCGCTTTGGTTAACTCAGCAGGCATCGAAATGAAGCCACTTTGACTTGGGAGCTGTCACTTTGACTGCCCTTTTTGGGCACTGACTGTATGTCAAACCAAATTGAATGTCAAATATATGCATACATACATACATACATGATATACATATTTTCATATGTGACATGACTTTGACATTGACATTTGCATATGCCATCAATGCTTACATTTGTGTGTTTTTTTTTTCTCTGTGTGTGTTTCTATAATTTTGTACATTTCTGCACTTAACAACAGCGGGGGGGCTGGGCTGTATTGAGGGGGTTGGCGCTGTATGGCAACTGGCAGACAGCGGCATGGGGCGAAGGGGCGTGTCGGCTGGTTGCCTTTGAAGTGTGCCAGCGTGGCGCTTAACTGCTGATAATCCTTTTTAAATAAATTTGTTGGCACAAATCGTTAAGGCGCCCGGGGGCTGTGGCACGCACCTTGTTTTGCTTGCAACCCCCAAGTTGAACGATTGTAAGGTGCGTTTGTTGTGCACTCAATAGCCCGCCTGTGGCACTGTGGCACTCAATGTGTGTTTGCCAAGCATGTTAATACACAGGAAATTAAACACTTATGCGGAAGTCATTGAAAAACGTTGCGCAAAACTCCCACAGCAAAAACCCAACACACAAATTGAGAATTTATTTGTATTTTTGCACAAATTCATTGTCTCATTTCACATATGCCACAAATACATACTTAATTTTTAAAAGCATCTAAGAAAAATAAAAATATAATGAAGAATTTATTTTTAATATTATAAATAACATATAAAAATAAATAAAAAAATAAGTTCTTTACTTCTAAAAGCATTTAAGAAAAATAAAAATATATTAAAGAATTTTTTTTTAATATTATAAATAACATATAAAAAAAACATATATATTCTTTACTTCTAAAAGCATTTAAGAAAAATAAAAATATAATGAAGAATTTATTTTTAAACGTATAATATTATAAATATGTAGAGAATAACATATAAAAAAATAAAAATAAATTCTTAATTTCTAAAAGCATTTAAGAAAAATAAAAATATATTGAAGAATTTTTTTATTAAAATTATATATTATAAATACGTAGAAAAAAACATATAAAACAATAAAAATAAATTTATCATTTATAATAATAATTGGCATTTGCTCTGCATTATTCACTCTCATCTCAGACTGACAGATTGAGTTGGCCATTCACATTTTCCGGCGAAAAGATTGAGGGACTGGGCTCATATCGCGTCTGACGGTACTTGGAAAAGAGGCCCGGCGCCTTATCAAACGGCGTTTGGAATGCAGTCGATGTTTGATGGTCAACGGGCACTGAAACTGCTGCGGGCGACGAGAAGGTGCCGCTTGGCGAAGGACTTTCCTGCACAGCTCCAATCTGTCGAGGCGGCGACATTATCTTCGCAGGCGTCGCCGCTGCTCCAAGCTGACGACGCTGTGCCAACTCGTTGAGCTTTGGTGTGGCAAGCAGCTTTTTCCATGTGTCTGTTGGCGAATCACTGTTGCAAGAAATATTCATTTTAGTCAGATTGTTTGCACAGCTGAAAACGGACGACTTTTGCGAGGGAAACAGATCCATCTGCTCGGGGGAGAAGCTCTCCATGGCTGCACGCCAGGCATACACAAATGGCAGACGTTCCTTATCAGCATCGACATTGAAAATAGCATTGAGGACATCCAAATCAGTCTTGGTCGGCTCCTTGCCAAATATAAATAGTTCATAATGGGAAGTAGTAGCAGTTGCAGTTGCAGTTGCAGTTGCAGTTGCAGTTGCAGTTGCAGTTGCATGCGTCTGCTTAGATTTGGCAGATAGATAAGCCTCGAAACGTGCGATTCCATCGCTAGATGATATGTCCACGATATCATCCAGAAAACCCCAATATTCGCACCATTCCCAATTGTTTTGGGGCGCCAATTGGCCGTGGATTATCTCTTCCGAATTCTTGATATGTTGCTCGCGGCAAGAATCAATCACCAATGACTCATCCAAGTCGCTATCCACAGACGATATTGATGTGTTGCTGCGATATTTTAAAAACAGATCCATGTTATTATGCCAAAAAGGCGTCGAGGGCAACACCAGTTTATGATGTGACCGACTTGAGATATCCTTGATGTGCTGCTGCTGCTGCTGCTGCTGCTGCTGCTCCCACACCTCAGCACCATTTTGCTCTGGCTTGGAGCTGAAGAGCAAACGCCGCCGAAGGGCACTCAGAGCCATCTTCGAATTGTCCGCCCTTGAGCTGGTGGGCGTGTCATCGCTGCTGATTAGAAATCGTGGATTGTGCCAAACAGTGCGTGCGATCCGCTCCAAATTACCAGCCTCGATCTGTCCACGATGCATTCGAGCATCTTCTTCGGCATTAAGTGAAAAGTTGCTGCTGCTGCTGCTGCAACTGGATGCAACATAACCACTGCCACTGCTGCTTGACATCGTCAATATGATATTATGATATAATTTAATATTGATAATATGATATTTGTCTAGCACAGAGAGAGACTAGACAAATTTCTTTTACCGAATTTATTAAAAAATTTAGTTTATTTTATTAATAAACAAACCTGATGCGATTTATAAATATTTTGCTGAAATCTGGTCGAACGCTTACAAAACTTCTCAAGGCTTACTCTGCTCCAGTAAAATTACAAACACGTCTGTTTAAGTCGGCAAACTACTATGATTATTTTAAAAAGTATATATATCTAAAAAGTTTTCTAGTTGTTTCTATAGCAGTTCAGCAATTGGTTAAAATTTAAAAAAAAAAAAAAAAACAATTAAAAATGAAGCTACAAATTTTAATGTATTTCGTGTATATAAAATATTATATATAAATTAGTTTAAATAATAGTTAATGCATTTAATTGACTTCATTATTAAATCTATAAAAAAATACAACTAAACAGCTTAAAATAATATTTTTACAGGGTATAAAAATTCAGTAACTGGAATACAATGGTTACACACAGACGATGTTTGTAAAGTCGATTATTCTGTGGATGTTGTTGATGATGATAATTTTGAAGTTGATGCGAAGCACCGCCAACTCTTTAATTGTATGTGTGTGTGTGTGTGCTCCGCATTAGCACAGTTAAATGAGTGCAGCAGCCAGCCAGCCAGCCAGACGGAGCCAGGAGGCAAGCAGTGTGGGAGTCACCCAACCAAACGTAATCCCAAATAAAAACGCACTAACCGAAACAAAAACCCACAGAGTCCGTGGAGAAATTCATTTAGTTTGCACTAACACGCTGTCAACAAAGGGCAACGGTTGTTGTTCTGGTGTTCCGGAGTAGTCAGCAAGGGAGGGTTTGAGGTTGCAAGAATGTGAGGGGGAATGGGGTATGCCACATCCACAACGAACTTAAGCGATTTTGCATTTCATTACGTTTTTGCTTGGCGCAGACGGGTTGCCAACTAATATACATGTATATAAACACACACACACACACACACACATACACACACACAAACATATATATATATATATTTATATGTAGGCGTGTTTATTTTTGGTGAAGTTTGAACCGAGGAGCGAAGTGAAAACGGGCACAAGTTTTGGGGCTCCCGTCGCGTTCAGTTTGAAGATAAACAAAATACATAATCCAGGGGCGTGCAATAATGGAAGAAAGGGGTTCAAGCGTTTGCTGCCTAACTGCCAGACAGATGAAATTGTTGTTGTTGTTGTTGTTGTAGTAAACGGCTTGAGGTACTTAAATACTTTGAAAGCGCATTGTAGCGCAAAATGAGGCACAATCGGCACGGATTGACCCCATTGGGATTGCGTGTTCGTCTGTTATGAGATAATTGCTTTAAGAAAACCAAAAAAAAAAAAAACAGCAGCAAAAATTCAAAACACAAAACACACAACAACAACAACAAGCAAATATTTTTTTTTTGTTGGGGAATGATTGACACGCTGCCAAACAAACTTAATGAAAAGCATAAATATTTGAATCCCCATGAAAGCGCCGGCTAATAAACGTATTTTTACAGGGGGGGGTGAAGTGTGTTTTAATCCAAATAAACAACCGAAAAGTTTTTAAATAATGTGTCGAGCTTTGATTTGGCTGAGGGTCAACTTCAACTTCAACTTTATTTAAGTGAAGCTTATTGTTTCGTAATAATAATAAATCCCCTTTTGTATTTTGTATATTTTTTTCTTTTTGTAGACACAACCTTTTAAATATAATTTTGTTCATTTATCACTTTTGTTTTCAGATATTTGAAACTATTGATGATGAAAAAAAATGTGACACTTATTTATTTATTTTTTATTTACACTTTATTTTCTTGTTTTACCAAATTATTTATAAGAAATTGAAATGATAAAAAAAAAGCTTTTCAATTTTTGTTCATTATTAATTATTGTATAATAAAAGATACAAGCAAAAAATGCATATAGTTTGTACATTTTTTTTTAAAACAGAGTTGATAATAATAATAAAATATAAGACGCACACTCGCACACACACACACACAGAGTATAAGCCACATGAAAAATGTTGACAATAATAAAATATTAAATTAAAATAAACTCGACTTTCTTATATTGAGATTGCTTGAAGGTAAAGCTTAACTTTTGGTATTTAATATTATTATTATTGTGCAGCTTTATGCCTGAAAAGTAAATGTATAAAATAATGAATACAATTTAAGCGCTGAGATAATTATCTGCTACTCGCACCGATTTTGGTTGGTTTTATGTGATTAACATTTGCTCTCTCAATTTTTTTTGTTGTAAGCAACTTACAGTTGATCGCCACTTGATTGCCACAAGGGGGGGCAGGCAATAGTAATGGAATTCACAAAAGTTCCAACATAAGTGGATCAGCCCATTTCCTAAATGGAAAATTAAACCGAAAACAGGAATGGCTCGAATTTGAGTTGGAACTGCCACTGGCAGCAAAATAGGAGAGGAGCGCAAGCCTCTTAAATTGTGTGAGGCTCATTAAGCCCTAAATGGCAATATTACAACGATTTACATTAGCTGCGCTTTAAAATCGCACAGAGACAGGCAGAGGCAGACAGAGGCAGACAGACAGACAGACAGACAAACGGACAAACGGACAAACAGACAAACAGACATCGACATCGACATCGATTAAATTGCAGAACAGAATGAAGCAATAAACTTTTAGAGGGCCACCCAATAGTCGAAGCACACACTCTGTGTGTGTGTGTGTGGAATATATCAGTAATGCCAGTCAACTTTAACTTGTGCATGTTCATGTGTATGTGTGTTTGTGTGTGTGTGCGTAAAAGCGGGTTAAACGTGTGCGCTTCAAATGACCAAGCGACGTTTAGCAGCCGATAAAGTCATTCAATGTGGCAGCCACAGCACAGCAGAGCACGTGAATGCCGTCGGAGCCCCTGACTTGGTTGCCAGTTACAGTGGGTCTCTTTAGTACATGCACACGTACAGTGTGTGGTGCTCATTTTACGCTCTTGTGATAAAGTAATCAGTTGATTTTATTTGACAAAGGCCAAGATAAATCGATAGATTGGCTGCCCCATCTGGCCAGGCCAAGCGGATGCTGTCCTCTGTCACTGACCAGCCACAAAAATTAGTGTGTGCAAAAAAATACATATATATAAAAATATTTCTATATATAAAATCAAAAATGTTTATTGATTTTCGCATCGAGCGATACGCAATGCGTTTTTGGGCAAAATTGCAATTCAATTTTATTTGCAGCAAAATATTTACAAATTGCCGTGTAATACGTATATTTTATTTACCTGAAGTACAAAATGAAAATAAATCAAAAACACACACACACACATATATAACAAGCTTGCCAATTGGTAGAAATAAATGTTGATGTCACGACTCAAATCAAATAGTTGAATAAAAACAAATAAACAATTGCCGCATAGGCAGACGACGGCAAATTGGCAGTTACCATTACGAGTGCCACGCAAAATAGTCTAGACAGGACAGTTGTAGTCATATATATACATACATACATATATATATATATATACGTATATATGTGCATGGTCAATAAAGCAAATGCGAATATAACCGTACATAAAAATTAACAACGGCGACGACACGGCAGCAAAAGAGTGCGAAAAAACAAATAAGCCATGCCACAGACACGTTGACAGACACAGCTAAAAGTGGCAACAACAGCAGCAGCAAGTACAAAAAAAAAGCAACAAAAAAAAACACAGGGAAAACTATGGCACTGAATGAACAGACTTTCGTTTTGGTATGAATGAAAATCGGAAAATTCTAAGCAAATAGCGCTGCGAAAAGAGGCAAAACAAAAAAAAAAGAAACAAAAATGAAGCAAATTTGGCCGCAAAATGGAAGCAAAACAAAGTCGCAAGCAAGTCCATGTGTGTGTGTGTGTGTTGAGGTTATTTGGACGCTTGACCACACTGGAGAGCTGCATGTGTGTATGGGTGTGTGTGCAGTTAAATAAAAACGCAACAAAGCGCAATCATCATTATCGTTAAAAGAGGCGCTTACAAAACTAGACAAATTGCCACTTTAGAGGCCAGCGGCAAAAGCCAAAAGGAACGCAGCAGCGGAAGTTGGGCAACGGACAACGGGCAAGGGGTGAGACGAGACGAGTCTATAATGACCTCTGGGCAAGTGCGGCAGCAGAAAGCACTAACACAAACACACTCACACACACACACACAGCTGCGCGCTTAAAACCAAAATAGCGCACATTTGAGACCGCAGAACGCAGAAGAGTATGCTAGAAAAGTGTGCTAGATGCCCAGCAAGCAAAACCAAAAACTGTGCGAGTCTGGCCAACAACAACAACAAGAGCAACAAGCTACACACAAAAATGCTCATAATCAACTGAGCCACAAGAGCCAAATGTGTTGCCAACAAAACGTAAAAGCTAAGAAAAAACAAATAAAAATAACAAAAACCAAAGATTTTAGCCTGGTCAAGTCAGCAAGTTGGGACAGTTGAAGGCCCATAAAAAAGGCATAGGCCAGCACTTTTAGGCTTAATTATAGACACACACACACTCGCACACACACACGCACACCACACAGAGCATAAGCCACAGCCCAAATGAGCGATTATGTGTCGAGCTTTGCTAGCGTTTTTTTTTTTCTTTTTTCTTTTTTTTTTTGTTTTTATTTGCCCAGTTGCTGGTCAATTTGTAGCCATCTAAACACTTGCGAAGAGCACTCATTAATGGCCATGTTTTTGCCTGTTTGTTTTTTTTTTTGTTTTCATTTTTTCTCTTTTTTTTTTTGGACAGCTGCTCATGCAATGGCGACACCAATTATTGTTACAATTAAAAAACCATTAAGCGTAATTTGGCTGTTGGCGTTTTGGGAGCAAAACCAGGACACGGCATTTCCGGCAAACGCAATGAAAACATTAAGTTTGCTCAGAAACGTGAATCGATATTAAAGTTTAACTGCTTCTATATAATGCTATGCATAATATAGGTATATCCGATTTAGATTAATTGCCGACACAGTTTATATTTGTTTACTTTAATAAATAAATAAATTTAGATTAATTGCCGACACACTTTATATTTGTTTACTATAGAAAATAAATATAATAAATAATAAATTTAATAAAAATAATGAAAATAGTCTTCTTATAAAAATATTGTAAATATAAAAAAATTAAGAAAATAATGACTTTAATAAATAAATTTAATAAAAATAAAAATAATAAAAATAGTCTACGCTTTTTATGAAAGTAGTTTAAATAAAAAAAATAAATGTCATAAATTGTAGATTAATAAGATTATTTAAATTACTATTTTCTCAACAATAGTACTTCTTGCCTAAAAAGAAATGATTTAATTACTTAAACGTAAAATATAAAAAAAAAATATATTTAAATAGCGCATAAAATGCATTTTATATAAATTCTGCAAAGCTGGACAAGCGAATAAATTTCTTGATTCACTTAACTCAAATATGTCGTTATAATAAAGTAAATTGCTTTATTAACCCAATAGTCAGTCACAGTAATAATAATTCCAGTAGTTTGTGAAGTTATTATTATAAGTGGCATTGTTGCTCAATTTACAGGGGGGGGGTCGACCGATGTCCGACTCCAGAATATTTATTTTTATTTGACCGACTGAAACTGCTTGTTTATTTATGCAAATAGCTTTGTCCTATTATCACACACAATTACTATACAATTTGACAAGTGTGTTCAATTCAGTTTTGTGTCGCATATTCGAATTGGCCTCAACGGACATGCAACGTGCAACACACAAGAGAAAAACAAAAACCGTTGATTGGCAACTGTCGCACATGCAAAATGCCCGCCAAATTGCTCGCACCTGGCGCCCAGACTCTAAGGACACTCGGACTCCTCCTTCAGTCCTGCTCCAACTGGGTGTCAAAGGCGCTTAAATGCTTTGCGCTTTTTCTCATTTTCATTTTCTTTTAGTTTTTTTTTTTTTGTTTTACTGCTACAGTTTTTTGTGCTGCAACTGTTCAATGTGTTTTTTTCTGTTTTTCTTTTTTCTTCCAATTTTTTCTTCTTGCCTCTTTTGAGCCTGTGTTGCTGTTAGTGCCGCATATTTTCTTTTCATAATGACCAAAAACAGACGACGTCGCTTCGCTTTTGCCAGCCATTGCAATGCTTTTGAAGTTCTTTGTCGCAGCCCAAAACTGTTGGACAAGGGGAGAGGCGGGAGTGGCGGGAGTCAGCTGCTGCTGCTGCTGGGCCAAGGGCAATGTAAAATGACCTCGGCATGTGATGCGCTTTTTTTGTAAACGCTTTTCTTTTTGTCTTGCTTGCATTTTGAGTTGCTGCCGCCGCGTTTGGGCCACGTTCTGGCGTTTAACCAAGCCAGGTGCTGGCTAGCTTGCAGTTTCTGCATATTATGTTATTTTTTTTGTTTTCTCTATTTTTTATTTTATAAAAAGCATTTCGGCTGGTTAGCTTTGTTTTGGGCCCGGTCTTGCTAAGTGGCAATAACAATTTGGGTTTATGCATATACTATTTATGTCTTGCATTTCTTTTGCGATTCACCATTTAGTTTTTACTTGAAGTTTGCTGCTGCAGCAGCTGAGGCTAATTTAATGCTCTAAAAGCAATTGGCATTTATGGGCAATTAGCCTGAGAACCAACGCGAATGTTGGCCATAATAAATGCGGCGAACGGACAAAACTGGTCAGCGCGAAGAGGTCGCAGACACAATGCAAACGACTTGGGTTCATAAAGTGGCCAACAAACAGCCATATATAAAAAACGTACTAAGAGCTCTGAGCTCTGAGCTGTGAGCTGTAAGCTGTTGGCCAATAACTACAACCGCAAAATGCAAACAGGTACAACTGAGTATCGAGAATCGAGTGCCGAATGCTGAAAACTGAAAGCTGAAAACTGAAAACTGAATACGGAATACGGAATACCGAATACTGAATACTTAATGCCTGAATGCTGAGCCGCTGAGAGCTGCAAAACTGACGCTGCAACTTTGCTGCACATAAAAAAAAAAATAATAATAATGCAGCAAGGGACAATTGTGAGACAAAACAGAATTTCAGGTTGTTGCACATTAAAAAGGCAACACACACATATATGATGTATATATATATATATATTTATGTGTGTATATATATTTTAGTTAAGTTGCATATTCACCTTGTGAGCTCCGCTTTGGAATGCAGTTCACAGTTCACAACGTGCACAGTTCACAGTTCACAGTTCACAGTTCACACAGTTTTTGTCTGTTTGGTCAACTTATTTTTATTGAACACTGTAAACACATTTAAAAATCACACACATTTTTTGTATCTTCAAGATTTGCAAATTATTCATGCAAATTAAATATGTATATATATATGTGTGTGTATGTATGTATTTTGTTGTTTTGCGGCTGCTTTGAGCTAAGACGAGTTAATTCTGGTTTCTCTCCCAATTGCGATTGGCGCGCCACATGCAACTTGTGTACCGTTCAAAACGCGTTTGTAGCACAAACTGAAACTGTTTCTTGTTTCGCGGCAGCCGTCGTCAGCCAAATTCGGTTCGGTTTGACTCTTGGCTTCGTTTAGGCATTCGTGATTCGTGTTCTCGATTCTCGACTCTCGATTCTGGTCGTCGTCGGCGCCACAGAGAAACCAGTTTTATGTTTTTATCGCTGTGGCTCCTTTTATCGCAGACTGTTGGCAACGCTGCTCGCTTTTGTTTGGGGCCAAGTTACTGGGTACACTTTGCCGGCATTTTTGGCTAACATTTGTTTACGTTGCCACGCGCACGCGTTGTTCCCAGCCGGCAACTGTTAACAGTTAGCCAGAGTTCGTCAATGTTAATGCTGCTGCTGCTGCTGCTGCTGTTGCAGAGTGTTGTTGCATCCACATGCAGACCCTGGCTGACCAATCAAAATCTGTTACTCTGCCCATAACTAACCTTTGCTCCATGCAATGTTCTTCGTGGCCATTGCCAAAGCTAGTTATGGCCAACAACTCCTTTTGCCTCTTGCCATAATCGTGGCTCAACTCAATTAGCACAGTTCTCACTACTTGTCCACACATGAGCACTCTCAGTTTCACAGCCAAAAGCCCATAAATCTGCCGCTCAGCACATAAATCCTTAGCCCAAAAACCACTAGCCAAAAACACTCCAACGTCCATGGCAATGGCCAACAGCGGGTAATCGGCTAATCGGGGAGCGGGCACAAACGGAGAAGACAAACAGAGAAAATTGGAAAACAAGAAGACACGCTGATGACCACAGTGACAAGACCCAGTTACCAAGCAGTAAACCATACAAAGTATGCACCACAGTTTTTAATCAAGCTTTCTTAACGCAAAATATAAATTCTGCTTTAGTCAAAAGTGCTCAACGAGTGCAGAATTCTCAGTGAATTTTATGGATACAAAAGTCAGAATCGAAATTTAACTTGGCCAAAACGCCTGTTATTCTACTGGTTAAATTAGTAACAAAAAAAATCGAAAAGATCGGACTATGACTGAATATATATATATGAAGAAATTTTATGTTTAACAAGATATTATAATAAATCTTAACAAATTAATAAGTAAATTAAAAGTTAGATGACAGCAATTTGAATCCGTCTTTTGCCATTTATAATTATTTGAATTTAAGTATATAATATCACAGAAAACATAGAAATAGGCTTATAAATACAAAAGCAAAAGTCATAATTATTTATATATTGCAGTCGAAATACAAGCAAAATGAAATCTAAAATGTAGGCCATAATTAAGCTGCAGCTAAATCAAACAAGTTAGTTAAGTGATTTCTATAAATCAAAGCAACTCATTTCTAATGAGTAACAAATTGTGCAAATAGAAAACGTGCTGCATTTCAATGTTGGAGTTTTC
Organism: Drosophila multiciliata; assembly: GCA_037043605.1. Lineage (NCBI taxonomy): Eukaryota > Metazoa > Arthropoda > Insecta > Diptera > Drosophilidae > Drosophila > Drosophila multiciliata. The sequence continues at coordinate 10,075,783 of JBAMBF010000589.1, forward strand.
CGAGCATTTTGTCATGGATAAATGGAAATATATATTGGAATTGCGCAGTGGCTGATTAATTTGTGGCCAAGTCGAGTGATTGAACATAAAAAGGAAATCATTAGGAATTAGGACATGTGCATAATTTATGCGCAAATTAATAATAGCACGTAGCCAATCATTTGAATGCCATTTAATTAATTTCGCCACAACACACACACACACACACACACACACACCCACACACACACACACAGCTGGCTAGAGAAAGAGAGATAACTTTTAGACAGTTTCAATTACGTCTAACGTATGTTTCACTGGGAATAAAACTGAAACTATGCACAACTTAATGACAGAACATAAGCCACTGAGTGGTAGCCATGACGAAAATACTTCAAGCAGCTACATAGTACACTGAGAAAAAAAATCGACACGATTTTACGACTAAAAAAACTGGTCTGCATTTCGAATGGGTAGAAACAAATTGTCTAAAAATATAAAGTAAATGTCGATATTTGGCAGAATAATAAATTTCAAATGAAATAATTAAGAAAATTTCATTAGTCAAATTAATTCTTAAAAATATAAAGTAATTGCAGATATTTGGCAAAATATTAAATTAAAAATTAAATAGCTAATACTATTTATACAATCAAATTAATTCTTTAAAATATAAAATAATTGCAGATATTTGGCAGAATATTAAATTAAAAATTAAATAATTAAGAATGTTTCTAAAATCAAATTAATTCTTAAAAATATACAGTAATTGCCAATATTTGTTACAATAATAAATTACAAATCAAATAACTAAGAATATTCATACACTTAAATTAATTCTTAAAAATATAAATTTATTACCCATATTAGGCAGAATATTAAATTTTAAATGAAATAATGAAGACAATTTCATTAGTCAAATTAATTCTTAAAAATAAAAGTAGTGGCCAATATTTGGCAGAATATTAAATTTAAAATGAAATATTTAAGACTATTTCTGCAATCAAATTAATTCTTAAAAATATAAAGTAGTTGCCAACATTTGGCTAAATATTTAATATAAAATGAAACAATTAACACAATTTCTACAATCAAATTAAAAATGTTGGTTGAATTTTTTGTTGAGTGTACATCGATGAAATCAAATAAATATATATATAAAGCTTGTGCACAGGTAAAAGATAAGCTAAGAGTTGGCTGCCTCTGCCACATTACCCCACATTACCCCACTGCCGAGATGCACGCATATAAATAACCAATGATGCGGCATTTATCTGGATCCGACTTACTACAGCCCCACAATCAGTCTCAGCTTACCAAGAGCCACAGCAGCAGCAGGAGCAGCAGGAGCTAAACGGGCCATTGAAACTGAAGACGTCCATTGTTGGCTCGCATCCTTGGGGCTAAAAGGGATAAACGTTTAGCATGGCCTGCACGATTTTTATGTAAGGCACGTGTTGTTGTTGTTGTTGCAGTTGTTGTTGCTGCTGTTTTAGCTCCTATTGCGGATGCTTTAGTTGCTGCTCTCGCCTCTGTCCGTGTGACTGTTTCGCGTCATTTGCTGCTGATCCCAGTGGTAATTTTGTGGGTCGGATCCTGGGTCCGCCTTCGACTGTAACGCAACACCGGCGCAAAAGGCAGTCGAATTTCATTTTATTTGACGGAGCATTTCGGCCTTTGTGACTTGCTGCTTGGCTGGCAGTGTCTAAAGTTGTCAAAACAAAAAACGACCGGACTAACAATAAGTGGCCAAAAGCAAATGAAAAACGCAAGTAAAAAAAACACAGCACATTGAGTATGCTCCGACAAGCTCAACAGCAGTTGGCATCCAACGATTCAATACACCTGGCAGCAAACCAACTGCGCTGTTTTGGCATCGCCCACTGGAGAGCATTGCATTGTCGGAGTCGAAGTTGGTGTCGGCGGAGCTGGCGGAGCAGGCGTCAGAGCTGGCAGTGTGTAACCTTGTCAAAACAGAATATCGCTTACCAAGTCGTTTGGCAATTTTTCTCAATTTTCACATGAGCAACAGACAAACAACAAAAAAAAAAGAACCTAAAATGCCTGCACAGGTCAGGCATCGAAAGGATGCTAAATTGCAGCATCAAGAGCTCCAGGAGCGTCCAGGAGCAGCCAGCTCGCACACGCTGACTTGATGTTTGGGCATCCAATTTGAAGTGCACGTTCCCGCTGGGAAGCAGACAGCAGAGGGAACAAGCGGAGCATCTTGATTTCCGCCTCTATTCGCTGACTGCAGACACACACAAACACACATCAACACACACACACACACACACACACACACAGAGTGTGTCGTGAGACAGCAGCAAATAAGCGGTTGAACTTTTTAGAGATGAGTTTTTTTTTGTTTTCAATTTATTTTATTTTATTTTATTATTAAAAAATGTACGCGAAATTTAAAAATTGTCAAAAATTCATATTTTACTATTTTAGCTATGCTTTAAATTATTGCTTACTTTTCAGTATGAAATAAAAATTTTATTTTATTCTGGTATTAAAATGAATTCTGGTTAAATTTGTAAAAATAATTAAAAGTTAAATTATATATTAGAAACGGTTCAGCATTTTATTAATATAACAAAATAAATTATTTAATTTTATACGCGTTTCCTTATTTTTTGAAATATTCAATTTTACTTTTAATTTAACAAAATAAATTTTTTAATTTTATACACGTTTCCTTATTTTTTAATATTTAATTTTACCTTTAATTTTATTAATATAACAAAATAAGTTAATTAATTTTATAAAAGTTTCCTTTTTTTTAAATATTCAATTTTATTTTTAATTTTATTAATATAACAAAATAAATTTTTTAATTTTATAAACGTTTCCTTAATTTTTTATTATTAAATTGTACTTTCAATTTTATTAATATAACACAATAAATTTTTAAATTTATTTCCTTATATTTTTAAAATATTTTATTTTACTTTCAACTAAACCAAATTTAATTTTTACTTCTAATAATCTGCGATGACATTAAATGAAGTTAAATTTTTAGAGCACGAACACGATCTCAACTCTAGCCAATGACCGCTGGTGCTGCACGATTGCTCTTTGGTGATTTGGAAGCCAGCAGTCGGCAGCTGGGAGTCGGGAGTCGGGAGTTGGCCAGTGGCAGCGACTCCAGTTTTCTTAAGCTTTGGCACTGCACACACAGGCGGACGGACGTGCCGAGAAACAAAGCACAAATTGTTGTATGTAATTGTGCGTTACTCATACACATCAACACGCGGCAAGAGCACAGTCACACACACACACATACACATACACATGGCTCACCTGGTGGTGCTGCGTGCGGCGAATTCCATTGCATACTTGGCTCGGCTCGCTCGTTGGCTGCTGGGCAAATAAAAAGTGATATACGCGCGACACTGAATGAATATTAATCGGCTTTTTTGCCTTGGCATCTGGCAATTGCTGCTGCCACCTTAATAATACCTTCAGCTTGACGGCGAGCTGGTTTTGGCCCAGCTGGTTGGCTGGTTGGCTGATTTGGCAGCTTAAATGATTTCCGGCAATGCTCTTCACTATATATATATATATATATATATATGTGTAAGTATGTGTGATTTGTTTGAATTTGACAAAATTTATTAGTTTCTATTGTTTATCGAGTTGGCACTTTGCTGCCTCTTTTCATAGTCCAAATACATCTATTTTGTACATATATATTTAACGCCAACATTGTTATTGAATTTCATTTTATTCGTATGCCATTTTGGGTAAATTGCTTTTAGTGGCATGCCGAAAAAAAATAAAGCAAAACTGAAGCTTTTCAAAGGCTGTTAAATTCAACACTTTTTTTTATGTATATTCACTTGCCGCCTGTTAATTCATTGCAGCACAAAGAAAAAGGTGGCAGAGTGTCGCTTTCGCGACCCTTTTTATTTTGCTGCAAAGAACACTCATTCGAAACAAAACATGTATTACTTATTATAGCCCACTCCCAGAGAGCTGGGCAAACAACAGCTTGTCAAGAGGGTTAAAAGCAACACCAAAGCCAACCCCGCTCCCCTGCCACAAGTAGTTCGCACCTTTGTGGGGTTTCTGTGCGTTCAAAATAAAAAAAAACAACAAAATACAAATTTTGGGCAATTCAATTTGGTTTTTCATTTCACTCACTCGACAAACTCTTATTTTTTAATGAATTTTTGTATGGCGAAATTCTTGTGGGGAAGGTTCGCATTAAATTTCGCAACAGGAGCAGCACACTCGTAACTCGTGTGGCATGCTAAATCGGGGCAGAGTTAAAGGTGTCAAGTGCTGCCAGTTGTTGACACCTTTGCTTTTGGCCATGCAAGGTAGTACTTAACGTGGACAAACAGACAGACAGACAGACAGAACGACTGAGTTCTCGTCTCGTTTAGCTAACTTGAAAGTTGGCTATTTCCGTCAGTCGTCGTTTTTGCATGCTGTGCCATCAAATTTATAGTTAATTTTCAATTCAGCTGAACAAGCTTACACGTTTCAATGAATGGATTTTGTTTTCAGGCTCTCCACCCTACCTCACCCCGCCGCTCAGGTGGCAACATTGTGTCAAAGCCAAACTTCGCAGACAACAAAAGCTCATCGCAGACAAACCCATCCAAACAGAGGCACAGAAACAATCCCCGGCAGCAGGGGCCAGCACTCAGTGCTACCAATTTTGCCTTTTTCTCGACCAAGCCAAAACGATAAAGTGACTTTCGCATAAAATTATATTTTGGTTATGATTTCACGCCTACAATAATATTGGCGCTAAATTTGAAAAAATGATTTTGGGTCGATTGCATTTCAATAAATGCGCTTGGGGAAGCCTAAACACTTTAAAAACTATAATTTCTTTAAAACTGCTCCAATTTTATTTTACATCTAGATTAAAACATGATTAAAACAAGATTCCTCGAAATTAAGATTCTATACAATAAAATCCACTTGAATACTGCACTTTGATTGAAAAACATATTATTTTTATGGTACTAAAAGTCTGTCTGCAAATGCATGTAAAAATTTAATTCCAAAAAATATACCTTGAGAAGGTTAAACACTTAAAAAAATTTAACGTTGTTAAAACTGCTCCAATTTCCAAAAGCAATATATTTTTTATCTTGGCAAGACATTTAGATTAATACTTCATTTAACTTTGAAACATGATTCTTTCTCGAAACTAAGATGTTTTTATATAAAAATCCTCTTGAATACTGCTCTTTAATTGAGAAACATATTTTTTGGCTATATTTAATTTCTAAAAAAAGCACAGTTTTCAAAAACTATTACTCTATTAAAAATGTTCCAATTTTCTACGGTAATAAATTTTCTATCAACATCTATATTATTTTATATTTGAATACATGATTCTTGGTCGAAATTTAAAGGCTAAATATATATTTATACAAATCTTTTTTTTAGCACTAAAATCATAATGCATTCTTAATCTGGCATATTTCCTGCTCAACACTGCTAAGAATTTATTGAATAGCAATTTTTATGCCCTGCAGCTCGATTTGATAAAGATTTGTTTGTCTTTTTGCTCAACGCGCAGCACTAATTGCGGCCCCTCCACCAAATTAAAGGGGCTACGCTTCTGCGACCCGCTGAGTGTGTGTTTGTCTCTCTGTGTGTGTGTGTTTGTATATAAATGCAAATAAAAATGTGCAACGAAACTAATCTGCAAGTGAGCTCGATGAGCAACACACACACACTCACACACACACACACACACACACACAGAGAAACACAGAGGAACAGGAACAGAGGGACAGACATACAAAAGCAATTTGTTTGCGGCGCACACTATTGTTGCATTATTATTGTTTGTTGGCTGCGTCTGAGCCGTGGATGCAACACCATGCCCACAGTCAACCACCTGCTACTATCTGACTGAGGCTGCCAGTAGACGACGCGACAGTTGCAGCAACACGCAGCACATGTTTGCCGCCTTGCCACTTTATCCTAACTCGTTCAGAGCACTCTTTATATATCTATTTTTTTTTTTTAGGTTTTGTGTGTGTGTGTATCTGTGTGTTTGTATGTGTGGCCTGTCCTTGCGGTGTATTTAACCTGTCTGCTCGTTGGATTACGAAAACTCACCCATGGGCGGACAAACAAACAGACAGTCAAACAAACAACAAAAGCATGTATCTATTCATATGCCACTTTGCTGCATGTCTGAGTGTGTGTGTGTTAGTGTGTTTGCTTTTGTGTAAGTGTGTGTGTCTGTTTGATTGTGTGAGTGGGTGTAATGCAATACGCATGCAACCAGCCATGCACCCAGCAGACGCGTGCCTGCCACAGCCCAGGCCACAGTTGAGACTGCCTCAAAACGCATTGCGCCTCAAAATTCCTTTTACTCTGTTCCCGAAACAACAACGAGTATGCCCTGCCCAAGCATTAGCAAATTACTATTCAATAAAATACACTATATTTATTTTTATCACTCAATTAAATTAATCTATATATTAATAAATCAACTTATTTAATATTAATTTCGGTAAGCATCTTTTTTTGTAATAGAGCTAAAAATTTGTTTAACAGGCATACTTTAGCCAGGAATAATACGAATAATAATAATAATAATTATAAATATATAAAATTAAATATTAAGAATATTAATAGTAATAATAATAATAATTAAAATATTAAGAATATTAATAGTAATAATAATAATAATTAAAATATTAAGAATATTAATAGTGATAATTATAATAATTAAAATATTATAAATATTAATAGTAATAATAATAATAATTAAAATATTAAGAATATTAATAGTAATAATAATAATAAGGAAAATTCATCGATGTATATTTCATTGGAATATATTAAAATTATAGGCTTAAAACTTTGAATACGCAAAATATATTTAAATACACTTCAGAAAAGACCAAAGTTGGTCGCAAAAAACTTACTTTAATGATTATTTTTACTTTTATTTGCATTTAAAAATCACTTAACTCATATTTAGTAAAGCTTCTTTAAGTCTCGCTCATTTTATAAATGAATCAGAGTATTTTGCAGTCGGCTACTTCCGCCTGAACTTGTTTAGCACGCTTTTTAACGCTAATTTTAGGTTTTCTACGCTTTAAATTTCACTCACTCATACAAAAAGCGAGTGAGACTGGGAGACTGAGAGAGAGAGAAAAAGAGAGAGAGAGAGAGAGATAGAGGAAGTTAACCACAATGTTCACACTAATTTACACAAGCGTCGACAACACTTGCGTGTTTTTTTCCAGCTCGATTTGTTTTGATATTGATTCTCCCGGGATTTGAGTGCCGGGTGTCAACATTATAAATATATATATATATATATTTTTGTATATATATATATATGTGTTATTTATGCCCCTTTCCCGCTTTTGTATATTAGCACCACGCTGAATAAACTGACAAAAATATTAAATTTATTTTACAAGTTTTGCGTTGCATATTGTTCAATCTTACAAATGGGAACATCACAAAGGAGCACTCTTATTGAGAAGATACGTACGGCACCTGGACAATGTCCGTATTATGATAAGAATAACCATAAATAGCTTTAAGATAAATTATAACCATTTTTGCAGCAGTCTGTTTTTGATGCTACACCAATTGAAACGTTGTATACATGGGGTTTCCATCTATTTCAAAATCCACAATAATTGCATAAATAAAATAGCACCAGAATCCTAGAAAAAATGCCATATATAGTATATATAGTGTGTTAAATTGCTTCTTAAGAGAACCCACCTGCAAGTGTGTAGAGCAAGGAAATATTGGCCAAGCTATGCTTCAAATTGCCTTCTAGGTCAAGCCAAATTGTCAGACTTCGATGGAGCAATTTATAAACGAAAACAAAAGCGATCGCTATCCAAGGCACAAAACACCATTTATTATACTGCGAGAAAAACGCGACAACGTTTATAATAAAAATATCAAATAAAATATATGATTATTCTCACCTTGAGGGAGCCGATAAAAAGTATCACACTACATATGATTTGCAGCAGGCAAATGTGGTTTATTATTTGCTGATCTGTAAATGATTATCTATATTCAATTCGTAATCGATTCAATCGATTGTTTTCCCCAATCCAAAATTTACCCTCTTTCGCCTGGCGGGACGCAGCATTGATGATTGCAATGATACCCATCGAGATGATCATCGAGAGCACCGCAATTACCATGCGAACATATTTCACTTCGAACTCGATAAACATTTTCGAAGCTGAAACTCGAACTGGCGGCGTCAACAGTTACGGAGAAACTATCGCACAATTTATAATATTCACATTACGAGCTCATTCCATCCTTATCGCAATTACTGAGAATTACTGAGAATTTTTCCATACGCAAATAGCTCTCCGATAATATACAAAAGAAGAAGCAACGGCCACAGAATGGTTATGAGTAGGCAAATATTATAGTATTATTACAGAATTATTTATAAAAGTGCAGAAAATCATATTTATTTTAATAACCATACAATTATATAATTAAATCATATTTTTTTAATAACCATACAATTATATAATTAAATTATATTTATTTTAATAACAATTCTAGCATTGCTCCAAGTGCTGCTGGTGATTTATGTAGGTAATTTTGTGATTGAAGTGTGCCCTGAACACAGAATATGTGAAAAGTTTTTTGCCAAAATGTCGATATACGACGTGAGTACTTAACAAAGGATCTACAAACACACACACTTACACACACACACACGCACACACACATACATGAGTAGCAGTGGGAGGCAAACGAGTTTCGCGTAAATTAGCCAAGTGTAGACTTCATTAAGTAGCGCCAGTAAATTAAGTGCTAATGTTGAAAGTTTTGACCGCCAAAGTGTGCAATGCGATGTTGTAGTTTTGTTGTTGCTATTGTTGTTCTACGCTCCACACTTCCGGCGGAAACAGTCAACAGCAGCAGCTACAGCAACAGCAGCAGAAGCAGCAGCAGCAGCAACAGAGGCAACCGCAACAACAACTTCAAATTGATGATGTAGCACCAACGAAAATTGCACTCACTTTCTCCAGTTCCCGGGGGCACTTTCTTTCCTAGCTGCTGCCACTGCTGCTCCTGCTCCTGCTCCTGCTCCTGCTGCTCCTCCTGCTGCTGCTCCTGATGCGTGTGCCACGCAGTCTGAAAATTTTTAATGCTTTAATCTTGATGCTAATAAATCTTGAAGTTTCTGGCACTTGCCCATTACTTTGAAAGGGTTCGAGGGCGCCAGTTGAGTACTGGCTAAAAGGGAAAAAGGGGCCAAATACAATTAGACAGCTGCACGCGTAACAGTCTTAGTTTAAGCCAATTTGAATGCACTTTACCCGGCAACGGCTAGCTAACTGAAATGGTTCCATCTTCAGTCGGTTCCTTGGCTGCTTGGTTGTTGTTATTGTTGGCACCCGTCTTGGCAGCCCGTAATTACAACTGACGCTGAAAGAGTCCTGTAAGTCCTGTGAGTCCTGCGCAAATTGCCGCTGACACTTTGGCAGCGTCGATTTGAACTAATCGAATTGTGAGCAGCGTTCTGCGTGAGCCATTCCCATTGACTGACTTTATTTTGGTTACTAATAAATAATAGTTATTAATAATAATAATAAATTAATAATAAATTGTACATATTTTGCTTAAAGCGTTCCTTTCAATGTCTATTTTTGTAGCCAAAGGATATTCGCACAATGTTTAGCAAATAGAATTTAATTTTTTACCATTTCTAATTTGCATGCTAAGCAGCATTTGAAACAGTTGTCATTGTTGTACAGTGGGACAAAGTATGAAATTTAAGTATTAAATAGAGACTAGGACAGTCGATTCTTCTAAGCATTTAATTTTTTTATTTAAGATATTTTATTGCAAAAGCAAGTATATAAATTTTATTATTTCCCAAATTATCTTTAGGTTTTTCAAACTCTAATTAAATTCTCGCATTAGCAAAAATGTATTTTTAAATTAGTTTCGATTCATTAAATTTTCTTATCCACAACACAAATAATAAATGTAGTAAGCACTTAAAACTTAATGGTTCTAACCACTGTGCTGGGGTCGCGCTGTCACCACCAGTTGGCAGCTGACATTGTGGCTGTGGATTACTTCTTTTTTTTTTTTTGTATGAATCCTCCGTTGTGGTTTCTGCGGCCAGCGGTGGGGCTCTCTCAGTTGTGACACACAACTGTCAAAGTGGCTCGTGACAAATTTGTTATTAGCGAGCCAGGCAAATGAAGGCTGGCTGGGACTGGCTGCTTCAGGCTGACAGCTTTGGCTGCTCAACCGTTTGGCCTGGTAAGCAACCGTTGCTGGTTTTATTAACTCTGAATTTATGGCCAGACATTAGACGGTGCGAATTAATCAAATTTTTTTATTTGCTGCTGCTCACAAAAATTTAACAACATAAATTTGTACTTAAAAATGAGTTAGCTACGCAGCTTGTGTAGGTATTTTTTTTTTTTTTTTTTTTTGTTGCCATTGTTCAGCTTTGAGTCAATTTCACGGCGCCTCACCTGCCAAATGAATACCATTTTTCTTTTGCTGCCATCTTATTATGTAAGAATTTGTCATTTTCCAGCGTGACTCGACTAGATGAAATGCAATTTAGCCGCGCAAGAGGCATTTTAATGTGCTTCTTTAATGGTCGCTTTAAAAAATAAAAAAAACAAGAAACGAACAACAAAATTTGAACCGAAACTCATCAAGCGCAACTTTGTCCAGAGTATGGCAACATATGTTGTCCAGCTGGATGGCCAAGTGAACTTGGCTAGGATGGTTTACACTCTAAGTTGACTGCTTGTTTTATGCCCAGAAAAAAAGTGCAAAAATATGTTGCACATAAATTTGTATTAAGTTTGCCGCTGTCACTTTTTCGTTCGCCTAAGCAATGTGGGCAGACAGCATAACGACATAATCATAAATTTAAATATGCAACCCAGCACCCAACCAGTTGTACTTATGTAAGTATATCAGATCTGCCCAGCCCACTACCCACACACACACGCACACCCACTTTACATTTCTTGCCAAAAAAAAAAATAAATAAATAAAAAACACGAAAGAAAGCAGAAAAAAAGCAACCTTTGCAATGACAGTTTCACTTTGCCTGGCATAAGGAATTTCAGCTGCTGCCGCCACACACACATGTTGCCCCAGCTTTATGCGTGCTAAATGAAGTTGTTTCGAATGGAAGGAGAAGATAAAGGGAGTGGAGGGAGGGGTGGCACTGCAAATGCGACTGGGAATCTGCCAGTTTGGGCTGTGCTAAGTGCCACGCACAACAATTTAAGCGTTTCTGTTTATATATCCTTAATGTGAGTACACCCAAGAAAAATAATTATAATAATCAAGTAGAAACCAAAAGAAAACTTTTTTAATTTCAAGTTGAAAATATTTCATGTGTGCTGTAGAATTTAAAAACCTTTTACTATAAATTAAATATTTAAACAAATAGTGAGTGTTTCAACTTAAAATTATTTATGTCTCTAAATAAAAACACATTAAAAGATTCGATGCACCTACACAGATTTTGGTAAGGCCTTATCTAAATCAGCTTAGCCTCAATTTTAATGGAAAAGATGAAATGAAAATTCAAATTTTATTTTTATGAATTTTATTTTTATTAAACTCAAAACATAATTCAACATTTTGCCTTTTTTAAAGTAAAAAATATTCTCAGAAAAATGTACAAATTAAAAAGAGAACTTTTTAATCTGAATTTCAGCTTATAATAAAATAATACACTTTATGCAAAATATTAAATAAATTGTAGCTTGTAGAAATATCTTAAATTAAGAAATTGATTTAAGTATATTAAGGTTTCGATTTCAATATAAAATATGAATTACCTTTAATTGTTCGAGCACAGTTTGCAATGGACACCTTTTGTGGAGACAGTTTCAAAACAATGAGATTAATGTCAATGATATAAATCGCACTAACTGGGCTACTTGCACCTGGGCACAAATATATATATGTGTGTGTGTTTATATATACGAATGAGTATATGTACAGCCCCTTTTTGGTCAAACATTTTCCCCAATTCATAATCCCAGAGCAATGACAACAACACCGTAAAATACTTTGCAAATAAGTCTACGCAGGACAACAACAAACAAACAAACAAACTTCGAGAAGGACGAGGACGAGGACGAGGACGAGGACCAACCGCCTTGTAATAGATTTAAGGGCACCAAAGCAGCCCGAGAAAGAAAGCATTAGTTTATTAGAGTATGTCCTGGAGTAGGAGTGTGTGTGTGTGTGTGTGTGTATAGTGTGTGCACAGCTTTAATAGTCGAGTAACAAAATAAACACAGTGCTTTTGCTGATAGCCAAGAATCTCAGTGCTATTGTGTTTTAGAATAATATATATATATATATATATATATATGTATTTAAATGGGAAATCTTGGGTTTGGACGTCGCAAAGTTTGCCAGTTCCATTTTCCATCTCTCTCTGTGTTCCGCATTGTAAAACATACAAGGTGCTTCCGCAAAGGATGCGCAAATAATGTGTGTAAACAATTTTTATTGCTTTCTGCAAGAGAGATTCAGAACTCGAATTCGAAACTGGAACTCAAATATCAGAAGCGGCCAGGATTTGCTTAAAAGTAAAAGTTGTTGATAGAAATCACAAAAAGAAAACAACGCACACCAACACACACACACAGACACACAATAACATAAATTGCGAAAATTTGACAAAGGGTTGCCTGGTTGCTGCCACTTCAGGGTGGTTGAATGCCACACATTGGGTCAGCCTGCTAAGAAATAAATAAGAGCAGAAATAAAAGAGGAAAGACAACAACAATAGCCAGAGAATATGTAGATTTTGAAGTGTGGTCATGTGTGTGTGTGCGAGTGTGTGTGAGTGTGTGTCGATGACATCAGCAAACAACAGATGCAGAAATTGAAAAACTAATTCAGCAGGCATATGACGCACTCGCTCTAAGCTGCCAACTCTCCACAAGACGCAGCTCAACTTTCGCAAGTGATTCGCATTAAAAGTTTAAACTTTACCAAATTGCCGGCAAACACACACACGCACACACACGTTGTTTAAACACACACACAGTGGCACACCTACAATCTACAAATTACAAACTGCTACCAACAACTACCAACAGCCAACTACCAACTACCAACAGCTCGACAGGCAGTTAGCCCGGTTTGGTGAGAGAGAGGAAATTGCTTGCTTTTCATAACTAAAACTTGTGGAAATTATGAAATTCATACAGGAAGACAATTTTCTTCCACATCTAATTCGGGCAGCTCACCTCCGACTCTATCTCCGTCTCCTGCTGCTCCTTCTCCCTGCTGCCGCTTGTGCAGCAATGCAGCATGAAATTTGTTTGTGGTCTTAGCCGTAAGTTTGCCTGTCGACAGGCAACTTGTGGCGGCTGCCATTTGTTGGATACTCTGCTTGGCTCTCTCTCAACTCCAGCTATTGCTGCTGCTGCCACTGACTACTTCTGGATGTGCTGTTCATCCTTATTCCAGAGATTTGCAGTTTTTAAGCCGCACCATTTTGGAAAGTCCGCAATCTTTAGCCCCTTCTCGACGCACACTTTTAAGCAATTTCGGTTGCTTTTTTGCGGCACTTTTGACGGAAATCCTATTCGTCTACCCCCCAGTTACCTCTCTCTATCTGTCTCTCTCTTTCCCTTTTTATCTATTTCCCTCTTCCCCTCTCTCGCTCACTCGCAGTAATTCGTTAGCTTTGTTTAACTTGCAATTTGCTGGCAACTGATAGGTAGCTATGACCAGCCGCAACTTGGCCAGAACTGACTGGCATCTTGACTTTCATTAGGACACAGTGCCAACTGCATATACACATTTTTGTGAGTCAGCCACAGTAACAAATTTTGGATTTTAGCTTTCAGCTTTCAGCTTTTGGTCTGCGTCTTCAATTCGTATATTTTGTGGCAGGCAACAGGTTTAATTCATATTTTATGGGCCTGCATAAGGCAAACCATTTATTAAGATATAAAAGCACAACCAAATATTTTACAAAACGAGCTAACCAAAAAAAAAAAAGAAAATAATGATAAAATAAAAATAATAAAAAAAAAATATAAAAATAAACCAATGAGCAGCAGAAAATCTAAAAATTACATGAGGGATCAGGGGATTTTTCGATAGCACAGCCTCCTCAGCTGCTGCTGCTGCCAGATTGTCGCACACCAACAACAGCAAGAAGAGCAACAACAACAACAACAATAGCAATAACAATAGCAAATGGGAACTGAGACAAAGCTCCAGCTCCATTTGTTATTATGCGCAGCGTGCAAGGATGCCTGTGTAGTCCTGGCCACGTTTGTTTAGTTTACGTCCGATTCCCCATGCAATAACTTAAAAAACACGAAGACAGGCCGACAGGCCAGACAGCTACGGTGCTACGGGCTACGGCCCAGTACCAATAAATGCCAAGCCAGAAGCACCTTAGCTCTTTCTCACTCTCTCACTCTCTTTCCCTCTCTCTCTGTCTATCTCTGTCTCTGTTTTGGGTTGCGTTGGACTCGGCACGAAATGCTTTACCCATTCCAAGTGCAGTCACACAACAATAGGCAAACAGCCGCTGGGCACGGAAGTGCCGCCATGACGAGCATAATTCTAATATGGCCAACACAACACCCCATTTGAGAGCAACAGGGCCAAAAGGAAGCCAGCTACGGTTTTGGGCCACGCATTGCCAAAGGAAATCATATTTTCTGAGCTTATTGACAGCGTAATCAGAGAGAGCCAATGTTTGACAATACTCATGCAACAATAACAACAACAACAATGCACAGACGCAATAATAAAATACAAATACAATTTATAGTTATACTATTTTTACGGGCTGTTTGGCTGCTTGGCTGCTTGGCTGCTTTTGGCCTCCTTGGGAAAGGCCAAAACTGGTAATTCATTACTTTATCGATGCCATAAGTTCGCCACGCAGCTGGGACCAGGTCGCTAGTTCGTCCTTGTTTTGCAGCATCTATATAGATCTATATATATATATATACATGTGTACTTTTATGCATGCACACACACACACACACACGCACACCCACATCGTAAGTAGAAGCACACAAAAGCTGACAATTTATGGTCCCAGCATTTGTGTGTCGTCTGAGAGTTAAAACTCTGTGCGATAGGACAGAAACCAAAAAAAAAAAATAAAACGAAAGCCCTTAACGGTAAATGGTAGCAAGGTGTTAGTCTGGCTGTGGTTATAAGTTGCTGCCACTTACCAGACATTTTTTAATTATGCTGCAATTTAAAGAAGTGTCAGCCATAAACCATTTTCCATTAAATTTACTCCGCAGCACACATTAATCAATAAACAATTAAGTATTTTTTTTTAATAAAATATTCTGAATAGTTAAAATATATGCGTTATTAATAACGATTGATTAATTGTTTTGGGCATGCACTGAGAGAAGAAGAAGCAGAACAAAGGCCGACAAAGTTAAAACAATAAAAAATATTCAATCGAATCAAGAAAATTTAATGGAATCCTTTTAAATAATTTATGATAGAACCGAAAAAACTATAAAAATCGACTGTGAATAAATAGTTATTCAAATTGGCCACAATCATATTTTTATACACGCATTGCAATTGTTTTTTTTTTGGTGTAGTGTGTTTTCTTATCCTTTGAAAGGTTTTTATTCCAAATATGTGTTGTTTTTTTTCATGCAGTTGACCAGTTTATTGTATTGTTCTTTGTTTCAGTGTATATTAAACATAAACAATGTCCTGGGCCGCAAGCAAATGTTGTTGTTGACTTGAAAAAATATTGACTCGCACACAAGCAATACAAACACGCCTATTCAAAGGCAAAAGAAAAACCACAAATCCATCCAAAGGACAACAGCAATAATCATCAAACTAATAACAATAATCAAACTCTGTGTTATAGTTAAAGCAAGCACGAAGTATTATTATTATTATTATTGTGCTTGCACCACAGGAAAAAAAACTTTTCTCATTTCGGTGGCATGACACATGACACACGACTTTTATTTGGTGGCAGGACGAGAGGATGGTCAAAATATTCGAGTGCGCCACAAAAACAGAGAATTGTTTGGGAGTACCAAAAATAAATAAATAGGTTACAATTGAAAAGGCATAAATTGAATTTTAACAAAAATCCAACTGCAATTAATAATATAACATATAAAAATGAGTTTATTTATATACATATACATGTATATATATATATAAATTTATATATATACAGAAATTTGACCAACAAAACAAGCTGAAACAAAAAACAGTTGGTACACATTAAAACCAGGCCAAAGCTGGAATCGACCAGCTGGTGAGCCTACGAAAAAGTGTAATTTTAAAATGTCGCCCACAGCAAATTGAAAATTAAACGAAAAACTTTAAAATAACTATATTAAAGGAGCTAAGGGGAGCAACAACAACAACAGCAAATAAAAAAGTTTTTTATAAAATGCTTTTCCATCGTTTGCTGACCCCAATTGTAGGCCCGGCCCAGGCAGCATTGTGGCGCAAGTGTTGCCAACTTAATAAAATGACGCTCAAGCATGGAAAGTTGACCAGCACCAGCAGCAGCACCAGGACTACAACCAAGACCCGGACGGATTCTAAGGAGCCTGCGGAGCAAACCGACCACCAACACAAACAGACACAGCCCAAGTGCATGTAAAAAAGTTGTGCCAAAAAATACATTTCCCTTTTTTGGCATGGCAATTTTTTACAGCCACTGTCACTAAGTTCTTCATACATATATATATATATATATATATATAATGTATACATTTCGACGGAAATACTCTTGTATGCATATGTATGTGCGTACTTTAGCCAAGTTTTTGACCGTTGTGCTCATATTTTACAGTTGCTGCGTCCATTGTTGCTATTGTTGCCATTGTTGTTGTTGTTGCATGTTGTGTACGTGTATGTGGAGGTTCACAACTAGTTGCCACAAGTCTCTGTGGAGTGCCTAAATTGAATATCATCAAGGCTCAAATTAATGTCTTCAGCACAAACTTTGCCACTTGAAGCATATTTTGCCTGCCTTTGCTTCGCGCAGTTTTTCTTCATTTTATTTTTTACTTTTTATACCCTTACAGAGAGAGGGGTATTTTAATATTGTTGTGGTGCTTGTAAAGTGTAATTGAATTTTATATTTGATATTAAGGCAAGCAAACACAAAGTGATACAGATAAAATTAAAAATATATAATCACTATTAGGAATTTATATTAATAATGAATAATAAAAAAGGAGAGTGCTTTGTGAAGTATCTAAAAAAAAATAAAATAGTTGGATTGAAATAATTTATAAATAAATAAATCATAAATTTTTTGAAGTAAAAATCTATTTTTTCATTTATATAGACTAACTTTTATTATTAATTTATTTGTTTTTATTTATAAATTTAGTTGCATTGGAGTATTTAAGTTTCGGTTTGTTAGCCAAATTCGCTCTCTGTTTTTGCTGATTATTTTCTTCGTCTTCTTGGCTCTTCGCACTTTGCTAGTCCTTTTGTTGTCCTTAAGCCACTGCAAAGTTTTTGTTGGCAGCTTGCAGCGAATTATTGTGGTTTTTTCTTATTGTGGCCGCTGCTCAAAGTTTTCTGACCCTCAAATTGAAATATACCCGTAGATTTTGCTGCTTACAGCAGGCATTTTAGCTAATTGCACGCACGGCCGCCAACTTGGCCAGTGATTTTGTGCAGTCCACCAACTAAATAAGAAGAAGAGAGAGAGAGACACGCGTTGTACCGTAAACCAGGGCCCGTTATGCATCCCCAGAGTACACTGCGGAAGCCCAAAAACCCAACACCCAAAAGGCCAACCCACAAGCCAAACTAATATCATTCCCAAATAGCAGCAGCAGCAGCAGCAACGTGCGTGTTATTAATTCCAGTCAATCTATTAAAAATGTAAAATGCATGAGCAGCAAAGACAATTGCAGTCCAAACTACTACACTGTGAAAAAAACTTCGTAACACAATTTCGAATTTAAACAGAAATTTTAAATAGTAGCAATTTCATTTAATAATTTAAACCACAAAATGTGGTATTTTAATTATACGTTTCGATAACAAATTTGATATTTACTGTGAATATATATTTTTTTCTGACTGCATAAATATATATATGTATATATCTGATATATATGTATAGAGGCTGCTTAAGCACAGGGGAATAGTCTGGCTGTCTGTCTGTCTGTCTGTCTGCCTGCCTGGCTGACTGTCTGGCAGCACGTATCCTCTAAACACAGGACTCTATATCTGTCGTCTGCTTTTGATGTTGCGCTCCGTGCGTGCCTCGTGGGCAAGTCAAATCGTGAGACAACTCACCCCATATACCCCCTGTACACCCGACATCCCTTCCCCCTGTGCTCTCCCCCACTTTAGCTGATGCATTATTTACGCGACGGTTCTTGTTTATTGATGTTTGTCTGTGCGACTGCAGGTTGCCGTCTTTGCCGTCTCTCACCTCTCTCAGTACCTGGGTGCTTTGTGGCTTTCACTAACGGTTCCATTTCCATTTCCCCCTCAACCCTGTGGGTTTGCCACCGTCACAGCGACTGCTTACATATTCATGAGGGTTGCGGCAACAAAAGTAGCCAAAAAACGAGAGAACAAAAAATTAGAGGAAATGTCTTCGTGTGGGCATTGCCAAAAAAATTGCGGTTCAAGTTCGCTGAGTTTGTAACTTGTGCTGCTTTAGAGTTTTACCCTTGTTTATCTATGGCTGCAGTCACTCCTGGGAATTGGGCTTACTGATGGCCGGAGTGTTAGTCCGGGTGTTACAGCCGCCGCTGCAATTTGCAGTTTAAATATGCGGATTTAATTGAGTTTAATTGTATATGAAAGGAAAGATTTATATTCGGGGCTTTTTTTTTTTTGCTTGACTGCATTCGTTGTTAAAATTTACACAAGAATATTGCATTATTAAAACGGGTATTTTCTTTTCAAACTAACTAAATAAACTAAATAATAATATTGTTGTAAATAAAAAATAAAGTAATTTAATTTGTGTACTTTAAATTAAATAGAAAAGGTAATGCAGAAATATTACATTAAAAGAACTGCATTCATTATTTTGTAATATATTATTTGCCATACAAATTCGAAAAGTCACATTGATTTGGGTTGCACACTTTAGCGTGTGTCTACTGTAAATATAGCATTCATTTTTCAAAAATCCATGTGTACATGCCACAAACCAGAAAACAATGAGAAGCTGCTGGGGCTGCGAGTGAAGAGCTTATTAAAATTTATTTATTTAAATAGCATTTACCACCGCTAGTCTCTCACCCCCTCAGTGGTCTATCAATGCGTAGCCTTGGGCGGCACAGATGAAAGTTTCAAGTGCCCACACAACATAAAACACACTCGCACACACACACATGCATGCATAGCCAGACAAACCAATCCATGTGAATTGACAAAAGGGGTAGTTGGCTTGACTAGAAAAACAATTTCACGGTTATTCCTGGCAAATATGAAAAGTAAAATGTAATAGTCCCAGCCCGACGCCCACATCCAATACAAGAACCACCCCCGCAGGCAGGCAGGCAGGCAGGCAGAGCAACAGCGCCACATATCAAGCGGAAACGGAAGTCAGACACTTACATATGCGCGTAACTTTACGCCCATCGTCTTTCTTTCTATATAGTTGTTGCTGTTGTTGTTATTATTTTGTATTTTATTTTTTTTTTCGTTTTTTGTTTGCTGTTGGTTTGTGGGTCTGTCAGCCCTGCGGCATATTTCAACAGTTGCCAACCGTAGTTGGCCTGTTCTACTGTTGTCATAATATTGGCATGCATATATCATTCTGACGGTCTATAAAAATTTCTACACTAAGGGTAGATTTTGTTGTTGTTGTTGTTGTGTTGTTGTCAGCGCTGTTGCACTTGTCATAAATCTGTTGATTTGGGGTGGCGGGTGAGAATGGGTGTCATTCGCTATTTCGTTTTTAGAATGTAATAAGCCTCAATGGACTATCGCTTATTTTGATCCTAAGTGGTTGATAATAAATTGTTACGTAGAAATTTGTTCGATGTCATATCCCAAAATCAAACTTGTGGGTGGTGTGTTGTTATGCTCTGCTGTGCAACGGACATTGGGGGGAAGTAACACGAGTCAACCCCTTGAAGTGGAAAAAAAATTGGATATAACAAAATACTTTAGGAAATCAAATCGAATATAAGTATTATTCGTTGATATTTGCGCGTCTGCTTATTTATTAAGCACGTCCACAAGCTGAGACTAGATGCAATAATACACACACACACACACACACACACGCACACATCTCACCTGTTATTCCCAATGTCCCTTTGGCAACATTTTTATTAATATTTAATGTGAGTTTCGCAACTTTTTTGGCAGTCCCTGTCCTGACAACCCTCATAAAACGCAACTTTTCGCACAACTGACAACTCAATTCGGCAGCTTTGCCACAACCCCTGATCCTGCCCCCCCCCCCAATCCCTGCCCCTGGCCCTATCCTTTGCCATTTTACGCTTTCCACAGCAGCACGTGCCAAAATATTTTTGTCGCTCACCATGCAAAGTAACGCGCGCCTCCCGGAGTCCATTAGACGTAGTTCTTAGCCAGCATAGCTCTGTATAATGAACAATTTCTAACCTTCACACACCACTCCCTCTGCCCCTCCCCTCCATCACCATCCCCATCCCCATCCCCAACAACCACCGTTGACGCCTAGCCAGCCCCACAAGCTTGACAGACAGGGGTTGCCCGTGATTTAATGTGTGTGTGTGTGTGTGTGTGTGTGCGGTTGTGTGTGGGGGGGTAAAATACAAGTAAACCCAACTAACGCTCAACGTAACATAAATCATAAATATTTTAAAGTTTCAAATTACCAGTGGCAAAAACAATCAATGCAACGTTGTTGCTCGCCCCTTGCCCCGCCCAGAAAAGAACAAGGGGCGCTGTCACAGATGTCAGCATTTGGAGTGCCCCAGGGCAGCAGCATGAGCAGGGTTAGGGGACGGGGCAGCAGTAGGCCGGGGCTCAGCACAATCAGCCTAATCTAATGAGTGCCACTGCCGCATGTGGCAAATTGTGGCTTGATGAAACTGTTAAGATTCTGCTTAAAAATGTATAGAGTATGCGAAAGATATAGAAATTATGTGGAATCGGTTCAAAAGAGTGATGTTAGCTAATACAATACTTAATTAAAAATTAATTATAATTAAATTATTTATTTAAAACATGAGCTCATCTTCTGTCCGATTGTTAATGTTCTCCTTGTTCATCCGATCTTAATGACTTATTTCCAATTCCAAAGATCAGTTTTTAAGAGAACATTTTATGTGGCAGTGGCAATTATATTTATATTTAAATTTTAAATATTTTTTACAGTCTAATTAAATATATTTATACTTTTCTTAATAATATTTTGTGCTGTTAACATTAATGATGACTTTTCAACAGCTCTTTAAATAAAAATTAAAATAAATATAAATATAGCCAAAATAGAACTGCTTTTCATTCAAAGTACGCACTTAAATTTGATGCAAGGGGAGCCACCCAAGCAGGCTCTGTGCAACACAGGTGGGAAGTAAGGAGGGGTTGTGGAGGGGGGAGGGAGGGAGTGGATTGCTTTCTTACTTACTTACTTTGCTTACTTATTCAGTGCGCGAGGCAGTTATGAATATTACAGAATGCCAAAATGTCTTGTAAGTTCGCTCAAGTATGTAATTCGCTCGCACTTTTCATTTGGCCGGTAACAGTTACAGTTACAGTTACCGTTACCATTGTCGTTGTCGTTGTCGTTGCCGTAACCGTTACCGTTAGTGACAGTGTAAAATGGCGGCATCTTTCTGGCTGCCAACCTGTCCATTCCCGTTCTTTTTTCCCTTTTTTTTTTTTATTTGTTGTACGGTTAACGTTGCAATTCATATAAAAATAATTGTTTGCAAGCGCACATTCATTATCTGCAATGGCAACCCTGGCAACAAAACGCCACTGCACCGGCAAATGATATTAAAAATGCAATTTGGCACACACAAAAAAAAAAAAAAGAAAAGAAGAAAAATGAAAGCGTACTTCTTTGGCCAGGATTGAGCAGAGACAGCAGTGATTCCACAGCGATTCCACAGCGATTCTCTCCAATGTCGACCGCCACGCACCTTTGGAATATGCAATACGCATTTGCAAATTGCATTCCAACTGGTTTGCCGTTGCGCCGTTGTCCTTTTGACAACTCAAGTTGCAATTGCGTTTGGCAGGACATCGTCATTGTTGGCGACATGAGCATCAAATTAAACGCCCAACGCTTCCAGCTATAAACATTAATAAAAATCACACAAAAATTGCAATTCGCCAAAGGTGCAGCCGGCAAATGAAAATGGAAATTGCTCATAAACAAGTCCATCAAATAAAGTGCACACAGCTGAAATTGCTAAAGACAATAAAGCGAATACAAACAAGTTAAGAAATATTGCTTTTGGCCACAAGTCGATGGCAAAATACTCTCTGAACAGTGTGAAAATTTATTTAATTTTGAGTAATTTATTATTCAAAATTATTTACCACTTTTATTCAAAAAGTTTTAATTAGATGCTGCAGCTTAAATTAAAATATGGTTTCAAGATAAACTTTTTCTATATTTTACAAATCGTTTCTTATATTTATTATGCTTTTGTAGAGTATAGAAAACTGAAGCCTTTGTTGACTTTTGCCGTTTAACCACAGAAGGTTATTAACAATGACGCATGCGATGCAGAAAATACTCATCTATATAAAGAGTATATATATAGAATGTATATGTATATATATAAACTCAGTGATGTACACGCAAGAGGGCGACCACAGCAGACTATCAAATTTTAATACGCCAGCAGCTTGTGCCTTTATTTCATAAATGTTTAATGAAATTAAGCGGCAAGCTTTTTGTGTGAGCCGGCCCAACTGTGTCCTGATGGCCGTCTCCGTGTCCTGGTCCTGGTGCTGGTCTGGCCAAAAAAGCGTATTTCGAAATAAATCATAAAGAGTAAAAAAAAAAAAACATAAGTAAGCCAGACAGCAACGAGCACTACATTGTTTGCATACCTTTTTAAACGATTTTAAAACTTACTTTTTATATTATTTTATTTTATTTTATTTTATTTGCGTGCATTCTAAACCACAACTAAAAGTGCGGCTGCTTAATTATGAAATAAGCGGTTTTTGTGTGTGCTTTTTATTTTAATGAGCGCTACGCTACAGTTACACAGATGCATATATAGACACACACACACACACACAGACACACACTCATAAATATTTGAAAAGGTCAACGAAAACGAGCACACAAAATACGAATTATATTTCCGGCAAACATGAGTCAGGTCAGGCTTGGGTGGTGCTGGTGGATAACACCCCCCAAAAAAAAAGTATATCCAATGAAAAACTACGCAAGAGTGCTAACCGAAAAAGAGTCAGGGGCTTAAATGGGAAAGCCGTATATGCCATAGATGCGAAATCAAAAGTTGTTTATGACTCAATTTGTAGTTTTTGAACATGAATTATTGCAGCTGTGCGCCCATTGGAAAAAGCGAACAAACAAAAAACTCTAAAATATATCAACAAAAAAGAAATACTACTGCTGGTGTATTGGTGTGTGTGTGTGTGTGTGTGTTGCAAACAACACGAAAAATATGCAAAAATTTGCTCAAAACTAATTTCGCAAAGAGGAAATTAAATATGGCAAAGTTTGACATATGACAGATTTGTTGTAGTTGTTTTTTGCTGTTGCATTGTCTTGATTTTATTTATTTACGAGTATATGCATGACTGTACATGCAGCTGTGTGTGTGTTGTATGTGTGTATCTATGTGCAAGTAATTGAAACATTTCGAGTTGCTGCACTTGTCTGCCTGACAGATGAGCGACACCAAACAGCACAGAAATGCAGAAATTTTCAATTTGAGCGTATTTCTGCCCGACTATTTTGACATTCCATTTCAATTCATTTGCTTTCAGTTTCATTCATGCAAAACACTTTTGCTCCGCCAGTTAATTTAGTCAATAAGATGCAAATGATCTTGACGCAGTTCTAATTAGAAAAAACCCGCCGTCACTCAATTCACCCGACGCAAAGCCAACTCAACATCTTAGCCAAGTTTCGTTTTGGCAAATACCAAAAGTTGTGGTACTTTTAAACTATGCGTAATCCAGTCCGATTTGCCGCTAAGAGATTTTCTGCATTTCATTTTAGCCTCTGGCTTGGTTGTATTAGCTTTAAAAGATTCGAATATGTTGCAATTAAATATGCCTTTTTTATAGTAAGAAATATATTTCTCATTGATTCTGCAATTTGTTTTAATTAATTTAAATATATAAAATAAACAGCTTAATTACCAGTATTTCCAATTTTCTTTAATTGAAATTCCAGCTAAGAAACTATTTTTTTTTTTTGCTGTTAGCTGCATTTGATGAGCACTGAAAGATAAGCAAATTCTTCCATCCACAAATTAACCGAATTTTGATTTTTTTTTAATTTTTTTTTAAAATTTTACACGGCTGACAAATGTGCTGTAATTGATAATTGGATGAGCAATTGGATGCTTTAAATGCTCGTCTACTGATTGATGGCTGATAAGTGCATAAATGCATTAGATGAATATTCATTTGGAAAACATATAATCAAATTAGCGGCAAATGTGCAATTGTTCGAGCGCCCAAAACTGAAAAACAAATCGATTTATTTAATATTTGTGCAGTCCAAAACTAAATAGCAATTTTTGCCGCTGGCCGAAAATGTGTTCATGGTTGACTACTTATCGCTTAATCACATCAGAGCAGCGGAACAGTGGAGCAGCGGAGGACCATCGATGAGGGAGGGGGGCCATAAAACATTTAGCAACATGATACCGTTATGGCAACTGCTACTTTCATCCAGACATCAAAGCCAATCAAAACGACATTTCAATAATATCTGAGCACTACAATCGCATCAGCGATAGGAGGCGGGATGGGTGCAAAACACACACACACACGCAGACAAACATAGACATTTATGTACACATGTTGTGTATGTGTGTATTTTCTTTTGTTGTGGAATGGGTTATTTTTGGGGGGGTGGCACACAAACGATTTGTTCGCAAATAACAGCTGACAGAACAAACCAAAGAAGCACACACACACAGCTACACACGCACACACAGGCAGACAGTAATGATGGGGGATGGGAGGGGGGCTGGCAATTGTGTCAAATGAGACTTTCGCTTTTCAACAAATGTGTCCTTGTCCAAAACGCTACAAGATATCACATATATATCAAATATATTTATATATATATTAAATTTGCCAATCTTTTCCTGGTGCTGTGACATTTGCGAGCACTTGAAATTTTCATGTGCTTGGAAATATCTTTATGCAATCTTTATGTTATGGTTAACACACATATATATATATATTAATGTGTGTGTGTTAACCATAGCAAAAGGATATCGTAAGGTTATTGCCACAAGCACATGAAAATTGTCAGCGCCCGGAAATGGCACTGCACCAGGAAGAGACAGCCAAATTTAATATTACTTTTATTGTTAGTTTCAGTGTTGCATAACGCCTAAATTTTGACAATTCTTCTGATTTCTGCTGCTCGCATTTTAATCACATTCTGCCGCCGGCTGATTTGCCTTCTTGTTGTCGCAGGTGCAACCATCATTTGTGGTTTCTGGTTGTGGCTCAGTTGGAAGCCGGCATTTTTTGTCATCGGCAAGTGGGAATACTTTGGTCAACATGATCGGCGCCGGAGGTCGATCAGTACTGGAATAACTTTCCTCCAATTCATCACTTGTAGAATTTTCATTTTCATCGACTTGGCCCTCGTCCTCGTTTGTGGTCATCATCGATGGCGCTGTTGAATCATTCGGGCACGTGGCTTGAAAATTTTCTTCGTCGGATGGACTCAAGTCCAACAGGCAGTTGATCTCCTCCATTTCAATGGGAATGGGTCCGGGTTCGGGCAGTGACTGACTCTCCTCCTTTTTACCACAACGACCAAAACACACTGAGCACACCTGCGATGCGTTATCCTCTGTCAATGTGGACAACTGCTCAGAGGCTTGGGAAGCTTTGTCGAAACACTGCGGAATCTCCGCACATTGTCCACTCTCCGGCGCTGCAAACTTGGATACGCTCGTCGGAACACTATTGTCAGTGTAAGCATCCTGATTGCATGCCGCCGAGCAGGAGTTAACCAGCTGTTTCATCTCCAAGTACGCCTCACTTGTGATGGGGCAATCCTCTAAAGCGCTCTTCATATCCACTTCGGGTGAGTCACATTCACATTTGTCTGCCGATGGATCTGTTGTGGTCAACTCGTTGCCATATCTGGCCAACATTTCGATCAGCACAGCACTCGTCCAGGCATGGCCCAACTGATTTTGTCCATCACTGCCGCCAGAAGTTTCCACAAAGACTTCACAATTGTACTGCAAGAGGGGAATTAGATGATGGAGTTGTAGTTGGAGGATTTAGCTTACCTTCTCGTACATGGCACCTGTCTGGGAAAAGGTCTCATAGCTCTTTCTGACCCATCGATCGCGCCAGCGCTTGGCCATTTCGGTGGCCTCCGGTGTGCCCAGATTATTGAGGCCCTCGATCAGCATATACATCATGGGTGGCCACACATTGGGATAGTCCCACTTCTGCCCGGTGTTACTCAATGTGTGCGGCACACCACCCGGATAGCTATCGAGTTTATTTTCCTCAATATAGGCCAGCACAGACTGTGAGATCTTCTCCTTGTCCGCAATGGGATAGGCGTGTAGCCAGAGTGGCGACAGATTTGTAACCACAAAATAATCACGCTGTGTCCGATTCTGCAGATCAAAGTCCAGCCAGACGCCTCGCTCCTCGTTCCACAGCACAGCTGTTATTGCCTTGATCAAGCCACAGGCAATTTGTCGATATTGTTGGGCTCTTGTCGGGTTGCTGGCCAGCACATTGAACTCCGCCAGAGTTTTGCAATTGCGGAAGAGAATGCAATTGAGATCGACGGGCACAATCCAGGTGGTCTTGATGTTGGCCATGGTGCCCACATTGTTGCCAGACGGCGAGACATACCATCGCGAGCTGAAGTCCTGGCCGGACTCGCAGGCAGCCTTCAGATGGGCAAAGTGTTCGCTTTGTTCCTCATCCGTGGAGAAGTTGGATGCACTGGCCACATCTTCGCGATACGCTTCGGGTCGTGCTCCTGTTGACTTATCCCGATATTGATACATTGTACGTCCCTCGACCTGCACCGCATGATTCTTCAGAAAGTTGTCCATTTCGACTTCGAGCAGTGGCAGCGCTCTGACGGCATAATTAGTATCCTTGGTCATCTCCACATAGGCCTTAACCATGGCTACCAGCATCGGCGGATGCGAGCGACCCCAATAGTAGATGCGTCCACCTTGTGGCACCGATTTATATTGCTGCACCAGATACAACAGATTATCGATCATGCCACGCGCTGTCTGAAACATGCCGCTGTACAGCAGTCCACGGACAATCCAATAGGTGTCCCAATAGTAGAACTCAATGAAATTGCCGCCGGGCACAATCAACGGATTGGGCACATACACCAGGGAGTAGAGCAATGGACTCGCCCTTACGCAGTTCTTTATGGTGCGTCCGAGCTGCTTCCAGATGCGATTCAAAGCGGTTGCAAATCGTTTCAATTGCGGATCTTGGATATCGGAGAGAAACGCTGGCGCACAGCGCCAATCCGGTGGACTCCAATACTCCATCAAAGTGCCCGGCTGATCGAAGTGATTGTCGACAAAGTTCGCCAGATGCTTCGGCGAGGACTCATTCCGCTTCGACGAGCTTAACAATTGAAAGTCGTTGAGGATTCGCTCCGGTGAATATCGGCAATTCATGTCCACAAAATATTTGGAGTCCTGAAAGATGCCCGACAATTGCACAGCCCGCAGCAATGGTCCGCAGCAGTAAATGGCTCTAAAGTAGATAAATACCAATTAATACAGATATAGCCATCCGAAGTGGAGCACTTACCCATTGGTACCGGCCAGATGCACCTGGCCACATTCACTGCACTTGTGAGTTGTCATTTCGACCAAATGCGAAGCAGAAATGTGCAAATTAAATTTAAAAAATAATAATAATAAAACCAGAAAAGGAATGACAACTAAATTATAATCAACTAATGTTTACATATTTTTTTGGGAGAGCTACTGTGACTATAAATCAAATGTAAAGCATAACAACATCCATTATATTGACCATTAAAACAAATTTGTCGACATTTGCCATTTGGAGTCAACAATGAAAATGGAACCCGCCATAAATCAGCGTAAATAGACAGGAAGCGCCTTCAAATCTGCTACACACAAATGTGCCACTCGCTACTTGGCCATACATTTATTTGAAATTACCATAAATGTTTTGCCCAAACCCAAACCCCAACCCAAAGAGGCGTTTTTGCCTAAAAGCTATTGGCCTCTTGTCCATTTGTAATTTCCAGACAATTTATCAAACAAGCGAAGGGCAAACCAAGAACCAAGAACCAAGAAAATACGGCAATCGAAATGGCGCAGAAAATGCGCTTCAAGTGGCCACATGAACCAAAAGCGAAACTCGATTTCAGAACTGATGGCATACAAATTGAACCCACCGACCCACCAACCCACCCACAAAGTGGACAATTGAAATCCGTAGAAGAACTTCATAAATTTTGCCATTGTCGAAACTTACGCAAAAAGTATTCAGCATCGAAATTAGCCATGTTCGGCATTTGAGTAGTCTGCAAAGTTTTTGTTTTAAGCTGGCAAAAATAACAAAACAACAACAAAAAAAATAATGTGCAATTAAATTTGATTTTAAGTTTAACTTGGCGACTGCGTTGCGTGTGTTGTGGCTCAAAGGATATGCAAGAATGCCATTTGCACAGGGCCAATAAAATGCACTGCATAATTAAGGCAGCTCCTTCAAAAGTGTGCAACGCAACCAGGCTCATTTACACACACACACACTGAGAAAAAAAAGGGGGCAAAAACTAACTGATTACATTTTATAAGTACAACCAATTAAATATGCCTTTTAGCACTTCGCATAAGTATTCTTTGCGGAAATGAAATTCCTTTGAAAGGCTGATTGGTTTTTTTTTTGTTTTTTTGTTTTGAGTGTAGGCTCACTCACAGGATATGATGTTGTTGACACTTGCCTCGAAGCTGTAGCCACGGGCGGAGGCAGCATTGATCAACTTAACGAGCCGAGCAGCAGCGGCTAATTGAGTATTCTGCCCCCCTTAAGTGGCGCCACAGCCAGTTGTACTGTATGCTTGTATGCTTGTGGCAGTTGAGGCATGAGGCATGTGGTCAACGGGCGCAAACGCTGACATAAATGAATAAGTTGGCTTAAATTAATTGAAATGAAAAAGCTGAGAGCAGAAAGCATCTCAAGGTGCATTTTAAGCACAACCCAAACTGAGGCAATCAATCAAAATTGCAGCTGCCTTGGATAGCTGAATCACGTAATGCCAGTCAGTCAGTCAGTCAGTCAGTCATTCAGTCATTCCAGGACGCATGATAAATTGTCAAACGCGTTTGTCGTTTGTCTGCAGCGATTTAAAAACTACTTAAAATGTAAATGTTGTTCCGCCGTTGTCGCTTGTCGCGTTGTCAGCGGAGTTGGATGGGTTTTTCCTTCATTTTGTATCTTATTTGGTTGTTTTTTTTTGGATTTTATTTTTTTGTGCACACGTCGCAGGGCAGACTGTGAAAATCATGTTGTTGACTTTGAAAAAAATATGTGTAAAAATGCGCTATTGTAAATAACGGCACATAAACACGCAGCCGGAAAGTCTGACACCGACTCTGGAAATGGACTGACTTGACTAAGTGACTGACTGACTGACTGAATGAATGAATAACTCCCTGAGAGAGAGTGATGACAGCGCATTGTCAACAGTCAGCAGTACAGATTCACACACACACATACACACATACATACACATTTGTGCATGTGCCACGCCTTTTTTTGTTGTTAACAAATACATCAAATTTGGAGTGTTAAGCTTGCACTTTAAATTCACTCACTAATTGTTTGCCTCAACGCGTTGACACTCTATATATATATATATATATTTTAATTCTCAAATGTCATCTGTGATATGTGTGTCAGCTGTAAAATAGACACTGATTCCGATGCAGACTGTTGCATATTTAATAAGGTTGCAAGCAACATGAATAACAGCTTAGCAACTGCTGCAACTGCTGATTTCTGATCAACCTGTGACTAAAATAGGCTCAAGCCAAATATTAAGAATAGGTTTTTGGGTGATTGTTAATCATTGTATAAACTTTGAAGACTGTGTCTAACAAGTTCCAGTTGAACTAATTGCATCAAGTTTAGGCCAAATTGCATAGCGTGTATGGTCAACAGAGCTATAAATTCGGCTGTCAAAATACTTGACAATTGATTAATTGAAATTGGCTTTTGGAAAGTTTCGCTGATAACACAGTCAGTTGTCGTCGTTGTCGCTAGGGGAAACGGCCTGTCAATCAGCCAAAAACCAAATTGACACACACACACACACACACACACACACGTGCACACACATTACGCAGCGTGTGGTCATTTGTTGATGAGCTAAACTAAACTTTGAACAAGAAGACATGTCTGGGCACTCTAAGAGGGAGTCTCGTCAAACAAAGGAGACCAAAAACGTTCAAATTAATCGAGACTAGTTAAACAGTAAAGTTTGCCTCTAACGATATAAGTTGTATGCTATATATATACATCTATATCTATATCTGTATCTGTATATATATATATATATCAGCTACTGATGTTGTTCTTTTGCTCATATCAAGCTGACAACTTAAATTGTTAGTTTGGCCGATAAGCGTCTTCGGCCAGCTTACAAAGGGTGCTCCAACCCCTGACCCCGTCTTACTTGTATGTATGTGTGTGTGTGTGTGTGTGTGGGCGTGTATAACAATTTTATTTATTTCGCCATTTTTTTTATGTGCGGCTGCGGCACACGCGCCACATGCCAGCGACAAACAAATAAATAAAAATCCAGTTTCGGACTGCGAAGCAGCAAAAGTTGCCAGCAAAAGTCTCGACCGGCGGGTCAGCGTGTGGAGCGTGTGTTTTACAAGTCTATTAACTTCAAGCGCTTATCTAATGCTGACAGCAAGTTTTTCACTTTGCCAAAGTTTTTCTTGCCACAACCACACACACACCCGCACACACACACGCCCACACACAGTCAACGCAACTTCCGCTGCTGCTGCTGCTGCGTTTCCGCTGCAGGGGGTGCGCCGGGTATGAATCTTTGCTGGCATTAACTTGCCAACTGGCAACTGGCAACAGTTCAAATGTTGTAGCAAATGCCGCACATGTCAATCATTTGTTGCGCCATTTTTCTATTCTCAAGCCAAAACTGAAACTGATGGAGCCAAACGATAGTTGAACTATGCATAATATATATGGCAGCTCATTTCCTTTCAATTTGGTGTTGCTCCGACTTGCCACATTGGGTGTGCCTGATTCACGCCACACTCAAGCTGTGCATGTATCATTTATGTTTTTATGCCCCTAGATATCTAGATGGCAATAGTCGAGAGCGCTCGACCAGCAGCAACTCCGACAGCAGCTGTAAAATAAATAGTACATTTTGCTAATTGTAGTTTGCTCAATATGAAAATTGGTTGTTGCTTGACAAATTCTGTGTTTCTCAACTGATCTTGATGAAATTTCTACAGTCGATTAGTAATATGTCCAGGTCCATATTTGAATAGTTATATCTTTACAATTGCATTTTTTTTACTGCGCCCTTAAATAAAAATCCAACAAATATAAAATTAATAATAATATATATATATATATATATATATATACATGCTTGTGGGTTGAAAGCGCGCTTTCTGTGTGTGTGTGAGTGTGTTTTGACGTATCCGCTAAAAAATCCACCTACAGCAGCGATCCACGCGGCGTTCGTTCGTATGCGAAAAATAAGTTTTAACAAAATCTTCTCATGCTGTAAACTCGCCACAAATCTTTGGCCCTGAAAACTCTCCACTACAACAGCAATAATGCAAATGAAAAGCGCGGAGAAATTCGTAAAAAAAAAAAAATGAAAAGCTGCTCACAAGCAAATTATTTGTATCAACTGACGTTTATTGCGAGTAGATTAACAGAAATGTCTATGTTACCATTCAGTAACAGCAGCAACAGATCAAAATGGCATTCTGTAAATGTAAAACATGGGAAGTTATTTAACATTGACACGACATGAACAAGAAAACGGACGAACATCGACACAAGTAACAAATATATTTTCTATCATCTGTTTTTCGCTCTGTTTACAAAGCTGCTTTCCCTCGTTGGCAATGCCTGTGCTGTGCTTATGTACATCAGTGTACCAAGGCGAATTTTTATGTTGAGCTCTCGCTCACTCCTCGCTTCCGTTATTGCCTGGTTAGTTTCTCGACGCTTCTCGAACGTTTATATTTTCGGGCGTGTATATATGCATGCTTAAACACACAGGCGTCCCCTTTGTGAGATTGTGTGTGTGTGTGTGTGTGTGTGTGTTTCGGCGTACTCGCTGAAAACCCACCTACATCAGCAATAATAGCGGCATTAGTTCGTATGCGAAAAATAAGTTTTAACAAAATCTTCTCATGCTTTAAACTTACCACTGCAATAGCAATAATGCAGCACACAAGCGCGGAACTTTTGCTATTGACACTGCACGAGAGATCCGTAATAAAAAAAAATGAAAGCTGCTCACAAGCAAATTATTTGTATCAACTGACGTTTATTGCGAGTAGATTAACAGAAATGTCTATGTTACCATTCAGTAACAGCAGCAACAGATCAAAATGGCATTCTGTAAATGTAAAACATGGGAGGTGTTATTTAACATTGCTACCAATATCCAATATAAGCAGAAATGTAAACATGACGTTAAATTATTGCTTATTGATAATCGATAAGTCGAGCCGTAGAAACTGTTTGGGGAGAATTTAGTTATGTTATGTGGACAAGAATATAATATTTGGTGTGCAATTATTTTATTTCACTCTTGGGATATATAGATCCTAGATACTTACCACCTAATTCTAATGCTCCAATACAATAGAAACTAAATCCGAGTCTAATTCTCAAATCATTTTCGAAACTTATCGAATGTAACTGAAGATTCACTCAATAATTGCATACAAGTTTCTTCGTTTTAATTGTTGTGTTATTTGTATGGCCATTGCTGTTGTCTTTAAATTCAAAGTCATCTCCACTTTTAGAGTGTAGAAACCGGATGCCAGACCTTGGCAATTATTGTGTGCGAGGGCGATTTAATCGATTTCGCCTTAAAGTGTTAACTGATCAAGAGAAAGCTAAAAGTGATGAAGCCAACTGTAAACTTTCACACTCGATGGCCACAAATACTTATGCTGCAGATAAGGCACGAAAGGATACAACTTGTGCTGACCACATACACACGCACACACACACACACACACACACACACACACATCAGAGCTGACCAGACCAGTAATGGGTCAAGTGTAGTTGCAACGAAAGAGAATTTTCGCTTCATTAAGCACAAAACTGTTCTACAACCACAACTCAGAACTTGACCAAGTTTTGCTGTCTGCGCTCTCGAACTAAATAATATTTATGAGCTGACTAAATGTTTGCCATCAGTTAAAGCATCGTTTGAGCCACTTGCAAGTTGCAACTTGCAACGAAGAGAGACGACACTATTTGCCAAGAACTGCGTTGCACATTATTGTTATTAGTTGCAGGTTGCAGGGCAGCACATAAAAAACGTACAGCACTAAACAGCGGCAAGTTGAGCGTGTTGCACTTGCTTACACTGTTGCATAACCAACAAGCAAGTGGCAAGTACAGCAACAAGCAACGTCATCAGAGCACAATGCTTTGCTGATGCTATCAGTGTGTATTGTTGTTGCTGCTGCTGCTGCTGCTGCCACTGTTGCAGCAACATGTTGTTGATGATAATGCTGTCGTTTGACTATGTTGCCATTGTTGTTAAACAGGAGCAGCAGCAGCAGCAGCAGCAGCAGTGGGGGCATCAACAATAACGTCAGCTTAACTAAATGAAGGTCCAAGTGTCATGGATGCTGCTCAACTTTGACACGACTCCTGCCAGCTGGAGTTGGGTTCGAGGGGGGTGGGGTTGGGGTTCTAGGTCCTTGGTCTGTGGCATCCTGGCTGGTGCTTTGTGTGTTGTGATTGCAAGTAAGCAAGCAACTTTTATGTCAATCTATGCTTGTAAAACTTACTTACAAAACTTAAATGTTGCCAATAATCGCATGCCAATGGTTAGAAACTTCCAAGATGTCAACTGAAACCTATGTTTGTCCAGTTTCCAATTGCAACGAGTTTTATTTTAATTCTATGCATTGGTAATGTTTGAAAAACGTGACTAATTTAAAAAGCAATTATATTTTGATCATTCGTTTAACAATCAAAATAGTCTTGAAAAATTTTGCCGTTCCTTTTTTTTATGATATATATTTTTAACTAATACAAAATATTTCAAAGAAGTGTTTTAAATGAATATGCCCTGAAAATATAAATGTTTATTTATTATTATTATTAATAGTTTTCTTTTACATATTGTAGAAAATAATATTACAGTTTTATATAGTTTTTCTATATGTTAAAAAAATTTTAGAAAGAAAAACCTTCGCTTCAGAAAAATACTTTCAGCTGAGTTACACTTTTCCAAGACTCAAAAACGAGTTATTTTCAGAGGGCAGAAAGAGTCGCTTCACTGCTTATCATGCTTCAAAAATCTTAATTTGATTTGATTTGATTTTTAAGCAGTTTCCTAGGAGTTATCAAATGTCTGCATTTAAGCTCATTAGGAGCGGCAGAAGGAAGTGGTGCTGCAACAAATTGCAGCAGTCGGTGAATAACACTTAATTTTTCTGTTATTTAAATGCAGTCATGCAACGGGGCGGCAGTTTATAGCCATGTGAAAAATGCTGCGCATTTTTGTGTGTCATTGACAACAACGGCAACAGCAACAGCAACAACAACGAATTATTAACGAGCAATGGAAGCATTGAAATTGACCGCAGAAGCAGCAGCAGCGGCAGCAGCAACAGCAGCAGCAGCGGCAGCAGTTGCAATGACGATGACGACAAACGGAAGCGGAAACGGCAAATAAACGCACGAGCGCTTACGTGAGTGCTCTGCTGTGCTCTGCTGTGTTGTGCTTTGACGTCGCAATGGCCTTATGCGTTTTTATTTGCATGCAACGTGCAACGTGGCACATGGAACGCGCAACGGGGCAACGGGCATTTATCTGGCGCTCCAGACTTGCCACGCCTCACCGCCGCACGCTGCAGCCATAACATTGCGGTCGACTGTTACATGTTGCTCTGTGTGTTTGTGTTGGGGGCACCCATTGAAAATGATTAAAAAGGGGTATCATGAAGTTGTGCAGCAAACAGTACGGGGCATGCATCACTGAAGCCATAAGGCAGAGACACATATGAATTCCTGACCAGCAATGTCCTTTTGGCTGTTCGTCTGTCTATGTTTCCATCTGTGTGAAAAGGCATAGTTTGACTATTGCTATTAATCGATAACTCCAATCGTTTAGTGTATATCGATATAAATCGTATACATATTTCATAAATATTTCAACATGTAAACCATTTCCGTTTTATACTACAACACAGACTTTATTACAGGGTATCGGCTGGTCGTACTCGTTCAGAGACTGTTTGATTGTTTTTGTTTTTTTTTTTGTTCGTTGTGTCGACACGATGCGGCGCCATCGGTTGCATGCACGGCAAGGATTTCTCTGCTTAATTTGTGGTTTTCCAACCAAACAGCCGCCAGAAACACATAAGCCGCCCAGCCAAAACTGGGCAGTCCAGCAATTGCAATTGAGGTTGCAGTTGCACGAATATTCCGGGAAACTCTTAAATATGATTATGGCATATGCCATGATACACACACACACACACACACACAGTCGTAGCTTGCCACCTGAGTTGAGGCACAGCTGCACATCTTGGCCTGTTATCTTAGTGAATGGCAGCAAATGGCCAGGAAAAAACAACAAATATTTAAATATATTCCACAAAACTTGATTTAATTGTCACACATTAAATGTAGCACATGCAACACACACACACATACACACAATGGCGCCCATAAGCGGTAGCCATTTGCAATTACGTAGAAAAATGTGACCGCAGTCGGAAACGGAAAGGCAGCAATGCAAAGTATAACACCAACAACAACAACAAATAGCTGCAACAATTGCTAGTAATGCAGTTGCAAATAATAACAAACTATGTGGCAGTGTCCCAGTGAAATGCACCATTTGCAATTGTAGTTTATTTAAAACATGCCGCAATTAGTGTACATTGTGCACGCGAACAAACGTTGCTGTTGTTACTGCCACGTTGTTGCCATGTTGCCACACAACAAAGCTGCAACTGCAGTTGTCACTGAGCTGCTGCCAATAAACGATTCATTTACAAGACCAGAAATTGTGGCCAACTACTTTGAGCCACAATTGCACTGCGATTAAGTACGCCTTTTAGCCAAACTAGGCTAGTTAATAAATTAATAAACTAATCGATTTATATTTAAGTCTAATCGGTTTTAACTGTTCTCTTTTAAAGGCTTCATTATAATGAATATTATTATAATGAATATTTTTATAATGAATACTTTTATAATAATAAGATTTCAATAAGATTCGAATAAGATTCCAATAAGATCTGATAAGATTCCAATAAGATTCTAAAAATTCTAATCATATTCCAATAAGATTCTGATATGATTTCAATAAGATTATGATCAGATTTTAATAATTCCAATAATATTCCAATAAGTTTCCAATAAGATTTCAATAAGATTCAGATAAGATTCTAATAAGATTCCAATAAGATTTTTAATAATTCCAATACGATTCCAATAAGATTCCAATAAGATTCAAATAGGATTCCAATAAGATTCTAATAAGATTCATCATCCAGTATTTGGATTACATCATCCAGTATTTGGATTACGTCATCCAGTATTTGGATTACGTCATCCAGTATTTGGATTACGTCATCCAGTATTTGGATTACGTCATCCAGTATTTGGATTACGTATTCCGCTATATGGATTACGTCATCCAGTATTTGGATTACGTCATCCAGTATTTGGATTACGTAATCCGCTATATGGTTTACGTCATCCAGTATTTGGATTACGTCATCCAGTATTTGGATTACGTAATCCGCTATATGGATTACGTCATCCAGTATTTGGATTACGTCATCCAGTATTTGGATTACGTCATCCAGAATTTGGATTACGTCATCCAGTATTTGGATTACGTCATCCAGTATTTGGATTACGTATTCCGCTATATGAATTACGTCATCCAGTATTTGGATTACGTCATCCAGTATTTGGATTACGTATTCCGCTATATGAATTACGTCATCCAGTATTTGGATTACGTCATCCAGTATTTGGATTACGTCATCCAGTATTTGGATTACGTAATCCGCTATATGGTTTACGTCATCCAGTATTTGGATTACGTCATCCAGTATTTGGATTACGTAATCCGCTATATGGATTACGTCATCCAGTATTTGGATTACGTATTCCGCTATATGGATTACGTCATCCAGTATTTGGATTACGTCATCCAGTATTTGGATTACGTAATCCGCTATATGGTTTACGTCATCCAGTATTTGGATTACGTCATCCAGTATTTGGATTACGTAATCCGCTATATGGTTTACGTCATCCAGTATTTGGATTACGTCATCCAGTATTTGGATTACGTAATCCGCTATATGGTTTACGTCATCCAGTATTTGGATTACGTCATCCAGTATTTGGATTACGTATCCGCTATATGGATTACGTCATCCAGTATTTGGATTACGTCATCCAGTATTTGGATTACGTATTCCGCTATATGGATTACGTCATCCAGTATTTGGATTACGTCATCCAGTATTTGGATTACGTAATCCGCTATATGGTTTACGTCATCCAGTATTTGGATTACGTCATCCAGTATTTGGATTACGTAATCCGCTATATGGTTTACGTCATCCAGTATTTGGATTACGTCATCCAGTATTTGGATTACGTCATCCAGTATTTGGATTACGTCATCCAGTATTTGGATTACGTCATCCAGTATTTGGATTACGTATTCCGCTATATGAATTACGTCATCCAGTATTTGGATTACGTCATCCAGTATTTGGATTACGTCATCCAGTATTTGGATTACGTAATCCGCTATATGGTTTACGTCATCCAGTATTTGGATTACGTCATCCAGAATTTGGATTACGTAATCCGCTATATGGTTTACGTCATCCAGTATTTGGATTACGTCATCCAGTATTTGGATTACGTCATCCAGTATTTGGATTACGTCATCCAGTATTTGGATTACGTCATCCAGTATTTGGATTACGTATTCCGCTATATGAATTACGTCATCCAGTATTTGGATTACGTCATCCAGTATTTGGATTACGTCATCCAGTATTTGGATTACGTAATCCGCTATATGGTTTACGTCATCCAGTATTTGGATTACGTCATCCAGTATTTGGATTACGTAATCCGCTATATGGATTACGTCACTAACTATTTATATAAAAAAGTAAATCAAGAGTTTAATTAATCAGCATTTGCTTTATAAAAATATAAAATTAGTTTCAACAATAGTCAAACTTTACTAACCATAAATAGATATATTTATTTTGTGGAAGAGGAAATTAAATTTAATTTCCACATTCGCAACACATCATCTCTGAGACCATAATATAAAATAGATATATACTCCTGATCAGCATAACAAGTGGAATTCATATTAATAATAATAATAGTGCACAAATTGTTAACAGTCGTAAATAAAAGCGTTAAAACAATCCATATTAAAATGCAGTATTTATTGTTTGCCGCAGCCAAATAGCATTTAAAATGCGTAATTATTTTTAATGGCATTTTGTGGTCAACATCCGGCGAATCATTTAATTTCCAAATCGCTGTCGCCGCCATGACTTGCACATTTACGAGGAGCATTGGAATATATGTGGCATGTGTAGTAGTTGGAAGCAGTTCAAGTATAAGTGTAAGTATAAGTATTAAATGGTCAATACTCGTCGCATATCAATATCATCAATTCCATCGAGCGATGATGACTTGTGCAAAAGTGGCGCCCAAGTGTCAGCGGACAAGTTAAGTTCCAAGTTGTAGTTTCCCCAATTGAAAGCAATTGCAGCACAACATCAAAAACAACAAAGCGAACAAGGAATCGCAATAAGAGGTGGGGGGGGGGGGCTAGGTGGAGTAGTGGGGAAAGAGAGATGGGAAGCAAGTCCTTGAGGCACTTGCATTCAATGAAATTCAAGCAATCATCGCCGTCAACATTTCGTTTCGAACATGCCGCAAGTGACAATCATTTATATTTAATAAACAACTAACGCATGCAACAGCAGTGGCAGTGGCAGTGGGCGGGTCAACAATTGTTTGCCCCAATCATGCCCCCAAACTGCTCACAATGGAGACAATGTGCCGTCGGTCACAACTAGAAACGGTTTATCAGCATTTGATGTTGTTGTAAATCGAATCGTCTGCATAATGCAGCAGTTGCACGCAGCAGACAGCAGCAGAAAAAAGAGGAGGAGCTGGAGCAGTACAAAGGAGTAGAAAGGAGGACCCAAAGTGATCAGCGCCACAGAAAGCAAATAAATAAGCAACCCTAAAATCGAAGCCAAAGGAAAACAACACTGGACTCAGTGGACACGGGACAGTGGACGATGTGGAAAAACTGTGCTTCGCTTCGGGGCGGCATTCAAATTGAATATTGAAAGGAGAAAACTGGACAAACGCTTGAATTATGCATTAATGAAGTGTCTCGCTCGGTTAGCCGAGGCAGGTGAGGAAGGGCTTTATTTTGTCCCAGCAAAACATGACAAGACAATGGACAATGGACGTTGTCGTCGTCGCCGTCATCGTCATCGTCATCCTTTGGTTGCCACACCCCCTCAACGCCCACTGGCAACTGCTTATTAATTTTTTATGCGTCTGC
Source organism: Drosophila multiciliata (assembly GCA_037043605.1). Lineage (NCBI taxonomy): Eukaryota > Metazoa > Arthropoda > Insecta > Diptera > Drosophilidae > Drosophila > Drosophila multiciliata. The sequence goes on from JBAMBF010000589.1 coordinate 10,115,789, forward strand.
TATTTTTATGGCTGACAAGAAAATCGCTTTGCCCAAAACCAATTTTTCGCTGCTGCTGTTTTCTTTTCGATTTGAATTGTGTTATATTTGAATAATAATAATATTAAAACTGAGTGTTTCTTTAGCAGTCATATCTTAATAAATATTTATCTATATGTTAACTTTACTTCCATTATCAAAACTTACTTTCAACATTTCCTATTATTCTCCTATGCCAATTTGTGTGTAGTCCTCGAAATGTCCCATTTTTGTGACACGAAGATGAACACTGAGCATGCATGTCATGGAAAATTAATTTAAGCTTGTTGTGTGTTCCAAATGGACATGAAATTGTTGTACAACATGATGCAACATGACATGAACTAAATGTGCATTTATAATAATGCTTATGTAGTTGCAGTTGTTTAAATCCCAATTGTATGTTCATTTTTAATTTAAATAACATTAATTGCAATGACCATTTAATATTTGTTTGCAATTAAATTAGATTGCCACAAATATATCATAAATAGCACATCTCTCATTGCGGCAAGTATGACCATTAATAGAGTTATTGGTAACAGATATAAACACATTTTTAATTCCATTCGTGCCACCAAACAAAACTAATGAACCACACTCAGATTGGCGTCTGTCGATTATTTGTTACATCAAACAAACAACGAGGTGCACCTGTAAGCGGCCCAAAACAACAATCGAGTTCGGCTCAAATCGGTTTGACAAAAGACGTTAATTACCGGCATTAGTGGCATAAAAGCCACGGCCGCTTATCGGCTCTATAAATTGAGAGTCGACCAAAAATTGTCATGGAAAGTATGCCCAGGCGCGTAAACTGTGGCCGCATAAAACTCATTACATGCCCTCCTACACACAAACACACACACACACACATACACGAACGCACCCACACCCAGAGCGAGAGACAGACACAGCCAGTGTGACCACAACATGTTGTAATGCGTGTGTTGCCCAAACCGCCGTTAATCTATCAGCAGCGACCGAGCGGCATGGGAGACAGTGTGTGGGCAAGTGGGGGAGATTGGCTATATTTTGGACTGGAATTGGAGTACTTTAAATTTGGAGCAGCAAACTGAATGTCAGCTGAAGGCTAATCTGTCAGTCAAGGTGCAAGGAGCAAGAAGATGGGGCATGCTGATGTTGATGCCACTTATGGAACCAAGATGCGCCTCGTCGCGCAGCAATCGAATATGAAAATATGGAAGATATATTAATGTGTGTGGTGTGGGTGTGTGAGTGTGTGTGTGAGAGTAATAATGGGATATATAATAACGATGATGATTATGATTTTAATGTGTCCTGCCTGCAACTTGCCTCACATCCTTCAAGCACAAAGCTAACAAAAATTTCACTGGAGCTTGACGCGTATTTTGCCTGTGTTGCTGAAGCTGCTCCACTCGACAGACGAAGAGACGCCACAAGCGTGGAGCAAGAGAGAGACAGCGAGAGAGGGAGGTAGAGGTAGAGGAAGAGATGACAAGGCGTCTTATCAACTATGCAGCGCTTTGTCTAAAATGATTCCCTGTGGGGGAGGTAAGGGTGTGTGGCATGCCTCCACTGCTCGTTGCAACCTGTTATTCGCTGGCGTCTTTTGTTGCGCTTAATGAATTTTACGTAAATTTTACGAGCGCTGATTTCTGTCAGAGACATCAACCCCCTCCACCACTAACTCCGCATCATCACCCATCCTTTGCCCAACGCCCCAGCTATTAATCTACACTTTAGCGCAACCCTTGTTCGTTAGTTGCCTCGAAGTGTGTGTGTGTGTGTTTGTGTGTATGTCTCTGCTTATAATGACAAGTTAGCAACAACAACAACAACGAGTACAACAAGTTAGCAAGTTATCCTGGCGGAACGTGACATCCTCACATTTGTTTGCCCTCAACTTATGCAAATATTTTTCCAGTCAAGAAGTTTTTGTTTAATTGCGTATTTTGAGTCGAATTACGCGTGTCATAAAGCGAGTCTATGAAGCTTACCAAGGCAATTAACCTGCTCTTACTCATGTCAGCGTTATAAATGTTGGTTGCTGTCATTGACTTTGCTTTGCACAAATTATTCTTAATAAATACTTGGAAACTTTGTTGAATTTATAAATTGGCGGGTTGTTGCTCATTTCAAATGCTGCACATTGAGCGCCAAAATGTTTTTACATTATTTTAATGTATGTATACACTGGCAAAACTATTGTCATTATATTCGAACATATCGATGTTAATGTACTAATGTTAACTTAACAGAGGACCATTTAACATTTCAAAATGTTACTGAGCGGCTTATTTAAAATTGAGTGCACATAACAGAATAGTGGATGAGAGTTAAGCAGACTTAAAAAAGTTCATTTTCTCGACCTTGCGGCTTCTTTCTTTACAGATTAAAACCATTCTTGTTTCATAATTTACTTTTTCCATTTCTATGCAATTGCCGGTATAAACATATATCAAATTTCATTATTTTGATACCGTCGAACAGCTGTTCACAGAAGTGAGTGCTTAACTATCGATATGCAAAATAAGTCCTTCAGATCATAAATCGAATCAGTACAGGTGACTTAGCTCACAAAAGAGTCACTTACAAAGAGCGCGTAAAATCCAAATAGTAAGCAGCGCAAACACTCGCAAATAATGTCTACAAATATGTTTCAATATTACAGTGTACGATGTGCTACGCAACCATTGGACAACAATTGGCATTTGCTTTAGCATTGGCTTCGGCACTGTTACACTGTGGCATCTCGGCAAATTGGTGAGCAATCAATTGAAGTCGCAGCGAGAGCGGAACGAGGTGTTAATGTTCAACGAGCTGCGCTATCAGTGTCTGCAGGAGCACCGCAAGCACAGCCAGGCAGGCACCAGATGCGTATGCACGAACGAGTACTGCGCGAATCGACTGGTGGATCGGCTCATCGAGGAGCTGGGCAGGGCGAAGTATAGCATCGACCTGGCCATGTATATCCTCAATTCGATGAATGTGGAGCGGGCCCTGCTGGCTGCCCACAAGCGCGGCGTCATCGTGCGCATAATCCTCAACAAGAATATGTCGTGCTGTAATCTGGGTGCGGCCATCAAAAATCTGATTGCGTTGGGTGTCCTTGTGCGAACCGTCACCTCCCGCAACATTATGCATCACAAATTCTGTGTGATCGATGGCAAGGTGAGTGTCGAAGAGATTTGTCGGCGCAGGCGCAGTCGAAGAAGTTGTGGGCCATCACAGCCCACTCTGATCAACGGTTCCCTCAACTGGACGGACAACGGCTGTACTTCCAACTGGGAGACTTTGGTAATCAGCACGAAACCGAAACTGGTCAGCACATTTGAGGCGGAATTTAATCGCTTGTGGAACGTTTTGGATCCCAAGAAATTGACAACACTTACTCAAACTCCTCTGTGAGGGCAACATACAATTCTAATTCCTTATGCCAAAATAGTTTTCCGCATCTCATTTATAAATGTTATTATATATTTGAAAATGCATATATGCCAATGAGTTTGAAACACATAAATCACATTCCAGACAAAAATGAATAAATTGCAAAAAAAAAAAAATGTATTACTCGCAATTTTGTTTGTATTATTTATAGTTATCCTTATTTGTAGTTGACATTTCTTTCCCATTAATCTGAAAAGCGCGTGTATATTTTTATCGTCGATTTTCGATAATAATGCAACTTAAAAAAACAATAGATAAAGTGGGAAACTTATCGATATTCTATTCTTAGTGAACCCTAGCAAAGATGAGCAGCACGCTAAATCCGCGCGAATCCGGCGAACACATTGTGCGCCATGCAAAATATTTAAAAGTGCTGCCAGCAGGCGTCGATCGCCTGGTCGAGGAAATTGTGAGTGGTGTAATTGGTATGTGAACATTAAATATTTATATAATTATAAATTGACATATGCCGTGTGCTCTCAGCCAAGCGCATCGATGTGGAGAATTTCTCGCAACACGAATTGCATCCGAAAAGGGAAGACTTGAAGGCAGCCAACTGGATTTTCATAGTGGATACACTGAACTTTTGCTTCTGGACACCAAGTGAGTAATGCCAAGTAATTTATAATCGATGTTAATTGAAGTTGTTTTTAGCAAACTACACCAAATACAAGGTAAATGGCTACACCGGCTATTTTGCACTGTGTGCTGCCATAAACCGAGCCATGGACGAAGGATTGGACATGACGAATCCCGCATTCTACTCCAAACTGGACCTGGCCACGCTGTCGCACATATTCCGAGCGGATGATGCTGCCACAAAGATACCGCTGCTCGAGAAGCGCTTGGAGTGTCTGCATCAGGTGGGAGAGCGTCTCCTGGCCAAGTGGAATGGTCAATTTGAGAATGTTGTTAAGGCAGCCAAGCATTCGGCTGTGGAGCTGCTGCAGCTAGTTGTGGCCGAGTTTCCTTGTTTCCGGGATGAGGCTGAGTTTGCTGGCAAGCGTGTCTCAATTTGGAAGCGTGTCCAAATTCTTGTGGGTGATTTGTGGTCCTGTTATCGTGGCGAAGGACTGGGTCACTTTGATGACATCGAGAAGGTGACCATGTTTGCGGATTATCGCGTACCCCAAGTCCTGGTACACTTTGGCAGCTTGGAGTACAGCCCCGAATTGACGGAACTGCTCAAGCAGGACACCATTCTGCAGAATGGCGATGCCAGGGAGGTGGAGATACGTGGCGCCTCCATTTACATCATCGAGGAGGTTAAAGATCGCGTGCTGGAGTTACTCAAGCAGAAGCATCCTGATATCGATGCACGCAATGTTAATTCCATACTCATCGACCAGTATCTCTGGGATTACAGACGGGAACATGCCACCGAACTGGAGTATATTCCATTCCACAAGGTGCTCAGCATTTACTACTAAATATCTTGACCTGATTATGACGAAGTTAACTGATTTTGTATTCTAAAAAGTGCATCAAAGATGCGACTTTCTCATTTTGTCAATTCCGTTTGTAATAAATTAATTTCTCATTGTGTGAATTTTGTTTAAATAATTAATTTTCACTCTTTCATTTAAGAGATAAAAGCTTCTTATAGCCAAGAGATAGAAAGCGTGCCAAAAATAATGACGAAATAGATTCAATTAGCAACTCCGATTCAAATCTGGTCATCACAAATAAAATATTAAAATTAAATGCTTAGAGCTAAAAACTTTAAATCGATGATTATAAAGTTAACTTTTTATCAGATATGCTCCGATTATTAGCTAAAGTACTCAATAATCAAATAAAGGAGTAAAAAAAGGAATCACTGGATAAATGAAGAAATTTACAAAAAAGAAGTCATAATTTAAAGAGTAGCAAAAATGAAAAAAAGCTATTTTTCAAATTGTTGATTATTTTTCGTGCCGATTAGCAACTAATTCAAAATCTTTTTTTTTTTCAAAAATAAAATAAAAAATTAAACTATTTTTCTACAGTAAGTCAGTTCGAGTTGAACAAGTTTCACTGTACTTATTTTGATGGGTTTGCCGGTGCTCTTTGGCGGCATTCCTAGTCCATTTTCCATTGACTTAAATAAACGCTTTGCGTTGTCTACGTTCAACCAGAAATAAAATACCAGAGCAAATATAATATAAAAATGTATATATATATATATATATATATATTTATATATATATAGACAGTTAATTATATGCAGAGGCAGATAGATGTGAAGATTGATAAGCGACAATTAGCTGGTTAAGCCAAAAGGGGGTCAAAAGTTTAATGTTACCCGAGTTGGGGTAGAAAATGCCAACATCAACGAGCCAGATTCACAGTTGAAGTGCGCCATTTGTCGCGAACGGTTGTCACCGGTTAGCTACGATTACCAGGCCTCCATCTCTAACTCCATCCACACCTGGTACTCTGTGCATTTCTCTAGCCGTGCACAGATTTATGGTTTCCCCCACCACAATGAGTGACGAATCTGTAGTGTGAGCCCTAAGCAAAATGCAAATAACAAACAGAAGAAGATAAAAGCAGATGATAAGATTAGGCTGACAGCCAAGTGATAAAAAAAAGTGTATTAAGTGCAGCGCCAGTATCACGAGCTGCTGCACCCGATTCAGAACCAAATACCAAAATACGGCAAGAAATTTGGGTTTCCTCAATTCCGTTGGAGTACATTGAACTCTGTTGTGGCGATGCCAAGAGATATGGATGAATCTGGTGGTGGTGGCTTGTGCCTGGAGTGGAAGCAGCTCAACTACTATGTGCCCGCGCAGGAGCAGAGCAACTACAGCTTTTGGAATGAGTGCCGGAAGAAACGTGAATTGCGCATTTTACACGACGGTAAGATCAGACGCTGGGAAACAAAAGCAAGCAAAAGACCAACATGCCCAGGTTGGCCAATCCAAATAATTGTGGTGTTGGTGGTTTTTCTCTTCGCTCTTTCGCAGTCAGCGGTCACCTGAAGACGGGCGACCTCATCGCCATTGTGGGCGGATCGGGGGTGGGCAAAACCACATTATTGGCAGCGATTTCGCAACGTTTGCGTGGTAATCTTACCGGAGATGTGGTTTTAAATGGCATGGCCATGAAACGGGATCAGATGACACGCATCTCCAGTTTTCTGCCTCAGTTTGAGATCAATGTTAAAACCTTTACAGCCTACGAGCATTTGTATTTTATGGTGGGTCTTCCTGCAATTCTTGTTGGCAGTGCACAGTCCTCAATATACATGTCTTCTCCACCCAGTCCCACTTCAAGATGCATCGTCGCACCACCAAGGCGGAGAAACGACAACGGGTCGCGGATCTGCTGCTGGCGGTTGGTTTGCGGGATGCGGCACACACACGCATCCAGGAGCTGTCTGGCGGGGAGCGGAAGCGTCTCAGCCTGGCCGAGGAACTCATCACAGATCCGATCTTTCTGTTTTGCGATGAGCCCACCACCGGCTTGGACAGCTTCAGTGCCTACACGGTCATTAAGACGTTGCGTCATCTGTGCACCCGCAAACGCATTGCGAAACATTCCCTGACTCAGGTCTATGGCGAGGACTCCTTTGGCAGTGATGAGAGCCACAGTGGCAGCCAATCCTTCGAAATGGAAGCTACGACGGACAACAAAAGCAAAAGGAGCCTACTGCTACCTGGTGCGATGAAGGATCTGGCCACGTTGGACGTGCTCAACCGCAGTCCAAATGGCATGCCCAAAAAGGCGGCCATCTGTTCCATCCATCAGCCGACATCGGACATCTTTGAGCTATTCACGCACATCATTCTCATGGACGCCGGACGCATTGTTTACCAGGGACGCACCGAGCAGGCGGCCAAGTTTTTCACAGAGTAAGTGCGCAAAACTATCGGACTACACTCGAAAAAAAAGGCTGGTTTCCAGACGGATTTCTCTAAATTATAAAACAACATTGTTTATTTATTTTAACGATTTACATAAACAAACTTTTGAGATTGTTTATAAATTTTTATAATTTAATTACTATTTTATTTGCTTATCATATATAAAATATGACCATAACAGCTTGGGATTTGTGCTGCCATTGAACTGTAATCCGGCGGACTACTATGTCAAGACTCTGGTGGACAGCAAGGGTGCGGAGAGCACTGCCGAGTTGCTCCGTGCGAAATATGAGCATGAAACGGAAGGACTTTATAGCGGCAGTTGGCTGCTGGCCAAGCAGTATAGTGGTGACTATGTAAAGCATGTGCAGAACTTTAGGAAGATCCGCTGGATATATCAGGTGTATCTGCTGGTCATACGCTTCATGACCGAGGATCTGCGCAACATCAAGAGTGGACTGATTGGCTTTGGCTTCTTCATGATCACCGCTGCGACGCTGTCGCTGTTGTACTCGGGAATTGGTGGATTGACGCAGCGCACTGTGCAGGATGTGGGTGGTTCCATATTCATGCTGAGCAACGAGATGATTTTCACGTTCAGTTACGGCGTCACCTACATCTTTCCCGCCGCGCTGCCCATAATAAGGCGGGAAGTGGGCGAGGGCACCTACAGTCTTTCGGCCTACTATGTGGCCCTGGTTGTCTCCTTTATCCCAGTGGCCTTCTTCAAGGGTTATATTTTTCTGTCCGTCATCTATGCCTCGATCTATTATACAAGAGGCTTTCTGCTGTACGTCACGATGGGCTTCCTGATGAGTCTCTCGGCCACCGCGGCCGTTGGCTACGGCGTCTTCCTCTCCAGCCTCTTCGAGACGGACAAAATGGCATCGGAGTGTGCGGCACCGTTCGACCTGATCTTCCTCATCTTCGGCGGCACCTACATGAATGTCGATTCCGTGCCACTGCTCAAGTATTTCTCACTCTTCTTCTACTCCAACGAGGCGCTGATGTACAAATTTTGGATTGACATCGATAATATTGGTAAGCTTCACTGACTGATATTAATAAAAGATATGTTTTTTAAATAATTGGATATGACTTCTTCGTTAGTAGAACAAAAAAAAATTAAAAATTTAAATCGCAATATTTTGATTTAAATTTGTTGTTAATTTTACGATCTTTACCTATCAAAAGAAATAACAAATAAAACTATTTTAAATTAAAATTATTTAAATTGACAAAGAAAAACTGATTTAAACTTATTTAAATAGATTAATTTATTACAATTAATAGTTACTTAAGTTTCATATTTGCATCTTGAACTCTTCCGCTTAGATTGCCCGGTCAACGAAGCTCATCCGTGCGTGAAGACCGGTCTCGAGGTGCTGCAGCAGGCCTCCTTTCGCACCGCCGACTACACCTATTGGCTGGATTGTGTTAGCCTTCTGATAGTGGCTTTAATCTTTCACATTGTCTCGTTTACGCTGGTTCGTCGATATATAAATCGCAGTGGTTATTATTGAGTTGGGAATTTATTATGTTTTTATGCTATTCAGTTTTACAATTGATTAAACGCATTTCTTTTTACCTAGTTAGCAGCAGTAGCAGTTTTATCCTATACATACAAATATATATATATATATATATATATATATATATATATGTTCAATTTCATAAGTTGCTACTTTAGTTACAAGTTTCAAGTTGATTGTGTTTTTAGCGTACAAATATTGCAGTTCACGTTATTAATTGTATATTTATTAAAGTACTCTAATATGAACCGATTACCGGGAACTAAAAAATTAGGCTAAGTAAAAACAACCAATTCAGTGTGGAACAACATTTTGGAAAAAAAATAAATACAATATTGGCATATCTAACAGGCCGGGAAATGAAATAAAATAAAACAAATTAGCTATCAAATGAAATCTGTCGCTTTGCCTTGGCGCCAGAGTCGCCGACATTGGTTGCCATTGGGCCAGCTGGGTGCAGCTTGCGGGCGGAACTGTTGCTGTTGCTGTTGCCGTTGCCACCGTAGTAGGGACTGATATTGCGCTGATCCTTGCCGGTGAAGTTCTTTTGCGCCGATCGTCGCTGCTCGCAGTGCACATTTTCGCGCAGCGCCAAACTGCCCAAATTGCTCTTCGACGAGCTGTTTTGCAGCGAAGGATTTGGCAGGATGGGCAGCTGCCTGGATAGTAGCTCCTCTGAGATGCGTTCCATGAAGCTGGACTGCGATGCGGATGTTGAGACTGATGTTGCAACTGAACCCTGACTCAACTGGCTGAAGCCAAACGATCCGATGGAGTTCTCGCTGACAAACAGATTGTGAATGGATCCACCATCAGTAGAGCTCCGCATAAGCTGCGACGATGTGGAACTCTGCGACAAGAGCAACTTGCGTTGAGCAAACTCCTCAGGTCCAATGTAGCCGGACAGACGTGTGCCCGACTGCCGTTTGGCCTCACTCTCGTGCGTGCGCGCCTGCAGATAAATGTCATCCGGCTGCTTGCCAGCTGTCACGCTGAACGCATACTTTTTGGCCAACCTGCAGAGGATTGGGTATATATAAATATAATCAGTTATACCCTAAATATCGAATGGATTACGTACCGCAGCAGAGTTTCGCTGTTGCTCGTGGTGTGGCCTTGATGGAACTCCTGAAAAATGCGTTTCACAATGCGCGCCAAGTCCGCAGCATGTTGACGGAAATTCTCGTGTTTGACGGATATCTTTCTGTCCTGCAGCGCCTGCGACACGGCCCACAACAGTTTCTGCAACGAGAAATGCAATTGGGAGAGTTGTAATTTAAATAGTTCTTATTTTTTTAATTCAAATTTAATATTAAATTAAATTTAATTAGTTAATTGCAAAGTTCACAGTGCTCACCTTGCGCTGATTGTCCGTCATGGCGCTTTGGGGCGTTGCACTCATCTCCGAGTGGGCACGTTGAAGTTTGATGCCAGATGGCGTGCTGCAACTTGTCAAATTGCTGCTACTACCACTGAGGCCATGGCCAAGGCGAGTGCTGCTCATCGTCGTCGTCTGTTGCTGTTGCAGACAGTTTGGCGTTTGCTGCAACGCCGTTGTGGAGGAACCAGCTCCAATGCAAAAGCTCTGACTCTTGATCTTGAGGGCGCGTGGCGTCAAGCCGCTGTTGCTGCGGAAGAGCTTTCTGCTCTGACTCGCCAGCACATCCTCATCCTCAAAAGCGTTCCGCTTGCGCTTGAGCAGCAGCGTCTCCAGCTGATTGCTAACGCTGGCAGCAGCAGTAGCAGCAGCGGCAGATGCCACACTCTGCTGCTGGCTGCCATTGTCGGGGGAGAAGAGTGCTCGCTTTGAGCGCTCCACGCGATTAGCAATCTCCGGCTTGAAGAGCGGCTTGGGCGGTATTAGTTTCTCCAGCTGCTGCTGCTGTTGTTGCTGCAGCGACTTGGCCGGACTTTGGAAAAGCGCACGCTTGGAGGTTTCACGCGATGGACCCGGCTTGATGAGATCGGTGCGATAAAGTCGCTTGCGCGCCGACGAAGATGGCGTCTTGCGAGCTGCAAATATGCAAAGCGAAGGGGAAAAATGATTAGATTTTAGCATTTAAATATCCAAACAATAAATAAACAAACCTTTATTTTTGCTGCCAGGCGTTTTGCGTTTTGGTGTTGCTTTTCGCTTGTTGCGTTCCTTTCTGCAAATGAATTTGTTTTAGTTAATTTCCAACTAGAAATTGTAAACAGCAACGACTAACTTCTTATCCAGCATTATTTGTGGGCCCATGGAACTGTTCAGTTTGATGGAGTTTGTGGCCAGATTGGCCGATGAGAATATGGCTCGCCGCTTGGCCAAGTGACTAAGCCGATTACCTGGCGATTTTGTGAGCATTCTGCAAGAGTATAATACAAATTATAATTAGCCAATAGTTTATTTCAACAATAAGTGAACGACTCACTTTAGACGCATGTTGCGCTTCTTGGCACTGGACGGCGAGCGGACATAGGAAGTGGCAGTCTCTGCGCCCACATAACGCTCCACCACCGACAGGCTGAGGTATTCATTTTGTTCGGCTGCTTTGTTTAAGTTGTAGCTGAAATGTGAAGCCGAGTTAAAAGAGTTGCTTTTAACTTTAATTTCTCTGTAAAGATTTACCTCAGACCATGTTGCCGCACGCCGAGAATTTCACGCCAGCTCATTGCCTGAGTTTCGTCCAAGCTGTGCGTGGGTTTCAGCAGCGATGTTGTGGCACAGATGCCACTGTCCTCGATGCTCGATGGCAGCACGGGTGCAGCTAGAAAGTTCAGCACAGTAGCTTTCATGCTAACCACCGTGCTGATCAAATCGATGTCCGGCATGGTCACCGTGGGCGGCGGACGGACACCCTGCAAGGAGCGCCGTATTCGACGAAAAAGCTCACGTTCCCGGCGACAATTCTCGATGAAATGCTTGCGCGGATCGCTGCTCGCGAGCTGAGCATCCATTGTCGTCTGCTCATCGACGAAACTGGACTCGGTGGGTGCTGTGAGAGAGTAGCGAGCGCTGGCATTGTGACTCATCGATGCCGCCTCGCTGACGCATTGGCTCTCCTCCAGCACCTCGGGAAGATCCTCGAGCGTTGCGCCCAGTCCCCTGTCCGTTGGCTCATCGCCTTCGTCCTCGTCACTGTCCGCAAACAGATCGGGCGAGCGTTCGTTATTGATTCTCTTGTATATAAACGATTCCGACAATTGTGCCGCCTGCTGTGGCAACTGACTTTGCGGCTGCGATGTGCTTGGCGCCTCAGTCAGACTTTTGATTTTGCCATCAAAGGATAAAGAGGAATCTGTTGTCGTTGCTGCAACAGTTGCAGTTGCAGTTACCGGCATATCGACAGCATTGCAGCTATTCTCCTCGAGGATGCTATTGAAAAACCTGGGAAAAACACTTAGCCCAGTAGCCGGTTGCTTTCCGTATTGCCCCTGCTCCTTCGGATCGGACAATTGCTCATGCAGCTGTGAGCCGTAAAGCTTCATTTTGACATAGGGATCCTTGCCAAAGCCACGAAACTGTGACTCTTGGCTGCTTGTCTGCGAACTCAATTTACCGTTGTTGGCAGCATTTGATTGGGGCAGGCTCAGTGATTTGAGCTTAAGCATATATGGTAGATTCATGTTCTCCTCGTCAGATATTGGGCAATCATTGTTATCACTGAGCGAAGACTGCAACAAAATCAATTTGTATTTTATACTGTAAATAAGTATTATTTAATTAAAAATTTAAGGCGTTGCTTACCCCGCTATTTGTGGACGGATCCGAATCGTAGCTGTTGTTTATCTTCAGCGAGTTAATTGCTGCCATTCTCCACGGCTTCAACTACAAATTAATCATTAAATAATTAAAATACAACTTTAATTTGAATGTTTTGCATTGCGCTTTTATTCCACAAGTTTTCTCTTTTTTTTTTAGTACAGGCTCGTCTGGAGATAAAATAAATTGGGTTCTGCTTAAAAAGTACAGCGACAGGTGTTTCATTTATATACACAAGAAAATAAGCATCAGGCATTTGCCTATATATCAGGATTATTTGATTGCATTTACCTCTTGAAATGTGGCACTTTTTCACTTAATGATGCGGCAACATCAAGAAAAAACGCGCGCGCATTTGTTGTAATTTTCTCTCTTACTTTTCCAACTTTCAGCAATTGCAAGTGGTGGATGCGTTGCGTTGGCAGTTATTGCATTAATATTGGTTTTATTAGCTAAGCATTGAATAGTTGTATTTAATATGCAATATATTGTTTTTCTTTTTACTTATGGTGATGCGTGCGCCATCATCTGTCACCTAGAAATTGGCGGCGGCTCGGTGCATGTCGATAGATGTCATGTATATCGATACTTGCAAGCAAACGTCGATACTCTCATTTTAAATGAAAACGATACTACTCAGAATATTGCGCCTTATTTTGTATTTACAATTTGTTTTTACTTTAGTTTATTACTTTGTTTAAATTTTATTTTAACATATTTATTGTCTGCTAATCACTACTGTGCAGATATTAAATGTGTTTGTGTGTTTTGCACATATTGTAATATATATATATATATATATACAAATTACGCTTTCTTGATTTATAAATGTAAAACAATTTTTAAATCAGTGCAGCCCTGGCTGAACAGCTGGGAACCAGAACATTACACACTACTAGGGACTGAAGATAACAGTTCACAGCTGTTTTGTTATGCATTCATCGAAATCATCGATTCATTTTACCAAAACAATAAAAATATCCATCATATTATTGCAAGTGATAGTAAACAACAGTAAAACGCATTCAGAGTGTGCCTTAATTGGACAGCGCGATAATAAATCTGACTGAGCGGACAACAAAGTTTCTCTTGTTTCACTACTGCACCAAACTACATATATATGCAGTACTTTGCTCTGTCAACAACTACACAAAATGCCAAACAACTGATTTGACAATAACATGCGTGGAATTGAGGGCAAAGTTGTCGTGCTTGGCTCGCGAGGTAAGCTCTAACTAGTTGGTAATTTGATGCACTTTAAAACAGTTTTGTGTATCTCATCCCCGAATTTAGCCCGTTACTTGCAGTGCTTTTCAGTACTATCACTCAGATAACAGATACTAAAGTTGAGACTGCAGTTTCTCGCGCTCAAATCAATAAGCAACAGCCTTGAAAAGCTTTGCGAGGCAACGGTAAACTACAACTCCAGAAATTTGTACAAGAAACGCACAAAAGCAACGAGCTTTTGCCCTTTTTGTTTATTGTTTTTTTTTGCTTTGTGCACATTTATATAGTTGTTTAGTGTGCAGTTGTTTTGCAAGGTCAGGTGGCTTATGAATTTGAACCACTCATACAAAGTACACACAACAAACACGCGCACACACATGCATATTTATATTATTTCTGTTTACAGTGCAAATGGAATTATCCCCTTTCTTTATATTAAATTTTGGCTGTTGCTTAAACTGTACTTTTTACAAAATGTACACAATGTGTCAACATCGATATTGTATCGTCTTCTGGGGATTTTCGGAAAGACAATATAAACAGAATATTAATTTTATTTGTTTTGTTTATTGCTTACATTGGAATGTGTGGAAATAATTCAGTTACCGTTTTCTTATCATCTGTTTATAACTAGTTGTGACTCAATTGCACCAATTGTTTTCTTTCGTTTTTCTTCTTCTTTTTTTTACTTTGTGTATTTATCAGATAAATGTTATTAGCACGCCTATTTATTTGTCTGTGCTGAGTAGCAAAACTAACTAAAATTTTGTATATACAATGAAAATGCTTTGTACTTTAGAGCCTATTTTGTAAATTATTTCAATTGCTGACGGAAAAGCCATAATCATTATATGAATTTTTATATATTTTTCTTGTTGAATCTCGATGCTTGTGCGTTTATCAGTGAAGAAATACATTCTTTAACATAGAGTTTCGATTAGTTAAGTGAATTACCGTGAATCATTTGTGTGTCTGACTCGTAATTAATTCTAATTGCCGAGGAAATGGCAACTGCCGGATTCCTTCTTATTTAATTTCTTTGTTGTGTAATTTCCAAAGGGTGACTTTTTATCCGTATATTTGGAAGTGATTACATGCGTTCATTAAAATAGGGGTTTACATCAGTTAAGTGAATCATTTTATTTATTTTAGTTCAGTTAGTTTATTTTAGTTATTTAGTTAAATCAGTTAGCTGATTTGTGGAAAATTATTTCTGCTGAGAAAAAGAAACACTCTTAATTATTTATTTATATTTGAATGATTTGCAAAGGTTGACTTTACGTGTATAAATTTATAAGTGATTAAATATCTTCATTAACATAACTATACATTTTAGTTGGTTGATATCATTTGATTTACGTATTTTTTTTTATTTTTTCAGGCGTGGGCAAATCACGTTTAGTCCTCAAATACATTAAGAAATCTCTTCTTCCCAGGGAGGAGCCGACGATAGCCGTCTCCTTTTTCACCTGCAACATCATCGTCGAGAATGTCAAAATTAAACTACAAGTGAGTAAGGAGATTGGATTATATTTTATTTTGTTTTTTTTTTTGTCTTGTATTTAATGTTGTTAAATCTTCGTCTGTTTATTTGCGTTCTTCTTTTTGTTGTTTTTTTTTATGCTTTTTGGTCCAGTGCACTTTGTATTTATTTGCCTTAACTTTTTGACGGTCTTTCGGTTTGTTTTTTGTTTTTTATATTTATTTTTTATAGTTTATTGATAAGCTAAAGGATATTTCTCCCTAAGCTAGGGTTGCCACCCCTATCACAAATAGCTGCTCGTATATTCTGCAACGCGATTTTGACTTTACTTTTATATAGCATATATATGTTTGTATTTATGTATGTATGTATGTCCGTCTGTATGTATATGTTAGCATGAAAAGCGCATAATGGCAAATAGTTTTTGGTGGCGCTTTGTGCACAGATTATTAGCTCTTTGTTTGGCTTGCTTTTTGGACATGTCGTTGCCCCAAATTTTTATGAAGATTTGAATTGTGCAGAACCATAAAGCTGAGCGCGGAGCAGTATTGTGATTGTTATTATTGTTGTGGGAAAGCAAAACCAAATGCATATAAAGACTGAAATTGCAGAATAAACGCAGAATGGCTCAATTAAAGAGCCAACTCTTGAGTGCTGAACCCCAATTGTGTGTGTGTGTTTTTTTTTTTTTTTTTGTTGCTTGCCACTTTGATTGAGTACTCATATTCCAAATAATATTGCAGATCTGGGATACGGCCGGACAGGAGCGTTTCAAAGCCGTTGCACCCATGTATTATCGCAATGCGAATGCAGCCATTTTGGTATTTGACATTACGCAATATAAGACGTTCACCGAAATTAAATCATGGATTCAGGAGCTTCATCGCAATGTCCAAGATCCAATGATACTGACGCTCGTCGGCAATAAAATAGATTTGCAGTCGCAGCGTGCCGTTTCACGTGATGAGGCTTATCTATTTGCCAGCTCCATTGGCGCCACCTACTTTGAGACATCCAGCGAAACGGATCAGGGACTCCAGCAGGTCTTTCTGTCGACGGCCATGGGATTGGTGCGGCTATCCGATGAGGGCAAAAATCCATCGTTGCGCTCCTTCGAGTCAAGCGATTCGCTGGCCTACACCAACAGCAACACTGCCTTCAGCTACACAGCCGCAGCACTCGCAAGTAATCCGCGCAATGCGGCGTTCCGGCTGCCCTATGTGCACGTTGGCATACCGGTGGATGAACAGGATGTGAAGGCGACGGCCGAGGGTCGTCTGGAGACGCCATCGTGGCCCATCGAGAACATTGCCCTCGGGGTGCCAGAAAGGTCGCGCTGGTGTTGCTACTAGGAATAAGGAAAGAACAGGCAAATCCACCAGAGAATTTGTTAACTGTTTTTTAAACAAATGTGATGTTAATTAAACAGGTTTACTCTTTAGTTATGCACACCTGCATTCGAATCTAAAACAAATCCAAATACAAAACCACCCATTAAAAGCAGTAAATACAAAACAAACAAAACAACTGATAGGATAACCAGCACCACAGCCTTGGGCAGCTTGTTGTTCGCATTTAATAGACACACACAAACACACATACACACACACACACAAACACAAGCAGACAATAACACACTTCAACTTTTGTGGCTGCTAGTTGTAAGTTAGTTTTAAGTTAACAACTAAGTGTAACAAGCAAATGCCTAAATGTATATTATTTATAAATATTAACAAGCAACAGCATTGCAAAAAGCCCACTTGACTTTAATGCTTAATCGCAAACATATTCACCAAAACACCAAGAAACCAACTCACTCAATTCATGTACAAACTCGCACTTTATACAAATACATATATATATATATATAAATACTTTTGTATATATATAAAATATACATGCATATACACATATATATAAATGTTGTATACTTGTACATATAAAAGGTATGCAAAATGTGTTTGTTGGCCACGCCCCATCAGCACTTAAGCTAACGCGCCCCCGCCTGCTGCAAATGCATTAACTTGGCCATTAACAGCAGTAACTTGTCATGTAATTGGAATTTAATGTGCCGCAGAGCCAAGGGTTACAATTGCCACAGCAAACAATGGAGTTAAGTAGCATTCTAATGACTTATCTAGCAGATTTATCAGGATTTGTGACGCACTCTCTAACCAAGTTTTGTGGCACTTTGGATGGGATCTATTTTTGTTTTTGGCCTGACCAAGTTGCCGATTAGCTAATATACAAAACTTATGGTCAGTTGATTTCTTATGTATAAATAATAAGCGCTATTTAGCGTAAGAAGCTAAAGTTGTTAAAGGCAACGTCAAAGGCACAACACAAGCGACATGCGACAAGCGACAACTGACAAAAGACCAAAACTCATTCAAGTGTCATCAACACATTTGCGACTGGCACTGTTCCTGAACCTTAAATCTCTTCCATCTACTGTTGCCCGTTACTGTTACTGCTACTTTTACGGTTTTGCTGATGTTGATGATGAGATGCCTGTTGGTGAAATTGAAGCTGGATCAACCACAGCTGCCTGCCGTTGCCTGCCGTTGCCTCCAGCTGGCTGCAGGACACACTCTGGGTCACTGGGCGAGCGCATTGATTTACCATTAGGCGACAAATGAGTTAACTCAACTTCGTCGTATACCCTGTCCTGTCATCATCAAAATGTCCAATTCATGCCACCTATTACAACAGGCATTTCCGGCTCAATGGGGATTACTCTGTGGTTGAGTTAATCCATAATCAGAAAAAAAACATGCATTTGATTTCAGGCAATTTGACTCACTTTTTATTCTGATAATTATTTACAAAACGAAATTTTGCCTCTTTCTGAAAGTTTTTATATTTTTATACATTTATCTGAAATGTATAAATAATATGTGAACGTTGTTTTTTTCTTGTAAATATATACAAAACTCTTACATTAGTCTTTTTATTACTAATTTTAAGAACAATCATTACTGTTTTTAGATTTATTATTATGATTGCGGTTTCCGCAATGTGACCTTTTTGGATTAGTAATTTTAGAAATGCGCTGATATATAAAATACTTACATCGAAAAGTTAGTTTTTGGGTGATGTTAAGTATTTATGTTGTTTATATAATTATGTTTTTTTTTTTTAAATTATATTATTATTATAAGCTTAAGAAGATTAAAGTCTGTTAGAAATATAACCATCTATCTTTATATTTTATTATTAGAAGGTAAACTTACTGAGTTAAAGTATGATAAATAAATCTATGAATGAACTGCAAGACTCATTAAGAAACGCAGAGAAAGTTAGGCTGCAAACTCTTTTACATTTTACAGATAGGTAAGTATTGTATAAAGACACAATTTGGAGGGTCCTCGACTAGGAGGTGCAGAGCATTTTTTAGTCGAGTACTCTCAAAAAGCCATAGCCACTGTTTTGGTGCACTCACCCGGAAGCGATGTTTAAATGTACGCACACATATCTTAATACCCTCATACAGTCAAACACACACACACACACACACATACATACACACACACACACACACACACATACATACACACACACACACACACCTATGCCTATGCATAGATTATGGCGACAGGCCTTGTTCGGAGTCAAATGTATTTAAATTGTGGCAAGATGGCACACACCATACCACAGTCGAATCACCGCACATCACCACAAACACACACACACGCACAAACACACACACACACACCTATACACATATTGACAAGGCTGCTAATGGTGCTTAGAAGGCAGACTTAATGATCTAGAAATGCATCAATATAATCAAAGGTCACCCAGTCAGAGCAGTCAGCAGGAGGCAAACCACTGGGATTCGTGTTTGGTATCATTAACAACGGCGTCTCTCTTTGAAATTTACAGTTGGCTTAACAGCATCCAAATTGCTTACTTTATTTACATATGTGCATTCAGGTATTTACCTATTTAGCTTACACTTGACAACATGTCAAAATTATACACAACTTTATTGTCCATTAGCAATTTTGTGGTTTGGCTGCAATTTTGATTTTCTTTGCCTTAGCAAGTAAATTTACTTTATCCACAATTGAAACATTAATCATAAGTATTGAATTACTTAAATATATAAGCTATATACCGACATTCGCATATGTAATTTATTTATATTTATATAATATATATTTATTTATATTTTTTAAAGCTCCTCTCTGCATTTAGAAAATAAATGGATAAATCACATTTCTCTAAAAGTTTTGTCAAAAGCATTGGAAATTTATTGTTTTAATTAAAAATATATAAAAGATTAGTTTCATCCTAAACTTGAAGTCCTAAGCAATTGAACCAAATCTGTTTGGCAATCTAAATTGAATTGAATATTTCTGATAAGCTGAATACTTCGATCTATATACATTTTCATTGAGGACTTGTCACTATTGCAAAGTCACTAAAATCGTTTATTAAATTCAAATATTCGGTGCATTCAATGCAATATCAATGATATAATTAAATTTGCATAAAACACAGTTTTATTCCACTACGCATTTAAGCATATCTCTTCCCGTTGGCAATTTTTGCTGATATTTTTTAAACTCTCTGTGAATTTGGCAGCTAATCTTTTTCGCTTGTGTTTGCTTTATCTACAAATGAACAAATTATTTTCGGGCATTATTTTTAAGTATTTTTAATGATAGCGAAGAGAAATATAAATACAAAAATATTTCTGTAGTCCACACACACACACACAAACATATATTGCATGGAGTGTATTATATGTTTAGCTTGGCATATTTACGAGTCTGTTTGTGTGTGTGTATGTTGCATGCATATACGCTAAATTTCTCAATGCCACATAAATTGAACACACAAACAAACACAAATCAAATATGCAAACGAACAAAATTCGCTGGGTGTGTGTGTGTGTGTGTGAGTTTTTGATATTGTTGTTGTTGATTGTTGCTTTGCTTCTATTGTATTGATGCGAGGTGTTTATGTCAAGCTGCCTCATCGAACACCCTCTCCCTCCTGACCAACCTTAGCTGCGGGCATTGCAGCTGCCATGCATATGATTTTGAATATTTAACAGGTGGCAGTGTTTCCGAAGTGCAGCTCAGTGCGCTCGTTGCTGATGCATACTTCATGGCGAACATCGAACTACACCTAACCTCCCCCCCCTCCCCCCCACAACCCTTGACATGTGAGCATTGTTTGGTAGACCATGCATTTTACGTTTGGAATTTTGGTATTTCTGATAGCTTTGGTCAGAATTGCTTAGAAAACCCAAAAAAAAAATAAATATGTAAAAATAGATTTCGGGAACAGTTTTGGCAGTTGTGAAATGGATAGATGGATTCAATGTAAATGCGAAACAAATAGCAAGAAATTCCAAGTGAATCAAATTTAAATTTATTTCTAATGCAATTGCGTATTGCAACAAGCTGCTATGCAGACTCCATTATATCAACAAGAGGCAACAAGGCAGAAATAGCTGTGTGCGGCAAAATTGTTGAATAAACCAGCACTCGGCACTGACAAGTTAAACGTAGCAGTCGCTGACATGGAAAAGACCACAGCAGGGAATGCAGTAGATGTAGTAGATGTAGTAGATGTGGCAAAGACCAAGACAACGACTGAGAGAGAGACTGTCGGTGGGCCGGGTAGGAGGGATTGGATGGCCTGAGTTGCAAGTGCTTGAGCAGCTGTCTCAGGCTTAAGTCCCAAATGCATAGACAGCTGCTCAGCGTCAGCAAACAAAGGCAATGTCAACGATGGCCTGAAGGGTAAACGGTGGGGGGTGGGGGAGGAGTGGGTGCGGGCGGCAGGTGGATTTGGTGGGAGTGCCAAGCGACGAGTGTTGGAAGCTTGAAAAAGCAATCCAAATGGAATTTAATGCCATTTTAATTGAGCTGCATTCCCAATGTCTTTGCTACCGAATAAAGCACAGTTGGCATAATGTAGCTCTCTCTCTCTCTCACTCTCTCTCGCTCCCTCTCTCTTTCTGACTGCCTGTCTCTGTGCTGTGTATAGTTTGGATTTCAATTTTTTTTTTGCAATACGGATTCACTTAACTTATTTATGGTAAACACGTTTTGTTAAGTTTAGTTTTTCCTTTTGGCATCGCTCAAGGAAATAAATTCGATTTGCATTTCAATCAATTGCTTGCTTCAAATTGCCAATTGCTTTGAACTTTCTTATGTTGTTGTTGTTGTTGTGGTTGTTGTTGCCACAAAATTTGTTGAACTGTTAAATTGTATCAAATTTAAATTTGAATACAAAACTCGTAATTAATTACGAAAGTTGCTTTAAATAACACAACGTCAAGTTTTGGCCAACTTTTAATATAGATTTGTTGTTGCTCCGCTGCTTATTTTACGGACTACACATTTTACGGGAAACGCGAAATTTTGCGCCCTTAACGGTGTTTCACTGTTATTGTTTGCTGTGCTGTGGAATTGATGTACATTGCCAGGCTTGAACACAATTTCAATTTATCATAATTTGCTCGCAAATTACTTTTTGCTTGCGCCAAGTCATGTTGCCAATTTGGTTGCAAACGCGCTGACAGCTGAAGCAGGCGCACACCTTTCCCACCTACACACACACACACACACACACACACATGTTGTAGTAGTAAATGGAAATGGAAGCTCAGCAAATATGGCAGCCATTAAAGTGATAAACCTCAAGCCAACAGCTGCACAAACAGATTGGACTCCATAGGCATTTTCATTGTGCACCGTCACACTCTTCATTGCGTGTGTATTTATGTGGGTGTGTGTGTGTCTGCCTCTTTGAATACATATACATATATACAGTACATGTGTGTGTGTGTCATACATAAGGGCTCAATTCAAGTCTAGACTTTAGACGGCGTAAGTGTGCCAGCAACTTCATTCTTGCCACACATTGATACCCTATCTGGCAATTGGTTAGGTAAATGTGTCCCCAATTGTGCCCCAAACATGAAACCGTTATCATTACTGTTATTAAAAGCCATAGAATTTTAAAATTAGCATAGTCAAAGCTATTATTCGCATATGCCTGAAATCTCTTAATGATTATGGCCCCACTGGGAATCTGTTCAAGTGGATATTCATTTATAACTTTAGTAATAATTTGATAAAAATGTAATTCTATTTAAATTAAATTTAAGTAAAGCTAAGAATTTTCTATGCTCAATGTTTTGTTATTAATAGTTGTAGTTGCAGCCAGAAAATGATCAACAATTCAAACTGCTCAAATATAAATCAATTACTTTGCTGTCATAAATTTGTATTAGAAATATAATTACTGAAAACTGTATATTATTTAGTTAAATATTTTATTAAATTTCCCTAGTCATATTTTAAAATTATTATTAATTATTTATAGCTTCTGCTGGGTAACTCTTAGTCGCATATACCTTAAACTTATTTGCATACTTAATGTTTTGCTTCAAACATTTTACAGATAAAGAACCGCACACTCACAGACTCAATCGCACTCGCACTCGCACTCACTCATTCACTCGAGCACTCATTTGCACTCATTCGCACTCATTCGCACTCGCATTCGCAGCGTGCTGTCATAAAAATTGAGATTTGTAACTGCGATGGGTTTGTGCCATTTGAATGTTGTTTTTAGTTTGCTTCTGTTCTTGTCAGCTGGTGTGATATCTCTGTAAGTGTGTGTGTGTGTGTGTGTGTACTTACCTGTGCATGCCATTTGCCTTTTTAATTGTTTAGCTGCGACTACCAACTAAGACGACATTTTTTATGTGACTCCCTTTTGAGCACCCTCGAATTAAAAAAATATCGTTTGGCCTACTAAAAAACTGTCTGTCAGCTGGCAACAGGTTTGTTTTTTGTCAACTCAACTCAAATTGTAGCTAAAAAGTGAATGAACTGTTTTAAATTTGGGCACTTTAAGCTAAGCATTTCTTAGGTCTGTCTAAAGTTTTGCGTCCCTGCGGGGTTCACTGATTTTGCACAGGAGCACATCATTTGTCTGCTGACATCGCAGGTGTTCAACGTCATTTATCTGTCGGGTACTTTATTCCTGCACCAGAACACGAGTTGAATTTAAATTCGATTATTCTTGGCCTAAACCAGCGTATAAATATGCTGTGTTATGGACAACGTGCAATTGGCTCATGTCTAGTTGCTTAGGGGAGGGCATTATGGTATTGGCTCTGGCTGGATAATATTAAAATCATTGTTGCTTGCACATAATTAAGCAGGCAAGTCAATGATGCCACAGCAGCAGAAACAGAAACAGAAACAGAAACAGTAGCAAGCAAAAGCTAAGCCTAACGAGACCCCATAGAAAACTTGCCTTCCAAGGGCTTAACTGGAATTAATTTTATTTGTATGCGTAGTTACTATATATGTGTGTATATATATATGTATGTGTGTGTGTGTGTGTGTGTGTGTCCTTCTATGTTTGTTTGAATTTTGTATTAATGTGGCAGTCTGTTGACTTTCAGCTCTGTCGCTAATTAAGCCTGATTATCGGCGTTAGTTTGGTATTCAAGTTTCTGCCAAGTAGACATCATTGGGACAGGTATTATCAATGGGACAACTCATGTATATGTGGAAGTGCTTCTGCTTTTCTTAAGACGTGGCCAACTCGCGTCGGTCTTAACAATCAAGTACTGTATCTGTCCATCTAGATGGTCATTTCCATGCCAACCTAAACATTGCCTTCTTTGAGTGCAATAATAAAGCGATTCTCACAAATGCCACAAAGCCTTCAAGTAGCCAGCCTAATTGAGAAAATTATCCAGGGAAATGAAAATGGTATAGCACATGAGTCTGTGGAACTGACAGCGACACACACACACACGTACGTTCAAGTGAAACATTATTTGATTTTCTTTTGCTGCCTGTCTGCTTTTGCGGTCGATGCGCAAATTCTCAAACAGCTCTCGCAAGAAAAGCAAAAAATGCAATTTGTTAACACACCCACATACATAACCACACTCAACAACATACAAACACACACATGTGTGTATAGAGAGAGTCAATTGCTTGTGGTTTGCTTGGCCAGTGACATTCTATTAGCAGATAAAACTAATTGCATGAAAATCTATTGCAAATGACAGCGAGCAAATGGCACAAATTGCCATCGCCGCCTGAAAGTAGGCAACACTTTTCAACACAATTACAAATTCTGTGTGTGATTGTTGTCTGCAAATTTAATTTGTACTCTTAAATAAAAATATATACAATTGTGGTCTGCTCAACTCAATGTGTTTAAATATGCACATCAGCGCACACACACAAATAACAGATGGGGCAATTTAATCGCATCGGGGTCACCTGTCAAACATGGGCAGCTGAATAGTAAATTATTCGATTATTTACCATTCTCAGAATCGAACAACTTTGATTTCCCCACTTTTTTATAATTTTCACTTAACCTTTGTTACTCAACAATAGAGTTTGAGGCTTTTACATTTTATATGGAATGTGTTTTTTTAATATTTATTATTATTTGTTTTTCTATTTCGCTATTATCCGTTAAATAAATAAATGCCTTTATATGAATTTGTTTGCTTTCATTTATTTTATACACAAATATTGGCTACATATTTAATTCAGAATTTTATTTTAGTATTAAAGAATTGCCTTGAATTCAAATGCATTTTTATGCAAACAAAGCTAAGTCATACAACAAAATATAAATTTATAATACAGTTTATCTTTCTTTTCGATTAGAAAGTTGTTAGTTTTGCAGCAAATAAATAAGAATTTTATAAATATTTTTTTAAATGGCACTCAAAACATGCATTGAGCACATATCAGCAAATGCGGAAAGAGTGTTAGAAATGCAAAAAAAAAAAAAAGAAAGAAAATACACACACAGGGGGAGGGGGGTGAACTGGCATTTCCGGTGCAGTCCAATTCACTGACAAACAAACAAATTGTTCATTGTCCGTTGTAAACTAAAATCCAAGCTTACAATAGTAAATACCATATGTATGTGTGTGTGTGAGTGTGTGCATAGCTTGTACAGTGTATTGATTTGAGTGTGTGACGGGGGGTGGGCCGGGCGACTTAAAACCAAATATGGCTAAAACACAAATCTAATAACGATTGAAATGTTTGAGAATCATATCATAGCTATTTCTATTTTTTTTTTTCCTTTTTTCCTTTTTTCTCTTGTCGCTGGAAATTGCTATGCCAATTAGGAAAAGTTCAAGTTGTCCAAGTTGGTTCAAGTGCTGTCTGCCGACAATTGTTCAAATCCTATTCTCTATTTGCCCAATCTCTGGATATACGTATATACACATATACAGTAAGTTCATGTGAGCACTTGTTGTTTGCGAAAGTTATTTGAAAAGGCGGGTGAAGGGGCTCAAAGGGGGCAGCTGAGTGCAGTTTAGAAATTTTGTGGCCAAATGTTTTTTTGTGCCAGAGGCTTAAGTTGCCTCATGGATTGGCCAGTCATGTCAATTAGCTAAAAGTGAAATATCTAAGTAAGTGCTACTTGTGTCTTTTCATGAATGAATTTATTTCTAATTTTTGCTAATTAACTAGTCGCCATGGTTACTTGAAACCTGTCTCGCAAAAGCTTAAAATTAATTCTCTCAATAATTAATGTGTTTAAAATGCAACACGTTGTTTTCGGTTGTTGCCACTTTAAGGGTCGCAGTCTGAACTGAAAAGATGGTTTGTTATTCACTAAAAAATGAATTCGTTGTCAGAGAGAGAGGGAGAGTGGGAGAGAAAGAGATAGAGATAGAGAGAGAGAGTTGTTGACGCTGCAACTTGCTAATTAGACTAATTGGCGCGTGTTGCCCGATAAGCAGTCCAAGTAGCTGCTGAAAGGAAATGCTTGTAGCTACCATGTCCAAAAATGTAGTTGGCCTATAAAAGCGCACAACAACACTCGAGTCGAACCCAATTGAAATCTTTGGAAGCTCGACAATGCTGCAATTAAAGAGATTTGCAATTTTTTGCGGACTATTCGCAGTGTTTGCATTCCAGGCCCAAGTGGTCCTGGCCGACGAACCGGAATCGAGCACAGCCTTTCCGGACAACAATACGCTTTATGACGATTTCCAGGCGCTGCGTGAGACCATTGATATGGATGCACTGGTGGTTATCATCCAGTCGCATTATCAATGCGATTCCAGGTTTCGCCGGGCATTGAGCTATTACAACACGGCACGTTTCCGAATCGTTACCCAGCAGCTGCAGCAGAGTGCAGGCTACAATTTGATGCTGGAGGAGCTGCGCACCGCTGGTGTGGAAACCGGTGACATTGAGAATATTAATGATATTTTTGACAGTTTGATTTTGCCGGAACCGTCAAGAGCCGACGACAGCAGCGACTGCAGGAATATGAGGGGTCGCACCTTTATGGGTGATCTTCTAGCTGCCATGCCCCAAGAGGCGGTGCACGAATACATCGCCAACTCTCGCTTGAGGAACAGCAACTTTGCCCTCTTTGTTGACACGATCACCTCGCCCGAATTCCAGTCCCATATGCGCACCAATATGGTAAGTAAAGTGATCCACTCTGATTACTGATTCCTTTCCAACATTCATTCTTCACAGATGAAGCGCGACACAATGCGTCCGCTGCGTGTCCTGCGCCGCAATGGCTGGGATGTGGCACAGCTGCTCCGTGGCGCTATGACCATTCTCAGCTGGTGACATCAAGCATACTCACTAAGCAATATCCCTGTATGATAAATTATATGCACATGTAGAAACAATATATAAGTGTCCTTGAAATATATCCTGACAAAACTAACTTTTATTTAAAAAAGGGCTTAGCATCTAGATTATTTCTGCATTTAATTTGGAAACAAGATTTTTGTACATACAAAACAGGTAATAAATAAATAACCCAGCTAAAACCCCTTATCTGAACCTTAGTTACAAAACAAAACTTTGCCACAGATTGATCAATATTTCAAATGGAAAAAACATGTTTTTCCAAATTTAACTTGTAAATAGTTATATCAGTTTTTATGCACATAAATTCTTTCAATCTGGCGGAAACAGATATATTTCATGTATGCAATTCAACTAAAAGATTTAATCCGGAAAAAAACCGTATGTCAACCAATTAAAATCTATGGCATATTTTATGCCGGATGTGCAGCAACCATTTTTAAAGTGGCATTTGTTGGCACTGTTGCCAATTTGGCTCGTGTGATTTTGTGGCGCAAATGGAGACGCATGATACTCATTTTTTTTCATTTAGCGAGTTGGCAGCCAGTTTGGCCATTTGGCGCACTTGACAAACAAATTAACGCTCGTTACATTTTCATTGCATGCGCTCAATTTATGGCCAAAACGACAGCCGACGGACTGCTGGTAGTTACCCCAATTTCAGCTGTCGCTTTGCCAAAATAGCCAGCAGCCGAAACAATAACAAAATGTAACAAGTGCAGAGGCTGTTTTGGGCCTTCTGCTCCTGTTCCTGCTCCTGTCGTGGTCCTTGGGGGCTCTCCCGTGTAGAACACATGCAATCGTGCAGTTTTCATGTCGCACGTGGCACCTTCTCATGGCAATTGATTTATGTGCGCGACGTGACTTTCAGTTTTCTGTACAAGGGGACCGGCCAGGTGGGCGTGGCACCTGTTGTGTGTCGTCAGTGCGCTTATTAAATTAACAAAATAACGATCTGTTTGTGCTCGTGCCACTGATTTGTCTCGTGCGCTTGGATTACTCGTGTGAGCCAAATTCAATGCCATTATGCATTCTAAATGTATAAACAAATCGCTCGCTCGCCCGGCCAACAAGCTGTGTACGTGCGTATCCAACAATATACACACAACCAGCAGTCGCACAAAGCCTGAGAGACAGAGACAGGGATAGAGTGTAGATAGGCCACACTCTTGTGTGTGTCAATCAAGTTAAATGCTAATGAATTACTCGACATTGGCACAAGAACATGCTGACAGGATAACGCTGCCGACACTGACAAGTTGTTTCGGCTTTCATCTTCTTAGCTTGCTTGTGGTCAGGCTTTTACTACAGCTTTTGCTTATTGGCAGCGCAGTGGCACTGGCACTGGCTGCGGGTGGGGGTGGTGCGCTGGCGGTGGCAATTCGATTGGAAGACTTACTGTTGGCGCAGCAAAGCAATATATTTCGTAGCATACTTTCGTGCGCAAACAATTTTGGCAAGTCTTTTTACCCTCTACGCTGTAAATTCAATAAATTGCAAATGGTTGTAACAGATTCTTCAGATGTTAATCGGCAATAATGTGTTTGATCTGGTTTAATATGGCTATGCCCAGCGAGATTAGGCATGCTCAAGATTTACAATAATTTAATTAATAATTCACCTAAGCCTCATCCAGACAGCATTAAAATTTATATTAATAATTTGCTAGTAAATATGTAAAGACAAAGGAAGTAAAATGCATAGATTTTATAAGGATTGTGAGGGCTTAAATTTAATAAAGAAGTAAATAAATGAATTCTGAAGAAACTCAACTTATAAGAGATAATATATATATATATATATTTTTACATTTGATTGTGGCAATTACACGGTATATCAAGGCCAATCATTCACTACCAAAAACATTTTTACTATGTTATGTTTTGAGTTCGTTGCGTTTAATTTGGCATCGTTTCGCTTTTGCTTCCACTTTCACTTTCACTTTGGTTTATTTTCGCACGTTGCTTTCTTTTTGCCGGACAATACGTGTCATTGAATTCATTATGCTGTCAGCGTGTTAGTCGCTTGCCACGTTGTTGAAGGTGCGTCGACGTGGCAAGGCTCTTAGCTGTGCTCCGTGCAACAGATTAAAAATATATATTGCGAAATTAATTAATTATCGTTGCTTTGGTAAGCTGCCAGTTAATATGTTATTTTAGTTACTGCGGAAATGGTTCTCATTCCTCGACAAGTATTGCAAATTAATTTGATCAAATGCAACAGCTTTGCGATTGCGGATTAAATACAAATATATTAAATATATATATTTGTTTAAATGAGCGGTGATTAAAAGTCAATTAGGCCAATTAACTTCCATAAAAAAGGGCTCAAAATCAAAAAGAAATCTAATAAATTGGTGTTTATTTCAGTATTATATACAGTGTTCATTACAAATGGTTTATATTAATTAAATGTTTGTTTGTACAGAAATATTTATTAATTGCATTGCAATTAATAACTAGGTTTATATTCCTCGGGAATTTATTGGACCATTTTAATTCGACAGCTTTTTAATTATTACTATGTGTGCAAAGAAAGAAATGGAAAAATAATAACTAACACAAAAATTGTAATATTTTTTTAAAAATCAATTATGTACATCAATCAAAGCCCAAGATTAAATACCCTTAAGGACATCATTTTTACGCTATATTATTGCAATATTAAAGATGTCAGTTTTCTAAAAAATGTGAAAATGATTCGAAATAACTGACTTATACATTTTTCTTAATATCATTGATTTTTGGTTGGAATTCTATTAAAGAGTTGACAACTCCAACTTTTAGTTTATTTTGGTTGGAGAATTATCCTTGCTAAGGCAGTCAAAATATCTAAACGTACCTTAACTTAAACAAAGGACCATAATTTTTCATTTACCATGAATCTGTCGGGGAATTGCAACAATTTGTTGGCTTGATTTGTTCTTAAATTGCATTACGTTAACGATCTGGGGCCACTGCTTCGATTGTGACTGCCACGGCAAACTGTAACTGCAACTGCAACTGCAACTGCAACTGTGGATGTTGCATGCGGACTGTGGCTGTGGCATTTATTAGGATTGCCACAATTGTACCAAATGCGATTTGAGGCCCGCATATGAGGCAGAAATGGAAGGAATGTTCGTTCCCAAATGCTTTACAGTTGTTCAATTTCCTTACTTAGTTTGCAATAAATTCAGTTTGCCAGCCTGCAATTTTTGCCATTTTTCGTTTTCGTTTTCGTTTTCGTTTTCGTTTTTTTTTTTCGACAACAATTGAAGTGCTTGCAACGCAGTCCAACCTCATACAGTGGTCACATTTAATAGAAATTCTTCAACATTATTTATTGCGACTGTAGGAATATATATTTTACGAATTTCGTATTTCTAAATCGCTTACATATATAAAATCTAATTTAACTAGTTATATTATAACAAAACTGACTTCTCCATGAAATATATTTGACATTTGTTACCAATAAATTTAAATAAATAACGTACTTTTGCCATACTATTAAAGCTGTCAAGTTTTCAATGTTTTCAGGTCTGCTTTTTATTTAAACAAATTTAATTACTACGAAATGATTTCTAGCATTTCGCAGTGCTATTTAAAGTTCTCCCATCTCATTAGACTGATTGAGATTTAGTTACTTTGAGCTGTATTTGCAATGGTTCTGTTCTGTTGTGGGGTGTGGGTTGTGGGTTGTGTTTTGGAGCTTGACTTTTAGTAGTATTTGAAGTACTAAAGTATTTTCTAAGTTTGTATCTGTTTGCTATTTACCCAACGGCATTCTTGTTAGGTCAAGTTGAATGTTGTCTATGTTGTCTTTGTTGTTGTTGTTGTTGCTTTAGCTTGAGTTTGCCAAAATGTGTTATGGGTTTTGTTGATAAAGCAACAGCTATTGCTCAATACTCGTAATGCTGAAGATTTATGGATGGCTGCTATCA
Source organism: Drosophila multiciliata (assembly GCA_037043605.1). Taxonomy (NCBI): domain Eukaryota; kingdom Metazoa; phylum Arthropoda; class Insecta; order Diptera; family Drosophilidae; genus Drosophila; species Drosophila multiciliata. Next base: position 10,146,641 of record JBAMBF010000589.1, read on the forward strand.
GTTTCATAGTAGTTGCCAGTTGCCAGTTTGCCAGTTGCCAGTTGGCCAGTTGCTGCCGCCAAGTGAAACCAGGAGCAACTGCTATAAATAAAATGTAATGTCGAAGCCATTGCCTGTCATCGTAGTATCAGTTGCCAAATCTTATTATGGGCCAGCTATGATTTGTGCACCCGCTGGGCAACAAAATTCCAACTTCTTGGCCGCTATCTGTCTCAATTGCCTGAACAGCCTTTGGTTTGTTTTTTTTTTCACATTTGGCATCGCATTGAGTGCCATTGAATCTCGATTGGTAATCTCATCCATTGTTTCCATTTCATCGGCATGTGTAATTGATAAATAAAATATTGCTTCAACAGATTACAATACTGTTCGTATTTCTCTTAAGTGCATTTTGCGGTTTTCAACAACGCATAAATTAATGTCGAATAGCCCCGTGGAATGTGCAGCCAAATATATATTGGCCATTGACCAGTTCGACACCCAATTCAAAAAAATATATATAAAAAACAGAGCAATTAAAAAAATAAATTAAAGGAAAAAAACAATGAAACAAGCTTAAAAAAAAGAATTTAAAAATAAAAACAAAGAAAGAGTGGGAAAAAATAAATGTAAAATAAACTGTGAAATGTTGTTGCAAGGTCGTTGGGCGTTGCTATGCAATTATAACGAAATTGGAGTGCGTGGCACCGCGGCAAATATGACAATTGCGCTTGCCGTTGCTGGGGCAGCAGCTGCACAACATATGGGTGTACATGTGTGTGTGTGTGTGTGCAGATGTGGTTGTGTTGCTTACTTTTAGGGGCCAGTTGGCCTGGCTAACACGTAGAAACAGTTTTAATGCCAGCACTTTTCTGGTCAGCTTTTGTATTCTGTTTCGCGCTTATCTCAGACAGCCTTTCGCCAAAGCTGCCACAACTGCCACAACTATTCCTGTTGCTGTTGCAGTTGGAAATGCGGGCTCTGCTCCTTAGCTTGCGCAAATAATTTAACCTACAACGGAAGATCAGCAAGTAAATAAATGCGCTCGAGATAAACTGGCGCTTTGTGTGTGTGTCTGCAGTTTTCATGAGGGATCATAAAAGTCCTTTTGGGCTTAAAGCCATCAGCGCAGCGCAGCGCATCGCTTAAAGCGTGCAACATTTGGCTGCCCCAATGCTTATAGGCAACACAATATGGAAGCACTGGCCACAGCGCCCCGCCGTTGTACGTGACTTTGGCGCCTGGAGGACCTAAACCGGGCAGAGACAAGAGAAGACCATTTTCCATTGTTGGTCATTAATTTGAAGACAAGTCTGTTAGGGGCTTAAATAGCACGCGCCTTTCCCTTCACACACACACACACACACACACACAACTAACAGGGTTTCCTTTATGCAACTTACACTTTAATTGTGCACAAAACGACTTGAAAATTTCTCAGTAATAAAATGTTAAAGATAAAATTTAAGTTTGTCGAACTTCATTTAAATTGAAAACTTCGTGGAAAGATAATCAAAACTCTTTTAAAGTTTGTGGCAACTAAAATCACTGAAATCGAGCGACAATTATCTTTGGTAAAAGAGATAAGATAAACACAAATTGCGACCAAACATGCCATGTTTTGTGCAGTTTTGAAACAAATCCTTTTAAGTAGATTAAAATGTTTATTTTTTCAATGGAAACCATAAGAACAGTAGAATATTAAAAATCGATACAATGGAATGGATTATGTCGGATATAGCAAATAAATGGGAGCTATGAAAAATAAGTTTTCTTTGCTCTCAAAATATTCTACTTTTTATATAAGCACTCTCCAAATATATACAATAAATTGTTGGCCACGTTAGTCAGCACAATAAAAAATATATTTGATATATATATATATATATATATTTATTTATATGGTTGAAAATATGTTGCATCTGCCTGCTAAATAGAATTAAAAATCTTAAAGTCTTATCGAGGTTATTTATTTAATTACAAAAATATAATTTAAAAACATTTTTGAGCGCAACAAACAAATTAAATAAAGTACAAAAATGCATTTGAATTTATTTTTCACTATAATAAAATATAATAGAGCGCTGTGAAATTGCCCACAAATAATAAAGTTGATTAAATAAAAAATTGATTCAATTGTGCAGCACCCTGTAAAGCCTCTTTAATACCCAGCGCACGTAAACGGCACGTATGCTGGGGCTGTAAGGGATTTTGGCTGGGTCTGGGATTGGGATTGGTATTGGGATTGTCCACGCATTTGGTCACCGCAGCCATCGGTCTCGACAATCACCTCGGTTAGAAGTTGTGGTCATGGTCCCTCCTGCGGTTATGCCACCGCTGACCGGTCTGCTTCAACTAATGGTGAACGACGAAAGGATTGGAAAAAAAAAAATGGGAAACCCCTCGGATGGTGAGGAAAAGATGATGATGGGTTTGGGGTATATGAAAATAAGGGGTCACGCGGGAGCGCGTTAAAAAATGTTTTTGAAGCGCATTTTTGAGGTTAACAGCGAGCACGTGCTGCGTGCCAGATCACGGAAGGGACAAAAGGTGGTGGCAAGAAGAGACGTTATGACGATGGCGCGTTGAGTGCTGTGCTGCTGCTGTGGCAGCTGGCCAAGATTTATCAAGCACTGAAGTACGTGACGCCAAATCGTGTCAAATGCTTCGCTGCCACACAAATTATGACGAATGTCGCCTTGTAAATCTCAACTGGCACGCGTGTCATTTTCTTGCCCCCCCCCCCGGAATCGACAACAAAAATGAGAACAGAAAATAATAATATATCTCCCAAATCACATTTAATAGTCTTGTCAGCGTATTTGCTTTTAAAGTGTTGACCTAGTCGCAGACCAATAAATTTAATGGATTTTCATGCAACGAGCAGTTCAATTTCAGAGCTTATTAATGGCCGCAATCGTTTAGTGGCACTTTACGGACTCTTTTATTTTTTGGCATATTTTTTTTTCTAGCTTTGCTGCAAGCTATCAAAATTTACGACTTGCAGTAAATTGGCTAAGAATGCAGTTTAGGACATGAAGTGTTGCTGCAGGTTTCGGTAAGCCCCGCATGAGATTTCCATTAAAGGCAATTGGTAGGCGCTTAACAGGCAACATGAACTGTAAACAATTGCTTCTTCTCACTCTCTGTCTCTGTCTTCTCTCTCTCTCTCTCTCTCTCTCTCTCTCTCTTGTTCCTTTGGTCAATGCAATTTGCAATTGAAAATACCAACATGGACCATCGACTGCGATGAATGTTTGCCTTGCGTATCTTCGCAATGCGCTCTGTTGCCCAAAATAACAGACTTGACCGGATTCTGGGTTTTGCCTGCAGCACCCATTCGGGTTGGCCCTGGCAACGCTCTTTGTAGCACTCACACGCATTGTTGGCTTTCCGTAACCCTCCCCTCTCCCCACACACACTCACCATAAACCGAGCCGAAGACCAAGTTTAGCATATTAATAGGCTCTAAATGTCTTTCATTGCCGTCCGTCTGTTAATGTTGCAAGTGCCAACAATAGCTAGATTAAATCACAAGCCCACCCACCGCACCACCCACTTTGAAATCTGCCACAATACAATTTGCACTGCAAATAGTTCCAGCAAAAGCATTGTGATTGCATGTTTAGGAACATGAATAAATATGATAATGTTGAATTTAATTATGTGTACTTGTGATTATAGGCTTAGATTATTTTTGCCATGTTCCCAAGTCCATCTATGTTTAAATAAACACACACACACACAGCACAGCACAAGCAAATTGAAATAGTTTGAATTATTGTTCTACTATCTTTTTATGTGTATTTTAGTTGAGAGAAACGAATTGAAATTGCATAAATTGTCGACAGTTTGTTTTTTGAGCGAAGTTGTTCAACTTTTATGTGAAAAACAGATAAAAAAAAATGCAACTATTATGGCAACATTATTCTCTACTTTATTCATATATAATTGTGCATACCCTGTGGTCATTGAAATTCATGAAAAGAGTTAATTATATGTATAAGCTTTTTGAACTTTAATAATATTTATTATGGTACATTTTTTTTTTATAATTTATGCCTTAAATTTTCTAGAAACTTCTCGAATAATCATCACGGGGTATAATTTAGTGTTATAGTTAATAAACGATGATTGGTAACAAAAAATTGTTGGATTAAAAAAGTGCAACAGAAAAACAATGTCTGAAAATAATTATGATTAAAAAAAAATAAAATAAAATATTGCTCAGGTATGTTGAAGGGTTTTCGACTCCCATAACGCTATTGTAAAATTGTTTCAAATAAATTATTCTTAGCATTGAATTAAAATGCAATATGTATATTAAAGCCGATTATATATTCAGTTTAAAAAAAAAAACAGAAAACGTTGCGGTCCCAACCGACTTCGAAATACTCTGATACTAATAAATAATATTATCTACAAAACAGTTGCAGTGTATATAAGAAGATGTATGATTTTAAGGGCAGAAGTGAAAGTGGTGAACGTTCCTAGAAATTGGGTAAAAATTGTAGCTCTTAAATAATGGGAGATATATGCTTTTGTCTATATACCAAATTTGGTGAATATAGATAAAAAAAAAACATAAAAACAAATTGAAATAACTGACTTTATTTATGATAATATAAAGTAATTAAAATTTGTGTATTTATTATGAATAAGTAAAAAACACACATAATTTAATAATAATTAAAATAATTGAAATTTAAGTAGCATAATAAAAAATATTTAGTGCAGTGCTCAAAAATACCTGACATGGCATTAATTTAAGTGGTTAGTTTTGAGTGAGAGCGTTTGCAGATATTCGTAAAGAAGCTAGATTTTTCTAGAGTTGAGGAGCTGCCCCTCTTCTGTGCAACACGATAAGCCTTAGAGTGCTGCCACATCAAAGTTTGTTTCTACTGAATCTTTTCAGCGAAATTCATATTTTTTGCTAAAGTTATAAAGGTAAAAGCAATCTTTGCCATCTGTAAATATATATATATTATGAAATTTAATTATTTGATTCAATTTATATATATCTTTTTTTTTTATATATAAACTCACTTGTAGGTTGCTGTTCATGCAGATTAAAATGATGCCGCCAGCGAAAAATTCGATCGGCTTTTGCACTTGGTGCATGAAGCTAATCAAAGTGGTTTTATAGCGCTGCTCACTGTCCACCCAATTGGAATGGAAAATAATGTTGGGCAAGTCGACGCAGTCGGAGATTAGCAAATCGCAAGTATAGCAAAAGGGAAATGTCTGGGTGAATAGTATAAAAACATAGTTCACACCGGCAACGGTTTGCCAGAAGTTCGCAAAAAATAACATGTTGAATATTGTAAGGCCCATTGTGGTTCCAATCAGCATTAAAAGCAAAAAGACTGTGCTACATATTATTGGTCGCAACAAGTTGTAGCATCTAAAAGAAAGAAATTGCATATAACTTTAAGGTGTTTCAGGTGTTATTGAGCCTCACCGCAGTATAACATTGTAATCGATGATGCAATTGACCAGTTCTTCGTAATTTTGCTGCTCCGTTCTGTCAGGATCCGTGCGTAGATTGCGAATATGATCTTTTAGCACTTCCAAATGTGCGCGAAAGATGAACGCGAAAACTAGTAGACCCACTTCCACAATTAGCGCATGCAGCACGACACAGATCCCGGCAATAGTCTCATAGATCGTCTGAATCCAAAAGTTGACTATGCTATCCCGCCAGTCGAAAAATGGAATATAGACGGCCAAGGCAGAGTACCACCCGGCAGCATTACCCATAGGTGGAGCACCACAGAGCCGAGAAAGAAACTGTTATAGATCAGATAGACACGATTGGTAAACGCAACAACATCGTGGATCTTCTGACGATCCCCGTCGTTCAACAGTCGCTCATCCAATCTGTCGAGCAGTCTTCGTATTTCCTCAAAACGCGATAGGCAACTGTACACGATGACGGCATTCGTTGATGTACATATCACATTTGAGGAGCCTTGTAATGATATTAAAAATTCACTTGGCGGAAAATTGCCAAATTCCTTCACATAGCTCATGAAGAAGGCGAATGGTGTATAGAAAATGAAAACGATGAAGTAAAAAAATGTCCAGATGCGATACACAGATCGCCAGACTCCCTCCTTCGGTGGAATCCAGCCAATCAGCCACATGGCTCGGTACATATAGGTGCAGGCCTCCCAGGTTTTGACTCGTTCCGTTAGCGGTGCTGGTCTTATTAACCGGAATGTCACTGCCATTGCAATTGGCTAACTCTTTTGTTTGCTGCTAAGACGGAGCAGTCGGCTTTTATAGCCGTTATGGCTGCGGTCATCTGTTCATTTCGCGTGATTAACAATTAATACGATGAATGACAATGCTGTGAATTAATTGATATATATCGCAGCTGGTTTACAATCTGACAATGAGTCGACAAGAAAAATCCTATCAACAGAACAAATAATTTATTGGGCAAGGATAACCGCGAAATGGCTGAGCTCTTCAAAATCAGCTGGCGAATTAGTCCTTGATGCAAATGATTTATTTGCTTCGTCATCGTCATCATTATTATTGCAAATACATATGGCTTTTCTCCAATAATCAACGTTTATTTTATGCAACATTAAAATTCTAAACAAAATCGATTCAACTGCTGAATTCTCAATTTTATCTAATATAAATAAGATTCTCAAGATGCAAAATCTTCGCAATTTCTTTGAAGTCAAATGGGAAGCAAACAATAAAATAAAATATTAAATAATAAAATCGATCTGTGGAAATCAACCAAACATCAATATTAATTAAATCTTGCGACAGATAATTATGTTTACACTGGCATCTTTAAACTTATATGCAATGCATATATATTCAGTTAAGTCTTAATTATGATGTTAATTCGCTGCCCTTTGCCCTCGCCACGTACTTGCCACAATTCTCTTTCATAATAGGGACTAGTGTGTGTCATGACTCTGATGTGCCTTGGCCTTTGTCAGTGTTTGCTGCCAAGAATGCAGTATATTTCATGTATGTGTGAGCGTGTGTGCCTTTGTCTATATGTGCGCGTGTGTGTGTGTGTGTGAGGATGGTAAGTGGGTGTAACCATCACTAACATAAACATTAACAGCTTTTACTTGCACGCAGCTGGCAGTCACTTTTGCACTTGATACAAAAGCAAAATGTAGGCAAGCAGCTGGATTCTTTTTATGTAGCATACTTTTCAGCGCCGCGTTCCGTTCCTGCAGTGATTTTTCACATGCAGCCCGAGACATGTGTAGCCCGTCAGGCACGCAAAACTTTGACCTACAGCAATGCAGGCAGGCTGGCTGGCTGGCTGGCTGTGAGGGCTTATAATAAAAGGCGACAAAATGTTGTCATTCTCTTTTGCCTTATAAGTTCCGTTGGCACTTTAAAAGCATCTATTTGTTATTTGAAGAAAAGCTGCGGCAAAGCACACCAAGCACATGCCTGAAAGGTAGTCCTTAGCCCCGGGCATTTAACTGCTTACCCAGTACGCGACCACATAAAAGCACATATACACACACACACACACACATATGCTGAAGTTCTTGTGAAACTTATAATGTGGTTTCTTGACCGCACCACCCGTTTTGCGGTCACTAACATCTGGAGGCACCTCAAACCCGTCTATTTTGGCATCAGCCATGCCCGGCACGTTCCAATTCATTTAAAAGTTGGCTGGCATCGTGTAAAAATCAAATAAAATTAACACAAGATATCCATGCCTAAACAGTGGAAAAGTGTTTTCAATTTTCGCCAGGTAAGCTGCCCGAAAACACTTTTGTATTTATATAAATAAAAGCGGCTCAAACTATTCGCAGTAAAGTTAATTTGTTTATTTACTTTCACTTTGTGTATTTTATGGAAGTTAGTTAGTTGATTGTAAGCAATTCGACTGGAATCGATGGGATTGAAATAAATTGACCAAATAGAGCGAATTGAGTATGGATTGCGGGTTAAGTGCCCAGACATGTGTCAATGCACTGCATAAGATATCAATAAACTTCCAAATACTAACTATTTCTATACAAAACATTTGCTTCTTTTTTCGTTTATAGGGTGTCCAAAATATTATATTTTGTTATATTTACATTCCTCGAAAACTTCTAAAAATATTATATTTATTATTTATATGGAAATATATATCTATTAAATGCAAATTGGTTTTAAATTGCAATTATTATCATATAAAAATGCATTATCCTGTATAGTTAAATTCCTGCTGGTTTATAAATTTGTGTATGTCCTTTTGCATATAATAGTAAATACACATATGGAGTCAAAGACGTGTGCAGAATTCATGAAATCGATGGCTCGGCAAGTTGGCATTCAATAAATATTATACACATTCATCACTGTCAGCTTTATCCTGCAGCGTCCTTTAATGCTCCGAATATGTTCTTGTGGTTTTTGTGCACTCGGCTTGGCCATAAGTCCAGCCGAAGGATTTAATACGCCCATGAATGCATGTCAATCGCCTTAGTGTGGTAATCCTTGCAAAAATTCAAAATGATTTATTTAAAAAAAAAGGTTACTGGCCCACAGGACAAAAAAGTCATATTATTGAGCAGAACGACAAGTACCTTAAAATAAAATCCAAAAACTCTATAAATCCTGAGTTGACATTTACTTAACTTAATTTATATAAATAGAAACTATTAGGAATAAAATGAATTGTGCTTTAAATATTCTACTTAATTAAAATCTATATTATCCATGTGATTGCATGCATTTGTGATTGTGTGTGTGTGTGTGTGTGTGTGTGTTGTAGAGTCAAAATCAGCGCACTAAGAAGAACCGCAACAAAGCCCTGCCACATGTAAATGCACTCAAATACACTCAAACACACACACACACACACACACACACACAGATGCTATGCCACGTTGCAGCTAACGAATCCCCCATATGCCTGGCAAAGGGAGTCCTTCGGCTGTGTGTTGCATGCGGTGCATGATTACGATGAGTTAACCTTGCAATCGCTGCCCCGGCGTGCGGCATGATTGCTACCAAACCAGTTGCGCAAAATGTTATTTTCTGAATCAAGCAAATAATTAGAAACTGTGAAATAAATCACATTTATACCACATTTTAATATTTAGCCAAATTTTGTAATTAAAAACTAAGGCATTAACGAACCATGCAAATTGTGTGCCTATATTATAAAATCCTTTATAAATACTGCTAAAATTAATTGATATTTTTTTTTTATCTTAAAGTAATTAACCCATTCCAAGCTAGAAAATAAATTAACATGCTGGAATAAAGCAGAGTTTTTGCAGATATGCGTGTAGATCCTTTGAATATGTATCGAAAGGCTATTTATTGAGTTGCACAGGTGCTGTGAAACGAGTGTGGGCGTGGCCAATGAGTTTTTAATTAACTTTGGCATTGTTGCTGTCATGAAGCGATTGTGGAAAAATGCTTTCGAGGCAGCGCATTAATTAGCCGCACATTTGCAAAGCGAAACATGTTAAATGTTGCGCTTTATGCAAAAAATATATATTTGCGTAGGTTTTTATTGGAAAAATGTTAAAATTGCGTGAGTGTGTGTGTTTGCATGGCCTGGCAACACATGGTGTATGATTAATGAGAGCATTTTGTACTATTTATTAAATAAATTGTAATTTATCATTGTGCTGTTTGCAAGCCAAAGGCTAAATGAAACGAATTGAAACGAAAGCAAATCAATTAAATTACACAGCACTTGAAAACTTTGACCATTAAACGCTCTAAACAAACCAAGCCAAACGGAAGGAAGGAAGCCAATGTCCATGATGATGATGATGATGATGATGCTCTCGTTTCATTCGATATCATCAAGTGTTGCGTGTTTGTTTGGCATTTGTTTGTGTTTATTTGCCAGGCATTTTTTTTTTATTTTTTTATTGCAATTGATTTTCGGTGTCAGCTGCACGACGGCTCAGACAGACAGTCGGACTTGGGGATACGGACAAGTGTGGCCGCTGCGGCTGTGGCTTAAGTTTTGTCGACAAATTGAAAACTTTTTCAATGACTACAAAAAAACAAAAAAAAAAAAAAATGCCGGGAATTTAGAAAAATAAATGAAATCGTCAGTGGGCCAAGCAAAAACCACTGACTATTGGCTGCCAGCTGCACCCACAGCAATTGTAAAAACAAAAAGGAAATTCCAATTTCAAGCTGACCGAAAAGTAGCTTTAAGATGTGGACTTTTAATATACAAGTAGACAACTTTGCTGCTGCAACACAACTTCAAATGTTCATTAATCGAATTGGCAGTAAAAGCTTGCCTCAGCAAAATTTAAAATGTGAATAGTTTAGTTTTTTTTTTTGGCCATTTAGGCACCGCCCGCTGAGCTGTAGCACATGCTGTAAACGGATTGCGGTCGATGTGGCACATGCACCTGTGCGATGTGCTCCACCTCGTCCAGCTGTATGTCGGTGCTGGAGAACGGTGAGGCGCCACTAATGTGGTTCAGTCGTGGCCGGAATGTCCTTATGCTGGCGACACACTCGCGCCAAGTGTAAAAATAGTATTGCTTGTGAATGTGGCCGCCAAACTCAAAGATCATCGGACAATCCGGAGTTGGCTGATTTCCAATGGGCGGCACACTAATCATCATTAAGCAGCGATCGTATTTGCGATAGAAATTGAAGCGTAAATATTCCAGCGGCACCAAGCTGATCAAATCAAAGCACTCGATTTCCGCATCCAGAGTACTAAATTGCCAATTGGGATTACCGCAGTGCTCCGAGCCGTGCTTGTAGAAGTTGTCGCAGCCAAAGAGCAGCATGCTGTTCGAGAGTCCAATTTGATATTGGCGCAGACCCACGCCATGTGCATTGACCAGGGTGAAGGGTGACTCCACCATCAGCGGTTCGTAGATCTCATTATATTCCGAGAGCAAAACTTTTTGCAAGCGAAACATCTTTCGTTAGCAGCAATTCGCAAATGTCTTTGCCAACGACTTTTTGGCTATAATTTAATTGAAATGTCAATCAAAGTTTCCGTCGCTTGTCTGCCTGTGTCTGGTGAATTGTTTGTTTTTTTTTTGGAATTGAGCTCTGAGTTCGAATTTGATTTTGTGGGTTTGGGTTTTGGTTTAGTAGTTTGACTTGTCTCATCGCCTACTGCGTTCTCCAAAACTATGCTGCAAAGTCAATTAAGCGAATGCAAATCGATTCCTTGTCCCGATTGCATATATATATCTAAACTTAAATTGCTATTTGTTTGGAGTCCATAATCTGATAGTTGCTTCGTAAGTCACTTGAATACTAAACGGAAAATCAAGTGTCAAAGTAGTTTTCCCCAAACTTGATTATTGCTTAATCATCCTCAGCTGTTACAACATGTTGCAGGTAAGTCCTGCTGTCTTTGACTTCAACAAAGTTTTAAATATACTTTTGTTAAGCTTAAAAATATATATATATTTTTATTTACTTAATTAGATGTTATAAATTATTAATATAGATTAAAACCATCGTTTTCTTTATTTACACAAGCTTAATATATTTGCAGTTCACATAATCGATTACATATCATGTTTTTAATTTGAATAAATATTTTTTTTACTATAAAATAAGTTGCTTAATTTACTTTCTCTAAGAACTAAATGTTTATTTTGTTGCTGTCTTATTTATTTTTATTTAAAGTTTCTGGTCTATAGAAATTTATGTCGTCTGTCTTCTACTCGATTAGTTTAATATTAAAATCCTTTTTGCAAAAAGCTGATAACTTTTTTAAATGGACTGTAAAAAGAAGATTAAATAAAAAGCATATTTGCTATATTCAAATCAATTAATTTTATGAATTTGGTATAAAAAATCCATTGACATTTACAGCTCAGAGAATTGGCAATAAAATGCAAAGCTGTCACAGTAGCCAGAATTATTGGTTGCCCAAAAGAATTGAATGTCCTGGAATTAATTAAAGGCAATTTTTACGAAATATTTATGATGCACCAGACCAGTAGTAGGCGTGGCAATAAAGAACGAACGAGGAGTATATTCCATAAATTCAATACCACAACGTATTGGAATTAAGCTATTAATTTTGGCAAATTGTGCCGTTTGTGCCACACACACACACACACACAGACACATCTCGTTGTGGCAATTAAGGCTTCAAATGTATTTGACTTAAAAGACGCTTTTGATTTGCCTCACTTAATTTCAAGTGCTTTGTGCAACTGTTTGTACATCTAATTTAACAGCAAGCCCCAAACAAGATTGCTGCTGGCAACCAATTTTCGACAAATGCATTTGTGGTTGGATTTTCCATGCACATGACCCACCCTGGTGTGGCACCAAAAAACCACTTCCACGTTCTCCCAACTCGACTCGGCACGTCAATTGTCCTTAAACTGAGTGCAGCAATTACGTAAAAGTAGCTCTAACAACAAAACACACAAAGTACATTTGCAGGCATAGTGATATGCATATATATATATATATATTATATATATATATATATATAATATATATAATATATATGTGTGTGTTTGCTTTATTATTTGTGCTTTTCATTGCAAACATTTCAGGTTTTACTGCTCCATATGCGACGCTACATAAAGCGAATAATCAGCCGTAAAAACAGATACATCTACACACACACACACATGGAGATGGAGATGGATGCATGGATGTGGAGCTGCCCGTAGATACAATGCTCGTTCTGGTACTCACTTTGATATATGTGTTACTTATAATGGCTTATTTGGCTAAGTTGGTTGTGTACCTGCAGAGTATATGAATTGTGTACTTTGTGGCTAATGCTGATGCACATTTCAGCCAATGGTTTCCATAAAATCTCTATTATCATTTAAGTACCGCTGCTGTTTATATTCCACACTTGAATTGTCTCTCGACTTAATTTTCTAGCATCATCTATCATGTAATTAATTATAAATTGCATCTGCGGTGATTCAATTAGAGTTAATTGCTTATTTTTTTTTTTTTTTATTAAATTTAACTATTATTTATGCTCAATTGCATTAATTTTATTTAAGGCCTTTAAAGTAGATATCAAATAAAATAATTCCATGGGCATTGTAGAAGTAAATTGGCTTCCGGCCTACACTAAACTTTAGTTTGCTTTATTTGTATTTGGTGGTTGGAGCAGCATATTCAAGTGGCCCCAACGATGCCAAGAGCGAACTTGGAACGAGGCAATCTGCCACCCATATCCCACCCAACCGACTGAGGCTTCTTGAATTTCTAGACAGATGAGTTAACACAAAAGTTTCAATAGAAGCCGTAGAAGGAGCACAACTTATTAACAGGAAAAGCATATTATAATTAGTGCATTAGCTTCTAAATGGGTTATAAGTATCATAATTCCAACAACAAGCTGGAACATAAGCAGATATAATCTAATTTTATTGGTAATCTTCGGCTTGGTAATTTAAGGCATTTTTTACAGTCAACCTGTCGCCCAAGGCACTTTCAGCTGATCCTTTTTTCAACTTTTTAATGTAATTCATCCTTTTTTATTAATTGAAAATTCCGTTACCATTTAGCCCACCTGGCTGTGGGAACCCCCTACATTTCTCTCACTACACCACAAATGACTGACGACGGATGTCCGCTGCTCCTCCCATTTGGCTGAGCTTTGACTTCCTGCAGTGCAACCACTTTCACAGTTGGCAAGTGAATTAGGCTTAGGGCACAATGCATTTCAGGCTTAAGAGCAAAGTGCTGTCACTTTTTATGTCCTTTTTCTAGGCATTTGGATTAGATTCAAGTGATCGCTTTCCCCTATGAAAAGTAAATCGCAATCTGTTACTTTTGTACGCTCAATTGAAGCAGCTCCTCATCCGGCACTTCTATTGAATTGGGAATAAGAGAAATGTGGAGCGACCAGAATACAAATGTTATATTAAGTGGCAACTATGGAGTCGTGGTGTCGACTTATAGTAGTATTAGTACCCTATTCCGATAGTGTATAAACAGATAATTGATGTTTCAACTTAATTTAAATTTTAAATATTTTGCATTAAGTGCGAGACATCCTTATCCAATCGGATGCTCTGATAGCCCAAGGCAGGATATGCCTTGGCAGAACACACTCAACTATATATAAATATATATATATATATAAATATATATTTAGTTGTTACTTTTTGTGATACTATGAAAATAAGATGGAAACTATCTTCATCTACATCACACACACGCCGAGCTTATACTCAATTTTTGCATTTGGAGCTTATCGCACATCCGCATCTCAGCCAAATAGCTACCAACACATTTGCAAAATGGCTTGTAACTGTAACGTCAGCCAGCCAGCCATCCAACCAGGCTGTCAGCATTTGGTTCATAGGTAGAATCAGTCCTTGAGTTAGGGATGCGGTTGGGTTTTTGGGTCTGTTGACGGTTGTGTGGGATTGGGGGGATTGGGGGCAGGTTGTGGTTGCCAACGCCGAACTTCAAGTTTGTCAGCCAACAATGTCTGTGTTCGAATGGTTATGTTTAAGGTAACATATGTGTGTGAGTGTGTCTGTGTGTGTGTGTGTGTGCCAGACAGGTGTGGGACTTCAATCTTTGCACTTGAGGCAGATTTATTTTTTTACATATTCCTGTAACTTTCTAATGCAATTTATATGCACACTCAGTTGCAGTTGTGCGATTTATTTCCATTTATTTTTTTTTTCCCTTATTCTTGTTTTTAAACTTTTTTGTATATCCAAAAGCGTTTTCAGTTAAGCATTGTTGTGGCCCAAGTAGAGTTCGCATATTATGTTAGTTCCGACTGCAAAGTTGCCAATTTAAAACATATCTGCCACTTTCTGCAAGGATTCGTTTTGTGTTCCCTTGTGTTGGTCCAATATCTTTTGTCAGTGAGTGTGCAGCATATGAAAAAGCACTTGAGTTGCGACAATGCAAACAGTGCTGCAGATGAGATTTTCTCAGATCAAAATATTTACGAAGCTTTCCTCACAACCAATTAACCGAAATACTGCCAGGATGAGAACTTAAAGTGTCCCTTTTATATCACATGAGCACAAGTGGCCTTAATTTGAGTCTTTATTGAGTACTTGATTGTTGGAGGAGGCAGTTAAAATGCCTTTCGCCCAGCTGCTGATTGTTTCTAACTTAATTTGCACTTTCAACATGCTTCAAGTAAAATTCTCCAATGAAATGTGCTTGATTTGGGCATGACAGGTTGATTTTAAGCATTATCAAACATATGTATATATTTATATGTTATTTATAGTTTTAAATTGATCTTATTTAAAATGATAAAACTTATTTTTTTTAGTTAAAAATAAACTATACATCATTAACTGATAAAAATAAAGTGCCAATTTATGAGAGGTCAATCAACTGGTAAGCAGGAAATGTGAAAATTGTAGCATTAAAGTTGCCATTTTTCTGTTTCTTTATGCTTAAGAAAAATACAACATTTTTTGAGTAAAATACAGCTATAAAGCTATATGCACGACTACAATATACCCATTAAAAAATGTTAGTTAACAGTCTAAAATTGCAGGAAGTTAAACAATAATTACAATTTCCTTAATTGAATTACTTTAAAAAATTAATAAAAATCATATAATTAATTTCAGTTTACCCGCTTGACAAAGTTTTTTTTTGAGAGTGCTGGGTATATAAAATTGAAAAGGCAACAAGATCCAATGGAATCACTAAGAGTCAAAAAAGTTACTGGGGCTGGCAATTTTCACAGTCTGTTGTTGCCCTTCTCTCTTTCCCCTCTGATGTGGGCGGATAGGCAGCTGCCGTTAATAAGGTGTTGTTCAGCAATTTCATTTTATTGTACTTATTTTAGGCATCTGCACCCAAACACACACACCCACACACCCACACACACATACACACATACACAGTTCAGCTTTCTCAGTGCCTACTTTAATTTTAATTGGCAGAACGCACATGAGACCCAAGTGGCTATCTTTTCCTGCTGTTGTTGTTGTTGTTATTGTTTTTGCTGTCGACATGTTCCTCTATCACATTACACTTGGGTGTGTCCGTATGTGTGTGTGTGTGTGTTTTTTTTTTCTTTTATTTTGACGCTTTATTGTTTTGCACATAAATTTTGCTTGCCTAGCTGGTTTTTTTTTTTTTTTGGTATTTTGCAATTTTTGGCCTGCAAGTCGTTAACATGATTTTATTTAATGCCATTTTGATGTGGCACAAAGAAATTTCCACTGGCATTTATTGCCGTAATTAAGTGATGAAAAATGTTTGAAATTCTACCTCTGAATTTCACATTTACCAGTCATCACCTTATTCCCCACAGCCAGTCAAAGGTCCTCATCAGCATCGACATGCTTATAAATGGCGAAACACTGGCAACAAGGAGCAATTCGCATTGCTCCAAAGTGCCTTTATTTTGTTATTTGGGCTGCTTTACACCAATTCAGATCTCAAATTTATAGCCAACCAAAAATTAAGCTTCTGACTTGTTGTATTGCATCAGGCTCTCCATTAAATGTTTGCTGTCTCTAGAAAGCAAAAAAATACACTTTGATGAATATTGATTAAAAGCCACAAATTCAATTGCATAAGCTGACTATTAATTGGATTTTAACGCGAAAACCATTAATTGTTTTACTGGATTTCGTATTGAAACATATAGTTTTTATACCCTGTCAAATAAATTATTAAAAAGGCGTATTACGCATGGGGTAAGAATATATTTTATTAATTAATAAAATTAAAATAAAATTAAAATTATTAATTTATCTGACGCATATATGCATTAATAAAAAATCAAATGTTTAAAATTGTATTACAGAATAATTGAGTTTATCCAGTCAGCAAATTGTTGTATGTTTTCTTTATGTATGTTTGCACAACCTTCAAATATAAAAACATTGTCTGTTTTTTGTAAAATCACGTTGCTCTTTTTTGTCTGACTTTTAATGGCAAATAAAGTAAATAAAATACAATTTTCGGATACTGACCGATGGACAGGGAAGTATTTCGTAGAGGCAGGATACATTTTGTGGACAGTCAATCAAATATTTGGGGTTGTCCTTGTGGTCACGCGGCTTGAAATCTTTTTGGCATTTGAGCCGCAATGTTTCACTCGACTGTCAAAAATGTCACTTTATTTATTGGTTTACTTCAAATTTTATTTTGTAAAATAGCAGAGTTAATTGTCTCGTTATTTATTCGCTATAACGAGAAATGTGACTGAGTAGAATTTAAGAATAAATAAAAATAAGTAAACTAATTTGAAATTTAAAGTTCTTAACTTATTGCTAAACCAGGCTAAGTAGTTGAAAGCATCAACTGCTAAGTTAAGCATTTTGTGTACTTACCCGCAGAATTAAGATTCGATAAACTTCTTTGCTAATCAGAAATGTATAAATATGCAAATTGCTTGCCTTTGTCTAACTAAATTTAATTTAGCCCTTTTGAGCAGAAATAGGATACGAAAGGAGTCAATAATTTAATTGGAAAGTGTGAAGCGGCAACTTGGACTTAAAGCAAGTTGTTAAAGGAGTGCTTTAAATTAATTTCACTAGAAAATTCAGATGATTGCGTAACATACTTGAGCATTCAATACACGCACATCCACTGCCGATGTCCTTTTGCGTACATGATAGCACTATCATGTGTGTGGCTGAGTGTTCGTGCATGTGTGTGTATTTGCTCTTACGGGTCTTTAACCGGCGCCATCAGGCAGCTGGAAATTTTAATGAAATGAAAACATCGTCAGGCAAATGCTGTAAAAAGATTTAAATTAACGTCTTCTTCAAAAACGGTTGATATTTTTCTGGGTGCGTCAGTTCAGATCCTCTGCTAATGTTTCGCTGGAAGAGCATTCATAAAACGAGCCCATAAATGGCAAAAAGGGTTACACAAAAAAAAACCAAAAAAACAGAACAGAATAAAAAGTAGACAACAAGCAGCAACACACACACAGACACACACACACACATTTATACTTATAGTCGGAGAGACATGTCCATAAAGATAAAGGCAATAACATTGCCATAAAGCGAAGGAGTCCTCAAGTGCGTCTGTTGTGCCTTTTCCCATTCTTTTCGCATGCTTATTTTCCTGATAGCCATGCAGATATTCACATATTTACTTACTCGAACGTGTGCTGAAAACAATTTGTAGCAACCCATGCTGCGTATACGTAATGTTGCAGCTACAACTTTTGACTCAATTGTTGGTCAATTTTTTTTATTTTTTTTGGTTGGCTAGCAAAGATTTAAATTCAGTTGTACAGACATTTATAATAAACTTTTATTCATCAGATATAGTTAAATAACAATTTTTGCATTTTCATCGTACATTTAATGTATTTTTAAAAATGTTTCATGAATTCATAACTTCCAATATACTTTTCAATAAATGTGTGAACAATGGCTAAATCAATATTTAGCTGCACTTTCAATGCAATTATTTGTTTTTTTTTTTTTGGGGCAATTGTTAGTAATAATTTTTAGTAGCTACAATTAAACTAGACTCGGAATTCTGAGCGCTCTTTCAATATTTTAGTTATATATTATTTAAATATTATATTTTTTTTTGGCAGAGATATGTTTATTTTACAGTTAACAGCTAGAAGTATGAAACATATCTAAATTAGCTAGGTATGTTTTTTTTTTTTTTTTTTTTTTTAAGTGTGCTTGTGCTCAATTACAATGCCATTAGCAATAGCGATTTGACTTAAGTTAAATAGTTGTTAAATGGTTGTTCTTGTCAGCTACTCTTTAATTTATTGATGGCGTTTGCAGTTAGGTTTTGTTAGCGGCTTATCTAAAAAACAATTTGCAAATGCAATTTAAATGTAAATTATATTTTGGCTTTTGCTGCGCAAAAACACATGATTTACAACAAAACGGCAACGCTGGTTGTGTGTGTCTGGGTGTGTGTGTGTGTGTGAGGCTTGTGTGTTTGTATTTCAATTTGAGCTTGTGTGTTTACCAAGTGCAAAGTATTCACAACATGGGGCTCATTATCGTTGCAAATGCTTTGCGCCTGCTTTGCTTTAAGCCCGATAAAATACAAATTTGTTGACCCATTTGGCTTCATTGAAATCAAGTGTTTTTGCCAACTTATTAGTATTTGTTTAAATATACATATTCATAGTGTTTGTTTAGTAGTATTAGTTGCTATAGTTTTTTTTATCATCATACAAGTAAATTTCATAAAGTCTTTTATAATTTAATTTGCATAACATAAATATTTTTAAAAGAAAGCACCCTCTTTCTCTCTCTCTTTCTCTCTCTAACTGTCTATCTTTCTATCTCTCTCTAGCTTAAGCATTTTATACAGAAACCTCCTTGGTGTATTTGGACCGATCATTCAAATCAAGCACCAGCTTATCGGGACGCTTGGCCCGCTGCCCACCCGCACCGCTGCCACTCGTCTTGTCCATTTGGCTGGTGGAATTGTTGGAAGTGTTGGAAACATTGCCCAGCGACAGCTGAGCGGGTACCGCCTCCGAATCGCTATCGCCGGGATGCGTTGTCTTGTAGAGCGCAATGTCATCCGTGGAGCGGGCAACTTGTGTTGCAACAACAATGGCCACTGTGTTGTCCTCGGTGCGATCGAGGAGGAGCTCACTGCTTCTCGTTTGTGTGGGTGGCGCTGGGTGTGGCTCTGCCTGGGTGCAACTGCCGCTGCGTCTTCTTAACGGCTTTTCGCTAAGCCTATACTTATTTCTACAGTTATCACAAATTTGATACGAAATGCTCACCTCCGCCTCGAGCAAGTTGCGCGGACCACGCTTACAGCTCGTTGGCGGCGTATTCGTGGCTGCCGTACGCACAACCGGTCGACGTCGCTGCTGCTGGTGGTGCTGCTGATCGAGATCAAGATCCTCGGACTGCGAGCACATGCAGTCCAGCTTGATGTTGGCGAAACTCAGGCTGCCCTCCTGCTGTGGCGAGCCCAGCTCCTCACAGGCATTACGCAACGGCGGACAGCAATAGTAGTGCTCCTTGGATGCATCCAGGCACCGACTGCAGATGATGTGTCCATCGGCGGTGCGACGCAACAGTTGCTCCCGAAAATCATCGCCACTTAGCTCGGTGTTAATCGCACGCTCCTCGTAGACAACTGTGGGCGTGGTTGGCGATGCCGATGAGGGCGGCGTCTCCAGCACCATGGTGGGTATGCTGCCACGTGAGGTGGCAGCAGCAGCAGCAGCCGCAGCAGCTCGGCCATTTGCATTGTTATTTTGCTGCATCTGCTGGTTGTACTTTTGCATCTCGGCATTGAGCGCCAGCAGAGGCAGTGCACCCTGCCTGCTGGCCGTATGCGTGGCAGCAGCAGCAACCATCATGATGCCACCCGGCGTCTTAAGACCGTCGAGCAGGCTCGAGATGGTCATCACAGCGACACCTTTGGGTGGCGCCATTTCCTGTATGCGCTGCAGCTGCATGCTCAACTGGCGTATCTCCTCGAGCGCCTCCTGGTCGGAGAGCTTTGTCTCTGCAAATACAGAAATAATTTTTTAATCAATTAAAATTACATTCTCTATATTTTACCACTCTAAAATATACTCTTCCGCTCAATGCAAGTGTATATCGATTTTTATCGATTCTCGATAACTAAATAAAATTAGAGAGAGATGGACTCGACTATTGTACCTCATCAAGAATACATAAATATTATGGGGTCAAAGATGCTGCCATCTTGTTTGTTACATCCTTTGGCACAATTTGGGAATGCTCCATTTAATCATTGTGAATGGGATCAGAGTGTAAAAAGCATTATTTACACGCTGGCACAAGTTTCAAGTGGAAAAGCTGCCAGAACAAACACTCTGCCCAATACCCTCATAACTTTTGCGCTGAAAAGTTGCGCTCATGTCAAAAGTTGGCTGGTTGGCAAAAGTAATGTTCGCTGGGAGGACAAGGAATTTAAATGCGTATTTCTGTAGCTGTGGCAGCCAACAAAACAGGCAACATGAAAATGAAAATGGACGCAGTTTTGTGGTTTAGGGCACAGCCTACCAGTTTGTGTGTGGGCGTGGCTGGCTGGCTGGCTGGCTGGCTGGGTGGGTGGAGCAGATTGCACGATGATAAATGGCCGTTCAATTCAACTGAAAGCCTGTCAGTGTGATTTAAGTGAGTCCACTCAGCGCCACTTGACGCGACTTTCAAATACAACAAACAACAACAAATACAACAAACACAACAAACAACAACAAATACAACAAACAAACACAACAAACAACAACAGCTTAACATAAGAGCAGCAACTTTTTTTTTTTTTTGCTGTAGCTGGATTTAGATTTATGGCTGTGAAATTAAGCGAGAGCAACAGAAGTGGCCAGAATTGAATTTATTATGTGCGCTGATTGTTACCCGAACCACTGCCAAAATTTCATCTACCTATTTGCACATAAAAAAGGAGAAATATATATTTAAAATTCGCCACACAAATTCAAATGCACATGAATATAAGCTAAAAACTTCCTATCTATTTGAGTGTAGGTGTGTGTGTTTGTGTGTGTGTGTGTGTTGGCGTTGTTATTGTTTAATTTAAATATGCAAATTTAAGGCAGGCCGCTTAAAAAACGCAGCACGCAGCGCGCCGCAATGAAAAAGTGAAACGCACAATTTACGCAACCAAAAATGCGGCAAGCAAAAAAAAAAAAAATATAAAATAGAAATACGAGCAATAAAAAATTAAATAAAAACCCGCACCGATGAGAAGAAAAGGCCGCTCATGAAGCATTAAAACATAAAGCGTCACTTTGGGTGATAAACTTCAAAATAGACGCCGCAAATTAAAACTGGGACCCACAAAACCATTGCCCAAAAACGTAAGTAGACTTTCTGCCAAAGGGCGTTTTCGGAACTACTAAATTCCAGATGCTATCCTAGAGTCACGCCAACCTGCCACATAAATGATTATTTTTTCAACTCAAAATGCTTTTTATGGCCCACAGCTTTTATGCTCTTTCTAACTTCGAGTATCGCACAGACTCGGAAAAATATTTATTGTTGGCCCTTTTACCTTTCACAAATGTACTTCCCAGAATCAGAAAGTAATTCGTAGAAATATAATTTTGGAATTGGCAACATTTTATCAAAATAACATCATTGAGAGATTTCTGTGAAAAAAATCCTTAACATATTTCTATGACTTTTGTCTAACGGGACTTTGTCGACAAGTTAAAATACAAACAGTAAGAATGCTGTAGTCAAGTGAGCTCGACTACGATATGCCCTGAAAACAGCTTTTATATATAGTCTATTTTTGTTGGCAAATTTCGATTTAACAATTTTTTTTTTTTATTATTGTTTATTATTTTTATTAATTTACTCACAAGCTGATCCCCAATTGGCTGGATAGAAACATGTGCAAGCACATACATACATACATACTTACAAAATGACGCTGGCTTCGAATATCTTGCTATCTCTTTCTCACTCGCATTTTTATGCATACAGAAAATGCTTGCGGCTGCTGGTAAAAATGTGATCAAAATGATAAATTATACTTTTGACTATAATTTGGATATTTTTAATCCGATATTTATGAAATTTAAGTAGTTGATTCATGATATGCATATGCATATTACGTTTTAATTATAACGATCTGCCTTTAAAATATTGGCATTTATTGATATCGGAAATCAAAAAGTATCGTTAATCGAGAAAGGAAGAGAGTTATCGATAAAATAAAGCAAACAGCATTTTTCCTGGATAACAAAGAACGTAATTTTATTAAATTTTAAGTCTCTAGCTCTAACAGTCTCTGAGATCCGCGTGTTCATCCAGACAGATGGACAAACGGCGGTTGATCCTGATCATGAATATATATACTTTATGTTGTCGGAGATATATCTATCTCCCTGTTACATACATTTGCAGCAAATCATTATACTCTTTTTACACATTTTTAATGTGTTCAGGGTATAAAAACCAACAAATATGTTGGTTGAACTTTTCGCTTGGCCGCTCAGACTGCACACACACACACACACGCTCACACACGCACACACACAGAAGTATACACAACAACTGCTGAACATTCCTAGGTTAACCGCATCAAGCAAAGAGGACATTTTTGCGTAGAAGATGCCAACATAAATCAACGCTGAGCTTGACACAACATATCTGCGACTATTCAAGAACATGTTTATATATATATATATATATATATACAGTGGCTAGACAAGGATATCAGTGATGAGGGGCTGACGCCACTTGGCATCAGTTTATTTTTTAATTTACCAACTAAAGTGCCATAAATAAAAGTCAAAACAGTTGGCTTAATCACCATGCTTGCATAAATTGCCAAGGTCCACTTTTACAATGTGGGACTTGTGCATCATTTGTCAGAAGCCAAATTCGAGTAGCAAGTGTTGGCTATTTGCCGTGGGACTGGACTACGTATCGTTAGGCATAAGCGTCGATGGGTAGGCATAATGATGCAATTACTTACCTGCCGAAGTGGTGCCAGCTGCAGGCGCCGTTGATGTTGTCACCGAACTGGGATGGGCAAAGGTTCGCACCTGCGGTCGAAAATTGAATTTCGCCCCCGATGCCTTGGCGCCCATTCCGATATTCTCCTGATGCGACTTGCCGCTACGCAGCACGATGTAAACCTGAAAATGTGAAAAGCAATATAAAACAATTCGTGTCAACAACTGGAAATCCATTGAAGCATTTAATACACGCACACACACAAACACACATACACGAACACACGCACACACACACACACCTTGCTGCCAAAGATGAGGGCCAACAGCAGGGTCACCGTCAGCTGCGTGTGGCAAAAGAATATGATATAGAGCAGATCCGGATTTGCGGGCGACTGCAGAAAAAGCCTGACAAAGAAAACCGATAACATTGTAAATGCTAAATTAAAGATAACAGATAACAGATAACAACAAATGCGAATCGAATCTCATCGAATCGCATCGCAGGAAAGGAAAATATAAAGTAAATGCAGAAAATCAGAAAATTAAGTGCTGTGCTTCCGGGAACTCCACTTACATGGACACGTTGAGGAAACAAGTGAGCAGGAACTCATTGTAGATGGCCATGGATATGAAGCGGCTCTCATTGAATTCCGACGGCGCCTTTCTCACCATTATGCACAGTCGGACGCCCCAGGCCAAGAATAATACTTCCACTGTTAAATATTTCAAAAAAAAAAAGAGCAAGTTGCAAAACAGAAAAAAGTTAAAGGAGCACAAGTTTGGTTTTTTTTTGTGGTGAGTTGAGTCCTTTGTGAAATTGTGTGGCTTTTTAATTTGCTTTGAATTTTAATTAAAAACTTCAGAGCTCAATGTGTGCAACAGTTGCAGCTAATTATAATTGCTCAAAAACACTAATACAAAGTAAAGTTTCAAGAATACTTTTTTTACCCTTTTTCAAATTACTTTCAGCAGCATTTTTATCACTATTTTAATCTGCTCTTCTTGGAATGTGCACTGTATAAAAAATCAACTTATTTAGAGTGCAATGAAATCTTATCAGTTCATTTTGCCAGCTTCTGCTATATTTACTGACTTTTGTGAAAAGTTCTTTAAAAAACACAGCTGCAGCTGTCAGAGTAAAAAAAAAATATAAAAAGTACCCCAGAAAAAAATATCGCATGACTGGCCAAATTTCCGCTGCCATAGTTCTGTCAAATATTTTTGCATCACTGCTTTATCGAATTAAATGTAAAAATTATATCCGAATTTTTTTTAGCTAACATGAAAAACTGTGTTTTATTTTTTGTGCTCTTCAGCGAAATATTTGTTGACATTAAAATCAATAATTTATAACCAAAAAAATTTAGTTTTCGCTCGGCAATTAATTTCGTGGCTGGAATTTAAAAACTTGTTTAAGCTAAAAGCAGGGTATTCGATTAGAGTAGGGGGTCACATTTTCACTTTTCTTTTAATGCAGTTTGCATGCTTATTTTGCGAAAGTTCTGCAAATCTATCTCTAAAGGGGCTTTTGTGATACTCTTCAAAGTGAGCCTTTGAAATCGGCCAACTTGCAATTTGCGAACTGGCGTCATATATAGTTGGTGCACTGCCTTTTTGGCGCATCAGAGGAAAAGTGGCTTATAAAAAGTCGAAGTGGCCTCGCAACGGGATTTCATTTTAAGCCTTGAGCACACATACGTTGCCATTTTTTCAGTTAACTGCTGCTGCTACGTTGCTACGCATTCCAATATTTTTTGCCACTTCGCTGCCATTTCCCCTTTTTGCTGCAGCACACAGTGCGTATGCGTAATACTGCCAATTTATCTTCCTTTTTTTTTTTTTTGGTACTGTGACTTTGACTCTTCTGTGTGTGTGAGGCTGGGTATGATTTGAAGTGGCTTCAGTTTCAATTTAGTGAGCGTCATCTAAGTTCGCAATGATGAAATGAAATGAAATTGTTGCCTTTGTCAACTTACTTGAGGTGAATGTGTAGTCCCACCAATCAGTTTTGCACAGAAACGCCTTGAGGTCATCAGCGGTGCGGCCAACAACAACGTCCGGCGGCGACACCAATGTACGAACCAGCAAACATGTTCCAATCGCACCACAGATGATGCCCAGCCGCTTGAGCAGCGCCGCATCTGTGATTTTGACAGCCTTGGCGGACCGTACCCGAAATATAACCGAGATCCTGCACCAATATTGGCCAAGTAAGAATGGTATGCATATTAAGTTTTCCAAAACTTACCGCCAGGTTTTCAGCATCAGTGCACCGTAGGTCAAGGAGAAGCCAATCTCACGCAGCCAGATGCGTGCGGTGCACGTGTAGAGATTCGGATTCGGATACATCACAATATTCTGCGATGATTAAGAGCAAAAAAAACAACACAAATTATTTAGTAGTTCACTCGGATATTGTGGAAATTTTAAATGCCAAACATATTTAATTTGGGGCGGAAATGTTTTGCTTTCACCTACGACTTGTCGCATGACAGGAAAAGTCAACGTTTTCCACAAATATTTTGGCATTTTTTTTTCATATTTTTGGCTAGCTGTGCGTAAATGTTTAATGTGCTTTCCTTTGCTCTGGAAATAAATAAATAAATCAATGCCGAAGCCAGCCAACAACAGGAGATTCAGATCGCTTTGGTCTTCCATTCTAAACACATTTTAAAAATTCATAAAGCCAAAAAAAAGCTGCCTTTGAACAAAATAATAATGTATCTTTTTTTAGCTCGGTCTTTGGTTCCTGGTAAATGGCACAAGCCAAGCCTCAGATAAAATAGCACAATATATCTTTTGACTAGCATTGTCTGCTATATATATATATATATATATATATATATTTTATTTTTGAAAAATATGTGTACTATAAACTCTCCTTTAAAGATTTTATTATTGGCTGTATGCCAATTTTGTTCGTCAAGAATCATAAATCAATCAAAATAAATTGGGCAGAAGGCAGTTTTCTATTGGATTTAAACTGTATGGATATATATATATATATATATATTTGCTATGCATATTGTGTTTAGTGTTAGAAATAACAGTCTTATGCTCTAATCGAGTTTAAGCCAAATTAAAGAAAGCAATCTAAATTTATATCAGAATTGACAATGAAATTCTGTTTGTATTTCAACTGACAATTGGATGACTTTTTTTCGGTTATATTTATTCTTTTTGCAATGTAAATTGCAAACATAAATATTAATTTGAATATATAAAACCAAATAATAAATAAAGCCAATCAAAATAAACATTTAGTAAAATAATTTCTAGCAAATTGAAAACAGTTTTAGCACAGTTCAAATTTGAATTGTAGACGAATTTTAATTATATTAATTCCAACTAAACTTTTGGATTAACTTTGAGTTTCAGTACTTACAGCGGGTTTAAGGTATGCCTCGATAATTCAGATTAATTTCAACTTACCGTGCAATAGATGCAAAACGCGCCGAGTGCAATGACCCGGAGAAGGGCTGGACTAGCGGCGCGCACAACCTAAAATTGTTCAAATATTTGTTAGACTCTCAAATTGGGTATTAAAGGATAAATGCAGACTATGTTTTAGTATCCTGTGCCTGTTCCCTGTTCCCTGTGCGTTGTTTAAATGCCGTGCAAAACGTGGCATGGCTTAGTGAAAATTCAAATTGAAAAATCGTCTCTCATCTGAACAATTGAGCAGAGCACAAAGTGCAAAAAGGTCACCTAAAGACACACAGATAGAGAGAGGGAGAGGGAGAGACTAAGAGAGAGCAAGCCATAGACAAACTGGAGTCATGCTGGGAAGCTGCTTGTCAGACTGAGCAGGATTTAGCGGCATTTAATTAGTTAGTGCGAAGGACATGGGAATAAAGTTGAGGGAGACATAAATGCGACAGAATCGCATTAGAAATGAAAACAGTTTAGTTTGCTGACTGCGCTGATTCTTTCGCACACACACACACACACACACACAATGGGAATTTAATAATTCACTGTGCTCACATACATGTCTGTAATATGTATTTTGTACATAGTGGAAGAGATTCCGCAGGGCAAACGCTTTAAAAACTATTCGCCAGAGACAGTTGGTCGGTTGGTTGGTCCAAGAGAGTTGGTAATAAGCGCCCAAGTGACACTGTGCTGGTCGGAAGGAAGGAAGGAAATGTAAGTGGGTATCTCTGTGTGTGTGAATGTTTGCACTTCCGTGCAATGTGCGACAATTTCCGGGATAGAAAGAACGCCGGCAACACGCAGCACGTACAAAATTAACTTGAAACTAACAATGCTAAGCAGCTTAGCATTCCAATGACAGCAGCTTAGGTTTGCCATGCTCCGAGTAGGATCTGAGGCATTTGACAACTTTACTTAAGCTCCATCCAGTCCTCGCACTGCTCACAAAAAAAGTGACCTCTGCCACTTTGAGCTTTGGACATTGAAGTGGCAGGCACAAGCCGGAGCAACAGTCAGTGTATAATAATTATATATATATATATTTGTTTTTTGGGCCAGGCTTGGTTGTTGTCCACTTTTCGCTTACCTTGACTTGTTGATATCGAAATGTGAACCAGGCGGCGGGGGGCAGCAGGCCGATGACAATGCAGGCCAGCGCCACAATGCTGGTGCGCATGGGCCAATTGAGGGCAGCGATGCAGGGCGAGGCATCCTCGCAGGAGTCACAGCCCTCGGCGCAGGGCAGGCACTCGTATTCCGTGTTGCTGTTATACGTCGAATTCTTGCCCTGCAAACAGACACAGAGCATCAGACATCAGACATCTGACTGGCTGTGGCTACATATTAAATGAGTGTTGCGGCTAAGCGTTGGCAATTATTGAGACCACCTGACTCGGCAGATTTGTGTGCCACTGATAATGGTAATTTGTGCCGCAATACAATCTAAACGTACCAGCATCAGCTTCTCGTATTCCTCCTCCAGCAGGCTGCCATTAAAGAACTTGTGCTGCGCCACCACGTCCGGGAAGTAGAAGCCCTTGCGGCACAGGCACTTGTACGAGCCACGGCGAAAGCCCAGACCCATTATTGCCTCGCACTGTGGCACATCCATAAAAAGACAGTTGAAAGTATGTATAAGTAAAGTTTGCTTACACTCAGCAAAAAAATGTAAAATTCTGTTATTCAAATCTGAAACAATTTATCAGAAACTGAACAATTTAGAACATCCTTGCCGGATACATTAAATCTGGAATAATTACACATAAAAATGAAAATCAGAAAAACAGAAATCACTAAAAAAAGACTCAATGAAATGGTTTTTATTGTGCTAAGGATTGTTTATTGTCCCTTATTAAGTACCCACCATGGTGGTGCGCTGCTTGCACTTGTCGGTGCCGGCAAAGATGTTCAATGGCCGCTTTGTGCCCGGTGTGTGCCGCTGAGGACACTGGTCGATGTCCACGCGCCGCAAGTCAATATCGATGCCCGATGTGCCCCTGCAAATATACAAAATACAAAAAAAAAATAAGCAAAAGCGTTAAACAATTTATGTTATTAATTTGTCAGCGTTTAACAATCAACTGGGCGCAACTTAAGCCAAATGGCGCCATTTATAAAATCAATTCAATAAAACGTGCCCAGCGCCAGCGGCCTGATATTTATTTATTCGATAGTCCATAAGCCAAGACATGTGCCAAGCCACTGGATATCATTTTGTTGTGCGCGTGTGTGTGTTTATTTTTTATATGGCAAAACAATAAATTTTGTCTTTGATTACACATATGGACGCCTGTGCGTCACACATCCGCAGTTGGAAATAGAAAGGATAAAATGCCAGACAGAAACTAAGCAACGTGTTTGGTTCCGGTTTCCAAAATGAAAATGAATGCATGGCAAAAAAAAAATAGTAGTGGAATATTATTTGCCTGTTGTTCCGCTTTGCTTGGCTTGCCTCGTCGTTTTACAAAGACATAACATAAAGCCATGAAAAGGGTGCCCTAAGCCGCCGTACAACTCGACCCGCACTCACAATCCCCACCAGATCAAGGAATTCTATATGTCCGCTCCGGCAAGGGCATCTGGCAAACACCCAATTACACGCATTCCCAAGCAGCGAATCGTGTCGCTCAGGCAGCCGGAACACATCTAGAATTTACGCATAATCCAAGCTCCACATTTGCACAGTGGTGCCCCAAATCACATATCATTTCATATTATAATTCAATTTTTTTCAATTTTATCATAATTTTCTCAAAACAGAACTGATTTTGAAAATCAGCAACTTTTTGCTTGGTTTAAATTTGTGACTCAAATTTGGTTCAAAAAGCCAAATTGTTCGAAATTTTCAAAAACTATTTATAAATATATTTTAAATATATATTTTTTCATGGCTTGAACTCTAGATTAAAAATGCAATAAAATGTAGAAACATAATTCGGACTTGAAATGCATGTTGAGATTCTATCCGAAAAAGTCGACTTGGGAACGGTTTCAAATATAAATTGCCCTAAATTCAAAAGTTATCCCTTTTCACAGGAAGTTTTATTTTTGACTACGGTTTGCTATTAAGATCTTATTATTATACATTTTATATCAGTATTGCATCTACAATTAAAAAATTATACTATTTAATGTGGCCATGATTTCTATTTAATTTTTGTAAAGTTGCAAAAATATTTATGAATTATTTGCAAATGTAATAATGCGTAAAATTAAAATTTAATATTGTTTTTAGAAAAAACATAATTCTATATTAGAATAACATATTTTATTTATTTTATAATATAATATTATTTTTCTAAATTTTCCTCAAAATTTAATAAAATATTTTGAAAAAATTAACACAATGTTCTGCCAAAACACTCGCCCGTCGTCAGCTGTGGGTCCTTTTTTTAACACACTTTCACACACAAAGAGGCACACACGCACATTAAGTTGGGCATACTGTATGTGTGTGTGTGTGTGTGTGTGTGTGGTGTGTCCCATTCTTATGGGGTCTGGAGTTTCATGCGGCTGTCAGTTAATATTGACATATCAGTTTGTATTTATTTGATTGTTTCTGACAACTTATTGATTGCAAAAAAAAAAAGGGATATATATTGGCCGAGGACGAGGACGAGTCAGGACGTAACAGGACTACACAATGACCATAAAACATTATAATAATGATTATGTTAATTCCCCTGTAGTTGGTCCTAACGCCTTTGTGTCCCATTCGTCCGGAATCCGGAATCCCACCTCGTTGCCCCTTTTCCTCTCCTTGCCTTTTATTTGGTGCGGTTTTTGTTTTGTCAGCGTTTGAAAAATGCTGCTTTTGTTGTTGTTGACAGTTGTTGAAGATAATTTGTTAACGGATATTGGAGAATAAGCTTATCGAGCCGACCCGTTATCTGTCTGAATGAGTTTTGTACGGCTCATATTGATTTATTAGTTTGCCGCCTTTTGGCTCACATTCTTTGTGCCTGCGCAAGATATACGTATTTAAATATATATATATAAATCTGTTCATGTATGTGTGTCCTGGCCATACTGAAGCTGATGCGGCAATTTGCCTTGATGCGCCTTTGATTAAGTGTCGTCCAATGCCTACAAATGAGCTGGTAATTAATTGCTGTCATGAGACACTCCCAATTCCAATCTATGTCCTCCGATTTCTTTCCTTATTTCACTTTGTATCCCATTTAAATTGTCCTGTTGCCTGTTGATTTTCAATTTTATTGCGGCTTCAGTTTTTTACGATTGGTCTTAAAATTGCCCCCAAACTGTTTAGCATAATTGGGTTTTTCTTCAATTCCCAATTTCATTTGAGAATGCTCTAATTAAACAATTTGAGCAGCAGCTGCCTCTGATTAAAACTTGAAGTACAATTAAAGCGAGTATTATTGGGGCAAATGTCGAAATAGATATATCTGAATACTCAAAATTTAAGTGCAACAATTAAATATTATGTATAATTAGTATAAAAGGGGTTTTTAAGTAGTCTGCCGACTAAATCATAAACGATTTAAGCCAGTAATAGCCATGGGCAGGAATAGGCTTAGGTTACTTGTCGGTCTACTGACAGGACATTGTAGACTAAAAAGGTGGCTCCAAACTGGATATTTATAGTAACAATCAGTGTAGGATTTGTGAAGGTGAGGCGGAGTGCTCAACTTACATCCTAACAGAATGTATAGCCTTATCCAGGAAAAGATGCAGCATTTTGGGGATGCATGTAATGAGTGTCAATGATATGGAAGCCCTCAATCCAACAAAGATTCTGGCATGGAGATGGAGGAGCAGATGGAGGAGCTATAAGCTAAAGATCTAAAAGGTCGCAATTTAAATAAGTAAACTAAAACTAAAACTGAAACTCTTCAACACTTTAATATTGTGTATATGTTTGTTTATATATATGTAACATATACTTAGGATGTGGCAAGCACGTGCATAGCTGTCAGTATGCTACGTGTTCACATATGTGGGTATAAAATGCAGTTTCGTGAGACTTAAATCGAGACTGTCAAATGTTTATTCACACTGAAATGCATGGCACGTGTGCGTCATTTAAAAGTTGCCACAGCTAATACGAGCACGAGCAGAGTCCTCAATGGCAGCTATCGAGTGCATTAAGTTTGTTTTTGGTTATGGCCAAAAAAAAAAAATAAACAGCTATATCTCTCTATGTATATATAGGGTTTATATATAAAATTCTTAACGCTTCGCTACTCATTGCACGCACGCATTTTATTTGTACAATCAGTTTGTAAGCAACACGCATGGTTGGATTTGTTGACGCATTACGTATACGCAGTGTAGCCACTTTTAGCGCCAGCAGATTCCTCATCTAATCCACCAAATCCGCTTTAACCTTTGCAGTTTTCATCTGCTTTGACATCGTTGGTTAGACCATCAGAAATGCGATGACATGCCACAAAATGCCATTTCAAAATGAGGCCAAATTTTGTTTGCTTCGTTGACCAAAACAGCAATTTTCGTTGTATAAAAAAATAACTCTTATAAATCTGAATTTAACGAATGAAAGTTAACTAAAAAATATATATATAAGTTAACAATATGTGAGATGCCATCAGCTAAAAGTCAACACAAAAAAACACTCGTTTTGTTTTTATGTTTGTCGTTTTAATAATGTAAAACAATCCTATAAAAAATAAAACAATTATTTTCACATTTCAAATGTGAATAAAAAGATGCAATTTTAGGACAATTAATTCGAATTTATTTTGCAGTTGTTATTTGTCAGCCATTTTTTACATTTTATTTGTTATTTGACTCCAACTGCAATTCTGTACAATTCTTGTAGCCAACTCGTGGCAGTTTGATGATAATGAAGATGATGATGGAAGTCGTTAGCAGCTAACTGGCTCACATTTCTCTCAGTGGACATGAGAAATCCAAAACTGCCAGCTTTGAGAACCGAGCAAAACAGTCAACAGTTAAGATTACCGGCTGTCCGCAGGGCTGTCGTCATCTGCACGTGCCTGGCCAGAGATGAGTGAGTATTTGTTCAGAGAACACACACATAAGAATTGCCACTGACAGCATCCAGCAGATGATGATGTAATCATGTATATTCAGGCGATGCAATCTTGACAAGCTAACAAGCAAAAACTGCACAAAGCAATGCTTATTGCAATATTTGAGATTTCCGTTTCCGTTTGCCTCATTATGCTTTCCCAGTGCGCACAAGTAAGTATCCATGTGTGTGTGTGTGTGTATACTTTGTACATATTGCAACATAAGTCAAACAAATAGAAAACCAAAATTATTTGAATGCTCGTTGGAGCAGAGCAAAATGCGACTTGCTCCGCTTTTTGTGTATCATTGAAAATGTTTTTGCATGCAGCGAAACGAAACTTAAATGAAATCAAATAAAATTATTGCCACAGCAGGAGCGTTTTCATGGGCACATCTCAGCCACGCCCCCTTCCCCCATGAAACGCCCACAGTCGACAGGCGCTTAATGTGATTTGTGCTCTATGCTTATATTTCCATTTCCGTTTCCGTTTGTTTGCATTGCGTTTCAGATTTGAGGTCGAGGGTCCTGATTAGTGACGGTTGGGGTCGACAATATTTGTTTTTCTTGTATGTATGTGTATGTGTGTGTGTGTGTGTGTGTCCCCTTCGAAGAGCAAAAATAATTTTTAATATTATCAAGTTAATGTTGCTGGCCATTGTTGGTCGCCTGCATTTTTCATGGTACACATAAATTAAATCAATTAGCAACTTTTCGTGGCGGTCGTCTGGCTTCTCTTGGCCACGTTGCCTGGCCTGGGTTCCCGTTTCCCGGTCAGCCAGTTGCCGCCAGTTTGCTGCCACGCCATAAACAAATTAATTATGCGTCAAGTCTCCCAACTAATGGAATACTAATAGCAGCACATTATTAACACGACCCAGTTGCCCTCATTTACCGTTCTTTTGTAAAGGGTATTTTGCATTTCCATATTGTACCCAAATTACCATTTAAGATTGCATTATGCAAATTATAATACTATTAATCTTCTTCAGCTTACAAACTAGTTACCAGTCACTCAGGTGTCTGGCAGGTATTCGGTGGAAAACAGCGTAAATCTTGGAGAAATCGCTTTTAATTTTTATTAATTAACTTTTAGATTTTTCCTACATCAGAAATAGACTCAAGTTATTTATAAAACTGGAATCCGCAACGAATGCTTTTAATTCCAAATAATAAAAAATAGCAGAGTTTCTAATCATCGATAACTTTTCTAGTTTATTTAATTTTATTATTGTTATTTTTAAAGTAATTTTAGGGTAGTTGCCAAGTGGTTTTAGCCGGCTAAAAAAATAATGAGCATTGTTTTTGGCTGCTGCAATTCATGTGGTCTTTGGTAGAGGAGAGGTGGGGAGGAGTACACCTAAAAGAGCACCGACAACTTTTAAAATGTAGACATTAATTTTGTTGCATCCGTCCATTAGTCGATCCAAATTGATGTTGCAACTACTTGCAGGCAGTTTACGGTGTTTCCGCACAGTCAGTTGCCGTTTAAAGAGCTGCTTCAAGCATGTTAGTGTGCGTGTGTGTGTGCGTGTGTGTAATTTATGGAGTGTGCAAAGTCATTGAGCATTGACAGGTCGTCTCTTGTAGCTAGACATGTCTGAGTGTGAGCCATCTCTGCTGCTGCTTATAATTGATTACATTCATTAAATATTACCTGCCACCTGTGGAAAAGTCGATTGAACTGAGAACTGGCACTGAAAGTGAAGCTGGATCTGAGTCTGATAGCAGCCAGCTGCTGGTAATGAAATTTACAATTTACCTTGGCCATGACAATTACGCAAGCCATTAGCCAAGTTGGCAGAGTCAAAAGCATTAGCGTAAAATTTCATTTACCCGTTCTGCTAACCAAATATTTTTCAAAACAATGAACAATGCATAACATATCAGGCCTTATATCAGAGGATATTGGAATTGAATTCTATTTACAATCAGGCCGCAGCTGGAATCGGATGAGCTCCGTAAGATTTATCCTCGTTTCTGCTATTGACCACAACATAGGCAGACAAGTCCTCAATTTTAAGCCATAACAAAAAATAAGAAAACTTTTTTTATTGAATCAATAAAAGAAAACTTGATTGTCAGAGTTTTAAATAAGTAAGTATGCACGAGTCGCGAGTGCTCGACTGGGAAATACCACGAATATTGACTCGATGCAGCCACATGTTCTATTCATATTGCTAAAGAGGGGTAAAAAAAAAATCATAATCGTCAGTAAATCTTGTAAAATAATTCAAATAATATTATACATTCTGTAATCATAATTTTAATTGGAATAAAATAATGATATATCCCCAGCCAACTAATCTCAATCTAATTGTTACAATTTTAAATCCAGTTGGGAGTGCATTAAAATAAAAATTAAGTACGCTCAATTACAAAAATTTTACAATTCTTGTAAGAAATAAAAATAAATTGTAAGCGATAAAAAAATATTTCTCAATGAGTTGTTTTAATCATTTATAATTGGGCCCGTGGGATAACAAGTAAATGATGGTAATAATAGCATCATAAGAAGCTGACTAGAAAACAGATTGTCAGCTGGAATTTGTTGTAACAGTTGTTGTTGTTGTTGCTGTTGTTGCCTGTTGCCAAGAAATAATTACAAATTAAGCATAAAACGAAGTGGAAGTGGAAAACGACGAGGAAAACTGGCTAATTGTGGAGTGTTCCTCTTACCTCGATTTACTCATAAAGAGAGCAAAAATGGCTTTTAACTGTCATTATTCTGATGGGGAAGCAACATTCAGGCACTTAGCTTGATGTTTGATGTTTGTTAATGTTGTTGTGGCATTCCATGTCAAAGGGTAATTTAAATTTCTAGTATATATATATATATACTCTTGATGAGCATTATTAGCCGATACTTTTTTTCTGCTATCGTACTATCGGTTTACGGTATATATCGCTATCTTGTATATTAATCGCTTTTTATTTACCATCAACAGACTTAACTGTTTTCGGATCGGAATGGATTATTCATTTTGTTGGCTAAACTAGCCGTAAAGAAAAACAAATATTTACAAAAAATATATATTTCAAAAGTTCAACTCAATAAATTGTTAAGCGCGTGAATTGACCAGATGCCCAGCCAAAACGGCTATAAAAGCCGACTGCTCCGACTTGGAGGAACTAAACGTGCTGGAAACCTACGATGCAGTCAATATTTCCGCTATTGAAACCAGCACCGCTAACGGAACGTGTGAAATCCCGGGATTCGTTCATCTATTTCTACAGAGGCTTGTGGATAATTGGTTGGCTGCCCCCGAAGGAAGGCTACCGGCGATATATCTATCTGATCTGGACATTTACGTCCTTTGCCTTTGGCGTGTTCTATCTGCCATTTGGCTTCGTCATCAGCTATGTGAATGAATTTAGCAGTTTTGCGCCGAGCGAATTTTTAACTTCACTCCAAGTGGCCATCAATGTTTATGGTGCTTCGGCAAAGTCCATGTTCACCTTCATTTACATCAGTCGATTGCACCAGTCGAAGAACCTACTCGACAGATTGGATGAGCGACTTACGAGCGACGTGGATCGCCAAAAGATGCACAATGCTGTGGCACGTTGCAATTATGCCTGTATAATCTACACATGCATCTATCTTGGCTATTCCACATCGACATTTCTGTCGATGACGCTGAGTGGGAGTCTGCCATGGTCACTGTATAATCCATTTTTGGACTGGCGCGAGAGCACATCCACCTTCTGGATTCAGTCGATCACTGAGTTTGCCGTCATGTCCTTTTCTGTTCTGCAGGATCAACTTAACGACTCATATCCCATCATTTTCATTCTCATCTTTCGCGCTCATGTGAATTTGCTAAAAGAGCATATTCGCAATTTACGCATGGATCCCGACAAAACGGAGCAGGAAAACTACGAAGAACTGGTCAATTGCATCATGGACTACAAGATAATATTGCGGTAAGCCCAAGGCTTAATTAATTTTGTAATAAGTTAATTATTCAATTTATTTCTTGTAGATGTTGCGACATGATACGTCCAATTGTATATCGGACAATATTTGTGCAGTTCCTGCTGATTGGAATCGTACTTGGTCTGACACTATTCAATATATTGTTCTTTGCTAACTTTTTGCAAGGTGTCAGTGGCTCAATCTTTGTCATCACAATCCTGAGTCAGACGTTCCCCTTCTGCTACAGCTGCAATTTGTTAATTGACGACAGTGAGGAATTGTCCAACTTGATTTTCCAATCCAACTGGGTCGACAGCGAGCGGCGCTATAAATCCACTTTGATTAACTTCATGCACCATGTGCAACAGCCGATCATATTTCTCGCAGGAGGCATATTCATAATCTGTGTGAACACCAATATAAGCGTAAGTAGAACCAAGATTCAAAACTAGAAAACATACAATTTTTGATATCAAATTATATATTTGCAGGTGGCAAAGTTTGCATTCAGTATTATAACCATAGCGAAACAAATGAATCTCGCAGCATATCTAAGGTAGAATAAAAAAAAAAAAAATTGGTTTTTGTAGACACACACACACACACACAGTTACGCACTTAGGAACTGTTCTGAGTTGATGTCATAAGATTTATCCGATTTATTGGAAAGAAATGGTTGGAAAACGACTCAGCAATTTGGGAAGTATTGCAGAGTTGGTAAATTTATCAAATTAACAGACGGAAATAACCAGAACAAATGTTTAAAAAAAAATATAACGTTATATATTGTGGCTAACACATACACACACACAAACACACACGTATTTATCCAGTTAAATAAATTAAACTCGTCGAGTGGCTAAAATTGCTTTTATTGTTGACTTAAATGCAGTTTATTAATTTTTACATAGCTCGTATTTTCAGCAGGCAACAAATTGCCAAAAAAAAAAGTTCCTTTTATGTTTCTGGTATCGCAAATATTTCTAATAAAGCAACTGACACTTACAGCTGATTGAACAAATTTAATGAAACGTTGCAAGCCAATTTTCATACATCTTCATACCTCATCCGTCAGCCAAGTAAATAAATTAAATATGCTCAAAGTGAACTCTTCATACCAAAAGTGAAAAATCCTAAAATTTGGTTCAAAAAGTCTCGTACCAACATCAATGAAATTTTCATTAAATTTGGCAATCTGCCCCACAATCCTGCCTTGTCATGCTCATCATACGCACTCGAATCCATTCAGCATTTTTCTTCGGCAGTTACCAACTTTTGCCTCAAACATTCAATTGAGAAAGTTTTCAAAAAAAAACTATGACAAAAAAAAAAAAAAAAAAAAAGCAAAACAAAAAAATTTAACGGACGCAAAGTATAAATTATAAAAAATGTTGTTAAAAGGCAAGCGGATGGGATGGGAAGGGAAGGGGAAGGGAAGTCACTTCATAAACTTTTATAAGAATGCCATGTCAATGCTAAAGCATTCCATTTGTTGGCGCGTGATTGAAATTCGCTAACCGCTCGGACCAATGCCGGATGTTGCTGCTGCTGCTGCTGCTGCTGCTGCTGGTGTTGCACGTGCTGCACAAGAAGTAAGCAACTTTAGTGGCATTCATTGTTATGACTTCGATTGCCACCGGGACGACTGCTGCTCTTCTGTTCCACTGTGAATAAGGCCAAAAAGTTGCCACAACCAGCAATTGTTGCTTACATTTCATATTTTGTCATTCTTTGGCTGAAATTGTGCAGCTGACACCACCCACAAAAAATACATAAAGAAAGTAGAAAAAACTGCGCAATGGCAATTTTCAGGCCATTGCAGTTTCTTTTTGTATAAGAACTATTTATAGAACCCCTTCCCCCCTCACACACACACACACACACACACACACACAGTGGGACACCCAAGTTTGTGTCATATTTGTAGTTGTGATTTCCCTAGCGGTTTTTTTTGCTCTTTGCAATTGTTTTGTTACTTTCTGCTTGCTACTTACTTGAAATGATAGCTGCCATTCTCATAGCCAAAGAATGGAACTGTATAGGTTAGCATCCAAATATTGCCACCGCCACAATCGTAGTATGGCTTCGACCATCTGCCATCCTCGTACTTCACGGCCAACGTGTCATCCTCGATGCGCTCCTCGGTCCGGTTTGAGTACAGATGAAAGGCTGCAAGGCAACAAACAAAAAATCATTAAACATTTCACAATTGTTTCAGCTGCCATTGTAATCGAAATCGAAATCAAAATCAGCAGACAGGGGTTAAGGGGTTCAGGGGTTAAGGGGGATGCAAGAAATTACACTTTGCCACATTGCATAAGCTTTTGACTCAAATACTTATTCGAGTTTATCTAGAAATGAACATAATTTATTCGGCAAGGATTATTTAATTCTTTAAGACTGAATCTGACCATTTATTTTTATATATAAATTTAAATAATAAATTTTTTATTTAAAATTTTTATATACACTTTGATTATAAATTGCATATAATGACAAATTTCAATATAATATTATATTATAATATAATATTCAATAATTTTGAATTTTTTTGTATAAATTTAAATAATAAATTTTATATTATGACAAATCTATTCAATAATTTTGAATTTTTATATATACAATTTTATAATAAATTTTATACCATGACAAATTTATTCAATAATTTTGAAATTTTATATATACATTTTTATAATAAATTTTATATTATGACAAATTTATTATATAATATTTTTATTTTTAGCATTTTCTTAAATAATGCCGCACTACGACTAATGCCCAAAAGCAATCCAACTATTTTTGACATAATCTGTTCTTCGACATTTTAACTAGTTTACATTTTTTACGAATGTAAAGTGCTTCAGGCGAAATGCCACACTGACTGTCAAAATATTACAGACTAAATGTTTAGTTAATATTCACACCAGCAAATTCCCAGAAGGCATTTTGGCCTTCAGTGTGAGTTGACTTTTCTCTAGTTTGCCATGCCAAAAGTTAGTTTTCTTTCCAATTATTCAGTTTTGTTAAAAAAAAGTTCAGTTCAACTGTTTGACCTAAAATTATAATAATTGTAGTGTGAAACTGTCAATAATATTGATTTTATTAAAATCCAACTAATTGGATTCGAAATAATCACATTTGCAATTGAAATATTTACGTAAATATTTAAAAAGGCCAACTCAATAAATTGTTAAGCGCGTGAATTGGCCAGATGCCCAGCCAAAACGGCTATAAAAGCCGACAGCTCCGACTTGGAGGAAATAAACGTGTTGGAAACCTACGATGCAGGCAATATTTCCGCTATTGAAACCAGCACCGCTAACGGAACGTGTGAAATCCCGGGATGCCGTAGCCTATTTGTACAGGGGCATGTGGCTGATTGGCTGGCTGCCCCCGAAAAAGGGAATTCGACATCGTAATTTTTAGCGATTATGCTCAGTGGTAGTCCGCCTTGGGACGTCTGTAATCCATTATTTGACTGGCGGGATAGCACCGCCAACTTCTGGATTCAGTCGATCTTTGAGCTCATAATTATGACACTTGTGAATGAACTACATTCCGATAAAATTCCACTTGAATTCATGCTCATCTTTCGCACTCATTTGGATTTGCTAAAAAATCATATTCGCAATTTACACATGGATCCCGACAAAACGGAGCAGGAAAACTACGAAGAACTGGTCAATTGCATCATGGACTACAAGATAATATTGCGGTAAGCCCAAGGCTTAATTAATTTTGTAATAAGTTAATTATTCAATTCAATTTATTTCTTGTAGATGTTGCGACATGATACGTCCAATTGTATATCGGACAATATTTGTGCAGTTCCTGCTGATTGGAATCGTACTTGGTCTGACACTATTCAATATATTGTTTTTTGCTAACTTTTTGCAAGGTGTCAGTGGCTCAATCTTTGTCATCACAATCCTGAGTCAGACGTTCCCCTTCTGCTACAGCTGCAATTTGTTAATCGACGACAGTGAGGAATTGTCCAACTTGATTTTCCAATCCAACTGGGTCGACAGCGAGCGGCGCTATAAATCCACTTTGATTAACTTCATGCACCATGTGCAACAGCCGATCATATTTCTCGCAGGAGGCATATTCATAATCTGTGTGAACACCAATATAAGCGTAAGTAGAACCAAGATTCAAAACTAGAAAACATACAATTTTTGATATCAAAATTTATATTTGCAGGTGGCAAAGTTTGCATTCAGTATTATAACCATAGCACATTTGCAGTAGAATGTGAATAATAAGTGGATCAACTTTGTCCCACTGTGCACTGTGCAACACTCTAAGGCTTATCCTGTTTTATATTAACGTCAATTTTCATCTTTATTTATTGCATCTTTAAACAAGTCTGGCGCGTGCCAAGTGCTCGTCTGCAATTGCCTCTTAAAACTGACTCGCAGTAAAAAAAAAATGCTTACACACACACACAAGCACACTAAGTGCGCCGAGGGGGGGACATTGTTTGTGGCTGGCATTTGCATAGAATTTGTATATGTTATAGTTTATCTCATAAGATTTACCCGATTTAGTGGAATGGAAATGAAAAGCCGCAAGCGGATGGAAAACGACTCAGCAGAGTTGGTAAATTTTTGCAAATTGTGTTAACAGACAGGAAATTGCAACAACAACAACAAACACACACACACACACACACACACACACACACATCAACGATGATATACCAAAATCAACAAATAATCAGAGCTGACAAAAAGAGAGCAGAAGGAAAGACGCCTGAAGGGGGGGGGGGGGGGGGAAGCACTCGCAGGAAGTACGCAAATACATTTAACTGTTTACATATTGTATGTGATTTTTATTTAAATTTTATGTTAAACACGTGACGGACAGACAGACTAAAATATCATACAAATATGTCGCCTATATATGTAAAATAATATACATACATATATATATAAATATATATATATATGAGCCAGCCACAATGACGACAGCAGCAGCAATAACATTTGAGCAAACTATAAATATATTGTTACATTTTGTGGCACACACACGCACTTTGCCACACCCACCACAGAGTGGCTAAAATTGCTTTTATTGCTGACTTAAGTGCAGCTTATTAAGGTTTACATAACTCGTATTTCCTGCAGCCAACCAATTTGCAAAAAAGGCCCAAATTGTGGGTTACATTTTCTGGTGCAAATCGCCTGAATTAATGTGCGAATATTTTTTTAATTTCAAATAATCTTTAATTTCAATTCAAATTGATTACACAGAATTGCCATAAATATTTCTATATAGCTTTTTTCTAGCTATAAAAATTATGTTTTTTTTGCACTGAATTGGTATATTTTGTGGAAATTATTAACTTTTTTTATTGTAGAGAAAACACTGAAAATAATTACACAATTTATCGCTAATTTTAATATCATAAATAAAATCACCAAAAATATCATCAAATGAATTACGCTTGAATTGGCCAACACCAATTTTCTTGTATATTGATATATTTTTTTCAATTGCCTCGAGAGGAAATCCCTCTGAAAATTTAATAAGCTTTTTTTCTCTTGCATTTTGCCCCCCCACCGCCGCCACCACCGCCACCGCCAAAGGCGTAGTAAATTCTCCACGAAGACAAAGTTTCTGTCGAGAAAACTGGAATGCGGCCACAAACACGCCTGGGACTGACTGGGACTGGCTAAAACGAGTGAGGGAAGGCCGAGACAAGTTCAAATATGCAAATGCATATAAATTGAAAGTCAGCAACGCTCTGCAGATATCCCGACCTTAAGGCGCAATTTAGTTCACTCTGCTTACGAGCTGCTACAAAATGCCCCCTTGCCACACGCAAAAGAAAGAGAAAGAGAGAGAGAGAATGAGTGAGTGAGTGAGTGAGAGAGAGAGAGACAGACCAATATTTATATGTGCCTGAACGTAAATCATAGTTTATACCGGTTGGCATCTTTCAGAAAAGTTTTATGGCAGCAAAGGTTACCCGACTCGTTGTCAAATGGT
Organism: Drosophila multiciliata; assembly: GCA_037043605.1. Lineage (NCBI taxonomy): Eukaryota > Metazoa > Arthropoda > Insecta > Diptera > Drosophilidae > Drosophila > Drosophila multiciliata. The sequence continues at coordinate 10,189,325 of JBAMBF010000589.1, forward strand.
GGTCACAGCACACACACACACACACACACACACACTGACACATAAATATAGTCTTTGCTCATTTAATCAACACCCATTGTAACCAATCGACTCCATCGATATGTGCACAATATTTTCTCATATATCGCAAATATTTCCACAAATGATTTTCCAATACATTAAAATTGGCTACTCATCTGTGTGTGTGTGGCAAGTGAATTAGCACACTCATTATTCATTGTTTCGTCCTTAAATAAACAAGTTTTGTGCATTTAGTTTGCAACACAAAAAAAAAAAAACAAATGATGCACAAAGTGCAATCAAGTCCAAAAAACACACACCCACAAAACAAATCCGTAATTTGGGATACAAATAGTAACTAGCTGGTTTTTCCTATATATACATATATTTTTTTGGCCAAATTTTTCAATTTAGCAGGGGGGAGGGGAGGGGCAAACAAACCAACGAGCGAATGAACGAGTACAAATGAATTTCCATCTGTGGCGCTTTTGTTTTGGTGTTGGAGAAGACTGCAATCTGCCGATGGGCTGGCCTGGTCCGGGCCTGGTTCTGGCCTGGTCCGGGCTCCTAACAACTGCATTAGTGTGGGTCCGAATCCTTGGCTCGGAGGCAGATTGTTTGTTTTCGATTTCGTTTGTCATTTCTGTGTGCTGTGTTAGTTGCAACCGTTGAGCGCAGATCACATGCAATTTGTCGACTCGTAAATACCACAAAAAAAAAAAAAAAAAAAAAAAAATAGTGTAGCAGAATACCCATAATAGCTCCGGCTCGCGTGCCCAAATATTCACATATGTGTGTGTGTGTGTGTGTGTGTGTAGGGCAGCTTGGCAAATAATTTACATACCCAACATGAGCAAGGCAAACATGACACGTGGCAACGTGGTATATGCAACATTTAATTTGCAAATTATTCATATCGCAGAGTTTCTCGATTCGGGTTCTGATTGAGGTTCAATTGTGGCCGAGACAAAAGCCGCATAATTTAATGCAATTTGGGAACATTTTGCGCGGGTCAGTTTCATTTAATGCACTCACTGATTTGCCTGGTGTTTAACCAAATAAGTCAGAGAAAGCCATATTGATGTTGATTCTGGCATTAAATTGAATATGCATAAATTATGGCTATATGTATATTTGTATTTGTATTTGTCGAGTCGAGTTAATTTGTTCAGGTTGCGCATTCAAGAATCGCAGCTAATTAGAAATTGTGTCTATGCCGACTATGGGTAAATTCATTTACATTTTAAGTGGTCTACTAATATTTATGCATATATTAAGATATAATATATACACATACATACATATATATATATATGTAGCTGTATATTTTGAGTTCTGTGTTTGGGCATTTTCACTCTTATTTATTTGCTTAATTGTTGGCCTGTGATAGGAATTTGCCCAAACTGGCAATGATAAAGCGGCAATAAAATATATGCGACTCTAAATGGGCTTGTGACGGCATCGCAATTAGGCAACAGCCGTAGTCGTAGCCATAGCAGAAGCTCACTTTTATGGCCATGGGACCGAGTACATCTAAATGCCCAAAAGATGTCGTCGGGGACAGTGACTAATGAAGTCACTGATTAAAGCACGCAGCAAATATAAATATTCAATGCCATTGTACACAAAGCACTTTCATGACGCTATCGGCGCATAAATAAGCTGTAACAAACTGTCCCCTCAACACCCACCCCCCCCCCCTCCCCTACACACCCTTTGAGGGTGCATAAATCAGTTAAGATTGCTACTTACATTTCAGGTACTGCTCGTTGCGCGCTATCACCTTCTCGGCATTCTTGCGGGCCAGAAAGAACCATTCCGATGTATTGCCCAAATAATGATATTCCATGGCCAGATCTTTGGCAAATATTGCACCCAGATTCGGCGGTGGCAGGCGATAGGCAAACGGGCAGAATAAGCCTGGCTGGGCGGGATGCTCATTCCAGTCGAAACAATTGCCCGCCGCGAATATATCATCGTCGAACTCCACCATGGCCAATACGGAAGCGTGCAGCAAGTTGACATCCTCCTGCACCGAATGCGACGTCATCTTGAAGATTCTAGGAGATAGGCAAAAAAAAAAAAGCAGTTGAATTTACGAGCATGTTGCAATTCAAACGGAAATTGCATTAAAAGTTCATGGAATGTAATATATACGATTATGTATATATATATATATATGTATATAGCAAGCATGCCAAAAGTGGTGCAGTAGTTCAGTGGGTGAGTGGGTGGTTGGGTGGTTGCTGTTGGCCACAAAACACATTATTGTTTGCCTGGCGACCGGGCCGTTATTTCTCTCATTTTGTCAGGCTGTCAATTTTATTTTTATATACGCTACACTCAGCCAAAAGTTGGAGAGTAAAATTGCATATTAAATTGTAATTAATATTAAAAAAAAAATTTGTATTTATTTTTGAACTGCAAAATCTCAAATATGCATTATTTTGAATGTTAAACAATACTTTTGCGATGCCAAATTTTTTGCTCAGTGTATGGCATAGGTCAGAGCCGCCACGAGCGCCACAAGAGCGCTCATAGGCGCAGCGCATTATGCTGCCTCAAGCTGTGCTCGAGTGCTGCAAGCTTTCCAGCTGTGTCTATTGTGTGGCCTACTCCTCCACCTACCTCCTCCTCTATCTCTCTCTGACTGTTGCAAGCTAGGTGTATGCGTCTGTGTGTGTGTGTGTGTTACAGTAAATATGAATTACGTTTAAGATTTTGTTTTGAGTGTCATCCGGTTAAGCCGCCCCCGGAACTCTGAGCATTGTCCGTGCCTTGCAGTCCTTATTTAATTAAAATCTCGCCTTAACACAACATTTGCTTTGAGCGGCACCTGAAACCACTTTTGAGAGTTCCAACCAAATTGGTTTGTGGTCGCCTTTCATATTTGCATTTTCGACTTTTCAACTTGTGCACAAAAACATAAATTAAATGCTTACAAAATATAATTTAAGCTGCATTTAATAATTATGTCAAATATTTTACAATCATTTTTAAATCTAAAATTAAAGTTTAATTAAATTTTCTTGTTGAATATTCAACAGAAGAGCAGCTCAAATTTATATATGCAAATGAGAATAACTTGAAATATGTTTTTATTTAGCAGATGCAAATTCTAAATTTACACAATTTATACAAGCAGAAATATTATTTCAAGTCGATTTTGTTTTATTTAATTTAATTCTTGTGTGAAATTGACACAATCGCCAAACGGGAGGCGTTGCTCATTAATTAGCTGATCTGAGTTCAAGGTTCATTTGTAAATGTCAGAGACATTTTGTCAACAACCCACAAAGCAGAACTTAGACTTGGCTAATGATGATGATGCCACAAACTTACTGCTGACAATGCAACAATTTTTACACAGCTCCCGAGTTGTCCACTTTCCACACACATAATTCACAAACAGACTTTTGAGCACAGTTAGAATGGATGTGGCTGGAGACGACACGACGATGATGCATGAATGCATGCAGCACTTAATGCCACAGTGGCTACAAATGTTTAATTGGCAGTCCACAAATAAGTGAACAGTATCTGCCACTATTCCTCTTTATCTCTCGTTAAACCACTTGAACTCTTCGTTTGCATATTCCTTAGAGAATTTCTCAAAATGTGTGCAATTTGCAAGTGCAGCAGCGCAGCGCAGCGCACCACATCCACCCCCCCACTTCATGCCACATAGCCATGCCACAGAGCCAGCCAGCCACCTGGAAATTGTGTTAAAGACACTTCTCAACACTTAAGTGTTGCAAGGGTGAAAACAAGCACTAAGCTTCTGCAGGTGTGTCAACCATCCAAACAGGTAGTTAGACCGACAAAGTGCCAAAGCTGTTGCCTGCTCCTGTTGATGCACCCTTGAGTGGCAACTGCAACTGTAAGTATAGACAATGTCCCCAGACTCCTCCTCTTTTGCTCCCCCTCTCTCTCTCTCTTTTTCATTATATTTATAGAGCAATAAGAAATACGTTCCCTAAAATTCGAAACGTAGGAAAATAATGAATTTTTTTCGTTGCACAGCATTTTTTCTGCATAATTACAAAAAGCTGTTTCTCAGTGCAGAAATCCGCCTACATTTAATTAAAAATCAGTATCAGAAAAAAATCAGCAATAAGTCTGTTCATCAGCTATTTGGGGTTTGGGTGTAATGCTCTCTCTCTCTCTCTCTCTCTCTCTGTGATTCCACCCATTTATGTGCTCATCTTGCGACAGTCTCCATGACAGTCAAAATGGCGCCTGATCCGGCATGAGCCGTGGGCCATGTTGCTTATTTGTTTTGCATATGGTGTCCGTCTGCGTCCTTGCTTTCAAGAATTGAAATACATATTACAAAGTTGTGAAAGCTGGGATAAGTAACAACAAACAACAGCAACAAAAACAACAACAAACAACAACAACAACTCACAACGAGCAAAAAAACAACGGCGAGCGAACATGGCAGGCATTTAAGCTGCTTTTTATTTGACTTGCGAAGGATGACAAGCAGTTGACAAACACACACACACTCACACACACACTCACACACACACTCACACACACACGCTACACATGTTACTTAAACTTGGAACTTTGCATTACGTATATCATTTAGCAAATGCCAATGAATTTTAAAATTATTGCCAATGTCGCCGGAGCCGCCGTTAATATTGATTTCGCTTTTGGGATCAGCAAATTTATTTATTTATTTAATCGGGACAGCATGTCACAAATAACATTAAACTAATTCTATTACATCAACTTATTCCTTAGAGCCAATTAATTATGAGCGCAAAGCAAAGCCAAAAGCAAAATTGGCAAATTAAATCTTCATTGCGGCACCTACCAAAAAAGGGTCGGAAACCAAACCGAGAATCGACGCGTGAATCAACAAAAACAAAAGCAAACAAAACAGAAATGATAACGACTACTAAATACCCTTGCTGCTCAATATCTGCAATTATACAACTAAATTAAAATTGATTTTTTCAGGCATTTTGAGTGTCGATTCTGTTCGGATTATCTTGAAATATCAAAGGGGAAAATCGAAACTTTGCACAGGAAAACTCAGCTGCCTTTTTAAAGGGTGTTTAAAAAAAAATATAGGAAAAACAAGCTGTTGGCCATTTTCAGCATGCAAATAGAAGCAAAACCCACAACGAACACTACAATTTATACAAGGACAGTCTGTCGCCAGCGATGTGTCCTTCGGAAATGCTCAAGTACCTCGCTGGGACCAATTCGAACTTGTTTTTTTTTTTTTTTTTTTTTGGGTATGTGTGTGTGAAATGGTTGGAACACTTCAGGTCGACATCTTAATTGAAAGCGAAATGTTCCAGTTTAATTATTCAAAGCACAGCGTTGCGCTTGTTGGTGTGCAACATCTGCTGGGTTGCCTGCAAGGGTCAGGTTGGGGGGCGTGGCAGGCTGCCTATCGCTGTCAATCGCTGACCTTTTCAACTCGCAAACGCCTTTGTCTTAAGTTTTTGGCTTTTGTTAGCTTTATTTGGGGCCATAACGTCCAATGACTTATCAATTTTAATTAACCTGCGACTAACTTGAATTAAATATACAAAATGCCAGACGTGCAAAGTTTGTGCGATTGAAATGTGATTGGATGCAAACTACTTTTGGAAGTCAAGCATTCAATTAAAAAAAAATAAAAAAGCCTTGAGCTGATTTACGATATGTAGCAGCTTCTTTTATTAATTAATAATAACACTCAAAAATCAAGTTAATTATGAACGTCTCTCACAAGTTCATTTTGCCTCTGTCGCTGCTTTTAAATGGCTGCAGGGCATAATTAATACTCTGATTGAAAGTATGATAACCTCAAGCAAAGTGTAAAATATCAAATTTAAAATAAAATTGGTTAATGAAATTTGTCCAGCAAAGTTGAAGGAGAGTATAGAAATATAATTGCCAAGCGATACGCTTTTATCCAGCCAATAATGAAAAAGGATATGTTGCCAATTTTCTCACAGCAGCAATATATGTTCAATTAATAATCGGAGTTGGAGATTATTTAATTAGAAATTTGGCTCCTGGGTGAATTGTTGCTAGGTGGGTTTTGTGGCTGCTGGAGCTGGAGCTGGAGCTGGAGTAAATGGCGTAGCCAGTTGCTGTTGACAAGCTAATGCAAGCCATGAGCACACTCCTACACACACACACACACACCAACACACACACACGCACACACATGTTCCTCTTGCACTGCTTTTATATATTTCTTTTATGTTTGAGTTCTTTTTGATTTAGTCCGTTAATTGCTTTCAAGTTGGCAACTTCTTGGCTCGCGCCAGATGATTATTATTATTATTATTGCGGCGGCAACAGCAAACTTGGCAAGCATTTTTGGCGAAAAGTTTCTTTTTGATTTTGTTTGCCAAACAGGCGAAATAACACGCAGCCCCCCACCCCCCTCGCAAACGCCAAGCACGGCCATAATGAGCCCACTGTGGCGGGGAGGGGTTGCTGAAACTTTGGGGCCACATTGCGGCGCATTTCTAAGGCTTTTTTCAGCACGGATTAAGTGCCAAAAAAAAAAGGAGCAGCGTTTTTATTGGCCAAAAATAGACTTTCCGCGACTGTGGCTTAAACCGTTACACATACGTCAAGTGGGCCAGCGGTTGAGAGGACAGAAAAGGGTTTTGGGGGGTTGGTTTTTTTTAAGCTATTAAGTTATGGCAACATGCGTTGCAACAACAACAACTGTGTGGCAGACACCGGCAAGTCAGCCTGTGTTGCTTGCCTGTCCACAACGAATGTTGCATGCAACAAGAACAGAAACGAAACATATTTGCATTTGCATTAGGGAAATCAAAACCAGACTTGGAGCCTGCTTAAGCCAAGCCAACTGGAAAAAGAGCGAGTCACAGCTGACTGGTTTAAGCCGTGGCGTCTAAGCATCTTTTCAGAGGTTGGCTTTTGTTGCCACATGTGTGCGGTGCACGTTCCGCACTTGGCTATCAGTTGCAATATTCCATTGTTGTTGCACTGTTGTCTGGTGGCAATAATGCAGGCGAATGAGCGGGCGAGGCTTAAATGCCCAACATTTTGTGCTGCACTCAAAAAAAAGAATTTCAAAGGAAAATTTGCATTTTAAAAGAATTTATAAAAGAAAATTTGTACACAACAAAAATATTGCTGCAATTCAGAAATTGCTGATTTATGGCAAGATTTTCTAGTTAAAAAATTATATTTGTTATTTTCTAGGACAATTTTCTATATAGTTTCGCATAAATATTTCTCTAAGTGTGCCGCAGAGAAATGTAATAAGAGAAAGAGCAAATGCATTGAGTTAAGTTGCTCCGAGAAGTGTTGAGGAGTGTGGTGTGGTGTGTGAGTGTGTGTAAGGGAGTGGATGGGGGGATGGGGGGGAGAGTGGGTCAAAAGGGCACTGTTGTAGCGTTATTAGCACCACCCGCGGCGCAAAACAAATCAAGCGGCGCAAAAAGTCAGATGTTGGCCATGTATTTAATGTTCACTTTGTGTGCAAATGTATCTGGCTGTGTTTTCTGTAGCTGTATTTGTATCTGTATCTGTAGCTGTATCTGTAACTGTATCTGTAGCTGTTTTTGTAGCTGTTGCTGTAACTGTATTTGAGCTGCTTCTGCCTTTGTCTGCCTGCCGCTGTTTCTTTCACTGCACGCACTTTGATATTTATTTGTTTGCGCTGGCAAACTTTGAAGGATGTTGACAATGACAGCAAAATGCATGTAGAGGAGGGGAGTGGAGAGGAGAATAGATTGTGGAGACGCCACGCTGATGCTGGCATCCGTTTTTGACCTTGTTGTTGTCGACGTCATCTCGCGGCGAATTTTAGTGTCGCTGGCGTTGCAATTGCCACGCTTCTCGTTGTTGTTGTTGTTGTTGCATGTGCAACGCTTATGCAGATTTCGATTTGTGTGGAAAACAAATACGCGACTGCAAACACAAATTTGTAACGGCGGATCCGCGGGTGCAACAAATTGAAAACAAAATGGGGCAACAACAGGCGATTTATTTGCGTGCAACTCGTTTATCGGCAAAGTTTTTATGGTGGAAAACACAAGATAGATACACAACTGTCAAACGGGGGCAACTTAAGCTGAGCAGCAACTAAAATATTGGTCTGTCAGAATAACAAAATACACAACATACATATATATATATACATATATATATATATATATGTAATGGGAAACTCAATTTCAGTTAAGACAGGGTCTTGGCCCTCGTCTTGCGTCGACAACACATTTAAGTACTTAAAACTTTTGCCAACTCTTTTTACTCTTTTGCAACGCTTTGTTTTTTTGGCATCAAGGTGTGTGTATATGTGTGTATTTGTGTGTGTTTCCGCCAAAGTTGGCTGACTGGCAACACTTTTGCGGCGCACAGGAAAACTAAATGGAAAAGTAGCCAAAGCAAGAAAAACAATTGCAGCTCGTAATTTGAACTTGAATTGATATTGTTTTTCCTGTTGCCACTTTTTCTTGGGCTTGGATTTGCCATTGTGTTGTTGTTGTTGTTGTTGTTGTTACTGTGCTTTTGTTAACTTTTGTTTGCCTAACAAATAAACGGAAATGCTTCGACACCAACGCCAAGAAGCAACGGCAAACAAACGATGCCAATGTATCACAAAACAATAACTTCAATTTGTTTGTCGGTACGTGTGCTCAGCTAAAGATATATATATATATAAAATATATATATATAATATCTAATCTTGTCGGTTGTCTGTTGTCTACGCCGGATGTTGTGCAGGCGTCGTCGTTCAATCTGAGGCACATTTGCGAGGTGCGATGCCAAAGGATCCCTCCCGAAATGCCGGATGTCGTTGATTATGTTTGCACATTTAACAGATTCCGTTCCGAGCTGGCTGATTATAATAACTGAACGGAATGATAAACAAGGGATTTCAGCTGAAATTAAAGAGTTTATCAGCGCCTCAAATAAATCTCGGCCTGGCTAACTGAAACTGGCCTATAAATGTGCTAGCCACAATTCCCAAATGGCTAAAACAGCCCAATATAACATCGAACATATGAAACTAAATGCAATAATTTTTATATTTCGTTCGTTGTCAGAATACAATTTAATTTATTGTCATTTGATGTGAGCAGCTGCTCTTTTGGCATTTAATGGCCAAAAGATTTTGTTGTTGTTGTTGTTGTTGTTCGCGATACAATTAATTTGTCAGCTTGTTTGTTAAGTTAATTGTTTATTTGTGTTTTATGGACAGGCGACAAATGGCCAGCTGCTCCTTCAATTCAATTTGAGCAACTCCAGTTGTATATTTATCTACAAATGGAAAATCATTTTAAATGATTTTCGTTAAGTGGTTGCCTAATTAGAAATCATTTGTTATTTAAATAATTCAAATCTTGTTAGAAAAGTGATTGTTTGGAATAAAATTAGATATTTGCTTAACAATTTATTTGAGTCTTATAATCAGCATTTAAGCCAAAAGATTCTTCCGTTTGCTCATTTCTTAAATTTCTCTAATCAATATTTTTTTTTTGGATGCATATTTTTCCGCCAGCAGCTTCTTAAAGCTAGGAAAAAAGTGCTTATCACTGCTAGGCAACTGTTGGGAACTGGGAAGCCAAGGCAAAAATAATATGAGACTTGCTTTTCGCTCACTTTTTTTCTGCAATTTCTGTTTGCTGTTGTTGTTGTTGTTGTTTTTTTTTTGCTTTTGCAAATGCTGAAAGCGAAGCTAACCAAATCAGTTGTGAAAAAAAAGATGTATATTGAAACGCTTTTTCACCATACACAAAGACACATTCATCCAATGACTAATGTTCCGCAAGGAGAGCCAGTCACATGCAGGTGTTCTCAGCAACAGTCATTCCTCCTGTGTGCTGGACAAAGGACGAAGGGACAACGGACAACGGACAAGGAGTCAACAGACGACCGTAGTTCAACCCACATACGGGTTTCGGCCGAAACTTTCTAATTTATTGTGCCCGACAGGCCAAAAGGAGAGCAGGACAAATGTCGCTTTGACTTAACTGCCGGGTTTTTGGCGAGTGAGTTAGTTGGCTGCTTGGCTGTGGAGGAGTCCATGTTGACGACCCCAAAGTCTATTCAGATATTGAGTGAATTGCTTGTTGCCATTCGAAATCACAAAAAAAAACTAGGCGTACGAAAAGCGACTTTCCGAAACAACATCGAATTTCCATTGTTGCGGTTGTCAAAGTAAATTAAAGGTTCAACTTCAACTTTTTCCCTAGTCTTTTATTCATTTTTTTGCTCTCTTTTTTTGCTCTGCTCCTCAAGTCAACTAAGTAATTGCGTTTTTATCCAAGCAACTGTCGGCTCTTAATGTACACATATGAATATATATTATGTCCAGCTGAATATTAAGATTTGAGTAAATTTCACATCTCATATATAGAAATAGAAACAAATATTAAAAGCGTAGCTAAATTTCGAAATTTATGCTGAATATTGAACAAATTCTGTGCTAAATGTGGCAACTGAAACTGCCAAAAGTTTGCACATATTTATAAATATTTTAATTAATGTGCGTGTAACCGAATCGTGTCATAAAAATGTTGTCCACTCGTTGTATTTATGAAACAGGGACAGTCGGAGCAATGTGCTGTTCCGTACATTGGCGTTGCCAATTCCATTTGGCTACACATATTATACAAGCCACGTCAGTTGCCGTTGGCCAACTTTTTCGATTGGAAAAGTTTTTGGCGTGTGCATAAAATGGTTGTGTGATTGGCAGCATATGTGTGTCTGTGTGTGTGTGTGTGTGTGTGTGTGTGGGTGTGTCTCTGTGTGTTTGTGTGATTTGCACTCACCTGGTCAGCATGTTAGCACGATTGACGGCCACCTCGGCCTCAACACGAAATCGATCCTGTGCATAACGGTCAACCACACCCTCGCCAAGATTAAGCGATGTGCCCGCAACACAATTCGATCCCATCAAATGCTGCTGTTCGATGTATTGGAGAAACTTGGACACCAAGTCAATTTTATTATCGCGCGCGTTTATCACATCGGCGGTTATCTGATTGGAATCGACGCCATCGCCATCGCCATTGGCATTGCCATTGCCATCGACTGGTCCCTCCACATCGGCAATGACCAACTGTTTGCTGTTGTCATCGATAAGCACCTCGGGCGGATAGCCATCTTCCATGGTTACCTCGGATGTATCAAGCACCGAACCGGACTCTGAATCTGAATCTGAATCTGATTCGGACTCAAAGTTAAAGTTAATTTGATTCACCTCCAGGCGTTCCGTCTCCTCCTGTTGACTTGTGCTGGCCTGCGAGTGAATCTCAGTTTCAGCGTATTCTGTGCTGTTGCTGTTACTTCCGTGTATAGCTTCCGCTTCCGTTGCATCCACATTCTCATCCCCATCTGCAACCGTATCTGCAACCGCATCGTTCGCAGATTTTTCAACGGTTTTATCCGTAGTCATCAGCTCGAAATCGGCCTCACCAGTTCCTGCTGGTAAATCTACATTGCGTCCACCTGCCGTGGGGCTGCTGCTGTGGTTCACTGGCAACAGTCGAGTCCTGCCCGCGATCCGCGTCTGATGCCAGCTGCTGCTGCCTCTCATTTGCCCGCTTGCGGCTGGCTGACGAGGCGCAAACGCTGCCATTTGTGTGGTGGACAGCAGCTCATCATCATCGTCGTCCACATCAATATCCGCATCCGCATCCGCCTGTTCCTCATAATTAGGATCAGGACGCACAAATTGCCGGCCAGCTGCCAAATTCCGCTCAACGACAACATTTTGATAAGTCGATTCTAATGAGTTCTCCAAGTCAATCTCGTCGGCCAGTTGCATAACCTCGCTGAAAGCCGCCTCCTCGACATCTGTGGGTCGGCCCTGCAGATGCTCGGCCTCCGCTAAGCTTCTGTGGTTCTTCACCTCCCGCACCACCCCCAGACTCTTGTCGACGCTTTTCCGAATGCTTTCGTTGATTTTCTTCTTGTGCAATTTGCGGATCTTATGCGTGACAGCTGCTGCTGTTGGCCCAGCTGTTGTTGTTGGCTGCTCTGTGGGCGTTTGCAATTGCAGTGGGCGTCGCAATGAACCATCGCTGACCAACGTCAATCGTGTGCTGTTGATCTTGTTGTTGTACAACAAGTGAGCCCGCGAGCGACTGTGGCGTATATTGAAGCTATCGACGACGTTTGATGTGAGCGCCGAAATGTTTTCCATTTTCGCTTTGATACGCGCCCTTGCCGGCTGTGGCGTTGGTGGAGACACGGATGCCAACAATGGCTCCCGCTGAGCCCATGATTCGCCCACCAGCAGCAGCAGCAGCAAAAGTCTTTGGATGCAGGCCAGTCGCATTTTTTCGCGGCTGCTTTGAGGCCCTTTTCAACTGGAAATTTTGCGCCTCCTTTTTTTTTTGTTAGTATCGCATTAAAGCAGCAACAATTGCAGTCAAATTTGGTTACTCCTTTTTTCTTTATAATTTGTCTTTATAAATTGGCTACCTTCTGTCTTAAACATCAAAGGCCAAGGAGTAAACCTGGCTGCCCCCAAAGCCAGGCTGTGGGCAGCATTCGGCTTGGGGTGCCACCATTCCGATTGTGCAGCTCATTTCCTTAACCAGGTTGACGACTGACTCAAGAATTGGATGTTGCTAAAGAGATGGAAGAAGATAGAAGAAAATCAAATGATTAGCCTTCGAATTAAATTGTTCTAGGTTTGCTGGATGGATTGAAATTGCCTCCTGAGTTGCTCCAATTTTTGGTTTTACAAAACGTAAGCAAAATATTTGCTTTGATTTATGCGAATTTTTACTTTTACTTTTTTGTTATTTACTTGAATATATATACTGAAAGGAGACTAGCTCAAGGACGTCTTGTGTATTATATGTATATAATATATATATAAACAACTTTGTGTGTATTTTATTCGAGCTCTTTTTGTTCGTGCAAATAAATGGCAAGTGTAAAGAAATCGCATTTTTATGCGACGATGGCATTAACTAAGCTAAAAGAACAACAAGGATAAAGGCAGGCAGCGAGGCAGGTTGGTAGCAAACAACAAAGGCAAAAACAATTTTAGCCACTCCCATTAAAGCGGCAATTAAAAATTTCCGCACGCCAACACCAAACCAGAGCAGCGGCAATAACAAATAACAAAAGTGGCAGCAACGCTTAAGATAAACAGCAGATTTGCTGTTCCTGCCTTCGCATCGTTAAAATTTTGCAGCAAGAAATTGCGCATACGCTCCGTGCGCTGCATTACAGTGGAACTTACAAATTATACACAATTTTCTAACAAGTTAAAATTATGATTTTCAGCTGAGGGATTTCGCTAGGGCACAAAGGGAGCCCGGGAAGCCATGCTTACAAAATACGAATTGTTTACGGCCGATGTGTTGACGTCTCCGGCGTCACCCTCTCCCTCTCCGTGTTCCGTGTGGCAGTCAAGTGAACATAAATATACAAATTGCTCCGGGTAGCGAAACACTAGCCACATAAATATTATGGCGCAAACAAATTATATGCCATTTAAATGTAATACTAATAAGAAAATCCACTTCGTGGCTGCTTTGGCTGTTTCTTACCAGATTTTTCACGCTTTACTGGGATGAACACAGCATAAAAGCACTTTGCCAGTCAGACTGTGTGTGTGTGTGTGTGTGACTGTGTGTGATGGCAGTTTCTAATTTCGGGTTTTATGACCCATAAAAATTGAGCAAAGGCGACACCAAAAACATCTAAACACTTTTGTGTGTGTGTGTTTTTGGGAAATAAATAGAAAAATCAAGCGAAATAGAAAATCCAAATTTTTTGGCTGCTTTGAGCGATATTTGGCATAAATTTGATATATTAATTTTTGTGTTTTTTTTTTTTGTTGTTTATTTATGTGGCAATGACATAGCTCATCCTTATTTACTATCCATTTATTTACTTATTTACATTTATTTCGAATTATATTTGAATTGCAATTTAATGTTTTCATTTGGTTTTTTTTTTTGTTTGCTTAAATTTCATCAACTTTTATTTCGTGTAAATTTAAACATTCCAATTTCAGCTCATTGTATTGCAAAAATCTAATAAATATTTGATATTCCCGTTCCCGTAAAAAAAACAGCATAAAAAGCGGTAATTTTTCTATTTTGCTGTTTGGGTTTGTGTTGAGCAATCTAATCATGAAAACAATTGAAAATATTCCTATATATATTCATGAATGATACTTCAAACGCCTACGATTTAAAAAAAAACAAAAAAAATACAATCACCCACACTAAACATTTTTAAGATTGAATTTAAAAACAGAATATTACAGAATAAAAAATGGTATTTTCAAACGTTTCTTTTTGAGTGGAACACAAAAAAATCCAGGCACTTTTTCTAAGGATCAATTTAAATATTGCTTTAAAAATTTATATTTGTTGGCTCAATGTTTGCTGACAATGATTTATATGTGATCCATTTTGGAGGGGTCAAAGAGTCTGTTAACAAGTTTATACAAATACCTATTTCAAAACTTACCTATATATATATATATATATATATATGTATGTATATATGCAATTGAGTAGCTACGTTTCCGGAATGTGTTCCTGACAGCTGTAATGCATTAGGGGTAACGACAAAAACTGCGACAGGGCCAACACGTGGCTATTCTGAATAAAACAAGACGACACTTTTGGACAACTTCAGACCGTCCCAAAGAGCCAAAAGTTGTGCACTTAACCCTTGTCCAAAGAGTAGGTATCCCATTTCAAAACAAACTCTGCTGAGAGTTGCAAATGGGAAACTGGGAATTGCAGTGGATTATCTCTAAGATATGTGTGCATAATCGATATGTGGCCAACAAGAAGAGTTAACAAATGGGAATAACAGTGAAAATACATACAGAGCTAAGTTAAACTTTAACTAATTGAAACATTAGAGTTTGTCATGCAACGTTGATTAGGATTTGGCTTCCGACAACTTTGACAAGCAGCTACCAACAATTGTGTGTGCGAGTGTGTGTGTGTGTGTGGCAGCTGGCTGCTTACTACTTACAATACACATACAGGCCAAGTTTTCAGTTTGGTCCTGTTGCTGTTGAAATTTATGCAAACACATTAACAAACTCTGGTGACAAAGTTGCTCCGTTAAACGAAATTCGCGTAATTCTTTTCGTTGTTCTTTTATTTGCTGTCATTTCCACGCAAAATGAAATTTCCCACACCAAAAGCGGGCGGAGTCGTCGCGTCGTGAGGCGCCTCCACTCTTGCATCTCCATCGTCAGCATCAATAGCACCTTTGTTAGGTAACTCACATAATGTGATGCGGCAAACAAAAAATGACATTTGACTTTTAAATTGGATAATTTTTTTTGGCGCTTTCCCCGACAATCAGCAGAAAGAGATGCAGCCAAAACAAACATAGACTGAAGGTTAAAGGAAGAGAGAGGGAGAGGGAAGAAGAGCAGGAATAATGCAGCAAAAATCGAAAGTGCTTAGCTTAGAGCATCTATAAATATTTCATTATATACCATTACCAACAATAGCATTAATTAAATTTTCATCAGCGCAAAACAAATGGTTATTTGCACAGAGCCAAATGTGTCAATGGTTATTTGTGGTCGGATGTGCGGAAGCCAAAATCCTCACATATTTTTCCTATGATACCTGCAAAGGCCACAGCAACAACAACTAGTAATATACATATATATTTACATGTATATATATATATATTTATGTACACTGCATGTGCTTTAAGGAATGCTTTCAATTTGCATATAAATGTTGAAAATACTGCGACAAAACATGCTCATACAAACTCCGCTCAAGAGTGTGTCTATGTGTAATGTGTGTGTGTGTGTGTGTCTGTTTGTGTGTCTGCGTGTGCGTGTGTGCTTTATGGCCACTAACGCTAGTAACAAAAATCGCATAAAACGCACGCAAATTGCACAGATTATGTGCCGCTTGGGCAATACTCCAACTTTATATTTTTCAAGCGCGAGCAATTCCATTTGATTTACATACTTCTGTGTTTTTTCACAATTTTCAAAATATTTTTACTCTATATATAAAAAATATATAAAGACAACAAACAGGAAAATTCACAGCACGTGCGAGCAAGTTAAATTTCGTAGTTGAAAGGTGTGTTAAAACGCTGCTCTACAAAAATAGATGTGTGTGAAAATATGAGTAAAAAAAATAGAATAAAAATATTATTAATTTAAGGTATCCTTGATGAAATCTCAAAAGCAAATGATTTCCACATATCTTATCTGATGTGACCCAAATACATTTTGCAAAAGATCACACGAAAATACTGCATAATAAAACTGGATTTCAGGTCAACAAAAATAATCCCAAAAATTTATATAATTTTCATTTGATATATTTTTAAGTTAATTTGATTTATATTTATATGAGCTGCGTATGAAAAACTCTTCTTACTTACTTTGATTAGATGCCAGCCATAAATTATAAATATTGCATTTAATATAACATAGAAAGAGGGGGGTTAGGGGAGAGGGATGGGGCAAGGGGAAAGGTGCTTTTGATGTTGGGTAAAAAATGTGTAATATTGGCATATATATATATATATATCATATAGCTTTCATCTGATTGCTAGTAGATTACGAGAAATGCGTTTGAGTCTGGGCCATTTCTGGATACATATTTATTTGCCTGACTATTCGTGCGTCAGATGGATTCCCCTAGTTTTGGCATTTGGCAACGTGGAATGCATATTTAATATAAAGCCCAACAGTTGAAAATTCAGGTATGTGGAAAATTGATGAACAATTTCTGTGCAAAAAACACACACTCGTCGCATGTAGATAAATTTATTTATATTAAAATTTGATCAGAATAATAAAAAATAAACAATTGATTCAACGCGCACAATTCACTTAAGATGAGCGTGTCGGGACCGGGACTGAGATATTGTTTCTACATAATTGCTTTTGTTAAGCACCGGGCAAAAACCGGGAAACGGCAGACTTTTGTGCGTCTCCAGTTTCAGGCACACGCATGTAATGGAATTCGGTGAAAATGGTTTTGGATTTGCACAGAGACACTGGCAAGGCAAGGCACGAAGCAGGGGCACGGGCGGGAGCAGAGGCACGGGCAGGAGCAGAGGCACGGGCAGGAGCAGAGGCACGGGCAGGAGCAGAGGCACGGGCCGGGGTACAGGCATGGGCACTGGGATAAGGAGCTGCTGCTGCTGCTGCTGATTATGTGTGCAAAGTTGTACGTGACGCCAAAGGAGCCAAGCTCCAAATGGCAGATTATGTCGCCAGGCATTAAATCACTTGGTGCAGGTAAAATATGCGATGCTTAAGCAAAATCAATTCTATTTATACGTGAGCGCATAAATTGCTAGCAAACAACAACAATAACAACAACAACAACAAGAAACAAACGGAAATCTGCCTCCAAACTCTGGTGGCAACTTGGCAGGAGCAAAAGTGCCACATGTTAAACGCGCAATGGCAATAAAATAGAGCAGTTGCCCCAAATCAGAGCCATTGCCTAATCCAGCGGTAAGCTGTTTATTTTGACTGATATTTACTATGGCCATTACCCAGCAGCGATACAATACAAACAATTGTGCACCACTTTCTCCCCCCTGCCACAGCTGCCACACACATACACCAGATATTGCCTAGATTTGCGGGGGGCGTTGCGTGGGCGATCTTGCAACATGACCCGCTAAATGGCACGTGTCGATGTTCATTTGTTGTAAGTGCGACACACATACACATTCAATTATTTAGCCCAAGGGTTTTCGCAACGACTTCGACTTCGACTTCATCCTCATCTTCGGTTTGGAATTAAAATAAAGCGCTGTTGGGGCTGTGCACCTGTTTCTTGCCTCATCATCAACAATAACATCTATTTGTTGCCCCATGTGTGCTTTTACATAATAAGCCACATTAAGAACACACACATGCTATTTCTGGCAATACTTAAAATCACAAATTGAAAGCCACGTACCAAAGATAACCGCAAACATTATGGCTTTAAATTAAATGTAGCAAAAACAATAAACAGCTGCTTGCAAAATTGTCAAAAGGACATTAAGGACATTTTATTCGAGAGAAATTTTACTATAAGTTGCTCATTTTAAAGGGAACAGCCTAAATTTTTATCCAAATATATTCATAAATTTTTAGTTTTGCTAAATTTACTGCTATTTATTAAAAATTTGTGGTTTAAATTGAATATTCTAAAAATATTTTTGTGTTTAATATTTTAAATAGCGCTTTTCATAAATATTTTATGTACGTAATTGTGGTATATATATATCTTTTTGTAGTACACCACCGCAATACTTAATTCAATTTTGATTTGAAAATGTCAAAACAAATATATAGATAGAAGGAGAGAGGGAGAGAAAGAGTTCGGGAAACCACAGCCGCTGTCTGTTAATTATGCGCATAATTTTCCTAATTTTCGTAAAATTTGTGCTTTAATTTTGCAACGCTGTCAAAGCATTTTGCGGTTGCTGTCAAATGCAATATCAAATTGTCTCATTAAAACTAAAGGACAGACTCAGAAATCAGACCACTAACCACAATGATTCCAACTAAAGCCGTCAGCATATAATTTTGCATAATATTCTTGTAGCATGCAACAAAATGCAATATTAAATGGCATTTAAAGCAACAAGCTGCCCAAAATTGTGCTATTATGTAAATTAGATGTAAACACAGACAAATATTAAATTATTTCTTAGATTTTTTTGCGATTGGTTAAGTTGTCAGACATTTCTTTGGGCAATAAATTTATGCCAAACAACGGAAAATCTGTGTAGCCAATTGTTCAAATAAATCGTATGCCAGCTCGGCTCTAGTTTTTTTCTGTTGATTTGCAATGTTTGTCAAGTTGTTGGGAAAAAAAAAGACCAAACTTTTAATGGTAAAAGCGTGTAGTCATAAATGGCAAACAGCGACGGCAGAGAAGTTTACAGAAGCCAGTCAAATGGAATTTGACTTAATTTATGGCACTCGACGAGCCGCAATAACATGAGTATAATATAAAACATGACGTCGCAACTTTATTGACCAAACCAGATACGCCAAATCTTTCAAAAACCAAAAATCCGGCATTCATCAGGCAAGGCTGGCTGCCATTTTATGGTTAAGGCAAATGCGCACATGCAAAATGGCCGCCAGTTTACTTTATTTGATGAAAATAAAACAAAATAGCGCGCCAAGTCTCAACTGAAACTATTAAGTAAATTATCGGCAAATAATGCTAGGGACTACAAGAAGTCTCAGCAAAACACACACATACTTGATTGTGTGTGTGTGTGTGTGTTTGTTTTTGCGATGACGCCAGCATTTTTGGACTCGACTGCAACTTGAAATTTTAAAGCAGACACAGCGGAAATAACAAGAGTTTAACGCACATCAATAACACTTCCCCTCAGATAAAAATACATATTGAGTGGTCTGGCGTGATTTATGACTTTGCTGTTTTAGAGTTTGGCGAGTTTTTTTTTATGTGTTTGTGCTTAGTATGTATTTTGTCATGTCTTCATAATAAATTCCAATTCGTTAATTGGTTTTGAATCGTGGCAAATATATTTGGCGTGCGGCAGTTTAAATGTCAAGCCAAAACGGCGAAGCCTAAAAGTATGCAACACACATTTTAATTTCCTCAATTTCCTGCTCACGTCAATCAATGTTCTCGTCAGGGTTGCAGGGGAGCGGAATCGAACCTTGAACGTGAAACATGCCTGCTGTGTTTTAAGTGTGTTAAGCGACTGTGTGTGTGTGTGTAAGTTGACGTGTGTGCGAGTGTAAGTAGATTGTACAAAATTGAATATTCATGTGCGTTTTAGCGAGCATGTCAACTCGCGCATCCGTCAAACACAACTCGCCCAGCGACATAGAAAAATATGCAGTGCATTAAGTGAAAACTGATGGGATGTGAGTTGATGCCATAAACTGATGACAGTCCAGGGGGGTTTTTTCGGCCATTAGGTTTTACTTTTATTGCTGGTCGTGTCGTAAATTAACACAAGCTGCAGCAAAATTGTTTGGGCCATCAGGCCGAAATGCTGGCGACAATAAGCACACATAAAATAAACAGTGCTGCTCAACATCGTTGTCGACAAAAGACGCATTATTCTGAAAGGCAAACATTAAATAATATAAAAAAAAAAAACACTGGCAATGAGAGCCGCACAATGGACATCATCATACACGTGTACACACACACACAATTACACACACAAGAAATGACTGAGCAGCGCAATCATTCCGTGTGGGTCACAAACTGACTGCTTCATTGCCACCGCGTCAAACTCTGCTCAAAGTTTTCTTTCTTTTTTTTTTTTTTTTTCTCTTGCCTGGAGCGGCCCCTATTGTCAGCAGAGGACTACAGCAACGCCGCAGCAGCAGCACCACACGCACGAGTTGTCAGTTAGTCGAGCGTCGGTGGAACGTTCGCGTCACGTTTATTGTTGGCCTTTGTGCCAGAACAATACAATACAATGCAAACCATACTTTTGCACATACAATATGTAAAAGTTTGAGATGTTGCCGTCTGTGGTCTCGACCTTGACACTTGACGGCCAAGGCTTGAAAATCGTCAGGGATAAATTACACGCTTCAAAAGCAGACAAAGCTGCGATCTCTGGTCCGTTTGGCAAGCCCAACTTGACAACTGTCGCCATAACTCACTCTTCCAACATAATAATAATACACTCTGTAAATTAATCAGTGCTCGTTTTTGCCAACTAGATATGTTATCAAAATCAAAAGCAAAAAATGCTTTTTGATGTTCTTGGAGGTTTTTTTTATTGTTATTCGTGATGATATTAATAATCATAATATATTTAATTTTATATATATCATTTATATTTAAGAATTAAATATTGCTTTACAATCGTTTATATTTAGACTTGAATTTAAATAATAAAATCTAAGGTTTATAGAAACATATACTCATAAGCTTGGCAATTTTTCAAATTTTATGGACACTTGTTTTTTTTTTTTGAAGTGTAGCAGCCACGTACAACCGGAAACCCTTGCATCAAAACTTGGTAACGACACTTGGGCAAACAAGTTGCGGTCCGTAGTGCATAACAGCCGTAAAAATGTACTTTATTATTGTCATTTGTGCGGGGGGAGCAGAACGCAGATAGTTGGCCATTTGCTTTCAGGTACTGTTGATTCCTCCTTGATGTTCAATCAAGGTGAGACCATAAAAGCGCTGCGCCATAAATAAACTCAACTCAACCCAGCACGAAATCAACGTAATCAGAGAGAAAGACGCAAAAAATCATTTCAAACAGAGACACAAAAAAAAAAAAAAAAAGGGAAACAAACAGCAGCAAAAACCAACATTTATTTCGAAAACTTCAAAAGGACGTTGGCAAGAGTGAATATACATCAAAATCAACGCGTTGACAGTTTAATTTCAGTACAAAGGACAAATTCCTGGAATTCAATCTCTCATTTTTCGATCCCTGACATCAAATGCTAAAAGTGTATTTTCGATTTTCTATAAACTACGGATTAGATTTTAAAGGATGTTTCGTTGTGAACGCATTTTCACATTTCCATATTCCTTTTTTGCTATGACAGTCAAAAATGTAAAATCGTTCTGAAGATAACCTTTCCTGAATTAATGAACAATTTGATAAAGTTCAAATAAATTATGATTTAAGTAAAATAAACGAAATGAAGTGCACTCAAAATAATTTAATAAAATTTCAGCTTGCGAAAGTATTTCTGCTCCACTTTTATAATTCGCAAATGAATGAAAAAATAATTGAAATTTTTCCCTCAATACGACAGCAATTTAAAATTTAAAAATAGACTGCAATTTAAAAATAAAATACAATTGAAGATTTAATGGCTCAATCAACTTGCAGAACAAAACAAAGGTCAAAGTAAATCTGATGGATCATTTCTGGCAGCTGCCTGTCAATCATTTTGGGTATTTGAATCGTTAAGACTGTTAAATAATAGATATGTTCGTCAAGCCGCAATCAGCCAAGTTAATTAATCATTAACACGCAGCACTCATAACTAATTGACTGTAAATGTATATATATATACAGATAAATATATATATATATATCTGTCTTCAACAGAGCGTTTAGTGGGTGTTTTGTATTATATTGCGGGGTGTGTGTTTAACTTGGTGACAAAATGCCCAAATCGTTTAGTAATCGTAAGGGGCGTGTCTAGTTGGCCAAATCGCCTGTCGCTGTTAACTGAAATTTCGATTTTTAATTGGTCACTGTGTGTGGTGCCTACTGGATTTGACTGGAGTAGCTGCGTCAATTAGATTGATTGCCTTGCGGCATCCATTTCCCCTGCCCAGCAGGCAGAGGTAATCGTCCTAGCCCAAATGAGCCATGAAAAGTTGGTAATTAATTGCTTTTGCAAAAGTACAATTGGCCACTCAATCAGCGTGTTCCCAACACAACCTGTTTTATTTGTATTTAATTAAATAGTGCCAAGAACTATACACAAAACCTGCCGCATTTGCCTGCTATTTATTTGTTGGCCTTTTGTGCTGTAATCTCCACAAAAGTTGCGCTTAAATTATTATGCCACTAATTACGAGTTGGGTTGGGTTGGGTTGGGTTGGGTTGGGATGGCGACTTAGGTCAAGTTTGCACTCGTATCCTTGATTAGTGGGCATTAAGTTAATTGCGAAATTCTTGCGGAGAATTGAATGGAATTCAGCATTTGCCTACACTCCATGTGTATGCACTGATTTAACCCAGTTTTTAATTACATTTGCTTATGTAAGCAGTTTGACGCGCATTAGGCTCTTATATAAATAATAATTACGGTAAGCGACCACACGGCGTATACATAATTCTGTTATGAAATAATTATGCAAATTCTCTCTGCCGATTAAAAAACCAAAGCCAAAAACAAATTCAACCAGAACTTTGACAGCCCAGCTGGGAACCCGTTAAATAATCACAATAAGCCAATGAGTCAGTCCACTACCACAAAATTTTTTAATGTCTAAAGCATATTAAAGCGAAGCTGTAATGGCAAAAGCACTTGGAACTTGGCTTAGTTCTGGGCAAACTTTAAGCATTTTCTTTGGCATACAATAAATAACAACGAAATGCTGAAAGCAAAACAAGTGCCAAGTGGGAGCCACTACAGCTCAGACAGCTTCAGTTTTTTTTTTTCTAACTTCTTGGAAGCTGTTTCGTTGTTGTTTGTGGCAAGAATGGTGCGGAGAGGCGGCAAGTGCAACTAAAAAGTGCAGTCATTTGCATGATTTTGACTGAATTAGCGTGCACAAAGCATCATTAGCTAGTTGCAGTTGCCCCAGTTGTATGTTAATGAATGGACAAGGTTGAGGGGGGGTTGTATAGATGAGACTCATGATTAAGCATAGGTGCCGCATCATTCACAGTCGGATTCACAATTTGTGCGTACAATTAAAACCATAATCCGAATCAGCGACGGATGCAATTAAGGCAAATGAAGCGTATAATTATTTATGTTCTGTGGGAATGGGCATACACACACACACTCACACACACACACTTATATATTCAAACACTTATTAAACGCACAGTTAGACAAATCCCTTTAATGGCATTAAATATGTCCATTTCCGGTTTCCTTGTTGCCTGTTCGCTAATTTTTCTTTGGCGGCCCATCAAAGCAGGAATGCGAGCTGGGAGCTTGGGTGCTGGGTGCTGGGTGCTGGGAGCATGGGAAGAGCAACGACTGATGAAAGAATTTTGGGAAATTAATTAGGCGTTAATTGTAATTTTAAGCAAACAAAAAGAGTTTAATTAATTTACCTAACAACGGCGGAGAATGCGTAGGCAAAAGTTTTGCCAAACTCACTCAACGGCAGCCAAATACAATTTCACACTTCGTCTGGCGCCCATTGTGGCACCACCAGAGCCACCTCAGCCACCAATACATATATATATATATATATATAATCCGCCAGACAGAGCCAAACTCTAACCGGGCCAACATTTGGGCCAACATCCCTCGTATGAGGCATTATTCTTATTTTTTTTCTCTGTGTATATATACGACTAGGAATCTGACTCTTCCCCCGCCTCTGTCTGTCTCCGACTGTTAAGATCTGACTTTAATGCTTTCGCTGACTTTGCTGGCTGAGTATTCTGGACGCCCTTCTGTGTGTCTGGGCCTGTTAATTAATTGACTTGGCACGCAGGAGCTGTGTGTGCCCAGATCGGTCCTTCTTGCTTTTTACAAAATTAACTCTCTGCGTTTTCCATTCGCTTTTGTCTTGGCTGTCTGGCCATGGCATTTTCCTTTATATTTTATATTTTCGGTGGTTCGCATAAATTGCAGCTGGCAAATGGCAAAAGCAATTGTGCTCTTTGAGCATCACTTCAAAAGTACATCCGTAAAATTACATAACGTATAATGCAATTTATTTCGATCCGCAAGCATTCATGACAACAGCAAAAAAAAAAAAAAACACGCACCCAAAGGGAAGTATACAATTTTTTTTACAATTTATATACACTTTAAGTGAATACTTAAAAAAAAAAACCAGCTCAGATTTAACAGAAGGTTTATCGATTAAATAATAAATCTAGCCAAAAGTGTAGCAATTTATCAATATACATAAATAAATCCCAATCGACTTTAAAAGAAGTCCAAGAATAAACTTTTGCAAATTTTAAAAATTTAGATTTAAACACTCAAATTTAAAATGCACTCAAAATTTGAGGAATTTCACAATATTCAGCTCAATATAATAAATATGTCTGTAAATATTTTTATGCTCTATTTTACAATTTCTGTAAGAATTTATATAGTTAATTGTATTGTTCCAAACTTCTGTGGCTTATCCTGAATGTTCTTAATGTTACTTGGAATGATAATATTAGGTATACGCCCCATGTTGCAGCTTATGTGCTCTCAGTGTAATTGAATTGAATCGAAGCATGTCTACGCTATAAAAACCACTATTGAAAATGATGTGGTTTGGAGGGGGGGGGGGGGGGGCGTGAAGTGGGGGCAGCTTGCCTTGGCAACGTGCAGCAGCAACGACAACAACTGCGATGCCGCATTTACACGCTGCATTAAAGCCGTGCAGCTCAGTGAGTTGGGTTGAATGGGGTTAAGTTCAACTGCCATACGGAGGATATTATTATTTCATTATGAGTTCTTTGGCTCCACACACTGATCCGTGTTCAATTGAATTGGCATCACCGGATGCATAACAATTGCATTACTCATACGACCCAATGTCTGCACATCCAGCATTATTCAGCCAAAAAAAAAATAACAGAAACATTGATTTACTTGTTAGCTGTAAATTCCACTTGATGACACTGTTTGTAAACTGATAAATCAGTTAATTTAAATCTCCATTATATGTCTACTTATTTTATTAAATTATTTATTTAATTTGTTTAATATTTATTAATAAAACTACACAAACTTACCTCTGTCACAGTTGCTTAATAATTATTTATTTATCAGTTTCACATAACACTTTAATACAATTATTTTTAAGCTCGATTTTTAGGCATTGTCATCGCCATTTATTTTTCACACTTGTTTTATATTTCAATCATTTATTTTTTTATTTTTTTTTTAATATTCATTTATTTTACTTTTCACTAAGTTTAGATTTTTTAAATCTCGCGCCTTTGTTGCTTGTCGGTCTTTAAGGGTCTGAGCCTTTGGCTCCCTGTGAGTTGGACACTGGACTCTCGATGGCTGGCTCGAGTAAGACACAACCACGACGCGACGCGTTCCAAAACGTACTGCACAAATCGTTGGTTGAAGTCCAAGTCTGAGTTACGTTTACGGCAAAAAAGTCGTGCACGGAAATTCACCACAGCAAACACGAGCCGGAACGAGGAGTCGCTCGGCTCCGCCATGTGGGTCTGTGGAGCAGCAGCCGATGCCCGAAACGGGGCGGAAAGTGAAAGCCTCTGCTCCGAATGTTGTTATTGAGGCAGGTTAGTGTGATATCCCCCTCTCTTTCCCACCCACTCGCTTGAAATTTGTCCTGCGATGTTTTTGATTAAACTGGAATTGCGTTGTCATTGGCCACTGATAACAAGTTTATGGCTTAAAAGTAAACTGTTGCGTGCATTCGATTTTATAACAACTTAACTGATATTAAAAATCAGTTCATTATTTTATTAACTTTGATTTAAAATACAAAAAAAAAATATTTAAAAAAAATATATATTTTAATTTTAAAAGTTTTCTTTTGTGAAAACTGAATTTATTTTCAAAAGAAATACCATTTTATTAATTCTTTATTAATTCATTTTAATGTTATTGCATCAAGAATAATACTGCATTTAAATTGTCAAAAATATATTGGAATCAAAATGCATGTTCCAAAAAAAAAATCATTTGAAAACCATTAAAATTGGGTAACTGACATAACTTCTTCAAAACTGAACCGATTTTTTGAAAGCAATGAATTTTTGAGCAACGTTTCGCCCCTAGATAAATGATAGATTTAATTTTTTTTTAATAACGATAATCAGCAAAAATAATAATTTTTTAACATTGCTTGGTCCTAAAATTAACTGCTTGAAATCAAAATTATTTTGTTAAGAAGCCGACTAAGAACAATATTCGATGTTTTCGCTCTGCTTCCAAGGCATGCGCAGATTTTCGGGAACAGCTGTTGAGCACTGCTCGGCGTGGTGAATAGTGATCCCACTGATAAGAAGTGATAAGAATGCATTTGCTGTGCATGCAACACAGCGTCGACAACAAGCCGCAGCAACAACAATGCCACAAGTTGAGCTCGCGTTGCAAGTGGAATAATTACGGCATGATATAATGAGCCTAAATGTCACAATCGAGTCAAGTGATGGAACTGGCAAATTGTAACTGGGGATGCAGCTTCCTAAAGAGGAGGGTGCAAATTGGGTGGGAGGGGGCTAGGGGCTGGTTGTGTTCGAGGGAACCTTGCAAACTGCTAAACGAGCTTCGTTACAGACACAATTAATGAGCAGCGTTGCACAATTAGGAAAGTACCTCAATTATACAGTCAGCTGCAAACAGCATCGGCCGAGGCACAAGCAGAGGCAGAAGCAGAGGCAGCCACACTCCTCGACGCTTGCCCCACAATTTGACGAGTTTTTATTTTTTTTCCTATTTTTGCTGTTGTTGTTTTTATACCCTGAACGTGCAAAAAACGGATAAAAATGGTTTTATGGAAAAGTCTGTAACAGGTAAACTGGATCAGCCGAGTAGATGCAACAAACTTCTTGGGTTGCAGGCTAAAGCTTAATAGAGGGCTTCAAATAGGGAAAGTTGTTAGCAAAACTAGAATAACTTCAAATATATTCAACAGCTGGCTTAAGGGTATTTCTTAGTCGTCGAGCCGACTCGACTGCGGCATTCTTACTTGTTGTAGATGATGGCGGGAGCGGAATTTATAATAGCAAATTTTGTGGTGGCTGTGACAATTCTTCTTCTTTTTTTTGCAGTGCTGTTTAGACTCAAGGCCAGGCAAGAACAGGGGGCAGCCCTTTAATTATGATAATTACATTGTTGTCGCGCTCATTTTGCTGTGGCAGCTGCTGCGCCTGCCACCGTTGGGCATTTATGCTGCAACACGCTCTCCCGCTCCTTGCAGCCGCTCGACCATAAAATGTGTCTTGCATAATTTTCTTTATCATTGCAGCCTATAAAATTAATCACTTAGAACAAACACAGCATTTTTGAATACATATTTATTTTTTTTAATTTAAACTTAAGGAAACAAATAATAATTGAGCAATTTACAATTTATTAAAAATTACGATGGCTGCTTAATATTTCATTTATAATAAGAGATCAAAATAGCACATTTAATTGTATTTTATAGACAGTTTTGGTGTCAGTGAAAAGCATTGCCAATAATTGGATTCTGGTTTAAATTGCGGCAGCACTTAAAGCCAGCTTTATGCATATCCAAAAATTAATCGAAAATGCAATGGGGCACAAACTAAGAGCTCGTTCTGGGAATTGGAAAATGTGAATTGTGAAACTGGTGTGGCGCATTCGTATTGATGGTTGCAAATGGTTGGCAAATAGCCATATTGTTATATATGCAACAATTGATGGGTCTGCCAGCAAATTCGCAACATGTTTTTGGCCACACACAACGCATTTCTGATGGACGTCCTACTGTGTGTGTGTGTGTATGTGTGTGTGTGTGTGTGTGCATGTGTTGGCTTGAACATGCTAATTGCACGAGCCATCAACGCAATTCCGGTAAAATCAGCTGCATAGTTCAACTTTCGAACTCTACTCCAAAGTTATGAAAAGCGCAGTAGTTTTGTGAATGGAAAATAAATGCAGAATCGTAAATGTATGCAAATTCATTTGTGTGGCACGCTTATTGGCAACATGCGGCAAAATGTGAAACGCATCCAAACAGCTGACAATGGGAAACAAAACATGACGTGCACTATTAATTATCAAAAACATTTTTGCAACATTGCAACATCATCCTGCAATTATGCCACATGTTTCAATCTGTCACATTCACATAAGCACTTTGTGCTAAATATGTGTTGCAATATAAGAGGATTACCACTATTTACGTTTCAAATAGAATACTTTATTAACTATCTAAAATAAATGAAAATATTATACAACCATCTGAAACACAATCACAATTAACTTCCTTGAAGCCAGCACATTAATCAAGTCAGATGAAATCCTTTTTGGTATTTTCCCTTGGAGTTATTTGCCATTGGATTTAAGGACAACCCGATTTCGGCAACGGCAAGTAAAGAAGTAAATTTAAAACACATTAAGAAGGCAAACGAGTCCACAATCGAATTTATAAACGAATCCAATTAAATGTGTTATTTTATTCATTCAAACCGATTGCATTATTATTATTCTAATTGTTGTGACCACGCGAACGCGTGTCTATAATTATTTAATTTATAGAGGCAATTTAAAAGCAATTTGAAAATTAGAATATAATCAGGGACACGCCATTGAAGCGCTCAATCAGAAGAAGACCGTCAAAGAGAACAAATCCTTAAGAGGCAATCTAAAAGCAATTTGGAGTTATCTGTACAGTTATATATATCGAAGTCTACTTCATCTATAGTATCCTAGATTAGTGCCTAAAGGAGTCGAATTTTAAGATGAGACTTAAACTGAAGCAGCTGCTGCTGTTCATCCGTGTTAATTAATTCTTTCTATTTTCACAATTGCCTCACTCATCACAAATGAGAGAACAATTCAATTTCATTGAAAAAGTTGTATAAACATTTAAAATGCAGACAAGCATTTAAGCTCACAGCACTTCTCCTATTGTCCTTTATTTTTTACTATAAAAAAGAATAAAATCCTTAGTAACGTCTATTTATTATCGGGTCGTTATGAAATTGGCTTGTCACAGGGATGACTTGCGAAATCTTATTGCCAATAATGCATCACCTTCAAAAAATGCAGCTTCAATGATGAAAAATATAGCATGAAAAAAATAAACTGTACGAAAGGAATATCTTGGCCAACTTAAAATTGCTTAATAATAAATGAAGATAAAAAGTGATTTAGTCTTGTTAAATATGTAATTTAAAATGTTTCAAAAATAAATGAATTTATTTAATCACCAAATAAGTTACAATTTCTATATTGTATATATTCTTTGATTAAGGAAATGCTGCTGCTTTTGTTGCATAATTTTAATCTGAAATAAAATAATATTTTAATACACAAAAAAAAAAAATTGGTCAGCAATTTGATTTCGTATTTTAATTGGTTTTTATCGATCCATTTTGATCTTCTAAGCTATTTGAAATTTTAATTAGATTTAAAAGACAATAACTTTTCTGCATGAATAAATTGCGTTTCATGTTTAAGCTCAAATTGTCATCAATATTTTCGAATTATTCTAATAAATCAAACCACTTTGTACAATTTTATGAGTCACCTAATGACAAAAGCAATTAAAATGCAGTTAAATTCAGTTATGAATTTTGCATTGCAAATTTGCATTTGCATTGGGAACGAACAGCTTTGAAATATTAATTCTTAATTCAGCAAATACGAATGGCCAAGTTTAAATTGATGAGAACATAGATTCCATGGATAAAACAAACGACCATTAGTTGGAAAATAAATTCAGGTATCGATTCTGAACAGCTTCTTTAAGAAGATTAAATGAACCTCTGCATTTATATAAAAATCTGACTAACAAACTACTTTATCATATGGAAATAATTGTTCGGAATCTGAACTTAAAATTAAAATTTGAAAAATGTTTATTTTACAAGTATGTAAAATATAAAACCCAAAATATAATGGGCCTTTAAAGCCACAGACTTTGGTCAAGCCAAGTTGAAATTTGATGCTGGTTTTATTATTAATTTATTATTAATTTTTATAAAAGCATTGAAATGGGCTCCAATTAAAAATATTCGATTTTGAGATACAAAAGACTTGAATACTAATGCTTAACTGTAATGCAGAGTAATTAATAGCAGTTCGGAATAGAAGAAAACCTGACTGTGATTATTTTGTCCTTTTGAATTCATTTTTAATACTGATCAAAAGCGGTTTTTCATATTAGAATAGGAGTAAGAGTAAGAATCGATTCATTAAATCCTATAATATATTTTTATATATATCATAATTGATGGCACCACGCACGCACTTTTTTATAATTATGTAATTATATAAGCAATTAAAGAAACCATCATAGATTGAATATAAAGTGCGGCCACCACAGGACAGCTCAATCAGAGTAATTCGAATCAGAGTACAGACTACAACTATACAATGGAAGTCAACAGCTTGAGATTTTTCCGGAGTCATTGGATCGTTTGGAAAATAGTTGGAGTAAACCACAAGGACATAAGTTGGCCTCGACTCTACTTCGCTTATAAACTCATTTTGAATGTTGTTGTCACAGTTGGGTACCCGATGCACGTTGGAATTAACATTTTCCGAAACTCTAATCTCACGGGCTATGTGGGAAACTTGGCAGTATTTCTTACATGTTTGGCTTGCTCGGCAAAGTTTGCTATATACGTCTATAATTTTGATAAAGTCCACCGAATCGAAGAAATTATACAACAACTGGATTCCCGAGTTACAGGAACGGCACAAAGAAATATCTACAACCAACTGGCAACTCAGCTCCGGAATGTTATATATCTCTTCATTGGAATCTACCTGCAAATTGCAATTGTTCTCGAATTGTCGTTCCTCCTTCAGGAAGAGCGTGCTCTAATGTATCCTGCTTGGTTTCCCTTTGATTGGAAAAATTCAACCCGAAACTTTTATTTAGCTCATTTCTATCAAATTTTTGGAATTAGTTATCAGCTGCTTCAAAATTATGTAAACGATTGTTTTCCCGCCGCTGTATTGTGCCTGATGTCAAATCATATTAAGATGCTTGACGAACGCTTCGAGCAAGTTGGATTTGATGATTCTGAAGACGCTGAGGAGCAACTGGAGGAATGCATTACAGATCATAAGCGTCTGCTGGAGTGGGTAGCATATCAAACAAAATCTGTGTTTCCATATTTTTAACTATTCTCCCTTTTTATATATTGTAGCCTATATCAGACAATTGAGTCCTTCATTTCACTTCCGATGCTGATTCAATTTGCTGTGACTGGTGTCAACGTGTGTAATGGGGTAGCTGCAGTATTATTTTTGTTTGACGACGCAATGACAAAGATGTATTATGTATGCTATGTTGTGGGAACATTGTTAGAGTTATTTCCGGTCTGCTACTATGGGACATACCTTGAAATTTGCTTCGGCAAATTACACTATGCGGCCTTCAAATGCAACTGGATAACACAAAATCGGAGTTTCAAGAGGAAGCTGATGTTGTTTGTGGAGCGCACTCTGAAGACGAGCACTCCAATGGCTGGTGGAATGCTGCGAATCCACATTGACACGTTTTTCTCTACCCTCAAGTTTGCCTACTCAATGTTCACCATCTTGATTCGCATGCGCAAATAACTGCCTTATTCAAATGCACATAAATACAAATATCCAAATACAAATGTCTTTTTGAATCAGTTTTTAATACTGTTCAGAAAAGACTTTACATGGTGGGAAACGAAAAGTTGCATATTCAATATACCCCATACAATTTTATTATGGGTATAATAATTGATGGGAGTACGCAAATGGTTTTTATATATATGTAAATGCATTAGCAATTAATGAAACCTTCATAGAATGAATATAAAGCGCGGCCACCACAGGACAGCTCAATCAGAGTAATTCGAATCAGAGTACAGACTACAACTATACAATGGAAGTCAACAGCTTGAGATTTTTCCGGAGTCATTGGATCGTTTGGAAAATTCTTGGAGTAAACCCCAAGGACATAAGTTGGCCTCGACTCTACTTCGCCTATAAACTCATTTTGAATGTTGTTGTCACAATTTGGTACCCGATGCACTTTGGAATTTGTCTTTTCCGCAACTCTAATCTCACGGATGATATCAACAACTTATCAATATTTCTCACATGTTTGACTTGCTCGGCAAAGTTTGCTATATACGTCTATAACTTTGATAAAGTTCACCGAATCGAAGAAATTATTCAACAACTGGATTCCCGAGTTAAAGGAAGCGCAGAGAGAAGTATCTACAACCAACTGGCAACTCAGTTACGGAATGTGATATTTGTGTTTATTGGCATTTACTTGTCAATTGGATGTGTTGTCGAATTGGTGTTCCTTCTTCAGGAAGAGCGTGCTCTAATGTATCCTGCTTGGTTTCCTTTTGATTGGAAAAATTCAACCCGAAACTTTTATATTGCTAATTTGTATCAAATTTTTGGAATTAGTTACCAGCTCCTTCAAAATTATGTAAACGATTGTTTTCCCGCCACTGTAATGTGCCTGATGTCATCTCATGTGAAGATGCTTTACGAACGCTTCGAGCAAGTTGGATTTGATGATTCTGAAGACGCCGAGGAGCAACTGGAGGAATGCATTACAGATCATAAGCGTCTGCTAGAGTGGGTAGCATATCAAACAAAATCTGTGTTTCCATATTTTTAACTATTCTCCCTTTTTATATATTGTAGCCTATATCAGACAATTGAGTCCTTCATTTCACTTCCGATGCTGATTCAATTTGGTGTGACTGGTGTCAACGTGTGTATGAGCGTAGCGGGAGTGGTATTTTTGTTTGAGGACGCAATGACAAAGATGTATTCTGTATTCTTTGCGATGGGTGTATTCTTAGAGTTGTTTCCGATCTGCTACTATGGGACACACCTTGAATTTTACTTTGGGAAATTACACTATGCGGCCTTCAAATGCAACTGGATAACGCAAAATCGGAGTTTCAAGAGGAAGCTGATGTTGTTTGTGGAGTGCTCACTGAAGACGAACACACCAATGGCTGGTGGAGTGTTGCGAATCCACATTGACACCTGTTTCTCCACCCTTAAGTTTGCCTACTCAATGTTCACCATCTTGATGCAGATGCGAAATTAATTGCCGTAGTCGGCACCTTAATGGACATCAATTCAAATACACAAATAGACAAATACAAATAATAAGCTGGATGATGGGGGGCTTCACTTGTTTAACTCTCAACAATGGCGCAGCGGAAGCCGCTTAGATTTCAGCAGATTAGTGTTTCCGTTCCGTGCCGGAAGCTAGTGAACCGGAGACAGAACATAGATTTGATATGTAAGCAGAATGATTTGCAGGCAAAGTTGGCTAATGCAGTGGCCACTGTTTAACTGCTACAGCTAACAGCTAATTGGGGGTAGATGTA
Organism: Drosophila multiciliata; assembly: GCA_037043605.1. Lineage (NCBI taxonomy): Eukaryota > Metazoa > Arthropoda > Insecta > Diptera > Drosophilidae > Drosophila > Drosophila multiciliata. The sequence goes on from JBAMBF010000589.1 coordinate 10,222,958, forward strand.
AATATGATATGTAAATTTCAAAATGGACAACAGATGATGTCTATTTTTTGATGCTGTTCCATTTTTGTTGCTCGTCTATTTTTTATTTGCACAGAGCTAAGACATTAAAAGACTTTCTGGGCTTTGGCAAGGCCTAATGCGCTTAAGTCCCGGCACTAAGTCATGTTGAATCTGTAAAGCCAACATTGTAAAATTGTAAAAAAAAAAAAAAAAAAAAAAAAGGAAAACACAGAGCGGACCACGCGCCGCTTGATGTAAAGGGAAATAGCAAAAAGGGCCAACTGGGCAACTCCGAATTTATGAGCAAGGGTCAGCGCAAGAAGGACGAACTGGGTCCAAAATCGATTTGTTGAGCGGCTGACTTTTGAAGAAGTGGCAGGCAGGCAGTCCGGCAGTCAGTCAGTCGGGCAGTCTCTAAGTTGATTTAAATTTATAGCAGCTCAGAGCGAAACACATGCACATATCGCGCTCGAAACTAGAACTAGAGAATCCTCGAATCCTCGAATCCACGCATCCTTAATGAATGCAAAGCACGTAGCGGACACTGCCACAACTTGCTCCTTGAATTCATTTTGAGTGCTGCTCCTAAATCGTTCACAAAATATGAGAGCTCTTTTAATTTTTAATCAAGGGAAGCCGCGCCAAAAATTGCTGTACAAGCTTAGTGGAACGCCGGCATGTTGAGGGGTAGGTGAAGTGGGAGTGGGAGTTGGGATTGGGAATGGGAACGGACGCACTTATTTTTCGTTCTCAACAAATTAGCAATGAAACTACTTTTGTGCTTAAGCCAGACAGACAGACTTGCTGAGCAAAGTGCAGACTCAGCTGGATGCCTGCCTGCCTGCCTGCCAGTCCAAAATTATATTTTGCCACTTGCTTCATTTATTTGAGCTTGCAACAGTCGAGACTATCATCATCATCATTGGCATCAGCAGCAGCATCATCATCATTGGTGTCTCTATCTGTCGCTATCCAACTGTATAAGTCATGCAAACTCTTACTGGAAAATTTCTGCAATGTCATTTTATTAGTTTGAAAAACTTATACAACTCAAGCGACAAAAACACTCTAACTAAATATATCTCAAAATAGAAAGAAAAAAAACTGTAGTTCAAAGCGGTTTTAAGATATTTATATTTATTATTTATTTATTTATTTTTTACAAATATTTATTATTAGAATTAAAAAAAAAATTATAAGATATTTATATTTATTATTTATTTATTTATTTTATATTATTAGAATTATATAAATATATATAAAAAAAAAACTGTGGTTTAAAGCGGTTTTAGGATATTTATACTTATTATAAATTTATTTTATTAAAAATATTTATTAATAAAGTTTTAAGTAAAATAAATATAAATATATATATAGGAAAAAATATATTAAAAAAATAGTTCAAAGCAGCTTAACATTTTACATTTATTATTAATTTATTTATTACAAATATTTATTATTAAAGTTTTTAGTTAAATAAATATAAATATATATAAAAATAATATATATAATATATATATATAATATAAATATGTATATAAAAAATTGTAGTTCAAAGCGTTATTTATTTATTTTATATTTATTATTTATTTATTTATTAAAAATATTTATTATTAAAACAAATTAAAAAATGAATATAATATTCACAGAAACAAATCAATTGCTTTTCTTATTTAGCAGATATTCAATTTATTGGCAATTTTTTTAAGTGTACTTTTCGCTACATGCAACGCAGCAGTTTTTTTCGCTGTCGTTTTCTTTTTTCCTATTTGCTTCTTTTTACTGTTGCTTCTCAGCTGCAATTTGTTGTTAAGGAAAATTTTAATACACTTGCTGCAAGTGGCTGCTCTGCTGTTGCCGCTGAGGCAGCCACAAGTGGCCACTTCAGCTGATGAGGCTTAACTTGGACACGAAAATGTTTACCGACATGTGCCTCGAACGTGTGGAAATTGATGCCAACATGTTGAAAATTTGGTTTCTTGAAATTAAATTACCCACGGAATACTGTAAAACGAGGAGCGCTTGTGATGCCCCAAAAAGTATTCTTTCAACTTTGGCATAAAATTAGTTTCCTTATGACAGACAGAAGCAATCCAAAAACTTTTGTGCACATTGTGAAATCTGGGGGAAAATTCGTAAAAATACGCAACTATGCATTTGCCCGGAAAAGTTTTGTGTCAACGGCCTGACTTGGCTGTCATCTCCAACTCAGAACCACCCAACCCACCCAACCTACTATTTTGTACGACGCACATCAGTCCTTCGCTCGACCACCATCCGTATTCCTAAACATGACCTCGGGAATAGCCGTCGGTGTTCTCGTTTAGCAATCTGCTCAAACAATTTACTAAGGGCTGCAAATATTAAGCCGCAGTTACATATGCTACACAAACACACACACCAACACACACACACAGATAAACACATGTGTGTGTTTGTTGCACACGAAAAATTTTACAACCGTCATAAGAAAGTCACTTAACGTAGCCATTGGCGATGGCAGTGTTCCATTATGTGGTCGGGGCTTGGAAAACATGCAGACGAGTGAAAGTTAATTTCTGACTAAAATGTAAGTATGTACACTCAGAAAAAAAATAGCACTACATTTTAAAATATTTACAATTAAAAATTAGCTAGCAATAAAATTACAAATCATTCATTTTATAAATATAATAAAAAGAAAATGATTAAAGTATAAATTAAATCTCATTTTAATAATTAATTAAGTATATTTTTTTTTTGTGAATGTACACAGTATGTGTGTGCGGGTGTGTGTGTGTGTAAAAGCCACATTCACGAAATATGTGCAAAGATAATTCGGATTTTCTTAAGGCGTTGCATGTGGGTGGGGGATGGGGGGGGTTGGTTGAGTGCCAGTGAAAACATTTGCCTAAACTATGCCATTAACATGTAAAACTTTCCGGGTACTTGTAGCCCACTGCGTCTCGATCACAGTTTCGGGTTATTCCTATTTGTTTTTTTTTTTTTTTTTGGGGGGTGAAGAGCACGTAAATACTTTCGAGAAACTTGAGCGAATTAACAACAAAAAGTTAGTCCTGTGACGGAAAACTTAAGCTAAAATAACTGAAACTGCTGCTGCTGCTGCTGCTGCTGGTTTTTGGAAAGTGACAATAACAGGCGGCTGCCAAAATGTGGAAGGCTTGACAGCCAATGTGGCAGTGTCGAATGTCAAACAATTTTTGTGGCGGCAAGAGGTCGAGGCGAGGCGAGGCCAGGAACTTGGGTCTGGCATCTATTTAAAGTGGGCCCCATTCGAATGTGCTTATAACTTGCGAATTTTACGCTTTAGTATGCACCAGATTCAGTGGCCAAAATACAGCATCCGCATAATGGCTGCCAAAGAGCCCATCTAAATGTAGTCCGAAGCGAGGAGTATTACTCATTACGGCTAATGAGTGTTATTTGTGTCTGGCGCATAACAAACTCAATTAGTTGAACTTGACTTGCCACTCACACACACACACACACACACACATCCTGCTTGCGGCACATGAATGTCAACTTTGGCTTTTACAGCGCATTACGATTACTGGCAACGCCGTCAACTCTCAAATGTGGCCGGAGACAAACATAATTACGACCACGTTTAAAGGCTTTTATCTTCAGTTGTTTTTATACTGCCGAAAACTTTGCAAACAGATTTACACAATGTTGAGTTAAACGACTGCAATAAATTGTCGTCTGATTAAATGTGCTGATTCCAAGGCGACTGCAATTGACTTTAATCACATGTAAAACACAGCATCCAAGAGAGGAACCAGAAGGAGGAGCAGCAGGAGCAGCATATGCAAATGCCAATAACAAATATGTTAAAGAATACTAAAAAAAAAATGTATGTGTATATAAATAAAAGACGCCAAATGGGGCAATTATTACACTTACCACAAGCGGGCCATGAATGATCCAAGAAAACAGGCTGCAACATGAGTGTTGAGGCGTGGCACCATTCACAAGCACGCCTCAATGAATAAAATTGGCGGATTTACAATTGAATTTTAAAATGCGATGCCGTCGCTGACAGCCGTTTATGTTGATGATGATCGACCTCAAGGATAGGGAGCAGATTTAATGTATTGTTGGTATTATGCCACAGGCACCAAACACACCACAACTTGCTATTGATAATATATGATTTAATGTTTTATTAATGTGTGGTTTTTGAGTTAAGTGAGGCGTGTACCTCCCAGGCATAACCCCGCAGCCATTTTGATTTGTCGCGCTAAATTTACCTCAACGATTATTTGCTATTTATGCGACTGCCTAAAAGTATGCAACACGCCGAAGAGAGAACTTTGAATGATTTGCCAGCTGCAACACATTATGTCACTTTCGATATATAAATTATACATAATACTCACTATAATCTCACTATAATCTCATTATAATCCCATTATAAATATAATGAGAACCATTTTTAAATAATAATTTTATGCTACGATAAATTTGTGAATGCGCAAACCATTAAATGAACTCATTTGAAACCAATCCCGTTGAGCATATATTCCAAATAAATTCATAAATTGGTGGTTCGCTGCTATTCTAGAAATATTTTAATATTGAATAACATAAGTAATTGCTTTTATACGTCAAATTAAAGTCATCAATTAAATACTTAAAAAAATGATAAGTTACTCACCGTATAAAATCTATTTAACAGAATTTTTTAAGTGCACATTTTAAAATTACTTGTAAAAAAAAAGGTTGCTTAACAAAACTTCACAAATTATTCGCATATATTTTTGCCTCTGTTGGTATCATTAAACTACAATAAATAAATGAATGCAAATCACACACAATAAATTCTTATTACTATTTTATTTTATATTGTGGGCATTTTTATGCGCTGGCCCAATGCTGCGTAAAAATTCTGTATACACACACACACACACACACACAGCTGAAAGCGTGACAATTGTTGTGCGAAACTTTAGGGACAATATGCATCATTCATGTATTTTGTTTGCTCGCTTTTCATACTTCAACCAGCCAACATTTGTCACTGAAGTTGTGCAGCTAATCAATTATGGGGAAAAATGCTTTACATTCTATTTTTTTTTTCTCTTTTTTATTTATTGTTTGTGTCCTTTCGGACTATTCACGTTTGACTGCATCGCATAAAGTAATTTCTCCCATGAACCGTAAACTATTGTTGATTTTATTATGCATTTATTGTGCTTTTGCAGCACACTGTAGTGCTCGCAAAAGGCCGTCGAGTGCTCTTGTAATATAATAAATAAAATTTATAAAAAAAAAAATTGATTATATATGTTAGAGTGAGCCTTTGTATTGATTTAATTTGTATCACATAATAATAGAAAACACGGATGCGATTAGCGTTAAAATAAAATTCCTTTGAATTCTTTCAAATCCAATTAATGCACTTTAAAGCATTTTCATAAATCTCAACCCCCCCACAAGACCTCAAACCACCCGTTGACCTTGACACCGATGTCTATTGTGATTTATGCCACAACTTAAATAATAATGACGCGCACCCCCAAAACGATAGGCATCCGGCAAAATCATGCTAAATTGCTTGAATGTCAGCAGAGAAGTAATTTAAAAGCAATTTCGCGATCATTAAATGCCACAGTCAGATTTACCAACGAACTACTCAAGCACATCTGATAAAACTACATACTTTATTCCCTCTAAATTATATATATAAAATATACAAGTAAGTATATAGAACAATTATTTATCATAAAGTAGTTATCCTTAAGGTCATCACTCTTTACAAATCAAGTTAATGAATAAAGTTAAGTGTCTCTTAAAGCACTTCAGATTTCGCAGGGCGCTTTAAATGATTCCACTAATTATAATGAGTTTTGAGCAGTGACTAATATTTTTGGCAAGTTCACAGACATATTAAATTAGAATCGCATTATTTGGCTAATTGCAGATAAACTGAGTATTACACAAGTTGTACCTTGACTTGGCCATTGACATTGAAGGTGCAGTTAATTTCGGTGTTTTTTTTTTGACAAACCCACAAAACTCAAATACACGTTTCTGATGATGCTGTTCCACAAAGGTCATTGGCAAAATTACAAAAAATTGCGTGCCGCAAAAGCCAGCATTGTATAAAAATAAACTTTCATTCAAGACTCCAGATAAAACACTTGGCATCATTTCCGCTGGTGACAAATTAAACTGTTTTGAGGCTCATCATCATTATCATTGATATGGAGTTGGAGCGCTTATCGCAGTGAGTGGAGTGCAGTCAAATCTTATAGACACATTTGGCCATTCAGTTGTAATTCCTCCTTGATTGTGGCTAACACACAAGTGACCATAATTCGATTCTATGAAATGGCATCACGTGTGCCAGCTGCCACTGGAATCTGCCTGTGCCATTTGCCACATTCGTAGTGAAACTGCGTTTGCAATTTAGTGACTAGAAATCATTGGGTTATTCATACAATTCCACAACCGAACGAGAGGAGGAAGCAGTAGAATTTGGAGACATTTCTCGTCCTTTTCTCGGAATAGAATCACGTACGTTTTTCAAACAATTATTGTCCTTGCCCAGTGACACGCAAACGGGCGTCCTTAAATCTATTATGCAGGATGCTGAGAAATAAATTAAAATTTGATTTAAGTTATAGTCGCCATTATTTGAAGCCGACTTTAATCAGCTGTGACCTTAGAACGCTAGTTTCATTATTTATCAATCTATTGTTACGCTCCAAAAGGCATTTGGCTTAGTTTGTTTTTTCTAAATGATCGGGCACAATTAAAACAAATGACAACGATAAATTTTTGCCAGCAATAAATAATAACAAGTTTCGGGATGCAAGTGCCAGTTGAGCAATGTGGCTAGACCAGTGCACAGAGCAATAAACAACGCGAATATCAGTTATAATTCTAGGCTGTAAATAAGGTCCATAAAGGCAAACTCAAATCAAGCGTAGTCCAATTGGTAAACAGGTAAACTATAAATAAACTATATTTACTGCATAAATATTTGCGGCAAGCTGCGCCGTCTGAGTGATGCAGCAGGCAGATGACTCAGTCGAACTGGATTCGATTTGATAATAAACAAGTTAACAACTTTTAGTTGGGGTGTTAGTGAAAGTTGCTAATTGTTTGGCCAACATGCACTGCTGCAATCGAGGAAAAGAAAGTCACTTCGCCTGCCAAGTCAATGGCCGCAGCAGCAGCAGCAGCAATATATTAATCGAACAGCCAACAAAACTTGGCTTAAAGCAACAGCTAATCAGCATTTCAGGCAGGCAGTGATGCGTGGTTATTTTCTGTAGCCATTTGCCATTGCTTTTGCGTGCTGTGAAACACTTAATGCCAAACTCGCAAAATGGTTGTGGAAAAAAAAAAAAAGGTAGCGCGCAAGCGCAAGTATCTCATGGATACTTGGCGACATACATGACAATCAGCTGAGGAGGTAGCTCCACTGCTGCCCGAACTCCCCCCCTCTTTGCCCAGGGCAAACACGTTAGCCGGCGCCCGAGTCTGAAAACCGAAACCGAATCCGAGACTGAAATCGAAAACCCACCGAGCAACACCTCGTTTCAGTTGCCGGCTTTGACTTTAACTTGGCTTCGGCCGGCCAAGCTTTATTTGAGTATCCGTAAGAGACTCTTCAATATTCAGTTGCGAATTTCATACAAAACGAAACGGTCGCTTCTGAAGTGAAGTGTTGTGTGTTGTGTTGTGTGTTGTGTTTTGGATTGATAAACTTCATCAGTACAAAAATTGGTAGTGCGATCGACTTGAGTGCCAAATAACAAATTCACATTTAAGCGGAAATTTGTCAAGTCAATAAAGTGAGGAGTTCTGTGCGCTGTACCACCACAAAGTCCAAAAAGCGAAAAAGAAACCGCAGAATCTTTGAAGTTATTCTTTGTTTAATTCTACGCAAATATGATCGAGAGACGCAGTCAACTGGATAAGGTAGTCAAATAGAGGAACTACAGTCAATTGTTTTTTAAAATATTCAATTTTATTTTTAATACGACAATGCTTTATTTTATATAGACGCCAGTTTAACATATGACAATTATCGCAGCACAAACTCTTAATTAATTGAGTTGCCGACAATTAGCATAAAAATAACAAGTTTTCTATTAAAATGCGATATCAGCGACAAGCATATAACTTTTAGTGGTTATTAAGTTAATAATAATTAATTGTAATAATTTATAAAGCCGTTTTGAATTGTTCTTTAAGTATTTCTTTGACATGTACAAATATTGTCAGCTTGTTCTTTACTGATAAGCCGGTTTTCCTGTTAGTGATCTTTGTATATATAGTGAGATCATATTGCAAGAATTATGTCTCGTTGAATGTATTTCTTATAAGGCACATTTTTCGTATAGATTTTTATTTTAGTTGTTGCCCCATCTGCAGCTGAATCAGTTTAAATCAGTTTTGATCTCTGGCAGAGTTTGCGTCATTTGTATGATATTTGGAGCCATTGACTATATATGTATTTTGTATCCGTTTGCCATAACTGTGATATTTGTTGTCGAAAAAATATTTGCTGAATGTCGAAATATTCTAATTAATGACGTGCGGCTCAGTTACGTAATGCTTGCAACAGAGCCGAACGAACGGAAGGTAGAATTGTGTGTTATGAATAATTAATGAATTTTTTTTGAACAACGAGACGAAAATAATATTCATTTCAAAAATATCTGTACTAAGTATTTATTTGTAATTAAAAAACACACGCTGTCCCAATCCCAGCTAAAAATAAGATAAATATATATATATATGTGTATATGTGTATGTATATATATATAAATTCAGTGCTGCAGCTTAGCTTCCTCTTTTCATTGTTGTTTATTTTTGCTTTTTGTGACTTGATCGAATTACGTATGTAGAATTGTTGCTTTTTTTAACTGCTTTGCTTTGTACCCACATCGATTTCAGACGTCAGCACAGGCGTCACTGTACAGTCAGCTCAGCTCGTTTATTCTATATTTAGAAACGAATCGAAAGGTAGGTGGGACGATGATTATAATTTAAAGAACTAAAGCGAATGTGATCAATGTCACGTAAGAGCAGTGACAAGGGGGGGCAACAACTGGCAGAGACAAACAACCATGTTAAAAAGTGGCCAGCTCGAAATTAGCATAATTGCCTGATGCCTGTCTGCAAAGAATGTTGGTCTAGTTTTTGCCCATTGCAAATGAGACAAATCTGTGCAGACGATATAATCCAAGGCGGCTTCAGTTATAAAGAGACTGAGAGAGGCTAAAAGGAATAGCAGCATTTGATTATTACCCAAAGCAGTTTCCTTTTTATGATTAGTCTGAGTCTGAGCCCAGCACTAATTCCATGCAAAGTTCATTAGCCAAGTCAGTGACTGAGTGGAGTTTTCTGCCAGACAAGCGCGGGATTAATCCCATCAGAATCATGGGCAGAACTACTTCTAAAGTTGATTTTTATGTGAGCCGACAATTTAGTTGCTACACATTTACTTTTATTGCCAGTATCTGTAAATTACTTGGAAACTTGTTGGCCAGCTTGTTAACAATTAACAATTATCTATTTTCGTATTTTTTTCCCCCATCAAGTTGCCATTTCTAGGTACAAGAAATGAAACCTGTTTGTGCAGAGATATAAAAATTAATTACTACACATTTAAATGAATATTTCACAGAGTAAATATTATTGGCTTCTAGTTTTATTCGTATATTTTATTTCTGGAGAATTTATTTTCTTAGCATTTAAATGCATTTATTTGTTTTACATTCGTTTTGCACATTTAACATATTTTTTGCAATAGCCAAAGAAATCTTTGGTAATTGGTAAAACAACATGTTCTACATTTGTAGTAAATCAATTAAATAATAATTAAATAATTGATTTACTACAAATGTAGAACATGTTGTTTTACCAATTGCTTCTTTCCCTTAAATGTATTATTTATTTATTTTTTTCTATTTTTTCCTCAGTGTAAAATGTTAATTCGATTCAAAAGTGCAGCCTTGACAAAGAGTGCATATAATATATAATAGACTATTTGCCGATAAGAATGTGTACAATTGATTTCTATAGAATATATTTTATATCCACGTGCCGCATAATTAACATTTAGTAAATTACTTCTTTTGTGCTGCCCCGTCGCACTGAGGCGCAACACACTTGTTGTGAGGCACATTTAAAATATGCACATTAATTACGAGCTGGCGGAGAAATGTAGTAAATTAAATTAAATGACATACACTGTTTACTATAAAGTAACAACAAATTTTTCTTTTTTTTATTATTGCTCTATACTACAATGAACATGTGTGTGTGTGTGTGTGTGTGTGTATTTTAATTATTGCAAATTAATTAATTTGATTATTTGCGGCTGTTGAGGTGAATTGCGGCGTGTGCACATCAATCTATCAGCCACTGTGTGTGTGTGTGTGTGTGTTTGTGTGTGTTTGTGTGTGTGATTAGTGTTGAATAACATTAATTAGCCGCTTGATTTACGATGCATTGACCCCGCCTTCTGTATCAAACTTTGCTTAGTTTAATTGCAGGTTTACTTTTTATTTCGTTCACTTAATTTTCCACATCTCCTCTACTTATTCCTCTCGTGCACTGTTTAACGATACCTAATTAAGTCTTTAAGTAGCCGGCACTTAGCTGGTCAAAGTTAATTGAATCCACTGCACTTTGTTATTGTATTGCTTGTTTTTGCAAGAGCACTTTATTGTACAGGTGAATTTCAGCAGAACCTTTTTTGCGCATTCTTGTGCACAACAAAATAAAATACAAAAAAAATAAAAAAAACAACAAAAAATAGCAAAGAATAAAGCTCTAATCGAATTGTCGAAAATAATGAATGTGTTAAATAGCAACAGCAAAAAAATGCTAACAAAAGCCACAAAGCAAATTATAAAAGTAACTCGCCAAAGTTTAAGAAATCGAGCCAAGACGAACAGCTTAAAGATAATAAGCAATAACAGTGGCAGTGGCAGTCTTGACTGACATCACACACACAGATACACACACACACACACAGATATGGACAGAGCAATAGATACAAAATCACTTATCGTCAAACATTTGCGCCGTGTTTCTTGCACGTGTTCGTGCTCAAGTTCAGGGCTTTTGAGATAAGATTGGGAGAAGGGAAGAATGCGTCGACTATCTGCTTGCTACAGTTTCTCAGCTGTTTCTCGCTAAAAGTTCACGTTCTGTGGCAGAGCAAAAAAAAGCAAAAAAAAACAAAGTAAACAAACGAAAAAGCAAAGAAACAAAAATTAAGTAAATTAAATATAAATTGCGCCAAAGCGACGATGACAAAGTGTGGCACAGTGGCAAGGGGCACAGAAAGCGTATGCTTGTAAATAAAATAACAGCAAAACAGGTAATAATAAAAATATAAAGCTGACCGTGACCAATGTCAGGGGCTCATTGGCGCTTATTTGTTATTGTATTTTGTTGTTGTTGTTGTTGTTGTTGTTCCGGCTTGCTGTGGCCTGGGAATATGCTCGCAAGTGTGACCAGATAAAAGGTGCACACCAAAAACCGTTGAACCAACCATTGTTTAGCTATGCAAATTTATGCAATGTCAGCAATGTGGCAAACAAAGATAGCGAAACAACAGCAGCTGAAACAGAAGCAGCAACATAAATAGCTGGCCATTTCAACCGTTTCAGCCGAATTCAATTTTACGCTTTATGCCGTTTTGGTTTTTTTTTTTTTTTGTGTTTTTGTGTTTTTGTGTTTTGGTTTCTAGTTCAAGTTTAGGGTCAATAACTGTCGATTGCATTTTAACTAAGTTGATCGAGCAGCTGCTGCTGCTGTGGCCACTGTTGATTTACAATTTGTTAAATTGGCAAACAAAACGTTTACAAAAATATCTATTTAAATGCACGCTTAGCATTTTTGCTTTAACTTATTTTACTCTTTTATTGCCCACACAATTGGTGTAATAAAAATTAGATTAATTTGTATTTCTAGAGTTGTCCAAACATTTAAGTCACAATTATAGCTTTATTAGCATATGCATTTAATATTATTATTATTATATGGCCAATACAATATTAAAGAATTATTCTTACTAAATAAAAAATAATTGATAAAATGTATATAAAATAATTGTAGACTTTAAACGAAAATGGCAACATTTCTATATTAAGTATTAAATGTTAACAAAAACAAACAGTTAACAAAAACTGAAGGTTCATCGATTTGAGAGCCTGTTTATCTTAATCAGTTTTTAGATGTATTTTTTTTTAAGTGCGCTTTTTTTTCATTTGATGTTTGTTTTTACACAGAAAAAGGGTGCGCTAAGTGAATCACGAGCAAATCGAGTGCTTCGCAACAACAATTTAAACAAACTAAAAGCAAGTTCAATGTGATTGCCATTTTACGAGCAGTTCAATTGCAGGTTCAATGCATCAGACATCTGTGTGCCTGAAATAAAAAATGTTAATAGTGGTTATAAAGTTCAAACATCAACAAACACACACACACACACACAGCAAAACCTTAAGTTTTATACAAATATATTATGCCTGTTCCAAGACAGACTCATTTGGCTTCATTAATATTCACACACTTTATTTGATTTATTGTCTTAGCTTCTTCAGAAATTTAAGCAATGGGTTCAAAATTCTATTTATAAGTCGGAATAGCAAAATGATCTATGTCTGCGCCTGTGGCTAATATAATAAGACTGCCACCAATTGTTTCCGGCCTTTTTTTGGTTTTTAACCTTTTCGTTCACTTCTTGTTAGAACCAGTTTCGAACCCAAATTGCTTAGCTAAGGTTATAACTAATTTTGTAAATGATGTTTGTTATTAAAATTTCAAATCCCTGACCTTTTGAAATATAGGCGCTGGTATCTATTCTTCGGCAGCATCAAAAACCCATGTCAATATAGTCATCAATCTTTTTGTTGTGACCTTATGGTACATAAAAATATAATGATTCGATGAACCCAACTCCCCTTCTTTTGTTATATAAAAAATATTTAATAAATTCAGAATCGCAATTTGGCCATTTCAGACCCCACAAATTGTCATCTGTTGCTTAAAAATCGACTAATAAAATAATAATCAAATTTAGCTTTGTAAAATTCTGAAAGTAGTGATAAAAATTCAGTTGAATAAGAAGTTATTTTAGGCTGCAAACATTTCAGCGTGAATTATCGATACATATCGATTTTTTTACAAACGATGGACATTCGTACCCCTGCTGACAGGGTATCTGCTAGTTGAGCACTTGTGCACTCTTCATAATTTCAATTCAGTTACTTTAAGAGCCGTTTTGTTTTTTTTTGGTCAGCTTCGATTACCGCATCGCATAATTAATATGCAGATACGTTCGAGTTCAAGGCAGTTCCGGTGTGATAACAAGCTTTACAAATGCCTCGAATGTACACACAAATATATGTATGTATGTAACACGTAGGTATGTCATTATTTGCCGACCTCATCGGCAATAATCAGCGGTTCAATAATGGAGTGGAGCACGCATAGAGCGCCACTGCAGGCGATCTGATATGGATGTGGATGTGGATGTGGATGTAGATGGAGACATTGACTGACTTGGCATTGTTGCATGAAAACTCGGTCAGTTGTCTGCTGCGTGCTCTCGACGTAAGGTGAGCAAGCTGTGCTTTGTGTAAACGGGTTCAGTGAACCTAACCAATTTACAGTATCATTTAAAGTCGCGCACATTGGCACTGAGAACAAGTACGAGCAAAGAAAAAAACTTGGCTGCTGAATTTTGACCATAAGATGGAATTATGCGTAGAACTGATGCCATGAAAATCGAAATCTGTTAAGTGTGTCAGAGCGCTAAAAAAAAAAAAAAACGCAGTCCGCACTCCAATTGCGCTGAAAGTAGCCAATCCACTTTTTATTTTTATTCCAATCCGGGCCAAACCAGTTTTTCCGTTCGACGCTGAGAAAGCGGGCTGAAAAGAAATTTTCTGACGTGTGTGCGCTCAATTTGTTTGTGCAAACGGTGCCCCAACTTATAATAGTGTATTTACAGAGACTGCAGCGAGCCGCGTCATTATTTACAACAACGGCAACTCAGGCTAAAGATCAGCTGTCTCCGAGCAGCTGCACCTCGACCAGAACTGTGCTACGTGCTGAATATAAGCAGCTCAGCCGCTGCCCACCGTCAGTCGCTGCGCAGACGCGTTCAGGTGCACTTCACGTTCCACGTTCACGTTCACAAATTCGAATTGTGGTCAATACAATTGGTTGGCCAATAGTGGTATTAATATAGCCAACATATCCAAAAAAAAAAGTAAAAAAAATAATGGCAGCAGCACGCAGTGTTTATCTCACAAACGAGGTGAGTTCCTGCTTTGCCAAAAAAAAAATAAAGAAATCAAAACAAGAAATTAAAAAAACAAATTAAAAACCAGTACGCAAACATAAGTGGAACATATTGCTGGCCAATGTGGCAAGAACCACTTGAGACATCCACTCGAAAGCAATATCAAATCAAGCTGAAATGAAAAACTGAAACTTGTCCAGAATAAGATACAAATCAGCGGATTGTGCAAGATGTCGTAACTGCTAAATGGTTAGAATGCGCTGAGCTGTAAGCCATAAAAGTCTGATGGAATATGAATAATTAATATACATAAATACAGCGCGTAAATAAATACAAACAAACAGCTGAAGTTGCAGACCGATCCAAATTAATTCTTAAAGTTCTCAAACTTGTTTCAACACTTTTGCTTTTTGGTTGTTTTGGAGACCGGGGAAAACTTTTACTCGACGCGGCAGCCAGCGTTATCCGTATAATTACAATAAATTAGTATTAATTTTGCATCAGTGTAATATAAACAGCTGCAGGCCAAAACAGTTTCCAATTAAAACAAATCAATGGAAGCAAAAAAAAAAAACAACAACCGAATCAGAAATAGAAAGTAATTAAATTTGAATACGGATATTTTGGCCATCAGGACAGATGGAAAGATGGCATTCGAAGTGTTTGTGTCTGGCCCCAAGCCGAAAATATAATTTAAGCAATTATTGTTGAATCTGTTCAATGGTTAATTAAGCATATTAAATTGGAATTTAAAAACAATATGCTCTAATTGATATCAAACTGATTGAATCATGTGGCTTAAATCTACCAATTCCCACAGCCATTAAATATGTCTTTTCGAAATGAGAAATCAGCAAATGTAAGAAATTTTAAGAAGTATTCCTAAATTTAGCAAAAAAAAAGCAAATGCTTTTTAATAAGAGTAAATAGAGGGTATATTTACTTAAAACAAGTAGAAAACTTTAATTTGTTTTTTATTTAAAATAAGCTCACCCCTTTTGCTGAGTAATATTTATGGCTTAAAGTGATTTCCGTTTACGGAAAAGTTTAGCGTAATCCAATATTTTTAGCAAGCATTAAGGAAGCGTTCAAAGTAAACACAATCCTGGCCGTGGGCAAGTGGGTTGGTTGTTGTTCCTTCCCTGCTCTGGTTTTTAAGTGCTGGATGTGCGAGCAAAATAATTAACGCTTATTGACATTCCACAAACAAATGAGTTGTATAAAAGTCGTTAAATTCAATTTATTCTGTTTAGATATGCGAAAAGTGCTCAAATATTTATGGCTACTTATATATGTGTGTGTATGTGTTCAAGGATCAGTCTGTTGCATATCCTTGCTTAACATATGCCAGGCAGACAGCCATTATGTATTTGCCGCTGTTTGTACTTTTAATATTTGCCAATGTTCTGAGAAAGAATAACAAAAGATTTATCGCGGGTTGTGCAAACAAAATGTCACTGGAAATGCGAAGTAAACAGTAAACAATAAACAATAAACAATAAGCAAATAATGCAAAAAAAGTTGCTGCAAGAGTTGCTCAATTGCGGTTCAATGCTGCGTATACTTTACACATTACGTATACGCCTGTTGGACACATGAGAAAAATCAAACAAGTACTGCAAGAAATCGAGTCCCATAGTTTTAATTACATTTGTACATGTGTACCAAGAATTTAAATGGAAATGTATGTGCATAAGCTGTGTGGTAAATACTTTAGTGCGACAGCAAGTTTCATGGTCTCCAAAGGCCAGGCCACAATGGAGCTGGCAAACTTTCAATTTTAGCTCGATCTTTCACTTGCTCGATATTATTTATATGCAAATGAATTTCAAATAGAAATGCACTTCAGGCACTTGTCAGCTTAAATTCGATGCGGTTCGAAACAAACGATTTGCATATAAATCAAGAAATCTACAAAAGCTATATATATATATATTTTTTTTTTTCTATTTTATTAGAAACACTTACTGAAACTATTTGCAAATATTGAGTACTTTGAAAATGAAATTACTTTCAGTGCAAGCAAACTTAAAATTGTTACCGAAAGGGTTGCATTATTTATTGATATATGAATAAGTAAAATGGCAAAATTTATGTAGACAACTTGAAATAAATCACTATTATCTTAAATAGTTTGGCTTCTGTCTTTAGCATTAATTTTGTGGATTTTCTTAAGCACTTTGAATTTTACGTCGCAACCAACAATGCCCAAAACAAAAGGCACATTTCTGCTACCCACTTAAAATGTGCATAATAATAACACGAAACTGTAAAAAAAAAAAAACAAAAGACACTCCCACACCCATGTTGGACAAGTGCCACGAGCAGTCTGGCAGTGAACTCAAGTTGGCTTAAAGCCCGCATATTTATGTCAATTTGTTGTCTGTTGTATTCCTTTTGCAGTTGTTTTGTTGTTGAATCATCGTTTTTCTTAATTTATGCATTTCCTAAACGAATGTTAATAATTTCAGTTTCTCAGCTTCTACCTCATTTTTTTGCGCTTTGTTTTGGTTTCTTTATTTTGTTTTTCGTTTAGCGGCATTTTGTTATCGGCCAACAAAAATTAGCTAACAGAATTTTTTTTTTGAGTAGCCTTCCCCTTTTGACAAGGGTCAGGGTGAGATTTAACATTCGCTTAATTATTTATTTAATTACACACTTCAGCATGATGCTTTATGGCTATTGTTGTTAATGTTGCACATGACCAACGATCTGTGTCAAGGCACTGGCAGAATCTTAAAGTAATTTAACAAAAATATATTATCTACACAATTGTACAATTAGACTTGGCTGGTCTCTCTCTCTCTCTCCTTCTCTAAGCAAAGTGTGTGCCGCTTGATGAATGCCACAGCACTCCCCACGCTGCCCCCCCACTGAGAGTTTGAAACTTGTCTTGATTGCAATCACAAAAGTGAACATGAAAACACAGACATGGAATATGTTTTATGCGGGCTTATAATTTATTTATAAATTTATGCAGATGTATTATCAGTTTGCGATTTATTAGGTTGGCATTTGAACTTGTCATGGATGGCAGATTGAATTCTGCCCTGTTGAATATTGCTCATACGCCACCTGGTGCGCCTTAGACGAGCGTCAGCTGTGCGCCTGTTTGGCTCGTGACAGCTTTCAAAACACGGCGAAAAGTGCGCTGGCAGTGGAAAAACTTGATGCTCGATGCGCTCGACCCACCACATCAAAAACAGTGGCAGCCACAGCATAAAACTGGTTACGCCTGGCAAACGTCATGCGGCAAGTTGGCCTTGTGCTAATCCACATTTCAGAATCCCAGCCAGCAGCAGCAGCCAGCCAACGCCGCCGCAACAACAGCTGAAAATTCTGCTGCTACTTTGAGGCTGGTTTTTTTTTTCTTTTTTTTCTTTCATATTTGTTATTTTTCGCTGTTAGACAAACTGGAAACAACATTTGTGCGCCTATGGATCCGTTGGCACAAAACCATTTAGCTGGTTGAGTGTGCGCCACAGAACGTGGTCAACCAATGCCCGGCTCAGTCGAGGAGCGCATTGCGATCGGTTTCCCAAATTGGAAACACTCAGCATCAACTTGACTTTGAGTTGTTGATTGATTGCAATTAAATTTTGCACTTCGCCAGAGTAGTTCATATCTAATTGCAGGTTCCATGAGTTTTCCGGCAAATAATTGAGATAAACAAACAAAATCGCGAAAATGAGTTTTGACAACGATGTATTTAATTACATTAATTGCACTGATCGAGATGAGATTTAATCAATGTTGGTGTCTCTTTTCCAGATTATTATTACAGCCATGGATCGCTTTGTATGGTTTGTGCTGCTGGTGGTCATGACCCACCTGGTCACCGAAATCACACGGGTCACTGGCTATGCAAGAGGACAGCGACACGAGCTGCTGCTAGCCAACGATGTAAGTAAGAGATTCCAAATATATATATATATATATAATCTAAAACTATCTCCACTTATCGCTTGCACACTTTCGAGAGTTCTCAATTTAAAACACATTTACAACTTTAATTTGTTTGTTTATTTATTACTTAATTGCACAAATTTGAATTTTTTAAAAATTTAATGAACTTACAATAATTAAATAATTTAGTAAAATTCCGGTTTTTCTATTTCCTTTAAATATTCCATTTGCTTCTGTCATTTATAACCTCATTAACATTTCATTATGGCCAGCTTAAAGTTGTTTATGTTTATTTGATACCGTTTTAGACGCTGCTGCAACCGATGGCGGTGCAGAATATGCTGCTCTATCCCAGTCAAGACTATCTGCACTATGACCGCCCCTC
The DNA here is from genome assembly GCA_037043605.1 of Drosophila multiciliata. Taxonomy (NCBI): domain Eukaryota; kingdom Metazoa; phylum Arthropoda; class Insecta; order Diptera; family Drosophilidae; genus Drosophila; species Drosophila multiciliata. The sequence continues at coordinate 10,241,533 of JBAMBF010000589.1, forward strand.
GTCCATCTTGAGCAGCAGCAACAGCGTGCAACAGAATGCGGCACTGGTGCTGGGCAACCTGGGCGCCGCAATGTCAAATGTTGCTGGCGGCAACAGTGCGCCGGCTGCTGCTGCTGTCGGCGAGCCAAGTTATCCATATTTCAGTTTGAGGCCATTAATTGATAGCATTTTCGAGGTAAGTTATAATCACTTTGGCTGCCCCGCAGCGTCTTTGAGAACCAATGCGATTATGATTTGTTTATTAATTACAGATACCCATATCCACTTTGCGTGCAGTGAACAATCTGGTGGGTTCCATCACCGGCAGCTATCGTCAGACACCGGATGCGTCGCAAAAATCGGTGGTTATTATGGCGGAGGCGCCACTGCGACTGCCAGCGGGCAACTCAGCCTCGCAGCCGGGCAACTTTAAGCTGACAGCTCAGCGGCAAAGGATGCGCGAGGAATTGGCGTAGTTCCCGCAAAAACAGTGTCAATTGATATTCACATTTAATGTTTACATCATTTTTGTAATTAGTTTGTAATCCACCTTTGACCTTGAGGCCTGGCAGGGGCAAGGCGCACACGTTTCTCAGTGTTGTGTTTAGTCGGCATTTTCTATTTAAAATATATACGTAAAAATCTTTGGTGTGTTTGTGTGTGTGATTGTTTTTTGTGTGTGTGTGTGTGCGTGTGTTGTGTGTTTGTGTTTCGATGTATTTTTCACCATTAATATAAGTTGTTTTATTTTATAACGTTCAATTTGTGATATATGTAAATTTGTTGTAAGACTAGCTTATTTGTATTTATATAATAGAAAATCGAATAAAAAAAAAAATTAATAAATTTACTAAATGTCAACGTTTGTTATTTTTATTTTGCCATGAACGAAACGCACAAATTGGTATTTGATATTCTCTTCGAACATTTTAATTTAATTTACTCTGAAATATGCTGCAAACTATCCATTAACAATTAAAATCTAAATTGAAGTGGATTTTTGTACTACAATAATTTTACATTTTTATATATTAATTGATTTAAAGCTAAGTGAATTAAATATAGCTAAATAAATTTAATAGCGAATGACAAACAATAAAATCGCAAAAATTTTAAATCATAATAAAAATGTTGAAAAGTTTATTTTTAAATATAAACTAAAGTTTTGCCCTTTAAAGCAGTGATTGCGAACGTAATTTAAGCGATTTATGTGCGCATCCTAAAAGTAGGCAATGCTTTTGCGTTGTTTAATTATGTCGTCTGAAAAGCCAGCCAAACCATGTTGCATACTTTCGAGCATCATTAAAAAATATTGATTGCTTTTAAGAACAACACAGAACAGGCCACAGAAATGTCAACAACCGCCATATCAGCGGTGCATCAGTCAACAAAAAATCAATTTCCGCCAGATACAAATTAAAAGTGACAGCAGCTTGATTAAAACATGCCGGCGATGAAAGGTTAACAAAACAACAAACAACACAGGAAGTAAATCGCAAAAAATAGCTAAAAATATGCAAAATTGCTATAAAAAAAAATATATATATATATGGCTGAAAATGCTGACTTGCAATTTAATACAAGACTTGCTTTGACATTTTTTTCTAATTAAGATAAGTTGTATAAAAATAGACCTTAACTTAATATAAATCTTAATTAATTCATTACTTGTACCTGATGTATTATTGTAATTACTGACTAAACAATCCAAGCCTAATGATTCAATTAGATCAAATAGGAACTGAGTTACTATTAGAAAACCAAGCTGAAACCCGAATCCCTGTCAACTGAATTGAAAGAAAACACGCGCGCCCATTAAAAAAAGAAAAAAAAAACAAATGCCGGCAAATCTAGCGCATTTAATTATATTTTGAATGCGGCCCTATTTTGGTCATTTGATTTCGCTCACATTTCGCATTTAAATTCAACAAGAACGTGCTGGGTGGTTAATCCAATCTAACAAAGGCCCAAAACCATTTTGACAGCTGTCATTTGAATATTTAATGAGCACTTATTAAACACGAGAACAAAAAAAATAAAATAAATAAGAAGAAGCGTTTCACCAAAAACGAACAAAGTCGAAAGCAGCCAGCCCAAAATAAAGAAATTGTCAACAAAAAAAACGGTTTTGGTCAATATCATTTAAAAGTCGATTTCTGCGTTGAGCTTGAAGTATGCGTAGCGATTTAAATGGCCAAAAGCCGTTGAACCGCTGAACCGCTGAAGATGCAACTTATTCAGCAGTGACGCATGTAGGCACATTTGCATGCCACATTTGCCAGTCAAGCAGCTTTGGTTGCTGCAACGCAATGAAGCGTTTTTAACGACAATAGCGACTTTATGGCTTTATTTGCAACCAGCCAGTTGGCCATCTATCCAGCATTGCCAAAACATTCAAGCCGAATCGGTTGGCTGGAATCGAGTATAAAAGCTTTTTCGTGAGGGTCTTAATGGCCTGCGATTGTAACTGCAGTAATTGAACCGGTTTTTTTTCCAATACTCTACACTGAGGCGTATGCGCAATGGCAGCCACAAGAGCCAACTTAATATAAGTTGTGGTTCTTAAAATATGAGAGCTAATTTTAGAACGAATTTCCATTAAACATAAATTAATTAATTTGTTGTTTTTGAGTTGAGAAAATGCTTCTACAAACATTTCATTAAATATGAGAATTAATTTTAGAACGAATTAATATTAAATATAAATTAATTAATTTGTTGTTTTTGAGTTGAGAGAGTTCTTCTACAAACATTTCATTAAATATGAGAATTAATTTTAGAACGAATTAATATTAAATATAAATTAATTAATTTGTTGTTTTTGAGTTGAGAGAGTTCTTTTATAATTATTTCATTATATATGTGCTTATCTCGCACATTGTTTGACTTTCCTATGTAAGTCTATTATAAAATGATGGAAGATTTTAAGCACAACAATTCCTATATAAACAGACGTTTATAATTTAATTGCGACTCAAATCCAGTTCATAGCTTACAACAGAAGGAAATTGTTAATCATCCAGTTTCAAGTTTAAGCCAAGACTCAGACACAGACTCAGAGCTAGTCGCCAAGTCAGAGTCAGAGTCAGAGCCAGATTTAAACTTAGGCTCAGTGCTAATCGAAAACGCGACGAGAGTGGACGAGTTTTTTGTGTCTAGTGTTGAGATTTATTATTATTTATTAATTTACAAAGCTAACGCTAAAAAAAAGTGAACAGGTACACATTGTGTTATGCAATCAAACAAGAACTTATATCCACATAATAAGTAGATACTATGTAGCAGCTGCATACCAGGCCCCAGGGCCAGGGCAAGTTGGCTGTTTAGTTTTTCAATGACTACGCCACTGTGCTGGGTGGAGTATGCCACATTCTCGCCCGTCCGTCCGGTCGGGCAACGCGTTTCGCATACAGAAACAGAAACGACTCTTTTGTTTTTGTGTGCAAAGCCGTCTCTCTTTGGACGGCTCAGAGATGTTGCAGCACAACGAGTTGTGTGTTGTGAGACTTTGGGCTGTTTGCCAGTTTGCTGCTGAGCCAAGCAAGAAATTTAATTTTGTTTCACCTGTTTTTTAGCCGGAAAATGTTTGCCGTATTTGGTGCACTTTGCCTAGTACTGCTGCTGCAAGCCGCACCAGCACCAGCTCAGGTAAGTTTTTAGCCAAGTACCAAATAAGTAAATAAGTTTGAACTCGATTTTCTTGTTTGCACATCGACAGAACTCAGTTTCATAGTTGCTTCATGTGCTTCATGTGCGATGTTTGCCAACTTTGTGATTGAGCAAACACTGCCATGGCTACTGCTTTATTGCTATGCATTCGAATGGCTTTGGCCAAAAGATCCATCAGCTCCCCTCTGGCGCTCTTTGCGGTTAATTCTTTTAGTAATTACGCAGTTCGTTTGTAAAGCGAAAATATTCCAATTATTGTGCATGTGGCACATATGTTGCCATAAGCAGCTCCACTTACAATATTGTATTTTTTTTATCTACGGCGTTGTAAAAAGATTGGCAAACATGCAAAAAAAAAAAAAAAAAAAAATAAAAACAAGCAAACAACAACATACATTTTTAAAATTGTAATTTGTGGCATGTGCGTTAGACCTTTTCATGTATTACTTTGAGCTTAAGGCCTTCAATTGCTTTTAATTAACCCGTTTCAATTTACGCAAATTTTGGAAATTCGTTCAGCAGAATTGCCGTAGGTCATCGGGCTTAATTACAATTTGTTTACAATTTAACACTCATTTTACATCTTAGTGTTTTACTCAAATTGTCTTCGTTTATCATATTTATTTAGTAATTTTACTAAAACTTGACGTTAATTGATATTTTGGTAGCTACTCCAGTTTTAGCTGAACATTATTTTAGCATAGTTGTAATTAGAAACCAGAAAATTGAGGTTTATTTTGCAGCAAAATTTAATTTAAATTATAAATTATAAATATGTAATTAATTAGAGTTGGAAATTTAATCAAATTTATGCATGTAATTTATTATTATTAGTAAAATAATTTAAGTTGTTGAATATCCAATTTGTTTTCACTCACTCAAAATTATAATAATCATAAAGTTCTTGAATTCAAAAATAATTATTCTGTTCAGCTGTGCAGCACACAAAATAGTCGAACCGAGTTGCGGCATGAACTTGCCAGCCATCAAATGGGATTGGCAATGTTGCAGGCTGACCAGGAGAGGTTAAATTGCTGGTGTTGATTTTATTTGCGGTTTTTTGTTGCATATTCAAATGGTAACGGCCGCAAAACGCGCAAAGCCTGAATTTGTGCAATTTGGCAGCAAGTGCAATTCTGGGCCTGTGGCATGTTGAAAGTGGAAAGAGGAAGAGAGGATTGCACAGTGGCAAAGTGGTCGCTGCTGTGAATTTAAGGCTCATTAAATTGTTGCGCAATGCACCGGCTATTAAAATGTGGCAATAACGAACGACTTGTACTTATCCAACTGTTAGTACATATATATATATAATTGCCTGCCCAGCCACAACTAGTAATTATATATGTGAGCATTAAAATGCCATCAGTAAAACTTGCCTATTATTAAATAAACACGACTTTGGTCTTGGATTGTTGGTTCACGCTCTTTAATCTTGGCTTTATATCATTTTAATCACAGCGTCCACCTTGAACCTTTGAGCAGGTGAAGTTGCCTCACCCGATGTGACTCACAGAAGAATTTTTCCAGCTAATTACGCATATGCCGTATTTTCTGCCGTTGAGATTTGTAGTGCAACAAACGACTATGCAACACTTTTCCGCATAGCAGCCATTTTGCCACGCCTGTCAGCTTCGGGTGTTCGCTGCGCCGCGTTGCACCTGTGTCGGGTTAACAACTCAGCCGGCTAAAGGCCAAGTGCCAAATGCACCGTGTCATGTTGCCCCGCTGGGTAGATGTGTTTTTTTGGTGATGTTGCATCCCAAGTCCATTTATTCGCTGGCTTTTGTTAGCCTGCTGCAGTTTTTATACACTTGACGAGAGTATATCAATTTTGTTCGACATTCATTCAACAAAAGCCAAATGATTAGTGGAAATCAGTTTTTCAAAATGCTAATCTCACTTGTAGATTTTCGTTTATCTTTTGCTACTGTCGAGTCAAGAGCAGTCTCGAATTGCAGCCACATGTAGCATAAATACAAGTTGCACAATTTGCTCTAAGTTATTTTTTTTTTTGCTCTTGCTCTGGCAGATCCCAGAGCGATATCAATAGCAGAGCAAAATTGCTATTGCTTTTTCTGCTACTAATTTTCAAATGCAAATTTCGACTTAAATTGGATTGTGACTCAGTCGCACTCCGCTCTGTTAGAGTATCGATTCGTCGGCTTGTTCAAAAATTCCTTGCAACTTTTGTTGTCGTCGAAACAACAGCATTTGTTGAACTTGCCGCCAGCTGTAGCAATTTAGGCACTTTGCTTTTGGTTGGCAGGCCGCAACTTGAAAATCTTTGCATTTTGGGTTTATTTCTATTTGCTTACTGGGGGTCCTTCGCCTGCGGGCAGCAGTTGAATTTAGATTTTAATCAACGCATGCATGAAATTTGAATTTGTTGTGCACCCGAAAAAGAGGGAAAAAAAATTAGAGAGAAAATCCACTAAATCGTGGGAATTGTACACAATTGAAATTAAAATGAAACGGTTAGCGTAATGGGCTTTTCCAAATGGGTTGCAGCTAGAGTTATAAGTATAGTATAAAATTAAACAAAAAGATAAAAAAAAACATGCAAATTTCCAAGTACCCCAAAGTGCTTTGCCGGAGAACTTTGGAGTTACGATTTATTGGGGATTAGGACCCGAGCGGCTTTAAGCGCTGTCATTGTCCCTCAGACGATTGCAATCAGCAAAAATCTGCAATGTAAACATAAATTAGCTGGACACAATGTCGCAATGTTTGTTGTTGCATGTTTATGTTGGCCATTGCGCCAACAATTGGCTCCCCGATGTTTATCCAAAAGTTATGGCAGCTCCGTAAATGCTGCAAATAAACTCATTCACAAATGTCCCAAGTTGATAACTCAATTAAATTTAGTGCCCCGATTGTCCAACCACAAATGGATTTGTGCAAATATTTGACAAGCAAACAAAACCCAAAGCGATTTTATATATGTGATTTGTTTCATAAATATTTTTTCAATTCAGCAAATGCTACACAAACTTCTATTTCTATTCAATGCTCCTTCCTAATCTCAACTTGAATCTTTTCATACTTCTTATAAACAATGGCCAATTAGTTTCATGCATTAGAAGTAACTTTTGCCCAAAACCCATTGGGATTATTATGGATTCCACAGAGTTTTTGTGTTGACAAACAAAACAATTGCAAACTCGATTCCAATTCTACGAATTATTTGCCATAGAAAACTTTTAAATAAAATTTCTCGTTGTGTCAAATATTTATATCTGTATTTATTCAGTTTGGCTTAGCAAAATAATTGCGTTAGTCCAAAAATAGATAACGCTACAAATAAAACAGAATCTACAAATACAAGTTTTAATGCGTATTTTGGCTTAAACGAAGACACTTTATGATTTCTTAGTTGACTACCAATATGTTCCTTAGTTTAATTAAACTAATTAATAAATTTCTATTTTTGCAAGCAGACTTTCTCTAATACCTTTTGATACATTCACACACAGATGTAATGTGTCAGTCAAAAAATCTGATTTGCTAATTGCATATTTGAATTATTTATTAAGTTCTGTTTTGACAGTTACAAATTACCTAGAATTTTGATTTGCGTACCCAGTCTTAACTTCGAGAGCAGATGTCAAATTGCATAATTAATAATTAATGTATTATTCAAAAGCAAATATTGCGATTTTGCGCAACTATAAACATATAGTTATATATATATATATATGTACACATGTAGTTGCAAATTATTTCTTAATCGCGCTTAAGCCTCTTATCGGAATATTGGATTTTAAGTGGGGTGTCGAGCTGTTTGAGGGACCCAAATTAAAATGAATTTATCAGGCGCTTAAATCGACTTATGCCTGCAAACCAAACCGCTAAGCGGTTGTCTGTGTGTGTGTGTGTGCCTGTGTGTGTGTGTGTTTGTTCAACACTGCATTTGCATCTCATTACGAGTGGCTGCATCTGAAACTTCTGACAAGCTGGTGCACGTGGAAAACTACCAAAGTTCCGGACGGAATTTTTGTTGTTGCATATTTCATGTTAATAAGCACAACTCGTGCTCTTAACTATGTCATTATTTTAATTTAGTTAGTTGCTGCCTGATGACGTCATCGTCATCGTCACCGTCATCGTCATCGTTGTAGTCGCAGCAACTTTGCTGCGAGGAATTCACTTTTTAATAAAGTTGCGAGACATTTCGCTGGAACAAGAAAGCAAAATATGAACACAAACTTATTAAACAATGCAACAAAGTAGCAAGAAATGTAAGAGAGAGATAGAGAGATAGATAAAAAAAGAGAGATAGAGAGAGAGAACAAACTTACAATGTATCACAGATTAACTCCAAAAATGACCAACTGAAAGTGCAATTGGTCGACTGCCTTGTGCCTCTGGACACGTACCGTGGCATGTGGTTGGCCAACACCACCGTTTAGCAGCACCGCTACACCACCATCGCCTCCATTCACCTCCAGCGGTGTCAAATCGTAGGCATGCACCGCCGTTATCGTATATTGCATATCAGTTCCATCAGTATTCTGGTTGAGATAAAAGAAATGTAACATTTTAAAGATATCAACAAAAGTCACAACTTTCACGAATATTCTTTATTTTTGATTTAAAATTCAATTTAAATGCCGAGCATATCTTGAAGGTTGAAAGAGCAGAAGATTGCAACTTTGATGTGTCTGTGCACAGTTCAATAGCTTTTAACCTTTTGGGTGACTCAGTCAACAATAAAAAAAGAAGAAGAAAGACAAAGCAATTTTCATGCTAAGAATTCTTTAAGCCGCTTTGCAATTGCTAAACTGATGTTGTTGCCAAAGGTGGCTAATGAATGAGTTTGGCTGTGTAACTTGACATTTATTGTGATACTTTTCTTTGTCTACGGTTTCAACACAATCTGTCTATATATATATATATATATATATATATATTTATCTTTTAATTAATAATATATATGTACATAATATATTTATTATATTTTGGGCGGCGATAATCTTATCAATTCAGCTGAATCATTTCACAGCGATTGTGGTTATTTTCTGCTGTACAGTAATATTCAACTCCAACGGTTTATTATATTTTAAGTATTATTCATATTTTTCTTATATAAATATATAAAAATTATGATTCTTTGAATTATTAAATATATATCTGCTTTATTTTAAGGCATTTTAATATTACTCAAAGAATGAATTTCTTCTAACAAAAAGAGATGGGAGTTTTCGGGGTCTTTCAAGATAATAACTCTACTTTGACTTACCTCTAAGTCATAGGCAACATCCGTAGAATCCACATCTGTGCTGTTGGCACGCGACAGGTAAATATCTTCTACATAAAGTGTGCTGGCGTATTTGTTGACCTGGCCCCACGTGGCTGTGGCACCATTAACGAGGCGCAACTCCAACAACAGCAGCAGCGATAGCAGTAGTGGCAGCAACAGCTGTGTTGTGTTTGTCAACATGTCGACATGTGGCACATTTAAAGTCAAAAGCACTCACACACACACACACAGCTCCTGTTTTTGGCTTTGGCTTTGGCTCTCAGCTCCAGTTGAGGTGTGAATCTCAAATGATTCGCGTCCAACTGAAGCGAGTCTAAATATTGTCGCCAGCCTTCAAATTGCTTATCAGTTTTAGTGGTTTTCTTATTGTTTACCGAGCCGAGCTCTCTCTGCCAGAGTTTTTTGCTTTTTGCAATTTGTTTTGCTATTGTTCTCTGTTTGCCCATATCTCACTCAGTGATAACATCAACTAATCTCGTGTTTGTATTATTTGTCCGACATAAATGTCGAAAAATGCTCAGACTTGTTATCGGCGCATTCGACTGGCGTTTATCAGTTAATTAATTACATTGATTATGATGTATGGATGTATGTGTCACATGTGCCTACATTCCAACTCATTGACCTGAATACAACATAAATTAAAAGAGCTGTAGAAAAATGTAAACATTTAAATTTAATAAATTTAATTTAAAGTATTGGCCATAAATCATATCTAAATCAGTATTTACACTAAAATATATTTACGAGTACATTTTTTATAAGGTGTATTTATTGTCCATAAGAAGAATGCCAACAGAAAAGAACACTCAAGTCGAGTGTGCTCAGCTGTAAGTGGCTTATAAATAAATTTCAAAATTGTAAGTTATGTGTTTATAAGTAGAAAGTTTAAAGCCCTACATACAGCAAATTACCTACTTTTAGACCAGCTTAACTAGCTGAAAGCACAAACTGAAAACAAATACCAAAACAAATTGATTCAATTTTCCATTTACTCAAAACTTCGAAAAACCAACAAGTTTTTTGGTTTGTTTTTTTTTTTTTTAATCATTTACAACTTCCAAAAGTTTTCCAACTTGGGTCTCAAAAGTGGAAACCAAAAACAGTTAATCATAAATATAATATTTTGTAAAAAATGCTTCGCAGTGATTTTGATTTTGATTTATGGGCAAAAACTACTTTTGACTTGATTATAGTAAAGCAGGTGTTCAATTGAATATCATTTCTACAACGGTTTCATTAGAAAGTTGCAAAACCTAATTTAAATTGATTGACGCTTCTGGGCTGCCCAGGCATGGCGCAGGAAGTGTGAACTGAGTCCACGCAGGCCAAATTATTATTATGTGTAGCTACCAAAAAGGTATTCTTAAGGTTTTCACTCAAACTTTTTTGAGGGGGGTAGGGGGGTGGTTTGCGGCACAAAACTTTGACTATTTGTGAAAAATGGCGCCGGCATCTTAAGCCAAAGTTTTGCGTGCCTAAACAAAGAGAGCAACTTTCAATAACATTAAGTATACGCGCTGAGTAACTAACTTTTGCCCCCAACTCGAAGCACATTTCATCTCATCTCTGACTAATTTCCCACACACCCACTCAATCTTCTATGCTTCAGCTTATAACACTGCGCGATGGAAAGGTGGGCGTCAATTTCGCCGGCTATCATGCGGATGCCGGACTGGGTGGACTACTGACGGGCAACGCTGCTCACGGCGGACTTAGCGCCTCGGCGGGCACTCCTTGGGGAGCTCGCTCTGCAGCTGGTATCGGTGGCAGTCTTGATGGTAATCCCTTGCATTAATTGATATTCTAATTTCTGATTAATACTCGTATTACACGCATCAGGACGCCCCGCTGGAGGTGCATATGCAGCGGCTCAGGCCAATGATGACGTCGGCGCCAGCGCATTTCTTGGCGGCAGCGTTGGCGAGCGTGGCTACATTGGCTCCGAGGCACATCATCCCGGCAAGGTGGCCCACACCTCCGTCCAGCTGCAGCCACAACATGAGTCGGCTAACCCCGCAGCCGTGGACAATACCCCTCTGTTGCCAACGGCTCGTCCAACTTATGTGCAGAAAGTGAAGCCTCCACACAAAAAATATTCGCTAATTGCATCAAATGTAAGTAAAATTTAAAAAATACCACTGAGATAAGTAATGAATGACAGCAAACATTAAAAATAAATTATATGGTTTAAGTTCATTAAGAAGACGTGAGAGATTTAGAAAACGTAATAATCTGCAGTTCAGTTAATAAGCAAAAAAAAAAAATACTTTAGACGGGAATTCCCATTGTAGCGTTTTTCCATTTAAATGTGTGCGCGGAATTATTAAAGTGATGATTGAAGTGATATCCATAAATCATGGCTAGATAGGAGAAATATATGAGTATAGAATATATATGAGACTGTACAGATAGTCTCTGGTTAGACTGATTCATCAGTTTTTTTTATTTCTAAGGCACATTAAATTTATTTTTGTTTCGAATTCTTTTTTAGTTGATATATTCAAAAAGAATATTTAGGTAATTATAATTAAATTATTATTATAATAAGCTCATATGAACTTATATACCATAAAGTTTCTGAGATGAGCCTATTCATACAGACAGACATAGCTGTTCAAGTACATATATATATATATCTATATATATATAAGTATTAGTGTCATACTTAATTTAAGCTTAAATAGACAACAGAAACCAAAAAAAAGGGGGTGTTTGCATATAAATGTGTGTGTGTCTGTGTGTGTGCATATTTTGAATGTATGCTAATCTATGCATGTTAGTCAGACCACAGTGCGAAGAGCCAAATCAATGAAAATCATGTTAAAACAGCCGCAGAGATCGGAATGAGTACACAAGAGGTGACGCCTCTAATTATTGTCAAGAGACAACGGCTACGTGTGAAGCGTCCACGACAACGGCAGCGCACCGTTTACATAACAAAGGAGCAGCATCGGCAGCAGTCAGTGCAGGAGCCGGCGAAGGTAACAGTCAAAATACCAAAGAGGACAACACAAACAAAATGGACACAAAACTCACACGGGAAACACAAACAGCCACGCCCACAAACACACACACACACACACACCCACACAAGTGTGGACATGCGGTGTGGCAGACAAGTGCACATACATACACAACTCACACAGATACACACACACACACACAGCTGCAGAGCCGGTGTTGAACAAACTTTGGACAGCCTACAGCCCGGCTGAAAATGGTCTGCAACTATCTAAATTTTTGGATTTTAGTTGGAAATTTCGCTTGTGGGTCAAAGCATTTGACCACAACTAATGCTGTGAAATGTATTTTGCAACTTGTTGCATTGCTTTCAATTTGTTTTGTTACCATACTTTTTTATGCATGTATTTTTGGTCAATTGTTTTTGGTTGGGTTTGTTCGCTTAGTTAAAATTCATTTGAATTTTATTTGCATTTATTTGGCTTTGTTGACTTTTCTGGTCAGCACAGAATACAGAAGTAATTTTGATATTTGTTTTTTTCTCGCCAGGACTCACCCAAGAGTGATGCAAAGGTGGTGCACCACCGCAAGTACTCCAAGGTAGTCGCTTCGCGGCCATCGGTTGCCACCAGTCACGTTATTGCACCACAGGCACACAACGGCATCGTGGGCAATGCACTTGAAGTAAGTTGGCCAACATTCGCAAACAATTTAATGGTTGTTCAATTTTATACTTCATTTATAGATTCCAATTGGCATTTTGCGCTCCCTGCAGACGAGCCTGGGCGCCTTAGTGGGCGGTCAACCAGCTCCCGCTGTTCCCGGTGTTCACATCCAACAATACTAAAATTAAGGCAATAAGTAAATATATAACGTATTTCTACAGCGAATAAGCTAACTTTGAAAAACTCATTCGAACAATAAAGCCGAAATAATGGTTAACAAAATGCTGACTTGGTATTTACATGCATGGAAAAAAATGTTGCTCTTCGAAGTCCTGATCCGATTATATTTACTTTAGTTTTATTTTCAGGTGTTGACTTAAGGATTATTTTAAAATTCTCTTAACACTTTTAAGCATTGCAACAGGCTTATAATAAATCACTACAAAAATCTTCCACTGAGTAACACATTTAAATTATTAAAATGGAAACAAACTCCAGTATTATTCTAAAATATTAATATTCTGCGACAATACATATCTAAACTATTTATGCCAACGCGTGTTTAAGATACATCTTTAATTTGGGTAGAGTTAGGATGTGTAATTTTCTTCTGATTTAGGATGTGGGTTTGATGTTTTGTTGAAAGGGTCGCTCCATAAATTCAAACACCACAAAAACGTCAACAAGAATAGCAACCAAAAATGCAACAACAACAATAACAACAGTAAAACGTAATTCTTGAAATAGTATCTGTCTCTCCCTCTCTCACACTCACACTCCCTCTCCCTCTCTCTCTCCCTCTTTCTCTTTACTGACCGAAGTTCAAATGGCCAGCATGCTCCGCCCAGAATATGTGTGTCTGTGTAGTTCTACAAAGTGGGGATAGTCGAAAACATATTGGCACGAACGGGAAATGCCAAAGCGTTGCTCTTGTTTATTTAGGAGCTGCTGTGCTCACCCTCACACACACACACACACACACACTTGAGTTGTGTACAGGATGCGGGATAGCAAAATATTTCACACTCTGCAACCACAGGCAATTGTGCGGCGCTCGGCAGGATGCGGGGAGTACAAAAGAAGTCTGTAACGGTCCGTTCACTCGCATATTTGAATGCTCAACACACACACACACACACACACAGTTGCACACATGCCACATACGTGCATGTTATATGCACGTATTGTGTAAATATGCTTAAACACCTCGGGCTTTTATGCTTTTAACCCTTGCCACACAAAGTCGCCGCTACGCAAGTGTAACGGCTGAATATATCTATGTGTGTGTGTGTGTGTGTGTTTGTATTTGTGTTTGTGTGTGGGTTAACCTTTGTGTCAGCAACGGCTCGCTTGAAGCAAAATGAATGCCCATGCAGCGGTTTGTGGCGACTCTTTGAATTTCTTCATTAATGTTGCGCTTACAACTTATTGCCATTAGGCGCGATTTAACCAATTTGGTGCCTGCTGGGAATTAGGCTAACGAAATGGCCCTTACTACCCTCTCAAGCTAAACTCACTTAAAGGAACAAAGAAAAACAAGGAAGAACATTAAATTGTATTTTAAACAAAAATTGCAGTTTATCTTTAAAGTAAACCTAAATAAATAAATAAATTTGTATATGTTATGTCGGCATATAATAGATTTTACTATATATAGTAAATATAGTATGGTATAGAATAGTATAGTATATAGTAAAATCTATTATATATAGCTTATCTATTCTATATAGTAAAATCTATTCTATGCTGTCAATTATGACAATACTCAAAACCAAGCCGAGATCCGTAGTCACCCACAAATATGGTTTATCATCATTATTGATTGTGATTGATTTTCAATACAATAAAACATTTATATTATCATTATACTCTTTATGTTGAAGATTAGCTGTGTATTCAGTGCAATCGCATCAGCTACCAGCACAGTCTTCACATTGTTGTTCGGGCTCTGTCGCGTCTGAGCCGGGTTAATAAAGGTCAGACCACTATTCAGAATTTGTTGGTCGCCAGCGATGTAATACATTTTACGCACGTGCTGCACAAATTAAATTTACAGTACATTCGAATGTACACTTGGCAAAAAAAAAGTAGCATGCTAAGTAAAATATCCTTTATTTCATTTCATTTTTTTAAGATATATATTTTTACACTTTTACAAAAATTTAATTTCATTTTTTTTATTCATCCATGGACAGTTCCTTACTTTCTCTCCCACTTTTTCTCAATCTTCAATTTTAACAATTTGTTTTCCATTTTACCAAAATATCAACTATTAAAAATTATTGGCTAACTTAGTCCTATTCTGTGCTAAATTTAATTAAAAATATTTTATGTATTGATACATTAAAATAGTCGACTGGTTTTAGTCCAAATAAAATAAAAAAAAAAATTTCTAATATGAATTCATTAAGAATTTATAATTTCAGTGTATTTTTATACGCACCTATAGTTATTTACCGAAAGGAATTTTCTAATTTTGAAAATAAATATGCAGTTAATAATTGAAACGTTTATTTTTTTTTCTTGACCAAACGCTGAAAGTGTTTTCATGTATGTTGTTAAATGTTTGCTTGGGCAAAAAGTAATACAGCAACGCAAGAGGAAACGTACACTCACACACCCACACCCACACACACACACGCACACCCACACACACATATCCACACAATAGTTGATATATTTGGGTTGAGTGCGCTGAAAGGTAAACTTTAAACAACTTGCGCCACATGGCGTATGCTTGATTTCATGGTTCAACATATGAACAAATGAAGCATAAATGTGCAAGAGTTCCGTTTCGCACAGTATAAATAAAAATAAAGGTTATCCAGATTGAAAATAGGATGATTGACATTGTTTTAGCCATAGTCGGATAAATATGCTTCCTGCACTTGACATCAATCGATGTGATTAATGTTTCCATTTTGCTGCATTGTTGAGGACTTGAATTTTAATCCAATTATGAGAGTTGGTAACTATGTAATTTTAGGTTGTTAAGAAGACTTTACTGCTAAGATTTTAATGTTTATTTGTACATCGTAATAACTACGAGATATTCAACTGCCTGTTGGCGATGTACACATGAAGCTCTACTGTCTGCCAGTTTATAAATATTCATTGCCCGAGTTTATTCGAAATTGAGTGCAAGCAGGTAAATATAAATATTCATATTTTCCTTACACACAACCATACCTAACACACACACATATATAACACCCTCTGCAAAAACTTTCCTTTAGAAGTTTTGGTTTTAATTTAAGTTGGCTTGTGTTTTATATATTTCTCTTTAATTTGGAAATTCCTTATAAATGTTTAATCAAACATATGCAATCTTATTTGATTAAATATACTTAAGGCATATAAGTGTAAAATTCATTTTCCAAATAAATGATAAGACAACACCATTTAATTGAGGCAATGTGTAAGCTTTAAGCTGTAATGCGTATGCCATATGCAAATTCAGTCGGCCACGTGCCACTTAACGTGGCAATAAGTAACATATTTTATGTAAATCCTCAACACATGAAAACATAAATGAAATAACTCAGTGACAAGCACAAAAAGGAAAATAAAGAAGCTTTTACTGAAGCAACAAAAATATTTCAATTTTATAAACGACTCTTTTATCCCATTTAGCTAAAATATTTTTTTTTGGTTATACAGAAAAATAGAAAAAGCTTACCATGGCCATGAAAATTAAATATTGTAATTTCAATAAAACTCAATTAAGTTTGACAGAGGTAATAATCCAATTAATATGTGTGTGCTTTAATGAGAATTATACTAATGCATATTAATATTTTGATACTAATTCGTAGTCTCTTAGAAACTTTCTCATTAAAGCACAAAACCCAAAGTTAAAGACTTAATGTATTTAACAGGTATCTCAGGTAACTATACATCAAAAGCCACAAAGAATTTGTGAACAAAAATCTAAACAAAAAGCTTGGGAAATTAACTTTTTCACTTGTGGCCAGCTCGAATTTGTTCTTGTGGCCAATGATAGTGATGCGAGAAAATCTGGTGCTTTGCTTTCGTTCTTTTCGGCAACTTTGGCTACTCATGATGAGATGTGAAAAGTTTACAAGCAAACAAAAAAAAAAAAGAAAATGTTGCATAAGAGCGGTTACTTTAAGGGAAATGAAAAACTTTCACAGCGCATTTCACAGGTTGAGCTATGCACCGCGATGCTGTAATAAAATCATAAGTCCTCGGTAAAAACCCAACCCGCTGCTCTTAAGGCCAAAAAAAAAAACAAGATTGGTAACCGACTTTTAGCAGGAAGCGGAAATGATGTTGGGCTGTCTTTGGCTTAGCCTTTGTTATCGCAACCTTTGAGCCTTTCCATTTGCTACTGCTTTTCCCTTTGCTTTGGTTGAGCGATTGCAGTTTCAAATTTCGGTCAGCCATGTTTTATATGCTAAGTTACGGAGAATTCTTTTTGGGTCAATTTTAATTCCGTCTCTCATTTATGAGATTTGTTTACCTTTTTACTTTTTTCTCCTGTCACATTTCATTTGGCTGGCTAAATTAGTATACACTGATACCGAGTATATTAGCTACTTAGGTGTGCTACGTCCAGAAGGAAGATATAAAATCAATCAAATTATTAATCACAAATAAAAAGATACGGTCAAAATTCAATTTTAAAGCCAAGCTTGGAGGATAGATTACAAAGAACATACTTAAAACTCGGTATGTTGTGTAGCTCCTGTTATCAGATGGTATTGCTTATTGGTATCAGAGCATTCCGCAGTCGGTTACGACCAACTTAAACTTTCTCACTTGTTACGGCTGCAGAGGTATAATTAATTTTATTTTACGACCAAGGCCAATGTTTTACAGAAATGCATAAAGTCAATTAACTGAGAGAGCAGCAGTAAAGAAGTTGCTCCGGCTTAACTAAGCGTGATATAAATCAACTCCACAATAAAGTACGAATCATCGCAAGGAAGCGCACTTCATTATAATTTCATTAGCCACAAAAACATTAAAGTCTCTGAGCATTCAACAGTGTAAATACCAGTGTAAAGCAAATAAAATCGTTCAGAGCAAAAATTAAAAAGAAATCGAGTTTTATGCTGGGTAAAAAAAAATAAAAGCCATAATTTCATTGAAATTTCTAAATTTATTTTGATAATAAATTAATACGCCTAAAGTTAGAAACATGTCGTCTAGTCGAAATTCGTATATGTAATTATTATAATTTAACAATATATGAAACAATTCTCCCTCAGAAAACAAACAAATTGTATACTTTATTATTTACGCCACTGGCCACAATCAAAATTCAGTTGAAAAAGTCTATATCTCTTACGTTGCTGAATTTTGCGTTTTCGTTGCTCATTGTGCGCTTACGTTGCCAATCATTACGTTATGCTCATATTTGCGTTACGTAGTGCTCTGCTGCGTTTTGCGTTTACCTCAAAGTTTGTTTACAATTGATAGCGTGCCGCTTAAATGTAACTCAGCGAAGGAATAAACAAATCAATGTTAGTCGCAACATGTTAAAAACCCTTATCAGCAAAATTAAATGACTAACACACTCGGCTAAGCACGAAGGAATTGAAAGAGCACGCGCAAAGCCCCAAAACACGTCAAAGTCGAAGGCGAACAACGTGGAATTTGTTTTCGATTTAAAAACGCCGCGTCCGTCATTCGAGTGGCGAGCGAGCAGGCGAAAGGACACGCGAAAAGACGGGCGCTCCCAAATTCAAATGTGGGGTACACTTGTGGTGCCCAAACAAACAATAAATTGTGTTCCCATATATTCTGTTTATGTGTTTAAGGAAGTCAAATCCACTTTCGAATTGGACGTTGTTTTTGTCGTTGAAAACTGAAATTGTTATTTGCACTTGCAGCTTGTCATGGAGGACTTTAGCAGCATAAAGCCGAATAGTTCGGTTGTAAAGCTAGCCGCTTGCCTGGAGAAGATCTACAATAAAATTGTCGAATCTAAGGAAAAGTTACCCGAACTTCAAATCAAGGAAATCGAGTTTCTCAAAGCCCAGTGCAAGCACGAACACATGCAACTCAGCCTGATGAGCTGTCAGACGCTGGTCCGCCTCGTCGACGAGGCTGTCCTAGATGCCAACAGCGTACAAAACACGCTCCTGTCAATGCTGCCCAATGCAGGGTAAGTTCTATATACACAGACTAACTTTCATATACACATATGTCTGTCGGGGCTGGGCACTTCCGCTTGTGGGTTTGCCGAAGCAAAAGAAGCACAGGCGAATGCACTTACCCAATTGCTAAACGCCAGAGCATAAATTACCTGTATATATGTGTTGTCTAGCTGGCGATTTCACAATTTTACGATTTGAGCTTCAAATTGAGGACTCAACTTGTATGTGGCATATCCAATGCCCATGCGCAGCATATAAAGTCTCGCGCTTCCGGCCCAATTAATTGGCCAACTACTTTGCATGTCAGCTGCTAAGAAACGAACATGAAATACGAGTCATGAATCCAATGTATTCAAACGCTTTCACACGCACTTTGACATTGACACGCGCCCGTTGCTAAAATGCGTGGGTAATTTGCATAGTTTCCTGCTGCCGGCTGTCCTGCTGCCACTGCTGCTACAATTGTAAAGTGGTAATCCGAAACAATGCAGTGGTAATCAGGAAACAAGGAAAAAAAATCTATTAGCCATTTCCGTAATGCGAAACACGCCCGAAACACACCCAAGGCTAGAGCGTTTTGGCCTTGCTGCTGTAACTCCAACTGTTTGCATATATTCAAATTACGCGCCAGTTAGTAGCCTGGCTAATATTTGATAAATGTATGCAGGCGAGAAACGTGCGGCTTTGAACTTGAAATGTTTGTGCAACTGAAGGACGCCCCCACACAACAACAACAATAACAACAGCAGCTTTAGCAACATCAACAGCATGTGGCCAACAGGCACGTAATACAGAAATTAACCTTGATAAGAAGAGCGTCGACTGCAGGGGCAAGTAAAAAGGATTGCATATTAATTGGCCCTTTTTCACCAGAGGTAGCAATTAAAGCGGGCAACCATCGTCTACGCCGTATAAATAGTAATTATCGCGTCGAATGCAAAACGTTTTGCCTGCAAGCAAAGACTTTGAGCCAGTGCGTGTGTCGAGAGCGGAAGTGGCAGCTAAAAGCCATTCGACCTCAAACCCGTTCAAACTAGCAACTGACTACCCTCAACACCATTTACCATGCACCGAGTCTATAATTGAAATTGTTTTCCACTTATCACACTTAGTTTCCATGCTCGCCTTTAATGGTCAGTTTGGGTCGACACGCACTGCTTTCTAATGACCCCAACTTTGAAGTTTAAACGTATTAATATGATTAAAGTAATACATAAAAGATATTAGGTAAACAGCTTAAAAGTTTCTTAAAGATTTCGAACTTTTTTCCAACTGATTTGACTTTTTAAAAATCTTTCTTAATAATCACTATTTCTATTTTATTATTTTTGTTTATTTTACAGACCGATGCATTTTGCAATTATTACGGAGAGCATTTTGGGGCTGCAGTTGTTGAGTTTGAAGCGCAAGACGACGTTGCTTAAGGACAAGGAGACGTATCAGTGTCCGTATGGCTTGAAAACGCAGCTGCATCCTTTGATATCGCTGCTCCAGCATAATAGCGCCAACATGCATGACGTGAGCAACAAGATAATTGGCATCTGCCAACACCACGACAAGAAGTCAGAGCCCAATTAGAGAGAAGTAGCCAAAAAGTTAGAAGAAAACCAATTCTAATTTGTATTTATGGTAAATTGCAGCATTCGGGACTACAGCATCGAGTATCTGCGTCCCGTATTTCTCTATGTGCTCTGCAATCCGCAGACGCTGCACGATGTGAAGCCTATCTGGACATGCTTACTCGTCCTCAGCCACAGCCAGCCAGAGGCGCGTGCCCTCATGCAGGAGCTGCTGTCGTGGAGCAAGTTCAACAATGCCAACACCTGTTTGTGCACCAGCATTCTGGTCATCGAGGCCATCGATTACTTTCTCCAGCAATCGGATCATGCACAGTCCATTGATCTGTGCATTTACCAAGCGCAGCTCATCAAGCAGTTGGCCCATTTCGGCATCGATCCGCGTCCCAGTCTGCAGTGCCTTTTGCGTGTATTGCATGCGACGCGAGAGAGTACACGCCATCATTACCATGTGCTGCTCGTCCTCCTCGCCGAGTGTCTGCATATTTTGTCCCCCTTTTATTTGGCGGATTTGTTGCGCATCATTGTGTTTGTGGTGGTGCAGGAGCGCTGTGGCCATGAATACATTCTGAACATGTGTCTGGACGGCATTATTCAGTGGATGTCTCAGACTGCATTCATACCTGCAGAGGGCCTGGCGCTAGCCCATCAAATTGTCGATCGTATCCTGGAGCAGCAGAAGCCGCCAGTTGATGGTAACGTGGAGTTCGCCACGCCCATCTGCACCAAGGAACTGCAGCCGGCACACATTCGCAACTATCATCCGGACATTGCGATTGCCTTCGATCTGGCCAATCTGGTTGAGTCCTTTGACAAGTCCGAAAGCCAGGATGTGTTTGCCTTTGTTGACGCCTTGAACGTCAAGGCCAATACGGCCTTTTGCCAGCGTCTACATTTGTTTCTGCGTGCGCTCTTCCTCTCCCGTGAACCGCCCGTTGACTGCTGGTTCAAGATCTACGAGGTCATATTGCAGATCATCAAGGTGAACGAGAATATTGCTTACGATTTTCTAATGACGTACATCTTCAAGCTTGCCCACGAGCACAATCCAGAATTGCAGCTCGAACTGCTGCGTGGGCTGGCAAGCTTTGCCGTCTCCAAGGTACTTTTATACATATATATCGATGTCCACTTTTTCTAATTGTCTGCTCGTCACCAGGACAATGTGCCCATGATACTGAACACCATTCGCAATCTGTCGACGGACAATGCCACCTTCTGTGTCGATTTGTATCTGCGTCTGTGGCGCGTCGAGACACGCACCTATCCATTTCTGCTAAAGCTAATCGCACAGCCGCTGCCGGACAACGACAATCGCTGGGAGATGGAAATAGCGCGGACGCATGCAATGCGTGAAATCTGCCAGGAGAAGTAACCAATGCTTTTATTAGAGTTATGTGTGTATCAAATATTAATCAATGCTATGCATTCAACAGGCCCACGCTGCATGGATCCGATTTGCTGCCACATTTGAGCAACACGCTGAACAGCTGCACGGATGAGTCCGGTGACTTGGCCACATCTCTGGCGCTAGATGCAATTTATGCGCTATGCGACAGTCATACGGTAAACATTACATCCACTTGGCAAGCGTTGGGCAGCAAGTTTCGTAGCGAGCAACGGCCGCAGACGTTGAAGTCGCTGTATCACCTGTTTGGACTGGTGCCGCTGCTGCAGACACCAACACTGGAATATGAGAAGCTGGCCGATGATGCACTTGAGCAGCTGTGGCAGGCAGTTAGTCGCCCAAATACGGATGCCACCCAGGTGCGCAATGCGCTCGTCGCCCTTAAGAGTTACGAGCCCGGCAACACGCTTATACTGCGCCACATTCCACCCCAGTTTCGCTTTGAGATTGTTAGCGGAGCGGGCGCAGTGGGCGTGACGGGGTCAGGTGGACGTGAGGTGGTCAATTTGCAGCAACAGCAAGAGTCCATACCGGGTGAGGTGTGGGTACAGCTATTGCAGAAGATACGACCCGAATGCGGCGATGCGGCTGCCGATCTGGTGTCCCATTATATTGGCAACGAGATCAGTGGCTTTCGCAGCGGTGTCTATCGCCTGCCAGAGGGCAAACCGGAGCCGCGCAAGCTAGCAGGCCTCTTTGCCACCAGTCCGCTGAGAGCCGTCACCAATTACCTTGTGAGCCAGTCGAGATTCGGTGACTATGTGCCCGAACCGTATGCAGTCACCTATGCGTTGCGCGCACTCTCCAAGAGATTCGCCAAGCCGATACCACCGTTGGACTGGAGCTGTTTGACCAGCTTCTTTCACCTGTCATTCGATGCACGTAAATACTGCATCATGTTGGCCAAAAATCAGGCGCTGCACAGCGGCACCGCTCGCCGCTTGCTGGAGAATTTCCTCGCCGACTTTGAGCCGAATTGTTTTGAAGAAGATCTGCTGCTGTTGTTCTCCCTGCTGCCGGAGATCGCCAACAGTGTCAGCCTGCAAATACTAAAGAGCTTTGCCGAGAAGGTGGCAGTCTATTGCTTTAAGGAATCGCAGCTTAACGATTTTGTGGAGGGTAAGAATTGATGACAATTAATTACTTGCTGTTTTTCCAATGGTTAACGCCGCATTTGGACTTGCAGGCTGCCTATTTGAGAAGTTTTTGGACAGCGTCAAGTATATTTATACGGACAAGTGTGAGATACCCGAGGTTTTGGACGTGTTCACGCTGATTGTGGAGCGTTACATGGACTCCATGAATCTAGACTCAAGATTATTTGAGCGCTACACCGAAGTCGTTGCCGCTCTGCATCCCAATGCCATTAATGGACTAACCACGCCCGCCAATTGGTGGGAAACCCCAGTGGGCAAACTGAAGAAGGCAACCATAATCCGCTGCTATTTGGTGCTGTATAACGAGAAACTACCGAATCCATTGAAATGGCTAACGCCCATTATCGATGCGTACGAGCGTCGAGCGGAGGAACGCCCCTTCTTCTATCGCCATTTGGCCACGACGCTGTATGCATTTGGAAGTGATGAGCATGCCTGCAACTGGATTATGGAAATCTTTTTAGAGATTCAAATGCTGCTCGCTGAGGCATCGAACAAGGAAAAACTCAACAGAGCTTTGTATTTGCTTGACATTTTCATATTGGCTGTGGATGTGTTGTCTGGCTGTGCGGTGCTTCTAGGCAGTGTGGATGTTGTCGCCACCGATGGCAAGGAGCGATTTGCTCTGTTCCCGGAGAGCCTGCAATTCCTTTGTGATCACATATTTTGGAAGGATCAGGAGGCTAAGGTAACCGTGCTCTGCATCCACATCTTTGATTACTCATTTGTTATTGCTGTCTCTTTCTCGCTTTTCAGATATATGAATTTCTCTATAATCTTTATAAGCATGCGTCAATACCTTTAACATATGCTGCCATTTTTAAGCAAGCGATTATTTGTTCGAGAAACAAACCATACTTTGAAAACAAGGGTGTTTGGACCAAATACGTAGGCTTGCGTAAATGAATTGACCCCACTGTACTGGATCGTAAAGTGCACTTATTATTATAGTTAAAAAGAAGATCAATTGATTTTTATAGCTTCTTGTGCAAACTTTGTTGATATTATTAAATAAATTTGTATCACAATTTACATTCAAATCAATCCCATTTCGTGCTACCAATAATCTTTTTCTTTTAAACAAGGTGGCAATTACCCAAGTTTATCGCTTAACCACCACACAATGTTTGGAATAGTATATCGGTAGTTCAAGTATCGTCACTATCGATATAATATCAACAATCCCAATTTATAACTATTATAAATTGCAATATGTTCCTGGCAAATGAATTAAATCTTGATTAATTTGTGCGTACATAATTGATAAAAGTTTCGCGAGCAAATAAACGAGGCGTGCACCAACTATAAAGTGTTTCAAACAGCCAGCTAAAGACGTAGCTAACAAAAAATAAAAACGTAAACAATGGACGACATCAAGCTGGCAAAGGTATGTAAATATAATAAGTACGTTTCGCTCTCAGCAATTTAGGCATTGAAATCAATGGAAAAGCTTCCGAGAGTTGCCGAATTTTTGGGCTACTTATCAACACATATCTCCTAGTGGACACCAGCTGTGTGAGTCATCCGCGGAAAGCAATTTTGTTTTATTAAAATCGATGGTCAGGTAAAAACTCTTTCTCCTCTGAGGAACAGCAACAACAACAACAGCTGCACATATGTCGCTAGCCATAGGGTTAACCATGCTCCACCCACTCGTTGGCTGGGGCCAAGGACGAGACCGTCTCGCTGGCCAAGTAACGGAGCTTACACCTGTTCCACAGCATACATAGTATACAAGTCTGCGTGCCTCTGTGAGTGTGTGTCACATGCGCATAAGCCAACTAGACTGCATGTAAATAAGCCCTGTGCATACTTTGCTTATGTATGTGTGTGTCTATGTTCTTGACTGTGTAGGTGTGTGTTCTTGACTGTGACTATTTATGTATATGAGGGTGTGTGTTCTTGACTGTGAACCACGGAATGCTTATCGCACATCCGTTTTACCATTTTGGTGACCCCAACGCCCTTTATTTTTAATTTCCTATAAAACTACAATCAGCTGATTTTATTAACATTTAATACATACGCTTGAAAGAATATATGAAGACTAAAAATAATTATAATAATTTGTATTTAAAGGATGTACTGTATAATTAAAATACTTTGCAAAAATTTAAGACCTCCCTAAATGTTATATTTTTAATTGTTAAAAAACAACGTAGACCAGAGGCTAAACATTTTAATGGCGCTCATCACTGTCGGAGAATATTTCCCTTTTGCGTAAAATTCCCCCAAACACAAATGGCTCGTAGCATGCTTTTAAGCGCGCGCCTCAAACAGTCGTCATTGAGTTGCACTCGAAGTCGGTTCTTTGCTACTGTTTTTGTTAGTTACTTGCTACTCACACAATCATTCGGCAATAACAAAGTGGCTTATATATAAATATATATATATATATATATGCTCAAATAGATATGTAGGATTCAAAGTGTTTGTGTGTGTTGTGTTTTGGGCGAAAAGTGAAAGTAGAATTCACGTGATTTATATGATTTAAAAGCCATGCCAAAAAAGAGCTTCTGGCATCAGTTTTTGTGCTTCTCATTTTTGATGTTGATTAAAGATAATCAATAAACGTTTACCAAAAGAAACATACAGTATCAGATATATTTATTGGGAGTGCATTTGGTAGAATGGATTTTGCCAGATTCATGAATAAATTTAACGATATCGAACGTCAACTTTCACCCACATCGGCACTTCGTCTCAGCTTCGATAATATATCGCCGGAGACGGAGGAGCCTCCGGATGGGAAACGCTTGTGGGGTATGCCAGTGCCGCCCTTTGTCTCCGATAAGGTCGTCTCTTGGATCGAAGAGGAGTTCAACGAGGCGCCCATTTACTACAATGGGAACTGTGTCCTCAAAAAGGTATTTTCTTTGTTTCATTATGCTAATATGCTGCAAAAAAGTAATCAACACACAAATCGAGTTAATTTTTCCTCATTTTCACATTTTTCCATTGTCTCGCTTTGGAAACGTTGCCATTGCCCGCAGCACTTTGCCCGAAATATATGGAAATTAGGTGCGATGACCGGCAATCGAGTTGAACTTTGAGTTGCTTCATATATATATATATAAATATATATATATATATTATGTAGGTCGCCCAACAGGACTATATCATCCATTGATGTGCCATTCATTTTTCATTTTGATCGTTCTCATTGCGTCAACGTTGCTTTTATCCTTGCAACAAATCGCCTGCTGTAAATTGCTGGCCACAAATTGCTGTCTTGTTGCTCGAATGTGTTTTGTTGTACAATAAATTGGCTGTAACTTAAATTGCATTTTGCTGAGGTGGCTCACAACAGACTGACACTTTTTCCATTGTTTGCCATAATAGTCCCGTACAACCCAATTTGTTGGATTTATTTTGAGGTATTTTTTTATTAATTGGTAATTTGCAAAGTTTACTTTTAATATATCATATTTATTTATATGCCAGTAGTGCAGTAAACTCGATTATTTTTTTTAATTTCTTTATAATTTAATCACATTTTGCTTATTGTATACTTTAAATTGAAAGAGCTACGCCTTTTACTGTTAGTGCTGCAATAATATCTAAGCCAATCAAATCAAATTCAAAGCTGTCAAGACACAAATGCTGGTTATTCTAAGGACATTAATTGAGTCAGCTGACTGACTCTGCGGGTTCCTTTTGTGTTCAGTTGGAATGACGGCATTACAGTGTAACAAAAACAACCCAATCCCCGCCTGCTACTATCTGCCTTAACTGCTATCCCTTTAGATGTCATCCATCTGGCATTCATGTCAGCTTCTGCGGTTTATTTGTGCTCTGCGCTCTTCCATGCACTGGGGAAATTCCGATATGAAATCTCCGCACTTCAATTTGCCTTTTTTCTTCGAATTTTGCGGGCAAAAAGGGAGATTTGCATTTTACTTATTTACCTAAATCAATATAAAAAGATTTTGTTTGTTATTATTAAATTTATTTTTTATATAATTTCATTCCTAATTCAATCTTAATTTATGCTTTTTATTTAAATAACAAATCCGTTTAATTATTCACTTTAATTTCGAGCTGTTTAATTTTATTCAAAGATTTCACTTATATAAATGCATTCAATTCATTTATAAAAATGTTTTTGCAATAGAATAAGTTAGCTAAGAACTTCAATTTCCAATTCAAATGGTTTAATTTAGTTCGAAGATTTGAAATATGCATTTTTGGAGCGAACTTTTGCTTTCATCTTGGTCAGCAGTGAAATTTTCAAGTATTTATTCTTTCCATTTGCTTGTGTTGTATTTGGAATTGTGTCTGAGTGGGTGGTTGGGTGAAGAAAGTTTTCAGCTGACGTCAGCAAAGAAGCTTCAAGTCACGAGAAATTTTATTTTTGCAAACAATAAAAATGAAAAATTGTTATTTTTACTTTTTACCTTTAAACATAATTCGTGTGTTTTAAACTATTTTACAGGTGGAAAATGTGCGCATGATTGATCGCTATAACACCAAAAATCCGACAGTTGGCACATTGTATTTGACTGCCACACATTTGATATTCGTGGAGCCCGACAGCAACAAGGAGACATGGGTAAGTGCCACCTCCTTTTAAATCCCTGTACCTCCCCCACCCACTACTCTTATTACATCATCAATTATTTCATGACTCAGTCGCCTTACTTTCTTCAGTTATTGGTCTGGTTTTGGGTGCTCTACTCGCTTGCCAAGTTCAAGCAAAATGTTTTCAACTTTTAAGCAACTGTCGTTTTTGGGTTGTCGTCACGCATATAAAATATGAGTCTCTGTGTGTATTTGTGTGTGTGTTTGTGTCTGTCCTCGACTAACCACAAAAGTATGTTACGAAAATATAGTAGACCGCAGAGGCATGACCATTATTTGGCATCATATACATTGTAAATGTTGCAACAAACGTGTTGCTCTCCCTTCTGAATAATCAACTTTGAAATTTATGCACTTTTCATATTAAATAAATGGAAATGTTTCCACATATCTCGCAAGCGCATAAATAACCTTTAAAGTAGAACATTTATTTATCAAAATTGAGATTGATAAACGCTGGAGTTGAGAAATTAAAGTGTAAACTTTTTTATGTGAATTGCATGTCATAAATTATGAGAATTTAAAAAATACATTGAACGATTTGCATTATATTTAAAACTAAAATATATATGTTATTTATTTATTTATTACACATGCAGGTTTCTAGTTTACGTAACTTTAATATCAAAAGAAATAAGCACAGGTTTCACAGAGATAGTTAAAGTTTATATTTATACTTGAAAGGATTTCAAAACTGCTGCTTCTCGTTTAAACTTTTGTGCAACGCTTGACAACATTTCATGCTTGGCAAAACAAATATGGTTTTGGCCAACTTTCTGAGAAAAGCAAAGAAAGCAAAGCAGGCATATGGAATAATGCACAAGCCGCCTGCCAAAAGGGCGAACGTGTTTAAATGTGCACTTGACGCTTTACACGCTTCTGGTTGTGGTTCTGGCCTCGCTCGTTAAACATTTGAGCCAAACCTGAAACTTTGCTGGGCACGCCAAGCCGCCGAGCATTCCATGTGTGCCTTTGACTGACAGCTAGCTGCATTGTCCGCACTTCCGGTACTTGGTTCAGCAGAGGAGGGGAGCGGCGTGTGTTAAGTAATCTTTTCTTAGATAGGCTTAGTCCCAAGGCTGTATGTTCCAATTAAGAGCTGGGCAGGCAGGTTAATGAAAACGTGTTTTTTGCATCGCTTTCAAATATAACTAACTGTATTCCGAGTATTACGCATACGCCTCGTTGCTTAGATACAAATTAAAATACTATGTTGCTGCCTGCTGAGCCTGCTGTGTTTCTCTCTGGTGGTTGCTATACAATATTCTGGGCAAACACAACATGCATTTTCATTTCAATTAAGCCACAGCAAATAGTCATAGAAAACAAGCAACAAAATTCAATGCAAACCATGTTTCACAGTCAGCAGTCAAATTGGGCTTTGGGGACTGTTGACTGACACAATTGACAAATTGCTGCTAAGCGGCTGCAATTCAATTTCTATTCATGCCAAATATTGCCATTTCAGCGCAATATTTTTGCTCTTTGTTGGGACACACAGCTTTTATTTTTAAACAAAATCTTATGTGAAATTAAGTTGCGATGATTTTGGTACAAGAAAGCTCACATTTTGTGGTAACAATAAGAGCCATGTTTTTGGCATATATTAAAGTGAGTAATAAAAGTTTAAATTGTAATAAGTAAGTAAATAACAAAACGAGTAACAGAACCTACACTAAATTTGTTAAGCAGTTTTGCTTCTGCTGATCTGATTTATTTTATCGATTAACTTTTAAGGCAGAACATAAAAACGCTTAAGCAAAGCTCTTTTGCTTATCAGACATCAATCTAAATTTTTACAGAACCCGAAGAACTAATAATTTGTACATCATTCAGTAGTCTCAGTTTCGCAGTCTTTCTGAAACCTGTGATTATTTGATATTTAATATTTAACTTTGCAAAAAGTAGAAACTTGTACGAGGTGTGTTCAAAAAGTATCGCGACTTTTGAATTTTCGCGGGTTACGTATATTCGAATTTTGATTATGTTGGTACTCATGTCTCTCACTTATGCCGACAAGCTCGGCCATTTTGAATGTTCACTTAATTGTTGACAGCTGCTTTGCTTGAACGTGTTTTGGATCGTCTTCGATTTGTTTATGGTGTAAACAGACATAAATAAAAGTTGATGAAAAATGCTCAATATATGAAATAAAATTAAATTCGAACTTTTTTACTTACTTACTTACTGGTTATGAAAACCTTTTTAAATAAATTAAATCATAAATGCCATTTTAAATATGTGCCGCCTGCAACTTTGCTTGAACTATGCCCTTTGCCATATTTATTTTTTTTTTCTAATTTACCTCAATTTTAGTTTGTTTTGTTCGCGTTGGGCTCATGGAGGCATGGCATTTTTAATTGCTCCACCTTTCATAATTATATCAATTATGCACTTGAGCTCTGCACTCGTTCCACATCGCGAGACAAGTGGCCGCCGGAGAGCCAATAAAAATAAGCATGTTGGCGTCGGGTTCGAGTCATCAACTATGTTAATTAAAAGTTAGAGCACTCGTGTATTCCAATTAGGTTGCCAATTAGGAACTGAGATGTGTCCTCAAATATCGATTTTTTGGCTCAAAGCGGCAAAGTGAAAGTTTTGCCAAAGTTCTGAACTGACCACTTAGAGATGAGATTGCCGTTGGGGTTGCTTAGTGACCATGTTTTTTCTGTAATTCCATTATAGATTCTACACATGCACATTGCCAGTATTGAGAAGCTTCCATTAAGCACGACGGGCTCACCGCTTCTAATCCGTTGCAAGACATTTCTGTCTGTGACATTTGTCATACCCAAGGACTCTGAGTGCCACGATGTATACACTTCGCTCATCAAACTCTTTCAGCCGGGTAAGTAAAGCAAATAAATCCCTTCCATTTACCACTCAATCCAAGTCAAATCTTTTCCGCACAGTCTCTATTAATAAGTTGTACTGCTTCAACTATCAACCGGCCAAGGATGATTATCCCAAGAATGCCGGCTGGGACTTTTTTAAATTGGAGGCAGAGTTTAAGCATATGCTGGTGCCGAAGGACAACTGGACGCTGTGCTCCATGAATGAGAAGTACGAGCTGTGCGACACATATCCCCGTCAGATCTATGTGCCCAAGGAAGCAACCACATTGATGCTGCTAAGCAGCTCACGCTTTCGCTCCAAGGGACGCCTGCCTGCGTTGACCTACTTGCACAACAACCGGGTAAAAAACTACAAATAACATAACAACTAAAAGCACTTTAATTGAATCGAATGCATCTGCTCAACAGGCGTCCATATGCCGCTGCAGCCAGCCATTGTCGGGCTTCAGTGCGCGCTGTCTGGAGGACGAGCAAATGCTGGAGGCCATACGTAAAACAAATCCCAAGACCGACTACATGTTCGTTGTCGATACGCGACCACGAGTAAGTAATAGACCTAAAAGAAAAATGGCAATTGAATATATATATATATATATATATATATGTAAATATGTAAATAACGTGCCTCTTGTGTACAGATCAATGCCATGGCCAATAGAGCCGCTGGCAAAGGTTATGAGAACGAGGCCTTTTACGAGAACATTAAGTTCCATTTCCTCGGCATTGAGAACATTCACGTACAACGCGCCAGCCTGCAAAAGGTGCTGGAGGCCTGCGAACAAAAGTCGCCCACAATGAGCGCATTTCTGAATGCCCTGGAGTCGTCCGGTTGGCTGAAACACATTCGCTCCATATTGGACACGTCGAGGTAAGCAATCACATTAAACACTAAGCTGCAGGGGAAAATCGTCTTTTGTTTACTTTCCAACACACGACTCGGAATTAATTCAGCTCACACATTCACCGTATTTATCTTTATGTGTTTTTATATATATATTTATTATTTTCTATTCATTTATAATTTTTATATATTTCTCTCTTCCCTTTATAGTTTCATTGCGAGCGCAGTCGACAGGGGCGTTTCGGTGGTTGTCCACTGCTCCGATGGCTGGGATCGCACCGCGCAAGTTTGCTCACTGGCACAGCTGATGTTGAATCCGTATTATCGCACAATTAAGGGCTTTCAGGCGCTCATCGAGAAGGATTGGCTGGCGTTTGGGCACAAGTTTAGCGAGCGCTGCGGCCACATCCAGATGGATGCGCGTGAGGTGTCGCCGATATTTACGCAGTTCCTTGACTGCACCTGGCAGCTGATGTCGCAGCGCAGCGAATCTTTTGAGTTCAACGAGCGTTTCCTACTCATACTGCACGATCATGTCCACTCGTGCCAGTTTGGCACCTTTGTTGGCAATTGCGAGAAGGATCGCCTGGACCTCAAGCTGGCCGAACGCACATTCTCGCTGTGGGGATACATGGCCAATCATTTGAACGAGTATATTAATCCGCTGTACAAACCCAATGTGGATGAGTCTATCAAAGCCAATCTGGCACCGCAGTGCATCAAGTAAGTAATGGAAATCGATAAAAGCTATTGCAACACACTCAATTTGATTTGGCTTATAGATTCTGGCGTGGCATGTATAGCCGCTTTGAAAGTGGCATTCATCCCCGAGAGCCGCTGGGCGATCTACTGCTCGACAGCAAGGAACACTGCAATTCGCTTGAGGATCATGTGCAGCACTTGACCAAACGGATTGCTAGCTTCAAAAATTACATTTCCAAATCGGCCAAGAAACTGCAAGATGCCACCACCACCACCACAACAACAACAACCACCAAAGTTACCAAGGAGACAACACCCAACGAAATCAATGACAACAAGTAGATTTTTCTTTCTATATACATTTTTGGTACAGAATCTTAATGGTTATATGAAACTTTGCAGGTACAACTACGACAAGAAGCTGAGCGAATTATCTGCCGCCGATGATGATCATCCGCTGAAGGCGAGCAACATGTCATTCGCCAGTCTCTCGCTAAATGCCGAACAATCGAGCCCGCAAACATTGAACGAGGAGATCTCGTCCGTGGCACTGGATTGGAAATCAATGCGTAGCGTTACCAACTGCTCCTGCTCCACGCCCTTCGATCAGTTTAGCAAAAAGGTGAGAATCCTCAAGAAATAAACAGCGCAGCCGCCGCAATTCATTCGCCTTTCATTTGCAGACCCATTGTTGGCGTTGCGGCGACATCTTCTGCGAGCGTTGCATTGACAAAAGCGTTGCGTTGCCGGGACACGAGAGCGGCAAACCGGTACCAGTCTGCCGCGGCTGCTTCCGTCAGATGCAGAAGCAGAGTCCATAAACCCAAGTCTAGCATAAATTGTAAATTGTTGAGCGTGTGACATGGCGTGAATGTGGACAGCGATCGAGCGAGAGCTGACGAGTGGACATAATTGTTGCATGAAATACATATACAAATATTACATACATATATATATATATATGTATATACATATGTGTATACTCACATATACTACAATATAATATTTATTGTTGCATTTGTAGTTGTAGCTACTTAAAAGCATATTCGACATTCGTCTTTTTGCGTGCAGATTAAGCCAAACATTCAAGTTTAGCATCGCTTCCAGCGCATTGACGTCTCCCACAGCAGATCCTAGTTATCTATATATAAGTCGTGCACAAAACTATTATATGTTGTTTTTAATTTTTTAACTATCATGCCTGCTCACATAACTTGGATATCCATCAAAGACAATTTAATTTGAATTCCTAAACACAATTCGAATTTAAAAAGGATTTACAAATTGGTCACGGGTTTGAGCTAGCATTTATGTATTACATTTATAGAACGGCTAAAAATACAATTAAATCTTAATGTTGCAGAATCTCGATTCAGACAGCAAGCATTCCATATCCACTAACATATATGCCATAAATGTTTTGAGCTTCTGATTGTTGGAATCGATCTATTGCCCCCCACACACAAAAATGAAAGTACAATTGCTTACATATATGTATACTTAAATGGTAAAATTGCATGGATATAGTAATTTCAAAAACAAAAATCAAAATTCTAACGTGTCATTCAAGCTGTCAAAGGCGTAAATTTACCGTGCAACAATGTTTGATCAAAATATAGTAAAAAATAAACTTATTTATTCAAAATTCTCAGATGTACTCTTTTGTGTTACGTATTTGAATCTCTGAAAAAGCAACAGTCAAGCAAGCAACAAGTAGTGGATTGCGTGGGGCGTCTAATAGCCAATATCTGGCTTGATGCGCAGAATTACGGGAACGCTGGTGCAGGGCAGAATGGCCACCTCGGTAACAACGGCGCTGACCAGTTCCGGTGGCGTGATATCATAGCTAAGATTGAGCGGAGTCAGTCGACCTTTTGTCTGCCAATTGTTGAGACAGCACTTGCCATTCAGCACCAGCTGATTGGGATCGCACAGCTCATTGTAGACAATGGCATCGGTCTGGAAACGTTCACTGAACTTGTGCGTCTCGCAGCAGACGAGCACAGGAACATTGTGCGCATTGGCGACAAGTGCGACCTGAGCAGCGCCCGTACGAGCCATAACATAGCCGTTAGCAAGCAGCGCATGTGCGCCAAGGAGCACTTTGGTTGCCTCCGGCATGACATAGCCGATGGCATTGATGAGCACATAGGTGCATGGTATACCGTGGGCATGCAGGCGACGCAGCATTTCCTGGCCCTCGCAAAATGGTCGGGAATCAACGACAATCACCCGGAAGGCCACTTGACGACGCTTGGCCTCCTCACAGATGAACTGGATGAGCGAAGAGCAGGCGAACGTGAGCAACACATCGCCATCGGTGATCTTTTCCTGCATTGAGCTGCTAATCGCCTGAGCGGCCTTCC
The DNA here is from genome assembly GCA_037043605.1 of Drosophila multiciliata. NCBI lineage: Eukaryota > Metazoa > Arthropoda > Insecta > Diptera > Drosophilidae > Drosophila > Drosophila multiciliata. Next base: position 10,275,682 of record JBAMBF010000589.1, read on the forward strand.
CAATCTGATTCTCTATGTAGGTGTCTATGAAGTGTTCGAGTTGCTCCTTCAACTGGAATATCAAAAGGAAATCAGTGAATTACCATGCTGCAGTTTATGTTTTTCTTTGCCAGACTTTACCTCCGTTTCGGGTTGATCCGCTGGCAGATGGGTCAACTGGTTTTTGAACTGCTTGTAGGCATTGTAGACGGAGACAGCCAGCGGTCGGCACTTGTTGAGATGATCTACATGATGCTTGACCGCCACATCAAGGCTGCGTCCAAACTCCTTTTTCGCTGGCGTCTCAAAGTCCTGCACCACCTGTCGCAGAGCATTCAGGAAGGCAATGCAGCGTGCATTGGAGCCGACAACAGTTCGTGCGGCATACTGGACACCCAGGCGTGCCATACTAGGATGCAAGTTGGGATCGTTCACAAATAAGCTGGCATCCTTGTCAGCGCACGCCAAGTGATTAAACAGTTTCATTTTGCCCTCTCGATCAGCTTTGAGCGTGGACAGCTTAACCGGTGACTTGGCGGGTGATTCACTGTCACGCTTTGGCTCCTTCGCAGGCGTGGCACTAACTATAGGCGTCGCCTTAGCTTTGCTTGCGCCGGCTTGGATTATTGGGACAGGTTTTGTTTTAGTTTGTCCTTGCGCCTTGGCCGCACGTTGTGCCTCCTGTATGGCTCGACGCTCCGCCTTGCTAAGCGCTGGCTTTTTCTGCAAGTATGAAAAGCATTACCAAAATTATAGCCGAATTTAAAAACATTTGCTTGTTTACCTTTTCCTGCTCTGATGGTAGATCCCCTGCAACTCCTGTTATAGCGGCAGCAGTATCATTGCCAGTAGCCTTGGCTGTAACATGTAGGTTATTTAATTGCTTCGCGGCGTCATCCACGTTATTTGATTTGACCGATTTGGACGCCTGTTTGGCTGCCTTCTTCGCCTCACGCTCAGCTTTGATTTGGTCGCGCGTCTTTTCTCCACTGGAGATCGTATCTGCTGAAACTGGAACATTTGTGGCGACGGCGGAATTTGTGGGCTTGATGGAGGCAGCAGCTAACGCCGGTTGGCTTTTATTGTTATTATCCTTTGACGTGGATGTGGATGTTGTTGTTGTTGTTGTCGTTAGTTTTTGAGTTATGGTCGTTTGCTCAACTTCTGTGATGATTGTTGTCGCCGGAGTTTGGCTGAGTGGCAGTTTCTGTTTCTTAGATTGTTTCGCCAGCTTTTTGGCCTCGCGCTCCGCCATCACTTGGTCGCGGCTTTTATCCGCTGCTGCTGCATTTTGCTGATTACTGCCGGCTTTTTGCATTGCACTTTCGCTTTGTGCTTGAATTTTGTTATCTTGAGAACGGTTTCGTTTGTTTCTGGGCCGATTGCGTTGGCGTTGTTTCTTCTGCTTAGCCACGGGAAAGCTCGTTGAGCCCTGCGGGGTTTGCACAACAAATATATTATTGGATTCAAAAGAGCCAATGCGAAATATACTCGGACAAGAAATACAATGAGCATGCCAAATAAAAACAATTTTTGATTGCAAACTAAAATACATCAATGAAAGTTTACGTTAGGAAAGCTGTAACTATACCTGTTCACTGGTTACAACCATTTTGACAGACTTGAAAATACAAACATGAGAGCAGTTTAGTGTTAAATGGCCCTAATCATACAAACATCATATAACCGCCACACAGATCCCATAACTTACAGTCTTTTATTTACCTTGAGTGAATTTATATTTTCAGAACTTTTTGCTCACGATGGCAAAATCTAGCAGCTGGTTGTTAAACGTTGCCACATTTTAAATAAACATAAGTGCAGCCCTGAACGTAAGCAATGTGAATGTCAAATGCACGTTGATACAAGTGAATGACTGCTCGATAGAAAAGTTATTTTCACTATTTATGTTAAGAAAATTATAGTAAATGTTGGTTTTAAATCATTTATTTGACCATTTAATATTCACGTAAAGCCACCAGAAGTGGCTTTGAAATGTAGATGCAACGTTAAACAACTAAAATCATAGGCAGCAACCGCTGATCTCAACAGATTAATGGTGTTCAGCAGCCTCTTTAGCTTGGCTGGCAGCCCAGGCCTTCTTGTTTTCGGGCGAGTTGGCTGCAAGAAAAGAAAAACGACATAAGTACGGCAATAATATTGCACTTTCAATTGCATTTGCAAATTGTTAAGCTCAATACTTACCCAATTTGCTAATCTTGTAGAAAACAGGTACACAAGCGACCGCTGCAATTAAATAGTAGCGCCAGATCCATTGGTTCTTAATGTAATGCTTAATTGGGAACTGGGCGATTTTAGCCGAGAACGTGTATGGATATTTCATTGGACGTCCAGCGGGTTTTTCAGCAACAACTTTGTCGGCCATGGTTGTAATTTTGTTACTGTCAATTTGATAAATTCGTAAATTGTTAGCAATTATGTAATTTTTGGTTGCGAATACCGCAGTTACGTACCTCTGCAAGACTGCGAAAATACCACAATATCTCAATGTGCTGTAGCTGCCCTGGTATAACGAGAAACGCGAAGTGAGCTGCGACTATGAGAACTGCCAACTCGGGCTGTTTGGTATTTACTTTAATTTATAAATGAAAATGGGAAAATGTATCTCTTCAGCTAACTGTAGTAATTGTATTTTGTAAATTTAGTTTGCAGGAATAAAGCCTACTTGAATGGATTTCAGATTTTAATTATTTCATTAATGTAGCATGGTCATACTGTTTTTTCTTAATGTACGGCATCACTGTTTACCATGTTTGTGTTGCCGGCAAGAAACACGGTTTTGCTTAGTTTTGTGGTTACCATAAAAATGTATACTATTAACTAATATTAGAAGCTTTCTCAAGGCATTGAAGTTTTTTAGTATGACTTTTAGCTATTTTTTTAAATACGCGATTGCCCGGAAAGCAGCAACAACCTAGGCCTTAACAACCTAAACGTTTACCGCCCAAAAGCACGTGAAACCAAAAACAACACAATCATCAATACTGCCATGCCAGAGAATTTAGGCTTTGATGAGCTCGATTTCCTGTTCAACGTACCAACAGAGATTCAACAGCAACATAATGCCACCGCTAGCGACAAAAGAAGGCACTCGGCGAAAAAGGCACGCAGGCTCGCCGAACAAATTGCAGAGACAGACAAGCTACGGCATCAGCTGGAGGAGCAAAAGCAGCAGCTGCGCGAACTGCAACGAACTGCGAGCGAAGTGACCCAAATCTATAATAATGAGAAACAGCAGCGCATCGAACTCGAACGTCGAACGGCGGCAGACAGTAAAGTGTGCGAGGATTTGAAGCAGCAACTGGATGACCAGCGTATGAAGTGTGAGCAGCTGCAGGACCAGGTGCATGCCACAGTCCTGCCCATACAACCCGAGGATATGGTTCGCATGTACATGCAGCGTATTGGCCGCGATATGACCGCTGGTGTCACCACACGAGCAGAGCGAAAGATGATTATGCAGCTGGCAGAGTACTGCAGTTTGGCAAATATTTGCATACCTCAGCTGAAGAGCCCAACAGTAAAACGAACAAAATCACAGCTACTGCAGGAAGTTGTGCCTAGTAGATCGGAAATGTGTTCGGTTGCCGTGCAAACGGACGATATGCCCAGCAGACCGGATATTTGCTCGATTGCTGTACAAACGGACAAGTTATCCACCCGGGATCAGGGCATACAGCACAAGAATACGACAACAACGCGGGCGACGACAACTGCCTCGTTGATACAAACGAGTGATGTTGGCACATCGTGTCCAGACTCGAAGGCTGCTCCAAATGCTCAACAGATTCTAGAAGAGATGCTCTCGTGGCGTAAAACACCAGTGAGTCCCATCTGTGATCCGCCCGCTGCGGTGGCAACGGCAACGGTAACAACAACAACAGCAGTCAGCATGGGCACTTGCACGGATCTGTGCAATGTGCTGCGAGAGATTGACTTTCTGCCCGAGGTGCCGGCAATGCTAAAGCGCTCGGATTCGAGGCCACCGTCGCGTTCCAGTTACGACACCGTGAAGGATGAGATGGCGATGCCAGCCGGTTTAAGCGGCTATAGCCATTACATGGCCAAGGATTTGCTCGGCTTTCTGCCGCACAATCAAAGCATTTTGGCCAATATGCCGCCACAAGTCTTCGAGGAGATCTGGCAAGTCATGGGTAAAATGGTACTCGTCGCTCTACAGAATCGCCCCACGAATACCATTAGCCAAGCAGATTTTCACAGCTGGTTCGATGAACTCTTCGAAAGTTCAATAAACCAACCAAATAATGTGGCATGCGGCATCAACAATAAAAATGGTATGCAAATTTTACACAGTTCCCAAGTAAACCAACTAATCATTTTATTTGCAGATGGCGAAACGTTTACGGCAGTGTCAGAAAAACCAACGCCCATCGATATTAGTCGGGGTCCCATAAAGGAGTCGTCATCGCAACCGAAAATTGGCCTAGAACTGACACCAATCCGCCTGCCACCGCTACCAAAGATTAACGAAAAGCAAAAAAACGTGAAGCGTTCAAGAAAAGTGAAGGTGCATCAGCAACCAATTCAAAGTGCTGTTCATTTTCTAAGCAACTTAGATGCTTTCCGTAAGCCCAACTGTGATAATTTGCACATTGAACTGGACGCCGAGGAGCGTCAATTGCTGCAACTGACGACGGCAGCAGCAAAAGCAAATCAAAAACCACAATTTGTTCCTGCATATTGCAAGCAAGTTGAGAACCAATTGCCACAAATCGGACATACTCAAGTGGACAGACCAAATCAACCAGTTCCAGCTGCTGATAGCAAGAAAGTGCCCAATGCAGAGGAACATATACCACCAGTCATAAGCCGTGAAGCATTGCGTCAATTGCTGAAACTGAGGATGGCAACAGGAACAGCAAATCAACAGCCACAATTTGTTCCTGCATATTGCAAGCAAGTTGCGAACCAATTGCCACAAATCGGAAATGTTCCAGTGGACAGACCAAATCAACCAGTTCCAGCTGCTGATAGCAAGAAAGTGGCCAATGCAGAGGAACATATACCACCAGTCACAAGCTATGAAGCAAATGAACAGCCACAAAAAGTGCCTGCATATTGCAAGCAAGTTGCGAACCAATTGCCACAAATAGGAAATGTTCCAGTGGACAGACCAAATCAACCAGTTCAATCTGCTGATAGCAAGAAAGTGGCCAATGCAGAGGAACATATACCACCAGTCACAAGCTGTGAAGCAAATGAACAGCCACAAAAAGTGCCTGCATATTGCAAGCAAGTTGCGAACCAATTGCCACAAATCAGAAATACTCCAGAGCTCCAAGCTGCTGATAGCAAGTGGATGCAAGAGAACGCAGAGGAACATCTACTACCAGTCATAAGCAGTGTAGCAGTGAATAGTCCAAAACTTCGTAATGAATCTTTGGATGACGAGCCAGGTGGCCAAAGAACACCTAATGAAAAGGAGCAAGGATTAGCAGAAATTTGCTCGTCACCTGTTGATGGCGAGGAAGTTACCAAGGAAGATAGTAACAAGCAGCTGATACTATCTTTGTTTGGCAACGATGCGGATTCAGAAGATGAGGAAGTACTTGTACTTGAGCCTGAGCATAAGGAAACTTCATATCAGCCCATGCAGGCAGCAATTGAGGAAGATGCAATGGATTTAGATAAGGACAGCATTGACGATGACCACAGTTTGATCATCGATGAAGATCATGAGCAGAGCAGCCCTTGCCCCGTTGATGACAACCAGGCCAATACTCCAGAGTGCATAACAATGCCACAGGAAAACGATGCGAATCCTGCTCTGCCGTTGCAAGTCAACAAGCGCAAGCGAAAGTCAAGTCCCTCATCCAGCAGCATGGGCGACTTGCCTCCGCCTGTTAAGCGTTTCACTCGACTGCAGGCCAAGCAGCAATTATTGCTGCAATCGGAAAATATGAAAAGTGAAGTACAGCCAAGCTGTATTTATGATTGCTCACCCATGTCACCAATTGCCACAAACGGCGGCGAGGAGAGTGTGGAGAGCGAGCCCATTGAAATACCACTGGAGTCGCCTGTCGGCGAGCATGGCGAGAGTGCACCAAAGGCGCTGTTGTGTTACGTGGTGAATTCACTCAAAGATGCCACCAAACAACGTGGTAAACAAAAACAGAAGCAACAGCTGAGCATTAAAAAAACGGAGCACCTTGGACGGAATATCATCGATCACTTAAAGCACTCGAAACCGTTGACGTTGTGGTGTGCTCGGCTCATAAATAAAGATGATAATCAGGATGTTGTTAGCAATGCCATTATTACGGCATCCTCTGAACTGATGGATAACAACGACTTGGAACGTATGCTTAGTATGCTACAACCTTGTAATTTGAAGAGATCATTGTTGATTAAGCGTCTTATGTACCAATTGGAGCAGTGTTTATTTCAACCGAATAAGCGAAGCACGATCCAGTTGGCACTCAAATATGTCCGACTTTGTTTGCAGTTGATGGGACTGCAGGCAAATCTGTACGTGAATCAGAATCCGGCTCGCTTATTGCTGGCAAAAATACTGTATCACTACAAAAGGGATATGCCACCGCTGGTGCTGGAGGTGATCAGACATTTTCCAACAGTGCTTCCGCATCGCGAGGAGCGCGCATATGATAATGCCGATCCTCTAATAACGGTCATCAAGCATCGCCTAATGAATTACAAGTACGAGGTCCTGGATCCCGACGGACCCGATCGTGCACTGATCTCTGCACTGCGCTATCAATATCACTTCCAGCCGTTCGAGCCCAACCGGCAGGAGGTGAGCGCGAATCTGGTCGCGAAACTTAAAGCTGGCCGCGTTCATCAGCTCAGCTATGCCTTTGCCCTGTTCTGCAAGTGCGGACCGCCTAACTTTGTGGTCCAGGACGTGTTGACGCTGCAGTTGCTGCCGCTGGTCGACGACTACTGTGATTTGTGCAGCCGGAGCGAGGATTACGATGGGCGCATGGAGTGCCTGCTGCAGTGCATATCGATGATTGTCAAACAGTTACCGCTGGATAGTATAGTGGATATATCGGTGTATATAGCGCTCTTTCAGCGAGTGCTGGTGGCGGTGCCACGTCCATTGGTACAGCAGGCAGCTGCTCAGGCCATGCTGCGCACGCAGCGCTTCGGTTACGCCTTTGTCTTGGATGCCCTGCGCAACTACAGGCCCAACTATCCGCTAACGGCCATGACACGGGCAATGCTGCGCAGCTTTGCGGGGCGACGGTGGCAGTATCGGCATCGTCATTGAGATGATGAACTCCTAGTTGATAGATTGACTATTTGTATGAATTTTTTCTATTTATTTATATATTTGTAGATATTGAATTAAACTAAATGCACTCTGCAAGTGATATCTTTACAACTTTTAACTTACAGCTAAAATTAATTTCAATTAAACACCAACAAAAAGATGGGGAAAAACACATTAAATGTAGAAATGATTGCACGAAAATGGCGTGGAGTGTGTGTGTGTGTGTGAGGTGTGTGTGCATCATGTAAATCGATCGAGCAACAGAAAGCAGCATAATTTCAAATTTACAATAGTTTTGGAACTGTACAATAAGATGAAGATATATATATATATATAAATATATATATATACGATATATCTGCATCATAAAATCTGCCAACCAAAATGAAATGCCAGGATATAGCAATATAGGATTTGAACAATATAACAGTACGTCAACAACTTGTGGCTAAGTTGAGGTAAGGTACTTTTTGTGAACTTGGGCTAAACGTTCAGCTTGATTTGTAGTAGTCTAGAAGCGTTTCATTGCAGGGATGCCACCAGTTGTTGCCACCGAGCGCCAACAACTCTTGCTAGATCAGTTTGTTTAGCTGCAAATTTGAATTAAAAATAAAGTTAGTATAAGAAAATGCTGCATTTGATGAGACATACTAATGAGCGTCGCTGGTGCTCCTTTTCGAGTGCAACCTGTGCCTGCTGCGGGGAGAACTTAAGCACAGCCGCTATGACTTTCACCAAAGTTTCGTTGTTCGTATTGCCGGTTAAATACTGCAAATATATATTTTATAAATTGAGACTATGGATTATCTATCTGTGAATATATCTACCTGGAACATGATGTTGCGCAGATACTCAAATTCTGTGTTAGCTGGGACGCTATCGCTATGCTGCATGGATACCTGTAAGACACACAGCATATTTAGCAATGTTGTAGGAAATATCTGAAATGTCTTACCAGTGTTTCATCCAATTGACGCGACAGCTTTGCGTTCTGCAGCTTGAGTCGTTCGTTGGATTGCTCCAGTATGAGGAAGTTTTCGCACTTTTGTTCGAGGAACAGATTTCGATTGGTCACATCCTGCACCTCGCTCATGATCTCCTTGAGCTTGGCCTCCAGCAGGGCCTTCTCATCGCTGACCACTGCCGGCTGAGCGCTCTTGGGCGCCAGGCTGGCAAGCAACTGTTGCGCCTGGATGCCGGCACGCAACGTCTCCAGTTCGGTGATGCGTTCGGTCATTTCCTTGTTGTTCGCCTGCAGCTCATCGATTTCCTGCTGCAGATTGGACTGCTCACCGTTGCTCTTGTGCTTCAGGTCCTCCAGTTCAAGTTGTAGCTGCTCATTAAGGCGCCGCAAATGCTCGGAATCGTTGGGCAGTGATGCAGTTGCTGGCGCCGACTCTTGTTCCCGTTGCTGTTCCCGCTCCTGCTCTTGCTCCGTCTTTTGCTTGTTTAGTTCCTCCTCAAGGCTGAGACAGCGCTCTTCTGTCTTTGCCATCTCGACTTGGCGCTCCTGCAGCTGGCTCTGAACATGCAGCAACTCCTTCTGCACCGCATCGTTTTGTTCGCTGACAAATCTGGTGTGCTCACTTTGCCGCGTCAGCTCAAGCGATTGCTCGTCCAGCTTGGATTTTAGGTGCGCAGCCTCCGCCTTGGCCCCTTTGCTCACTGCGTCCTTTTCGTCCAGTTGGGCGTTATGTTGCAGCACCTGCTCCTGCAGCACGTAGAGCTCGCATTGCAGAGATTTCAGTTTCTCGCCACTATCGCCGTGATTGGTCAACGCCAGCGAGAGTTCCATTTCCAGCTGTTTGGTATGCTTGTTCAGATATTCGTTCTCGATTTGCAGCTGCTCTAGCTCGGTTTTCGTTGGGGTGGATGGAGTTGTGCTCTTTAGCGTCTCGATTTCCCGCTGCAGTGCATCGTTTGCCTCGTGCAGACGCTGCACATCCCCATTGGCGGCACAGCAGCGCTCCTCGAGCGTGGTCAGCTGCGCTGCATGGGCGGCATTCGTTACTTGAGCCTTATCCAGATTAGCTTGCTCCGCCTTCTTCAGGGATTCCAATTGCTCAAGCAGATTGTTGACAGTTTCCTGCAGCGCTGCCAGCTGCTCATTGCTGGCCTCCAGCTCGGCGACACGTTCCATCTGATCCTTTAGTTGCTGCTGCAGTTCGTGATCTCGTTCCCGTACCTCCGCCAGTTTCTGCTGTGCCTGATCCAAGTCCAGCTGCAAGCTATTCGTCTGTGTTTCCAAAGCTGCCTTCGCCTCTTGCATGCAGTTGAGTTCATCCTTGGCTATCAGATTTTCCTTTTCGTATGCATCGCACTTGTCCTGCAGCGTGCGATGATCATGGTCCATGATCTCCTGTGCATTCTGCAACTTGGAATGCTCGTCGAGCACCTGTTGCATTTTGCTCTGTAATTTGGTAAGTTCGTCCTGCTGTTTCTCCAAGTGATTGTTTTGCTCCTGCAGCAGACAATTGTGCTCGGCCAATTTGCTGTTCTCGCGCTCAATCTCCACCAGTCGGGACGTGGACAATTCACCCTGTGCATCGTTTTGTTGTTGCTGCTCCTGCAACTCCTCAATGTGCGTTTCCAGTTGTCGCTTTTCGCGTTCGAGTTGTGCCTGTGCCGCCTGGACATCCTGCAGATGCGTCTGCATCGTGGTAATCTCCTCGAGGATGACAGTGACACGCTTCTGCAGCTCCTGCTTCTCGCTGCGCAACTCCTCAACTTTGCCAGACTCCACTTTGAGTTTCTCCAGGCTGGCAGCTTGTTCGCTGTGCTTCGCCTGCAGCTGCTCGTATTGCTTTTTTAGCTTGTTTAGTTTGCCGGCGCCGGATTTCAACTCCTTTTCCTTGGCCTGAGCCGCACTGAGTTGGCCACCTAGTGCCCCAATCTGTTGTCTTAGGCTTGCTATCGTCTCTGACTCCGTGTTGGAGCTGCTGGCGATTTGATCGTTAAGCGATTGCAGCTCCCGCTGCAACGTCAGCGTCTGTTCCTTGGAAGCTGAATTTTCAACGGTCAATGCAGCGACAGTTTCATGCTCCTTTTCCAGACTCTTCGCGGTTTCGAGCACACGCTGCTCTTGCTCCATTAGATGCGTCCTGGCATCCTCCAGTTGACTCTGCACCTCCTCCAAAGATGACTCGTTCTGCTGGTAGCGTTGTACAATTTCGTTTAACTGATTGTTCTGCAAATGCAAATCCTGCAGACTCAGCTCGCTGTCCATTTTCAGTGCATGCAGCTGTTTGGCCAAGTCAGCCACCTGTTGCTCCTTATCCATGTGCTCGGATCGCAGTGTGCTCAACTGCTGCTCTGTTTCAATTAGTTTACTATTCGCTTCCTGTTTGGCATTTTGTAGCTGCTTTAGTTGCTCCTTGATATCCGCAGCTTCTGTCTCACGTTCCGCTGCGGTCTGCAGCTTGGATTCTAATTGCTTAAGCTTCTCCTGCAATTGTCGCACTTCATCTTCCTTATGCTGCTCCAGCGAAGACTGCAATTGTTTTTGCTGCTCTTCCTTTTGCGTTTGCTCCGATCTCAATGCACTAAACTCTTGCTCCATTGAGATTAGTTTGGCATCTGCTTCCTGTTTGGCATTTTGCAGCTGTTTTAGTTGCTCCTCGATAGCCCTGGCTTGCGTTTCGCGACTGTTGGCCAGCTCCAACTCAGTTTCCAGCTGTTTTAAGTTCTCCTGCAACTGCTGCATTTTGATTTCCTTTTGCTCCAATTCTGGCAATATTTTCGTTAGCTTTTCCGTCAGTTGTTGCTCCTTTTCCGATTGCTCATTGAGTTTTTGTTCCGTGGCAGTAAGTTTAGCATCAGCTTCCTGTTTGCTTTGCTGCAGTTGCTTTAGCTGTTCTTTGATGTCCTCTGACTGCGTTTTAGTTGAATTTGCCCGTTCCAGGTTAGCTTCTTGCTGCTTTAACTGCTCCTGCAACTGTTGCACCTCCTTTTCCTTTTTAGCCAACTCAGATTCAATTTTCTTCTCCTGAGCTACAAATAGCTGATTCTTTTCCGCGTGCTCTGCTCGCAGTGTGCTCAGAATATGCTCAGTTGCAATGAGTTTGGCGTCCACTTCCTGTTTGCCGCTCTGTAGTTTCTTTAGTTGTTCCTTGATGTCCACCGACTGCGTTTCCCGTCCATTCGCCATCTCTAGCTCAATCTCCAGATGCTTCACATTTTCCTGCAGCTGGCGCACTTCCACTTCCTTGTGCTCCAGCTCTGTGTGTATTGCTTGCTTTGTCTGTGCCAGCAGCAGCACATTTTCCTCCTCCTGCTTGCGCAGCGTGGCAATTGTGCTGTTGGCCTCCTCATTGTTTTTCCTTAGCTCCATCAGCTGCGCTTCTTGCTCGGCCAACAATTGCCGTAGTTTTGACAGTTCCTCATCCACCTCCAGGATAGGCTGACTACCATTTGCTGTGGGCGCTGCCCCTGTCGTTGTCATTGTAATTGGCTCCTCGAGATCGATCAGCTTGTCAGCGGCGTTCTCCTGGCTACGCTCCAGTGCGGCTGTAACATTATCAGGATTCTCGCCGAGCAGCTTTAGTTTGGTTTGGTATGCCTGCATCTTGCAGCTCATGTCATCCATTTCAATACGCAGCGCTTCCTCCAGATGTGCCTTCGCCTGTTGCTCCAGCGTGCATTGTTCTCGCAGCTCGCTAATGCGTCGCAGCGCCTTATCCTGTGTCTCCACGAGCACGGACTGAAAGCAAATGGAAAATAATTAACTTTTGATATTTAGCTGTAGAAAGATGACATGTTTTTGGTCTTCTCTCATACCCGGGCCTTGCTGCTGTCACGCTCCAGTTCCCTGTACTTCTTGGCCAGATCCGAGTAGCGACAGCGATATTTGTGATAGCGATCTAGTGACTTTTTGTATGCATCGTACAGCTGATCCTTGGTAATAACATCGAGGCGTGCCGTCGATGCGGAGTCATCAAACTCACTGCTCGTCTCATCCAAATCGGACTGCAAGTGATACGTCTAATTATGGAGAGACAGATTACAGATTAGACAGATTAATGTAACAATTAAGCCACATTCCGGAGATATGCACACTCTTACCGCTGGTGCATCGTATGTGGGCAGGCGGAACGATACATCGCTAGCCATGGACGAGTTTGATAGCTTGCGGGCACGCGGTACTGCACCACTTCCGCCCACGCCATTCAGCGACTGAGTCGAGGCACGACTGACTGTCGGCAACTTTTGTATGCGGTACGGTGAGTTTTGTGGCGTATCTAAAGAAATGCATGCATGTAATACATATAAATCGTGATATGATAAAGAATCAAAAACGATCTGCAAACATTACCCTCTTCGGTGATGCTGAAGAAGTTCTCTGGAGTGCCGCTGCCGGTGTTCTCCGAGTTCGGCGTTGTTGTGCTGGACGATGAGCTCACAGCGGCCTACAATGAAATTAAAGCAAGCCGATAAAGTTGTGAGTGTGTGTATGTGTGTGTGTGTGTGGGTGAGTGAATGTGTGTGTTTGTTATAAGCTGTACGAATGGGTGGGGAGTTTTGGGTGTGCGCACAGCTGCCAGCCTGTCTGCTGCAAATGGGTCAAACTGAACAGTTTTGGCATTTTGCAATGCTTCTTTCGGTTGCATTTCCAATTAGCCCCAAAACAAACATCCAATCAGACAGTGTTTGTTTGTGTGCGTATGTTTTCGTTAATTTGTATTTTTTTTCCGTCTGTTTCTTGCCTGGGCTGCGTTAGCAAATTGTTGGAATTTGGACGGCGACGCTTTCACCTCCTCGATGAGTTTATTTTTCAGATTGGCAAACATTGTGTGGCAGTTACTGCGCTTGTTGTTTACTGTGTTGACTTCTTAATTTAGGCACAATTGAATTTATATAAAAAAACATCTAATATAAATAAATACGTGTCTGCAGTTATCTTTCCAATTGCCACCAATCCTAAACGGCGCGATGTGGCAGCACTGGTCAGCTGTATTTTATGCCCATATTGAGTAATTGTATTTTTATTTGGTATTTTTTTAGGGCATTTGTAAGGTAAAAATAATACGGCTTGTTTTGAAAAAAAAAACGGCTGGAAAGTATGGCATAAATTTATAATTTATTAAGTATTTGCATATTTTTCACATGTTTCCTTAGGAGCAACCATAAAACTTCCCCATTTCTTCAAGTTGATTAAAAATATGAAGCATAATTGGACAGAAATGATATTAACATTATCGTTTATTTCAAACACAACAGAAATTTATATATAAAATTATTTTATCTTGGACTATCATGTCAACATTTTAAAAACACAAACTATTGCTAGTAAACTTATTCAATACTACTCACAGTTCGACCTAGGCTGCTTAAATACGTATTTTTGTTATTGTATTTGCCAAATTAAATGTTGCACACAACAAATATGATATTCAAAAGTTTTACCTGTATGCGAGGACTCAGCGAGTTTAGCGCAACTGCTCTGTTCATGTTAATCAGTTGCTTGGGCAGCACCGTGACCAGTGACCAGAATGGAGCCAATGGGCATCTTATGTCAAGTGTGCAATATGGATTGGCCGTCGTTGTGATAATGCACATCTTTGGATTTATATCTGGCGCCCATGCGAATCCTTGCGTCTCGATCGCTTGCTGTTTACTTGGCTATATTGGCTACAAGATGATGTTGCTCTATGTGATCTGCCAGCTGGCGGGAGCAGCTTTCGGTTACTTTCTACTACTGCAAATGCTCACCCAAGGCATGATTGATGGCTGCAAGCAGGGCGTTTGCATTGTAGAGCCCATGAAGAGTCTGTCCTACGTACAGATCCTGGGCATTGAGGGCTTCCTAACGGCGGTCCTAGTTCTGGCCTGGTGCGCCCTTTGGGATGTACGCAGCGGTCGATTTCTCGACTCGGTCACCCTGCGATTGGGTTGCTTAGTAATTGCATGCAATTTGGCTGGCGTAAGTTTAATCATTTAACTTTTACTTTTATATAGCCTGTTGTTGGTTTGCAGGGTCAACTGACGGGCGCAACTATGAATCCTGGCAAGCTGCTTATCCCCGCACTGTTCAAGGGAAGCCCTCAAACGGTGCTCTTGCAACTGGGCGGACAACTGTTGGCCTCCATCATTATACCACCCGTGTGGCAATATGCCTGTACACCGCGCTACACGCCCCTGGGGGCTGACAACAGCGAGAGGCCCCACCAGAACTATATTTAACCCAGTAAAAATGCTGCTTGTTCAATAAAAATAATTATACTTCTATTTTGTATTTTATTCTCCATTCAGTGTAATAATTTTTAGCAATTAGGTGGGAACCATTTCAACGATATTAATCCGGTTTGTCGTTGAGGTCGTCTGGAACCAGTTGCCATGGGGATTAGAATACAGTTTGATTTACGACATTGCGCCTTAAATTAAAGTTTTCCATAATGTGATTCTTATCTATTTATGTTTTTAGGGAGGTGCTTTGTTACTATCTCCTTTGCTAATACAACCAATTAAGAATAATTTATGCACAGAAGTAACAGCAGCAATTTACTTATCAGATAAGCACTGAGACATCCGTCGATTCGATGATAATTATCCAAATAAATTCTTATCTGGGCTGTAAAGAGTAAGGTAGCCATTCGGGAAGAGAGTGTTTTCGTTTAATTTATATATTTTCATATCTTATTTTGATACCCTTGAATATACAAAATGTGTATGCCAAATAGCAACGGGATCTGTATAATACTTTTGGAATCCAAATTTAGATATCCTTTGTTTATCTACTTAGTGTATTTACAGAAAAAATAATTCCCGTTAATCTTTGAGCAAACATTTTAGAATGGAGGCTTACACAACTAATTTACCTTATAGCCCTACAAAATATATACTTGATATTTATTTTTGATATTTGATATCATAATTATACACAAACAATTAATTCACTTGCGATTTTAACTATCAATTAAATTAATTCACGTTACACGTTATAAATTTATACATATTTACGAGAGGCTCTACGGCTGTGATTCGTTTGGTTGGATGCGTTTTTCGACATCGTTTGATTCGCGCCTGAAGACATACTTGTACATGAGGGATGTGACCAATGAACCGGCAAAGGGACCCACCCAGTAGACCCAGTGATTCTCCCAGACATTGTTCCATAAGGCAGGTGCAAAGGAACGCACCGGATTCATGCTGGCACCCGTATACTGACCCTAAAATGTAGATGCAAATCACAGGTAAATGGAATCCAAAACTATATTGGAGAAATAAAAATATAATAATCAAATTTACGTACCGCAGTTAAGGATAAGCATGCAATGGCTAGCCCGAATCGAATGGCAGTGGAATCCTGGAATTTCGAATTGCGTGGATCCCAAACGCCGCAACAGATGGTAATGAGCACACATGTGATCAGGAACTCAATGAGGACCGCCTGCCACACGCCAATGCCGCTGCCGAGACCAGTTATGCAGACGCCGAGCGGCGTATTCGTGCTGCATATGAGATCATTGGGCAGCGATGCCTTCAGCAGTCCATAGCCAATGAAGGCGCCAAGCATTTGGGCCACAAAATATGCCAGTGCCATCGGCAGCGATATCATGTCATAAATGTAGCTGGCAAGCGTTACGACCGGATTGAGATGAGCACCAGAAACACAACCGAAGCACTGAATACAAATCATCACAACGAATCCAAAATTCAAGGAGCACTGCAAATGCGAATTGATGTACTCCGTTGTCTGCACACAACCCATGCAGCCGACGAACAGGAGAAACGCCGTGGCAGTCATTTCGCCAAAGATGATGCACAGCTTGTCCAGAACGACACCTCTGCAAATTGATTGAGAGAAACGTAGATAAATTAGACTTTACACTTGGTAATTATATTAGAAACACCTGCCTTCTGTTCAAGTTTTGTCCCGTCATAATTACGGTTAGTATATGTAAAATGAGTGCAGGTAAAAAACGACGTTTAACTTGGACGCACAGCACGCAACTGAACTGTGAGCGTCTGGGACACCGAGACGAATATCAAAGAGCGAGAAAGTGGGAAAGGGAGGGAGCATGTGAGAGAGTGAGAGAGAGAGAGGGACAGAGATTGCAGCGCACCGTTGGTCGTTTTTACTGACTGATTAGCTTTGGCACTCGACCCATTGACAGGTGCTTAATCCACCCCCCACCACTCGCACAAAATACAATCAACCCTGGCGATTTTGCGTCGCCAATAATCTCTTCAGTGTTGGCTATTATCACTTATCAAATGATCAAATGCTATTGCCACAATTCAGTGGACTTTTGCATGCGTGTTTATTTATTGCCCTCGAAATACTTGCTCGACATTAAAACAATAAAAAATATAAACAATACTATTTAAAATAAATACAAAAAATTTGTGAATTTTTTTTATCTTGTTTTGCGAATCTTTTTTGGAGTTGCAAAAACCGTAAAAAAATGCACGAGTCTAACAAGTACGTCTGCCAGCTAATCAGCAAAGTTTAAAAATTTGAATTCCTGTTTTAGTTAACCTTGATTAAGTTAAGTGTTTGTATTATATTTATTTTTTGCTGACTATGTGCAAACTTAATAATCAGTCGACGTCAAAAGAGTTTTTTTTTGTCTATCATTAAAATTAAATCAAACGGCTGCCATCTCAAGTAGCTGTCAAAATTCATTAAAGACTTTTGCAGAACGCTTTGAGAAGAGTATTTGTTCTTCGAAATGCAGCAATTGTGAAAGCTTTTATTGCACCGTTTATTTTACAATACCATGCGGAAGTAATACAAACAAATTACACCGCAGCCAAAGCTTTTATGAATGATTTTCCATACTATGACAAAAAGCAGTCTTATCAAGCTGTGTTTTTAGGCAGACAGGCAAGAATAGACGATTATCTCACAGACAAATATGTAGTTCTACTCAACTGTAAATACTAATCTGTTTTTTTTTTTTTTTTAATTCTTCTGTCCTATGCATGAGGAATTATATTCAAGTACGAAAAGCTTATTCTTTTCTATTTTATTTGACATCAAAAAAATAATGGGACTTTGACTTTTAAATGGAACATTTTTAAGTCTGGTTCAGTGCTGCCAGTGATATAAATTCAAATTAATCTTTCTTGGATGTCTTGCTATCTTTCTGATTGACAGCTTATTATAGCGTCATGCGGTATTTTCTACAATCAAACCATATCAGTTATTTTCCACAAATGTTTCCTTTGGAATTTTGACTTAGTCATTTCAGTCTGTTTATAGACTTTGCTCTTTATTTAAACACAAGCAAACCTTTGAATTTAGAAGGCTGGCGATAATTAGGGCAGATATCTCTCATTATGTAGCATTGGTAGCATTACTTATATTTAATATATTTAACGTAACTTTAATAAAACTTTACTGATTTTCAAAAGCAATATTAAATAATTTCGCAATGCCATCATGTTTTGACATCATTTTAAGCTCTAAAAACTTGATTTTGTGCCGGAATTCAACTGCAAAATCGATTTTAAAAAAATCAACTTGGGAATTTAAAAAAAGCCATAAATTCGTCAAAGCTGTCTTAATTTTCAATAGCAACATATTTTTGTTAATGATTTAACATCTTGTTGAGTAGTGCATTAAAAACTGATAATACTTATCTGAATCGAAAAGTATTGATTTCACCTAAAATCTAAACCGATTTTTAAAAGCTAGTTGAAAAGACTGTGTCTAACTTTAAAAAACAGAGTTCTTGTATATTTTTTTTATTTAACCTAAGCTTTATTAAAACATTATCTTTATCATAAGCATTATCTTAAACATAGACTTATTCAACGAATCTTATTTTGGCATTTGAGGTTCGCAGCTCAATCTCCTCTTCTGGCCGCCCCTTAAAGAAGAGGCGATATATGATTGAGGTGACTGCTGCACCCGCAAGAGGACCCACCCAGTAGATCCAATGATCCTGCCACGAATCGTTCCACACAGCCGGTCCCAGAGAACGTGTCGGATTCATGCTGGACCCAGTGAAAAGACCCTGTTCAGAAGTAAATTCAAATTGCTAAGAGCTCAAAAACAAACGTGTTGTACTTAATACTGACCGCGGCCAAGTTAAGACTGGAGACTGTCAGACCAAAGCGCAGTGGCACTGAGTCCTTATTTCTGGCATTACGAGGATCCCAGACGGAGCAGGCGACCATCACCAGACAGCTGGTAATCAAGAATTCAATGAAGACGCCCTGCAGCACAGATATATCACTATTGAGAACCGTGACACAGGCACCAGCTGGATTATCCACACTGACGATGGCATTCAAAGGCAGCACTGCCTTCAGCAGACCATAGCCGACGAGACCACCAGCCACCTGGGCAATCAAGTACACAATAGCCATGTACCAATTCAATACGCCAAAGATCCAAGCAGCCAAAGTAACAGCCGGATTGAGATGGGCGCCGGAGATGGCGCCAAAGCTCTGTATGGCAATCATAATGCCGAGGCCAAAGTTCAGGCTCAGCTCGAAGTGAGAGTTCGAGAAGATGGGTGACGTCACACAGCCCATGCAAGCAACAAATATGAATGTCGCCGTGCCAGCAAACTCGGCAAAAAAGGCGGCCAAGCGAGCCCTATGCTTCGATGGAATCCTCAGATACC
The DNA here is from genome assembly GCA_037043605.1 of Drosophila multiciliata. Classification (NCBI taxonomy): domain Eukaryota; kingdom Metazoa; phylum Arthropoda; class Insecta; order Diptera; family Drosophilidae; genus Drosophila; species Drosophila multiciliata. Next base: position 10,294,513 of record JBAMBF010000589.1, read on the forward strand.
TCCAGCTGGTCTTGCTATCTGCCCATGTTGTCTGCTGCGACATGTTGTCAAAACGTAACTAAACTGCGGGTGTCCAAATGACTCCGACCAGCGCAAGGTTTCGACTTTAAAATGACCATTATCAATCAATATGAATTATAAAACCTTAATGCTAATTATTATGGGGATATTTTCACCTAGATAGGGGGCGCCTAGTCATTCTGGTATTTTGATCGTCGAGTCAAGCCCATTCTCAAATTTAAAATTAATTAATCATGTTTAGAACCCAGACAACAATTTCCATAAAGTGTCCGTCTGCCCGTTTCATGGGAATTGGCGCTAAATTCGTAATCTTATCTCTCATTAAGATGTTTAAAGGCTGCGGATCCGGCACCCGACTTGGCCAATACACTTTCTGCTATCATAATGGCCACTAAGCACATTTGATTTATGGCAATGAATTATGGCTAAACCATCCCAATCATGGCCTACTTTGAGGCGTCTTGGGCAAATGCCCCTTAAGCACTATTCAAGGGCGTAAAAAAGTGATAATTCATCTATTAATATTGCACGATAGTCCACAGGGCAATAATACCACTTAAATCAATCTATTCGTGTGGCAAGTGCAAACACGACAATTGTAAAATATTTTAAAACCATTAATTAAATAATTAGACAATTTATTATATATTGACAGATGATATCAAATCACGCAAATCAGTATTGCTGTTCCTGTCAGTCTTAAAGCATTGTTGATGAAGTCAACATTTTCTTGACATGATACTTCAAGTTAATATATAGACACATATATATATATATATATATATTATATATTATATATTTTTTGGCAAAGATCAGCACATAATTGGTATTATTTGTATCTGCTATAATAGTTCAATCTTGTTTTTAATTTAACTTATCTTGTGTAAATCGAATTAAAATTGAATTACAACTCTATTTTTTTAAATAAATAAAATAACACTTATAAAATTAAAAAAATAGAATTTAAAAAATGCGTGCATTTATAATATTTGTACATAAATAAAAACACATTTTAGGTAAATCACCTATTTGAGACAGGAAAATTGTCTATGCTCTTTATTAATTGAATGTTTATATTATTGTACAACAATTGTATTAATATAAAATTGGTCAAATATCGTTATTCGCTTAAAACTAATTATATTTTTTAAATTCGCCACATAGCGTGTGTGTGGGTGTGTGTGTGGCAATTATTTATGTTAGCTGCACATCCTCAAGTTGACGCAGTTTCTCTTCTGCGCTGGTCTGTGCCTCGATAACCTCGCGCCGGAAGACGGCCTTATAGGTAATGGCAGTGACGGCAGCACCGCTCAGAGGTGCCAGCCAATAGATCCAATGTGCCGTAAAGTTAGTGTTCCACAGGGCAGGCGCAAAGGACCTGGCCGGATTCATGCTGGCGCCAGTGAAGGGACCCTGCAATACAAATATGTGTATATAATTAAATAAAGGCAATTAAAGTGGAAGGGGATTGCAACTTACCGCAGCACAGGCCAAACCGGCAACGGCCAGGCCAAAGCGAATGGCCACTGAGTCATGGTGCTTGGCATTGCGGGGATCCCAGACGCCACAGCAGACAATCACCAGAATTGAGGTGGCCACAAACTCAATGGCAAAGGCCTGAGAACTCGTCACTGTTGCATGTGGCAGCGTTACGCACAAACCACTCAACGTGGAGTTGGGCAACATGGCCTTCAGCAGGCCATAGCCAATGAAGGCGCCCAACATTTGGCCGGCAAAATATATCAATGCCATGGGCAACGAGACCAACTCATAGATATAGGCGGCCACTGTGACGGCGGGATTGACATGGGCGCCGGAGACACAGCCAAAACACTGAATGGCAATCAGAACAGCAAAGCCAAAGTTGAGAATAATCTGCAGATGACTGTTGGGAAACAGGGAGGTATTCACGCAACCCATGCAGCCCAGAAATACGAGAATTGCTGTGCCCATCAGCTCCGCCAGGAAGCAGCTGATTTTATCCAACAACGATGTCTTCATTTTGAACACCTTCAAACAACTGAAATATAGCAATTTTTTTTTAACGTATAATTAATATATTCCAATGGAAGCAACTAAATCGGCATTTTTGCTTGCCTTCGTTTATATTTTTTTTGATAAGTAATCGGGAGGGCTGTTGGCATTATGCGCGTTTACCTTTATCATTAGCATGAATAAACACGCACACACACACACACCCAAGCACAACTCTGTGATTCTTTTGCATAGCAAAATCAAATCAACTTCATCAATCATTTTCGAGCATTAGCAGCCGGCCATCCAAATGAAAGCCTTTTAATTAAATTGGATCTTTCCTGCACACATACAGACAATTACACACACACTTACACACATTCTTACACACAATTGCTGCTGCTGTTAGCTGTGCTCCTAACCAGAATTTTCACTTTTATTCCGGCTTGCTGACAACTTGAGACTAGTTTGGTTTATACATTTTACTCAGTTGCCGGCATATTTTTGGGGTTGCTTGAAGAATTTGAGTGCTTTGTGAGCTGCTGTGAATTCGCATCGATTTTTCAAGGAATCTCAACAGGTTCCACAAGACTACCTTAACCGTAGCCAAGTGAAGCAACTTGGGTTCTACATGTTGCACATCCAGTTATCAGCTCATAAATATTACTTTATATTTAGCCCATTTATGGAACATAAAAATACATTTCAATAAAGAACACAAACACAATCAAATTTATAAATAACTTTTGAAACCGATTTTTAATAAAGTAAATAAAAAGTCTTTATATTAAAATAATATTTAACTCTGTGTTCATTTGAAGGTCAAACTTTTGAATCTTTATATTTCAAAAAGAAAAGCACAATCTATATTTATTTTTTATAGCCACAAATATCTGAGGTGAACGCTTTTTTATATTTGTTTAATCTTTTTTATTTTTGCGACATTTACCGATTCATGCACTCGCGACTCATCTTCGCAATAATTTGTTGTGAAAGCGATAGAAATTTTCTTTAACAACTCCAAACAACTTTTTATGAACGCTGAGCGCAGGAATATTTACGAAGTGACAGCTCCACTGTCAATGTCAGTCTGAGCGTTTGAGTGCCCATTGACAAATATTTATATCTATGGAATATGCATATATGTTTTGCGAAATCCAAAAGCCCATTTTTAGCGGCAAAAGAGAGAGAGAAAAAGAGAGAGCAGCCAAACAACCACATGTAAATTAGCAAATCCTGCTGCGTTGGCAAATGAGCGAGGCGAGCATAAGAAATCAAGTCTCCAGAAATATGTGCGTCTTAATAAATATGAAGACACTCCCGTTTACGCTCTCTCACACACTCGCTCTTTCTCTCTCTCTATGACTCTACAAGCTCGCGTGCCTATTGCTGGATACCCTCTTCCTTAATGTGTTGTGAAAGCAACACATGCAAATAGTGTTGCTCTTATCAGCTTCTGTTTGCTTTTAAATCTAGCTGCGGCTAAATGAATGGATCATGCGTTAAGACCATCATTCATTCATACTGGTTTTCAAGCACAAGCTATAAATGCGCAGGCGATGACAGCAATTGCATATGTCCAAAGATCAACGCTATCTATCACAACACAACAAGCAACAACAACAACAACAACAACAACAACAATAGTTGTGACGACTAAGCACTGTGAACTACTGCCACAAGATGGGCTATCAATTACATTGACTTGAATTGCAATAACAATTGCGAATTGATTTTGCGTATCATGCGCTACGCAATGTGGGGCCAAAACAAACAAATCACAGCAACACCATAAAAAAAACCTTGAATCTATCAAAAGTGGGCCCATCACAATCATAATTGCACGCAATTCGCGTCAAGTGTCTCAATCGCAGTGCATTTGATTAATTGAGCAAATGGAAAACATCTTCTGAATTCCATTTCAAATATTTTGGAAAATTTTCAGTATATATATTTATTTATATGCATATTTGTGACTGTCTAAATATAAATTTGTTTTTATTTCCATTTAATCATTGCATAAGTCTGAAATGATAACCTTTTTGATCTTAATCGCAAACTCATAAAATAATCATTGCTGTTGGCCTACCAACAGCTAAGCGTCAAGTAGCAAAAATATATTTATAAGATCAATATAAAATATTTACTTAGTGAAAGCTCAAAGGTGTCAGATCAGTTCACACACGTTTTGGTTTTATGACACATAATTACCACAACCATTTTCTGCTGGCGTTTTATAGACATACACATAAATACACTTTTATTGAACAAATCTCCTACGATGTGCAATACCTTTTTTTTACTAACTTATTCCAAATTTAAAAACTGCTTTGATATTGACAATATCTGCAATTGGGTTTATTGGCCTACAAGAAATGTTTGGCAAGTTGCCAATGCAAATGTTTTGATACCTGATTACGAGTGGGTTGAATTAGAGAATGAGGCTAGTGAAAAGAGAAAAATATAAGAGTAGGTTGATCGATACGCATTGAAGCAAAAAAAGAGCACAAAAAAACAAGTAAATAAACAATAAATTCAGAAAATTTAAATGCAATTTCTATGGGTGGGTTTGGAAAATTCCATGCACGTTTTATCAAATCAGAGTTGAGCAGACGTTAGCTAAACTGTCTAAATGTAACTTGTATTCAGCTGTATTTACATATATCTAAACATTAAGCTAAATGTGAACATGGTATGCAAACAAATCATTTATAGTGAATTATAGGAATCGTGTGTATTTTATTATTTAAACGTCTTCAATAAAATGCTAATTGATATGCCCAGAAGGATCACGCAGTGGCTGCGAGGGCTGTCATGAAATAACTGCATGCAAAACGATTCGATTCGAATAGTCTTTGATTTGAACAATGAGTTTTATATTTGCATATGCATTTCGCCTTTTCAATATTTATTATTTTTCAGTGTTTTTTTTGGCACTAACTGGGCTGTGCAGCGAACTTCCAAATAGAATTAATGCAAGAGCTTTTTATATAGCTTTTATGTAGACTTGTGTAGAATTGTCCAGGCGATTGCGCCCAAAAGCTTGCCAAGCTTTATTCCAGCCAGTTATTCACCAAACTGAAAGCTCTAAGGTAACTCAATGATCATTAAACTTGATGGAATCGAATAGTTTTCATAGATAAACATGTTAGATTTGCTTAGCTATTTCATTACTGATATTTGCATATTCTTGCATTTATTTCCAGCTTAATGATATTTAATTGATCGTGCAAATTGTTTTTTTCTTAATGTGAATTAAAATGACTTTTCTCTTACTATCAATCAAACTTTTTTTTTTTGGTGTTCTTATATTTTAATCCGTTAGCAGATTGCATTGGAATCTATTTCTGTGACAAACTATATATTTATATATATACTGAATGAAATGTTTGCAGACCCAATTTGATAAAGTAAACAAAAGAACAATAATAAATGAGTTATTTCTGCATATTTTTCAGCCATATGCAAGGCTTATTGCATAATTGTTTGATAATTCGATTTGACGAATTGTTCAATTTGGATTCATTTAATTGGGACTTGGAGTTATGTCGTTTGACAGCAATACACCTCAATCTAGATATTGATACACGGGTTTTTATTTTGCTGATGTCCCTCAGTATAGATTATTGCTCAAAGCAATTTGGAATAAGATACGAGTGACGACAGGCAGAGAAGAACGTGTTTTGACTTCTCTAATTGAAAACGATCTATTTATCTATATATAAATATATTTTTATTGAAGCGCATCTGTGTTTTTGATACGCTTGGCGCGTTTTGAATGGGCTGCATTTTGTTTCTAAGTCCGCATTGATAACTATAAAATTTAGCTCATTAGTTTTGCCAATCAGCTACTACTTATTATGCTGATAAGGTCTATTGATCAGCACGTCAAATTGTTACACACAGTTGATGCGCCCTTCACTATTCCGAAAATAAACAAAACATAGATTATACAATTTTAAAAAACTATTATGCCATTAAAGTAAGTTATCAGCGTGACACCGTTATCAGTTACAACTGTTTGCGACATTTGCGCAACACTCTTGAAGGCAGCCAAAGCCAAAAGCTACTTCAGCAGTTCGCGTCTTGATTCTGTTTATTGCTCGAACTGGGAAAACTTCACAACTTGGTCTGGAGACTTTTTGATAGTGCGTCAAAGTTTGAGGTGTATAAACAAAAGTCTAACGGAATTGCTTGATAGCCAAGTGACACTGCAAGTGTTTCAGTTATCGCCAGGTTAGATATAAAACATGTGATTCGGTTTGTAAAAATGCCGCCTGAAATGTTGTGAACTTTATTTGAGGACAGGGCATTTAATTGTCTTATCAGACAGTCCCAATTCCCCTCACCTGTCTCATGTCACTTCTCAGTTATTTATATTTAGATATGTTATTTTTTGTTAAATTATAAAAGCTAGCAAATTAATCATTGTCAGCGTATTTAACTAAACAGCAAGTGCGAATCGTGCTGCAATTATTATGTCAATGCACATTTTTAGTTTGAACTCATATTGCCCTAGGTTCAAATTTTAACGATTTACAAAAAGCTAATGCCGAAAAGCTAATAAAATTTGATTTTTATTTTGAATCAGAATTCGTGGAATAAACTATCAGTTTATAGTTATCAATAGGCGGTTTGTAATCGGGCTGCCATAAATTAGTAAAATGTAGATTGTAGAATTGATCGCTGGACTAATTTTTCAAATTCATAACAATAGTCATGATTATAATTATAAACAATTAACAAAGTACACACATAACTAACGCCAAATGATGCAAGTGGCACCTGAACAGTGGATGCCACTAAATCTGTGCGATTCATCCACGCATCAATCAGTTTAGCATTTATATGTTAATATAAAAAAAATAAAAACAACGCGTTTGACTTTGTTGGTCAACTTGATATATTTTCAGCTAACACGAGATTTGATAAGCTCTTTTAAGCAATGATTGATTTCTTAAAATTATTAACACAAATTAACAAGTTGTCAGGATACATTTCAATTATCTAACTGAATATTTAATAAATGTATGCTTGGTTTTCCGAATGTGTTAATAAATATAATCTTATATAATTTCATACTTTTTCCACCAATTGTTTAACTATCTTTAATTGCTACAACACAAGGCTAATTCAAAATACGTAATTACTGCTTTGTAAATATTACTTTGGTAGTTATTAGAACAATATAACCAAATGGTTAAATAAATCCAACACTCGGGTTTATTTGGGTTATTTGTAGATAGAACAAATGTATTCCCCAAATAGTTACCCTATGGGGAATCGACTACAATAACATTAATCTTTCAAACAAACATATCTGTTGTTTTGGAACTTGTTTTATGCACAATGAAGCTATAACAAAAGATTGTACATATTTATAAAGAGTTAGTTTTCTCTATTACTTACTAAATTCTGTTATCCAGTTAATGTATTAAAAATGTTTGTGTTCGATTGAAATTCCCATTAAAACGATTCAACAGAAATTTGCATTCATAAAAAAAAGTTCAAATAGAGAAAACCGCTTATTGTGAATTAAATTGTATATATTGTTTTGTCTATGAATTAATTGAAACTATAATTCAATTAGAAACATTCTTTTGACTTAAACCATTTTAACTTCTTTTTCTACTCAATTAAACATACTGCTTAAGCCCAATTACAGGGTATCTCTTTTTTAATATGTATAATAAATTTTCTTCGTTCCATTTTTATTTTGACGAATAAATTTTGTTTTTAAATAGAGGATCATAAACACTTTATCAGCATATGGCGACCGCAAGTTTAACATACTTTTTTGGTCTTATTGGACTCCCAGATAGACATGCTAACTGCGTATTTAAATCTTACTAATTATGGCATAACAATTATGCCTGTCAAACAGTAATTGTCTTATAAAAAAAAATTACTATTGAAGTAAGAAGTCCGAAGTGGCTGGAGGATCGTATGATCCATCTGGAGTACTACATAGTTATCAAGCAGAGCGCTCTTTGAGTATGTAGGTTATTTGACCTTATGCCAAAGCAAACTGCAATCTTTATATTCTATTCTATATTCTATAATATTAATTTTGATAAGGCGAGTTCGAACTGGAAGTCGTCCGCTTAATTAGTATGAAATCTATATACACATAATGTACATGAGGTGGCTGATTGTAGAATGTAAAAAAATGTGGAGCAACATATATATAAATTTGAAGTATATATGTGTATATGATAGACATGTATATATATATATATATATGTTTCAGCTGCAAATATATGTATTAATGAATAACATTTCCAAAGAGCGAGGCTGACATAATTTAAAAATAAAACCCGCATATATTTCAGTTGTGTTATTTTTCTCATTTTATACGTAGAATTTTCAGAAAATGCTCATTGGCATTTGGAATTTAGCAATTGCATTTTACACATATTATGAGTGCTTGGACAACGTTTGAACTCCTCGAATTTCAAATGAGTTCCGTTGAAAGTCTAATTCGAAAATTCTGTTTGACATTGTAATATATGAATACTGTCTGTTTTGTATAATATAAGAGTTTTAATTTATAGCGCTATCTTCTACATGCTGGGAAAGCCACGGATCTAATTGGCATGTTTATTAAATGCAAAATAATGCACATAATTAAAAGCTAATAATGCGGTAGTAACCAATAATAAAATAAAAAAAAAAAAACATTTGAATGCCAACAGTAACTAACAGCTAAGAAGAACAATAAATAATTGCGAAGTTACTTTATTTATTGATGGGGAGTGTTCATTGTTTTGGGTATTCAAGCCAGCGGGCACAACAACAATTGGAATTCAATAGAATTATTTTTTAAGTACATAAGAAGATAACGTTTGCCCCGACAAAGGCCGAGCCCCAAAAAAAAATAAATTGATAAGCTTGCATTTGCCAAAATGTAGACTTGGATTTAATTTGAATTTTGGGGTATTAGTAGACATCACGCAAAATATATAAATTTGCCTTAAGATGACACACGCGCACACAGGATTTATTATTGAAGAACACTTTAACAATTACCAACAAATAGGAAACACAGGTTCTGCAACTGAAACTTATTTGCTGGACAATCGAGAGTTGTTCAACTAAAACTGATAGAATCTTTGCACTTGAAGTCGTTTATATTGTAGTAAATAAGAAGTTTTCTTTGCAGCAGCAGCAGAAAGCTAGTTAAGTATATTGACATTTTGACTGTTTGTTTTCTTAATGAGTATTAGTTTTAACGAGTTTGGTAAACTAGAGAACATATTTGGCCAACAAACAGAACACAAACAACTCACGCACTTTTGCAGAGGCAGCTAACTTGGACTAACCTGCGCTTTTGTCGATCGCTTGACTGCTATTGAAATTCTCAGCGAAAGGCGCTGGCGATCAACTTCGGACGCATAGAGAACAAGCTTCGGGTAACCATGGCGTATCATTGTTGCTGCTGCTCGAAAGCCAGCAGCGCAGTCGTCACCGAAAGTTTACTGCTTATCGCTGCGAGAGCGCTAGCGCAAGAGCGTCAATCAAAACGAGAGCGCACGCCGGCGCTTTTTAGTTTTTGTTTTTGTTTACTTTGTTTTTTTTTTGTGCATGCCCTTGCTGCGAGCTTTTGCAGCTAGTCGTTTTTGAAGGTTAACCAAGCTAAACTTCAGCGAAAGAGCCGGCGAATGCTCTTAAGAAAGCTCTTGGAAATTTCTTCTTATTGGAATTTAATTTTTTAAACTACATTTTAACAGTATTTAGAAATAATTAATAACAAAATTAAATAAAATCAAACTATTGAATTTATGATCATACTACGTTTATTTAACAGACTTGAAAATGTGAGTGTTTAAAGTGTTCATTAAATTCCATTAGTAGATCAATGCTTTAATGGCAATCTAATATTTACATAATTTGTCTATTGTTCGTATTTCGAACAAAATTAGTATATCATTAACGAGAGCTTGGTATAATTTATAACTGTATATGCTGATGGCGTAGCTATTTAGGAACTACATTTAATGTTCCCAAAAAACAGTACTTTTTATTAAAAAAAAAGAAATTAGTTAATGTGTCACACTGTTAAAATAATTTCCAAAATTTGAAAGATTGAAAAACTGATAAAACAGTGGAAAATAACATTTTTTGGCAATGGCAACTTCAAAATATTGGCGAACTTTGCGGCCAGTCTATGATTTTCGCCATGGTCAAGCGCCGAGGTCAATAAAGTATTTAGCCAGGTCAGGTATTGAATAAATAAACAAATAATGGCAAATAGAATTGATGAGGAACTGTTTTCTTTGTATTGTCATTCAAATTCAGATACCATTAGACACATACAAATTGCACAGGCATGGGAATAGGGCATTAATTCAAAGTTGCAACCAAAACATCAACAACAAGTTGACCAAAATGAATGGATTATTAAGATCTATGGATGAATCAGTCAAAACTTGTCAGTTTTATTTCAGCATTATTTTAATGCAACAACAAGTTTTTATCACAGAGCGTTGTGAACTGGTTATTGTCTCAATTTTTAATTAGAATTTTATTTAAATTCATTTTATGAAGCGGCTAATTAAAAATATAGCGAGCAAAATCAGAATTTTAAATGCTTTATAGTTTGACAGTTTTTACCCAATTATCTAGTTATGTTAAAAAAAAATAGGTGCCAAATAAACTGAACATAAATTAACAGTTTATTCAGCTGCTTAACACACATTCATTCATTCAATACAAAAGCCGCTAAGAGAACAATATTTGAATTTGACACATGTTTTGCGATGGTGGTTCAAATGGCTCAATTAATGTTTGCCGGGTGAAGATAAAAAGAGAGAGAGAGAGAGACAGCAGGAGAGTGTGGGAGGGAGTGAGAGGCAGGAAGTTTATTCGCAATATTCTTACCTGTAATTCATTTGGCCAAAATGAATAACCTACCTGCAAAAGTAGCATAAAATTTCCTATGGATGGGTTTTTGCCGAGCGTTGTAGTAATTCCAAATATCAAAAATATCACTTGTCACTATTATTCACTATTTTAACTGATATAAATCACAAATATTGAAATGGAAAACTTCAGCTTATCACTGTAATTTTTCCTTTGGCCTTGAGACGCGTTCCAATTGTAATAACAACATTTTGTTGACATTGTTGCTTTAAAATTTAATAAAGCCAAATAAATATATAGTCTGATATGATTATATTGTTGCTATTAAATGATATGCAGCTTAAATATGATAGTATTATACACAAAACCAAACCGGCAAACTATGACTTATCAAAGATAGCGACCAATTAGGAATAAAAGATATAATTAAATAATAATAAAATATAATTCTTGGTCTTTAATGGGTTAAGCGACGAAAATGGCAGATCGTCAACCATTCAGCTAACAGTTTGTGAGTATTTCTGGTTGTGCCCATTCAAAGTGATTTATTATGGTGTCTGGCCGCAAACACTTGACATGACTTGCCAAGCTCGTGTGTCGGCCAAAACTGGTTTGAAGAAATTGCAAAAAAATGTAAATCACTCAACTTTTGTTTTATTGCATTAACTTTATGCGTACTATTTCTATGTGTGCAATATATTCACACAGCCAAAAATAACAAAGCTGCCAACAGCGCAGCACGTGATGTATACGCAACGTGGCGTTGGCCAAAAGTGTGTCTCAAATAGTATGGTTTTTTTTTTATAAATAAATAACTTAATTGTTGTTAATTAGTTGTGCTATCTTTAAATATGACTTTGCGCACCTTATATGCATTTTCTTGCCACTGATCCAAATTTCACTCATGTGTAATTTACTGGTCGACTGCTGCTGCTGCTGTTGCTGTTGCTGCTGTTGCTCTCCCCGTTGCAATGATTGTTGTTGTTGTTGGGCTGGCATGATTTCACTGTATTGTACGCACTTTAGCTGTTCTATTTAAGGTACACACACACACTTAATCACACACACAGAATACGACGCGACGACAACACTTTAAATGCAAATTGTTCTTTTATGCAAAATATTTGCAGACGCGACGAGGTAATTCAGTTTTTGCTGTTGTTCGTCTTTGGTCTCAATGCTGTCCACAAAATATATATTTATACTTGTATCTGTTTTGGAAACGACTATATGTATCTGAATCAGCATGAACGGCCTAATGTTGCGACGCATGTGAACTTTTGCTTTCGGTTTGTGCAGCCACTGCGAGCTGACTGACAGTGAAACAGACGGCACATCGACTACGAAGCTTAAATTCACCGCAGATGGCAGCGTCAATAAAAAAATAAAAAAAAATACCTACATTGTATTTATATATATATATATCCATCCATATATACATACAAACAACTATGAGTAAAGCAATCGAATAGCAACAAGTGTCGTGTAAAACGGCTTTTGGCAATATGTGAACTGTATTTGTATTTTCTTCTTTTCCGTTTTGTTGTTGTTGTTTTTGTTGTTGCTATTGGTATTTCGTGTTTGCCTTTCTTGTTGTCTTTCGCTTTCGGTTTTTGTTTTGATTATTTACTTTGCTATTCAATATGGGGCAACCGAGGTTTGACGGGTCAAGCGACTTTTATTTTTTGGCTTCTTCATGGGCAAATTTATTAGTTAATTTTTATTTTCGGTATATAATTTCTCTCAGTGGTTGAAAGGTCGCCTTACTTATGTGCACTTGAGTTTTATCTAGAATATGTATATTTTAGTTATCCGACATAGATCGCAACTTATTTTGATAATAATATCAACGCCTTCTTTGTTGTTGTTGTTTTGGTTTATGGCACCTGTACAAGTGGCTGCTAGTTGTAAATAAGCAATAAATAGCTGTATAGATATTGACATGAATTTATAGATATCTACAATTATACATTGGTAAAGCGATAAGCCAAAAAAAAAACCTGCATATGCAATGCAAATGAAATATACAGTTATTCGTTTTGGTTATTTAGCATATGAATTGATTTGGGTACATTTTTATTTACGCGTTTAAATGTGTTAAGCATGTTAAAATCCCGCTAATTAATACAACAATACAGTCCCTATCAATTAAGTCGAATAATACGCATTTAATTTTTATTGGAATTTATCCATTAAAGCCGACCTGAATTAAATCTATATCAAGAGAAATAAATGTTGTAGCATACTTTCAGGCAGTTGCTTAAAGGTTTGCGTCTAGGGAATGTGCAAATTTAGATATTTATAGTGTAGGCAAAACATTTGTGTTTCAAATATGTAAATTGAAGTTGAAGATTAATTTTTTATTAGTTTTAAATAAGTATTCTCTTAAGATGCATCTTTTAAGTAATAAACCACCGGCATAATAAGTACACTTATGCCAAATAAGCAAGGTAAGAAAAGCTAACTGATTTAGTTTAGTTCAATACCATTATGCTGTGGCAATCAGCTCTTTACATCAAAGCTCCGAAGCAAAAGCTTCGGCAGAGTGACTGTCGATAGCCGCCTGCTACAAAACTCAAATCAAATGAACCAAGCTGAAAAAGTTGGCTGAGAGAAACCCGCCAGCCAAAATAGGCACCATAAGATCAAAAAAGAAACATTAGCAGCCCCGCAGCAGGGCAACAAGAACGCGATTAGCTGGAATTAACATGTGCTGCATGTATCGCTAGAGTCAGTGCCAATATTGACACGGCCGACTGACTGTCATTGGCACTAGGAGTATATCCGGTCTTAACAACTGACCGCCGATGTGTCTGTCTTAATGTATGTAATCGATTTCACACTACTTTTTAATCACTACAAAACATTTATTGTTTGCGCACAGCCAGCAAAGTTAAACAAAAAAACCCAAAAAAAACCGAAATAAACATGGAAAGGGGAAAGGGGTAAGGCTATGTCAATTGTACAAATTGACTTGGCCATATTATTGGGTATTTTGGCCGCACTCAGCGACTGCATTGGAACTGGGGCCACAAAGTATCTCACGCAGTTAACACACACACACACAAAAGGTTTTTATTGTGCGTATTCGTTGACAGCTTCAATCGTCGCTCTTGGGTCCCAGGCCCAGAGAGTAGTATTTTTGGACTCCGATGAGATCGATTTGGGTTTCCAGCTCAGACTTGGCCGTCTCCGGTCTCCGTCGTCGTTTGTTATATTTGTTATTTATTTTGCGGTTATAATACTTATACTCGCCTTTTTATTGTATTTACAGAAAATATTGTCGGCTATTCAGTGCCGCAAAAAAAAAAAAAAAATGTAAAAAAAAAACACGTCTCAACAAAACAAAAAAAAGTATTTTTTTACAGTTTAACTTTGGGTTTTGTACTCGCAGATGATAAATTAGCTTTGTACGTAAATTCAAAAAGAAAATTTTGTATGTGAAAATACATAGCTACAAGTACGAATGAGAGTGTGTGAGGGGCGACGGGCGAGGGGTGATAGAGGTATGTGGATATGTGTGTAAATATCTGCATGACAATAAGCCGATACCCGAGCTGGAATCACTTCATCTCCATGCTCCGTGCCTCGTTTATAATGAATGCCACATTATTATTTTGTACTTTGTCAACTAAAAAGCAACCCCGAAAGGCGTTGATGCGATGTGATAATTCAATGCCGCACATCCAGCGCACGGACACCTCAGATACAGATACAATAATATCTTTTGATATATATATATATATATATGTATATATATATGTATATATAGTTGATGGCTGTTGATCTTTGTATTGATGACCGCGGTTTATATATTTTTAACATGCCAAAAGAATTGTAATTACGACACTGTCATCTCAATAGCTGTATCTGTCTCAGACTGTATCTTTGTATCTTTGTATCTGTAATGTATCTCAACAATGGCATCAGCATAACAAAGAACAAATTGCTGTAAGCTCCGCTCAGACTGTGCTCAGCCTCCGCTCTTTAACTCCATCTCCATCTCCACCCCGATCCCCGATATATAGATGATATATATACATACCCGATATATTTGTCTCTCTGTCTCGTTTAGGGAGGCCATTTTAATAAGCGTAGAGTAAAAAGCGCACAAAGCGCTTAAATAGTGTCAATGATTAATTGCTTTTGTGATTATGTGGAAATTTAATAGATTTTTTATTACGTTCGCTTGCAGTCTCAAAAATTGATATTCTATAAAGGTACACAGAGAATTGTAGCTGGAGGCATGTGGCACGTATCCAACCATCCATTGACTGTTGCAGCATCATTATTACCCTCAGTTATTTGTCAGTGTTTTGTTGTTTTGTTGTTTTGTTATTTTGTGTTTGTTTTACTGCTGCTGCTGCTGCTGTTCGCTGGTTGACAGTAAAAAGGGCCGAATCATTGTAACAATTTAACAAATTTCACATACAAAATTGAAATTCACACGCGTCACGCTGCCAACTGCATTTCGCTTGATTTGCATTTCATTCCTTGTATTTTTATTTATTTATTTTTTTTCTGTTTTTAGATAGTTTTTTGGGTGGGTTTAACAAACTTGTTAGCACATTTTTGTTGTTGTCGCATGCCGTCGCAGAACTGATGGACTTGTATTAAATGTAATGCCACCACAAATCCTCTAAGCTGACCACACACACTGAGAAATAGACACCCAGCCTTGGTCGCCCAGCCCCAAAATGTTGCAAGTCCTTTTTTCCACACCAATCTGTTCGAAATCCACACAAAGTCACAAAGGAAAATACGCATTGAAAGGGGAAATTCAAGTGGAAATTACTCAATTACAAGAAAATGAGAACGAAACGGACATGATACCAAAATATAAACCCCATTGACCAGTGGCTTAACAGTGGGCCGACTTGGAATTACATTAACTACTTGTACTTGTCCGCCTCCTTAGCGGGTGTCTCGGCATGTGTGTGGGTGTCCTTGCTAGGGTGGAGATCGTGTCACGAAGCAGTGCAAGGATATGCGAAAAGAAGCAAAAACTCAACTTATTTTTTGTGTAAAAATATACTTCATTTTTAAATAGAATATTAGAAACTTTATTAAACGGTTTTTAATAATATTAAAGTATCACAAAGAAGTATTATTAATTCATTAAATATAAAAGCTAATTTAATTTTATTAATTTTAAAAGATTTGTATAAAAAAAATGGTTATGAAAATATATCTGGGATTTATTATATACAATAAATTTATATGTCTTGTAACATGTGGAATATGTCAGCAACCTGTGTGAAGAAATAATTTAGCTATACAGAAAAAGCTGATTTTTAGTTTATTATATTTTAATTTTTTGTTTCTCAGAATAATAATATAATACAAAATTCAAAAGAAAAAGTAAATAAGCAAATTGCTTAAGGTATTCGCACATTTAATATTCAAAAACAAAAGTGATTTTAAAATGTAATAAAACATTTAAGCTGAGCGAAGTACAAATTACAACATATTTAGATTTAATTTCGAAAATTACCAATAATCATTGCAAATATTTATGAAATTGATTGAGTACCGTTCGTGACACGGAGCTACCCCTAATTGTTATTGATGGAACTGTCAAGTTGGAAGTCCGTATGATAGTTAAGGAGGGAAACCCTACAAAGCAATGCAATATGTGCGATAATTACACCCCATAAGACGAGGGGGTAGGCGGAGGGATAAGCGTGTGGCAGGCATACGGGACATTATAACAGGACAATTATGTAACCTGATGAGCGCAAGAAAAGTTGCAGACAAAGTCGTGAAATTAATAACTTACATACCTGCCCCCCACCTGCCTCCTGCCTCCTGGCCATGCGCTTTGCTGGCCAAACATATTTATTACAAATAAAGAGACAAACATAAAAGACAAACAAATAAACAGACTAAACAGGCGGGCAAATAGCAAGTGACATGAAGACCGGTACAACAAAGCGTTTGGAGCATTTAATAGGCTTAACTAGGGCTGGCAGTGGAGACGACGTTTTGAGGGAGGGGAGTGGGCATGGCACGTAAGAAGTGTTGACATGTTGGGCATTGTTGTTGGTTGCTCTTGTTGCCACAATTTACACTTCAATTCAAGTACAAATCCAATTGCTTTTTTGGATTTATTTATTCCTATTTTCGATTTATTTTTATTTTTTTTTTTTGGGTGTGGCTGCTGATATAATTTTGTAACTGTTTGTGACTTAATCAATTTGATTAGTTTTGCGGCACGTTCTGGCAAAGTCACATTGCTTCGCTGCACACTCCATTCCCATATATATGTGTGTGTAGCTGAGAAGCTGTCGCAAAGTATCTTTCAGTTAGCAAGATTCTGATTGGCGCATTGCCATCGGGCTTTGCATCTGGCATTGACTTGGGAGCTGAGCTACGAGTTGCGAGCTGTGAGCTACTCGTATTACGAGTACGCCAATATGCACATACATACATACATATATACATATGTAAGTATATGTATTATGTAAGTATGTTTGTGTTATCATCAAGCTAAAAGTGCCTAGCAAATGTGCTTGTCGCTTTGTGACTCTCGTTTCGTTTCCAGCATTTCAATATCCATTTCCTATCTCAATTCCAATTCCAATTTCAATTTTATTTTTCATGCGCACGCTCTCGCTCGCGCGTGCCTGTTCCTCACTCTCTCCCTCACTCTCTCTCTCGCTCTCTCACCCTCTCTACCGTTGGGCCTCTCTCTCTTGCTCCCGCACACGGCTAAGCGCTGCTGTTGCTGTTGCTGCTGCTTCTGCTGCTGCTGCTCTCTTCTCGATTATTTTATCTGACGTTCGCCAGCCAATCGCAGTGCAGTTTCATTGCCAGGTGAGCTATTGGCGTTTTCGTATCAAAACGAAATCGGCATAGAGAATAAAATGCTGGGCACCACACCCAAAAATAATGAACGAGGTGTGCCTAATAAATTGACCACAAACCTCGTGCAAAACATTTCTGTGCCAGTGGGAAATCCACTTGATTTAATAGCCCTAACACCTGATGCATTTCAGCCAGGCGCTGGGCACAATTGCAATTTTTAACGCTCTTTTAATTGAGTTAGCTAATTAAATGACCATCCCTGCTGTGTGGTCTACGAACAACATCACCCACATGTTGGCCGGTGCACTGTGGGAACCGCAGCAGCCTTGACGAGCATAAAAATGTGCGGCGTAATTGTGGGGTGGCATTTTATTGTGATTGGACTGCACTGAAAACTGTGCAGAGTTTAATGTTGTGGCCTGAATAGGGCTTAGAGCTTAAAGCCACAGCTCAAAAAATTAACTATAACCTTTAACTTTAGGCTAGTTTAAGACGGGCGTTTCCTCATTTTTCCCAGGCCAACTTGAGGTAATTGCTATGCACACAATAATTTCACGCAGTGCTAATTAATTGCCCAACAATCAAAAATGCAGTCGCAGCGAGCGTGAGAAAACCTAAACTGGAAACGGAAATTGAGTTACAGCTCTTTCTTTCTCTCTCCCTCTCTATCTCTGTCTCCCTCTCTGTAACTTGTCGCCTCAGTTTTTACAAGTTTTCAATTTTCACACCTGCCCGTGCGAGTTATTCAATTGAATTGGTCAGTGGAAGGCAGCAAATTCAATTAGTAATAAACTAGGCATTGATACGCGCCCCAAGCAAGCCAAATCCACAAAGATGCACAATTCACGATTCACTTGTGTGACTATAAAATTTATTAAAGCCGGGGGCAGCACACTCGGCTTAGACTGGACTCAGATATTGGTTGGCTGCTGTTCGTGTTTCGGCTGCAAGTTGTGTTCGCCCACGTGTGGCACTTATAATAATAAAGTAATTCAGGGAAATCATTTGCAGCAGTTGCGCAGCGGCATTTGAAGTGCGCCTATTAAACGCTGCAAATCACAGCCGATGCGCAACAATCTGTAAACTTGTTGCGAAAAGATGAAAAAAAAAACTCAATGCGACTCTGCCTCAAATACGCATAAATATAAATGTGCGAGTATGTAAGGCAGCCAGAACCAGAACCAGAACCAGCCCCACAACCAGAGCCACAACCAGAACCAGAACCGTGGCATCGCCAAAAGACCCCAAACACCAACGCAGCGTAAAGAGATCAAAATGAAAACATTTCAGTTTTGAAGACATCGCACAGTGAAACGAACTAATTAAAAACTTTAACAAATAATTAAAATATTAAAGATTTGAAAGTTTATTATTATAATTATTATTTTTTATTATTATTATTAATTATATTTATATGTCCAAAAAAACCCTTTACTTGAGAGAGATCTTCTTTTTATTGTATTTGTTAAGTGCAACAAATTAATTTTTCTAAATAATATATTTAATTATGGAAAAGGGATTGAACTTTGATAATTATATTCTTTAAATGTAAAAAAGCCACTTGGATTGGTGAATTTATTTATAATTGGAGAATTGTTTTTAATTTTTTAATTTATAGATATATTTTTGTTATAGACTTGAAGTTCCTGTGTTTCATCGTTCTTTGTCATAATAACGGTATATAACTATTTAATTGATTGATCAATTCTCCAAATAAAAATACTATATAAAATCTGAAGAAAGTAAGCTAATTATCGTCGTATTAACTAAAGTAAAGTAAAAAGTCTGAATATTCCAGATAAACGATTTAATTTAGGTATTCAGGAGAAAGTTCGGCAATAACAATATTTAAAATATAAAATTGAAATATTATTATATATTATTGCAAGCATTAAAACTTTTTACTGTGTATGCCACAACACAGGCTTAGTTGCAGGCCAGCAAATCGTGAGTTAAGGCAACAGATTTTACCCTTTTTGGTTTGATGCGGTAGCATTGCAGGCCAATGTGCAACATTATCGAGAGCCTACCGGGTCAGGCCCAATTCCAGTCAACGTACCAAAGTCGCAGGGCAACCTCTTCATCCTCGTCCACGTTCACATCCTCGTCCACGTCCTCAGGCTTCTCCTCGCCATCCTGCACATCAGCTTCGTCGTCATCTTCTGCGGTGCTTGTAGTGTGTAAATCACGGAGGGCGTATAACGTTGCTTTTGCTCTTCATTTGTTGTATTTTATGCGTACATCTTCGCGGAAAACGCATAAAATTATTAAAAATCGTTTAAGTATTTCGGCATCTTTCATCGCTGCCACAGCGGAAGCAAAATAAAAATGCAGCCAGCCAGCAACTAGTGTGGCAGCCCTCCCCCCATCACCTTTTTGCATCCCCAGACCCACAAGAGCGCTTCGACTTCAAGCCACAACAATGTTTTCAATAATCATTTCATCGCCACACCACCCTCCAACCAACCCACCCCTCCTACCCCTCACACAACCCAAATAAAAGATGCCACAAGTTGTGCGGGTGTCAAGTGATCGATGCAACTATGACGAGGCTCAAAATAAGGACAACAGCAAGGGGGGGTGAAGTGTTAAATACATGTTATTAACGCAGTTATTAATTAACACACATAAACACACACACTTTATTTAGCTGTGTGTGCGCCTAATGACTTTATAAGAATGGTAAAATGAATGGCATTCACAGCAATAATATTCTTATTTTTAAAGAAATAAATCTAGAATAAAAAAAATTAGCAGATTAATTATCTTTCTTCTTTAAATTTTAGTTCGATCAGCTTCCATTATATTTTTTCAGGCGGAAAAAGGTTTAAAAATTCTTATCTGCTCATGTTTTTCAATTTAATTAGATCGACTAACCAAACTTTTTATTGTGCTATAATTTTGATATATATATATTACTTTTATAGTTTTCTATAAAAAAAATAGTTTGGCCTATTACATTTTCTATTTAATATATTTAAGATAAGGATACGTCATTTTATAACTCCCTAAGTTAATTCTTCTTCTAAGGTTTAACCTTTTTTTTCGAGTAAACAAACCAAACTTGGATGCACAAGTCTGATTCTAATATTAACTTTCTGTACATTTTTATATAAGTGAATAAAAGAAAAGTCAACCTGGTATTTTTCTCTGGTCTTTAATTCAAAACACTACAAAAATAAATATATCGATTAACTCGATATTTATCGATTACCAGTTGTCGAAAGACTAGGCAGGAATTTAATAAAACGTCTGTTTCTGTTGAAAAAAAATGTTATTGTCACCTGTAAAAAACATAAAACATATGCTTTGAATATGAAAGCCTGACTGATATTATGAACAGTCAAATTTGCCATGTGTGTCTCTGGCAACATGCGAATAGATATGCATTTGCATGCATACATACATACATACATCCATACATACATACATACATACATATATGCATAAACACGCTTGTACGTTTTAATATTTAGTGTTAATATGTTGACGGATTTCTGGCCATAAACACTTTTTTTGTATGGAACGGTTCGCTTCGTCGTCGTCGTCGTCGTCGTCGTCGTCGTCGTCCGCCTTTGGAGGCTAAAAGACCGTGCCTGCCCCACACTGTTGCTGCTTGCGTCGCTGCTCGCGTTGCTGCCACAGTCGTCAACGTCACTGTCGTCCAACTGCATTACAGCAACTTGGCTATAATTTTCTTTAATGATGAAAGTTTAGCTGACTTGCCACACACACACACACACACACACTCACAGGAATAGATGTTAACATGTGCGTACACTTAAAAAAAATACGCTGTAGTAAATCAAGTGAAAGAATCGTTACAAGCTCTTTTGCACTATATAGTTTTAATTTAAGAGGCTGAAATTGTCTTTCAAGCTATATTTAAATCCAATAACAGACTTTCAATCCAGAGTTTTCTCTATCCACAAAAAATTGGATACCATTTATTTGTCCAAGGTATGAAGCAGAAGAAAACATCTCTGATCTCACAATGAATATATATTATTGCTAGTTGTATATTAAATATTTTGACATGTTATTGATCAACTGAAATACTTTCATTATAATAAAATAAAAAACATTTAATTAAATGTAACAAAAAGTATGCTCATGTCTGTGCTTTAGATTTATAAAGCATAAAATTCACTTGGTTTTTTCTCTAAGTGCAAATCATAGAGAGATTCGCCAGTGCAGAGTGCCTCCTCGGCAGGAACCCAAAGTTCATTAACATAACAAACATTTTGAGGCTAGCTGTGTGTAGAAGAACAGGAGAGAAAAAAGCAAAAAAAAAATAACTGAAGCTATGGCCGTAGCCAAAGCTGCGTCGTGGGGAGGTGGAGCCGACGTATTATAACAATAGTACGAAACCTATTAACAGCAACGATTTTTATTTTTACTGTTGTGCGTCGTGACGACTAAAAACTGCAACTGCGACTGCGACTGCGACTGCAACAGAGAATGTGACTGCGTTGCCAGATTCGGTGCGCATCGCTGCATTTCATATTTTGCAAACGGCACGCACATGAAATGACATAAATTATGTGGCAATCAATTATCGACCTGATGATCACGAACACAATACTAATATATATATACATAACTATATACATATATATATATATATATGTGTGTTAGTGACGATCGCCATCGTTGGCATCATGCTGCCCAAACGACCCAATGTACAATGGCCGAAACCATGTTAAGCTGAGAGGCCAATGGGGCGTTTAGATCCCCAGACCTATTTGCAATCGATCAGCGTTAAGGAAAAGCTATGAGCCATTTGCTGCATTTGCCAACAACAACAACAAGCAACAGCCAACTCTCACCAAAACACCAGCATTGCCAGTTTCACAGCTTGTCCCTCAGTTTCTCTCTCCGACTGCCCGACTGCCCATCTGTCGTCTGTCTGACTGCATTGCTTCATTCACTGTCATAGCCAGTCAAGGTGTTGCAGTTGTTTCGGCTCTTGTTTGCTGCTAGTGTCAGGTATTACATTGTAACTGTGACTGTGTGTGTGTGTGTGTGTGTAAGAGTTTTGCTCTTCAGCTGACTGCAGTTTTAAGCATAAAAACATTAAAAAAGGAAGGGGGTAAAACAACATAAATACATCATCCATATACATAGCACAATATCATTTTCCATATGACAAAAAGTACAGCAACAGAGTTCGAGCTTCGGCAAAAACATCCACCGTGGTTTCACACTCGATGAAAAAGTTTTGAACTTATTTATAAAAAGTTAAAATATTATTGTGGAGTAAGCTAAACTACGAGATACTTTGAAATATATTTATCTATCTATCTGAAATTTTTACATTATAGTAATAAGATGCTATCCAATATCGATATTAGCGGAACCGCAAGCGGTATAGACAAAACAAACAACAAAGAACATTTTAAAGTATGTAGCTCTTATAGCCACTGAGACGAACTTAGGTAGAGACGACTGAACTTTAACAATTTTTAATGTATACTTGTAATAAACTAACTCTAACTTTCAAAATAGAATTCAAGTTTAGAGCTTAAATAAATCAAGAAAAATAGATTTTTTTTTTAGCGTTTCGGTTCACTGTGCAAATAATTTACTACTTGACTTATTCGCATTTTGTCTATCTCTCCACATCTTATTCATTCTTATTCTCTTGCTCACCCCCTCCCAGCCTATCTAGCTGTCCACATATTGCCGTCTCTCTCTGTTGGCTGGGCATATCAACTGGTTCGATGTAAAACTTGATACTTAAGTATGAATATTCGCTGCTGCCTATTATTTATTGCCGTTGAGGAGACGACGTTTATTATAATTCGAATATTGAACCTTTTGTTTTTTTCTGCTCTTCTCTTTTTTTTTGTGTTTGGTATTTTTTTTTATTTTTGCCCGCCAGTGTCGGCTAGCGAAGAACGGCCATTTTGTTGCAACATTTTAATGCACGGTCGTAAATTTAATACGCCCCGTTGGCCATAAACATTCAAACGAGTGTCCAATATGAATGAATCCAAAGAGATAGACGAACGTTGGCCACAACTGCCGTTGTTAGTTGTTGTTGTTATTGTTGTTGTTTGTTGTTGTCGTTGCTTGCAATTAATTGTTTGACACATTAATTAAGTGACTGGCGCTGACATGGAAAGGTCAAAGGCCGCTAATAAGCGTTAGACAAGTTAATTTGAGTATAGCTAGAAATTCATCTAGTATATATGTATCTCAATACCTGTATTCTCATAAGTTAGAAATGGATTTGGGGGCATTAAGGCTAATCGCTGCCTTTACGCAAAAACGTGGCGTGCACACACACACACGTGCACACACACACACACACTGAGCACAAGCAATCTATCTATATGAAAATAATGAATACAGATTTATAAAAATAAACAACATGCTTTTGTTCTTGTTTTTGTTGTTGCTGCTGCCTTATTTTTTGTGTATTTTGTTTTTTGTTCTTGGTTTTCATATCAAAACAAGACGCCTTCTGATAAATAGAAAACGGCCTTAGCTTTATTTTTTTCTCGTTGATCTTTTCATTTTGGATCTTATAATTTTGAAAACATTGTGCGATATGTAGCGATTTATAAAAGTCACCCAAATTAAATGTGTAGCCTCGAATGGACAGCAGCAACTGTGGATTGTTTGATGTTATGCTATATGGGATTTGATTTCAGCACACACTCACACACACACACACGCACACACATGCACAGATTTAAAGATTTTGATATGACAATTGGAAAGCTAGAAAATGGAGCTAAAACGCAAACGTGGGCGTCTTAAATGGGGGCCAAACTTAGAAGGCAACACTTCCTGTGTCGCATTATGCAAACGCATGATGTATCCATGTATTTAACGGATACATCGGCATACACACGTACATATGTGTATGTGCAAAACTGTTTTGATGGGCGCGCCATTTGGACGCCTGAAATGTCAGCCAGGCATCAGATTAATTAATCAACGGCATCGCCGTCGTCAATCTTATTTGGCCAGGCCAACAGATTTATTGTTGTTGTTGTTGTTTTGAATTGAATTCTGAATTTGAATCGGACTGAGAAGGCGACTGCTAATTTATATATTTATTTATATATATTGTTTGTGCATGTTGTTGATCGCGGGCAATGGACATCAACAGCTGGACATGTTTTGGCTACGTATACAATTTAATATGATTTCTTTATCGAAATAGTTGCTTGACTTTCGCGGCATTTCACATGACATTCTTTGGGCCCACCGCTTATGTGTGGGCCAAGCGCGTCACTCTCTGAATTGTGTTATTTCAATGTGATTTCAGGCAATTCTACTTCCCCACCTCATCCGCTTCCTCCTCCACCTCCATTGCCCTTTCCTTTGCAACACACACAGCGTATACGTAACACCTATCGAAGCCCCACAAGCACCGCCCAATCCGTCGCAAACCCAGCACACTCAAATGCCCCCAGACCAGTAGCCATAGGTATTATTATCATTATATGTATATTTATATTGCCCACGTCTTTGCCTCAATTGCGGCGCATATAAAACACACACAATAAATAAACCACCGGGCTTAAGCATACATGCATATAAAAGTATAAAACAAAATGCCCAACTAACTTGGGTTTGCCAAGTGTACAAAAAAAAATCAAAAAAAAAAATTGAAAACAAAGTACCCTCTTTTTTTTTAGTGTGATTGTCGAAAATTTGATACACTTTTTTATAATTGACAGGCGTAGTGAATAAATCAGAGTCTTACCTACAAAACACTTTAAATGAATATAAATGGAAATTTTAAGGGGTAAAAACTAACTTAAGCGTTTTAGAATATTTTTTATGTGATGAAAAATATATTAATGGAAGCTTCGTTATAGTTTTCTGTTAATACATTTTATTTAAAAACAAATTGCACTATTAAAATTAACTTTCAACAGCAAAAATGTGCATTATATTATATTTATAATAAAAACAGAGTATTTATATAAAAAAAATATTTTGTTCAAAATAGAACAGATCCCCTTACAAATATCTACAGAAAAATTAATATAAACTGTAAATATTTTATTTAAAATGTAATTTACTATTAAATCACACTTTTTACAGCAAAATATAAATTAATATTCAATTAAAGACAGCCTGTTACAAATGCTTCATAAAATCGGCATGCTCAAATCGAGGGTATGGAAAATAACTCATAAACAACAACAACAACAAGAGAAACAGCAACAACAGCTACCAATTCAATGTCATTATTGATGTCATTCGTTTTGTATTTGTATTTTTATGGTTTTATAACCGCCATCCCCCCTCCCCTCCCTCGACTTTGCTAGCTGTGTGCAGATACTTAGCAATTATATAGGCGAACATAATCAAATTATCGCATTTTAGTGCATATATATTATGACTGCATACATTGTACAGTTTATTATATATCTGAGGATGAGAATTAGTAGACATTTTCAAGCTGCCATTTGAATATTTTTTATATAAACTATAATTACACAAATGAGAAAATAATTTGTGTGTTTATTATATCTATGGTCGTAAAAATTAAAGTGCATTCGTTAAGCATTTAAATAAAATGCTGTTCCTCTAATAGACTAATTAAGTAATTAACATATCTACAATCTACATCGTTTATATATATAGAATATAATCATTACAAGAGATTAATTAATCAACATTCGTCAAATATGTGGCAATTATTAGAAACTCGAGCATTTCATGTTTTATAGAATTTAAATTTAGATCTATTGTTTTCTCAATTATTTCGCCAAAAAATATAAAAATAAAAAAGTTTTCTTTTTAAACTAAGCCACGGATAATTTTCTCAATTTGTAAAAACTTTTTGGCATAGTTTAATTTGACTTAAAGTCTACTTTTAAATTTGAAATTGGATTTGCTGGGATTACTAGCAATTTAATTATACTAATCGCTACCAGGAATGCAGGCAAAGAAATTAAAAAATGAGAGTCAAAAGTAAGAAGAGTTGAATACCACCCATAATCAAAATTTTGAAAAGAACAAAAAAAAAAAACTTGGCTTATTTTTTAATTTATTGCATTTTGTGCTCAGATCGCGCTTCAATCAGAACTTTTATGTCAGAGATTAACGATTAAAGTCATTAGCAGTTAAGATCGAGATCAGTCAAACAGTTGATGTGTCCTACCGACAGAACCCACTCACACACACACACACATATATATATATATATATATTGTTCATATTTATAGTGTGTGGCAGACAAAAGGCGAAACAGTTCATTCTTTTATCGCTTTTGGCATTTTAATGCTGTGGTTGCTGTTGCGGCCTCAACTGGAAGAGGGCTGGGCAACAGGGGGGATAACGAGACTGGCGGGGGCAGCTAAGGCATTCACTGTGGATCTCATCGGTTGTTGTTTTTTTTTTTATTGTTTTGAGCTGTGGGCAACAGGACGAGTTTGGTTTCAACTTGATACGCGCATATTAAGGGCAAAGTTATAAAACATTAGCGCATATTAATCATTTCTGATGTTTTATACGAAACTCCATTTATTTATTTGTTTCGTTTCGTTGATTCAAAATAAATATGTATGCATGCCACAGCAGCAGCAGAGGCAGCAGTGGCAGCATCTCCGTCAACGATCATCGTCATCCAGTGAAATTCAATTAAAGCCTTTGCCGTAGCATTCCCGGAATGGAAACTGTGCATTACACAGCCAGCACAAATCCACAGATCCGGAGACTTCTAGTCGCTTGCCAGATGCGACGTCAGCAAGTCTCGTGATGGCTCCGATTCTAGTCTCAACTCAGCTCGCTTCATTCTCTGAGAGAAACTGTCAAAATATTGACAGGCGCATCCGTTATGCGTTTTTTTTTGTATTTTTTTGCCCAAATTAATATTCTATTTTTGGCAGCGTTTGCTCGACTTCATTAAAAATATTTTCAAATACACAAAAAAAGCAAACAAAAAAAAAAACGAAATATATAAAAATACGCTAGACGCAGAGGAAGTTGCTGAAAATATAGCTCAAAACTGCCGACTTTAATGATGCCATAAAGTTTTGTATAACAATAACTGGAAAGTTTTTTTTTTCGATATACACAATTTGTGAATGAATTTTTGGCGATTGCTTCTAACTGTTTTTTACTACGCATGTTACAAGAAAAATACAAAAAAAAAAAAAATAATAATGGCTGTTTATCCAGAGTCGGCGCACAAATTATAAATGAAGTTTTATAATTTGTGTATTATTTTTTTTGGTTGGTTCTTTGAGGCCTCAAGCAAATTTTGGGTGAGTGTGTGAAATCATTTCGAAAATGATCCGCTGGCCATTTTCATCTTGTTCTGGATGTGAATGTGTGGATACAAATAGACTGGCTTTGCCTAGCTAAATATCATCAATTATGAGCGATGCTTTGGAGTTCATTCAGACGACGACGACGACGACCATCGACGATGTTCGATGTTGATCTGGTCAATCAATTTGGCTTTGACTTCAGGGCCCACGGCCCCATCCGAATGCTTAACAAGGCTGAGTTCGAGTCGGATTCGAAGACGGCGATATTGGTAACGAAATCGCTTTCTCACACGTTTGCCACAGAAACTCGTTGATTGTCTGTCACAGTCCGATTGACAAATTGCATTTTCTGAATTAATGATTGCTTAAATGGTGTTTTATTAATTGACCCGGGCACCCGAAGCATTCCAAACGAACGCCTGTTCCTGGTCCGTTAAACGCTGGAAAATAACATGTAATTAATTCCGCATTTTTTTATCGACCACATCGAGGGTTCATCCTCATTTCAATCATCATCTGCATTCGCAAACAGGCATATACATCTACAAATATTGAGGGCTGGCCCTTTAATTAATAAAGGTTTAATGAGTGCATTTGATTAACATCAATTAATTTAAATGCTATCAAAATCAATTATATATAACACTATCATTTATATTGAACAGGTAGGAGTGTTATTTTAAAGAGTATTTTTTTTTTATTGGGGGTAAATCGATCTTGTTAATTATTATAAGTACAAACTTTAAATTGTTTCGAAGGGGTCAATATTTTTTACAGCTATAACTACATAACCGATTTCTCTAAATAATGTCTTTTTGATTGTGTTTTTGGCCAACAAAAATAATACTGCTTTTAAATGTATGAATCCAGCAGCAATTGAAGTTAAGTTAATTGAAGTTTCTGCTTTAATTTTACGCAAAAAATCCGTTTGGCCACTGAACCAAATTTTCCATTCCAATAACTTTTTAATAATTATAAAAATTTTCAAAGGCAATCTTTTTTTTTTTTTTTGGTTAGCTAGTTTTTTAAGCAAGCACGTTTTTTATTGGGCATGGCATAAATTCCCCCATTAGTTGGAATATCAAATTCATCAAAAATTATATTGCGACAGCATTTCCAATGAAGTCACACGAGCAAAGCTGGCAAATGGACAAGTGTAAATTCCAAATCACAAACTGGTAAGACTCATCCACTAATGAGACCTTTGAAAGCCGCAGTCCAACGGATGTGTGTGTGTGGACAATAACATGAATAAATACATACGTAAATACATTAGTATACATACATATATATATATATATATATGCATATATATATAAATTTATGTACTCTTGTTTCGGTATCTCAATACATGTCTTGGTATCGCCGTTTCTCTATTCATTTTGGATATGTATTTATTTATTTTCGAATTGTTTTCGGGTACATATTTCATTTTCGGCTAAAACACAAAATGCAGGAAATGGACGTGTTGACAAATATACGATGTACACCTATTTACCAATATGTATGTATGTATGTATGTATTTATGAATTAAACACAAAAAACAGCGCACAACAAATTTCACCTGTACTTTATTTTTTTGTTGTTTTTTTTCTCTTTTATTTTTTTTTTTGTTTTTTGGCATTTGAAATGCGGACGTACTTTGAAAATCAAATAGCTTTGGCCCCAAATGAAAGTTAACAACGGCAACAACAAACGGTAATTGTTATACTTGCCAAGTACTTGTGTATGTGTGTGTGTCTATCTGTCTGTGTGTGTGTGTGTTTGTGAGCGCACTTTTTGCTTTATGTGTATATTTTGTTTCACACGCACAGCGGATCTGTCTGCTGATGTTTTAGTGTGCGTGCGAAAATGCCGTTCTATTTATTGAATATTGATAAATGCGTTCAGCTCAAAGACGATGCTAAGAGCAGCCCATCTCTTCAACCAGCCCACTCCTCCTTCCCCTTGCTGCCCACCAACTCATTTGCGCCACGAATTTGACGTCGTCTCATTAGTCACATTTAAAATTGTATTTAATTACTTTCTCACTTCATCATCAGTCAAGTCTGTGGGTCGCCGACGCCGACGCCGCCGCCTCGCCATTGGCGCTTGGGGGGTGGCACTTCGGTCACCACCACCACCACCCCCTTCCCCTAACAGCAACCCCCTTCAAGAGTGGGCTGCTGCTGTCCCTGTTGGTGTTTGATGAGCGCCTGCGCTCCCTACAAAATACGTCCATCTACAGTGATCACTGGCAAATTGGAACACACGTTTCTTTTAAATAAATCATTAAGCTTAAAAACTGAGTCAGCTTTTTTTAATATTACTGTTAATCTATTTAAACAACTGCCAAAGAGTAATTTTTTTTTAATTTTGAAAAGTGTCAATTTACGAGCGACTACTGTACATATTCATGCATAAACATTCATATGTTCATTTCAACAGACAAGCCGGCGAAAATTGATATACTCTCTGCTGCTGTTGCTGCTGCTGTTGCTGCTGCTGATGTGGCTGCTGCTGCTGCTGCTGCTGCGTCGCTGCTTTCATCAATTTCAAATTAGTGAAAATCGAGGAGCAACTGAAATTATTTGCGGGGGCTGCTTTGAGAATGTAACGGTAACAGCATTCTTTATTATCTATATAGCCAGCCATTCATTCCACCTAACGTTTTTGGGCCATTACAAGTGTAATTTATCTCACAAATCATTAATCAAGTTTCAGCAAGGTTTTTGGTTGTTGTATGCGAAAAGTGAAAAGTGTGTGTGCGTGTGTGTTTTTGTGTGCGTGTGCGTGTGTGTGTGTGTGTAATTTGTTCGATTGAGGGAAAAACGCCTGTTTTCCCCATTTGTGTGTGCTGCTGCATATCAAACGCCATTTGGCAAAGGCTGGCCACAAGCCACAAATGTTAACGCCCCAAAAAGCAACGGCTCTCCAAATGAAAAGGGCGTATTTCAAATAAAATCGCGTATAAAAAACGCGGCACATTTATGATTGAAAGATACACAACAAATACAACATCACACACACATTCAGCACACACACACACAATGGCACTGCGCAACACGTTTGAGTTGATTTTCGTTATGCAAAATGGACCAACTACAAACTGGGCAAACAGCACTTGAATCAAGCACGTTTAACATGCTCAGCAGTGTAGCGGCACCAATACTCAAACACAGCGAGCGCTTGTGAGTGCGAGCAGTAGCGGTGTGTGTGTGTGGCGAACGAATGAGCGGCGAGCGCATTGTATACATACACGACTTTAGTATTGCATAGATTACGATTACAAATTTAATTGAATGCCACCTGAGCACCGGCGAAGCGGCAATCCGATTGGCCAGCTGCCGAGAGAGCAAGTGAGAGCGGGCATCATATTAAAATACGAATGGAACTGGCACACGAGCACAGGCGTGTTGGTGCGCAGTCACTGCTCGTGTTCTACTCAGTCCCAGTCGTTCCGAGAGCACGCGCCCGCAAGAGAGAGTCAATTGAACGAGCACCGTTTTTAGACGCATCGTTTTTGATGTGCGGAGAGAATCATTTTTATTCCCAATTGGAGTTCCGTGTGCGTCGGGCGAATGCGGACAGTGCGCGAAATATCAGACGTGAAATAAATGAACAAATTGTGAATTGTTGATTAATAATCAGCAACAGGAGCCGATCTCCATCAGGTAACAACAATAATCGCCCTGCAATCAAATGTGATATATTGTGGGCTTTCGTGTGTGAAACTCTGTGTGAAAAAGAACGACTAAACATTTACAATAATTACAATTAATGTTTATTTCAATTTCAATCAAAAACCGCAATAAGTGTCGCAATTAACAAACATCAAAATCACAAAAAAAAAAGAGAAAAATAAAATATAAAGAGTTGAGCGAAAAACTGTGCTTTTTCGTTATTCCCTTTTCGGCAGCAGCTGCAGCTGCGAAATCAATCAACAACAACAAAAGTACTGAGCAAAAAGAACGAGGTGACAACTCAAACTTGAATTTTTAACAGTTTTGAAATGACATAAACGCAGGAGCTAAAGCAAAGCAAAACAGGCAACCTAAAAAAAACGCAGAAGGAGAGAGGGAGAAAAATAGATAGAAACAAGTAAAACAAAAAAAAGGTTTGCTGTGTGTAAATAACGTGGAAAGTTAAAAGCTCTAAAAGCTATATACAAATCGAAACAATTTGCCATTATAAATATTGAAATTTCATCCGGGAGGCTTTAACACAAACTTCGCTCTAATGCAACTCCGAGTGCATCCGACTATGGATTGTAGCGGCCGTTCAAATAATAATATTGAGCGCGATTCCGATTTGGGTGACGATTTGGTAAGCAAAAATATTAAACGAAAAACGAAAAAAAGAACACTCGAGAAGAAATTATTTATTTTGTAGATTTAAATCGAAATATTTTGGTGGCAACTTTTAAGGTTTTCCTAAACCATATTTAAAATATTTATTTTATTTAAATCCACACATTTTGGCGTTTATTTCTCAAATTTCCTTTGATAATATTTAAAAGGGTTTATAGTTATATCTGAAAGGAATTTCCTCTGACCGTCCAGAAATAATAATGTAAGATATTTACATCATAATAACAGTAACTTATGATTATTATTATAATAACAACTTAACAGTTACTGTAAAAGGAAACAGATGAAGCTGGCAACTTCTGATTCAAAGTTGGGGTTTTTGTGATATTATTTTCTAAGAAAACACTACTCGCTGGTTACAGCTCAATTAAGCTTACTACATTCTTTGTACATTTATATATATATATATATTATATATATATTCTTAAATGCAAATTTGTGCATTAAACACGCCTTGTCATCGATGCATCGATCAATCGATCGTAATTAAGTCGTTTATCTCATTGGTTTGCCGTCGGTAAGTTGACATTGCCAATCTCAGATCTCCTCACGCGTTCGCTCTTTGCATTGATTATGTATTAAACGTATTTGTTATATTTTTTGTTTGGGCTAAAAGCTTTGCATTGATGCAATCGAGAGACTCGCGACTGTTTGCAGATGATTCGAAACGTAATTATAATGTTAAATTGTTGATTTAAAATTAAGCAGAGGAGGTTATGGAATATGAAGTATTGGTATTTAGTTTTTTCTATCTATTTTTGTTTTTGTTTTTTCGTTTTGTTTGCTATGGAGCCGTTAAAAGGTGACATGCTAAATGGTCATACAACGCATTTATTATACACACACACTTACACACACTCACACACACATACAGTGCACACACAAGTGCATACACACATGCTCATAAATACAAATAGATTCATCTGTTTTGTGAGCTAGACGCTGTGGAGCATCGTCTCTAGACCAGGCCTGGAGCCCTATCTGTGGGTATATATTTTTTTATTTTTGGTATAGGCCTTCTGTGGGATCTCGTTCACCTTTCATCAATTGAAAGATCTCTTTCAATTCAACTCTTTGATGGCGTTCATATGTAAATAAAATGTTCAAATATTTGCATTATTTGTTAGTACCTTAAATGAATATTAAATGGGTTTTATTGCCTCTCTGCCAGCCAGCCACTTTTCGAAAATGAGTGTGTGTGTGTGTTGTGTGTGTGTATGTGTATGTGTACATAGGTACAGGTATGTGTCTCTTCTTCAATAAAACTCTTGTTAGGCCTTTTGTTTTTCTTTCATTTTTATTTCGTTGTTGATAGACACTGTGCCGCGTTGATCAACAATGAGCCAGACTTTATAAATACACGCAAAGAAATTTTAAGTAAAATTAAATAATTAATTAAAAAAGAACACACTCAATTTAGATAAAAAATAATAATTCTTTGTTATTAAAACCCCTTTCATTGTTATTAAAGAGAAATATATGAAGTATTCTTTGCTAGCTGAAATAAATTTCAATTATTGTTTAATTATAAAATTGATATTGTTTTTTTGATAGTTACTTATTTGATCCTATTTTAGCTGCTCCTGCAGCGTCACATTAAATTTTCAATGAAATATATTAAATATACTTTATTGTAATATTTAAATGACGTATGATACATTTAAACCAATGTTACCTGTTTCTTTAAAACCATTAGATAAATTCATAAAAAACATATTTAATATACTTCGCTGTCATCTAATTATTTATATAATTGTTTGGGCTTTTCTGACACTTACACATATTTGCGCCAATTTCGCACAGTGTAGCATTTGTGTGTGTATGTGTGTGTGCACACACTGAGTCAGTCCAATGATGAATATTTACATAATTGTTAATAGCTTCGCTTTCGAGCTCCTCTGAATATTGCCCCTTTTCGATGATAGCCTTGTGCAAACATTGCTTCCCAGTCATCGGTTTTGGTCACCCAGCAAACTCCTCTTCCTGCTCCCACTCCCCTCCGTTCCTCTTACCCTTCCCCTTACCCTTCTTCTTTGCCCAACTCCTACTTGTCATACTTGATTCGTTTCTGGTGCTTTGCATGAAATTTCATACATTGAAAATTCCACGTTTGCTGTGTTAATTGACAACACACATCGATCGTTGGTTGTGCGAGAAGAGGGTGTATCAATTACAATTGCCAAGCCAAGTGTGCATTTGCCAAACTGCCAATTACATATGTGTGTACGTGTGTGTGTATATGTGTATGTATGTGGGTGTTTTTAATTAAGGCTCTATCGTATGTGAAATGGAAATGGAAATGAAAATAATGCTGGTGTCATTCGCGCGTCGTCCGATTTTAAATATCAATGCCTTTGGCATTAAATCCTAGCGCATTATGCTGCAGACTCGACCACAGATTTGGACCAAAAGTCACGATTAAACAATAATGTGGGCTGTCAAAAAGTCATAAATTTTCAAATGAAGCGAGTCCGAGTTCGAGTTCGAGTCCGAGTCAAAGTCGAAGTCGGAGTTGAAGTCGAAGTTGAAGTCGTGCCCCATTGCTCTGCTGCTGATGATGTATATATATATATATATATATATATATCTGTACATGTTGTTGTCGTCAGTTGCGGCTCAGCTTTAATTACATAGGTTAAGCGCACAGTTTAAAACCATTGAAGTTGACTTGATTTTTGAATCGTTTTTAAATTAAATCAAGCAAATTGAACACAAGCCAAAATTCCAACAACAACTCCAAAAATGCTTCTTTTTTTTCGAGGGGTGTCCGGCGTCGCACGTGTTCAGCATCAACGCCATTCGCTGTTCCCACACTAAATTACCAACTCTGGGAGCTATACATCTTTCTCTCTCTCTCCCTCTCTCTCTCTCTGTCTCAGTTTCTCTCTCTTTTTTTCTCACTTTGAATCTCAGTGACGTTAACTGCTGTTTTGGCTTACAGATTTTCAGTTCGCCACTTGGCTGCAAGCAATGTGAAAATTAGCTGTAGCGCCCCTCCCCGCACGTTCTTTTGCTCTTTCACAACCCCATTCAGCACTCAAATACATAACTGGGGGGCATCTCTGTGTGTGTGTGTGTGTGTTGTGTGTGGTTCTTAATGCACTCAGAAACTCAGCAACGGCACCTGTTATAATTTGTTTGGCTTCTTGTATGCTGACAGGCAACGATTTGTATTAAATTCTTTCTGTGGCGCTTTCTCTGTCTCCCCCTCCCCCCTCTCTCTCTCTCGGGGGGCAAGTGTCTGATTGTTTATATTGCATAACGGTAACCCACACGCGAGTGTGTATTGTGTCAGGGCATTAACGAATATTTGATTAAGCATTTGAGAGCAGCAGAAATGTCCCCAGTTTGCCCCCATCAACCGCATTGACATTAAAAATTTGTTGCATTTTCTATGCGATCTTGAAGAAGGCACAAAATGTCGCATTATTTGTTGTGATTGCATTTTTGACATTTGGTTATGTTGAGTGGTTTTCGTTTTATCACTTTTGCTAATGCTAAAAACTTATGAATTCAAATTAAAAATAATTATGTTTTTGCTTTTCATATTTTTAATTGCTTTAACATTGTGAAAACACATAAATTTCAAAAGCAATGCAATTTGATACTTTTTTCGGCTTAGCATCTAAATTTAAATGCATATATATTATAAAAAAGACGACATTAATCATACAAAAGATGTTACATATTTTGTTTTCGAAATAGAAAAATGGCAGTAGCAAATTTTAAAGTAATAAAAACAGGGGCGACAGTAGTAGCTCATTAACATTATGATTATTTATGAATTTATTCTCAAGCATAGCTAATAAAATTGTTAGTTAAAATTTTCCAGCATTGGCGGGCAACTCAGCAGCTATTGCGCTGCAAATGAGGCTCCATAAAGTGTGAAAGACATACATAAATATCTACATACAAACATACATACACAAATAAGTGTGTACAGGGAACGCTCAATGGTTAAGAAGATTTAAAACAAATTAAATATAATATATTAATATTTATTGAGGAGAGGATTATGCAAGTAAATTCTTCATCTTTTTCTGTTATACTCCAAATACGCAATAAATTTTACAAATTGTTCAACAGACTGTTTCTAATTATGTAGCCTACGCTGTACAATATTGTGCGAATATACTTACATACATAATGTAAACTCACACACAGCGAAATAAAATTGTTATTATCAAAGTACATATAATAAATAAGCGAACGATGGGCGGGGCTTTAATTTTTTTCTTTCCCTTTTTTTGCAGTTGTTATTGTTGTTCGCCTCTTGCTCACCGAAATTAAATTGATGAATAAGCGAGAGAAACGAAATTAGTTGCGTTTATCGTCGCTGCCCATCGACATTTGAGTTGTTATTGCTGTATTATTGTTGTTGCTTTTGGGCTGGCCGCTATAAAAACAATGCAATTTTTAATTATTGAAGCCTGCAATCGAAACTAGAAGCAGCCGCCCAACAGCAGCAACAACAACAAGCCCCACAACAACAAGCCCCAGTCGTTGGCCCTAAAACCGCTGCTTTTTCTTTTCTGCTTTTTTAACCGGTTTTTATTTGTTCTTCCTTTTTTTTTCATTATTTTATTGCTTACGCGAAATTTTCGTCTGCCTGCGCTCACACGCACACACACACTCACACGCACGCGCGCGCACACAAACATAAACACAAGACAAGTACTCACCTAACATGGGCGTGCGTGCAGCGCCCATTTAATAATGGGTAGGTGGTTGGTTTGACCTATTGGGTGAGAGGGGTACGCGGTGGTAGAACGGTGGGGTAACGGACAAGTGGTTAAAAAAGGGGTAAAGGGAGGTGTGCACTCTCGGTTTACTCGTTCGTCTGTCTGTCCGCCTATCCGTCTACTCTTTCAGCCAGCCAGCGGGCAACCGGCACGGCGAATGCGCCATTATGTTTGTTGCCCGTTTCGGTTTCAGTTTTTGTTTTGTTGTTTCCATTTTTGCTTTTATATATATTATTCGCTTTATTTTTTCCGCTTCGTCGCGTTGCGAGCGAATGAAATGCGCGAGGCACATACACACACACACACACACACACACACACACACATTCACTCTTGCACTCGCACTCATTTTACACATGTATGTTTGTATGTATGCATTTACATACATATTGTACAGATACGTTTTGCATTTTAATTTTATTTTCATGCTCTCCGACTTGCAGCTCCGCATCGTTTCCGTATCGACCACGTTGCACATGTTTTGGTCCTGCCCTTAATATGTATTTGCTGTGTGTGTGATTGTTTTTTTTTTTTTCCTCTTTTTTTTAGATGCTTGCTTTTTTCTTCTGCTTGTTGTTTGTTGTTGTTGTCGTCGTCGTCGCAGTGCGTTGAAATAATTCGCCACGGGGTAGATGCGTAAATGAGCAATTTTTATTTATGAATGTGCGCATTTTTATACAGCAATGAGAATAGCCGCCATTTAATACATTTTACATTTGTATGCACGTATTTATGTACAACCCATGAATATGTAAATATATTTATATATATATATATATCTATTCATACATCTGTACTTAAGTGCATACACATGTGTGCATGTGAAAATACGTGTTTCACATAATTACTATTATTATATTTTGTACATAAGAAAAGAATGTGTTCCGTTTTAAATTTACATTTACATATTTTCATATTTTTTTTACTGAAATTTCTATTAAATATCATGCGCTGCAGTATTTTAGTGCTTTAATGTAGAGCATGTCTTTTTGATCTTAAAAAATCAACTAAGCATTAAATAATATCATAAATTCATCTCATTTATTAGAAAGTTCGATACAACTATAGAACACTTTCAAAATTGCGTAAAAAATTCAATTTCTGAATAGGGAATAAAGAATTTACTTAGAAATCTTTTAAATACTATTTGCATTCTATGCAGATCCATGAATCAATGAAGTAATCATTAAATAAAATATACTAATTATTCTTCTTGAAAACTTTAATAATCCAAATTCCTAATAATCGTTGCTTAATATTATCTAACAAAGATATCAGTAAAAATAAATGTATAAAGTTTTATTACACTATAACAACTGATATTTATTTATGGCTGTTTTCGCTGTATTCTACACTCCAAATAACAATAGTGTAAACTATAATTCTACAAATTCGGAAAATAGAACGTTAATAAACTTAAGATGCCAGCACGCCCAAAGAGCACTTGAATCATAAGAGCATTAGGGATATCTTCCTTACAATTCGAGCTAAAACAAGAAACCAGCCAACAATTATTGCTGCTGCTGTGAAACCTAAGCCGGGAGCAGAGGGTGTGAGTGAGAGGCACTGAGAATGTAGATAGATAGATAGATAAATAGATGCATGCATATGCCTGCTAGATAATCTTAATCCTTCACACAATAAACGGTTGCCTGTGCGGCAGCCTGTGTGGCAGCAGGACTGCGTGCCGCCTCCTGCCTCTGGTAGTTAGCTGATCCTGTTTGCATGCTGCGCCCTTCACAGCTTGGCTCGCTTTGTCACATTACGGATTTCCAGTGGCTGCCACGGATCGTCCTTTTGTTTTAAATTAGCACGGCATGTTGCACATGCGGCAAGCAGCCACGACTCTCCCTTGTTGCTCAAGCCGTAATCGAATCGCATTTATGATTTGAGTATTTCAGTTGCCGACGGCAACAGCAAACGGACTTGAGTGCTTCCGACAATTTGTCAATGCAACAATGTCAATTGTTGTACATATCAACTTGTAACAAAAACAACAGCAGCAACAACAGAAATTAGCTAAATGACATTTGTGGTCAAATGCAATGATAATAAATTAATATACATGATTTTTGCAGCAGCGTCTATCGGGAATAATGTAAACTAATTAGTGATAAAAACTGTCAGCGGCAAATAAATTGAATATTTTTCATTTACGAACTACTATGAACACAATTTGCAGTTAGATAGTCAGCACACACTTGCCCCGCCCCGCAACGCCCCCCTTCTTCCCTTCACAGTCGGCTCTTTGTGTGCCCCCATCTATTTGGCATTGTTGTCGTCTTTTTGTGGTGCATTGAAAGCTATTAAAGTAAATTGCAATGAGCGGGGCCCGGTCCCAGTTCCAAACCCAAACCCGGACCCGGACCCATACCTGTGCTCATGCGAGTACCTCGTATCTCTCCAACTGTACAATTGTGAGTACACATGTATTATCGTATCTCCAAGTATTACCTATAATACATATTGGTGTTGCCCACCCCGAGACTTTGCGGAACTCCTGCTGCAGCAGGTCTAATTGCGATTTAATGTCTTTTCGGCTTTCGTATGAAAGTGCTTGGGTAAATGTTAAGCCGATAGCACAACTACCTTACCCTTATCAATGCTGGCAAAAAGGCCAAATTAATGGAACTAGCTTGTAGGTGTGCAACTAAATGCCACATATCTATCTACTCCACTCTGCCGTGGTCTACTCTGCTCTACTCCCCTCCACTCCACTCCACTCTCTGGGCTTGCGACACAGTTTCGTCTTTTTATTTTTTTAAATTCCTATTTTTTATACATATTTTTTTAGAAACGAGATACTTGGCCATCATTAGGAACTGAAATTACTCACTCGAAACTAGTACAGCTTATCGTACAGAATAATATATGCGACAGTTCCACATAATTGCTTACGGGTATTAAGATACCTTCACTTCAACCGTCCATTAAGATATGCAACTTTGTATATAAATCATGGAAACCCAAGGCTTTAATCTCTGTTTGCACCTTTCTAAAATCAAATTTAGTTCTTTTGGACTGAAGTCTTTGCTTGTTATTTTTAAAAATCAAATTTAGAACATCTCGAAATAAGCATTATTTAGAAATTCCATTTTTAAATTATAAATCACAAAATTACAAGACATAAATTATTACTTGTAATTTTTCTAAAATAAGTTTTTAAGCTTTTCGAAATACAAATTTTTAGTTGTAAAATGAAGACTTAAATCTTTGCTTGTACTTTTTTTAAATTCAAATTTAGTCTTTACCGTAATAAAAATTGTTTAGCAATTAAAAATTATAATGATATTTTGCAATGCTTCAGTCAGGATTGGCCTTTGAATGGGTCTATTAAAAAGATTAGGTTATGACTTTTATAACAAAAAATTAATGGTAATGAACGTATTAGCACACTTAACGCTATCGATTGGTTATCGATAATATAACAAACTGCAACAAAAATATGCCAGACCAAACCAACACGCACACACACACACACACACACAAAGAACATAAAAGCGGCACGAATTCGTTGTGCATTAATTAGACATTTTATAGGTGCAACACGGCGTTAACTGAACGCCTTTAGCAGTTGGGGCCACAGTGCCCAGACGTTGTCGGCATCAATACCACAATTATTGTTTGGGCCTGGTCAACACCGACGAAACACAAAAAGAGTAAAGAAATAAAGTACAAAATATATAAAGGCCAAATGCAACAGCAACTGCAACTGCAACCGCAGCTAAAATGTTGCCAGTGAAGTGTCCATCAGTTGCTGAGTGCACATATTTCGCATGGATTCGATAACTTACATTAATTTGATGTATACACACACACACACACACACAGTATGTACTTTATACTATATGCAAATAAGCCAATATGCATGTGGTAACCGCGAATTGCCAACTTACTAACCAACCAGCCAACCAGGCAACCAGCCAAGCAGCGAAGTGAAGCCAACAGCAGCCAGAGTCCAATGCGAGCAGCTATCAATGGGCCAAAAAGAAGATGAAGTTGCAGACGAGACTGCGGCTGTGGTAGAGGCAGAAGCGGAGGCAGTGGCGGAGGCTGTTGCCACTAAAAACGTTGCAAGAGCGTTGACGTTACCATTTCATTATGCGCAATCGCGTCTGCGAACGCGTTAAAACCTACTCAGCAAAAGAGTTGACGTATATCAGTCAAATTAACCAAATGCTGTTAGCAATAATTTTGCCAGCATACACTGCAATAAATTTCATGACCACTTGTTCACACACACGTCAATCAAGCTCGAAAAGTTCATAGTTTAATTTTGCTTTAATTGAATTCATTTGAATTTTGAACTTAATAATTGTTAAAACAATTTATTTATTTATTAATATTAATTATAATCAATTTGTATGCAAATAGTACAATAATTAATAATACACGAGCAATTGGAATTGCACATTATATATAAATATATATATATATATATGTAGTAGATTTTAACATTTGGCTAGTAGAAAAATTCACAGGATTTGCCAGAAATTTTTTTTATTGTTTTCATTTGTTTGATTCGGGCAATTTTTAGAGTAGAAGCTGACTAAAAAAGATTTGAAAGTTATTTTTACCCTACAAATAATTAGTGCTCTTTTCCATTTAGACTTATCTGAGTAAAATTATGTCTTTTCATGCATTTAATTATTTAAAATATATTTGGTGCAGTGTATTTTTAATCGTTTATTTGTAAGCGTTTGCATTTTTCGCCAACTTCAAAGAATTCTTGGAAACTGCACAAAGCCTATAGAGGAGCAGAGCGTGGTATGTGCCATGTTTCTCCCATAGCACCCCTCTCCTAGCCGCTACCCCTCAACCCCTTCACCCAGCAGCTAAGCATTGTCTATGTGTGCTTTTGCTTTTGGTTATGAATACAGCAATGCGACAACACCAAAGACGACAACCAACAACCAACAACCAACAACAACAAACACGGCGATAAATGTTATACACACACATGGAACACCAAGATGTGAACTGTAGTCCACTGATGATGATGATGATGACGATGATGACGATGATGATGATGATGATGGTGATGAGTTAACCTGGGCATGGCCTGGCCATGGTTTGGCTTACTTTGTGCAGCCGTTACAGGTTACATTGAGATGTTTTTCCAGCTTGGATGTGTATGTTGCTGCTGGAGCTGCTGTTGCTGCTGTCGTTCGGGTGTGTTTAAATTGAAAATTCCCGATTTGCACACAGTCACAGATGCGCTTAATTTGCACCTCTCCAAATGCATAAAAATGCAAAAGACCGGACCAAACTCCAGCTCTGCAACTGCTCCACTCTTTGCTGCTGCTGCTGCTGCTCCTCTGCTGCCTGCCAAGCGTGGCAGACTTCTTGCCAGAGTCACGGCTGGCAATAGTACGCTTGAAACGGTTGTAAGCACGGATGGATATGCCATGGATGTGACTCTTGTTGTACCTTGGTGTTACTCTGCCTATCCCTATATATATATATATATATATGTAGCTCCAGTTCTCCAGTTCAGCCGAGGATCGTCTTGATTTCCATTACCTTTGCTTGGGCATTGTTAACTTATTAAGTGGTTACCTTTGTTGTCGCCTTTGTTGTTGTTGTTGTTGTTGTTGATGGAGCTGCGCTTTATATGTGTTAATGTTAATGTGCCGCCTTTGGCACGGGACTAAGCAGAACAATGATCGTAGTCCAACTGCTCTAAACGCTGCCCACGCAGCCGCAGCCGCAACAGTTGCGTGACAAAGTGCCAAAGATTTAAAGAGCG
Source organism: Drosophila multiciliata (assembly GCA_037043605.1). Classification (NCBI taxonomy): domain Eukaryota; kingdom Metazoa; phylum Arthropoda; class Insecta; order Diptera; family Drosophilidae; genus Drosophila; species Drosophila multiciliata. The sequence goes on from JBAMBF010000589.1 coordinate 10,337,261, forward strand.
CAGCGGGTGATTTTGATATTGGGTTGCGGCAATCAATGGGATTCTGGGCAAAGAAAGATTCATTGATGGCAATCGATGCGGCTTGTTGACATAAGCGCCGCCATCAATTGAAAACTCTGCCCCTCTGATGGCTACAAATATTCACCAAGTGTCTCTTCTCTCTCTCACTCGCTTTATCCCTTTCTCACTCGCTCTTTTTGCAGTCCCACGGTGATCGTACGGATGACGAGATGCGCGACTGTGATTCCGTTGACGGGGAACATCATCAGATGAGCGCCAAGGCGGCAATTGCAGCCCGGCTCAGTCACACAGTTGCCGGCGGCGCTGGCCTCAACTTTGCCAGTCCAGAGCAGCAAACAGATCTGCCACTCAGGTGGGTAGCATATTATAGCCACCTCTGATTGGAATAATCAATATATTAATAACTATATATATATATATGTATTTATGTGTATTTGTGTATTTGGCAGCCATCATCATCAGTTGCCGCCGAATCATCCGCTTAACGCTTTGGGCAGCTTTATGAGCATCGGCGGCCTACACAGCATTCCAAATCTGCAGCACAGCGATGTCCTCGAGAAGCTCAAGATGCAAGTGCGCGACATGAAAGTTGGCCTCATGGTGAGTGGACAATAAAAATAAAATTTAAAAAAATGAATGAATGAATGAGTGAATGAATGAATGAGTGAATGAATGAATAGTCAGATAAATCAACGTTCATTCAACCATTAATTATGAGCCAAACCACTGTGAAAAACTAGTCAAAAGTCAATATTAAAACTTGATTTTATTGAAATAAAATATATATTTTTTTAAACTTTTAATTTAAAAGCAATAACATATTTATCATATTTTGATTAAAATGTGTCAGTCAATAATTTATTAAATGTCATGTTCGTCATTTCGTAATGAAATTTAATTAACTTTAGCATAAATAAACAATATTTTTAAATAAATAAATAAATTGGAGCGACTAAAAATATTTTATCTGGTTTTGAGATAGTTGTTTTTATGTTAATTACAGCCTCCATCAATAGATAATTATTATATTGCCGCAAAGGCAACCATATTTATTTATATATATATATATATATATATACATATCTACAGAAAGACATAATATATTTAGTAAACAGGTCATTCAAAATTTCACATGTTTCATGACACAAATTACAAAAATTTAATTAATTTATAATACAATTTATAATACAAATGTGGATTATTATTATTTTTTGTTATTATATATATATTTTTTTTAGCTTTTCATCAGTTATGCTGTATATATAAAAATATGATTTTAGTTATTCATATCAAATCGTAAAAAGTCTCCATACAATATAAATTTCAATTAATTTATCGAAATTTGCGATAAATTGTTTGATGTCTGATTTGGAATGTCAATCGAATAATTCGATCAGGAAATAATTCATTTCAAAATAAATAATCAATTGCAATTTTTGCCAGATGAATTTGGATACTTACAACTTGTTTCGTTTCTTTACGCCCATGTTGCAGGAGCAGGACTATGCAGCGGCCGCACATGCCGCAGCCTTTGGCGCCAACATGCTGCCCACAACGATTAGTGCGGCCTTTCCGTTGCCGCACAATTCGGTGGCAGCGGCTGCGGCAGCTGCATCCTTTGGTCATGCCACTAATGTGAATGCCAATCCGGTGCCGCCAGCCAGCAATGGCGCCAGCTACAATGGTGGACCCAGCGTTGGACATGGAGCAGGAGCAGCTGTTGGCGTTGGCAACAGTGCTGGAACAGGTGCAGGAGGTGCTGGAGGCAACAATGCTGGTGTTAACAACAACAACAACAACAATAGCAACACCAACAACAACAACAACAACAACAATGCCGGCAATGGTCATCCCTTTTCATTTGCATCGCCAACAGCGCCAAGCAGCACCAAAGAAGGTTGGTATGGGGATATGGGATTTAGAGTGTTTAACTTGTGAACTCAGCGCGCCACTTTGCAGCTAATTCCGCATCAAATTCATCGACGTCCAGCGAGGCATCCAATTCATCGCAGCAGAATAATGGCTGGAGCTTTGAAGAGCAGTACAAACAAGTCAGACAGGTTAGTGTTAGTCAATTTAATCTCTTTGCAAACAAGCCAACCCATGCCCAAACCCAAACCCAAACCCAAGCTTATGACCAGGCCTGGCCAGGCCAGACCAGCCCAGCCCAGGCACTCGCTGCCAGGGGCCTGGCCAGCCCAGCCATTTAGGCAAACTATCAATTAACGGCTAATAGCCAACATCTTGAGCACATGTATGTGTGTGTGTTGTGTGTGTGTGTGTGTGTGTGTGTGTTCAAGTCGTCAAGAGGGGGATGCGCCAAGTTTTGATCTCGTTTTGACGCTTCTGCCCCGAAGCTGTTCACATGCAATAAAAAAAAAAGAGTACCGCTTTTAGTAGTTCCGGTTTTGTGTGCTCGCCGCTTGCCGCATGCCGCATGCTGCAATTGAGCAATTAATGCTCGCACATCTTGAGCCGTAATTTTTGGTGAGAAAAGTGCCAGTTTTTTTTTTGTTTTTTTTTGGGCGGCTCATTGATGGTTTCCCTAGATGCTGTGCCTAGTCTAGTTTTGAACTTTTACGCATGGCTGCAGAGCCAGCGTGAAATTTCCTCAAGAACCAACTGCACAAATCTGGTAATTAAAATTCCGAGTTCGTCTCCACAATGATGCATGCTCTTCTTGCCAAAATAGAAGAAAAGAGTAAATAAAATAATTGTTGTTGTTGTGCCGTGTGAACCGCAACAGCTTTTGTGACTGGCCCGGTTGTTGGCCATAAAAACTGAAAACTTCGATTAAGTCGCCACAAACACCCTCGACGCGACGCTGGGGCAATTCATCAAACGGGGCCCGCATTCTCTATGCACTATAAAAACTTTGACCCTCGCAATGCAAACACTAAACACTGCCCCACACATTACCACATACAATATATATATATATACATATATATATATATATATATGTATCTGTCTGCCGCTTCACGCTTAACACCTTCGCTTACACATTGAGCGGCTAAGAAGATGTGTTTGCCTCAAACCGGCTTAGCCAACACCCAGCTGTGCTTCTCTTACTCTTTTAGTAGGTGTTGGGTTGGTTTTGGTTTTGGTTTAAGTTCGCTTGCCTAATCCCCTTAGGCAGATTCGATTCATGCCACAACGTTGCTGCTGCGGCTGCCGCGACTGCTGCTGCTGTTGTATTCGCTGCTCACTCGGCCAAAATGGCGGATTTCATTAATTGTGAAAATGTGGCCGCTACTCAAAACGATAATTATGTTAATTGAGTGAGTAGCTGCCGCATATGAAAAGCCATTTTGAATTTGTCTGCCTCAACGCGCAATGCCAAAAGAAAATCATTTTACACAACTCGTTGTTGTTGTTGTTGTTAGTGGTTCGCAGAGCTCAATGGTCTTCGGAACTCAGCGTTGGCTGTCTGCCTGCCCCACCGTTCTCCCGCTAGACACCCATCTGTACATCCATCCATCCAACCATCCGTCTATCCAACTTTCCGTCCATCTATCCGTCTATCTCATCTCATCGCAGACGAAGACAAAATATTATTTTTGGTATTTTTTCCTCCTCATTTCTATATGATTTCTTTTTATTTTATTTTTATTTTATTTTATATATACAACAATGTTGTCGTTTGTTGTTGTTGTTGTTGTTTGTGGCAACATAGTTCGTTGTTTGCTCTCATTAATCAATGTCAATTATCTGCTGTACATACTGAATAATTATGCTTAATTATAGACAGTAGAGCATTTTCCAATATTATTTTTATTTTAAACCTATTTCTCTAATTCTCTTTGCCTAATGTATTTTTTTTTTTTGGTTTCAATTCTAACAAAAATATATTTCCTCAATTGCAATTTTTCCATTCCACATTTGAATTACGAAACTTTTGCGCATTGCTTTTATTATTTAGTGTTAATAATTATTAATTTTATTACTAATTTGTTTGATTGTTGCATACCTTCTAAAATAACAAAACAACAAAAGCACATTTTTAATTATTGCTGAAATTGACTTAGTTTCTAAAGACTCACAATTTATCGAACATTCTAAAATATTTATTATTTATTCATTTAACAAATATAAACGGCGAACTAGTTTTGAAATGTGGCAAATGGTTAATACAGTTTTAATATATTAAATTAATAGTAATATTTAATTTAATAATATTTTCTAATTTGATTCTTGATGAATCAAAATTGAAATCATCGATATTTGAACAAGTTTTCGTAACTTTTTTAATCAGCCAACACTGTACTTGCTTCAAGATATACTTAAATCAACAAAGGCAATAAAAAAAAGGAGAGAAAAAACGAAACCTCAACGAATTTCAGTTAATTAAAGTGAACAAAGCAAAAATCTGGTCAACAGATTTTCAATAACGAGTGTGAAATTCTTAAATAAATATGTGCACAAGATGATACACTCACAAAAATAAAATACCTACATATATAAATGTGTGTGTGTGTGTAATTTTGTAATGAGCATGTGTAAATGAAACTGGACAAATTATGAGATGATCGAGAGGACGAGGCAGACCAAACAGTACAACTTGCAACGGGATCTGTGTCATATAATTTTTAGTAGCATATCCAGTGGAAACCTTTGCATCTGCAGTATGCTGATAGTTGTAAATTACACACACACACACACACACACACATAGAGAGAGACATACATTAACACATACTTTGATCTGGCAAAACGCATTTGAGAATTCCCAGAATCAAGGATTCAAATTTCAAGCATTGCCTGCCACTTTTAGGTACTAGTCCAAATTGCTAGCGACAAATAAGTAAGATTATTTTTATAACCGAACCCAAGGCGATGTCAACGTGCGTGTGTGTGTGTGTGACATGTGTCCTCAAGAAGCGACACAGGCGCAAGAACAGTTATATATATATATATATATATATGTATGTGTGTGTGTGTGTGTAGCTATAAAAACGATTATGATTGGTTTAGAGAACTTCTGTTAGGGGATTTTATCGTTTTATTGCCGCAAGGATTTGTTGTGTCGAGTAGCGGACTGTGGCTGCTGCTGTGATGCAAGTAAAGCCCAGGACTTGAAATTGGGCGGCGGCAGCAGGTTTGCCACAAGGGTTGGCCATGCCACGATTTGTTACTGTTTTTCACAATAAAACGAAAAGCGGACTTCATTTTTATGAGCGGTTCATATTATTAATGCACACACACACAGACAGACAGGCAGGCAGGCAGACGGGCAGCCAGGCAGGCAGCACACACACACATGGTAATCGAGATGCGTGTGTGTATGTATGTGTGTGTGTGTGTGCTGTTATTTTGATTTGTAGACTTAGCATACGGCGGCGACGTCAGCGTCGATTGTCGATTTTCGATTGCTGCACTCGTCGAGATACTTTCAATATTTTTAGTTGATAAACGACCTTTGATGGCGTTGCATCGTCGCGTTGATCGATCAATGTGGCTGCATTGAATAGTTCTCCCTCTATATACAAATCAAAACTCGAACTAACATTCATTAAAAATATCCAAAAATTGATATCAATAATTGATAACTTAATAACTGAATTGTGCCAGTGCGTGTTTGGTGTTTTGTGTGTGTGTTTATCTGTGTGTAAATTGCCAAGATGCTCATTTCGGAGGATCAAATACAGGAGGTATATTCATCAACAACATATACACACATATATATAAATATATATATATATATATCTATGTATGCCTGACGATCATAAATTACACATTTTGCAATTTCATTGGCATATAAAAAACAAACGCAAAAAACTATCAGATATAAATGAAAACTTTAATTAAAAAAAAGGAAGTTTTTTTTTTTTGTTTTTGCCTCGAGCTCGTCAGATAAAATAAATGCCAAAAAGCATTAAACGTAAAACAACTTGAAGTTGAACTTCAATCAATTCCGGTGCCTGTCCAAAAAGAGAAATATATACAAGATGCACATGTGTGTGTGTGTGTCTGTGTGTGTGTGTGCATACATATACAATAACTCTTGTGGGCGTCGTGCATCATAAAAAACAGCCAGCCAGTCGAAGTTGTGTGCTGCAGTTGCAGTCGGAGTCGGAGTCGGAGTCGGAGTCGAAGTTGGGGGCAATGGCAATGAATCGACGACGCTTGGCAGCTCGTCAGTCTCCAGCTGCCCCTCGCTCTCTCTCTCTCTCTCTCACTTACTCTCTCTTGCTCACTCTCTCTGGTTCAGTCTCTGTCTGGCAACTTGTTGAACTCAAGCTTTAGATCGGAAGAGCGCGACTTTGACTCCAACTCCGACTTCGACTTCGACTCCATCACAGATTACTGTTGTTTTTGTTGGAGTGTTGTAACTTCAGTCGCGTTTTAAATCATTTATGCGAGTGGGGAAGCAGCAGGCAGCAGTTCATCATCATTCGCATTGACTTAGAATGTGCACCAACCGACTGAAACATGGCCAAAACAGCAACCAGCAAAATCTTCCAGCAAAACATTTGTTCCTTTGCCGTTTGCCTTTTCCTTTTCCTTTGCCTTTTCCTTTGCAGTAGGCGGAAGGAATGATGAATTCCAAATTTGATGAGTTCACTCAGATGTTGTCATTAATTTTATACACATACACAACCATCGCTAGGCTGGCATGTAGATGCAGTCTTAGTTAGGGACTCTGTAATCATTTTACTAAAAAAAAAAACAACAAAAACAACAAAATGCTAGAGGAAGTTCTCTGGCGAATGGGTTAAGGGTCAAAGTGTGCACACGAAGAGTCACAGACAACAGTAGACAACGAAAGCATAGGAAATATGAATAATCATAAGGTTCAACCCACAGCACATTATACACGATTATGTATATATATATATATATATATATATATATATATATATATCTGTATACTATATAACAGCTATGTTGAACTAATCATAATATATATGTTTTTTTAATATTTTTTCTTAATTAGAATTACATTTATTTCGATCTATTATGGGTTTGTCATTTAAATTTCGAATATATTTTAAATAACTATATTTTATATTATATTTAGTCTAGGTTAATAAATTTGTTGACAGTTGAGTTTGCTAAAAATAATAATAATAATTATTAAACTACAAATAATATTTAAAATATTTGTTCTTAATTAAAATTACATTCATTATTTAAGGAATTGTCATTTTAATTTCGAATATATTTTATAAAATAACAATATTTTATTTATTTAATGGCAGTAAAGTTCGCTTAAAATAATAATAATAACCATTAAACTATAAATTTGTTTATTGCTTTTGTCAACCAAGCAACTAATGAACTAATTTTTATAGCATTTATATATCCCTAAAACTCTGCCTTATCGCCAAGCATTGTCTCACTTCTAATGAACATATTATTAATATAGATAAATATATATATATATATATATATATATATATATATATATATGTATTATATAGATAATGTATTTATGTGCTTATGTACAGAGGCATTTTGGTGTTTATCACCTAATTATGCATTGTGTTGAGTCACTCAGACAACTCAAAAACTTGCCCTTTTTCAATGTTCATTGGGGTGTTTTACACGTTTTGGGATTGGGATTGGGTTTGGGATTCGTTGGGAATATTTTCAACCCCCAAGTTGAGTGGTCGCAATGAATGAATGAGTGCAATGAGAGCAAAAAGAACACGCGCCCCTTGTTGCCGCTTGTTGCCCGTTGGCTGTTGCATGTGGCTCAGTGTCAAGGCGTCTATTGTCTGCTTGTTGGCCAACATTGAGCAACACAGCGCAAACAAAAGCGGTGCCACACAATAGAATAGAGCGTGTGGCAACCATTTTGCGCAAATCGATTGGCCCGCAAGTCAAGTAGTCCCTCTTCACACTTTTATTGTTCTCTTCATAGTAATAGTTATATTAATAAGCATAATAATAATAATAATAATAATAATAATAATAATAATATTAATTTTGCTATTCGCAGCTCTACGAAATCAATGATGATCCCAAGCGAAAGGAGTTTCTCGATGATTTGTTTTCCTTTATGCAAAAGCGAGGTAAGTGTCCCATAAGGGTTTTTGAGCGGGGAGTGGGGAGGAGCACTTGAGCAACACTTCTGTTGTTGCATTTGCATTATGTATGTGTGTGTGCGTGTGTGTGTTTGTGTGTGTGTGTTGCCAACCGCGCTGAGTCAGCTAACCAAATTTGAAGTGTTTGCTTTGCGGACGGACTCAAATTATGTTAATTGAATAAATATCTCGGCACTTTGCCGTTTGATTTCTCGCTTTTGGCTTTTTACACACACTCTGTATGTGTGTGCGTGTGTGTGTGTGAGTGTGTCAGTGCATTAAAATATGCAGAAATCTTAACGTATTTTCGTGAAATCATCAACATCATCAAAATGATGCCGCACTTTTGTCGTTTTGTCACTCCAAATTACCGTCAACACACACACACACGCACAACTCAAGAACGCTGCGAGGCAACGTCAAGTTCTCGCAAGGGGGCAAGTGGGTTTGGGGCAGCAAAAATAAAAAAAAGTCTAGACTATTTTTAAATGGCATTTTGTATTTTGAAAAGTTTAACTGCATTTCGTCATTAATTATAAGCATTAACAATTGCACAAATGTGCATTTGAGCATGTGGCATGCAACCACGGCCACAGCCAGCCTTCTGCCACTTCCTGTTGCCGCGTCCTCGAGCCGCACAGTCGGTGCAAGAGTCGCGAATGCAACTGAAGTATTTGCCAATTGCAGAGTGCATTAAATTTGTTTATATTTGCATTTGCGACATGCAAAGAAAAAATTACAAGCAATACAAACAAATATATATATATATGCGTAGGTATGTGGCAGGTTGTCGCTGTTGTTGCATTATAAACTCGCTAATGCCAAAGCTCGACTTGCAACATGTTTTGCTATTTATTTCACACAAAATGCCAACACACGCACAACACATAATAAACAAAAACAAAAAAAAAAAAGAAACGTATGCACATATATTTATATATATAGTATATGCATATATACATACATACATATATATATATATATATATGCCAACCAAACTTGACAACTTAATGGATTTTAATCTGTCACATGCGTTCAACTTTTGACATATGTATGTATGTATTATGTGTGTATTATGTATGTATGTGTGCACCACTGCCACCGATTGTCTCCCTGTGCCTCTCTGTCTAAAGTGTCTTAGTGGATGTGCCCCACACCACCACGCCCCCAACCCCTAATTTGATGGTAATGCCCAAAAATGCGCTGCGCATTGACTAAATATATAATTTATCTGTAGCTGTAGCTGTATCTGTTTCTATAACTATATTTATATATCCAATGTACAATTGTACAACTAACCATATAACGGAAATTATGCTCGAAAAAAATGGAATATATATATATAAAAACTAAATATGCGCGTCCCTGTTTGTAGCTGTGTGTGTGTGTTGGTGTGTGTGTGTGTTTTGTATCTGTGTTTGTGTTTGTGCAGCGAAGAGCGGCGCAATTCTTAATTAAAAGACGTCAATCACTAATCAACCGGGCGCGCTATTTCTGTAGATATTTCTCAGTGCTCGTCTGACAGACCCTTGCCAGATTCGTCCCAACGAGCGCCCACTGTGGCCACAAGCGGGGAGTGCGGGGCGGGGCGGCGGCAACAACAAGCCAACAACAACAAGCCACAAGCAACCCAACTAAATCAACTGTCAGGCAGGCTGGCTGGCAAGTCGAGCCGACTAGATGCGTTATGATTTCCGACTCTATCAAATTTCTTTAAATTCCATTAAAATGCGCTGACATCTAAGAAAACAATGCATAAAAATAAATAAATACAGCTCACTCACTGATCTCTCTGGCATTGATCGCTGGTCCATTTCAAAAATGCTTTAAACCCAAAATTCTAATATAATTTCAACAAAAAAATATAGCTTAAATATTGTGGCAAACTTTTTGCAAAGAGCCAAAATGTGGCACGTGTATGGAAACACAACTAAAAAAAAAACAAACAGTTTTTGCATAAAAAGTAATTGATATTTAATATTGTTTATATTTTTAAAAAAATGACACATCTAAAAAGCTGTTTTTTACTTAAAATAATCGCAACGAAATATTGTCGAAATTGTTTTGAAATGTTGGAAATGATTTATTAAGCGCATATTTCTAAGACAGCTAGTTGGTAAAGTGGTCAAAAGCGCATATTTCGTTTAAGCCACATGTGAACAGATTTTTATGCAAAATTGTTTTTTTTAATTTAAGAAAAAATCTTTTGGCGAATAATTTCTATCAAAGTCGTCTTAGAAGTCTGAAGTAAAATAAGGAATAAATTGCCAGATTCATTCAGCTTTCTTTAAAACTAGAAATTATATCAAAACCTGAAAGTATATTAAAACCTACGCCTCTCATCTTAGTTATTACTTTTATTAGTATTTATAACTTTATTAAAAATTGTAAGTTAGAAATGAAAACTACTTTTATTATTAACCGATTTGAAAACAGATTTTATTTAATTAATATGTTGCCAAGAATATGGATAGAAAATGGACTAGTTTTGTATGAGCAGCTCATGATTGCAAGAGCTATTAACTAATTATAAAATATACATAAATATACATGTGTGTGTGTGTGTGTGTGTGTGAGTAGACATATGTTGCATGTGCGTGCCAAGTGCATTTGCCAGGAGTTGGTCTGCTCCAAACGGATTCGGATTGGATTCCAAACAAAACAGACAACTTCAACCCCAAAGGCGCACTTTGCGATATGTTGTGAGTTTTTTGTTGAAGAGTTTAATGATCGGTGAGACTGGAGCAAAGTTAATCATTAAATTGCCATTGATTATGTTTTGGCTGTTTTGTGGCTCGTGTGCAGTGCAATTCAAATGGACGCATCATCGCATATCAATACGGCTCTGCTGTGTGTGCCTGCCTCATGCCACAAAATAAATCGTTCGATTTACTCGTTTTATTCATTCGTTTTTTTTTTCTGCTGCTTTTATTTCTTAGTTTTTTTTTATGTGATATGGGCACAGGGGCAATCATCGTTGCGCCGCCCCCCCCTTGCGCCTCACATTTGTTTATATGCACAAAAAATAAAAACGTATTTTCATTCAATCAACACGTCCATCAACGAGTTTGATTGATTCCTTTGGGCTCATAAAAAGTCGAGAGGCTTTAGGCAGGGGCACAGAACCGAACGTGGCACAGACCGGGGCAGAGGCACAAACTACCAACAACAAACTAAACTAAATGATATTGAACAAATTGTTCAAGTTACTCACGTATCGAGCACAACAATTATGCAAGTCGATTTGATTTTTAGATGCGCCAGTTCACTACTCAAACTGGAGTCCATTCGAACTATTGTTAAGTTTGTGCTTGTCTGCTTTTTAATACTCTTTTGCAGTTTATTAAATGTTGTCTTAGAAAGTAGCATTTTTAAAGCGACATCAGTTGCTGAAAAGCAGACAGAAAAATAACTTTAAACAAGTCTGTTTAAATTTAATTTACTTATTTTTTGTGCTGAGAAAAACAAGATTTACCAATTTTAATCAGAGAAGAATCAACTTTATTTTAGCTATATCATTTAATCAATTTAGAGTCTTCATTTTCTGTAATTAAATTCAAATTAAATGTGCTTTTTCGTGCATAGATTTTATTGAATTAGAATTTTCAAACAAATCATTTTTTAAATTGTCATTGGTTTTTTTTTTTTGTTTTTTCGCCTTTTTATGCAATAAATGTTGGACTATTTTGAATGTATTTTTGTAACTGTAAATAAATAATTTCGCTTAATTAAAACCCATTTTAAGGCGAAGGGCATTCGAGATTCGTTAGAGCCTCAACGTTTTTTTCTTTCGAAGATTTGGTTGCTATTTATTTGAGGGACGCAGCCAAACAAATGAGTTTTGGCAGAGCCAAATGGGCGGTGGGCGTGGCAAGTAGTAGAATATCGAATAATGCGATTCGAATGGGAAATAGAACTGATGGCAAAGATGATGATGATGATTAGCCGCCATAAACATACATCAACATATGTACAAACATGTGTGTAAGCCGTTTGTAGCAACAATTTGAATTTATTTCTGTTTTTATCGGTGCAGAGGCAGCGGCATCAGCCTGCTCCTTTGCCCCCAACTGCTTTGGCAGCATATTCAACTAGTGTTAATTGCCGAAGATTGTGCGGAGGAGGAGGAGGATGCGGGGGTGGGTGCTCCACAGGGCCAAAACGAGAAAAAGAGATGAGATACTCGCACAAATACAATAAATCTGTTTTATGGCAACATTTAATCGTGTTTTGCTTGCTGGTGCATTTAACAAGCGCATTGAAAAAACATTTACATACATGCCACAAGTGGATGTTTTTATAGCGCAAACAGACCCATTTGCTAATTTGTACGATTTCTTTTTCTTTTCTTTCATTTTTTTTTCTTTAACATTGATTTCTCATTTTTGTTGTCGTTTCTCTTGTTGCAGGCACGCCCATCAACCGTTTGCCCATTATGGCCAAATCGGTGCTGGATCTATATGAGCTATATAATTTGGTGATAGCACGCGGCGGCCTCGTCGATGTCATCAACAAGAAGCTGTGGCAGGAGATTATCAAGGGACTGCATCTGCCATCGAGCATCACCAGTGCCGCATTCACCCTGCGCACCCAGTAAGTATTTCACACGACTCCTCCAGATACCATTTAGATGCAAGGGATTGTCCTGATTGACCTGTGTCTTACAATCTTAGATTGTTGGCTTATTTAGATTAAGTTTTGCAAGCATTTAAAATTTACGAAAAGTGTTTAATTTGCTGTTTTTCGTTTTTGCTCAGTTTTCGTTTTCAGGAAGAGATTGAAAACGTTTCTTAAGTCAGCTGTGCAGTTGGAAAACTCCAGTATAAAAATTAAAAAATTCAGTGTTTACAAAAATCAAATCTCGAAGCCAGCCAAAATCATAATTAAATTATAAAAAGATGTCTTTGAAAAATTAAAAATAATACAATTTCACAATTTTCATAGCTGATAAAAAAATGATGGAAATCAAATTAGGAGAATTTAAATCTCTTTAATAAATTAATTTAAATAATTTAAAAATATTTTTATAGACAGAGATGCCTCTAAAATTCTTTTATGCATTAGCACAATTTGATATACCTATATATATATATCATATATGTATAAATACATATATATATATATATACATAATCCATTCAACACCTGGTTGAGAACTATGCGCTGATCAAATAGTGTAAATGTGCTGGCCAAGAGCAAACAGGCTCAAACAATCAAAGAACGGCAAACCGATCAAAAGGGGCTATCGATCAACGATCCCAGTTTGAGTGAGAGACGACTCCAATTAGTTGCCTCTCGCCGCCTGTGGCAAGTTACCTGTTGCTGTTGCTGCTCCGCTGAGATTTTGTTTGCGTTTCGTTTGCATCGTTGTTGCACGTCACGTTTCGTATTTACACGTTAATTCAACATAAAGTCGCAGTTGCACCATGCAACAGGCAACAGGACGACACACTGCAACGTGCAACGATGTGTTTTACTTGCACTCGATGCTCGACGCTTATTAATAATTCTATGCATCTTTCAGATACATGAAGTATCTGTATCCCTACGAGTGCGAGAAGAAGAATCTCAGCACTCCCGCCGAACTCCAGGCGGCCATCGATGGCAATCGTCGCGAAGGACGCCGCTCCAGCTACGGCCAATACGAGGCCATGCACAGTCAGATGCCACTGGTGAGTAATTTATTTATTTATTTGTTAATTATTATTTAATTTATTTTATGTATAATTTTTCAAAATTTATTCGATGCCTCTTCAAATATTCTGTTGAACGAGTTAACCAATAAAAATTATATTATTTAAAAAGAAACACCCAAATTAAATCTTCCTCCTTTTTTTTAGACAACAATTTCGCGCCCACCGTTACCTGGTGGCATGCAACAAATGTCGCCGCTGGCGCTGGTCACACACGCCGCCGCGGCGAACAATCAGCAGGCGCAGGCAGCGGCCGCAGCAGCAGCAGCACACCGACGGCTGATGGGCGCACCGGCCTTTGGCCAGATGCCGAATCTGGTGACGCAGGAGATTGAGAATCGCATGATGGAATATCTACAGCTTATACAGGCCAAGAAGGAGCAGCAGCAGCAGCAACAGATTGCGCCAGTTCTGGGCGCTACACATCCCCACCAGCAGCAGCAACAGCAGCAGCAGCAACAATCGCTGCATCATCACCAACAACAGCAGCAACAACAACAGCAGCAGCAGCAACAGCAGCAGCAGCGACAGCGCTCACAAAGTCCCGAGCTGAGCACACGCGATGCGCTGAGTGCACAGGTGGCGCTTTGGCATATGTACCACAATAGCAGTCCAACCGGTTCGGCGCACACCTCACCACAGCAACGGTAAGTTAGCGTAGACACGCACCAGCACTCACTGTTTGTGGCTTAGCCAAGACACTTCTGCTCTACTGCCTAGCGTAGCAAGCAAGAGCTTTTACTTACTTAGCTCAGACACTAATCGGCAAGCTTTCGATTTTTCTTTTTGTGCACTTACAGCGAAGCCTTGAACCTTTCCGATTCGCCGCCAACTTTGAATTTGAATCACATAAAACGGGAAAGGGAACGCGATCCGACGCCAGAGCCAACGGATCTGGAGGAAACGGCACATCAGCCGCCGCCAGCGAAACGTGTGGGCAGCGGCCTAATGCCGCCCGGTTTTCCCGCCAACTTTTATTTGAATCCCCACAATATGGCCGCTGTGGCAGCCGCAGCTGGTTTTCATCACCAGGCCGCCAACAATCATCATCATCAGCAGCAGCAACAGTCGCATCAGCAGGACGCCACGTCCGAGGGTGAACCAGAGGATGAGTATGGCAATGGGGAGCACAACACCACCGGCAACTCATCGTCGCTGCACGATGACAGTGAGCCACAGCAGTTGAATGGACACCATCTACACCATCATCATCATGACCATCACGATCTGCTGCATGACCATCATCATGAGCATCATCATTCTCATCAGAATCATCTGGACAAGTCGGATGACTCGGCCATTGAGAACTCACCCAGCACATCGACAACAACCACAACAACATCATCATCCTCATCCATATCCAAAGCGCATCGCCACAGCTCGCCGGTGTCCACAAAAAAGAAGGGCAGCAACAACAACAGCAGCAGCCTCAACAACAACAACAACAACAAAACGCAAAACTTGTTGTGCTCGAAGGATGCAGGCAATGACAGCAACAGTGCCAGCGATGTCAAGCTGAATCCCCTCGAGACGCTGAGCCTGCTGTCGGGCATGCAGTTTCAAGTGGCACGCAACGGTAAATAAGCAAAACAAGCAAAGAATTCAAAGAAGGATTCGATTTTCCTAATGTATTCTTTATATTTTATTTACCACAGGCACCAATGCAAATGGCGAACAGCAGCTGATTGTCAATCTCGAGCTAAATGGGATTAAGTACTCGGGTGTGCTGGTGGCAGCCATCCAAGCAGCAGCAGCGGCAGCGGCAGTCACAGCAGCAGCAGGAGGAGCACCCAAGCCAGAGGCGGCACAAGCTGAACGGGAGCAGGCAGCGACGCCAACTGCTGCTGCTGCTGCTCCTGCTCCTGCTGAGGAGCCAGCAGTGAGACGCAACAGCCTCGCTGAGGATGAGAACAGCCAGAAACTTGGCCAGAACGAGGCAATTGATGAGGAAACAATGCAGGAACATCAACAACAGCAACAACAACTCACAGATGACATTGTGAATGGATCGAGTGTTGGAATTGGAGGAGTTGGAGGAGTTGGTGTCACTGGTGGAGTGGGTGCAAGTCTGCTTAAGGATGCTGTGGTCAGT
The DNA here is from genome assembly GCA_037043605.1 of Drosophila multiciliata. Lineage (NCBI taxonomy): Eukaryota > Metazoa > Arthropoda > Insecta > Diptera > Drosophilidae > Drosophila > Drosophila multiciliata. Next base: position 10,353,095 of record JBAMBF010000589.1, read on the forward strand.
TCATAGAGTGCCGACAAGATAAAACATATGAAAAGGAATACCAAAGTCATATTTTTCAGAAAAATACAAAAATAAAATACAACAAAATAAACACACACACACACGCACGCACACACACAAGCAGCGAGTGTTCATGTGTGTGTGTGTGTGTGTGTTTGTGTGTGAGTTGGAACTCGTTAGCCTGGCTAAGACAAAAGTGCAGACAGCATCTGGCAGTTGCACCCACAAAACATTGCCCATAAATCAACATACAAACATATATATATATATATAGATATGTAAACATACATATGTAATAGCACATATATATATATATACTATATAATATATATATATATTTATATAGATCTTGTAGTCTGTTCAATTTCCACACACACTTTGCATAAAAGACAAGCTTTCGAGCATTGTATTTAATTTAATAATATTTAGTTTTTAAGCAGCTGCAACAATTAAATAAAATATACTAAATATATATATATATATATATATATATAAATATTGATTAGTTATTAACGTACCTAAGGTCATGCCCCACGCCTACCTACCACACCCACCCCCCCTCCCTCGGCATATGAAGTTTGTGTTTTTTAGCGAGCAATTTTTGTTTGTTTTAAATTTTATTATTATTATTTTTTTCAAAAAATATCTTTTTAGACTTTAAAGCTTGTGTACATATCAATAATTGCTATCTATACATATATAAAAATATATATATATACTTTATGTAATTCTAAGTTAACACACACACACACACACACAGCCACACACACACACACACACATAGAAACACTTGCATTTTGATCCATAAAACTTAGGATAAAGACATAAATACAATTATGAGCCTAAATAGCATAAAGCATACATAAACACTTAATTATTATTATTATTATTATGATAAATATAAAAAAGAAGAAGTAAACTGGCACTGTTCCTCACCCCCCTCTACCTACTCCCCCCGCCCACACCCACTACTCCAAAGCCAAGTAATTTATAGCAAAAACTATTTGTAAGCAAAAGCGTTCAATTTATTGAATAATAAATCGATTTAATTTTAGCTCTCAATTCGCCTACTTATCAAGCAAAGACGAATTGGCAAGTGGCAAGTGGATATTGGCTAGTATAATTGGCCTTAAGAGTACCATAAAACTGGCTGATTGCTATACTAATTAGTGGAGCAAGCACAGCAGGATTGGGGATTCGCTCGCTAAGTGCCTGGGCAAACAACATAAAAAATGGAGGAAACAAAATGTCATAAAAAGCAAACAACAACAATAACAAAAACAACAACAACTTTTTGTTGCATAAGATGATTATCCGAATATTGTTGCACATTGTTTTCCTTTTGCTACCAAAAATATTTGCCTTGGCTGTGTGGCCCTTTAGACTGACAGCCATAAAGACGCAGAAGTGGCTGTGGCTTGGATGTTGCCACACACCCTTTCACCTCTCTACACTCCTCCCCCCCCCCCTGCCAGCCAATGCGTTGGCCACAAAAATGCACACAAAACAAAGTGATGAAAAACAAATGTTGTTTGAAAACAATGGATGCGTGAAATTGACGACAGGCGCCAGGGAGGGGGTGTGGGGGAACACTGCCTCAGAGGGTGGTGCGGGGGGGACTGACATCAAGTGCTAACTACATTAAGGCAAACATCGGGGGGGGACCCCCATCCAAGCATCCATAATGAGCACCTTTGTTACTGTCCCGCCAGAAAGGGACTTGCGGTAAGTGGCAAGTGGCAAGTGGTAAGTGCGTTCAGGACCCCGGCCATAAACAGCTCAAGTTTTGCGCTCAGTCGCGCCGCGCCGTGTGGCAACCAGAATCATTTTACGTCCGCTTCTTTATAATTCATATTTGGGCCTCAGGCCGCAAGCACTCTGATTTATGCACCTTAAATGTGGCCAGGGGGCGGTGCTGGCAAAGGGGGACGGTGGGGGGGATGGGTGCTATTTTTATAAAAGTACATTTTACTGTTGCCATAACTTCAAATTGTGTAAGGCACGTCCATCGATTGGCTTTCAAGGATTTGGAGAATTCGACTTTTTGGGCAAATTTACACAAATTGGTTTCTCGGAAAAAAGTAAAAAATATATTAAAATTCGGAGTAAACTGACCATTTCCGGGACAAAGATGGTTCTTGTACGACTTACTCCCATGGCTTAAATAACAATTGATATTATTACCAAAACTGTCAGCTGGCTAAGGCACATTCAAGTCTTGCTTTTAGCCCGAATAACAAAATTCTTGGTATTTATGGATTTTTTGCCATTGTTTTGGAAGTGAATTTTAAGCCAACTGGTTACAGGGTATTTGATAGTCGAACTCTCTTTACCAGAGACTTTTTACTTGTTAAACAATTTATTGTTTAAGCATTTTGACCCAATTGATTCTCTGAGCCCAAAGATTTTATTGTTTAAAAAAGCAATATAAAAAGTTGAAAAGCTAAAAAAATAATGCGCCCTTTTTTTGTGGCATACGCCTCTGCGTGTGGCAAGATATTTTGTGAGAGCTGCACTCTCGTAATTGCAGCTGCAGCTGCTGAGAGGCAGCTTAGAGAAAATTATAATCCTTCAGAAATGAAAAGGAGATTTTTCCAGGAAAAGCATTTGAATTGTAAAGCTATCAGAGAAAATTGTAATTTATTTGGAACGTTTAATAAAAGTACTCAAAATTAATTAAGGTGCATTTGCCATAAACAAGAAGAAGCTGAATTCTAATCAATAATAGGAAATCCTCGGCGGGTCCTTCAATCGTGGCTGGAAATAAATATCTGTGGCATAAATCAATTTAATTGCTTGACCTGCAAAGTCAAGTTAAATAAAACTCGAGGAAAACAAGAGGAAAGAAAATGAGAAGGGGGCGGAAGAGGGCAAAAGAAAACAATTGAAATTCAAAAGAAAACATAACACAAATTAGCCACAAATGGAAATGGCAGGAAATTCACGCTGATGCCTTGCAAAATATTGATGGTCAAATTAAAGGCCAATAATACAGCAATAAAGTCGCCAGTTCACGAGCCGCCAAAGAGCCTCTACTGACACCCACACACTCTGTGTGCACTCTCCCATTCTCTGTGTGCTCCTCGGTGCTCCCCTCTGACCTTTGGTGCACACGCACACGCGCACATACAGCAGCTACCTTTGCAGGCATCGCTCTAAAAGTATTTATAAATTTTATATAATGTGCCCCGCTATAGATACAAATACACACACATAGACACACACACATAGGCATACACACGCACAACTTGCCTACATAGAGTACAATAGCAGTTGCCCTTTTTTGTTCGCATCGCTATTATTTACCGATACCAAACTAAGTATTAAAAAGCCATGTGTAACCTGTGTGCGTGTGTGTGTGTGTGTGCAGTATTGCCTACATATAGCAACACACAAAGGGAAGCGCAAGAAAACATGTGTACAGCAAGCAGTGCACACACATCAAACGTGTTCAATACAACAAAAACAATTGTGTGGCTTTTTAGTACAGAGCTTTACAGCGAGAATGCGGCGACGGCGAGAAGCGCGTAATTATGTTGCCAGCCTTCGCCTGTGCGCTACTCTCCCACGCTCTGCCAGCCTGTCTGTCTGTCTGTCTGCCTGTTTGTCTGTGTGTGTGTATTGACTCCTATTAGTCGCTGCCTAGTCAGCCTTCGGCTCTCGGGGGCCACACGCAACAGTTGTCAATGGCAACGGCATAAAAGCTGCAGCTCTTTTCCCCAACTGCAAATATCTCATGTTTAGCAACATACGCTTGGCAACATTTTCTGCTTGGCACAGCAACATTTCACTTGTTCAAGTTTATGATACATTTATAGATGCATCTGAATGATCTGAATAATACTCAGATCCGACAGCTCAGATGCGGAATATGACTTATATGGATATTAAAAGTATAATACAATAATTATATATATTATAATACAATTAAAGTAATGTACTTAATCTTATAAATAATCTGAATGAGTTTAAACCTAATTATTATTGGGAATATTTATATAATATATGTTTTAAATTAATAATCAAAATTAATAATCAAATTAAAAATAGCTTTAGAAGTAATACTCTGCGACTTGGTTAATGACGCTGATCCGATAATATATTTATATTGTGGAGTCGTAGAAGTCATGACAAGAAAATTACATATAAAAATAAGATGTTCTCACAAAAAACCGCAGTTTCAGCAATTATAATTTTAAAATTCTTAACAAAGAACTTTACTTTTATAATAATGTATAATAAATTTAATAATAATAATAATAATAATAATATATAATATATGTAATTATATTGTAATAATAATTATTTAAAATAATGTATAATAAATTATATAATAATAATAATAATATATAATATATGTAATACTATTGTAATAATAATTTTATAATATACGTAACAATAATAACAAAAATACATACAAATATCGCTGTAGGCCTGATGGGAGCAACTTGTTGCTGCTTGGCTTTAGTTAGCAACATTTGGCGAGCAACATTTTATGCGGCGCTTGCGCCCCTCAAAAACTGTAGCACACTTATGGCCGCTGCATGAAAGGCAGCTGGCGCAAGTACATACAACTATATATATATATATCTATGTATATAATTGTGTGTGTATTTGTGTGTGTGTGCAAAATAAGCCCGATTTCAGCTTGCAGTTTCGTTTAGTGCTTGTGCGGCTTTGCTTGCTACCTGGCGAGGAGAGTAAACCACCCTTAAATCGAAGCTTGCAAAGCTTTTTTTTGTGTCTCAACATTGGGGGAAACTGGCTGGCTGGCATGCAACAAGCCAAACGAATTGTGTTTGTGTGAGCTTGTTGTTGTTTGCCTGCTTCTGAGTGTGTTCGTGTGTGTGTGTTTGTGTGTGTATCCTTATCTGCGCCCTTTACTGTGTGCCGTGTGACTGTCCTCGGTTGCCGCATTCGCATTCGCATTCGCATTCGTGCTTTGTTGGTATCTGTGTAGGTGTCCGTCATCGTCAATACCAACAGCTATTCCCAGCTACAGCTTCAGCTGCTCGGCTCGCAGTGGCTGCCATCGTCGATACTTCAGTTTGTAGGATTTTTGCACACTTGAGAGTTGAGTTTTAGTTCAGTTTTGGCAGAATTGATAGCAACACGAAGTGCGCAAAGTGCGCGCAACGACGAAAGCAACGCGTCCAATTTTGTAGATATAGAGATTCAGATACAGATATACAGATACACAGATACAGATACACAAACGCACAACAAAAATAAGAAATAAGAAAAAATAAAATAGAAAATAGTAAAATAAAACAAAAAAAAATTATATAGAATTATTTGAATGCTAGTTTGAATCGGTCGACTGACCGACTAACTGAGCGCCCCGCTGGCCCACATTGTGACTATCTGGCAGGAATCAGAAACTGAAACGGTATCAGTTCAACACCAGCAATACAAGCAGCAGCAGCAGCAGCGGCAGCACGCTTCTAATTGAACAAAATAATTTTGTGGCATGCTCCTGTGTTGAACATTCAACAGAAGAACTCTCATTGATTTATGTGTGTGTGTGTGTTTTATCGGCAAATTCTTTGTGATTTTGTGCGCGGCAATAATCCCGTATATGGGCAAAGAGAAACTGTTAAACTGCTTGTAAGTGTGTGTGTGTGTGTAGTGGTGAGTGAGTGCATCATTTAATTAGCAACCAAATTGCAAAATACTAAAATCTGTGCAAATACAACAGACGCGCCAACAGCAGCAGCATCAGCAGCAGCATCAGGTAACAATAATAATAATACATATTTATAGAGTGCATGGCGTGCCATAGAATTCAAATTCAATCGGTAGGTATGCATATAGATATTAGCTGCATGCACGAGGCATGAATAAAGTGAATTTGTTGTTGTTGTTGTTTTTTTGTTTATTTAACTTCTTTTTTTTGTTTTTTTTTTTGGTGCCTGTATCGTGATTTGTTTGCATGCAGCGCCCAGACTAGCCAACTAACTAATTGATACTTACTAAAGCTGACTGCTGATAAGGCGAAAGCAAAACGCAAGCGCAATTACATTTACTGTTACATCCAAAGAACAAAAGCTCGTTAAGCGAAGCACAAATAAGGCAAGTGCTGCTAAGCGACACAGCCAGAAACAAAATTAAAGCTAAAGCTTAACACACACAAGCACACGCATTCATTCATTTTTTTGTGCCATCGCAATTTAAATTTGTCGAGCAGAGGCATAAGCAGGCAATTGTGAACTGTGCGTTTCTTGTGCTTTCGATCGTTTCTTGACAGTACGCAGCAGCGCACAGAGTCACGTGCCACTCTTTCGTAAAGTTACTCTCTTTGTAGCTCTCTCTTGCTCTCTCTGCCAATATGGGTCGGTCAGCTCGTGCCTCTCAGGCACGCACGATCGTTAACATCTTCAACCTTCTTTTCTTTTGTGACTCGCTCACGCGCTCAGCGCCAGCGGCAGCTCACCTTGTGCTCCATCTGTGATTGTGTCTGTGTCTCTGACTGTCTCTCCCTCGCATTGCTCTTTCTTAGCTGCGCTCTCTCCGGCACTCTTTCTGCGTCTAGCTTTGATTTAACTGTAGGTGCCTGTGTGCTTGTGTGTGCTGCTCTTGCTCTCTTTCTCAGTTTGCTACTCACAGTGCTGTTGTTGTTGCATTTGTTGCGCTGGCGATTGGCGTTGCCAAGTTCAGATACAGACACTGATATACTCATACTCACACTCATACTCGCACTTATACTCGTTCTCGTACTCGCACTCGCATTCGCACTTCTCGTGCTGTGCGTTCGCCTCGCGCTTGTATCCCGCAAATTGTTTTAGTTTTTCTTTTCTTTTAGTGTTTCTCGTATTGTTTTGTATTTTCGTATCGTATCGCACCGCTTTGCTCAGAGCGAAATCAGTTTGACGTTTGCTTTGACAGGCAATCGTCGTCTTCGTCGCCGCTACTGCTGATGCCGTCGTCGTCGTCGTAGTTGGCGTCGCCGTCGTCGTTGTCGATCCGTTTTGGATGTGGATCGAGATCTTCAATTCTCAGTCACAACTCGCCGGTAGTCGCCGTCGCAGCGCAAGAATATATATCTCCCCCTTAAAATAAATAAAACACAAAGAAAACCAACGCAGTTTTGTAACGAAAAACAAAATAATACTATGATTTAACCCGTGGGTGTGTGTGTGTGCGAGTGTTGTTTACCCGTGAGTGTGAGTGTGCGTGTGCGCTTGTAAATTAGGCAACCATAATGTGAGCCAATTGAATCTCGCAGATATACAGTCTGTGTTATCGCTGGGCGCATTTGTGACGTCACATTCACAATTTGTGATTGCATTTCAGCAGCTGAGACTGCTGCTGCGGCTGCTGCTCTTCATTTTTGCTTGTGTTTGTAGCTGTTGTTGTTGTTACTTCGGCTGATGCTGTTATTACTCTTAATGCATTTAATTTAGTTATGCATCTTTGTGCACACTCAATCTGACAATTTCAATATCTTGTGCGTCAACAACAACAACAACAACAGCAACAATAGCAGAAAGAGCAGCAGCTCTGCTTTCGTGCTACGAACGTGACCTCCGTGTATTAAAATAAATTCTAATTTGTGAAGAAAGAGCAGCAAAAATTTGTTTTGTTATTGTTGTGACGATATTCCGCGAAGAAGTATTCGAGTATTTATACATACACACACACACACATGCACACGAACACACAGCCGTACATAAATCTGTATATGTATCTATAGATACATTTCTAGTTGTGTGTGGCATTGTTCATGTGTATTTGTTTAATTTATATCTAGAGTCTGATATAAATATTAAAATACAAAATCAAATACTAGCCCCACAAACAGCAACCACAAACCAAAACAACAACAACAACAACTTTAACGATTATATTTCTTCGGGCTGTTTTTTTTTCCAGTTCTCTTTCTTATTTTTGGTACGTCAACAGTTAATGTATTGTACATGTTCACAGTTAGTTTATTGTTTTTATTATAATTTTATTTGTATATTGTGCCACTGTAACTTTATAAATATTTTGTGACATTTACACATACATTTTTGGTGCACACACGCACATAATAAGTACCCACAACTTTGCCTCGAATTTGTCGCTGTCTCATTGTCGCATAATATTCACAGAATGCCCTTCAATAATAAACAACATATGAATTAATAAAAAAAATATAAAAAAAAAGAAAATGAAATAAACATTAAAATTAAAATTAAAGGCTGTGAACAATTTTCATGCGACTGGCGTCGCGAACATTTTCAACATTTAATATGTCAATGTATGTCTTTGTATATGTATCTATCAGCTAACGCAACTTGACTTGGTCTCCATCTCTGTCTCTGAGTCTCTGTTAACAGCTCTCTTATAGACAGCAGCAGCAGCAGAATCACATTAAAAGGCGCTTAAAGCTGTCTCAGTTAGCTATAAACTCACATTTGCACCCATACCCATGTACCTACACCGACACCCATTACCCACTTATACCCATTGCTATAGCTATATGCATAGACCTATATAGCCATAGCCATACTTGTCGTGAACAATGCAAAATATTGCCCCGTACTTTTAAGCAAGCCACAATAAACATGCAATTTGCAATTTGTGTTGCGTTTCGATTTGCTTCGTTTCGTTTTGGTTTTGATTTTGGCTTTGGCTTTTGGGTTTTCACACACAATTGGTTCTTACTAGTGCGAAATTGCATCGTTGTATTAGTGACCCATTTCGGTGATTATCTAATGTCTGTTTTGCTTACTAAAATTGTGCTTCGTTCCGTTTCCATTTCATTTCGATTTTCACTATCTATGCGATACATTGTCTACGCAATCAGTGCCGGTTAACTGTTAACTCGCGCTGTCCATTTTACTTTGTTTGTGTGTGTGTGTGTGTTTATTTTTTTGGGTGAGTTTTTCCTAATTGATACTCAGTTTGAACTGTCTATTAAAAATCTGAAATTGCCATGGCATTGTTATTGTTAACAACAAATAAAACTGAACCGTGCCATCGCATACTGATTTTGGCGTTTTTTTTTTCATACCCATATTTCAATCAGTCAATGCAATTTTGTTAGTTTTGTTATTCGCTCGAACGGCAAGTTGAATATTTTGTAACTACAGTTATGCAACTGGCCGCTCATCACACTGTGCACGGTGCATGCTAAGCAGGCCGCCCATTGAGCAGCCAGATACAAATATATTGTATATTTTATATTGTAGTAGACAGAGTACTTGTCTATTTGTCTATGCCATATAACATATGCATTATTGTTATTATTATTATTATTATTATTATTATATGCATATGCCTGGGCGTTTAGCTTTATTGCAGGCCATTCACGATTTGCGATTTATTGTGGATCGTGTTTTGTCAGCCGTTTTCAAGCCCCTTTTGCCTTTATCTGCCAGTTTAGATCAGCATTTGTAATGCTAATTCCAGAGTAGCAAAAAACTTTGCAGCCCAAACAATATTTTGTTCAAACTATATTCATTCATATCTTATGTGCTATATATATATATATCTATATGTATATATATATATATATATGTATCCACTACTTCCATCCATTATCAAATAGGGCAGCTATCCGCTCGTAAGCGATTAGTTTTTGGGTACTGCCATTTGTCTCTCGGCGGGCTCAAGGGCAATGTAAATGTGTAGCTGACATTTTTGTGACGCACAAGCAAAGAATGATATTCTTAATGCTCTGTGTCCACCGAAGGTCGAACACTCTATCCACAGAAAACTCATAGCACACAACACACACAATACACACAACCACAAGCAAACACTAATAAGTTACTCATTATTATTTTACACACATTCTTCGCAATAATTAATAAATCAAGTGTTCATCCATTGCAATAATCATAATAAACTAAATATAAATATTAATAATTTATCATCCATTGCAATAATCATAATAAACTAAATATAAATATTAATAACTTTTATTATCTCAATTCTGTGGAATTAAATGACGTTTTTTGTATCACGAGTTCAGCTTTATAGTTGTCATATGTCAAGTTGAATGCAATTCAAATAGCGAAGATATGAAATAAAATTAATAAAAAAAATGATGTAAGATTAACGTAAAACCCTATTTAACAACATTTAATTTGCGGACATGACTATAACTTAATTAGAATTACAAATTCATATGATTTATACTTAAATTCAAAATAGCTTCCATTAAGTATTTTATTCCACTTTCGAAGCAATCAAGTCCTGTACAATTTTAAGAGATTATTATGTATCTTGTGTAATGTGAGTGATTTGTAAGAAAAAACATATATTTACATGAGTCACGCAGGCAGCAATTTATTCAACTGAAGGCCAGTTAACTGATAATATTAATAATGCTTTTGCTAAGAATATTATACAAATTATAAACAATTTTAGTCTGAACAACTTTTTAGGTTTGATACAAAATGATTGAAAAGTCTTTAAGACTTTAAGCAGACTACTTGGAAATAAATCATATTTATTTTTATAATTGAAACATTTTTTTATAGAGTTTAGGCGTTGTTTAGCGCAAAAATGTGTTTTTTATTAGCTAGTGAGAGATTAATCAAAAATGTGAAATTTATAGCTTAGTCTGGAACAAACAATAAAAATTTCCATTGTTTTTATTCCTAAATACAGATTCTCATAATTTATATTCAGTTCAACCTTATGTTTAACTTAATTGAGCAGAAAATGAATTTGTGGCAGAAAATGACTATTAGCCAGAAAGAGAAATGCAGCGAAAATGAATTTTGTTGCCAGAATACGAATCACATAACTCATGCAGTGCCATATATAAGAAATATTTGCCAAAATTACATAAAACAGTGCTCAAAATTTAATTAAATACTCATTATTTAATCAGCACAAGTTGACTTTTAAAATAACACACAAATCCAGCCAGGGCAATGAAATCAGAGTTAAAATTCAACACTCACACAAATATTGAGACTTTATTCTTGAAAAATTTGTTAATTTTAAGGCTCATACAGATGAAAATCTTTAAGAAATCGCAATTAGAAAACTTAATTTGAGTCTGGGAAATATTCACAAAAGCGCAAATTAATAAAATTCAACAAAAAAAACAAAAACAATGCAACAAATATACTCCAATTATATTAAAATATTAAATTTGACACGAAACCAGAACTTAAAAGTTCCCTTTCTGTACTACACCAATTCTCAAAGTATTTAAGCTACTTTAATCTCTGGAGTCTCTCAAAACCTTCTCCTCCCGCTACACAAATTTATGCTTTCACCCTAAATGTAAAAAAAATATTTAAATAACTCAGCGATTTGTTTGTTTGTTTTTTATTGGTGTTGTGTACAAAAATAATGAAATACTAAAATTAATTATTGTGTCGCAATGCATTGAACCCAAATTCGAGACCAAAAAAACAATTAAAAAGATTTTATACTCGCGACTTTGTTGTTGTTGAAATATAGTTATTACTTAAAGCAACTGTTAATGCTTTCAATGCCATATATTTAATTCATAAATAATAGTTATGGCTCACTTCAAATGAAATTATCAAACTCAGAGGAAGCATATAAATTGCACGATTAAAAGTTGCTACAATCTATGCATACACACATAGTATTCATAAATACACAAATATATACAAATATATACATACATCGAAGTACATATGTATGTAGTGGCACTCAGAAAAATATCTTCTTAAGTATTCGAAAATTGTATTACATTCGAAGCACAGGGGTAATTCACCTTATTATAAGAAATTTCATAATTTGTATAATTTGGGACTGCGTGTGAAACCGGAATTGAAATCCGAATCGGAACCGCATTTTTACCAATTAAAATTCATAAACAGAATCGGAACTGAAGTTCATTTGGGCTTAACACCCTGATAAGAAATGTTTACTAAAAAAAAACAGAGAAACTTTTTAGTAAAATTCCAAATGATATATTTTCTTGAGTGTATTTCTTAATCAAATGCGAATTGTTGTACTCAATTGTTCAGATACAATAAGCAAGTAAATACAAAGCCACAGCAAATGCAGCAGCTGAAAAGCGTTGATGTGCAAAAACTATTAGATACTAAATAATATCTGCGACTGCGTTTTGGTTACTTTGTCAACGCCGCTCGGTTGTCAAGTTGCCGAGTTGCCAAAATTGCCAAATTGCCAAACAGCCAAGTTGCCTCGCATATGGCTATGGATATGGCCCCCTGTCGCTCTACATGGCGATGCCTGGCAGCGGCTCTCCATACATGATGTACATACATCCACATACACATACACATACGTATCTGTGTGCACAATTTAATTTATATTGTGGCACGCATAGCGACACACACTTGCTGATGCTATTAGATGAATAACTATAACCACCTGCATACTAATAATTTCGTGACTCTCAAGTTGGTCCTACTGCAAACTACTCGTACAATTTTGCCCACACAACCACTTTCACACACTCAGAAAATAATCAATTTAAGATAAAACTAACAACATACAAAATTTCTTCAATTTTTTTAAATAATTTATAAATATACGCAAAAAAAAAAGCTTGTTAAGTGAAAATTCGAAATATAAATATTTATTTATAAAAACAACAAAGAAAGCTAGTTTTAGAGGTATAAAAAAAAACCTTGAAATTTATTTCTAAATTGAAGAATAATTAAAACTTAAATTAAAAACAGTTGCTATAAAAAAAACTGTTATAGCAATAAGCTACATGAATAATAAAGTGAATTATTCATGGCCCCTAAAGTGTACCAATTTAATAAAAGACAGCCATATATTTTTTTCTAGAGTGCAGCGAGCCTTGCACATCCTTTACCAGTTGGGAGGCACATCCTTTGGCGCTAATAGAATTTGGTGCTGCTGATGTGATTAGTTTTTTAGTTGCTTGGCGCCAGGCTGGTATCCTCCTTGTCGTCATCTGAAGGCTCCATCACACACACACACAGACACGCACACATGGATAAATTGTGTGTGCGTGTTTGTTTTTTTTATTATATCCAACTTGAAGGCGAAAAGCAAAAATCATTAATTTTCTTTTAATAGTTATGGCGCTGTGCTAAAAATAATTTGTTTAAAGCAACAGACAGACAGGGACAAGATATACAAGAGATTATAGCCACATACAAACACACATGATATATGTAGATATGTATATATATATGTATGTATATATAGTACATATATATATGCATGTGTTTATGCTTATTTTTTTGTATCTCGCAACATTTGGAATTGACTGACCATTGTCTCGACATGCCTGAGACTGTTGAAGCTTCTTCTGACGCTGCCTGTCTAGTTTGTGTCTTGTTGTGACGCCTTTGTTTTTTGGCTAACAACAGAAGCTGACAAACACAAACAGACAGGCAGACAGACAGATAGACAGACAGGCAACCAACCAAGTTGGCAGTGAAAGCGACGTCAACAAGTGGCCCCCAAATGGTGAGTGTCCTCACTGGAACTCTTTATCCCTTTGGCTAGTCAATCAACGTCGTGCATTGCCGGCTTCCAATCAAGTGCAGGATATAGACCAATCTAAAAGCAACAACATAAACAACAACAACAACATCAGCAACAGAAAACACATGTCTCACTTGTGTGCAGCGGAACTGAACTAGATTTTCCTCCGGGCAAACTTAAATGCAAACATTCGAGGAGCAGCCACTGTGTGGAATGTTTAGTAACATTTTTGAAATAGGTCGACGTGGGGCCATTTTCCTAATCTAAAGTGTGTTTTTTTTTCTTTTTTTTTTTTTTGACTTCATATCAGTTGATTTGCTTCTTACGCTTGCGTTCAACTTTTATCTAAATATTTAAAATTAACTTCGCACTTCTGATGAGGCATTTGGTATTTCTGTGATAAAGCAGCGCCAAGACGACGTCACAGCCATAAAGAAATTAAACAAAGCCACAACAAAGAAAAAGTACAACTAAAAGTTATCCAAATCCAAATCCCACAGACGCCAAGCTATCCGTCACTTCGATATGGATACGTGCCCGTGAAGGGTCAACTACTCACTTCAAAATTCCTATCAAATTTCAGAGTCCTCCTTTGGAAACTTTTGGGTCTTGTCTGTTGAAACTTTAGTTTTTTTTTTGTAAACCAAACCATTTGGCGACTATTGACCGTTGTCAGAGGTTGCACTTGCCTCCACTGCTGATGCATTACTTATTTATAAAGATATATATATTTATATATTTTTGTGCAGGTTGATCACGTAATCAGCAAATGCGTGTATGGAAATCCCAATATTTGTGCCTTGGCTTCAATAATCATTGCCAATATTGGGCTTTTATGAATTTATTACACTTGACAAATTGAATAATTTCTTCATTTCAAAATATTTTTATGTGACACTTTCAATGAAACATTTTAATATCTATGTGAATTTAACTTGCTGATTAACTAACTGACTTATTGAATGATAATTAGCAGGCAGCTGTGCATTGCATCAAAGAATTAAATAAAATAAAATAAAATATCGAAATAAATAAACTGTGATTAAATTACATTAATCTGAAACAGGTGTTGCAAGGCAACTGTTTGGCTTTAAATAAAATAAACTTTTCTATGTACCCCGCACCCCGTTTCGGGGTTTTCTGTGCTGAGCTTCTAAGTAGATAAAACCAGCTGTTTCCTAATCAAAAGAAAAATAAATAAATAAAATTGTAGACAATGAAAACCGATCGCTCAACATTTTCGACTGCTGTTAGGAATACAAATTGTAATGTTTTAGCTCGTTTTGACACATACGGAAAGGGAGCAACATCCTCATTAATCTAGTAACAATGGAGATATCTGAGGCATGCATACAAATATATGATATTGTTGATTAGATATACTATTTATTTATTATGTGATTTGTCACCCCGCGCCACATAATCTATCTAACTATCATTGACTTTCCATAAAAACAAGTTGTGTTCAAAAAATCTCATGAATTTATTTCGATTAACCATTATTTTGTATCAAATAATATTTTAATCAATAATCAAATGATTTTTCATTATTATCTTCATTTGAGTTTATATATTTTTACGTAAATAGTCAATGAATTGAGCGTTAACTTATTTTACTACAAAAATAATGATAAGGATGGTCAATTGGGAGATCGTATCGAATATGTGAACTGATATCAATAAAATTCGATGCGCAATAATCAAATTGAATATGATTTTTATGGCAATTGTTTACTTGTTGACGTTTACAAATATTCCACAGCCTTAACTTTATCAATGCGATTAATGGCAACACAAAATTAAAGGCTTAATAAAACATTCAAATTTATAAACAAGATTTTTCCCCCGACTTTTCCACTGCCATAAATTTGATTAAACTAAACATTGATGCTGATCTAGAATATATATATATATACAATCATAAATTTGTTTCAATTTTATGATAACCTTTTTAACCGTTTACTAATTGGTTCACGGTATAAAAACCAGATTTCTGGATCACATTACTTTGTGTGGGCAATTTATTAAAAAATTATATCTTCAGAGTGTTTATAAACGCATATAAATACAATTATTGATAAATTGATTTGATCAAATTGCGTTGATTTATGATTGATGATCATGCAGCTAATCTTAATTGTTGTTAACCTAGTTGATTTCGCGTGTTTTTTTTTTTTCATAGTTAGCTGTAAACTGGTTTTAGGGTCTAAACTTCAACTGTTCCAGCTGATTGCAAGATTAGTTATTTAGCCGATTCAATGCAGACGGCAGACTGCTTAGCAATGCTGACTTAGCCAAGTAAATGGAGGTCAACAAATTGTTGTTTTAATATAGCTGCAAAGTGTCTCGCAAATATGCCAACATATTCTTTATATTTACTACCAAAATACTTGAAGCGACATACATATATATATATATATAAATATATTTTATGTGCTCTATTAATCTAAATATTTTGTGCAATTTATTTTTTCTGGTTTTTAGATGAAGTGGGTAGCCGAGCAATCAGCCAATCAATAGATCGCCGCTTGACGCGCATACCCAAAAAATGTTTCAATTATGTTACCCACAACAAGCACACAACCAAAACCACAACAACAACAACTACAACAACAAAAGCAACAAGAGCAACAGCAGCACCCAAATAGAAGCAGCAGCTTCACTGAATATACCAAAAGCCACAGCTTAAGCATCAAGACAAGCAGAAGCTGTAGAAGCAGGCCACAGTTGGCCACAGCGCCATTGAAACCCAAGAAGAACCAAACCAAACAGCGACCAAAAACAAACCGATTCCGACAACAAATTAGCATAACCATAGCAACAAGAGGAGCAGGAGCAGGAGCAGTAGCAGTAGAAGCAGTAGGAGTAGAAGAAGCAGGAACAGGACAACGCCATGGGTTGCTCACCGAGTACATTGCACAATTCGTCGTCGACGACAGAGGCGCCGGGTGGCGTGGACGGTTCTGGTGGTAATGGTGGTAATGCCCCCTTGCCACTGGATGGCAACGAAAAGGATGGCAGCCTGTTGTTCTGCATCAAGTTGCGACGCAACCGCATGCGCAGCTGCAGCTGTGGCGCCGACACACTACAGAATCAGAACGGTGACGGCAGCACAGGCAGTGCCACTTGCGGGGATAACATCATGTGCAACCAGGGTTTGCTTAATCCGATGCAAACCAAAAACGAGTCCGACTACGAAAAGGTAGGTTACGCTGGCCACACCCATTTATTTAACGATACCCAACGATTGACCGACCAACTGAACTAACATCTGCTTTCATCTGTTCTAATCACCGCCTGCAGCTCAGCACTGGCAAAAAGGATTCCATTGTGACGGTGGCAGCTCTCGGCAATTTCACCCACAGCGTTGTGCGGCGTGCAACGGGAACGGGCAGTAAGTACTCACATTACAAATTCAACCCAACACATATCGTAAACGGTTTGTTTTAGTTAAAACTTTAGTTAAAAACTGGTTTCGGTCTAAAGTTTAAAGGTGTGAAGCGAAAATTTCTTTGGGATAAAGAAGATATTAAATTATTTCGAATAAGTGCGCAGTATTTTTAAAATGGATTTTAAATAAGTTATGGCAACTAATTTATTTTGTGGTTTGCTTAAAGTATTTCGAGAAGGCTTTGTTTTTAATTGTCAAATTATTAGAAACTCTTTAAGATGTAGAAGTGAAAATTTCGCAAGCGACCACATCAAAATAATTCATTCATTTTGATAAGATGCCAAAATTAATACAAATTTGCAAATCAAAAAATTTAAGAAAATAAATTTAAAACATGGTAAATCACAGACAAAAAGAATCCTTATGCTGAAAGTTATTTATTGTACGAGGAAAGCGGAGATTTTATTTTGCAAAAGGGCATTTAAGCAACGGTGAATGCCAAACAGTTAACAGTTAACAGTTGGCGGTTTTGTGTGTATCATTAAAGTTTGGGGGAAGCAGAGCACGGATGGCCGTAATACGATCTGCGACAAGTCAGCTGGCGCTGATGGTTTTCTCTGGTTTTCGGTACCCAAGCGCAGATGTTTTGTGCCGACTCCAATTATCGGGCTTGGGTTTGAGCTTCCACATATCACTGGTGCGGGAAGCGCAGACGGTAGCAGTAGCCACAGCTGCTGCCTAACAAGAGAGTGGGCGAGTGAGAGCGAGAGAGAGGCTGTGGCTGAGGGAGAGAGTGAGAGTGCCAGTTTATGAATGCGCTTTGCTTTGGAAACTTGATCGCGCTCAACGAACGACAAACCGAACAACGATCGTTGATCTGAGAGCGGTTCTCTCTTTGCACTTACCTAACTCTGCGCCTCCCCCGCAGCACAGACAAAGTCAACGAAGTGAACTCAAAGCAAACGCAATCGCAACAGCTGCTTGCCATTTATGGAGTCAGTCGCTTTGAATTGGTTCGCCGTGTCGGTCGCCAAGCGCATTCGCAACGGAACGTGTTGAACCCATCGACTGTGTCTTAAAGCACAAATAACAATAATAAATTTTACGATAACACACAATAATACACTGCTGCAATCGAGGCGCATATTTTTGAACTGGGTTCGCCCAAGCCAAGTAGCTCGTTATGCAAATCGAAATCTCAGATGGTGAAGGTGTTCAATATCAACATTCAGTTTTAGACAATGTTCGCGAGTGAGTTACAACAAATGCAGCGGGTTCGATTCGCGGGCGTTTGGCCATCGCCAACTGGTCGCCAGCAGCAGCAGCAGCAGCAACATCAATTGCAGCTATTGCAGTTGCAGTAGCTGCCGTTGCTTGTTCTACTCGCTGTTTTTAGTTTTTAGTGGCCTAATGTGACGGCACAAATTTGGCAAGAAAAGCCGTGCAAGTGTGTGCAACGCGTATTAGCCAGGGTCAACCAGTTAGTAACCAAAATCGAACGCAATTAAAGCTTATGACACCAACAACAAAATTCAGCAACATGCACAAATCTGTGTGACAAAAATATGTACACATATATATAAAAAAAAAATACCTGAAAGATCGATGCAACGATGTGGAATTGTGTGTAGTGTGGAAAAAAACAGCTCGACGCCGCATAGCACGCCAAAATCTACGAAAACACCAACAAAAAAGAAGCAAATAAAATCAAATAAATAATAGCAACAATTTTACACAGCATCGAAAAGTGTTAAAATTCAAAATCAACTTCACAACTAAGTGTGCCAATAACAAAAACAACAAGTGTAACTGTGCTGTTAGCCAAAAGCGAATAGAACACGAATTTGTCTAGCAAAACTTTAGCTGAATTTATGTTAGTATCTGTAGCAATAAGTCAGCTGGCTGTATCTGTATCGGTATATGTTTCTGTAACTGTATCTGTAGTCGTGTATCTGGCTGTGATTTAATGCATTTGCGTGCGTTTCCATTCTTGAATTTGGCTGCGTTTTCTATTTGCACACTGCACTTGCCAAAAGTGTGCAAAAACTGCCAACTCATTAACATGTTCTAACGGCTAACGACCCAAAGTGGCACTGTAATGTAAACAACGAAAACTAATTAGAACAACAAAAGTAGCAAGACCTGTATAAACATAAATATTCATATGTATTTATGGACCTGTGTGCATATTTATATCACATCGCACACACAATTTTTCATTCGTATTCAGTTTTGGGAATCTGAACGCATAGATAAAAACCAATGGAAAAAAATTCACATGACAATCTGGTTTGTTTTACACGCAACTGTGACGATCTCTTAGATTCCACATTCGCAATCAAACAAAATACAATAAAAAGAATCCAATACTAATACACATACGCACGCACCGTTATACGATGCACAGCGTTGCCAGAGTGCCTCGAAATGCCATCAAACGATCGTCTAGCTGAAAACAATAACAATCGATCAGCAGCAGCAGCAGCAGCAGCCACCCACGCAATGGCGCCAAAACATCAATCAAAGCAAAATACACAAAGGCAGCAGCAGAAGCAGCAGCAGCAGCAAACAAACAATAAGCAAACTAAAATGAGAAATGAAAACAAAACAAACTCTGAAATATACAGCGAAGAGGAAAATGCTAAATATGAGTATCAGAACGACGCTATCGATACATTATGTGCGCCTAATCCCCGCCTGCCACCAGCTGGCAAACGGCAGGTGTCCGAGTGCCAACTGCCAACTGCCAATTGCCAAGTGCCATGTGCCAAATGCTCTGCAATTGATCAATGTATTCCTTAACATTAATCACATTGAGGGCGCAGCGCATTCAAACTCAATTGAATTCAATTCAATTCAACTCAATTGAATTGAATTGATTAAAGCCTTAAAGTAGTTGTCTTTAATCTGTTCTTATGCCTACAAGTTTGTCGCAATTAAAATCCAATTTTGTTATTTTTGCTGTTGTTGGTCCGCTGTTGTTTATAGTTAGGTAGCCAGTGGCACTACTCCCGAAAGCCACGTGAAGCTTTTCACAAATACTGCTGAGACCCAGAAGATTAGATTAGAGCGCAGACAGGCTGTGTGTCTTTGAGCGGGAAGAAAACTGAGATAGGCAGAGACAGCAAGAGACAGAGAAAGAGAGAGTAAATTGTCACAAGCTGGACGGTAGTGTCAATATGGCGACACTGGACTTGTCCATGGCATGTCCATGCTGACTGGCTGACTATCTGTCACCTATCAACGGTGATGATCACCGTTAGATAAGTAAAGCCTCCCAGAAGGTTTCGTATTTCGGGTTTCGGTTTCAGTATCGGACGACAAATGAGCAACGTGCCCAGAAGCAGGCCAACTAAATACATACATACACACATACTATCTCTCTCTCTCTCTCCCTCTCTCCCTTGTGCAGTGGGAGTATAGTCATCGTACATAGATGTAGATTGTGCACGCGGTTTGTTTTCTACTTGATTATTTGTTTGTATCTGTGTGTGAGTGTGTGTGTAGGTGTGTGTGTGTGTTTCTGAAAACGCATTATACGCCTGTGTTTCAGTATCCGTATCTCTATGTGTACGGGGGCCTAAACATCTGAATACTATGAGCAAACTGATATTATCTTATCAAAAATTAATTGGTTGTCATGACAACGACCAAGGCGCAAAAGACACACTCTCTCCACCAATGACCGGCTACTCACATCCAACAAATCCTCTACAGCAGCCTCATCACAGAACAAACTTAACTAACACAAATATTGTGAAATATATTTTTGAATTGAGACTCACGTAATACGTTTCCTCCATCGACGTGTTATCCTTGTTTTCCCACTTATTCGACGGGTATTTTTGCAGTCTCACATTTTTTCGTGCTCAGCGCATATTCAAAATATGCTTGTAAATTGCATTTCTATCCACATCCACAGCGGATGTTAAAGCCATCAAATATCACGTCTAGAATAACAAATTGCAGGTATTAAAATGCATCGGCATTTAAATATATTTTATACGCAAATGTGATTTAAAATATTTAAAATAACATTGGATTCTTATAGCACTTGTTAAGATACTTTAATAACTTAAATGCATTTTGGTATTGAATGAATGCAATTTGGTATTATTTTTGCAATGAATGCTTGTCATTAAAATCGAATTATGGATATTAAATGCTATTTGAAATGAAGTGCGTTCATATTTTCTCATTTTTTTTATATAGGAATTTAATTGCATATTTTTTGTAGATGTATTTTGGCATTAAAAAAATATTACCAATATAAAATCGACTGGCAAAAAATGTATTTCTCTAAAACTGTGGCTGGAGTTATGGCAATTCATAAATAAATCCTTTTTCGTTGTTATTAAATATTCTAATAAAAATTTTACTTCTTTTAATTGACTGATGAAAACAATAATTTCTGTTCATTTCTTAATTTAAAGATACCAAAAATTTGTACTTAAATTAAATTCTGAAAATAGGGCGATAAATAATGAATGTGATTTTGTAAATATCTTATTTGACTTTATAAAGTAAATAAAACAAACTTCAAGAAGCCAATTTAAATGAAATACATTTAAATGCAGGCTTAAGCTGTGATTACAGGCGAACATAAAAGATTTTGCCGTTACTTAGCAGCCTCGGGCCAGGTCAAAAGGCGAACAAGCGAACAAGCCAACATGCCGAGAGTTTGGTGTGTAGGGCGAAGTGCGGTCGTTTTCAGTGGTTTCAGAATCCGTGCGAGAATTATCATCTGGCAAACAGTTTTTCATAACGGATTAGTGCGGACGTTTCGCAGTGGCCTGGTCTAGTCGGTACTACAGTACTACCAGTGCCAGTTACCAGTTACCAGTTGCCAGTTCCCAATTACCAGTTGGCCCGTTGCCCGTTTATTTTTTGCTGTTCGCTTTCATAACACAACTTTAAAGAAGAACAAATTGAATTTCATTAAAGTTTCGCTTCTGTTCAGTTTGTGGCTGTGTTTATTTTGCAAATAACAATATTCGTAGCCATAACTCTGTGTGTGTGTTTGTGTGTGTGTCCTGCTGTTTGTTGAGCAGTTAAATTTTAATATTGCCTGCAGCTCGTTTGCATAGTGTCGCCATCGCCATCGCCATCGCCAGCGCCATCTCCATCTCAGTCGTCGTCGCCATGCACACTCGTCGTAAATAAGCCAAGTGCTAATCGATCAAAATCAAGCGCACCTTCAATTCCAAACGAACCGAAACGCCCACCCCAACCCCACCACCCCCCGTCAACAGGCAACTTGTGCATACACTTTACACACTAATGAGCCACCAGTAACTGTTGCCAGTCTCTGTGTGTGTGTTAGTGTGTGTGTGTGTGTGTAACATGAGCCTTAATGTGAGCAAGTATTGTAAGTATTTTTGCAGCCACTAATATTGGCGCCACTTTTGCAACAACTACTTCCCTCTTTCTGTGTGTGTATGTGTGTGTGTGTGTATGTGTGTTTGTGTTGTGCTCCGAAATAGTTAAATGTTTGAGATTCCAACTGAAAATTAAACATGGCCATAGAGTGTATGAACCAATGCCTAAACCAAAACCAAAACCAAAAACGCTGTTGCTGGCGACGTCAGCGGCTGCTGCTGCTGCTGCTGTTGCTGCTGCTGCTGCGGCTTTTATCTAAACAATTTATCGATTTTCGCTTAGATTACAACGCGTACCGCTAGCCAGCGCAACTGAGGCTAACAACGATAAGATACACACAGACCTGGCCAGGCCAGGCCAGACTAGGCAAGACCAAACCAGGCCGTATGTATTTATTTGAATATACGCAAATATTTTCTCTATACATATACATAAGTGCGAGTACATATATATATATAAAATGATATGAGTACGCGGCAGAGTAGAGTAGAGTTGGAGCTGTGTGGAGTGCCTCAACAGAGTTCCGCATGTTTATGTTTCAGGGTTATTTTTGTTCATAAATATGCCCATAATTTGGTATAGAGATATATACGTACTCCGTACGTGTACATAACACATTTATGTAGTTATGCATGTGGAGCAGGTTATCATTACGGACTAATTGTCTGAAATCAATGCCAACAGATAAACATAGACAAACAGTCAAACAAGCCAGCGACGGCTACAACCAAAAAAAAGAAAATAAATGACAAAAATTAACATAGTGCCACGAAAAATAATCAAAAGCGTTAATTATGTTGAATATTTGTAGTTCATTTGCAAAGTCGGCAAAATAATAATAATATACGAGAAAAAAACAAACAAACAAACAAACATAATAATAAACACGTAGGAAAGGCACAACAATGATCATATCGAGCCAGCCAGCAAACCTGTCCGGGACATCGTCGGCCCAAATGAGCGATGAAAGCGTTGAAAGCGATTGCAGCTGTGTTGGTGCTGTGGCGGGCGCCAGCGCGGGGGCGGGCAGTCTTAAGATGGGCAGGGCGGCCAAACAAATGGAGCCAGAAACAACAATAATAACAGGCATAGCAACAACTATAACAAGCAAAGCTTCATTAACGCGTCCGGCCTCCGAGTCCGAGCTGCTTGTGGGTAAGCGGATTGTCTTGGTATGCGGGTGTGCGAGTGTGTGGGTGTGCATATTCTTAAGCGTGGGTTAAACGTACGTGTGCCCGGTTATAAAGTGTTTTTGAAATGCCAACGTTTATAATTAAATAAAACGTGTGACTAGACGAGATGTCTGAGTCTTATGTGTATGTGTGTGTGGGTGTGTGTGTGTGAAAGTGTCTACTTGATGTGTGTGCGTGCGGCCATTTGTGAGTGCCAACCTAAAAGTAGGCTACACATTTTGCACACAACACACAAAATTGTGGCATGCCTCTCAGCGCAAGCAGCTTTGAGACACATTTAATAACTTAATCGCATTGCAATCATCATTTTTGTTATTTGTTTTTGTTGTTGCTTCTTTGCAGGCACAGGCACATCGGGCACCAGCTCATCCGGTGGCGGTCGTCCTGGTCACCGCAAGTCCTCACTGGCGCTGGCACTCACGCCCGAGGATGACTCAATGGACGTGTATCAGGTAATTTATATATATATATATACAAAATTTCCTCTTTTTTTGGGCAAACCGTTTTGTGATGCTGACTAAGTGTTTTTGGGACGCTTACGCTTCGCTGGGTTTGGGCCAGTGTTTTTCGGCTGGGCAATTGTATTTTTTTTTTTATTTATTTATTTTTTTTTTTGTCGACAACGCACATGTGTGTTACGTCTTTGATAAGCTATCTTATCGATGCTAATGGTATATGATGGGCGCTCTCGCCAATGTATAATATTTGCTATTTGTATATTCATTTTGCTCAATTTTGTTTCTTTAAATTGTTACTCAATTAACAAAGACTGAGAATTAATAGATAAAAAAAGAGAACCCTCTGAGTGAATGTGTGAATAAGTGTCTGTGTGTGTGGAGGCTATTTGCCATTGAGTCGCATATAAACAATGCGCTGCCAGAGAAATCAAATCAATTAACATTGAAGGTGGGAAATCAAAAAGTAAAGAAATAGATTAACCGACCGCATTGCCAGCTACTCGTATCTGGCCCGTCGCCCCATTGTTGAGCCAATTGACTCAGTTAGTCAGTTTTCATCGTCGACACCGCAATAACCTATGAAATATTCAGTTTCTAGACCACTTCATATATAACGCATAACAGTGTCCGTCCAAATACCGTCGAGACTCGTTCGACTGGATTAACAGAAAACAGAAAATAACACAAAAATCAGAATTATATATATATATATATATATATATATATATATATCACAATTTGAGCACTCGACAATAAATACAATTACCAATTCGGACAATAATATGTGCTGCAGTGCCTCTGTTTTTGCCGCTGCTTACGTATGATGGCCTAGAAGGACATTTGGAGTATAATACAGTTATTTGCAGTTTGAGCATTGAGTCAAGTGTTTTTTTTTTTTTTATTTTTTTTTTTTGTTGTTGATGTGCCCATTGATATTGTGAAGTAGCCAAGCAGCGCGCCAGTGAGTGTTATTGTATAATTAGCAGAATGCGCAATTGTTTGCCAAAAATGTTTCGAACCAAAACGTCGTCGACGTCGTCGTCGGCGTCGTCGTCGGCAGCGAGGGCTGCTGCTGCCGTCGCCAATAGAAACGAGTCCGACGCAGACTCCGATGCGGAGCGCTATGTCATTGCAAACACAACAACAGCAACAATTGCAACTAGAAAAAAAATTCCAACACCATCTGATCAAGTGCTTGATAATGGTAACAAGAAGAAGCAGCAACAGCAGCAACAGCAACAGCAACAGCAGCAGCGGACACCAGCCAAATCGACGGCAAAGACAACGAGAACAGCGGTAAATACGTCGTTGGCTGATGACGTCGATAAGAGCCGGCTGATAAGCGCTGTTAGCATAGCTAATTCTAATGGCTTGAACAAAGCGCAAAGCGACAACAGCAGCAGCAACAGCAGCAGCAACATCATTCAAACTGCTAGAAATGGCAGCATTTTGGCCTCGGAAATGAAAGTAGTTGGCGGTGAAATCTCACTGCCAGCATCAACAGCCACACAGCTGATGGGCAACTCCAGCTCCAGCAAAACGCCCGAGCAAATGGAATTGGAGTACGAGGCCAATGTGGCAGCGGAGGGCAGAGATATAATGACGCCACTGTTGCGCAACACAAGGTCGTTTAGCATGGCCTTCGGTGGCGTTGGTGTTGCAGCCCCTGGCCCAGGTGCTGGAGTCGGACGCATTTTGCAGCCGGAAATAGTCGAGGCCATACGCAATTTGGACACGCAGGCATTGCGTCTGAACAATCTCACACTCGAGGACAGAGTCCGCCTAACGCAACAGCAGCAGCAGCAGCAGCCGGATGAGGACGATGATTGTGTGGTTTTGCGTCCCAAAGTTTTCACCTTCGACCGGCAGTGCCACAGTTTGTACGAGCGACGTCTCCACAAGGGACCCAAGCTGCGTCTCTGGGTTGGCAGTGGCAAGAAGCAAGCGGCGCAAACTGACGAAGATGATTTCAAAACATTTCAGGTATTGCTGGTAATTGGGACAGCTTGACAGGTTCCACATACCCACAATGTCAGAAAGTCAACTCTTTTATTTACAATCTGATATGCCAGAAATACGACGAAAAAAAACTAAATAAAGATAATAAAATCGTCAAAGCTAAATTTTTATCAAAAAAAAAAAAAACAAAAGCAAAATTTGATTCATGATTGAATTGCCGAAGACGACAACAGTTCCTAATCCTTCAGACAATTACAAATAATTATAAACTTCACAAATTTGATTCATGATTTATAAATGAATGTTCCGTCAGAATATCAGAATTAACAAGAAAAGTGTAATTATTTCGAAACATGTCATTGAAAAAGTGAAGAAAATTTGCCATCAACAATTTAGCAACTTAATTAACTCAACATTAATCAAACATGTTGAAATTGTTTACTGTTAACTAAAATGAATAATTATTTGATCAAAATGATGTGTTAAATGGCCAAAACATTAACAACACAATAATTTATTCATCGCCAACAAAGCGATTAAAATGTTTTCATTTTCAGAATTTTGTTAAAATTTATTGAAAATGTTGCACACAAAAATTGAAAATCTTTTTACATTATTTTTGAATTATGTGAAATAAGCAAAAGTGCAACTGGGTGTTTTTTTTTTAACTGAAGATTGATTGAAATTGACTTGAAGTAATTTAAAAATCATCATTTTTTTACGAAGCTAATCCACTTAATTTAGAGATAAGCCGGGGAGAAATGCCCTGTTTATGGTTATCGATTTTTAAATCAACGATTACCAGTTGTAATTTCAAAAGACGGCTATAAATAGTTGTAAAATTGGTTGCTTTTGATGTCAGCCTGTGTTTTCATTACTGAATTGACACACACACACGGCACAACGTATACAGTGTGTGTGTGTGTGTGTGTATTAAATCCCCGATTTTCACATATCGAAATTATTCATATGAGCATAATAAATCTGCAGACCAAGTCACAAAATACAGCAAACGGCGCCCCAACAATTTCCGTTGGTGCGCAAGCAATTTTATTTTAATTTATCATCATTTTAGCGACGCATATTGTGTGTGACACACACACCACACACACACACACACACACACACACTCGTAAACACATCACGACACAGACAGAAGCCTGAGTTAAGCCCTCTTATTTTGTTGGCAAATCCAGCGCTGTAGATTTTTATTAAATTTTACACGTTGATTCATCTGCTTTCACCTTTTGCTCATCTGTTTTGATTTGTGTGTGTGTTTTTTGTATTGCAGCGAAATCTCATGGACTTGAAATATC
The DNA here is from genome assembly GCA_037043605.1 of Drosophila multiciliata. NCBI lineage: Eukaryota > Metazoa > Arthropoda > Insecta > Diptera > Drosophilidae > Drosophila > Drosophila multiciliata. Next base: position 10,380,201 of record JBAMBF010000589.1, read on the forward strand.
CAACCGTGCTACCACCGAATCCTCAACTTAAGGTAAGCTGACACGTGCCACACAACAACACACAACATACACACCATTGCATATCAGCTCAGCTCAGCTCAGCTCTGTTCAGCTCAGCGTTCCCCCAATGGGAGAGCTGGTGTCGCTGGTCTGTCCTGTCCAATTTGACTAATGCCCAATCCAATGTCAATTTGACTGCAGGCGCTTTTAGTTTTTCACAAATCGGATAGCATCTGCGAAGTAATCACCTTGGCGTGTCAGCGACATCAATTGGACGTAACGCTGGTCAAATCCAAGGAGGAGGCACTGGAAACTCTGCACAAGTCATATGCCACAGCGCAATGCTATCACCTAATTATAATTGATGCGCGCTCCACAAAGGTTCTCGATGCCGAGCACATTGCAAGGTGAGTGTGTGTGTGTGCCACACACGTTGCGTATACGTGATGTGAACTTCTCTAAACTTTGCCCCCGAAGGCAACAACGAAACTTTCCACTTAACTGGCCTTAAATTTACCCCCTCCCTCCCCCTTCTGCTTCTGTCTTTATTAGAGCAATACGCCACACAAATGGACATCATTTAACGACAATAATTACGGTCTGCAAGAAGAGGTGAGTGAACATTAACTTGGTCGCTGGGCCCAACTTGATGTCCAACTTGGTCTTCAACTATTTAATGTCCTCTTTGCAGTTTCTTTGAGAAGGATGACGCACTTATTGCTCTATTGGACGCTGGCGTTAATAGAGTAAGTTTCCCAATGCTGTATTCTCTTGGCCCATAACCATAACTTGTCTTATTTTTCTTGCAGTGCATAGCCGAGACGACTAACTTGGCGATGTGCAGCGTGGAAATGAAGCAGATTCTGCACTCGATCATCCGGCCCCATAATGTTATGTCCACTCAACAGGTAAACGCAATACGCAATTGAGTTAATGCCCTGCCCTGCCCACCTGGGGGCATGTGGCAGACATCTGTTCCCAGTTCCCAGTTGCATTAATTCAATTGAATGGCCCAACGCTGGCGCCTGGCGCCTCTCGCCTATCGCCTGTCGCCTGGCGCTTTAATCGAATTGTAAATGTGAACCTCAACGCCTGCAATTTGCCTCTTGTTGCAACTATTCCACACAGGCACTCTACACGGCCCTGCATCGACTAAAGGAGGTGGTGCTCATCACGGACGACGTGTATCGCATACAGTATGCGAATCGTGCCACCGAGCGGCTCCTCAATATGCGGCTGGTGAGTGAGCTGCCCGAGGCCGCTCCTGCTACATGCCGCATGCAGCATGCAGCATGGAGCATGGAGCGTGCAACGTGCAATTGCAGACATTAATGAGATTTTCATTTTAAAATTTCCATCCAACAACAGGACGAAATAATTAGCAAGCCATTAGCCGACATCTTCCACACCGACCTGTCCATCATCACCGAGCAGGGCAGGAGCATCAAGGAGTTCGATGGCATCCTAACGGTGCGCCGTAAGGGTCTACAGGATGGCATTCCCATGCATGTTCGTGTCGTGCCCGTGGCCTGCATTGGCAGGTAAGATTGTCCCTCTAAAAATATACTCTAGAATTCAGTTTTTTAAATTTTATTTATTTATTGCTATTATTTAATTAAAAAGCAGTTTATAATTCTTGGATAACTTATTATTAAATTGGTAATAATTAGGCTCATATAGAACATTTTAAATTATTTAGATATTTTTTAAATAAGCATTTTTAATTTTGACATTTCAAAAGTGATTTTCTTTTCAAATTTTAGCTTGAATTTTTTTCCCAAATGCTGCTGAAACTTATTAACACAATTTGTTGCCATTTGCAGTGCACCAACACATCTGATTTTCAACTTTGATGTGCCCGGTGGCGGATTGGACTTTATAGCCACGCTGCCGCAGCCAAAGGAGGCGCCACGCGGCTCTTTGCACTCGGTGCGCCGCTGCAGCTTTGATGTGCGCTCAATTGCCTCCGATGGGCTGCGTCGCACCAGCCTGGCCAAGCTGACGTCTCTGCCCCTGGAGGCGCCCATAACCAAAGTATGACTCCTTTTTTTCTACGACCAATTGAATTTTCACTGAAAAAAAAACCCTATTGACTCCATTCCATCTGACAACATACGAATGCTTTCAATGACCATGTTGGTAGTTTGTACTAAATTATCATCCGTGTCCGTGGTGTGTGGTTTGTGTGTGTGAGTACATGTGTGTGTGTGTGTGTGTGTGTGTATCAGTCTTAATAATAATGTCCTGCCATGTAGCACCAGTAGCAAATAATCAAAAAAAAAAAAAAAAACATCTGCAAAAACCACGCACAACCAAACACACAGAGCACACACACACTGACACCGGCAGATAGCAAATTGAATGCGTTAGAGTTGTGCGAAACTAGATTCAAATCAATGGTTGCAGTTGCACTATTCACTTAATTAATTAAGTACATTTCTATGTTGCAAAGAGTTCAACAATTTCAAAGAGATAATTACCAAAAGCTGCACAAAAGTTTTTTTGGCTAAATCAACGAAATCATTCATCTCAATTAGTTAATTAAAACGAGCTTTGCACCGAATAAATAGATTAGTTCTAAATATGAAATAATTAGCACAAGTAAAATTCAATAGGAATAAATCATAATGTCGCGAAATATGGGAATGTGATATAGATTTGGATCTGAGACGCACAACTCTAATTGAGCCCAGCTGGTTTGGATGTCACAATTGCTCATCCGTATTTAACAGCTCGCAGCAAAACATATTTTGCATTTTATTTAACGCTAATCCAATATTGATTCAACCACGTTTTATTAACATATATACGTATATATAGCAAACATGCCCGATAAAAAATTGCACAACTAAAACTCTTGTTTTTACATTTATTCTCTTTTTATATCTCTTATCATGTTATGTTCTCTTTTACTTTTATGTCTTTATTTTTTTTTGTGTACTCGAACAACGAACCACATCATGCTCAATATCAATATATATATCGAAATATTAAAATCTATCAAAACACAACAACAATTGTTAATAAACATTATTGTAAATATGTTCGTTCGCTCGTTCGCTTTGCTCTCTGCGCGCCGCTTGCAAAAAAAAAAAAAACCAAAAAAAAAACAACCAAAAAAAAAAAACAATCAAACAACAAATAAACAAAAACAATCAACAATCAACAACCAACACATAAACTGCGCACTCGCACTTTAGATAATCAATTTACTATCACAAGTACAGGAGAATTGTTCAGCCGACGAGGCACGTCTCATAGACAAGGTCTTGGAGTTCCTCAAGCGCGAGGGCCTCTACAGTCCCCAAATGAAGGAGATACGCACCGATGATCCCACAGCTACCGATCTCATTGGCGCCCTACTAACGGTAAACCATATATGATATATCATTTCAATTATCCTTGACTATATTCGTTTTAAATATTTCTACTCTTTTAGGGTCCCAGTGTTTACTCGTCGCGCCGCAGCTCAAATGACTCCATTATCCGCACGGGCAACTCCACTCGGACGGCAACCATTGTGCCCGCCAAGATGAAGGTAGGCAACATTTTATAGTAATATATATCAGAAACTATTCCTGGTGGAATACCGAAGAAATGAAGACGACATTTGTATTGTCTTGTTCAGCTTAGGGTTAGAGAAAAAGATCACTGCACCTATAAGAAAAAAATAATCTTGTAAATCGTATTCTCCAGTTATAATATTTGAGTACAATTTAATGATTTTTAAATTTAAAATTACAGGCCAATCCCATTATCATGGAACTACTTGAAGAATCTCTTAGCTGGGACTTTGATATTTTCAAATTGGAAGAGATCACCGACTACCATCCGCTGCTATACTTGGGCATGGAAATATTCCGGCGCTTCGACGTCTTTGCCACACTGAACATTGATGAGAACGTATGCAAGGCCTGGCTGGCAGTTATCGAGGCGCATTATCACAAGTGCAACACATATCACAATAGCACACATGCAGCGGATGTGATGCAGGTGGGTAGCACGCTCAAGTGGCACCCATTACAAATATGATTCTAATTCTTGCGTTGCATGCAATTTGTGTAGGCGACGGGTGCATTCATCACGCAGCTGATCAGCAAGGATATGGTAATGGATCGCATGGATCAGGCGACGGCTTTGATTGCGGCAGCGGCTCACGATGTCGATCATCCCGGCCGCTCATCCCAATTTCTGTGCAACTCGAACAATCCGCTGGCCATCATGTACAATGATCTAACGGTGCTGGAGTCCCATCATGCGGCCATCACTTTCAAGCTGACCTTGGGTAAAAGGAACACAGTTTTTATTAATACACAAATAAACTGACAAACTGAAATGCGCTTGCAGGTGACGACAAGATCAACATTTTCAAGAACCTTGACCCGGAGACATACAAATCGGCGCGCAGCACAATTATCGATATGATATTGGCCACCGAAATGACGCGTCACTTTGAGCACTTGGCCAAGTTTGTGAGCGTCTTTGGCAGTGAGGTTGAGCCGCGTGAGGTGAGCTGGAAGGCATTTAATTAATTATACTAGGATTGTATTAATACTATGTACTTGGATTAACTTTGCAGCTGGTGCAGTCGGAGGAGGAGACCTCGATACTCATGCGCCGCATGCTGATCAAGGTGGCGGATGTGAGCAATCCGGCACGTCCGATGCAGTACTGCATCGAGTGGGCACGTCGTATTGCCGAGGAGTACTTTACGCAGACGGACGAGGAGAAGCTGAGGCATTTGCCCATCGTGATGCCAATGTTCGATCGTGCCACCTGCAGCATACCAAAGAGCCAGATTGGTTTCATCGAATACATTATACAGGACATGATGGAGGCCTGGGACAGTAAGTTCGCCTCTTGTTCTCCAAGCAAATGAAGAAATTAAAAATCATATTTTGTATAGGTTTTATTGATATGCCTCAGCTTATCACGTGCATGAAGATTAACTACTCACAGTGGAAGAAATATGATGAGCAGGGCGTCAATACGCTTGTCGATATTATGGCCAAGCAGCCGCCTGTGGGCAACAACAAGCCGTCCAATTCCAAATAGCATACGGCTTTCCGGAGGATATTCTCGGGTCTACTGAAGCCGTTGCCGGCCCAGGCGCCTGCCACATCCACAATTGGCGAGAACGAAATGGAGGATATGCTCTAGTGCAGGCACACTCGGTCCCAGAGACGCGGCTTACGGCGCAGTCTCTCGGCATAGGACGCTCGTCCTACTTGTTGATCTTGTTGTTGTTGTTGTGGTTGTTGCATTGTTGCATACATATCTCGACTATATAACGCTTCCAAGATATGCAATTTATATATACATTTTGGCTGTTTCGTTGTGAAAACACTTGTGTGCCAAAACGGGGTGACTGCAGCTGACGACACACAACAATCCTCACAAGAGACAACAAACAAACAAACAAACCAACAAACAACAAACTGTCGCAAATGTTTGAAGAGCAAATGAAAACAAAACAAAGAAAAACAAAAATATATATTGGGCTGGACTCAAAATTTAATATTTAAGTAACATCACAAAACAAAACAAGAAAATACAAAATTTCTATGTATATGTTAAAATGAATGTGCGCTATTAAGTGTCAGTGTGTGTCAGTGTGAGTGTGTGTGTGTGAGTGAGTGTGAATGAATGTGTACATCTGCATGTCATAAGATAATAAAAATATCAAGTTTACATATAAAAACAACAACAACAACAACTAGCAACAATTGTCGCATATTGTCGCCTCTAACAATATGGCGTGCGCTCCATCGAGTACCTAAAACGGTATCACATAGGCAACATAGGCAACACACATACTAGTACATAAGACGTACGTGTTACCCACCATACCATCGCCACCCCCCCTCGCACACAAAGACAATCTCTACTCAAAAAAAAAAAAGAATTACAACTATCAAACTACTTTTATACTAAAAATCTTAACTATTTCATGGCTTTAGCCAGGCACAAGTTTTCGTATATGTTTCAACTATAGGTCGCTCAGATATAAATTGAAAATTCGTGGGATCACTATTTATTAACAGACCTTTCAACTATTACTATTACTAGGGGGGTGGTATTAACGACAACAAAACAAAAAAAAACACAACAAGGTGAAACACTTTTCCAATGAATTTTTACATAAATTAATCAGTCAAACAGGACAAAACTGTTTTATTTATGGATAAACATAGATAAACTGCAAAGATATAGCTCGATGAAAAGATGAGTGTGTGTGTGTGTGTGTTTGTTCTTATGTGTGAATGTGTGAGTGTTTCACTGCATGGATTACCAGGGACATTATGTTGTTTGGGCAGCGCAAACGAACTAATGATAGAATTACATATATGTGTCTAGATACATGTATTTGAACTAATGTACAACTAGCAGTTTGATTAGCAAAAGCAACAACAATTCGAATCCATATATATCTAAAATGCGGAATTCTATGTGGGACCCTTTCTACTACTACCTTTTATCTATAACACCTAAAATACCTATGATTACTGTTGACGTTTGATAAATCAAACTGAATGCAAATATTTATATATTAAGTGAATCCTTTTTGAAATCTTTTTTATCTAATTGACTGAACAAATTACATATTATATATAACAAGTAAATTAATACGAATCGATAATACGTTCTTGTTAAAATGCAAACAAAATTATAATAAAGATATATAAACATATATATATATGTATATATAACAAATATATATATACATACCTACAAATCAAAACAAAAGCAAAATATTAAGTATATATACAACATAAACGATATATATATATATATATAAAAAATTTATACAAGTTTTACGAAGCATAAGCATATTCAAAGGATATATTTATATATTATTATATATGTATGTTTGAATGTTTGTTTGAATGCGCGTGTGTGTGTGTGTGTGTATATTCAACACAACATGGTCATTTAGCCACACTGTTATTGACATTTATTGTATGCATACATTTTTGATGCAGTTTACAAAACATCCCAAAACAAACGAAACAGCTAAAGCTAAAACCCGATCTAGCCGATCTCCAATTTGTGAAAAGTACTCCAAGATTCTAGCTCGAATCGATAGCTTCTGAGTGCAGACCCACCTTCCAGGCCAAATTTGTACACAAAGTCATATATATATATATATATATATATATACATATACGAGTGTAATACATACATACATATTCACACATACGCATCACTTTTAACTGGATATATAATATACGAGTACATGTATACAGATATATATAATATATATATATATTTATTGTTGTTAACGTGTGTGTTTTAAGTACGTGTTTATATATGTATGTATGTTAAGGACATGCTAATATCTTAATAAGTATTTACAAAATCAAAGCGAAAAAGAAACAATTCATTTAAACAAATGCATGGAAATTTCTATTTCTGAATATTTCATAAATATTGTTTGTTTCTAAACAAAATCTGAAAAATCTTTATACAACTACAACTACTGACGTATATTTGTTACTGTGTCTGTTTTGCTCCTTGCAGGTTAAGGATTATAAATGTTAAGATTTAGTCAAATTTATTGTAAAATACAAAAAAACAAAAACAAAAAACAAAACGCGAATAAAATACGCAAATACATAAATTAAAAATACAAACATTCAGCATTTATTTATATTTTTCTAAAATCAAGCCAAAAACGCTATGCAAAATGATCGTTAGGCTCAATGGTCAAGGTGAGGAATTCGAATTATATAGAACTAATAATGAATAATAATATCTGCTATTTCTCTTATAAGTTATTGCATAATATTTTAATTGGATTTCCCTGTCATGAATTTCAATATGCGTCAATATGTGCTCTCCATCAACAACAACCTGTTTAGCTGAGTGGCTCCGATTCTTTTGGGAAAATAACTGCGTACACAAAAAAAAAAAAGCGTAAACATAACAACAACTCCGAAGTACACAGGCCAAACAACAATTAGCACCAAAACTTTCTTTTGCGCGTTGCGACAGTGCTCAACAAAGAGCGCCGCTGTAACAAAAGCTATTCGTAAAGAAAGTCTGAAAGCACACGATCGATTTTAATGCATTTCGAAAATCAAAAGTCGAAAATGAGAAAGAAAAAAAAAACAGAGTCAAGTTTGGTGCCGTTATATAATCCACACACATATACATATATCTACACAGCTAAACGAATTATGTACAAGCGCCGTTAGAGATGAGCTTGCCGCAAGGGAAATTGAAAGTAAATTTGCTGTGAGCATTTTATCGTTTCCAAATTAGTTAAACGTGAGATTATCATATAAATGTGAAGTGCAAATTATCAACAACCAAACAATTTAAATATTTACCTAAATTATTATAAGAATGAACATGTCTTCATTTTGGTGGGTTTTTGTGAAATTAACTTTAATCAAATTCAATCAAATGTTTCTTAAAATTCTTTTTTTTTTAACAAGCAAATTAACAAGTATACTTTAAAACACTTATTATCCTTTGAATCAATCATAATCACATCAGCTACAGAAATAGTTTATAAAATATGTAAATTCATTTTAATTCAATAGGTATATGAAAAAGTATTCATCGCATAGATCACAACGAATCACGTTCGCATCTCTGTTGCTGGGCATTGTGTGCGAAATTCTGCCTCCGGTTTCTCGCTGACTGTTGCAGTGTTTAATATGGTGTCAACTGCAGAGCCGATCGGTTGAGCCCAATTCATATTGAAATATAGTTGTGCCGTTATATACAAAGTCATAGTTATGCCCGAGTCGAGTTTCTTTGCGAGAAGCGTGCCCTTCGAGCAAATTGATAAGCTGGCCATCAGCGGTGGCTACTCATCCATTTATGCAACCAGTAAGCCCGCCGTGCCAGTTGTCGGCAACTGGGAGCAGAGATTCTGTCGCCTGGCTGACACCTTCCAGCCTGTGCTGGATCGGGTCTATGATTTCGAGGTGCGCGAGGACGATGTGTGGATTGTGACGCTGCCAAAGTGCGGCACCACCTGGATGCAGGAGCTGACTTGGCTGGTGCTCAATCAATGTGACTTTGAGACGGCCAAAAGCGTCGATTTAACCATACGATCACCATTTTTGGAGTAAGCTATTATTTAGGGCTTTTATAATTATAAATTGTGGGATATATACCGCAACAATGTTTGTACCCAGATTACATTTATTTCCATTCTCAATCCAGATTCAATGGCGTAGTTCCGAATGTGCCACATGACACCATCGATGCAGCCAACGCGATGAACTCGCCACGTCTAATCAAATCACATTTGCCTGCTTATCTGCTGCCACGCCAGATATGGACAAAGAAGCCAAAGATCATTTACGTTTATCGCAATCCCAAGGATGCAGCCATTTCATATTTCCATCATTGGCGTGGTATGGTTGGATATCAGGGCACAAAGGCCGATTTCATGCATTCCTTCATCGATGGCTATGTGAACTTTACGCCCTGCTGGCCACATGTCCTCGACTTTTGGCAGCTGCGCCACGAGCCGCACATATTTTTCACAAGCTACGAGCGTATGAAGACGCAGCTGGATCAGGTTATAAATGATGTGGCACACTTTTTGAAATGTCCCATCACCGAGAAGCAAGTGGAGCAGATGAAAACACACTTGTCCTTTGAGAGCATGCGCGACAATCCTGCCTGCAATCATGCCAAGGAGTTTGAAAGCATGAAGGCTGCTGCGGGACGCGAGGTGGATGAGTTCAGGTGAGTAATTAATATTTATATATAGATTTTAATGCTTAATGTTTAATGTTTAATGGCTAAAAAGTGTCAATCAACATAGATTTGTGCGACGCGGCGTTGTTGGCAGCCACAAGGATGAAATGACGGCGGACGTGATACGCGAATTCGATCTGTGGTCGGACATCAATCTGGGGGAGTACAAATTGCATATGGATGACTTTGCGACTTACAGCAAATACAACAAAGTATAAGCCATTATAATCAAATCGGCTGCCAACGCGTCGATTAATAATTTTAATAGATTTTAAGATTAAGTGATACTTACCCAGAAATATGATTATACAATATTTAAATGTGTTTGTTGATTTTTACTTGCATGTAAACAATTAGAAAATTCAGTTAGCCATTTCGACAAGCTATAATTCAACAATCATTAGCAGTTACATGGTAAACAGTAAACTATGCCTATGTGAAAAGCAAATGCATCCGACCATAAACCTATGATTGTCAGACTTAAAACTTTTGAAGTTTTGAGAAAAATATTTAACCACTGTATGAAATTGACTAAAAATCAGGAATAATCAGAATATATTTTTTTTTTTATATATATACAACATATAGTCATAAGCACTTAAACATTATTCTCATCACAAATTTATATAAATTAAATATTTTATTTACAATTCTTATTTGTTTATGTAATCGCAATGTTATCAGCTATGGGCAAAAACGTGACCAAAACTGATAGCAAGGCACATTTTCGTTGAGCATAAGACAATAATGCTGAACATATTGTTTACAAAGTGTAATCTTATTCTCATATTTATTTTGGCTACAATTAAAAATTTCAGCCTAATTTCTCAATTGTAATAAGTAGGTTAATAGGGTGTGGTCTATTCTTATTGGTAAGATAATATATTTATGAATGGTTCATGATACGAAAATCACGGATGTTGATCATTGGGTTGTGACACTTCCAAAATGCGGCATTTAAATATAGAAACTGACATGTTCGCTATTGAATTGTACATTTATTATCAGCTACAAAATGAACCTTGAATTTATTACACCAACATTGAGCGTAATCTCCTCGCTTACGTTGAAGACTGAGAATGTAATGTTTAATTAAGCATCTGTCATTTAAAGAAATGAAGAGTAGGTTGACCCACAATTTTCGACAATACTGATAATATTATTAACATGTTTCGTCTAGCACAACAAATTGCTTCTTACTATAATTTGGAATAGCCGATTTATGAAGATTATCAGAAGACGTTTGAATGTGCAAAAGTATGTTATAACAGTTAAGTTATCTGTCTATCTATATTATCTATGTTCAAGTATGAACATGAGACGCTGGAAAGCTCAGCTATTTCAAGATAAACAAACATCACATTCTAAGAAGAATACAAACGCTGCAAAGCTCAGCTAGTTCAAGAATAAACATCACATGGTGTCGCCCTACAAGCGACCTCCTTAATATAAATAAAAATAACATAAGGTTATGTGCAAGCGGCTTCATATGTATTTTAGATTTAAGATTTTTGTATAAAATAAAGAAATAGCTTATCAGAGCAAACAGTTTGATTCTAAACGTCGTCTCATCTTGTTGACTACACCCTCTATACGTGTTTCACACAATCTATTACTCATATTCGTATCAAATATACTCAAATTAAATATATAATTTGTACACTGTGCGGAGATAAGTACGACTTTTATTGTGAAGCTTTGCATTGTCATCTGACCGCATTGCCAAATATTTTATTTATTTTTTCAGTTTATTACTCAGGTAAACATAAAACTCACAATTTTGCTCAGTGATTAAGTACCTAAATATATGCATATTATTATTATTTTTTTGGCTCATTCTGATCTATATCTGTCTATAAATAAGCTGTGTAGCTGCACAATTATTCGTAGAAGTCAAAAATGCAGTACGAGCAGGTCACACCGAAGAGCTATCCAGTCAATCTGATTGACAAAGATTGGTCCGAAAGGAAATTTTTTTTTTGGAGGCAGGCCAAATCACTTCCAAACATGATTCATGATATGGAGGTCAAGGAAGATGATGTTTGGATTGTGACAAATGAAAAATGTGGTACTACTTGGATGCAGGAGCTGACATGGTTGCTGCTGAACGATTGTGACTTCGAAGCGGCACTTTCCAAGGACTTGGAACTACGCTCTCCCTTTCTTGAGTAAGTAATATATCAAGGTTGGAAATCCATAACGTTTGTCCTTAGATTTGCATTTGTAGGACATGATTCAAAAACTGGTCTGGAACGTGTAGAGGAACTGTCATCGCCTCGTCTAATAAAATCGCATCTGGCGCTGCCCCAATTACCTCGTCAGTTGTGGCAGAAGAAAGCCAAAGTGATATATGTTTTTCGCAATCCCAAAGATGCTTGGGTTTCTGGGTATTATCATGCCGTTACAGTTGGCTTCAGCTATGGGAAAACGTTAAAACAATTCTTCGATGATTGTATGGAGCCAGAAAATCATCGCAGATATGTTATCGAGCATGCAACTGATTTTTATCAGCTACGGAATGAGCCTTGGGTTTATTACACCAGCTTTGAGCGCATGAAATGCAATCTTCGCGCTGTCATTGAAGACTTGTGCAAGTTTCTAGACAAGACTGTAACGGAACAGCAAATGGAACGCTTACTTAAGCATCTGTCATTTAACGAAATGAAAAGTATGTGGAGACAATATGTTCTGTAATACTGAATTAATTCTGCTTTCTATTGTAGAAAATCCGACCACAAATCATATTTGGGAGCGCAATCAGATTAAACACGAAAACCACGAGAAAGAAGTTCATAAGTGAGTGCAAAAAGTAATTGTGGAATAGAACTTTTAACATCGCTGACTTCATATTTTTGCAGTTTCGTACGAAAGGGCAAAGTAAATGGTTACAAAGATGAATTGACACCTAAGCAGATTGAGAAAGCTGATAATCTTATATCGAAAAGACTTCTATTAAATAATATCACTTTAGAAGAACTCTTGCTAGCTGAGAAATTATAAAGAAATTTTCTTTTTATGTACACCAGATACTTTACTAGAAAATAAAATTAACAAACAAACAAGTTGTAGCCAGCAAGTTTTGTATAGCACTCGCATTTCTTTTTATCGGGAGATATATTTATATTTATGTGTATACCAACTGGTTCGTGTACCAGTGAAATATCCATTGGGTTGGTGCATTGAGTAAGTCGCGCTTTAGCAAGCTAAAATATAGCATACTTTTAGGAGGATTATTATTTTTCTTGACCCCATTGTGTACTTTTTTGTCACAACTTACATTGTTTACAAAATTATCACTACTGAAGTAATTACGATATATGCATTACAACAAATGTCAATCTATTAAGATGTGTTATATAAACTCCCCGAAACTCGATTAAAGGCAAACAAACGTCAGAAACAAAGCTCACGACAAAAATAAGCATATGCCCACAATTTGATTTAATAGGTTGTTTTCAGCTCTTACACTTAATAATAAATATTATTCGACTCTATGTTGTTTTATTTCAAATGAAGCAGTTGTCAAGCTCTTCTATTACTTTGCTTAGCCTGGCAATGAAAATTTTGTATTTCTCGCAGTAATTGTGCTGTCTTTTTTAGTGCTAAAGTAAGAAACTAAGCTGATAGTAAAACAAATTAAAAAAAATAACGCGAGATCAAGCTTGATTGCATTAAAATAAACTATAATTGAATTTTAAACATTGTCGTAAGCATTTATACTGTTGATCAAGAAATAGTCAATTTTCCTGCGTTATTTTGTATGCCTACGAATACAAAGAGAGAAACTGACGATTGTTTACGAATTTCGTTAGAAAATCAAGCAAACGCAAAAAAAAACTGATAATGCGCGCACTTTACTGATAATCAAATAATAAACCAACCACAGAGATCGACTCTTGATCAGTACTCACCGAATAGGGGAAGTGAAAAGAGCACAAATATGGCAGCTGTCCAAAATAGCCTAAAAGTTGCGCTGAGAAAGCGCATGACTGAGATTCTCGGCTGTCTGACTCCCGATGTCATCGCCAGGCAATCGCAAGTGGTTACCTTAAAGGTCAGTTCGATGCACTAAATATTCTAATCAATGTTATTGAACAGCGTCTTTATATTATGCAGGTGGTGCAGAATGATGCATTTCGTCAGGCGAAACGTGTTAGCATCTATTTGAGCACCAAAGATGAATTGGATACCACTGAGCTAATCCGGGAAATGTTTCGGCTGGAGAAGGCGGTGTTTGTACCTAGCTATCAGGGTACTAAAATGAAAATGGTGCGTTTGCTAGATATGACGGATTACGAAGGGTTGCCATTGACCAAATGGAACATTAAGCAGCCGAACTTCAAGGAGAGTCGCGAGGATGCCTTTACGAATGGTAATCAATCGAATCAATCACCGTAATATGACTTAATGATGATGTATCCTTACTTCACCTTGCAGGACATGGCATTGATCTGTTTATTGTGCCTGGCGTGGCATTCACTCCCAGCGGCGATCGTTTGGGTCACGGCATGGGCTACTATGATAAATATTTAAATCAACACGCGGCCAAGTATCCGCATAAGAAGACCACTATCATGGCACTGGCACTCAACGAACAGATCTTAAGCAAAGAGGAGCTGCCCATGGAGGAGCACGATGTGCGCTTAAATTGTGTTGTTACAGAGAATTCTTAAAATTTAATCACGTTACATACAAAATTGTATAAATCGAATATACACAAAACACTTTTCATATATGCCATTCTATTGTTTGATTCTAACGCAAATAGGGCGGTCGGGATCGCAGGCCACGCCCACGAGATCTTCCACTGTAATGGGGCGATTGATAATGTGAATCGCTATTGCTAAAGTGCGAGTCAGAATTGCTGGAGCGATACGGCGTTCCAGGAGACTCAGACCAGTTGGACGGTGAGCCAATCCTCATAAGTTTCTTTTGTCTGCAGAAAGGGAAACAATTTAATTAGAAAATTGTGTTTTAATACTTATATAACTGCATACCTGTAAGCTGCAGCCGCTGAGATGCGTGAGCCTCGGTTGCGACCCACCCGTGAGCCGCGCAGCATTGATGGTATTTTATTGTAGCCCGTTGGACCAGTCGGCTGGGCTCCGCACGTTTCCAGCGCCAAGAAATCATCCACATGCAGCGACGGCGGTCGTGAAGTGTTTGGCGGCCGGGAGCGGAACAAGTCGCCACGGGAAGGTGGCGGCCTGGCAAATCCGCGTCCCCTTACTGCGCTCACAAACATTTTCTTCTCAGGTCGACCTGTTGCGGGCTCTACCTCGACGCGCCGTGTGCGGAAACAGGGCGCTGTGGGGGTCATTTCGCGATTGGATTGCGGTGAGCCTGATAAGTGCAGGACGCGTTTGCAGTCGCCGGTGAGATTCAGATCGGGATTGAGGCACCCATTGGCCAAATCCGTTAAATCACAGGCAATGCGTTCGTACATCGGCTCATCCATATCTTCAATTACCTCAATGGGCAACGGTTCAAGCCAGTAACGTGCCGTCAGCTGTGCATTCTCAACCGTCGCAAGGTAGCGCGTAAAGATTGGACGTGCCTCGTATTGGGTAACAATGCCCTCCGCTTGCGGCAGATAGGGCTCAACGCTTAGCGGTCCAACAACAATTGGGGTGCTAGTTGCAGTTGCATCAGTATCTTCGGTTTGAGCAGCCGCTACTGGAAGCGTCTCCTGATCAAGCCTGGATGCGTGCAGTGCAATGAGCTGCTTCAAGTCCAACATTGCCGCTTCATTGACCAAATGCTTGAACTTCTCAAGCACTCTGAGTATACGTAAAAGCACCGGCGGCCTCTCCACATCCTGAAACTCCAGTAGCTGAGCGAGCTCTACTGCGCCCAGTTTAAGCGTACGCCTTGGCATTGGGGACATTACTTGCGGTGGCTCGATTTGTGTCAACGAGCGCAACAGTAAAATTAACGATTGAATGTTAACATTGAACTCGACTGTCTCATTGTGGAGTATAACACGCTCCATCCAGGCCTGAAATTCGCTAATCTTCTGCTTCATCAACAGTACCAGGTGATAAAATGTGTAGCTGTATGAAATAAAGACAACAATTAAAATCATACAAAGTTATAAGGAATTTAATTCTTACTCATGCTCGGTGAGAATGACCAGATTGCGAACGGCCAATATAGAGATGCAGTGTGTCACCTCCACACTGGTCAGATTGCTGAAGACGGCATCGATAACGCGGGGTAATAGCTCCTTGGGCGGCAGTGCAGCTGCCAAATTTAGGGTTGGTTGTGCAGTTGATTTATATGAAATTAATGAAACGCCCGAGTCGAGAAAACTGTCTAAAATGCGATGCGCCGCTTCCTGGCAATTGGACACAACCTCATTAAACTCGTTCAATGCCAACAGCGATTGGAACAGTTCCCAAAACTTGCCCGACAATATGGATATCATGGAGCTCTTGAGTGGTCCAAAAGCGCAGAGACGCGTGGAGAAACGGAGAAGACGCTCTAGATTAGTGGTGGGCATACAGTTTCCACTCTGATACTCGGTGCAGAGCAACTCCATAACAGTCTTGGCTATAAGCAGCGTCATGTTTGGAGCCAAATCCGAAAGCTGCATGCAAACGCGCTGCAGCAGTTCGGAGAGCTGCGGGAAACTTGATGGCGCCAAGTCTTCCACCAGCTTGGCAATCTGACCGCTCTGTGGATGCAGATGTGCGGACCAAAGCTTGCGTTCGGTAATCAAACGCTGCCTGTGCTGCAGCTTTAGCTGTTCACTCAAAGGTTGTGGCATCGGCAGCGGCAATGGCAACAGTTCCGCCAATAATTTGAGACCCGGTATAAAATTGGCTGGTCCATCGATGTTCTTCAGTACCTCACGTATCATTTGCGTCCAAAGCGACTTGTGAAGCGACTCCTCATCTTGCTCGTCCGGCTGCGTATATGCCAAAAGTGCTTGCACCACCTCCACTTTACACTGTTCCACTTCAGCACCAGCCTGACAGTGTGAAGGGTAATAGTAGACAAGATAATATACCTTGACCAGATGGTCGACGGCGGTCAGATCTTTGAAGGTGCCATCGCGACACAGAATGGCATAGGTGAGAAGCTCGCGAAGTATTTGCAGCGTGGGCAACATAATCTGGCAACAGTGCACACCCTGAATGGTCATCAAAGCGGGCGCATGCATTCCCGGCTGTTCAAAATACGCGCACAAACGCTCCAGTATTTGTATCATTAGCTGCACCCCATCCGCTGCGTACAGCTGAAGGGCGACAAAGCGATGCTTAAGCTCCTCGGTGCCCCTACGCTTGCAGGACGATTTTACGCCTGGAGGAGGTGCCGTATTGGTGATGACCAGGTATCGCAATATGCGCAATGCCATTATCAAATCACCCGGGAAGGTGGTCAGATAGTCCAGGGAACGTCCAATGACCTCAACCAAAGGCAATATGTCATCGTAGATAAACACATTAATCGCCTCCAGTGGTTTCATGTACACATACATTTCCTGCAGCACAGCTGAGACTGATGGCTCGAAGGTTTCGTGATTTTTGGCCAGTTCCAGAATAACAGAGCCATGCTCGATAAGATAGTCGAGCTGCTCACAATAGCGCACACAGGCATCGACCATATCCACAGCATAGCTGAGCACTGGACTCTTGTATTTGGTGCCCGGGGAGCTGAGCTGTCGCTGTGACTGCAGGCGCTGCTCCTTCTTGATGAGGTCCATGAATATCTTCAGATTGTTATTCATTCCGAGCATCTCAACGGTGTGCTGTCGTCCACTTGGATCGCAGGTCTGCGAGTATATCGCATGGATGTGCGTCGCCACTTTAATCGCGTCGTATTCCGGCGCTGCGGCCGTAAAGACAATAGCGTCCATGTGATAACGTGTCTGCACCTTGTAAGCCAACTGAATGCCAAGTCGCGCTAAACGTGGAAAAACAGTTCGAGGAATAGGAACTACTCTATGGTATGTCAACACTCCACTATTGGCCTCCGTTTGTACACCAACATCAAATCCAACATTTTCACTTCCAGGAGTTGCCTCAGTAGAGCCATCTGCTTTCACTTCCGTATGATTATACAATATTTAAATGTGTTTGTTGATTTTTACTTGCATGTAAACAATTAGAAAATTCAGTTAGCCATTTCGACAAGCTATAATTCAACAATCATTAGCAGTTACATGGTAAACAGTAAACTATGCCTATGTGAAAAGCAAATGCATCCGACCATAAACCTATGATTGTCAGACTTAAGACTTTTGAAGTTTTGAGAAAAATATTTAACCACTGTATGAAATTGACTAAAAATCAGGAAGAAATAGTATTTTCTATAATCAGAATATTTTTTTTTATATATATACAACATATAGTCATAAGCACTTAAACATTATTCTCATCACAAATTTATATAAATTAAATATTTTATTTACAATTCTTATTTGTTTATGTAATCGCAATGTTATCAGCTATGGGCAAAAACGTGACCAAAACTGATAGCAAGGCACATTTTCGTTGAGACAATAATGCTGAACTTATTGTTTACAAAGTGTAATCTTATTCTCATATTTATTTTGGCTACAATTAAAAATTTCAGCCTAATTTCTCAATTGTAATAAGTAGGTTAATAGGGTGTGGTCTATTCTTATTGGTAAGATAAGATATTTATGAATGGTTCATGATACGAAAATCATGGATGTTGATCATTGGGTGGTGACACTTCCAAAATGCGGCACTATTTAAATACAGAAACTGACATGTTCGCTATTGAATTGTACATTTATTATCAGCTACAAAATGAACCTTGAATTTATTACACCAACATTGAGCGTAATCTCCTCGCTTACGTTGAAGACTGAGAATGTAATGTTTAATTAAGCATCTGTCATTTAAAGAAATGAAGAGTAGGTTGACCTACAATTTTCGATAATACTGATAATAATATTAAAATTTTTAAACTAAAATAACGAACAAATTTCGTCTAGCACAACAAGATGCTTCTTACTATATTTGGAATAGCCGATTTACGAAGACGTTTGAATGTGCAAAAGTATGTTATAACAGTTAAGTTATCTATCTATCTGTATTATCTATGTTCAAGTATGAACATGAGATGCTGGAAAGCTCAGCTATTTCAAGATAAACAAACATCACATTCTAAGAAGAATACAAACGCTGCAAAGCTCAGCTAGTTCAAGAATAAACATCACATGGTGTCGCCCTACAAGCGACCTCCTTAATATAAATAAAAATAACATAAGGTTATGTGCAAGCGGCTTCATATGTATTTTAGATTTAAGATTTTTGTATAAAATAAAGAAATAGCTTATCAGAGCAAACAGTTTGATTCTAAACGTCGTCTCATCTTGTTGACTACACCCTCTATATTCGTATCAAATATACTCAAATTAAATATATAATTTGTACACTGTGCGGATATAAGTACGACTTTTATTGTGAAGCTTTGCATTGTCATCTGACCGCATTGCCAAATATTTTATTTATTTTTTCAGTTTATTACTCAGGTAAACATAAAACTCACAATTTTGCTCAGTGATTAAGTACCTAAATATATGCATATTATTATTATTTTTTTGGCTCATTCTGATCTATATCTGTCTATAAATAAGCTGTGTAGCTGCACAATTATTCGTAGAAGTCAAAAATGCAGTACGAGCAGGTCACACCGAAGAGCTATCCAGTCAATCTGATTGACAAAGATTGGTCCGAAAGGAAATTTTTCTTTTGGAGGCAGGCCAAATCACTTCCAAACATGATTCATGATATGGAGGTCAAGGAAGATGATGTTTGGATTGTGACATATGGAAAATGTGGTACTACTTGGATGCAGGAGCTGACATGGTTGCTGCTGAACGATTGTGACTTCGAAGCGGCACTTTCCAAGGACTTGGAACTACGCTCTCCCTTTCTTGAGTAAGTAATATATCAAGGTTGGAATCCAATACGTTTGTCCTTAGATTTGCATTTGTAGGACATGATTCAAAAACTGGTCTGGAACGTGTAGAGGAACTGTCATCGCCTCGTCTAATAAAATCGCATCTGGCGCTGCCCCAATTACCTCGTCAGTTGTGGCAGAAGAAAGCCAAAGTGATATATGTTTTTCGCAATCCCAAAGATGCTTGGGTTTCTGGGTATTATCATGCCGTTACAGTTGGCTTCAGCTATGGGAAAACGTTAAAACAATTCTTCGATGATTGTATGGAGCCAGAAAATCATCGCAGATATGTTATCGAGCATGCAACTGATTTTTATCAGCTACGGAATGAGCCTTGGGTTTATTACACCAGCTTTGAGCGCATGAAATGCAATCTTCGCGCTGTCATTGAAGACTTGTGCAAGTTTCTAGACAAGACTGTAACGGAACAGCAAATGGAACGCTTACTTAAGCATCTGTCATTTAACGAAATGAAAAGTATGTGGAGACAATATGTTCTGTAATACTGAATTAATTCTGCTTTCTATTGTAGAAAATCCGACCACAAATCATATTTGGGAGCGCAATCAGATTAATCACGAAAACCACGAGAAAGAAGTTCATAAGTGAGTGCAAAAGTAATTGTGGAATAGAACTTTTAACATCGCTGACTTCATATTTTTGCAGTTTCGTACGAAAGGGCAAAGTAAATGGTTACAAAGATGAATTGACACCTAAGCAGATTAAGAAAGCTGATAATCTTATATCGAAAAGACTTCTATTAAATAATATCACTTTAGAAGAACTCTTGCTAGCTGAGAAATTATAAAGAAATTTTCTTTTTATGTACACCAGATACTTTACTAGAAAATAAAATTAACAAACAAACAAGTTGTAAATAGCCAGCAAGTTTTGAATAGCACTCGCATTTCTTTTCATCGGGAGATATATATATATAAATATATATAAATATATTTATATTTATGTGTATACCAACTGGTTCGTGTACCAGTGACATATCCATTGGGTTGGTGCATTGAGTAAGTCGCGCTTTAGCAAGCTAAAATATAGCATACTTTTAGGAGGATTATTATTTTTCTTCACCCCATTGTGTACTTTTTTGTCACAACTTACATTGTTTACAAAATTATCACTACTGAAGTAATTACGATATATGCATTACAACAAATGACAATCTATTAAGATGTGTTATATAAACTCCCCGAAACTCGATTAAAGGCAAACAAACGTCAGAAACAAAGCTCACGACAAAAATAAGCATATGCCCACAATTTGATTTAATAGGTTGTTTTCAGCTCTTACACTTAATAATAAATATTATTCGACTCTATTTTGTTTTATTTCAAATGAAGCAGTTGTCAAGCTCTTCTATTACTTTGCTTAGCCTGGCAATGTAAATTTTGTATTTCTCGCAGTAATTGTGCTGTCTTTTTTAGTGCTAAAGTAAGAAACTAAGCTGATAGTAAAACAATTTAAAAAAAATAACGCGAGATCAAGCTTGATTGCATTAAAATAAACTATAATTGAATTTTAAACATTGTCGTAAGCATTTATACTGTTGATCAAGAAATAGTCAATTTTCCTGCGTTATTTTGTATGCCTACGAATACATAGAGAGAAACTGACGATTGTTTACGAATTTCGTTAGAAAATCAAGCAAACGCAAAAAAAACTGATAATGCGCGCACTTTACTGATAATCAAATAATAAACCAACCACAGAGATCGACTCTTGATCAGTACTCACCGAATAGGGGAAGTGAAAAGAGCACAAATATGGCAGCTGTCCAAAATAGCCTAAAAGTTGCGCTGAGAAAGCGCATGACTGAGATTCTCGGCTGTCTGACTCCCGATGTCATCGCCAGGCAATCGCAAGTGGTTACCTTAAAGGTCAGTTCGATGCACTAAATATTCTAATCAATGTTATTGAACAGCATCTTTATATAATACAGGTGGTGCAGAATGAGGCATTTCGTCAGGCGAAACGTGTTAGCATCTATTTGAGCACCAAAGATGAATTGGATACCACTGAGCTAATCCGGGAAATGTTTCGGCTGGAGAAGGCGGTGTTTGTACCTAGCTATCAGGGTACTAAAATGAAAATGGTGCGTTTGCTAGATATGACGGATTACGAAGGGTTGCCATTGACCAAATGGAACATTAAGCAGCCGAACTTCAAGGAGAGTCGCGAGGATGCCTTTACAAATGGTAATCAATCAAATCAATCACCGTAATATGACTTAATGATGATGTATCCTTACTTCACCTTGCAGGACATGGCATTGATCTGTTTATTGTGCCTGGCGTGGCATTCACTCCCAGCGGCGATCGTTTGGGTCACGGCATGGGCTACTATGATAAATATTTAAATCAACACGCGGCCAAGTATCCGCATAAGAAGACCACTATCATGGCACTGGCACTCAACGAACAGATCTTAAGCAAAGAGGAGCTGCCCATGGAGGAGCACGATGTGCGCTTAAATTGTGTTGTTACAGAGAATTCTTAAAATTTAATCACGTTACATACAAAATTGTATAAATCGAATATACACAAAACACTTTTCATATATGCCATTCTATTGTTTGATTCTAACGCAAATAGGGCGGTCGGGATCGCAGGCCACGCCCACGAGATCTTCCACTGTAATGGGGCGATTGATAATGTGAATCGCTATTGCTAAAGTGCGAGTCAGAATTGCTGGAGCGATACGGCGTTCCAGGAGACTCAGACCAGTTGGACGGTGAGCCAATCCTCATAAGTTTCTTTTGTCTGCAGAAAGGGAAACAATTTAATTAGAAAATTGTGTTTTAATACTTATATAACTGCATACCTGTAAGCTGCAGCCGCTGAGATGCGTGAGCCTCGGTTGCGACCCACCCGTGAGCCGCGCAGCATTGATGGTATTTTATTGTAGCCCGTTGGACCAGTCGGCTGGGCTCCGCACGTTTCCAGCGCCAAGAAATCATCCACATGCAGCGACGGCGGTCGTGAAGTGTTTGGCGGCCGGGAGCGGAACAAGTCGCCACGGGAAGGTGGCGGCCTGGCAAATCCGCGTCCCCTTACTGCGCTCACAAACATTTTCTTCTCAGGTCGACCTGTTGCGGGCTCTACCTCGACGCGCCGTGTGCGGAAACAGGGCGCTGTGGGGGTCATTTCGCGATTAGATTGCGGTGAGCCTGATAAGTGCAGGACGCGTTTGCAGTCGCCGGTGAGATTCAGATCGGGATTGAGGCACCCATTGGCCAAATCCGTTAAATCACAGGCAATGCGTTCGTACATCGGCTCATCCATATCTTCAATTACCTCAATGGGCAACGGTTCAAGCCAGTAACGTGCCGTCAGCTGTGCATTCTCAACCGTCGCAAGGTAGCGCGTAAAGATTGGACGTGCCTCGTATTGGGTAACAATGCCCTCCGCTTGCGGCAGATAGGGCTCAACGCTTAGCGGTCCAACAACAATTGGGGTGCTAGTTGCAGTTGCATCAGTATCTTCGGTTTGAGCAGCCGCTACTGGAAGCGTCTCCTGATCAAGCCTGGATGCGTGCAGTGCAATGAGCTGCTTCAAGTCCAACATTGCCGCTTCATTGACCAAATGCTTGAACTTCTCAAGCACTCTGAGTATACGTAAAAGCACCGGCGGCCTCTCCACATCCTGAAACTCCAGTAGCTGAGCGAGCTCTACGGCGCCCAGCTTAAGCGTACGCCTTGGCATTGGGGACATTACTTGCGGTGGCTCGATTTGTGTCAACGAGCGCAACAGTAAAATTAACGATTGAATGTTAACATTGAACTCGACTGTCTCATTGTGGAGTATAACACGCTCCATCCAGGCCTGAAATTCGCTAATCTTCTGCTTCATCAACAGTACCAGGTGATAAAATGTGTAGCTGTATGAAATAAAGACAACAATTAAAATCATACAAAGATATAAGGAATTTAATTCTTACTCATGCTCGGTGAGAATGACCAGATTGCGAACGGCCAATATAGAGATGCAGTGTGTCACCTCCACACTGGTCAGATTGCTGAAGACGGCATCGATAACGCGGGGTAATAGCTCCTTGGGCGGCAGTGCAGCTGCCAAATTTAGGGTTGGTTGTGCAGTTGATTTATATGAAATTAATGAAACGCCCGAGTCGAGAAAACTGTCTAAAATGCGATGCGCCGCTTCCTGGCAATTGGACACAACCTCATTAAACTCGTTCAATGCCAACAGCGATTGGAACAGTTCCCAAAACTTGCCCGACAATATGGATATCATGGAGCTCTTGAGTGGTCCAAAAGCGCAGAGACGCGTGGAGAAACGGAGAAGACGCTCTAGATTAGTGGTGGGCATACAGTTTCCACTCTGATACTCGGTGCAGAGCAACTCCATAACAGTCTTGGCTATAAGCAGCGTCATGTTTGGAGCCAAATCCGAAAGCTGCATGCAAACGCGCTGCAGCAGTTCGGAGAGCTGCGGGAAACTTGATGGCGCCAAGTCTTCCACCAGCTTGGCAATCTGACCGCTCTGTGGATGCAGATGTGCGGACCAAAGCTTGCGTTCGGTAATCAAACGCTGCCTGTGCTGCAGCTTTAGCTGTTCACTCAAAGGTTGTGGCATCGGCAGCGGCAATGGCAACAGTTCCGCCAATAATTTGAGACCCGGTATAAAATTGGCTGGTCCATCGATGTTCTTCAGTACCTCACGTATCATTTGCGTCCAAAGCGACTTGTGAAGCGACTCCTCATCTTGCTCGTCCGGCTGCGTATATGCCAAAAGTGCTTGCACCACCTCCACTTTACACTGTTCCACTTCAGCACCAGCCTGACAGTGTGAAGGGTAATAGTAGAGAAGATAATATACCTTGACCAGATGGTCGACGGCGGTCAGATCTTTGAAGGTGCCATCGCGACACAGAATGGCATAGGTGAGAAGCTCGCGAAGTATTTGCAGCGTGGGCAACATAATCTGGCAACAGTGCACACCCTGAATGGTCATCAAAGCGGGCGCATGCATTCCCGGCTGTTCAAAATACGCGCACAAACGCTCCAGTATTTGTATCATTAGCTGCACCCCATCCGCTGCGTACAGCTGAAGGGCGACAAAGCGATGCTTAAGCTCCTCGGTGCCCCTACGCTTGCAGGACGATTTTACGCCTGGAGGAGGTGCCGTATTGGTGATGACCAGGTATCGCAATATGCGCAATGCCATTATCAAATCACCCGGGAAGGTGGTCAGATAGTCCAGGGAACGTCCAATGACCTCAACCAAAGGCAATATGTCATCGTAGATAAACACATTAATCGCCTCCAGTGGTTTCATGTACACATACATTTCCTGCAGCACAGCTGAGACTGATGGCTCGAAGGTTTCGTGATTTTTGGCCAGTTCCAGAATAACAGAGCCATGCTCGATAAGATAGTCGAGCTGCTCACAATAGCGCACACAGGCATCGACCATATCCACAGCATAGCTGAGCACTGGACTCTTGTATTTGGTGCCCGGGGAGCTGAGCTGTCGCTGTGACTGCAGGCGCTGCTCCTTCTTGATGAGGTCCATGAATATCTTCAGATTGTTATTCATTCCGAGCATCTCAACGGTGTGCTGTCGTCCACTTGGATCGCAGGTCTGCGAGTATATCGCATGGATGTGCGTCGCCACTTTAATCGCGTCGTATTCCGGCGCTGCGGCCGTAAAGACAATAGCGTCCATGTGATAACGTGTCTGCACCTTGTAAGCCAACTGAATGCCAAGTCGCGCTAAACGTGGAAAAACAGTTCGAGGAATAGGAACTACTCTATGGTATGTCAACACTCCACTATTGGCCTCCGTTTGTACACCAACATCAAATCCAACATTTTCACTTCCAGGAGTTGCCTCAGTAGAGCCATCTGCTTTCACTTCCGAAGCGACCTTTTCCGGGCTATCCGACGATTCTACGGTTACATTTGTCGGATCTGTTTGAACTGCAAAATTTGAATAAAATAAAAATGTTATTTTAAGTTTAATTTGAGAAAGATTATGAAAATAAAGATAAGCGTGTAACAAACCTTGCCGTTCCTTGAATATATACGTCTTGGGTGCCGTTGGCAATTCATCCAGTCCGAGCAGTATGGCAACAATAGCTTGCGTCGTTTCAGAGGCATCGTCCACAAAGTAATCGATACCGACATGGGATTTAAGCAGTGCATTCAATAGATCCAATGTGCATAAAAATGTGGTCGCTGGCAAATCTTTGGAGTTGCTCAGAATCAGTAGCACAGATTGCGCAAGAGTATGCTGCTTAAAATAGGATTGCAGAGCATTGCCAAAACTACGCTGAGCATTTGGATCGGTGACCAATTCGAACTTCTTGGAGACAGGTAAAAAGCGACGAGGCTGCTGAAAGCTGAGCTGATTGACCACTAACGCATCCATGAGCATCCCAAATGCAAATTCGATCTGTTGACAGATTTTAAGCAGAGATACGTCCACCTTGCTGATAAAGAGTTGTGTGCAGCTTTTCTGCACACACTCCAGCGCCTCATAGAGATGCAGTTTCTTGAGGATGGCCTGCAGGGCGTATTTGATGCGGGTTAGCTTTGCAGTCTTGAGGCACTCGACTATTCGCTGATAACCCTTTGTTTTTTCACCCAAGAAGTGGCGAATGCCCAACTTTGTGTCGATCATGGAGTAGACAGCCTTTAGCAGCTGCAGTTTAATCGATAGCGCCATATAGGGCTCCTGATAAAGGCTGAAGACCGCTTCGAATGGATCAAAATTGTGGTGCTGTATCAGGTGCTGGAACAGCTCCTCATTCGTCGTCAGCAACTCGGCCATTCGGGCGCCAAGTTTAATGTGTCGTATCTTAAATGCCGGCTGAGGTTGCATGTAAGCCGCTTGAAAGCTGAGCGCTATTTGTAATATGTTTGCCGCTTGACGCAGGTGCGATTCGTCATTCTTGAAGAACTGCTGCAGCACAAAGTTGCGTCGTTTGTAGTGGTGCATCAGGTAGCCCAGCTGATTATTTAGCTGCTCGCCCAGGTAGACAAACTGTTCGCGTTCGTCGATGGTGACGCCGCCGTGCTCCTCGTTGAAAGCGCTCACATTGTCCCAGCGTATTTGTAGCGATAGCTTCTTGAAAAGCAGTCGCAGCGTGTCCAGCTCTTTCCCAAAATGCGACAACAAATCACCATTGTAAAACAAGAGCGGACGATGCCATGGCTCGAAGGAGTCTATTGCCGGCGGTGCACCCGCGGCAGCTTCCGCTAGATTTCGTTCGTACTCGGCCGCAGCAGCCGCATCCAGTGCCGCTTCCTCGTCTTCCAAATCATCGCCAATTATCTCATCATCGCTCAGAATCGGCTCAAACTGCTCTTGTGGCGTATCCGAACGCTCTCGATCCCGCTCCCGCTCTCGTTCGCGCTCACGTTCCTCTTCCTCGCGCTCACGCGGCAACGATTCCGAGGAATGCCGATAGCCGTGCGAGCTCTGCAGCTTATAGTGCGAGCGTGTATCATCATCGTCAAAGTCCATTGTGTCCGGAGAACGTGGTCGTGTGGGTGAGTCAATTGAAACGGGCGGCGTACGCGGCCACTTGTGCTCATCGGCATCCGAACGCGAGCGCTCCGACCTCTTACGTCGCGATCGATGGCTGGAATACTCTGGTGAGCGCGACCAATCTCGTTGTGGTTTGTCGCGTGAGCTTTGAGTGGATAGACAAGAGAACATGACAGCAGTTGAAGAACAAAAAATGTAAACTAGTAAATGTATTTACCAGCGCAGATATTCCCTGTCGTTGCTCTCCGAATGCGTGTGAGTGCGCAGAGGTGGCGGCGAATGATCCGTGGAGTGTGTGGAGCGCCGCAAACGCCTTAAATCACGCTGCTCTTCATCCGCATGCTGATGGTAATGATCACGCGACATAGCATACTCAATTTCATCGTGTTCGTAGTCGCTAACATTGGCCTTATGTGCCGCTGTCGCCAGCAGTACCTCACTTGGCATGGGCTCAGACCAATCATCCTTGAGCACTTCTTCAGGCAGGAGAACATTGTGCACATTGTCGCCACTGAGATTGCACATTTCGGGGCCCGTCATTGCTGGCTCGCACGGCAACGTTGGACTAGCAATGGGTTCCGTTACCGAGTTGGTCAGGATGCCGTAGACAGCAAGGGTAATGGCGCTGTACCAGCCCCGGAGGACGAGACCATCGGTTGGTATTTTTTCCTGCGAGCAGTCAAGGTGAATGCAGTCGTTCTGGTTGTATCGGAGCAGGCCCAAGTTCTCAAATGCCGAGGCACCTGGCATTCCCAAATCATTCACAAAGAACTCCAGATCGAATTTTGAGGGATTCGTGGCGCCCAGACGAACGCCACCTGGGAAATCGGCTTGGACTCGAGCGCCCAATGGTATTATGCGCACCTGTGTTATAAACACCGGCTTCGGAAACTGCACTAGGTCCAAGTTGATGTCCTTTGAGAGGAATTAAAACGATTTTAGAGTTTTTTGTCGCACACACATGTTGATTACTCGAAAAATGCAAATTTGTACTTACGGTGACTTCTTCGTGTGAAAAAGTGTCAAAGAATAGCAACTCGGCTCCATCATCGGCATCGGCCATTTTGGCATGCAATTGAGACCCGTTCACACAATTAAAATACTTATTACAAGTAAATTTATGTTCAAAAATAAAAATAAACAAGCGTCCGTCGGCAAATTATTTGTTGCGAACTAGGAAAGTGTGACCGTTGCAGCGTATTAAGTTAAAAATATCGAATTGGTTCTGGTATGCTGCTCACCGATTATTTTTTGCATGTGTTTCGATAATTATGAAAATAATCGATCAATTGCACGATACTTATCTTTGTCGCTTGTTGAATGCAATGGCAACACTAAAATTAACCGGCTCGCTTCCTCGGGCACACTTGCAGCATACAAGTTTCGTCAGCAGAAGCGTCAGGTATGTTTTTTGCGCCACAATAATTTCTGCTTAGATATATTTATATATACCTACATATACCTTAATGTTTTTCTTTGTTGGAAAACAAACATATGCGGATATATTCTTTGTTATCATCGTGAGTTTTAATATTCGTTTTGTTTTTGTCTATTTTCAGATTATTCACCACTACGACATTTTTCATTGTTTACTGAGCAGAATGTTCGTCGTACGCTGTAGCAAAGCCCGTTTGTACCCCGCTGGAGTGCAGTAAGTTTTAAACTGTTAATAAATGCCTATTAGCATTTCTACTGGTTTATCGAAAACACAAAATAACATGTATAATTTGTCAATCGTCATATGTTCATACGTAATTTATTAAGTAAGTTATTTTTGATAAGATAAACGTCCAATTCGAGCCACGAAAATTTTTTTCGCTTGACGCGGCGCTAAATACAGCTTTAATTGTGTGTGTATGTGTCGGTGTGTTTCTTACGGCTTCAATGTTGCATAACAAGTGCAAACTTACTAATGCATTTCTCTCCTCTCTACCCACAGATTGGCCAAAATGAGCGGCCAGTTGGGCGACTTGGGCAGTGGCGCCGGCAAGGGCGGCGGTGGCGGTGGCTCGATTCGTGAGGCTGGCGGCACCTTTGGCAAAATGGAGGCTGCTCGCGAAGAGGAATACTTCTACAAGAAGGTAAGTTGCAAATGCAACTAAACACCCAGCATTAAATATATACAAGATTTATTTAAATAACTTAGCTTTCGAATCTTCGATAATACAGTTAAAATTCTTACCGCAATTTTATGCGCTTGATAATCTAGAACAATCAATATGAAAAGTGTGGCAACACTGTTTTTTCAAGGCAGGTTGAAATTAGCTTTAGTAACAGGGCAAACCATGGAGCAGCTCATGCACTCCACACTTTTGAATGCGATAATTGACTTCTTTGAAATTGAGACCCGTTCCAAAAGCTTTTTGCAAGCGATTCGACAACGCCCACATCTCCTCTTTGCCCTCATGGTTTCGTACAATCTTTAGACCGCTTGTGAATTGCAGCGTATGTTCATCGGCGATGAGCAACGCGAGATATTCGTGCTTGTACGGCTGTCGTATGTTCCAGGCTAGTATGCTGGCTGGCTGCACCAGTCCGCACAACAACATGCCCGTCTCACTCATCGCCGTTCCCACACACTGACTGCCCCGCTTTCCCAGCAATGCGAATTGGTCCAGACCAGCACTGACATCGTTACGCTTCCATATGCTCGCATTGTTGACCACCTGCAGTGGAATTGCCATCTGCCAGTCGCTCGACAACGAGTGGAAGTACAGCATTCGCTCCATTTGTCCAGGCAGAGCGTGTGGGGTCAATGTGAGTGCCACTGTTCCGTCCCAAAGTTGAAAACTCTCGCCGGCCACCGTAAAGGTGCCAAAATCTGGATGCGGATAGGTGTACTTGTTCTCGATGCGCCACGATTGCTGTGCAGCCACATCATACACCACAATGCCATCGCCAATCGAGTCCGCCATGTAGACGTGCTTTACATCACAGTTCTTTGCATCCAGGTCAATGGTGGGCGTGACAAACCGACTAACGCCCTCTTTGTACATGTCGCGAGGCATGCGATAATGATGCACTACACCACCACTTGCCAGATCGATGGCATACAGCTGTGGGGCACAGTGCTGCACAAAGTCAATCTCGCCACTGTCCAATATCCACATGCGTCCACACTCATCGATCTGTGTGCGATACACGGATGTCAGTCCATTGCAGTCTGCGCCATGCGACTGATGCCAATCGTAGCTAGGATAGGGTCTCAAAACTGTCCCGTTCTCTTGCAACTCATTGGTCACATATGCCAGGGAGTAAGGCACGCCCTTGCCGAAGCGCGGAATGGTCACAAAAATCGACGGCGTTTTGTCTCCATCTGTACCGAAAGAGAGAAGTCGTTTATATTTGGTTAAGATTAATCTCGCGCATACCATAAATGAGAGACATGCCAATGCAGTTTACACTCAGAAATAAAAGCTGCAAGAAGTTTAGTTTCAAGGTTTTCCTCACTCTAAAATGCCTTTAATCTTACGCTATTATTTTCTCAAGCATTTTTGCCTTTCCATTTTAAGAACTGCTTAAATCACATTTTTCTGATTTTTTTACAGTTTCCAATTTGCATATTGAATGGCCGAATTTTAGAGACATGTATTTTTTTTAAGAATTTTACGCAATTATTTAATTCTAAGCGTTCATTATAAGACTACTCTAGGTTTTAGGTTGATCGTTTTAATGCATTAATAAGTGACTTACGTGTATAGTAAACATCCACATCGATGGGAATAACATTATCCGGATTATAGAGACCCTCGCGCAGGACACGCTCCTGTTCATGGCGCGTTGGGAAACTCAGTACCAGGTTTCGTGCCTCAAAGACCTTCTGCAAGGCCTTGGAATTGTATGAGCCGTCAGGTCTTGTACCGAATTGTCCTGCTGCAATGCCTAGCCAGCCACAAAGTAATCCTATTATTATTGTGATGCAATGCTGACTGATATCCATGCTGCTTCCGTAAGCAATTCGTAATCTTTTTTTGGGTGACCCGCTCGACGTAAGACCTAAACGGTAACTGAACACGGTCTGCCAGCAAGCGTTTCATGTCTTTCCAATCTGCCGTAGCAGCAGCTCCAGCTTTACAGCAGCGACAGCTCACCAGACCAGACTTGATCAATTGGGTCAGTTTTGTGGCAAACTGGTTTAATTGCACGTTAAAAGCTTGCATTAAAATTCTCATTGTAACGATCTTGTTTATATCACTAACAAAAAACATCAAATAACCCAAAAATATAAGCAAACCATTTTGAAGGTATAATGCATAACTTCCAAACACCTTCCACTCGGCGCTGCGTGCGCCATCAAAATGAAGTCCATTGATCCCCCGTTGAGGAGCATGTTGCAGCATTAAATCATGTATTCCCTATGAGACAGCTTAACAAAGAGTTTTGTGAAATTTACCTCTCACAGATCTGCTTAGATTTGTGTTTACCAAGAAGCTATGAGTCGACACAAAATTTCTCTTTTAGTATATCTGTCTACGTGCGAGTGATCTCATAATACTTTTGTTTGCCTCTATAATTAACAAATTACAATGAGATTTTATTTGAAGGCTCAGTCTTTCTGTTTATGTAGGGTATTCAGTATTCACTTTCCTGCTACCTATTTAGTTCATCCAATGCTGGTTTTTAACCGGAACGTGTTTTCTGTCCGTTTAACAGTTGGCTTACAGCAAATTCCACTTGTTCCACGTGTCGGAGAAATCATCTTTAATGCGTTGCATTATTAATTAGGTGACTTTTAACTCTTGTGACAAAATTGACATAAAAATGATTTCACATCCCACACATAATAAAGTCAGACAATGAAAATACTCTGGTTAGGTGAAAAAATGGTATGTAAATTTTACTTTTAATTGGGTAACCACTTGATACGATTATTTATAATAAAATCTTTTATGTATATGATTAAGAAAAGACCAAACGCTTAGACAGATCCTCATCGCTTGGAAGGTGTACCCCACTGTGAATATCGTTAAGTGGCCGGCGCAAAATACGGAAATTCACCTCGTTGGGATTTAAAGTTTCGCTTGAAATTTTCTGCAACAGGATACTGTTAGAAAATGCAAAGACAATGGAGAAAATAAGTTTAACTTACCTGAAAACGATTAGAGAGCATCCAGAGTTCCTCTTGACCGAAGTTATTTCGCACCACCTTCATGCCGCTGACAAACTGCAGGTCACTGGACTTGCCGGGCAGATTGCCAAAGTGAGGTGAGGTGTAGGGGGTATTCGTATTCCATGCGAACAGCTTAATGGGATTGAAAGTAACGCAGTACAGATTGTTGCGGCTGTCCATAGCAGAGGCACCACATTCACTTCTCCGCCTGCCCAGCAACTTGAACTGTTCCGGCAAGCTACTCGGATCATCCGCCCAGTTCTCCCGCCTGTTTATCACGTTCAGTGGCACCGAATACTCACTGAAGCTGGCCAATGGATGGAAGTAGAGATTACGTTTGTCATTATTAACAGTAAAGATACCGTCCATCAGAATGAAACTCTCCCCGGCAATCGTATGTTGGCCATGATCGGGATCTGGATACATGAAACGATTCTCGATACGCCAAGCAGCGTTCGCTTGATGATCGTAAACTACGAGGCCGTGATAGGTGACATCCGGCACATAAATCATGGTGCGCGCACAGCTGCCCCGTGGAGGTGGATCCATCACCAGTACATTGGGTGCTATTAAAAGCGAGGCACCTGATTCATAAGTATTGTTGGGGAAGCGGAAGCGATGGAGTAAACGATCATTATTCAGATCAAATTGCAACAGCTGCGGCGGACAATGCTGCACGCCACCCACATTTCCTGAATCAATGACCCACATCTGGTTGCACTCCGTAATCTGAAAAATAACTTATTCTTGTACCTTGCTAAGCCTAGGAACTACTATTAATCCAATACTTACAGACACACGAAAAGCGGAGGTGATCTGATCACAATTGTCTCCATTATTGTTGTGCCACGCAAAGTTCGGATAAGGCTGCAACTGAGGACCATCGTTGCCCAACTGCTCCGATACCGTTGCCAGTGTGTAGGGTATGCCTCTGACGAATCGTGGAACAGTGGTAAACACACGCACCTGTCTATTGGCCAAATATTGAGGCTGCACATCGATGGGTGTGCCAATTCCTTCCATCAGATTGCCATCTGCTCGCGCTTTCTGTAGATCCTGGTCTGACGCAAAGCCATAAACCAATCGTCGCCATTCCTTTGCGGTCTCCACGCCGCACCTTTCATTATTTCCATTTTCATAGCCCGCCACATTGCCCACAATTGTCCCAAATGCTATCAGAAGCAGCGACAACAGCATTCGTAGCTTACTTTCTCTTTGGGGCCTCATCACGAAAATTTCCTCGATTGTCGATGTTTCGACCGGAATTGATGTCAGCGCTTATCAATGGAATATTATGATTTATTTAAATTTGTTTTTTTTTATTATCAACTGATAATTCTGTGTTTAGGCAACAGCTGAAGAGCGCATTACTTAAAAACAGTTTTATTTACTCTTTTTTTTAAGGTCAGTTCCATTAATAAAGTAGAACTGATTTTAAAATAAATTTTCTTGGCAGATTCTTTGCTTTTGTTCGCGTTTCTGTCACTTAGGCTGCCAATTCACAACTAAAACTGGCTTCAGAGCATCTCAACCCGATAACCAATAACACTGATACAGAATCAGGTTCAGGCGCAGGTTTAGATGACTTGGAAGAAGCGACAACAACATCGAAGACAGAATCATAATGCTGTCGTCTTTGCTCTTATTCTGATTTTATGTTCTCTTCAATTTCTCCACTTAATATAATATGGTGGCTAATTTGCATGAGTTGTATTAAGCTCTCAAGCGTTATTTGTTTTCGTCTGCTAAAATAAATTTACTTAATATTTACGCTGGCATTCGAAATATGAGGCTTTTGTTCCATAGCTAATCGGCTTTCGAAAGATCTTTTCGTTTGGAAGTGCTTATTGACAGTAAATAATAATTAAAAATAATAATAACGTTGCCAATTCCCGTCAAGTCATTTAATGTTTTTGCCCATTTTTCGATTTGTTTTGTTAGTGCACAAACAGTCACTAAACCATATCGTAATAAGCTTCTTAATTGACTTATTTTTGTTTACTTTGTAGCAAAAGAAACAGCTGGAGCGCTTGAAGAACGATCAGATCCATCAGGCCGAATTCCATCATCAGCAGATCAAGGAGCACGAGGAAGCCATTCATCGTCATAAGCAGTTCCTCGACAACTTGCACAAGTGAATAACTCAATTAACTCAATGAAATGAACAATTTTCACGTTAACATTAACTATTGCGTCACAATTACTTAAATGCATTTCTCTAATTATATAACATGTTTTTGTATTGTTCTTTAAGTGATTCTACACACTCAAGGCTTTAATAAAAAATTGTTTTCGCTGTTTGAATTTTAGCGTAAACCTTGAATTAATTTGTTGTTCTAGGGTGTCAAATAAATAACGAATGATATATCTTTGCTTATTATTCACAATCGTTTTAATAACCAAACTCGTATATAAAATCCGCCTTTTATACATAATTGGAATTTTAGTATTTTACATTAATAAAGCTCTGATCCAGTCATCTAAAAATAAACGTTAACATCACTTTTGGTGTGAAAGATCAAAGTGGAAGCCTTGATAATATTGCCCTTAAAGAAAATTAATATTTTATTAGGTGTTAAAAAGTAGGAAGAACACACCCCTATTTGAAATTGTATTATTTTTTTATTTTGTGCAATATATATTTCGAGTTTTATAATATATTCTCCTCCATTCACGCCAAGGTCATTATATTTCAGGCATTCACCAGACTGTAAAACATGTTGCGAAAAAAAATTGTTTGTGTGAAATAAAATCATTTCGAAGCCTAAAACTAGGCAACGATAATTTGTCTCTAAATATCGTCGAGTGGGAGACGCAAAATGCGGAAATTCACCTCGTCGGAATTTAATGTGCCGCTGGCAATTTTCTGCAAAAACAGCCAGTTAGAAAATGTCAAGCAACGAGAAAACAGTACATTAACTTACCTGAAATCGATTAGAGAGCATCCAGAGTTCCTCTTGACCAAATTTATTTTGCACCACCTTCATGCCACCGACAAACTGCAGCTCATTCGAATTGACGGGCAGATTGACAAAGTTAGGTGTGGTGTAGGCTGTATTTGTATTCCACGCGAACAGCTTTATGGGACTGAAGTTGACACAGTATTGATTGTTTCGGCTGTCTATAGCGGAGGTGGAGCATTGACTTTCGCGTCTGCCCAGCAACTTGAACTGCTCCGCCATGGCATCCACACCATTTGCCCAGTTCTCCCGCCTGTTTATCACGTTCAGTGGCACCGAATACTCACTGAAGCTGGCCAATGGATGGAAGTAGAGATTACGTTTGTCATTATTAACAGTAAAGATGCCGTCCATCAGAATGAAACTCTCCCCGGCAATCGTATGTTGGCCATGATCGGGATCTGGATACATGAAACGATTCTCGATACGCCAAGCAGCGTTCGCTTGATGATCGTAAACTACGAGGCCGTGATAGGTGACATCCGGCACATAAATCATGGTGCGCTCACAGTTGCCCCGTGGAGGTGGATCCATCACCAGTACATTGGGTGCTATTAAAAGCGAGGCACCTGGTATATAAGTATTATTGGGGAAGCGGAATCGATGTATTAAACGCTCATTATTCAGATCGAATTGCAACAGCTGCGGCGGACAATGCTGCACGCCACCTACATTTCCTGAATCAATGACCCACATCTGGTTGCACTCCGTAATCTGCAAAAGAACTTATTCTTGTATCTCTGCTTAACCGAGGAACTACTATTAATCCAATATTTACAGCCACACGAAAAGCGGAGGTGATCTGATCACAATTGTCTCCATTATTGTTGTGCCACGCAAAGTTCGGATAAGGCTGCAACTGAGGACCATCGTTGCCCAACTGCTCCGATACCGTTGCTAGTGTGTAGGGTATGCCTCTGACGAATCGTGGAACAGTGATAAACACACGCAACTGTCCATTGGCCAAATATAGTGGCTGCACATCAACGGGTGTGCCAAATCCTTCCATCAGATTACCATCCTCTTCCGCCTTCTGTTGGTCCTCTTCAGAGGCAAATCTAAACTCCAATTGCTTCCATTCCTTTACGGTCTCCACTGTGCGCGTGGGACTGGGAATATCCTTAAACATGTCTCCTTGGAGAGAAGCAGCCACCTTGCCCACAATTGTCGCGAATACTATCAAAAGCAGTGGCAAGCGCAAGCGCTGTGTTGCCACTTGGTGTTTCATCTTGGATGGGTGTTCAATTGTCAATGCACTGACTGGAATGGATGGTCAGCGCTTTTTAACGGTTTTTATAGTTTATTTATCTTGTTTATTATTAACATAGTAATTTAGTTTATTGTTACTTTTGCAACTGATTATTTTCTGTATTTCGGAATTCGCGAAAAGCCGCATTTATTGAATATTGACTATTAATTAGCCTTATTTGCCAGTTTTCAATGCATTCTGTTTAGCCAGTTGTATCAATTGTATTGCAATACTATTGTCTTCAAAATTCACTTTCTTGGCAAATAATTTGCTTTTCAGCACGTTTTAATCACATAGTCTGACAAATAGCTTCAAAAGCTACTAACCGATAATAGTTATTAGCTAATTATAGATTGTTAAAAGTCTTTGTCATAAAGTACTTAACATTTTATTAAGTGTTACAGAACAGCATTTATTTTCGCAACTCATAATATATATTTTATTCATTGTAAATCAGTTATTTCACAGTAAGCAATTAATTAGTTCGAAACAATATTATTCTGAAATAATATCAACATTAAGCCCAAAAGTATGCAGTTATATTTTTGGCATTTTGTTCTTTTACAGTGAAGTCCAGAACTAGAGTGCATGCCAGTAAATATTTTACTACAAGCTGAATGCTGAGTTTTTCAAGTAAATCAAATCTCACTTTGAGTAATAATTCAGATAGTTCACATCAAAAAATTAGTTTCATATAAATCAAATTCAGTGCCGTTTTTTCCAAATCAAAATCAATTATGTCTAATTTAGTACGCAAAATTCTAAAGCATAGCGCCGATCTCGCTCATTGGTAGGTTTCATATATTTCATAGCTATAAATATGTTGCGTAATATTTGATTTACTTACTAGGAAATGTTTGATAAAAAATAATTTTAAGCTGGATAAAATTATGGGCAACAGTGCGGATCTTAAGTTGGAAGAACTACAATTGGTAATAAATGATATATCATAAATCTTAAGTCATATAACCCATATACGTCACTTTTGTAGGAGCGCAGCGAGTTGGAGGCTCGCTCCACGTTGTTGTTGCAGAAGCAACGTTGCATTCAGTCCAAGATTACGGATTTGACGCGCAGCATCAAACAAATGGAGTTTGACATTGTTCAGTTGAATAAATCGACCAAGCAGCGTCAGTCCAAAAAGCGGCATGACAAGGCATAGAGAGTCAGAGGGCGGGAGGAACTGGGTGGTTCACACGAGAGGGCAAAACAAGTCGGTGATTTTTGTGCGCTTATCTTTGTGTGCAAAGCAAAAAAAGTACCCGATCGGTGCTTTACGACAGCAGCCGAACTGAGATCCACTGACTATATAAATAATCAACGTTCCCCATTGAGCTGTGCTATTAGTCGAGCAAAAGTTTCCCATTACACATCATGAAATTGATCGCACTCTGCTGTTTGTTGTTGGCGCTGCTTGCCGGCGCTCTGGCAACTCCATCTCATCACACTGGTGGAAATAGCTGGAGAGGCGGCTCATCTGGATCCCAACCAAAGTCGCGTCCATTCATTTATGATGCGCCCATTCGTCGACCTGGTCAACAGAAGACAATGTACGCCTAGCAAAAAAAAAATTACCTACACCAAAGATATAGCTAAACTGGGATTAAAAATAAAAATATTTAAATAAACGTTTATGTGTTTATAAATGGAAGAAGGGGAAGTCTGTTTTGCGAACCGATAAGACCTCAATGTTAATATTAAATCATTTCAGAGACACAGCGTTTGGCTCTCGAGATGACGCAATATTAAATATTTAATATTTTATATTGTATATAATATTGTATATAATATATATAATACGAAAACATACTTTCCTCCCATGACTAATAAGCTTTCGTTTTGCTCTCAAAATTTAGCACTTGACAGCTTTTATTTTGTTCATTCATTTAATTAGGTTAATTTTTTTTAGATTTTCCTATTTCTTCAAAATTTAAAGTTTTAAAATTTAGAAAATGGCTCAATTTTGGCAAATGGCATCAATCGTCAGAAACTTTAGATTATTGCAGCCCCAAAAGCTTTACTGTCAAAAAATGATTAAGTGAGTGCTTCGGCAAGTAAAAATGTTCTTATCACCTGTCATAATAACGCCCCGCAGATACTCGGAGCAGATTCGGAGGGTTGGCAAGGCAAAAGAGAATGTGCACTTCTTGGAAAAGGTATATATTTTATATATTTGAAAATCGTGTATGTTTGCTAATTGAGCATGTTTTTTTTTAGCAACGTGAACAATTGAGGGAGCTACGTAAACAAATAATTAAACAAAGGGATTTATTAAGAGAAAAAATTGATACGCTTGACGAAAAAATAAATAATATCAAAAATAAAATGAAGAATCGGAGCAAAAATGACAATTCAAAGACGAACACTTAACATAATTATTTGATGTCAGTCATCAATAACAATGGCTTATAGGGTATGCATAGCCGGCGTGGGACGCAGTTATAAATTGTAAATGACATTTAGAAATATTTTTCAATTAAGAAACATCAATTTACTACACTATTCTCACAATAATATCAGCTCATATACTTGATAAGAAAATTCTATATGTATCCCATTAGCAGAATATAGTTGAAGCAAAGATCAAAGAATAAGAAAAGGATACTCAAAGTGCTAACCAAAGGATATAAAAGTAATACGACTTCATATTGAACATATTTATAATCAAGGAGGTTTGTTTTTTTATTTTAGTAATGTCGCTATGCTCAAACCTGAATAGACATGTTTGAAAAATTATTCTAAATTAAAATTATTTGTTTCATTTTTTAAGCTCATCATGACAAACAGATTCGGAATGAATTTTAAGTTTGTGAATCCAAAGCGACTCTGGTTCCTTACGGGATTCTTTACTACAAAACCAGTTCTCGGTTCAAAAAATTTCATTTTACATAGAAATTACTCTGAAGAGATCACAAAAAGAGGCAAGACTTTGGAGAACTTATACTTCCGCGAAATGGTTCGTATATAGAAAAATGTACTTTGATTTTCTTGCATTATAACACATAATTTTTTTTTTATCCATTCAAAAGCAATTTAAGCAGTTCCAATGTCTGATAAAAGCTAACATCAAAAAACAACAAAAACTCAAGAAAGACATTGAAAAGTTGTATAACGAGTTGAGGTATATGAGGTAAAAAACATATATCTGCGAGAATGAACAATTAATAGAAAATTCGCCAAACTCAGTAGGCGTGTCTGAAAAATCGTTTGCCCAAATATTATTCTGAAAAAAGTGATTTTATAAAGCTTATTCAAAATTTTAGTTAGTTACCTCAAGTTTTTCTTTTTTTATATTTTCGTCTAAAGCATAATGGCGCATTTTTGTAAAATTTTTAAATCTGTAGCCTTATTGAATCCAATATTAGATTGTTTTCCACAAATATATACAATTAAATTATCCCGAAACTACAACAAAGGCCTTTATGAAAGAGCCAAGGCTGAGGAAAATGTGCACTTTTTGAACTTGGTACGTATTGCAAATTGTATAACATTTATCTCAAATCACTATATATGTTCCATCCCCAGCAAAATGAGCAACTAATGGAACTACGCGAAAAACAGTCGAAAAAGACACAATTGTCAAATATCCAACAAGTTGAAGCCAATCAAAATTCAAATGAAGCACAAAATAGCAAAACTGAGAAAACGGAAATCGGAAGCATCATAACACCGAAGCAGTAGGCAATAATGCGAAATCCAAATTTAAATCCAAATGTAAAATCCGAGATTAATTCTTGTAATTAGCCAATTTGATTGAAAGCACTTCTTGACTTATTTTAGCTGTGAACGACTCGCCGAAGGGACAACGTCTTGTGGAGGATTGAAACGAATTGATTCCAGTACGTTGAGGGGCATATGGAATGGGTTTCGATTGCTCCACCTGGTTTTGTATGCAATTCCCAACAAGCAGACACTTCGGCAACTTGCGACGCAGTTTTTCGATGTGATTGAACCATATTTTGGTGGAGCTGACAATAGTTCGATGTGTCGAAATGCGGAATATGCAACCAATTTTAATAAATATAAAATTTGCAATTAATTCAGTATATGATTCTCTTTTTTTTTATTTAAAATAGTTTATATTTCTCATTTACAATTGCTTTACAGGAAGCGTTTTACCTAACAGAAGTCAATAAACAAAAGAGATAAAGTGCTGCATTAAATGATAAGTTTCTTTATATATAGTGTATGATCCGATATATGGTAAATACATATATATATCGTAGATCGCTTAACAACATTTGAAACAATAAATGTGTGAGGACAATTGGAAATTAATATGGCATTTAAAAACGAAAAACATGTCGACATACGAACTATATATAAAATAAATATATATAAATCAGCATTCAAAATTTTGATCATACATAAAATACGCGTAGTTTATGGAGTGAGTAACTTAGGTCTAAAATAAGATAAAAATAAAGGTTTTGTTGTGCATTTCGTTAGTCGAACTCAAGTCAAAATAATATATATGTATATTATATAAGTACATTTTAAAATACATTTGTGGTAAGTAAAGTGTAAGTGTGATTTTATGTCATTGTCGGTGTGCGGTGTGTGTGTGTGTGTGTGTAGATTTGAGCAACTTGGAGAGCTGTTACAAGTACTACAACTAAAACTAAAACTAAGTAGAACTAAAAACTTGAATGCGTTCTCAGGCGTATTCACAAATCACTTGACTTGGTCAAGTGCAGAGCCACAAAACACGCGCCTACTCCCGCCCCCTCCCCCCCCCACACTGTTAAGTGTATGCGTGTGTGTGTGCTTGTGTGTGAGGTAGGCTGTATGTAGAGGATTGCTGTGGTGTTGGGGGCGAGAGTCCTTTAAAAATATAAAATAATATGGCATACTTTTGTGCGCCGCTGCTAGCGAAATGAGCTGCCGTCTAACTGTCTATTTGTCTATGTCTGTGTGTCTTTGTGTCTGTGTGTGTGTGTGTGTGTCTGTGTGTGTGCTTCTAGC
This sequence comes from Drosophila multiciliata, assembly GCA_037043605.1. Lineage (NCBI taxonomy): Eukaryota > Metazoa > Arthropoda > Insecta > Diptera > Drosophilidae > Drosophila > Drosophila multiciliata. The sequence goes on from JBAMBF010000589.1 coordinate 10,421,670, forward strand.
TTTTAAATACTGGTCAAAACAATGCCAGGAATGTTGTGAATTGCAGCCCAATGCAGGTGTGTGTGCGCGTGTATGTCTGTGTGTGTGTCTATGTGTGTGTGTGTCGCCTGTGTGTCTCTGGATACAAAATTGTTATCTTAGCCTAAAATTAAACTTTAGCTACGCCCTACGTGCTAAGTGCCTACGTGCTACAAAGTTACATCTACAACTAAAACAACAATGTGAAACGATGATGACGATGATGATAATCAAGCAATTAACAATCTTCGAAGCGCTACTCTAACTGGGCAATCGCTTGCTGGCCAGCTCCTGGAGCTTCTGCAGCGCCAGCGTCTTGTTAATCTCCACCAGATCGCGACTGTGCTTGGCCGCCTGCAATTGTACCTCCAGTATTTTCATGCGCATCATATGCTCCTTGCTCTGCATATCCATGAACAGGCGCACCTCAAAGGAGCTGGCGGTGGTGCTGCTGCCGCTGCTGGTTGTATTCACGGCTGTGGCAGCGATTGCGATGGCGCTGCTGCTGCTGCTGCTGCTGCTACCAATACCACTGCTGCTTCGCTCCAACGCTTGACTGTCGGCGGATTGTGGTGTTGGCAATACCAGCGGCAACGTTGTCGGTTGATCCTCGACGGCCACGCTGTTGCTGCTTGTGCGCTGACGTTTGACCAATGGTTTCATCAGCTCATCATCTTCCTCATTGTTGTTGTTGTTATTGTGCTGATGTTGCTGTTGCTGCAGGGCCACAGCCTGTGCCTGATGCTGTTGTATGGCAGCAGCTGCTGCAGCCGCTGCACTCGGAAATTGTCCACTGCGCAGCGCATTGAGCGCCTCCAGCGTAGCGGATATGTTGTTCATGTTGAAGCTGGGCTGAAAGCCGGACATCTCACCGCCGGTGGGTGGCATAAAGGCGGCACTCGTGTCCAGCGATGCGGCGACAGGACTTTCCGGCTCGTGGAGGCCATTGCGACTGTGATTGGGCGAAACGCTGAGTCGTTCACCATTGGCATGAATATCGTTGCTGTGATTGTTGTACGTCTCATTAAAGGTCTCATTGGTCTCCTCCTCCTTGATGTCCACATCGCACAGCTCCTGTGGCGGCGTGCGACTACTGCAAATTGACAAAAACAAATAGGTTAGCCAATTGTTCATCTTATTTGGGGAGTGCCATTGGACTTACTCATCCATGTCATGCTCATCGGCATTGAATTTGTAGTCATCGCGATATTCAAAGTCCTCCTCGAGAGCCAATGGTATTTTCGAGTAATCAATGCCATCGAGTGCCTCCGATTTGCATGCCTTCTTCGCCTCCTGCATAAAATCCCAAACCTCAAAGGTGAACGGCGATGGTTTCTTGCGATCGGCCACCTCTGCGCCGAATCTGGCCAGGCGATTGTTATAGTCGAGTATCTCATTGCGCGTACATGCTGTAAATGTTGGAAAGATTAGCTTTGAATTTTAGTTATCATCTAGGTGCGAAGTGCTACACACCTTTCATGCGGCGCCATTGCTCTTTGAGGCGATTGCAGGTGCGATCTGTGCCAAATTGATTGGAGAACTTTTGGTGTATGATCTTCCAGGCTTTGTTCTTGACGGCCGTGAGTCCAGCATCGAGTCGCTTATTCTCTATGATGCGCATATCCTTGCGGCACAGATCCAGCAAGTATTTCTTCTCCTGATGGTTCCAGTTCTGTGTGCGCTCCCGTTTCTTGTACATGTTCATCGATGGACTGTTCATGTATTGCGTCATTTCTGCAAGTGAACAACCAAAATATATATTAGTTGCTGCCTCATTTAAAGAGCCATTGTGTCTTACCTGTCTTTAGATCGACACCCTCCAGCAGATTGTGGTTGGTGCTTTGCCAGTTGGCGGCTATTTTCATAAATGCCTCCAGATCGTTGGCTGTGTACTGTTTGTTCACCTAAAAGAATTCCAAAAAAAAAAGAAGAGTTTAATATAATACAATTAGTGGCTGTATATTTGCGGCAGCAAGTCAATCAAATTGCCATTCCCATATTCATTTCAATTATCATTCCCCCAAAAACTCAAATTTCTGAATTTCTGGCATGCACAAAAACTGAACCCAAAAAACCGGAGCTACTTGGGCATGCAAAACTTGTGCCGCTCGAGACTTGTGAAATGCTTTAAGATGCACTTGAAGATTCATTGAACCCAGCTTATTGGAGTTAAATTTCAATTGTCTGTATAAAAAAAAAATAAAATAAAAACCAAATCAAAATAATCAACAAAAATAAATAAAAAATAATATCAATGAAAAGGATTTGAGCTGGTTTTTGGTTTTGTTTCTGTGAATGATTTCTGACAAACGACTGACATCGTCTGATATTCTGATATCTTGCCAATATGCCACACATTAATTGATTTTCAATTAGCCAACAGACAACAGTTGCCCGAGAGACAATGAGTGTGAGGGGGTAGAGGGGGGCAAGCGAAGGGATTCACAAAAATGTGTATGAATGGTCTCCAGGCCATTTTGAATAAGCCCAAGAAATTATGAATAATAATGACTGCAAATGCAATTGTTAAAGGAGTATCAAACGAATTTTATTTAAATTAGCAACACACACACTCACACACACACAACTAACAAACAGCTGCCGACATTTTGTGTGCTGCCATTGTGTGTGTGTGTGTGTGTGAATGTGTGTGTGTATTTCTTTTCAGGGGCGATCGAACGTCTGACAGCCAATTATATTAAGATCGAACACAATCGCTCCATACAAGCAGACACACACAAATATATATATATATATATATATATATATATAGTCGATATGCCCATAATTCCTATACACATGTGTACTTAATTATATATGCTTGTATGTGTGTCATCTCAACCCAAAAGTTTTAAGTTATTCACATTGGTTGCAACACAAAGAAAATATAAATGTTCGGATTATTTTGTTATTAAAATATCGCATATATTCAATTTATTTATTTTATATTTAACTGACTATTGATTTAATCAAATAAACTGTACAATTTAATATGCCAATTTGATATACAGTGCACAATAAATATTGACAGCTATTAAAATGATTTAACAGAATATAATTAATTCTCCACAATAGCATAAAATTTATGGCTCGGAGGAACTTGGTAATAGTTATTTTGGACACACTGTGCTCGCTGGCGTTGCCACAAATCGTCAATCTTTAAGTACGTTTTATTGTGCTTTATTTAATTTTATTTCATTTCGATTTCGATTTTTCAGCTCACTATCCCCCTTATCCAATACCATGCCAGACACTCCTCCAACCCCCACACGTTCCCCTTGCCCACAACCATTTGCACCCGCACAAACTTCAGTTCACTTAACGCTGCGCCATGTGTTCAATATTTTTATGCCGTATCTGATTTACAATTTGCATTTGTGAGTACTCAGATATATATATATATATATACACATTTTAAATTGGTATGTGTTAGTATTAAATAGGTGTACAGACGAGAGAGTACATACTGAACACGTATAGAAGGAACTTAGTCATTGAACGATGTCAAATTGTGCTTATGCTTCTGATTATTATTATTTATTTTTCGTTCACTTATTGCCATCAACATATTCATTAGCCATGTTTATTTGGTTTTCAATTTGAGTTTGCAGTTCTGCACCCACTTTGGATTTAGTGCTCTGAAACTATATGGCTAAACTAGCTTTAAGATCTTGTATATACAACTTTTGACAGTCAGTTTTTAGTTATGCTGAGATCACATCAATAACAAAACTGAAATGCGCTAACAATAACGTTTATAATAATAAAATATAATCACTCCAATCAATTGTGACCATTAAGCATTGAAATTAAACAACTGAAAACTGGTTTGTTTTTTGAGTAAATGGTTGTCAATTCATTTTTTTTTTTTCTTACCATTTTTTTCTTCGTTTTGTTAATATTAAAACCAAAAATAATTATTGCTAGTGCTTTACATTGTGTGTGGAACCTACACGCAGTAGCGACGACAACGACAAAATAATATGTGTTAACCTTGTGCCTTAAAATAAAACACGGCACAACAAAACCAAAAAAAAAAAAAATAATAATAATATAAAAAACTAACTATAAATCAGTCAGTAAATGTCTGTTAACATTTTGAGCTATCTCTCTCTTTCTCTGTCTCTCTTTAAGTGTGCCCCAAGAGTAATTATGGCAAATTAACAAAAGTATTGCATGTGCCTCCCACTTGGTTAGTACAGTGAACTAGGCGCTTGTTGCATATGTGTTAAAGTCATGTTACAGTTCACACTCGCTTACAGTTACAGCTAAAGTGGACATGGAGCGGGCATATATTATTTTAATGGTATCCATATAAGTACAGCAACGGGCAGCACTAAAAGACCAGCAGTGCCCGGAGGGCATCTTATTTTCATATTTATTTATGTACGTATTATAAGTACGTAACTGGAATCGTTAAACTTTGTGGCACTCGAAATGATTTTACAGATTTCATATTTGCATACCCCTTATAATGGGATATCCACAAGACGGGTATTATAAACAATGTGAAACAAATCAGAGCTAAAAAAAACTCAATTCCAACTTCTTAAACTCTTTGAATTTAAATGTTGAATGTTTCTTCAGATTTTATAGGGAATTTCTTAGCTGCGCACACTTTGCGCAGTTGTTACACTTTTGTTCTTTTCGTTTTGTGCGTTGTGGCCCAAAATTATGTATTATTATAATTACGCAGAGAGTGGAAATACTAAAATAAAAAACTGAAATGTCATCGAACGTTCAAGTGGGCAAACCCAGTGTTGGAAATTTAAAAACCAAAGAAGAAAAAAAAATCAAAGAGCCCAATACTCAATCTCATTTGGGGACTCAGAGCGAGTCGCTCTGGATGAATTCAAGTGGCATCCGAGCATTGATTTCTACAGTGTTTATTGTTCTAACGTCGCGACGCAGTATTCCCTCTATTACAATTCCAAGCCCATTTTTATGGCTTAAGTGGGGCTGGGGCTATCCCCTTTCCTATTTCCCCTGTCTCTAACTACCCCCGCCCGTTGCATACCCTTTCGGCTCTCCGGTTGAGTACTCACACACACACACACACACACACTTTTAATTTAAACATATGCATTTTTTGTGTATTTGTAAGTTTGAACAATTTTGTTATAATTTTGGTCGCAGCTGACGGAAATTGACTCATGGCTGGCGAATTATGCTCCAGGTGTGCATGACACTGGCGCTGCCAGCCAACAACAAATTTATTAGAAATTGCTACAACAACACTAACACTAACACACACACACACACACACATAGACAAACAACTTATGCAAACAAATAAACTAATTTCATGACGCACACGCGCGCGCCTGCGCAGTTGCTTCAGCTGCTGTCGCCGTTGACTTCGCCGTCGCCGTCGCAGTCGTCGTCGTCGTCGTCGTCGTGCTGTGCTACTTACAATTGTAACCAGCTAAAAAACAACTACGCTACGAACTAAGCTTTTTTATCGTTTTATTTTTTTTTTTCTCCAAACGTGCCTTTGTTTACTTCCCAGCTCAAGCCTGGCCTACACCCAAAAAAGAAAAAAAAAAACAAGAAGAAAAAATAGCTGGAAAAAGCGTCGCGCGCGAGTTCAGTGACATTTTTTACGACTTTTTTGAATACCCTAACATTTGGTTCATTCACATTTTCCCAGCAAATATGTGACACAATATATTTGCAATTGCATAAAAATAATTTTAAAATTCCTAAGTCAATCAAACAATGCGCTTTTTCTATGCTAGTTTTTATAAAAATTATTTATCACTCTGTAGACTAAAATACTATATAATATAATATATTTACAGAAGAACTTTGATTCACAATTTAGTTAAGTCATAAGAAACTGCACAGATATCAGAAAAGTTCTCAAATTCTAGGATAGTATTTAAGGATCAGTTTAAAATAGTGAGGAGGGTGTTTAAACGTCAGCTAAGTCAATAAATATTTATTTAGAGTCTGTGACAATTGTTGAGGCATCGACTGTATGTTGAATTGCGCATGCGTAGGTAAAACTAACTAAATTATTGGGTTGTGTTTCATTAGTCAGCCCACAAGGCAGCTTGTTTGTGGATGAGGGGTGTGGGGCAGGCGTTAGGGGAGGGGGGAAAAATATACGCTTACGGGCGCAGCTGGCTGGCTGGCTGTCTGACTGTCTGTGCTTGGCCCAACTCTGCGCGCATACTTTTCAAACTAACTGTTGCAGTGTATAAGTTGTGTCTCTTGGCGTCTTTGTGACAGCTGCACAGATATCGGCAAACCAAATGGATTACCTATGGTGCTCTACCGGGCAAGTATTTCTATTGCCTATCTGCATCTCAATCGGCCTGGAAACAAATGGAGCAGCTCGCATTTGAATAGTCATTATGCGGTTAAGACTCGAACGACTATGAATATGAGTGTGAGTGTGAGTGTGAGTATGAGTACAAATATGAGTACTCACTCGCACTCACATTCGTTGTATTTATGTATTTACTTATATCTCTCGGTGCTGTCTGTCCGTCTGTCTGTCTGTCTGTCTATTTGTCTATTTGTGACTTTCTTTGGGCTCCACTCACACACCCTAAACATGGCTAGCTGACAAGTTCATTACACTGATCATACACACACATACACACACACACACACACACACTCAGATAATACAATGGGCTGCCCTCGCCTTATATGGTTTATGACGATTGTTATTGTTTTATTGCGATCATAAATATTAAGAGTAGGCAATCGGCCTAGTCAAAATTATTAGAAAAGACATTTGCAATTGATTTTTCTTGAGTATTGCCATTTGAATGATCTATTAAATCAATGGACTGAAAACCTAGAATTATGCATAATAATCTCTCCATTATTATATATGATTATAGTTAACAAAAAGTCAAGTAGAGATGAGTATTCGTAGGTGGACAGCTGGTTTAATAAATGTAAAAACAGCTTGCAAATTATAGTTAAATTCCTTTTTTGACATGTTGGCAAATTGCTATGCATTTGGTGTTTTTTTTTAAGAACTTTCACTGTGCAATTTCAATGGAGAAAAAAATGATATATATTTAATTTGTTTCTATAGAAATATTTTAGTTGACTAGTTTTGGGTTAGTTTCGTTGTTCGAAAGTTGTTGGCTTAAGCGTTTGGGCTGGCTCATTGTCAGTTACACCCACACAGCATAACTCATTTCAGTTGCCCCCCCAGTCGCCCCCTCTTTAGCTTACCACAACTTGAAAGCAGTTGCCACCAATTGCTGACTGGCATTTGAACATTTTTCGTAGCTGCCACTTTTGAATTTCTGTACAAAAGTTTCTTTAATTGTTTATAACTTGAGAATGTGTGTGCGTGTGTGTGAGTGTGTGCGTGTGTGTGTTAAGTTGAGATATTTTTTGATGTGGGTTAACATTTCTTTAAGCATTTCACTTGGTAGTCTCAAATTCGTTGTTGTTATAAAATCTTACTCGACAATTCTAAGCACTGAGAACCACAGCAATAACAACAGAAATTTTCGTTAGTCATTTTTTCTTTTTCAAAATTCATTTGAATATTGAAACTTATTGTTGTTGTTGGGATATGGATGTGTGTGTTGAGTGTGTGTGAGTTTGTGTGTATCTAATTTCTTCTTAGACTGCCATTGAGCAATGCCCAAGAAATACTTGGGTAAAGTTGTTGTAGCATTTTATAATCGCATCAAGTCATGATTACTCTACGACTTTATGCTTTATACTGCTCCTTCATGGGTTTAAAATTTCTATATATATATATACGTGTGTGTGTGTGTGTGTGTAGCACTTGAAGGCGTTCAAATAATTTGTGGTTCCATTTAACTTGGACTTAAGTAACGAAAACTGAAACGTTTCAAGTAGAAGACGAAGTCGACGAAGCCGTTGCCGAATCTAGTTACAAAAATATAATGAAAGAAAGCCTCATATTCAATACCCTCCCAACCCCTGCCCCTGCCCCTTTGCCCCTTTCCCCCCTTCGACAACCATGTGGTTAAAAAGTCGAGTTATTTTTTGAAGTTATTCTTTAGTTGTTGTATTTTTGGCATTAATTGTTCCATGCGCCGAATCTAAGATTGATTGAATGAGTTCAGTGAACTATTTGGTATCCATGTAAATTATCATTACTTGGTAGCGTTATAGAGAGCAACTTTTGGTGGCATTAGAACGCAGTTATTAAACAAGTATATCAAATCGAGAATCGAGCCGCAGCCGCAGCCAACCAAACGAGCAACCAGTCAACCAACCAGCTACTCAATACTCGATACCCATTTGAATTGGCCAGCCAATGCTATATATATTCATATATATATATATATATATATGTATACCCGATAACCACGCCCAGTGGCTGCCAGCCATGTCATGTCTCGCAATGCGCAATAATAATTACAAATGATCAGATGTCAATTTCTTACACTGTACAACCCCGTTTGCTGTGGCTGCCGTTTTTTTTTTTTTGCTTTTTTTTAAATAAATGAAATTTATTGTTAACGGTTAGTGACCCGAATTACACGTATCGCTTATTTATATCTATAGACATTACCCACAAAAAACACACACTCACACACAGACACACAACAGATCAAACTCTACACCCAAACGCCAGGCCGATCAACATCGAATCAAGTCTGGACCTATGTGTTGTTGTGCGTGTGTGTGTGAGTGTGTGTGTGGCATGTATCTTTAAGTAGCATACAAGTAAAGTCAAGTCGAGACTGAATAACAACCGACTGCCTGTATAAAGCTGACTGACTGTCTATCTGACTTTCTGCTGCTTAGCTTTAAGCGTTTTAATTGCGCCAAATGCCGCCTACAAAGCGAAGACGTAGCTCAGCTCAGTTCAGATAATGTATCTTTGTATCTGATCTTAATGTGCACACTCATAGCACACATTGCTCAAAGTATCTGTCTGTGTGTGTGTGTGTGTGTGTGCCTGCAAAAATCGAACAGCTTCAATTAGTAAGTGGCCAGAGTCACCAAGTCACATGATTTGAGTTTTACTCTTCCTCCAAAACTACAATTTTGCTTTTTAAGCAGATCTTTGAATTGGCAAGTTTTGCGCTTCTCATTAATTATCATAAAGTAAGCGTAAATTTCTTTCATTTAAGTAGGAAATTCATTTAGTATGTATCAATTACTGATAAACTAAAAACCAGATTCAGCTAACAGCATTTCACGGATTCTATTCTAATTTCTACAAAAATGTTGTCTCAAGAATCAATATTCTATATTTCTAATTGCCTGATTAGAATATCATTATTTCTCACATTTTTAATATATGAACAGTCTATAAAAAAAAGTTAAGCGCCTATTTTTAAATATTATCATAATTAAATTGTTTACACAAATTATGAATTTACAATTTAAATCCTTTTAATTTCAAATATGTCTTCTTGTCTGCCTTAAATAATTATTTTAAGTATCTATTCTCAAAGAGACATAAAACTAAATATGCCAGTCACAAGTTAACAACAATTACAATTTATAATAAAATCGCTAAATGTTAATAATGTGCATGTAAGAAATATTAGACATAATGCTGTCAGGCAATTTATTTACTCGTATCTCTGATTTTTCCAATAGATAATTGCAACTTTATTCATTGTGCAATGCAACAATTAAAATGCATTTGTTAAAACTTCGAATTAATGAAAATGCAGCAACGCACATTCGCTTGACCCACACACAGAATTTCTTTGTATCTTTTGTCATTATTGTTGTTGTTGTCGCTCACGTTTTTCAGCCCCGGCACAACAACAACAACAACTATCAACTTCAATTGTTGTTCTTATTTTTGTCGCTGTTCTTTATGAATTTGCACGTACGCATTTTGCCTTTTCCTTTTTGATTTGAATAAATCCCAAAAAAAAAAGAATTCCCTTTTGAAACTCAAATTTTGTTTTGTTAACAGATTCTAATACCTAATTCGCATGCGTTCTCACATTTGGGGTAGATTCAGCAGCAGCTGTGACTTATTGCAGTTGCCGTTGCTAATCCGTTGCAAATGTATCTTACAGATACATAGCTATGTGTATCTGCTTGGTTTTTACATATGTACCTTTATTTATTTAAAATTGTTTTTTGCCTTTTGCAATCGCAATTTAAATGTTGATTTAGGCGTGTTTTTTATGGCTTATCAGGCGGCGGCTAAAAGCCAAAGAGAAATTAAATTAAATGCGCGCCCTCGAATGGAAAAAAAAACTATTTAATTATGAGCAACAACAAAGGTAACAGCAAAACAAATGTGTTAACTAATTCTAGGCAATCGCCCCGAGCTGATAAAATGACACAGAAGACCAGCTAAAAGGCAATGGTTATGTGACGCCTGCTTTTGTTAACTGTTTATCATGCGTATTTGTGGAAACTCTTTCCGTGTCCACGTTCCGCTTGGGTAGCTCATGTTAAACCTTAACTTAAAGTCAGAAAAGTAGTGGTAGTAATGGCAGTTAAGTGTACACTGAAATTATTAACAAATTATGTTTAGAAGTGCCAAAAATGGAAGTGTGTTAATTACTAAATTAAATATGTAGTTAAGCATGTATTTATGACCAGATTTAAATATGAACAAGGCTTAAATTTTAATTAGCTAGCATAGCGTATAAACGCAAAGAATTTACTTTTTGGTATCAGCGACTTGTTAAATAAATTTACTCAACCATTCGAATACAATCAACAAATTAGTCTGCTGATGTATATATATATACATATATATATATATATATGACTAGGTGTAGTCATATCGGAATACTGCGTGTGTCCGCTTATCGAACTAAACAAATATTAAATTGTAATTAAAGTCATGCGAGTGATTTTCGGGGTTTTCAATTTTACTATCAACACCATAAAGTACCTGACTACATAATTGTATTTATCTATGGGAAGGTGCTGTGTGTGGCAAGTCGTTATTGTAATTGACAAATAAGTCGAAAAGACTTTCCTAGGCCAACGGAAATTTAATTGCTAATTGCATCGCTTATGAAAGGGGGGCGCACACAACGTGGGGCTTTGGGGTCTCACATTTAAACTCGACTAAACTAAGTGCCAGGTGATAGATAGCCTCAATTAAGTTGTCATTAGACAATCAACGCATTCTGTTGGCCCGATTCTTAAGTTCTTTGGCGCTCGCTCCGCTGGTCTGGAAATTGAAATTCAAAAATCAAATTTGAAACCAATCGAAAACCAAAAAAAAAAAATAGAAAATCAAATAACGAAACGCAAATAACATGCAACAAATTGAGCGAGTTTTTTTGGGACACACAGCTTGCAGCATTTTTTTTTTGCGGCGCACACCTGGAGAGGTGCCCACAGAGAGTATCTAGAATCTAGCCGCAAACAGATACTGCCACAGCCACACAGCCGCCTGGCAACAATGCCACAAGGCGCAACAAATCTACACAGATGCCAAAAACGAAAAAAATATCTAAAATAATAATAATAAAACAACTGAGCTGACAACTGGGCAACTGCCAAACAGCAGCTGATGCCAAACGCCAACATCAACTGCGCCTGCGTCTCAGCCTGCGCCTGCGTCTGCGTCGGCGTCGCCGTCACCGTCAACGTTTGCGTCGGCATCTTGGCTTGCGCCTTGAATATATTTTTTCTTTGCATGCGCCGCTGCCTTTGTTGCCTGTTCCATTCCAACTTTGCCTTAATGCTCCTTCAGTATTTGTATACCACGCAGCGTGTAGCCAATAAAAACCGGGTATCTGAATTTTTGGCAGGATATATTTAGAGTAATGTGTGAAATCTGAAAGAAATCTAACTCAAATTCCAAACTTGCCCAGCTGCCAACGTTTGGTTTTCTGGTATAAAATATATACATTAAAAAAATGTAAATTATATTACGGATACTATTTTTGGTTTACCAAACCAACAATCAATTTTCGGTTCTCTGTTTTGAATATTATTAAATTTATTTATATTATTATACAGCTGAGCATTTTCTAAATTTGATTAATTAAAATATGCACGAGTTTTCATGGATTTTGTTGCTGTTGGAATTTCAATTAATATATTAATATTATTCGCTTTACAGTTTGTCTTTGGATTGCATTAATTCATGTTTAAAACATATTTGCAAAGAAACGTGAAGTAAGTGTTCTTGAAGTACATATTTTTCCAAGTGACTCAAGAAAGATTCTCGAATCTGGCTTAATGGCTGGAAATTTACTAAGGTTAGGTTTAAAGACGAAAGTAGGATGTGCTTATTAGCTGCTTACTTTAGGTTCCTAACTCTCTTGTTATTGGTAGCAAAAACTGCAGTTTGGGTATTTCATAGTCGAATATTGTGCATTAGATTTGAATTAAAATTTAAGTTTTTCTATTCCTCTCCCAGTTATTATGCGCAAGTGTGACGCATGAATCATAGCAATTTATATAGCTAGTTGTTCATTTGTTGTTGTTGTTGTTGTTGTTGTTGTTGTTATGCCATTTGCTCTGAAAGTCATGCGCTTTAAATTTTAATAAATTATTATTGTGTTTTTTTTTTTTTTGTTATTGTGTTTTGTTGCATTTAGTAGTAGTTGATTTGCTTGCGCTGGGTTGGTGACTGATCAGGGGCAACTTTTCAATGCCTTTGCCATATTTGAATTGGAAACAAATGCAATTTGTTGCCGATACCAGTTAAGAGCTCTTAGTTCAATCAATTAGTACACGTTACAAATAGGAAATCGAAAACGCATTCAAACGAAATCCAAATCGAAATCGAAAACCCAAATCAACTGTCAAGGCACAAATTAGTAGATTTTATATGTATTTTTTATTTGTACATATATAGAAGACTGGGTGTGTTTTTATTAAATCAATGCCAAATGATGTGAGAGAGCTGGGCAAGAACTGAATTCAGCTTAAAAAATGCTGACGACATTTTTAATCCTAAAATTGAGACTAAAACTAAAAACAAAAACGAAACGAAATAAACAAAAAAAAAAAAAAAGGCAACGGGGATGAGTAGGAAGGAGAATAAAAAAAAAGCGAATCGCCGATTTATGTGCAACACTCAAGGTGGGGGAGTTATAATGCCAGATCTGACAAAATAACTCACATACCTGAGAAGAGTTCGTGCGATCGCAACGACGAAGCATATTAAACAAAGTATTATACAAAAAGCAAAAAAATAAAAAATAAAGAGGAAAACAATATAAAACTGTAACTGAAATCATATGGGTAGCTACGGACTGGTATTCGTCCATACAATCAAGATTAGGTTTTAATAATTCAAAGTGGGTCCGCAGTGAGGGATTAACTGAGAAACGCGTCTAATGCACAGACAGACAGACAGACAGACTTCAAGTAAGTAAAAACTGAAATCATGTTACTTTTTGACAAATTCGAAAGAAATTAAACAAACCAAAACGCGGGAGAGCAGAGGGATGGGTGTGCGAGTGTGTGTGTGTGAGTGTGATACGAAAGGAAGTGGCAATGAGCACGCTGCTCGTAGCGCTATTAAAATACAGAACACACCCAAAAATATTTTAACGACGGCCAAAGCAAAAAAAAAAAAACAAAAAAAAAAAATGAGAAACCAAAAGAGAAAAACGCAGAGATGGGTGGGGAAGACGATATCAAAAGTATTGTAGCTAGTTGAGAGACTCGAGGCGACTCCGATGGATGGCTGATGAAGTTGATGATGATGATGACAAAAGGCAAGTCTCGCTGGATGACAGCGCGCGATTTATGCTCAAAATTGTACGCGTTGATGCATAAGTTATGACTAAAAGTATTAAAGTATCTCAGGGATGCATTCACGGGAAGCCAAGTCAAGTATCAGACACGTACATATTTTTTTTTTCTTCACTAAGCATTTCGATCTTTAATTATGACATTAGAGCAACCGGTTCTTAATCCATTCAGAGGTGGGAAAATACATTTAACTTTAGGTATCGAAATACGAATTCTATGCATCCCAATTTAAATCCTTGCCTGAACCAACTTTTCTTAAGCAAACGCAAATTATGACATTAGTCAAGTTGCGTTTGCTGAACCGGTTTGTTGAACCAACCACTTATTTAATTCCGTATTTAAAGCCACAGCCCTAAATTCAGCGCATACCAACTGAAATTAGATGAAATCCTTTTTTTGAATCGCATCAAGAATCATTTGCTTATATTTTACAATTTGCTCACTTTTATATTTAAGCTTTGCAGGACTAATTCAAAGGCAACGCCTTTTTATTATTAGTCGACGCAGCTGTCATCATTTCAATAACTGGTTGTCTTTGTGCACAAAGTACATGCTTATGTTGGGTATTCAAAGAAGCCATCAAAGGAAAAAAAAAAAGACAGCATTGCGCAGTTGTCGAAATTTTATACACACAAACACACACAGAGAGAGAGAAACACACACACACACACACAATGCAACTATAAATTGTTAATCCTATTTTATTAAGTGCACGCAGACATTTCGAGTCAAAGGAATGAAATAAAACAACAACTACAACAACAACGACAACAACAGCAACAACAACAACGACAACAAAAATGCTGACAACCCCCTTTCAGCTGTGGCCAGCTGACTAACTGGATTCCACAGTATGTCGCATATTTCATATTTCATTTTGATTCCATTGCCTGCCATTGAAACGAGACGCAAAATGTTTTTTCATATTAATTGGCCAGTCCAGGGTTAGAAACTTTAAGATATCGTCATGTGTGCATTTCTGTGTGTTTTTATGTTTAAACATCCAAAGGGGGGGGGGTTAAGATGTGTGCATTGGAAATCCACTGACATTTTGTAAGCGCGCTCATCAAAAATACATTTTATAATCGCTTTTTGCCCATTTTACAAATTTGTTTCACAACTGAAAACAAAGAAATTCATTTTAGCATTTCAATTAGCCAACGAAACCAAATTAGATTTACCACTTTAATTAATTAAATTAAATGCCTAATTGAGGTACATTTATTTGTGCTTAAACTCCATATTAGGGCCACAATTTTGTTAGTTTTCTACGCTTGATACAGTTCCATATAAATACTTTGATATATACACTAAGAACTAAAATGGACATTAGAAAATCGGCCTAAAAATTATACTGAAAACTAAAACAATTTTATTTTTTTCATTAATTGTAATGAATTTATAAACTATCTAAAATGATCGAAATCTTAAAATACAATTAAAAAACACAATTGTATTTAAATAATTTAATTTATAGATCTTAGAAAAATATACACATTAACAAAGAAGAGATAAAATTAGTTTTTCAGCAAGAAAAAAACTTCCGCTTAAGATTTAGATAAGTTATTCCTGGCGTAAAAATCCTAAAAATCATAGCAATATTTTTCTGAGTGTAATATGTGTGTGTTTTTTTTTCTACTGGCTGTAATGTGCTCATTTTTGCGCTTTTGATTAATAGTTCTTGTTGACTGCACATTCTGATTTGTCAAATGTTTTTTTTTTTTTTTTTGGGGTTTATACTGTGTGTCTCTCATTCTCTCGCTCTCTTTCTCTGTCTGCCTTTTGGCGTCTTGTTCGAGCCCAAGTGCCGACAACTTGGGCGTTACCGGTGCAGTCAGCCAACAATGCTACCTGATGCGGGGGATTCTGTGAGTTGTCTTATAATTTATGATCAAGCATTACAAACCAGACACAAGCAAATTTTACACTTAGAAAAACAAATTGACCTACATTTTACAAAATCTGCACATTTTTGGCATGGAGGGTAATTACTCAAGAAGTGGATTTCTAAATTGAAACCATTACAAGAAGTATGATTTTCATTAAGTGTACATTATAATAAAAATATTAATACTATTTTCGTCAGCAAAATGAGGAAAAATTAATTTACATTTTGATTTTGTGTCTAATTGTAATTGGTTTGTCGTCAATTGCTTTGCATGTTGCACATAAATAAATATCTAAATGGGCATTTCGTTGGTGGGGTGGAGGGTTGCCTGGGGGTATGTTGAGTCACACTCACAGCAACCCGCATATGCAGCCAACTGGCGGCCACATGAAAAGTAAACAGGGCAAATTGTAAACCCCACAAAAAAAAAACAAAAAAAAAACAAAACTAGTGTAGAAAATGCAACTAAAGTGGCAACAGGAGCGGGTTAAGCAGCAATCAATTGGCCAATTGTCGTATGGAAAGGGGCAAGCGGGTGCCCGTAGAACCAACTAGATAGGGTATCTGTCCCATATGTTTAGCCATTAATTCATTGCTTAATTGCTGCTTTTATCAAATACAAATAAAATAGGCAACTGATGGGGAGGGGGGAGTAGGCGGGGGTTTCGCGTCGTAGAACGCAAGTATTTTTATTATATTTTTGTTGTTGTTGTTTTTAGTTGCGCCTTGAAAGAAATTTTCATTTCATAGTCGCTCATTGAAAATAATTAAAATTAATTAAGCCATTTTATATACTGGCTGGCGGCTACTGCATTGGCTAACTGACGATACCCCCCCCCCCCCCCACACAACTCCTCTCCACCGTACTTCAGGGCTGCTAGTGTCTTCTTGTGCAACTTGTGTATCTATAAATTTAAATCGCCTTTAATTGAGGCGACTTTTGGGTGACGAACCACATTTGAAGACTTTTGTGGAAATTTCAAGGAATTTCATGATTATTGTAGAAGTTTTTTTTTAATGTTTTTTGATTAATATTTAATTACAGGGGCTTAGACTGACCGATTTGTCGAACATATTTCGAAATTTTATGAAGCGGCCTAATCAAACAAAAATCAAACAACAACAAAAATAAAATAAATGAAATTCAACACGTGCAATGATTGATTGTTAGCCATTATGATTATTATTGTAGTTGCTGTTATGGGCCAGGGCTTAAATGTGAGTACAACAGAGAAAAAAAAATCCAAAAAAAATGAAGAAAACTCAACTTGGCAGTTTAGTTCTTTGTTGTCTGTGTCAAAGAGAAACATATCGAATGGGTAAAGGATGCCAGTGGCTGCTTGACTGGAAATTGACTCAGTGACTCACCGAGCCTGTCGCACATGAATGACTGTCTGATTGACTGACTGACTGACTGAGTGACTGACTGAACGACGTACAATGCTGACACGCATTGTCTACTTTGTCCAGGCTCACAATTCTTTACATTAGACGATTTCCAATTTACATTTACATTTAACATTTAATTCGTTTTTCTCTCGCACTCGAAAGTTTGTCGGAAAAACTACAATTTGAGTGATGGAACGAATTTGCATTCGACATTTTATGACACACACACACACACACACACACACGCGAAGAGGGGCGAACGTGGAGGAGGGATAAGCACTGCTGATGCCACACAAATTATGTGGCCAAGTGCAACAACAACAACAACTAATTCAGTTAATTGCGATACTAAAATTGCCTTTGCTTATGAAATGAGAAATGTTTTATGAAGGCGAACGAAATTCAAACGAAGTATGAAACAAAAAATATACAAATTCCTAATTTTAGATATAAAAATTATTAATAATTTTGTATTAGGATATTAAGAAATGTGTAACTAAATTTATAATAATTGAGTTCCATGGAGTTCCATTTTAGGAAGTATTAAAATATTACAATGGAATTTTGAAAAAATTAAAGCTTTTTGTCAAGTTTCATTATTCAGATTGAATATATCTGATTCACAAAGAAGTTGAATATTTATAAAAAAGAATGCATATTCATATTGATTTATATTACCATATTAGCGTATATCTGCCATTTGTGATCAGAATCCAAACTGTATGCCGATTGGTATTCCCGATATGGCTCAAATGCACAAGGCCAGGCTGACAAATCTCAAAAGATAAAGACAGCCAGATAAATGTAGATTTACGAGTACTCAGATCAGAAGCCAATCATCTGTCGCTTTTCCACATTGTTCAGTATACATACCGAATATATATATTCATATGGCAATTATTCGAATTTATTTTTAATGTGCAATATAGCCATGTGTAAGGATTGCCATCTCTCTCCCTCTCCCACAATCTATTTCGCTCAAACTACACACTCAATGGGTGTGTGTGTGTGTGTGTGTGTGTGTGTGTGTGACTACTGACTACTTAATTTCCAAGTGCCATAAAAATGTGAATGCCTTTCGGAATTGAGAATTGAAAGCCCAGCGTATTTGGGCGTTGAAAAATAAGTTGGCTTATTTATTGTGCCATGCTTATAAATATTTAAAAAGCATCCTAATGAAATAAACAATTAGTTTATTTATTGACAAACACACGCGCACACACACACGCACGCGCATAATTGAACAACTCTTTGCATATCGATTTAGATATGACATATATATATATATATTTATATAGGGGAAATATGAGGCCTAAAGTGCTCAATGCTGAAAGGCAATTGTGTTTGGATTCCTTTGGGTGTCAAAATTTGTATACAATAATTAAACGCATATTTGCCACAATACGTACACAATTTGGGACATTCGAATAGGCCAAGAACAATCGCAAATGCAAAGGGCTTAAGCGAAGCTGTTGATTAAGTTATGGACAGCAAACTGTACATTTCAATTCGAGTGCTGCATAAAACACAAGAAACACACACACACACACACACACACACATATATATATGTTAAATATGGCAATTAATAAATAAAATGCGTCTATTTCGAATCTCCCCCAAAGTTTGTACAACCCGTTTTGCCGATGGCGTCTTGGGTTGAGTGCTCGTTGATTTAAAACATACATTGCGGGCCTTTAATTGTGGCGCATTTTTGTCGAATCCGAAGAAACATCAGCCACATTTCGTTTCCTTTTAATGAAAACAAATTCGATGATCGAATGTGGGCTAGTGGCATGTGAAGAGGGGGCGGTGCGGGGTGGGTGGTTGGCAGCAAAAAGAATACCTAAGCAACAAATCGAAGAACGAAAACTTAAAAGAGGAGCGCGCGCGCGAGCGCCCTGTAAATGGGGAATTATGAATTGGGCATGTATGGGTGTACATGCATGTATATGTACACGTTTACATGCTCACAGTGGTGAGTACTGGGTACTTGAGTATGCATGCGTATGTGTGTGTGTGTGTGTTTGTGTATGGGCCAGAAAATTATGATTTGTGTAAAAGTTGCCTGTGATTAAGCACTTTTAAGTGTAATTCGGTGATGTTGTTGTTGTGATGCTTGGTACAGTGTACGGGGGAGGGGTGCGGGCTACAGCGCTACACTAAAAATAGCAGCAGGCGAGCAGATGATGTTTGCCTAAACCATAACTAAAATCTTTATAGCTAAAGATATTTGAGAGATCTTCGGCGGCTGGCGACTGGCGACGGCTGCGACCGCTGCTGCTGATGCTGCTGTTTCTGTCGCTGCTGCTGCTCCGATTGCGACTGCGGCGGCTGTTTAAAGTCAATTTTTGAATAATTATGAATCGTTTTTCAGATTTTTTTGTCTGTTTTATTTTGTTATTAATTTTTTTTTTGTTTCGTTGTTCTCTAATTATAACAACATCATAATCATAATAATTTCTTATGAGTGGTATTTTGGCTGCCTCCACTTCGTGTGTTCTTAATGTGCCAAATATATTTCTATCTATTGAGCCAAATTGGCGAATATTTGTCCAACACACACACACACACACACACATAATTATATATTTATCCCCAGAAAGTTACCTCAAAATGCAAATGATGCAGAAAGATTTATGAAAAAATAAAAATATATGTATAAATATCGAAAATGAATTATGGAAACCGATTTAAAATGCGTTTATGAGCCAACCATGTGAAATTATGCAAATTCAAATTGCAGCTGCAACATCTATGCAACAAATGATAAACCATGTGTCATAAGATCAGAAATAAACTAAATTCAAATGTTGCAATAAAACTGAAAGTCAATCAGAAAATCGCAAATATCAATTTTATTTATAAAAAAAAACTTCCGTTGACTTTTTCCATAATAAACATGAATTAAAGTGTGTATTTTAGAAAATAATTGATTTTGCTCAGTGTACAATGTTGCATAGTTTTCGCACATTGAGCGGAAGTTCTTTAGACGTCACTTGCACATTGTATTAATGATTGAAACGATTTAAGAACATGTATAATTGTATAAGCAAAACTCAAATCACAGCTCCTTATATGATTTTGCGCTTAATCAAAATCGCCGGAAATTATAAGATGCCAATAATAAAAATTAATATGCAGAGATTAAAACGATTTATATGTGCGCCATGGCGTCGAATGCGTGCGACTGCGCCATAAAATTGTTTATAATATAGCACTATAAACACACACACACACAAATATATATATATATATTTACATATATGTACACTCATATCTAATGTATCATTTTTGTATATGTATATACTTTAGGTTGTTCAGTTAACACTTTGGTTTAATGACTAAGACTAAGGAGCGCCCCTCGCTTGCTCGAAAACATTTTTGTCAATAAAATAGAAATTAGCGACGCTGAATCACAATTCTGGTCAGATAGTAATACGAGTATTGTACTTGGCTTGTTACCCCTATGTATGGCTGTATGTATTTCGAAGTATTGTGCTTATTTGTACATATTTGAATAGTGTGTTACTTACCATTGTGACTTGTTCTGATTATGGTATCCACGACAGTAATAATCCCAGCAAAGAGAACTCGATTTCAATGTTTATTCGATCTATATTCTTGGTTTTTATATGTTTCTTCACTTTTAGCACATATTCAAATGTTTGCACGTTTGCAGCTGCAAATTGTAATTTGATGTGATTTTTTTTTAATTTTTTGTTTTTGTTGTTGTGTTTATCACTAGTGTCTTTCCGTTGTTGCGCGCGTGCCGAATAATAAACAAATAATGTTTTCTGCTAATTATAATTGCCGATATATATAACTATATGTTTATATATATATGTGTGTAAGTATAGGTATCGACAGCGTTATGGATATTATAGAGTTGTATTGAGAGTAATTACTTATTACAGTATGCAACAATAAAAGCCGGAGCCGGGAATGCCGCTGCACGCGTTCGTGTTCGCACTGCTGCACGTTTAGTCAATGACTAAAGGGCGGGCAATTCAAAATTTTTTAAAATTCATCAACTCTGCCAGCAGCGACGGCAACGGCAGCGGCGACGTCGGCGTCGCGTCAACGCAAGCGTCGACAGCAGCAAACACACAACAAAAACCAAAAACTAATAAAATCAATTACAAACGCACACAAACATATTCATACACAAGAGCAGCCAGCCGAAGACATCGAAACGACGAAGGCAAAGAGCACGAACAAAAGCCGACAACGCGACGTGCTATACGACGTGCACGAAGCGAATGTTCTCGTTCTCTGGAAAAGAAAACTGAAAACAACAACAAACGGCAGCAGCAGCAGCGACGACAGCAGCAGCAAAGGAAGCGGAGCATGGAACTTAAGCTCTGAGAGAGCGTGTCTCGAGTTCTTCTATTTCTTGAGCGCTCATCTCTCTGAAGGGAATACACGTTGTGCGCAAAAAGAGAACCTACATTTTGGCAAACCTAATCTTGTGCTCTTTGCAACTGGCCCGCGCTCTCTCTCTCTCTCGTGGCCATTTAAATGTGGGCCAAAAGTAATGACAATAGCGGCAATTGTTTAGCTTGAAATTTTAACGTACTTTTTTAGCAGTGGCCGTCGCTTGGACCATTGCCAACTATTTTGTAGCTCAAGCGCTCTCGATCTCTCTCTCTCTTTCCCCACTCCTCACTCCATGTGGTTTTTATTTTTTTTGGCACGCACACACAAATTGCGCTCTCTCGGGCCATGTGTGCGTGTGTTTGTCAGTGTAGGTGTGCTTGCTTATGTCGCTTGCCAAATGAGCCAAGCAAAACAAAAAGGCAAAAATATATATATGCACGTGCGTGTGTGCGTATGTTTGCATGCATGAGTGTGTGTGTGTGTGTGAGTATAGCGAGAACAAGCATTGCAACAACAGATTGCCTCCCACAGCATTTACAAGAGAAAAATATGCAAACAATTTTTGCATTTATGGCAAGGCAACGGTTAAGAATTTCATGTTGATCTCGTTGCATGTATGTAGTTATGTGGTACGTATTTGTGGGAATGTATTTTCCAAATCCCAGCTGCCCAAAACTGCACTCACACACACACAGACTCACACACATGCATAGCATAAGTTCGAGCGTATTTGTTAAAGTGCGGGCTTTTTAGTCGCAACACCCCTGTGCACTTTGTTTCATTTTACTAATATTCTCCTCACACGTAATCGCCGCTGCTGGCAAAGTGTCCTTTTGTTGCTCACATTTCAATTGGGCGTTGAGTTACCCTTATGTCTGAGGCATTTTGTATTTGCTACAGCTATCCATAATTACACAAAAGTCTAGCGCATATATCGCATATAAGCCGCAGCGCAGAGCATAAATCGCAATTAATCAAGTGCAAGCCAATGCCGTTAAAATCCCCGAGCAGCTCACCCCACTCCATCCCCTTTGAATTTAGCAGCAGCAGCAACCCTCCTCAGTCCAATTCAACCCACTCCAGTCCCATTGAATCCAGCAACAAGAACAAGAAAAAGTTCAACTGCTGTTTTGAGCTCAACAACAATTACATTGCATGCTAACTCGCTCACACACACACACACACAAACATATACTATCCCTCTCTGACACTCACACTCGCATAACGAAAGCTACTAAAAATGTAATCATTATGCTTTATCGTAATAATCAGCAGCCGCAGCCCAGCCAAGTTTGGCCCAGCAGCAGCAGTCGACACAAACACACACAACGACAGACTAAGAGAAAGAGAGAGAGAGAGAGAGTAAGCGAGAAATATAAGTACTACATTCTAACATAACAAACAGGCAAACAAACAAAACTAAATTACAACAATTCCAAAAATTTATAATTGTGCTGCGCACACAGTTAGAAATCTCAAACTACCACCACCACCAGCAGTAGCAGCAAGCAGCAGTTGCTGCAGACACCCCTTCCACCACTCACAATCCCATACCACACCACACCACCCCACCTCACTCCACCATAGCTCATACTCTGCGGCCCCTCAATCATCATCCTCATCATCATCCTTTTGGCTTGCCTTCTTGCCTTACAATTCGCAATGCTGCTGCCGCTGTCGACGTCGTCGTCACAACTAACACACATACACACACGCAAAAAAAAGGCAGTTAAGTTAAAATGTACTTAGAGTTTAAGCGTAACCCCGAAATCCCAACCGAACCCAAACGAGATTGTGTGTTTTAAGCGTTTTAGTTGCCCGCTTGCACCACCCCTCTCTTTCTCTCTACCCCTCTCGCACTCTCTCTGTCAAACAGCTAGAGCGTCGGCCACGGCAACGGCAACTGCGACGGCGACTGCAACGGCAACGCCAATGTCTGCGTTAGCGTCGCTGCCGCTGCTTAACTTTGGCGAGCGAACGAGCAGCAGCAGCAGCGTTAGCAGCAACAACAACAACAACAAACAGTCAGTCAGCCATCTTGTACGACGTTATTAAATTTTATACAAATACTAAAAATGAAATCAAAATTTTCTTATTACAATGACTATTTTCTCTTGAACAGCTGTGCGCCCCGAACTGGGACCGACCGACAATGAGCATGGGTCCGTTTCTGAGCACGCCTTGCTGGATATTTGGTGGTTGGGTTCAAATTGATGGGTTGCAAAGGCGGACTGGGTGGGTGGACGAGTCGCTACTTGAGTGGTATTCGCTTTTGCTGCGGCTCTGGCTCTGGTCTCACACCATCCTTGACTAGTAGTCTGTAAGTATGTTTGTCGAGTCGAATGAATTGTACTTATGCCATACTTATCGACTGCATTGTAAGGGATCCGAAGTTTTTTGGGTGTTGGCCCCAAAAAATTTGCTTTTGCTGTTGCTGTTGCTGCTGCTGCTAGTCGTTTCCATTGCGGCTCGTCCTGCAAATATTTTTGTGCATTCACAAAAATTTCTATGCAGTCGCTGAAAATTGCCATAAATTCAATTATAAATTTTGTAATTGTTGTACGGTTGCATGGTCCTTGGTAAACTGGACACGTTTTAAGAGTTCCTGTTTCACTTCCTACCCATCAGCAACTAAACAAATGAATTTCTATTAAAATAGATTCTACCTGTTTTAGATAAGCAACTCCTCGCACACAATCTTGTCAAGAAACTACCTGAGAGACATATTTAAAATTTAAATTAAACATTGCCACGAAAAACAAAACAACCGAAAAAAAAAGGAATAAAACTGAAGTAGAAGTGCCTAAACAAATTCTGATAAGCCCTGTGCAGATAGGACAACAGGACAAGCAATGAATAATACCAATCACGTAGCCAGCTCTACGGGCCACCTTCAACGACAGCGCGTAGCCTAATCAAAAGAATATTGTAGACTAAGCCAAGACAAGACAAGAGGAGAAAAGAATACAGCCGACGAATTCTAAAGGATCGCTTGACGAGTTCGTCAAAAAGAATGCCGAGAATGACGCATATGAGCAAAAGAAACGCAGATCGACTATGAGAATACCCCATAATTCCGAGAGAGTTGCTTAGGGAATGTCAAGAACGTGATTTATTAATTAATAAATTATTTATTCAATGATCATGTTATTATACTGTGATATAAGAACTAAGTTAGGACATTCTTAAAGTTTCTAATTAAAAATCCATATTTCGTATTCTAATTTTTTTTATTTTCAAACAAGTAAATATCTAGTCAATTTTTTCCAATAGTACAAATAAGCATGTACAAAAATAGTTAAGCTATATATTTGATTCAGGAGTGCAACTGCCTAATTAAATTAAAGGAATACTCAGTGCCTTTTTTTACAGGGTATGCTGTTGCTTAGTGCTTCGTGCTTAGTGATGTGTCCAGTCATATGAAAAATGCGTAATCTCACACCAACGCTGCAGACAAGAACAACAAATTAAGTGCCAATGCAATGCACACAAACACACACACAAACACACAAGCACACCTATACATACACATGCACAGGTATAGGTATAGAAATATCAATCTATAGGTAAGTCTATCTGTGTAATGAAAACATGTTTCATGCGCATGCGCAAAGCCTGACGTGCAACGAGACGAAACTGGAAGACTGAAACTCTGCCGGACAATTAGTTCAGACAGGCTTCCATCTCGCATTGGACGACGTCGACGTCGTCGTGGTCTTGTGTTAAAAGGTCAGCGTTGCGGCTAAGAGTATGCCAGTTGAGTCGATGTCAGGGCCCGGTCTCCGGCCCTGTTCTTTGATAGCGTTGATCTATTGTTGTGTGTGCATTGCCTTTTTACATTTTATACGCATGCTTCTCTTTTCTCTACGATATTTCTTTGCTTTCATGTTTTTAGTGCCCAACGACTAGGTTCGTCAAAATGATTGATTTGTAGGTGATGAATTACAACAACAGCAGCATCAGCAGCAGCATCAGCATCAGCAGTACCTAAGTAACTCAAAGGCTGGCTTAGTTAAGAGCCATACACAATCATATCTTTGGCTATGTATCTGTGTGAGAAAGGTACGACATAGTGAGGGATTAAATACGAAATTCCATTTAAAAATCTTTTATTGTTCGCTTATTGCTCATTTTTTTTTTAGGTTTAGGGGTGCAGCTTTTGACTTATTGTATTGTATATCATTTTTACAGATAAACTGATATCGTAGCTGGAAAATTAATTATCATAGCGTATAGAAAATAGAATACACAAAAGTGCCACTTAGTAGATACTGTACACGATTCACAAAACACCCTAAAGAACTGTGTGAAAAAAATGAGACAAACACTAAACATGTCAAATATATTTTAGCAATACTTTGTTAAAAGAAAGTTTAGTTTACAGAATAATAAAAATAAACATGTGAAAAATACATTTGTTGAAATGTAAATTAGGAATACTAAGACAATTACTCAGCTCATATCTATTCCGGTAAAATCGTTCAAATCTATTTATATATATAAGAATTATGTGTACACATTAAAAAAAACGCAATGAAAATATATTTTGATAATTTTAGAAATTTTACCCTCAAAAAAATAAAAAGTAGAGTGATTTCTAGATGAACAATGAATGATAAAAAAAAAAAAAATCTGCTCTTTACCGTTTCATCTACTTGTTAGTTTTGATGCTGCACCCGGCCAGAATTCGAGCACAACAACTCAATCTGGCAATACGATAATTTGCTTATAGCATGTCAGGGAACGCCCACTTTGCACCCAGCATCCCAATAATTCGCACATCCTTCTGAAGCACTTTAACGTGCCATTATATTAATGGTAAGCAATGAGAGCAACCCCCGTGGCAATCATCGAAGCAGTTGCAGGGTGTGCCATGCAACAGATTCTAGCAATCAGTTAACCTATATACACGGACTAGGCATATTGATCAGAGAGAGAGAGTTTTTTAAAAGCCTCATCTAGCGGGTAGGAGAAACTGCTGCCATATTGCCGCAAAATGCGCAAGAGAATCAAAAATTGTAGACAATAAAAACCGAATCGCATCTATGAAACAATACACGAGCCACACACAAAAGGGCCCGTGTCCCCGTTGCCCCTTACCACAAATGCTGCCTTTGCCGCTGCCACAGCCACTGCCACAGCCAATGCCCGGCTTCCCAACAAATTTTCAATTCAAATTCAAACTCCCGAGTTCGGCTAATGGCTGCGTAATCAAAAACTTGCTCATTAATATTATTTTTGCTGCTGCTGTCGCATTGTTAAAGACACACACACAGACACAACTACAGCTGCAAAGTATCTGTATCTGTGTATATATATATTATGATTATTGCTTGGCTATCCCTCAGCCATAAGCAAAATTTTCCCCCTTTTATATATATATATTTTTTTTGTGTTATTCTGTTGCGCCGCTGTTGACGTTACGTATTCCATATCTCAGGGTAAACATCTAGAAGCCGTCCTCGACTCAACTCAACTCAACTCGACTCGACTCGACTTCGACTACCCCGCCGTCCATCCTGTCTGTGCACCCTCTGACGCTTTGTATCTGCCACTAAATGTATCTTTGTGCGTTTTTCTAAAATGTAAATACATTTGCCTAACTTTAGAGCGGACTCTGTGATTTTGAAATCGCTCAATCAGCAGCGACCGTCAACCAAAGCAAAGCAGAGCAAAGCAGAGCCAAGCAAAGGCCTCGTGTCTCACAAAAGGGAAAATTCAAATAAGCGACGCTTTCAGCAGTTCACCATTTGAATTTCAAATATGTACAGTTGTCGTTAATCTAGATACGGATAGCGCACATATTTGACTTGACATACTCTATGACGCCTTTTCATAACTATATACCCAAACACGACCCCCCACCCTACTCTTTCTCTTTGAAAAAAAAAAACCCCCCGCTTAACACCCTCTGCTCTAACAACGCCCGTTTCTACCCCTGACGCCGAGCTAAACAATGCAAAACTCTGTGCAGCTAGCTTTGAAAGCGAATTGAGTTTTAGTTTTGAAGACGATTTAATTTGTTTTAATCTGCGAGGGTTCTGCAAAGAAATAATGCTTATCATTTTATAGAGTTGCGACTACATTTGACAATTTGCATTCGTCACAAGTTGTCGCAACTCTATTAATTATTAGATTTATTTTTAAAGAACTCTTATTTTTATGAGCTTAGATAGTAAATATCACTTGAATTAACTCTTAAATGATATACAAAATAAACTCCAAGTTACGTCTTATTTTTTTTATGTACTCATGAATATTGTCTTTTAATTATATCTTAGGGATTTTATAAATTCCTTTTTTAACATAACAATTATTATTTTAATACTTAATATCAACAGTAATTTAGACTTCGATTCTCTCTTTCAAAACCTAATAAATACACTGATTTTGTAGCTTGCGATTATTATAAGTCCTTAAAATGTGCACATTATATTAGAAACAGGTGCATATATCTCTTAAATACCAACTTAATGAACCGCCCTCGTAGTGCGCCTCACTTGAGACTTTAGCACTTTCCAGGGGGTTGCATTATTAGTTGCCAAACTTTTCAACAAATCTGACAAACGAGGGTGGCAGTAGCGATTCTGAGGTCTTTGAGCCACCTGTTTTTGGGCAAGGCTCTAGTGAAATTCGATCTCTTAGCGTGACAGGAATCTGAAACTGAAGTAATCCTGCCGGGGGACAAGAGACAAAAGATGAATTCGTAGAGTTTTGCATCTTTAGTCTTTGGGAAATGCGAACTGGTCGCAGCTGCTCATAGAAAACTCGGTTGTGTGCATTTGCCAAAAAAAAAAAAAAAAAACAGAAACACAACAATAATAATGAAAAGGAAATCCAAAAACCAGCTCCTAAACACAGATACACAAATACTCAAATACGGCTACAGATACAGATACAGATACACAAAAGGCATTAAGTTATTTCGAAAAATTGTATTCATTTGTTTACGCTGCGCGTTTAGCCTAAGCAGCCAGCCGGAGACAGATTGAGGCAGCCGGCAGAGCATTTGCCATGCCAAAACTAAAATGCAAGAAGAAGAATTTGGCCCTATTCTATGAGTTTTCATATTCTGGCATTAGCCGCTGTTATTATGTGCGCCCCTTTGTCGAATCGAGGAAACCATTAAAAAAAGGATAACGTGTTCTCTCTGCCATTGTTTAAATTCAATCTATGTTTGTGTGTGTGCGTATGTGTGTGTGTGTGTGTGTTTGCACAAGACGCAAAAATGTTTACGGACAACTTGATGACGTAGCAGCTGTAATTTCAGGTAGTCACGGATTTGTTTTAGTCAAAATTGCTTGGCGTGTCGCTATGGATTGAAATTTGTATTTTATTTGCGTCGTTTTTGGGTTTCTCTCTTTTTAATACCCCGAACCCATTAAAAATAGCTAAAAGGGGTATAACACAGTTTGGCATAAATATGTAACACACACTAGGTAATATTTCCGATTCCATAAGTCACATAAATTCTTGATCAGCATCAACAGCAAATAGGTTTCAAAGACTCTTATTTCACATTGATACTTTGATTAATTATACACATTTCGGATAGGAAACAGCTGAGTCTAGGATATCGCATAGTCGAACTCACTCGACCATAGCATTCTTACTTGTTTTTTAATGCGGCTTGGTATCAGAGATTTTGATTGCAATGTTATTTGATATGGCTTTGTCTCTGTAACTCAATGGATAATGTTCTCAACGGAAGTCGACCTAATGCAACATTCGGTTGAGGGACACTTTCAAAAGTATCTTAAAAATACGTTTAAAATTGATATTTTAATGTTCACATTTAAATGGAAATTGTGTTTTTATGAGTTGCATTTCAAAGATTTTCACAATATTAGTTTGATAGAACTTTCAGTTGAAAACCGCAACTTTGTAGACATTAAGCTGTTGCTATTAACGCGCTCTGTCTATTTTAATCTACATGCTGCATGCTGTTGCAAGTTGTCGCTGTTTCCTGCCACTTGGCCATTTCAACATGTGTCACCAAGGCTGCGGCAGCCGTTGCGGCCAACTGTTGAGGCTTGCATTGTTGTTGTTATTGTTGTTCTTATCAACATCATCAGCAGCAGCGGCCACAGTGGCAGCAACAGCGGCAGTAGGGCAACATTGTTGTGACATGCCACACAACACAGCACAACACCTCAAATAGCCTCAGAGACCGTGGAGTGTCTCTGTCTGTGTCGTAGAGTCTTCGTCCTCGTTCTCCGCCTCGATTTCGTACCCATCCTGGTACTTGTCCTCGTGCTCGTCCCCGTTGCCGTTTAACCACGCAAGCCTCTCCATTATGTTGCATATTTAGTGGCATTTAGCTTCCTTTTTTCACATTGTTGCTGTTGTTATTGTTGTTTCTGCTGCTGCTGCTTGTCCTGACCTATGACAGCAGCGGTATTCTGTCCTGTCTCTGTTCCTGTTCCTCTTTCGTTGCTGACGAGCCATGCACATGTTGCCAAATATGTAATGCTAGTGTTCGTCTCTATGTGTGTGTGTGTATGTGTGCGTTTGTGTTTACACAGAGAAAACCGAATACCAAAACAAAAAGTGAACAGCGAGAGAGCAACAACAACAGCAAAATAAACAGACTGTCGGCTGTCCTTTTGCTCGGGCTGCCTCTGCCTGCGTTCTCCTCTCTGTCCCACTCTCTCTCTCTCTCGCTCTCTCTATCAATTTCTCACCTTGACGTTGGCAGTTTACTCACAGCATGTGTTTTTGGCTCGCTCTTTGCCTCGCTGCTTCTGCTCGCAGTCGCTGTCGCTGCTACGACGACTACGGCTGTTGTCCTTTTGCAAGCGCTGGCGCGTGTTGATATGTGTGTGTCTGTCTGTCGGTGTGTGTGTGTGTGTTCGTTGCGTGTATGCCCTTCAACAGGTGTCGGTCGTCTGATGCGGCACATGTGGCATGTGTCGGTGTCGTGACGTTGTTTTGACTGCGTGTCCTTGCCCCCTACTCGTCGGTAGTCGGTAGTCATGCATTCATTCATTCAACACGCAGCGACACGTTAAAAAACAACAACAAAGCTTAATACATGAGCTTTTACTATAGAGAGAGATAGAGGCAGAGGCAGAGCACGCGAGAAAGCGAGAGAGCTTAATTAAACTTTGTGTGAGCGCATAACAAAAAAGCATTCATTGGTCTCGCTCAAATTAAACAAAACAATTTTAACTTGAATTTAATAAAAGCCAATGGAAAAGCACCAAAGACAGCATCGACAACAACAATTAAAATCAAAATGGGCGCAAGAATAATGGAAAAAGTAACTGCTCAACAAGTCAGGCAAGTTTTAGACGCTATGCACACACAAACACACACATATATACAAATTTATATACATTTATATACACAGGCACATTTACATATCAAGTAAATTTGGAGTGCGGCGATAGAATCGAAGAAGTGAAGCGAGAGAGCAAAGACAAATTGTTTTCAAACGTCGTAATCAAGAAATAATTTCTTAAAATATGCGTCTACTTTTTGAATTGGAATTATTACAACAACAGCTACAACAACAATAAGAACAATGACGACAGTTGTTGGCATTTCACAAATACACTCACAGTTCACATAAAGCAGCGCAAAAGGGATGCAAAATACTTGACACTAGAGATGGTCACGTGACACGATAATTTCGAGCACGAAGAGCAAATTTTTATGAACATTGTTTCGTGAAACTGTTTTGGAAAACTTTATTATTCGAATGCTTTGATAAAAAGTTCAAGTATTTTAGTACAATCAACCGAAAATAATAATAATATTAAATAATAGTTTTAATGAAGTAAAAAGACTTCTTTTATTTAAAAGTTGAATCCAAATAGTGTGATACTTCGAAATATTCTAAGGCTTCTCAATAAGGAGCCATAATCTAGGCCACATTCGCTTTCTCTTTCAGATATTAAGCTTAATTATTATACTTAAAATAAAGATGATCATTATTACTTGCGTTAAGATAACCCTAAAATATTATATCACGCGTACATCTCTAAGGCAATATTTTTCATCTAGTTTGTTTGATGAAATCACAGACTATGAAAAGGAGTTGAAATGATTTTATTTATCTCTGCCTGTGTATCTAAGTGTATGTGTGTGTGTGTAACTTTTTGTCTTTTCAACAAATTCACAGCCTTCGTGAGGCACAAAGTACAGTTGTTGCAACCAACCACAATAGATACTTGAACCAAATTGAGGCGTCGCATTGTGTTTAGATAACTCAGTGCGACGCCACTCTAATGGAAATTAATAGAATAGCATAAAGAATAAAATATCAATACACATCTACACACACACTCACATACATATATACACATACACACATATTTATATATATAAATTTATGATTTGATTATTACATGCGCTCAAGTGTCGCCCCGTTTGCATCTCTCAGATACATTTGCTAATGGCTTTTGTTTATTTGTTTGACGAAAGCGCAGCTGCCGCCAGAAGATCGTAACGGATCGGATTGATTGGTGTTATGTGCCTATGCCCCCTCTCCCTCCCTCCCTCCCTCTACATTAGCCATTATGTGTGCTCTGCTGTCCCGCTGCGATTGCTCAAAATACTTTTTAAGCGCACTTGAAGCGGCAACAAATTGTCACATTTCAATGACTCTTCAATGTGCTTCATTTTATATGCGCGTATTAATACTTTTTGCCTTGCCCCGCCCTTCCCTTCCCTAACTGCCTTGTGCAACATCTGGGGCAGCGCGTTTGATTTCAGCACGAGAAAAAAAAAAGACCAGCTATATTTAGCACGTCAAAGTTTGCATACTCTTTTTGCTAAGCCGAATAAATAAATTAAGCACAGCAATTATAATAATAATAATATTTTTATCTATTGTTGTTAGATTGTTATATTTTTCAGTAATTCTTTTAATAACACTTCTAAGAAAAACAACAACGTTTTCTTACACAATCTGAATTCCCCTAAATGTGGTGCATGTTATACCACAAAATTATAATATCGCCTGGCCCTCATCGTATAATTGGGCTGCCCAAACTCAAAAATCCAAAGCCATCAATGAATCAGACACTTTTATATGTAAAAGCTTTGCTTTTTCAAACTCACTCATTTCTTATCAAATTGGTAGGAAAAAAGATGAGCAATAATAAAGTCATTACTTTATAAGTAAGTGAACAACGATATATTCCAACTTTGATCAAGATAAAACATAAATATTCGTTATCGTTACAAATGAGTTTTTTATATCTTGGTAATTGAGTATGTGCCAGATTTTTACATAAAACTTATAATTTCTACACACTTTAATTACGTAGTTCTAGAAGAAATAATTAAGATTTTAACTGAAGCTACTTATTAATTTAGCAACTTAGATCGATGGCATGGCAAACGTATTCCAAAGAGCCAGAAACAGATTCACCGAATGTAATTACAAAACTGCTATCTAATTCAAGTTTATGCAAATTAAGATTATACGAAATCATTAGCTAGATTTATATTGTGGCAAGGGCGACGGGGGACGAGGCAACAATTATTCAATGTGCTGACAAGGAAGAATAGCCCCAAAGGACAACTTGAAGGTGAAGCGAGGGAAGCCCAATCCTCGCCCAATCCTCGCCTGATTGAGCTGTTGAAGGGTTGCCCATTGGCAAATGCCATCGGTCTGATAAATGTATGCAAAAGGAAGAAATAAAAAATAAATAAAAAAAACCAGCATCAAATACACTAAACAAATTATCAACTTGGGTGGAGCCAAAGTGTTTACTTATGAATACAAATGTATAAATAACTGTGTGTGTGTGTGTGTGTGTGTATAACGTATGTGCTAACTGGTTTTTTTTTTAGTAAACAGCGCTTAAATTAGCGAATAAAAATGTATTATTAATGCGAAAACATGTTCATACGAGCCTATATACATACACACACGCACACACACACACACAATCTCACACACACAGTTATACAATATAAAAAAAAGCAGGCAGAATACAAAAAAATAAAAAAAGAAAAGACGCGCTCCGAGAACGAATGAGAAAAAACGATTTTAATTGTTGTTCTTGTTGTTGTTGTTTTTGTTGTTGTTGTTGTTTTTCAAATAAATAAGACCAAAACAAGCATTGGCTATATGACGACGTCTATACTTAAAGGGGCGGGGCTAAGGCAACCGAACTGTAAGTTGAAAACACAAAAAGTCGCTTTTACTTATCTTAAATGAAATTAATAAATTTGAATTGAGCATTGAAATTTCTATTGTTGGAATTAACGCAAAACTTGGCGCAAACGATAAATGTGGATTACGTGAATGGGTTCTCTCTATGTGTGTGTGTGTGTGTGTATTTATTTGTGTGTGCTTGGCGATAAAGGTTCTTATTTCTTTAGTATTTATTTAATGGCCATATAATCACGTAGCCATCAGCGGGGACGCATATAGAAATAAGCAATTGTATTATATATATATATATATAATAGTATATATACCCAGTTTGGATATGGATAGCATATTAGGCAAAACTCAAAGCTACGAATGCTCCAAAAATAAAACATACAAAAACAAGTTTCGGGGAGAGCTACATTTCAATTTTATTTGACGCACACACAATTTGCCCATTCGGCGGCACGTAGTAGAGCCGCAAAAAAAATATATCTTAAAGATACCAATAGCACAAAGTACCGACTAAAAAAAAATAGCCCAGTTGAACTTTTAAACAAAGGTTTAACCAGACAATGTATGATATATCATATAAGTAACATACTTGGTGCTAATATTAATAAATATTTATTTAAAAGAACAAGTAAGAATACTATTGGCGAGTGAGCTTGACTACGAGATACCGTAAAGCCAGCATTTAATATATATACATTTAGATATAATTCTTTAAAAAAAAACTTGACACACCCAAATATAAGCAGATGTGGAGTTTTTCATACTGCTCTTACAGACGAACATGGCTATATCTGCTCGGCTGTTGATTCTGATTCAATAATATATATATACATTATAGGATCGGAGATACTTTCTTGTGTTTCCTACATATTTAATTTTACGCCTTTTTAAATAATGGAAATGTATTATTTACAACCAAAATCTCAATCAGTTAAATACATAATTGCAAACTATTAGTTTCTGGAAGCCATGCTTTTGCATGCTAATTTCTGTACATTTAACATGTCATTCTATTATAGCTGGGACTCGTACAGACATAGGCACTAGATAAATACCTGAGGCGGTCACAACTTGCGCATACTTAACGCAGTCAAGTGACAATAATTGAATTCATTATGGGCAAAAAACGATTGTGACAATAGCGAACCAGTTGGATAGTTGGCTATTAGCCGATGTGCTGACTAGAGGATTAACAATGGCGGGTTAATTAACCTGATGGTTACGTTGGCCTTGGCAACACGGCAAGCCGGCAATTGGAAAAAATCAACAACAACACGAAAGAACAAGACAAGAAGTTACGGGTCCGGCTACACAGAGCTCCAGCTACGGATTTGAAGTATTATTCGGCATAGTTTAAGTTGTGCTACCATTTTTATTTTGGCTACGTGTGTGTTTTACTTATGAGATAACGCCTTTCTTCCCCTCTACACCACAATTTAAATAGTTGCTGTTGTGGGGCCATAAAATGTTGTTATATTGACATGATCTGCGCGTAAGTTGTTGCCGCTTCGAACGCGTCTTGCAAAAATCTTTATCAACGACGGGACGGGTCAACAAACCCCCACGTGTGCTCTCTCGCTTTGGCTGGGTTTATCAGATAATGTGGCCAAATACAACAGTGACTACCAGGTTTGAGGGCAACGTCTCAAAGATCCATAAAACTTAACGCTGACTTAACGGTAATATTGTCATTATATTTGTCAACAACCAAAATCGTACAAAATGAGTTATTTAAATGAACTTCTTATTTTAGGGAATATTTCCACTTCCAAGTTTAGACTTTTGTGTCAAGATGTAAAGAGTTATAATAAAAACGTTGCACGCCAAAAATTCGTTAATTTCAATGCAAATTTAAAATAATATCCCTGAATCATATAGCATACTTTTAAGAGTATAGATAAGCAAATAAATTTTAGAGAAACCTAAAAAATGTATTTTTAAATATTACTTGGAACTGATAACATTGAAATTGTGAGAATTTTTAACTTAAACGACACGAAGCTGACTCAGGACTTCTTGTCATAAATCAGAAATCATAATTCACAAATCAAGTGATTAAATGGGACTACGTCAAAAGACCCACCATATATATTTAGAGATAAGAACAAAAATTCCACTGTATCAAAAAATTAGTAATATTAGGTTTTGCAATAAAAACAAAAACAAAAAAAACAACTCACCATGTAAATAAATGTGAAATCAGTTCACTCCGCAATTTGTTGATCCTAATTTTTGAATTAAATCGCTCGACAGTATGGAAAAAGCTGCATTCATGCGTCCAAAGCACATTAGAAACGTTGCAAAGAGTCGAATGCTTCGAACAGATAACAGAATACGGCACAACACAACAGATATGAACAGCATATAGACAAACACGTGCGAACTTGTTCGTGTACTACCAAGTGGCTAAGACTAAACGAAGATTGCGTGCTAGGACAACCAACCTAACCAGAGGCGGACGAAATTGCACTGAATGCGCCAGAACTGGCTGGCCCCAACTCCCGGATTCCCGCGACACCGAGAGACAAGAAACCGAGACCGAAACGGAGATTCTGATACCGAGTGCAAAATAGAGAGCGAGGAAGCACATCGGTGCAACGAGTAATTCGCATACATGCATAAACAATAAATATTCACTTGCATATTTAAAACAAAAACAAGCAAAACAAAAACAAAAAAAAAAAAGGGCAAATGCAAAAGCAAAAGCAAACGAAATCTTGGCTAAGCAAAGTGCATATAAACAAAAGTCGAGCTGCGGCTTTTTGCTTTTCTCTCCTTCTCCTTTTTCCTCTTATTTATTTTAACTTATTTTTCTGTTTTTGCTTTTGATTGCCTTGTTTTTTTTGTGCTTCTTGCATTTGAAGAAAAGTTGCTGACAATTGCAATAGAAGTTTGTGTTTTTATTTTCGTTTGTTCTGTGCTTTATTTAGTTCTCGTTTCACGCTTCACTGTTGCAACACCAATCGAAGGCAGTAACGAAGGCGACGGAGTCCGGTGCAGCAGCAGCACCAGGAGCAAGGGACGGAGGGACGCTGCAGCCGAAGACGGCATGTGGGTCTTATTTCAATTTACAACCAAGTGACGAAGTATCACAATTCAATGTTTAAAGTTTTTATCACGTTGTGAACGCCAGCGCCACACACACACACACATTATACTAACATATGTATTAGTAAGAACACATTAAATCTCAACGAAAATATACCCTGCACTTCTTTAAACTCTGAAGTGATATGGCAATCATTAATCTAAATGTGCAATTAGATCTTTTACCTTTTGCATGTAATTCAAATTGCAAATAAATATATTTCCATATCTTCAAAGACACATCTTAGTTTGATCATTTTTAAAGACTACAGTTATAAAGTTGATAAAAACGTTATCAAAGTTTAAAAAAAAGCAAATACTAAAGTGTATTGTTTAAGTTATGAATTCAGCGTTAATTTGAATTAAGCTGCAATTTAACAAAAACAAGTTGTATTTTTTTTACATAGGTTCAACAATCACCCTAGACTACCCCATGTTAATAAAGCACAGGGTATTAATGGCAATTGGAGCGTCTAGCGGTTTCTCTACTTGCAGTCGGACGTATGCAAAAAACGTACGTGTGCGTGTGTGTATGTGTGTAGTAGTAGAGCTGACACAGTCGCTGGCTGGGTCGATCGCTTAGTCAGCCCGCTCTGCCACTATCTATTTAGTAAGCAACTGAAATAGTAGCACCCGTGTTAGTATCAGCTCATGAAATGACAAACAAACAAAAGTGCACTCACACACACTTACCTACCTAAGTATGTGTGTGTGTGTAATAAGAATTGCTTGGATATGTACCGACAATTGAACACGAGTATAATGTCTTGAATATATACATGAGTGTGTGTGTGTGTATGACTCTGAGAATGAGCATGCAAGAAGCGCAGAACAACGTCAGCGTAAACTGATTAGCCACCTTCCCCTCTCTCCTTCTCCTATTTTATGAAATCTATGGAGCTGCATAAGCGGCACGTACAACGAGCAGTTGACTGTTTTAGTTTTTGTTGTTGTTATTCTTTCTTCTTTTTTTTTGGTTGACGACTATGGGAACCTTCGGCTTGGGAGTTTCGTTTACAACGTCATCAAACGAGTCATTTGTCGGGTATTATATGCAAAATTAAACAATGATGCATGCAAAGCAAATCAAATGTTTGTTACAGTAAATAGGAAGTCAACACATAAGCTTTGAATTGAATTTCAGACATATATAAATATAAACAGCGTCTCATAGCTAAATCATGGATTCAAGCGTTTCGTCACACACATACATTGCTGACGTCACAAGGAATATGTATATCTTGAACTTTTTACAACTCTGATCACGTCGTTTGAAGACTGTAACACTGTTCTTATCAGCAGTGAGAGTAGTTGTGACGCCCACACGACCAGTGTTAACAACACCTAACAATAAATTGTTGTCAAACAAACACACACGCACACATTTACATCAAACAAAATCATTGCACACGCACACACACATACTTGACCATAACATTTTTTTGCACGAAAATGAACACGTGCTGCTTGAATTAGGAGCGCAAGAATATGCAGGGAGAGCGGTTGCCTGCAGGCACAGCCGGCTGGCTGAACTTATTTGTAGAGCGAGGAGAGAGAGAGCGTGCGGGGAGCGCAAATATGCGGTCTGATTGCATACCAAGCGACGACACAACAATAACAAAAGGCAAACTGCGTCTGACTCATGCCTCGTGCAAAGCAATGCAATCGGTGCTCTTCGAGCACAGTTAAGAGAGTCGCGCTGAAGAGAAAGAGAGCACGACAGGGCTGGCAATGCAAGTAAGTTCGTCAAATTTGTTAGTTGGCAGGAGTTGGAGTTGAACAACAGTTACACACAAACACATGTGTGTGGGGGCGGTATGCGAAATTTGCGGTGTCTGCAGCTGTGCCTGAAACTTTAGTAGCCCCGGCTAACTTTTAGCAGAAACTTTTGAAACGAGTACCTGCCACTAACTAAGCACAGGCACATTTCTACAAACACACATTTAAACTCGAAAAGTTGGCGTACAGAAAACCAGTGCGCATTGAAATTGAACTATGAAAATCAGAAAAGTTTGCAGACGGAAATTTCTAGGAATATGCACTTAAACAAAACGGATTCATCCAGACACTTACCGCACCGCCTGCCGCCATTTAGTCTTCTTGTAATTAAAGTTTCCACAACACCAAAAAACCCTGTTAATTGTCCAATTGCTAAATATTTTGCACACACAAAAGTCAAAAAGATTTACAATAGCAAAAGCATTGCCAAAGGTTTAAAAACAGCTGTAAATTTAGGCGCGCACTCAGGCAGGGCTGCCATCCTGAATCAGCTGATTTGCATATTTGTTATCGAAAGCGCCAAAATTAAAAAACTACAATTCCTTTAGTACGCCTTTCGTTTCTGGATCAACGCCAACAGAGAGATATTGAAACAAACGAAAACGGCGTAGGTAATGCTCCACATGCTGTAAAGGCTCGGCGTTGCCGGGGAATGGGTCAGTAACATGTCCAGTACAAAGATGCAATGCAAAAAGTAAACGGCCACCGCATATAGAGGCAACGTGCCATTAGTCTGGCTACACCATAGGAAGCCATACGACTCCTCTCAATAAAGTCAGCCAAATGGGTTTCACTTAATATTAGTAAATATATTTAAAATAATACATTTGTATGCGGCTAGGTAGGTTTACCTACTGCGATTCGACTAAAATATATATGCTTAGAGCTAACAACAAATAAAGTAATTAAAAACCCTGGCAGGAGATCCAATTCTAAAGCTCAACTGCACAGGTATATATAGTCTATATTCCTGCTCTAGACGATCGGACAGGCGGACAGGCAAGAGGGGGAAACGATTTATATTTGAAATCTATTTGCGCCAGTATTGCGTGATGCGATGTATCTGCTCGACAAGGGCTGGCATTACGGCTGTTATGGATATGTCCAGCAGGCTCTGCAGGTGTCGAACCGCCTCCTCGTCAGAGAGGCCCAGCTGTAGGTTCTCCTCAACCTTCTTGACCGCCTTGTCCGGCTCGAGCGCAATATCCGGCACAGTAGCATCTACCATCAGCGAGAACAGATTCAGCATCACATTGGCATGACGACGTAAATGCAAATACGCCGTATAGCATTGCTTGCGGAACTCGTGATAATGATCGGAACTGACACCTCCCATTGCGTCCACCATTTCCTTGCTCAGCTTCATTGGCGGCGGCATGGGTTTAGGATCTCGTCCGAGTATGAAGCCAAAGTCAATGTGGAACAATTTGCCATTGGTCGTCAGCAGCAGATTGTCCAAATGACGATCACCCACACCTGTGCCCAAGGGAACAGCGATTAAGTAAGGAAGGTCTATTCCTCGTTATGAGCTTACCCAGCAGATATGTGATGACGCAGTAGCCGGCACAGCTCTTGATGTACGTGTCCATGACCTCGGCGGCAATGCCAAACGGACCGTTCTCGCACGGATTGTGACGCTTAAAGAAGTTAAGTATGTTGGTTTCTCGTTGAAGGACCTCGGCAACGGTGCACGAGTCGATATACTGCAGGATGCCATGCTTCGAACTGGTTGCCAACACCTTGTACGGTGTCAGCTTGAGATCGAGATTCTCTCGACGCAGCAGCTTGTCCATTAGCGTTATCATCTGCAGTATCAACTGATCCTGACGCAGATCATCGCCATGCTTAAAAATTGCCACATATTCGAGCTTTGCAATCGAGGTGACAAAAGTCAGCCTGTTAAACAAGAGAAGTTATTTGATTAGTGGATATTCCAGGGGAGGTCATCGCACTTACTTGGCCGGCATGAGGGCACTCTTGAAGAGGGACGTGCGTGGTGGTATGATTTTGGTAATATAGATCTCCGGATCTAGGGGGAATGGTATTGGCTCAAAGTCGGTGAAGTTCACCTTGAACATAAACTGTTCGGCGAGCAGCTTCTGAAACTTTTCGGTTTTCTTGTTGCGATTGCCCGGCTCCTTGGCCACCAGTTTGACCAGCTTGACCAGCTCATCAATAAAGCACTGCTGCTTCCGCAGATTATGCGAAATGCCGCGCAAATGAAAGTTGCCTGTGACAAAAGAATTAAAATCAGTTGAACAATTAAACAGCTCCTAGATTCAATTTACAGACCATTGTCGAGCACCTTGAGGAATATGTTGAGCACCATGGCGTACATGTCGTGTGCACGTTGATCCTGTTTACGCACCGACTCCACATCCTCCACCTCGATGGACAGGTACCAGTACAAATAGTTCGCCAGCGTTGCATTCTTACAGGCGCGCTGGATGAGGAATGTGCACAGATTAAGGGCGACACCTTGGCCCAGCAGCGGTGTTATCGAATTTGATTGAGAGGCCAGCGAGGCGGGGGTGGCCACATCGCTCACATCAGTGCGATCCATTCGGGCTGACGGCGCACTGGCCCGGACTGCCGGCGCACTGCTCACACTGCTGCTCATAGCAGATTTGTCGACCTTGTTGGCCGCAATGGCAGCTCGCTGATTGGCAGGTATAACGGAGGCGTGTAGAGTGCTGCTCGTCACGCTCAGATCGGATATGCTGCTCTGGTCCAGCAGTGAGTCGTTCTCATCGAGCAGCGAGCGGACCACATCTCGCTCCGGTTCCGGCACAATGTTTTTATGCAATTGGTTTATATTCCGCAAATCCTCGTACTTCAGCGCCTGCACCAATTGCAGCAGATAGAGCAGCAGATCCTCGTCAGGTGCTTGGGCCAGACGACTTATCGCATACTTACGCACCTCCGGATGCGTAAATGTTGGACTGAGCAATTCCAGTGCGTCCTCCACGTCCATGGGTGCCCAATTGGCGAGCATCCACAGTGCCTGGGTGACCTCATCATTGAGTTTCCAGTTGATGCACTTCAGGAACTTGGTCAGCGCTTTCTTATGCGATGACAAATAGAAACGGAACTTCCAAACCAAATCCTGCTCCTCGCTGCTTAGCACATAGGTGGGCGGATAGCACACTATCTTGTTCAATTGATCCCGTATGCTGTGAAGATCATAATTTCCATTAATTAAACCCACTTTTGGCTTTCTCAATTTAATACATACATTGCCGTTGGTTTTGCATCCCGATCTGATATTCCCGAGCGTTCCGAACGTGCCAAGCAATGATGTTTGCGCTCCACAATATTTTCCTGCAAGTACATCACATAAATATGCAGTTCTTTGATGTTTGCCTTGAGATATGGTAGACTCACCATGTGAATCTCAGAATCGGGGACCAGAACCAGTTTGGGTTTGGATGGCATTTTATATTTGTTATCCACTTCTGGCTCAAAATACACAATTGAATACTGTGACGGAAAGGTTTAGGTTAGCAAAGCAGCTCGATAATAACTGGCGCCATTGGAGTACTCACATTATACATGTCATCAACTATGATAGTGGGAAACTCAATCATGAGAAACATGTAATCCGACATGCGTTTCTCACGCTCATTAATCACCTCGATTTCACGGAACGTCAAGCGGTCCAGCCAGTCCACCTTTTGGACCTGGCCATTGCGATGCTTTTTAGCCAATTTGCCGAGCCGCTGCATCTGCGATTTTGATGACTCTTTGCCTTTGCCTGGGGTTTTGCTCGGATAACTGCCATCGCCCTCAACGCCCAGCCAGACGCGCAAGTCGTACATACCTTGACGAAACATGCCATCTTTCCCAAACATTGAGATCGCTGTGCCGCCAATGACCGTTGTTTGGCCAGCACCAGAGCAGTCCAAGATGGTCAGCACCAGCATGGCGCCCCGTGGTAAATCGGAGAAGAGCAATGGCAATGTCACCCACTCGTTCCAGCTCCAGCGTTTGCCAAACGCCTTGTATGAATTCTGAACGGGC
Source organism: Drosophila multiciliata (assembly GCA_037043605.1). Taxonomy (NCBI): domain Eukaryota; kingdom Metazoa; phylum Arthropoda; class Insecta; order Diptera; family Drosophilidae; genus Drosophila; species Drosophila multiciliata. Next base: position 10,464,014 of record JBAMBF010000589.1, read on the forward strand.
AGGCAATAGGGTCGTCCATCGTTGTAGACCTGCAGGCGCACCTGAAACGAGGGATACTCCTCCGAATAGAGGCCCGAAAAACGCAATATTGGATCGTCGAGCAGTTTTTCATAATCTGGCTGGCGTTTTTTCCCTTCAAGTGTGCCACTGCAAGAACAGCTATATTTAGTATGATTTTCTTGCAAGGGGCATCCACTTACACTTTAATTTGGACACGTTCGTGCAGCGAAGAGCTGTGTATATAGCGAAAATGATCGTCTGGCTGATCCATTGCGTATATTATTTTATACAAGCACCTGCCGGATGACAAACTAATCGGTAAACAGCTGCACGCATTGCACTAGCTATCGAATAAACCTATCGATATGCGAATATAGTTGTTTATTAGCTGAACAGCTGTTTCTGATATAGAGTCTTAATGTTTTGGCGCCGATTGATTATTTAAATTTTATCACTAGGTTTAAGAAATAAGAAAAAGTGAATTTGTGCCAACTGCATTAATATACCATACCGCAACTATGTGCTGCGATCCAAATACAAAAAATAACAAACAAGAAACGATTGAAATTTCCAACTGGCTGCTAATAGCATTTCTATAAATGTTAACTAACAGAGAGAAAAGAGCACACATTGGGTACAGAAGAAGAAGAGCGAACACATTGGAGTCAAAGAGGAAGATTTATCGCTCTGGGAAAGATGATAACAAATGTAATGATGGACCTGGCGATAGATCGCGTTGACTGGAATGCCCTCGCCGAGAACCAAGAGCAGCTTCCACGCATTTACACACCAGGAGAGGTGTTAATGCCGGAAGCGGGCTTCATGCGCGGACACGGAACCTTTGTGGAGGATGAGGACATAAAAGCGTCGGTGGCCGGCGTGATTCAGAAAGTAAATAAACTGATATCGGTGCGACCGCTGAAGAGTCGTTATGTTGGCGAGATTGGCGATGTGGTCGTGGCACGTGTTCTGGAAGTGGGGCAAAAGCGCTGGCGAGTGGACACAAATTCTCGTCTGGACTCAGTGCTGCTCCTCTCATCCGTAAATCTGCCAGGCGGTGAGCTGAGGCGACGCTCTGCTGAGGATGAACAAATGATGAGACGATATCTGGACGAAGGAGATCTGATCTCCGCCGAAGTGCAGGTATGCAAGAGCAATTATTTAAGACCCAACTGTTTACTGATCAAGATTCACCACGTTTTGCAGAACGTTTTTGAGGAGAGCACATTGTCGCTATACACCCGCAGTTTAAAGTATGGCAAACTGTCGCAGGGCATATTGGTGAAAGTCTTTCCGGCGCTGGTCAAACGACGCAAGATGCACTTTCACAATCTGGCATGTGGTGCGTCCGTTATCCTTGGCAACAATGGCTACATCTGGATCTCACCCACAAAGAGCGACGAACAGGAAGGCGGCGAAGGTGGCTTCGCACAGAATCTGAGCGAGGCGGTACCACGGAACGAACGCGAGATTATTGCACGCCTGCGCAACTGCATCCTCGCACTGGCCAAGTGCAAACTGATGCTCTTCGACACAAGCATTCAATATGCCTACGAGGAGTCGCTTAAATATGAGCCACGTGAACTGCTGCAACAGCATGTGATCTTAGACATTGGTGAACAGACGCAAGCCCGACTCAGAGATGTCGATCTAATGGACTGATGCAAGTGCATACAAATTAAAATAAAATATATTTCCAAATACTTCAGTTCTTACGTCAGTTCAATCGTAATACTAAATGGAAAAAGTTTGGCTACTGGAAACAAAGGCATTGCATTGCTCCTCTGCCAGAGAACAATGAATACTAGGCACAGTCAGTACATTACATATAAATATATATATATAGTTACAAAGCGTCTACCTGAAGTAAAATTTTTGCTACCTGCCCCGATGCATTTGTGCTAGTTTTTTTTTAATGATCGGTTTTTTACATATAAAAATGCATTCCGAATTGTTTTTGTAGAACCTCTGCTAAAGTAACAACTTTGCGTAATTAAAAGTCTAGGCAAAAAAAAAAAACTGCAGAGAGTCGTTAACTATTATATACATCAGCTACATAGGTAAAATTAAATTATATTTGCTTGCTTTATTTTTGCTGGTTATCTATTCAAATTAGTATACCATATTTAGTGCATTTATGAAACTGCTGGTCAGCGTTCTGGCAACGCCAATGAGGCATTTCCTGGAGGGTGGCAGCTCTTTGCGAGGTTCGTGTATTGATGCAAAGCATTTGTGATTACTGTCTTTCTTTTTGTCAATTTAACAATTTTACCGTGGACTCCTTATTCTTTAGTTATTCACGGCAAAAACAATAATACATAAATAATGGCCGACGTAGTGCGCGAATCTGAATTACGTAAAAGGGAAATCTGCCGCTTCTGTCTGGTGCAACACAGCAAACTTGCCTCAATTTACACCGAAATCACACGCATTAAATCAACGGCGTCGCTGCCGCTACAAATAATGGCCATAACATCGATAGAGGTAAGCCGATGCTTGGTTCTAAGTTAAACTAAGTCATAACAACTAATTACAACAAAGATTACCGAGAACAATGAACTTGGCTAAGATATTTGTCATTGCTGGTTGGTTTCTAAATAGCAGCGTTGGCGTCTTCGCTAACACTTTTGGTGCGCTTTTATGCGCCCAATTTCCACCAGCCTAATCGTCCCAACAGGATCAGCATTAGCTACAAACAATATCATTAATTGCTATCAAAAATTTCACAAACACTAAATTATTTGTCAATATGGCGACAACTGTACTCAGAAGTGCACACAAACACAAAGAGTGGTGCAATGCTGCCAGATCGCTTGCAGCTGACGCCAATGCCAGTTGAATTTAGAATTTTCCTCTTCAATTTGCACTTCATTTTCGTTTGTTTATTTATGTGTTTTTATAAAATATATATATAATGAATACCAGTTCACGATTTATCTTAACTATGCATATGCTTGTCGATTTCTTAATTTACAAATATATTGATGTATGATATATATATATAAGCCAAATGGCAATGGAAGAGGTGATTCTTGGGCCCTTTTAAAACCCAAGACAAATTGCGATATCAGATTTGCACTAATTGGTAAAAGAAAAAACTTAAAGTCAAATGGAATTCAGGTGGGAGGCAAGTAAGGTGACGTTGGCGTAGCAAAGAGCTTCTAAGTGTGTCTAGCCTGCATTGCTGCTTGGTGGTTTTTCGGTGAAGCAAAGAATACGCGTTAGCATTGACGTCAGACACGGAATTTGCTTCTGGCGATCCATAATTGGCCGCAACGGCACGTTCGACTCAAAATCAATGGCAACTCGCTGACTGACAAATGTTAGCAAGTTGAGAATATTGTCCTTTTTGCCATTGGCATTCAGTTCGTGGATGAGCGATTGTATATACCACGAGCCTTTTTCAGGATTACGCCACGAATAGTGACCTGTAATGCGATAAATTGTAAACAAAAGTTATATTAGGCATAAATATATATATATATAAATGATACCCACCTGGAATTGTTGAATATGAGAACAGAAAGTCAGCGTGTATCGGTATTTTGTAGCTCATCGACGATTCGCCATCGGTTTCAGTGACGCACTTTTCTAGCATTATGCCATTGTCGAATCGATCGCCCTGGCACGCCTGTATGAAGAACAATTTGGGTTTGCCGGCGAGCGTTGGGCAAACGTGCGCGGTGAAATAGTGCCAAATATTGTCCAGTTTGTACTGCACATCCTTGGCATAAAGGTAGCCGTGTTCGCCATGCGATAAGATCGCAATTGCTATGCAATCGTTGTCACTGTGATCCTGCTCTGACGCCTTCTCCGTGTGCTTGAGTATATCGCGGAATTTGCAATCATTGTGCACCGTCACTTCGAAACCCAAATTCTTGAATGCCTTGCGCAGCTCCTCACAGTCCACATTCGTTCCTTTACGCACCGACAGAGCTGGTATATCAAATGATTCATGATTGAAGATCAGTGCCAGTCCGCGGTTCTTGTGATTCATATTGTATTCCCTGGCATTGCGGTCCGCGGGCATACGGGCCACATACTTGTTAACGTTTCTAATCAAAATGATATCAATTGATAAGACATATAGGAAATAATGGTTATAATATCGACTGATGATTAATAATTCGTCTAATCACTTTAGATATTTTTAACTAACAAAGAAATAATTACATTTATATTATGTTGGTCAGTTTGGTGAAAAACAATTTTCATAGAAAAACTTATTTTCATACAATTAATGCATATATGGAGTTTTTGCATTATATTTCTTATCCGTAAATAATTATTGATTGTTGCGGGTGTAGATAAACATAAATTTAGCATTTGTTAATCAGCCAACTTTCAAAATTCAAAAAAACGTGTTGATAAAATTAGGGAGAGAAGAAATTTGGTAGCTATTTGCACTTACGTCGCGACGACGGCTGCTGCCACAGCTCCAGCACCACCCCCTCCTGATGCTGTTGAGCTAACGCTGGTTTCTCCCTTTGCATCAATGGTATCTGCATTGTTTTTGTGGCCGCCGCCGTTACTGCGAGAGCTGAAGGTTCTTATTTTGCATTCGTCCGTCATTTTGATTATTCTCTATCTTTACTCTCTCTTGTTGCGTTGGCTCTCTTGTTGTTTGCGTTTCTCCTTGTTGCCGACTGACTGCCCTTTGGCCCTTTGTTCGTTTCACTGCCCGCAGCCTGCAATTGTTGCGCGCTTTTCTCACTTGTTCTATTGTGTTTTTATTGCGCTTATTTCTACTAAACTAATTTGCTGTACTATCCGCACAGCTGTTTTTCTTAGTCACATCAGCACAATCAACAAATTGCATTTGCCCAAATGCAGTTAAATTGTCCTTTTACGGTTAACCACGCTAAATCAATTAATTACAAACACAATTCACATCAAGATTCGAAGTAGAGCGTGCAGCGACGCTCACGAAAACAAACTGCGAGATTCAATTTGTAGTTTACACCGCTTGCCGCTAAATGAACGCATTTGGCGTTGCCACAATTCGACAATAACAGAGCACATGCGCAGTGTTGCCATCCGAGTTTATAGTATTCACACATAAACGTAGGAAATGCATATTTATTTTCTGTTGTTGTTATTTTGAATTTACAGGTGCAATGCAATGATGGACTGCCCAGTTTTATTTGTTTGGATTGTCGGCTGCTCTTTGAGCACTGCTACCGCTTCAAGCAGATGTGCAAAAAAGCAGAGACACTGCTGCGTCAATATCCGCTCACAGGAAAATGGCCAGAACCATTGGAGAAGCCTCGGGCACCGTTGGTCTCCAAACAACTACAGATGGCTGCCAGCAAGGAGCCCGAGGCACAGCCAAAGAAACTGCTCAACTCGTTGGCCAAGAGCAACAATGTGCAGATCGAAAGTGTGCAGGTGCTGGAAACTAACCTTCTCACCAAGAAGCTACTCAATTCGGCAGCAGTGAGCACGGCTGAGCCACCCATTCCGCCACGTGGATCACCCCAAAAGCGACAAAAATTGAAGTCATCGTATCAGATTAAGGTAGAGAACAACGAGGAGCTGTCCATGGATGATGTGCAGAGTCTGTTAGCGGACATGTCTGGCGAACTGGAAGAAACGGCGGATACCTCAACCGCGCCATCAACGATAATTTCGCCCCGCAAACCCAAGGTTCTCAACAAATCCTCGATGCGACTACTCAACAAAGGTACCACTACGACCGTAGAGCCACGCTTGGCCAAGCCACAGATCAAGCACTACGAGGACGGTAATGTGGCGCTCGTCACTGAAATACTGCAACCCGAAGACCCCGAAGCTTCCTCGGATCCAATAACAAATGCTGTCCCGGTTGCGACTAATGTCTTCTCGTGTCCAGATTGCGAGCGCTCTTTTCCATTGTTGCAGTTACTTGATATACACATGATGAACCACACACGAACGCGCAGTTTTCAGTGCCAAGAGTGTGAAAAGGCCTTCTTCTCGAAGTACGATCTGCAGAAGCACAATATAACCCATACCGGCGAGCGTCCGTACAAGTGCAGCATCTGTGAGAAGACCTTCACCCGCCGTGCGCTGCTGCATCGGCACGAGCGCATCCACACGGATGTGCCTAAGTTCATTTGCCTGTACTGCGAGAAGCCGTTCATTTCGCGCGAGGAGATGGAGAAACATGCGGAGCGCCACACCAAAAAGAGGCCATTCCAATGCGGCGTCTGCCAGAAGTCGTTTGCTTTCAAACAGGGTCTGGAGAGGCACGAGGTGAGTCCTTGCCCATGTCTGCTTATCATCACCATCATCTAATTGCCACTCTTTCCGTTTATATAGGTTATTCACAGCAATAATCTGCCGTTTTCGTGCCAGTACTGCAATCGCAGCTTTGTGACCGCTGGCAAATTGGCACGCCATGTGGTGGCTCATGCTGGAAAGCGTGTCTATCCATGCAAATACTGTTCCAAGTCGTATCTGTTGTCGCATCATCTGTCACGGCATGTGCGCATGCACAAACAGGCAGCGGCTGCTTCGTTCACCTGTAGCATCTGCAAAGATACGCATCAGTCTTATGACAGCCTGGTGGATCACTCGTCGATACACGCGAGTGTCTCACTGATCTGTCCCCTGTGCAAGGCGGCCATTGCTGACGCGGACAGCCTGGAGCCGCACATGCAGGCGCACAAGGAGAGCGAGCGATTTGCCTGCGAGTTTTGTGATTTCATCTTCCTGAGCTCCGCCCATTTGCAGAAACACATTGAGGATGATCATGTGGTTGATATGGTGCCATATCAGAATGAAAGCGAAAACGAGCAGAGCGTCAATAAAGAAGAGGACGTCGTGGATGAGTCCGAATTGTTAAAGGAGTTATTGGCTGAAATGTCGCCATCGCCGTCACCGTCTACAACCCCAACAAAAATGCGCAAACTGAATCCGATTGCAAAGACTCGTCAAACAGAAGATGATAAAACCAAACGAGAGTCCAGATCAAAGACAATCAAACCGAAGCCCGAGATTTCGCCAGATAATAGGAAAAGAGCCCGAAGCGTTCACAAATCTCCGGCTGCCAAGTCCGTTTCACCCGAAAGCAAGAGACAGACGCGTCGGCACGACAGCAAGGAGAGATCTTTGAAGCCCAACGATTCTGCAAGAAGGTCTACTAAGAAGATTGTTGTGGAGCAGAATCAGCAGCCCAGCAAACATCGCAAAGTTTCGAGCTCCAAGTCGAAAAGCCCCAAGTAAAATGGAAATGGCAATTGTCATATTGACATTGCTAATCTGGGGCACTTCATCTGCCGATATGGAGCTGCTTCGTCGACACTTGATCTGACCATTATTAACATAACACAATAATTATTTTGCTATTAAAAATTTACACTTAAAATGTAGTTATCTGATTATCTATGTGCAATCTTGGGCTACCTACTGTGTGGAATCTCACCCATAGAATGCATCGTCGCTTTTTATTTAGTTTAAATCTCCCGCGAGCTGGTTTTTCTGTTTCTTTGTTTGTGTGTATTTTCGCATTAATTTCAGCCTACATTATGTTAAATACATCGAGTGGATAAGCAACAACAGCAACACCTTAACAACGAATGTGGAATTGGCCGTTTAGTGCTCATAGCCATCGGGCAGTGGGTTGACGTGGGGGTTGTGGAACAGGCTCTTGTTGCCCTCGCCCCAAGGGAAACGCTTCTCGCGACGGCGCAGATAGTCATACTTGACGAACTCCTGGCGGGGATGACCGTGCTCCTCCTGATGCTTAAGGTATGCATTAAGCATGCACAGACCGACAGCTGGCACGGCGACGAAGAAGGACAGACGCTTCCAGACCTTGTAGCCACCTGCAAAAGTTATGCGATTAGAGCTTTTTGTCCTTAAAAGATTTTCAACAGAAAACCACAATTACATAACCTTAACCTAACTATGAGGATATTATCGGCTATGTTACCTGAATGTTCTCCAGCCACGGCGGCGGTGCCGGACATATTCCTGGCGGCAGTTGCGCCAATTTGGCGACGAATTGCGTTGTTCAAAACGAACGACATATTTACGATTTACTTTTCCTGGCTTATGTGTTTCGTAAATGAAAAGTGTCTCTTCTTCTTCTTAATTTGTCATCGAGACCATTCATTCGTCTGTTAACTTAACATGTCGCCAAAATGTTTTTAACAGCTCGGCTGTAGCCCAATAGTAACTGAGCCAGCTGACTTAACTATTTTGAAAAAAAAATATTTAAAATTAAAAAATGTATTTATTTGATGGAATTTTCTAATGGATATATAGGAAGTATGGAAAAACCAACAGAACTGGTGTGCTTAATACTATTTATTTTCATAAAATGTTGTTTGGTTTGCCTAAGAGTGGTTTGCTGCCTAAGAGTATGCTATTATTTTTGGAGACGCGGAACCCTATTAAAATTTATATTTGTATTGTAGCATACCTTGGGTTAGTCTAGACTGTTGCCGAGCAATAAAACCGACGCACGACGGACAGATTTTCCTTTCCGTTATAGTGTTTCGGTCGTCAGTATAATCCTGGCACTAAGTGGAAATATAAAATCAGTAATATTAGTGATCAGCTCAACCGTATGCTTTACTAGAATATAGAAATGCAGATAAATCCTTAATTGGCTAAGTGTTTATATATAGGTTAAGTAAGAAAGGCGTTTTCCAGAAAAGAATGAACAGATGAGGTATTATTTTTAGATTCTTCTTCTACCTCGATTATCATTTTGTAATGTTCTCATTCACATATGAATTATCCTCACGTGCTTTGAACTGTTTATACATTTTATGAAAGTTATATAGAGTCAATGATCTTATCTTATCCTCGGTCAAACAAAAGAATACCTTTGGCATATCAGCTTAAAAATAGGCGACAATAAAGTGCTATGTGGCAAAAAGCCAGTAGACTTATTAGATAAACCAGAAGATGCTAGCTAAATTATGTTAATTAAACAATTTAGATTAGAGAGAAAACACCTTTGGCACTAAGTATAAATACGTTGGAATATGCCCCCACAGTATGTTAGTCAGGAACCAACTCAACTGGACACAACCCACTGAAAATGGCGAAACTGTACTTAAGTCTGGTGCTGCTTATCGCACTCACTGCCACACCATGGTCAACAGCATTCAAGAGTAAGTTATCCAAGATATGATGTCCTAATCTGTTTACTCATTATGACTATTTGCTTCCAGTTAAGGAAGTGCATAACCTTAACCAACTGGTTGGCATCTCAAGTGCGCAAGGGGCCAGAGGAGCGAACCTCATCGATCCCAATGCACTGGCCAAGGATAAGTATACGCCACCCGAAGAGAAGAATGCACAGTTCTGGTATGATTTGGCCGAGGAGGAAATAGCCAAGCGCTTGGCCCAACCTCAGGCCGATAAGCGGAAAGCAAAGAATGTGATCATGTTTCTGGGAGATGGTATGTCACTGACAACAGTAGCAGCTGCCAGAATACTGAAAGGACAACTCAAGGGCAACACGGGCGAGGAGGATTCCCTGAGTTTCGAGAAATTCCCCTACACGGGTCTGAGCAGGGTAAGCTTGTCTTCCAATTATACTTATTGCTTAAGTGAACCTTCGCCAAAGTCTACATAATCTTCAAAGTTCAGAGAGTTAAAAGTTACGTTTTCTTGAGAGACCAAGCCGAATATATTTTGGCCATTAACTTCTCAATTCTCTCTAACTTTCAGTTGGAAATATTGAAGATTTCATAACCGTATTAATTAATTCCACTTTAATAGACCTATTGCAGCAATGCTCAAGTTCCGGATTCGGCTTGTACAGCCACAGCGTATTTGTGTGGCGTTAAGACCAACATTGTTGCTCTGGGTGTCACTGCCAATGTGAACTTCAACAACTGCAGCGCCAGCATGGATTCAGCCAATCACGTCAGCTCCATTGCCACCTGGGCGCAGGCGGCGGGCAAGGCAACGGGAATTGTGACAACGACTACTTTGACTCATGCCAGTCCATCGGGTGCGTATGCGCACACCACAAATCGGTTCTTTGAGAGCGACACGGACATTTTGACCTATGGCGAGGGCAAGAATGATCCGGCTACCTGTATGGATATTGCCACACAACTGATTACCCAGGCGCCGGGCAAGAATTTTGATGTGATGCTTGGCGGTGGAATGGGCAAGTTTTTACCCAAGTCCATTAAAGATCCGTTTGGTAAACAGGGCGAGCGTTCGGATGGAGTGAATCTACTCTCCAAATGGCAATCCTTGCATCCGGACGGAGCTCTCGCCTTCAATCGTGCCCAACTACTGAGTGTGAATCCCAAACGTATACCTAGATTGATTGGTCTCTTCAACTCTGGTGTAATGGACTTCCATAAAAAGGCCGACGCCGAAAAGAAGCCCACACTGGAGGAGTTGACAAAGAAGGCCATTGAAGTGGCTAGCCAGAAAGAAAAGGGCTATTTTCTCTTTATCGAGGGTGGCCTTATCGATTATGGCAATCACTACAATGTGCCTCAATTAGGACTCGATGAGGTGCATGAGCTTTCTAAGGCTGTTGAGGCCGCAGTTGGTATGACCAATCCCGATGATACACTGATTGTGGTCACCTCCGATCATGGACATCCCCTATCCATTTCTGGCTATCCGGGTCGTGGTACCAATATTTTGGGTCTCAATAACCACGACACCGACATCAATGGTGTCAAATATACCACCTTGAACTATGCAGTTGGCACCAACCCGTATCTGGACGAGAATGGCAAACGCAAGCCCCTGGAAGACAAAATCGATGATCCCTGTAAGCAACAAAAAAAAACTTATGCTTCTCAAGAAAAAATTTAAACTATATTTATACATTTTTTTTTTTTTTTATTTATTAGCTTTCATCTTCCCAAGTTATATCAATGGAGCGATTGGCGTGCATTCTGGTGATGATGTTGGCATCTTTGCTACTGGACCACAGAGTCATCTATTCACTGGTGTCATGCAACAGAGCACGATTCCCCATCTGATGGCCTACGCAGCCTGCATTGGAAATGGTCCCAAGTTATGTGACAGTTGACATGTACAATTGTAAATATAAAACACTGATAATTTAAAAAAAGAATAGACTAAATATATCTTTATGATGAGATTAATTGCGTAAGCAACTTGACAACTGTGCCACATGATTCCTGCCTCAATTCCGAAATCAATAATTCAATTGACCGTAGCCGTTTTATTGATTGCCATATTTATGTGCGAATATGTTTGTGTTTTTTTGCGAATTTCTGCTCTCACATAAAATGCAAATTTTTCACAAAAATTGACTTCAATTTAAAACGCATCAAACGCTAAAACAGTAATTTTGATGCACGTGGGATACCCTATAAAATTATATTGCTGCAGATAAATTAGCTTTTAAAGTAGCAAATTATGAGATTATGAGATAAGCAAATATAAAAAGATAGAGAGAAAGGGAGAAAGGGAGATAGAGACACATAGAGACAGAGTTTGAACGGGTACTTCTATAATTAAATACTGAACTAAATAAAAATATGGAAATTTCCATTAACATAATTTTAATAGAAAAGTATCTCTAGAAATTTAAAGCAGATAACATTTTTTTAATAGTTTTAAAGGTATCTAAAAAGTATCTTTTAGTTAAGTTTATTCTTATGCAACATTCTTATTTATTTCAATTGCCATTCGCGACCATCGGCATCGATTTGGCATCGACTTGGACTTGGAGTGCTCACACTTAATGCAATCGAGTGTATCTGTGTGTGTGCGTGCGTAATTGTGTGTGTGCATGAAGTGTGCGCAATATTTTCTGAATGTCAGGTTCAAGTATTTTGTCAGTGCGTCTGTCAGCTATATAAATGTTTCGTTTTTGATGCAACGGGGCAAGCGGCACCCACACAAACATTTAGAGTAGCAGCCAGCTTGCCAGCTTCACTCGTTGACTTTGACTTGTAATTGTTTTCATTGTTGTTTTTTTTGTTTGTTAGTGTTTTTAATGACTGCGCGACAGTTTGTGGAAACAATAAACATCAATTTTATATGTACATCCATGCAAACAAATGCGTTTTTTTCATGCATAACAATTAAGGATTTCAAGGTTGGGTCCTTGCCTGTTAAACATTGCGTCAGCTTGTTATTGCAGTTCGAAAAACCTAATTGTTCAGCTAAATCTTCATTTGCAGCAGGCCTTAATTTGAATGCGATCTGTCTTTTTGTTTGTTGTCTTTTTTTTGCATATTTCTCTGGTAACATTTTGCTTGCTCAGCGAAAAGTGGCAGTTGCCGTTTCTGCTGCTGCTGCTGTTGTTGCTACTGCAGTCGCAGTCGCAGTCGTTAACAGCAGGCAACAGCTCAAAGTTTCAAGCTTCTCAGATCTCAAAGTCTCAGTTGGAAATCTGTCGCGACAGCAAACGCGCGTGCGGCTCAAGCTTTTGTAACGCTAATGTTAATTGACTGCAGCTAGCCGATTTTCCAGTGTGTGTTTCGTTTGTGACTGTCTGCGTAGGCTGTGTGAGTGTCTGTTTGTGTGTGTGTGCGCCTGCTCAGAAGCGCCTAAGTTGTGTCACATTCGCGTTTACATAATTAAGAACACTTTCAGTGCAACAGTTATTGTCAATTCAATTGTCCTCAAACAGGTAAGTGTCAACATCAGTTGACTCCTTTATTTTTAGCTCAATTTAAGTTTAAGTCGGGCATCTATAATTAATATATGTACAATTCCAGCTTAGTAGTTTACTGTATTTCATTTTTTTTTATCGGAATTTCTCCATGTGCATGCGTGCAAAACAGGCGTTAAAAGTGATTTGTTATCGAGTAACAACCGTTAGTTGAATTTTATAAGATCAATTCAAACTGGAGCAGTGAGCATTGACAATTGGATATACGATGCGGGACAGGAAATTAGCATCAAATATCAAATTTAATAAGACAGTTTGGTGAATTTGATTGAGTTGCGGTTAACACACACACAAAACTGAACTGACTGTACATTTATAGAGGTGTTTGATATACATATTCTTATGAGGCAATAAGTAACCGCAAATAACACAAACCTGTGTGTGAGATCATTATTTGAGGTTAGTTTAATGATGTGTTTACCAGTTTTTACGATTATGTGCTAATAAATGCATTAACTTTATTTCAATTGCACTTTATACCAGGACATAATAAAAACAACGTTATTTTATTATGTAGATAACAGCAGTTTGGAAAGTTTGCATTTATTTAAGTATTGTTATTTATCACGAAATCTACTCGCATTTTTCATAAGGCACACGAGAAAGTACATAATACGCGATGCAAACCGTTTGTGCTACTTACTTGGCGGCTTTATCATGTTCCCGGTAACTGCAAACAGCTAACTAAACCAGCTAGCATTCGGGATGAAAGATCTGGTCTGCATAAATGTTGCTGCTGGCCATTTCGTGGGTGTAGATACATTTAGCATGATAAAGCGGCCTGAAATTGAATCGAGTCACGGCAGCCGTCACTGAAAATCTAGGCTAATACTTGCACGCTGCTCAACTGCATCTAGGAAATGAAGATGCTTGTGCAATCCATCAGTTGCTCTCCAGGTATTCACAATCTAGTACCCAAAAGCGACTAACTTTATTTCGTTTAAAGTTAAAAACTGGTGAAGTTTGCGCAAAAAAACACATATTTTGGGAAAAGTTTAAATTTAGTTATAAAAATATATGAAAATTGGTTGCAATTGTGTTAAAAAAACAGTGGCGATAATTTTTGAGGTCTCACAAGATAATAAATTAAAATATACTTACGCAAAACTGGTACCTTTTGGGTTAAGACGGCTGTTTGTATTACGATAATTTTGTCAGTTCAAATTAATTGTGTTGTTGTTTAACTGCTCGTTAGCACTTGCCTGCTGAGTGTGCAGTATGTAAAATTTATTTTAAAGGTACACACGATGCACGTGTGTGTTTGTTTGTTTTTTTTTTTAAATTTTTTTGACCGTGAACCTGAGCATTTGGTGTAATGTGCTATTTCCTACATAGCTATTTCTTGACAACGGCAAACTGAACTCGTGATTTTTTTTTTTTGGAAATAATGCAGTTCTGGGCTTTGCCATTTGATACTGGAATATTTTGAGGGTGTTTTATTTTCTTTGCATTGTTAATCGTTGTTATTATTTTAGCTTATGTGGGCATATCATATACGAATTAAAGTCTCTACTGATGCTTTTGTACGCAATATCTTAATGAACGTCTTAAAATTATGATAACAAATCCAAATTCAAATAGATGTTAAAGTTTAACTACCAGAAGCATTTCGAGTTAAACTTGAACGAAACGCAATTGAACTTTAAAGGAACTAAGATTTTCTCGAATTCCGCATGCATTTTGTTGATTATATCTGAATTTTATGTTTATTTCAATTACCTGTATTTATGTAATGTGATTGTATGCATTTGGCTACGGATGCTGTGATTTTACACTGCGCATTTGGTTTACAACAAAATAAAATAATCAAAAATTCACACGACAATAAACTGGCTAGCTGAAATTTTGAATTTAGCTTTGATTGTAAACAAACAAAATGTAAATATGAATAGGTCGTATTGTCTTTAGATTTGCTGTTAAGGTTAACCAGATTTCTGCTTACAACAGGAAAACCAATTTTCGCCCGAGCAAACTGTAACAATATTTAAACATATGAATATTTAAGTGCCCGTTGCTCGACCATTCGCCCAGTAATCCCATAAATTTATGTTTGTTTTTTCTGTTAGTTTTGGTTGTTGTTTTTTTTCTGTTCTTGTTTTTGTATTTTTTTTGTTTTATTCAAACTAAACACTAAACAACGCAAATTAGAAACACACAAACAACGGCGATGTATTGACGCTGACTGTCCAGTTCCGGTAAAACGATGCCAAGCCCTCCTCCTCCGCCCATACCAAATGCGAAGGTGATTCGCTTCGTAAAGCCCCCAGTTCGATCTGGCTAACAGCTACTGGTATTGGCCGCTCTTCGTTCTCGACCAGCTGATGAGCTGACTAGCTGATCCGCTGATGTCATATAAAAGGGGGACGGTCAGTGAGTAGTTTCGGGAGCTGGACATGTTAACCTTTCACGGCATGATTTGGCTCGAACTCGAGTTTGACTTGCAAACGGGTTCAGGGTACTGTCTAAGTCGAAATTCCGCACATTCGTTTTGGGCTGACTATGGATATCGATGAGGGTCGAGTTTTATGCGCTGAACCAATTACATATTAGTAAAGGGTATAATAATTTTGTGCAAAAGTCTGTAACAGGCAGTGCCAAACATCTAGTTTTCTATATTCTTGATCAACATCGGAGTCCTCGTAGCCAAGCGAATCTCAGAGACTACAAGAGCTAAGCTTAAATGTGGAATAAAAAGTATCGACATATCAATTTCCCATAGCGTTAAAAAAAAGATTTTTTTTTAAATTATAATAACTTAACTAAGAGCAAAACTTCAAGTTTGGCATTAAAAATCGAACAATATATTTAACAGCTGAGTATAGGGTATATGGTAGTCGAGCACTGCCGATCACATTATTCCTAGTTGTGTTTAGGTAGTTTAGCAAAAGGAATCTAAGAATTGCCTCAATTGGGGCTTGGTATAAATGCAAAGCGTGACAACATCATCAGACAAAGCACTATTTTAAAATGTGCTGTGATATTCAATATGCGGCAATTAAAATGTAAATGTAAATTGTAAATTGTAAATTGTACATAAAAAATGCAATCGGTTTTTCAAGTGGCGTGCCAGTTAAATATGGCAGCTCATAATCAAAGCAATAAAATACCTGGCAAATGAACGAGACACAGTACCAATTGCATTGCTCATACGCAATGTTGGCCTAAGGTTATTGTCAAGAATTTATTTTGAAATGTCGCTGAAATTGACACGTTTCAAGTTTAGCATATTTTTATAGTTGACTCAAAATGTTTATTATTATTATGATTATTTAATAGTTCTGTGAAACGATTTGCATTTATCAGATTGCCACTTTAATTGAACGCACCCACAAATGCTGAATTTATTTTTACAACATGCGAATGCATATATTATTTATATCCAATTATTAATTCATTGCTTTTAAGAAATTATATAACTAATTTAAATATATGCCAATGCATAAAACGTGTTCCTAGCCGATTGGTCTAATCAATCTTTTTAATTATAATTAATTGAATTATGTTTCGCCTTTGGGCACACTGCTCATAACGCCCCCCACACACACACACACACACACTTATACACACTTACACACACAATAGTAAATGTCGTTTATTGATAATAAATTAAATTGCATTCAAACGTTTTCAATTTTCGCAAGTGAATTGCATGCAATGCTTAAATAGTTGTACAAAATGTATTTAACTATCTCGTGAGCTGTCAACAAATCAGCAAATTGACAAATGACGTCATCGTTGTGTCTCATGGTTCATTGAAAGTCTACGAAAACACTCAAAACATATTTATGCCTTACCTGCTGACTACACGCTCAGGTATTTGTCCATATGTCGTCGTTGAGTGCTCTAATCTATTGTATAAACACGGATCTACAGAAGCTCTTAACGCGTCCACTCATCCTCGTTATTTGTTCGCATGTGACGTCACAGCTGTCTAACCGTAACCGTAAATAGAGCTAAACTCAAAGATCAACCGGGATTCCAAAAAGGTGCAACTAAGTCTCAAATTAACAGTTAACACCTTGTCTTAGGTTTTCAGCTGTTTATAGTTATAGTAAACCGTTAGATTGGCGCTATGAGTGAGATTTTGTTGTCTCTTCAATTAGACAACAGATGATAATTAAACAACTCGTCGAGCAGAGTAGATTCAACCAGATGAGGAGGGGGTGTATTGATCAGAAGCTATTGAAAACATAGTCGTATCGAATGTAAACAAACTTGTTTAAATACTCAGTTTCAAGTTTAATGGGTAATTAACTATTAGTTATTCGGAGTACAACAACTGGAACTATAAAATAATATGACGAAATGTCAGCAGGGCATATTACATTCCACACAAATACAAACAGCTGCATAAATTAAGTGTTTAAATAAATTACTTTTGTAATACACACTTTGAATTGAAAGTGCAAGTCCCTGAGGCACAATACTGTCACTAAAAGTCAATTTTATCTATTTTTATACTGAACATATAATAGCTTTTTAAATTGAGTCGATTCTATTTAATTAGTCAGCTCTTTTTGTTTTCTTGATGATTTTTTGCTAATGCCAACAGCTTATTCACATCATGACGGCATTTTTGACAACCCCTCAGATAGATTATAAATGCATACCACCTCTGTGCAATTAATTGACGATGATGCCACATGTTTCAAGTGTGCGATGACTAAAAACATTCAGATAAAAAATATTCAACAATTTAATTAATCTCTATACAAACTTGAGTGACCATTTACGTAAATAACAATGATTCAAAGGTAACTCTTGCCCAAGCAACGGGAGGCGCGTCCTATCTGAACCACTCCAAATTTATTATTATCTATATTATGTGTGCTTATTTTTCGTATGTTATTAAGGCTTTAAAAAATACTTCCTATAGACAAAAGCGTCGTAAAGGGATTGGGAAGTGCTAGTCATGCAGATCTCAGATGTTGGCTGCGAGTGTCACTGACATCAGATGGGGCAACATTCAGACCCAAATGATAGATATTCACATGCACATACATGTGAGTATACATACGGACTCATTTGTCGACGAAAAGATTGGCATTTGGCATTGACAATGACTTTTGCGTCGAAATGCTTAAATAAATTAACCACAAACAAGTAAGAGTGTTTGAGTTAATAATGTTCGACTAGGAATTACCCTATTTAAATCTACGAATTAGACTGACAAATACTAATAGTTACTTTGTAATGTCTAATTTTTTTTTTTAATAACATTTTCTCAAACTTATCATTTACCTTTTAAGCATTTCTTTAGGGTATTCCTTGGGAATAGGGTATAAAAATGTATTTGGCATAGCAAAAAGGAATAGAAAATTGTCGCTTTTTTCTACAACAATGAATGCAAAGTGTTCTAATTCTGTAATTTAATTATAAATAAACTTTATCAAGGTCATGCACATTTTTAGTTACCATAACTTTCTCGTGAAAAACCATCAGCAATGACAATTAAAATTGAATACTTGCAGATGTTTCTTAAAATAAAACCACTCGTAATGTAGTCAATTTAATTACTTGTAGGTATAAATATTTACGGAATTTCTTATTAAATAAATTGACATTTTATAAAAGTAGGTGCTGTTTTAGGTTCTTTGACTATAGATAATGGAAGTACTCACATATAGAGAAGATGAAAATATTCTCTTTTTGGGGGTAACTGAAATTAAATAACCACTTAAAAAAAACACTTTTTACAAAATCGTTCTACTTATATTTTTTCGCCGGGATAATTCATTTGCTCAAGTAACTTTAAATGAAAGTCTAAATACTTTTTTTCGCGTTTGCCTTGTAGAAATTTAACTCTTACCAAAAAATGAATGTACACAATAATAATCCCGTTACAGGTAGAGACGCAAATAAACAGTTTGTCACGCATATCACAACAAAATAAAATCAGAGCAACTGATATATACGTATGTATAAATGTTTATATGTATGTGTTCCGAGTACTATTTATTTTGCAGACATAAACATGGCAGACGGCAGACTGACGACTACATTTAAAAAACTGTGCACAGGCCCATGTATATACAAATGTAATAATAATAAGTACAAATAAATACGGGTATAATGTTGATGCCGTCAGCCGGGGGCGGGGGCTGGCTGGGGCTGATTTCATCTGTCCCAGTGGCCAATATAAAGGCGTTTTGCACTAACACTGTGGGCGTTACAAAATGGAACAGACAATCAAATGCATTAGTCACGGGGCATTCTGATCAAATCATTGTAAATATAATTAAATACATTCGTTATGCACCTTTAGCAATGTAATTAACAATCTGCGATCATAAAGCAGTAATTTATGATGTGTAAGCTGCGGTGAATGACCTCAGTTTATTGTATAAGTGAAAGTATTATTGAAATATTTAATGAAATATATTATTATTTTACAAAATCCTGTTCTAAGTTACTTTAAGGTTTTTCTTTTTATGAACCTGTCATACAAAACAAACCAGAGCAATAGCATTTTTATTATCATTTTGGCACCTAAGGGCGTCAAAAACAACACGCTCAACGATTGCCGGTTGAATGAGCGGGAGCGAGAGAGTAACAAACCTACGCACACAAGCGCAAGCATACCATTAACATAATATCACAAAATGGAAACAATCGCATTCTGTTTTAACATAACAAAACAGCTGTTATCGTTGAACTGAGCAGCGGTGCTGTTAAGAACATTTAACACAATCTGTGCCTTACAATTCACAAGTAGTTCTGACACTATCAAATACAAGTAGCGCGGAGCTCATGCCTCATTGCGAGATGTGAGGATTGGGTTGCTCTTGCATTATGCTTGATGGTTGTGTTCGCCCAACAATTGTTACGATTAATAGAACAGCCTTGGGTAACATCTGATCTCGCTTTGATTATATGAATATATATACGACATCTACACGAGTTTTTCTTACTTCTGGTTGGTCGTTAAGTTTAGCAGGTTGTCAATTACTATATCTATTTCCTGTTTTTAGCGAGTTGCGATTAGTTGTGATTGACAGGCAAACCCAATTAGGAGCGAGCATATATTGTTTGCTTGATAATTATTACTAACTACAAGCCAAAAATATCATATGATATTCGCCTGTGGGCGGGCTGAATGCATTCCAAACGTCAACATTTCAAACAAAGTGTTTTGTTTTATTGTATTCGAATAAGTACCTAACTGAGTACACTGGGCAGATAATAAAGGTGCACTGCTAATTCTGCCGGTGCCGATAAAAATAGAATCTTACGAATGAGTTTGCAACTTGAATATGGTTTTAGCAACTAAATTTGGAATTATCGGAAATAAATACAAGATTTTTGTTTTTAGCAGTAGGTTGCAATGGAAACACTCGTAAATAGTTGTGTAAACAATATGGTGTATGACGTGGTGGCCCACAAAAAACAAAAGAAAGATCTTCCAATTGGTTTGTTTGTGTGCAAAGTTTAGTAAACATTATGACTGAAAATATTTGAAAATAACTTAAGCGTTTGCCGTTGATACGCCAAATGCTAACATGGTATTTTCATTCAAAAACAAGTAGCGAAAATCTGATGAATGCGGCTCGACGCAGAGATTCTCTGCAGAATACAATTAATCATAATATGAAGAGTTTTTGCTTAGTATATGTATTTCCCCGACAAATTGTATGCTAATACATACTTGTCTGAATTAAAGAAGATATTAATATATACAAATTGAGTTATATATGACTAAGACTCGTAAATTGTATAGAGTAAAAGAATTTACCGTGATGAATTGCTATAAAAATATTTTCCTTTGAGTTATGCAGTTAAATGTGCAAAATTTCTTGAAAATAGCACATTACCTGGCCAGAAAGTTGGCATATTATCAAAACAATACTTTTTAATTATTAAATATTCCTTTAATGTGATAAGCTATAAATATATTAAGAGCAAAAAACATAAAATAACTTTGCGTTATTTGCTGTGGAAAATTTATGGTCCTAATTTTCAAACTTGCGAAAATAATACCACCGTTCATTTCATAATTGGTTTGTTTTATTTATATATTTTCTTAACAATGACGTCAAAAGTTCCGGAGCGCTTATCGGTTTTCTTGTGTGTATTTTTAACTGACCCCAATAGAATTCCAAATCGTACTCGGGCAAAAAAAAAGCTGTGCTTCTGATATCTTTGCATACAATAATTGGTGAAATATGTGAATTCAATTGAACTGTTATGCATTGATTTTGGGGACCAATGCAACCGGATACCGAACCCATAAAAAACATCAAATGTCAAAATGTCAAATTCCAATCATATATGTGTCCACATATAACTCACCAATAATAATAAGAGAAGATCGTCTGTCTGCGCATTTATTATTTTAACTATTATGATTATTATTTTAATGTTATTGATACGCGCTCAATGCCAGACAACCAGAGTCAGGGACCGCCTCACGTATTATGCATTAGTCAAAACAGAATAAAATCGCATACCATGCGAAATATAAACACAAGTGGCTGGCAAAAATGCACTTGAAGCCGCAGCCATAAGAAATTCTAATTGAAAATGAAACGAATTGAAACCAATTTTAACAGATATTCTAAAACATAAATATGCCAAAAATATTATTTTATTACTCGACAAGGGGCTAAGCAGCTGACAGCCTTTTGTTGCTGCCGCCTAATTGATACCCTGTAAAAGTATTTTAGAAGGGTGAGCTTCGTGATTATTTAAGGAAAGTAAGCGGTTCAATAATTGCTTAATATGCAAAAAACAATAAAAATTAACCAAACTAAGTCAAGGCCCTTACATAAAAATAATAAATAAAGTCTGATATTGAAGAAAATTATAATTCAACTACAATTCTGACAAATATTAAATTAATTGAGTTATTTCTATCTGAAAGGGAAGAGTAATACAATTATTATTTATTTAAAAATATGATTCAATACTGATGCACATATATAAGATTATTTTTTAGATCTAACATATAGATCTTCAGATCTTTAGCTCAATTGATCATCCTCGATGGCAACTTAAATCCTTCCTGCTAAGTATCTGCTTGTCCATCATATTTATTTCTTATTTTGTCGTTGTTTTTTGTTGAGCATTATATAATTGTCGCTGTCAAAATTAATTAGAATTTAATTCAATTGAATTTAGTGGTCACACTTCTACTGACGACTGTTTTCAAAAGCCAATTGGATTTGGTTATTAGTTGACGTGTGGCTGATATATAGTATGAGACCCTGAACACCCATTGGAGTGGGTTCTTTAAATGCTGATGTGAATATTGCGTGCAAAAGGCGCCAGCCTTGAAGACACATTGATTCTATAAAATAAATATGTATACATACATATATATATATATATATATAAATATACTCGTTTGTTTTGTTGCACTCGGCGCATAGCTCCCAAAATATGAGTGCCAATCGATTAAAAGCTGATGTGTGAATAATATTTATCATACTGAAAAATGCAGCCACAAATTTTCCAGGAACTGCATTTCTAGAATTTATGTTCGTGCATTTTGCAAGGTTAGTGTGTACTTCATAATCTGACCTTGATGAGTAAGGAAAACTGTCGAATTTCTTATCGATGACTCGCTTTCATTGCAGACAATACACACGATGATGAACAACAAAAATATATATGTCATGCTCATGGAATTAATTACCAAAAAAAACGGAAACGTTATCGTATCGAAAATAAGGTGTTAACATCCATTAATCGTTTTGATCGAATTTATTCAATTTTATTGCAACATTTTGTGTAATAGAGGAAAACATTTTATTTAGCGATACATGTTTGAGAAATTTCAATAGCCGATATACCTATGCCTATTCGTTATTCTATTCGTTAGATATGATATTTATAGAATATCTGTTAAACAGCGTTAGGTATACAGCTGTTCTATGGCAATGACCAACTTTGCTGATCTACAAATCAACAACTAAAATAGTAAATATCATTGACTAATTTATGCCCTGTTTCAAGCACTTTAACACTTTTCATACTTGTAAAATTTGATTAATTAGTTAGTTAGCTTAAATTACTTTCCGAACTTTGAACGAAGCTCTTAAGTACCTTAGATTATAATTAAAGCTCTAATGGAACTTTAACTAAGTTTTTTGTGCTGCTCAAATAACCATGAGATCTGATAAGAAAATCAATCAATCAATCTCTAAGTATTTTCGAACAGAAAGATATTAAATCTCCAAGACGGTTGATTCTGTTAATCAATATCCGCTATAAAATAAATCATTTGAAAAAACAATTGAGATTCTTCAAGCCATATCAGATATTTGTAAACGTCATAACGCTAAATGAGCTACGAAAATAACCATGTAGATTTATCAATAAAATTGATTACGATTTGTGTTTCATACGCTGCTGTTGCTTGGGCTATATTAACAATTACGTCCCTGAAATACTTTGAACTATCTGTAGATAGGGAATTTTGTTAATCAACTCGCAAAGCACTGACAATGTTTGAGAGAACTACAAAAACTTGGACTTTACGCTTTTTTAAGCTGGTTTGGGGCTGGAAATTTGAGGTGGTTATTGTTGTTGCTTTTGTTGTTGTTGTTGTTGCTGTTTGGCAGGCAGTTCATAAATTTTATATCATATGACTTAAATACATTGGAATGCCACTTGTTGTTGGCACCTTTGTGACTGATACAAAGGCATAAGACATAAATAAGGGTTAATCTTGAGTGGTCATTGACAGAACAACAATATCATTCAGTGTGTGAAAATAATTAAATAAGTGTATAGATGTATCAACTAATTATGTTGGCTGCTCTCGCCAAATGCCAAATTGATTATCGATATCTATCTTTGCATCTACAAACCAATCTATCTATTTATCTATCTTGAGGGTAAGCGTGCCAGCGATTGGCTATTTAGGTATTCGTAATACATTCATAAGCCACCCAAATGATGATTCAATTACTTTGTGTGTGTAGATTCGACACGCTGCGGACATGTTGTCATCAACATTCACATTAGACAATTTAGATTTTATTTATATTTTTAAATGAATTCAAGTTCAACGCCAAACATAAATAATACATTATCTGTTTTTTATTTATGTGTTCAAAGAGCTTTGGTAAATTTATTCATGGTTGGGTTTTCTTTATTAAAGTGTAATTAAAACATAATGTTGTTTTTTCCATATAAAAACGCATGTCAGAATATAATATGTGGTTTGCATACAAAAAATTAAATAAATTATATAATAAATATTATGTTAAATTTGTTAATATTTATTTAGAGTTTGTCAGCTAATTAACTATCTAGGGCTATCGCTAGGCTAATCGCTTGCAATACACATTGTTCGCATGTAATTGTGTAAATGAGATAAAGTTGGTTAATCACCAATAAGTAATTGGATTGGAATCAAATAAATGAATAAATAACATACTTAGTTTTGCAAAAAATTTTCCAATTAACTGTATGTTCAGTTTGATTTGGTGGTAAAAAGTTATTTGTGAATAAATAAATAACAATGTAATCTTTTAAAATCCCCTCATCCTCGCTATTTAACTCATAATTAATTTGTGCTACGTCCACGTTTTATGTTGGTGAACATTATGTTCTGGTTTTTTGTGACCAAACTCCGGTTTCTATTATGCGGTCTTTTTTTGCTTGAGTTTGCCCATAGTGTGACATTATTCAGACCGAATTCGCCCATAAAACTTAAGTTTAATGCCAGGCAAACGGCGACGCTGGGCATAAGCAAATGTCGACGTCTGATGGCTTTATTTTCATAGCCTGATATGCTGTCCGAGTGTTTATGAAATTGAGAACTGAATGGTTTTTGCCTGAGTCTGCGACTTGATTTTAATTGGCTTTCTTATTGTGTCGGCGTATTTTGCTTCGGTTTTTTTTGCCGTCGATTTTTGTTTCTGTTGTTTATTATCTTTGACACAGCTCTTTCAGTTATTGAGTATTCAATGTTGACGCAAAAAACCAATCATGATTAAATTCAGATATACCATTCGAAGGCAATTCCTGTTTGAGAAGTCAGCGTTCCTTTCCCAAAACTTTCCCTGACAGTACAATTCTCTGAATAGATTTTGCAGAGATTGAGCTAAAAAATATTAAATATGCAAATTCCTGCACTGTATAAATGTGAAAAACAGAAGCTCAAAATGATGCCAAGTGAAATGGCAGACCCTGATAAAATCAGTTCATATGGCACAGATTTGTTAGTTTCTCAAAATGTGCATATATCCATCCATTGAATCGTTTCAATTGAAAACAACAAGGTATCTACTAGAATTTCGCAATATTTTGCAATACTCAACAATGAAAAGATATACTTTCTGTTACGAAGGTTTGCTTTTTTTGGACTAAATAGATTAGTTTATTTAGTGGTTATAACGTTGAAATTAAAATGCGGTACAATTGAGTACGTTTGTACGAATAGATAGGTATATCTGGGTATCGCATCAATTACGTTTGATAATAAATACAACAAAAAACAAGCAAACAACCATTCAAAGAACATACTCGTAAATTAACTGCGTACAAGAAAGTTCGCGGTTCTGCCTCTAGTCAAAGGTCTTGGCAAACAATCTAAGGTATTCACCAAATTCCATGTCTGTGTTATGTATCGCCGCTTCGAAACTAGCCAGGCATACGTGATGCTAGTGAGCAAAACACATTTGCACACACACACACAAACACTAGTTTTCAAACTTGGAAAGTGTATCTAAAATGGCCATATAAAGAAATTATCAAAGTGCAGGGGAAACGATTGCAGAGCTATTGTCAGCGTCTGTTAGTGTTCATTTAACAGAACAGAAGCAGCAACAATGCTCTCTTTTCTCTTTCTCATACAATCCGTTATCCAAGTGCGCAGACCTTTTTTTTAGTGGTCAACATCAGAGCTTGGCCACAGTCGCAGTCGCTGTTAATGTAAAACGTAAACTTTGTTGTTGCGGTCAGTAAGATCTCTTACTCTCTCTCTCTTTCTCTTCTCTTTTCTCGTCAGTCACCTACGCACGCCTCGTTTATTGCAAGCGATTAACAGTAACAGCGCCAAATGTAAGAGAAGCCCCAGCAGCGACGGTTTGTTGGGGCCAAATAACTTTTCTTGAATTCAGTCAATGGCTGGCCGCGATCAAGAGAACAACGTGTCGGGAATAGAATTCTGAATAAAATTTGGTTTTATTTCGGTTGTGCTTTGCAAAATTAATTATTGGCTATTACAAATCAAGTGTAAAAAGAAGTTAGTATCTTTGCAAAACTTGCATGTATTGTTTAATGAATTGCTGTGGTATTACGATTATATTTAAATACTAGCTTTTCTGGATTTTCCAAAAGACTTATTAATTTTTATAAAATTAACTGTGAAATTATTAAATGATACAAAAATTATATACATATCGTTAAAAGTAAAACATGCCTTGCCTTAACTATTTATTATTCTATAAAAATTGTTTTGCCCTGCTTAAATAATATTGTGTTTGTTTAGTTTTAGCTTCAGTAAATATTTATTAGTTTATCCAGGCAGAAAACAACAAGTTCCAAATAAGATAAAGAAGTGATGGGAATAACAAATAAAAAAAAAAACTAAAACAAAAATACTTATATTAATTATTCCATTTGGCATTTAATAGCTTAGAGTGTTTTTTTCTTATAAACAAAAAAACATTCGATGCGTTCTAGCAAATGAAATTTGCTTATTAGTTGGCGATTCAAACATTCAAATAAATTAACGCTTTATTATATTATTGAAGATTTGTAGAAAATTAAAATCTTTTGAGAAATGTTTGATTACTCAGATTCTATTTTAAAATATATTCTCTACTTGAATACATTTTATAAAACATAATAAAAAAATTCACGTTATAAGCATAAAAAATGTAAATAAAGAATTTGCATTAAATAATAGGCTTTTAATTGAATTGCTTTTATTTTTATGCCTTTTTTATAATCGTATGAAAGTCAAAAAAGTTTAATGCCCCGTCATAACTCTTAGTGTCCCATGTCCGGAACCCAGAATACAGTGGCGCTTTGTACCTCTTTTTTATGCCTGTTTCATTTTTTGTTGTCGTAGCGTAAATTTGGAGTCGGTGCTGAACCGTAGCCAAAACCTTTCGTGTTTAAAATGAGTTTTAATTGCTGATGTCATCAGAATTTTTTTTAAAACTTTACTGTTATTGCTGACTTTTTTTTTGGCTGTGTTTATGTTGTTGCCAATTATGGTTGTGATCATTTTCAAAAATTATATTTTATATTCTAAATAAACATTATAATATTATAATATATATTTACAATATTATTATTATTATATACTTTAATATTGTTGGGTTTCCAGAACAGCTATTTCAATTAAAAATGCTGAGAGTAAATATTTGAATTATGTAAATTCATTTTGTTGTATAATATTAGTATGTTTACTGTAAATATTCAAGTTTAATTTTTGAATTTTTTTCTAGAGTTTTTTCTGATGGGTTTCATTAAAAACTGACAATGCTCGATGTGAATTTTAATAAGCTTTAAATTCCAAACGTAATAATTAATTTTTAAAAGACAAAATAATGTGACAACATAATTATTATCCAAGTCTTTGGCATTAGATCCAGTTCTAAATCAACCAAAAAAGGGTTAAGCAACAATTTCAACATTTCAACAAGGAAGCCACAAAAACCCGTTTAGAACAAAATACCTGCTTAATATGTATTTTGCTATGCATAATTGAAATTATTCGAGACTTAATTAGAGTTCGGTGTTTATATCTATCGCTTAATGGGACGTATGCGTAATGCGCAAATTTTAAAATCCAGTTAAACACAAATAATAATAAATAATGATAAGCTTTGCCACTGCTAATTTGTTGACAAATTGCAAACCTCTTATCTAATCGCAGCATCAAATTCCATTAACGATAAGCTTATGGAATGAACAATGACTAACTAAGATTACTGAACATATTTGCATATTTTGATTTTTTTTTCCTTAATTACTGCATTTTTACTATTATATATATTTTTCTATCAATTTTTAAGAGCTGCATTTTCAAGTCTGAGCAATGGCTGTCAGAAGCGCCCCAATGGCGCTTTCACTTCTCCTGGTCGTTGTTGGCCTGGCCAATGCATATGATTACACACTGAAACTGGACTATCCGGGTCCCTATTGTGCGAAACATGACACATGCTGCAAGGATCGCCGAGATGGGTGCGCACTGCCAATATCAAGTGAGTGACTCTCAATGGAAAAGTCATTTTCCACAATTTAGAAAAATCCAAAAACAAGATTCGTAAAATTAATCATTTTATTTGATTATTATTTATCTATTGGATATTTTTTGTATTATTTATAATTGTTTTATTTTATGCATGGTTACAGCAACACTGTGCTACTGTGATGAGTTCTGTGATCGCGATGACTCCGGAGACTGCTGTCCGGACTATCGGTCGTTCTGCGTTGGTGAGCCGGATCCGTTGCTCAGCTGCCTGCACAATGGCGTCTACTTCCACAAGTTCAACACGACGTCGGATAATTGTAACGAGTGCCGTTGCCTGGATGGCGGACATGTGCAGTGCGACACGGATCTGTGCCTCACCGACGATGCGCTCATCCACAGCATCAACTCGATTCACCAGCTGGGCTGGTCAGCGCGCAAATATGACGAGTGGTGGAGCCACAAGTACAGCGAAGGATTGCGTCTGAGGCTGGGCACCAAGGAGCCCACCTACCGTGCCAAGTCGATGACACGTTTGACCAATCCATCTAATAATCTGCCAAGGAATTTCGATGCCGTGGAGAAATGGTCTCATTTCATAACAGAGGTGCCCGATCAGGGCTGGTGCGGCTCCTCCTGGGCGCTCTCCACAACCTCGGTGGCATCCGATCGCTTTGCCATCCAAAGCCAGGGCAAGGAAGTCGTTCAGCTCTCGCCCCAGAACATTCTCTCGTGCACACGTCGCCAGCAGGGATGCGACGGCGGTCATCTGGATGTTGCCTGGCGTTATATACACAAGAACGGTGTTCTCGATGAGAAATGCTATCCATACGTTCAGAAGAGTGACACTTGCAAGATTAAGCGACACAAAAGTCGCTCCCTGAAGGCGTACGGCTGCCAGCCGGCATATGGCGTCAATCGGGACAATTTCTACACTGTGGGACCCGCCTACAGTTTGAATAGCGAAACTGACATCATGTCGGAGATCTATCACTCCGGACCTGTCCAGGCCACCATGACCGTCTACAGGGACTTTTTCTCGTATTCGAGCGGCGTTTATCACCATACAGCTGCCAATCGCGGTTCACCCACCGGTTTCCATTCGGTGAAGCTTGTTGGCTGGGGTGAGGAGCACGATGGCGTCAAATACTGGGTAAATATATATATAATTATCTTAATTATAATTATTATTGCTAAATATAATTTATCTGTACAGATTGCGGCCAATTCGTGGGGTCCTTGGTGGGGCGAGCGCGGCTATTTCCGCATATTGCGCGGATCAAATGAGTGCGGCATCGAGGAATATGTCCTGGCCTCCTGGCCCCATGTATATAACTACTTCCGATCGACGAGAATTTGAGTGCGGAGCCGAATGAGACCTCTTGAAATCTCGAGCTATATGCAGTGACGAACAATTTATCTCATGTCTTAAAATTTTCCATTTGCTACGAAACTGAAAGTGAATTAGGCGCTTCTAATTGTAAATTTATGCTAGAATTTAGTTACTAAAAATGATAAGCTTTAAGTCGCGGTCAGACGACGCAAACATTTGTTAACTGTCAGCAACAACAGCTCCCAGATTCAGCATCCAACGAATTAACATTTCAATATGTTTGCCTAGCCCCTAAATAAAACGACTAACACTCGGAACTGTGCAAGTCCCCTCATACCACGAAACTGCCACATTAACTGTAAAATCCTGCCCTCCTGCAAAACACACCCACCCATACACAAACATAATGCTGCCATTCGAATTCGATTATCAGGTTCGTTTCTCAAGATGCTGCCCCAAAAGGCGTTCAACAAGTTTGATTTATGTTTGACAAATTATTCTGTATACTTATGCACTCATTTATTGTAATTGAAAGATAAGTTAACTGATTTATTATCCGGTTGATAACACACAATTCGGATCTATAATGTATGTATATTTTCAATAAAGCAATTGAAAACCCACTCCCACCTCCTCTTTCCTTGTCCCCAAAGTTCGACTAAATCTTGTTCATGGTTTGGCTAGAAAATTGGCTAAAAACAATTTGATCTTAACTTTATTTGTATCCACTATCAAAAACCTGTTAAATTGCATATCATTTATAATTGGTAACTGATTAATTTATATTCGCATTATAATTGTTCATGTTAGGAATTTTTTTCTTTTCTTTTGTTTTTTTTTTGTTAATTAATTATTCACAATTTTATTTTTTTTCTTGTATTGTTCTTTGCAATGGGTTAAATTATAGAATACAATAAAATATACCTTTTGTTTAAGTGGGGGAGGATAATTAATTGTAATTATTAACTAATTACACGATATTAATAAGGGAGAACAAATTATAAAGAATGTTGACACTTTGCACTTAGAATTATATATAATCGAAAATCAAAGTCATAAGCACTTTTTTTTGGGTAGGCCCGGCGCTACCCTAAACAATCAACAATTTATCATGGAATATCGTTTCTTTGAGAAAATACAGTTAAAGCCCTAGTTTTTCAAGGTTTCTGCATAGTATGCTCTGTAAATCCAGCCTATTAAGGAGTGGGACTTTTCTATATTGCCGACTAATAAGTAGCGTTATAAAAATAGGAGTTCGAGGGGGGAGGGAGGGCTGCTTGCTGTGTCTAAGTGGGTTGCCCATTTGGAGGCCGATATCTGCACTAATTGAGTGTGATGCCAGCAAAGGATACTTCCAGGGTGGTGTCATTGGACTCGATACGGCTGCGTAAATGCGCCAGCGTGTTTTTGTAATGGCTCTCGATCTGTTTGGTCTCCTCGCTGGGTTCCAGATTTGGCAGCTCCTCGTTTACCTTGGCAATGAGCTAAAAAAGTTATGTTTAGTATTAAATATGCATATTTTTTTGATTTGCTTATTCTACCTGATTCAGCATGGCCACAGTGATCAGTGAGTTGCCGCGCTCAAAGTAGAAAAGATAATGATTCAGTAGCTCCACATACAGTTGCACCTGCACACCCGTATCCAAACACTGTGAGGCTATGCGTGCACCCTTCTTCAGGCAATCCAGCGTTCGTTTCTCATCGCGCATCTCCTCGCCGTTTTGCCTGCGAAAATCATTTGTATATAAATTTGTTGGACAATATCGGTTAATATGCTCAGGGATTAGCTTACTTGCCGCTCCAAAAGAGTGCCGCACATGCCACAACACCGCGACACTGATCAGGCTTCTTAAGCAGCTTGGAAGCAGCAAGTGCACAGTTGGTGCGCAGCGGTTCGGCGTTCTCCTCGCCGAAACAGGACATCTGCTCGAATGTGGACATGATGAGCGTGATGGCGGCCAATTGTGCCTTCGAATCGGATATCTCATCCTCGTACAGCGAAAATGCCTGAGTCATGAACTCGTACGCGACAGTCTCGTGATTTGTATAGCGTATCTCGCCAATGACCAATGCTCCATGCAGATACAAGCGCAACGCCAAGTCGGGCAGATCAGCTTTGGCCAGGGCGCTGATTGTGCTGTGACAGTACTGCACTATCTTCTGGCACTTCCTGTCCCAGTTCTCGTCCTGCTCGGCAATTGCTTTGTATTTAAATGCCAGCTGATACGCGGCGAACACCAGCGGCGGCAGGACATGCTTCAGTCGCTGCCCGCTGCCGTTACCCAAATGTTTCCGCGTCGATTGCAGCATTTTGTACTGCATATCCGGCTCATCCGACTTTAATAGGTGTATAAAACTAAAAATAAGAAAGTATAATTCAGTATAAAGGGGAACACTTTGTTGTAGCTGTTTACCGCGCCACAACGCCCTGCTCCTCGGCAAACTCCTCGGCATCTGCGCTGTTATTTGTTGCCGTTGTGCTCGATGCTGTATCGTCCTTGATTAGCGGTGTTATAATTGTCAACAGGCTGTCCGCTTGATCGGCTGTTGGTATCAGCGTCTCGTTCTCCAGTATGTTCATGACCAAATACAATGCCAACGATTTACGTGAGATGTAATCGAACTTCTCCAGCAGCGGATAAAAGTTGAGCAACTGTATGATGGTCAGTGCGTTGTTGTAGAAATCAATGCAGATGCGCAGCAGGCGAGACAGTTCCTGATTCACAGTCATCAGATGTGAAATGCTGTGCAAATAAACAAAAATAGTTATCGATTGGGTAAATCACAAGATTAAATGCTGGACCAACTTGTTCATGTTCATGCGATCGAGTATTTGTGCGGTTGTGCCAAGCACTTTGTCCACATAGTCGACCCGATCGGAGTAGACCTTCTGCGCCAGACTGAGTAAGGCCACCTGCAGCGATATTGTGTCCTCCAGTGGCATATCCGTGCGCGTCTGCACAATGTTTGCCACCTGAACGCTGAACACCTCAAACAGTTCCACTTCGGCGGGTATAATGGTGTCGATAGCATTACCGCTCGTCTACAAATGATCAACTTAATAGCCTTGGGATGCTTGGAGAGAATCAAAGACTTACCTTGCCGCTGCGTTGATTGTAGGCCGCCAAGCGCTCAATTAGCGATATAATAATATTCTTCACATTGACGCCCGTCTCCAGCTGGGCGCAGGACTTTAGGAACGGATCGAGAGTCTGTAAATGGAACTCATCGGGGAATACCTGTATGATGCACTCCATCAGATACTCTTGCGCAATCGCATCCCGACAGCTGACCACCTGCTCCAGAATGCCGGGCAATATGAGCCGTTTGTACGTCTCCAGTGTGGCGGACTCCAGCTGCGACAGCCGCACCAGATTGGTGCCCACCAATATTTTCAGCTCTTCTCGTTCTTTTTCCCGACGCGTCTTCTCGCTGGAATGTCCCTGATGCTGCATGCGCACCCACAACTTATTCATCTCAGCAAAGTTGGTAAGCACAAAGTCGATGGCATCGTAGACATTACCCTCGTGCTCATTTTCCGCCA
The DNA here is from genome assembly GCA_037043605.1 of Drosophila multiciliata. Lineage (NCBI taxonomy): Eukaryota > Metazoa > Arthropoda > Insecta > Diptera > Drosophilidae > Drosophila > Drosophila multiciliata. The sequence continues at coordinate 10,496,667 of JBAMBF010000589.1, forward strand.
CGAGGACATCCGGCAGAATGTTCCGCGTGCACTGCAACAGATAGTTGCGCAAAAAGAGACCACGCAGCGGATGCTGAACGCCACGACACATCTCCACGAGATCCTTGAGTATGCTCCGCTTAAGCGTCGCGTCGTTCTTTATGTACACAATGCCCACGGTGATGAGCAGATAGAGACGTGGAACTATTGTGTGCGAGTACTGAACCAATTCATACAGTTCCGTCTCTTTGCTGCTCTTCTCGCTGAGATATAGTTCCAGGTGGCACAGCTCATTCGTCACGGACATGTCTACAAGTCTGGCTGTTTAATAATGCTACTACAAGGAGAGAAGAATGTTTACTCACATAGCTCGTAGTAGCTCTTCGGGGAGAGGAGCGATGTGCGCAGCTCGCTGAGCATTGTGCTGGCACATTTGAGGGCATCCAGCATGCGCTCCTTGTCCAGAAAGTGATTCATTTGGAATGCCTGTTTGCGTGCCGCACCCGCCGCCTCGGCGAGCAGTTTCTCTTGGTCATCCAAACCATTCGGCATTGTCTGAAACGAAACATAGATCGCAGTGTCAGGTATATCTCGCCAATCTTTACCAGAACGGGAATACATGATGAATGAATTGCCGAGAAAAATAAAAACACAGAATATGAAAAACACACACACACATTACACAAATGAGATGAGATAAGAGTCGATAGCTTATTCGCTTGCTTTGCTTGGATCAAGCACATGAATTGGACAAATAAACGATGATAACACAAGAACGAACTCGTTTGAATAATAAACCAATCGCCAAATGCTGCGGGTGCATCCGCCCACATTGGGGGGCGGTGTTTTTTTTTATTGTTGCAAGCGAAAATATTAGTCAGAGTTTAGAGTTAACAAGTTTGCGAATAATTAGCTTTTATTTTGATTTTGTATTTTTTTAAATGCATAAATGCAAATATAAGCACGAGTTGAATAATAATTCTGAAAGGTTCTCATAAGCGAGTGACCACTGTACTGAGTGCAAAGTAGAAGATAGAGGGAGAGTGTTGCAGGGAAGAGGGTTGTGCTGTGTAGTGGAGTGTTGATTAACGCAGTGCGTGGCGTATTTACCCCGTTTTGGTCACCAATGGCCACTTGGCCGCCGTACGAGGAGGAGCTCCAGGGATACATGTCGGATGAACTGGGTGGTGGTGGTGCTGTGCTTGTAATTTTGTCGGTTTTCGGTAGTTGGTGATAGTAGGTAGTGTTTAGTTATATATGAACTCCTTCTCAGTTGAAATTTGCACTTGGATTTGCCGCTGCAGCAAGCAGAAAAAGTGGGGCGGGCGAGGAGAGCGCAGTCACCGATTTCTTTGCTTTTCTTTTTGGTCTTTGGTTTACTTTTGCGAATTGAGTGTGGCACTCGCACATGGGTGGTTCAAATCGATGGTCCCGGCTTCTGGTGTTTGTGATACCGTTTGGGGCGCACTTACCATTAAAGCAGTGTTGAGTGGGCGCAGCACGGATGCGAAATTCTCGTAAATTAAAGCAAATTTCTTTCAATAGTTTTGTTTGCAGTGTGACCAGTTGCGGCAAACGTTGAATTGCGAACCTGTTTTAAATACTAAAAAATACCAATAGTCATGCGAATGTAGCTTGGTCTCATTGTTTGAACGAAAGCTGTTTAACAAAAACGCTAGTATAGCTATTATTTTTATTGGTTTAGCGGTTTTTTGTGCAACTCGTTGCATATTGTATCCTCGATGCCAGCTTCTGTGGCGGTCGGCTTGTTCTGATTGGCCTTCTCGGTCGCATCGCGCTCCATCTTGGCGACACCAGCGCGCACAACTTTCTCAATATCATCCAGCAGCCCGGAGGAGCCAAATCGGAATCGGTGCGGCGTCAACCAGCGACTGCCGAGTGTTTCACTGACCAGCGTCATCCAGGCAATCGCATCCTGCACTGTGCGTACATCGTCCGCAGGCTTGATACCGACAATTTGACAAGTACGTCGCTTGAACTCCTGAATGGCAAAGATCATGACCAGGCCAACCGGTAGAATGGCGTTCACCGTCTCCTTCCCCGTGGAGGTCTTCAGAAAATCCGCACCAGCCATCATGCATACCATGGCCGCCTTATATACCTGCAGCGAAAGCAAATTTGGAATTTAGAAGTATTTAAATTAAGGCGAGCCACTCACATTCTCCATGGTGCCCAGTTCTCCAATGGCCAGAATGGTCTTGAGCAGTGCATGATTACCGCAGGCGCTGCGCATGAGAACCACCTCGTTGTAGAGCGCCTGCCAGTCGCCAAGCAGCGCCAGCTGGCGATTAATCACAATATCGATCTCTGTGGCACCTGCGAGAATAGCATGACTGATCTCCTGCAGACGCGTCTGCAATCCATATTGCCCAGTGGGAAATCCAGTGGCAACTGCCGCAATGGCCACACGATCCAATTGCTTGAACTGCTGTATCGCCGTAAGGGCGTCGTTCACACGCGCAGGATACACACAGACGGCGGCACAGTGGATATCGGCGAGCAGCGTGCGCTCAAAGAACTTGTCAAAAAACTGCGGCTCGAACGGATAACAGGCTCGCATACACAGACGACGTATATTCGCCTGGGTATCATCGCCGCCCAGCGAGGTCAGATCGGTCAGCATCAATGCCCTCAATGCCCAGGCAACCTCATTTACCCCGGTGACAACGCATCGCCGCGAGATGCTTAACGCAATCTCCTCCACAGGACGCAATGAAATGTTTACAATGAGCAACGATGCATCTGGAGGAACAATGGGAATAGAATAATGAAGATTTATATGTACAAAAACACGGCTTACCAAAGGGTAGCGTTTTGTTTACAGGCAAGGATTTGTGATCTGCCATTTGGAAGCCTTAATTTAAGAGGTCACACTAAATAAATCCTTATTCAATGGGTAAGTGTAGAACTGTTAAAACTTTGACTAATCTAAAATCTTGTTGACAATATATTTTACTAATAAAATTTTGTGGCAGAAATTAAAAAGGTTTCTTTTTTTTTTGTGAATGGATTTCAAAGTCAAGACATATGTTTTCATATAAACTAAGATTTTTGTTTAAAAATAAAAGGTAAAACTAATATAAAAATAAAATATTTTACTATTATGCTCTCGGAGTCAGTCAAAGAAATAAATTAAACAGTGATAAAATATATATACAGAAAATATTGGACTATTATTCTTCCTAGTCTTAAATAACAAAATCAAATAATTATTCATTCCGTTTCAAAATCAGGTATCTTGTATTTACTTTCGATATAGTTAATGCGATGCGTTGTTACACAATTAAAAATTGCATTCATACATTTTTCGCTGATTCGATCAATTGTCCAACACCTTCACAGACATTTTTTTTATTTTATTATATTAATACTAATAATGATTACTCAATTGTTGAGTGGACTAAAAGGATTCAATACTCGAGTAATCATTTTGTCAATAATAACAAAAATATATCCGATTTAACTATTTGTGACGGCCAGCAACGAAGCGGTTTAAAATTTAATTGTCCTATTAATTACACTAAAGCTTTGCATTGAATTTAGAATTGATATGTTTTGCTAACATATCAGCGATGTTTCGCCCATTGCTCCCAGTAGGAACGCGTCTGCATCTCGTAGAGTCGCGATATTGTCCGCTCGAAGGCAAACAGCTCCTCTTCGCCAGTAAAAACGCTCGACTAGAAAAATGAGATTCGAATAAGGATTTTTTTTTAAGGTCTACAACATTGTGTAACTCACTGAATTTTCGTTGAGCTTAAGGTCATCCATTAGCGCACGTTCTGAATCGGAAATCGCGGCAGATTTCTGGCCAACATTAAATAGTTTCTCGAGCGGCTCATTTGCAGAGATAACCACGCGCACTCGATTATCGTAAAGAGTATCTATCAGCGTAATAAACCGTCGCATTTGGGATCTCACATTTAGATTCAGCTGTGGCACATCGTGTATGAGTACCGTGTGAAAGAATTGTGCGATTTGCACATAATCGCTGCCTGCCAATGGCTAATAAAGAGAGATATGGACAGATTAGTAAGAGCAGCGTTATCAGAGATCATCTATCCGGGAAATACTCACGCGATCGCAGAGCTCTGTGAAGCTGCTGTCCAAGATCTGGCCGCAGGTGCGCGCAAAGGTTAAATCGCGACCGAAATGCGTGATTGTGCGAGGACGAATAATGTCATTCTCTTCGGAGCACAGAATCTTAAACATGCGATTCATCGATCCCACCGCATCTGTCTGGCCTGTGACGAAATAATTCTCATCGCCAGACTGAGCAATGCGCCGGTAATCGATCGAGTCTAGTCTTGCTATCTGGCAGCGTTTCTGCAGCAGTGCAATAAACGGCAGGAAGTTCACTCGCTGCAATCCATTCTTGTAGAGATCCTCTGGATGGCGATTGCTGGTGGCCACCACAATAATCCCCTGCCTGAAGAGGTGTGTGAAGAGGCGCTTAAGTATCATTGCGTCCGCGATGTCAGTCACTTGGAATTCATCGAAGCATATGAGCCACGACTCTCGCGCTATTATATCGGCCACTGGCTTCGTGGGATCGAAGGGTACCGGCTTCTCCGAGTTGAATGCACGGTCTATGGGACCCTGCCGTTCCTTGGCCTCGTGTATGAGCGAGTGCACGTTCGTCATGAAGGCGGTAAAGTGTACTCTCCGCTTCCGGTCAATCTGTGCAAATAAAACTTTGATTACTTGGGGATTTGTTAAGTCATCAACACACACTCACCTGTGTGCAGCAGTCGTAGAACAGATCCATGAGTGTCGTCTTGCCCACACCCACACTGCCGTAGAGGTAGAGTCCCTGGGGACTGTGGCTGCCAGCGTTCAAATCATCATCGACATCTTCAGCTGATTTCTTGCCAAAGAGCGAACCAAAGAAACCACCTCCGCCCGATGACGCTTGTGCGGTTGGCTGATAGTTGCGGATTTTGTGATATAGAGCGTCCAGCTGCTCCATTGTTGACTCCTGTTTGTTGTCGGTCATCAGTTGGCCAGATTCGAGACGCTTCCGGTACTCCTTCATCGGGCTCAGATGGCGGCACTGCAATGCCACTGCGCCAACTACACCTGGTAGCTGCATTTGCAGCAACAATTTCGATGTAGCTGGAAATGAGAGCGTGCCTCGGATCACTGCACCCATTTTATAACGCAACATCTTATGGTTTAAATACGTATAATTATATCACACGGCTATCTGCAGACTAAGATTTTATATCGCGTCAGCTTATCATATTATATAAAGCGTCCGGGCGTCTTCCGCGTTGTCGAAACGTTGACCGCGAATTTTGTACGTCGGTGTTGGCCGTGAAATCGTCACACTGATGGGGGCCAGGCCAAATCACATACTGTCATTCGCACAGAATGCATAAACATCTGTACATTTTGCCATTCACCGTGACCGATCAGCTGTTCATGCTGGCATGACACCACATTCATTAAGTCGTCACTTAAAAGCGTTTAGATTTGTTTAGTAATTGACAATAAAAACTTTTACATCAATATAATTGCATAGTATTTCCCCATTATTTTATTAAAGACGGAAACAACGATTTAAGTTCAAAGTTTACACATTTATTATACATAAATTACACATAAAGTTTTGTAATAGTAAATTAAGTAAATATTTGAATTTCTATCTTTTACTCTTTTTTTCTCTTGGCCTATAACTTCTTGCCAACTATTTAGGGTTGACAATTTGTGTTCCTACATAGCTTTATACATTCAATTTTTAGACCAGTCATCATCTGGGCGGAGTTCCCATTGACATGCTGCGGCTCGAATTTATTTGGATTAACCTTTATGCTGGATCAAAAAAAGTACATCTAAATATTTAATAAATTCATAGACAAGTTAGATAAGTTTTACATATATAACGTTTTGTTTGCAACTTTTTAGTGAATCGGGCATTGCCAAGTTTAGTTTAATTATGTATGTATTAAATATTCTTTAAATTCCATTGTGCTGCAATTGTTTTGATATACAATAAATGTTAAATACACATCTATAATAATATAAGTACCGCAAAAATGTTCTCAACATATTAAAATGTATATGCTTTTACCTACGTGTTATTTAAATGTGACATTGAGAATCTGATTTGTTGGAGAAATGCTGTGCAGAACCTTTTCTAAATCTGATACAGACGGGTCCCTGTTCTCAACGTGGATTTTTACTATATTTTTATTTATTTTTAAAACTAATGTTAAATTTGTGAATCTCCCGTAAGTGGAGAAAACATATATATTGTGTGGTAGCTCTAGTTCAATTTCGAATGGTCCCGACTTATGTAAGAAACCTATAAATGTGCCAATGCTGTGCACCTGGTTTCTGCAACAACAAAATTTTTTTGCTTGCATGCGTCTATTAAACAGCAAATTACTTAAAAACTATATAATGCAAATTGAATTTGAATGATACAACTTCCTTTTGTAATTATACATATTTGGTTTGTCTTTGTTTTTAAATATTGAATAATCAATTTGAACAACAAGAATATTAATATTATTTTAAAATGCAATTGAATTAGCATTGTAAGTACATATATATAATATAATTAATAATAAATTTTATTCGGCGAGCAATTGCCAAACCATTCTAAAAATCAGTACAATTGATTAATTTATCATTTTGGGTTATAATTAATTTGTTTAAAAAATTACAAAAAAAATTATTGCTTTTGATTGGTTTTTACATTCAAAAATTTACATATATAATTAATTTGCTAAGCCTTGCAAAATATTATTATTTAGTTTTTTTAAGACTGAATAGATAACGTCAGTTATAAAGAATCCTTTGTTTTCATAGTAATTAAATAAGCAATAATCTTTATTTGTGTTAATGGAAGTTGTTTAGATTATAGGACTTATAGGGTGACGTAAGGAACAAAAGAAAACACATTTAATAAATAAATTTAAAGTATTTATATTTGAATAAAATGTAAACATATGTACATAAGATATAAAATATATTTAAATTAAAAGTAATTAAAGTATGTTATCGGTATATAAATTATATGTATACAAAAATATGTACAGGGATAATAATAAAGCTAAGAATTTTGAGTCTATTTGAAGCTTATAGGTTTGAAAACTTAATTGAATAATTTTTGGGAGCTTTCTTTTGATTTTATTGTATATATAAATAATCCTGTGGATTTTTTATGCACCAAATTTGGGAAACCAAAAGGCTATAAGTGGGTCAATTAACATAAAATCCCCTATCCCCCATCCCCTACCATTTGCTGCCCATGCTCAGTCGTTGTGTGTGTGTGTGTTGGATATACTTTAGGAGGCTCTTAGAGTACGTGCAGATTCTCGCAGCTCTTCGACTTGGAGTCGCGTGTCCAGACGCGTCCCAGCAGACCCTTAACCTTGAGGCTAGTGGAGGTGCGGGATCCCCGGTATTTACGTGGACTACAGAGACAGAAAGAGAGAGACAGACAAAATGTTTGGTCATTTTTAATTAGTTGTCAGGTGTTAATAAAACTCACCTGCTCTGTGCGCTGCCAGGCGGCGTTCCAGCTGCGTCTCCCAGCGGACCCAGCGGTGTGTTGGCATTCAAGCAACCAGCATTCAACGGGGAGCAGGCACGACGCTTGGACTTGCGAATGGAACGCTTGCGAAACAGATCCCTAAAGCCAAACATAAACATAGTTAATAACAGGGAAAAACATTCGATTAACAAAAAATACCAACCTGGATTTCTCGGGATTCTCGAGCTTGAGGCGTATCTGTGATAGTAGTCCCACCAGCAGCTCATCCACATTGTGATTAATGCCCACCGATGTCTCAATAAATTTGCAATCATAAGCGGTGGCCATAGCTTTGCCCTCTGCAATAAAATTATGTATATGAACATTTGGTACATAAAGTTTCCAGAAAATCTCAGCTTTGCGTCAAGTTAATCAAATCAAATTGCGTCGCTTAGTTTAATTCATGGAATAGGTAATAAAAACCAAAGAACTTGGACACTTAATACACCCAAACACGTTGCCCATTAACCGTTCCAGCTGCCCCCTCTTTCGTTCAGACCCTCCCCTACTCATTGGTAGGTGTACAGACTGCGTCACGTTTCCTGCGCCTGTTCTCGTAAAAGTCTGTTGCCTACGACTACAATAAGGGGATGGGTGTTGTATGTTCTTCATAGGCTTTTATGACACATACAAACATCCAAACACACACACATACATATACCATTTATATTAAAGATGTGCGAAAAAGTTGGCGTCATTTTTATTTGGTTTTGATAGCATGTTCTCATCTGTGCCTCTCAAATGCTTTTGCAGCTTATTACGGTTCTTTTATTACAGCTAACAAACACTTTGCAGTACTTAGAGCTTTAAGGCTTATGCGAAATATTTTCTCAACCCCGTAACCCATAACAAAAGTCGGTTTGCGCTTAATTAAAAGCAAACAAAACACATAAATAATGAAAACTACTCTTGGCAGCCAACTGGCAAATGCAGGCAATTTCAAATATCCATAACTGCAGGCCCAACTGCTTAAGATGGCATCTGGGTCGGGCAAATGGTAAATATGAACCATAACCAGATCCATTTGACTTCTAATAGCATGTAAAGTTCATTTTCATAGTTTAAATGTGATTTCGTTAGGTAACTTCGTAGTTGCTTAAGGTGTTCTCATCATGTTTTTTGTTGTCCTCGTTTTTGGTACAATGCCAAAAATGTGTTCTATGAAATTTTGTGAAACAAACATCCCTTAAGCAGCCCGCTTTTGTATTTCTAACAATAGCAATGAGCTTATTTAAGCGTAAGCCGCAGGAATAAAATGTAATCAATTTTGAGCTTAAACAATTTCCCCGGCTGCATTGGCATAAAAGCACGCTCCGTATCCACCTCCATCTACACCTCCACCACCATCCCCGCTGCCGCTCGCTCTCCTTGTAATTGTTGTCTAGCGTCGTTGCTCGCTGCCAAAGTGACCTAAAATTTGTTTCCCGTTTTCTTCTTTTGTTGACTCTGACACTTTCGTAAGCGGCCATTAAAAACAAATGTAATTTGTGAAAATATTGAATTTCTTAGATGAAAGCCATGCTCGCAGTGCGCCATGGTGCCCAAAATCTGTTGACAGTTTAAATAGATATAAATTAAGAGCAGCAAACTAATCTACAACAAGTAGAATCTAAAATACTCTATCGGAGCAAAGTAGCTGACGTAGCCAATTAAGCAATGAAAACCTTTTTTCTACATATTATTGACATATTTCTAAGCCTTTCAAGCACCCTAAATAAAATGAAAAAACATTTTGAAATTGTATAGGGCACAAGTGGATGTACTTTAAAATTCATAAAAGGCAATGAGCGTCCAGCAGAGCAGTTGAGTGACCTTCACTTGGTTCACATTTAACGATGCCTCGTTGCTAAACATTTATATATATATTATATTCACGTCCATGTTGTGTCTCTTTTGGTGTGTGTGCGCGCGTGTTTGTCTGTGTATGTGTGTGTGCGTGTGTATAGGTGTGGCAATCAACTTCCGCTTGATCAAGTTTCATCGAGGTAGGAACATTAAAGCGACTGCAGCTGTCTGTGGCAGCTTTTGTAGTGTCCTTTCCTCATACACACCCACACACACACCCACACACTCACCCACATACACCAACATGAAATGTCGTATTCTCTAGCTATTTTTATAGTAAAAACCCAATCGAGCGTATTTTGAAGTGTTAATGAAAGAGACATTTGAAAATCGTTTAGTCAGCTGCATTGAGTCTCATTTATTTACCTTCGGATGTGACAAGTCGACTCCTGGCAAGGTCCGCTTTGTTCGACACTAGTATAACAGCTTTCTGTGCAATATTCTGATTGGTCCACAGCACCTGGAGCACCTGCTCGGCAATGCTGAAACTGCTGCGGTCCGCCGCGGAGTAGATGACGCAATATCCATGCGGATCGTAGTTGGTCAAGCATTCATCAGGCTGTGAAAGCAGTAAGACGAAATTAAAAAAAGATGACATTGAGTTGGGTTCAACCGGATGCGTCTATGTGTTAGGTTGTGTGTGAGTGTGTGGATGGCTATGGGATATGTAAATGGCATTATTAAAATGTTACAGATAAAGTATCTGTGAGGTTGAGTGCTGATTGGTTAGTTAGTTAGTGTGTGTGTGTGCATTGACCTTAGTTCAAATGACATTTCGAGTTAAAGGTTGATGGGGCAACTGATTATTGCCTTTATGTATCAGTAAAAGTACTTACAGTCATATCGGTGTACCCATGATCTATGAATATTAACTCGGATTCCTCACCGCTGAGTAATACTGAAACAGCCTTTTCGCCAGATTCATCATCTGTTTATTTTAAAATAAAAAAAAAACAATTTGATTAAGACAAGCTATAAAGCTGCGCTTCTGATATAGTATTTAAATAAGAATAATATAATAATAAATAAAATTAATGCTACAAATAAAGTGTGCAAATAACGTGGTAATCATTCAGCTAATAATATAATTTATATTTACAATTGACTGGTTGGTTTGTAGCTTGTTGGGTGTTTTAGTAGCGCTCCACATGTAATTCTCAATTATTTTCTCAAATATCAATATAATATATATAGCATGGAAATTGTGCAAAATTCATTAAAGTGTTGGATTTAAGTTTGCTTTTATGAATTTCAATAAACTGCGCCCAAATGGTATGCAATGAAATATGATTGACTGTGTGATCTGCGTGTGTGTGTGTGTGTGTGTATGTTGTGTGCATACGGTAATTAGCCATATTATTTATTGGTGAATATATTGCTTTTGAGAGCTTATTGAATGAGAGTACAGTAAACTGAAAATGATATATTTGCGAAAGAACCTGACACTCTATTTATGCCTTCAATTAAGTTCTGGCTGCACATAAATTACAACTGTAATTGACATTTTTATGCGCACTTATTGGATTTAATGATTATTCAACTGATAATTCATGAGATTTTACAGTCACATTTATCAGCTGAAAGGCCAACTCAATAAAAGCTCTCGAAGTCAAGTATTGAAATTATTTTTAGCTCTTATCGAACCACCTATATCAACAAGAACAAGTCATGAGTCATGATTTTGGAAATATATCACATTTACATATCATTTTCGTATTTGGCTTTTGTGATTTTTATAGATAAAATCATGACGCATTCGCAGGGGACTTAAGTGATAGGCAGCGGGGCGGGGAATGCTATTGGTCAAACAAAGCCGCATTGATTGGACTCCCAATTGATAGAGCAGGTAAGAATAAAATAAATGTTTTCTTTGTTGCATAGTTGACAGATTAAGTTAACTACTTTGGGCTCAGCGGGTGGCCTAATTAGGGGAGGCAGGTGGCGTGTAGGTGGGCGTGTGTGTGTCCTATGTGTGAGGATTCGAATAAAGTAGGAGCTAAGTAGTTGAATAAGTTAATTTTAATTTAATTTTAAACGCAATACAAATGCAGCTCAAACGTTAAGCAAGTTAAAAATTAAAATGAAAATGTTTTTTAGGTAAGGATAAGTTTTTTTTTTTTATCTATATTGTTGAAACAATTTGTGGTAAGCATTTAGTATAGTAGATTAAATATGGAGTTGGAATAAATATTATTGTAATAATTATTTTTGATAGTTTTTTGTTTGGTTTTTGTTATTGCTATTACCGTCGGCGGCTTTTTCAATATGTATGCGTATATCACAGTTGCCTAGATCTGAATTGAGGATTGATTATAAATAAATTCGTTGTTGTCATTTTGTTAGTTTCGGTTCGGTTTCATTTTTGTGATCGTTGTTATGTTGAATGAGAGAACATTAGATTGATTAATGTGATTTATGGCCAAAAGACGAGAAAGAACAGAAAAATATCATTGTTTTTATTTTGGCAAGTGTTTTGTTTCGTGTTCAAATATTGAATATGACTTTTGGGTGCTTTTATTCTAATTATGAGACATTTACAGCTAAGCATTCGGGCATTTGGAGTTGACGTAATTTCTTTCTAATAACCTTTCCAATTTGTTTTTAATGTTTTAGTCAATTCAAATTCCCGCATTGCAAAAAGCATTTTCCGCACTGTACATCTGCATCAATATTCCATTTATTGTTGCTTTTTTTTATATTGTTGAAAATTTTCATTAAATAAAAATTTGTTGATTTTTTATTTTTATGTTCTTTATGCCAATTGTGTGATCAAATCTCAGTGCCCAAATGTACAAAGCGTAAAATGTCGTAAAAGTCAACCAACATAAAGCCAAATGCAAAAAAAAAAAACCAAAAAATAATGATAAATATAAATATGTTTGTAAAATACTCGTTAACTTTGTAGTCAAGGGCAAAGCGCAAAACGACACAAAAATTAAACAGATTAACAAAAGCAAAATACAAAGCAAAAAAAAAAAACAAAATAAATACAAAACATAATAAATGATAAAAAAAATAAATACATTTATTAAGGCAAAGGCCAAGGTAAAACAGCAAAGACAAAAGGCAAAACAATACTAGACATACACACATTTAAGGGTCAAGGGTTGAGGACCAGACGGACACCAAACACATTGGGCACACACAAATAACAAAAACAAACAAACAAATACGCACACACACACACACACGTCAACATATATACACTCACACAATGAGAAAGCAATAAAGCCTAAACCTAAGCACTAAGTCGAAGTTTAAGCAGCATTCAAAGGGGTTCGGAAGGGAACACGTTTTGTTTTTTTTTTGTTTTGGACGTGCAACTTTTGGTTGGATTTGTGGATTTGTGCTACTCACCAATGCTCGTGTCATATGCATGTAAATACTCCGAGGTCATGAACTGCGAGACCAGCGAACTTTTGCCCACAGCGGGACCGCCTAGCATTAGAACTCTGAAAGGGATTATAATCAGTAGAGTGGAAAACTTCACAGTTTGTGGCTCTAAGATGTACCTGTACGGTCCATTGCCTGGATTGGAGGTGCTACTTTCACGACTGGAGGCCAGTGAGGTGCGTGCCGAGGTCGAGATGGGTGCGGGCAACTGTTGTTGTTGCGGCTGCTGCTGCTGTTGCTGCTGGGCAGTCAAGTGCTCCGTGCTTGAATTGGAGCTGGCAACGCTGTTGTTGGAGCGACTGCGGCGACTCTTCAGTGAATCACCGCGATTCACAACGCCTTTGCCGGTAATTGAAAAGTGGCGTAGTCTGTAATATTCCTCCTCAACGCCAGTATTTGGCATTGATGCCACACTGTAATGGAAAAACAAAAATCGCAGTTGAAAAGAAGAGAATACCTTTTTCAAGCAAATCTCCATTTACCGTGATCTTTGCTGGGGCAGACACAGTTGATTTGGGCGTCCCGAGGCACGACTGCCGGGCATTTTCACTGACTGCGAGCGGCTGTGATGCGGTGAGCCATAGCTGCAATTGCCAACGAAATAAGAAAAAATGCTCAGTTTTTTTTTTTAAAGGAAAAATTAGTGAGTTCTCTGCGGTAAAAAAAACGTGCTATTGACAGTGGCCTTAACGAAATTCCACAGAATTCTGCAGATTTTACCAGTTAATTGGAGGAACGTATGCAAAGCACACACGCATGGATTTTACCGGCTTTGTGGCTTGGCCTTATAGCATTTCCACGTATACTTGTTAGCTGGAATTTCCCATATGCACAGCCAGTGCAGTTGCGATGCTAAATTTAACCACAAGTTTTCCTTTGCCAAACAAAAAACAAGTTGCCAAAGCAAAATATTGTGATTAGCTCCCCAAAGCTGTGTGCAATGAATTTCAAATTTTCTGAGAAAACTGCAACCGTCCGTTTCACAATTTTTTCAACACTAAATCATGGCCTAAACTAATAGATTTGATTAGTCATGTATACCAATTAATGTAGCCTATCATTGAATATTCAAATTTGATTAACAAAACAACCTTTCGTTATATGTGAATTTAGAGCAATTCGAAATAAATATTTGTCGAATCAGCTGCAGTTCATCAACTGCAATTGAAGGTCGAAAAATATTTGTTTAATTTATTAAGATTTCGTTCGTTGGCTTTAATAGCCATTCATGCAGAGTATTGCAATAAAAAGTTTTTGTTTTTATGATTGTGGCATTAAATGCGCATCCGCTGAGACTTACCGCATTTCAAAGTCGCGCAGCTCCTCAATTGTTAGCGTGTTGGTTACATCCAACAATTGTCGCATATTTTCATCGCGTTTGTGTTGCTGTTGTTGTTGCTGTTGAGAGTAGGCGTGTCCCTGCACCTGGTGATGATGATGATGCAGTTGGGCAACATGCGGCGGATGTGCCAGCTGCTGTGAGTGACGCTTGCGTGCATTCAGCTCCTTTCCCTGCTCCACACTGATGAAATCCCCTTCATTCTTGATGAGCAGCGTTTCCACGGTGTTGTCCATGCTCAGTGAGGGCTATGTGCAGACAAGAGAAAAACTTGATTTAATCCGATTCTTACATTTGAATGGACTCCTTTAGTCCTTTAGTTCTACCCCTCGTATTGTAATTTGTTTTTGCTGAATTATATTTCTTAATATTTGGGCGTCAGTTGGGCAAATTTTATTCAGACCTTCGTCCACTTTTGTTTGACTGGCTCAAGGCTATGCCACAGTTCCGAAGTTATACAGGTTGTACACAATAACTTTTTCTTATCTAAACCATGAGGTGTAGCAGTTGCAACTGCCACAAGGCATCGCGTGTTGCCTGCTGGTAAAAACTAAGTCAAGCTTTTTGCCAATTGGTGTCGAGGCAAAGCCATTCACCAACAATAACTAAGAAACTGGCAACAAAAGGAAGTTGCTAAACAGGGTCAACTGTAGTCCAATAACTGTTACCAATTACCTGCTAATTAGCTCAACTTGTAATTGGCTAAACTTTTACCAAAAAAATATGTATATATATATATTTACACAAGTCTAGCAGCTAATCCAAATATTGTATATATATATACACATCAATTCAACATTTTGCACTTTCAACCCATTGAGAGTACTTCAATCATCAGCAAGTATCTAATTTACTGCCAAGTTACTGCTTAAGATAAATACCTTAACACATTTGTCTAGCTTTATAAAGTGCATTTTCCCTCGTTCAAAGCATTGCAAATTGATGCAAATAAATAATCGTATCGAATAAATTGCAATACATTGAAAATGTTTCAACGAATTTGAGCAAACACCAAAAAGTTCTGAAATAAATTACAGGTTTGGCTTACTCCAACGTGGGTAAATAAAGTGAATATTTGGTTCAACAAATAATGACAAAAAAAAAAACGATTTGACTAATTAATAATACACAAACATGTGTGTGTGTGTGTGTGTGTGTTTGCGTTGTACACCACCTATGACGAGTTGCCCCAAATGGCTAAAGTTGGTCCACATACGAATAACAAGTGCCTCATGTGGAGGCACGTGAAACTTTTTGGACAAATGGTCACAGGGGAGCAATTTGAGGGAACAATCGACCAGCTGTCCGCAATGCCTTGATTAACATATCAATTTTTACGATGACAACGCGTCGTATGAGCAATTTTGTAAATGTGGCATACAAAAAATCGAAGAAAATAACATTGGACATGTGTTTGACCTATAATTGCTTAAATTTAGACAAAGTTTCGCATTTAAATATTAAAGCCAAAGTTTTTGAGCAGACTGTATAAAAATTTTGTAGGATTTTTCTTTTTTTCCTTTTTATGCAAAGTATGTTTCTCATCAATTTCGCATTGGCCATTTTCCCGAACAGTTTGCTAAGTGTGAGAAATATATATAGCACTTTTTTAATAGACAAATTAAAAAACAATCTTCTCCAAATATCAGACATTTATTTCACTTATTTGGACTACGTGCAGGTCA
Organism: Drosophila multiciliata; assembly: GCA_037043605.1. NCBI lineage: Eukaryota > Metazoa > Arthropoda > Insecta > Diptera > Drosophilidae > Drosophila > Drosophila multiciliata. The sequence goes on from JBAMBF010000589.1 coordinate 10,512,469, forward strand.
ACAGGTCGTATGAATTTGTACTATTAGCATATTCAAATGAAATTCTTTGTTTATAAAAGGCAGCTGCACTTCAATAATGTTAGTTTAAATGCAGTTTTGCCATAAATTTCGTGTTCAATGCAAAGGCCATAAAAAATATTAGTTTGCTTTTGGTTGCTTTGTTTGAAAAGCTGCAAGCCGCAGACAAAATATGCCGAATATGTGCAAAAATTTGTAGAGTTGGCTCTGCCGTCTGCCAGTCCTCACATCACACCTCAATTTTTCTGACTTGTTGCCTTAATATGTCTATGTTTAAAAATACATTTAGATTGCTTTGATTGTGTATAAAAATAAGTTCTCATTTTCTGCCATAGTCCATGGCATGCGAACCATTTGTTTTGTTTTTTTTTCATCTTTATAATTACAACATTCCTTTTAAACACAATAGAATTTAACTAAATGTTTTGTTTGTCATTGACAGCCATATCTGGCTGGTTGCTAATTAAACTTTGGCTACAATCTCTAATACAAATCAATTTATTAATAATTTTTTCATAAACAACACAAACGGCGATTAGTTTGTTTTGATTTTTCTGCCTTGCTTTTGAATTTAAATTAAATTCTGGTCTTTAATTCATAGAGAAAATTATTGGCAAGCTGTATGATCAATATATTAAAATAATTTTTCCTTTCCATATCCTTACTGCATTATTTTCGCATTTGCTGGCTATAAGTAAATCAATTTAGTTGCCCATAATTGATAAACTTATCAATAGATCAATATGTATTTTATGAAGCTATTTACAGCTTTTCTGCGTGGTCATTAACTGAATTGCTATGGGGATACACCAAATTAATATTAGCTTGGCGCGCTTGTTACAATACTCAACACCGCCCACTTTCCCCTCTCTTGTGGTATTCCAGTTAATTACATTTGGTTATTAACACAAACTGTAGGGAATTTCTCAGAGTAGTAATTTGTAATTTGGCTGGCCATACGCCAAATGCCTTTGGATAGGGTGCAAAAACTGTGCAAAAATATTCTTCATAAAGGTGTGTATGTGTGTGTTGGCTGTAATCCAATAGAAATCCTCCCGGCTCTTGCAACTCACTTCGCAGTCCATCTCCAGTTGCAGCAACTAAACTATTCGCTGCTGCACGAGCATTTCCGTGTTCTAAGTCTATTTCGAGATGGTGAACAATGGAGTACAGTAGATATGTAAGCATATGTATCTTATATCTTGCAGCTACATATATATATATGCATGTATGCGTGTTTATTTATGGCCATGGTTTATTTATGGAACTGCAAAAAACTGCAGCAGCGGCAGTTGCGCACTGTGAATGGGGTCAATGGATTTTAAGCCAAGTCGCAGAAGGAAGAGGCAACGTGTTCTGGTGAAATCCAGCTGCAGTCTAGGGTAGCCCATGTATCAGTTAATTAATGACACTTACAAGATACTCGGAGCTCGGCTAACACACTGCCCCCAAATGAAAAGAACCAGCCAACAAAGGTGTCCAGAATGCGAACAAAACGATGGAATTCAAGAATGTCTGCACTTCGAGATACCTCGTAGTCTCATATTCTAAAGAAAAATATAATGTTTCATTGTTTAATTACAGAAATTCTGCCAGAATAAGCCATTTTCTGGCAGTTATAATAATTAATTAGCCATTTGTCCTTGATCAATATTCTCTTTTCATTTTTATCGAAATGGGATGAATAATTGATATAATATATGTATATGTATATATATATATATATGTGCTGTCATTTTATACATTTAACTTAAACGAAAAATACGAATACACCTTTTGCACGCAATTGTAATGGATATAAAAACATGAAATGTATAATTAAAGATAAATTATTCACATATAGTTAAACTACTGAACTGAATACCAATTGCCAACTGGCCCCAAATTAAAAGAATCTCAAATTAAGTATACGCCACCAACATTAACGAGCCAAGTAATCTGAGTGGCGGCCTGTGAACTTTTACTTTTCTTTTGGCACATGTCTGCGGCTATAATTAGTAGGTAATTCGTGTGCGGCCTTGACAAATGTGCCAAAAAAGAAAAAAAGAAAAAGAAAGCAAACAAAAATTGTGGTCAGCCGAGTCAATAACCGCTTTTAAAGTGGCAGCATAATATGTGGCCAAATGCCATATTAATGTCTCTCAATTGTATACATCGAATCGTTGCGTTAACAGCTTGGCCCGTAAATTGTTAGATTGGCCTTCATTGGAATTCGCTTTGATATCGTAAATGATACCAATGAACCCAAGTGAAATTTTCTTTCCCTTTCCATTGGCCGTTTTAATAATTGATCAAATATTTAAAGCATCAGTTCGTTCACCTTCTCTATGGGATAGTTTAAAAAAAATCTCATAAAATATTCAATAAAATAGGGGCAAGCTGTGTTATCATTTTTTGTCTTTTTTGATCTTTTATACATTAGACAATTAACCTGTTTTAGCTGAAGGACACTTTAAAAGTGAACCAGGGCTGAGAGGAGGTTAGAGCTTTCGTGTTGGTGACTTTTGCGTTTGCCTTAAACGTTACCTGTTTGTGACACCAAGGCCTAAAAACACGTTGCACGTTAGCACTTTGTGCAGTCCCCTTTTAGCCACACTTCCCTCCAATTTGCTTCAATGTAAAATCAATAGACACGAAACAACAAATGCAGCTAAGCAAAAATGTTATTTTCCTGCCTGTTTTTGATATTTTCAACGTGTGTTCTGGTTGAAGGAGAAAAACCGCTACAGGAAACTTGGCGCAAAACATTTATTGTTTACATAGTCATGTGTGTGTGTGTGTGTGAGTGTGGGTGAGTGTGTTAAAGTATGTGTCAAGGGAGTGGCATCAGATAGTGACCACCAAGGCTGCATTCGTATCATTTGCAGGTGCTCGTTTGCTTAGGATTTGGTTTAGAGTATGCTAACAACTTTATATTGTGGCTTTTGTTATGGCCAAAATGACAAGGACTTTCTGATGAAAGGTATACAAATCACGCCAGCTACATCGACCTATTATGAAGTCTGTTAACAGGGCACGCACAGTTTAATCGCTTTTAGCCTTTAACTCTTTGTTCTTAACTCAGACAACAATTTTTTATGTTATGGATTCTACAAAATTTCCATGCCGGATACTACATAAAATTATTGCGTTATATTGAAAATATTAAGGAAATTGTATCATTTTTTTTATGTAGTCAACAATAGAAAAAAACTAGCTTATTACAGGATATGATAAATTACTATGTCTCGAAGTCAGCTGTTGCCTCATGTCATGTATTTTTGCATGTTATTTTTTTTGAATAGTAGTTTTCCGCTTTTCCATCTACTCATTTAGCCTTAAATGTTTAAACGTTTATATATTACATATATATATATATATGTATATGTATAAAACACGAGAAAAAATGTTATAGCATTAATATTGTTTCCCTGCGCTAGTTAAAAAACAAACTAATCATTGCGTCTCACAATGAAATCATGAAATTAATAAATCACAACAGCTCGGACAATGTGGACATTGTTTTTGGTCCCTCGGAATGGATTACATATGATTCATGTTTTTATTTTAAATGTAAACAAATATTTATGTATGTTAAATATTCAGTATAATTCCTATAGATGAACCTGGCAACCTGCGCCTTGGCATGATTTCATTTTCATTTGTTTTTGTAACTCGTAGTTTATTTTGACAGCTGTCGTCGCCCCGTATGAGTTGTGTTGTGGAATACATTGTATAAATAAATATATTATCATATAGTACAGCAGCCAGTTGAAACAAATCAATTAAATATGATAAATGATATTTACATTCACATTTACTGCGTCTGAATAATCTCTTAAGTGTTTTTATAACCAAACATCTCTTGTGAAATGAAGTCGATGATTTTATGGATATTAAATGGAATTTTAAAATTATTCGCTTTAAATAACTAATATATTTCTTGAACATTTTTTTTTACGTTAAATATGGACAAGAGTTTGGTATTTAAAGGATTCTAAGTAAAGTTTAAATTTTTATAGCTTGGCAATATTTTTCTTTCAGAGGAATAGTTTTGGTAATTGAATAATTAATAAGACCTGTTAAAAAAATAGCTAATTAAATTATGAAAAAATGTCTGTAAATATATTTCAGGCCAAAAATATAGAACTGCAACCATATCTAAAATGTTTGTGAGTTCTATGCATATCTCATTTAATTACGAAATAAATATTATCCACTTAATCACACTGACGTAATATAATAAAAAAATCGTTACGATTTTGATATTGAGATTTGTGCAGTCGTCATAAAAAGGCCAAAACTCATTCGCCAAAACAATAAAATGGGAACTGTGACTATCTTATCTGATGATGGCCTCTTGATATACTGCATCAGCCATGACCGAAGTCTATTATATTGAAATGGGAAACTTTTGGTTACACATACCTCCTTGTAGCGCTTGGATAGGGTTCGGCAAATGCGCTTATAAAAGGGAGCCATTTTTAAACTTTGTCGTTAACTTTAAATCGGTTTGAAGTACACAATTGCAGAGTTGAGTCTCTGATAGTCTCTTTTTAAGGTTCTTAGTATTTTTGTTTTGTTTTTTTTTTGAAGAAAAAAACACACAGTTTACATTTCTGTTGGCCTTTGAAGAATAATTCGCGGCACACGTAAAACAAAACGATCACTTTTTTAATTACGAATTTCCAGTTAAGAACTTTTATGATTTGTTTTTTTTTTTGCGTAGTGGTTTATGATATATATATATATATATATATTTTATTGATTGTTGCTTGGGTAATGCTGTGCCAAGTATTTTATTTAGTGTGATGCTTTCGTGCTGATCGTCAACATTTGAATGAGCCGTCGGGAACGGTGCGAGTCTTTTATGCGCTGCCACAAGGCAGCAACAACAAAGCAGAGATATATGTGGATAAAATCAAGAGATTTTGTGCTGCGCTCGCAGCTAGAAGCGGAAATGAGGCACACAAAGAGAGCCAGCCACAACAAGAGAGAGCTGCACCATGTATAGATAGTGGGGGAGGAACGGAAGTGGGAGAGGAACAGGGCATGCACTTACTTGTTGGACAACGATTGTGGCACGCGGCTGCTTACAGACGGCTGCTGCCTCCAGGGGATTGGCTGTCACATTAATGGCACCCCCACCACCCGGCAATGAATCCTCGAGTTGTTGCGCCTGTTGCACCTTTGACTTTGATTTGCTTTTGAAGGAGCGTTTGCGTGTGCTGTCTGTGGGACTGAGTGCAGCCGATTGTTGGGATTCGCTGCCCGGACTATGCATGTGCAGCATGTGCAGATTCAGTGTGGAGTTTGAGCCATGTTTTGGTGGTATTTGCTCAAATTTGTTGGCAATATCCTCGAACTTATTCAATTCGGCGTAGGAGTGATCGCTGGGCGAGGACGATGACTTGGCCTGCGGATAGAATGCATCGGATTGTGGCACATATTGCTGATTTTCCCGTATTGTAGTGTGTATAACGGAATCGGGTCGAATGCGCTTCGAATTCTTGCGGGACGGTGGATGATCCCGATCATGATTGAGCTGCTGCTGCTGCTGTTGCTGCTGTTCCTTCTGGGTAAGTCGCGAGTATTGCTGAAAGATATCGCTGCTCATCCTGCGCTCATAGACGGAACAATTGTCCACCTCATCCGAATCGCTGCTGGTGCTTGCCGTTGCCGAGCTGGGTGCAAAGCATTCCCGCTGAATCCGCTCATAATCCAACGCCTCGCGATCAAATGGAAACATTGTGCCGGCTGCGTTGTTTGCATCTCGCATGCAACGCTCGCTGCTGCCACTGGAGGAGCTGGAAGAATACTTGCGCTGCTGCTGGGCACACAACGTGGACGACGGGGACAGCTGCTGTTGGGTTTGGCGCTGCTTCTGCTGGTTTTGGTTCTGGTTCTGGTTCTGGCAGCTGCCAAAGAAATTACCATCCTTCATGGTGGGCGGTGCCGAATTGATTTTGGCTATGGCGCCCGTCGAGGCGGAGGGCGTGGTCCGTTTACGTTCACGCTTGGGACTGGTGCGGCTGCTGGACGAGGGTGAGACACTCGGTGAGATGCGATTACGTGTTGTTGTGGTGCCATTGGTATTCAAAGCATCGCATCGCTCCTTGGCGCGCAACTTCTTGTTGCGATTAACAATCGCAATGCGCTCCTCCTGTGACGCCTCATCATCGCTGCCAGCTGCAGTGCCCCCATAATGGGCAGAGCTGCTCGCCCGGCGCACTTGCTGCTGCTGCTGGTGCTGCTGCTTGTGTCCCTGCTGTGCATCCTCCTTAAAGGTGAAATGACTGCGCCCCTTCTCGCTGCTGCGTGCCGACTTGGGCGATTGCGGCGGATCGAATGTAAAGTGCTCACGTCCACGTGTTGGCGGTGGTGCCGTGCTGGGCTGACGTGTTGACGATAGCAACAGTGGCGTTGTGGACGATGGTTCGCCCGTCAGTATGGACAGACAGGATTCCTGGCTCTGCTATGCAAATAAAGTGAACAACGATATACAAACCGCCCTTTGTTAGACTCACCTCGATGCTGTCCTGCAGATTCATGTCGGGTCGCGTTGAATAACGTGAGCAGCTGGTTAGTTCCAATTCAGTGCCTCCAGCCTCATGCTCCGAATCGATTTGTATGGCCGTCAGCAATGGCTCCTCCAGCGAACTGAAAAGCGGCTCGCTGGGCCCAGAATTGTCGCCTGCGAACAAAAGGTCAGAATTTAGTCAGGTGTAAACCAGTTTAATTAGTTGATTAATTTAAATGGCAATCAATCAATAAATGCACCCACTTCTGCCACCTACCTAAATCAAGGGAATCGCACGCCTCTGAGGTATCCGTGTGCGTCACATTGGTGATCAGGGTGCAGGCCGAGTCTGTGGATGTGTTGATGGTCGTATCCGGTATCGAAGCAGATGAAGTGCCCATTATAACCAGCTAAGCAACAAGTAAAGCGTACATACAAAAATGGCATTAACAAAATGAATATACCCTCTGCAAGGATAATCAAATATCAATCTGAAATCTTGATCAAGGCTTCTACTCACCTTGGGCACTCCGGCCGTGCCAATGGGATGCATAGGTGTTGCACCACTCACAGAGTTGTGATAGGCACTGGAAACGGCATTCATGGGTAAGCTGTTGAGTGGCGTGCTGATTGAGGTGGATGAATTGATCTTGTTCTTAATGCTGCGTCCACTCTTGAAGTACAGACGGCGCAGAGCCGTTGCAGTTGAGGAGCCGGATGTGCTGAAGCCATCGTTATCCGAGCCGCTGGAGTTGCTGCCGCCCGAGAGGATGCCCATGCCGTTTAATTGAGCCGCAGCACGCACCGCTGTTGGCGTTGATGGCTTCGATGTGGATCTGGACGTAGACGTGGACGTAGTAGTAGCTGTTGTTTTTTGTGTATTGGAAGTGTTCGCAGTGGCTGCGGGTGCTGTTGTTGTGCTGGGCGTGGATCGGTTAGCAGGTCGCGTTGTGGACACAGATCTATTGTTAGTGCGTGGCGAGGCATTGGAACTGGACGAGGACGTGGATTGTTTGACGCAGCTTGCGGCTTGTGTTGGGGATGCCTTCTCGCTGGAGTGTTGGCCCAGCGCAAGTGCCATCATCGCCGCAGATCTTGTGCTCATATAGCAGGTGGGTAGCGGCTTAGACTTGCTGCTGTTGTTGTTGTTGTTGTTGTTGTTGTTGCTGCTGTGTTGGTGGTGGCTAGTGGTGCTATTGCCCTGTGCTGCATGTGAAAGGGATACGGTCATGGCTACAGTGAAAAATGTGAAGAAAAAGTGAAATAGATTTTAATTAAAGCAACAATAATAGCCCAAAATTATACTAAGACCTCTATGAAAAGCAAGTAAAGCAAAAATTCAAAGTGCAAGTAAAAAAAGACTCTATAAATAAAGCTTGTTTTTGACTTTAAGATTGTTTGATTTACTGTTGTATTGAATAATTGTAAGATGTGCACATTCTCCAGTGATTTACCCATTCGATAGGACAAACGGGTTGGGCAGGTTATTTATCAAAATCAACCTATAAAAAATCAATAGATTGTAGCGTGACAGGGGACTTAATCACTCACGCACAATACACACACACACAAACACACTCAGACACACACACACACTAAGTGAATCATAAGCTTTCCGGAATTGGTTTGAGGACGTTATATTGCTCCGGTTCGCCGAATTCGATTCTAGCCGTGCAAAATGGCACGTAAACAGAACAAAATCAGCGAGACAGAGATAGAGAGAGCATTGAGATAGATAATAATGAAATCGTCTAAATAAATTCCTCAAATATTTGAGTGGCGGATTTCGGGAGACTACTCGAACACTCGAATGTTGCTGTTTACCTATGATTGCCAGTTAAGTGCAAAAGCTAAACACTTTTCAATAATATAAAAAAAGAAAGATATCAACAGACATAACTAAACGTAAATGGATGGCAAATACCACAAGCTCAGCGGCTAACCGGATAAGAGAGGTCAAAACACTTTGACCCAAAAACAAAATTCACAAAATGTCGAATTTTTTCATATTATGTGGCGACCCGTTGCGAAAATGCATTACGAGGCAACTGTTGTTGCCGCATGTTTCCAGCTTTATTTACACAAATGTCACTGAAAGTGTGTCAACTGTTTTGCTGCGGGTGAATGCGGGAGATTGCCAAAACAAGTGCGGGGTGAACGGGAAACTGGAAATGAAACATAAACATAGGGAGTACACACACTACTTGTATGGGGAAACTTGGCTGGTGGTAAAATTTAATAAATATTAATGCATTACCTTGACCACGACGCCGGGAGGTTGGTGAGGAGCCCGTTGTAGTTGTTGAATCTCCCGCTCCTGCTCCTGCTGCTGAGGGCGCAGCTGTTATAGGCGTTGTTGTAGGCGTGGCATTTGGCCCTGCACTGCTCTCGCGAAAGATGGGTGAGCCCGGCACATATCGCTCAGGCTGAAAATACGAAATGACATCGAGAACAAAATGCAATTAATTACAGTTCAGCAACAAGTGCCATTTTCTATAAACAAATATCAAAGATAGTAAAGATATATAGATAAATTGGAACTATCATTTTGCCGGTTCTCTCCGGTTCTTTAGCCAAACATATAAAGATCTTATCAGCAGGCTGCATTTGATAAGATATGACGAACCCCCAAGATAATATTACAATCGAGTCCATTAGTATCAAAGGCAAACAGCACTAGGACAACAACCCCTTTACAGTTCGAATGACAGCTTCAGTCGTTGGCCAGAACCGAAGACGATACCATTACCAACTGTCAATAGCACAAAACATCGATTCAATTCAACAAGTGGTGCAGCAGATAACTTGAGATGCTAAAAACATGTCTGATTTTGGCATTTTATGTCACTTTCTTAAGGACAGCCGCTCAAACAAACGGTTTGTGTTTATTTTTCTTATTGATTTTTATTTAATATTGATGTGTCAGAAATATATCACACATGTTCTTATCAAGAATATTCAGTTTCCACTTAACTAAATTAGCAGTTTTTATTTCGAAATTTGTCTAGTCAGCGTTCATAATTTATGGCAGCTAGCAACAAATCAGGTAATATATGTATATATATATAAAAACTTTTTTTTGCTGTTTTTTGGTTTTTATTTTTGGCAAGCTCCTATGCTATATCTGCAAAAATTAATTCTAAGAACTGTGAGTACTTATTTCTAATTTATACTATACATGTAATACCCGATTTCTAGCTCAGCTGTCGACGCCATTCCAGTGGTCTAATTAAATGTTTTGATTGAAACAAAAAAGATAAAAATATTTTCTTACAAATCGATCGGCATAATGTAATTTTTTTTTTAGATAGTATGTTTTATTGTTGATATATAGGAATTTCCTAATAGTTTGTTTTGAAACAGATTATAGAATATAAACATGGATTGATTATGATTGCCTCGACCACTGTGTGCAGAGTTTATTTTGACTTATATGTTTTACTCAGAATTAATGGCTAGTATATAGTGACTGATTCGCGAATACGGCGAACAAAAGCGTGATATTGCCAATATATATTAATTTTAAAGCAGAACCGCATGTGACCAAAATAATCTTGCATTTTTCGTGCTTGTTCCTATACACAAATTTAAAGCGGAATTGTGACTCGTATTAACAGAGAATAGCTCATGATTTTGATTGTAACCTTTGGGGGGTGGCGGAATGAGGAGAATGAGGCCCTGATGGAGGCAACTGCCTCCTCAGCTTTGCCAGCTGTTAGACAATCGGTTTTCGTAAATATACAGGGTCATTTGGGGTCTGGGACCGCGCCGAGAGATCTTTTGGCTTATACCTCTTAATGATGCCCAAGAATGGGGTTTGATCACTTTTAAATGAATCGTGAAACATGAATTATAATTATGATAATTATAGTAATGAAATATAATTTATAAATATTTTTAAATACATGTATTTAGAAGTCTAACAATTAACAAATGCACATATTTACAAGGGTATTATTCGGCAATTAATTAAAAAGATGTCTTTTTTACCCCTTTTCTAATTTTTGACAATATCTGTTTTTTTTTTATTGTTAAAACTTAAAGTCTCGTGTCATGAAATAAGCTTTTTAAAAATTGTAGTCATTGGCTGTGCCTGTTGCTATTCTTGTTACAAGTTGTTGTTGTCGCTGGTGTTGTCTATTGACGTCATTGTTATTACACAAATCGCATATGGACTATACATAGATAGATAGATAGATACATGTCGAGGACGCTGTCGTGCCACTTGGCAAATAGACAGAAAGTCTGTTGCCAAAATTCTCACTTTAATGCAATTAATTTGAATAAAAACAACAAAAACAACTGATTTCTGTGTTTATATAGATTTTCACTAGTGTTTGTTGTTTTTGTTGTGTTGTGTTGTGTTGCTTTCGCTATAAATAAAATCTATGAAAAGCACAATATCATCATCATCATCATCATGATTGTTGTCATCATCAGATTTATCAGCTTCATAATGAAATGTATCAGCATCCACAGAAAGCGAAAGGCAACGTCATGACCTCGTTCAATATTTTTTGAGATGTGTACGATTATTTTCGTGTTGTATATATATATATATAATTATATATGTACATATATGCATATAGTTTATAGTTTTATTTATGGATTTTATTTTGGACTTGCAGCGCTCGAATGCTACGCTTGCAGCTACTTGCTTGGCCAGAGTGATGCCACCTGCCTGACAAATGCCAGCGCTGTGCGTGCCCTCAACTGCACCAAAAAGTATTGCCTCACTGTGCGGCAAGAAGCGATTGTAAGTATTCTACAAAGTAGCAGCCATTTAGGCAACCATTAGCCGCTATTTGCTGGAGAGCTGGATTGGCTCGGATAAGCTTAACTAAACGAGCCACATCTGCCCGATTGCCCTGCCTGCAACAAAGTGGCAACTGCACACGAATCATAGTTCCTACGTTTCTGTGCAGCACCACTGGGTTTTTGGTGTGGAGCAACTTTGTGGCTAAATGTAGTAAGAACGAAAGTTTTTGCTCAGAAAATTAGGGCGACTTACTTTTACAGTTAAGCTATTAAACTAAGCTCTTGAATTCACACCCACACGCACACACACACACACACATGCAAAGAAAGTAATTGAATAGACGATGGGCATTGCGCACACGTGGCGTATGAGTTATATGTAAGTGGCAAAAAGCCTTATCCATCTGAGCGCTATAGCAATTTATATTTTTGTTCATTTGTCTGCCTGCAAGCTGCTTATATTTTATGTGACTCTTGAGTCAAAGAAATGACGACAGTTGTATATTTAAACAGCACAAAAAATGTCAAAAATTGAGATAAAAAGCAAAGGCAAAATGAGAGCATATCTGTTATAGTCTTTAACCAAATCACTTCTTATTACACCCAGAAAAGTTTTTTTTTTTGGTTTGATACAGCTTGCATAGTTATAAACCATATTTAAGTTTTGTTTAAAATTTTCAAAGCTAGTAAAAAAATTATATACATTTTTTTACAGAGAATTAAGCAGCTGGTCAAACTCTTCATAATTTTTTGTTAATTTTGAAAAGAAAATGTATGCAGTCATTTACATGGAAATCGGTAGACTCAGCTCGAAGCTGCTGTACGAATTGGCATTCAAATGGTTAAGTCAAGACCCAGACGCTCAAAAATTTGATGCTGATGAATTGTTTGCATAGCTGTGAAAATCACGTACATTGCTAGAGATGTGTTGGCTGGTTGTTCCTAGAACTCTGACTATATCGATTGTGTTTACGCAGAAATGCAAAACGGAGAAAGACAATTGGGGTTTTTTGTTGACTTTGGAGCTTTTGTGCTTTAATTTCCAAAGACGCAGTAACATCAAATTAAACACAAATTTCCTTGAAAAGTGGAGTGCATAAAAAGTCCATTACCATAATTTAATGGAAAGTCAGAAAGGCGTATAAAAGCCGCAAAAGCCGCTGTATGAAACTGAGCGACACCCACACATCAACACACACAATCACACACAAACACACATATATGCTAAACATTATTATCCACCAAAACTTCAACACCCTTTGCCTGCTATCTGCTCTCGTCACCCAAACTCCCAGCATATTTTTATCTTTTTTTTTAGAACGAGTTGGATAAACAGTTGCCAGCGCTTCATTAGTCGGCAAGCCTTGAACTCTTTGTTATTGAATTTGCCGGATCAAAGGAGCCTTCAGCCGGCACAAAATGAACTAAAAGTTATAACTTATACGCCTGCACAAAGAGCAGCACGAGCAACAGCATCTGGTGTCCTTCAGACTAAATGTTCCATTGATGCTCCGTCTTAATGCAATTAAAACTTTATTTGCACTTGGCCTGTCTCACTGATGAAGACAACTAAACTGTAGATGTGATATGAAAAGAGCTCATCATGTGAACAACAGCTCTGTAATTGTATGTGCCATAAAAGTGAATTATAATCTGACATAGAGATATGCCAAAGATATTCCCATTACTTACAGTTGAATGAATAAATCATTTAATTGAATAAATTCTAAATATAATCAAACTGGCAGCTTAAGCTAATTTGTAAGTTTAAATATTAAAGATACTCAAGTTATTTAAAAATATATATATTTTTTTATATTACCCTAACAGATTTTAGCAAACAAATTGTGGAATTACTATTTCTTATACATCTTCTCCTTCTTCTGCTTTTCCATATGTCGCTGGCAGAATAATGGGAACAAAGTCATTTCCTTTCTACGTGACTGCCAAGATAAGCCGGTTGTGAGTATTGGCAGATTAACAGCTAGACCGACGGCGCCTGTGGCAAAAAATTAAATGTATACACTTTGCAGATACTGAACGGAGTTAGGACGGACGCTTCTTTCCGATTCTACTATCGCTCCTGCCAGCAAAATCTGTGCAACGGACACAATGGACGCGTCTACAACTCGAGTGGTGGCAGTGGCGGTGGCGGTGTAGCTGGTGGAACACTGGGTGGCAATCACAATGCTATTATACCTGGAAAAAATGGTTGCTTAGGAGCTAGACCAGACATCGTTTGGCTGGGATTGTTGTTGCTGCTGATGGCTGCTGTTTTGTAACTGTAATTAGCATAAAATGGATGTAACGAAAAATGTCTTAAGGACAAGGCAGATTATAATCCTAATGTCTACCAGAGATGAAAATAAAATGCCGACAGCAGCCAATTAAAGCACATTTTAGGAGCTGTCTGCATAATTGAGATGTTGCCCGGGGGAGGGTCGGTAGTGGGTGGTGCGACGTGTTAGGGGAGAGCACGCTGTCCATTTTGCATTGTAATGATTTGACAACTTATGAGGTCATTGGGGTTCAGCCTCCGAGCTAAACTTCCGTTAACGCCCACATGTTGACCGCAATACTGGGAAAGGGGCCTTCAATTGCCAGCTCATTAAAATAAAATTAAAAACGCGGTAAAAGCAAACATAAATTCCAGCAAACAAGCCAACATTTTTGGTCTCCCGCTGCTGTCTAATGATTTGACGACATTTTTATGTAAATTTCTGGCATGTGAAAAAAAAAAACAAAGCACCCCACTAACCAGAAAGATGTCAAGTGCAAAAGTGTCATGAATGACACAAAAACACTGGCAAAAAGAATATAAAAGTCAACACAGCCCAGTTGGATGTTTTATATGTATCCTTTTAATTGCTTGCCTTCTTCAAGCTCACTGTTGATTAGGATATAAACTTGAGACTCGCTTGTTGTTCGTGTTTGCTTATGTTGTTGGACCAGGCAGGAAAACTTCCGACTTCAGAGTGCAGTGTGCAGAGACGAAAGAAGTAGACGAAGGACCACTTAGCTAAGCAAATACGTTATTCAGCCACACTATGATAAAATACGGTACAGGAAATGTTGTTTTCTATGCTTCATTAAGTTCCTTACCAAGACTTACAGCTTTTAGGGATCAAGTTTGGGATCAAGTTTTCTCTCATAATTGTACAAGGTTATTTTTAAAATTCACACACTACAACCAATTTAATAAAAAACGCCGCCAGTCTCACTTATGAATGTAAATTTGGCTTATAGCAGCAGGCTGACTCACAGCCTGAAATATGGATGGTTTTAACAAATCAAAACTTGTAAGCAAGGCGCTCGCATGTCGCTGTTTGTGTGTTGTGTTTGTGTGTTGTGTTAGTGTGAGTGAGTGGAAGTTGACTTAACGCATTAAAGTTGCCATTAGTAGCAACAGAAAGAGCAACATTGTAAAATGCTTGTCAGTTGCCGTCATTGCCGACGTTGCTGACATTTGATGTTGCTGTTGCTTTGCTTTTGGCTTTTTGCTTTCTGTGCTTGCTCCCTTGACATGCTTTGGAAACACACGAAAAATGTTTGCATGGCAAACAAACGCTGTCACCCCACCCCTCTCACCAACCCTCACGTCATGCGCGCGTAAATGGTGACATGGAAAAAAAAATAACAAAACACAAAAAAAAAAAACAGCTAATCTCGCGACACGTCTTCTCCCTGTTTTTGATTTTAGTTTGGGTCAGACAGCAATTGCCATTTGCAATTGAAAATTCACAGCGACTTTTACGAATTTCCAATTCGTAAATTCGAATATTTAATAACTCGATGTTGAATTTTCAAAATATAGCCAACTAGTTTTATCATAAAATATTTCGTATATAAACTTTTTTTTCCATTCCTGATTAGGTTATCAAACACAATAATTAAATTAACTTAATCAATCATTGCTGACATGTACACATTCAATTATTAACAAAATGCAAAAAAAAAAACCATGCATATTAACATCATTAAGATGCAGAGTTATTTTTGCTTTTATTAATTTCTGTTTTCGTGGCCTCATTTAACCACACGTCAATAATTACATCTCATAAGTGTACACACCCAAAGAGTCTACATTAATTAATATTAATTGGCAGATTTTCAGGCAAGTAACATAAAGAGACAAGTGTCTGAGAAAATTCAGTGAAATTGAATTGAGGAAGCAATTTGCGCTTAACAAATATTTGTTTGATCCCAATTCAAGGATGGGGCAACCACACTCACTCCCGAGAATTCTCTGCTGAAATTCCTGATGTAAATATGAATATGTTGCACCTGACAGTTGCCGCGGCATTTACCAACAGAATATGAGAACACGAAAGCGAATCAATATTCAGAACATAGTTCAAATATTCAGTACACGACATTGATATACCTCCACTTTACTCATTATTTTTTATATTTTTTGAACGAACTAAAAATTGACTAACAACTGAAATAACATAAAGCGTTACTAACAAGGCTAACCTTCTCAGGCAAACAGTCAGTGAAATCAGAGAATGTGGAGAATCAAATAGACAACATACTTCAAAAGGTCGATTTCCCTTTTAGGCCAGATTCAGGTTCGTGCCAGCAACAGGAAAACTTATTTATTTTGTGAAACAATCATTTGTCAATCAATGGGTACAACTTTTGTTGCTTAAGGAATCGTATTCAGGACGTTCATAATAAATAATATTTAGAGGGAGGATAGATTGAATACTAAAAGCACTTTCCCCTTAAATATAAATTTAACCTGAACAGGAAGGAAAAATATACCCTTTTGCACCTTTCGATCATGCGTATATTTAGTGAAATACACAACAAAAAAACAAAAGTGGGCCAACGATTGTTTCACGTATTATTTATTTAATATTTAATGTTTCCATTTTTTTTCTTCACTGTCCAGCCCTCTTTAAAGAAGGTGGCGCGAGTCTGCTGCAAGTGAGAAGTGAATTTCGCTGTCTGGTTGAAAGGTGTGTGTATTTGTGTGCCACATTATAAATTTACTTCATTTATCTTTCATTACTGCGGCCATACATATATTAATGGCCACGACCGACAGTTTTACATGCCACAATATTTCAAAGCGACGGGAAAGGGGCAACGAGTCGTCTTCAATTACTGTGTTGACGTTATTTCCAATATAACCATTTAGTTGCCGCTGCGTGCACTAAACTTATCCATTGACGACCGCAATTTGTGATGAGCAAACAGACAGAGAATAAATAGTTGGCTCCGTTTAATGCTCAATTGGCATTACAATGGCTGCCAACGCAATGAAATTGGCTGCTTGCAGTGCATTGACCCTCCTGCTCAGAACTGAATGGACATTCCTCAATGTCTCAGTTGTCGCCTCTCTGACTTCCCCTCTTCTGTGGCTCTTCTGTGTCCCTTGTGGCGGCTGTAGGGACACAAAGCGTTCGGTCTACCGGAAACTTTGCAAGGTGCCTTGTCGGAAAATTCTCTGGAATTTTTCCCCACCCTCCTTGAGCAACTGTTACTAAATGAAGTCATAGTCATTATTATTGCACACACCTTGTCTGCCCTGCCCCTGCCGAGACAAAAATAAATGCAATTCATTCTTTGCCCATTTGCCAAAAATAAATAAGAACAAGTCAAGTTAAAAAGAAAGACTGCTCGCAAATTGCACAATCGCGATGCATGTGTTATTAACTTAAAGAAAATAAATAAAACGAGTAAGAATGAACCATATTAATAAAAAAATATTAAAAATCGAGCATGTCAGCAAAAAAACAACATGAGATAAAGAAGGCGGAACATTCGACTAAAAGTCGCGTGATTTATGCTTTTTTTACAGCCAACGCAGAGTAGACAGTTCCCCAAACACAACCCGCAACTCGAGTGGGTGTGGGCAGTGTGTGTGCACCCAGGAGGCACGTCTGTTACTTTGCTTAAATTTAAGAGTGCTCAAGGAGAAGCCATTCATAAGAACAATTTTTCAAAAATACAATTTAAATTGTTTTAAAACAATTATCATGATCAGTTTTCAGTAATTAATCATATTATATCCAGTAAACAGATATAAATAAGAATAATATATCATCCACGAAACTATTAAGCTGATTTCTGAAGGACATGTTTAAATTAATTGTTTTGCCTATTTTTAAGAATTTCTTTTGGCCTTTGTAAAATAATTAGACAGCTTACGTATTGTATTTATTTTTTGGTCTTACAATATGTTGCTTCCACAATATGTATCATTTATTTTTTGAACAGTGTATTAATTATTGATGGATACTTTGGCCTATATTTGTGGAAAAAATCAAAAACTAGAAACGACAACGTCACTTCTGATGTTTGCCGCTCAAATTATGCGTAAAATTTTGTTTGACAATCGGGCAGTGCGCCAGCATACATTAAATCTTACGAAAGATCTTCACCCCCTTCAACCCCTTCAGATTTGAGCACACCTTTGGCAGCCACAGAGACGCCGTCAGTGAGCAGCAGAGGGGCACATTACGCAACTAATGAAATAGGTGAGCCACTGCGAGAATTTGGCAAGGTGCTGTGGGTTAATGACGTCAAACCTAATAAGATAGAACAGCAATACTTTCCACGTCGAAGATTACACACTCTGGCAGACCAAAGTCCACCTGGTCAGAAGAGGACTGCGAGATTCTCTTGTGTTATTTTAGTCAACTGGTTACGAATCAACCCCAACCACAGAACCAGACGGGCAGACATAGTCCGTTGGTCTTGGCACATCCAGGAAATCCCCATGATTCATTTGACAAACCGACAAGCCTCAATGTTTGTGGGATTTGCTAGACTTGTCCATGGTGATGGGCTATGTAAACAAAAGTCACTCAAGTTTCACGAGATTTACACGATTTATGATGTTCCAAAAAAATTGAAAGAGTGACAATGGAGATGCGTGAAAATGCCTGGAATGTCGTAATGTCGTTGAAAATTAACATGTGATTTTTTAGCGACACATGTCATCAGTTGCTCCCACAAATGGGTTTCGAATCGACTCAAAAATTTGTATATCTGATGTGATCAGTGAATATGAGTAAAGATTGTTGTTAAAGGTGAAATGGATCTCTAAATCTTCTGAGTGGTTTGATGATATATATATGAGACTACGAAACTTATATTGCGGATGTGAGTTTGAGTTTAATGCATTAATTGTCAACAAAGATGCCAACGAATTGTATATGTGTATTTGTGTGTATCCACGCAATAATTTATATATGTATGTGTGCGTAGCACTTATTTATATGATGTCGACAATCAATTAATTTCAGATATGCCCACAACAAAAGCCAGTATCGGTCTGTGTGAATTGTTTTTAAATGTAAATTGCATTAAAATAAATAAGAATGCGATATATTTAAAAGCCGTTTAAGGCAGCCGATGCAATTTCAATTTCAATTATGCCATAAGTTCACTATCCATCTCTCTGTCTCTTTCTTTCCATCTCTGTCTGCCGCCAATGACGTCGGCATTTCACAGACGCATGTCTTCCATGTCCTATGAATGCCAATTCATGAATCCCATTTACTTATACAGATGCTTAGCATCTTCATTCTCAGTTTGCTCAGTGAGGCAATGCATAGTGCAGAGTTCATTGACATGGCTATAAATTTGTTGTCGCCACAAAAATAGTTTTACAGTTTTTCCCCACTTTCCACTAGCGCTATTTATTCCTATGAATTGCACAATTTATTAGATTTCTATTCATTCGTTTTATTATTATAAGTGACAACAGCGAAAACCAAAATTAATATTATTCTAAGAAATTCTAAATAATAAATAAAATTAAAAGTGCTATATGCAATATCCCAATAATTATTTTAGAGTGAAAATTGCTATGAGTTGGAGAATTCAAAGTTCAGTTTTTACCATTGGATTTAAAATTAAATTTTAAGGGTTTATTGGATCACATTTGATAGGAAACATAACAAGAGAAATTCAAAGCATTTTTGCGTGACAATATAATACTCAGCTAGTGGCAACTATTGTTGTAGTTTAGTTAATTAAAATCTGTGCACCATTGTGGCAACAACAATGGCAACGAGCAAACCAATGTTACATACCGCTTCCCCACTAAACTGAAATGACGAACCACAACCTATTGCCAAGTCATTGAATAGACTGTCAACAAATTTCTATTTATTCAAAAATATATAGATACCGTATGTATGTAGATGTGTGTGTGTGTTTCGCTACAAAAGGAGGTTATCCAATTTGTTCGCGAAAAATGAAAAACATTGCTTTTTTACAAGCGAATTTCCGTATTTCACTGGCAAAAGCTTCGTAAACACCGCAAACAGTGAATCCCAAAAAATATATTGAAAAATTCATGCAACGAATGTTGTAAACAATATTTTTGGACTCCTAAAACTGAGTCAATGCAATGCGAGGGAGTGGCTACAACTTATAAATGCGAAGACAGATGCAGATGCAGCTGCAATGTATAGCAGCACTACTAAAAATACATTTTTCATAATTATATATATTCTATGCTGCTGACAAGCGAAATGAAAATAATAATTGTTGGCAAAAATAAGTGAATTTTGACTGGCCAGTTTTTGCGTAGGCCAATGGCCAAAAACTGCAAAAAGTCAATGCGCTCATTAGTCGAAAAAAAATGCCATTTATCAACAGAATTAGAAATGTGTCAGCTCCTCTCTTAGATCACAATTGCAGTATGCGAAAACAATTGCGACAATTGTCAACTAAATTTAATATATATATATATATAGTGGAAGTTCATGGGCGAATAACCCAATAGTTAGGCAAACAACTTGAAGGATTTATCGTATTGAAGTGTCTCTGGCTAATTGACGTCTGTTTATTTTCACTTGTCACGGAAGTATAATCATCTTAACCTGTGGGAGGCCCTGTTCTTGCCAACCACCCATGAATTTTGCCATTTGAAGCAATTTGTCAATTTTGGCAACCAAACTGATGACTTTGCCATGGGCAAGGACGTATTGTGGCCGAGTCTAATAAACCCAGAACAACTACATAAATATGTACATAAGTATGTGTTTTGCAACTTTGTGGAAAGTTCCTGGCCGAGCACAGCGTAGTTTTCTATAAGTATACGATTAATATAATATAATACATTATGCAAATTGGAGTGAAGTAAAGTAAAATTCTATCAAGAAAACAATTTCAATTGACTTAACCCTGAGCTGCTTTGCTACCAAGGAAAGAGGCAAATACATTTTTCAATGCATTGGTTTTCTTTTATATTTTAAGCCCAGCTGCCAATTTAATTAAATTGGTAATTCTGCGCTGCTTCGCGTTAAGCTTCTTCTTACTGACTGCCAGGGTCTTTCGCCAATGCTGACTTAAGTGACTTTTACAGCAACATTTAAAATCTTATCAGAATATCTTATTTATACATTATGAAATGTATATAAACATATTTTAAAATTGTGCCTAAGAGTATGCAATGAAATTTAATTGAATAATTACTTATTCTGCTGACGAGGTTTGGCGACGGTCTCCTGGAAAAAGTGTCTATCATCCTTTCTTCTCAGCTTTTGGAATTGACAAATAGGAAAAGAATAAAGTCCTTGCTGAGATTTCAATAGAATCACCAACATCTTGCGCTTGCCAAACAGATCTGGAGATCTGCGCCAGCGTTCCTTGTACACTCTATATAATTACTTTGAATTACTGCAACGTTCGCATGCAGAAGTTTTCAAAAATTAACATGCGACTTTAAGGACTTGAGGAATGATCAATTGTTTTGATATAATTAATTCATTGTTTTCAAAATTGCTAGCTGTCTGAATACCCTGCTACTATTATTTATTTTAACAATTATGTTCATGTTAACTAGTAAATCACAATAATACAAATATAGCAGTTTTGGCAGCACTATAAATTGTTAACAGCATATGACAAATTATTTCGATAAAATCTCTAATATAAGCTTTTGTTTGATTTGGAGCAAATAAAGGAATATCGATTAAAAATTAAATCAATGACAAGTGCAAGTGTGTTTTCCAACACTTTTTATTTGGGCAAGGCTGCATTCTAGAATAGTAGGCGACGGTCACCTGAAAAAAAAAATTATGACTAGCCAAAAGTGGCAGTAAAGTCATTCTTTCACAAATTGTCGCAGTGAGCAGAGCTCTTGGAATCAGAAAATAAAAAAAAAGTTAAAATTAAATTCCTCTCTCAGAGTCGTTGTGTCGAAACAATAGTTGGTTTTTCGCGTTCATCTCCGTTTCCATAGCAGCGTAACTGTAATTTTAAATCACAAGAATACAAAAAAAAAAAAAAAAACCGAAATGATTCCAGTTACTAAGTTGCAAACCAAGGAGGTGCAGTGCCAGCTCGATTCAAGCGATGAGCCCAAGGAGCAGCCAAAAACCATGCTCACCCCGAAGAGCGACCGCGTTGGAATCTTTAATGCTGAGGATTTTTTTTCACGTGCCCAGATGAATATGAAAATCAACCACATCTTGCGTTCGCCCAATAAAGTTCCATATGGCGTACGCCAGCGCTCCGTCTACACCAACAACCCCCCATCGCCGGTAAGTTCTATATAAAAAAAAAAAAAATGACAATGCACTTTTCATCTGTCAGTTCACTTTGTGTGTGTGTGTGTGTGTGCGAGCGAAAAAATGAAATGAAAATGCTTCTATTGGGTCACTATTGATTACTTGTGTTTGTTCAATCGCGGCTGTGATCATTTTAATAAGCACAAAATAAAGAAATAATTTTAATGTGAAATGCAAATAATGTTTAATAAAATTTGCAGCAGTCTTCGATGGGTTCGTCGCGTCAGGTTGCATCACTATCAGCCCGATTGAGCAGCTTGTCGCTGAATAGTGGCAGTGCCAGTGTGGGCACCAACACTGCTGTGCTGGCCAAGGAGCGTTCTAGCCAGACCAATGTCAGCGGGGGATCTGCCTCTTATAGGCCCGTCAGCATGGGTATTCAATACTCGCAGCCGCAGCTGCCCAACTCATCCAATTTGGAGCCCATGGTCCATGCTACCAAATCGTTCACTGCTCGCTATCCCAGCACATTTGGGTATGAACATAACGGCGCTTACTGTCCATCGGTATGTAAACTCCTAATGATTTCAAACTTATAACTAATAACAATTTATCCATTAGCCACAAGCCAAACCGTCGCATCTTCGTGCACATCCACACTACACACTGCAGTTCCCGACGCCGATGCCACCACCACCACATGCCTTGTGTCGTGTCAGCTCTCGCCACATTGACTTTGAGAACATTCCACAGGCACCAATGCAAAGCTCTCCTGGATCTGGACCCATTGCCATGTCCAATGGCACAATTCAGCTGCGCCTGCGCGATGGAATTCGGTGCGTACATTAAAAAAAAATTACAATTTATATCAGTTAACCGAATTAAGCAATAATTCTATTCCCCCTTAGAATTGATATGACCTTGGACAAGGCAGTGCGTGTGTTGAATCAGCGCAGCATGCTTGCTGTCTCGTTGTCCCGCAATGGGACTAACTCTGCTCTGATCCATCCCAATGGACGCATTTTGCAGAACGGCTGCAAGTTGGAGATTGTCGCTTATGATGGCATGAAGACTAACAATTATGTGTAAGTATAAATTTAATTTGACCAATTTATTCTGTGAACTAAATCAGATGTCTTGTTCTAAAGTTAATACTGAATACTTTTTAAAGTGATAGTTACTAAATTCTTATTGCAGGCGCTACGCCAAAATGTGGTACAAAGGCGTCAGTTTCACTAGCGAATCTTGCGCTTTGATTTATCTAGTGGACTCGGCTGGAACACGCACCACCACCGACAATTTCACTGACCTGACCAAGGACTACACTCTGGCGGTGTTTTATGAGTATGAGAAGCTTTATTTTGTTTGGGATTCTATAAATTAATTCAATTTTTCACAGTGACTCACGCCACGGGCCATCCTTTGTTTCGGAAGCACAGGCTGTAGTTGCCAAATCAACGTACAATTGCGCGGAGGATGGCACCGAGGTGTACGAAGTCAATGGTTTTCGCATCATTCAGGCATCCGATGGTTTGGTAAAAGTGAATCGTCTGCACAACAAGGGCTTCATTCGCACCAGCCCTGGCAACGGATCGGTCACTCTAACCACTCTCGGCATACACTGCACCGGCTCTTTGGGCAAGTCCTCGCATCTGTTTTTGCGGTAAGCTTCATATACGAAAGCATCCTGTGCAAAGGATATTCTCTAATTTCCTATCACTTTTGCAGTCGCAACGAGAAACGCATGCATTTCGATGGGTCCAGTTTCATAGTTCGTAATGCCGGACACTCGGCAGGCTTTAACGAAAACAATCTGCTGATTGTCTACTAACTCGGATCCATCTTAAGAAAATCTGCACACTCACAAAACACCCACACAAAAAGACTAAATATTTGTCAGCTCTTAATGGCCGTTGCGCTGCCAAGGTATAGAGAGGGATTATAGCTAAAAAAAAAAAACCACAGAAAAAAACATAGAAATGAAAATAGGACTCGCAAAGAAACACGAGAGACGATAAGGACATCCTAAGTATCCTATATCATTTAATTAGTTAGGACATCTTTCGTTACTCGACGCAGTCCTAAAAAGGAATACATTTTAAATAACTTTTCATACTAGAACTTTTTGATATCAGTGAGAATTAACGTAACTTTTTTGAGACATGTGTTTACTGCCCTGCATACGTGATAATTGCTGATTGGAAAGTGGCAGCGTTTTATATTTTAAGTCTTATTTTGGCAATATGAAATTTTACTAACCAAATTCATATAAAAATGTTGTTAAAAACACAAAAAGCTTTTGAGGCGAATTTATACATACTGCAAAAGACTTAAAAATCTGCCACTTATAAATTATATTATTATAGACGGCGGTAGCCCCTTAAAGGTGGCTATCGGAGTAATAATTATAATTATCCGTTAAAGATTAGTTTTTAGTTATTGCAATCCAAACATGTTTATCCACACAAACACACACACAATGTGAATGAGGGAATTCAAAGTGACAATCCTCGCACTAAACACGCATAACAATTAAACAGAACACACTCACAAATAATAATATAAAATACAATAATTGCATATGTATTACACATTAATTGGCAGGCGTCCAATCGGTTAACATGCAAACACTGTGTGGAGTCTTACAACGATCTCCTAATTACCAAATCACAAGCATGTATAACGAAATTAATGAATGTAGCAAAATCAAATAAAAAATTGTATTTTTAACCAAAGTAAAAGCAGCAGTTGGCATTTCAAAATATTGGTTCGAACTGGACAATTCAGTTCACGGCAAATACTTTTATGTAAGATGAAAGCCATTACTTGTGAAGGTGTCCAGATAGTTAACTCCAACCCGTAATACTTTCACGGTCAAGATGAAGGCTCATAAATTCTCAACTAAATTGCTTTATGGCGCACACACAATCGGGATAAAATGTATGTGTAAGTAAAAACACACCCTTAGGAGCAAAACCCCCCCTCAGTGCACATCACGTAGGTTTACCTGCCATAAACTGGGCAATAAGCCAGATGATGTTTTCATATGTGTTGCTCACTTTGGTATACTATAAAAATGTACATATTTTTTTAGTTTTTATGCTTTTTTTTTGCAAATCAAGGAAACAATTTCGTATTTTGACAATCAGTATATATAATACGAGTATTAGCTTTATCGGTTGTTACCTGTAGACATATCCAAAAGCATAAAGAGATCGGATCGGCTGTCATATAGACTATTGCTTCCAAAATGCTTGGGGCTGACGCTGAGTTGCTGGTCTGCTGCTGTTGGTAAAGATTATTGGATAACGCTTAGCCAGCAATGTTCGATTCTGTCATAAATAGAGAATTGAACCCTTGAGGAGACAAGGCGATAGATATATATATATAGATTTAAATGTACATTGAGCAGACGATATGCATGTAAAGCGATAGCAGAGGTGAGAGGTGCAGTTTATAGCAGATAGAGAAACAGCAATGGCAAATACAACATTTAAACATCTAAAAACCGAATATTTTTTTAAGTGTGACATTCTCCGATTTTCTAATGGGTGTTATTATATTCTCTCTCTTTCGCTCTCTCTCTATGTGTGTATGTATGTTTGTGGCTGAGTGCTTTCATAAATAGACAAAGTTAAGATAGCAACTCAAACTTCGCATATATATATATTTAGGTAAATATATATGTATGTATTTATTTACGGTAGTCGACATCCCAGTCAAATCGCTTGCCTCATCTCGTTAGGTTCTGAGGATGTGGCATTTTCAATGCTTACGCTTGCGTGCCTCTCGTCGCACCTTATGAACAAGGGGAAAGAGGACGAGTGGCGGCAGCATTAGGTGTACGAGAAGTGCGCTTGTGCCCAACATCAAACGCTTTTCACACTTAATTGGGCATAAAATTAAATCAAAATTGATTAAAACACTTCAATGACAACGAAAAGCTTCATCAGCAACAGAAACAACAGCTCAAATTCAAACTCAAGCAAAAGCAACAACATTGACAGCCACTTTCCACCCATCCACCCATTAACTCATCCTTCTTTAAAGTATACATATATGGTATATATATATATATATATATATATATATTGGTTTTGGTTTTGGACTTCCCAGATGACGCATCGTTATCGACCCCATTGCCTGCTAACTTTGTCTTTGTTTAGTCAACTGGCAGAATGAAATTGGCAAGCCTTTGGCCACCGGCGCCCAGAAGGGAGTCTATTAAGTCCTCGATGTAATGGCCTCGCCGAAGTTTTTAAAATGTAATTTCCGCTTTGGGGTACTCTGCACCAGCAAACTACGCTGCTGGGCTAAAAAACCAATTTTTATTTATTACCATTTAATATGTCGTCAATTAACTCAAGCCGACCATGATTATTATGCCACAGATATTCAGCCACACACAGGCTAAGGGCGAAGCAGATGTTCCATTTCATTGTAATTTATGGTCATAAATCTTCAGGCCAATTTGCATGTCAAAGACATAATCTGGCTTTAGAGCTCCATGCCAATTCCGAACTTCAACCATTGAATAGTAAAAAGACTTGGAACTCGGCAAACTTATTACTGACTTTGATGAGGTTACTTATGATTTGAATTCTAGATACTGAACAGTTACCTGGATTGCTAACAAATAACTGTTTAAGAAAAGTTGTTCCTTTCCCAATAAGGCGTGCGATCTTTTGGATTTGTTGGTTATGTCAGAGGAGGAGCTGTCGGCACTTTGTGTTGCACCCGTCAATCAAATAAATCAAAGAGGCAGCAAATTGCTGGCAACACTTTGGCTACCCCCAGGTAGGATCAAAGCAAACTGTCAACGGCGTCAAAGGCAAATAAGTATTTATCCTTCGAAAAAGGGGCAATTCAAGTTAGTGCGATGTATGTGTGCCAGTGCATTATTGGAGGTAAATTCTTGATGTTATTTGATCCTTGATAAAGTGTGAACCTGAAGAGACTGCTTCCTCTGCAACCGCCCCCAACTGATTGATATGAAAAGCATGTGTGTGTGAGAAAGATGTGAGCTACTTGAGCGAGATTTATGTAACCTTAGATATTAGTGCCACAATATTTATTACTGATGTCAAATGTGATTGACGCCATAAAATATGCACAATAAATCCGCTTGTCAAGTAAATGGTGCCGTTAATAGATTTATGAGGTAATAGATTGGCATTTTGCAGGCTTGCATTTGATATGGACTGTTGCCCCGCATAAATTAATTAAAATTCTTGCTACTCAATTAAATCAATCAATCAGATCTGAATGCTGCGTTCGAGGAATTCCAACTTTGCCAACTTTACATAAATGCAATCGGAATGAGACGCACCTTTCCGTCATGACACAACAAGTGAATCGAATTTGTACATTCAAATTCCAATTGCCGATTATGACAGTCATCGGTAAATAAGCCAATTGCAAATGAATCGTGACAAGCAGCAAAATAAATTTATTCCAAAAATATTCATTCCATTCAATTTTTTGTCGGAATTTCCATCAGAATGTTAATAAATATACAAGAATATTCTATAGATATATTTGGCAAATTTAATAAAGTTATTCGATAACTTTAATATATTCGATTAACTAAACTACAACAGAAGAGTTGCACAGGGGTTGATTATTAATTGTTTACGACCCTTTTTGAAGTGTTTACCACTTTGCGCATAATTAATTGTTTTGTGTACTTTAACCATTTTAAGCATTTAAAGTGACAGAAAGTTGTTTTGCACTGACGATGACAAAACACTTGATCAACATTGTTTCGGGATTAATTGGTTTTCATTAGAGTCAAGGGGCAAGTGCGAATGAAAATAAAATAAGTAAATTTTCGGGAAAATTAACAGACGAAAAGACAAATTTATGAAATGAGTGCGCAATTAATAACAGCTGGCAATGAAGCTGTTGAATTTCCCAAAATATGCTTTTAATTTGACGCAAATCCCTTAAAGGACAAAAATATGAAAATGTAGTTGTATTTATTTCAACTTTAATCAACTTAATCTTTTGTAATGCCAAAATGAAGTTCTGTGGAATGTGCCACACTTTGCCGAAAGAACATGACATGGAAAATTATCATGATTGTTGTATATTTTTCATTTCCTCATCGTTTTTGTTTATCAGATTGGTGGGAATACAAATGTGAAGATTGGTTGAGTTTCCCAGCTGCCATTCATGTTGGCAACTTTGCATCTGCTCATGACACATTTCCAGTGAGAATATCATTATTTTCCACCCATACGGCCCAAATTCGCTTGACTACACTTCACTTCACTTCACTTCAATTCACCGTGCCCCATTGTGTGGCGCATGCAAAACATTGCGGCAAGTGGCACGACAGCTAAAACGGCGCCATAATTAAGTCGCAAAATCCAAACTGATGGTGCAAGGTGCTCCATGCCCCTGCCACGTCGCTACCTCTTTGAAGTGGTCTATGCCATGACAATGCTTGAGCTTTGGTGTCCTACCAAGCAGTCCTCATTATTTATCATTAAAATTCATTAGCATGTAATGTCTGGCGTTTAATATTCACCTGTTTATCTGCTCACCTGTTCTGTTCGGCAGAGGTGTCTTTTGGCCTCTTCAGCACCCACTCAGCGTAATTATTTGGCTCGCCGATTCAATTAAGTCTAATGGTAAAATGTTGTTAAGCAATTAAATTGCTTTTGTTTTTACTTTGCCGGAACGCAATATACCAATCCCTCCGTACAGTCTGCTCAAATCAAATTACGGCCGACATTTAAATCTGTGCAGATAACTATCACCATGAAATATTCTATAGACTGCTTAAAATACATACATTTTGAATGATAATTTATATTTTCCTAAACAATCATGCATTTTCCTTTATGCTTATATAAACGATTGGTGCTTTTAGTCAATCAGTTAAGCCACAATCAGCTCGTTGGCAATTTTCCCGCTTTGCAGAATTTTGAGTGGTTAGATAATATGTGAGGTAAATTTTAAAGCTAAAAGCGGGACTATATATACATGCCACAGGGCCTACAAAGTGAGGTAATGAAATAGTACTCACATGGTAGGTGAGTCCATTGATTTGATTTCCATCAGCAGCTGATTCTCTACCAAAGCCACCACCTCCACGTCCACCTACTCCTCGATCCGCAGTTGGCTTTGTGATTGGATGCGGGCACGGTTGCTGGTGCTGTTGCTGAGGGTGCTGTCCAGTTAGTGGGCTATTGGGTGGCAGCTGATGGGCGCTGTTCGTATATTTGCCGATGGAATTGGAGTTGGGGGGCAATGGTGAGGCGGGCGGAGTGGGTTGCGGCTGTGGAATTGAGGGGCCCGTTCTGTTGCGTAAACGGGCCAATGCACTCCGTAAACCCTCCGTATTGTCTTTGTCGGGCCCCTTTCAAAATGAAATGCATCCGCAGAGCACTTTGAGCCGCTCAGCCTTGCAACGCTGCGGCGCTCAACTGCAATCGCGGACAGTTTAAAGTCTCCCTGTCTCTTTCTTTCTCTATCCCTCTCTCTATCCTTGTAAATTATTTAACTTTTATCGAATGTCTATCAATTAGTTTAGTTTGCGATGAGACGAAACTAAAAGTTTTTCACTTTTTTGAAGAATATTAATTAGTTGCACATTTGGCCACCCGATATTGATATGATGCCACAAAGTTTTGCCTCAATCAGCGCACACAAACACACACACACAAAACCATCACAGTTGTGTGTGCAGTGTGTGCAAATATGTTCATATTCAACTACAGTAAAACTTTTTTGTCACGTGTTCCGTTTGTGTGTTGGATGCTTCGACGAGGACCGTCCTTAAGTCTTGTAAAATTCTACAAAATTCGTATTCCCTAGAATACCATTGGATATCCATTTAAATAGTCAGTCAGATCTAGCTGTTAAAAAATAGAGAAGCATTTGATTAGTATATATATATTATTTGTTCACTTAACAAGCTTTTTTATGTAATAAGAATATATAAATACTAAGCTCAAAAATTGAGAGCAATGAAATGTTATGCCATAAAACCCAAAATGGCAATTTGCTCAATTTATTTTAAAAATTGCTTAGAAGACAAAATGCGAAACATTTCAAAAACTCCCAATTAAATTTACGTTTGTCCTAGAAATGTAGCTGTGAAAAGTGTTTTTTTTTTGGTTAAATTGGTAGAGGTAGGTGGGGAGAAGGTGTGCAACGCAATTTAAGATGCAACCAGTAATTAAAAGCACGCCCAGCCTATGTGCTTTGGCTCAAGCTTGCCACTCGCTTCTCACTCCTGCCACCTGCCGTTGCTATTTTTGTTGAGACTCAAGGATTTGTGCAATGTGACAAACTATCTTTTCTTTAGCCTGGCAAATTGGGGCACACCGAAAGCCAAATACTCTAATAGGCATAAGAAAAACCAAGCAAAAAATAATCTAACTAATCAAAATGGTATGCCATATAAGTCATCTGGGAATTAACCTCGTCAGTTGCCTCTTTTATGAAACGAAGGTTATGAAATGTGCAAAGTGACAGCTGTTGCCTGCTTAACAGCCGCAGGCAGACATAAACAAGCTTGCCAAATGCCTCATATGTATACATGGCACACCTGCCACATCCTCAGACCCTTCTTCCCAAAGAGATACACCCTCACATTACTCTCTGTTTTTTTTACGACGCTTTTTGTATGCCAGTGGCAAAGTCAGCAATAAAAACAGTTGTAACTTTTTGTCTGCGTGCCAAAAGGATGCTCTTATTACCGGTTCTTTCAACTGAACACCTGAATATACTAATGCGAATACTGTGATTTCATATGCAATTTAGTGAAATACTTTTTCAATCAACTAAAATTGGTTTTTGATCATGATTTATTGTTGGCCCATAGAATCGATGACTTTGTGATATAGTGTTTGACTGGGGAATATAGTTGAAGGACAGGTTGCGGCAATATTTGTTTAATTTGTTGTTGGAATACAAAATGTGGGAAGGAACAAAGTTAAATGAAACGTGGATATTTTCTAAATCTTTTTGGCATATTCATCATTGCTATTGTGTGTGTTTGGGTGTTTGTGTGCTGGGGGAGTTTTTTTTTTTGGATTTTAAAAGCAATTTACTACCATTGTTGTCGACGCTTGCTATGCAGCAATTATTTTCTCATATTACGTATACGCAGTGCGTGCCCTATTCCCGTGTTTGCAGATTTACAAATATCCCCCGCACATTAAACGACAATTTCTTTTACAGTTGCTCTTCTTCCTTGCTTGTTGGGTGACTTTTCGTTATTAAGTCCAAGAAGCCAAATTGTGGGCCACAATTTCCATGAGACTCAAGTGGTCGGCGAGGTCAACAATATTACAATATTCATGGGAAAACACCAAGAATTGACTAACGCGTTTTGCTGCTGCAAACAAAATGTGCGTAAAATTAATTCTAGGCAAACACTGAGGCCACCCACACACACCCAAGTGATAAAGTGGAAAATTTATAACTCCTCAGCGGCAGCCGTGTACCTCCACCTCATCTTTGTGTATGAATAATTTTGTAATTCTATTAAAAAGCAAGCAATTTATGGCATTGCAATTACATGAATTATTCCTTACTTTTCATAAATTTCAAAAAAACGTTGCCTTTTCCATCGAATTTAGTTCAAGCATCAAATCAAGGTAGACGACAACATTTGTATCCAATATGAAAGAAAGATTTGAAAATCGAATTCAGTTTACGTTTCCTTTGAGAGGACATCCATCATACAATTTTTTCGGTATAAATGTATCCAGTTAAGAAATGCTATATAGACAAGTATATAATTAATATTGATTTATCTCTGCGTGCATTAAATAATTTATAACATATAATCACTCATACGCAACGTTGGCGTGGCGAGAATCACGCAAATACAGCAACAATAATAATTTCGCCATTATTGGCTAATTTTGAATTCATTTCACAGATTCGCCTTGACATGGATAATCATGATAATGTACAGCTTGCAGGTGTGATTGATGTGTGCCTTATCACGGCAATCATTAGTTGGAAAAGAAATGTTTCTCCGACCAAACAGAAACCTCCATCAACACAAAGTTTTAAATTTTATGAGTGAAAAATGCTTTGCTATTAACCATCCAAATACATGTTCGCCAAAAGGCATTCTGCTTTCTTCAAGTTACATTAAAGCTCATAAATCAAACCTAGATTTACGATAGCATAAGAGGTATTACAAAACAAGAAAAAAGTAATTGCTTTAAATTAGATTGGTCAGAATCCACAAAAAAAAATACAAGAAATATAAATTACCGGGCCAACTTAATTACGTTCAATTAAAAATCATCCTTGCAGACTGAATAATCCTGTTTCCCTCAAAATGTAATTAATATTTTAATCAATTGAATAACCATTTTTTATTAATTAGTTATTTTAGCTTGTAATAGCCACGGAAACAAAACAATACACATATATATATATATTTAAATATCGATTAAAATTGCAATTCTCTGACAAACTAAGTATATAGCATTCGATTAAATTTAACTAAAATGCAAATATGTAGATTGGTTTAACCCGGTGAAGTTGGGAGTTATTTCATGTAGGGTTTGTTGTACAGTTTAGACTGTTAAATAATTGAGTGCTTGTGTGACATACTTTTAATGTAATCGAATGAAATGGGCTGCATATGCTACACTTAAGTTGCACGCCCATTAAATTGATGGGCGTAGCAAACCCAAACCCTTTCTTCCCCCCCCCCCAAGCACTCTCCGCACGTAATTGAGAGTTGGCAAACAGCTTTGCCGCATTTCGTGCAAAATTGAGTTCGCACAATAATTCAATTTGGCAAGCACATAAATTTTAGATATGGCGTTAAAAGGATTTCAATACAATTTCAACTACACATGTTCCCTCACACACACACACACACACACACCCATCTGTATACTAAGGGCTTACGCAATTTGTGGTCTATTGGAAATAAGGTGCACGGATTTGGGCATTCCATACAGTTCGATTGATGTCACCTTTACAAAGCGGTTCCTTTGAATCTATGCCCCGAAAATAAACTATAATAGAAGCAAATACACATACACATAGGCACTCATGTGTGTTACCTAATAGCCTTAATAGCTACCATTTAATGGACACCTAATTAAGAGAATAATACGCAGTTGGCTCTGTACATTTATATAATGGACTAACAGACTGTTGCCATAACTTATTTTGGCCTAAAGGTTATACATACTATACATACTGTCGTACAGTTTCCAGGCTATTAGCGGGACTGTCAGAACTGGGATTCATGATTCTTAGTCAGCACTTGGGATTCATGATTCTGTTGTTGCCTTTCCAGCTCAATGAATAGGTTATATCAATATCTGAATTCTACTAGTCATCCAGACTGCAAATGACAACCGAAATGCGATACAAACGAAGTTTCTTGCCACTGTGTAATTGGGATGCGGGCAGAAGAGTGCCACTTGGGAGAAGCCAACACACAATCCAATTGCGACACGTTGCTCAAACATCTTTTATTGTGAATGACTTGCTTTAGCTTTTTAGTTTTATACCATCCACAGTTCCCGTTTACATTGGCGAAAACAGTTGCCAAACAATTCCAATAAGCTATTGTGGCAAGTGGGAGTGGGAGAGGCACATACCGGCGAGGCACAAATTAAATGAGGCTGTCAATCAAAAGTGGTTGTTGGCTTTCAGGACATAGATTAAAAAAACTTCTACTTCGCTATTATGCTGGAATAGTGGAAAACCCCATCACATCCAGGTCAGATTGTGACTGAAATTGCGCCATTAGGCAACATTGATACGCAGTTTACGGTAGCCATGTGAGACCGACTGTTGATGTTTCATTAAGCTTTCAGGGACATTTCGGCAATGCACAACGCAATCTGCAGTATTAAATGGTTGTCCCATTCCACATTATCATAAATGGCAGTGCATGGTCCCAAATAAAGGATAAAAATTTAATTTGCAGTTCCAGAACGTTGCTCTCTTGACAGCAAAAGTCGAGGACAGAACAAGTTATTTCTACGACTTGGCATAGAATATTAAATATTCCCGCTCTGAGGGTCAACAATGAATTGTCCCGGTCAAAGTCATTGCCCTGGTGAGTAGTCTGCTGCCAGCAATGGAAAAATGCATTTTCCCTGTGTCACAATTACTATTCTCCCCTCTTATCCCCAATGGCTGTGCCACTCCTGCTGACTACAGCTTTGAAGCCACGACTCTTGACTCTATTGTTCTCTGTCCTGCAATAAAATATATTTTTGCTTGAATTTGATTTTTTATTGCTATTCAGTAACAATTTTTATAGACTGTCTCAGCATTTATATATAAATGTAGTTATACCTATTTAATATACTCCTATCAGGTCAAGTTTGAGAATTATATTTTGGAGTATCCCTATTGAGGGATAAAAATGGATGGAAATCATAAAGCTGCCCTGCTAATTACATTTTAATTAAAATCCGTGGGATAAAACATTAAACGGCGTTGCTTTCTTACAATTTCTTTAGTTTTCTGTTTTTTCTCTCCTTTACTTTCATACTTTCATACCTCTCGTGCACTCAGTTGTGGACATTTAATTAATTAAACACCCCAGCTCAGTGAGAGCACTATGAAAGCACAATGAAAAAATGGACAGCAAAGGAGGAGCAGATGAAAAGAGATGCGGAAAATAAAATGCATCGCAGCTTTGCAACTCTATATTTTGGAGCTTGTCTGGGGAAAAATGACATTTAATTTAAATTGCATAGAGCTCGAAATTGTTATTTGAATAATTCTTATCCTTGGGGGGCAATATAGAAAATGCAATAAACTGCTTAAGTTTTCTACTTAAAGCAGCCAAGAGCTGCGAGGGACAGAAGTTTATTGTGAAATTCAGAACTGGCTGTGCAGGTTTTGGTTTCATGCAATCAAGATTATTCTGTTGCCTAGATAACAGTTGAAAATCGTAGCAATTACCGGGGCAACTGATGCATAGCTAACGCAGCTGATTGATGCTGCCCCCGTTGACGGTTTTAGGTCGTGGAGTGGACTGGGGAATATCAACAGGAAAGGCGTCAACGAGCTGCTTGTAAATCGGTGCCAAATCAGCAAATGCTTCACATCACTTCATTAAAAAGCATAGACACCCTCATTTGCCGCACCTGTCCCTGTTAGCCTGTCATACGCGGGACTGTGGCACACAGTGCGTATGATTGCTGGTAGTATGTGGCACACAACAATGGCTGCCACTTGATGTTGACAGCTGTGTTCAACTCGGAGTTGGATACCCTTACATTTCCATAGCTGGCTCACGGCGAAAAAAAATGTAAATTCCTAATTTGTATGCCATTGAAATTTGCATGTACATGACTGTTGGAGTATTTGGACAGCTTCCTATTAATTCTTTTTCTGTGTACATATGTTATGGGACTGCTACTTTAATATTTAAATTGTATCAAGTTTGGCCTCAAGCTAATTTAGAACCAACAAAAAAACAAACAAACACGTGAGCAAACAAACGACACAGCAATTAATTGAAGAGAGTTCTTTTTGTTTGACTTGTATGCAAACAACAAAAAATATTACCACAAAAAAATAAACCTAAGTTTTTTTTTTTAAAAGTGGTAGTTTGCCAGAAGCCAAATAAATACCCGTCAGTGAGCCTAAATACTCCCAATTGGAAAAAATCGGTGTGTTTGCTTTAAATGATAAATTTGTTATTATTGTGTTTAATGGCCCTTTGCGAAATCTTTTTCAACTGTTCGTGTTACCCTGTTTTGTCTTTTAACTTTTATTTTGTAAGTCGCTTTTGTGTCTTTGTCCGGCACATTTCATAATGGCCTGGCCACAAACTTTGTAAGTAGTACTTTGGGTTTATACATGTTTGTATATGTATTTTCGTGTTTATGCTGTGGACTTCGACGGAATTAAAACAAAAATGTTATGCTGCGGCATTTATAATGACGCACATATGGGTAAGTATGTCATACAAATGTGTATGACATATGGCTATAAGCACATCTAATACCATCAAATTGTTATGTTAAAGCGCTTTGCCAACGACCTGTTTCTAACCAGCTTCAATTGACCAAACAGCATGTGCACTAGACCTTCCCCTATAGTAATGGAATGCTATCAATGATATCATCCTTCAGTAAATAAAGTGAATGGCCTATAACAACAAATGTGTAAATCCATTTATTACGCGCCCAAATGAAAATACGGCTAAATACTCTTTAGAACAGACACATATGTGAATGTCTGGAATAGCATGTCTTATTGAGTTTCTAAATAAAGAAAAT
The DNA here is from genome assembly GCA_037043605.1 of Drosophila multiciliata. Lineage (NCBI taxonomy): Eukaryota > Metazoa > Arthropoda > Insecta > Diptera > Drosophilidae > Drosophila > Drosophila multiciliata. The sequence goes on from JBAMBF010000589.1 coordinate 10,548,465, forward strand.
TTAATTTTACTTTCGTCATCGAATTCAGCAGAAAGCAATAAATAATATTCATATGACACTTACTCGTATTATTTATAGAAAATATAATATGTAGAGAAGTAGACGACCCATGCATTAAATTCACATGCTGGGATATCCAATCGGGCAAAGAATAAGCAGAACCCCGACGGAATAGCATGTGGAACGCACAATGAAGAAGCGTAAAACGTAAAAAGAAACAACAAACAAATCAAAAATGGGGGTGGAGCAGAGTAAGCAGAGAGTTTAGCAAAGACAACAACCGGAACTCACATGTCGTATTTAGCGCATAAATCTATGCTACATTCGAATTTGATTTGACATCTTCTTTCTTTTATGTTATGTATTTTGTTTTTATTATTATTTTTTTTTTGTGAGCTACTTCACTACACAATTTCGGCTTAAATTAATTTTATGTCGTTTAATACAATTATATAATATTTTTTTTATGACTAGGCGGCAGCAACATTTTGTGGCCCATGCTTTGGTTATAAACACAAACTAGCACAAGACACACACACACACACTTTGAGTAACACACACGCGCTCGCATCTGCCTTACTTTTTTATGTGTGATTTGCGTTTCAGTAGCACATTTTTTATACGTTGCTGAGCTGCCCAGGACGAGACGACCTAATGCTACGACCGTTCAACTACGACTAAACTCAACTGAACTGAATATCAAATGAAACTGACGAGCCAAAAAGAGCCTGAGTGAGAGTACATGTATATATTTATATAAAACCATGTACGTTTGTAGGTGTGCTGTGTGTGTGTGTTTGTGCAGGCAAAGAGCTTTGACGAAGCATGCGACACACAGCAGGGCAGTGCAAAAATAGCGCGAATTTGAGTGGAAAGCCTAGCACGATGAAGAAGCACAATCAAAGCAGCTGACACATATTTTTGGGCTTTGTTTTGGTTGTTTCCAGGCGTCGCAGGGGATATCGCTGCCAGCGTTATTGCGACTGCGACTGCGACTGCGACTGCTTGCCGGTGTTTTTCTATCTCGCATTCTCTCCCTGTCCCTCTCTCTTTATCGCTCTCTCTCCGTCTCCCTCTCTTTCACATACTCTAAGCCCAGAGAGAGAGAGAGAGAGAACCAGCGTCGGCGCGATGATTCCGACATAAAATAGAGGCCAGCATAAATAACAAATATTTTTATAAAAAGTCTCGATTGAGCAATTTGTGCTCAACCAGATGAGCCATCATCGATATTACGAGAATTGGCCATTGCTTTCGGCGCTTTTATGCATTCATTCACTTGGGGAATTCATTTCATCGATTTCGTTTTGACCAATATTCCGATGAATTTGTTTACGAATTAGTGTGGCACAAGTCATGAATGAATGAATACATAAAGTATATATACACAAGCACACACACACACACACACACAAATGAAATTCGTGAGTAAAATAGTACAGCCACATACTACTATCCAACTTTTTGAGTGTGTCTGTCTGTTTGCGTTTGCTATCTCCTTCTCACTCAGGTTGAATGACACTGGTAAGTGGATAGGGCACTCGGGATTCCCCGTAATTTCTACGTTACGACTTTGCCGCTCAATTCGTGTGTGTCTGTGTGTGTGTTTGCGTGTGTTTTTGCGTGTTATAGGCCTCTGGCAAGTGTGTGTACACTGACAACATCAGTTTGCTTTTGCATCGGGAGTTAGAAGGGCGTGACACAGTTGCGTGGAATGTGAGCAAATTAGTGCATTTTCTGGGGCAAAATGACAACATGTGTGCGTGTACGTAATATATAAATATATATTGGTGTATTATATATTTATCAATGCCCCAAAGAATGCAAGAATAATTCAATTTAAATGGACGCTCGAAAGTATGCATATAATTGCAATTGTATAAAATACATTTATTTCTGCCCATCTCTAAGGTATGCTACAATTTTTGACGGCACTAAGACACCGAAAAGCATACTTTTGTGTGCCCATCAAATTGAATTGTTTCTAATTTCTTTTGCATATTTTAATCTCATGATGACTTATCTATGCAAATCGTTTTGTTTATTTTGGCATAAGTACATTTGTGAAGTAAATACACACAACATGGAATGTCAATAGTATAGTGGATTTCAAAAGCCAGAGACCGAAGTGAATAATTAACGAAGCTATAGCGGCGGCTTAAATATGGAGATTAAGTTAGTCTTTGCTGCTGTCTTGAAGCAACAGCAGCTTCAAGTCCATCAAGTGGTCGTGTTACAATGTGCAGTGAAGCAGAGGAAAAAGTTGCAAAGGTACAAATTATAAACAATCAAAACTTTTACTTGTAGTATACGGATACAAATGCAGTTGCACGAACTTTGTTTGACTTTGACAAACTGCATTAAAGTATGTTTTACGCACTTTAAGAGCTCAACTTTCTAAAAGTGTAAAGCAAAAAAAGAAGACGCAGCTGAATGAAGCTAATAAATTGAATTACACTGTCTCCGGACACTTGTAAATTTTATTAGCAATCATGTACAAATTCATTTTATTATACATCAAGTAAAACTTGCAGCTGCTGCCGTTCTCCACAGACAACTGTTTGAAGCGCTATAAATATTAAATTTAAGTTTTCCACAAGAGCTTATGATGGAAATCTTTCAGCTGATACAATAACATTACTCTCAGTCACCAAAATAAATCCATATGGCTCACTCGATAGCGTGCAACTCAGACGAACTGAAGGAGACCAAAGCCTGTTCAGATAAGATATCGCACTTATCGATATCGGCTGAAACATTCAAACGCTTCGAGCAGACGATCGTCAGTCATTCGGGTCAGTTGAGAACCTCTGCGCAATTCGAACGGTTCGTTCTGAATCGCACTACGCGTAATTTAAAGAGCGAACGACTTTGGGAGAGAGCGAGAGAGAGAGAGAGAGCAGAGGTCGCTTTATATATATGTACATGCATATATAAATAGAGGGAGAGACTGGTTCCGCTGAGACCGGTTACATATAGATATATATATCAACAACAAAACACTTCGAATGAGTGAGAAAAGAGTGCGTCGTCGCGTTATTACGCCGACAACAGATGAGTCCAATGCAGATCCACTGCTGAGACAGCGCCAGTTGCACCTGGATGACGAAGAGGTAAGCTGTGAACGGAAATCAGTTCCAATAGTACTAGTGCCGAAAGTGCCAAAGAGTGTGCAATAGACTGACATAAATATTTTGTAGATATTCGCTTGATAAGATTAACTATTTCGGTTGTGCACTGTTTGGTTAACGAATGAATTGAATTTTTTTGTTATTATTCAGCAATGGCAGCTGCAATTCAAGTTCCCATTCATATCGCCCACTTCAAAACCGGACTCAGTCGCATTCCCATGATAGGCTTTATCGAGGCGTCAAATTTCGGTAGCAACAGCACAGACACAGTTGTTAATTGGTGGCGAGTGCTGATTAGATAAAGTTTTGATGGATTAAATCGAACTATTAACACATTTTACTCAACGCGCTATGTATAAAGTGTTTTAATTAATAACTGATTCACCTAGGCTTATCTTAAACACACATCACCTACAAAAAGAGAGTAACCACTAGAAACATTAACCCAATGTTGCCCCACATTATTCTCTTCCAATAGCGAGCCAATGGCTGCGAGAGAGCCTTCATTTGCCGCGAGAAAATCAAATGGTATTGGGCTCCGGCGTTCATTGCCTTCTGGCTGCTCATCTATTGCGCCATCTCGATACCCGCCGCCAACCATTTGCCACGCCCACTCACAATCAAGGATGAGGCCAAGTACCCGGAACGTTTCATTGCCGAGCGCGCTGAGCAAGTACTGCAGAAACTGGTGGCCTTGGGACCACGAGTCGTGGGCAGCTCGGAGAATGAATTCGGCTCGGTTAAAGTGATCGCCAGCACCATGCAAAAGGTGCGAGCTGATTTGAGCGCCGTCCACGACATTGAATTGGACGTGCAGGTGGCATCTGGCAGCTATATCCACTGGGGTGCCATCAACATGTACCAGAGCATCCAGAACATTGTTGTCAAGGTCAGTCCCAAGGGTTCCAATAGCAGCACATATGTTTTGGTCAACAGTCACTACGATACGGTGCCCGGGGGTCCCGGAGCTGGTGACGATGGCTCCATGGTGGCTACCATGATAGAAACGATACGTGTGCTGGCCAAATCGAAGGATCCACTCAAGAATCCCGTCGTCTTTCTCTTCAATGGTGCCGAGGAGAATCCTCTCCAGGCCTCGCACGCCTTCATCACCCAGCACAAGTGGGCAAAGAACTGCAAGTGAGTAACAAATCCCTCTTCCAAATCCAACATAAAGCTAAACAACTTCCCTTTTGTTCGATCGACAGAGCACTGATCAACTTGGACTCGGCTGGCAATGGTGGTCGTGAGATTCTCTTCCAGTCTGGTCCCAATCATCCCTGGCTAATGAAGAGCTATCGCCGTGCAATCAAGCATCCCTTTGCCTCAACAATGGCCGAGGAGATGTTCCAGCACAACTTCATACCTTCCGACACTGATTTCCGCATATTCCGTGATCATGGTGCTGTGCCCGGCCTAGACATGGCATATCAGTACAATGGCTATGTCTATCACACCCGTTTCGATCGTGCAGAGATCTTTCCGCGGGGCAGCTTCCAAAACACTGGCGACAATCTCTTAGCTCTGGTCCGAGAGATTTCCAGTGCACCCGAGCTGGAGGATACATCGGTAAGCAGAAACAGCTGACAGCACAATTAGTTGGAGAATAATCTATTAGTCTCTGTGCAGAAATACGCTGAGGGACACACTGTCTACTATGATGTGATGGGTTGGTTCCTGGTCTTCTACTCCGAAACGGAGGGCATCATTCTCAATGTGGTTGTCTCCGTCGCAGCGATTGTTGTCTGCGGCTTGGCCATAAAGTTAATGTCCAACAACAACGGCATCAAGCTGGAGAAGGTGCTCAAGCGTACTCTGCACACATTCGTTCTGCTCATCCTGGGAATTGTGGCTGGCGTCTGCCTCACCCTGTTCATTAGCTGGTTCATGGATGTGACGCATCTGCCTCTTTCGTGGTTCACACACAACTGGCTGCTCCTAGGTCTCTACTTCTGTCCATTCTTCTTTGGTCTGGCCATTGTGCCAGCTCTCTACTTCCACTACACGGCGACTGTAAGTAATTGTTTAACTGAATCCCAGCCTTGGCTCATCCTTTTTAATCTACAGGATCGCTTCCCCATTGGGCAACGTGTCCAGTTGCTGCTGCATTGCCATTGCCTGCTTCTGGCATTGCTCACCCTGGTCCTGACCATCTGTGGTATTCGCTCTGCATTTGTACTCATGCTGACGTGTCTGTTCTACACGGTGGGACTGGTCTTCAACCTGGCCACCAATCTGCATCGTCGCAGTAAGTAGTACCTAAGATCCTACTATACATATGAAATCTCTTCAATCATCCTTTCCCTTTGCCGCAGATGTTCTTTGGATTATACCGCACATTGTGTCCTACGTGCCACCATTTTTGTTCTTTGCTTACTTCTCGCACAGCAACATGGTCACGTTTATTCCGATGCTCGGTCGCTTCGGTGATACGGTGAATCCAGATCTGATTGTGGCCTGTTTCAGCATTGCTGTTAGCCTGCTAATTGGAGGCATGATTGTTCCCTTGCTGCACATGTTCCGCAAATCAAAGACCATCATTTGCGCCCTGCTGGGCGTCACCCTGATTTGCTTTATAATTGCCATCACACCCATTGGCTTCCCCTACAGACCGGAGACGAGTGTGCAACGCTTCAGCGTATTGGTAAGAATCGACACCTTTCTACTAAAAGCCACAAATTAACCTGCGTTTAATTTTTTTTATAGCATGCTAAACGCACCTTCCACGATGCTGATAACAATGTGCGCAAATCGGAAACTGGTTACTTTATAATGCCACAGGATAGACGCACCTATGCAGTAAAAAGTAGGTGTTCCCCTGAATAAATCAATGGAAATTATTGAAAGAGAAACAAGTTACGTAATCTGATTAAATTGCCATTTTCAGATAAGGTAATTAACATGACTCTGGCCAAATCGGTGCGTGACGAATGCAAAAAGGAAACATTCTGTGGTTATCCCTTGTACAACATGCGCTGGCATAAGACTAGGTAAGGTCTACCCCACAAGCACCACTACCACGATGATGCCCAAAACGAACTCACATCATATGTATTATCCACAGAGAACGCGGCTTATGGATACCGGCATCGGCGCCTGTTTTGGGCAATTTGCCAGTGGTTAAGGTCGTGTCCAAGAAGCAACTGTCGGCCCATAGAATTCGTTTCGAGATGCAGCTGACTGGTCCCGACCATATGGGCATCTTTATACAGCCACTGAATGGCGCACGAGTAGAGAGCTGGTCCTTCCATGACGCACCATTGCGTCTGCACTTTAACCCACCATATTATATTTACTTTTCCTATGGTGTCAACGGTAATCCACTGAAATTCTGGCTAGAGCTTGAGGTGAGTTCGCAGTTCGAAAGGTTATCGTAGTTCTTGTACAAAATTCATTATTTTTATAGAAACAAAGTGGAGATTGGAAGACGCCCACATTGGAGCTGGGTCTAAATGGACATTGGACTCACCACAAGGAGATGTTCACACCAGATTTTAAGAAATTCCTTCAAAGTTTCCCCAACTATGTGGATGCAACACCTTGGCCAGCGTCCTACGAGACGTGGCAGTACTAAAAGTGTACCTAAAATTTATTAGATAAAATATATCTATTCTTAATAAAAAATGTAATTATTGATTGGACTTTCTTGCTAACTTTTATGTTTAATACTGTACATAAACTGACAGAGTAAATATTCAGCCATCAGCCAAAAATGAATCTCACATTTTACAGGACTTTCCGCTAATATATTTATTAGCATAATATTTCTTGTCCACATATTATTTTTAGCACCAACCTTGTTGTTACCAATATGTAGAAGTTTTTGTAGTACATTTATTAGTTTCAGTCAAGAAGACGGCTTTACAACAAGACAAATTACATAATTGAACATAAAAATAATACCAAAAAAAAAGAATATTTACTTATTTAGGTTTTTTTTTCTTATTTTGCTTTTTGCTTTCAGTTAATGCCACTGATACTATGTCTCCAATATTATTATGTAGACGATACAAGATATTCTGCATAACGTCCAAGCGTTGAAGCAAACTGAAAAAGAGTAATACATAGGTTTTGTCACACTGATATACATATATATATAGTTATCATAAATATAGATATGTACTCATCCAAGTCTGACTCGATTCCCATATATTCCTTTCGTGTATTCCTGTCATAAAACAAAATTAATCATAGAAATGTAGTTGTGATGAGTTGAAACCAGTTATTTGGTTACTTACAATTCCTCGAGTTTTTTTTCATCAAGTGAGTTATTTTGTGAATATTTATTAGCCCATTTTGGATAATTGGGAGCCGATAAGATCCCATTAGTCAAACGATAGAGTTGCTTTCTAATAAAGTATAACAAAAATGACGGCTTGAATACGACAGTTGCTGTGGCTGTTTTATAGGATATTACGATTGAGGAAAGGAACATATTCTGAAAATATATTATGTCAATACAGATAAAGATAAGATAATAAAGATGATTACCATTAATACGAAAAATATTAACAACACGTAAGTCAAAAAGAATATTGGGCCCAGTATTTTAGATTCTTGTTCCAGTTTAAAATAATCGAAATCAGAAACCAACATGCGCACCATTGTTATAAAAGCTGTTCGAAAATCTTTAAAATCGATATTGTGACTTCCGAAAAGTAGTAAGCCCAGATTTGCAAAGGCAACAAACGCAATAAGGAACATCACTGCAAATGCACCCAGGTCCTTTGAAGCCTGTTGTAAATATATTGATCCATTATTAAAATTAAATAAATATATATAATTAAGTGAGGATTATAATTGTGATTTTACTATATGCATTGCCAATCCCATTGTACGTAGCACTGGATTGAAGTCCATAAATCTAAGCAATGAAGTCCATGAGAGAAATAACAATATTCCAATTAAGTCCCGATGCAACGAATATTTGTAGCTCACATAATTTAATGCATCAAAATAAAGATCTGCATCGCGAAATCTCTCATAATAAAAATATATACTAACAATATAGATAAACGACATATGGACAATCTAAAATATAAAAATTATGTTAAATATTTTAGTGTTTAAATGTTATTCTTACAAACATTCTAGGGAGAATCAAAATTGTTGAAAACTGTTTGAAATAATTCATCCAACCGTTGAGGTAGACTTTCTTGATCTCGACAAATGTGTAATAAAAATTAATCACATTTACAACAGAGGCACATGACAATATAAACCACCTCGATGTAGGGGGTATTATATCCGAATAATGGCATTGCGATCGATACAACCGATTTATCAGGCCCGTCGGCAATATCTCAAAAATTAATCTGCAATTTGAAGATCGTTATAATTATTGTTAATATTATGCGCAAAAAATGACGCACTTAATGGACTGAAGTAAATCTAAATTCAAATTGATCATATCTAACTCAAATACTACGAGACGCGAGGCACGATCCAACCATTTAATGTTTTTTAGATGTCGTATGATGCCCACATTCACATCCTTTTTATAGGACAATTGTTGCACATATCCACCGCTGGCATAGGTGTTTACCACGGCCTTAATAGGTAAGACTTTCAGTTGTTCCATTGTCTTAAACTCAGTGCTGCTGGCAAAAAGGTATATTTAGTCTTTTATGTGTAACTACGACTCACTGACTTAATGGTTCTAAATTGAAGTGACAAATATTACGGGTAGCTTACCCCTTATAAAGTGGTTCCTTGAACTCAACGTCACTCGAGTAGGCCGCCATGCATGATTTGGTGTATCGCGCGAAAGCCATGTGCTGATAGCAGGTGTCCTTTCTAACACGGATTTGTCGTAGTCTTGGCGGTTGAAATAGCATACTTTCATTAAGGAATAGGCGTCCATATAAATTGGGTCTATTGTTTGTCAAATAGGGCTTCCATTTAACGGTCCCATCATAAACGACGCCATGAAGCATAGGAATTACCAAGTACTCCATATAATTCCAAAAATCCGGTATTGTGATCACCTTATCGAATGAAATAAGTACATTTTCGGGCATAAACACGGAGTTTTTAAATAATTTTTGCATGCCCCGATTGAAATAATATTGATGATGCGTTACCAATCCATTGCTGGCTAACGTTAGACAAATCACGTAGATAGAGAATAGGATAAGTCGCATAAATGAGCGTCTGGTACCATCTTCAGTTGTGTAATTTATGGTGCCATAAGTAGAATGCGATTTGCGATTTCCTTTCGACATTTTTCAGTAAGCCTTAACGTAATAAGTTTCAAAATCAACTACAGATTACTTTGACTGTAATTTCTATGAAATATATATATATTAGTTTATAGACTACTAGGGAATTAAAATGTTTTAATCTTTCGTTCCTTTCCCTTTATTGAGTTATTTATAAGTATTGGGAATTGACCAGCAATATAAGTATTTATTTAGCTATATCTCAATTCAACAATAGCCAATAAGATATGCATATACCGACATAAAGCTTAATCTAACTCCGGCCATTAGGCCATAAACCAACCAAGTTGCCGCACGCTTTTGCCAAAACCGCAATCTGCAAGACATTATCGGTGATAACCCTCAAGATATTGACATAGAGTATAATTGTGTGCTTTACATTTCTTGGACTGCAGCAGTTTTCCAACCAATGTTTCGCGTTGTGGACGTATTTGTAGTGCGAAGCTCAAAAATCGAATAAAACATCACTTCAGGTATCATTGTTTAATTTTTCATATACATAGATCAAATCAAAGATCAAAGATTAAGGAAGAATATTAAAAACCATTCAGAGCTGCCGATTTTTAGGAAGTCTTTCGGAAAGACAATATGAGAATAAAAACGAAATTAAAAATGTATAAACAATTTTTTTTTTTAAATGGTACATTATTAAAATGCAGAGAATTATGAAATTTATTATATAAAAATTATAATTTTTCTCTTTCGAAGAACATACAAACATATATATAATATATATATATATATATATATATTGGTTCTGCTGAAATTTTATAAATTAATGTTAATATTCTACAGATGTCCTTCGCCAGCGTTGACCTAAAGTCGTCGGAGAAGTCCTTGAAAAGTGGCAACAAGAAATGGCCCTGGTATGGAGCACCCATATTTGTTGCGATATGGTTCACGCTGTTCTATGTGGCAGTAATACCAAGCTTTTTCTCCTATCCCAAAATGATAAATGTCCACGATGAGGCCAATCATCCAGACGAGTTTATTGGACAGCGGGCGCAGATTCAGCTGGCCGAGTATTCGTCGATTGGCAATAAGATGACCGGATCTATAAATAATGAGCAGCATACCGTTAATTTTGTGCTTCGGGAAGTGCAGAAAATAGTGAACCAGTCGCGTAGAGATCTCTATGACATCGTATCTGAGGTGCAGTACTCATCGGGTGCCTTCTATATGTGGGAAGCAGCCACCAGCTACGACAATGTGTCCAATGTTGTGGTCAGGATTGCACGCAAAGATAGTCCCAGTGACAACTATTTATTGGTAAACTCTCACTACGATTCCGAAGTGGGAACAACCGCGACAGCAGATGATGGCATCATGGTCGTCATCATGCTGGAAACTCTGCGCGTTATCGCACATTCCGAGCGGCCACTTGCTCATCCAGTCATCTTTCTCTTCAATGGCGCCGAAGAGGCAAACATGCTGGGCTCCCATGGTTTCATCACCAAGCACAGATGGGCACGCAATTGCAAGTACGTGAATTAAGATCTTCTATTTGAATTATTCACTTCAGATTCAAGAATCTTTCAGGGCGCTCATCAATCTGGATTCGACGGGGTCCGGTGGTCGCGAGGTTCTCTTCCAAACCGGTCCCAATCATCCTTGGCTAATGAATTATTATCAGAAGTATGCACCACATCCATTTTCCATAACACTCGCCGAGGAGCTGTTCCAGAATAACTTTATACCTTCCGACACGGATTTTCGCATATTCCGCGACTATGGCAATGTGCCCGGCTTGGATATGGCGCATGCTCTCAATGGCTATGTCTACCATACCAAATACGACAATTTTAAGAACATGGAACGTGGCACCTATCAGACCACGGGTGATAATGTATTGGCCTTAACCTGGGCGCTGGCCAATGCTCCGGAACTGGATGACACCTCCGCTCACGAGGAGGGACACGCTGTATTCTTCGACTTCCTCGGCTGGTTCATTATCGTCTACACCGAATACGCCAGTATTGCCATCAACATTATTGTTTCCATTGCTGCCCTGGTCTTCATTGCAGTTTCCCTGTATTTAATGACCAAAGACAAGGATGCGGATATGACACCCAAGTCTGTGTTCCTGCGCTTTGGCATCATATTCGTGGTGCAGCTGATCGCAGTGGTCATTGCTTGGGCAATTACCATAGTCGTGGCGGTCTTTATGCTAGCCGTTGGCCTGGGCGAATCGTGGTACTACAGCATTTGGATGACATTTGGCCTTTACTTTTGCTCTATGTTCTTTGGAATGGGTATGTTGCCCGCCGTCTACATACAATGGACCAAGCACAAGACGAACATGAAGCTAAACCAAACCATTGCTTGCTTCATGCATGCCCACTGCATCCTAATTGTCATCATTTGTCTCCTTATGACTGGTCTGGGCATACGTTCTGCTTTCTTTCCAATGATCGGTTTGTTCTTCTACACCATCTCACTGATTGTACAGACGATCCTAAAAGTGGCCATTCAGAGTATGTCACACATCCTTAAACTTTGATGAATTTAATTAATTGATATTCTCATCTCCTCCAGAGAGCTATTTCATGACTGTGCATTTGGTGTGCCAGGTTCTACCTTACTTCTTCTACACCTATTTGATTTATGTGTTTCTATTGGTATTTGTGCCCATGCAGGGACGCGATGGACCTGACAGCAAACCTGACATGTTGTTGGCTGTCTTTATTGCCCTGATGACGATGCATTTTGCTGGATTCATTGTAAGTTCCTTTAGCGTATTGTTGAGAACATGATTTAATTAAATCTACAATTTTCAGATACCAATTTTAAATAAGTTCCGCAAATCGAAGATCTTCATCTCAATGTTTGGTGTACTTATCATCATATTTATCATATTTGCCGCAACGCCTGTGGGTTTCCCCTTCAAAAAAGAAGTTGCTGCTCAGCGCTATTATGTTCTGGTAATACCAACAGCCTTTTTAAAGTACTCCGATCTTAACCAAAAGATTGTTTAGCATGCACAACGTATACTTCACAATGCGGACAATAGTGTAACACAAGAAACTGGATTTTACATACAACCCGTTGATACCCGCTATTCCGAACTCTACGATACAACGCTCAAGAATGTGGAGCCGGAGAGTTGGCTCCGAGACAATTGTGCTTCAGAACCCTTTTGCGGTTTGCCGCTTTATAGCGGGCGTTGGCTGACCTGGAAGTATGATCTTATTGTAGTTATATAACGACTTATTTAATCTAATATGTACACTCCTTTCGCAGGGATAGTGCTCGTTGGATTTATAGTGTGGCTCCAGTCATGCCAGTGGCCACTGAACTCACAGAAGTCTCGAAACAGTCTATAAACATTAACCAAAAGCGATATGAGTTCAGTTTAAAGGCTGGCGATCGCATTGTGATGTACTTTGACCCCATGGAGAATGTAACGATCAAGAACTGGTCATTTGATGAAACACTTTTGGGGGATGGTCATACTCCTCCATATTTTGTATATCATGTTGCCTCCATGGTTAAGGAGCCCCTTAAATTCTGGCTAGAGTTTGAGCACGATGCGGCCAATACGGAAGGTCCGTACTTTAAACTAGCCGTAAGCGTTCATTTCCTTTATCACTCGGAATATTACACGCCCGAATTCCGTGAGTTTCTGGGCACGTTTCCGGATTGGACGTATACGACAGACTGGTTTGCCTCGTACGAGAGTTGGATCTTTTAACAGCGATTAGTAAATACTGAATTCTGTAACTTAATAAATTAATTAAAATATATTTTAAAAACCAGCATAAAATAGTAGTTTTGACCATTTTTTTTTTTAAACACAAATTAATGTTTTGTAACTTTAGTTAATTCTAATTTATTAATTTAAATACAGTTTTTGTTCGATGGATGTTCCCTTGTCCGAGTATCATATGTAAATTTGTGTTTAGGGTATGAAGGAATACCAAAACTTAACAACAGTTCGGAAAACCAAACTATGAGTAGAGAGTAGAGAGCAACGAGTTGTGAATATCAGTTGTGTTTATAAGTCTGACATCTGAGCTGATCTTAAAGTTGCCAGCTGTTGTAGGAACCAATCCATGCGTTGACATGCGTCCATGTGGGAAATTTGGCCAGAAACCTTCGAAAGTCCTCCTCTATAAACATATCATGGTGTATTCTGTGGCCCATTATGGCGATCTTGAACGTTGCACCAGACCAATTGCTGCTGTCACGCTGTGTGTACACGGTTAAATTATATTTAAAATTTAAATTTAAAGAAATCTATGTGCACAGAGCGTACCTCAAATTCCAAATTAAATCGTAAGGGTGTTGGATCCAATGCATATGACCAATATACGTAATGAGGGGGTGGCAAAGACTTTTCCAAAGGTTCCTTAGTGAAGGTCCAGTCCACCAATTTGGCATCATTCAGTGGCTCGATAAATATGCTTGTATGATCCGGTCCTGAGACCTCCAAAGTGAATATAACATTTGTCGTCGAAGTGCTTTCTTTGTTTAATATTTTCAACGTGGGCAGATAGGCTTTGTTGGGCTCTGGACCAGGCACCCAATAGCTGTTTTCTCTATAGGAACCAAAATGGGATAACAGTTTGAGCCATACATTTAAACTTCTGTGACTTACGCAGGTTTTATCCAACGCGAACTGTAAATGGGAAAACCGCACATAATCTCCGTTTCACATGTGCTACGATCTGCTTTTGAATAGTTGCTGCCATCGAAGAGTATGTTGTCCAGTGACTTGGGATGCCGATCCACTGGCATTACATAATAGCCGGCATCGGTATGGTTCACCGTGCTAGCTGCATCGCCGTTGTGGAAGGTGCGTGTGGTATGCTTCATGCAGAAGAAAGAGGCCAAAAAGACAATGAGTTAAATCTTCAAAGACTGATACTCATATTGAATTTCTTACCACAGCAAAGAATCGCTGAACTGCTGTCTTCTCCATATAGGGGAATGCGACGGGTGTTGCAGCCAAGATGATGAAGATTAGCGTGCAGATACCAAAGAGCGAAATGATGGTCTTCGATTTGCGGAACAGGCAGAGCAACGGTACCAGGAACGGAGACAGGAGACAACAAAACAGTGCCGTAAAGCCTCCAATGAGTATTTCAGGATTCGTATTACCTTCCCGGCCCTGCATTGGCACAAATACAACATAAAAGGCATAGCAACAATATGTATAAAACATGAAGGGCAGCAGTTGTAGTATACAGTGTGGTATGAGCCACATAAAATCTGTGAGAGTAAACAGTTGGATTAATAATTAAAAGATTATCTTCAGTTATGCAGAGATCTCACTTGTTTTGTGCGCACATGTGGCCATATTGATAAGAACTGAAATCGTATAGAAGCCAATGCAGATGAGTAGTACAAAGGCCGATCTTATGTTAAACGATATCATTATAATGGTAATCACAGTCAATATTAAACAATGCGAGTGCATCAACAGCTGAATGCTATATCCAAGTGGTAGCCCATGCTGTGATATTAGAGGAACAGAGTCAAATAAACTGTAAGGATTGCTTTTCAAAATCTACTTACCTCCTTGGTGCGGCTGAAATAAATGGCGGGCAGTATGCCCAGGCCAAAGAACATGGGGCAAAAGTACAAGCCAAATACCATCCAAGTGTGAGAGAACCAAGGCATCGACAGACCAACAGCATCCAGGAATAATGCTATACATACTACCAGGACAAGACTCAAGCAGACACCGCATAACTGCAGTGCAGCCAAAATGCCAAACTTGGCAAAGATGCGACGCCGGAACATGCCCGTACTGCTGGCCATGCTCCAGATATAGGCGACAATCGTGATGAGCGAAAGCACACATACGCATATATTGATAATAAGGCCGACATTTTCGGGATAATAGACGAAGAACCAGCCCAACACATCAAAGAATATCATGTGACCCTCAGCATATTTCTGAAAGAGAATTTACGCTTTTTAAATAACTAAGTGAAGCAAATTGAAACGTTTCTAAACTTACCGCCGGATCTTCCAGTTCGGGGGCAGTACCTAGAGCCTTGACTAAGCCCAAAACATTATCACCAGTCAGCTGATAGGAGCGTCTTGGTATTATATTAAAGCGATCGTATTTCGTATGATAAACATATCCATTCAGCGTATGCGCCATATCGAGACCTGAATGAAATGTAAAGAAGATTGACAATAAGTATCACATTGGCTTATGTATATTTAAATTATTACTTTACCAGGTATTTTGCCAAAGTCACGAAATATGCGATAATCGGTTTCCGAGGGAATGAAACCATTTTGGAACATCTCCTCGCCAATTGTCGAGGCGAACGGATGAGTAATATGTTGACCATAGTACTAGATATTATATTATCGCATTAGTTTAAGAAAATCGAGGGAAATGTCAATAGTACCTTCATTAGCCAGGGATGATCGGGCCCAGACTGGAAGAGTATCTCCCGTCCGCCACTGCCAGCTGAATCCAGATTGACCACAGCACTGCAATCGTTTCGAAAATATTGAATGTGAGTTTGCAGATTGTTAAAGCTGTTTTTTCTGGAAACTTACCGCACATTCTTTGCCCAGGGATGCTGTGTGATGAATGCGTGCGAGCCCTGGAGAGGATTCTCCTCGGCGCCATTGAAGAGAAAGATGAGCGTGTTTTGGAGTGGCGTTTCATACTTGGTAATCACGCGCAACACTTCTAGCATGATGACACACATAAAACCAGAGTCACCGGCACCAGAGCTACCCGGCACTGAATCGAAGTGACTATTGATTAGAAGAGATGCCTCGGTGGTTGCATTTCTTGGCGAGACCCTGACAATTACATTTTGTATGCTCTGATAGACGTTCACCATGGACCAGAGCAGATAATTGCCGGAGGCTATCTGTACGTCCTTCTGAATGTCAAACAGATCGGTGCGAGCTCCATTAATAATCTCACTTATCTCACTAAGCAGCAGCTGGACAGCGACTTGCTCATTTGCAGCACTCCCAACCACTTTTGGGCCGATCTTTGAGAGCCTAAGGAGTGAGCTCTCTGCACGCTCACCAATGAACTGACCAGGCTGATCGAACTCATCTTGCAGCGTCTTCAGCGGTGGCATACGATGGAAACTGGGCAACACAGCCAAATAGAAAAGCAAAAACCAAAAGGCCACAAAGAGCGGTGCCCAGTACCAGCCAATTTTGCTTCGATTGTAGATGATTTTCATGTTCTCATATTTGGAGTTCATCTCGTCCCTGTGAATAAACGATGAATAAAGAATAATGAGTATGCAATATAAAAAAGAGCCCCCATTTGATTCATTTCATTAATTTGCAATTGCGGATTACAGTGCGATGTCCTCTGCAATTTAACGAACCACAGTCATCAACACCATCGACGATTAAATAAATGGCCCTCTTAATGAATCCACATTTCCGCATCCGAGAATGTGGTAAATTGTAATGAATTATAGTGTTATCTCTGATATAATGAATTATTATGAAAATCAATCTACGTACATAGGAAGTTTTGATTGAATCAATGGAATCAACTGTCAAATAGTTCAATGAGTTATCAGTATAAATGAATTTATTTATCAACTAAAAAATCAGGAATAGAATTGGATAAGGCTTCACGTGCTTCACATTATAAAATTACTAATTGAATGATAAAGTTATCACTATCATTTATATCATTGTCAAATGAAAGCAGTACTTGAGAAATAATTCAAATAATTGAGAGTCATAGAAATGATAAGGTTACATCAGAAAAGGCGTTGTTCTGTTTACTTTGGTGAACTCATCTTTAAACATATTCGGTCATAGTTTATTTCAGTTTTATCACTGTAGTACAGAGGAAAACATGTGTTGGTCGAAAGACATAAAAAATATATTTAATTTTTAACTCGTAAACAGAAAAAAAACTCACTATGCAAACAATGCAAAGAACTCAAATTAAATTTCATCAAATGCTGAATAAATATTCATTGTGAATTAATTCTAGACAAATATAATAACCAACAACCGTAAGATTTACAATACACATTTTGTAAATTTCAGTGCGATATTTTGGTATTATTTATAGCCAACTGAGACCATTATAACCAAGTTTGATGATCTGCTATATGACATTTGCTTGAATTAGCTGTGTGTATCTGAGAATTTCAAAACAACATCATTTGCGAGCTGACTCTCGAGTACCCTGCAAAATGTAGTTCGCTTACATTTAGACTGTTAGTTTATAGTACTATTTTATAAAAATACTGGAAAACCCTCCATTCCTTGGATCTCAAGCAAAGCAGAGCTTTTACTGCAAACTGTTGAATATTAATGAATCTAAACGCTGAAAGCCTTACAAGTGCTGGTGGTGCAAAATTAGTTTGAAGAAATATGTAGACAAGCAATATTCTTGAATGTTTGCAGTCTGCATAGCCTATACGCAGAATAGTGGATATAATTAACGAAAAAAAAAATAGAATAAAAAAATAAAAACAGTAATTTTTTTCTTTTTCTGGCTAATGATTAAAGTGCATGTGTAATGCAATTGGGGTCCCTGCGACTGCGACCCATTTATAGCAATGCGGCTCGTGACCCTCAGAGGCCAACTGTGGTGCAGCGATTAAAAGTGGCCGTCAGACCGAGACGTGGAAAAAACAAATTAACACCACAGACAGAGAGATGGGGCGGTGGGCTGTGTGTAAGTGGAGCACTCTAGTTATACAATTGGAGGAGTGAAGGGACGTGCTTTTAATCAATTTTGCATGCATGCAAGTGACTTAATCAGTTGCAGTGAATCGTTCTTGTCAATTTTTTAACAAATAAGAAAAAAATGTGATTGTGAGTGTGTTTGTGTGTGTGTGGGAGACCACGCCCACACTCAACTAATGTGAAAAAAAAGAAAATAATAAAACAAACAAATAAAAGTGAGCTCGAATCTTGAAGACAAATGCAAATGAGACGTGTGGGGGAGTGTGAGGAATAATCTATTTAAAGACTATCTAAATGGGAAGAAAATCCAAACAAACGGCGAGGCGACGGCAATCAACTGTGACAACAACAGCCGCAGAAACAAAAAACAGAAACAACATTTGTTTGTGTGTTTGGAGTCTTTGAGAGGCGAAGCGGAAGAAGCATTCAAATCCATAGTAAATGACAGATACAGATACAGCAACGGCAACGGCAACAGCAACAGCAACAACAACAGCTACAAGCAACAAGCTGCATGTGCGACATATGCCGCTAGGGCCGCAACACCAAAAGTCAATAACCTTCCTCTTGAGGCAACAACTTGCCACGGCTGTTACTTGCCACACACACCAGCGAGAAGTCGAATAAGAAGGAAAGGCAAAGGAAGTTGCGGTTGCGTTTTGTTAGTGTTTTTTTTTTTTCATTTGTTGCATGCTGTTGAAAGAAAGCAAGCAACTGACCCTCGCTTTTGTTGAAAGGGTACCACAAGAAGACAAACAAAATGTTACCAATACGATGAGTCCACTTTTTGAATACACTTAACACGACTGTCCAACGATTTGGCTTATTTTCTTAGACTAACACACTTTTGAAAAAAAAACGCGAAGATTTATATTTTTGTTTTTCGTCTTATATAAAAGGCGATGACAAAATGCTTGAATTCGGTCAAGCAACAGCAATATTAGCGGCAACATGTGCCATCAGCTGGCGCGAAATACACGGCAAGCAAACGGCAGAATATTAACCACAACTGTCGCCTTCAACGATCACCGAACGTCTGGCCGGGCACAGAGCAATGTAGCAGGAGACGTGCAGGAGAGTCCGAGTCAGTGAGAGAGAGAGTGCAATAGTGACAAAGAGCAAGTGACGCGATCAGCAGCATAAAAGAGAAAATGAGAACTTGTTGTTCTCATCGAACTCACTTGATTTTGCTTTTGTTGCTTTTGTTGCTGCTGTTGATGTGTTTACTGTTGACATTGGCATCCATCGCGTAGCCCAAAAGTGCTAATTCAATCCAATCACTGATTGCCCACAGCTCCTGCTATTCTGGACGTGCACGCGTGCCGACTCTTTGACTACTGAATTGCTAGCCACCGAATGGCAGGAAATATATACATATCTCCCGAATTAATGGATTTGTGGTGCTTGAGCAATAAGCACGTTGATAAGCCCACGGTATTTTACACATTATCAAATGGAGAAAAATTTCATAATCGATTAACTATATCTTAATTAGTTTTCGAAAGCCAATTAAAACTGTTAAATTTGAGTACTCGTTGAGATTCGAATGTTTCCTATAGTTAAATTAAAAAAAAAAACCATACCTAAGGTGCAAGTAATTCTTAAAAAATATGACACCCAAAACTATGCATCTCAACTATAAAATCACTTGACTAGTAGTTGTCCCGTTTAAACCTATGCGTTGTTGATTTTATCATTGTGTGGGATGGATTGAACAAATCCTTATCATGCATAGATATTGCGACAGCAATTCCTAGACCGATTAGCGATTAGTGACTTCACTAATAATTAGCCATAATTATTTGCGATATTTTTGATAAGCGCCGAGCGATTACCTTTCGATTATTGCCTTCGATTAAGGCACAAGCTGAAGTGCTTTTTGTTTACAATGCTCTAACTAATTTTGACTGTGTGTAGTTAAAAAAAAATCTGTAAAAATCTATTAACAACAAAATACACACACCCACGTATGTGTGGCTATACGAATATTTGTAGAAATCTGTAGGAATGTATGCAGTTCGGGGGAAATACCGATTGCGTCAATATTATGTTTGCGACCTTGTTAAATGCAAGATGAGAGTTTGCTGACAAGTGGATTTTTGCCTGATTGTTGATATACTTTTCAGAAATAGAAGGGAAATTATAATGATTTGTATGTGCCTTATTCAAAGTTTCTGAAAGTGTTCGTGTCGATCTGGATTCCGCTTCGTTGACTAATAATTTTTTTTTTTGTAATAAGCCAATTAATCATTTAGTAGATTAATGGCCAAAATTTGTTAGAAATATGCAAACATAAAATATTTCACTAGCCGCTGTAGCAGTTTAGTTAAGCGCAAAAATAGGACAAATAAAATATTGACATATTTCTTTTTTGATTTGGCTGCAGCGAGTAATTGAATTTCCCAGCGCTGAATATATTCAAGCGTAACGCATTCAACTCAAATACACTTGTAATTTAAACACAATGACTTAAATAATAAAAACAATTTGTTAATCAAGCGAAATCATAGTAGGTCGGCGCTCAGTCCAATCACGAAATCCAAAACCAAAGCGAGAATTTGCGAATACAACAGATATGAAAAACAAAAGAATAGCATGACACATAAACTGAACTCAAATCAACGGCAAAATAACGCAAACGATAATTAGTTAACTCAATGGAAAAAACATTCATTACAAAATTCGAGGCACAAACACGGAGATAACAAAAAAGAGCCAAGAGACGAGTGACATATGCAGTCAGGCACAACAGAGCTGCCTATCATGGGCTGTCTCTGTGTTTGTCAATCAATCTGGGCATGGGCTCGGGTCTCGTATGCCTAGCGATGCTACCTAGTCAGACGTTTAGTCAGTTGGTGGGAGAGGCATCGTCATGACGTTTACCAAGGCCCTGCAGTAAAGCTACTGATACTTATTCAACAACTGTATGACGTTACCAGTTAGTTTTTCAGATAAACGGGTATATTGCGAAAAGTTCTAAGATTCCGTGCAGCTAGCAACGTAGTGAAAAGTATTTAGCACTATGGAAAATATCATATTACTTCACCATAAAGATAAAAACTAATAAAAACAAAGAGAAGTAAACACAAAATTGCAATAAAAAAAGCCATAATTATGGTATATTCTGGACTACTACACAGGGGACTGAAAATTACCGTTCCAACTAGTGCGATAATAACATCCAATAAGACAAATATCAAGTCGAATTCGCTGACGCTGCTAAAGCGGAACAATAATTGCGCGTGTTTATTATATCAGCATTAGATATTGAATTGCTAACGATAATTTTTACGTTTGCAATCTAAAGAATTTCGGTATATAACTCTGTAATTGCCTATATTTCAAGAGCTCTGCAATATTTGAACCCCACTTGGATAGTAAAGGTGACCACTGACAGACGTGCTCGATCTTAACGATCCACCGTCAAGGAAGTGCTGCTGTTCTGTTGTGTTAAAATCCTAAAGGAATAAACATCAGTGAAAATCGAAAAACGTTTTACACATCATTAAAATGGGTGTACGTATTTAAAAATAATCTAACTACCTAATATATTTTAAGCATTTACATTAGGTGTATTACATTGATTTTTCGAATCGAACTTTTTTGTCATTTATTTTTAAGAGTGATGGCTTTTTAACTTGAAATCATTTTCCTTTTACGTCCGTGGAACAATTTCAAAAATCGATATACCATATTTGGAAATATTTAGCGCACATTTCTGGTGTTTTTTTTTTGGTGTTTAAAATATAAAAGATGTATACAACAGTCAACAGGCAATTTTATTCTCGTGCTATTGATTTTTTAATATTTAAGTGTCATGCTCACGGACCATATCAAAGAAAGAAGACTTTCAAATCCAGATTGATACACGACACAAATTACCATCAAGAATATTTTGATAGTATCACTTTCAAATTCTGTATGAAATCAGTGCACAAATTATATGGATATTAAACTTTTAAAGAGAAGAAAAATGTGTAAATATAAAGTTAAGTTTAAATCCCATGCATGCCATTTATTTCAAAAGATGAAAATTAAAGAGTTTCAGTACATCAAATATTTATTGTGGTTTCCTAAAGCGAATAAAATTCGTATGTGCAAATTGATGTGCTTACCAAGTTCACACGATGTTGACTTTTTCATTCTAATCTGAAACGCTAAGCTATCGATTTGTAATTGGCGGATCATAACTTTCTTATCTGCCTAGTCAAAATTGGAAGTCGGCTGGTAGCAGAGGAACTACACGGCTTATCATTTTATCTTTCGATAACCCAAGTTAACTTAAGCAATAATCAATGATCAAAGAAGCCGCACGATTTGCAAAATTTGTTGTATTCCTTGTCGCCAATGTTTGTCGATTATCAATTTATTGCCGTAATTTAGGCAATCGTTCAAGTGCACAGGAAATTTGCTTGTTCTCCTACATGAATCATGAATAGAACTCGCGTCGTGTTTGGATTGCACTATCATTTTTTGTTAAAGTTAAATTTTAGCAAATGAATTGCATTTTGCAAAAAAAAAAACGCTTATCAGTACGTCTATAAAGCAATAAAGAGTCTTTTTTAACCACTCGCTGGATGACACGTTTTCCAAATTGGCACAATCATTCTGCAGTTAATTGCGAACCGAGTTAAAAACCGTCTCGTGCTAATCCCACAGTTCTCAGTTGATGCAAATGGATTTAATCATAATTATAATTTTTATAATTGGTACCGACAATGGGCGCGTCCCCTCATCTTTTGATTAGATACCGACTGGCAGCCGCTTGACAATAAAATGGGTCATAATTATTGTTAAGAGCTAACAAATTAGGCACATAAATATAAAATAATAATTTTTTTTTATTATTTTCATTTAGTTTAAGTCCAACTACAACATTGATGTTGACTTTGAAGTGCCCAAGAAGCTACAATGGTACTATGCACCTGCCTTTTTCGGTTTCTGGTTCGTCATTTATCTGTCGCTGGTCAACACACAGATCAATCATACACCGAAGCCATTAACCTACAGAGATGAGGAGTCCCATCCACGGGATTTCATTGCACAGCGTGCCGAGGATACCCTCATCGAGCTCACTCGCATAGGGCCACGTGTTGTGGGCAGTATTAGCAATGAGGTGACCACCATTCAGTTCTTCCGCGACGAAGTGGCCAAGGTTCAGGCCGTGGCAAACGATCGCTTCGAGATTGAGTTGGATGTGCAGCAGGCCAGCGGTGCCTACATGCACTGGACCATGGTCAATATGTACCAGGGTATACAGAATGTGGTCGTCAGGCTGCGTGAGAAGGGCAACACGAATGAGAACTACCTGTTGCTCAATAGCCACTACGATTCTGTGCCCGGTAGTCCCGGTGCTGCCGATGATGGTTCCATGGTGGCAACCATGCTAGAGGTGATGCGTGTCATTGCCAAAACAAATGAGCCCATTGACCATCCAATCGTCTTTCTCTTCAATGGTGCCGAGGAGAATCCGCTGCAGGCTTCGCACGCCTTCATCACCCAGCACAAGTGGGCCAAGAACTGCAAGTAAGTCAACATTGAATTCGAATAATTTTAGATTTAAATTCATGGATTGTATTTGTACATGGCTAACGCAGGGCTCTAATCAACCTGGATTCAGCGGGCAATGGCGGTCGCGAGGTCCTGTTTCAGTCGGGGCCCAATCACCCGTGGCTAATGAAGTACTATCGCAAGGTGCCGCATCCATTTGCCAACACATTGGGCGAAGAGATGTTCCAGGCTGGTTTGATACCATCCGATACTGATTTTCGCATCTTTCGTGACTATGGCGGTGTGCCCGGCCTAGACATTGCCTACATATTCAATGGATATGTTTACCATACCAAATTCGATCGGTTAAATGTTTTTCCACGCGCCTCCTTCCAACATACTGGTGACAATGTGCTCGCCTTGACCAGAGCTCTGGCTAATGCTCCCGAACTTGATGATACTGCGGTGAGTGGGCTGCATTATATAACAACTTTCACCGTTGGGAAATTATAAGCAAACAAACACAATCTTTTTTCAGGCTCACGCCGAGGGTCACAATGTCTTCTATGACTTTCTGGGCTGGTTTATTATTTTCTACACACAAACCACAAGCGTTATTATAAACATAATAGTCAGTGTGGTTGCACTCCTCTCAGTTGGTATCTCTTTGTACTTTATGTCTGCCAGATCCGGCTGCAGTTGGAAGAGTGTCCTGGTGCGCTTTGGCATTATATTCGGCATACAGATTGTCTCTCTGGCTCTGGCTCTGGGCCTGGCGCTGCTGGTTGCGGTTTTCATGGACGGTGTGGAAAGATCGATGAGTTGGTTCACACAGATGTGGCTGATAATCGGATTGTATCTATTTCCTATCATCTTTGGCATGAGCATTCTGCCTGCGCTCTATCTGGAAAAGACCAAAAAGGATTTACTCAGTCTAGGATTTCGTATACAGCTATTTATGCACTCCCATTGTGTTTGCCTAGTAATTCTGATGATTATCCTGACTGGCGTTGAAATACGATCGGCCTATTTAATAATGCTTTGCGTTTTTTTCGACATTATAGCCTTATTTGTAAATTTGCTTACCAAGTGGCATCGCAAGGGTAAGATCGACGAATCATACCGAGTGTCTTAATCTCTAAATACTTTTTCTTATAGCTTATTGGTTTGCCATAGCCGTCACAATCTGTCAGATACTGCCCTTCACTTACCTCACCTACATCTGCACGGCGGCACTTAAGACACTGATCCCAATGCAGGGTCGTTCTGGTTCGTCAGGCAATCCCGAAATGACCATAGCACTTT
Organism: Drosophila multiciliata; assembly: GCA_037043605.1. Taxonomy (NCBI): domain Eukaryota; kingdom Metazoa; phylum Arthropoda; class Insecta; order Diptera; family Drosophilidae; genus Drosophila; species Drosophila multiciliata. The sequence continues at coordinate 10,573,264 of JBAMBF010000589.1, forward strand.
TAATGTGGCTGTTTTCCCTTATGTTTGCTGGCTTTATTGTGAGTACTTTAATCTTACAGATAAACGAAGAATAGCAATGCTAAATTTAATCAAATTCAGGTGCCACTCATAATGTTCTTCCGCAAGACAAGAACAATTGTCCTGTGCTTCTTGGCTGGCACAATTCTGTTCATCATCATTGCAGTCACACCCGCTGGCTTTCCCTACAAGGCCAAGACGTCAGTGCAACGCTACGCTCTGATAGTAAGCTGGACTCTCAAGCAGTCTTAATCATCTATGGATCATACTCAGTTATTTCTTTATTTTTTTTGCAGCATGTACATCGGGTACTCCACAATGCAGATGGCACCACTCGCATTGATGAGAGCGGCGTCTATGTTTATCCGCAGGATCGACGTTACAATATAGCCGAAGGTATGTCTATCTATAGCCAGGTAGAATCGAAAACTTTTAAATGTTTTTACACTTTTTAGACGAAATGAAGTCAATCGGCAAATTACATAAAGTCAGCGAGTTCTGCGATGAGGAAATGTTCTGTGGTATGCCATTATATAATCACCGTTGGCATAAGGCTCGCGAGTATAGCCTTTGGATTCCGATCAGCGAAAAGCCAATGATTCCGTCCGCATATCCAATTTTGACACTTCAGGAAACCACTGAGCTGGAAAACACTATGCAGAGAAGATTCAACTTCTCGTTGACCGGTCCTGATCATATGACCATTTTTGTGAATGTGAAAAACGACGCGAAGCTGCTGGACTGGTCCTTCAATGAGACGTTAATAAAGGAAAATGAGCCACCGCCACATTTTGTGTACTTCTCATATGGTTTGGATAATAGTGCCCTCGAATTCACAATCGACGTTGAGGTTCGTATGGTGCATACATATTATATCTAAATCTATGTACCAAACATTTCTTATAAATTATAGAAGAAGACTTCAACGTTTGACACACCCTCCTTGGAAATTGGCATTGGTGGTCATTGGATACATCATGATACCGCAAAATCTCAAGGCCTGAGTGCCCATCTTGATCGCTTTCCTTCCTACGCCTATGTGCAGGCCTGGCTAGGAACCTACGAGAGCTGGTATTTCTAAAACGGCCATTGTCAGAAATTACCTAACTTACTTATAATGGATTTTGATATTAATTTAACAGGATATTTTACTATAATCGAATCAAGTCCCAATTAATTTTAATTTTACATTGATAGAATCTGATAAATATATACATACATATAAACCTAATTACATGTTTTCATATTATTCTTGTATATTATGGGTGTTTTAATTCGGAATTTTAAAACAATTAATCAAATTAAATCTGAAAATTGTCTTGACAGTGGTAATACAAACTCGGTGAAACAGGAGATCAGTTCTGAGTGAAAGAAAAAGATAAATTTTAAAACAACGAAAACTAAATTAAATTAAAAATTATGGTTTAAGAACAAACAAAAATTTACTTTCGACAACGTTTCCTGTTTCCTGTTTTTATTTTAATTTTTTTCGGTGTACTTGGCGCCATAAGCGATTTGGCACTAAAAGATAACGTCGCTGATTGAAAAGAGCTTTCGACGGCAACGCCAACTACAATTTTAAACAAAACCAAAACCATAAAAAAATAAGGGAAGTACAAAGAGAAAGAGAGATAGCTAGATACGAAAAAATACCAAAAAATCATAATTGTGTTCTAAACTGATTGTAATGGGTTATAATATGTTTGTGTAAACAAAAAAGCTTTCCTCAAAGCAATTAGATTTAAGCACATTCCAAAAAAATTAACGTACTCATCATAAAACTGTTTTATAATCACGGTACTTTTGAAAACTAAGATATCGTGAATAAAATATAACTCTTGCTTGCCGTTCGCCTTTTTTATCGAACCATGACTAATGAATATTTAAACAATGCCGCCTATAATAAAAGAACTTCCTTAGGTAAATAAACTGGTTAGCAAAAAAGAGGCAGAATCAAAAGTTTCTCTTTCATATTGGGACATATTTCGGAAGGCGGAGATATTCCCTTAACTTCAAAAGTTATTGCTGGCACCACAAACTAAATCAAATTTTATATATTATATTGTTAATTGTATATTATATTTAAGATATTTGAAAACAATTATATTTTACCACAGCCAATGATCTGAAGGTCAAAATCCGCCCTCGCTCTTTTTATCATAGTACGTTCGCATTATATGATATTTTTATTGGCCAATTAATGAATTCTTATTCTTTAAAGCTATGTTCCGTTTGGACTTGATTGCTATATAAAAATGGCACACACCCGATTTTCGGAGTAGTTCAAATTTAACACGCATTGGACTCACCAAATAACAACTTTGGGTTAGCACAAAATGTGTGAGAAGGAGAAGCTTGTAAGAACAACTAAATAACCCAAATAAAGAGCAACTCTTTAAATTCTTCTAACATCTTATATAGATATGTAATGAATCAGGCAGACCAATTGTGGATACTTCTCGAAATGCCGATAAAAACCAAACAGAAGCAAAGCTGCCTTGGTACTTTGCCACTGGATTCCTATTATTTTGGGGACTTCTGTTTTTCGCCGTTGTAATACCATTCTTTAATCGGTTACCAACGGCATTGACAATGGAGGACTCTAAAGATAATGTATTCATTGCGGAACGTGCCTACAAAAATCTGTACGCTCTTGCGAATATGGGAACCAAAATGATCGGCAGTAAAGAAAATGAAATTGACACAGTACAGTACCTGGTTAAGGAGCTGAACCAAATTAAACAAGATTCACTGAAAGAATACTTCGATATTGAAATAGACGTCTCACAAGTCTCCGGACAGTTTTTGTATCAAAACACGAATAACATGTACCAGGGAGTTCAAAACGTTGCCGTGAAACTATCTTCAAAGAAGAGCAAGAGCGATTCCTATCTCCTTCTTAACAGTCACTTCGATTCTAAGCCGGAAAGCCCATCAGCCGGAGACGATTGCTTCATGGTAGCAACCATGCTTGAAATTCTGCGTGTTATGGCAACGACAGAGCAAATCTTTGAAAATCCCATAGTCTTCTTGTTCAATGGGGCAGAGGAAAGTTCAATGCTAGCCTCCCATGGCTTCGTAAATCAACACAAATGGGCGCCAAACCTCAAGTTCGGTATTTTATTTAGTTATTTTGATACAAAACTAACCATATTGATTCTAGAGCCGTAATTAATCTTGATGCTGCTGGAAGTGGAGGCCGAGAAGTTCTCTTTCAAAGTGGTCCCAAAAATTCTTGGCTTGTGGATGTAAGAAAATGTATTACTTATAATAAGCACAATCTTAATCCAAAATCCCACATAGTATTATAATAGCCATGCTAAGCACCCCTTTGGCCATACCCTGGGTGAGGAAATTTATCAGACTGGTGCACTCCCATCGGATTCAGACTATACTCAATTTAAACGCCATATGCCAGGTATGTAGTAAAAACATTAAATGACATCAGAAATGAAATCTCCGAAATATCTTTGTATACATATTAAATAGGCTTAGACATTGGTCAAGTCGTCAATGGTTTTATATACCACACCAAATATGACACAATTGATGTGATTCCTCGGGAATCTGTGCAGAACACCGGTGATAATATTCTAGGACTGGTTCGAGGTTTGTCTAATGCAACCGAATTACGCAATAATGAGGTAAACACATGATTTTGTAAATCTTAGTAAGAACTAAACTGTGTTTACAATATTTAATTTCCAGATGCACAACAAGGGGAACGCTGTCTACTTCGACTTCCTAGGCATATACTTCATTCATTATTCAGAGACGACAGGAATATATTTGAACTATGGTGTTGCTGTAGTTGCTTTCATTTTGATTTTCCTTTCAATGTCACGCATGGCAGTTGTCTCCAACACTTGCACATACCATGTGATGCGCTGGTTTATCTTGGTTCTTGTCATCCAGTTAATATCTCTCGTACTTGGATTGGTTCTACCCGCATTGGTGGCACATGTGTTTGACAATTTGGGACTATCGCTTACTTACTATAGTACACCTTGCTTAGTGATCGGCTTGTATGTGTGCCCGTCACTCATTGGTCTAAGTTTACCCATAACTATGTACTACAGTTTACAGTGCAACGTAAGTTCTAACTCTTTAATTATGTGACTTTATACATTTATTTATCAATTTCATCACCAGCGTAAAATCCCAACTGCCTATCATATCCAGCTGGCTTTGCATGCTCAGGCATTCATCCTGGCATTTATCTCAATTTACCTAACAGCAAATGGCCTACGTTCCACATACATTTTCGTCATACCACTTATCTTCTACATAGCATCCTTGGTCCTCAATTTAATTACTACTCTGCACGATCTTGGTTATGCTTGGACAGGTCTGCACAAGGCAAGCCAAATAATCCCCTTCCTGTACAGCTCCTACCTCTTCTATATAATCTTTGTGGTTCTAACGCCGATGATTGGTCGCTCTGGTAGTTCGACCAACCATGATTTAAAAATTGCTGTTGTGGCAGCAGTTGGAACGATTCTCTCATTTGGTTTTATGGTAAATATACTATTTAAATTCTCTTTTTTTAAACCGTTTATAAAAATTTAGCATCACAGGTCCCGCTTATCAATACTTTTCGACGACCTAGCTTTGTGGTGTTGTCTCTTCTTTTAATCACAGCCCTCTCTATGTACTTAGCCAGTGGCACGCAAATTGGATTCCCATACAGGCCAAAGACCAATGGTCATCGAGTTTCGTATCTGGTAAGTCCGATATACGCAAAAGAATGGACTTAATTTATTCAATATGTTGCCAATCATTTCAGCAAGTACGGAAAATGTTCTACGACTACGATGGTACCCTGAGTAGAGACGAGTCTGGCTACATGTTTAATTTTCAAGACAGACTTGAGGAAAAACCACTATTGGACACAAAACTTGATTTGACTGGATTAGTTAACATTAAAACGGAATGCGAAAGGCACATGATGTGTGGCCTTCCGTTGTATGATTATCGTTATGTTGAGAATCGTCTCCAGAGCAAATGGCTTCCACGATCTGAGCCGATTGTACCACCAGGGGTAACAACACTGGAAGTGCTGAGGAAAACTATTTTGAATTCGACCACTGTCCAATTTGAGTTTCATTTAATGGGTCCAGCTCAAATGAGTTTGTTTATTGAGCCATATGAAGATGTTATTATAAAGGATTGGTCATTCTTACGCAGCTATCTTGAGAAGCCACCGCCATTTCCACGCTCCTACCATATTTTCTTTAACTATGGCATTGACTCGTCGCCCCTAAAATTCTTCATTCAAATTTCGGTAAGATATTTATTTGCTAATTTAAAATAATTTTGTTTGAATTTATTCTCACTTTAATTTGTAGAAAGCGAATGGAGACTTCAATGTACCTCTTTTACAACTTGGAGTGTCTGGACACTTTGTTGGAAGTAAGGGTGATGATCTAAGTATGAAGTTTGCATCATCATTTCCCTCCTTTTCAATCGTGGCCAGTTGGCCTTCCTCATATCAACGATATATTTTTTAATTTTACTAATGCAATGTATTAAAATGTGGTTTTTAAATGTAAATAACAGCCTCATAGCTTTTTTAAGGAACTCCGAATTGTTGTTTAATTTTCAAAATACTTGCAAGTTACTATGGGCAGCATTCATAAATAAAATTAATATTTTGGTAATCAACAATACAAATTGTCATGATTTTAAAATATATATTTTAAATATAAACGAAACATTACAAAGTACTGTTGAAAATACATCTTGATTTAACTGGGAATGTCGAAAAATTTTATGAGGAATAAATACCCTCGCTATATTTTCTAAAATAAAAAATTTATAGAAAAACTTTGCAGGTACATAAATAAAAATGCTATACAAATTTCTATTTTATTATATTACATTTTAATAGAATATTACAAATATTAAGTACCAAACACAATAGGTCAGCAGGATTACACTTTCAACTTTATAGTTTTATAATTAATTATTTTTTTCATGCTGATTCTATATTAAAAATATTGTATTGTGTCTGCACACTTTAAGCAACATTTAAAATACTTAACTCATAGACAATTTCACAGGTATTTAAATGATTTGAGTTTCATTTTAGCGATGTACTCTCTTTTCTAAAGCATAATTTTAATGATCCAAAATTGTTAATTTTATCGAGATATCGTTTATATTTTTACACATGAACGATACGTATTGCTCAAAGTTAAATCATGTTGTGTACACGATGAGGTTATTATGCCATAAATCAATTGTTTAATCAAATTTTTATTTCGACAAGCTTATAATTATTATACGGGTTTGGGTTAGTGTTGGGTGCGTGTCGTGTTTAATTTTGAGACATTTCCTCGTCGCAACATGTTTTTACTAGTGATATATGTATAAATAATAAATAAAATATGTATGTATTTAATATAATTATTATTTTTTGACATAGTATTCTGGAAGTTAACTGCCTTACTCTTTGGAAAATATTCAATGTCGAGTCAAGGACATTATGCACATACTATAAATGATTTTATTATCACGTTTATCGCGCTTATTTATAGTTAGATTTTATCAAATATTGATTGGGTTTTTTAAGTAATAGGTCCACATTTGCTTTAATTTATCACAGTCTTTGCCTTCACATCAAAGAAGAATCGTGTTCAAACAAAATAATAAGGAAGTTAGGGAGAATCTTGTAAGATCCAAATAATTTCATATCTTTAAATACACACATTTTATATTTGGTCACGTTTTATAGATATCTAATAAATCTGAAAAAGCTGCAGACAAGATGGATAAAACAAAGGCAAATGAGAATGTACCCTGGTACTTTGCTAGTGGTTTTCTCTTCTTCTGGGGACTCCTCTTTTTCGCAGTTGTAATACCATTCTCCTATCGGTTACCAACAGCGCTGACAATGGAGGACGCAAATAAAAATGTATTCATTGCAGAACGTGCCTACAAAAATTTGTATACCCTGTCAAATATTGGTAACAAATTGCTCGGCAGTATGGAAAATGAGATTGAAGCAGTGAATTTTATACTGAAAGAGCTGTCAAAGATTAAAGAAGATCTATTAGAAGACTATTTCGATGTTGAAATTGACTTATTTCAAGCCTCTGGTGCTTACCCTTACTACACATGGCTAAATGTATATCAAGGCGTTCAAAACATCGCAGTAAAATTAACACCCAAGACCAGCACAAGCGAGTCCTACCTCCTTATAAATAGTCATTTCGATTCTAAGCCAGCTACTCCGTCAGCGGGTGACGCCGGTTTTATGATAGTCACGATGTTGGAAGTTCTACGTGTAATATCAACAACAAAACAAACCTTTGATCATCCCATCGTGTTTCTTTTTAATGGAGCTGAGGAAGTTGGTCTGCTAGCTTCTCATGGATTTATTACTCAACACAAATGGGCTCCACACTGCAAGTAAGTATATCAAACTTAAAATTCAAAAAAAAAAAAAATTAACTTTTAACATGTTTATTACTATTGCAGAGCCGTCGTGAACCTTGATGCCGCCGGCAGTGGAGGTCGGGAAGTTTTATTCCAAAGTGGTCCGAACCACCCTTGGCTTCTTAAAGTAAGGCATATTAATTATAAATACAATCCAAATCTGATATTAACATTTTTAACAGTACTATAAAAAATACATCAAACATCCTTTCGCCACAACCGTTGCCGAGGAAGTCTTCCAATCAGGCATCATTCCATCTGATACAGACTTCCGTCAGTTTAAAATATATGGCAACATTCCTGGTAAGTTACAATGAGATTCGCAGGTTTTCAATTTAAACTACTTATTCTTTTATAGGCCTGGACTTGGCGCAATGTTATAATGGATTTGTTTACCACACCAAGTACGACACAATTGATGTGATCCCTCGCGAATCCTTGCAGAATACTGGTGACAATATTCTCAGTTTGGTTCGAGGTTTGGCAAATGCAAGTGAATTACATGATACAAAGGTACAAACTTAATTTCGTGTCCTTTAGTTCATGCTTAACTAGTGTAACTATTTAACTACAGGCACACGAAACTGGAAACGCCGTTTTCTTTGACTTTTTGGGAATATACTTCGTTAATTATTCTGAGGCTATGGGAAAATGTTTTAACATTACCGCTGCTGGAGCTGCTTTCATTTTGATCTACCTCTCAATGTGTCGAATGGCTGCTGTTTCCCACGTTTCCGTTTGCCATGTGGGCCGATGGTTTATCCTGGTTCTTATCATCCAGTTTATCTCCTTTGTACTCGGACTAGCACTTCCTTTAGTGGTTGCACATGTGTTTGACACTTTGGGGCTATCACTGACTTACTACAGCACTCCCCTGCTGGTGATCGGCTTATATGTGTGCCCCTCACTGATTGGCCTCAGTTTACCAATAACTATGTACTTTAGTTTACAGAGCAACGTAAGCTTATTATTTGCTGCCTTCAATCACACAATTAATTATTATGTTTTCTATCCGCAGAATAAAATATCAAATTCCTACCATGTCCAACTGGCAATGCATGCCCAGGCAGTCATCTTGGCTCTGCTCGCCATTGGTCTTACAATATTTGGCTTGCGATCCTCATACATTTTCGTCATTCCACTCATTTTTTACATCTTATCATTGGTTCTTAATTTAATGACTACTCTGCACGATCGTGGCTATGCCTGGATAGGTCTAATCAAAGCAGGCCAAATAATCCCATTCGTATACACAAGCTATATATTCTATATATTAATTGTAGTTCTTATACCTATGGGTGGTCGATCGGGCAGTTCCTCTAATTGGGACCTATATATTGCAGTAATGGCAGCAACAGGATCGGTTCTTTCGTTTGGATTTTTGGTACTAACTGAGTTCCTTACTTTAAAACCTTACTAACTTTTCTGATCTACAGATGCCACTTATAAATAGTTTCCGACGACCCAGCTTTGTAGTGTTGTCTTTGCTTGTCATCACAGCCCTCTCAATGTACTTAGCGAGTAGTACACAAATCGGTTTCCCATATAAGCCCAAGACCAATGGCCAGCGAGTTTCGTACTTGGTAAGTGTGATATACTCAAAAATCTAACTATATTTATTAAATATATCGCCTATTATGCTAGCAAGTGCGAAATATATTCTACGAGTACGATGGCACTCTTAATAAGGATGAGTCTGGCTACTTGTTTAATTTTCAAGACAGACTTCGAGAAAAACTACTATTGGGCACCAAGGTTGACTTACGTGGCTTGGTTGGCATTGAAAATAATTGCGATACTCACATGATGTGCGGCATGCCGGTGCCCGGTGCAAGTCGACTTAATAGCAAATGGCTACCACGCTCTGAGCCAATTGAGCCTCCAACATTTACCACCTTGGAAAAGGTAAACAAAATCATTCTGAATTCTACGACAGTGCGCTTTGAGTTCAAGTTGAAAGGCCCCTCTCAAATGAATTTGGTAATTCAACCTTATGAAGATGTGACTTTGAGTAATTGGTCATTCATGATCAATTCAAAACCAACACCATCAACTAAGCCATACGTAATCTTATTTAAGTACGGCATTGATAACTCACCATTAAGTTTCTTTTTGGAATTTTCGGTAAGACATTGTATGAGCACTAAATATTTCAATTGAGTTACATTTAATTTTAATTTTAAATTATCTTTAAACCTTTAGAAAACGAATGGCAACTTTAATGTACCGTTGTTCCAATTGGGGGTTTCTGCACATTATATAAGAGATGATGGCGATGCCCAAAGTGTGGAGTTCGCATCTTTGTTTCCCTCTTATTCAATTCTGGACCAATGGCCTGTATTATACCAGCGCTACATTTTCTAAATTTTAAAAATAATTTAAAAATAAACAAATAAAAGAAATAAATATTTTAATTCGATTTATTTTTTTTTATAAATAAATTAACCTGAACAAATGTTTAACTCTGTGGGGACCTCAATTAATTGTTATTTATTCTCAAAACTTGATGTAACATTTTGTTAGCAGTTTATGAATATGTAAACGAATTTGTATGAATACACATTAAGTTCCATAGAGGTTAAGCTAAGCTGTTCGTCGATAGAATTCGTCAAGCTAAAGTTGGTATGAATAATTTCACTGTGCACAATTTTAGTTCAATTGTAAAGTTGATTTAACGTGAGTGACTCCTAACTCCATAGTTACATTACTTGATATCTTCGAGTTTACACATTAATAAAACTTATTTCTGAAAATTAATATGAAATTGGATAAACTTCACTTTGACTGAATGGTCTCTTTAAATACGATTTCATATTTAACAAATAACAAATAACTTGATATGCAGCGTATCCTATTGTGAAGTGAAATTCTCTATAGATATAAACGTAGCGTATCGAAGCATAACGTAGACTATCTTATCAACTTGATAATTTTATACAATCCGATATAATTTTATTCCAGACATATCATTGAATAGAACAAGAATAGTACATCTAAAAAAAAGTACATTGTTTAATGGTGATCAAATTTAAGGGGCTATAACTGTTATTTGAATTGCCATTTAAAATTTAATAACCTTGCTCTGATTACAGTTTTTGACAACTATATAAGTGGTCTAAAGTTTCTTCAGCTCAGTAGTTCATTAGTAAAGCTCATATGGTAAACCTCGAGCTCCCTTTAAAAAAGAGTATGGAAGACAAGGAAAAACTTGTAGGTGCCGACTAAAGTGAAAAAGAATATATAATATCCCTAATTACATTTTCTAGATCTTGGTCGAATCAGTCGTCGCTGATAAAAATATGGTCAAAAAGGAGGCGGATTCAAAGTTACCCTGGTACTACGCCAGTGGGTTCCTGCTTTTCTGGGGACTCCTCTTTTTTGCCATTATAATACCATTCTTCTATCGGCTACCAACAGCAATGACAATGGAGGACGCCAAGAAAAATGTATTCATTGCAGAACGCGCTTACAAAAATTTGTATACCTTGTCCAATATTGGTACAAAATTGGAGGGCAGTACTGAAAATGAGGTTGAGGCAGTTAACTTTATATTAGATGAACTAACGAAGATTGAAGACAATCTATTGGATGACTATTTCGAAATGGAAGTTGACTTATCCCGAGCGTCTGGAGCATTCACGTATAAAACTATGTTGGACATGTACCAAGGTGTCCAAAACATTGCTGTGAAACTAAAGCCGAGGAACAGCACCAGCAATTCCTACCTCTTAGTGAACAGTCACTTTGATTCGAAGCCAGCTACGCCGTCAGCAGGTGACGCCGGTTTTATGATAGTCACGATGTTGGAAGTTCTACGTGTAATATCAACAACAAAACAAACCTTTGATCATCCGATCGTTTTTCTGTTTAATGGAGCTGAAGAAAGTGCTATGCAGGCCTCTCATGGTTTTGTAACTAAACACAAATGGATGCCATACTGCAAGTAAGCTACATCTAAGCTCATATCAATAATATTGCTAAATTTATATCAACGATTAAAATCGTAGAGCTGTCGTTAACCTTGATGCTGCCGGTAGTGGAGGTCGAGAAATTTTATTCCAGACTGGTCCCAACCACCCATGGCTAGTGAATGTAAGTTATCTCATTTGCAATTGATGTTGAAATCGATTAAAAGTATTATTTCATTTTAAACAGTACTACAAAAAATATATCAAACATCCTTTCGCCACAACAATGGGCGAGGAATTTTTCCAATCAGGCGTTATACCATCGGATTCAGACTTCCGTCAGTTTAACTTATATGGCAATATTCCAGGTAATTGGCACTGAGATTCTAAACTTTAAATAGTATTTAAAATTTATGCAAATCTTATAGGTTTGGACATGGCGCAAAATATTAATGGTTTTATATACCACACCAAGTATGACACAATTGACGTGATCCCTCGTGAATCCTTGCAGAATACTGGTGACAATATTCTCAGTTTGGTTCGAGGTTTGGCAAATGCAACCGAATTGCACGATACAGCGGTAAAAACTAATTTCTGATACATTTCTATGATTTGCATGTCATTTATTCTTGTCAATTTCCATAACAGGCGTACAAGGCAGGTCATGCTGTCTTCTTTGACTTTCTGGGAATATACTTCGTCCACTATACCGAGGCTACGGGAAAATTATTGAACTATGGAGCTTCTGGAGCTGCTCTTATTTTGGTATTCGTTTCAATGTGGCGCATGGCAGCTGTTTCCCATGTATCCATCAGTCAAGTGGTGTTCTTGTTTATACTGGTTGTTATTATCCAGTTTATCTCTTTTGTACTCGGACTGGCGCTTCCCGCAGTAGTAGCATATGTATTCGATATTTTGGGACTATCGCTTACATACTATAGCACTCCTTTGCTTGTTATTTCTTTATATGTGTGCCCAACGCTTATTGGTCTCAGTTTGCCAATAACTATCTACTATAGTTTACAGCGCAACGTAAGTACCAACTCTAGACTTATCTGCAACATATATTTATCTACAGATTTTTATACAGGACAAAATCTCAAATTCCTACCATATCCAATTGGCACTGCACGCTCAGGCACTTATCTTGGCTCTACTCGCCAGTGGTCTTACAATGTTTGGCTTGCGGTCATCATACGTTGCCGTCATTCCTTTAATTTTCTACATTTTGTCTTTGGCCATTAATTTGTTGACTACTTTGCACGATCGTGGCTATGCATGGGCAAGTGTTGTAAAGGCGAGTCAGTTGATTCCTTTCTTGTACAGTAGTTACCTCTTCTATGGATTTATTGTGATGCTAACCCCAATGGGTGGTCGTTCGGGCAGTTCCTCTAATCGTGATTTGTTAATTGCAATGCTGGCAGCAATAGGATCGGTTTTCTCATTTGGTTTCTTGGTAAGGTTACTAATTGAGATTTGTCAATTAAGTAATTAACAAATACGCTGATTTACAGATGCCGCTATTCAATACTTTCCGACGACCCAGCGCAGTGGTCTTTACTCTCCTTGCAATTACTGCGGTTGGCATGTACTTAGCCACCAGTACACAAATCGGATTTCCTTACAGGCCAAAGACCAACGGACAACGAGTTGCATATCTGGTAAGTTTAATATTTAGTTGTCTCAATTCTAGTAGTTCCATCCAAAATTACATTTGTCATTTCAGCAAGTGCGAAATAAGTTCTACGAGTACGATGGTACCTTAAGTAAGGATGAGTCTGGCTATCTGTTTAACTTCCAAGATCGACGGGAAGAGAAACCATTTCTGGGCACAAGGGTCAACTTAACTGGCATGGTTAGCATTAAGTCTAATTGCGAGACTCACATGATGTGTGGCATGCCCCTGTATGATTACCGCTATGTACAAAATCGTCTGCAAAGTAAATGGGTCCCACGCACAGATGACTTGGAAGTACCAGACTCTACAAAATTGGAATTGCTAAGCAAAACCATTATCAATGCTACGACTCTGCGATTTGAGCTAAAGGTGGAAGGTCCTTCGCATATGAGTTTCTTTATTCAACCCTATGAGGATGTGAAAATAAGCAACTGGTCGTTTTCGCAAGAATATCTCCATAATCCACCAGCTTTACCGCTAGCATACCATATTTACTTTACATACGGTATTGATAGATCCCCATTGAATTTCTTTATAGAAATTTCGGTAAGTAATGGAGGATTAACTTTCATATTTATATTTATCACTTCTTACATTTATAATTAATGTAGAAATCGGACGGTGATTTTAACGTACCATGCTTGCAACTCGGAGTATCAGGACATTACATCGGAACACAGGGTGACGCACACAGCGTGAAGTTTGCATCCTCATTCCCCTCTTATTCGATTTTGGCGCAGTGGCCTGTATTATACCAACGCTTCATTTTTTAAATATTTCTAAAGTATAAATATTACATCAATAAAGAGAAAGTTTAAGCACACGTTTGTAACTATTTCATAACATGGTATATATTAATAATCAATATCCTCTTTATCAATATGATATGTAAGCTAACTCCCACGGAATAAATTCGATAAGCAAGAGTATTCAACAGAAAATTCATGTTTTTTTTATTATTATAATTACAAATCTCTGTTTGACAGTCAAGGTAATACTAATAAAGAATATAAAAGCTCAACCCAAATATACAAATTTATATTCTATTATATTATATTTTAATAGAATATTCCAAATATTAAGTACCAAACACAATAAGTCAGCAGACTTACACTTTCAAGACACTTTACACTTTATAGTTTTATAATTAATTATTTTGTTCACGCTGATTATATATTAAAAATATTGTATTATGTCTGCACACTTTAAGCAACAGTTAAAATACTTAACTCATAGAGAATTTCAAAGGTATTTCAATGATTTGAGTTTCATTATAGCGATGTACTCTCTTTTCTAAAGCATAATTTTAATGATCCAAAATTGTTAATTTTATCGAGATATCGTTTATATTTTTACAAAGTTAAATCATGTTGTGTACACGGTGAGGTTATTATGCCATAAATCAATTGCTTAATAAAATTTTTATTTCGACAAGCTTATAATTATTATACGGGTTTGGGTTAGTGTTGGGTGCGTGTCGTGTTTAATTTTGAGACATTTCCTCGTCGCAACGTGTTTTTACTAGTGATATATGTATAAATAATAAATAAAATATGTATGTATTTAATATAATTTTATTTTTTGACATAGTATTCTGGAAGTTAACTGCCTTACTCTTTGGAAAATATTCAATGTCGAGTGAAGGACATTATGCACATACTATAAATGATTTTATTATCACGCTTATCGCGCTTCGTTTTTTTGTTTATTGATTTCGTTTTTTAAGTAATAGGTCCATATTTGCTTAAATTTATCATATCTTCAAGTACACTTATTTTATAATTGCTTACGTTGTATAGATATCTAATAAATCTGAAAAAGCTGCAGAAAAGAAAATGAAAGAATGTACCCTGGTACTTTGCGAGTGGCTTTCTCTTATTCTGTGGACTCGTCTTATTCACAGTTGTAATACCATTCTCCTATCGGTTACCAACAGCGCTGACAATGGAGGACGCCAAGAAAAATGTATTCATTGCAGAACGTGCCTACAAAAATTGGTATACCCTGTCAAATATTGGCAAAAACAAGACCGGTTCTTTCGTTTGGGTTTTTGGTACTAACCGAGTTCATTACTACTTACGTACTAACTTTTTGATCTACTTTCTGCGTCTGGCCACTTGTTTAATTTTCAAGACAGACTTCGAGAAAAACTACTATTGGGCACCAAGGTTGACTTGAGTGGCTTGGTTGGCATTGAAAATAATTGCGATACTCACATGATGTGTGGCATGCCGGTGCCCGGTGCAAGTCGACTTAACAGCAAATGGCTACCACGCTTTGAGCCAATTGAGCCTACAACATTTACCACCTTGAAAGTGGTAAATAAAATCATTCTGAAAGGTCTGGTAATTCTGGTAATTCAATCTTATGAAGATGTGACTTTGAGTAATTGGTCATTCATGATCAATTCAAAACCAACACCATCAACTAAGCCATACGTTATCTTATTTAAGTACGGCATTGATAACTCACCATTAAGTTTCTTTTTGGAATTTTCGGTAAGACATTGTATGAGCACTAAATATTTCAATTGAGTTACATTTAATTTTGATTTTAAATTATCTTTAAACCTTTAGAAAACAAATGGCAACTTTAATGTACCGTTGTTCCAATTGGGGGTTTCGGCACATTATATAAGAGATGATGGCGATGCCCAAAGTGTGGAGTTCGCATCTTTGTTTCCCTCTTATTCAATTCTGGACCAATGGCCTGTATTATACCAGCGCTACATTTTCTAAATTTTAAAAATAATTTAAAAATAAACAAATAAAAGAAATAAATATTTTAATTCGATTTATTTTTTTTTATAAATAAATTAACCTGAACAAATGTTTAACTCTGTGGGGACCTCAATTAATTGTTATTTATTCTCAAAACTTGATGTAACATTTTGTTAGCAGTTTATGAATATGTAAACGAATTTGTATGAATACATATTAAGTTCCATAGAGGTTAAGCTAAGCTGTTCGTCGATATAATTCGTCAAGCTAAAGTTGGTATGAATAATTTCACTGTGCACAATTTTAGTTTTATTCAAACATTGATTACACTTATTTTTGAAAATTAATATGAAATTGGATGAACTTCACTTTGACTGAGTGGTCTCTTTAAATACGATTTCATATTTAACAAATAACAAATAACTTGATATGCAGCGTATCCTATTGTGAAGTGATATTCTCTATAGATATAAACGTAGCGTATCGAAGCATAACGTAGACTATCTTATCAACCGATATAATTTTATTCCAGACATATTATTGAATAGAACACACCCAAATAATTCCATTTTACTAGTACATTAAAAAAGAACTACATTGTTTTATGGTGATCAAATTTAAGGGGCTATAACTGTATTTTGAATTGCCTTTTAAAATTTAATAACCTGGATTTTATTACAGTTTTTGACAACTATATAAGTGGTCCAAAGTTTCATCAGCTCAGTAGTTCATTAGTACAGCTCATATGGTAAACCTCGAGCTCCCTTTAAAAAAGAGTATGGAAGACAAGGAAAAACTTGTAGGTGCCGACTAAAGTGAAAAAGAATATATAATATCCCTAATTACATTTTCTAGATCTTGGTCGAATCAGTCGTCGCTGATAAAAATATGGTCAAAAAGGAGGCGGATTCAAAGTTACCCTGGTACTACGCCAGTGGGTTCCTGCTTTTCTGGGGACTCCTCTTTTTTGCCATTATAATACCATTCTTCTATCGGCTACCAACAGCAATGACAATGGAGGACGCCAAGAAAAATGTATTCATTGCAGAACGCGCTTACAAAAATTTGTATACCTTGTTCAATATTGGTACAAAATTGGAGGGCAGTACTCAAAATGAGGTTGAGGCAGTTAACTTTATATTAGATGAACTAACGAAGATTGAAGACAATCTATTGGATGACTATTTCGAAATGGAAGTTGACTTATCCCGAGCGTCTGGAGCATTCACGTATAAAACTATGTTGGACATGTACCAAGGTGTCCAAAACATTGCTGTGAAACTAACGCCGAGGAACAGCACCAGCAATTCCTACCTCTTAGTGAACAGTCACTTTGATTCGAAGCCAGCTACGCCGTCAGCAGGTGACGCCGGTTTTATGATAGTCACGATGTTGGAAGTTCTACGTGTAATATCAACAACAAAACAAACCTTTGATCATCCGATCGTTTTTCTGTTTAATGGAGCTGAAGAAAGTGCTATGCAGGCCTCTCATGGTTTTGTAACTAAACACAAATGGATGCCATACTGCAAGTAAGCTACATCTAAGCTTATATCAATAATAATACTAAATTTATATCAACGATTAAAATCGTAGAGCTGTCGTTAACCTTGATGCTGCCGGTAGTGGAGGTCGAGAAATTTTATTCCAGACTGGTCCCAACCACCCATGGCTAGTGAATGTAAGTTATCTCATTTGCAATTGATGTTGAAATCGATTAAAAGCATTATTTCATTTTAAACAGTACTACAAAAAATATATCAAACATCCTTTCGCCACAACAATGGGCGAGGAAATTTTCCAATCAGGCGTTTTACCATCGGATACAGACTTCCGTCAGTTTAACTTATATGGCAATATTCCAGGTAATTGGCACTGAGATTCTAAACTTTAAATAGTATTTAAAATTTATGCGCAATCTTATAGGTTTGGACATGGCGCAAAATATTAATGGTTTTGTATACCACACCAAGTACGACACAATTGACGTGATCCCTCGTGAATCCTTGCAGAATACTGGTGACAATATTCTCAGTTTGGTTCGAGGTTTGGCAAATGCAACCGAATTGCACGATACAGCGGTAAAAACTAATTTCTGATACATTTCTATGATTTGCATGTCATTTATTCTTGTCAATTTCCATAACAGGCGTACAAGGCAGGTCATGCTGTCTTCTTTGACTTTCTGGGAATATACTTCGTCCACTATACCGAGGCTACGGGAAAATTATTGAACTATGGAGCTTCTGGAGCTGCTCTTATTTTGGTATTCGTTTCAATGTGGCGCATGGCAGCTGTTTCCCATGTATCCATCAGTCAAGTGGTGTTCTTGTTTATACTGGTTGTTATTATCCAGTTTATCTCTTTTGTACTCGGACTGGCGCTTCCCGCAGTAGTAGCATATGTATTCGATATTTTGGGACTATCGCTTACATACTATAGCACTCCTTTGCTTGTTATTTCTTTATATGTGTGCCCAACGCTTATTGGTCTCAGTTTGCCAATAACTATCTACTATAGTTTACAGCGCAACGTAAGTACCAACTCTAGACTTATCTGCAACATATATTTATCTACAGATTTTTATACAGGACAAAATCTCAAATTCCTACCATATCCAATTGGCACTGCACGCTCAGGCACTTATCTTGGCTCTACTCGCCAGTGGTCTTACAATGTTTGGCTTGCGGTCATCATACGTTGCCGTCATTCCTTTAATTTTCTACATTTTGTCTTTGGCCATTAATTTGTTGACTACTTTGCACGATCGTGGCTATGCATGGGCAAGTGTTGTAAAGGCGAGTCAGTTGATTCCTTTCTTGTACAGTAGTTACCTCTTCTATGGATTTATTGTGATGCTAACCCCAATAAATGGTCGTTCGGGCAGTTCCTCTAATCGTGATTTGTATATTGCAATAATGGCAGCAATAGGATCGGTTTTCTCATTTGGTTTCTTGGTAAGGTTACTAATTGAGATTTGTCTTTTAAGTAATTAACAAATACGCTGATTTACAGATGCCGCTATTCAATACTTTCCGACGACCCAGCGCAGTGGTCTTTACTCTCCTTGCAATTACTGCGGTTGGCATGTACTTAGCCACCAGTACACAAATCGGATTTCCTTACAGGCCAAAGACCAACGGACAACGAGTTGCATATCTGGTAAGTTTAATATTTAGTTGTCTCAATTCTAGTAGTTCCATCCAAAATTACATTTGTCATTTCAGCAAGTGCGAAATAAGTTCTACGAGTACGATGGTACCTTAAGTAAGGATGAGTCTGGCTATCTGTTTAACTTCCAAGATCGACGGGAAGAGAAACCATTTCTGGGCACAAGGGTCAACTTAACTGGCATGGTTAGCATTAAGTCTAATTGCGAGGCTCACATGATGTGTGGCATGCCCCTGTATGATTACCGCTATGTACAAAATCGTCTGCAAAGTAAATGGGTCCCACGCACAGATGACTTGGAAGTACCAGACTCTACAAAATTGGAATTGCTAAGCAAAACCATTATCAATGCTACGACTCTGCGATTTGAGCTAAAGGTGGAAGGTCCTTCGCATATGAGTTTCTTTATTCAACCCTATGAGGATGTGAAAATAAGCAACTGGTCGTTTTCGCAAGAATATCTCCATAATCCACCAGCTTTACCGCTAGCATACCATATTTACTTTACATACGGTATTGATAGATCACCATTGAATTTCTTTATAGAAATTTCGGTAAGTACTGGAGGATTAACTTTCATATTTATATTTAGCACTTCTTACATTTATAATTAATGTAGAAATCGGACGGTGATTTTAACGTACCATGCTTGCAACTCGGAGTATCAGGACATTACATCGGAACACAGGGTGACGCACACAGCGTGAAGTTTGCATCCTCATTCCCCTCTTATGCGATTTTGGCGCAGTGGCCTGTATTATACCAACGCTTCATTTTTTAAATATTTCTAAAGTATAAATATTACATCAATAAAGAGAAAGTTTAAGCAAACGTTTGTAACTATTTCATAACATTGTATATATTAATAATCAATATCCTCTTTATCACTATGATATGTAAGCTAACTCTCACAGGAATAATTTCGCTAAGCAAGAGTATTCAACTACCAGGTTACCGAAAATTGATGTTTTTTGTTATTATTATTATTATTATTATTACAAATCTATGATTGACAGTCAAGGTAATAATAATAAAGAATTTAAAAGCTCAACCTAAATACTCTCTGTCAAACTCTGCACGTAAAACAAGTACCGCAGCTATCCAAATTCCAGGAGATGGTATTAGACTAATAAAATAGTTTGTATATACATGCTAATAGACAAAAATATACATAAACCATACATTTACCTACATTTGGAACTGCTCAACTTTGATTACTCAGTTATAGATTGCGCACTTACGCAACGAGCACCAAAAGCAGTCTGTGAATAAATATAACAAAAGAGGCGTGGGCCTAAAAATTAAATGAGCACACTACAATATAATTATAGAGAGCAATATTTGAGATAAAGTGATTTCAGAAGCAGATTTGTCCAAAGCAAGAAAACTGAGAAATCAGTTGAGCTCCGTGCGCCTTGGAGAGATGTTACGTGCAATTCGCAGTCGCTGTGATGCTTGTCAGAACAAGGTTAAGTTTTGAAATGATAACAATCACAACCATTTATTGCTTCTAAACACATTTCTTGGTGATTGATATACATAACTGTTTCATCAAACTGTAAATAATTCAATTTGTTTTCGATCAATTTATAAAATATAATTATAATTTGATTTACTCATTCATAAAAAAAAAACAGTTTTAACAAACTTTTGTTTACATAAATCTATTTTGGTTTGCAAAAGACGCATAAGATGTAGAAATTTAATTATCAACCATTAAGAAAAGTAAACATTCTCGATTTAAATTCCCTTTCAGTTAAACCTGGCACATAAGTTATATTAATTGATTCTTACAAGTATTTCGCACAATCTAAAAATCCAGTAATACGAACTTAAAAATAAATGCAATTTGTTAATTGATTATCTTAATTACAAATATTTCGCAGATCTCGGACGAGTTTGCTGAAGCTTCTGAAAATGAGGTCAAGAAGGAAGCCAATCGTAAATTTCCTTGGTACTTCGCCAGTGGGTTCCTGTTATTCTGGGCACTTCTCTTTTTCGCCGTTGTAATACCATTCTTCTATCGGTTACCCACGGCAATGACAATGGAGGACGCCAAGAAAAATGTATTTATTGCAGAACGCGCTTACAAAAATTTGAACACTCTATCTAATATTGGCACCAAATTGACTGGCAGTATCGAAAACGAGATTGTGGCAGTGAATTTTATACTAAAAGAGCTATCAAAGATTAAAGAGAATCTACTAGAAGACTACTTCAATGTGGAAATTGATTTGTCGCAAGTCTCTGGAGCATTCCCGTATAAAACTGTGTTAAACATGTACCAAGGCGTCCAAAACATTGCTGTGAAAATAACTCCCAAAAACAGCACAAGCGAGTCCTATCTGCTCGTAAATAGCCACTTCGATTCCAAGCCAGCTACGCCGTCAGCAGGTGACGCCGGTTTTATGATAGTCACGATGTTGGAAGTTCTACGTGTAATATCAACAACAAAACAAACCTTTGATCATCCGATCGTTTTTCTGTTCAATGGAGCTGAAGAAGGTGCTATGCAAGCTTCTCATGGTTTTGTAACTAAACACAAATGGGCTCCATACTGCAAGTAATTCATTAGCGTTTTTCTAAGAAACATACCATTTTTAAATTACTCCTACAATCGTAGAGCTGTCGTTAACCTTGATGCTGGCGGTAGTGGAGGTCGAGAAATTCTATTCCAAAGTGGTCCCAACCACCCATGGCTTGTGAATGTAAGTTATCTCATTTGCAATTGATGTTGAAATCGATTAAAAGTATTATTTCATTTTAAACAGTACTACAAAAAATATATCAAACATCCTTTCGCCACAACAATGGGCGAGGAAATTTTCCAATCAGGCGTTTTACCATCGGATACAGACTTCCGTCAGTTTAACTTATATGGCAATATTCCAGGTAATTGGCACTGAGATTCTAAACTTTAAATAGTATTTAAAATTTATGCGCAATCTTATAGGTTTGGACATGGCGCAAATTATTAATGGATTTGTATACCATACCAAGTATGACACAATTGACGTGATCCCTCGTGAATCCTTGCAGAATACTGGGGACAATATTCTCAGTTTGGTTCGAGGTTTGGCAAATGCAACCGAATTGCACGATACAGCGGTAAAAACTAATTTCTGATACATTTCTATGATTTGCATGTCATTTATTCTTGTCAATTTCCATAACAGGCGTACAAGGCAGGTCATGCTGTCTTCTTTGACTTTCTGGGAATATACTTCGTCCACTATACCGAGGCTACGGGAAAATTATTGAACTATGGAGCTTCTGGAGCTGCTCTTATTTTGATATTCGTTTCAATGTGGCGCATGGCAGCTGTGTCCCATGTATCAATCAGTCAAGTGGTGTTCTTGTTTATACTGGTTGTTATTATCCAGTTTATCTCTTTTGTACTCGGACTGGCGCTTCCCGCAGTAGTAGCATATGTATTCGATATTTTCGGACTATCGCTTACATACTATAGCACTCCTTTGCTTGTTATTTCTTTATATGTGTGCCCAACGCTTATTGGTCTCAGTTTACCAATAACTATCTACTATAGTTTACAGCGCAACGTAAGTACCAACTCTAGACTTATCTGCAACATATATTTATCTATAGATTTTTATACAGGATAAAATCTCAAATTCCTACCATATCCAATTGGCACTGCACGCTCAGGCACTTATCTTGGCTCTACTCGCCAGTGGTCTTACAATGTTTGGCTTGCGTTCATCATACGTTGCCGTCATTCCTTTAATTTTCTACATTTTGTCTTTGGCCATTAATTTGTTGACTACTTTGCACGATCGTGGCTATGCATGGGCAAGTGTTGTAAAGGCGAGTCAGTTGATTCCTTTCTTGTACAGTAGTTACCTCTTCTATGGATTTATTGTGATGCTAACCCCAATGGGTGGTCGTTCGGGCAGTTCCTCTAATCGTGATTTGTTAATTGCAATGCTGGCAGCAATAGGATCGGTTTTCTCATTTGGTTTCTTGGTAAGGTTACTAATTGAGATTTGTCTTTTAAGTAATTAACAAATACGCTGATTTACAGATACCGCTATTCAATACTTTCCGACGACCCAGCGCAGTGGTCTTTACTCTCCTTGCAATTACTGCGGTTGGCATGTACTTAGCCACCAGTACACAAATCGGATTTCCTTACAGGCCAAAGACCAACGGACAACGAGTTGCATATCTGGTGAGTTTGAAAAAATTAGTTTTTATTCGAATTTAATTTAATATCACTTGTGTCAATCAAGCACGTGCGAAATATATTTTACGAATACGATGGTACTCTCAGTAAGGATGAGTCTGGCTATCTATTTAGTTTCCAAGATCGGCGAGAAGAGTACCCATTATTGGGAACAAAGGTTAATATGACTGGCTTAGTTAGCATAAAACCTAAATGTGAGATTCACATGATGTGTGGCATGCCTTTATTTGATTACCGTTATGCAAAAAACCGTCTACAAAGCAAATGGCTGCCGCGGTCTGATCCCATTGAACCGGCTGCGTTAACCACATTGGTTCAACTTAACAAGACAATCTTGAATCCCACTACTGTGCGTTTTGAGTTCAATTTAACGGGTCCTTCTCATATGAGTTTATTCATTCAACCCTATAAGGATGTGAGGATAAGCAACTGGTCGTTCCTTAATAGTTATCTAGAAGAACCACCAGCTCCGCCCCTTCCATACCACATCTACTTCACATACGGCGTTGATAACACTCCATTGAATTTCTTTTTAGAATTTTCGGAAAGTGACTTGACGATTTTTTTATTTAAAATTAAGCTTAATCTGTTTGTATTATTAAACTGCAGAAATGGAATGGCGATTTTAATTTTCCCTGTTTTCAACTCGGAGTGTCGGGACACTATATTGGAGATGATGGCGATGAACAAAGTAGGAAATTCGCATCTTCATTCCCTCCCTATTCAATTCTGACCGATTGGCCTGCGTTATACCAACGATACGTTTTTTAACTTTGTGAAGCTTGTTCCAGCAATTTGAAAAAATTTATATATACGTATCTGTTTTATTTTAATTGCTATAAAATACCCAAGTAATATAAAATACGTACAATGAATCAGCAATTAGTTTCTATTTCACTTGAATTTTATTATTAAGATTACATTTTAAAATGTGAATTGTTATCGGCGCCACAAAGATATCGATAGCCAGTCGCAATTAATAATTTAAATAGCAGGTTACACTTGCAGCAGAAGCGAGCGCCATCTATCGCCCTCTTGCGCGTGCCAACAGATGTTGTAGATGAGCATCAGTTAACATTAGATGGGCAAAATTGCCCCTGCTCATAAAAAACTATGCAATACAAAGTAAATACTTGCTTACATTTAAAAAAAAAAAAAAAATTAAATTAAAAATCGCCGTTTTTGGTACATGAATAAAATTGCTCTCCCAATGGAATATGATTTCGTTATCAGCAATGTTAAACTCAAAAAGCAGTGTTAGGTTAACATAATACCTGAACGGCGTTAATAATAAATACCGGCTTAAGTTTGCAGGCAAAATATGTTATATATTTAAAAAGCAAAACGGATATTAAAATTTTTCCAGCAGAAGCAGCTGTAAAATTAATAATTGTATTTATTGAAGATTAAATTATCTATTCAGCGCTAATGGTTGGAGGTTACTTGTTTTTTACCTTGTCAACTATCCATCGTCGAAAATGTACCGGCCACATCTATGTAAAGCTTTTGTAGAGTAAGACCAAAACCATTTCAACTACCTTACTTTTAGGTTTTTTCAGTAATGCTTGACATAACGAGTATTTTAATCTAAAATGTAAAATTTCCAGAAAAGGCGTCTCCATAAGACCTACAGAATTTAGATAGGGAAATCCGGCTTCTGACTATTCTCAGACTGGATAATATTAATCGTATATTAATGGCTGAAATGCTTAAACATGTTTAAAATAATTTGAAGACTTAATTGAACTAAATATATATATTGTGTGATCAGAGAATCGCAAGGTCGACGCACTGCTCCTTTCATAATGGTGTCGTTGTGATTTCATTAAAGCTTTCGAGTACATAACACATTATATCCAACTTGTTATTACACTTCTTTATCGATTGGTAAACCATAAAGAATTTACTACACTTAATTTAGATACTAAAGTTCTCTGTTGACCACAGCGAAATCTAAATCTTATTTTAAAAAAGAAGGGTTGACTTTGAGTTGATATTTTGTTTTACGTTTTTTGTATTGGGTAATATATCTATCAGTCAAATTTTTATCTTTATGGACTTCAAAGTACAAATCAGTGCCAATAAAATGTAGTCAAACACAAATGTAACTATTCGATATACAGAAATTTAGTTGGGCAAAGTTTGTCAGCGGAACTGTGCGTCAAACGAGCCAAATCAAGAGTGGCTTAATTATGACAATCAATGAAAAGGACGAAAACGTATGTTGGATAAAGAATAAGTAGCAATATTTAATTGAGTATTTTCCAGAATTTTGCACCACCGAAAGTGGCTCTTCGAACAAAGATTCCGTGGTACTATGCGCCGGCATTTCTGCTCCTTTGGGTCGGAATCTTTTTTGCGGTTGTTATACCGCTGTTTTACCAACTGCCAGACGCAGTTACCATTGCCGAGGAGCCGCGAAAGCCTGGTCAGTTTGTTGCCGAGCGAGCACAACGTCTATTGCATAGCTATGAACGAATCGGTCCCAAAGTAGTCGGCAGCATTGCCAACGAGGTGCTAACGGTTGCATTTCTACTCGATGAAGTCGAAAATGTGCGAAAATCGATGAGATCAGATCTGTACGATCTGGAGGTAGATGTGCAACAGCCGTCGGGTGCCTATATGCATTGGAATATGGTAAACATGTATCAGGGTATACAGAATGTGGTCGTTAAGCTGAGCACGCGCAGCTCCACTAGCGAATCCTATTTGCTGCTCAACAGTCACTTTGACTCAAAGCCAAGTAGTCCCGGCGCTGGCGATGATGGCACTATGGTCGTTGTTATGTTGGAAGTGCTACGTCAAATGGCCATATCGGACCAGAGTTTTCAACATCCCATTGTATTTTTGTTCAATGGAGCAGAGGAGAATCCTTTGCAAGCCTCACATGGTTTTATCACACAACACAAATGGGCAAAAAACTGCAAGTAAGAGAAAAGATTTTGTAAAATAAGAATCTATATATATTTTTATTTTCTAGAATTTTTTTTAATTGCATAATAAATAATAAGAGACTTCATTTTAAACTGTAATTATTATATCGATATTAACAGAGCGCTCCTAAATCTAGAAGTAGCCGGAAGTGGAGGTCGAGACTTGCTCTTCCAAAGTGGCCCAAATCATCCGTGGCTAATGCAAGTAAGTTTATTGCATTGATAAGTTCTTATCTCCAGATTTGTTATAAGCACATGCGAAGCGGCGTCTGCCAGCTATAAAATTACCTTTTGATAATTATGATGGGTTATAAATGAAATAGTTGGTTGTTGTTGTCTGCCTTTTATATTCGACTAACTGTAGTATTTAATTTAGTATTACAATCAACATGCCAAACATCCTTTTGCTACAACAATGGCCGAGGAAATCTTTCAATCCGGAATTCTACCTTCCGATACGGACTTTCGCATATTTCGCAACTATGGAAAGTTGCCGGGTAAGTGTGAAGAAAATAAATAGAAATACGATAATGGCTGAATATATACTCTACTGTTTAGGCTTGGATATGGCTCAGATCAGTAATGGTTATGTTTACCATACCATATTCGATAACTACGCAAATGTGCCTGCCAAATCGCTACAGAGCAGTGGCGAAAATGTTCTACCTCTGGTACGCGCCTTTGCCAATGCGAGTGAA
This sequence comes from Drosophila multiciliata, assembly GCA_037043605.1. Classification (NCBI taxonomy): domain Eukaryota; kingdom Metazoa; phylum Arthropoda; class Insecta; order Diptera; family Drosophilidae; genus Drosophila; species Drosophila multiciliata. The sequence continues at coordinate 10,600,037 of JBAMBF010000589.1, forward strand.
ATGTATGACACTGAGGTGGGTACTTTAATAGAAATACTTTTTGTAATTATTCCTTTATTTCATATCAATAATATTATTCATATATTGTTAAATTTATGTTAACTGATGAAGCTTGAATGTAACCAATTGCAGGCGCACAGTGAAGGAAATGCCGTTTTCTTTGACTATTTGGGCTTGTTTTTTGTTATTTATTCGAAAAACACTGGAATTGTATTGAACTGTAGCGTTGCGGCTGGGAGCCTGCTGCTTGTAGGTATCTCCCTGTGGCGCATGGCACACGTATCCGAGCAGCCACTGTGTCAGGTATCCATTTGGTTTGCCATCATTTTCGTCCTGCACGTTTTTGGATCTGGTCTTTGCATTGGTCTGCCCCTGCTGATGGCTGTTCTGTTCGATGCCGGGAATCAATCATTGACTTACTTCTCGAGCCACTGGCTCATGCTTGGCCTGTTCGTCTGCCCGGCGATCATTGGACTCAGTTTGCCCACCACTATCTATTACAGTTTCCGGAAGAATGTAATCAATAAGCTATACAATAAACTAAATTACTTTTCTACATGTTAATAATCTATTGAACAGCAAAATGTCAGCCACGCCCACCATCTACACATGAGTTTGCACGCCCATTGTGTGGTGCTGGCTCTTGTGGCCTTCATACTGACTGCAAACAGTTTGCGCACCCCTTACCTCTGCATGATATCAATGCTTTTTTATTCCGTTGCGTTAATCATTAATCTGCTGAGCAAACTACAAGATCGAGGTAAATTAGTGATGGATAAAACACAAAATCACAGTCACCATTATTAACTGTTGTTATTTTCAGGTTATTACTGGGTGTTGATAACGCAAATATTGCAGCTTATGCCCTTCTGTTACTTTTGTTATCTGTTCTACATGTTTGTTGGCGTTTTGATACCCATGATGGGTCGGAATGGCACCTCGGTGAATCCTGATCTTCTCATTGCTTTGCTTTGCGCACTTGGCACATTTTTCGCAATAGGATTCGTGGTGAGTGTGGCGGTAATTAAGTCATCCATATAACTATTAATTTCCTTCTTTTTTTGCATCTAAAAGTCACCACTGATCAACATGTTCCACTGGTCCAAATTTGTAATGCTTGGGCTTGGCATTATTACTTTTATTTTTAGTATGATTGCTGTGTCGGACGTAGGTTTTCCCTATCGACCCAAGACAAGCGTTATGAGGGTTAATTTTTTGGTAAGCTTTGAGATTGATATGTTCTGTCTAGCTTACGAGATTAACTGTAACTGATTATTGGCAGCATGTGCGACGCATTTTCTATGAGTATGATGGTAGTTTGAGTCTCAGCGACTCTGGCTATTATTTTGACTTCCAGGACAGGCGACTCAAGTATCCGCTCGAGGGCACTTCAGTCGATCTGAAGGACATGACTGGCGTTGATCAGCACTGTGACAAGGAGTTAATGTGTGGGGTGCCCTGCTTTAATCATCGCTGGTGCAAAGCCCTTTCCACGGCACAATGGCTGCCACGTGAACAGGAAGTTAAAATACCAGGCAGCTCCTCATTAGTACTTCTAAGTAAAACCATTCTACAAAGTGGCACTACGGCGCGCTATGAGTTTGAGTTGAGTGGCCCACCACATATGGGTTTGTTTATACAACCCCTGGAGGGTGTATCCGTCGAGGATTGGTCATTCATAAGGAATTTACTGGATGAGCCGGAAAAATACAAGTTGCCTTATCAAATATTTTTCTCATATGGCAAGGATAAAACTCCTCTAAAATTCCATATAGACTTTGCAGTAAGTTAAATAATGAGAATACCTAAAACTGTATAATAATTTGAAACTAAATTATCCTTCAGAAACCTGCTGGTGATTTCAATGTGCCCATCTTTGAATTGGGCGTTGCGTGGCATTATCTCAGCTATGACTTCGAAAGGGACTCCGCTAGCCTTCAGTTTATAGCCGACTTTCCAGATTTTGTGCATGTGATGGAGTGGCCAACGTTATATAAGCGTTACGTGTTCTAAATATTTATAGTATAAAAATAACTAAATGTATAGAAAATTAATTTATTTTAAGTGATTAAAAATAATCTAAACAATAATTGAACTTTTATATAGTACTTTTAATTTTATTTGGGAAAACAAATTCGCTCTTATTTAAAGAATTGGCAACGAACGAAATTCGAATATAAATATCTGAATTTATTATCATCATAATAAATAATTTGGGTGAAACATAATCAGCCAAACTAGGTGTTGAAAATGCTTTTTTTGTATATGGAAGCCGAAAATTGTCAAAAATCTATTAATCAAAAGTTGCTTTATATACTGTATATTTTTATATATGGCGCCTTTTCGATTTGATAAAAATTCTTGTAAAAAACCGATTGAAGGTAATGTTGCACAAGGCCCTAAACAATAGATGTTAATTGCTCTACAGATGATAAGAAGTTACCCCAAAAAATATACCATATTAAAAATGAAACTTGATTAAAATCGGATCCAATGGGGCCTTAAATCGTATACTAAATGGCCACAATTATAATTTTTCATTATTTAGGCGTGTATAAATGGAATGGTTTTTTTGTGGATATTTATTGCCAGCTATTGACGTTATAAATATATCTTAATATCCAATATAAGCGCTTGTTTTCCTTGTCAGTTAAGGTTATAGATAAGAAATCACATCTGATAAGAATTGGTCATAGCTCCAGCATTCATGAATTCTCTTTAAAACTGAGACTCAGCCAAGGAATTACCAATTCGCCAAAAGAATTTGGTGATTGCTGGAGCTCCGCAACTGGCTGGTTATAAATATAGCTGCAATTATGGATAACGCTAAGGATAAGGACGTAGGAGACACTGATATTTTTGATAGTCTACAGGAATCTCACAACAGCAAAGTTGAGCCTGTGGCACCGATAATGGATAATACCATCATTCTAGTGTCTGAGAAGGACACACTCTATAAACAGCTGCCCTGGTATTATGCGCCCAGTTTTCTGCTCCTGTGGGTCGCTCTTTTTTTCGCTGTGGCCTTCCCACTCTTCAACACGTTGCCCCCACCAGTCAACTTAGCGGAGGAAGCAAGCAAACCGGGTCAGTTTGTAGCGGAACGAGCTCAAAAAATACTACTGGAGCTGGATCGCATGGGCCCAAAAATTGTGGGCGATGAAATGAACGAGAAGACAATGGTTGAATTTATGCTCAAGGAAATTGACACAGTACGTAGCGTGATGCGGCATGATTTGTACGAGATGGAGGTGGATGTGCAGCGGGCATCCGGTGCTTATATCCACTGGGAGATGATCAATATGTATCAGGCCGTCCAGAATGTGGTTGTCAAGCTGAGCACAAGGAGCTCGAATAGCACGTCATATCTGCTTATTAACAGTCATTACGACACAAAGCCGGGTAGTGTGGGTACCGGAGATGCTGCCTTCATGGTTGTTACAATGCTGGAGGTGATGCGTCAACTTGTTATGTCTGAGGATACTTTCGAGCACCCGATTGTGTTTCTATTCAATGGTGCCGAGGAGCAGCCGCTTCAGGGATCCCATGCGTTTATCTCACAGCACAAATGGTCACCCAATTGCAAGTGAGTAAATTCTGACAGAGAGAGAGAAAGACCAGCATTTTTTACACATATTTCCATAGAGCTCTAATCAATCTAGACTCTGCCGGTGCCGGTGGCCGTGAGATACTCTTCCAAGGGGGCCCCAATCATCCATGGTTAATGCGAGTAAGTGACTGTTGAAATTCACGTAGACCACAACGGTGATCTTATCGAGAGTTAGATAATATTTTGATATCAGTTGAAAATTGTGCTATCGGATTTTGTTATCTTTACTAGAGATAAGAAATCATCTTAATTATAATTATTAAATCTTGTAAAATTGCTTGCAGCACTACAGAGACGCCGCCAAACATCCGTTTGCAACAACAATGGCCGAGGAGGTATTTCAGGCTGGCATCATACCCTCAGACACAGACTTTAGGATCTTTCGCGACTTTGGTCCCGTGCCAGGTATGTGTTCTCAACTTGACTGCTCCACAATCGATATATTTAAGTTTCATCTCGCAGGACTGGATATGGCTGGTCAGTACAATGGCTTCGTCTACCATACCAAATACGATCGCTTCGATGTTATATCCCGAAATTCATTACAGAATACCGGTGAGAATTTGTTATATCTAACGCGTAGCATTAGCAATGCGGAGGAAATGCGCGACACTCAGGTAAGTATTTCATTTAGTTGCGGAACACATCTTGATAACGGTTATCTTTATTGTGCTTAGGCACACGCCGAGGGTCACTCCGTATTCTTTGATTTTATGGGCCTGTTCTTTGTCTTCTACTTGGAGTCCACCGGCATTGCGGTTAATATCTGCATTGCTCTTGTCGGCATCATCCTGGTATGTGTGTCCCTATGGCGCATGACAAGGACAACAGATGTGAAGATGTCTTACATTGTTGGCGCCTTTGGTATAATGTTCGTCCTAGAGCTGATTGCATTTGCACTTGCTCTGGGTCTGCCACTGCTCATGGCCGTGTTGTATGATGCCGGTAATCGCACCTTAACGTACTTCACCAACAGCTGGCTCGTAATTGGTCTCTTTATTTGTCCCTCTATAATTGGTCTGCTGTTGCCTTTCACTCTCTACTACACTTTTAGGCCCAGTGTAAGTGCAATTGAACTTTTAATTCAAGTCAACAACGCAGCTACCCAAAGCATATATTTTTATTTACTTGCAGAAGAAAATACCGCACTTTTATCACCTGCAAATGGCAGGCCACGCCCACTGCGTGCTCTTGGCCCTGATATGCATCATCGCAACTATCGCTGGTCTGCGTAGTGCCTATTTGCTGATGATAACTCTGCTCTTCTATGCGGGTGCACTGGCCATCAATTTGCTTAGTAGGCTGCATGATCGCGGTAGAGTTCTAGTCTCAATGTAGCTTATGATCTATTGATATTCACATAATATTTTGATTATATTCTATAGGTTACTATTGGTCACTGGTACTATGTGTATGCCACGCAATACCCTTCCTTTACTTCAGCTACTTGTTCCACGCTTTTCTTGTCATTTGCATTCCAATGACAGCCCGAAAGGGAACTGAGGTGAATCCTGATTTTCTGGTTGCACTTCTCTGTGCCATGGGCACAATACTTGCTTTGGGTTGTTTGGTAAGTTCATCAACTAATTTAAGTTCTTTATTAGTTAAAGACATATAAAATTTAGTAATGTGTGTATATTAAACTCACCGGCTCAACCCATCAGGCCCCACTAATTAACATCTTCCGGCGACCAAGTTGGATGATTGGCGGCCTAGCGCTCATAATGTTTATTTTCTGCATGATATCTGTATCGGATGTGGGTTTCCCTTATCGCCCTAAAACGAATGTTATGCGGGTTAACTTTTTGGTAAGCCGCTTCGCTGCTAAATATTTAAGATCTCCTCATTTTAACACTTATTGGCATTGCAGCAAGTTCATCGTAAGTTTTACGAATACGATGGTTCCATTCGCCAGGAAGATTCCGGCTACTATTTTGACTTGCAGGATCGTCGTCTGGAAAAGCCACTGACCGACAAAATGGATTTGACCGGTTTAGTTCACCTGGAGCACGATTGTGAAAGTCAAATGATGTGTGGCGTGCCCTGTTTCAATCATCGTTGGTGCGAGGCACGAAAGGCAGCTCGATGGCTGCCACGCAAGCAGCCGGTCGAGGTCCCCGGCACAACTTCCCTCGAGTTACTCAATAAGACAATTTTAGACGGTGACTTTTCGATACGGTATCAGTTTAAGTTAACGGGACCTGCACGCATGAGTATATTCCTGAAACCGTTGGATGGTGTGAAAATGTTAGACTGGTCATTTTTGCGGGTTATGCTGGAAAATCCGGGCACCTTTAAGCCACCATATCACATATTCTTTGCCTGGGCCGCCGATAGCTCACCCATTGAATTCTATTTGGAGTTGGCGGTACGTAATCTTTATTGTTTAATCACTGTATGTAAATTACATTTATAACTTTAATCTTTTTAAATTTTGTTTAGAAGGTGAATGGTAAATTCGATGAACCCGTTTTCGAAATTGGCATATCTGGTCATTATATTAGCCACGTGCATAGGCGGGATAAGTTTAGCTCACAGTTCATAACAGATCTTCCAGATTATGTGCATGCCATGGAATGGCCAGCATCCTATGATCGATATATATATTAAAGATATTGGGTTAGAGTACAAGTATAATAATTTAATAAATTTGTCTCTAAGCCCATCCAAAATGACACACACTTAACAATTCAATTGTATTTGCTTTATGTGGTTGCATGCCCAGTTTTTTTTTAAAGAGACAAACAGTGGCGTAAATTGGGCTAAATATCAAAACACTACTCAAAGTGCATTTCATAATGTACTCCAAATAAAGATCAAACAAAATTTCGTGTATTCTAGCCCAGCAAACATTTGTGTAAATAATAACCCAGAGACTGTTGTCTTAGCTGAAATTCATTGTATATTTAACATGTCACATGTATTTTCTATACTTTTCCCATTGCGGCGTATAAAAAGTGGTGCATTAGTGCATTAGAAGCCACACTTCGATTTATATAACATTGTGGTAACAGCCAAAAAGTAGCTTCTAACAAAACAAACAAAAAATGAAACTCCTAGTTTTACTCGTAATCCTCGCGATGTCTGTGACGGTGAGGGCGCAAACAGGACCCACAGGAGGCACAGGATTAGGAACAGGCGCAGGAGCTGGAACATCTAGCACCTCACCCTCTACCTCCTCTATCTCCTCCTCTCCACCCTCCTACTCTTCGTATTCGACTTATCCCAGTTATCCCAGTTACTATAGCTACTACACCCCCATCGATACGACAACTGCAAAACCATTCAAGCATCAGTTCCTAAATGCGCTATTCAACAAGGGTTAAAATGGAAATTTCAAACAACACCGCCACATCCAGCAATATTTCGTTAAAATGTGAAAAATAATTAATTATCCAAATAAAAAATTTAATTTATAAAAAAAAAAACTTAATTTATTAAAATTTAAATGACATTTTCACATGTCGCTATTCAACAAGTGTTTCCCAAGCTGAATGATCCAAACCAATGAGGGCTAATTAAAGCCTCTGGTCAAAGCAATGGGCTTCTCATGTAAGCATGCCTCGTTCAGAATAATTGAATGCCACCTCCAACAAAGGTCACCAGCTGAACGGACAGCCAGTCAGATAGACATGATCATGGTCAGGTGGCGTGGCAACAATCTATAGCACAAAATATAATGATACTCTTATAATGCTATTCGCATAATGATCATGTTGGTGCCGCCTCCACGCAGCAAAGACTGTTGCTCTGGGTGCATTGGTGTATGGGTTCGCATGGGAAGATTGTGCAATTTGTTTTCTTGTGTCTGTGATGCACTCGACTATGTATGCTGGTAAGGCTGAAGTTAAATGTCTACAAGAGTGGCTGACAAATTGATTTGAAATCCAAGACGTGTTCTTTGAATGCCACGTTACAAGTTTACTTCTAGATAAACATTCTCAATTATAAACTGACCAAAATATTATGTTACAACGCTCGGTGTACAGTAAAACGTCACTCAGGGCGAATTGTAAAAATCGAAATCTATTTAAATATAATGTCACTTTACTGTAATTTTTTAATATTTTTTATAACATATTTCAAACATATTTCATATATTTGGCAGCTGTTCATTTTATTCTAATAACTAATAATAATACTGCTTTATTATCAAACAAATTGGACAGTAGCTTTTACTTAGCTGACAAGTTAGTACACAAGAAACAATTCACTTGACAAATTGCAGATTTTACAATATTTGAACAACGCCATAAGCACTAATCACGCAAACATTGAAACAACCTAAGAAGTTACCTAAGATCTAATCAGTTTGGCTAGGCTGTGAGCTTGGCTTCTGAACTGTGAATATTCCAACCAAATGCTAAACACCCATCAGAGGCCAAGCTACGATCGAGAGGCAGAAAGCTGCTCTGCTGCAAGCGTTGCAAGAAGCTGAACTGTAAAGTTCAAGCAGCATTTAGTGTATGAGTGCTCAAAAGCAGCGCCACTGAATCAAGCTTTTGCTATAAAAATGCAAACCTTTGGCGTTGCTGGCCACAGTTACAAATCGAGACGCTGACGGAGGCCAACATAAGGATAAAACAAAACCACATGCAATACTTTGTAAGTATCCAGCTCGTTAAGTTCATCCAGAGGATTGCCGTTAATCTTCTGGCAGCTAGTGATTGTTGCAGCTTTGCTGCTGTGCAAGACGATTGCGAGGCCGCAAGGACCTGCCACGCAGCCGATTAAGATATTACGGCAGGAGCAGGAAGTGAACTTTGATGGCTCCTACAAGTACAACTATGAGACAGAGAATGGCATCAACGTCGAGGAGGAGGGTTATCTCAAAAATGCTGGCACCGATAATGCAGGACCGGTGAGTCAAGCGACCTCAAGCATTGCGGCCATTTGACATTTGCATCTGCATCAGATGTCCCACGATGCATTTGATTTATTTATTTTTTTTTTTGTATTTTCTTTTTCGTTTGAATGGAAAAGGTTGCACAGGGCTTCTTCTCGTATACGGCACCGGATGGCACACCCATTCGGATTACCTACGTAGCAGATGAGAATGGCTTCCAGCCGCAGGGCGATCATCTGCCGACAGCTCCGCCCATACCGCCGGCCATACAGAGGGCCTTGGATTACATAGCCACAGCACCACCGCAACCAGCTGAACAGCAGCAAGGCGCCTACTCCTCACGCAGAGGCTAACTCCCTAGAAAGAGCGAGATAGAGAATAATAGAGCGGAGAAGCAACTGCAAATAATAATAATTGCTAATTTGTTAAACCATTGAATGACATATATTATTTCTCACATGTACATAAAACTGCAAAAATAATAAATCCAATCTATTGATTTATCTATTGATTTCAACTTGTTAATTACACCGCAGATGCTTTATTTGATATCTAAGTTAATAAATATTTTATTAATGATATGTATCTAATAAAAGCAGATATGTATTTTTTAAAGCAAAATAAAATCATATTTGAATACATTTGCATTTTTATTCTCCCAGTATAAATGAATACTACATACTCTACAAGATGACTATTTAGTCTTAATTAAATATTTTTATTTAAGAAAATATTTTTATACATAGTACTAAGCCTCTGGTCGCTTAAGCTTGTGGAGTATCTGTAAAAATGTAGAATAACAAATGTAAGACAAATATATGACAATAATTGTTTTATCTAGAGTTACTAACTAGTTGATTACTTTTGTAATAATATTATATTAATAAAAAAAAAAATATATATATATATATATATATATATACATATACATACACTCCATAAATGTATATAAATCACAGTCTACTTTCAGGCACTAAACAAAACTCTTCCATGAACTTGTTTTTTTTTTCTTATGTCGCTTACTTCCAAATGATGGATATTATGTTGAATATTCGCCGAAATTAGATACTGATTAAAGAAATGTCAACATTTCCGTGTCGCTGAAGTCGCTGAATTGATTAACTTAATAAATCTCCATAAGAAGAATGGCTCATCCGATTTATGACATCGGGTTGGGCACAGTTGTTTTCCAGAAAATATGTATTAAACATCTCGTAAATCATCACAGATAATAGTTCTAGTTTTGAGAGTATTTTATAAATGTTGTCCGATCAGCTCCGAGTTTGCCATAGCCCACACATAGAAAGAGTGAATCTTCAGTAAGCCAATTGCCGTTGCGCGTCTCTCAATACGGTATATAAAGGTCTCAATCTTAGCTAAAAAACATCATTGTCGATTAACTATGTTGTTGCGTGTAACGGTAAGTTGAGCTGCTCCTGCTGCTAATGGTTTCGTCTAATCATTCATCTACCCAAAGATTTGCTTGCTAATCTGCGCTGCTGGTGCGCTCGCGCAGAGCGATGGCCGTTATCGATCTGTACCAACAAGGGTCAATGTGAGAACCAGTGTGGTTCGCCCAGATGGCCAAAACGATGGTCGCTATGTCCCCAGCGATAGTGGGCGCTACGGCGGCAGCAACGATGGACGTTATGTGCACATGGACAACAAGTATCAACACGACAATCGTCCTGGTGGTGACTACAGCGGCTCTGCTGAACGTTATATAGGTGGCAAGAACAAGTTTGGCGGCTCGGGCGGTGCTGGCCGTGGTGGTAGCGGAGCTGGTGTTCATGGTGCTAATGCTGGTGCTCATGGTGCTGGTGCTCATGGTTCTGGTGCTCATGGTGCTGGTGCTCATGGTGCTGCTTCTCATGGAGCTGGTGCTGGTGCTCATGCCAACGGTAATGGTAGAGGTGGTGCTTCGGCCGTGAAGTCACGACCTGTGGTTGTTGTTGATCAGCGCCCCAGCTTGCCACAAGGTCGTGGTACAGGCGTCGGCAAAGGTGGTGAAGCCATTATACGTCAGGAAGGAGTTGTGCAGACCAATGGCTACAATTATCTGTAAGAAATCGACAAGTCCTGAGAAACCTAAGAGTTTCATTCAATTATTCTTTTTCTGTTTACTGGACAGCTATGAAACTGAGAACGGCATTCTCGCCGAGGAAAGTGGTCGCATTGAGAAGCAAACAGAGACCGATGCCCTGCGCAGCAATGGCTACTATGAATACACCGGTGACGATGGCCTCCTCTACAGAGTGGACTATGTGGCTGATGAAAATGGATTTGTGCCCGTCGGTGCACACATCCCCCAGGAGCCTCCCCATATTGCAAAGCTGCTGGACTTTTTGAGGTCGAAGGGCGCATTGTAAAATGTACTAATATATTTTTGTTATTCGTTTATCAGGTAATAAAAAAGTGATTGAAAAATTCAAATGAAATTTATTAGAATTATTTGGTTAGCTTTTGAAAAGAACGTCGAAATAAGTCAGAGGCTCTGAAATTTATTAGAATTTTCAAATTTTGTAAAGAATAGACAATGATATTTATTTCAAGTCAGAAAAGTAGAATATGTCAAATATCAGTTAAAAAATATATTTCTCAAGTTTCATAAAAATGTATAGTAAGATTTAGTTCAGGTTCGGCAATATCTCTTGTTGTATATACTCCAACACCTCATTAATGGTGGCCTGGACTTCGCCGGACTGAAACAAAATACAAACTTATATAAGTCTACAATCTTTTTTTTTGTACTTACATTCTGCTGAGAATTTATTTTGCTAATCTCGTACGATTCTTGGAACGGCTGCTGCTCACGGTCGGGATGTGGCTGCTCATATTTATAGGCTTGAGCTGGCTGGGAAGCGGATTGTGATTGGGAGTTTATATCCCAGAGCCTGTTCTCATTCAGGTAGCTAAACTGCCGCTGATTGTCGCCATCGCGAACCCATTCAAATTGGATTATTTGCCAGCCGGTGTCATTGTAGTTAAAATCAATCATAAAGCGTAAATGGTCGCGTGGCCCCAACGCAAAGTTCTCCTCAGCCTCTTGCACACTGGCCACCAGCTGCTCCTCTGCCCTTCTAAGGATGCCGCGCAGATCGTTGGCATACGGCTGACCACGATCACCGTAGCCGCCATCGTAAGGCTTATGCTCGTGCCGATACTTTCCGCTATTATCTGGCATATACCAGCCACCAGCCCCATGCGTCTGGTGCAGATAGTGACCCTGCTTGGGTGCAGCCGTAGGCAATGGCGCCAGCATCTTCTGCTGTGCAGATCCTTCTGTGCAGCCCAGGCATAATAAGACCAAAGCAGTGAGCAACGTTAGCAAAGTGTACATCTCGACAAGTAAGGTGCGTTTAAATGTCGATAGTTCCATGACTGGCCAGGTTAGTTAATTTCAGTGTCATTTACACATGATGTGGGCAGCTAATAAATTGTCAGGCTCAATCATTTAATTATCATTTTTATTTGGTAGTAACTGCGACTAGTTTTCGCACAAGCTACTTGAAACCTAACGTAACGCATATTAATTGAAATTCTTTGCATACTAACAATCTGTTAATTGACTATTAGCAGAACTCGTTCCACCCCAATTGCATATGACATTTGAACGACTGTGAAAAATGTACAAACGGAAACCACTGTGTCCATTAGTGGTGCCACCGCTGTACGATACACAGACTAACGCGTAAGATGTTCATCAAAAATAAATGGGAAAGTGCTGTGAGAAAGAGAACTTTTCTTTAATTAGTTGATATACGTATGTTATTGCAAATTGTATACTTTATTTACAGACAACAAATAGTTTTTTACTCGGATTATAATCCATAAAAATTCACTTGTTATGATTCCGTATTGCTTAAGTCTAATTAGAAAATAAAGCCAATAAGTATTTCTAATCGCCTTATCAGTTCAACTCTCGGAACTTTTTTACATCAGTCGAAATCTGAATGGTTGAGTGTCCGCTGTAAGTAATTTGTAGACACTTCAGCGGTTTTGATAGGATCAAAGTTAATTAGTGTCGATTAACGCTTCATAATAAACAATAAAACGTTCGTTTACCTTAATGGGCATTCATAATAACTGATGATCAATCAAAACGGCCACTAGCCATTCATCAATCATTAGCCAGTTTCAGCTTGTATATTAAAAACATGATCAGAGCAAATCGAAATTCGCTTTGGATATCAAAAATAGTTTAACTGTGTGTGAAATTGAAAGTGAAAACGCCCACAAAATTTACAACTAATATAAACTGTGAACTTCTTAGAGTTGATTTAACCTTTTACCTTGCAAATATACATAATTCATATAAGCTTAAATAGTAATTAATTAAAACAAATACCAATGTTTATCAAACTTTCGCATATTAAGAATGTTAAAGTGAGGAGATGCGTCTGCTCTTTAACCTTTTACCTTGCAAGGCAGTTTAAATAAATATACACCACCTATTGAACACACCCAACGATCAAATTAATAAAAGCTAAATCAAAAAGCCTTGAACACTTTTAATATGAGACCAAAAGCAGATATACCAAGCCAAAGACAAGTCATAATAATCAAGACTGCTACAGAATTTTGTCGTTCGAGCAGTTTCCATATTGTTATTATTTCGATTCTAAAATGCCTTGAATTAAAAAGAAAACAATGGTATATAAAGATAAAAATTAGATACAAAAAAAATTGTATTATCTTATGTAAATTTTCGCCTGGCTTCTTTGCGAAATTCTATACCATTCAAAACACACTTTTATTGATAAACAGGTATCTATATAAACGTGATGTTGTTGGATTGTGGTTATACAGTCAATTAAATGCGTAATTTGGTGTTTTGACTGTAATTAATATAATTTTAAAATTCAATACCGTGCAAAGCTTTGTTCGACTACTTAATCCTCCGCTCACCGCACTCAATTTATGCGCGCGCTCAAATTATCGTCAGTTGAGAACAATAAATACCAACAAATTTATTGGCAACACAAGGCAACAAATGAATCTGTTTCCGAATTTAGTTCTGTTTAAGCTTATTCCGACAGGCGCCAAATTATTTAATTACATTCCTATACGATATAATATTTATTTCATTTTTTCCATACGAAGAAATTCCTTTTAGTTGATGTCAGTACACAAAAAATTCAGTATATTATAAAACAAAATCATATAAAGTTCTTTCATTAACATTTGCACACACTGTGAATTGATTTTAATTGTAATTTTTATCTTTTATTCAACTCATAAAATTACCAGATAACATTAAATACAAGATTAAACAATAAAATGTGTTTAGCACCTACGAATAAAAATCCCATCGAAGCAGAAAGTCTAAATGCCTCACATCGGATCGGTGCTTTGAACCTTTCGGTATATTATACAGATCTACGCCCACCGATATACTATATAACCATAAATACTTAAGTGATTGTCAAGTTGATTGGTAATTTGTTGTATTGTTTCATATGAAGTTCAAATAAAGCTTTTAGCTAAAATTTACATTGTGTTTTGTATTTTATAAATTAATTTACTTGTCCAATAAATTGTAAAAGCGAATGATAAAAATAATTAAAACTAAAGTCAATTAATAAATTGTACACGCACCAAAGGTAATATATCTATTTGAGATTCTGCCACCAACTTGCTGGCTGGAGAAAAACTTGATATATTTATAGCTGTTATTAAAAAAAAATTATTTCGAATATGGAGCGAAAAAAATTAAACAACAAATAAACACTCTCATACATGTTCAGATACAAAACCCACGCGCTCAGAGTAAATAAAATATGTAGTCCACACTCAATGCCTAATACTGACCCTATAAAGATTTCAATTGCTTTAAACAAACTGTGTGACATCAGAAATCAGGTGAAAATACGCGTATATCATAAGAGTTGGGAGAAGTGCTGAAAACAGGAATAGGGTGCAATAAAAGTTTATAAATTGATATGAATGACGCCGTGAAATATTTGATAAATTGCAAGGAAAGCAATGGAATTTCATCGATTGACAAAACCATCGTTTAAAAGTAGCGAGAACGAATTGGCTTATTATTAATTAATTAATTAAAATGTAAGAAGTCAGCATGGCATTAGCACAAACTAAAAATGTATAAATGAACATTTAACACTGAAAGGTATACATAGGTCATGAATCATGAGTGCATGATTACAAGCCAGTTATATTTACACTAATAAGTCACGGAGGAATACACAAATAAAGCGCTGACCGGACTTTTAATAATAACAGTATGCTGATATGATTCACACTCCACCATTAGGCTTCCCTGTACTGGTTCCACAAAGCTTCCGAAAACACGTACAACGCTCAAATTCACGTGTAGTGTCACAATTCCAAAATGTGGCAGAACAATATCAAATCAATAGGCCTTCAAAATGAAAATAATAAAAATATTGTTCCTGCTTTGGACAACTACTTATTGAGATATGAATGCTCTTAGATTTGTCAGATTATAGCAAAGTCTTGATAAGTAACAATTCCGGTTGTGTCAAATCTATTTATTAATTAGCTCAAAGAAGATAATCGAATTTGAAATGAATAAGCGTTAATATTATAAGTTGTTTTCGATACCAAATGTTTTCACCACGAAAATGTGAATCAGGTCATTTCGTTAGAATCATGAAACTGAGTCTGTTATCATATTCAAATAAGAAATAAATAATATAAATAATAACAATAACAATTACCATTGTTCAATTGCCGACACCTAAATTCACTACAAATTACAAAACCGATCCATTGTTCCTATAAAAGCTATATTGCTGATAGCTTTTAGTCCATATATTATTAAGAAAACGACAAGCGTCCTTCGATGCGTTACAAATATTACTTCAAAATTATAATATCCACTGCAATTGTATTAAAATATTTCTGTCATGAGTGCGTGAAGAAAGTAAAAATAAGTCACAGCAGCCGGACGTTTGGTCGTTCAATATTGAAGTCAGCTATTTAGTTCTTGTTCTGACTTCTTGGTGAACGCTTGTACTTTTACATATACCTAACAGAACCGAGTTAAACAGTATTCATATCATAATTCAACAACAATATGACGATCAGTGCTCTTGCAATGTTTTCTGGTTTCACTGTACTTTGTATTCTCTTCAGCAGCGGCGCCGCTGACGAGATACTGGAGTGTTACAAGTGCGAGGATAACATGAAATCAAATCATTGCTCAAAAATAGCGAATTTGAAGAAATACATCGTAAAGTGTCCCAATTCTACAACGTGCTATATGACAGAGATGGTCGTTGAATTACCAATTGGATCGATGTCACAATTTACTAGAGATTGTGGACCGGAAGATTCTCAAGAAGCTGGATGTTTTGAATCAGAGAAACCCGTCAGGGATTATTTAAACGAGCATAGTTGCTATTGCCATGGCCAGTTGTGTAATTCGGCGACTTATCACGACCTCAATAGCCATATTATAATAATATCTATATTGCTGCTGCTAAGCAACTTGCGACTACTCACTGAGATATGAATGTTCGGAGCTTAGTCAGATTATATAGAATGACTGCAGTTATATAAGCGATTACTAGCTAAGCACAAAAGATTTTTTAAAGTTACTTAAAGTTATTTTTAGAAAGTTGTAAAAAAAAATCAATTCTGGCTTGTCGCCAAATCTACTTAATATGTAGCTTATAGAATTTAATTGAATTTTAATCAAAATAAAAGGCTGTATGCTGCTGACGACACATTCTCTCTGGTTGTTTTTTATTCATTGAAGGATGTGTGAAATGTTCTTACCCCGAAAATGCGAATTGTATTTAAATGCTTTGAGATTTTTACATGAACGCCATAATTATTCGCTTAATATATATATATATTTAAAAATGAATCAACAAATAGCATACAAAAGCAATAACCACGCGTCGTGATTCACAATGCGACAGATTTTGAGATTTGGTACGAAACGGAATGGATCAGCTCGGAACGTACTCGCAGTGCAGTGACTTTGGCGCCCTGTTCCAGCAGTTAACTCTTCTTTTCGCTACTCGAGATTTTGCGGCTGGCTATTGAATCACGGCTTATGTTTATTGCTGCAATTAATCCGCACAATAAAAGATATGACTAGGCTGCCCTATCAGAAATACCGTTAACACAAGAAAAATTTAATTAAGTTAAGTTAAGTTAAGGACGCATGCCAAGCTCTGCGATTCGATGTCAACGTTTGCCACCATTAAATTAAATTTTGTCAACATTTTTCTTCGTGGGCTGCCTCCGACTTTTGATTCCGATTCCGGTTATATGTATATACTCACTGATGTACATATTCATATGCTGGCTGGGTCACCAAGCCCCAGCCACAGTAAAATTAATACATATCGAATGTTGTTTTTGTTGTTGTGTTTCCGTAAATTCTTTTTTTTTATTTTGTATTTTTTAAATTTATGTTTTCATTACGACACTTTTATATCGCTTCCGAGTGTCTCAGGTAGTTGGCTTGGATACGATCTACCAATACGCCTGCCATCAATCCAAGCTCCATAGTAATGTGATAATTATTTTAATGTTCCAAACCGTTTAGTTGAGCAAAATAAAACACACATCCATGTAGATGATCTGAAAATCCAGGAACTAAATTTGAGTTTATGGTCACATTAAGAACAAAATGGCTCAGCTTACAGATAGAAATGCATGGATTTCTTGATAGTTTGCATATAATCATCTGGAGAATTTTTATGTAATTTCATTAAATAATAAGGAATGAACTTACCAAGGTGAATTAATTACAATTGTATATATTTCATAAGTAATTCGGGTAAAAGCTATACTATTGTTGAACACATGAAAAGAAATCAGGCATTGGTTCATACTATATATGCTATATATATGTATTACTTGCATCGATAAGAAATTCGAGTTTTTCTTAAATAATATACAAAGCTTCGAATATGATAATTAAAAGTTGAATAAATGAACATTCCCAATACAATACAATACAGTATTGAAGAGAGTAAGCAATCTGAAATTCTCATTATATATATATATATATATATATATATATATATATATATATATATATGTTTATTTTATTTCTACACACACAATATTTGTGGATTGCAGACTGAACCTGACCTTTGTTTATCAGTAATGAAATTAATTTTTTGATAGTGATTCAGCGCTCAACAATAATTTGTATGACGTGTTATTTGAGAAAATGCGAAGCAGTTTATATGATGACAATTAGAACAAGATGGGCAACGCGCACTTTGGTGCCCTTGATTAGTACATGACCTATACAAATGTTACTCTGAGCTGCTTATAAATAATCGATGGACGCCACAAGTACATTGAATGCAATAAATTATACGAATTATTTAATTGAATTAATTTGTATTTACAAATTTTTTGGCAGTGGTGCAACCGTTTAAAAACGCGCACAGTTAATTTCAAGCAAATGCCAATAATAAATATAATAAAAAAAATGTGAAAATGAAAACAATACCCAAATTAGCAATAACAGCAACATGAACAACCCGTCATTGGAGTAAATTTAAAGTGAGCGCAGCTTAAGACGGTTATTTCTTTATTGCTTATTGAACTGAACTGAGATGACCCAAGTAAGCAACATTGTTTGAGCTGATCTGTCGAATCCATAACAGAAACGCTCTCAAATTGAGGAGCAAATGAGGCCAACTACCTCTCCCAGACATGTGAGAATTTAGGCGAGGCTGTGAGAATCAGATGGCGAGAAGCGACAACCTCGTACTCGGCACATTTCTATATAAATCCGGTGTTGTTCAGTAAAGTACAAACATTCCTGTTGAAACCGCAGACGCGTTAACCGCACCGGGATCTTAACATAATATCACAAGGATAATTTCAAAGGATCAAAAGTGGATCGACAGTTCTCAAAAACAAACACAACAAATTCGTAAAATGTTCGTGAAATCTGTAATAAGCATTTGTGTAATTGTGGTGAGTAAAGTGAATAAAAAGCATATAAAACCAGTTTACATCCTGTGTGTATATAGTGGCAAAGAAAAATAAAGTTGAAATAAATAAAGTTTACGGAAACTCAAAATACGTCATATAAATATATATATATATATATATACATATATATTTATATATACAACTCATTCATGCCAAGACAGTTAAAGATCAATTTCATGGCTATGCAGGCGTTTTTTTTTTAATTTTCAACTTACTCAGAGTCAAAGTCTTTCAAAAATTGGTACCTTGGTGTTATTAATAATAGCATTTGAAATATCATAAAATACGTTAAAAACAAAGAAAATATCAAAAAATCACATCCATTAATGAGGAAGTATGCGCGTGCTCTTTGGCATTTATTGCTTGATTTATACTTTAACACTTCCGGCCGGCCAAGAGAAAGAGACTTGAGTGTTGCTGGCATACTTTTGGCGTTTGATTAATATGCCAATTTCCATAACTCCCATACCATTCAATTTTATTTACAGGGCCTTGTTGCAGTGAGCCGCAGCAATCCCGTTGATAACAATGGCAAGTATGAGGTTACACCGCAAAATGCGAACGATGGCAGATATGCCCATGCCCAAGAAGATGGACGTTACAATCCAGGTTCAGCTGATGAAGGTATTTCGACATTGCAATCGAGTTTCTAAGCGCCTGATAGTGCTGCATGCCAACCAACCGCACTGCATGTTTATGCCACCTGCACTAACAACTGCGATCCAATCAACAAACAATTCGCAAGCTAACCAATTCCTAACAAGTATTTATATAAGTACTGTATATTTACTGATAACCCAATTAAATGTTACCTTATCGGGAGCATGGAAAGTTCAAGATTAAGCAAAAATATTTTTTGGTTTTTTGCAAACATAAAACATACAAATTTTGTATTTATTGGCTTATGTGAAAGCTACTAACCCAACAAACTATTTGTATTATATTTATTGACATATAATTTATTATAGGCAGAGGTGACTATCAGGATTCTTTAGGTAAACATTGAAGTATAATGAAATATAACAAACACATTCAGCCATTCAATTAAAACATATAATTTCATAACAGTAGATTTTGAAAATTTCAATTACAACAGTTAATGATTAAATTATATACAATTGTGAGCAAGTTAATATTCTGAAATTAAACTGTATACAAATCTGTAGCTTATGTACTGCATATGTTATTTGATAACCTTCTACACAAAGCTCCAGCTTACATTTATATTCTCACCCAACTATTCACTCACTCAAACACTTGTTTTTAACTTACACTTATTTCTAAGAATTTATGATTCTCATTTTCTCTTATTCAGGTCGTTATATGCACATGCCACAACCATACAATCATGTGACCGATCATCGTGAACTTGGAATCTATCATCATATAGACAATCCCTACGGTGGGGGCTATGGACCATATGCGGGTCTCAATAGACCCTACGTCCATGATGCCAGACCCTACAAGTAAGCAAATATTATTTATTGAAGTTGCAATGAATCACAGTATTAATATGTCTTCTAACTCCGATAGCCACGACCTGTACACAGTAAGTAAAGCCGAGTTTAATGTACCTGAAATTCGCTTGGAATACGGCTTTCCCGAACATGAACCCCAAATCGACACAAAAGCCTATTAGGCAAACAAAAGCTCAGCGCAGCACCGCAAAAAAAAAAAAAAAGAAAAGAAAATTATTATCATGATCAGAGACACCCCACGCGCCCATAAATTAGCCCGAACACCACCCAAGCTTTAATAACTCAAACAGCATAACACACCAAGAAGCTATTTATTTATAAATGCAACCATTTGCCAACCGTTTCCCGATTCCTGCCTCTCCCAAATGATCTGCATGAACAACACGAACATTGCCTGTTTATGCATGACCCACCCAATCCACTCAAAACCACACATACACACCCACACCCACACGCACGCAAAAAAAAACACGAGACAAATTTGATGAGATTGTTAGTTAACCCCGTACCATCAATAAAAACACACAAAACAGTCGACAACAACAACCACAACGAGGAAGCCAACCACAACTACACCACGCACCACAACAACAACGACAACCACAACGACAACGGCACGCCCCATTCTATTTAACTATGATGACGAAGGACGCCATAAGATTCTGCACCAGGAAGAGATCCGCAAGAAGGACAAATACGACCATGCGTAAGTTACAGATGTTGCCACTGTAATTGACAAGACCCACTCAATCTGACCGACTGTTTAATATTTAGTTTCTTGACTGAGAACGGCATCTATGGAGAGGAGCAAGCGAAGCTGCATCATGAAGGCGGCACCCATGCCAAGGGCTACTACGAATATACTGGTGACGATGGCAAGCTTTATCGCGTGAATTATGCCTCGAATAATGGCGGTTTCATGCCAGAGGGTGAGCACATACCGACACCACCACCAATCCCTGAAGCCATTGCTCGTGCTCTCAGATATGTGGAGGAGCAGCACAAGGCGAATGGCAATAAGCCGTTGTACGATCATCGCGGGTTCCGAATCAACCACATGACCAAAGACATCAAAGCACAAATTAAATCCATGCATCTCGAGCGAATGCCCAAGGAGTTAATTGATCAAATCCGCATGCTGGAGCACGAAGTCGAACTGGCCGAGGAGGAAGAGGCTCGCGAAATGGAGGAGCAGGTTAGACATAAGGCTAATCAGGTCTAACTTCCCAAGTGCATCCCACATTGCTGTGTTCTCATCGAAAGCCATATGGATTGTGTTGTATGTACAACACACTCCTTAGTCCCCCACCCCTATACCCCATCAAACCACTGAAAAATGTCCCCCATTCCCATGCATTTGCCGTCTGCAGCTGGCAAAACTATAACAAGCTATAAAAAAAATGTAAAAAAGAACAAAATGAAATCCATAGAAAAAAAAAAATAATTGTACTCAAAAAAAATTTGAAGAATTTCGACTTATTATGCTAATACTGTATTTATTTATCGATATATTTAAATTGTGTTATGAATTTATAAACAAATATTTTTATATATTTTTATTAATAAAATCATTATTTGTTATTTAAATACTCTGCATATATATTTTTCATGATGCCTTGAAAAGAATTTAGTAATAACCAGAATTATTCAAAATTTTAATAGATAATGTCAAATTATTTATTGGCAATGACCTATATAATGAATTCAAAGTACAAAGGTCGAATGATAATGAAACCAACTGAAATAAAAACAAAAAAAAGATTTTAAAATAATGCGGGAACGTACATTTAATGAGTTTATTGAACCCATAAATATAACACCCAAATACTCTTATTTGTCAATGAATAATCATTTCTACATTACATTTGTAACGTATATACACTATAAAATATCGATCCTTTGCTCTTACTATTGAAGTTCAAGTAATCGGATCTTATATACGTAAGTAAAATATATACCGAGTAATTAACTTTCGGCATCATAAAAATACACATTTCTGTATGAAATTAATGTACAAAAAATATGGCAAGTGCATATTTAATTTTATTTGTAAATATTGAATGTACATATGGAAACTGGATATCAATGGCCACAAATAATATGAATATATTTTTTCGATTAATTTTGAGTTTAATATGGTTTTTATTGGCATTGATTTAAGCTTAAAACAAATTTTGTTATGCAAATGGAAAAAAACACTCATTATTATAAATCCCTAATAACTTAAACAAAAAAAAGCAATAATTTCACTCTTAAAATGCTTGAAGCACACTTTTGTGCTGAACTATAAAATGGTAAACTAAAGCTTTACTTTACTATGAAAGCTTTTAAGAAAAAATAAGTTAGGCGATATTGAATTTACTTATTGAATATATTAAAATTGAAACTGACCAATAAGAAGCCTCGGTCTGTTCTCCATTTTCTGTTCATTGCATTTGAGTGTAACTTTATCATTTTTTATTTATTTATTTTTTAGGATTAATTAAAATACATTAAAAACCATGGTTGATGTCAGAAAAGGCATTTTATTGAATATTTGTTTTATGTAAAGTGTAGTTACTAGCAGCGTCGTTCTACTTATATTGCCCAAATGTTCTTAGTGCTTTGTATAGACCACATTTGCAGGCGCTGGTTGGTTAGCATAAAAAGCAGAATTTTGACCATCGTCTGAAAGTCAATTACAAATTATATTTGATTTCCATGTTGTCTAGTGAAATATACTTACAGGTTATAATGGGACGAAAGCCGTTAGCATCAGCGACATATTTGACACCGACACGAAGACCTTCGGGAGATATGTAAGAATAGGCCCCATAAACTTGCTGCTCCTGCTCTCCATTGCCAATTTTAACTGGCAAACTACGCTCCTCCCCATGTATGCCATTTTCAGTCTCGTAACTATAGGAATATTCGCCGGAGCCATAGTTTGGTTCATTCGATTCTTCGACGGCACGTGCGAAAGCATTGTCAATGTTTGGGTTGTACTTTTTATAGAAGTTATCGTAGTAACGTTGCTGATTGTACAATTCACGATTCTTGTAGTAAATATCTCTATAGCGAGGATTGTTCAGATACGGATTGTACTGACGTTGCGCACTGCATGTGAAAAGCACGAGGGACAACACAAACAGGCAGGATACCTAAAAAAAAAAGAGACATCGTTTTTTATTAAATCCTTTTTGAATCATTCACTTAATCACTATGTAAAAAGATGGGATTTTTTCGTGAATTGGATTTACCAGCTTGAAAGACATTTTGAAGAGATATGCGAGGATTTTAATATTAAAACGTTAATCAAAAATGTATATAAATATGCGAGGAGTTTGCTACGTCGACTTTAATCTGTAAAACGAAACTGTTAGAAAGCAGTGCTTGACCGCATCATTTATAACGAAATATGCCTCAGTTTAGCTATAGTGTTAAGTTTCAGCCCATAACCATTTGGTCAGAGTTTAGCATTTAAAAGCAATTCTCAACAGATTTAATTTGGCCGGCTTGCTAATTTCCGTTTAAAATTTTGATTGTTATTTAAATTGGTTTATCCATAATACATACATATACTCTATAATTAAAACTACTGTTTGATGATTTCGACTAAACAAAAATATTTTTAGAGATTGGGCTCACTATATTCAATTTATTGGCTTAAACTTAGTGCTAAGGGTATACCAAGGTCTATCACTTGAAACACCAGATGTGTTTTTAAAAAAATAACAAATATTTAAGAGCAGTTGGAGGTGGCAGCCAGATTAAGCCAGATACCAAAGCCACGAGATGAATTTGAATTTCAAACGACAAATAGAGAAGTATAACGCCGTATCAAACGTGGATAAATAAATATGAATTTTATTTTAGCACATTAATTAAAAGTTCGCTGCTTAAGAAGCAAACTTATTAAAATGCTAATTTTAATTTGAAATTTGAGAAGCAGCTAAATAACAAAGTCAATCAAATTGCAAATTATGTTATGTGGACGAATAAAGCAAGCCCATATCAATGGAAAAGCTTAACACGTGTACTACAATGGTTGAAAGGTTTGTATACCTTGGATATATATATATACATTGATAAGTTAGTAATGAATGCCTTCAAATTGCCAGTTGATTACTGAATGAATGACTAAGTACAAAGAACTGTAGAGCAGAGAGGGGAACGGCGCTCGTGTTGTCATCGCTGTTGGCCTTCACATTTCGCATGCGGCTGCAACAATAGGTGCCATAGCTATTGCAACAGCTCCAAGATCTGAGCTCTGAGGAGCTGAGAGCCACGCGACCCGCAAGCAGCCTCATTAGATCGAAGCCAATGTCTCAAATGAGAATATAAATTGATTAGCATTTCAAATATACTAAACGGGTGCTTTCATACTCTTTAGCCCATGTCTGAATAGATTAACAAATTAGACTCCGTAAACAAAGCAGACTAACCCTAATTTATTTATCTAATATATTTTCATTGAACCATTAAACTCTGAAACTTAAATCCTATTTATGGTCAGCTGAAAACTGGATTTCGTAGCAAGAAAGAATGTGTTAAACCAATTAGGAAATCATTTGACAGTATAAACAAACAACATGGTTTTAGTAAACAATTTACATAAATAAGTCGTTCAAATGTTTTTTTTTTCTAATTAATTGGTTTGAGTTTATTATGTTTATAAAGTAGTATTTGATTATTCATTGAATAATTATACAAATCGTTTGATTCGGCTGTCAAAAAACAAAACAGTTTTTCTTTAATCTTGGATTTTATTTTTCTGACACATTTAACTCAATAAAAAATATAGAATATTTTCTCTTCATAAAATTTGTATGAGTATGCTCTATATTACCAAATAGTTGAGCTAATAAACAATTTATAAATGGTAATTAAAATATATTCGGTATTTAATAGGTGTTAAACAATTAAATAATAAATATTTAGATACACGCCATCAATTTTGGGTATAAAAACAGCGTTGCGCACTCAAATATAATTAGTTGATAAATTAACCTTTAAAATGTCGAACGGCAAGCCTGATGAACTACGGACCTACGACGACTTTATCTATGTGCCGAACCTTATATTCAAGTCAATGGGATACGACTTCCTGGATACTCCGAAGCCATGGTGGCAGAAAATAATTCTTTATAGTTACTGGATCATGTGTCAAGCTAGCCATTGGTATATGGTCTTCTATTTGATACTGCGAACCATTGAGTGGGATTCACTTGCTGGAAATGCTGATGCCATCATGCGATTCGCGATTGTCTATTTCATTGTACTCAATGCCGATGTTAAATTCCTGTTATTTATGCACCATCGACGTCACCTACGAAAATTGAATGACATGTTGCGTGCTCTCTATCCGAAAGAAGGCAACCAGCGCAAAGAGTATCGAGCCAATGAGTTTTACTGGCCATTCATTGCACGTTGTGTGATATATATATATTTATTTGTAGCCTGTGTAGTGGTTATTGGTCCCATCGTGCAGGCGACAGTTATGTATTTATATCAACGCTATACCTCAGAGAGTGAAGTTCAATTTCTCTATTTGAGCACATTCCCCATGAAGCGTTTTGAAATAACGTCTCCGGAGACCTATGCCTTAAGTCAGTTTATAGAATTTGCAGCCAGTCACTTTACAGTAAATATAAAACTCGGCACCGACATCTGGATGATATGCCACGCTGGCCAGCTTGGAATGCACTTTACCCATCTGAGCAGGAAGCTGACATCTTATAAACCCAGCAAGCAAAACCATTACGAGGATTGTGCATTTTTAGTCAGATTAATACGGAAACATGAACAACTGTTAAGGTTGGTGAGAAAATATAGTAATACTTTAGAATTTGATTAAAATATCAATAATTTTTTAGTCTTCACAAGGAACTAAATAAAATTTTTGGCTTAATGTTGGCTTACAATATGTTTAGTACAGCGACCGTACTTTGTTGCGTTGCCTACTACACAATCTTACAGGGTGTGACAAGAGAGGGATTTGGATTTCTATTATATTTCTTAAGTGACTCAATGAATTTTCTCATGATTTGCTACTATGGGCAAAAAATGATTGATTGGGTAAGTCGGCTATTTCAATTAAATACTTTACTCATTTTCATTTCATTCGCAGAGTGAAAATATTGCTTTAGCTGCCTACACACACAATTGGTATAATGGTTCACACACCTATCAGAAATATGTTCTCATGATAATACAACGAGCTCAAAGGCCAGCTGAGCTATCGGCAAAAGGTGTCATTATCATATCGAGGGATTCTTTCAAGAATGTAAATTTTATCTCCTGACTGTGCTTTAGCCAATCCTAACGGTTAACTTTTTTGACAGATGATGACCATTACGTATCGATTTCTTGCGCTTGCACGCAGAATACTTGGAAAATAAGATTAAATTGTTCAAAATATCGCACATGAAGTTTATTTTGTGACTTTATAAATACCACAAATACATCGCTTAGCTCTGATCAGCTACAGAGCAGAGCAGTAGATCTTAAGTTCTGAAAGTTCTGCTAATAAATGTATTGTAATGTATTGATTGTAAAATGTTCGACTCAAATCGGATTAGTGCTAATAGCTCATCGCCAAAATGGCTAATGTTATATTAACACTAAAACTATCCCTTGACAATGAAAACTTATATGCATATGCATTATTAGGACTTGCTCTTGAAGGTATGCCGAGCTTCTGAGGTAGCTGCATATTAATAAGGTGACCCAAACCACTGACATTTAATTAACTGGTTTGACTGCATTGTATGTGTCTGTTTAGAAACTGCTTAAGTAGTAATATCTTATTATTATTATTTAATTTAGAAATATGCAGTTAGTCACATGAACGATGGCAACGCGTTAATGAGGTAACCAATTACGATTTATCCTAGCAAGTGGTCAATAAAATATATAAATAATAAATTACTCAGATATTCATTTCGTTAATCTCGGATTAAGCAAAATAAAATTGCCTTAAAATTAACAAGAGAATAATTTTTATAAGTTTTAAAATTCCATATAAATGTACACAAACTTACAAGTTTTGCATAATGGATGATTTATGTATGTCATACAATACATGCATACATTTATAAATTTTTAATCATGAACATTTAAACGAGGAGTCACTGGTGAGGTAGGGGCGATTTTGGCCGTTGCGATTTTAACCTTCACATTTCGCGTACGACTTGACAGAATTGCAACGAAGTCAAAATGTGTGCAACAATAGCTAAAATTACAACAACACAACGGGCAGACTAAGTTAAAACTCAACACAGAAGCTAACAAAAATTCTGTTAACAACGTGAAAAGTCAAATATATTTAGAGTGAATGACGCGACTTGTAATTGCAATTTCTCACAGAAAACAACATTGAAAAACTAATCAATAATCAAATTTAATCATTAATTATTCAGAATACATTGTTTAATATTTAAGCACCTGTCTTGCGGACACCCTTAAAATTACCAAATCCCCACAACAATATTCCCTTTCCTCAAAAATTTTGGAGGTGTAATGCATTTAAAAATAAATAATATTAGTAGATAATTAATTGCTGAACGACGGACTACTTAACGACCTAACTTAACTAAATATTAATGAGCCATGTCAGTAAATAAATTTATATTACTGTTGAAACTATTTTGACTGCGGTAAATTTGAATGAACTCTGGGTAAACAGAAACTTTAACTTCCATATACAAACAGTTGCCCTTTTTATCTACATACACAATGTGAATTGTGTTTATTTTGTTGTTGCCAACGTAATGAAATTATAATCGCAGATTGTGGCAATAGCTTGATTTGACTAATCGGAAACTAATTGCCATTAAGTATTTCACCCACGCACAGAAGCTCTCATCACGTTGAGACTTCCATTGACTTATAACATTTATGAGTAAATTTGCATAAAAAAAATACTCACCTTCGCCTTCAGCATGGCATCTTAAGATGCTCAGACGGATTAACATTAATATGAAGAATAAAAGGCGGCTTATTAATGTCAGCCCAAAGTGAACAAGATATGCATAATTAGCACAAATACGTGTCGTTTCAATTCTACAGTGGTTTCAATTACAAGTTCAATATCTTTCCATGAAGCTGATCTAGTTGCGATCTGACAAAATGACTTGGAACTTTACTTATACTCCTTGACCATGAAAGTAGGCCGTTCATGCATTACATTTGACAGCTCTGCTCTACAGCTGACCAGATCAGAGCTAAGCGATGTTTTGTGTGGTATCTAAAGATTCACGACATGACCAAAACCACTGACATTTAAACGCTGTAGCAACTGGTTCGACGGCTACCGCTGCGCTATCTGCTATTTGCAATTATTTAGTTATGCCTGCATTGACATTAGCATTAGCCATTAGCCAAGCAGCTAAACATACCAGTTGAGTGCCAAAAACTATGCTTAGGTCTAGACAAAGCTTAACCGCGTCAGTTTGGGTGACTCTTACGCAACGAAATATCAATAATTTGTAAAATGTTGTAACCCAATGTGGGGCGGGGTATAAACTAAGAGTTAAAACAAATTGCGTCTGTAGCTATAAAATCAAAGGTGGCACGACCTTCAAGGCCAACTGCAAAAGCAACAACAAGTTGCCATAAAACGATGCATAGCGCGTGTCAAAGTCAGTGGATGAAGATGGAGATGAAGACGCAGCTGGAAATGATGCATCTGTTCTATGGTTAATGGCCGACAAAGCAACTGACATTTGCAGCATATGCGGCTTGAACAGCTAATTAAAGAAGTCATGCGTAATATTTCAAGGTTCAAATTTGTCAAAATATATGAAATGTCTACAAAACCTTTTTTTCGACTTGTAAAATGCAAAAAACTTAGGCAACGAACTTGCTAGCGCGAGAATCTTGCTACGGCGCAAATAATTAAATTAAAAGTTGCATTTGATGTTGTTGTTGTTTGGGCTGCTGCTTGCGTAATTTTAATTAAACCCATTAAAAACATAGTATAATAAATATTAAAATTAATACAGTTGAATGTCTTCATAATAATAAAGCACTGCCTAACACTAGTCAACAGGCAATAACAATAGACCAGACCCAAACACAAAAAACTAACTGGCAATTGTTTTGCTGATTGCCACAGTCTAAACAACAACAACAGTAAACACTACTTGGAATACAATATGGCAACAATCTTTGGGGCAATCTTGTCACGAAATTCTGTCGCCGTCTGTGTCTGTGTCCCCATCTGCCTGACACAGCGCCAAACCGACCCAAGCTATTCATTAGACGCGCCTACACTTTGGCAGCAGCAGCGGCTGCAACAGCAAAGGCAACGACGCCGGCCTCTTCGCGTTTAGCAATTTTTGGCATTTTGACCCCAGCACAGCACAGTACACAGCACACAGACAGCGCCATGAGCCCTGAGCCCAACTTTGGGCGCACTGTGGCTTAACATCAATCTTCATCAATTAAAATCCTACTTGCGATAGCTAATATTAGGACTCGTGATCGAACATTTGCAATAATAAACATATGTTTCTTCACTTACAATCAAATATATATATTTATATATATATAATATATATTCTTATATTAGTTATTGCTCAAAAACGTTTACGGCACCACTGTGCGCCATTGCTGTTGCCACTGCCTGACTTTGATTGCATTTGCCGATTATTGGCCACGTATTTAAATGAACATTTTTGGCTTGGCTCAAAAAAAAAATGTTGCAAACTCTTAGGTGGCAACGCCGCGAGGGCGATTTCGCCTATTTATAATTTGCGCTACTGTGCGAGTCACCTGCCGTTGACAGATAAACTCAAGTATGAGTTGTTCATATTGCATATCTTATCTGAACAAATGGCTGGAGAAGTTATTTGCCAAAGGGTGCTCTGCTGATGTAATTCTAACTGCTCTTCCGACTGGAAATCAATGCAAAATTATTATTCGTAACGTGAAACAATTGCATAAAAATGGTTTTACATTCGATTCTCAATTGCGCACAGAACAGCTGAGATAGACAGCCAGAGGCGTATGACCAAAGGGGCTCCAAATGGCAACCATGGAGTGTGCCTCAAATGCATTTTTTACTCACCTGTGTAGCTGGTGAATCTGTTTCTCTGGCGAATACTATTGCTGCTGATGCTGCTGCAGCCGCTGCTGCTGCTCTTTTCAAACAACGCTGGCACAGACTGCGCTGCTAAAGCTGGCAGCGACAAACAGCGACTACGACGAATCTTTAGTTAAGTTTTATATACATTTTTTTGTACTTTTTTTTTGCATCTTTCATGTGCAACGCTTTACCTGCTGAATATGCAGCTTCGTCGTCGTCGTCGTCGTCGTCGTCGTAGTCGTCTTTGGGCTTTTCGTATAAATAGACTCAGTTGCCGGTACTTGGGCATCATTAAAAATCTTTTGTTCAATTAACAACAAGTGCGAAGTGTGGTGCGACGATTGCTGGAAAGGATAAGAACAACTTTGGATTACATTACAGAAAAAAATCATTTTTATCCAAAATGAAAAACGTAAGTGTGTGTGTGAAAATTAAAGTGTTAACCAACTTAAATCCGCTGATAAGGCTTGTTATTTAAAAATTGCCGACGGTCCTTAAAGTGTGTAGCAGAATGCTCGCCCTATCAAGTTTCTTAAGCTTTTTGCAGCTCATTACAAAAAGTCCTTTCAATATGAAAACCTATAACCTCAATATGAAAACTACTATGTAAATAATTTGAAGATTAATATACCATTTATAACTATAAAGACAATTTTTATGAAGTTAAGAATAACTCTGTTAGATAAATAGAGAAAATCGAGGTTAGACATTTAGGAGTAATTTAAAAAGGTAGACTATTTTTTTACCCTATAATACAATTTAATCAAACCAACTTCATATAGGATACAATTATTTCACAATGTGAACGATAAACTTAAATATATTTTATAAATATCGGTCTACAATGAAATAATTTCCTACTTAGTTTATATTACTTATATTACGACTTTCTACAGGTCTAAAGGCAAAATAAACCTTACAAGATAAAAAAAAAACCCTTTAATACTTAAATTTTAACAACTTAGTCATAAATCAAACAGCACCAAATTTTAAAGCATAAAAAGATCCATAAAAATAACTTCAGTTTTGAGGCAGAAGATCAAAATAAGAACTTAAAGGCTTGCAATTTGCAGTTAAAAGTGTTGTTTCCGTGTTGGTTTATTTGCCTTAAAAAAATATTGCACCTAGCAATGGCCAAAAGTGGCTGGCAAGCCTGGCCGAAATGGCAATAGCAATTAATGAATACTGGAGACGAAGCAGCCACTTAAAAGGCTCGAGCACGATGCCAAACCAAGCCAACATGCAACCGGCATGCAATGCAAAGGTCAGAGAACGACAACAACAACAATAACGGCAACAACAATAACAATAACGACAACGACAACACCAACTGTGCGACTGGGTTGCGCTGGACAAGCTGAGGCTGCGAGACATTTGGCCGCAGAGGCGCAAAAGGCGCGACTAAAAAAGCGATGACGATGAACGTTACGCTCAGTTGGCAGCTGTCAGTCCGTCTGGCTAAGAGCGCAAACTAAACTGAAACATTAGACACGTAACACACTCGCCCATTGGCAATTGCTCAAGAGACAAGTCGAACTGTACTTAAACTGGCACTGCGTCCAAAGTTACCATCTCTGCCTATTGGGCTTTGTTTCAACACGATCGTATGTAAATATCTGACGAGCGGCATTAATATAGAAAAACATAGAGTTTATAGGTATTAAGAGACTTTTCGAGCAAGCAACATTAAAATATAGATACTTCAAGGCAAAAAGGAGAATATCCATTGTCAAATAGAGTCCAAATATTTTTGAGAATTTTATTTATTTTCGTTTATCGATTGTTCAACTTTACAAGTTAATTTTTTTAATCTAACTACACTGTTCGACATTTTAAGTCACTCACGAATTGCACTCGTCTTTAAGCTTCACTCCCCACAATTTTTCATACGCTTGGAAGATAATTGGCAAGACCCACAGAAAACAAGCTGAAAAACATGTGTGTAAAATATTTAATTGGCGTTTAGTTATTTGACGACCTTAAGAAATCTGTGGCAAAATGACACATGTCCGACCGTCCATCCAATTGTCTGTCTGTCTGTATGTCCGTCTGTCTTTACACATAGTTTGTATATGAGAATAATGTAAACAAAAGTCATAAATCAAACAACTAAGCGAAACGATGAACCATGTTTCAACACAACACAATATGACAACAAAAAAAGTGTGCATTAAAACAACAAGTATGTTTCGGCCGACTGTGCATTACACTGCTCTGACTAAAACACTAGAGAGTAGTTTAAACAAATCGAATATACTCGTTAAGCCTTCGGGAGCAGTGTATACAAAAAAAAAAAACGATTTAAAAATCGCTCACGATTTCTTCAACTCAGCCTTCAGGGTCTAGTGTAATTGCGGCTATTCTAATAAACAATTGCCAATTTACGTAAATTAAATTAATTTCCGGTTTTGACCCATTTGCAGTTTGCCCTTTGTCTGGTTGCGGCTGCGCTGTTCTGCCTGGTGGACGCAGCACCCAAGCCCCAAGGTGGAGAACCCATTGCAATTATAAGTCAAGAATCGAATATCGAGCCGGATGGTGCCTACAATTATGCGTAAGTTGAAATTGCCCTAACCAATATGGAACCAGCTATGAGCTGAAGCTTTTAGCAAATTTAAACACGAAACTAGCTTTTTTAATTATTTTCTGTTGCATAATCTTAGGCATATTTATACTTTACGTTGCGGGTTGTATATTAATAACCCAAACAAGCCTTGATAACTTCACATATATTCTGAATAAATATCATAAGCTATTTAACTGTCATTTTCTGTATAAAATATTGCTGCTATCATATCATAAATATTTTTAACACCCAAATAATATTCAAATTCTTCGTTTGCTTCTTAAACTATTCCCATCATAAATACATTAAAAATCAAGTAAATGCAAATGAATCAAATTGAAGAATATCTTATGGACACTATTCAAGTTTCAATTGAATGTTCATATGTTTATATATGACAAATTAAAAATGAATACTTTTCGCAACTATAATATTGCAGAACTTTTATATATTCTACCCATTGTTTTTAAGTATGCACAAGTAGTTAGATTGGTCAATATAACGACTTGGTAATTAATTTAAAGGTATGAAAAATATTCTCAGATAACTATTAGACTCATATAAAAAAACTTGTCACAGCTTTTAAGGTGATATTAATATATATATCAATAAAAATCAAACATAACCTTATAATAACATTTTGATTGCAGCTACGAAACGGCCAACGGAATTAAGGCTGAGGAAACTGGCACCGTAAAGAAGGCCACCTCAGCGGACAGCACTGATGTGATCATTGTCAAGGGATCCGTGTCGTACACCTCGCCTGAGGGAGATCTCATTACGCTGAACTATGCGGCAGATGATGAGAACGGATTCCAGCCCACGGGTGCACATCTGCCCACGCCACCTCCAATTCCACCAGCGATCCAGAAGGCGCTCGACTATCTGCTCACCCTGCCCCCATCTCAACGTCGTCGTTAGGGCAATTAATTCTTAACGAATAAGATCCTAAAGGAACAGCGAGATGACAGTGACCATGCAAACGATTATAATATTCTATACCCAAACGAAGCAATTTGCTGCTAGCCCATATATCAACAATCAATCAATTAATACCTTGAAGCGAACACCAACATCGAGCAGCTGACTGAAGAACACAACCTGTAGACACACACGCACACACACATACACAAGCACTAACTAACTATTTAGTTCTGATTTGACAATCTTTGTTTTAATCTCTTACTCAACTTCTTCCAATCGTTCTTTTTGTCTATATATACTGTGCTTAAGATCTTTTAGTCGCCGGAACTTTGCCATTTTCGGACTCATGTGATATCATCGATTAATAAACGAAATCAAGAAGAAAATGTAAAAAAAATATAAGGAGAAAGAGAATAATGAATTATGCTATAATAACAGAATTATTGTGCACAGCAATTCTTGTGTAAATAGTCTATATACCTATAATCGATTGCTTGTAATATGAGCATAAGCATTATGGATGACAAGGATGTACCTACTTATATATACATACATACACACGCATAAATTTATACGAATTGTTGGTTTTTTTGTACGTGTCTAATGATGTAATCTTATGAGAAGAACTCAAATATCTTTAGCCTTAGCTGCAAACAAAGAATTAAAGATTCTTTAAAAAAAATACATATGTTTTGTTCATTTATTGTTATCGTTGAGCTAAAAAATCGTGCCTTATCAGCTAAAGTATTCTCAACTCGAAGACGTTAGGCTCAAAATATTTTACTAACTCTAAACATAGGTAAAGCAATTGCCTTAAACTAGATGTTCAAAAATAGCAAATGATAACTGTTCGTTGTTCTAAATTTTAAGACAATGGTGACAAATTCATATTAATGCAAATTATTTCTAGACTTAGAATGAGCGAAAAATGTTGTTAAGTCGGTTTGATGAAGAACCAGATGCTTGCGTTGAAGGCCAAACATTCACAGAAACACTTAAAATATAACTAAAAAAAATCATCCAGTTTAACGTAAATCTTAAAATTGTCAATATGCACAATATATATAGAAATATATTAAAATTGATAGTTTTGATAGATATCGCTCGCTGCTGACGCCAAACGTAGTCGTTGCTTAGTCAGATTTCACACCCAATTTGAAAAAGACTGAATACAGGCCAAACAAGTTCATTATTATTTATTTCAGAAACTTTAATTTCATGTTAAATATTTTAGCACTGGAAGTGTCTAGTCTTTCCATGTTTTGTATATTTGTTTTTTAAGTTTTCGCTTCTTGCTATTCTACATTAAATTATCTTTGCTTAGGACTATAAATATCAGTCGCCCCGAGACATTTGCACAGCGTGGATATTTATTTGGGATTACTATATATAAAATTTGAGAAATATGAAACTTATTTTATTGTGTGTTCTATTTGCGGCTGTGTCGAATGCAACAGATAACAAAGATTTTATCGTAAACGAATCCAATGTGGAGTATAATGGCAAATTCTTCTATCAGTAAGTTTGTAAATTCCATCATTCGGCCGGTGACCGATAAAAGCATATCGTGTTAAATGGCGATTTCTATTCAAAAGTTACCTCCTCCATGATGGCTCGGAAGTGTCGCAGAATGGCAATCTTAAGAATATAGATAAGAAAAAAACTGGCGAAGCGGTCACGGGTTCATTCAAATTTATCGGCGATGATGGTATTGAATACTCAACTTACTATGTGGCCGATGAGAACGGCTATATTCCAGTCGGTAAACATTTGCCCACTCCACCACCAACGCCAGAATCAGTTCTAAAAGCCCTGGCATATATAGAGAAACATCCCTACAAGCCAATTGAAAAAAAACCATAGACGATATGCATGTGCTCAACCATAAATGTGATTATTAAAGAACTGAATAAGTCAAGTTATCTTATTTGCTAAATATAAAACAAACTACAAAATTTAAAAACAAATACTAAAATAAAAAATTCGAAATGTGTTTAAATTAAGAGGACTGCATTTTTTTGTTATGTATTATATGTCACATATCTGATTTTAAATCACTTTTTTATAGCTTTTGTTTAGCAATCTGCTTCAAAATCTAATTTTTTGTTCAGCAAATTTGGAAATATTTATTTATTGTGTTGTTTTGTTTTAAATGGCGCTTGCTTTATATTATTAATGGAGAGAAGAAAAGAGCAAAATCCGTTTTTGTTTTTGATTACTTTCTCGATTGTACGCAATGATATTTAAAATTCAAACACGCTTTGCATAACTAAATTCTTCACTTGCCAGTTACGTAACTTTCTTGCCATTAACGGTTATCCGAGGCGTGTTCTTTATTTTTCGTTTTTTCCCATTCATTTCGGGTACCTCGCCCAAAATTTAGACTAGATTTCGATCTGCAAAAAAAAGATTTGGTTGCTCTATGTATTTACCATTTACCTTGTGTGACTCGCTGTATGCGAAATGTATGTTAAATTTGCCTTAATTAGCAACTTTGGTTGGCTGCAATTCTGCATTTGAAAAAGGTAAAGAATCGACTTGTTAAGTTATTTGATATACGGTTCTAATTGGCAAATACATGACGGCCAAGAGTAGGCAAAAAACCAGATCTTTTACTTGGTTGAGTCTGGGGCTAATGTTTGTTTTAAAAATTTCATAAGCACAGCTGATTGGAATAATAGCAAATTCTCAGAAGGCATCAAATTTTTGTTATGTAATCAAGCAGAAAACGAAAGTGAGAATTCCGTATTTGTTTATTAAATTAGGAAACTTCTTTTAAGCCAAATTTAGCAACTGAATTGAAGAACTGCTGTTTCTGAAAGTAAACTTAATATTAAGCAGAAACAGAGTCTAAGGAAATACAAATTTCTAATCATTTCTGGTCAACTAATAAGTTCATTGACCTAATGCGTAATTCGCTCCGTATTCGTAATACCCGACGTTATCATTTCCCTAAGAATGCCATGTACTCTAAATTTTTTTATTACCCCTTTGTGCGCGATCACCGTTAGCTGCTTATGATTGTCTTCAAATTATTCGGCAAATTGTTTTCCATAATAGAAACGTGCTTTGAATTGCAAGTTTTTACACTTGGAATGTGTTGAATTAACACTTCAATAGAACTAGAAGATTGTCTATAAATAATCAAATTTTAAAACACTTTTGGGCAGTTGATTAGTTTTGAACTCAAATCCTTAACGGCTAGCTGAAGACGACTTCCTTTTAAAAATTCATCGGAACTTACAGTGCATGAAAAAGAATTATGTTCCACGCAGGCGAATCACGTAGCTGCCAACTCGAACTGGCAATGTCATCAACATCGTCTTGGAGACAGAAGACGGAGATATGTCATAGCTCAGCTGTCCGAAGTCTCAGCTTCGGGTATCACCCGCTAAAATCGTCGCTTCAGTTTCATCTCTTTGGCGGTGCGGTGCTGTTTACTCATCGGCCAGACGCGCGAAATGGACAATAAAAAAAACCTCAAACGATGGCCACACCAAAACACAACAAATCACGTCCAAGTAAGTTAGGAAAACGTTATGACTATGAGGTGCCCTGTAATAAAACCAATTAGAAAAAAAAACTAAAATAAATTTAATGAGTGTGCGGAGAATGAATTGAATATGAAAGGTAAAATTATGGAGTAAAAATATGACAAATTTATATCTCTTAATATTATGAAAAAAGCAGATGACTTCATCGAGGTGTCACAAAATAAAGGAAATCCCTAAAAAAAAAACTAAAAAAAAACTCTCATGCAGTTGGGGAATGTGTTACTTAAGTACCCAAGGTCAGCTTGAAATCGACCAAATAATTGAATTTATATAAATATATCTGAAAAAAAGAAGTCTCAACTGCACCCAATCTTCACACAGCTATTAACTTAATTACAGCACAATTTATGAATAGTAGATCCTTAAAATATGATAATTAACTTATAAGATTCGTAATGGCAACTGCATACCCAGTAAAGATCATTTTGAGCAACATGCTTTAGCAAACTGAGAAACCAGACGAAGAAGCGTCCGCTCATCATTTATGTGTTTGTGTTTTTTTTTTTTTTTTTTATTGGTAATGTTCGAGTACTTGACGCTCTCTGCATCTTATCTAGTGCGCCCATCATTGGCTGTGGCAAGCGCCGAAGCGGCGAAGCTGTTGCGGTGCGTGCGAGTGCGAATCAGGTGCTCGCCACCGTCGAGCGATATGGTATATAAAGGCAAGGCGGCAGCTTGGTAGACAACAGTTGTGCATTAACTTGCGGGAATCGACTTACCACGCCCATCTCCCACGCGCAATATCTCAGGATAAACCTCTTCAAAACTCTTAAGAATGTACAAGTTTTTGTGTGTTTTGTGTTCGGCACTGCTGCTGACCTATGTCCTGGCACGTCCTCAAGATGCACGCGCCGCTGGATCTGGGCTAACAACAACAACAACTCAGGCGAGCATTATCCATCAGGATAATGTGAACAATGCCGATGGCAGTTTTAACAGCAGGTGAGTTCACATAAACCGAAGGTGGGTTGAGAAGATGAACTAAACCAACTTCTGCCCTCGCAGTTATGAGACATCAAATGGCATAAGAGTGGAGAACATTGGCTACCTGAAGAAGATCATCATACCAAAGACGGAGACCAGCGATGGACAGGTGATTGAGCAGCACGAGGAGCTGGTACTGGTGCAAACTGGATCCTATAGCTACAGTGATCCTGAGGGCAATATCATTACCCTGCGCTATGTGGCCGATGAGAATGGCTTCCAGCCGGAGGGTGATCATCTGCCAGTTGCTCCACAATAGTTCCGTCAATGGGGCGTATGTGTAATTAAGTAATTAGCAATAAGAATGTATGTATATTTTATATCGTATAAAGTATTATGTACTGGAGATAGCACAGCACTGCCCTATGCCATACGAGCCATACGATAGGTTGCATTTTATCAGTTCTGATGTCAATTTTGGCACTGACATTCAACACACACACACACACACACACACACACACACACTACACACACACACTCAAACACAGCAAAATAAAAAAAAGCAACGGAAATACGAATAAGTAATAAATAAATGAATAAATATTGAACAATTAAGTTTGTGTCTCATTGCCACTCAACGAGTACTCATACACACTCCATCAGCACTCACACTCACCGATGAGCATTCGAGTCTTTCTCAGCCTCGTGTCGCTTATAAAATTACCAAACTGCCCTTCACGCCGTCTTGCGGTTGCTGCTGAGGCTGTAGATTTAAATGATGATACTTGCGATGATGAGCCCCAAGAGTGTTTATACACATTCCAATTGAAGTCGACACCGAAAATCGTATCAAAATGAAAAACCCAACTATAATCTAAATGATCTAATCGCTGCGCAACCGCACTCAATGGCATTGATTTGATCGCCTCCGATTTGTTTGCGTATCGCTTTTCGTTTGCACATACTCTCAATAATTGCAAATAAACTAATAATAGTATTAAGTGCGCGGAACTAGTTAATAAATGGGTTTTAGAATGATATTTGTATGCTCCACCTAAAAAAAAAATAAACTTAGATTATCTGTCTAAAATAGTTATTTCTTTAACGGTGTTGGAAATCTTAAAAAAAAGGCAAAAGAAAATCTAGCTGGAAGTTGAAGTTGATTAGCACACTTCGCAGATTTTAGATATGCGCAAAAAAATTCGACCGACGATTCGAACAATAATTAGCCTTTTTTTTATTTGTCGAAACATTCCAACAAATAAATTTATTCATTCACTCATAAATTTCACTCCGCTACAAAGTGCTCTTATCACGGTTATAGAGTCATTGCTACCACTTTTCATTGAGTTCGATTTTCAACTACATTTAATTTGGTTATCTCCGTTCTTTGCCATATATATGAAATATCCAAAGAGAAGAAGCAAAAATATTTTTAAATGAAGAGCATTTACTTTATTGAAAATTTGCTAAAATGGAAAATTGGCTACAATAATAAACTTATATGCCTACGGCCTAAAAGTTTGCTATGGCTTACAGCTTTAATTGATTGCATTCTTTTTAGCGCTGGAAAAATTACAAAAATAAATCTTCACACTTCTTAACTTGTTGATTTTTTTGGTTCTCGTTGTCATTTGTTTTAGCCATAAATATATGCTGATTGTAAACTCATTACAAGCATTAAAAAAGAACATCGTAAGAGTCCAATAAAGCCACATCTTACTTTAAGCCAAACAACTATTTTATTTTTTTCATTACATAAGAAAAAATTCTGGAAAAAATTAAAGAAATAATGAAACATATAATCTACCATTATATTTGAATTAAAATAATATATAAATAATAATAATAATAAAAATATAATTAATTAAAGGTAAATTAAGCTATAAATATAGAAAACTTAAACTCGGAAAACTCTTAAGCAGTCAAGTTGCAAAAGTGTTGAACACATTGAGTAATGTTCGGTCAATAAACTATGCAAATCTTCATTTGGGGCATATACAATAATGTGGAATATACTCTGAATTCAAAAGCAATGCCATCGGATCAAAAGTAATTTCTTTTGATGAGAAATAATGAAATGCTTGTTAGAATCGGCAATTACCAAGTGTAATACGTGGTCTGTCTATCAATTTGGTGATGATTTCGTTGGACCAACAGACATCTACATTCATTACTAGAGCATTATTTACGATTCAAGCTCAAGATGGCAAGCACTGACAAGAAATTTCACAACATCATGACACTTGAAATTGCCGCAAAATTTATTGCATCGCCGATTGCCCCTCTCCGGACTTTTTTATAAACCAGTCTTACGGTCCACAGACTGCAATCTTCGCAGTCTCTGAGCCGCTCAGCTTTAAATGCCAAATGGCGTACAAGCTAAGAACACAATTTCCAGCAAAAGATGCAACCTACAACAAGACGCTAACCTCAGAATGCAGCAGGCTAAACATTTGACATTTCCAATGGACAGCCACAACAGTCGACAGGCCCAGTTAGTGGTTAGTGGTTTGCTAAGTACGAAGTGGGTCACTGTGCGAACAGCGAGGATGCAGCTCTGGAGCTAACCTTGCCAGCTTTCGATTTCATTCAGCTTGAGTCAGCCAAGTGGTGAAAAATTGCACAATTGCCGCTGCTGTGTGACTCACCCGGCACTCCAACAAAACTCGAAACTGATCCAAGAGAGCCAAACTCAAACATCTGACTTGTAACGCTATTTGGCTTTGGGTGGGCGGCAGACGAAGACGGCAATATAATTTGGCTTGGTGAAGAGGTGTGCCTGGGCAGGCGGCCAGGCCCAAAATGCTGTTTTTTGGCAAGTCGCAACACTTGACCAGTTTTTACTTGCTTTACATCTTTCCACTCTCTCTCTCTCTCTCTCTCTCTCTCTCTCCTACTGACGCTCTCTCTCTCCTATCTCTCTTTTCTCTCATTTGCTCTTTCTCCTTCGCCCAATACAACCGGCAATGCGGTTGCTCAACTTTTCGCAGTATGTTGCAAGTAATTCTCGTGTGATTTTCAAAACACATTTTGTATTTAAGTTTATTTTTCGTTTTCTTGGTCAATGCACAGAAATTGGCAACTAATCGTTGAATGATGTTATCGTCACAGATTGACCTATTTTCGGCAACTAATTAACATTTACCAAGATGCATTACCCACTGTAGCTTTGAACTCAATTATCATCTTGCCTCATCTGCAACATTGCTGGCATAAGCAAACGAAAACAAACAAAAACCAATCACGATGCAAAGGTACACGGCTATTACAACAATTTTCATTGCAATCTATGCCAAACATATTTTACTTTAATCTTTTTATTTGTCTTTATATTTTTACTATAATTTTCTATTCTTGGTGCTGGAATTTTTGAACATTTTATTAACCATATATAGGTTATTTTGGGTTTTTGATTCGAAGAAATCATGTTATCAACTTAATAAAAAAAGCCAATCGACCCCAGATTTCCAACTGTGATTGACATTTAGAACTAACTTTATGCCAAGTATTTTTGAATTCCGTAATACCCCATTTAGACGCCACTGCAATTACAAGAATCCAAGAAAGCGATTCAGCGGGCGGCAACATCTTCTCTACTTGACTGAGATGTAAAAAGAACATAATGTAAAGACAGAGAGAGAGAGAGAAAGAGAGAGTGAGAGAGATAGAAAAATAGAGGTAAACTCTTAAACAAAAACTGGCTGAGAGAGCATTTTGCATGGTTCGGCTGCATTTTGGCGAAGACAACAAACGTTGTCGAAGCTTTGTAAAAAAACCCGTTCTGTCTTATTTCTAAATAACGGCATTACGAAGATGAACGACCCGACAGACGCAGACAATCCGCACAATTTTGCTGTGCCTATTTACCATAACTATTATATGAAAATCAAATACAATCATTGAGTGTCGTAAACTCTACATACAAATTATAATCACTTTGGAAACTAGATTCTAGTTGTTTCTAGTTTTCAATTCTCTAAAACCATTTTAAAGTTTATAACCACATATATCATATACGGTCTAGTAATAATAATAGTTAAGACTCTAGATTTCAAAATAAATAAAATGAAATATCAAAAATATTTGCTTTTTCAC
Source organism: Drosophila multiciliata (assembly GCA_037043605.1). Lineage (NCBI taxonomy): Eukaryota > Metazoa > Arthropoda > Insecta > Diptera > Drosophilidae > Drosophila > Drosophila multiciliata. The sequence goes on from JBAMBF010000589.1 coordinate 10,642,065, forward strand.
AAAGCTAAACTGCAATTGCCGCAATGAAATTAAAAGTACTCTTCACCGAGAGATATGCGAATAAGCAATAAAACCCCATCTTCAACTATGGCAATTGCAACTATTGTCATTGTACGTGTATGTATTTGTATCTGTGCTTTAACTGTATCTGTATCTGTATCCGTACCTGTATCTCTATGTCTATCTCTATTTATGCGTCTCTTTGGACAAGGCGCTCGCAAGTGCGGGTTCAAGCTGCGAGCGCAGGAGGCACAGCCAGAGTCGCGGCTATATAAAGCTCTTAAATAGGGCCGCCGCAGCACAGTTCGAGCCGTTGCAGCTTTCACTTGCCAACAAAAAAACGGACAACGGAACAAACGCGCTACTGCACCTGCAACAAGTTTAAATACCAAAAGTTTTAACAGTTACAAGTGAATCTGCGATCAATTGACGCGTAACAAAAATGAAACTGTTTGTAAGTTTATCCCTCAGTTAATTCATTATGACACCATTTCTTGGTTACGGTTTGTGTGTTTTGTGTTCTACAGCGAAAATAAACTACCAAATACGTACGAAATTAGCAAAAAATTATAATATAAGATCTTCTTCAGTAACTAAGAAAAACTGTGTAGTTTGTAGATAGATTTTAAGTAAATCAGTGATTACAAAATAAAATAATAAAATAAAGCTTGATAAAAAAAATATACAAAACTATTTAAAAATTTAATTGTGCCACAGAAAAAGCTTAAAATATTCATTTTGCATTTAATACTTACAGCATCACATTAAACTATTCAATTTACTATTCAAGCATCACATTAAAATATCAATTTCTTTCAATTGCCAGATACTTATCTCACTAATTGCGGCTTCGTCCTACGCCCAACATCATAATCAGCATCTGCACCACTCACATCCCAATGTGAATAACATCCCACGCGATGAGAAAGCTCTTCATCGGCATGAGGATCTACGAGAGACGAGCACCTGGATACCGATACTGAAGTACAACAAGGAGCAGAGCGAGGACGGCAGCTACAAAACCGAATACGAGACCGGCAATCACATTGTGCATGAGGAGACCGGTTTCCTCAAGGATTTCGATACAAATCCCAATGGCGTGTTGGTGCAGCATGGCCAGTACTCGTATCAGTCGCCAGAAGGCACCCTGGTTAATGTGCAGTACACTGCCGATGAGAATGGTTTCCGTGCCACTGGTGATCACATTCCCACACCACCAACCATACCCGAGGAAATACAAAAAGGACTCGATCAGATCTATGCTGGCATCAAGCTGCAACAGGAGCGCCTAGAGCAGCGAGCCAAGAGCGATCCCACATTTGCCAAGAAGCTGGAGGAGCGACGCATTGCCAATCAAAATGGCCAATACATTGGATTGCTGGAGAATCAATAAAAGAGTCGGCTCAAATGATAGCCTCTAAGCCAGTCGTAACTGATGCATTTTTGACATTCTTCCAAATTATTAACTACTTGTTCCCCAATTAAAATGAAAACCAACGGAAAGACTGTGATTTCTGAAAAAAAAAAGTATCTTCCAAATATTAATGTATATACCTTATATAACAAGAAGATTCACAGTAAACGTATTTATGTTAACGATCGCATTCGTGAAAGTTTTGTTGAGCATAATAATAAAAAGAAATAATCATAATAAAAGCGGAAAAATATAATTTCCATCATGCCAATCACACACGCGACCCCAAGCAAACATTATTTAACGCTTTTCCATTTCCATAATATTCCATCCTCACACATTGTACATATATCTATAATGTTCACAAAACGTGACAATGCGCAATCGGTTTTTTTATTTCTGTTTCTGTTTACTGTTTTTATTTTAATTTTCCTTTTGTTTTTTCACAGCTTAAATTACACATGTGTCCGTTTGTTGATCCCATTTCATGGTACATACATTTTTTTTATGAATATTCAACATTTTCAGTTTTCAACACGTTAATTTTTCATATGGCTTACGTTGTAAGCCAAGTCGAAGACATTTGACAGCCCCGTCAGACCAGATGTTGCGTAATTATGACAGCTTTTCTCGTGACGTTTTGACATGGTTTCGATTTTTAAGAGTGGTTTCCAGTTGAAGTTACTCCAGAGCTGCTTCAACGTTCTCCTTTCAGTCAATGTATTAAGCAAAACATAAATTTCTGCCTAAAAAATTTATAAATTTATTATATACATTTTTTCAATATTTTAGTACAACCTTTAATTAAATTTTTCAAAAGATGACTTAAGAAAAAGGTTTTGTATGTACAATCTTTAGAACCCATGCTCTCACTTTTCGGCCTCCAACTTTTAACCGTTGTTGATGTTCAACCAATCAATTTGGTGAAAAGTTGCCAACAGCGACAATCAACAGACTTTGCAGATATTTACAACACAAACAAATATACAAAGATCGGAGATGAACAAACACTGCAGGCAAACGGTGCCAAAAATCATCAAGACAACTTTTTAGTAGCACAAACAGCGACTTTACAATTAATTTGCATAAATGTTAGCATAACCCAATACCACATAAACATATATGTACATATATATATATATATATATGCATACACACCAGAGCAATAAATCAAATCCGCTGCATTTTCACCAACCACAACGAAAGAATGTTTATTCGCCATTAAGTTTTAACGCTCTTGCGCATAATTAAGCGAAAAGTGAACAAAAGAAAAAATTTCTATAGACTATGATCAAAGAATATTCTTCTGACCGTTGCGGCCACCAACTGGTGGCAACTGGCCGCAAATTGAATTGGCCAGCGTCAGTTGCCGTTTAGAAGCCGCCGCGTTTAGATCACAGAACGTGTAAAAGACCAATTTTATCTGAAAACTGACGGAAATCTGAAATTTGAAATCAACATCAACTTAGTGCGAATATCGATGGGCAGGTGGAATTGAGAGCTGATTATAAACTGACTCGAACAATGAGATGTTTCTATTGTTTTCTTCGCTGCCAACCACAACGAAATGTAACAACAAAACGAACTCAGCTAACTGTGAATTGAAGATACGATACAAAACAACAACAACAACACCAACAAGAACGGGAACAATAGTATCCACTTAAGAAGTGGCACATTCAGTAAATAGAAACTGAAACTGAATCGAACTGAAACCGTAAAAACTCTTGCCAAAAATATATAAAAACGGGTCTTAGTCCAATTTGATTATGGACAGCAAACAGTTGATTTTTAAGATATTGTGGCTTCTGCTGGTCGCGTCCAGCTGTCGGCTAATTCACGGCCAGGCAGAGCCTGATGCACTGCAGCTGCAAGCGCCTCGGCCTCGGGGTCGTATTCGCATTACGGATATGCAAATTCAACAACCACCACCACCACCGCAGCCACAGCCGGAAGCAATGCCCATGCCAGGCCATGGATCAATGAGATGGCCCAGCTTTGGCGCAGTGGCTCCCATTGCCCTGCCAGTACCTATGGGAATTCCTGTGCCAGTTAGCTCCACGGTTCACACGCATATTCCTCTGTTGCGTGAGCAGCTTGACAGAAATATGGAAAATCTGGCTACGACCAGTGAAGCGACCATAAAAGAGGCTGTCGTCTATGGCAATTGGAAGCCGGATCGTCCACTCAAGCCCGACAACGAGGACGGACAGCCCAAGGAACGCGTCTATGGACGCCTGGAGGCTATGCTAATGGGCATGCCAGCTGATGGTAAGCGTCAAGGATGGCAAAGCACAGTAAAGCCTAACATTTTCTATAAGATCTCAATTCAGTAAACTCAGTTTAAGTTTTCCCAGCATTTGTGTAAAAATTAGATAAAAAGAAATAGGTCAAATGAAAGATGGTAAAACGAGCTTTGAACAAGCTTCATTTTCATTCATTCATGTGATTATTGAGTAGCTTTCACTGTTCTTCCTATTGGGCTTGAGAGTTACAGCTAGGCAATTATTGTCAAAGCTAAAGCTTTTGGTTAAATGGATTGGTTAAATATGTTCAGACAAAAAAATTAATGTGATTTAAGACATTTTTTTGCTCCCCAAGCTGCATATTGCGGCTATTTAAAAAAGGAATATAATATTATAGACTAAAGAGACCTTATCCAATCCAATCTTTTCAACCTCTGGTTTTTATTATTTCTTGCAGTTATTGAAAGTCGAGAGTCTTCCGGAGAACAGTTGTCGCCGGAAACCGACAAATACGCAGCACATGATAGCTATCAAAATACGTACGCACGTCGGGACAGCTTTGAGGGGTCCCAGGAAATACGCAGTCGCTGGCGCGTACCACCTTCACAATTGCAACCACAGGCCCAAGCACCGATTGAAGTGGTGTACATGAACGAAACGGACCCGCTGATGCGGGCCATAGCCAAGCAAATCAATGAGTCCACTGAGACAACCACAGCCTCGCAACGACGGCCCAGCCAGCCAACCACTGAGGACAACTGGATGCCGTTATCGTATCCCTATCCAACGCCCAACTACGAGAGCACCAAACCGGTCCCCAATGTCAGCAGTTCACCGGCACCAACGCTGCGCTCTAGCCAATCCACAGAGTCCACCACAGTGGCACTGAATTGGCCCACTGACTTCCTGGAAACTAGCTCGATCAGCACCGAACGGATTTACACAGATGCTGTTAGTAGTAGTGGCATCGATCGTGTCGACAATATCCATCCATCGATTGATCGCATTGACGACGATGTTGAAGATGACTACAAGTACTTCGATGAGGGACTCAATTCTGCCCAAATGCACAGTGAGCTGAGCATACCGGAGACCATTTTACCACATCTGCCGCTCAACATAACTCGCGTCGGAATTCCGTACGAGGAACGGAATTCAGCCGAGGAGCCAACCATTTGTGTGCCCCTAACTGTAACTGAGACAGCCGCAGATAGCTCCACACCACTAATGGTGGAAGTGGAGCGCGTCTACTGCTTTCCATTGCCCAAGGTTGAGATAAAAATGGGCAACGTGAGGCGGCACCAAGAGCAGCAGCAATCAACTGAACAGGAGCAAATCAATAGTGCTGGTGCCGATGTCGAAACTCTGCCCCCGGAGCAAACTCAACTACCAGCAATGACTGCGGGTGCTAGGCGCCACAGTGCCTTGCTCCTACTCCTAATAATCGGGTGCAGCATCTTTGCTCGCTCTTAAGCTAAGTAAGTCGATGACACATCACTTAAGTTCAACTCAGGGGCTACTCATAATTATTTATTTAATTAAACAATTAAAGCTTAACCAAAACCCAAATTTATTACCACAAATTCGTTTAACTATCCACATATGGCTTAATCACTTTTTCGTTGACCATTCGATGGAGCTGCTTACCGTTATCGCTTAAGGGCAACTTATCTGTGCAGTAGACACCTTTATTTATCTGCTTGAACTTGGCGACAATCCGTTTAATAATAGTTCAACACACTCAAGTCAAAAGTCGAGTCATTTTAATAATCTCAGTATGAGATAAAGGTTTTTCCTGAATGTCTTTTCATTTAAATGACAAAGTCACCATGAGTTGCGATATCCCAAAACATGATCAGCTTTTTGAAGTCACTACTAATCACACTTCGTGTTCAATAATTATAGTAGATTAAAGCCATTCAAGAAAGAAGAATTTTATATTGATTAAAAATTGATTGTAACTCGTAAAAATGCAAAGATCCGATACAATAGTGGTAGCAAAGCAAATAATAATAAAACATAATAAAATGTAAAAAGTAAACAACTAAGATTTTTTTTTATGGATATTGCCAGTGCCAAAGAGTTACGTTTTTCCAATAGTGTTGTTCCCAATACAATGTAATAAAAGTCTAGCATACTTGTTGGCAAAGGACTCTTTGTTATGCCTCTCAAGCGATCTGTGCTAAAGCATTCGATATTATAAGTTTCAGACCTCAATTGCTTGCCTCCTGTTCTCCTCCTGCTCAGCTCTTCGGCGCACCATTCACACTGATCTGCGTCAGTTTCTCCTTCACAACTCGTCGCTGCACCTTACCGTTGTCAGTTTGGGGCAAATCATCTGAAAAGTATACGCCACCATGCAGCTGCTTGTACTCAGCTGGAATTCGCTTGGCCACGTACTGCTTGATGTGATGTTCTGCTATGGAGCTACCAGGTCGCTTTACCACCATTGCAGCGGGTGCATCGCCATACTTCTCATCATAAAGGCCAACCACGCACACTTCGTTGACTTCGGGTAACTCTAAGATAACAGCCTCGATATCATTGGGACTGTACTGCATGCCTAGGCATTTGTAGATTTCCTTTTTGCGGTCCACAATGTACAGATAGTTCTCTTCATCGAAGTAACCTAAATCTCCCGAGTGGAACCATCCCAGAGAGTCCTGAATACGTTGCGTTTCAATTGGGTTACCATAGTAGCCATCCCATTTGTAGCCGTGATAGACATACACCTCACCCACCTCACCGTAGCCAAGATTCTTGCCATTGTCATCGACAATGCGCACCTTAAATCCGGCTATAAGCTTTCCAACTGTGTTGCCAATCTTTTCAGAATAGGGTATGGCGCAAACTCCACCGAATTCCGTAGTACCATAACCAAAAAAGATTGTGGCGCTTTTTATGATACTTTGTAACCTCTCCAATGTACCCGGAGGAATCCATCCACCACCGATTGGTACTGCGAACACAGAGGCCATTTTCTCTTGTGTGACCTGAGGACAGGCGACCAGTGCGCTGACGTGACGCGGTGCACAGGTTATTACATTGATCTTATACTTATCAACAAGTTCCACCATATACTCAGCACTGAATGGCTTATCGGAAATGATGCGTGTACTGCCATCAGCAACGGAGTAAATTAAGTTGAAAAGGCCAGTTATCCAGTCCAAGCTGGAACCACAATATACGACCGTTTCGTTGTTAATGTACCTACATAATATACATATTGGAGAACTATTAATACTGGAATGTGCTTATAGTGGAGGATTCAATACATACGGCAAGCCAGGATTCAGCATGTAGTTCGCAACGCAAACAGCTTTGGGCCGGCCACTGGTGCCAGACGAGTTCAAAATGGCCACAGTCTGATCACCCGATACCAACGATTTTGGTCTGTAATAGTGATAAGGGAATATAGTTAAATAAGTAAATGGCTAAGTTTATAATGATTTCAACTTACTGGTAGAAAATATCAAACTGTGTTGCCGTAAACAAATCCTTCACATGAGCCACACCCTCCACTTTTCCCGTGATCGTAATTAGCTCCGGTTTCCAGGCTGCACTCGCAGTCCTTAGCTTCTCATAGTTTATGGCATCGCAGAAGATTAACGTGGGTTTGGTTATTGTCAGCACATGGGTAAGGGTGTCCACATCCAAAGTGGGGTTAACTGCGTGAAACGGTGTAGTATTGAAGAAACAGGCCACAGCTACTGGTGTGACATAGGTGCTGTTTGCGGCCGAAATGCAGACGATGTCATCGTGACGTAATTGGCGCTGTTTGAAGTTATTCGTCAGCTGCACTGACCAGCTGAGTATATCCTGGTTCGTTGCTGTTATCCCATCCGCAATACATATCTGATGCATATCCGAAAAAAGTAACTGATAAACTGATCTACACAAGATGACAAACGACCGGGACTTACCTGGCAAATATTTTTGGGATTGCTTCGAAGACTGTGGTGAATAATCCGGCCGATTGAGCAATTAAAATCGTACAAGGGGCTTCGTTTACCACCACTCCAGATTCGTTGGATTGGGTCGTACGAGGTTTTAAAGAAATCCACCATTTTATTACTGTCACGTATTAATTCGCCGAAAGTTTAGAAGACAATAGAAGTGCTGCTGAAAAATCAGTCTATTAAATAGTCCAAAGTCTTGCGATCCGTAAATGTCTTATCAAAATGATAAGTTATAAGTACTGCACTCACGATGATTACGGAAAACAGTTGGATAACCTTTTTCTGTAAGCGTCATTAGCCCTAATCAAATCAAAGTTCCTTCATTTGAAAGTATTTATAATTTCCGCAAATCTTATCATTGTAATTTAATAACTGACTGCAATCTGTGAATATTACATTTTTAAGATTTGTACTTTTAATTCTATTATTGTATTCGATTCAATCAAAATCAGACCACCGACGATTAAAGGAAAAAGAAATGAATATATAAATTCTTCCTAAAAATTGACTTATTTAAAGAACTGTTTGCGAATTAATTCAACTAGTGGCATTGAATATATTTCTTTAATCTGACAATGATAATACTAACTTATCGACAAGAAATTGAATGACATGTCGCGTACAATATTAAAGTGCAAGCGATATGAGTTTTTCAATAAGTGGAATAAGCTTTAATTGTAGATAGTTCAAGATAATTCAAGAGGCTTCAGCATTGAGTTGCTACAACCAAGACTATTGTACTTTACTTAAAATTCTGCCATGACAATAAAAGTTGACCAGTTTTTGTTAATTAATTTTATTTTATTTTAATTTTTATAAATTTCTGAATAATCAAAAAGTGAAGTATTGTATATTCAAGTGTATTGGTTAAGCTTTATTTAGAGTGGGCAACGAAAACCTCTCGAGCTTTCTTTCTAAGGGTCTTGCCGTTCACATTTGCTGGGAGCTTGTCGACAAAGCAAACTCCGGCGTGGAGCTGCTTTTGCGGACTGGTCAAACGTTTGGCGACGTGATCAATAATTTGTTGGGCGCTTATTTCGCAGCGCTCGCGCTTGACAACCAATGCGCCAGCCGCATCGCCTTCGCGCTCATCGTAAATGCCCACAACACAAACATCCTGCACCTGCTGCATTTCCGCGATGGCCATCTCGATTTCGGTGGGCCAGTAGTGCAGGCCCTGGTACTTGAGGATCTCCTTCTTGCGATCAACGATGTACAGAAAATTCTGCTCATCAAAGTAACCCAAATCTCCAGTGTGAAACCAACCTTCAAAGTCCTGCATTCGACGAGTCTCTACAGGATTGCCATAGTAGCCATTCCATGCCTGTCCCGTGTGCGCATAAATCTCTCCCACCTGATTGTACCCCAGACACTTGCCCTCCTCATCAACAATTCGAATCCGAATGCCCGGCAGGAGTCTGCCAGCCGATGAGGTATTACTGATACCAATATTAACAGTAATGGCACCAACCTCTGTCAAACCGTATCCCGAATTTAACATTGCTCCCTTGCAGATCTCCTGGGCACGCTGTAGTGTCCCTATGGACACTATACCACCTCCATAGTTCAGCATGCGTATGGCCGATAGGGACTCTGTCGTTGCCTCCGGACAAATGATCAAGGCGGATAGGTGCCTAGGCGGTACCACGGCATAGTTTATCTTGTACTTTTGCACCAAATGCACAAAGTATTCGGGTGCAAAGGGTCGATTTGTTATTATGCGAGTGCAGCCAAATACTGTGCTGAAAATGAAGGCCCAGAGACCAGTTATCCAATCAAGACAGCTGGACACATATATCACCGATTCGCTGCTGACGAGCCTGAAAATAGGATATGTGTTTTATACAAAACAAAAATATAAATCATTGTTGACATTTTACATGCTCTCCTGAATGAGTATGCTATTTGAAATGCAGACGGCTTTTGGTAATCCTGTGGTGCCGGAAGAGCACAAGATAGCCACCGTTTGATCACCGCCACTTATAAGATTTTCCGGTCTATAAACAGAGCCATAATATGTTAAACCAAAAAAAAAATAAAATATTAATCTTGTTAAAATATTGTTTCAATTACTCACTGATAAAACATTTCAGTGGTGGTTGGATCCAGTAGGGTTTCTATTTTGGACACGCCCTCAATATGATCGATCATCGTATAGATTTCTGGATGCCAGCTCCGGGTTGCCGCATTTATCTTCTCATAATCACCCCCATCGCAGAATATAAGCATGGGCTTAGTTATTTCGAAAACATACTTTATAGTTGCTATTAATTCAAAATAAAAGATAATTACTCTATGCAATAAAAGTGTGATTCAATTGTGGAAAAACCTTCATCGAGCATTGGATTGACAGAATGAAAGGGTGTTCCATTCATTAGACAAGCCACACCAAGGGGCATAACATAGGTAGTGTTTTTGGCCGAAATTCCAATGACATCCTTGTGGTTAAGGCCCCGCTTTTTCAGATACTGTGCAATGCGTACAGCCCAGGTAATACCCTCTATATTAGTCACTGATACGCCGTCAATATCATTTATCTGCAGTGTTTAAAATCCAGTACATGTATATATATATATATATATATGTTTTTTTTTGGATTGATTAGATGCTCACCTGACAGATATTTTTTGGCCAGTTTTTCATGGTATTGTATATAACTTTACCCACAGATATGTCATAGTTGTAGATGGAACTGCGCTTTGCCCCACTCCACGTATTATCCTTTTCATTGTAAGTAGTAGGTATTGCTGCCATTTTTTTAATACGACACTTGTTCCCAAGCTGACCACTTAGCTTCCACTAGACGGACCTGCATTTTCCGCCCATCTATTTATAATGTAAACTACTTACACATCCTAATGCAGGGGGCATCGAGTGGAGACAATCTGTAAGTGGCCAACACCTGCAACACATATATTGATAAGGGGTACCTAACTATCGATAGCATATCAAAATACGTTTTAAGTACCTCTATCCTAATACTACATTGTATATCATTTAATATTTCGATGAGATATACAGCTTAAGTCAATCTTAAAATAATAACATAATTTATTAATTATTGTATACACTAATACTTTTTATTAGATGTGGATGTTTTGCTAAACAGTTAACAGTTAAACAGTGCAATAAGAAAATAGGAATCGCTGATTTTAATCACCAACAGCTATAAAAATCATGGCATGCACTAAATGCTGGCATTGTTAGTTTTATAGATTGACTTCCTGCAGATAGTCAGGCGTGAACAATAATTGGCAAATAAAGTGTTTATTACAGAATGGGTCTTGGAATACCCATTGATAATGATTATCTTGGAACTGTACAATCACTCAACTTGGGATTAAGGAAAATGTGTTATTGAATTAGATAGTAAATCTATGCGCAAGAACTATGGGTAAAAATGTAAGTTTTTGTCATAAGGTGAAATTGTTTAGTCAAAATTGGAATAGTCGAAATAATAATAAAGCAGCTTAGAAGAAATATGCTATGCATTTTAGTTTTTTTGCATTGCGATTAGATAAAAAGTCTGACAATGGTATATAAAGTAGAAAGTCAAAGCGATAATAACTAGATTATATATATTATCTTACTTAATATAAATGTTACTCACTCTTTAATCATTGATGAAATATTAGGGTATATAATTCCATATTAGATAGATTTTCAATGTTTTTTAGCACCTTAACATAATAATTCATTTAAATTTTTATTTAAACATGGCTTGTTATCTTCCCAACAGAAACTGAGTTGTTCTGACGGATTTGGACGAAGGTGCAATTTGCTCAGCTGTTACTAGCTACCAGCTGCACACCTGTTGAGGTTGCTGACCAAGAAAACACATTTAGGCGAGCTTTTCGAGTTGAGAGCTACTTTATTGGCGGGGTTTTAAATTTGGCTAACTTAGACTTTTGCAGCACTTCAAGATCACTTATTAAATTTAAAATTTTAAGAATGGGCTCTATGAAATTTAAGCTATACCTTTAATAAAAATCTATCGTGCCAAATGCTTTGCTTTATCTTAAATATATATATAAGCAGACATCAAAGATCTCCATAACGGCCCTTAAGAGTTTAAATTATTAAAACGACTCTGTTTTTGCTACTCTTGGTCTTTAAAAAAACAAAACACGGTGTGGCAACACTGTCAACAGCTGTTGCGATATCTATTGATAACAGATCAATAAACACACGTTTTTTTTTGGGTGTTTGTTTATCTCTCTCAAAACTACACAAGATCATATTTTAATAGAAAGCGTCGCAACAATATGGAAGACACAATAACAGCAGAAAATGGTAAATATTAAAATGAAAGTGCATATTCCAAACATTAATGTTAATTTTTCGCTGTTATCAGTTCTCAGAGTGAACACAATCCTGCCTTATGGTAAGTAATGCAGTTTGTTTATCGCCAACATTCTTATTTATTTATGCATTTTTTAAAAGATGACACCTTTCTCAAGGTATACTTTTCTCTGCCTCAAATTAATGAGATCGCATCAAGCATATCGAACACTACGATCGTGGAGGGTGCCAATGAAATCGCTTGGGCTCTAAAGGCGTTAATGTTGACGGATTTGACGACCTTGGCCGGCGATGATACGGCGGCAAATGTGCGCCGGCTTTGTGTGCGCGCCTGTTTGCCCTTCGAACCGGAACTCTTTGATAAATACTTTGAAAGTCGGCTGCTCGCAGAGATTCATTGTGCCGCTGTTTGTGTGTATCCCGCCCGAGTGGCGGATGCCCATAAGACATTGAAGCAATATGGCAAATTGAATCATATTTCCATAGCTGCAGTGGCCACTGGTTTTCCCACAGGCCAATATGGACTGCAGACGCGTCTGGAGGAAATTGGTTATGCTATCGAGGCAGGTGCCACAGAAATCGATATTGTTATTAATCGACAGCTAGCACTGGTGGGAGACTGGGAAGGCGTCTACAACGAGGTGGTTCTCATGCGAAAAGCCTGTGGTGAACGGGCGCATCTGAAGACCATTTTAGCCATCGGCGAGTTAGGCTCCATGGAAAATGTAAGTTGACTTTACACATTGAAAAGAATACCCATTTCATATATATCCCCTTTGGCTTTGCAGGTGTACAAGGCGTCCATGGTATGCATGCTGGCGGGCGCGGACTTTATTAAAACGTCCACGGGCAAGGAGGCGGTAAATGCTACACTGCCCGTTGGCCTTGTTATGATCTTTGCCATACAAGAATTTAAACGACGCACTGGCCAAATTGTGGGCCTGAAGCCAGCGGGCGGTGTAAGAACTGTACGCGATGCGATTGCCTGGATGACGCTGGTAAAACAGACGCTTGGCATTAACTGGCTGCAGCCGCATCTCTTCCGTTTCGGTGCCTCCGGTCTGCTCGACGATGTCGAGAAAGTTGTGCGCGATGGTATCGCCAAACTAGAGCAGGCTTAGCCTACAATTTGTTAATGTATAAAATACTCATAACTACAACAATTCCATTGTCTACTTTTAGCCTATTGTTTTGCTTTTTCCTGTGACGTCTACTGTGAATTTATTCCCACATTTATAAATATATTTTTCCATCTTTTGAATATGACTACAATTAAATAACAGTTGAGTTTACCATCTTTAGGCTTCCTCAGTTGGCTTGTAGATGTATGTGAGCTGAGCGGGCGCGGCCATAAGATCATCCTCGGCCAACTGTTCGCCATGCTGCAACAGTTCAGCAGGTATCCTGTTCGAGTCCTTGTGCGGCTGGTTGTCGGGCGAGTTGACGGGCATGTCTACCGCAAAGAATGAGTCATTGAAATTGATGCGATTGCGCTCGTCCTGCTCCAAATAGATGGCTTTGGGCGCAGCGCCGCCAATTGCCTTTTCGTATGTGTTCAGCCACTTGAGATTCACATGCTTGGCCGCCGCATTGAACTTTTTCGGTAACTTCTTTGGCTTGTCGGCTGCATAGTAGTTTGGTTCCTGCTCCACTCTCTGCGGCGGTGGCGCAATTTTCTCAAGATGCCTGCTCTTGGCGTCCAGCTTAGGGTCCACGTAGTCATACAGTGGCAAGTAGAAATTGTACGGCTGATCTGTTGGTGGCAGCATATATTGCTGCGGCTGCGCCTGCAACTCCACCTTGGGCTGCACTTCACTGCCAGATGGCACCGCATCTTCGGGCTGGGCAACTGTTCCAAATATTTCACCTGCCCGTCTCAGCAAGTGCTCCAAGCGTTCAATTGTTATGATGTGCGGATGCAACAATTGCACATCATCATGTAACTGTACACGTCGCGCCGGTAAAGGTTTTGTGGGCGTGGCAACAACACTTGAGCAAAATGCCCACAGCAGCAACTGTAAACTTATGCTTTAATTCAAGATCCTTGCGCAACTCCAAACGGTAAACACACTCACCATTATTGACCCATTCGACATGTCGAGTTTTGTTGCTTGCTATTTTTTTTAAGCCACTTTTAGTAGTCCATATAAGTTGCTGTCGTTGCAAAGATCGCACAATGAGTAAGGCGGGTCTGGGCACAGCCAAATCATTTATACTCCATACACACTGCAATCATTTTACAATTTTCCCAGTCTTGAAACGGAAGCTCTCGGAAGTCTCCATACACCAAACAACAATACGAGGCAGCACTCCAGGCACAAGTTTCCAAACAAGTTTTCCCAGCGCAAGAGAAATAAATGTGCATATACATATATATAACAAGACAACATACGTTCACATATACGTATGTGAAACGATCGCTTGGCTGCATAATAATGTTAATGTAACAACGCAAACTCGAATCGCCTGCAGTTGAACAAACTGGATGTGAGTTTTGTCACTGGTAATGAGTTCATTGCAGCTGGAGACAGCTAGCGAAATTGCGTCAAATGGTCAAATAATCGCTGTAAAATTGTCCAATTTCAGTCAGTGGCCAAAGAAAAGTCGGGCGTTTGCTCCCAGTGCATTGACACCAGCGCCGACTAAGCGATATGACAAAAACAATGACTCCATATTTAGAAAACCGTAGTCAAAATACTCTTACACCTTTTTTAACTTAATTATTCTCTACCGGGCACTTCTAAGTGCAGTTACTAGTCCATAGCTGATAACACTTACAAATTTATATATTATCTTACATTTTAGAAACTTTTAGTCTTAAAATCAGTTTGATTTCCAACTTATTCACTTTTTGAATGCAAGACACAATAAGTAAGAATCGTAATATTTTTTATTCGAATCCATAATCAAAACGAGCAAGAGTTCTTTCATATCAAACAAATTGACAATCCTGCTGAGCATATGCCGAAAATGAGCGTAAAACAAAGTCACTCACAATTTCCGCAACGTAAGATGTGAACTCGTTTCGATTATTGCAGCAATAGTCACACATTTGTTGTATGTTATCACACCAGCCGTAAAAGTGCAAGTTCAAAGTTACAGGAAATACTGGACCACGCTGGCAAAAGCAACAAAAAAACATTCAACAAAAACAAAAAACAAAAAATCTGTGACGATTACATCTGGTTGATTGACTCTATATTGGATGGACAACTACATAATTTCGGCACAACTCGTATGGGGTATCATGTTTGCTGTAACTCGGGCAAACCATTTATAATAATGTCCAGCGCTTCCAGATCCTTGTTAACAGTTTCTTTTAGAACTTTCATGGCATCCTGCTGCATTGTCAATAAATTTTTAATCTCATCCTCCGCGTTCTTATTAAGTGTGTATTCAGGAAAGCCATTGGTAGCAAATTGATTGCGCTGCATCCGAATCTGGGAGAGCAGCTCACTAAGCCGACCCTTGAATTGAGTGGGAGCCGAGACGACTGCCTGTATATTCTGTAGCTTTGTACGCAACGCCTCCTCATCTGGCGTCAATGTGCTGCCTAGCTTCCGTGTGGATTCCTGTTTCACAGCGATCTGTCGTATAAGTATTCAGTTACAAAATTTGCTACTAACAACAATGCCATATTCTTTCCCTTACCATTAATATGCGGTGGCTCATTTGAGCTAATGTGCGTTTGTGCTCCATTATTTTGGCTGTTGCGGCCGCGTGTCGCCAACGCAATTCCTGTAATTCGCCTTCCACCTTTTTCATGTAGAGCGCATGCGTATCTGTCTCCTGCTCCTGACATTTAACACGCCATTTCAGATCGCCAAAACCAATCATAGGAACAGGTATAAATTGACTGGTATCCGGATTATCTAATTTAGCCTGACGCCACATACGTGGATCAACGCTGCGCGGGGGATTTTCTAGATACTCCTTTAATTGATCCTCATCGGGCTGGGTGAGTGCTAAAGCCTCTGTAATGCCCAGGTTGTTCAACTGTGGCTTCACCGTCACCTGACTTAAATAACTTGCCAGCTCCGTGGCAAGTATGCGCTTGCTTTCAATTGGGCCATGCGGTATTTGCAGTTTCTCCTCCACATAGATGACTATCTGGCACTTTTTGTTCTCCAATTCTTTTATAACATCGATATGTACTAAAAGGTTCTGCTTACTTCCCATTAAACTGTGCAGCGTTTGTATTATTTGTTGCTGTTGTGTTCTATAAAATTTAATTAAAAAATCAACAATTCCCAAAGGCATCGAGTCATTTTACACTTACTTAATGATCGCCAGCTCTCGATTAAAGTTAAGTGCAACGAGTCCCAGTTTGTTATCCTTACCGGGCAACCGACTGTAGCCGATTGCCTTGAAACGACATAGGTAATTCTCATGCGTAATTTCCACCGGCGCAGCGCTCTGTGAGTAAAACAACTTGCCCATGCCCCACATGGCCTGCAGATAGTTCCATTTGGCCACAATGTTATCGCGCTCATCGCCAAAAATGGATACGTTCAGAATGGACTGTGCAAAGGCCTCATCCGATGAAATCGGTACAGGCTGCTGCTGCGGCTGACCCAACATAAAATTGGTTCCGCCAAAGCCACCAAAGCCAGGCGTCACAGTCGTCGTAGCTGGCTTACCAAAAGCTAAAATAATATTTAAGAAATATAAGACATTTTCTGTGAGTAAGTCTTGTGCAACTCACCAGATGCAAAGCTGTTGCCGCCGCCAAATGCCGACGGCTGACTGGCACCAAAGCCGCCGAAAGCTGGTGCTGTCGTTGTTGTCGCTCCAAATCCCGCAAATCCACTTGCTGGGGCACTGCTGGCGCTTGGTAGCTGCCCAAAGCCACTAAATGCAGGTGGTGCCTGACTGATGGTGGATCCGCCGAATAAACCGGGTTGAGTTGTCGGCGCCGCTGAACCAAATCCACCAAATCCACCGCCCAGTGTTCCAGGTGCTGCAGCTGTTGTCGCCCCACCAAATGCAGTGGGTGCACTACCAAACGGCGGTGCAGACATTGTGCTACCAAATGCCGGCGCAGCAGCAGTTGGGGCACCAAATGCTGAACCAAACATGCCGCCCGCTATCAACAGAAAGAGATAAGGAAAATACTAAGGGGTCAGTATTTGGTAAAGTGTTTGTGTGTGCCCCACACAGCTTCCGCACAGAATATCTTATCAGTTCAAGGGAGCCGTGTCAAACAAGCTGATGTCAAGCCTCAGTATATTTCAAGAGCTGGAAACCAGCAGATCTCTGTCAGTGCAACTATGTTATTGTTTATTTTTTTAGTGACTTTCTTGCTAGCTCTCGTTGCTTATGTGGGCTACATTTTTCATAAAAAGAAGTAAGTATGCCAAGTCGCAACTGGTATTCGTACTGATGGTTAACAATTCCTTGCGAAATATTTCAGTATTAATCCCAAGGAAATTCGTCTGCACAGCGTGCAGGATGTAAAAAAGCTGCTGACACTGTCCTCAACAACTGGACCTGAACGCTATCTAGCGAAGAGAGCTTGACTGACGGCATATTTATATATATTTCAATTACACATGAAATCATTCCATGCGATTGCCACCTGATGAATTTGGAAGTTCTACTTACGTTTAGCTGGCGTGCTTGTTGCGCCAAGCGATGTATTGCCACCAAAGAATGACATAACTACAACCCGTACAAATTGTTTAACTATTTGCACTTATTCTCAATTATGTGTTAATGAATAAAATTTGGATTTTAATTAAATAAATACAACACAAACGAATAATTTTGGCGCTTCAAACACGCACAGTAGATGCTATATTAGAAATGAGCGTAGCCCGATAAATTGGAACTGAAAACAAATATCGATAGTTTATAAGAACGATATATTAAATATAATAACGAAGGTATTGTCCATATAAAACATAAATTTGCGAGGTAACAAATAATAATGTGCACATATTAAATCTTTAATAAACTAGTTTACAGTCAATCTACTAAAGTAAATACAATCAATATCTAATTTATATTGTGTTTTACATAAATTAACTTATTGTATAAGAAAGACGAATATGTTCTGATTATAACAGCAGCTGGGCGACCTATGACGTATACCAGCCTCATCGAACAACCTTCTAAGTTAGATAATTTGCCGCTAGTGAATGCATAGATTTCCTATATTTGGCCGCTTAAAAACAAGAAAAAAAAAAAAAAAGATGAGTAAGTACACGGCAAAGTATCTGGAAGATAAACTCAAAGATAAGCTTGAGGCGACATATGTGCAAGTCTCCGACGACTCGGATGGATGTGGTGGTAAATTCAGCGCAGTAATCGTATCCAAAGCATTCGAGGGAAAAGCACTACTGCAAAAGCACAGATTGTAAATATCACATCACCTACTGAATATATTAGCATATTTCTAAAAAAGAATCATTTCAATTTTATTTTGAAGAGTTAACACAACACTTGCCGAAGAACTAAAGGAAATACACGCTTTCTCGCAAAAGTCATATACGCCTGCCGAGTGGGAGAAAGTGCAACAAAAGCAGTAACTCTAATCGTAACCAGTTGCTGAAATTCGTGAAGCCCAAAACCTGTAAATACATATACATATATATATATATATATATATATATACGCGTATATGTATGATTGTGTGTAGGTGTGAGCGGAAAGCAAAGCAGACAACGTCAGACGAACCAAACGCCAACCAGTCGGAGCCGAAAACAGTTGAACAAAGAAAGTGAAAGGGAAACAGCCGATGAACACAGCGGCAATAATAACCAATAAAACAAAATACAAATTTCGCGTAACATTACATAAAAACAAAAAATAACAAATAAACATACAAATAAAGCAAGAACTTATACTCAAGTGAACTGCGTGAACTGCATTTGAATTTCCAATTACCAAAATCAAGATAAAACTTAAGCATAACACAACAATAAGCAAGAACTATGCTAAAATTTCAGGTTCACTCTCCGGGAAAAGTGATACTGCATGGCGAGCACGCCGTTGTCTACCAGAAGCCAGCTTTGGCCGCCGTCGTCGGTCTGGGCACCAAGCTGCAGCTGCGCAGTCAAGCAGGCAGCCAGGTGGCCAGTTTTCAGCTGGAGGCACTCAACTGCACCGTTGAAATCGAGCTGAATGAGTTCAATGCATTTGTGGCAAATTTTCGGAGCAAATATCCCAGTTATAATTTGGAAAGCACCGCCAAGCTAATGGAGGAAGTGCGCGCCGAGGTTACCAGGCAGCTGGAACGCACCATGGGCACCACACCCAAACAGCACACACATCGCGCTTTTCTATCGATTTATTATCTGCTCGCTGGCGCTGTGCTGTCGGCACCCGGTGATCAGCGCACGCTGAAAACTGGTTTCCAGGTGCAAGTGGAAACGGAACTAAATGTTGGTGCTGGCCTGGGCAGCTCGGCGTCATATGGAGCTGCACTGGCCGCTGCATTTCTCATCCTGGCCGGCCATTTTGATGAGAGCAGCTATTTGCAGGAGAAAAACATGGCTCTGATCTCGCAATGGGCTTATGAATCAGAGCGTGTGAATCATGGCACCCCATCCGGTGTGGATAACACCGTTTGCACCTATGGCGGTATATTGCGCTTCGTAAAGGGACAGGGTTTCCAGGCGCTCCGCATACAGAAGCCACTGAGCATTCTGCTGGTGGACAGCCGGATCAGTCGCAGCACGGCGGACATTGTGGCCAAGGTGCGTCACCTGGGCGAGGAGTTTCCGCAGCTAATCGAGTCCATTTGGCAGGCGTGCGAGCAACTCGTCAATGCCGCTGTGCCCCTCTACGAGAGCTTCGGCAATGCCCAGGATGATAGCCAAAAGTTTGAGAAACTCGAGCGGCTTTTTCAGATCAACAACGATCTGCTGAAGGCTATTGGCGTCTCACATCCCAAACTGGAGCAGATCTTTGCAATTGCCTTCAAGCGCGGCTTCTTCTCCAAACTTACGGGAGCCGGTGCCGGTGGCTACGCGATTGTCCTGCTGCCCTATAACTACGAATGCAACGAGGTCTACTGGAAGCTCAAGGAGGAGCTGGAAGCAGCCGGTTTTGGTGTTCATGTGACGACAGCTGGTGGCGTTGGTTTGCGTGTGAGCAGCTTGGACAATTAATGGGGCGCCTGTCTGTCTGCCTAAAACTGTATTTTATTCTAGCTATATTTGCTTGTGGTTTCGTTATTACTTAAATATAAACTACATATTTTGTACGCCAAAAAAATTCATGCGTATTTCTAGCGCTGACTCCGATCCCTTGTCTTGTAGACGATACCGCGATTCTTCATATCACGCAGCGTCGAATGTGGCAGGTTGCCCGACACGGATATGGCATAGATGCCACGTGTAAAGCGTGCTGAAAGCATAATGTGTTAGTACACATATATATACTATTTTACATTAAATGTTTGAAGCACTCTTACCAAGTCGCTGCCATTTGGCCACCCAGGAGTCGGTGGGTGTTGTCAGTGCGATCATGCCATCGAAGTTGTTGCTCGTGTGATCGTACACGTTGTCCTTGTTATTTTTCATGCGCAGGAACTCTTCACAGTTTTCACAGCCATCCGTCTCAAATTGATCAAAAGTCTGCAAATTGAAACGGAAATCAACAAAAAAAAAGTTATATGTACGTGTTTTTAAGCTTACCTTGACTAAAGAACAAACCAAACAGGCTCGTAGACCACGCAGATCTTTAGGTATTGCGTCAAAAGACATTTTTAACTGGAAGCATTAACAAAACAACTACGCCGGTTCGAAACGAGAAAAATACAAGTAAATACAAATAACGCAGGCAAACGATACAAAATGCCATGCAACACTTTTGATAGAGATGGGCAATATTTACGAACATCGATATTCAAAATATGGTTGATACGGCAAGGACTGTGGAAAGAGCCTGTTAATAAATATCAACATTTTTTTGTTTTGATTAACTTAAAGAACACAAAAATACAGCAAATATTCCCACTACATAACTAAAAAATAATCATATATATTATTATATTATAATTGTGGCGTTTTTTTATTCTGCGATATTTGTCAAAGTAAGGAATTATGATTACGTTTTCTGAGTCAGTAGTTTTGTTTTCTAAGTAAATATGTAATATTACATGGCGTCACGGTAAACTCAAGCACTTAAAAATAGAATAAAGAAACATTTAAATTTAAGTTAAGTTTCGTTATGTGTGGAGCATATACGTTGAGTGCCAATTTGAGCAGCATTATGTCAGCGCTTACTGTGAATGTCATAATATAACTTAAGAGCTGACACGATAATTGTTATTTTGTTGTTTTGGATTGCCGGCAATAAAATTGAGCTCTAAACGTTAACAATAATTTTTTACCGCACTTCAAGTGTTCAAGTCAATTTAAGGATGTCTTCGTCCACGACTACCACCTCGAGTCCAACGGACAGCTCCAATGGTTCACTGGCAATTTCATATGGTGCTGTGCCCATCGTGCCTGGAACAAATACGCAGAAACCGTTTACGCTCTCCGAGCGACTTGGCTTCGAGATTTACCGCTACTCCAGTTATTCGCCTAATTATTTGCCTGAGTAAGTTTAAGAAGGCTTTGCTCAATTAACTGTAAATGGACAAACACAAACATACGCATGTGACATATATCTGCATGTGTAAGTTTGCGTGTGTGTGTGGGACTGTTTATTTGCATGTGTTAAAAGCGCGTCTCGTCCATGAGTTGTTCAATTTCGTAATTTGTTGTTATTGTCAACTGCGCAGCTTTCGTATGTTGGGGTTTTTTTTTTTTATTTTACAGTTTTAATTTCATACTTTTTAGAAACGTACTCGTGGACTGCCCAAACGATCAAACCTCTCGCTGGTCCGCCTACACAAATAGCCCACCACAATTTCTTACGTTGAAGCTGCGCCGACCCGCCATCGTTAAGAGGATCAAATTTGGTAAATTTGAAAAGTCGCACGTTTGCAACATTAAGAAATTTCGCATTTTCGGCGGATTGGAAGATGAGCATATGGTGCTACTGCTAGACGCGTAAGTATCCACATCTTAACTTATCCCGACTTATATATAATGTAGTGACCGATCCTAGAAGCACTTTTCAATGCTATCTATAAATTATAAAACATATTTTGAAATTCATAATACCCTTTATGAACTTATATTATCAAATTTATGTTTCTCTATATTTATCAAAAAACTTCTTGAACTAATTGAACTAATTTGCAGTGGTCTTAAAAACGACAATATACCCGAAGTATTCAATCTGCGCTGTATGACTGAGGATGGCGCTGAGAATCTTCCTATACTCTATTTAAAAATAGTGCCATTGTTGTCGTGGGGACCATCCTTCAATTTTAGCATCTGGTACATTGAGCTGCATGGTCAGGATGATCCCATGTATACTTGTGCGCGCATGAAGAGCTACAATACACTGCGCGAAACGGAGATCATCAAGCTGTGTCTCAAGCACTTCCGTCAGCAGGGCTATATGAAAGCCTTTGGGGCGCTGCAGGCCCAGACAAATGTTCGCCTGGAGCATCCTCTCATAAGCGAACTGCACAAATATTTGGTCAATTATATTTTATAGTATTGAAATGATCTTCTATTCATTATGCAATGCTCTATTCGCACAGGTGGTTCAAGGAGACTTCGAGCGTGCGGAGCGCTTTATTGTCGAGTGCATCGATGAAGGTCTAATGGATGAATATTTGAATAAGCAGGACTACAAGCACTCCTGGCATATGAAGTACACGGAAAGTGACGCAAAGCCCGGTAATCGTGGCGGACATCAGCTGGTTGTTGATTCCAAAAAGCGCCTTATATATTTGTATGGTGGCTGGGATGGCTACCAGGATCTCAGCGACTTGTGGGTCTTCAACATAGAGCTGGACGAATGGACACTACTCTATGAGCGGTCCGAGTTGTCTAATGGACCCACACCGCGTTCCTGTCACAAATTGATCTTTGATCCGGTCAGCGAGAATATTTTCATGCTGGGCCGCTATCTGGATAATTCAATACGCACCAGTGATTATATCAAGAGCGATTTCTACTTGTACGACACCCGTGCACGCAATTGGATGCAAATTTGTGATGACACCAGCCAAGTGGGCGGACCGCAGCTCGTTTACGACCATCAGATGTGCATCGATGCCGACAAACGTACGATTTATGTGTTCGGTGGCAAAATACTAACGCCACGCAACCCCACAGCTTCAACGGAGCCAGAATACTCCGGCCTTTTCTCGTATCACATTGCGACAAATACCTGGACACAGATACTGGTGGATTGTCATCATGCCAGTGCTTCGCAGGCGGATGTTATGTCCATCAAATCGCGCATAACGCACTGCATGGTCTTTCACAATGTAAATTACATTTTAGATTCAATGTATAGTTTAATTTTAAATTTATGTTTCCTGTCCAATAGAAACAACGGAAGCTTTACATTTACGGTGGCCAGCGGGGCAAGGACGATCTCGATGAGCTGCTCACTTACGATGTAGATTCCCAGGCCATCTCACTGCTGAACAAGGAGAATTCACATCTCGGCACCACGGCCAGCACAGAGACCAAATTTGAGCCATCGCCGGGTTACACGTTGCGTGCCACCATTGACTGTGATCGCGATGAAATCTATATATTCTCAGTATGTAATTTAAATATAATTTATATTATCAGTGTATAATTTATATTTGTGATGCACAGAGTCTTAATAAGGTAAAGGACAGACGCGATGTGCACCATGCGGATGCCTCCAACTCCTTTTGGGTATACTCATTGCGGACGCACAAGTGGTCACGCATCTATTATTGCCGCCACAGTGCTCAGGACGCGAACTCGATTAATACAACCAATTTTTTGGGGGCCAGCAATGGTGATGGTGCAATGGAGCCATGTCCACGCTATGCACATCAGTTGGTCTACGATGAGGTTGATAAAACGCATTATCTCTTTGGTGGCAATCCAGGCATATTTCAGTATCAGCAACTGCGCTTGGATGACTTCTGGCTGCTCTATTTAGAAAAGTAAACAGCTGCTTGATTAATGTAAAGGAGAAATATTCAGCCATTACTACAATTACAGGCCAAAACGTGATGAAATATTGAAGCATTGTCGCTATTTGGTACGAAAGCTGCGTTATGAGGAAATGACGCGAACCGATCCATTAAAAGCGATGCAGTACCTCAGACGTCACGTATCTGACGTTATAGATCACACCGATGCTGAGCAACTGAATAACGTGAGTGTTATCAATATGAATAATCGTTCTAATTTGTTTATACAAAATACTATATTTTTTTTTTTTGCTTCAGTTTCATAAGCTAGCTTCGTTGCTCTTTAAGTCGCACGACATCTGCCAGGACTCTGCTCCGAGTCCAACAGCTACACTGGAGATGTGTGCTGAATCTGCAGAATTTGATGCAGCAAATATAAAAGGTAAATTTCTTCTTCAAATTTTCTCTAGAAACTAACTTACTTTGTATCTATTTAGTGGAAAATGTGGACAGCATTGGGCTGGGAGCGACCGAGAATATATCGCTGGAGTCAAATGAGAGCCTGACAACATCCGGTATATCAGAGACTGCGTCTAGTCCCAGTGGATCGTCGTGCACGAAACGCGCACGCACCGATTATGGTTGTGAGCTACAAAATCGCCGCTCATTTCTTTTCAACAAGCTTGTGCAGCTTTTGCCTGCGAGCATGGTGCAACCAGATCGCAACCTCAGCGATTTTGTTGTCATTTAAAATGTGTGCAATTTGCAATCAGTGCCAAATTTAAGCTATTCAATGTTTGTGTTTATTATCATTTTGAAATGTTAAATACAATTGTTTCGAACTATGAATGTGCATGTGATAGATACTCGAATCGTGTTAAACTTTTGTTTGGTTTTTTATTTTTCAATGTTAAGTTTTTTGGCCATTGCTAAGCGTTGCCACATTTTCAATTAAATTTGCAACACAAAACACAAATCGAATTTCATTGTGATAATTAATTTTTACAATATGAAAAGGGAAAATTTAGAACGTTGAAACCAAGCTAAATTATTGAATGTGTGAATGATGTTAAATTTAAATAATTAGCTTAGACATAAGTTTTGAAATAAAGAATTTTACACATAGTTTGAATTTTTATTATAATTTCATTTTAACTACATTTCACAAAACAAGTAGTAAATCATACGTATCCGAAGGCATTTTAGTTCTCTAAGAATAATTTTTCGAGAAAGTTGATTTTAGTAGTTCGATATAATTAAAGAATTTAACCCAAATTGAATTCCTTAAGTGCATTTTGCATAATTGTATCTTTGACAGCGCAGAACACAAGTTTGATGTTTTCGGTATCTGTTCATCGAAATCAAAGAAATAAACATTAATTTTTAATTAGATTAAAACAAAGCTAGCAATACTAAAATAACAGCAGCTTTGCCGAATAATATTTCTTTGTAGCATGTGCAAAATAGCTAGATATAAGTTTAGAACTCAACCTGTGGCTGTTGTGAAATGCGAATAACACTGACGCTCTGGATCTGGATTGCATGCCAAGTATTTTTTCAGAACAAATTGCTTGGCCGTTGCATGGTCCTGTTTTGGACCTGCAATTAAAATTATTAATTCATAGAACTACGTATCTACATTCAGAAAGCCGCAACATACCATCGAACTCTGGAAAATAGTCACCCATATGAGAATACATAATTTTCTCTTCAAACAAATCTTTCTTGTTCATAAAGAGAATAATCGATGAGTTTTGAAACCACGGGTATGTAATGATAGTTTTAAATAAAGCCTTTGACTCTTCCATACGATTCTAAAATATTTTCAATAATTGTTATAAAGAAAGTTAACAGATGTATTCCAATAAAACGAACCTCATCAGATTCCATCAAGCATTGATCGTATTCAGATAGCGCCACCAAAAATATAATAGAAGTAACATTTTCAAAGCAATGAATCCACTTTCTTCTCTCCGAGCGCTGACCTCCGACATCAACCATTCTATAAGCATAGATAAAGGTAGTACATATACCATTTTTTGAATGAACAATACCTGAAAACAATGCCATCCAAATCAAAGGGATACTCAAGTATTCCAGTTGTAGGAACACGAGCACGCAGAATGTCCTGCTCAGTGGGCAAATAGTCTTCCTGTTCAATGCGTGCTAAATCGCTCAGATAGCTACATATTCGGAAGTTATCATGTTTTCGTTTATATGACAAATTTCCAACGATTAACTCACTATTTAGCTGAATCTGTCAACTGATATTCTCTTCGGCGATCATAGCACTCCTGTATTCCAGCATCGGCCCAGAGACCTTTGATGCCATTTAAAAAGGGATCCTCAAGTCGTGTAACCGATTCATAATCAATGCTCATTACCAGTTCACCGTATTCCTATATCAAAATAAACAATGTTATCGATAGCCATTTAAGTATATTAATTGGATGTAGAGCTTACTTGAATCTCTGGACCACCATATTCTATTTTGAGCATTTCCATGGCTTTGATCATGGACTGCATGGCCATGAATATGTTTTGGAACACCAGTTTAACATAACCACGCTTGTCATCATCTGAGTAACCACTACCGTGGATAATACGCATCTGTTTAATAAAGGTCGATTTTCCAGATTCACCAGTGCCTAAGAAATATATTTTATATTAGCGAAAACAATAAAAATATTAAAGCTTGCCAGAGATTCTTTTGCAAGCATTAATTGAAAATATTTATGTGTGCGTCTTAAATATGGCAGAAGGTTTTTCTGATCCTTTAAAGTCTATATATTGTTGATCATATCTAATTGATACGCACCTAGTAAAAGTAGCTTAAGTTCACGTCTCGCATCTTTCTTATCACGACGCAGCTGTTTTTCGATTTCCTGATTGATTCGTTTTTGTTCCTTAGCCTCCTCCGATAATAAACACTCCATGCTAAATGTATTTAAGGACACTTAATGCTGTTTTGGAACTAAGCTCCGTGTCTAAAGAGATTTTATGCAGATTTTATGATTAAATCCAGTTCTAATTGAATTTTTTCCTAGATTTTGTTGATGATGGTTTTCGTATTGGATTGTATTACAGCTGTTAATACCGAGAAGTTCTTTGCCCGTCGAGAGACCGTAACGAAGTGTTCTGTATTTGCGTCGAGCATTTCATATTTGGTCGACACTTGAATCGCCTCATAGTGGGGCTGACCGTGACTTTGACACTGGACGCAGACAAAGCGCATGCACCACAGATACATCCGCACCTAGAAGTATATAGATTGGGGTTGGGCTGGCGGCCCTACAAACCGCGCAGCTGGTAGAAACAGATTCAGGAAACTCGACCCATACCCAAGTTCATCGCAAGAAAGCTGATTTTGGTAACTGTATGGCTTCACAGCTTGGTCTAGCGGAAGACCAAACACCTACAAAATGAATACAAAGGTGAAAACACTACCCACATATGTGTGTATATAGACGCGTTGGTGTATTTAGTCTGGGCCAAATCTTACGTTTCAATATCGATTTGTAAGTGTCTCTTGTATAAATTATCGCTAAATAATTAACTTAAGCTGTAGATTTTTAAATTTCTAGTTATTTTGAACCCTCTCAAGAAAGTTATTTTAGAAGATGTTGTAGGTCGCAGATGCACTGACCTCTAAATGTGTTGAGCTCTCCTTGGTTCACTCTAATGTGTCATAGTTATTGGTCTGTTTTACGTCTAGCGTGCTGCTGATTTTTGTACTATATTGAGGGTTTGTTAATCCAATTGTAGCCGTATACAAGTACATAGCAGCAACACACAAATGCACATACAGTAGGCCAAGTTATATATGTATATTTCCCAGAAATCCCGGCAGTAATTCTTTTTTCAACTTAAATAAAAATAGCATGTTTCTTTTAATATATTTTTATTTATATTATATGGTTTTTTTTTAATATATATATTTAGGTGTACATAGATACTTTTTCTTTTGTTTCATTTTTTTTCTTCTTTTTTTATTTATCTAAAAAATTTCTTATTTACCATTGCCACCTCAATACAATTAATCCTTTGTCTAGTACTTGTATCTTTTTAATATGATTTCTATGACAAATGTGTAGAGCCAACACACACACACACACTCACCCACACACTAGCCCATATATGCAGTTTTCATTGAGTGCAAGACCCACACTTTGTTGTTGTGTAAATTTCCATAAAAAAGTCAATCAATTCAAATGCTACAAGTTGAGAAAATATTACACTCAATGGAGAGATTGAATATACAATCATTTATGTCTATGTGCTTATGCAGGTGTTTGCGTGTGTCTGTATTTTTGTGCATATGTATATATACATATATATCTATGTATATATATATATATATATATATTTATTTAGCATATATAAATATATATATATAAATATATATCGTACGTACTTATTTAAGGACGTGCGTTTGCTTTAAGACTTAAGCTAAGCATGCAGTTTTTATGTGGGGATGTTTTAGCTTCTTGATTTATATTTAAGATGTATGTATGTACTTATGCTTATATGTATGTAGAAATATGTACGTTAAAATATTTCTCAATCATCATCATCATCATCATATCATGTCAGACCAAACTCACAAGTACATCTACAATATAAAGTTTATAAAGTAGCCTAAAGATGTGAAATATTATAATCATTATTTCGTTTTTCTTCATTTCTATTGATTATTGGTATAGCCTAGTTTGACATCAATTTTATCGCCGAAGGGAGAGAGACTCTTGTTGTGGTTGTTGCTGTTATAATTAGTATCATTATTAAGTAATGAATTAGTTTAGTAGCTTTACAAGCATTGTATGAAATATGGTCTCTATTCCATTTGCATATATGTATATATGTAAGTAAGACTACCATCAAAAAGAACAATTTTTTTGAGGTACCCAACAACTCATAATACATTTTAAAGTTACGTTAGTAAAAACTAAGCTAAACTCATTACATTTATTTTATTTTCTTTTTATAATGTTTTTATCTCACGAATTTATTTCCATTTGTCGAAATTTTTACTGATTTCAGTGAGATTTCTTCTTTTTTTTACACAAGAATACAAACATATACAATTGAAATGTATTATTATGTATGTTCCTTTCGCCTGCAGTTCTTGAATTTTGTATATAAAAATACAAAATACTTGTACATACTTTTACATACATAGGTATGTATATTTATCATATACTTAAGTATATTAGATCTTTAATCATTTTATATCAAATTGTTGCTCATTTATTATAGCTTCATGTTGAGCTTGAGTTAAACTAAATATTTACATACAAACTGCAAATACTTCACAACTTAAAAGAGCCAACTAATCCATTAAAAAAAATTACCCAAACAACAATCAATGAATCACATATATATGATTTCACTGAAATTTGAAATAAAAAACAATAAGAGTTTACAAAAAAAAGATAAATTTTAATCAAATTTAAACATAAGATTCCATCTTAAGTATAATTTTGGTTTTGTTTGTTTTCTTTTAATATAAATAATTTGTATTTTTAAGTTTCTGCCTGGGTCTTCTTCATGGAATTAATGAGCACTAGAAGGCACAAAACGCTAACTAAACCAAATGTTTTTTCTTTTATGTATGTATGTTTATTTTCCGTGTTTATTATTTTTACTTTTTTTTTTATCAATATGGTATGTTAGTTCATGTGAACTACTACATACACATGCAATGCGTTATGTTCAATATTACGAATCTTGCTTTTGCCAAAAACTTAAGATTTCTTGTTGAAACCGCCAAATTGTTTTTCGAACCCATTGTGAAACAAAATAATTAACAAATTAGCTCTTAAAGCATTACGGAATTATCGTATGTAAGGTATGTTTCCCAAATAAGGATTCATCTCCTTCTCTAAGGATTTGTCTGCGAAATGAATATGGTCAATGTCAACCAAAATTCTGGAGACTTTTTCTGCTCACCTATGTAATTCATTGGACGGAAAACTATATAAGTATGTGTGCGTGGATTTGTGTGTGTGTGTGAGAAAAAGTGTGTTCGTGTTCGTTTATTAATGTAATACATATACAAAATGTATAGCGCCTCTACTTTAACCGTTGTAAAACTTGTTGGCTGTCTCTGACCCTGACCAGAAAGAGGCGCTTGTCTATGTGCCTTTATATAAAAAAGAAACGAAAATGTTTATATTTCGTATAGTTTGTTTTTTTTTTTGGTTCTGTTCTAAGTTATCCTTTAAAATCCTTGTAGAGCACATACCAACTTAAGGATCCGTTCTAAGTATATATATCCATAATCATCAGAGTAACTGCGTATGTCTTCTAAACATGTGTTTTGCTCGGGCTTTTAATTTCGGCTAGCCGAGCATTTCTTGAATTCGTGTAAACAACGAAAAATTCGGTACGCATATGTTTTGCCTTATATAAATACACATTTATTGACTTAATTAAGCTTTTTAAAAGCTAATCAATTTATCAATTTAATTTAATTGTAAAAATTTTGTAATTTTTTCATTTACTATATCTTCGGTTTACGTGGATTAAAGCTTTATACAACACTCTGTTGAATCTTACTTAAATTCTAGATGCGTATTGGTATTACAATTTAAACGGCGGAGTTATACGGTTGATGGCTAATGGATATTGATGTCAATGATGTGTTAAAAATAAAAGTAATAATAATGTGTATCTATAATTCTTCCTAATTGCAATAGAAAATGTTGTTGATAACAAAGTTGAGTGTGAGTGATTTGATATTAAAAAGAGAGGCTCAGAAGATGAAGTTAACTGAGAAAAAGCAGAAACAAACAAGCAAGCAGCCAAAAAGTTTAATTCCAGTAGAAATTTAGAAATAAACATGTTACAATGCCCTGCACTTTGTTTACTCCTGGCCCGCTTGCTTAAAAAATGAGTTCAAGTGGTAAACCAAAGTATATTTCTAAAAAATGTTAAAAAGTATATATAATTATGAAAAACAAAGTTTGATTCATTTTTATTTTACATATACATGTATGTATGTATGTGTGCGTTTTTTTTTTTTCATTTTTAACCACATATACATAGAGTAAAATTGTGTTTATTTGGATTTTTACATAAATAGTTTTGTTTTGTTGTTTAGGTTTGTATGTTTATTCTTTTTTTGTTTTTGTAAATGTGCGGTTTGTTTTGTTATTTTACTAACATTCTATAGCTGTAGATTAAATTATACTAAAATTTAAAAACAAAAACAAAACATTGTCTATAACATAAGCAAAACAGACTAACAAAATAATAATTAATATAAGTATATTAAAAATATTATTTGAAAAAAATCAAGCTACATTCTTACAAATTTTCTCAATTGAAATGTTACAATTGTTAACATCATGATTTATGATATTCATTTTTGTTTTCATTTTAATTATTATATTTTAGTTGATGGAAAATTGATTGATGGCATCCGGATTAACTGCATATGATAGTAGGTTCTTATGTAGTTGTATGTATGTATAACATATAGGTTTTAATTAGTTTAAATATTGGTGATTATGACTGTTGTTGCTGTCGCTAATTATGGTTATGCTGCAGCTACGAAAACATCTTACAAACACACTTGTTAATTAATTATAGATACGATGTAATCTGGACGTCATTTGT
The DNA here is from genome assembly GCA_037043605.1 of Drosophila multiciliata. Taxonomy (NCBI): domain Eukaryota; kingdom Metazoa; phylum Arthropoda; class Insecta; order Diptera; family Drosophilidae; genus Drosophila; species Drosophila multiciliata. The sequence continues at coordinate 10,673,580 of JBAMBF010000589.1, forward strand.
ACAATACAAATGCGTTTAATATTTTGTTGTATGTTTTAGTTATTATTATTACATTATATAGTACTTAATCATCACTTTCATTTTCGTATCCCTTTTTTGTGATTGGGTGTGTGCGCGATTTTGTTTTGTTAGTAGGATTTGTAATTTACATTTAACTCTGATTCTTTCTTGCAATACAAATTAGTTCAGTGTTTTCAAAACATTACATTGTTGCGTATGCAGTTATGCATGTATGTATGTGGTATGCATGTAGATGTCTGTTTGTTTGTATATATGTATAAATGTATATACACATATTATGGGCTCGTTTGTATATAAATATTTCAGTAAACAATATTTGCAATATTTACGCTTTTAGCTTTAATAAAAAATACAATATTTTTCTGCGTTTCATTTCTTGTTGTTGTTGGCTTACAGTTTTTGTTGTGATTTTTAAATGAAAAGCTTCAATCATTTGTTGTTTTAGCAAAATTACCATTTTGTTTCTAAGTAACATTTTTTTCTTCTCGTGATTGGTTTCAGTATAATTTTATGCTTCAGTACGACAAAAATTGTTTCCATTTGTTGTTCCTTTTAAGCTTTTGATTAAATTTTAATTATTTATTTTATTATCTGTTTTTTTTTTTTTTTAATTTTTTCTATCAATTTTATTACAAAAGTTCTATAATAATGAATTTTAAATATTATTATTACTTTACTCGTACGTGATATCAGAAGTTTTTGTTTTCTTTTTCATTCCACACAAATTAAAATGTAAACATCAATCGCTTCATCATTATTATAAAGTTTTCATCAGTTTCAGTATAATTTATGCTACAATTTTCTGTTGATGTTACATTTTAAGAAATTTGTGTTTGGGTCTAATTTACGCTTAATCTTCGGCAAATATTATTAGATTTTTTTATTTCTTTCTGGTTTTGTTTTTAATTAATATGCGAAAAAGGAATTATGAATGTTTATATATTTATATATATGCATATATATATAAATATATATGTATATATATATAGATATATATATATATATACATACACATTATGTATATATATGTATAATAAAAATCACAAAAATAGTTTTCTGATCCAAATCCAGTTTAGACCAAATTGTATTCCTTAAGATTGGATTGCAGAATAGTGTCCTTTACAGCTGCAAACACAAACCTTATATTTTCAGTATCTAAAGTAGAAAGTAAAAAGATATTTTCGTTTTAGTCACTTCAATATGTTTTAGAAATATATATATACAAAACAAAATATGTCATAATAGTGTCATAATAGTAATAACCATTAGCGCATTATTGAAGCTATTGCCTTATTTAATATAGGATTGATTAAACAGCTCCAGATTTTTAGACTTGCAATACTTTTAATAAAAATTACTTATTCCAAATGTGACGCAAATTTAACAAAATAAATTATAATTGCGTCTACAATGTTATATATTAAATAAAGCTAACAATTGTACAATAATCTATATTTTAATCTTAAAATAACATAGAAGCATACAAATTTTTAACAATGAACTAATTGAGTATGTTTATATAGGAAAAATTATCAGCTGTTTTTGGTGTTGAACGATGGGAAGCGGCTGACTAAAATTTGTAGACAATCATTTTGTTTATCCGAATTTTAACTTTCTTTGTATCTAGAATATCTCAATTATTTATTTACGTTTCTTTAATATAACATTTTTTAAGCTTTGCAAGAACAAATTTTTTGACAAGTCGTAAGCTACTTGAATTTTTAAAGACCCCGAATTTTAGTTAAAAAATGTTTCATTTATGTTCGTATTAAGCTCCAAACATTTCTCCAGTCCCAAAATGTTGTTAAACCTCCGCCTAACTACAGTGGCTGTGCGGCAAAAGCAAATGTTGTTACAAATCGTCTTATTTAGAATTATTTTAGGTCGGCAATAGTATACACGCCATATAAACATAAACATTAGATGAATTACTTACCCGTAGCACAGGTGAAATGAGAATAGATAATCTTTTCGGAATCTGGATTTAAGTCTACAAACATGCGCAGTATGAATTCACGGGCTGCTATTGCATCTCGCTGTGGACCTGTGATCAACAGAATTGGGATATGTTTACAACTAGCACAAGTACAAAACTAGCAATGGCAATATAATATAAGAAGGCGATTTCTCTGTTAAGCGAGGATAACCAGATGAAGGTACTCACCGTCGTATTCAGGAAAATAGTCCACCAAATGCGAATACATTATTTTCTCTTCTAACAAATCTTTCTTGTTAAGAAATAGAATAACTGATGAATTTTGGAACCACGGGTATGTTATAATAGTTCTAAATAAAGCTTTTGATTCCTCCATGCGGTTCTAAATATATAATAATATCATGAATTATTATTTTGAAGCCAAAAACAAAAATCAATTCAAACTTACCTCATTATCAGATTCGAACAAAATTTGATCGTATTCCGATAGCGCTACCAAAAAGATTATTGAGGTAACATTCTCAAAGCAATGAATCCACTTTCTTCGCTCCGAACGCTGGCCGCCAACATCAACCATTCTGAATTTTACAAATTTTGATTTATTTTTTTTTAAAACAACTACATAAAAACCAAGCAAAAAATAAGCAAATTTAATATTAAGCAATAAGCTAAACCAATAAATATGAAGACATCGGATGATATATGCACATAATTATAAATATAAAGTTTGTTTTAATATACACAATTGGGGTAACTACTCGAAGGCTACAGTTCTGGCGGTTTAACTCAATTTAGAGCTGATTAAACATTGCATTTTCAGAAAGTTACGATTTATATACCTTAAGAAAATTTCGTTTAATTTAAAGTCACACTGGTATGTTCCTCTTGTGGGACAACGGGAATGTAATGTTTCATCTTCACTAGGAAAATAATCGGGACGCACAATGCGCATTGTTAAGGTAGCTAATTGGAAAAATTAGATATGATTTAATAGAGAACATGCTCATATGTATATCATCCTTTAATTCTGTTAGCCTAAAACACCGCTTTAAATCTGCTCAAAAATATACCGAAACCGTTTTGTGATTTCAACTAGTTTATCTTATATTAAATGATATGGTTTGTTTGTATAAAGTTCACAAATTGTGCTGGTTAAATATTAAACAGTTAAACAATTAAAAAAATAATCAATAATTAAGAAACATATTATATACATGCAAGACATAAACATTAGAGTTGTGTAGCTACCTAAATCTGATCTCTTCTAAGTCAAAGGGATACTCAATGATCCCCGTTGTCGGCACACGAACTCTTAAAATGTCTTGCTCAGTGGGTAAATAATCAGGTTGAGCCACACGATCGAGATCCATCAGATAACTATACATTAAATATATAAGAATTAAATCAAATTTAGTACATTGAATTAATCCTTGTTTATAAAAAAAATGTGAATTATTTTTATTGTAGTCTCTCTTGTCTAACATCATCTAACTGGGGAAATAAACCATATCCAACGATTAACTCACTATTTAGCGGAATCTGTTAACTGATATTCTCTTCGGCGATCATAACATTCCTGTATGCCAGCATCGGACCAAAGCGTTTTTATGGCATTCAAAAATTGATCATCAAATGTTGTCACTGTTTCATAGTCAATGCTCATCACCAGATTAGCAAGTTCCTGCAAAAGACAAGTTCCAAGTAAAAAACCATGTCAAAGGAAACAATCCTTTTTATTGTTAATAATACATACGTTATGCTCGCCATCACCATATGATATTTTGAGCCCATCCATGGCTTTGATCATGGACTGCATGGCCATGAATATGTTTTGGAATACCAGTTTAATGTATCCACGTTTGTCTTCATCCGAGTACCCGCTTCCATGTATAATACGCATCTGTTTGATGAACGTTGATTTGCCGGACTCTCCCGTGCCTACGAAGGATAAGTGAAAACCAAATATTATGTTAGTAAGGAACTGAGAACCACAAACACGGCACAGGTCAAATGCTAATTCGATAAAGTGTCAAAATGCACACAGAGTATGTATCGATTTTTACTACTTAAATATGCACAGCATCATTTAATCAAAATAATACACACCCAGTAAGAGAAGCTTGAGCTCACGTCGCGCATCTCGCTTGTCACGGCGCAACTGTTTCTCGATTTCCTGATTGATCCGCTTTTGTTCCTTGGCTTCTTCCGATAAACAGCACTCCATGCTAACTGGATTTAAGGACGCTTACGCGTACTACAGACCCTGTGATACGCTCCGTGACGTGCGTATGTCTTTCAGTTGCCGGATTATCCTGCTGCTCTGATAGTTACTTCCTCACTTGGCTTGCGTTAGTGTTGTTGTTGTCAAGATGTTTGTCCTTTATAATTATTGAATGTTTTTAATTTCAATTCACTTATTTGCTCATGAGCATTTGTACTTTGGCGTTGCTCGCTGTTTTCTACGACACTGTGGCTCTCTTTGGCTCTATTGCTTGCACTCCACTCCCTGAAGGGATCTCTCTCTCTATCTTTAGTTTGTCTATTCTATTTCTTTAATGATTCTCAGTACTCAGATTACCATATTTGTAAACTGGCGCATCTTTTTGACAATGACGAGTACAAATTTATTCACGTTGTTTGTAGCTTTTTAGAAATATCTGTAAATAAAAAATGTAAATAGATTGGAATAAAATATGTACTTTGAAAAGATTGATAAGCGGCTTATAACGGTCGGTCAGAAATTTATATTAATTTTCAACCACAAAAAAACGAATTGTCACTGCAGTTAAGCCACAGATGCAATTAACAGTACCTTATAAATTTGTCAAACTAACGCAAAACAGAACTCTAACAAGAAAGTGTGAATTCTATTTTTCAGATACTGACCTCGCTTTGCTGATTGTAAGCAGAAGTTCACAAGCGAACTGAGTGATCAGCACAATGCTAATTTGTATAGAGCTTTAGTTATAAATCCTTATGCTAAAGAGAGGTTTTTATAAATGAACTCCCAGTCGTTAAATAATCCTCATATTTCAATTTAATCAAATTTCATATTTTGTGGTCTTCTTAGGCTTGTGGTTTAAGTATACATAAAAATAGTTATCTATACAAAGTATTGTTACAAATTAATGTTTCGATTCGAGAGTTTAATGGCGTTTATATATATATATTTGTATAGCTTTAGGCATATATAGTATTTAAATCAAAGTCAACTTAAAAAATATGTGGGTGAGATGATTATCTTGCTCGCCAGCGACAGTCTGACAGTAGCACGGGTCAGATAAGGAAACAGAGATAAACTCTTCAACTGCTACATGAATCCGGTAACATCTTGATAATGTATATATTTAGCATTAAGCAACTGCAGATCTTTAAAGAAGTTCAAGATTTCTACATTTCCCTATGTACAGTTGATGGGCCACCTTATCCTAACCCACTAAAACGGACGAGGAAGAACCCGAGAAAGAGAGCAAGCAAACAAGTCGTATTTTCAACAGGTTGCGTTAGTCAGAAGTTCCCTGCCCAAACAAACTTGCATCAGCCACCTACACACAGCACAATAACCCACTTTGGGGTGAGCAGAAGTCCATCAGAATAGCTGATTGCTTTCTGTTAATTGTGGGCTATTAGTCACGATCCGCAGTATTATTCCAAACTCTTATCAGGCAGACACACTGAAAGTGTATCATAACACACAAAACTTACGCAAAATGCGCAGGCTCTACATTTCTTACTTATTATGAGTGGACTGATTCTGTTTAAAAAATAGCACAATTCAAGATAACCAAAAAACATATTTGACTGGAAACCAAAATTATAGTTGTAGGTAACAAAAAATCACTGTATATATACAGTGATAATATAATCGCATTAATGTATTAACTTACGCATCAATCCATCGGTTGTGTTCGGATGGGAGACATGAATAAAACCTAATTGTAAATAGTCGACGACGTTGCAGTTTATGGCGGACGCGATGATAATCCAAACGTTTTTCTGCTCTTCAGTTGTTTCGCTTTTCTTCTTGTTAAAGTATGTTAATCAAATTAATCTGTGTGGTCGTTATATATTCACTAGCTCTAAATTTTGAATAAGAAAAATGTTTTGCTCTTATATTTTTTGTTGTTTGTCGTATTGTTTCCCTGCTGCAGTTTATTTGAAATCGGTGTCGTTTTGGATATATAATTTATGCATGTAAGTAGTATTTATGTATGTTTGTATGTATGTATTTTTGTATAATTCCTATGTGGTTATGATTTTATGAGGTGATGTTTCCGTTGCTTTACGATGTGTCGGTTTTTTATTTATTTATCGTTTGATTTAGTTTCCTCGTTTGGAAAACATTAGTTTTAAGGAACGTGTGTAGTTGCTTATATATGCATGTATATATAATTATTTTTAATTATTATTAACTGGTGCATTTAAAAGTTGTCAAGTTGTTGTTTTTATTTGCAATCTTGTCGTTTTATCCCACTGTATGCGGTGTGTGTTTTTAGTTGTACCAGTTTATAAATGCAACGAAGATTTCTATTAGTAATTTTAACATATAATTGTTATTTGAAGACAAGCACAAAATACGCTTATTTTCTAACTTTCTTTTGCTCCTCTTTTTCCCTGCTCTTTTGCTTTGCTTTCACACTCAACACCTAAACGCTCCTTTTGTAGTTAATTTTCCGCATACTTTATGCTTCTTGTATTTGTTTATTTTCCGGTATGCAGTGGAACTGCAATGAAAAAGAGAACGTATAGAATGAATAAACACTTTATATATCCTCTATATATGGAGGAGCAACAGCACCAGCAGCCGCAGTAAAATCCACCCACGCACCCCACTCAACAGTCAGAAGACTCCTAAACTCTACCTGCCTTCAACAATTGTATACTGTGTAGAAAAAAAAACGAACATGACTTTTTTAACAGGGTGCACTGACGCGAACCGTGAAGTTTTTTTTATACACATATGTACACATATATGCCTTATGCGGGCCAGCACAAAAATATTAACGTTTTTTTTTAGCTCCCTCCCACTGCATTTTGGTACGTTCATCCAAAAATTATATAGAATTTACTGTCCGTTTTGACAAAGTCAAAATGTGCCAAATAATGCCAAAATAAGCTGCTCAGGGGCACTGGGGCAAGCAGTGCGCTGTATTGTTCAGTGTTGTCACCGCTAATTTTGGCTATGTAAATCGCTGCCACTTGCATTTGGCATATGCCAACGCAATGCAGTTTGCGAATAAATAATAAACATAATGCACAATTAATTTACACATTATGATATGGACACACTGCTCACATCTTAAAATAAGCGCATAAATGCAAAATGCAAATAATACATACAGCAGATATCACTGATATGATAGATAGATAGTGCCCTGTAGCTCTCTATATCTGTTTCGCTCGCACCTCTATACACACACGCGCACTGCTATACACACAGAGCGAGGGCGAGGCAAAAACGAACATGAAAAAATTGTTGGCTAAAAAATTTGTCGATTCTTGCACGCCAATTTGTTAAACAATTCTATACACTTCTTTATATATATAGTCACGATTTCAGCGGCCAAATACGCGTACACAGATAGGTCGAATATTTTAAAACTATTTCGGTGCAAGTTGGGCTGGGATTTGGGGACTGCTGGGCTGCTGTTGCTGGATTTCTGCAGTCGGTGTGTGGATAATCGGTTGAGACTCACAACATATTTGATTTTGCATTTTTCGTTTAACGTTGACGCACAACCCGTAATGACTTTTTCACTTGGTCAACTCTTAATTTTCTTAAGTATTTACACTTTTTTATTAACGCAACACCAACACACACGAAAGAGTCACCGACATAGGAGCATGGATGCAAGAAATTTACAAGGTGGCGCTAAGTGTGCGCAATTTTGACTGCGCAGAATTTTTGACGTCATATTTTAACATTTGTCAGGGCTTCCCAAAGAATTTTACCTAGGGCTACACAAAACTATTGCATATACATACATCGAACAGTATTATCGGTGTGACCGCAACATCTTCAAAATTATTCATATGCCATCGATAGACTGATAATCAATGTTATGACTCTGTTATAATTCAAATCTATTAATGGTGCTTGTATTAAATTTATGCCGTTTTTCGGGTCACTCACGTAAATAAATACCATTAATTTTTTATCTTACAGTTAATTTCGAAGGAGGGAAAAGACCAATGGTTTTTATTTAATCTATGTTTTATTTGATTTTCTGTAAATTATTATCATTTGTTCAATATGTTCATGCGATAAATAAATGTTTAAATTAATTAAATAATATTACAGTACAGAATTCAAAAACAATATTATGTATTATGTTTCTGTTATTTTTTCGTTTCGAATTAATAAACAAGTTTCCAACTGTATATCAATCTATTCGATTTGTTAAACAAAAAATAATATAAGAGAATGGATCTGTTAGTGACTATTGGCTTGTTCTCAATGTTGTAAAGCTGGTTTTAGCTATTTATTTCGAGAGTTTTACTCGGTTTCTTCAACTAAATAACAGCTACAAATTATATTTTAGTTTATAAAAGAATAAAAACAATTTTTCTCGTATATTCCAATACACCAATGAAATTCCAAGAAGGTTATTTCTGGTGTCCCTTTTTCACTCCAAAACACTCAATTGACTATAAAAAACTCGTACTACTTGTTTTGCAAAATACATATACAAAAGGTTATCTTTCTCTCATTTGAAACATGTTTGAAACACAATTTCAATTGAGTGATATGCGTTAAATTGTTCGTCTTTGCCTTTTGATTTTAACAAATTACAAATTAGATACATTTTGTTTGTATTAATTATGAGCACAATAATAGATTTAACAAATAATATATATATATGTGTGTATGCGTATGTTTTTATGATTTTAGATTTGTTTTTTGATTAACCTTACAACTAGGAAAATAATATGAAACATTTTTAAAATATTTTTTGTGTGCAATCATTTTTCAACAATAATAATAGTAATAATAATTATAATTATGTTTGGAAGCACTGCTTTAAGAAATACAAAACTGTTTATTGCAAACAAATACAAATTACATTTTAAAATTTATCCAAACAATAAATTTGACAAAAGGTGACAATGTCATAAGGACACACAAATTTAAAAAATAAAAATAAAGAATAATTGTCGCAGCGCTCAGTAAAAATTTGGCCAAAAGGTTTTTAAGTTCGTTCATAATAATTTGTATAATGTATGTAAAATGTATTTTTGTATATAATAGTATAACAAAAATAGGGGGTTGAAGTTGGTGTTCTTATTCTTGGTAGTTGTTGTTGTTCTTCTTGTTTTTGTATATTTTATTTTGTTTTAGTTGTTGCATTTATTCCGTCATCGTCGCGGCGTCAGCCGTTCAAATGGGACGCGTAAAGTTGGCCGGAAACAGGCCCTTCTCGGTTGTGCCCTCCTTTTGACCCATTAGCCATCCCTCCTCCTGTAAATTGTTAATAAAAAACTGCATTCAATACAAACATGTAGTGAAATTCTTATTACATAGCACTTGGAAGGGCAACTAGCGCATGCGTATAATATAAATGGGATTCGTATTATTCGTGGCAATCAGAAGCTGTGTGTGTTGTAGCGAAAATAGTTTTACCTGATCCTCGGGATCGTCGTATTCAATGACCCGTATGGTATCGCCAATTTCAAAGCTCAGTTCATCGACATCCTCCTTGACATAGCCATAGGTCGCTTTTACGCGATATAGCACACCAGGTGGCAAATCAGCGGTGTTGGCATCTATGAATAAAATGACAGTTTGATTTTAAAAGGAAATTCAATCAAAGCAATCAGAATATTTATTATTTATAGTTTAACATGTGCATCAAAAAAATAAATAGAGATGCATAACTCAATTTTTAGTGCACAAAAAACGCAAAGCAGGAACAGAACTTTCTGTTAATATGTGTTCGTTCATAAATATATAAAACTTCGCAGCCTGTATGGGTTAGTCGATATTTAATAGGTGGTAGCTTTTTGGTAGTATTTCGTCGGCAACAGCTCCATCGATAATACAATACACAAGTTAAGCAGCGAACGTGCAGGCAGTGTCTTTATTTTGAAATGGTGATGATGGTGATCAAATGAGTGAAGACGACTTAACAATAAAAACCTACAATATACTTGCTTTAGCCACCTGCAACCAGTAATTACCAAATAATTGCTACGACTTTATATTATAAAATATGAATGTGTGTGGAGATACTATTATAATTCATATGTTTATAGCCCAACTGCATTTTAAATGATTACGATGTATATGTATGTACAAGCACAGGATAAACAATATATGAAATAGGTGTATAATTTAATGTGCTTCCTTACAGAAAAAAAGAAAGAAGTTCATATCAAAGTAAACAGGTCTGTCAAAAAAGTTTTAAGTAAAATTCTTGAATTTAAGCCATTTAGTAAGTATTGACTACACTGTTTACTCTGAAATTCAACATGATTTGCATGATTTGCATGATTCGTGATGATTCTAATGAGACGGCACCGCAAATTAAGTACTCAATCGGCTGGATGAGTGCCAAAGAATCGACCCATGAGTACTAAAAAATATACATTTATAGATATCCTCCTTGAAACGCGCACATGCTTTTTGGCCCATTGTATTACAAATTTGCGGTTAACAATACAAATACAGATACAGACATTATATAACAGAAACTGAAGCTTTAATTGATACAATATATAATATTGACTAGCTGGATCAGACTCAAATCAGAGAGGCCAATTAAACGCGATAGATAAGTAAATTACAGAGACGTTTATATAATTAATTATTCAGTGAATTGGTGTTGGCCACAGACAGACACACGCGTGATATAGATATATACATACATTGATATATATAGAGAGATAGAGAGAGATATAAAGTAATGCACAGACAGACCCAGTTTTTTTTAAATTGGTTTTTGATAATTTTGCGAGTATCGATCGTACTCACCCATGGGCACTTCGTAGATGCATTCGTCATCATCGTCGAAGGGATTTTTATTGTAATTTTTATTAACAACAGTTTGGCTATTAACTAATTGTTTTTTGCTACGGCTAACTGTTTCTGTATCTGTAGTAATAACTGAGTGCGATGTATTTGTGTTTATTGTTGTCGTTTCTTTACCTAATTTTTTTTGTTTATGCTCCTCGAGTGAACTGGGATTGCCATTGGCATTCGATTGACCACCATCCGGCAGCTCTTTCGGCTGCTTGCCCGGCTCTTTAGCTGTGATTGTGGCGCTGTTGATGCTGGTGGTATTATTGGTGGGTGGTGCGGCTGCTACCTCTGTTGCTGTTGCTGCTGCTGCTTCTCCCGCTTCATTTGCTGCTATTTCATTGTTGTTGCCATTTAATGTGGTCACAGCTGCAGCTGTTTTTGTTGTTGTTGTTGTTTCTTCAACATCTGTTGTTCCCCCACTGGTTGTTGTTGCCTCTTTCTTGGTTGTTGTAGTCGTTTGTGTTGTATTCGCATTCGGGCTGCCCAACTCAATGTTCTCCACCAGCTTTGTTGTAGTTGTTGTTGTGGTGCCATTTGTTGCTGCTGCTGCAGTGGCTGCTGTGGCTGCCTTCTCTAGCTGCGGGCTGTGTAGCGCCTCTGTAAGCTGTGCCGACTCTGGCGTCGGCTCTGGCGTTGAAGAAACTGAATCAAATCGTGGCTCAAGCATTGACGAGCTTGTGGATGATGCTATTTGTTTTTGGTTTTTATTTATATTCATATGTATGTGTTTTTTGGTATTGTTTCATACGTTGATATTTGATTTTATTGTATGTTTGTTTGTTTTATTTTATTATAAATGTGTGGTATTGGTTGTTGTTGTTGTTAAATATATTTTTAGGGTGTTAGCATCATTCCAACAAAAACAATACATTTTAATTCATAAAAAAGAGAAAAAAGTAAAAATATATATATAAAACTCAACACATGCATTTTTGTTAAGGGGACTTTAATTGGGAGATTTTGTCAGATTGTATTATAAAAAGCAACAAATATGCAACATTCCATTTGTTCTGGGCCAACTTTGTTTGGAAAACCTAACAACATTCGAATTTTGACTGTTGAGTAAAAATAGATCGAAAAAATTACAAACCAAACCGATCTACATTAATATTTAATTTTTTTATATACGTATTTACAGGTTTTGTACAAAATACAATTTAAAATAGTTAAGTTATTTGAAATACCCTTGGCAAATGGAATGTTTTATACATATTTATGCTATAATTTCAACAAAAAGTTAACAAAATTAGTTGGCGACAACTAAAAAATATTTATAAATTGCCAAAAACTAAAAAAAATCATTCGTATTAAAATTTTGCATACAAAATATAATATAGGTGCATAATAGGATAATATATGAATACATATATATTATATATTGTGTATAATATTGAGTTCTTTTTTTTGTGGGGAATTTTATACATAAAATTAAGAATTGGGAGAATTTTTACACTTTGACGATGTGTAATGAAATTTTTTACAGTTTTGAGCAATTTATAATTTATATTTTTTGTGTTTTAATCAATCAAAAGAAAAGGGGGAAAAAGCGAGAAAAAAAAACGAAATAAAAAACGTAAATGCGTAAAATCTCATAAATATATAAACAAAAGAAACGAAAATAGGTTCAGCACAGATATGTAGTGTATCCATAAGACCTATTTGGGGCAGCGGCTACTTACGACTGTTGGCCAGACTGGAGCCACCATTTGTAGTGATCTGATTTTGATAGTTGCTGCTGTTGACATTTGCATTATTCAACTTATTCACTGGCGATTGCACTGGACTCGAAGTCTTGATGGCGTTTACTAGTAGGGGAATGTTATAAGCATTTATAATATAAAGTATTTATAGAAATTCAAAAGACAACTGCTTACTTGTTTGTTTGCGCAGCGTATTTGAACCACGTTGCGATTCTGTGGCTAGCTTATCAACAATTGCCTCAAGTTCTGCATAGATCTATCAAATTGAAAACAATAACTAATAATATTGTACACTATATTGAAGTTAGTGTTATTACCTTGGCCGTCTCATTGTGGAATACTTGTTCCGTGGCGAACAATGTCTGCAAGTTGGTAACCAAAAACAATATTCTCGAATCGTAGAGGGCGGGCAGCTCATCGTGCAGTTCCGTATTCAATATTTCGTAGGTGCGACGAGCCTCCTCCAATTGCTCACGACCTTTGGTAAGCTACAATTAAATTTTGTGAGTAAAAACAGCCTTTAATTAAATTTAAAAATATATTTTAGTTACCTTAACATCGTCCTTGCGCTTATTGGCGTTGGCCTGCAGATTCTGGAACGAATGACGCTGGCCATCGTAGTCAATGAGCTTGCGATTGCGTTTCTCCACCTTCTTCTTCATTTCGGGAAACTGGCCACTGTATGTGTTGAGCGGTATCAGCACCTGGTCGCCCAGTTTATGTGCAAAGTCCAGCCACAAGCTCTCCGATGCGGCAGTTTGTGCTTGCAGTGCATCATAGCCGCTCCACTGTGGTTCATAGATTTCGACAACAGCATCCATTAGCGACTTTGAGGCGGTTTGTGCGGCTATTGATTAGATTTATATAATTAATTATAAATAAATATATTTATATATTTGTCTGAATATTTGCACAACTTACCGCGTATGCATCTTATGTAGTTATTGAACTCTTTTTGTAGTTTGTTGGCATTTGTTTGTTGGCGATTAAAGTTATTCAAGTGATCGTCAAAAATTTCATCTGCGGTGCGATCAACTTTGCCCAAGTTTTGTAGGATCTGCAACAGATGGAAAATAAATTGAATTTAATACCCAGCAATTGGTGTACAAAATCTGATTCGATGTGGGTGTGCACACCAAGGTCATTGATAAAGTGGCTCAAAGTGTGGGATGTTGCTGCTGTTGCTTGTTGTATTTCAAGCCCGACCACGTAATCTTAGCCCAATTAACACTGTAGTGGCAACATATTTCATTTACACTTAACACTCGCAGAGCAAACAGTACACACACACACTCACACACACAAATACATAGCCAGCTAATGGCGCATTTATAAATAAGAAAAATCATTTGGCAAGCATTGCCGGGCAAAGGCCCGGCTAAGTTTTTGTTCAGTTTTTTACATGTCTCAACTCGCAAAAAATAGCATAGCAAAGACAACAAAGATGAAAAAGTAAGAGACGAGAGAAGTATAAAACTTAGCACAGCACTAAATCTGTTGCCACATGGCAGTCCACGTCCGATTGGGGTTAAGAACGCAATTCGGACCGCTGCCTCCGGTCAATTTGTGGCTGCAAATACTTGAAAACAAAAAAAAAAAGACTAAAAAAAAAACGACAGAAAATTGCTAAACACTTTGCTACAAGACAAAATCTAACAAGCAGTAAGAATGTAGCAGCTCTTGTCCGAGTTGCGAAGGGGGACGTGTTGATAAGTTGTCAATTGCTGACACAACCTTGTAACAGTTTCTAGCTACGCCCACGCCTCAAATGTGACCCCACCAAAATGTACAGCAAACAAATAATAAATGAGGCTCTCCGAGCTGCATGGGGAAACAAAGAGCAAAATACTCGCAGAGAGAGCGAAAGAGAGAGTGAGATGGAGAAAGAGCGTAGGCTCATTTCTGTATCAGTTTTGCTTGGTGCGGCGGATTGCGTATACGCAACGTGAATAATCATGTCTATCTAACTCGATGAAGGTCTCAAGCTAATCAGCAACTTTTAAGCAAATATTTGTCAGACCAGATAATAGATAAGACACCAACATTCTGAACAGGTACGAAAATATAGACTTATGTAAATAGTTAAGATAATTCATCTACTTCGTGGGCCACGTTAGCTAAAAACATGCTTAAAACTTTGGAGTGGGTGCGCTCTTTAATACTTCCTCCATAGGAAACGACACCTTAAATGCTGACTGACCAACGTGATTATACAAAAATACATACACACATACATACATACAAACATGTGCGCCTATGCGCCATGCATATGAATTTCAGCACTCAACGTAAACTGATGTAAGAGTCATAATCGAAAAAAAAAACTAGTAAAGAATAAAATGACGAGGCTAAAATTTCGCTTGAATATAAATAGAATGGTAAATGTTAAAGGCATATTAGTCCAATCATATTATTAATTTTAATATGGCAAAGAATTATCAAAAATGGTCGACTTTATATCCACATATGTACAAATCGTCATTTTTAATTAGATTATTGGCTAGCAAGGTAAAATTATATGGTTATATATATATATATATATATATCTATATGTATATCTATGGTCATATACAACAAGTGTAGCTCACATACATAAAAGCCTTTTATGGATACATTGACCAACTCACACATACACTTACAAACAGAAAGACTTCATTGTGGGTAGTTTCCCAGCAACTTGTTGACGCATTTGATGACCATGTTTGTAATTGAAAACCGGCAAAAGCAACAGGAACGAAGCAAAAGCCAAGAGCCAAGACTTAACTGTACAAATGCTTCTTTTGATTTCTTGTTATTGTTATTGTTAACCTTAATTGGTCGATCGTAAACTGCAGTTACATGCACATACTTAATTATATATACAGATAACTGGCCTATGCCCACGTGCACTAATATGCTGCAGATTGTGGGTGTTAGTGGTCTATATTGTTGTTGCCATGGCCCCAACGTTTATAATTAATTAGCACAAACAAACAAATTTATTATCAATTTCATTCTCAATTAGTTTCTCAGCTGCCCCCAACTTGTATGCAAAATGAGAGATATGAATAGATATAATGATTGCGTTATGGACGCATGATTGGACTTTGTATGTGGTTATCGTGGCACCACAAACCGTTGCCACTTCCGCCGAGCAGATCAAACTCAAACCAACCAGTTGGCAAACGTCCTTCTTAAAATTATTATTATTTTTGTAATGTCTTCGCCAAGCAAGTTTGCGTCATCATAGAAACATATTTGTATATCTGTGGTATATATTTATATAGAGTGTGTCATTTATTTTAAAAGAATTTTATGCTATCTCTCGATGGCTGTCTCGCATATGTATCTATACCCAATGAGTACTATATATAGTATAGTCATATAAAAGATGTGAAATAAAACTTTTGCTTTTTTGGATAATTCCACGCATGCACCATGTATGCGTATACAAAAAAAGAAAACCAAAACCAAAAACGTGGGCTCAGCTTTTGGCTTTAAGCCAGATGCAGAGCTCTTTTATTGGGGCGTATAAGCTGTAGGCGTTACAGAGGAGACACATATATAATATTCAACTCGAATCGATGACATCAGAGCAGCAATAACAACATTCAGATGCACAAGTATCTTGTAGCTGCAAAATTCAACTTTCAAAAAAAGTGCAGTACAAAGATATCAATCGAAGCAAGAGTGGATAACAATAAGATGGGAGAGATGGGCAAACAAACAAAAGTAAAGTGCAACAGTCGACTTGTTGTAAAGGAGGGTGGTTGTCGGGGATGGGGAATGGGTAATAGGGGATAGGGGTTAGCTGGCGTATAAATACATATAGCGCATATAAGCAGACGTTGGCCCAGTTTATAAGCAATCTACAGACAGCTACAAGCAAGCAAACCAAAAAGAGAAAGAAGACTGAGTAAAGTTTGGCAACGACCATGAGCTACCATTTAAAAAAACACAACAAAAAAAAAATATAAAATATTATTATTTATGACCAATACTTTGTCAATGTTGAAACAATTTTCTAGACGAAAGTCTAATTTTTTGTTTCCGTCTTTTATTGAAGCTTAAAAACAAACTATATTTATACACAATATACTCCGTTTGCAGTGCTGGTTGTGTGTAGGGTATTGAAAATGGCAACGCCAGCTAAACTAGAAATTATTGTAGATACAACAAGTATGAGCATGGCAAGCGAGAGAAAAAAGGGAATATTAAACATAAACAGGCAACAGACAGTGCCAACAAAAACAATTGTGAACAAAAAACTTTTGTAGAAATTGCCGCCGCCGGCAAAAGTTCGAGCCAAGTGATTGCAAAGCGAGAAAGAGAGATAGAGAGAGCGGGAGAGAGAGAGAGAGAGAGAGAGAGGTGGAGGCGAGCAAATAAGAGAAATGGGTATGAAAAATGTGCCACGACTGGATCGGATCGGTGTCAAAGCTGAGACACTAGTAAATACCACGCCTTTTTCTGACGGCTGCCCCGCCCGCGTAGCTGAAAAGTTGAGGCCGTTTGCCGATGCTGACAAGTGCCGCCTAGTTTAATGACATGCAAGCCAAGTGCATATACACTCGTATGTTTGTGTGCGAGTGTGCGAGTGTGTGTTTCTGTGTGTGTGAGAGTGTCTAAGACCTAACCTATAACTACTACGAAAGCACATTTACACTTGTTGCTTGCGGTTAGCGGTAAAACCGAAGCAGTCTCCCTCGATATGTGTGCACAATAGTCGATAGCGATTCTTGCGATCTAATGACAGCACAAGGCTTTTAAAGTGGGCAGTAACCGGTTTTCCAAATGCCTCCCTGCTCCCCCAAAAAAACACACAGTCAGCCAGTTAGTCAGTCAATCAGTCAGTAAGTCATATGACTTAGATCAGTTCGAGTTAGCAACAGACGTGCTAAAAAAAATAAAAGCAATATAAAACAAGCAGAAAACAGATCGTATATCGTGTAAGTAAATAGTCATTAATAATATTTTGCTAGAAATTGTGTCGGGCTAAGCTAAAACTTCATAAATAGCCGTTTTCTCGACTAGAAACTAATGAAAAAGTCACAGCAAATGTTTGAAAAGTTAGGGAATTCCCTGGGGCCTTTGACGAAGATATGAAAGTTGAAAGACTAGAAAGACAGGAGGCTAAAAACTTTAAATGACTTACACAATATATATATATATCGCATTTGGAATAGCTTGAGCAGTAAAGAGCATATCCTATATATACTGTATACAGGGTATACATTATCTTTAATATATGTACCTATGTAAAAGTATTTCATTACGCAATCCAATTTGAATACGAATTCGATTTATATATGCGACGTTTTAACTTTGGCTTCATTTGCATAATTTCTTTTAAACTTATTCCGCCATTTCTCTGTCTCCCTGTCCCTCTCTCTCTCTCTCTCCATCGGTGCTCTCTATATTTGAGTCTTTCGCTGCGTTTGGGCTTTCTTTCGCATTCGATGCGACGTTATCGCTTAAAGCTTAAGCAAGTGGAAAGTGAAACTCTGTAGAAAGTTCGACTCAAATGCCCAAAGAAAATAACCAATATTTATCTATGCTAGAGAGCCTCTCACGTTCTCTCTTGCACTCGACTGCCTCTGATTTGATTTATCTCTGATCATCAGTTATAACTTAAACAAAAGAAAAGAAAAAACATCACTTTTGGCAGTGGATAAATGACAATAAATCGCACACATATATCATTTTTGAGAATGGAGTGTTGGAGTCTTTGTCTTTAATCGGAATTTGTAAGTTACGTAAGACAAGAGAATTTAACTGAAAAGAGTAATCTACGGTCAACCTGTTGACTTAAAAACAAAAAATATACAAAAACTGTCCCCAACGGAAATAGGCGGCGTCATGTACACACACACACACACATTCGCACATATGAAGTTAATTATAACAGTGGCTTAAAATAATGGAAAACCTGTCTAAGCTAGCTGTGAGCATTTTGAAAGGCAGCATACGAAAACAACATCAGCTACGATTAATAAACATTTCTTGGCATTTCATTCAATAATTATCTGAATTTCTTTCATATTTGTTTGTTGAATTTTATTGAATTTCAGCTGTTGTAAAATGCTGTTGTTTGGCTTTTCTTTTTAAACAGTTTTGTTTTTCTTTTATATTAAATTGGTTTTTCGCTCGTTGCGCTCGCTGTTGTTGTTTTTGTTTATCTAAGCCGCCTCTGCATTCCTCTTTGCAATTAGCCTTGCACGTTTTCTATTTATTCAAAAAACATTTAGTTTGATTTTCACTTCGCATTTACTCGGGCCACACCATTGAAGTGATTTTGTTTGGCTTCATCAAAAGACAAAAGTCAAAAGACTATTGGCATAGTTAAATCAGTTTACTGCATTTACGCAGCTCCAAATATGCAAAGAGGCATTATTCTCATGTACTTAGGTATATGATGTATATATGTATCTACAGTATGTGCACACTTGCATCTAGTATAGAATCGCTAATGCAAATATTTTTGCCAACTGCAAAGAATTTACTAGGCCACAACATTTATACACGCAATTGTTGACTTGTGTGTAACTAGGTATAAGCAGACATAGAACAAACGTGTCTACACTCAGCTAAAAGTTACCTCAAAACTGGTTACAACTTTGGACAATAACAGCGAAATTTTATATTAAACATTATATTGTTTAAATTTGTACAAATATTATATAAAGTTAATTTATTCAAATTTTAAACATTTTTAGAGTCTGATGATCTGAAAACAAAAAGACTTAAAAATTGTTGAATTCATGTGCCAAAAAGAAAATTAGCTTTTAGTTAATATTTGCAGAACAAACGCACACACAAATATAACGTTTTTCTGGCTGTGTATATTGAGCTTTTGTTTATTTCAATTTTGGCAGAACAAATGAGCTCAAAATCTGTGTTCACAATTTTTGGCCGGACAATAGACGTATAGACTTGATTATATAAGTATTTTGTGATCGTGCCCAGGCATATGCATGTGATAGAGCCATGCTAATCAATCACAAGCATTTGAGAATATATATATATATATATAACATACCGATAAGTATGTACCAGGTATGTGAGTAGGTACTTTGCATGTCTCAGTTTGGGTTTGGCTTTTGTTGCCCTGATTGTTGTTGGCCAGCAGGCAGCAATGCGGTCAAGTCATGAGCTCACACTTAGCACATGTCTCATCATTGTGGGCCACAAAAAAAAACCAACAGAGTGTCATTTATGGTTAGTTAGTTAGTGCGACTTAGTGCCACATTTTCAGGTCATTCTGCGATCTTCTATCTGTGCCGAAGACATCGTCGTCGTCGTCGTTTAACAACGCCGTGCAAATCAAAGATCTGGCCAAAGTGTTGGTTGACTTGGCTCTAGCTCGAGCTGCAACAGGTTGAGACACTAAATTAAGTTGCTTTGTTGTTTGGATATGGCAATGCACGTGATTTGCATAGATATCAAACTATCAAAATCAATGTACTTAACGACACGTGACGAGGGAAAAAAAACTGTTGAGCAATCAAACAGTACGCTCCATTAAAATCGAACATACGAGTAAACAAAAAATATACAAATAGTTTTTTTTTTCCTCTCGCTTTTTAGATGAACTTTATGTTGTTGTTTGCTGAACTGTGGAAAGCGGGTCAAGAGCAACAGATAGCCATAGTTGACCTGGAGGATTACCAAAACAATTTCAGAATTTCGGTATGTTAGCACCATAATTATGTTGAGAGTTTATCAATCTTGATTGTTACTTTAATAAATGTAATTGATTTTTTATAATTATTATATACCAATAAAAAGAAAGTATTAAAAATTTAAATTATTGCTTATATTATGAATTAAGAACTTGTGAGACTTTAAGAAATGTTCGAGGCGTGTGAACAGCTTTGTCACAAACCAGTTGCACAGTTTTGTGCTTGTGTGCTATAATTACTTTCTATTATTAACAGTTGAGAATAAAACCAATCTTTATGACATGATTATTAAAATTGGCTTGAGAGGCTAGTAAAAATAAAATTAAAAATATTTAATAATAATCAGATACAGTGGAAATGGCCCAACGGTTTGCAAGTACTCGCTCTGGTTTGTCGCTGATAACACAAAATACCATTACACTAAAGAATCTTTTCAACAGCTATGAAAATACCTCAAAAGCAAATCTTACAGATAAGCGAATAAGTTATTTTTATGGCTGCCATCATGACTAAAACTACTTAAGAATTTGTAAATGTATATTACCTTTTACTCGCTGAAAAATGGGCAAAAAGTGTGCCAAAAGATTTCTTGCACGCCTAATAATAACTTTGTCAGACTTGGGCTTAATTATGCTGTGAGTTATGGGTACAGTTAAGCTGTATGATTTTCATGCCGTGTCAGATATTTTCGCTCAGAAATCACAGGCAAGATGACGTCGGCACGCATCGCTACAGATTAACAATTTCAATGCCCCGCCTTCACCTTTCTTTATGCAAATACAGACATATATATTATACATATATCATATAAAAATAGAGTCAGTGAACTGCTCTTAATTATTAAAGGCTTAGCTAGATGTTTTTCAGCAATGGATTGCGCAAACATATTTTTTACTTGAACGATGCCATCAAATGGCTTACAAGCAGTTTATAGGCAAACACCTGAGGCTGCCGTATCTGTGTATATGTTTGTGTGTGTAAAAATGCACAGCAACAATGTTGCACACATACGCACACATGCACACTTGAGCGTGTTTTGGGCCCAGTCAACTGCAAACGGCAACGCAGCCAGCGGGCCAATTGGCAATTTCAATTTATTTACATTGAATTGAAATGTTCAAATTGCATTTACGTTGTTGCGTATCTGGAATTGCATTAGCCGAATGCATTGCCAATTGCACTTGGTTTTGGAATTGTCGTTAACATTATTCGACTCGAACGCAGCAAATTTGTAGTTTTTGAATGTAGGCCTGTGTAGCAACTATTCTCCTACCTGCAAAGCAATAAAAACGCCAAAAGAAAAACAACTACAACAACATAAATCCACACAGACACCGCCGCATTAAAATTATGAAGAAAAACTGATTTAAACAAATCTAATGCTGACATTGTAGAAGTTAAATACAGATAAGCCCGTTGAGTGATTAATAGCGCTATAAAAAATGAAAGAAAAAAATTGCCATGCTTTTTAATACTTGCGCAATTGGGCTCCAAATTGGCTTATTAAGGTAGTCTGCTCATTAAAATTATATCGAGGTTCCTCTGAAAAAATGGGCCTACAAGCTATTATAGGAAAGTGCCGTTTATTAATTGCCGTGGTATGTAAAAGCTTATGTTTTTTTTGAATTTCTATAAATTTACGTGCTTACACTTATCAAACTTATACAAAATTAAAAAAAAAAAAAAGATCAATATTAATTTATACCAGGGTATTCATATAAATTGCAGCAACATGACTAAGCTTCCCTTCACAATTAAATCAAGCACGTCCTTAAGAAAACCTAGCACTGTATGCATAGTGATTATCTAGAAAATCAAACCGCAAGCGTATTAAAAACCCTCAAGTAAATCTCATTGAAATTAACGATGATAACTGCCCCTCTGGCAGCTGGTTGCATAAAGCAATTCAACGCTGGGCAAATTGAAAACGACGTCGACAACCTTCAGAATGGGAATTCTCTATCAGACAGACCACTGTCAGGCCGTGGTTCGAATTTAGTGCATTATGATTGCACTCTAACAATTGTCCCTGATTGCTGTTGCCAGTGCAGTGCAGTTCAGCGGTTGTGCAACAATGCAAAACGCGAAGGTTGCACAAAAATCCCCTCCCACCACCCACTCTGAAGTGCACTTTTGAGCCAGCGCTCAAATGGGCAGCTCCAGGTGCGGATTCGTTAAGCCTCCATCTCTAACATCCAACGCTCGCCAGCCGATTTGTGAACTGTGCTAAATTTTTATGTGAATTGTGTATGCTGGATTCCACTTGCGATGCATTCGAGCGTAACAAATAAAAGCCGAATAAAATTGAGCACGTAGCAATTAAGCGAAATTAGGCAAACGATCGCTGCTGGAGCGTATACGTAATATTGTTGCAAGTATTCTTGCAGCATCTTGCCAGCGAGAAAGAAACAGAGAGAGAGAGAGAGAGGGGGAGAGCAAAATATGGTCAGGGTGCGACTAGCCAGCGAAAGCCAAAGAAAGTTTTGTCACTTGATTAACGATTCAATTAAGCAGACGCAGAGGAAGAGGGGAGGCAGTGCGAGGAGGTGTATGATATTTGCATTTTATATTTAGAAACGTTGTTGTTGATTGCATAAGCTGAAACGCAGTTGTAGCTGAAAACCGGTTTACCCGTATAGCTATTGTGTATTTAATTTGGTGTCTGACAGCACTTTCGCAAATAGACAGACAGACGGATAGACAGAGGGACAGACAGAGGGACAGATATATAGTATATTTTTATAATCATGTTTACAGGGTGCTTGAAACAAAGGCCACCCAATTGCTTCCCAGGCCCTCTCTCCAGCTCCCAGCTCCCAGTACACAGCACACAGCTCGTGCATCTGTTTGTATCTTTTTATCTGCCAACTGCATTATTCTCGTATGACATTCACCAAATGTGGGACAACACCCAAGCGTGTCACTCGCTCAGCTTCCCCCCTTTTTTTTTGTTTATGGGTTGACTGACGCCTTTGTTCTAGGGCAGTCAGAGTTTTCTCCATTTTTGCATTTCCGCAAACAAAAGCCGGCGAAATTTCAGTTCAGAATTTTAATTCAAATATTTACATCTAATAGGGATAGAGTTTCTCTCAGGGCTCATGACATAAAAAAAAATAAAAATGTGTTTTCTCGTCGAGCGGCCCGACTTGTAGATACTCATTAACTATCCTAAGTCGTACACGTCTCATATATCAAAACCTTATGTGTGCATCGATCAAAGTTATCCGCTGTTAGATTAATTTCTACTTGGAAAGCTAAAAATTAACAATTGTGGCTTTTATTGCTTTCGGTATCTCTACGCCGAAAAGCTGACTCAGTTTATAAATTTGGAGAAATTGTAGGAATCATTATCTGATTTATTCGCAGAGAACACAAATTTGAAACAAGAAGCAGAAAAGTAAACAACTTATTAAACTGCGAGTTCTCATTTTAGAAAAACTACAACTAAGTATTTTAGTTACATAAAACTATTACTACTTTATGGAGTTCCAAACGCATTGAATAGTTTGTCGAGAAAATTTTTTAAATATATATTGTGCTTGGTAAAATTTATGAGCTTGGAAATTTATAAAGAAAAAAGCACATTTTATGTGTATGGTGTGCGAGAGAGCGCAAGTGAACAACAAAAAATTACGAATACGACCTGTGAGTACGGCGAATAGTAATTGACCTTGTCAGCCACTTCAAAATATAGCTGCCCACTTGCGATTGCCTTTTTGTTTTGTGCCTGCTTTTGTTTTTTTTTTGTTAATAGATATTTTGCTATTAAATTTGATATAAAGTTGTAGCTTTATAGCACCCACAAAAGTGTTGATAATGGGCAAAAAGAGCTTAACACTAATGAGATACATATATATATATGAATGTATATCGATATACAATGTATATATATAGTTATAAAGTTCACGCGACGACACTTGAACTTCAGACAACATCAATTCCCCGAATGGTTCATATTTTTCTTGGTTGGCGTTGAAATATGAAAACGTCCGTTGTTCGTTGTTGAGCAGGCATCTGGACAACAATTGCATAAAATAAATCAAGTGAAGTGCCGATAAATGTCTAAACGTAATTCAATTGTTATGCAATCAAACAACTGACGAGACATATTCAAACAAAACGTAAGCAAGAAAGAAATGGAAAGGAAAATAAAACATTTCCCACATTGCGCAGTCGTCACTTTGCGTTGATTATTGTTGGCAATTTCTATAATTGAATTTTTTAATAAGCTTGCCTCTTTATATATATATATGTATGCATGCATACCCCTGTAATCAAATGGCTTACAAATGTACACACATACACATATAACAGACCATTATCAGTGGACGTCAGCATGTTATGTATCCGCATTCGTTGTCACAGTGCCTTCCATCTCTACTCGCCTACTCCATTCGAGTATTTACAGACGCTCGATTGAATCGTTTAATAAGCATTCGCCAGCTATGTTTACGCCCCTAAAAAAGGGGCGTATACACGCTGCACCTGCTAATCAATAGGCCAACAAGGCGAACCGTCATAAAACGCATTTATTTATCTGTTGTAACCCAAGTAGACTCTTTATTATTTGTACAGACTGCTGGCGATTCAATTTTCTTCTACCCACTCAATTTTCAAAGGGTTCCAAGTATTTATACAAGTGCCTGTTATTCTAAATAAAGCCACGATTTGAATTCAAGTTGATGGTGTAGGGTTACTGTAACAACAGTTCTTTATGTTGTCGCCTGGGAAAAGCGTACTTTATTAAAATAAACAAAATCACACGAAATTCGGAGTCTTGTTGTTTTATTTATATATTTACGGACGTCAACGGGTTTTGTTGATTTTTTTTTTACTGTAATATAACAGTTATTTATAGCTCTATAAAAATAATAAAGCAGCAAAAGCATTAAACTATATTTGTGGCGCTTCATTGACACGAATTCTGAAAGACACCTACAACAGTTCATATCTCAATTTAATATGTGTGTAATAATCAATTAAAGTCACTTATCGCTTCGATTAGTATTATTTTCGACATATATACTTATAGGTTTGTACCTTTTTATGCAATCGTCTCTTAAGTAGCAACAATTGGCATTTTAAAATAAGAAGCAGACGGTGACGACGACATACACGAAGTTCAATATGCAACAGGCAAGTTTGTGAGTTTCTAAAAATTGAGCTGCCAATAAAATGTCAATCGCAGTTGCACTTCAGCAAACAAAGAAATACAAAAAGAGAGATGTATATATATATATATTTAAATATATTTTGCAGTTGATAGTCAAGCAGCGAGCAGCAAAGTGAAAAGCAAATTTTGGCAGCTGTTGCGGGACGCGCTTAAAAATAGCAACAAATATTCGAGACAACGCAGCGCGGGCGAAATTTCGCAAATATAAAATAAATAAAATTACTTATGCGATAGAAAAGCGTTGTGTCGCTCTTTGCAAAAATGAAAACTTGCGATATGTATACAAAATCGAAGACAACGCCAGCCAGCGGCACATAGAGTTATAAAACAAAAATGCAAAATGTTGTATCTGAATTTGTATTTGTATCTGGCATAGCAAATGGTCGAGAGTAAAGAAGCATCTATTTAAAGATTGACTGCTGCCAGGCGACATTTTCACGCAGCGACCGGCGTTGTTGGGCCAGTCACGCACCCAAAATGAAAATGTATCTCTAGCCATGCATACATACGTACACACATACATAGATACATATGTATCATGTAGTTATGCGTTGAATGTGTGTATTTCGATTTGACAAGTTTCTCTAAAGAAAATGTGCTCGTCTTCTGATTTCTTTGCTGGGGTACAATAGCTTGTTCCGTTTCTCAGCCTCTCTCTCTCGCTCCTTCTCTCTCTCCCTGTATTTGTCTCTTTTTCTCTCTCCCTCTATTACATTTTGTATAATGTACATTTATCGAAATGAGCACACACAATGCGCAAATACAAAGCGCCGGGCATCCAAAACGTGCTCAGTACGAACTAGTCTATAATTTTAAAAATAAAATCACTAGAAAATTATGAAATATACAATTTTTCTTCATATTCATCTGTTTTGGCGTTTTTCACGTAAATACGTGTGTTTGTTTCTTCATTAAACTACAAAATTCAAACTTCTTGACAGTAGAATCCACTTAAAGATCTTAATTTCTTATTAGTTTTCTCTATTCAAAGTTTTACACTTACAGCAGCTTTAGTGCGTAAATGTGAAATCTATTTTAATTGCTTTCCAGGAAATGCCAAGGATTGCCTAAATATAAGGCTACTTCTGGTTTGAAAATAGATTTTCAGGCATTGCAATGGCGACATTTACCAAAGGCCCGCAGAAGAATTTTGTTCAAGTTTAATGACCAATCAACACGAGCGAAGCATTTGCGCATCCCAAAAGAGCACACAAGAAATACCAACGAACTTTAGAAATCCAACTGTAAATGCCAAGACACAAAAAAAAGAGACAGCTAGGAAGAGAGAGAAAGAGAGAGAGGGAGAATCAAATCAATAGAAGCAGCAAGAGTAAGGCGCTTTAAGACTGCGCAAGAAGAAGAAGCATCAGTCAACAGCAGCAGCGGAGAGCTTAGATTACAGCATTTTCTGGTTGCCGTTTGGAATGCTGCTTTGGCCGAAAACTTGTTTACAAGAAAGACAACGCCATGCGACGTGCCAACGATGAGGAGTGGGTCAAACTGCAGCTTTTTACACTCATGTAAATCTCTATAGATGTTTGTGTGTGTGTACGTATGTGTATTGACATTCACATTAAAGTTGAGCGGCCGCTCCTGGACCAATGCTCAAACTTTCACTTGTACTACGACGACGGCGGCAAAGATTAAACAAGAGAAGCAACAACAACATTAACTCAGAAAAGACAGAGACGAAACTTTGAGCGTTGAAAATCAGCGCCAGAAACTTGATCGCTCAAACACAAACACAGACGAAGGCAGCGGCAGACTGAAGAGCTTCTCATTACAACGCCCTAACGAGACGACAGGTGGCGTTGGATCATCTTCTCTTGAGTTTACTTTTAACTTTTAAGATACACTTATTGCGTGTGATTTGTTAGGAAAGTTTATTTGCTTGGCATGTGCTACTAATTTCATGTCCAGGAGTGGTTAAAGTTGTCTGTACTTTCTTACAAATATATATCAATTATTTAGTGTTGTAATTTGTAGAGCTTCTAATTGGACATGAAGAGTAAAATGCTCCATTGGAAATGGGACAGGGACACGACCTCAAACGTACGACAGTTGGGCATTTAAGTGGGTGGGGGATGGGGAGTGAAAAGTGGTTTGTGCTACATTACTGTGCAGCACGCCCTAGAAAATGTGTCCGTGTACTTTTCACAAAATTACTACAGATATATATTTAAATATTTATACAGTTAGCTTACCTTCTCCTTGGCACGTCCAGCGTGTTTTTGCATAGATTTAGCGAGCATGATGCCTTTATTTTCGGACATTCAAAGTGGCAACAATAAGAATAACAACAAATAAATTTAATTGTAGAATTAGCAGCAATGTGTTCAAATTCGAATGCACTGCTTGCGTTTAAAAATTTGTTTTCGATATTTTTGATTGGCACAATTCACAACTGAACGGAGAAATTAAAACTCTTTACGATTTACTGGTAATTTTAAATGCACATTTAACAAACAGAAGAGAGCGGTTCACAATTTTTGTAGTTTCAGTGTGGAAACGTTTCTCGCTATTTTGATACGATTCAGCCGCGATTTGTAGCACTCGAAAGTCACGAAATAATGGCACGTAGGCGCGCGACTGCGACTTGAGGTGTGTCTTCGAACTTAACGCTGCTGCAGACGGAACGGGACTCATTTATTTATTTATAACTTATAATGTTTACACTCTCTCAGCCAATTTCGATATACGTATATATCGTTGGTCGACGCACTGCCACAACTTTTCAATAGTACACTGTTAACGGTGGAGCACATAGCTAAATATCGATATAATCTGCTTATCGATTTTGCATGCAAATTACTCCTCACTTAACAGAGGTACGTCACAGCACTTCAAATGGTTATGCAACACTGTGTCCAAATATGTGCGAGCGACTTTTGACCAGGTATTGTAAACAAATCCAAATTGATATATGAAATTCTAAATGAAATAATCTTTATTACGCTTAGACCGCTGGTCTCCAATGGCGGCTGGCTGTGCTTGCTGCTGCCCACAGCTTTAGCTACCAGTTATCTGCACACAAACAAAGAATGCTCCAATTTGGATGCAGTGCATCAACTTCTAATTGTGTCTGCATTTGGCATGTGCCTGGAAACGCTTTGGTTTCTGCTCAACACAATCATCAAAGGTGTGCCATGGGTTCGTCATGTAAAGCACCTGTTGAAGTTAGTTCTTATTACAACAATCGGGTTAATTTTGCTGCCCAGAACAAGTTGGGTTTCGTTGATTTTTGTTGGTTTCGTTGTGCCCCACTTTTATCAGCAGGTTTATGTTAGAGTCATGCGTGGATTGCCAAAGACTTTTACGTATGGCGAGGCTGCAGTCCTGGTACAGGGAATGCTCCTCTTTGTGCTGAATGCCATTTGTCGCTTGGCTCTCGAATTGAACTCAAATCCAACAACAGATTTTGGACAACTGAATACGATTATGCAGAGTGCTTTGGGGCTGTTGCTCATTGTTTGCACGCTGCTTGCTGTGGTGCCCCCACTCCGCCAGCCTCTGCCCTGCTACGTGCTGCTGGTGCTCCTGGTGGCAGGCGTGACCTGTGCTCCTGTCACCCAACCCATTCCACTAATCGCTCTTCTCCAGTTTTTGGTCAAGGATCAGAAGCGGGTAAGTTGGCCCCTAAAGATTTCAAATATAATCATTATTGTAATATATTGTTTACTCGGATAGCTGTTTATCATTGGCTTCTATTTGCTGCTGGTGTTGCTGACCTGTGTCACCGTCCACTGGCAGCTAAGGAGCACCCAGCAGGCGACAACCCGCATACGCAAGATCTTTCATCTGCTCATTGTGCTCGTTTTTGTACCCGGCCTGGTGCACCAGTGTGCCCTACTTTATATTGCCACTGGTATATCCTTTGCCATCTTCGTGGTGCTGGAGTTGCTGCGTTTCCTGCAGATGCCTCCATTTGCTGCGACGCTTTGGCAGGCCTTTAACTCGTTTCGGGATGCGAAGGATGCGGGTCAATTGGCGCTGACGCCCTTTTGTCTGCTCATTGGCTGCTCGCTGCCCATTTGGCTGACTCCCTGTCCCTGTGGACTGACCGCCTCCACGCAGAATCCGCAGCTGCTGTTGCTCCTCTCGGGCATTTTAGCTGTGGGCGTCGGCGACACAGCAGCCAGCGTAGTTGGCTCCAAATTTGGACGCAACAAGTGGCGGAGTAAATATAAAAACCTAATCAGAGTTATATATATAATATTTATGCATTATTTAATAACAGATTCAGCTCGCTCTGTGGAGGGCACATTGGCTTTTGTTGCTTCTGTTTTGCTCTGTGTTTGGCTGCTGGAATTGAGTGGAGTTTTGGCCATGTCGCAAGCCAAATGGTTTGCAACGATTTTTGCTGCGTTCAATACAGCGCTGGTGGAGGCATTTACCGATCAGGTGGATAATCTTGTGCTGCCTTTGGTCTTTTACATAATCGTTGGACTCGCCTCCTGATTTGATAGTCAAAAGTGATATATTTTTTATACATTCTTTTATAACATTCCTTTTGTGCCAAAGAATTGACGATATTTTAAAACAATAAATTTGTACATTGTACAGCACTATTTTAATTCAACTTTACAGCACTTATGTTAACAGAGAAACTCTTATACTGTAGTAAATCACGAGCACTTTTAAGTATAATATCGTAAGTAACAGTTTCGCTCAACGATGCTTTCCAGCACTTTGCTTAACAGTCGCTCTTATATGTGGTCATCAACAGGTTTATAGCACTGTTAATAAAATGATCGCCATGTTTGAATTTTACATATTCAGTTTATTTCATTCATTTTTTTTGTGTGCTTAAAAAATAATAAATACAAACAAGTTTTGTATCTTTATGTAAATGTATAAAAAGTGTATAAATGCCTAAATAAATGTATGTAAATATAGTAGTGTTTTACGAACAGCGCAATTTTGAATATAACAATTACATTTGAAGCTCGCCCAAATTATATTTAGATTTTACGTGATATATTTTCATATATTGTATTTAAGATTATTATTATTATTGTAGATGCCTGAGCATGTTTTTAGTCCTGAACATTTTGTGTATCACATTTCAAACCGGATCGAAATCCTCGAGTTTCGTTTAACGGCAGTTGCTTAACAATTAAACTTTGCATTACGACTAACAAACTGTGGATTATTAAAATAAAGAAAGAAAAAATAGCGGAAAAAATCGCTACACTATGAAGTAAATATAATAAAAGGAACATTTAAACAAACAAAACAAATTGCTTGCTCTCACATGGTGACTCTGCCCTCCGACTGGACTGGACTACATTGGCTCCTTTTGGAAATAGTCGTGCGACAAACAGGCCAAGGCAGAGGGACGCAAATGCAGATCATACGAAAGCATTTGCTGCGAGAGCGAGATAGAGAGATTACCATACATTTTTGGAATAGTGTGGAAAATGTCGCAACTTACGCTTAACAAATCATCGGAATATTCGCAAAAATCTGGATAAAAATCACGGGGTCTTTTCGGATTGCGTGGCGGAAAATGTTCTCGTGAAACTGAAATACTTTTGGGCCACTGTTGATCCGTGGGACGACCGGTGAGTCTGTTTAAATTAAACATATACGGCATAAAATATATAATATTCAGTTATATTTCATTTGAAGACCCACTCGAATATGCGATCCAGTTGATTCTTCTCGGAGGTGCCTGGAAATAAAGGTTTGCAGTTGAACAGCTCGAAAATGATGCAAGCCGCACTCCAAATATCGACGGCGCTGTTGTAGCCCTGGGCTAGCAGCACCTCGGGTGCCCTGTACCACAGGGTGACCACAACCGAGGTGACTTTCATTTCGGAGTCGTATGTTTTCGCCAGCCCAAAATCGGCGATCTTCAAATGGCCCTGCGAGGAGACGAGCAAATTCTGCGGCTTCAAATCTCGATGAATGATGCGATTTGCATGCAAGAAATCAATGCCTGTTAACAGTTCACGGGAGAGGCGCTGCAATTACGTTAATAATTAAATAAAAAACTTTGATGGGTATTTCACATTCTACCTGCACTGCTGTTGGCGACATGCCTGACTTTGGCAGCCTCTCAATCAAATCAGATAAATCCTGTTCCAAATGCTCGAAGACCAACAAAATTAGCAATTTGTTGCCACGTTCCAGAAACTGGCATACTTCGATCAGCCTACAGGTAGGGGAAATAAAAATTAGTGTATATGTATGGAACATGTGTGTGAGTGAGACTTTATAGCAGTTTGAGTTTTTGCTTGCTTAAAATGTTGCTGGGCACTTTAGCACCAGCAGCCATACTGCGGCTTCTTCTGGTACTACAAAAACACTCGACTCAGGGCAAACATAACAATTTATACAATCGATCAAGAGAATGTGAGAGCGAATAACGTAATTGCCCCAGGTTGAATATGGAGAGTCACCGACACATTCTATTAGCGAACAGCTGCCCAGCACTGTTAAGAAATTGCAGGCATACTTAACATTTACTACAAAATTTATATGTTTAATAAAAGCGAATTTTTCGAAAAACCTTTCAAGCTTGGCACTCAAGACATGAAATTATTTGAATAACTTTAATTGCAACCCGTTTTTTTTTAATTTAATTTTGAATTTCAAATTCCACCCCAAAAAAGAAGGAAAATGCTTCCAGAGTCTTAACAGCGTCAGAGTTAGCATTCTGTTGTTGTATGCGCTCTTAGCGTGAGCGTGAGCTATTTACGATATTTTATTTTCTCTTGATCGTAATATCGTAATTGAGAGCCGAGCACAATAACCAGCTGTTGTTGAGTGCTGAGCGGATATAAGTACTCTCAGAGTGTTTAATTGTTTTTTCTCTCTTTTTCTAGTACTCAATCCCGCCGCTGTTGACGCTAGTGTGCTGTATATGGTGCAAAGCAAATTCCCATAAGCGTAACAACATGTTGGTATAAGTTAATTTTCTTTCGTAAGCAAAGCTGTTATATTTATGGGCAATTTTGCATATACTTCGACATTCGAACACAGTTCGATGTTAAAATGCTGCCCAACTTTAAATTCAAATACAAATAGATTAGCCCAGCGAGTTTGTCCTTATCAGCACCAAACAACAAAAGTAGAGCAGCAAAATGACGCCACTTTTTGTTTGACGTTTGGCTTAATAATAATTTTTGATATGCACTTGCCACTGTAAAAGTGTGCGTGTGTGTGAGTGTATGGGGGTGGAATGCTACTGTTCAGTTTGCAATGCTGTTATACAGTTAAATGACTCCACGAGGTCAGCCAAA
The DNA here is from genome assembly GCA_037043605.1 of Drosophila multiciliata. Classification (NCBI taxonomy): domain Eukaryota; kingdom Metazoa; phylum Arthropoda; class Insecta; order Diptera; family Drosophilidae; genus Drosophila; species Drosophila multiciliata. The sequence continues at coordinate 10,706,337 of JBAMBF010000589.1, forward strand.
AAGAGAGGAGCGCCGGCCATTAAAGAAGCGTGCAAAATGTAAAGATAATAACAGTGCCGAGCTCCATATGACTATGCAAAAATAAAGTGCACACACACACACACACCGTGTAATCTGTGTACGTAACGTAACTATTTATTTTTGGAAAATAGTGTGGCGCCATGAAGATAACATGCACACGCACACACACATGCTGCTACTCACTTAACAATGTTGGGATGGTTGTATGTGTTGAGCTGCTTAAGAAGCGAAATCTCACGCAGGGTGGACGCACTGACTCCATTTTCGGTGAGTGCAATACGCACTTTTTTGATGGCCACGAAACAGCCGGTCACATTGTCGCGTGCCCGATAAACGGTCCCATAGGCGCCTGTAAATGTAAACGTAACGTAAATGTAACTGTTAATGATCAATTGCATACGCATATTTTGTACAGTGATATATATATATATATATGTAGGTCACATTTACACACACACAGGCATAGAGAGGGAGACCTAGGGAGAGAGAGCTGCTTCTGGCCTTGGACACTATGCAAAGTGCCGAAAGTTGAGTCAAAAGCAAATGGCAAACTCAAATGAAATGTTAATCAACAAAAACCCCTGGTTTGACAAGCACGCAGATAAGAACGGAATAGACATTTCGCACATAAATAGGTATGCGGCTATGTAGTGTGTAAAGCAAAAAAAAACACTACTAGCAAATTTCAACACACAAAAAATAACCCAAAAAAAAAAACTAGCCGTCAGCTGTGTGTGTTGATAAGTAACCGGCTGATTTTATGCTATTTGGCAATGACGAAAACGCGAGACAACAGAACCTAAAAAGAGAGAGGGAGAGACCGCATCAATTCAATTTAGAAAGACAAAATTTCTGTCACACCGGAAATTTATCACCGAATCGGACGGGCAGACAGACATTCAGAAATAGAGATTGACAAGTTACGCATAACATTGGGGCAGATGGCATTCGCATTGGGCGTGGGTGTTCTATTTTGGGTGATATTCACTTTCAACATATTCAGCACAATTCTCTGTTTTAATTTTTGGCTGCTCGCAAAAAGAAATCAAATTGTAAAGTCGTTTGAAAAATCAAGTACAAGGCCAGGTTTGCTACTATAGCCTAATTCAAAATACAATAAAACCAAAAAACAGAAATAAAAAACAAAACATATTCGCATTTTGCACACTCGTATGTCGCTCGGCTATTTTTTAGTCGATTCGTTTTTGTGCGGCGGCTCTTTCAATTGTCAAAAAATTTGTGCACAAATCAAAGGCAACAATAACTAAATAAAAAAACCAGAAAACGGCAAGCCAAAAAGAGAGCCAATAATTGAATGAATGCGTAAGCGAATGTGAAAAATAGCAAAAATCAAGCTAAAGCTGAAACATTTTTTCTTAAATGCTTTTGTAAGTTAAACTTGTTTTTATTTAACTTTTTTGATTTCCCTACTCTGCCAGGGACATTCGGGAATGGGGGTAGCTCACTTATTAACTCAACTACCCATGTCTTAAAATTTAAGATCTTGTTTCACATCAAAGTCGACGGCATTAACCCACTGTTGACCCTGCAGAGCTGATATAAGAACCCCTGCCCTAGCTACGCCTATGCCAAAGCTGGCTTAACAACAAACCTGCTGAATAACAAACAATGCTAAAATTATAATAATAAACAACATTAACATTCACCCTCTCAACTCTCCACGCTCAGTGACGTAATTGATTTAAGTTGAAGTTTGGTTTTTGCAGCACAAAACACGCAAAAAAATACTTGAAATGTTTGTCTGAATCTCAATCTTACATTTGACAATTATTTGAGTTGCTTTTCGTTTATTATGTCGTTTTTCAAAACGAAATGCACGTGGTTTTGAAAAATAAAACCTTAAAGTATGCAACGGTATTTGAAAACCTGCATTAAAAGGCCTGAAAAGGGAGAGGGGTCCGCATATCATGGAAATGTCATTGAAACCCAGTATTTCCCCTTATTGGAACTCAAGCACTGCATTAGTTGCGGTCGTTAAGTTTTGAATTGTTGAATTTGGTTAAGCAAAATATGCTGTCAAATACCCTACAATGCTGGGTATAAATATTTGGAATTTTTACATTCACCGATATAACTTGAAAAATGCATTATTTATTGAACTTACCTGTGCCGATAATATCCAGTTCCTCGTAGTTAATCGGTATCTCCTCCACACATTGTGCTTCGCTCATTTTTTGTCTCGTGTTCTGTGAGATTGATGCCATTATTTTTGGCTACTTTTTAAATTTGTGTCCAGTTTTTTAACAGCTTACTCAATGTACTGTAACTGTAAGACGTAGATCTGAAATGTTAAACTTATCTCAAATGTGTATAGTTGGTTAAATAGGTCAACTAAGGGTTAACGTTTATCTGTGTACACTTATCAAGAACTCTTGTTCTAGTTTGGCCGGAAGCTTGATTGATGAACCAATCGTAGGCAACAGTGTCAAACAGCCAGTATGACCACGGCAGGGTTAAAATGTTGATAACATAAACGGGTCGGCGTGTGTGTGTAACAGGTGTTAATTTAATCTGCCCCACTGTTAAAAGTATGATTTTTCTATGCCTATGCTTCTGCAGCCTAATTTTATTACCAGCGGTATCTAATGTTGTTGCTTTTATTGTTACATTTTTGTTTGTTGTTGTTGTAGTTGGCGGTCAACGAACTCTGTTCTCTTGACTTTACTGCTTGCTATTTAGTTCTGTTTGAACATTTATTTATAATTTATTCATGAATTCGTTTTGCCAGTTACTTGTGTACGTATTTCAACTGTTATTTGCCTCTGCTTTACTTTTTTTAGTTTGCTTTTGATATCGCTATTTGCTATTTGCTTTAAATGCATGGCTCTGAGCAGAGCAGCGTATAACAGAGGCAACATTTTTTTGCCATTTGTCAATTAATTCTAATCGTAGCTAGCAGAGCAACAGTATAATAATATTTATAACAACAGCACCAACAACAGTAGTAGGCAGAGAACAGCAATAAGCGACGCGAAAGAACAACAAAAACAACAACAAACTAAATAAATACACGCAAAGGAAAAAAATTTCGGTTATTTCATCACGACGATGCCGACGAATGAGAAAGACGACGACGACGACGACACTTACATACCCTTCACCCTTGCAATAAAACAAGATGTTGCCAAGCGAATCTCAAAGGAGATCTTTACAGATTACACTTCAAACGAAAATAAAAATACCAGTGTGTGTGTCAATTTAGTGCATATGTTTTATGTGTGCAGCAAAGAGAATTGAATTAGCTGATGTGCCACAAGTGGTTACGTTTCTCCGAAATATTTTGTGATATTATAATATTAGTTAAATATTAAAAATGTGTTTTGTGTTTGCCAAGACGAATAACAGCAACAAAAAGCACGAATTACTTTTATGTTTGTATGTATGTTTGTCTGTATGTAGTTATGTTTGTCTGTATATTTGTGTGTATATACCTATAATTGTCGGATGTATGAATTTTTGTTTGCATGTGTTTCGTTATATACACTCACGCACACTTCAGATACACACACACACACACACGAATCAAACGCGATCGGTAATTTTTTTTCCTACGAAATGCTACCACTTAAAGCGCAGTAAACCACAAAATACCGCAGTAGAAAGCCGACGATCACGATTTGTTCGACGAATAGTGAAACATACCGGCACCTGCAACTGTATTAAACGCTGTATTTTTTAAATAAAAATAAAGATTTTGACACTTAACAATTTTTGTAACAAAATGAGTAGGCACGCAAAATAAATAACAGCGCTCAAATAGCACTCGAGCAGCATTACGATATTCATCTTGTGTAAAGAGATTTTGCAATGCCTGCCCACTGTTAACGCTCTCTTAGTTCGTTAACATTAACAGAGGCCAGAGGTGAATTTAATCATTCAAAAATTCCAGTTAATGTTCAACACATTTTGCATTTTGAATATTAACAGAGTTCAGTCAACATAAAGGAGTAGCAGGATGAATTTATTAAAAACATAAATGTATCAAGGTAAATAATAGTAATACTGGGAAATTATCCTTATGCTTGATTGATCAAATCTTAATTTATTTAATTCTAGTTTACTGATGTAAGTTTTTTAAAACTTATTTTTAATATCTAAAATATTACCGTTTTGCAAAAAAAAATAAATGAAAACAAAATTTTAAATTTCCCTTGTGTTCAAATTTTATCGCTGCCAACATCGCGCCAGATCAACACGACACACAGCCAACATCACGCCAGTTCGAAGTAGCGAGCAGCCAACTTCAAGCAAATACAAATTGAGTGCGTTCGCACAGCGTTGCCACCAGATTCGATGAATTTGGCGCGTAAAATTTAAAATAAAAGATTCACAATGGAATTTTATTTGGACTAACGATTGACATTATGTATTTATATAGATTTGTATTTTAATTAGCAGCCAGTTTTTAATTAAGGCAAAATAAATGGCACAGAAGTCATAAATTTCCATCATTCAATTAAGACTGTGACGTGTGCTGGCAAAGTGATAATTGATATCCGCACAGATTGACGAGCAATTTGCCAACAACAAATAAGCGCCCCAAGTGAAAAGTGATACAGTCAACACTACCAGTTGACATACCAAGGCGCTTTGTTGAGGATTGCTGACATCTATTCGTGATTGGTTGGCCCGGAGACCAAAGTCAAAAGATGATTGGTTTTCATAAAAATATGGGCTAATAAGTTCACTCAATTAGTAAGTGTTATGTATTTAAATAAGCTGAATAACACATGAGTCACAAACACAGAAATCACACCCCAAATAAGGCGCAACCAGTGGAAAAGTCGGGTGGTGCCAGCCACAATTTCACACACACAACAAACACATCGAAAGCTATTTAGCACCTTGGTCAACTTTTACGGAAGTGGCATTCCGCACCCAAACCTGGAGTCGTCATCCACATCTTCTATCAAATCAGATGGAGGAAACGATGCTGACTCAAATAATGTCATATAAAAAATGCAATTGCTCATCTCACTTTTGTTGGTAGTGTGCTAATTGGAGTTCACCAGAATATTAATCATTAACCATTTGAGAGATATATCAATTTCGATGCGAATACCCTGATATTATCCGGTCTGCCTTCCAGGGTGTTATCAAGTTGTGCATTTTTTGTCATATGTTTCTTGTTTGTTGACTTTACTCTTTGACATTTGCCTTGTCTTGTCTCTCGACGTCTTTGAAACCGGCTCCTTGTAGAAGTTAATTAAAAATCAATTAAATCAAATTTATTTAACAAATACCTAAGATCAAAAAACGCTTAAACAACACATTACAAAAAAAAGAATGAAGAAACAAAAGAAAACAACAAAAAATTTGTTTCGCTGCTGGCATTTTGGACAACTGTGTTGACAATAATTTCCAACTTAATCATTCAAATAAATGAACTTGCCCAAATTGGTCTCGCCTCGCTTTGAATGGAATTCCATTCCGTGTGTCAAGTCACAAGTGACAACTGAATCCCGGAATCCATAATAATGCATTTTTATTACCCCCTCCCCCACCCATAAATCGCCAGGGCACTTAACTTGGCCCAAAGCAATAGCAAAGCCGACATTTTTGGCTTGCATCGTTGAGTTTTGCCTCATTTGAGTTGTCCCAAATATTGTGTTAAGACACTTAACACTTAACCTTCGGCGTGGTTAACGCTAAGCTTGACAGATCATTTTCAAGAGCGCGCAACACACACGTTTTAGCCACGTTGGTGTTGACAGTTTTCCGAGCAGCGACGACAATAATTTGCCTAATGAGCTCGTCTACAATCGAATTAACCCAGAGTTGTTTTTTTAGAGATATATTTATATATATTTGAATATGGCTGCCATTCAGAGCCGATTAACAGCGCGAGATTGGAGAACTGCCGGCTTCCGTATTGCTATTTCCCCTCTTGTTTTCCTTAGCCTAGGCGCCACACTCTAATCCTGTCCAGCGCTGTCTGTCTGTTTGTGTGTTTCTGTAATGCGTCAAAGCGATTCGCATCGATTTGATTTGTTTGATTTGTTTTGATTTCAGTGTCTGCGTCATGGAAAGATTTAATTAAGCGTAATGCGAAAGGCAAACATTGATGCTCGAAATACACACAATTTTATATTATTTATAATAGTAATAATGAAATTGTTGCTGCTGTTTTTTATTTATCATTGAGCCAACACAGATAAAATGAAGAAAGTAAACGCACTCGCCCCCCGTTACCCTCCCCATTACACACACACCACACAACCAACACCGCAAGCCTTAATTCGTGAAACGGACAGAGTCATGAAAAGAGTTAGGCGAGAGTTATCCGTGATTTATCCGTGGGCAATGAAGAGCAACGCAGTCAAGTGCGGCGCACTCAGTGTTGCCAAGGCTTGGTCAGAAAAAAGCTAATTTAAGCTGGTGAAATTTAGCAAACATTTGCTATTATAGTAGATAGAAGAAAAAGAGCCAATAACAATAATAGTAATAATAAAATAAAGCAGACGGCGAATTTTCTACATTTTCCCTCCAGCAAACAGCGCTCCGCTGCAGCTAATTCGTGACATCGGCAACACTTAACACCAACAGCAACAATGGCAACAATAGCAGCAACAGCAACAGCAGCAGCAGCACTCGTCAAATGAAACCCGTTCGACAATATTATGATGGCTGAGTCTGCGTCTGGGGCAGAGGGGGAGGCGGCTGCTCATTTTTTTGCCCATATAAAAATGAATTTGTGACAAATATTCTGAACAGTAAGTGCGCACGCTTAGCAGCGACAACATCGTCAACATTTACACACATCAAACGAGTAACTGCAAATAATTATTGATATATTAAGCAAACGTCGTCGCGTCAATTGATCAATCGCTTGTGATAAGCCAGACAAACATATTGTGCCAAAAATAACCGATTATAAAAAAGATATAATCAACGCGTGACGCGCAATTAAAAACATCCCAAAGGATATACACAAAAAAATAATCGAATAATCAGAATTAAATATAGCATGTGCTCGTTAAAACCTCAAGTGAGTATAATAGTCATAATAATATGTGGAATTTGACATATCTAATTATTAATATATCAAATAGAAAATCGCAATCAAAAAAATTGCAAATATCTCAATTCTAAAGCTAACGCTGAACGTGCATTTTTTAGTTTTATCGTATTTTTATATTTTGAACAAGGTCGAAAACCGTAACAAAACACTGATTAATAGCTTGAAATAAAGCAAAAATAAATAAATATATATATATTTATATTTATAAGGAAGTCTGGGCACAGCTCATAAAAATCATATGTATCTTTTGACCTAGCGATTTAAATTATTTAGCTGTAAATCCTTCTTGAAGCAGCTTAAAGTTCAAGAAATAGTTGAGTTTGCTGGACTAACTGGATACCCTAAACATACTTTGTTGCAGCTCTCAAAGAATCTTTCTTCAGTTAAGGCTTAATCGAATTTATTTTCTGCATATATTAAATACTTGATAGGATCACAGCTATATTTCATAGCATTCTATATTATATATTATACCCTTTTCAAGCGTGTTGTGTATACAGGGTATGAGCCCCAAAAAAACAAGTGTTATACATCTTATGGGATAGCCCTGAGCCACTAAAGCGCAACCGGTTATAGATACAGATACAAATAGAGATACAGAGATACAGATGCAAAGATACAGATAAATTTAAGCCTTTCTTGTTGATTTGTTTTTATTGAATTTATTTTTGAGCTGGTCTCATATTTTATGAAAATTAATTAATTGGATTGGTTAAACCTGTAAATTAACATAATGATCTGCAAAAAAAGAAAATAAGGCACATTTATTGATGTCCGAAATGAATGAATTATAACTACTATTAAATACCGCCTACTTTCAGCTATAAACTGAGTAATCTAGTTTAAAGGGGGATAAGGCATGGCTTCTGTGGCCTTCAGCTCTATCAATGAATTAATTTATTCAAATATGTTGATTTTCGGGGACTCACTTAGAAAAACATTCGTTAAGAAAATAACTTAATCATGATCCGATCAATGTCTGCGGTTTACGCATATAACAGGATTAATTATTAATTTTCATCAAATGTGAAGCAAAAATTGCGAAAAATAAAATGAACTTAGGTTGGATAAGTTGAACGTTCATCAAGATCCAAAAGCTGGTTTCGATTTGTCGTCAAAGATTATCCGGTTTTTCTATATATGTATAAACATGTGCATAGCATTTAATTTGCTGGCCGAGAATAAGATTAATTTTATTAACACAAAATTCGAAATGTGATACATAAATTAAGATGTGTATTATTGATATAAGTTCAAATGGCTCCTAATGACGATTAAATGGAATCGTGCATCCGGCTTTGCCCGCCCAAGGGCGCAGCATATTTAACTTTGTGGCTAAGGGTTGGGTCCACTTCATGGATACCCAAGTAATTATCATCTCGTGGGTGTACACAGAAACTGCCAATGCTAATAATACTAATAATAATAATAGTGATAGTTCTGACGATAGTTCCCAACTCGACGTGATCATGAATATTTTACGTGTGGCTATAAATTAAATTTGATTGCGATTATATCATTGGTATTTGTTATTTAATTTAAATTAATTATTGTATGCTAATTTAAAGCATATGCTCTGCGATATCGCCTCTGAGTTTCGATTGCTCGGACTGGTTCTAAGCACCATTGCAGAACGTCGTTGACTCTCTGGCCTCCAAGTGCTGTTCACACCTTCTCTTGATTCCATTTGAATTGACTCATTTGCTTTTGTTTTTTTTTCGTCTTATTTCCGCAGTATTATACCCTGGGTTTGGCATTGGCCGTGGGACTGCTTGGCCTGGCGAGTGCGTTGCCACAGCGTCTACAGTACCAACAACAGCAGCAGGCACAACAGCTTCAGGATGTGCCACACACACTGCTCGACATCGAGACACCAAACCAGTTCAGCTACAATTCCCCGCTCGCCCAGCCGGACAGCTTACGCTCCAAGCCGTACTTTGATTTCCTGAGCACACTCTATGCCCATGATTCGGCCAAAACGAATCTGTTTCGCAATCGACCACGTCGCGATCTCCAGCCGACACTAAAGGCAAAACAGCCCCAGGATGTGGCTACAGCGGATAAGCCCGTGAGTCATCGTCGGGAACGCAAGCGCCGTGCAATTGTCTTCCGTCCACTGTTCGTGTATCAGCAGCGCGAGATCAGGAAGAAGGAGATCGCTGCAAGGAGACGCAACGATGAAATTAGCCGTCGTCGCTACTAATCAAATCGCATATAGTCCTTAACATGTACTCCATAAACCTAATCAACAACCATGTACAATCGTCATGCAACAATGAGAAATGGCTATGGCTGTCACTGGTCTTCTACAGGGTCCTCTCTAGCACTTAGCTTTTTATTATTGTGTTTTAGCCTTAAGTCAACATCGCACAATGCACAATGCACAATGCAAATATCAGCTATCTATATATATATAGAAAGATATGTGCACACATTGTATCTCCCACACATCCCACGCATTCGCACATCCCTCCTAACTATGATAAGTAATCGTATCGCTAAATTAATGTGCAAGTATTTTATATTTGCTAACTGATTTTTACTAGTTTGTTAATATTAAAGCTAACAACAATTTATTCAACACGATCAACTGGCTTTTAATGCAAATCTCAAATTTTCCAATGTGAAAACTGGGCATCATTTAATGCACTTAAATGAAGACCAACTATTTTGGTTGAAGTTCAAATCATATACATAAAAAAAATTTTTTTTTTTTTTTTGGGGACACATTTTCTAAGAATTAAATCATTCACCCCAGACAATGATCTCAATCCAATCCGTGTAGAGATGCACCTTAGTGTAGACACTTGGGAACTTGTAATTGCCACAAATCACTCCGTACGAGGTGACTCCAATCACTTGCTTGAGGCAATTGTATGCCAGATGCTGCACAAAAATTGGTCCACCAGAGTCGCCGTTGCAGGTGTCTGCAATGCTGCTGCTTGAACCCGATCCGGCACAAAATTGAGTACGAGGATCTATGCGGCTCTCGATTCTTTCAATGCACACGTCGTTGCTGTAGCGTTGGAGACCAACTTTAAGCAGATGTGATGATTTCTGGCCCGAGTTCTTGGTATAACCCCAGCCAGCTGCAACCAGATCAAAATTCTCATTGCCGTTGCTGGGCGGCAGGCAAGCTGGCGCCACATACTCATTAAGATTGGCCTTCCTGTCCAGCTCCATGAGAGCAATATCACTGTAACGACTTCCATCATCGCCTTCCTCGTATGCCGGATGCAGCACGTAGTTGACCAGTTGAAAGTCCTGCGGCTGTGCATCATCCGTGCTCGAATTGTAATCCAATTCGCCTAGGCGTACAGCATATTTGGGTGAATCATAATTGGGATCCAGGCGCTGCTCCTTTAACTCTCTCGTCTCCAGGCAATGGGCGGCGGTCAGCACAAACTTCGGATGGATCAAAGTGCCGCCACAGATCCAATTAACGCTGGAGCTGCAAAACTGTCGTTCCCCCAGCAGTGCCATGAAAGGAAATTCGCGTCCCTTTGCCTCGGTGCCCCCCAAGATGAGTGGTGTGGAGCGACATGAGGATCTGACCTCATTATAATCACGGCATGCTACAAATTTTAAACTTTAACTTTTAACTCTTTTGTTAAAGATATCGAGATTTGAGCTTACCCTTTTCGTATAATCTTCTCGTGTCCAGACGATCCTTTTGAGTCTTTTGGTCATTTAGGGGCAGTGGACAGCAGACAATATTTTCTAATTCATTGCAGTATTTGATATTATTTATACCGATCAAATGCAAATTATAGAATATAACGGGACAATCAGTAGAAGTCAGTTCTTTGCACTCGCCGGTGCCATTGTCACAGAACTCGCTCCGCACTTGAATTATCGTTGATAACGTCGCTGATATTATGAAAATTAATAGAATTTTACGAAATGCGTTCATTGCGTCCAGTGTCCAATATTAAACTGTGTGGAGTTGTGACGCGTTAATTGCGTTCTTTTCAAACCAGATTTGGCAAAAAGAAGATAAAACAATCTTGCGCAAAACATTTGGATACAGTGCAATCCTGGTTTGGTTGCTTATCTCAGAGCGCTCTGAAATACACTCTTGAAAATAAGAGAGCAGATTTGAAGGCCGCTTGATAAATGTTTAACATGTCTGGCTTCGTTCAAATGCGGTTATAAATGTATTATTTAGTTAAAAATGTAAGAGAATATGTATAATAATATCGGGCATTTTATGAGGCAATAAGAAATATATTTAAAGCCAACGAATTCGGGAATTAAAAGTCAACTAGCGAATTTTTATTATTGATTTTTTGTTTACTTGCTTGTCGTTAAATTTTCTTGGCTTCAAAACAAACGCACGAAGCGATAAGAGAGGCATAAGGAGTCGAAAAATATCGTCAGTCGATCAATATTTTGTAACAGAACAATAACAGCTGGCTCGATAATTCATTTATATCGGTATACAATTTTGGCGCCAAAAGTAATCGTATGTTAATTAGTAACATGCATTCTTGATCTTGTAAATGCAAACATGAATCTGTAGTAACAAAATCTAAATGTAAATGTAATCGAAAATGTTAATATCCACACAGTCATGCAGCAGAAACGCGAACGGCGTACAGTGCTAAAAGTATTTTTATGTGATGCTGGTATTTTTATTGATATCGAAAATACTACAGAACGTAATTTTTTCGGCACATCACTAGTTCTTCTATGTACCTCGATGCTGAACGGTGTGTTCGCGCACACTTTTCTGCAATAAATTAACTTTAAGAACAGAAATAGGCAGAAATATTGGAAAAACATTGCATTCGCGAGTAGAGCAAAATTTCGGCAACGCGTCAATACAATTTTCACGCACGGATGGATGTCTGTGATGTGGATATTTTGTGATTAAACATTTTCCCCATCTGAGGTACGCAAAAAAAAAGAAGAAAAAAAATGGTTGGGAAAAAATGTCCGCCCAACAAAGAACCGACGCCGACGTAGAAGCAGCAGACTTGCATATATAGAGTCGTCTCGCTCTAGCGTCAGTCATTCGTTGAGCATGTTCGAAAAGTGCCGCAGCTTACAAAACCTAACCAACCTAAAATAAACGTGCAGCTCTTTAATAAATTTTTTAAAATGGATAGCACACAAAATAAATTAACGCAACGCGTGTGTGTTTATTATAAAAAAAAGAAAACGCGATTCATAGTACAGAATTTCTGCAATTCGATGAATTTTGCAGTGCTGCAAACTGCTTCTAAAATAGAGATAAATGTCACTGAAATTGTTTAAAGCGTAACGATTGCGCAGCAGAAAAGTGTAAAGATAATATTATTTGCATACATATATATAAGAGTTTGATTGGGGCGAATCCAGGGCTGCAAAATGTGCGCCGTCGAACGATGCACGCGATAAATTGACGAAATTTGCGCGAATTGAGTGTAATGATTTTTTCCCGCCTTTTGCAGATGTCTCAAACATGAATGAAGGTAATTCAGCAGGAGGGGGGCATGAAGGGCTAAGCCCGGCCCCTCCTGCTGTGTCAGACCGTGTAACGTTACTATCAACGGAAAAATCAGTTACAACGCCAAAATCAACAACAACAATAACAACAGCCACAGATCACAACAATAAATCAGCAACAACAGCAACAAACACGCAACAACAGCAGCAAAAAACCAACAAACACCAACAGCAGCAGCTGCTCAGTGCGCAGCTGCCTGTGCCGCTGTCGAACTTGTCGACAGAGGCAACGGCAGCGGCAGCAACGCCAGCAGCTGCTTCCACAATATCATCATCATACAATCCATCAACAGTAGAAGCTGGGTCCACGAGGCCGCCACAGGCCAAGCGACCGCGTCTCGAAAACACCACGGAAACTGAAGGCGAAAGTGACGGCGACGGCGACGCCAACGCCAACGAAAACAACAATAGCAACATTGTTGGCGCAGTTGGTAGCAGCAATATTGTTGGCTCATTACTGCCGGCGTCAGTTGTGGCTAGCAGTGAAATTGGTGACGCCGATTTAACGGCACTGCAAGATTTGAATGCGCTCAGGAAGCGCATACTCCAACAGAAATTGCAAATTTTGCGTAATCTTAAGGAAAGGTAAGAATCAGTAATCGGATCTTTCAATATTTTAAAGAATTTACTAACCTTATTCAAATTTTGCAGACATCTTGAAAATGTGTCCGAATACTTTTATTTACAAAACGGTGGCAGTATGATGGACTACCCCGCGTGGCGTAAAAAGACACCAACACCACAATTCATCAGCTACAGCAATGCAAATCGTATCGAGCAGCTGACACTCGAAGAAAAGCCAAGCACATCAGCAGCAGCAGCTGTGGGCCAGGTAAACAGAACAGTAACAACGCAGCAACAGCAGCAGCCATCGTCATCGGATTCAGTAGTTAGCAGCAGCAGTGCAACAACTACAACTACTACAGGGACAACAGACCTACAGTTAGAAAATAGCACACAAAAAACGGTTAGTAGAAGGGGAATGAAAATAAGCATATCTATCAAAAAATAATAAAATATTTCTCTACAGAATACGCAATCTCTGTTGCCAGCCAAGTCTGGCAGCAACACACTCTCTGCAACAGCAACTAAAACTGCAACAGCCTCATCTAGTCCCAGCTCTAGTGGGACCATAACAACAACAACAACAGCACCAGCGACAGCAACATCCACTGGAGCTGGAGCAATATCCACAACGAGCAGCTTAGTGGAGACAGGCAATAATGCATTGCCACCGGAAGCAGAGATAAAAATACCGGCGGTTGGTGCGACACCAGTTGCCGTGTCCACAAAGCTACCCGCCGCTGTGGTACAGTTAACGCAGCAAGGTAAGCGAAACTCGTTCGGGCCTAGGTCTAAAATTTCTTTATTTAAGTCTCGTGTTATGATTTAGTGTTTTGTTGTATTTCCGTTTTGTGTTTTGGTTAATTTTCAAAATTATTGTACTCGGAAAAAAAAAAACATGCCAAAATTTCAATAATGTCCTAAGATTTTTGCATACATCTATGAAGATAATAATAGATACAAATAAGTGCTACCACCTCCCAAATGCCAGAACAAAAACCGCGCCCAGAACAACTGTACAGCAACTGTAAAAGTACAAAGCACGTCCTGCACATTAATATAAAACATAAAAAGATACAAGTTGTCGTCTGGCCTAAGCATATATAAAAAAACACTAGCAAGAAACCTATAAGATGGTCTACTAATATGTAACAACAAACTCGAATTTAATTTATTTGACACACTCTGCAAACACACACAGAATACTAAACACATTTACCTACCTGTATGCATATGAATATATATAACAACATATATACATTCCTTTAATATGAATTAATTTATTGTATTGCTGTATATTATTTGATATTTACAATTCACCCTTTACTTGTGTTAATTTCTCTTTTATTTTTTACAAAACATTCACAATCATTTTTACTGTCGCCTCCTAACGCACTCCTCAATTCTCTCTCTAAACTCACCATCAAATTGTATCGTTATTATATAGGTCACATACCCGGTAGACCTCTAGGAGGTCGGCACGGTATGGTCTTCGGTCAAATACCCGCGCCTCCTGCCGTAGGAATATCTTCTGTACCTTTGGTGCCAGGTGCTTATCGTTCGCAACAAATTAAAAAAAAAAATAATTGAAGAAAAAAATCTCATTTTCATTTTTAATAAGTCTTCTACGTTTTTCTCTATACTTTGTGTGGTTTTTGAATATTGAAGTACTTTCATCATTTTGATTTTGTTGTTACCGCAAATTAGAAGTGTAGTGCATTTGACTTTTACTATATTTTTATACATTCGATGTGCCTAAATTATTACAATATATATATATCAAAGATTTATATTATTTTTTATAGAATTATATAGAATTGGTGATTATATTTTTATTGATAATATGCTTAAAAATAATTTGATTTTTCAACTTATCAATTAAATTGAATGTACAAATACAGTTTTTGTTATATTAGCAAAATTATGCATAGACTAGATTTGATATCTGTTTTTAATCAGTAACTTGTTACAATAAGAATACAATAATTTTAATATTTATGGAAACACATTTTCACTCTCAAAACTCATTTAAAGGTTCCTTCTGTCTTTCTGCATCATTGACTTGACTTTGACTTTATTTTCCATCCAATTGCTGCACCTAAAAGCGTTTTCTTGTAGGCCAATTCAATGCTCTTGAAAATCGTAGCTGTGTGCTAGATTAAATCTAAGTTGCAAGTGACTTTTTAAGTTTCTAAATAAAAGTCCATAATGCTGAGTACATTTTCAGATTAAGTTTAAGATATTAAGTTGAAGCACCTAAAAGCGTTTTCTTGATAGCTTTTTAAACGCTCCTGAAAATCGTAGCTGTGTGCTAGAACATATGCTGCGGTTGCAAACGAATATATGCTAATTAAGGCAATTTTTCTATTTATACCACGCACAATCGTAATACACAAAATATACAAAGCACTAGAGCTGTTTAGAAAGAGCGTTGAATTAATATTGACTACATGTGTTGACAATTGAAACCATCTTGATAAAGTGAACTTTATATAAATATGTCTTCAAATTCTAACTGAACATCGCATTGAAAACTCGCTTCTCACATTTCAAAGTACCCGTTTCAGGATTGTTAGGTGTAACGAGTTGAAGTTTAGAGCTTCAAATTTTGCATGCCCTTTTGACATAGATCTTTGCCTATTTTAGTTTTACCTTACCTTGTTCCTTTTTTTTTACAAACATTTATTAAAAATACCCACTATATTTAATACATTACTAATTCGCAACTAATATGATTCAATTAATTGATTGATTGATTTGAACGTTGTTTTTTCTTTTCCTTACTTATAAATATTGTTGCTTCAATATGGTAGCGTGTGATTGATGATGCACTTTTCCAGCATGCAAGTTGGCTAAGAGCTTTTCCTCAAGATCTCTTTTCACGATTTGTGACTAACTTTTGCTTCGCTTCTTCTCCCAAAAGGTGGCACGCCCCTGGTGCCCTGCAATAGCCCCGTGGGCTCAACATCGTTGCGTCGCCCAAATTCACAACAGCAGAATGCTGCGACGGGTGGAGCAACTGCATCTACAGCTGCTGCGGCTGCGGGTTCAACCACAGCATCGGTGTCAAGTGGAACTGCAACACCAACACCGCTGTACACTGGCGGTGCAAACGGTGGTGCTCCGGCTGCGGCTGCGAGTGTTGGTGGCCTGACGCCCAGCACGCCTGGCGGCGGCAGCAGTGGAAATTTATTGAGTCCTCTGGCAAACACTTGCACACCAAACAGTGCGCAGGAGTTTTCCTTTAAGGCCAAACAGGAGGTGTACGTAATGCAGCGTATATCCGAACTGCAGCGAGAGGGATTATGGACTGAACGGCGTTTGCCCAAGCTACAGGAGCCAAGTCGCCCCAAGGCGCACTGGGATTATCTGCTGGACGAGATGGTCTGGCTGGCAGCTGATTTTGCGCAGGAGCGCAAATGGAAAAAGAACGCGGCCAAAAAGTGTGCCAAAATGGTACAAAAGTATTTCCAGGACAAGGCCAATGCAGCGCAGCGTGCCGAAAAAGCGCAGGAGTTGCATCTGAAGCGTGTCGCCTCCTTCATAGCCCGTGAGGTGAAGAGCTTCTGGTCAAATGTGGAGAAACTGGTCGAGTATAAACATCAAACCAAAATCGAGGAGAAACGCAAACAGGCGCTCGATCAACATCTCAGCTTCATAGTCGATCAGACGGAGAAGTTCTCGCAGCAACTGGCAGAGGGAATGAATAAGAACATAGCCGAAACGCCCAGCTTAGACTCGAGTCGCCTAACATCACCCAAACGGGAGTCAGATGGTGAGTTAAGCCTGATACATTTGATAATATTTGTTTGATAGTGGAATTTTTACTCTGATATAACATTTAATTACTTTGTTTGAGATTAAGGTACTTAAATTGTTGTAGCAGAAGAAACGAAACTACTCGAACCTCTTAAATCAAGCACCTGATGAGAACTTCATACTGAAACGTTGTTTTGATCTATTTTTGAACACTACGATGTTAATAAGGGATGGTCGCATTTGCGAGGCATTTGTCTGATGCGCTAAAGAAAATTTTGCCATCTGCCCTTCATTGATCCATACAAAATTTGAATTAAACTGTGAATTTACAATTTCTTCCACAGATGAGTTTAAGCCAGAATCTGGTTCAGAGGATGATGAGGAAACGATTGCCAAGGCCGAGGAGGAGGCTGCCGATGTCAATGAGGAGGTCAAAGCACTGGCCAAAGAATCAGAAATGGACTTTGATGATTTTCTTAATGATTTGCCACCTGGCTACTTGGAGAACCGTGATAAGCTGATGCTCGAGGAGCAGGGCTCTACGAAAGGCGCTGATTCATCCGTTGGTGGTGACGACAGTGATGATAGCGAATTTCAGGCCAAGGAAGCCAGCGATGATGATGAGAACACCATCAGCAAACAGGAGGAGGCTGAACAGGAAATTGATCATCAAAAGGAGATCGATGAACTGGAGGCAGACAATGATTTGACCGTTGAGCAGCTTTTGGCGAAATACAAATCGGGAAAAATTGATGAGCAGCCCAGTGCAAAGAGGCGAAAAATAGCGGTGGAACCCTCGGTGGTGGACTCGGATGATGATTCAACCGATGTTGAGGATTCAACCGATGACAGCGATGTGGAAGCCAGCGACGAAGAGGATGAAGAGCTGTCTACCATCAAGACTGATACTGACCTGGACGAGGCAGAACAGGAGGGTGGCCTAAAGAGCCTGCTAACCGATGCCGATGGCTCCAGCTGCGGAGCTGCGGGCGTGGCAGCTGTTGGTAGCAAAGACAACAAGGACGACATGTTGAACGATGCGGCGGCATTAGCCGAAAGCCTACAGCCCAAGGGCAACACTCTGTCCTCAACGAACGTGGTGACGCCTGTGCCCTTCCTGCTGAAGCATACTCTGCGTGAGTATCAGCACATCGGTCTCGACTGGCTGGTCACGATGAACGAGCGCAAACTGAACGGCATCCTTGCCGACGAAATGGGCCTGGGCAAGACGATACAAACGATAGCGCTGCTGGCTCACTTGGCCTGTGCCAAGGGAAACTGGGGTCCACATTTGATTGTGGTGCCCTCATCTGTGATGCTGAACTGGGAGATGGAGTTCAAGAAGTGGTGCCCCGGATTTAAGATCCTCACCTACTATGGTACACAGAAGGAGCGGAAGCTTAAACGCGTCGGTTGGACAAAACCAAATGCGTTTCACGTTTGCATCACTTCGTACAAGCTGGTCGTTCAGGATCAGCAAAGTTTTCGACGAAAAAAATGGAAATATCTCATCCTAGACGAGGCCCAAAACATTAAAAACTTCAAGTCACAGCGTTGGCAGCTGCTACTCAACTTTTCCACCGAGAGGTCAGTAAATAGACCAATTAAACTATATTAAAATATTTTGTTGCTATTACCAATGAGCAAGCACCAAAAATCAGTAACCAAGCGACTGCTAAACTAGCTTGGCGACTACGCTTGGGTGCTAAAATTAATTAACGCTATAATGCCGTATATTATATAAAGAGCATACTAACCCAATTAGCATGCTTGTGGCCTTGTTTTGATACACTGTTTTTGTTTTTATGTTAATATTAACTTTGGTTTTTTATTGCTTACATATTCTTACAGTCTAATTTAACGGTGAAAAAATAATCTTAAATTATATTCTCTTTCTATTATCGTTCACTAGACGTTTGCTACTAACTGGAACACCGCTGCAGAACGATCTGATGGAGCTCTGGTCCCTGATGCACTTCCTCATGCCGTATGTGTTCTCCTCGCATCGCGAGTTCAAGGAATGGTTCTCAAATCCCATGACTGGAATGATCGAAGGCAATATGGAGTACAATGAAACGTTAATAACGCGTCTACACAAGGTAAATATAACCGATGACAATGATGCTATGTGTATGTGCCTATATGTTTGAGACGGCACCTAAAAGCGTTTTCTTGTGGGCCAACTCAATGCTCTTGAAAATCGTAGATGTGTGCCAGATTAAATCTAAGTTGCTAGTGACTTTTTGAATTTTAAGTATTGAAAGTCCATAACACTAAGAACATCATTCCAGGCAAAGTTTTAGAAATGTATTAGCACCTAAAAGCGTTTTCTCGATAGCTTTTTAAACGCTCCTGAAAATCGTAGATGTGTGCCAGATTGAATCTAAGTTGCTAGTGACTTTTTGAATTTTAAGTATTGAAAGTCCATAACACTAAGAACATCATTCCAGGCAAAGTTTTAGAAATGTAATAGCACCTAAAAGCGTTTTCTCGATAGCTTTTTAAACGCTCCTGAAAATCGTAGATGTGTGCCAGATTGAATCTAAGTTGCAAGTGACTTTTTGAATTTTAAGTATTGAAAGTCTATAACACTAAGAACATCATTCCAGGTAAAGTTTTAGAAATGTATTAGCACCTAAAAGCGTTTTCTCGATAGCTTTTTAAACGCTCCTGAAAATCGTAGATGTGTGCTAGAGCAAACGCTTCGGTAGCAAATGAATTTATGCTAATTAAGGCATGAATTCTAATAAAACCTCGCACAAGCTTTTTAAAATCTCTAGATTTCAACAACAATCTCCTGCAAGCGCACTCTGTGTCACATTGAACCCTCATGTGATGACAATTTGTAAACTTGCTAGACTAAAATGAAGCTACGACTTATCCATGTGTTCATGCAATAAAATCAAATTGATCACATTGAATACGTGCTTTACACTCTCCTATAGTATTCTATTTTAATACGCTGTTGCAAGCGCACTCTGTGTCACATTGAATCCTCGTGTGATGACAATTTGTAAACTTGCTAGACTAAAATGAAGCTACGACTTATCCATGTGTTCATGCAATAAAATCAAATTGATCACATTGAATACGTGCTTTACACTCGACTATAGATATTCTATTTTAATACGCTGTTGCAAGCGCACTCTGTGTCACATTGAATCCTCGTGTGAAGACAATTTGTAAACTTGCTAGACAAAACCTGAAGCTACGACTTATCCATGTGTTCATGCAATAAAATCAAATTGATCACATTGAATACGTGCTTTACACTCGTTTATAGATATTGGAATTAAATACTTTGTTGCAAGCGCACTCTGTGTCACGTTGAGTCCCTCATGTGATGACAATTTGTTAACTTGCTAAACCAAACCTAAAGCTGCGACTTATCCATGTGATTGTGTTCTTTTAAAATTCTTACATTGAATACGCGCTTTACACCTCATTTATTTGCTTTTTGATATTGTTTTAATTTGAGAAATCAATATAATTATTGTTTTTATTTCCTAAGGTCATTCGTCCATTTTTGCTGCGACGCCTTAAAAAGGAGGTGGAAAAGCAAATGCCAAAGAAGTACGAGCATGTTGTCATGTGTCGCTTGTCCAATCGTCAGCGTTATCTGTACGAAGATTTCATGAGCCGTTCCAAGTGAGTTTTACAACCAAAATTTAAAAAGTGATCGTTTTAATAAAATATTCTCTTCTTTTTAGAACTCGCGAAACATTGCAAACCGGCAATTTGCTGAGCGTGATCAATGTGCTGATGCAGCTGCGCAAGGTGTGCAATCATCCCAATATGTTTGAGGTGCGTCCAACGATATCACCGTTTCAAATGGAGGGCATTACATTTCATACGCCACGACTAGTCAGCAACATCCTGGAGTATGATCCGTTCACGGTGAGTTTGTAGCTGCTGACCACAGAAATGCAGATACAGATAGAATATGAGATGATGATAAACTGTCACTGAATATTGCGACTCAATCTATTTTGGAGAGAGTTGCGATTCTTATAGGATGTTCGCTGTTGCGAGGCATTTGCCTGATCTTAAATTTAGAACATTTAAAGTTTTGCGTCTATATTAGAAAATGGACTAATTTTCTGCTTGTTTTTGTCGCCTTACAGCAAATCAATTTGGAGACTGTGAATATGCTGCTGCTGCACCTGGAGCAAACGCTTACCGCCTACGTTTCGCACAAGTCGCGTCTGCTGTCGCCGTCACGCAAATTGATCGAGGAGATCGACAGTGCACCGCAGCCCCCGCCGCGCTGCCCGAATGGCAAATATCGTTTTCACATACGCGTGCGGAGCGCGGAGTTGGCGCAGCGCATTAAGCTGCAAGCGGTGCGTATTGGCGCTAGTCCGGCAATGAGGCTGGAGGGCAGCAAAATTGTTCCCATGCGCAGCCTGTTGCCCAGTGGCCATGTATTGAAGCGTGTTAGCGGCACCATCAATCCCATTAACATGGCCCTCAAGCCAGTTATTATCAATAGCCTTATGACAACGACGGTGACTGGCAGCAACAGCAGTGCTGGTGGTGCATTAAATATGTTGAGCAGCAGCAGCTCCAAGCTGATGAGCTCACGTTCGCCAATCAGCGCGCCAACGCCAGCCAAGGTGGCCAAGACAATGCAGGATGGTAAACCATTTTTCTATCTAACACCAGCAACAAATTCCGGTGGCGCTGGAGCGCGACTTACGCTAACCAGCAAAACAGCGGCGACGGCGGCGAGTACAGCAGTGGGAGGAGCCACAAGCGTAACGAGTGGTACTTTAGCACAGCTGCAGCAGTTGAGCAAGGAGCCAATTGTTAAAGATCTGGCCACGCATGTCAAGTTGACGGCACAAAGGCAAACCAATGGCAAGGCCCAGGAGGAAGAGAGGTCTTCGTCAACGCCCGAGGAAGCCGAGGATCCGTATAGAGTGCAACAACTAGTTCAAATGCGCAAGGAGCAGCGTTTGGCATCGCTCAAACGGATGGCTGTCATTAACCGCAGACGCACAGATGCCACGCCCATATATGGGGCCGATTGCCGTCAGACTATTGAGCAATGCATGCAATCAACGCGAACCCTGAAGCATTCCACATGGCAGACACGTGGCTATGCGAACTGTTCGATTGCGATGCGGCAGCAGAACGACAACTGGTCCCTCAATCTCCTGCTAAAGAACTACGAGCAGCGCTGCCTGGAATTGGCTCCCATCTTTGCCAATTTTGTCATTTATGTGCCGTCGGTGTGTGCGCCACGAATTCGTCGCTATGTGCAGAACTTATCGTCAACTCATTGGCAGAATGAGCGGCAAATTGAGGCGACGATAGCGCAGACAGTGTCGCCCAAGCTGACGCTGCTTCATCCAATAATCTCGGCGATGACGACGCAGTTTCCAGATCCGCGTCTCATCCAATATGATTGCGGTAAGTTGCAGACAATGGATCGGCTATTGCGGCAGCTTAAGGCAGATGGGCATCGTGTGCTGATCTTTACCCAAATGACAAAAATGCTTGACGTACTGGAGGCATTCCTTAATTATCATGGCCACATTTACCTGCGACTGGATGGCTCGACGCGTGTCGAGCAGCGACAAATACTCATGGAACGTTTCAATGGGGACAAACGAATTTTTTGCTTCATTCTATCGACACGTTCTGGCGGCGTGGGCATCAATTTGACAGGCGCTGATACTGTGATCTTTTACGACTCGGACTGGAATCCAACGATGGACGCGCAGGCGCAGGATCGTTGTCATCGCATTGGGCAAACGCGAGATGTGCACATATATCGATTGGTCTCGGAGAAAACCATTGAGGTGAACATCCTGAAGAAGGCCAACCAGAAGCGGATGCTTAGTGATATGGCCATCGAGGGTGGAAACTTTACGACCAC
Source organism: Drosophila multiciliata (assembly GCA_037043605.1). Lineage (NCBI taxonomy): Eukaryota > Metazoa > Arthropoda > Insecta > Diptera > Drosophilidae > Drosophila > Drosophila multiciliata. Next base: position 10,729,097 of record JBAMBF010000589.1, read on the forward strand.
CTTCTTTAAGAGCTCCACCATAAAAGATCTGTTTACCATGGATACGGCACAAACAGAGCAGGAAGACAGTCAAGATAAGCCCGATGACAAAGACAAAATTATCGCAGCTGAAGTCGAGCCGGCGATCGAAGCGGAGAAACAATCATTGCGCGCCTTCGAGCACGCACTCGCCGCTGCCGAGGACGAGCAGGATGTGCAAGCCACAAAAACGGCCAAGGCCGAGGCAGCCGCCGATCTGGCCGAGTTTGATGAGAACATACCCATTGCGGATGATGTCAATGCAGATGCAAATGGTGCGGCGCCCATTGAGCTCAGCAAAGCCGATCTGGAAATGCAAAATCTTGTCAAGCAGGTAAGCGGTGTGAATTGATCGGTTTTATCTGATAATCTGTGAATATGGGCAGCGCTTGCTTCAATCGTGCATTAAATGAGCTCCCCAGTGATCTTTTAATCAAGCGTGCACTGCCCAGAGAAACTTCAATTTTGAAGCAGACGTTCAGACATAGTCGAAGCGATTTAATCCACGCTCGATTATATCACTCAACGTCTGACATAATTATAAAATAATCACTAAATATATACCCCTAACGGATATTGTTTCCCCATTGCCAATCCCATATCTAGCTCTCGCCAATTGAGCGCTATGCGATGCGCTTTGTGGAAGAGACGGGAGCCGCGTGGACAGCTGAGCAGCTGCGCGCCGCCGAAGCGGAACTTGAGCAGCAGAAACGTGAATGGGAGGCGAATCGCCTTGCTGCCATGCAAAAGGAGGAGCAGCTACTCAAGCAGGAAACGGAAGCCGAAGAGCTACTCACATACAGTCGCAAGGATGCCAGCAATCAGGTTAATACCACCAAACAAGATTCCAATCTAAGCAAACGAACAATGGGTGTTGGGCTAAGCGTTAGGTTAACCAAACACAATAAGCGGGATAAACGATTCAGACATCAGGGGGTGAGTCGGGCATCGGCAACTGCCGGTGGGTTAAGTCGAAGCGTAAGCATCAGCAACAGGCAAAGATCAAATGAGCAAAAGACGTCATTGGCTAGTTCGGTGCGCACGCATAGGAACAGCCTCAATTCGAGTGCACCGACTAGAAGCAGCTGCAACAGTAGCAACAACAACAGCAATAGCAATAGTAACAATAGAATTTGGCAGACACGCCTACACTCGCTGGGCATAGCCGTCGAACCAAGCACAGCCACAGCAACGGCGACGACGCCCACTAGAAAGACAACGCGCACAGCAATGGCAGCAGCAGCCAGCAGCTCAGCTCAGTCGACAATTGAGGAGCAGCGACCCAAGCGTCAATCAGCCAATATAGCAATGAGCAAGATGATGAAGACGACGCCAGTGAAAGCAACGACTGCAGCAGCAGCAGCTTCTTCCTCAGCCAAGGGGGGTAAGATACAGTCGCGTCGCAGAGAGAGCGTCTCCCTGACGACAGCTGCGGTAACGCGACGAAGGCTTCTTGAGAGGCGAGCGACGATTTCATCACCGTTGGCCCTAAAAGAGCTTGCAAAGAGCGATGATAGCGATGATGAGGATGATAACGATAATGAAGATGAAGAGGAAGATGAAAATGAAAATGAAGAGGAAGAGGAAGATGAAAATGGAGAGGAAGAGGAAGATGAAAATGAAGATGTTGAGAATGAGAATGAAGATGAGAATGATGAAGAGAGTGCATCGGTTTATGTGGAAGAGGAGGTGGACGGAGAGGAGGAGGAAACTGCTGTCTCTGACTCAAATTCAGGCTGTGCTTCAGCCTCTGCATCTGCATCTGTCCAGGAGGATACAACTCAGACAGATGATAATGATGATGAAGAAATGCATGTGGAAATGCTTGATGATGATGGTGATGAGAATGTTGACAATGACGATGAAGATGAGGATGACGCGGAGGCTGACAATGTCGATTCGGATGCCGATGTAAATGTGGAGTCGCAGTCCTTTTCGAGCTATGCCACAGCTGGCGGCAGTTTGGATGGCTGGAGTGCGCATGATCAAGTCCAAGATACCACGATGACAAGTTCCACATATTACAATGTTTCCGAAGAATCGGACACAGATGATCCCAATGATCCGCTGTCGTTGGCTAAAGCGGAACCCAACAAAACGACAGATGCCAAGGAATCGACGCCTGTCTTGCAACGGCAGCGTAGCAGTAACAGCAGCAGCCGCGGGGGCGGTGGTGGCAGCGATGATGCCATTGGTCACACGCCACGCACTCGATCGCGCGGCTCTGTAAAGATCAATCTGTGGACTCTGGATGTCAGTCCTGTGCTGAGCACACAAAAAGCCAGCGGCGGTGCTGGTAAAAATGCAAAGAGAGAACGAGCGACACCACCAGGTGCTCAAGAGGCAAAGCAGCTAATAGCAGCTAATAATGTACAGACACAGGCTGGTGGCAGAAACTCAAGCAGGCGTCTCCTCAAAAAAGGCGAGGGGCAAGCATTGACCTTGTTAAATCGTTGGATAACCAAAACGCCCCGTGCCCGTCTACGCTCCTGCAATGCAGCAACAGCTGCTGCAGCCAGTGCAGCAGGCGTAGCCCATACCATGTCTGGTGCCCATTCGAATGGTGCCAGCAGCAACAGCAGGTGATTGAGTTCAGAGTGTCACATCACAGTATTAACAATATCTTTAAAAAAAAGTGTCATCTACAAACCTGTGCTGAAGCTGTGTCGAGCTCTGAAGCTGTGTGCGCTGTGTGGTTTTTAGTGGGCGTCCAAATTGGCCTAATTTAATTGTTACACATACACAAACATACGCATACGTATACACCCAATATTACTGTTGTGAAGCAGCTGAAGAATTTTAATGTTTAATTGATGAGCATTTTATAATAGACTGTAACAAGTTTCCTTCTAAGCTAGTTAGGTGGCGACATAAAACCGAAGTCTTCGTACTGTAAGGCTAAGAGAGAATTGGGTTTAGAATTTAGGGTAACAAATTGTGTTTAGCATATAGATAGATCAGGGGGCAATAACGATTATTGCTTAAGTGTTGTGGACCACAAAATTGAGGGTCTAATGGGCTGCTTGGCAGGCCACACAATATTGATATTTTGCTAAAGGATTATTTAACTTTTGTGGCACTGTGATTGCTGTTGTCCCCTAAATGCATAAGATATTTAACAAGAAACGCGAACCCACATTGTATATAATAAACATTAACAAAATATCAATAAAATATAGTTTATAGATTTTGTATTATTTAAGCTGTGTTATCTTTAAAAAAAAAAAGTAACTAAAAAAAACTCCTTGTATTATCATTAATTTCGTTGTTAAAAAATTCTGTTCTCTAAGTCTTTAAAGAATAACTCTCCACGACTATTGCGCCTTAGTTTATAAGTATCTCCTTAGGTAACTTTTTAACTCTATGGTAAATGTTCATATTTTTCGATCATTCGATCATTTATTTTGTATTATCAAAAAGAAAAAAAACAACATAAGTATATCATAAAACAAATTTATCATTAACAAAACAACAATCTAAAGACTATAAGCATATAGATTGACTAACAAATAAAACGCAAGAATCGATTCGATATGCTTTCAAAAAAGATATAAAAAAAGAAACTAAGACGTTGTGGTTTTTATTTATACGGACATATTTCGTGCGTGTGTATTTAAAAGACATATCCTTATAGAAGACAATTGCAAAAAGTTGGAAAAGAATAACCGGAAATCAGTAAAGATTCAAACATATTATTTTCTGTGTTAACGAATGTAGAATTCTGTTTTGGTGACGCATAATATAATAAAAAAAGAAGTTAAATAAAATAAAAACTGCAAGAGTTTAAATATAGACTTTGCCAATTGTTCTTAAGCGCCGTACGAAATGGTTCCGGTTATAAAGAAAAAGCTACAACGCCAATTTATTAATAATCCATATAGATACAATCGATACGATAGTTCCTTCGTTATTTCGTTATTTACTTACTAAGCCAATGAACAACACCACCAAAACAGAGATTCTTCATACGATACGAAAATAATGTAATATGCTTCGTTTATTCTTTTCTTTAACTTTGCTCGGCCCACACACACGCACGCACACTCAATACACTCACAGGTCTGGATATCGCGCAATAGTATGGAACAAATGCCGGTAAGTAAATCGGAATCAGTTCGAGTTCCAACTATCACTCCAACCAGAATATAAGTAAAGATTGGTATTTATTTATGATAGATGTGGTGCCCGCCAACGCCGCCGCAGGATAACGATGATATTTACATTGATCACTCGCTGTCGTTCATGTACGATCTGGAGCCCATACCCGAAACGGAACTGCCGCCCGTCTATATACGACGGGAACTCAAGCGATCCCGCACCGATGCCGGTTTCGATGGCAGCCGTCGTCCGAATAAGGTGCGACGCGAGGATAACTATTTGCCGCCTCGTTCTCTTTTTGACCGTCCAACGACACAACTGGCGAGGCTTCGGCGCGAGTTGAAGAATCAACGTTTCCGCGGCAGTTTTAAGCCCAATTCGATGATACCGGGCTTAAAGCCACAGTTGCCGGCCAAGCCGATGACCGAGCCGGAGGCGATGAGCGAGTGGTGTGTGTTTGAGGATATGGCTATCCTGCATGTTTTGATCAATTTGCAGGGGTTGCCGTGCAGCCTGATGCTCCTCTCACCAGGCCAGACGCCGAACTGGGATTTGGTCTCGGAGCTGGTTAACTTCTGCTCGAAAACCTATCGTTCGGCAAGGCAATGTCGCTGGCGCTACGAGACACACATCCAGCCGCGTGAGGAAGGCAAAGTGGTCGAGAGTCCCAAGAAACAAAAGAAACTGAAGCCCACGTTGCGCACGGAGTATATGAAGAGTCCATTGCGCTACTTGCGCACCACCCAGCTCTATGCCAGCGATAACAATGCATCGTTCTATAAGGTGATGCGCCAGCGCTTTGATACCATCAAGACGGCCTACTTGAAGAAGGCGCCGCCTCCAAAGCGCCAGTACAATGCGCCTAGTCTGATGAATCCCAAGCATATGGAGGTGCTGCAAGAGTTCGGCATTAATAACTACGATCAGCCCGTATCGCCCATGAATATAGCCGTAATGAAGGCCAACAAAATGCGTGAAAAGCAACGCAGCCAGATGCCATCGATGCAACAACAACAACAGCAGCAACAACAACAACAACAACAGCAGCAGCAGCAACCACAACAACAACAGCAGCAGCAGCCGGTGCAGCAACAACAACAGTCAGTGCAGCAGCAGCAGCAACCAGTGCAACAGCAGCAGCAACAACAACAAATGCAGCAACAACAGCAAGTCCATCAGCATCAGCAACAGCAACAACAGATGCAGCAGCAACAGCAGCAGCAGCTGCCAACAGTTGCCACTGTGCAGCAAACAGTTGATTTAATGCCAACTACAACAGCAACAACTGTCTCTGTTGCCGCCGGCAATACGGGTCAACTGCAACAATTACAGATACAACATTTGACTAGCGCTAATGTGGCGACGACACAACAAACAGCAATTCTGCTACATCCGCCACAACAGCAACAACAGCTGCGCACACAAACCACAACACAACAACTTGTTAAGACCATTGTGGGCACAACAGCTAATCTGACAGCGGGCCAGCTACATCAGCTGGCGCATCAAAGTTCGGCTAATGCGGGCGGTACGGTGCAGTTACAGGCTGCACCGCCAGGCAGTCAGTCTAGCGTTAGTGTTGTGCTAACCACGCCAGTCCAATCGCTGCCCATCGCCACGCACAGCAGTGTGAATGCCAACTCAACAGCTCAAATAGTTTCCATATCGTCGCAGACGCTGCCAGCGAATACGCCGCCGCAGTTGGGTAGCATTGTGCAGACTCAAACACTGCCGCAAGTTGTTTCTGTTGGACCTCTGACGACGTCCAGTGGAGGTCAACAACAGCAGCAGACGGCAACAGGTACCGTGACGATGTTGCGTGGACAGCGTCTTGTTACGGCTGCTTCAGCCGCTGCTGCGGGTAATACGACACTGCACGATGTGGTGTTGCAGCAGCGCACCACGGCAAGCGGTCAATCCATTGTATCCATGCCTGCCCTGGGACAGAGTGTGGCAACTGCACAATTCCAAACCCAGTTGCGTCTGTCTGCCGTTTCTGGCTCACCCGCAACACAAACCACCCAATTGGTCACCACCAAGGGTATACCTGTCAGTGCATTGCAGCAGACTGGCAAAACGGTGCTGCCCGGCACTCAGCAGCAAACGCCGCACATTCAACTCTACAGACAGCGGAATCTCAAAGTGTTACAGGCTCCACAAGTGGCACAGGGAAGCGTCGTTAGTGGCGGCACTACCAATTTGAATCAGACTGTGGTGCAAACGGCTGGCGGTGCCTTAGCCACGGGCACCATAATCCAAGCAAGCAATCTTATGCAGACACCCACGCATGTGACCAGCCAGAAAGTGGCAGTCTCTAACATGTCGGGCGCCACCACTGTGCAGGCGGGCAATGTGGTTAGCTCGGTGCAGATGCATGGCCAGGCACGGACGCAGTTCATCAAGCAAATGGCAGTCGGAAAGCAGGGAGTGCAGCGCCAGATGATCACTACTGATGGCAGCGGCGGCAGTGGTGCAACTAGTGATATGCTGCTGGTCAAGCGACACAACATACTGGCCGCACAGAAAGCGCAACAGGCCACTGGACCGCTGTTTACTACAACCACCAGCAGCAGCAGCGTCGTCACCCAGCAGCAACAACAATTGCCTGTTGCGGGTGTGGTGCAACAACAGACGCAACAGGTAACCCAGCAACAGATTGCCTCACTCGTTAAGGCGTCTACGGCGGCTGCAGCCAGTGGCAGCAGCGTTAGCGCTGGTGGCGTGACAGTGTCGGCGACGGGTCCGCCCACAGTGCAGGCTGGCAGCGTGAACATGACATTGCCACAACTCAAACCGGGCAGTCAGATTAAGGTGACGATGCCAAATCAAATGCGACACCTGCAAGTTCAACAACAGTTGGGTATGCCGCGGAAAATCAGTCGCATGACACAGCTGGTGAGCGCGTCAGGGCAGCCCACGGCCACCAATATTGTGACCACAACTACAGGACAACAGCAACAGACGATCACAGGCGGGGTCTCCCTTTCGTCAGCAGCACAACAACAACAGCAGCAGCAACAAGTCCAACAGAAGACAACAGCTGGTGGTGGCAGCTTGCAGGCGCAATTGTTGCACATACAAAACACCAAAGCTGTAACAGTGCAACAATTACAGCAAGTGGTCCGCAGCGGTCAGCCAGCGGGTCTTGTACTGGGCAAGACAAGTGTGGGACGCGTCATACCCGTTTCGGTGGCATCGCAGGCCACACAGCGTCAGACGATACAGGTAAGTGTCTGGGCAGCTCAGTCGAAATGTTGCATTAGTTCTGCTAGTTAGTCAAGCTTTAATCGTTTTAATATTATTAGGTGGTTTCGGCTGCTTCAGCGCAGGCCTTGGCTGCGGGCAACCTGCGCACTGGTCAGAACATAGCCAGCGCCTTGAAAGTGGCCACCTCTGGTGGTGGTCAGACCACCCAGCAGACTTTAATTGCAGCGCTACAACATACTCAACGGCAAAATGCCAGTCCCGTGCGACTGCAGACCACAGCCGGTGGCAACTTGTTAGCTGTGGTGCAGCAACAGCAACAGCAGCAGCATCAACAACAGCAACAGCAGCAGCAGCAGCAACAACAACAACAACAACAACACACAAACATTACCGGACCCACTGCGGGACCGGCTGAAGTAATGACAATAACGCAGACGACAGCTACGCTACCGACTGTTGCCAGCCTGCAGCAACAGCAACAACAGCAGCAGCAAATTGGAGTTGTGCAACAGCAGCAGCAACCGACGACGCAACAGGTACGAACGCTGGTGAAGAAAAAGATCATGATCAGAAGCGAGAAAGAATAACATTTAGCGAATCATCGCCTAAAAGCCGGCGTACGGCCACGCAATCGGCGCTGCATCACAACCAATACCAATACCAATACCAATACCAATACCAACACCAACATTCACACCAAAAACTCCACAACCACCACAACAACAACCACCAATCCCACAGAATGCACCGAATGCATCGAATGCATCGAGTGCATCGAATGCGCCGAATGCACACTTACAAGCACCACAACAACCACCACCAAATGCATCGTCGCTACAATTACACCGGCTCATCTATTAGAAGCAAACAATTTCGATCCAAATCAGTGACACAACAAAATTATTGATGCTTTTCATTTATCATTGTTCAATGTGTCCGCCAATCAATCAATCAGTGAACTCAATTCAATCGATCAATATCAGTCAGTCAAATAATCTCAATCATTGCATAAATTGTACTTAAATCCCTTTTGTTTCGATTGGTTTTACAGCCTTAAGCGGCTCCTTCTCTCTCGCCTGCTGCAGCATCCTGAACGGGATTTGAATGACGATGTTGTGTGAAGGGCGTGGCACACAAAACACATACACACACACAGCACACACATACGCAGCTTAAGGCTGGTATTAGTTGTGATTATATAAATAAGTTCTTAGCTGTATTCATTATTAATGTATATTTAGCCAAAAACTTTAAAACACAAAATTGTAAATCTAATTCCTTAAGCGCTATCCCCTAGCTTATAGACATAGAATATACTTCAAATATATATATATATGACTTTAATTATTAACTTTTTATTATACGTAAATACCTATACATCCTGATATAGTAAATGATAAAAGAAAAAGTATTATAATTATAACAAATGTGTTTATTATTATGTTTTTAGTATAGCTGTTTTTCCAGCAAGTCTGTCATCTAGTCTAGCAGGTCTAGGGAACTGCTATTCCACCCTTATCAAGTAATGTAATGTTTTTGTTGTTTAATGTGAACTGCCACATATTGCCAAGGTAACCAATTTTATGCACAACAAATTGAATTGTGGTATCCAAACTGATTTTCGAGGCAGTCACAGTTTGCAATCATGTCGTTGTTCAACGTGTGCAGCTGGTGGTCAGTGCAATGTGCCGACATTGCTGGCGAATATGATGTGGCCAGTTTGTTGTGTGCTCGTTTTGGTCTCGAGGCACAGGAGAAGGATTACATCATAGTTGGCTCACAATCTGGACAGCTGAGCATTTACTATCCGCATGCCAATGGATTTGATGCCACGGATCTGCTGCTGGAGACGCAACTGTCAGCTCCTATTATAGGACTCCATGCGGGAAAGTTTAGCGGGTAACTCAATTGTAATTCAGTGTGTGGAGGACTATGTGCGAATTTACCCATTGATTAACTGCAGCAATGTGCGTAACGAGAACGCGAATCAACTGGGCGTGCTGCTGCCCAATGCCATTGTCATCTATAATGTCCAGGCACTGAGTGGACTGGCTGAATATGGCACACAGTTAAAGCTGCAGCTGCAGGCAGAGCACAAGTTTCAGCGTGTTGCCTTCTCCATGTGCCAGGGCCATTTTGGTCAAGTGAAGGGTCGGGAGTTCTTTTGTGTGGTGCATTTGGATGGCACACTGACGTTCTATGAGCAGGATGGCATTAGTTACGAGTGCCGCTTTCCCGGACAACGCTGTCTGCCAGCTCCGGTGGTTTATTGCCAGCGCACCGATAGCTTCTTCCGCTTGAATGCCAGCTGGCACCTGCAGTGCTTCACGTATCAAGATCTATCCCATTCGCTGGTCACCAAGAGCAGCTATCAGCCCATCTGGTCGCAGTGCATTGGCGAGGGCATTCTTGACATGCGTGTTGTACAGCTGAAAGAGTAAGTTGCTCTGGCGAACAATACTTCCAATCTACAACTATCCCTTATAAATACTTTAGAAGCTGCTCCTACATTATGATTCTGGGCGAGCGCAATTTCATCTGCTTGGATGACAATGGCAAGTTCAATTTTATACTCAAGCTCGACTATGCACCCATGTGCTTCTTCAGCTTTGTGGTGGGTTATTATTTTGGTAAGTATGCCAGTCAATTAAGAGTATATCTCCGACTACCATTGCTGTTGATTCCGTATATATCTATGTACCTAAATTTAGAGCCAGGTGCCCGTCTGATAACAGCCATTGTTTCTGATGGCGGGAAGCTGCATATCTACGAAGAGGCGAACATCATTTGGGCAGCTCAGTGGCAGGAGTCGACGCCTGTTGCCATACAGCGATCCAATGTCCAGAATATGGCTGGGAGCATTGTCACCCTAACCGCCACGGGGCAACTCAGTGTGGGCTATTTGGGTGCCCAGCCATATCAGTTTCAGGTGAAGCCACTTAACGTTGAGAAGCTGAGCTTTGCCGAGGCGCATAAGCAATTGCAGCAGCTGGAGGACGAGATCAAGGAGTCTGTCGACATACGCGACATGGACGCCCTCAATCAGCAAGCCGCGGATCAGGTGCGTCTGAGCTTCAGCATACAGCAGGAGATATTCGATGATTTGGATACATTATTGCTCGATGTACCCGCCGATGTGGCGGTCAAGGAGCTGCCTTCAGCTAAGGGCCAATTAAAGATCAAAGTCAAAGCGGAGCTGAAGGAACTGCAGTTGGTTATACAAACGCCAAATGGCGTACGGTGCAGTCAGGAGACACTCAGCCTTATGGATGTGGCACCGGGCAGTACAAGGGATATATCGCTGGAATTTTACATAGCGGAACTGCTGCATGTGCACAGCACACGTATCGAGGTGATTGCCTCGTTTGTCAGTCCACGGGTAGGTTGAAGACTATTTACCCATAAGGGGGCATGGGCTAATTTCCGACTGCTTCTCCAGGGCATACCGCGTGTCATCCAGCAAAGCGCCTATCTGCCGTTGTCTATGTTCTATCGCAGCTGCTCACCTCAGAAGGCGGCCGGCATTAAGTTGACCTACAGCATCACCAGCAAACATGTGCCGCCCAAGCTTGCCACCTTTTTTGATGAGTTCCTGGTAGGGGAGAGCGAGAGTCAGGCATTGGGGCTGCAGCTGCTCTGTCCCGGTCTGGATAAGTTAACGGAGGTCATTACAGTGGTGGCTGCAAAGAATTCGAATCGTCTAAGGTGCGGTTTGATAGCTCTCTTAGCTGGGCTCTACTGTAACTATAAGATTTTCTATTACAGAATTCAATCGGACTATGTGGAAACATTTGCCATGGTCTTGGAGCGCATTGTGGAGACAACGTTGCGTCTGGACAGCGAAGCGGGTTTGCTCAAAATGCATAAGAAGAAGCCCAAACGGGGCGTACTCAATCGCTGTGTGGAACGCATCATGGCTGCTCCCTTTATGCCCATTCAGCCCATTCTTCATCGCATCGATGTGCACCACGAGACACAGGAAAACATACGCCAGCAAACAGTGAGTGTTTTGCGAAAGTGAGAGTGGGCAGGTGGTTCTGAGCTGTTGTGTTATGACACTTGCAGGAACAACTGGAGTCGCTATGGCAACAATTCAAAACACTACAACGTGAACTACAGGAGCAATCGGAGAGCGAGCCCAAAGAGACACTGACTATGCAGATAGAGGCGAACTATGACCACCTGATACTGGAAGGCGACAAACTGGTCGAAATACGACGCGACGAGCAAAGGTAACTTTTACTATCCACAGTAATTATCCGCCCTTTCACTTAGTGCTTACAGTGGCTCACAGCAGGAGCTGTCTGCACATGAAATGCCGGAAAGTAGCCTTTTGTTCAATTCTGTACTTAAATCTGATGTTTTTATATAATAATTGCATTATGAATTATCGGAAATTCTAGCTTTTTATGCATGATTAATTAATTTAATTTAAAATAGTATCAGAGGTACTCATAGTTGCCGTTGCTTCTCCTGCTGAACGATGGTTGTAGTTTATTGTCAGCCAGTGTAATTGGATATGTATACTTAATTTATTTATTAAATTGTGTTGTTGTTTTTTCGTGTGACTTATTGATTTTCCTTCGTGTTTAGGCAGCGTAGCGACCTCAACTGCGCCATTTCATTGGCAAAATGGATAATTCAGGCATTGAACCTGGAGGAGCGAGTGGTAAATGTTGTTAGCTCTGTGCTCAGTGTGCCTGTCGAGGACTGGACAGAATTGGTTCGTAATAGTAACAAAAATGTTAGTGGAAAAATAATGAAATTCAATTACAGAGCTGGGAAGAATCGATGGCGCCCGGCATTGATATGCTGCGTCATTTTGGACCGCTGATGCGCTCTAAGTCGACGTCAACGCATGTCCTGCTGGATGGGAATAGTGGCAGGAACAGCTTCGACTACGGTTGCTTTAGACGCCACTTTGCGACGATCTTCGATCGCATCGTGCGTTTAGCGTCCTCATCAACCGAGGAACAGAAAACAAAGCAAACGCAAATTGTAAATGCGGATCAACCACAAGTGGTGCAGGATGAGATTGGCAAGATGCAGAGCATGCTGGGCAATTCACCAGTTACCCGTGCTGTAAAACCCCATTTGAGCAGCTCGTTGGAGGCCGTTGAGGACGAGGAAGAGTACGATGAGGATGATTTGCGCGATATGGGCTATCGGAAAGATTATGGTCCGCCAGCTGATAAGGGAGCTACCAATGATAATGAACAGCAGCAGCAGCAGTCGCAAAGTCAAGGTAATCGGTCCGAGTGGGTCAACGATGATTTTGAGCTGCCAACCACTGAGGAGCTGTTCAGCGATTTGGGTATTTGGTGGTAGCATCTTCATTTAATCCTATCTTATTCTTGTAGTTGAATATATGTTAAAACTGTCCGCGAGCAGTGTTTATTTTGAGATGGCAATAGAACTGGAGAATCTACTGATGTGGGCGTGTTTGTCTGCCTGTGTGTGTGTGTGTGTGTGTGTGTATGTGTGGACTCGTTTATGATGCATAGCTGCAGATAAAATACGATAAAAGTCAGAGATAAAGCTACACGCTTACACACGCATTGTTCCAGAACGCAGCTGCAGTTGCAGTTGCAGTTGCAGTTACTGCTCAGTCAGACAGGCAGACAGACAGACGCTGCATGTGCCGTGTGGGCTGAGATCCCCTGTCAGGCTGTGGCCCATGGCCTGTGCCTCGCCAACTCCAAGTCCCACACATGATACAGAGGTAAGTTATATGGACTGCTGCTCCAGTTGTGCATAGTTTACCCACAACAAGCCACCAGGCTCAACAATGCCTCGTAAATTGGCCACAATTGAGTGAGAAATGCAGACGGAAATGCCATGGGTCCAGCTGGGTTACTGACTCTACCTACTCCACTGCCTGACTGCTTGCCTGCTGGGTGGGCTCAATTGAATTTTATCACGCAGTTGATCGTGATTGGAGGACGGGCTTTTTGAACTTCAGATATAGCTGTCATATAATTAATCGGGTCATATCAGTTTGTGTATTGAGCTTTTTTGTTTTAGTTTGCAGCTTTAAAACTTCAACTTTAACAAATTCTGGTAGTTTGAAATGCATTTCTTTGGATTAAAACAGCCAGTTACAAAGAGATTCAGCCAGACAGTGAGACGCTGCCTCTGGCATTTTAAATCGTATGGGTTGTGATCGCCTGTCAGACCACAGACTGCAGACTTTGTCTGTGTCTGTACAAGATCCGAATCCTCCTAATTGTGTATAGTGTAACCGGCTTCAGGTTGAATGCTTCACGACAATCGAGTGCGTAATATAACCGTCAACGTGTGCCAATGGATTACTCATTTCACTGTCTGGACGAGCCAGGTGTGGATTAGTGCAATTGCGATTCAAGCACCTTTTGCAATTAAATGTGTTTGTTTTTAATGTTATTTACTTAAATATTGAAATTTTGTTGGCTTGATTTATCGTACAATATTTGGTATTGCATCTAAATAAATATAAATAAACAGAAGCACCTAAAATATCGCAAATGCTTAGTATCTTTAAAATTGTTTATTGCTTTACTCGCCATAAATCAATAAAACACAAATATCAATAAATATTTAAATAACTTGTGAACAGATGTTTGATTAGCTTTTCGCTGATTTAAGGCCATATAAATTAAACCCAGAATTTCAACAATTGCGCAAACTTTTTTGCACCAATGTGCGAATGTACATTTTTAAAAAGATGTTTCAATGTGTGTGGAATTATTCATTTACATTATTAATTAAAGCTTTATTATCAACTTGATAATTTCATCGGAAACCTTTGCAATCAAATCAAAACTAAATAAATTAGAAAGTATAAGATAAAACCGGAAGAAAATCAAATAAATCAAAATAAATGTGTATCTTTGGTGAGTTTATTCATCATAATATTCATTATAGTTGGGATTATATTGCTCTCTGTCTGAACAGAGCGCTGAGTATTTGGGATTGACACCCGTCGTACACTCGGAGGCCGGTTCTCCCACCTTATAGACATGCACACCCACAGCATAGGTGCTGGCATAGTTGCAGGCCATGTTGTATATATAGAGAAAGGGATATTGAGGATTGGTGAAACGCATCATGGCACATCCGACATGCGTATTACGATCCACTACAGTTTCCGCAAAGTGACCATATTTTTCCCTAAAAATAGAATATTCAAATTATTCGATGGAGATCCAATGTGATTCGCAAACTTACAGATGCCTCGCCACACGAAACTGGGCTATGTAACTGCTGTCGATGAGCGGATATTCGCCAAACCAGAGACCCATTGAGTTCTCCACTATGTTCCGCACATTCAGTGGCCATAGACGATGACGATCCACACCACACAGATTCTGACCAACATTGCGGAAGCGATATGAATTATTGCACTCGTCATGATCAAGTTGACATGTCTTCAGGTTCAGGGTGGCCAAGTATTCCAGTTCTTCATCCCAAACCATTGTGGCCATGCGTGCTGCCGGATAATAACCAGGCAGATGTCCGCCGGCTATGAAATTCCTACGTTTGTTGTGCTCATCCAGAATAAAGTTGCGATGCGCTTGCAAATTGATCAAAGCAGCATCTGGTGAGCAATTCTCATTGAATTCCTGCAGAGATATAAGATAACAATTATTGCCGGATGCTACAGTTGCTAACTATCAAAACTTACGCCCGTATTGTTGCATGCCACATGCCAGGCGCCCTCAGCACACAGGTTGGCATCGCACCACGATTGATCGCTGCTCAAAACAGTTGTTATTGTGAGCTGAGCGCTGAGGAGCAGCAGATAAAAGCTAATGCATTGAGTCTTTTCCGACATGTTCCCGCAGCTGCAGTTACTGTTATTAAAATGTTAATCCTGACAGTGAGCAGCACAATATTTATATACGAAACGATCCGAAATCGAATTTTATTTTTGTACACTTTTCGCGAGCCCATTTGTATTCGGCTTGAATGGTTGCAGTTTCCCGGTTAAGGCAGGTCACGCCGTCTTTTCTGAATTAATTGCAGGCACATTAACGGATAAAATGTATAAAATTACGTTACAAAAACAACGAAATGATTAAACTAACCGCAACCTGTGCACAGGGGATAGATGGATGATTACGGTTTGTTGATCCTTTATTGCCATCTCATTTAAAAACATGTTAATTATTATTACACATTTTGTAGATTAACATATGCACATATACAGCGGAGTGTATGTGGTCTCTATTTGTCAAAATTATTAAATGATAAACGGGCCCAGTCACAATTGACACCAAACATTTATTTTAAGCTCTTTTAATATATTTTGCAGCACCTTTTAGCGATAATTGGAGAACGTAATTTAGTAATTTAGATCGAAATCATTCCAAATAACACACACGATGAAATCAGATAATGTAATTTTTGTTTTTGTTTATAAATAAAAAGCTTGGAAATTGAGGGTCTACAATAACAAGATGTGTTGTTTGCCAAACGAGGATAATCACTTAAGTGGTTCGATAAATTGTATGAAATGACAGCAATATTATTAGGATCTGGCGTCTAAACAGCGCATTTGTCAAACACAAACTGGCGACAATTGCGGTAAGTATGGGTTAAAAACCTTAATATTATTCCTATTTAAATAAGTGGTTCCCAACCAAGATCAAGGTTAAGTTCAGCATTATGACTTCAACAATGTAAGCTTGCAAAAATTGTAAAAAAAAAATGTATAAAAATAGATAAGCCGGTGAAAAACTGCTAAATAGACTTGTCTCGTACATTCAACTTGTACTTGTCTTCTGGGAAAACTAACCCATTAACTTGATTTAAGCTAAGTTGAATCGAGTTCAAAGCAGATCTTTCACATGTCTCACAGATTTGTGCCAGTCAATGTGGGTGTTGTTTGCTCCTTGGTTCACTGACATTTTATTCTCCTTACTGGGCAGTTTGAGTGTGTGCATCTAACAAGTTAGACTGCTTAAGATTCCAAATACTGGTTTCTATCCATTGTTTATTCTTTTGTTTTGTTTTTTTGTGTGCCAATCGCAACAGATCGGCGACAGTTCTGCAGATAAAAGCAAATACAAATAATATATGCATATTTGAACAAGAGGCTTATGATCTTCGGCATCGCTGTTTTGCCATAAAGATCAAACGAAAGTGCTGTGCTATCAAATCTTAACCTGTCTAACCTGGTGACTAACACCCGTATTTAAAAAAAATAGCTGGGCATATTCTGCTGTTAGGAGAAAAGATCGCTTCGTGCAAATTTTAATTGTGTTCCTCCTCGTTTGGGTATTTTATAGCTGAGCAGTCTTTAGTTTTTGTTAGTATTCATAGTGCTCATTCATTCATTTTGGCATCGTTTGGTTAAGCTCGTTAAAGCTTAATTTAAATAATCACTGCCAGTTGCGAGTGTCTTTAACAAGCTGGCTGTTTTACAACAAATCATTAACTAATTAAAAGGATTATTAAATATAATGACACCCGTTGATGTTAAGTCCCCAAAGTGGTTAATTTATTCATATATATTAATATTTGTATTATTTATTGGTAAACAAAGAGTGAGATTTACTACAATTAGCTCTAATCCTATGTAAAATACAATTCAGACAGTGTTTATAAGTTCTCGTAGATTTTTACACATTATCATAACAAACTAATACAAACTATAATCACTGATTGATCAGTAGTTTGGATCGTAGTCTTCTCTCGTTGAGCACAGACCGGGATATAATGGATTTCTTCCCGTTTGACACTGAGATGTTGGTATTCCCTTTATATAGACGGGTGCATCCAATGCGTAGATGGATGCATAATTACAGACTACATTATAGATGTACACAGAGGGGTAGTCAGGCCGTGTGAAACGCAGTATGGAACAGCCAATGCGTGAATTACGATCCACAGTCATTTCAGCAAAGTGGCCATAGTCCTCACTAATAAATAATATTCCGAATATTATACATATGCATATACTTTTTTTTATGAAACTGTGCAATACTTACAAGTATTTCGTCACACGGAATCTGTCGATATAACTACTGTCGATAAGGGGATACTCGTTGAACCAGAGTCCCAAAGACTCTTCAATGAGGCTGGTCACATTGACATTTGGATTGCGATCTCGCCAGATGGCGCACAGATTCTGACCCGAATTGGCAAATCTATACGTGTTGTGGCAATCATCATGATCCAAAACACAAGTACGCACATTCAGTGATGATAAATATTGCAGCTCATCGTCCCAGACCTGAGTTGGTAAATTCAAATGAATAAAGATTATCGACTTAGAGATCTTCAAATTATGCTCACCATTGTGGTCATGCGTGCAGCGGGAAAATATCCAGGTAACTTTCCCAGAGCTATAAAGTTTCGCCGCTTGTTGTGGCCATGTACAAAGGTATTCTTATGGCGCGAAATGTCCACCTCGTAGGAGTCGGGCTGGCAACGTCTATGGAAATTCTGCAGCAGTAGATCATCGCAAAAGCTTGCAAAATATATTCCAATTGTATTAAACGCATTTCACTTACACCATTGTTGAGGCAGGCGATGTGTCTGACACTCCCACCACAAAGATCGGGATCACACCAGCCGTACTGTTTGCTGGCGGCGAAGTGGATCAGGAATAACTGAACTACAGCCACGTAGGCAGCTGACTTTACAAATACTGACATTTTGCACAAGAACCAATCTCAAAGCGTTTCAATTGTATTTAAGTACTATTTTATTTGTTGCGTGTATTAAGATTAATATGTGTTGATGTTGTGCCACATTGATTTCTGAACCGTTGGGTAATAGCAATCGCTTGAACCTAACGCTTTCAATGAGAACCTGGCCAATTCGCGTGGCTGTCTTTATTGAACGTTTCTGTCCGAATGAATAACGTCGAGCAGACAGACAGACTCCAGAGCCACACACGAGAATATCAGAATCAGTCAACCCCGCTTAGCATGTTTTGCTAACTTAGCTATCTCAAGTCTATACAATATACTTCAGATATATTTGCGTATATACACTCAGAGAAAGTTGATCGACGATCTAAGTGCTATGACCGGTGGAGATAATCTAAATAATTCACATATAATTTTAAATTAATCCACTGATGTTTTATTCACTTTCAACACAAATTTGTATGACTTTCACAATTAACATATTTAAAATTTCTTCTTAAATATATATCTCAAAACAATCTTATTATTGAAATGATTATTTCTTGATTAAGTTAAAAAAGCTTTCACAGTGTAAAAAAATTCTAGTTTTGTTCTCTGAGTGTATTTTATTCTTATTTCTCTTGCCATTTCGTTGAGTGAACCAAGCCTTTCTAACACGTATAACGCAAAACAACCAAGAACAAGTTTAAGCAAAACATTGTCAATAAATAAACATAAATAATTATTTAAGGGAATGACCGGGAGAGACACGAGAAGCTACCATGTTTCAATACCAGCTTCGGTTTCAGCTTCGGCTCCAGCTTCATCTTCAAATTGTTGGAAACATAACAAGTTCAAGTTTGAATATTTTTGTGCACACAAAATCTAAAAATTGATTTTATACACATTTAATATTAGATGATAAGTCAATTGACTGCGCGCTCTTCGTTGATTATTATTGATTGAGCAGCGTATGAAATAAGCTTCTTTCAATATATAATTCCATTTAAAATCTGCGATGCTATATATTGATCTATAGTAATCAAAGATAATACGGCAATGGGAGCGTGGTGGCGCTTATATTGGCCTAATTTGTGGGCGCCAATTGAATTATATCTTAACGGATTTTCATGTTAGCAACGAGTTTGTGATTTAATTTTTATAGCAACCATATTCGACATATTGGTGTCAACCCATTTGACTAAGCTTAGTGAAATATGCTAATTACAAATCGCGATAACCGTTCTCAAAGCGGCTATTTTAATTTTTTTTCATTGATTTAGTGGCTGTAGAATTAATTTACTTCAATGTACTCACTAATATCTGCTCATTGAAACATTTAGAATATTTATAAATATATTAAACTAGTTTTTATATGCAACATTGTTTCCTGACTAATTTGATTGCTTTATAATTATATTTATTATATATAATATTTCTACTTCTATTCGGTTAATAATTAAACTTTGCCATAATTTTGATTAATCTTAACTGTCTTCTTTGATGTTACTTAATGAAGCTATAATAAAATATGCTATTAGGGGTAGTGAAACTTTAGTAAAATTTGCAAGCTGCTCTTATGCTTAATGGGCGCGTGGAAATATTTATTGGAATAATTTAAATTGTTAGTTAAGGCGATGCAGCAAACACCAATATTACATGCATAATAAAAAATGCATATGCGCATTTTTTACCGGATTATTCGATTAGATAATCGCCATTAGTGTCTCTCGGGCTTTGATTGTAAGCTTGAAACTTCCGTCTTAATTTAACATCGGTCGAGACAGGGCGACGTTTACATAAAAGTACTCGCTTTATGCATAATTGCGCTTAATTGTATTTTACTGATTTTATTTAATAATGCTGATGATAAATGCTGTGAGGTCCGAGTCCGACGTATACAGAGACGAGGTACAATTTGTATATGATTAGCTCGTCTTCGCCTTTGTCAAAAAATAATTAATTTAAATTAAAAAATACGTCCGCCCATCTGCCCGCTTTTAAGAAAAGAACAAAAACAAAACGAGTTGATTTATGCAATCAATAATATGGATATACTGACAAGAATTGCCCCTTGTCGAAATGTCTTGTTGTGTGGCAACTTGTTCGAGTCGAGTTGCAAAAATATACAGAATCATCGACTAACCCAGCCGATGCTTAAATACACTTTTTGATAGTTTACTCTGAACTCTATCAGTATTTTGTTATAGCATCTGATATTGATTAATGATTAGTTTTAATATTAATAAATTTGTGTTAAATTTATACATAAATCGATTTATATATAAATATAGATTTACTTGATGGGTTCGAGGAGCCACTCTCTGTGGAAGAGTATAAAGACACATTGTGAAGCTGACGCCAGCGTGTCTGTTAAATCAATTTGGCTAATGATATCTATATATTACTATATTTACATCCTGTTGTCAGTTATGTTTTATCTATCTCTGCTAATTATGCATATTTTTCAATATTGCCTACATCCGAATATGTTTTGCTGAGTGCAATTAAAAACCGCAAAATCCAATGAGTTTTGACAGACACACGCACACGCCATCACAATTAGATTTGACGCTGAATACTTGATTGCATATTAATTTAGATAGAATCAATCGAAGCAAGAATGAAACGCCTCGAGAAACTAACTATTAATTTTAACAACTCAAATTCATTCATTCATTTATTCCATCATATATAATCAATTACTTTCGCACGCTGCTTTTTTTCTTTGCGTTTTGCTTGTAAGCTATTCAACGTCAAAACAAATTATATTCCTGCTCGTGTGTATTTAATTAAATAAATAAAAAAAAACATTGAGTAACTCGTAAATATAAATTTTACTCTGCTCATAAAGTTTAAGGGCTAATTTTTATTGCGCATCAACATTTATGTCCTTTCACATGAGTGTGTTTCAAATACTTGAAACTTGAGTGGAGGGTGGCCTGTGATTTTCATATGCTTATCTTAAAGCCAACTTTAATATGCTACTAAATGTTTTCCTTAAATATCTTAAAATCTAAAATGTAATCAATTTTATTTGAACTTTTTAAGTTGAGTCAAGGCTGGTTTCCTCAAGAAAGCTCGCTTTGATAAATATAAACTTGAATTACGCCAGGATAATTCACGATCACGATCAGGATTTCTATGCCGAATGTTGTATTTGCTGCATTGGGGAGTAAATGGGGGATATGAAAGAACTGAAATTGCCACCCCGTTGTTTGGGCATTTAGGTCACCGCCGAAGAGTATGCTTTAGTTTATTTCAACAATTGATTGCCGCATCTGCTTGAAACACTCTCACACACTCGTTCTCTCTCTTTCCCTCTCGCACACACAAAGGCCAAGTCATTGGCATAAATAACGCTTCATTGGCCGAGCGATTGGGTCTGTCATCGAGTCAGCGAGCAAAAGTTAGCTCTTCTGTTAGCTTTTCCGGGCTTCCTCTTCCGCATTTGCGTGGGAAAAGCCAACCGAAAAGTGCAGCCCTTGGATGGTTTACGTGGGTGTCTGCTGACATATGCCGCTAATGGCGGCCAACTCCTACGCTCCAAATGTGTCCCGGTCCAAAAGTGATTCATGCGTTTGCCACTCTGAAAGGACTTTGAAGGAGTCACACAATTCAAGGGTTCAGGACTTGTGCCGCCACAATGATGATGCATGGCAACTAGTCATCCATATGCTCGTCCCTCCCTCTCCTTGCTCGGCTTATCGCTGCGCATCTTTATGAGTTGTGTTTGCAATTGAAGGGCCACTTGGCTGAATGGCTTGGATGGGTTGTTATGGATGTGTGGTTTTAGATATCTCTTCGACTTGTCGCCGTTGTCATTTGTGCAGGGCAAACATTGCTCAAATGATAAATCGCTGATTTTAAGTAGCTGGCGACGCTCTAATGCCTATGGGACATAGAGGACTGGACAGCAGCAACATTTCACAATGCCAAATTTGGCGCACGTTCTGGCGCCACAGCATAAAACGGCGCAGACGGACAGACCGGCAGACGGGCCGATATACTCACTTACGCACACACATACGCTCCAATTATATACGCACCATATTGGCAAACGGCATTTGCGCCAATATGGACAGGTTAGCGCCTGATAAGGAGCGAGCACGCGTCGCCGCTGGCCAAAGCTGGTGCGGCTGATGGCGCGTCGGCTCTCCAGGCGACCAACACGCGGAAGCAACAGAAGTCGCAGAACACAGTCGGTGGCCGAGGCGCAGATGTCAAAGCATTTAACTAGATTCTGTAGAATACGACGTGCATCAATCAGAGGCTTTTGTCCAATCGTCCAACAGCTGCTGCTGTTGCCTGCTTGTGCCTTGTTGCGCATGCGCTGCACGTGCCCCACTGCGGCAACGATTGCGTGTTGGTGGCTTTACTCAATGGAGCGCCTGCAATTTCAAGCTCGCATATAAGATTGTATTTCAGTCTAAATCAACGTCGATTTACGAGCTTATTGTGTTAAAGTATTGCCTGTTATGCCTTCTAAGAAAACTGCCCATATGTCCAGTTCAGTACCAGAGCCAGCACAAGAGCAAGAGCCCGAGGCGGAGGCAAATGATTACCCTGTTCAAATTACACACAAAGTTGTGCACAGCCAAAAACCCCAACCCTAGACAACTTTGACAAGTATCGCTAAGCAAACATGCATAAATTGATTGCGACTCTGTGTGACTGTGTGTGTCTCTCTGAATGTGTGTGTGCGAGTCTGCGAGTGTGTAATTTAACGCCCAGTCCAAGAGTAGAGCTCGCAGCACCGCCAAGTGTCGAACCACTTCCTTCCGTCTGCGGCCCCAGCCAACGGCAGCCACCCCAGACGCTGTGTCGTCGCCGTCGTCTCTCTTGTCGCAATTGTTTTTTTTGGGTTCGTGCCTGCGAATCTGATGCCACTTAAGCAGCGAAAAAAAGCAACTACTAAAACAACAACAAACAAGACGCAGGAACAGCATCATCATAAATATCATGCAATCCGAGCAAGCGCAATTCAATCGAAGTTCCTAAATTGAATTGGAGTTGCACAGCGAATAGCTTATGAAGTTCCAAGCCGGATCAATGTATATTAAGAGTCGACTTATATTTTCATATTTCCTGCAGTCTCTGAGTAGACTTTGGCATATCCATCTAGGTAGAGTCAAGACCAGACAAGGGCATATTAACTTTGATGCTTATCTTTATCCAGTCGAAGATCTCTTTTCAAGTGTGACTTCAAGCTAAATTCTTCAAATTAATTTGATTCCATTTCAATTAAAAACATAGCATTTAAAATTTTCATATATTTTATTAGTTTTCTTGCATTGGAAAATGTTTGTTTTTTTTTTGTTTTTTTTTTTTAGGAGATGTGGTTTATAAGCATATTTATGTCATACATTTACAGATCCAGCCATATACATACATTAAGTAAATTTGATTAATATATCATTATTATTGGAAAATGACAATTAGTTGTTTGTTTGAGTGCAACTTGAACTGAACATTATAAATATTAACACAGATTTTTTTTTTAAAGGACTAATCCAAGTTTTTCTATTGAGATAAATGGAATCTTTAAAGATTTTATGTTCGAGTTAGTAAAATATAATGAAAGACAGAGCGAAAGAGAGAGAGAGAGAGATAAAGTTGTATAAGAAGTTAAAGAGATATAGTTAAATTTTGGGAAAATAGCCCAATTTGTTCTTTCAGTAGTTTATTTTGCAGTATTAAAATGGGATTTAAACTAAGCAAAAATACTGTTTGTGCAATTTTCATAAATGTTTAAAGCTTAAATTGTAAGCAAAACTAAAATTTGTTTAACTAACATTACAGTTTATATGTATATATATATATATATAGTATAGTAGTTTATAAGTACGCTAAATTATCGTTATCGAGTAGTACGAGTTTTATTTAAGCGATAATACACACATACAGAAAATACATCAAAAATTAACAGACACACAACATACTTTCGAGTAGTACTTAGGCCAGGGGTCTAAACAATAACTTATCGTCTAAAATAAATAAAACTTATCGAAACTAAACAAAATGGCGACAACGAATGCAGATGTTGGATGTGTGAATAAAGGCAAGCATAAACCGGTACACTTATCGAGTATATAACACCAGAGACTGTTGGATGTGAGACTTGAGGGGGGATAATGCTTAGCTTAATACTGGTGCTGTCATGGGAGTGGACATTAAATCAAGTTTCTTACGTGAAACTTTTCTTGCCAACTTGCTACCCAAAATGTGTGCCAATAACACGGGCTGAAAGCTTGAAATCATCTCGGACTCTCGAGTTGGAAGGTAATTTTTTGTCAATTTAAGAAACGTTTAGCTAGGGCTAAATGAAAAGAATATATATATGATATATATATATATATATATATATATATATTCTGATTAATCCACTGCAGTTCAGCACGTGTCATTGTTACTTAAAAGTATGCAATGTTTTTTTGCATTAGCCTGCATGAGTGAGTGCTTGTATGTGGGTGTGTGTGTGTGTGTGTGTGTGTATGCATAGTAACTAAATTATATGTGTAAATCCATAATCAGTGCTCAGTGTATTGGAGGCGGCGTGCGATCCGACGCACGCGGCCTTAAGAATGTATTGGGCACATGCTTCATGCTGTATTCATTTTCCTGCTGCTCATTTTGCAGGGGTCGCTGCAGTTGGTGATGCAGTTGCTCCTGTTGCAGATGCAGCCGACGTTGCAGTTTCTGCTTGCGACGTTGCGCCTTCTTTGTGCCAGCTGTGCCGACGCTGCCGTTGGCGCCTTTAAAGTAATTAGGATTTCCGTAGATGGGGCCAACGTAGGTGGACGCGGTGACATTTCGACGCCAGTTGCCCATTGGGCAATTGGTAGTGGCACGCCAATCAGGTAGTTCAACGCCGAGGCGTCGACACTCGTGGGCATAGGCCGCAAAGCTGTCACAGTGGCAGCTGCCCGAGGGGCACTCGCAGACGTCCATGCGACAGGAGGCGATGTAGTTGTTCCGATTAAGACTACTATCACAGCTACCAAATACTGCCGATTCGCTTAGTGGCTGACAGAAGTAGTTTTGCTTACGCTTGTTGCAATTCGGCTGCGCCACAACATTCTCCCCTTGACGCGAGCACGACTTCGGTCCACCCACCTTCCATGAGTTGGCAAAGTGCCAGACCTCATTGTCGCTATGCAGCCGTCCATCCCTTCCTGTCAGATCATCCCGTCCGCTGCCATTATAATTGCCGCACAATCCGCACAAATGACGCTTGTATTTTGCCGGCACCGACACTTGCAGAAAATTATTGCCATCCCACTCGATGGTCAGGCCAAGCTCCGTCGTTAACATGATACCACCCTCCGCCAATCGTTCGATACTCACATTGTGGCCATGTCTATTGTGGCTGCTGCTGCTGTGGTTCTTGTAGGGCAACATCACACGAGTGCCGTTGATTTTCACTCGTAACTTCTGGCCGAGATTGATGCGGAGTCCACGTAGCTTGAGTGTGACCGTTTTCGGCCACGATGAGCGTAGCGTGCCGCGTCCATCGTTTGTCAGCCGTATGGAGAAGTTGTTACCATAACAATCGGCGGCCAGCAGATATTTGCAGCTGCCCTGAAAGAAGATAAAAGACAAAGCACCATTTAGACAAAAGATTCGAAATTTACTTTACAATTGTGCTTCAATTATATTATTAAGATACTTGTCAAAAAACGATAAAGATACAATTTCGAAAAGCGCCTTTAAAGCTATAAGCCTAATTGGAAATTTAATAGTCTTAAATCTTTGAGAGCAATTTGTATTGAGATGTTGCACCGAAGACTTAGGTGTGAATCTTGAAATTCATCGCACTTAGCGGGTGGTCACGTTAACTGCCGTAGATGAGATCGGCAGCAAATTCAGCAATGCGAATGGGTCATAAACTTAACTTGGCTTTTCAAATCAAATGGGCATATAAAAGTCGGCTTAGACGTGTAATTTATTTGCTAGATATAAAAATATATAATAATGAAGTGGCTATTTAAAAAGTGCCCATTAATGTCGCTACCTATTACGCGAAACAACAATATAATTCAAATTCAAATACTATAAGTAATACTTACTTGGAAACTGAAGAATTTGCCGTCAAATGTTTTGAAGTGGGGATCACCGAAGACGGTGCAAGTGCCGGCGGTTTCCAGGCACTTGGGGCAGCATTCGCCTGGTGGCACCTTCAACTCCTCATTGGATCGACACTTTACAGGCTGGCAGCGCATCTCGGAGCAGCGTATGTTGCCCCCAATGCAGCGACAACTGCGACAGGCACCCATATTCCAAGTCTCATTATTCATATAGGTGATGCCCTGATGGGAGCATTCGCTACGGACTTCCAGGACAACGCAGCGAGGACAGCAGCCGGCCTCCTCCTGAAACTCGGGTGCACAATCCAAAATGGGGCAAGTGGCGCGCTGGCAGATCGAGGTGCCATTCAAACAAGTGCAGTTGGTGCACCGATCCGGCGTAAACTGAATCTTGTCAAAGTATACCTTATTGTTGAAAATACACCTGCCTGTGGATTCGTGTGGAGTTTTGGCATTTAGTTAGCAAGTGATTGATGTTAATTGAGCTAGCCACGGCTCTGAGTTTGAGACTGACCTTTGACTGACATTATTCCGCGCTGTCCTGTGCAGCGTGGGCAGCACTCATTGGGCAGCTGTTTCTGCTTCGTTTTGGGGCACTGCAGAATGGGGCACGTCTTCTTGGCGCAACTCAGCTCGTTGCCGCTGCACTGGCAGACCAAACAACGATCGTCGATCGAGGCGACAACCTCTTGGCCTTCGGCAACGGTCTGGCCATTGATCTTGCAACCTGCAAAAGTGTACATGCAACAACAACAACAATGAGTTACGGTTTATAAAACGTATTATATTTTTTTTTTGTGTGTTTTTTTTTTTTGGGCGTGTGCCAAGAAAATTTCCACATGTCGAAACGGGTTTCCAAGCAATCTATTTGCATAGACAGAGGGCCATTCGACCCATTATACCCTGTACGCATAAAACTACGTTAGACAAAGTAACATGTTGTCGGACAGACAAGAGGCGACAGTTTTGAGTGATTCTTGGTGAAAGCTGGTCTTCATCCGTCAATCACCTACGTCCATTAAGCTATCCTCGTTTATCTTTCCCTTAAGATCAACCTGGCAGCATAGGATCAAAAGTAATCTAACAAATCATTTTATTTGCAGAGTATCTACAAGCCTAAGTCTTTTTATAATGATGGTTTATCTGGTCTTTTTTTTTTTGTGAACGCAATGCGACATTTGGAACTTAATGGACAATTTAAAGCTCATAAATAAGCAAATCGTGCAGAGTAACAAAATAGACATAGAAATGCTGACCATCTGGACGAAGATCGTTTATGTTATTTTTCGTTTGGCTATCTGACGAATTAAGAGGCATTCTTAGTTTTGGCCTCCTAATTTTAGTGAGTGATGCCATGTGATGATTGGACTGGCTGAACTAGTTGACAAATGGCGACAATCCGGACAGTTTAAACACACACATTTGTTAAGCCAACTGCTACTCACCCTGACATGTCGGACAGCATTCGCCGGGGCGTGGCGCTGTCAACTGATTATCGTCGCACTGTGAATAACATTTCTGTGTTGTTTCGGTGACAACACTGGCGATGCACTTGTACGTCTTGCAGGGTTCCTCCGGATCGCCCCATTCGGCGCCGCTCTCATAGGGTACGCCGCGATACATGCAGCCTGTTGGTTAACCACAAATAGTTAGTTATATCTTACATAATACTATCCATCCGGCGCTCCTCCCTCCTGCCCACTTACCTTTGCACTTGCGACAGCAGGTGTCATTGGACTTCATGTCGAGTAGATAGCAATCATCAATGGACGGGCAGCTCTGGTCGCATTTCACAATGCCATTCTACAAAACGATAAAAAAAAAACACGCAAAAACAGTTTGTTAGAAACGGATTTCCACATAAATTAGACTTCTTGACTTGGATATATGCTCCCTCCCCCCATGAGCTGCTGTCAAATACTTTACTCCAAACCCTTCCCCCCTCCTTTCCACACATCAAGTGGCTGCACCTGTGCAACGTTTGCTGCAATTGCATTTGATTAACCTGCTTGCACTTTGACCTTCAGCAGTCTCTATAATTTATGGACGCAAACGAGTCGAAATTAAATTGAATTGAGTGCAAATTTCGGGGCGTGGTAAACAGCTCACAGCGACACTTCAAAGGCACTGCAGGCCAACTCAAAAACTTTAAGAATTAAAAAGAAAAAATTTCCCATTTATGTTGGGAATAAGCTAAGATCCTCAGTAGCCAGAAGCAGCGAGTGGATTATAGGCTAAAAGCATTAAAACAGCAGGAGTCTAATGCGATTAAGCAAAATCACAGTCAAGTTATTCATGTTGAGAGCAACTTTGACCTAACAATAATGCTGTCGGCTCTTATACCAATCTTTGGCTGGGCAGCTAGCGGCTTCAACTGTCCAGTTGGCCTAAACTGGCAACAGCAATAATGGCAGCAGCTGTTGCTGGTTTTGTTGTGCTTGGATATTTTGCACAATCTTGCTCAGGTTTCTATTTTTTTTTTTTTTTTTTTTGTTAACGACATGTTGACAGCGGCAAGCGGCGCATTAGAATTGATGTCGATCATAAGTCAAAAGCTTGTGGCAAGGCTTTGGCAGCTTATGCAACACTCAGTCAGATACGGCAAACGAGCGAATCAACTTAACTCAAATCAATGGGCGGCTTTAACCCTTGTGCGCAGCTGTCGCATGCATTTTGCACATGGTGACAGGTTAAAAATGTGCAGTTCTAGTCAAGATTGGTGAGGCAAGAGACGAAGACGAAGGCGGAGTTGTGGAGAGACTAGTGTTATTGAGTCTGGGGCTGCTGCAGCTAATTGTAAATGTATCTATAAATCTAGATAGATGTCGTACCAAAAACAGGCAAAATATTTCACTAATTTGTATGCAGTTGCGGCTGAACAATGTCGAGGCACAAATATGTGTGTGTGTGTGTTGTTGTGTGTGTATATCTCTGTGTGTATAATTTAGTGCAAGCAAACCAGATTGGATCTCAATTTGGATGGAACCGCTGCCGACGCCGTCGCAACGTGCAAAATTTGCAATTGTTATGAAAATTGTGTCGAGAGTTGAGTTGAGAGTCGAGAGGTATTTTTGTTTTGCGGTTCAGAGATTTTTATCATCGTATTAGTTTAATGGCAGTTGTTAGTTAGAATTTAAATGGCACCTTTGGTGCGGGCATCGTAACTCTCAGTGCCATAATGAAATAAACATTGACAGATTGAAAAGCGCTTGAAAATTATAAAAGCAGCAACAAATGTAAGTTGACAGACGCATAGAAAAAGGAAAATTCGAATGGAAAACTATAAAACGGCGTAAAGACAAAGTTCAACAATTTAAGAGAGAGATAGAGAGAGCGAGAGGGAGACAGACAGATCAAAGCGTCTGTCTCACTCTGGGGCTCTCTACGCATTTCCAGATGCTGTTTTATGCTTTGAAATTCTTTCTTTCTAATCTGGAACCGGTATAGAAATATTTCAGCCAACATGAAAGTTAAGCATCGCCAAAGTCGTCGTTGTCGTTGATGTTGTTGTTGTTCTTGTTGTTGTTGTTCTTGTTGTTATTGTTTGACGTTGTCTAGTAGCTCTGTGCAAAGGTTGCTGTTAACGAAAACAAAAAAGAAAAGGCGCCACGAAGGCAACCAAGCGTCCCGGACCCGGACCCGGCAACGGACAAGCTGCTAAGTAGAGGATGAAATCTGTTGTTGTTGTTGTTATTGTTATTGTTATTTTGCGCCAGCGGCAATCACGAGCGCCAAAGCCAAGCAAAGCGCATATGTGTGTGTGTGCGTGTGTGTGAATATGCGTATCTATCTATGTGTGCCACAGTGGCAGAACCACATTTGCAAACGGCCTCCAACGACCTTGCGTTTGACAAAACATGATCAGTTTTAACACCGTCCATTCGGCAGCCTTCACGTCCCCGTCTCCATCCCCTCATCTTAGAGTCGAGGCACTCAAACCGATCGCTAGTCGCTTGCTCTCGTTGGCTGCTGAGCAACTAAACGTTTGCTAGTCAAACTTGGCCAAGACTCTAGCCGAAGAGACACTGGACGACAGTAAACTTGGTTTGGCTTGGCTGCTTCTCATAGAATATGGTAATTACGAAACTGTGCTTTTATTTTTATATTCATGTGTATATTTTGTCACTTGTGGGCTAGTAGAATTTGCCTGGTAGCTATTTGGCTATAACTGCTTCGAAGCTGGAATTTCTTTTAATTAACATCAGTACGAATTCTTTAAAGCGAGTAATGTGGGATTTCCTGTTTTCTCCGCAGATATATTGGTCGATCATAGACAGTTCATATTATTATCTTTGACTGTTTATCTGTGGGAATAACGGGGCTTTAATTTTCATTGCAATCTGTTGTTGTAAATTATCCACCCTATGATAATATAATTATTAAATATTTTAGATAACTGGTCTCACTGAGTCATATTATTATACAAACAATATCTTCTTCCCACCAACTATTTACTTTAGCATTTTTGTTAAGTTTAGAGTAGAAAATTTGTTTTGTGAATATATATCGTAAAAAATGCGGTAAATAGATGGCTCAATCAACTAGCAGAATGACTAGACAACCATAAAAAAAATAGAAAAGAAAACGCTTAAATCATAGGCCATTAGAATGACAATGTGTATTCAGCATAATATTCGCATAAACCCCAAATATGTTAACAAAACTAGAACGCGAGAAAAAACACCCCAGAAAAGATGAAAAGCCGTCAACAGACAATCTCCTTGATTGCCCTTGGCGGGGTAGAGAGAGGGTTGGTTGTTTGGGGTAGAGGACAACTCATAGGATTATGCATACATGTGTGTACTTAATACGCGATATATATATTGAGATAATAAATGTTACCCATAAAATTCAGGGAATCAGCAAAACGCGAATGAAAAGCGAATGTTAATGTTGATGAACACTTACAGGGTTGTGAGTGCGAGTGTGAATATAAATGTGAGTATAAAAGTTTCCAGCAAGAATAGAATAGTAGTCATAAATTTTGCGAAATTATAGCTAAGCACATTTGGCTTGCCAATTTAGTGTGTGGCATTCATGTTGCTTCAAGTGCGGAGTGGCTTAAGAGCTGGCAAAAAGCACACAAACAAATGCGTTCAATCGATGCCATCATGAACATTCAATGACTGTGCGCAGTCGCAGCATTCGAGCAGCGCTGAAGTGAGTGAGTGCGAAAGAGAGAAAGCGATAGAGAGAGAGGTAGAGCGGGAGATGACGAGCAGGACGGATAGCTTAGTTAGAGCAGGCGCAACGCATGGCGCCATCAACTTAAAGTGAGGTGGCGCCAGCATTGTTTTTTACTCTTTTTTTAATTTTGTTTTGGTTTTTTTTTTTTTTTGGTTACGCCCACTTGATGAACAGCAGCAAAAAAACAACAACAATGGTTAAAACAACGACAATAGCCGAAGCAGCAGCTTCATGACTTGAGGCTAAACAAAAATCGATCGAGTGCTGGCTGCGCTGTCGCCGTCGCGAAAGCTTCTCGGCGCTCAAATTGGAGCAGCGGCGTTTAGCAGCGCTTAGCACAAATTAGCAACAGGCATGCAGGCAGCAGGCAGCAGCCAGGCAGGCAGCATCAGCAGTCTGGCAACGCTAGGAACAGCACGCGCTGCTGCTGCTGCTGCGGCTGCTGTCGCCGCTTAATGACGACACGACACGCCGACTTTTGCGGCCTGTGCTTTGTGCTTTGTGCTAGCCCCCGTCGGTAGCCGTTGACGGCGACAAAAAACACGGCGCCAAGTGTTTGTCAAACGATCGGCTAACCTGTGGTTAACGTTTGTCACGTCGCGAAGTCGCAAACCCGTTGGACGACTTTGCATCATAACAATTTCTATCGAGCGGCCACTGAAAAAAGCCAAACAAATGCAAACCATGCGAACAAACATTTCTGTGCTAAACAAAAGCAAACCACTTACTTAGTAGCGCTACTATGTTTAGAATCAACCTCATTAGTGTTCACTATTCTATTTTTTGACCTGACAAGGCTGCCATGGCAGCCAGCTATACGCTAAAAAAGTTTGAGAATATTTAAGAAATTTAAACAATTGATTTGCAATGTTTGTTAATAAGAATTTAACTCTTAAGCGACTATTTAAAATATTGAATAATATATACAAATAACATTTGCTGATTCTTTGGCTGCTTTTGGCATTGTTTACAAGAATAAAAGTGTTCTTTAGTTATTCTCTGACCTAAAACTGCAAATAACCTAGAAAACAGAAAAATTACGCATACGAGCAGATATCCTAAGCATTTAATAATGTTTTGTCTCTTATATATCCTTGTCTGCCTATCTGCCTTTAGAATTGCATTTTTGGCTGTCGCAATTTAGTTGCTGTCTAATGTACAAATTTGAAATATATTTCAGCGCTTCTGGGGGGTGGGGCGGTGTGTATACGCAAACATTTGTTGGCCGCGTCTGGCCATGTTCACAATAAATCCGTTCCGCACATATCCTGGCTGGACACTGGCGTCGCTCGTGTAGCGCGCCAGACAGCGCCAGCTCCGCATGAAATTTATTTAGTATTTCATAGAGTCTTCCAGTTTTGTTGGCTCAGCTCCTTGGAGCCGCCTATACGCATTACGAACTTATAAATAAAGTTCAGCGTTGCAAAGTCTCTCGTTGTTGGTAACAAGAATGAATTTTAATGTGACCCTTGTTGACCTACCTGGCATTTGCACTTGAAGCATTTGGAGTTTGGTATTTTACTGATTTGCACCTCTTCACCTTCATTGGCGCAGGAATCCGTGTAACCTGTAAGCGAAAAGAACAACACATTATTGTTGGAATTGATAAAAGTTATTTTTGATTTTTGAAGTTTGCTATTCGAAATTCCTAAGCAAACTGCACAGTCATAAATTCATGGAAAGTCTCTCAACAACTGCGATGTTAAGCAAATAACACGTAACCAAATATTTAATTTACAATCAATTTGTAGCCGGAAATTGCCCACTGACTGAGATGTTATCCAGCACGTGACCCGCAGCGCCACCCCAAACCAAAATCCAAGCAGGTCAATGAGATTAGGCAACTTTATCAGCATTCCTCGTACACCTATTTAAATGTATGACTGTGTGTGTGTGTGTGTGTGCAACCAAACATGCCCTACCAGATAATAAAGCAACACTCCTACATCTCCCTCACCTCCTTTTGCTGCCTGATTCTTGGGTTAGCCTTTGTTTGGTTTACCTTTTTTCATTTGGCACCGGCGCTAAGTCAAAGTAGCAAGCGCCGCATGTTAAACATGTTGAAGAACACAGCAAAGAGAACAAGCTAGGCTGCTCACTAAACAGATGCACGACTAAATTTTACCCTGCATGTTATTTTCTACACATATTCCGTAATAAAATCTAAAAATTAATTAAAATCGTAATGTGCTTCTTAATTGATTGTTGATGAAGCAAACGAATTCAGAATCAACTATAAGTTGCCCAACATAATCCACTTAGGACAAAATATTAATGTACAGGGTATTGCATAGTAACAATTCGAAACGATTTAGAAAAGAAAGGCAAACGGAAACGTTGGCACAGCGACCTCAGGCTGACTTGCAGGGACCGTCCCGATGCCCGGGGCTGGCTCTGTGGGACCACCTGCAATGTGCTGATAAACATACACACATGAATATACATACACATACACACACACACATAGCTACAGCACGACACAGACTCTGCATTTTCGTTAATAAATGAAGACGCCGGCGCTACACACTCAGAGAGAGATGTATAAAAAAATAATAATAAAAAGAGCCCAAAGCACACAAAAGAAAAAAAAAAAATTATGCAAAGATGCAGATACAATTGTAGATGCAACAATTTCAGGGTTGCAGCAGTCTTTTGTAGGCGGTTTTGATCAGTTTTAGGCCCTGCTCGTCATTATCATCGTTTGTATCTCTTTGTTTTCTTAAGCTTCTACACGATGTGGCTATTATTGATGTTGCTTTTGGGGATTCGTTTTCCTGTTATGCGTTTGTATCCTGCTGGGCCATTTTGGGACCACCTTCATTCATAAACAATTCCATTGGTACTTCAATGAAGTAGATAATTTATTTTGTGCTTGTTAGAATTTTCTATGTGGTTATGAAGACGGAGTCGTAGATTGAGTATTCATTTCTCTTTTCGCTGTCAATCTAGCGGGGAACAGTTAATAAACATTGGTTCAACCGATATCCGATATCGGAATTGCAATATGTATATCTAATTTATGCGGTTTTTATGTAATTTAACACACTCGAATGCCAAAATAAAAAACCCACTCAGTATTTTTAGAGAACTTGAAAAAAAATGTTTACAAAACAAATTTGGAAAACATGAAAGAGTCTAGTCGAAAGTGTCTGACTAGCACATACCCTGTTTATGCGTTCTCTGTGATTCTAGATTAAATCTCACACATTTATTATATGTTAATATAATGTAATGCTTTCTTCACTTTTATATGAATTGCCATAACTATATGATTCCCATTATAGACAACTTGAATGGGCACAGGGTATAGTAAATAGAAAATAAAAACTAAAAACTGGCATTGATCAAATACGCTCAGTAGCCGTTCAGTTCGACAGCTGCCGACGCTGGACGATGGACGCTGGCGTCGACTGATTAATCACAATCACAGATTAAGCGCCAGCGCGAAACAGCGACGGCAACGTCGAGCGCCAAAGCGGCACGTGTGGCCAATTGCGAACGTCAAGGGAGTGAAGGGAATGATAATGAGAATGGGAAAGCGATAGGTAGTCTAACGCCCGACATTATAGCAATAGCTACTCGCAATGATCAGCGCTCAGTTAAGGTGAAGGTTAACAAGTTGCAGGGTGAATCTGTCGAAACTAATCGTTGTTGGAATATGTTGGTCCGTCAGATGACTTGTCTAACAATCTTTTAAAATTCATGGAAATAATAATATTAATCTCAGGAAATTAGATCAACAGCACATTGGCTATGGTTGCTGTGATCTGTACTTTTTTATAACAATATAACAAATGAAATTTAGCTTTTAATGATAAAACCAATATTTTAATGATTGTTATGGCATATTTAGCCAGGTTCAAAACTGAGCTAGTCTGATCATAAGTGATCTACTAATAAATCTAATGATAATTCACTTACTTAAAAGGCCTTCATTCGATCCGGCTGCCACAGATTCCATTTGAATTAATGCAATGATGACAAAAATTACGATTGTAAAAATTGAGCCAAAAATATGTCGTTGATTGCCGTTGTTTCTGTGCCTCTGTTTTCGGCCGGGACATTGTGGGTTGTGCGTTGTCGTCACTTGTGGTTGTTGTTGTTGTTGTTTTTGTTCATGCTGGCCACTTGAAGACGTACAACATATCCACATGGTGTTAGATTTGCAGCACATTTTCGTAATTTATTAGCGCAAGTTCACAGCGATTTGCATTAGTTTTTTTTTATTAATATTAGAATTTAATTGCTTGTTTTATTCCAGGAAGCAGTTGAATTTGTTGTTCTTGTTGCGTCTGGGATTAAAGTATTGCTAAAAATATAGTTGAAAAAAAATATAAATCAGATCAGTCAGTTTAAAAATATACACCGAAGGCGCAAAAATAGAACAGAAAATAGGAACATTTTATTTTGTTTAGAAATATTTGGTGTGCAGGTGTTTCATACTACGTTATTGATATTGTTGTTGTTATTCTTTTTTCATAAATTGTGAGATAAATTTGTTCGGGATAAACTAATGCAAGCTGGTCGTCAGGCAGTCAGTAAGACGGTTCTGAATTGGCCAAATGATTTGCACTCGCCGCCTAAGGTCTAAACGTAAAACATTTGCTGCTAACTGATTTGTTGTTATATTTTTTCGAGATTTTCAGTATTGAGTTTTCGGATTTTATGATGCCTATCAAGATGTGGCGAAGTCAGGCCAGGCCCATCGGCACATATATTACTTTTTTTTGGCTTGTACCACACCACGAAATTCTGCGAATCATCTTGGCCTGGTCAACATCCATCGATTTTGCACGTACGCCCAAACTGTAAACTTCATTGGCTATTGGCCAATTGTTCGAAATCTGTCTCTGTCGCTCTCGATTTGTCTTTATGGCAGCTCTTAGGTGTTAGACAACTTGGACATTATTTCTTGCGATTTATGATGTGTGCGTGTGTGTGTGTGAGTGTGTGCGTGTTTGACTGTAAGTGCGTGTGTGTGCTACAGGTAACGCCAGCTGATAAATCTCTATGGTGTTCTTTGTTATGTGCCGGGTCATAAAAATGTTAATGATTTTTGCGTCTGGCGCCAGGCAAAATTGTAATGCTTGTTTGACTTATAATTAATTTCATTTCTCTTTCCCTCCGCATAATTTTTATTATTTGCTTTTATTTGTTGTCTTAAGCAACACCAAAACAAAATAATAATAATAAAAAAACGCAATAATTTAAACAAAAAAAACCACATCAAGTTCTGCTCAACTTTATTGACTACTTAGCTTCAAAGTGGCGCCAACATTTGGCCGCTTTTACTCATGAAAGCGGATGTTAAAACACGATCTCAATAAATCGATGAATCACAAATCCGGAATCTCCCAGTGAGTAGTGTATCGTAATATT
Source organism: Drosophila multiciliata (assembly GCA_037043605.1). Classification (NCBI taxonomy): domain Eukaryota; kingdom Metazoa; phylum Arthropoda; class Insecta; order Diptera; family Drosophilidae; genus Drosophila; species Drosophila multiciliata. The sequence continues at coordinate 10,765,689 of JBAMBF010000589.1, forward strand.
CATTATCTCTATCTCTGAAAATCAATTTCCCTTTCTGTGAAAGATCTTTCCTGAGGCACCCTACTGCCGGCTGCATTAGCATGCACCGAACTGTGAGATTGTCATGCCAAAAGCGGTGTTTGACCTAACAATGCTATAACAGACAGCCATTTAAAAATTGTCACACAAAACAGATAACGTTCTATACTATATACAATGAGCATATAGACTGTATGTACATATATATATATATATATATGTTAATTTCTGCAATTGATAAGATTCAGAGCGACGACAACGCACCTAGCAGAACAAAACGAAACATCATTTTTAGCTGGAAACAACTTTGTTGGGGTCTCTGTTGATGTTCCCATTGCTGATTAGCTGCAATTTGTCACCGCATTGCTGTTGACAAGGACATGTATGCATTTAACTTATATATAGAACTATATATACTATAAATACGTAAGCGAAGCATCTGTTTTCAGAAAACTCTTTGTATACTGCAAAACTATGCAGATGCAGTGGGGTATATCAATTGAGGACAATGCATGTAATTAAGAAAACTCTTAACTATAATTATAGTCAGACAAGGTTTACTACTTCACCTTTGGCATAACTCTACAATGCCAAACCTTAAAACACTTATGTTTTATATGGAAACATGCCTAATTTTATACCAAAGTAAATAAAGGTCTAATAAATTATTTCATAATTCTTATGTACTGCGGGCATGTGAAATATATAATTCCATTGCTAAGTAAACAAATCATTGTTACAAGTGAACAGATGAAACCTAGAAATCAAAAGTCAAGCCAAAACTCAAACAAAGCATTTACTACGCAATTTTTTGTCGTTCTTTGATTTTTGTACTTTGTGAGAACTTAAGAGCACACGAGTTGGCATTGAAGTGGCATAACCCCAACAATAGCGATAGTTTTGTCGAGTATCTTAACCAGAATTCCAATGAGAACCTTGTACTTATCGTTTGCCTCCAAAAAAAATTAAAAACAAAAATAAACATATAAAGAAAAACAAAAACAAATGAAAAATATTTGAATCTGAGGTTGATGTGCGCTGGAGAGCACTTGTCATGGCTTGTTCTCGTTTAAAAATAGAATTAGAGCTGGCAGCTGGTTAAAAATTAGCGTGTGTTTTTTTTTTAATTTAAGACAAGTTACTATAAGCGCTTTGATTTAATTGATCGCCCAGCGGCCAATTGCATGACGACGCGTCGCGAGAGTCGTGCCAATTAAATGCTAGGGCATGCGAGGTGGTGCGGCGGGTTCGGGGGGTCAATGATTATGGGGTTTCGGTTACAGTTTGCAACTGGCAGGAGGGTGGGAGGAATTCTAATGCCGTCAAACTGGCGACAAGCTGGCGTCAATCTGGCAATTAAGATAAGCGGCCTCAGGGCCTGTCCCTTTTATGGCCCAAAAGGGGCGCAACAAATTGCTCGAACGCCTTAAAAAAAGGGTTCACACAGGCCACGCAGACAGCCAGCCAGCTGTCTAGACAAGGTCTAATGATGTGCGGTAGGTACAAGCAGCAGCACGCAGACAGGTAGCCAAAATGTATTCCGGGTAGTATAGTGTAGTGTGTGCAACACCGGGCTTATCGCCGCAGCCCAACAGAATTCCACTTAAGAACTTGGTCATTAGGCGTACTCCAAGATTTTTTTTTTTGCCAATTACGCGTTTGTTGTGGCTGGCTTTTAGAGCCTGTTTCTTTGGTAAGCTTGTCGCCGCCTTTAATTCAATTAAGTGTGGAATTTTATTCGGGTCTTTGCATTAAAGCCAAGATCAGTTAGTAAGCCAGAGGGACAGGGCTAAAGATAATAAACAAATGGCGCCAGCAAAAAAAAACATCAACAACAACAACTTTGGCAAATCATGCAAATTGCACAACAATAACCACAGCTAAAAAAATAAAAATAAAAAAACTACAAGACACGATTCGTATCTGGCTAACAGTGCCGTGGCCAGCCGATGAACAAGTTGGCTCTGCTTGGCAACATGGCAAACTAATTTCAATAGATTTGCATATTGAAGTCAGTTTGCCACAACAATGAGACGACTGAAACGCACATTTGTCAACGTAGCGGACTCAGGGCATGGCTCCGAGACGGTGTCTTAGCCAGAGCCAGAAAGAGGCAAACGTTATTGGTACAATTTAATGCGACAAGCGGCGATTACAACTACAGCAAATGAAGACAACAACGATGACGTTGACGTTGACGATTGCCCAAACAAAAGGCAACAATAGCAACAAGACAAACAACAACAACAACGACAAAAGCAGCAGCAGCGGCAACAGTTAACAAAATTTATGCCAGTAGACCCTATAAAAGGGTCCTCCGACTTGCCCCACACGACTGCATTTTGAGATTGAAAATGAATGCAGGCAAACGACATAATAAAGACACAACAGCAATAAAGACAACAACGACAACAACAATAACCACATATTGAAAGGTTTGACAATAACGATACCCAGCTCTGATTGCTATAAACCTGTCTTTGTTTTATTGCAGTCACTGTAGACCATAACCCTAACCCAAGTCCCAAATCATATACATACCTCTTAACAATTGCGTTGGCAATCTATGACACCCAAACCATGAGGCAAACACTCGATCAATAAACTCAAATAGAAGGCAAAATGCCAAAACGTATTTTGTAAATTGTTGGCCAAAATGTGTCAAAATATATCACTTCATAATGTGAGTACTTGGAAAGCAATAAGATGTCGATATTATGCAATTGGTAAAAATTTAATCATGTCAAAAGTAAAATACATTTTCTAGAGACCTTTGCAGCTCAAGCACACTTTTAAAATAGTTTCACAAAATTATTCAAATCCGAATGCGGTTGTTCATTGCTGAATCAGAGCGACTTAAAGATAATTTTGATCTGTGCTTCCTGTTTTGGTCACACTGGCAATTGGCAATTGGCAATTGGCAATACATGAACTTTTACTTAGTCATGACTATACGAGCTGCATAATTGTCGCAATCTGGTCGAGCCTTGCCTTATTTGTATTCTAAATTTGAATATTTTAAATAGCCCACACAAATACACAGAACAACTGGCACACAGATTATGTATATATTTATATAAATAAATATATCCAATTGTATCCACCATGCAGATAAATATTTGAGTTACTCATGTGGTTAATTTGAAATGCTCAACATATGAAGAGCCATTGTTGAAATTTGAGTATTATTAGCAATTTTACCGCAAATTCTATAAATAGAACAGAACAATTAATTGATACACAGACAGTGGAATAAAGTCGTGTGTAGTTTTCATATTTGCAGAGCGATGCGGTGCGGGGCGTGGCAGATCGGCCAGCTGACAATATTCAATTATGCGGAAGCCCACCAAATGCATAGCCAATGATTAAGCTATAGAGTCTTTAGAGAGGGGACAGCAACAGCTGGCACAACATTCCAAACACACACACAGACATATAAATATATATATATATATATATATATATATATACAAAGGTCGGGCAGTTGACAAAAATTTCTACGAATCGCTTAAGCGATAACACAAAAAGATTTTCCAATAATTTTTGTGTTTATTGTGCAATTATTTTTTTCGGGCGAAAGTTAATCAAAAATTAAATATAAAATTGTGTTTTTTTCAAAACCGGATTTATTGTGTGAAGATGAGCACCGTTCACAATCTGGAAGCAGCAGCAGCAACAGCAGCAATCGGTGATTGTAGCCGTAAACAATTTTAGAAATACAGCGAGAAAAAAAAGAAGAAGACAACAACAAATTAGACGATATATGGGAATCCCAGCGAGTGACGCGACAAACCCGAAATTTCGCCGTTGTTGTTTAGTTATATTTCTTGTCTACAACAAATATTTTTTTGTATATTTTGCGAGCCACTTCTGGCAACATTTTTTAATGACAATGCACAACAGCAGCAGCAAAAACACAAAATCATATTGATTCAGAAAATTTTCCAAAAATTATTTACTATGAAATTCACTCGAAGATCATATGTTCATATTGTTAGTAAAATAAAGCAATGCTATTCTAAATCCTTCGTATCAAAAATAGGTTGCCAAAGAGTACCTTTTTTACATACATATTGGTTAATACCTTAAAAAATACGTTTTTATACAGGGTATCTTTAAGTCAAGCCACGCTGAGTAGGCCATGCTTAGTTCTTAGTTCTGTTGCTGCTTATCTGCTGGAATCTTTTTAACTGTTTGTGTTAGTGCGCGTGTGTAAGTGTGTGGGCCCTATGACGTCGACATATATAGTATGCAGATATTATTCAACAATCAAAATGGTTTTCACAGTCAAATTTATTGATTAACACGCAAATGCGAATTGTTTGCATATTTTCGTTTTGTGTTCCAATAGACAAATAACATCAAGACACACAAATCAACAGATACATAGACAGAAACATAGCTACACAGATACTAGATAATGGATCGAATAGCTCAAGGAACGGGCGTGTTCTATGTTTTATTTTGTTTGATCTTTTTTTCTTTTAAGCTCGATCTCTCTGGCGCTATCTGTCTCTATTTGTCTATTGCTGAAATTGGATATGCCATAAAATGTTACTTATAATTATGTTAAGTGGAGAGTTTAGAAATTCCTGGGACATGATTCAGTGGTTTGTTTACTTCCGTTTAAAAAAAAAAAGAATCGCTCCGGTTCACAGTGCAGCAGTCACAGGTGCTCCACAGCCCACAGTCCAAGAAATCCAGCCCCCTTTCAAAGCATGCAGAATTTGAGACCACGTTTATAGAGCGGTTCGTTGCCAGAGTCTTTCGTTTGCTATTTGAGTTGTTTTTCTTTTTTTAATTGTTGTTGTTGTTGTTGTTTTGTCTCTGGGTGCTCGTCTCGTGGTCTCGTGTTTAGCTTGGTGGACGGACTCCACACACAGATCCGTATCGCTTAATGTGTCTGTTAATTCACGTTGATGTGCTCATATATCTTTTGTGCTACGATTTCATGTTCGGACTTCGACATGCGAGCAGCTGCCAGCGGATAGTGGGGATTGTGGCATGAAGCATTGGCATCCGAGACCAGCAGATAGCCAGCGAACCCAGACCCAGACCCAGACAAGTGAACCGTCTGTGTGACAACAAGCAAGCAACAACAACAAAAACAACACGATCAGTGTCCACTTTGCAGTTCTATGTGAAAACGTGTTGCAGTTGTTATACCAATTGTTGTTATTGCCGCTGAGTAACTGCAGCTGCAACAGCTACATTCAACCTGCTACTACAAAGTTTGTCAATTTTTTTTGTATTTTGGATCATCATCATCATCATTATCCCCATCGTCATAAAGGTGTTAATTAAATGTGTTCCAGCTATTCGTACAATGAGTGATATCTGTTAATTCATGTCTGTGCTGAAAATTTATTTAATTATTATTAAATGCAATTGCGGATAATATTAATAGCAAGGTGTGTTCAAAACCTAATAATGATCTTATTAAATGTTTAGAATAGATTGCAAGTTTAAAATCTGAGAATAGTGTATGCTATTGCAGTATTTAACTTCTGTACACTAAATCACAGTGTATTCCATGCAGCTCTCCCATTTGGCTAAGTTTGTTGCCAACTCGTCTGGAATTTATTTCAGGTCAAGCAAAGTTCCACTTGCCACGAGTATTTTTAGTTTCTTGTAAGAATGTACATTTATCTTGGCTCGTTACTTTAATAGCAATTGCTGTTAGTCAAGCTTGATTAAGATTACTAATACGCCGCGTGGTGCCTTGTACTATGTGCATGCTGTCTGTTATTTACTGACTTCCATTGCAGCAGCTTGCCAGACAAAATGGCGGCAACCGACACACACACACACACACACACGCACACAAACTGCATGCTATGTGTGCCATTTAACTTGACAAGCTCATTTGTTGCTGCAACAACAACAACAACAACAAGAACAACAAACAACAAATTCATGTGCGTTGCAAACAAGCACATTTGTTTACAATATTTATTCATTTATTTATTTACTAACGTATTCTTATTGCCCCGATCCTACAATGTCAGCTACATTTGGCATTCAACACAAAAACGCCTGAACAAAACAAATAAAAGTGCTCTAGTCGAAACTGCGGTATAAAAATATACTCTGCGAAGATACTTTTCTGTGTTTATTGTCTGATTATATTACTTTTTACTTATAATTGTTTTCCTTACAAAAGACTACTTTAGTAGAAAGAGAAGAAAGGCGCTGACATTACAAGTTATATTTATATTCTTTATTGTCATAAACAGTCTCTGTCTACGGGGCAATATGAACTCATCCATCTAACTTTAAGAGTTTGAGATACCCCATATAGTATATATGTGTACTCATCACATTACGCAAATAAACATTATTACATTATTACATATTTTGACATCTGAAAGTTTCACAATAAACCCCAATGCCATTCAAAAATATTTGTAACGTCTTGTAAAATATTTTTAAGCATAAGCTCGAAGAATCATTTGTTGTTGTTGTGATTTCTTGTTGATTTCATTGGAAACAGTAACATTATTTATATGTATATATATTTTAATGGGCGATTATGGATTTCTTATGCAAAATTTATGAAACTTATAAAACTAAAACATCAAAATGGAAGCAAATTTTGTGATAATCATATGTTAATAATGCCATAAACCTACTAAGTTATGACGATGTCGCTATGAAGCACACCAAATACAATCAAATTTTCAATACCTATAATCTGAACATTTTTAGGCCTAATATATGTACAAATATATGCATTGGTCAAACACGTGACAAGGCGAACAAACAAGGAAAAAATATCAATGTAAAATAATGATATGAAAGAAAAAGTAATGGAATTTATTAAAATTAATTCAAATTATTTAACAAAACTCCACCATCCCAAAATGAAGTAGCTTAAATAGATGGAAGCCATTATAAAGTCAAGTAAATTATATGAATTTAATCATTTTCTTAAATGTTTGTTTATGTAAATAATAAGGTGTGTTAAACTTGAATCTCTGAAATTCAGTGGGGTGTTTTCCTTCTGGTAAGTGTATATAATATTCTAAACAAAACGATTGCAAGTAAATATCGTAAATTCTCTCAAATTTAATTACTTAATTAAATGAGCCTGTAAAATCTTATTGCTCAAGTAATTAGTGCCGTAAAACTAATTCACTAAAGATCAATAAAAATATATATTTTTTCTTTCTCTATCGCACACTCAGCTAGATTTCCCATACGCTGGCCACGTTTGTGGCATATACTTTAAGCACCTCGTAGAGCATTACTCGTAAAGCTTTTTAGATAAAAGCGCACGAATACATCTATGCTTACACACACACACACACACACGCACACACACGGAGGTATTTATGTATATTGCTTTAAATGCAGCACGCCGCACAGTCTGCCGCAGTTTGAAGTGGGCCATTTATAGGCTTATCTGAGCAACGGCACTATTTTCATTGCCTCTGTTATTGTTTTTGTAATTATTAATTAGTTTGCCGCTTGTTGCAGCCAAATAGAAAAAAAAAAAGAAACACAAGCAATTTGGTTCAGTTTTGCGTGTCATGGCGAAATTATCACAAGAGCACCGTGAGTATCTTTATGAGTGTGGGTGTGTATGTGTGTGAGTGTGTATGCTGTGCATGACGCAGACATCGCTTTAGTGGGGGGCGGCATGGTGAAATTGCAATGCAGACGACATCGTCTACAACCTGCTGGATGACGCATGGCCCTTCTGTGTGTTTGTATTTATCTCAGGGCATAGATAGACATATGGCGACAAAGCTGACGTCATTAGGCTGCTGGCAGAGAACTACCCCCGAAATGCTTGCCTCAGTTTCGTTTCAGTTAAGACAACCGAATGGCAACTGTCACTTGGCTCAGTGACTTTAACACTTGGGTTAAACTACAGAAAAAAGAATAATGCAAAAAATAAAAAAAAAGCAAACTAACAACTACAAGTTGGCCATTACAGTTACCAGCTTGGAGCCCAACAGCTACCAGCTACCAGCTGTGCAGCCATCCATATCCAAGTCCACATCCCACGCAGTCAATTAAGAGCGCGCCTTTGGCTATTGGGTTACACACTTCAACTTGCGCCTGGCCTGGCCTGGCCATTGCCAGTCCGTCAGTTCGTCAGTCAGTCACTTAGCCATGCATTTTGTGCCTTTGCCTTTTCTTGTAGTCAGCATTTAAAATTATTTATTAGAAGCAACGGTCGAAGTGGCAGGCTCAAAGAGCTGCAACTCTCCTGCCTGAAACACAATCGTTGAGCCGGCGCATATACAATTTTTTTTTTGTTTTTTGGTTTGCTTTGCAATGTTTTTTTTTATTATTTTTTTTTTTTTGTGTTTTACTGGCAGTTGTTTTTGTTGTGGAACACTGGGGAACACTGTTTGACTCTGGCTTTGGCTCTTGTATTTGGGTTTTGCCAGTCAAACAAGCCAAGCCGGCCCAGGCGAACGCGTTTAGATCGGCAAAAACGGCAAAAGCGACGACGGCGTCTGGCGCTTGCCGCTTGGCGACAGCAATTTACCTTTAAGCAAATGCAAAAGTATGCGTAAAAAAAAGTAGTCAACCAACAGCCCAAACAACAATAACAGCAGCAACAACAACAACAACAACCACAACACACTCACACAGAGAGCAGTCTATAAATAAGCCAAAAGCCAAAAGCAGCGCCATAAATCATAGGAAGACACACGAGTGTCGAGTTATTATGCGATCATATTTTAATTGCCGGATTATTATTATGCTGAGGACTCTGCCAGAAACAGAAGAAATACAGATACAAGGACAGAGACAGAGACAGAAACATAAGCAGAGGCAGAAGCGCCCCAGACCCAATGGCAGTCGCCTGTCCAAGTCTGAGTCCAAGTCCAAGTCCGACTGCAAGTCCGAGTCCAAGTCCGAGTCGGAGTATCAGCGCCAGTTCGTGAGAGCAGCTACTGCGAACTAGACCAAAGCAAAGAAAACACCTGCAGACCGCCTGTCTCTGGTCATGTCTATGGTTGGACAGGTGCGTGCACCAAAAAATGAGACAACAACAAAAACAAGAAGAAACATTACATTTTGCCTGGCCGAAGCTTAAATACCCTTGCATTTCTGAAACCTTGAAACTAAAACAGCAACGGAGCAAAAACCAAAATGTTAAATTGTTCATTTTGATTGAAACAGACTTTACTTTGTGTAAAAGAGAAAAGATAGACATAAAAGTTTGCTTAGCTTATCACTTAAGGAAATGCGATTGTAAATAATAGTTAACACATTTCTTAAAAGAACAATCAATCTCTGAAAGGGTGTAACAATACTGAAATGCAGTTGCAATGTTGAGCCTGCAACTGAGCAAACGAGTTGTGTTGTTGTTGGTTGTGTGTGCGTGTGTGTTGGCAAAACAGGTATGGTTGCATTTTTACCATAAGGCGAACAGCAAATGCAACAAAAAGAGCAAAAAAGCAACACCTAGGCCCAGAGAGCCTGTCCAATTGTCGTTGTCGTCTAAGCTGACTGTCATCCAACCAACTGCCTACTGTCCGGCCAGCAAATGCGGTCTTTATAGCATGTCTGTACTGTCCAGACAGTCTGCTCTGGCCAGAAATGGCAACAAATGTGTCTGCATTCATATTTACTCCGTAAGCCATGAAAAAAATCCCCTCAGGCCACAATCGTCAGTTCCAATCCCAGTTCCTCATGGAGAGTCCCATCCCAGACTGTGCGCAGTTTCAGATATTTGCTGGTAACTGCGAACGCAGTTATTACCAACATTTCATACAGTTTCTTTTTTATTAATGCATTTTTTTGTTCGTCTCTGCTTGATGTCATATTTCTTTCAGATTGTTTTTATTCTCGGATACTTTGCTGCGTTTAATGAATGCATTGTAATTCTTCAAGTTTTAGAGCAACATTTTCGTAACACTTATGAGCGACAGGAAATTGTTATATTTTTTATTGCCTAGATAATAATATATTTATATAAAATATAACAATATGCATTGAACTGTCTGTGTCCATTATAAGTAATTGTATTTAAAACGTGATTTTTAGTCACTTATGACAACTAATTGTTGATAGATATATGCATATGGGACATGTGAAATTTGACACATTGTTATTAATGAGCCAAGCAATATGATTCATCCCCGTAAGCTATATATATTCAGCTGTCAACTGAACAATATAAATCGACTGTGATTGAGCCACAACCATGAATACTTTGTAATTGTGTAATTCAAGTGAAAGTCGTCATAGGTTATTATACTATTTAGTCTACTTGCGAAATACTAATATGGGTAGTAAATAAATATGTGAAACTATCAAATGGCAATAAAGATAAACTAGCAATTCGTTTATACTTCAAACGAACTTTGCACTAGGAATTCATATTTGTTTAGTATATATAGCTGCAGAATTAAAAACTATAAGTAAACAACCGATTTAATTTTAAGATATTTTATACAAATATATGCGAATAAATCATTTTAAGATCTGTGATTTCATAAATAATATTCGATGTTTTTATGCTGAGTCAGCATGAAAAAGCGGAAGCTAATTTGCATTTATTCTAAGGTCTCAAAGGAATCATATAAACATGATTAAATTCAAACAGAATTTGGCGTTTTTAGGAAATTTATTTTTTGAATAATTTCATTGGCTATCATTTCTCGGTATTTTGAAAAAAAAATTTAATGTTGATTTAAATTTGCCATAGTAAATTTATGCACGCAATATAAAAAAAATTAAGATAGAATACTGAGCATACAGAATAACATTTGTTACCAAGTAAATCAACTGTGCAATTCTGCAAGGAAAAAATTGGAGAAACTGTCTGACGACTGCTACTCTAACTGACTTTTAAAAAGGCAAGAACTATCTGACAACCCTTTAAGACAAAGTCAACTGTAATTTGTCCCTTATAAATTATGTGTACAAAATACTATGCAGATTTCTGAATTGCTTAATTTATTAGGTAAATGCTAACATATGCTTTGAATGTTTGAATAATAATTTCTAGCTGTTTTGATTCTAACTTGATTAATTTCACAATTGAATACACGTCGTGAATAAATACATCGAAGGGAAGAAAGGGCGGAATAGACGGGGAACACACCGATAGATAGACTGTGCGAGACAAGAGAAGCCTACATAAATACTCACAAATCTATTTTACTCTCTCTCTCTCTCACGCTCATAAAATGTGATAATAGTATTCAAACAATTAAACAAATTTCGCAAAATGTTGAAACAACCAAAGACAGCGCCGGCGGGGCAGCTGAGCAGGGCCGTGCGCGTCGGGCAGATAGCAAAATGTTTATATGTTCTCATTATAATAAAACAAAATCGCGCTCTACACGTACTTATTGTCAGGCAACAACAGAAACAACACCAGCAGCAAGAGCAACAACAATAACAACAACAGAAACAACATAACAACAAAAACAAAAAAGAAAAAAAATTAATTACAAAAGAAAAGTAAAGAGGCAAAGTTTACCCGTAGAATCGACTTCCAGCTGACGGCACGACGTTGGCAACGGGGTGGTTATGGTGTGAGAGGGGGAGTGGTGCTGGGCAATCGACTTGACTTTCAGCACAATTGCAGGAACGTAGACGAGGCGGCGACGGTAGCGTTGGCAATGGAGACGGCGACGGGTTGAAATTGGCGGCAGCACAAGTTGAATCGAAAATTAATTATGCTTGACATGTTGCCGGACCGAGGAGCAACAGCAGCGGCAGCGTGGGGTGCGTGGAGTGCAGTGGGGATGATGTTCTGTAGGATGTTGTGCTGCTGGAGGCGGAATCGTTGTCTAGTAGTTGTTGCTCTTTCTTTGATATTGTTATTGTTGTTGTTGTTGTCGATATGAATCGCATTTTCAATTGCTTTGTGCGGCTGTGGCTGTCCAGTGTCTTCTTGACTTTTATCTCAATTTGTTTGTTGTTTCTTAAAATACAGCAACAACAACATCAGTATCGGGAACAACAACAGCGACAGCAACACATAAAACACTCGCACCGCGCAGCACGCTTTTCATTTCAATTGTTTTCCTTATTTTCTCTCTCTTAGCAAATAATTAATAGTCTCTCGCGCCACGTGCCACACACGCGCAACAACAACACAAAAGTCACTGTTCAGTTTCCGCAGGATGTGTAAAATTACAGATTACGCATACGCCACGTTGTGCCACAATTTAACTCGGTTGAACTGTAGTTCAACTGTGCTTAGCAGCGTCCCAGCTAATTTATTGTCTATCGTTTTTATTGTGGCTGTTTGTTGTTGCCTGCCTTAATTCAAATGCAATTTCAAATAGAAATGCAATTTATGCATGTAAATCACAACGCTAGGCAAAGCGCTTGCAATTGTCAATTGCGCGCCAATTTGTTATTAGATTTTCATTTTCCTATTCTGTTGCAGTACCTAAAACTGTACATTTGCTAACCTTATGGAAACAGTATACAATTTCTTGTTTATTCAAACTGATTTTGTTTTAAATATTACTAATTGAAAGCACATACACATAAAATACGCGCGATAACAAGGCTTAGATCAAGCTGTTGTGGGGCAGCCAGCTCGACGGATAATGTTTTCTATAAGTATTGGTTTACTTCACTTGTTATTGTTGCGGTTATTTTTTTACATTTAATTAATTTTTTTTAATTATTATTATGTTTTTTTTCTTTATCAAGCGATCTTTTTGAGGTGTTGACGCGCGCGTAAAATTTTCCAACAGCTTGAAAACTTTTCCTAGCTGCGCAGGCAGTTTTTCTTAACTCGATTTTGCAATCTGAGCTCAGCGCTTTTCCACAATTCTCTGACCGTTCGTCGGCGCTGTTAAACGAGAACTGAACGGGGAACATCGCACGAATCGCAGGCGACGAATGTAGCGAGAGCAGCAGCCGTGAAACACGAACCGAAAGCAGCACTACACGAGCAAAAACAAACGACTCGTTTACGAAGTGCTCTGCTCTGTTATTGTTGTTGCTCTTGTTGTTGTTGTCGGCAGCCAAAGCCGCTGCGGATTGGCTTTTCTTAGTTTTGAGGGGCTCGCACCGTTAAATAGTGCCAGCAATTGGTTTGGGGTCAAGTTGAACTGAAGAAGTTATGAAAACGACGAGTACCCTCAATATGTAGGTATAATATTACTTCATGTTACGCTTGGTACTTCATTTAAATGTAAGCAATACCAATCTTATATTATCTTATATGGGCAAATATAGTATGTTTATTGTTTTTACAATTCAAGCAGCTTAAGCTTCGCAAAAACTTTCTGCACAAACTAAAGTTAATTTCGGTTGTATATGAAATTCAGTTCCTTGGATACGAACAAAATATATCTAGTTTTATCCGGTTTTGGTAGCAGCTCAAATTCCGTTTGGTACTCAATATGCCAAAAAAGACATTCGAAATATAATTTTGAAAAATTGTCCGCATTCCATAGAGGGGCGCAATGTGAAATTAACACCTTGTTAACAAGTGCAGCGGTACATGTGAATGGCTCATTTACCCCCTTCAAACATTACCGACTAACAATGTTATCTGCATTCTCGGTTTCAATCGATTCTCAGAAATCGGCGCTGCAAATTACAATTTTGTCAACTGGCATTTTAATAAACCTCGAACATTGTTTTTGTTGTCATTATTACAGTGGAATGTGAAATACCAGCACTCGAAACACTCATGAATGGAACGTTAAATATGCAATTGAAGTCTGCTTTTGTGTACCTACAGCTTTACAAATTGGTGATAAGCTATAAAATAGATAAGTCTCATTTAAATGGAATGTTGTGAATAGCACGTTAGATTCAAGTATCTAAGAAAGGCATATTTTCCAAAGACCTTTTAGAGTTCTTAAAGTATAGTACAGTGTTAGTGAATCACACTGGAAAAATCAAGTGTATATCCATAATCGCGTTTGGAGTCGTAACTTTCTAATGTCATAATTTCAGGTAATTTTAAGTACAACCTCCAGATTAATACTATACTTAAAGTTTTTAGTCGAAAATTATGGCTACAAAATTGCAAAGCTTTGATACTTAATGGACATAATTCTAGTTTGATCAGCTGTAAAAAGCGCTGAAGAAGACATATACTCAAACATTTTAGTGAATCGATATAAACAACTTGCAAATGCCAGTTACAATCCACATAACATTTATAAAAATGAATTAGCAAAATGCTAAAGTAAATTTTACGTTAACAACAACAACAACGTGCCAACAACAGCAACAAAAATAGTAATAACAGCAGCAGCAGCATTCACAATTAAAGTACAGCAACTAGCACTTAGCCGCACTTGTTCAAAAGCCACAAATCTTTTATGACATTTGTTTCAAATGCGATAATAACACTTAAGTTGCTAAATTGTTGGCTTAAACGCAAATTAAAGACAACTTTTCACTATATATTTGCTATAGAATGGGGGATTTGGTGGGAGGGGGGCGGAAGTAGGCAGGTGTTTTGCCTGTTATAAATTATGCTTAGCCAAAAGCCAAATCAAATTGGTAAGCATTTGACATTTATACGGAGAGCTGAGGAAAATGCCATGAAAAATTCAGTGGGTTCACAAAGAGTGAAGGGGGCCAGGCAGCCAGTGATGATTTATGCACTCATTGTATGGCATGGCATAGGATAGGATAGATAGACTAGGTAAACTCGCATTTGCCAACTGCTCATGGAAAATTGTTGCCAGTTATCACGAATGTTGTGAATTGCAGTTGAAGTTGCCTTTTCAGATTTCGCTTTGGGTTTCGGTTTTCCCAGGCGCACATTTTGTCACAAGAGGCTGGCATTATTTATGCGAGTAGCAAAGGAACTCGCAGCCAGCTAACAATTTGCAAATGCCGCTGCCACAACATGCAACCAAAACAGCAAACACTGCTTGGCCTCATGTGGCAAGCCATGAGGCAGTCAAATGATTTACTTTGAAAATTCAATAATTGCGCTTCATTAAATTACGGCCAGTCGTCGTATTTGTTTAGAGTGCTCTTGCTATCAGCGTTAACGGTGAATTGTAAACAAGTTTAAAAGCAATTTGGCATAAACGTCACTGGGCCACATGAGGGGCGTAACACAGGCGTTTTGCCCACAATTTTCCACGCCACTTGAGCGTAATTAGCCGTTGAGCTTTTAAGCGCTATGTAAATATCACAAGTATCACTCCCTCTACAGACCCCATTCCTTTGGGTTCTGTCTATATGACGCTCCGACTTCGAGACGGTGCAAGTATCTTCGGTCTATATATATAACAGTTTACGCAAAGAATCGATGCTATTTTGATAACTGTAAATATTTGCAATTAGCCATTATTTGTTAAACTTAACTTTGTATCTTCTGCTTTATGTGTACTTAGTAATTTGTGTTTTGTATTTTTTGCTTAACTGAAAATAGAAGAAAACAAAATGCTGTGCTCATTGGGCCTCAGGTGAGGCTTTCTAGCTAAATACAAAGATAAATAGTCAAAAACACCCCCTAAAACATAATATGGCTCGTAATTCTCGGCGTAAATAATTTCTTCGGCATTTTCCTTGCGCACAATAAAAAAAAGAGATTTATAAAAGCCACAGACAAACAAGTTGATCGAATTTCTAATGGCCATTGATAAAGTTCATTTACCTGCTAGAGTTGGCTAGTAAGAAAAAGTAAACGATACCATTTTTCAATTAAAGGACTCCATTCGCTTGAACCAACACAAGGCAACGACAATTGTCTCTTATTCAGCTGCAGCTACTGGCCAAGTTAGTAAGCTTATGTACAGCATATGCCTGTCAGACAGAGATCAGACTCGCATGCTGTAATTACATACATAGATGTGTGTTTAGTATCCATATACAACAATAGCAACAACATCTAATAACAGCGACATATAACAACTGGCTGTCAACTTGGCTAATTGAAACAAGACACATGCTGAGCGACAGTCAGAAAGTGCTCGACTGAAAGTGGGGGGACGTTAAGAGTGTTAAGAGCCCAGTATTTGCTTGGAGGCGTGGTAACCATTTTAGTATTGTACCAAACATACAAACAATCGCTCGCTAATTATAATTGATGTATATTTATTGTATGCATATTTGCGTATATTACAAATGTACATGATTTATTAAAATTAAAAAAAAATTGCTTTCGTTTTATTTTTGAATTGAATAATAGAATTTTAAAAAATTAAAAATAGATGCCAATAACAATCAGTTATCAACCTGTTTTAATAAAGTTATCAAAGCACCCACAGAGCGTATACAATATAAATACGCCACAGTTTGACATGCACTGATTCTCGAACTGTTTGTTTTGCATGCGATATTTTGTTGTTTTGGGAGCTTGATTTTATTTACTTTCGCTGAACTCAAATAAATGTTGTTTTTGCTTTCTGAAGCTGCGAATCTGCCTTAATTGATCGCCTAATTAAAAGGCATTGAATTACACTCGACCCCAACATTGGCCATGGCAATTAAATCGAACAAGCGACGCATTTTCTGGCTTGTCGTGTTGTTTCTTCTTGTTCGGTTCGTGCCGTTGTCGATGCAATGTCGCTGATTATTTCGGAAATGCCAGTCAGATGAAAGCCTTGTACACACAGCATGCTAAATCGCAATTCGCAATTCGCACCGTGCACCCCCTCCAGCCAACAAGCCTGTACCCCCCGTATCCTCTGTTCCAGTTGCCATCATCTGCGTTGATTACAGTCTGCAGCACTGAGTTAGTCAGCAATCATAGCAAATCCCGATCAACTTCTGCGCTTTGCTGCAAATGCTAAATCTGAATACGTTCCGAGTACAAGTCAGGCCAATTATTTTTGCAGTGCCTGCTTAGGCTATAACAGGGCAACAATTGGTTTATTTACATGGTTGTTACAGAAGTGTTTAACTATAGAAAATTTAAAACAATTCCCTTCACTTAGTAACTAATCCTATACAATACACTGAGATATAATATGTAATATTAATATTTATAGTCCATTTTTATCAGTAGCTGTTTGATGTAAGCTGATCTTTCAGATTGTAACATCTACGTCCTTTATTATTGTTGCATGCAGTAGAGCTGATTGCAATAACGGTAAGTGGTATTATCACTTCGCACAATAGTAATGCCAGCTCCATAGTAAGCTAGAAAATATTTTAAAATAACATTGCACAGGCTAAAATTTTTTGCATAGTTCTCATATCTTAAAATCTAATTTTTTAAAACGATTGTTTTATACGTCTCATATAATAATGGGATTATTATGGACAGGAAAAGCATATAATATATACATACGGATTATATAGGCCGATCCATCCGCTGGTCCCACAACCTGCATAGCAATAAGCACAATGTCAACTAGTTGGCCCAGAAACATGCCACCCAGTGTGCAGAACTTCAGTAAGCCAATGCCCGGATAGCCCAAGTAAAAGCGATCCGCACCAAACATGCCCAGGAATACAGATAGCATTAGCGTGGTGTCCAAATGATAGCCATTGCTGCAAATGAACATAAAGTTAAAATCAATCAAAAAACATTAAATCTCTTTGCTACGTTGAAGTCCAACTTGAAACTTACGTCCATTTGCAGGTGGTTTGACGTGTGAATGTTGAATTTCCCGTCTCTGTGCAGTTGATATCGTGGGCAGCTATGCACCAGACTGGCGCTCGATTCTCCTTGGTGCAGCCGCGCAGTTGCTGGGTTTCGGGATCAATATGGTGCTTGGCGGGATCGGGGCACATATATTGACCCATTAGCAGCTCGTTGCAATCTACGCTGACGGGCTGCGTCTTGGCCGAGCACAAGAACAGCAACACAGACACAATGTACCAGTACATTATGCAATTGTTGAATTGTTTGCTTTAATTACGCATTTGCTTTTAAACTATAATGTTCGCAATAAAATGCAATTTTGTTTGGTTTGCGTCCGGCATTCTTCTTCTTGGTATTGCGATTGTGGTGGCATGTCGATAAATGATGAACTTCAATATGACAGCTGTGTAAAACTGCCCACAGATGGCGCTAGCAGAGGGCAATGAATTCAATTTAGTGAGTTATTAGTAAATAATAATTCAATGTATTATTGAAAGACTCCGGCTTGTTTATTGAAAATATACTTCTTGCAATTAAGAAGCACTCGCACCTCCTTCGCGCGCTCCGACTTAAGTTGGTCGAGCGTCTCCTGCCTTAATACCTCCCTGAACACTATGCACACTTTGGAAGATTGCCCGAAAGTGCGTTCGATGTGACCCGTTTCTCCAGTGGAGAGCTGTATCCGTTTGCCCACGTATATGTCACGATTCGCCTCCTTCTTGAAGAGATTCTGGACAATTATCTCGTTTGCATTAACCACACGCTGCACACTGCCCTCCTTCTGTTTATGCTTAAAGATGCGCAACTGTGGCAACCACTCCCGCTGGTAGTTGATGCAGTGCGTTTGCCAAAGGATGCGACCCCAGAAGGCCAGGCGGCAACTGCTGCTATGTACATTCATGTCCAGTTTGGAGGCAATCAGTGTGCTTCCCATAATGCTCAGCACAGGCGACTCAAATTGCAGCAGGGCAAAAATGCAATCCGCACTTGAATCCGTTGCCTGCAGTGGCATCAACTCTTCCACGTGCTCATATTCCCTGCTCAAATCAAAGCTGGACATTTGAGTTGCCTCACCTCGAAACAGGTGGAGATTTGCCATGACTGTGTCGTGTCCAACACTAATGTGCAGTTTGCTTCTCGAGCGGATTGCTTGCTTAAAATAGGGAATCGGATGCAGTTGGACACACACAGCATAGACGGGCTTCAGGTAATCGGGCTGGGCAATGATGCCTCGTTCCATTAGCTTCGCATTGAACTGCGTCACACACAAACCAATGCGATCGCCTGCGGTGGCTTCAGTCACCGGCTGCCTGAATCTCTGTATGGATTTCACCTTGCGTCGTTCACCCAGCATAGGTAGTTCCACGTTGTCATTGACGGCCACGCTGCCCTGGAGTACAGTGCCAGTGCAGACAGTGCCCTGACCCTTGATGGCAAAACAGTGATCCACATAGATGAGCAGTGGTGCTGTTGCTGCGGCTGCTTCTGCTGGACTTAATTGCCGCTGTGCGGCTTCACAAGCTGCGCCCAAATCCAGACGCAGTTGCTCAATATTGGTGCCCACCGTTGCGGACACAGTGTAAATAGGCACCTCATTGCCGAACTTGGTGGTCGCCAGTGTTTTTCTCAATCTGGCGCGAAGCTTCTCCAGCAGAGTTTCCCGCTGCTCCGCAGGCAGCGCGTCCATCTTGTTGATCACCACCAGAAGCTTCTTGTCCAGTAGCTCGCCAATCAGCAAACATTCCGCTGTCTGCGTCTGGATGCCTTTCTGCGCATCCACCACGAGCAGCATCAAATCAATTATTTGCGCACCTGTTACAAATAGACTTTTTTAATATATTTATTTATTTTTTAATTCATGCCCACCTCCGATGATGGTTCTAATGAGGCTGGCATGACCGGGACAATCCACAAAGGTGATTTGCAGTTGTTGTTGTTGCTCATTTTGTGGTTTCTCCCATAGAAATGCACTGAAACCCAAGTCGAGTGTTATTCCTCTTTCCACTGATTGCGGATTTTTGTCGAAGGCCGCTGTGCTTGAAATCGAGCTGAGTGCGCGTGCCAGTGTTGTTTTGCCGCTATCAACGTGCCCCAGTAAGCCGACATTAAAATTTGTTGTTTTCATGTTTACAAATATTTTTACTTTATTTATTTAAAAAACAGCCACAACCATGTTGCGACTGCTTGTTACAGCTGATTTGCACAGCCTTGATGATTGATGTGTGGGTCAGAAGGTATCGATGCTTGCGAAAAATAATCGGCAGATGGCGTGCTAGAAATGGCGCCTAGTTTAAATACTCATTTAATTACACGAAACTTACTCATTAGATAACGTCAATTGAAAAATACACCAAATTGTCGTTGCGATGTTTGCATATTTGTATACTAAAACACGCGCTGTACAACTGCATAACAATTGCTGAATGAATTTTACACCAAACATAAAATAGACTGAGCATTTCTAAGACAGCAAGAATTAACTCAATCAAGAACTATAATCTCATAAATAAACACAAACAAAAGACTTGTAATTTCTCAAACAAACATTTTAATAAATGATATAAACAGATATATTTACATAAAATATAGCATACTGTAACAATTGAATTGATATAATTATTATACAATAAAATTGACGATGCACTCGATGAATTAATTAACAAATTTGGCTTTTTTCGTTGTTTAATTTAAACGCTGTACGATTCCTTCAGGTTCTTGAAATATTCCAAATCACTTTGGCTAATTGAAGGCACAAATTTGTTGAAGGACGTTGCAAAATCCTCGGACTCAACGATGATGTGGGCGGCAGTCAGCTCTTTTGCGGCTAGGCCGCAACTCAAATGCTTGTTAATGATGCGACGGACTGCAGATAGCCAAGCATTGGAGCAGATGGAGTACAGATCTGCTCCGCTCATCTCGTTCCGCAAATGCTCAGCGATCTGCACGAGATCCACGTCACCGGACATGATAAATCGTTGCGTTTGTGCACGGAGCACTGCTGCCTTGTCATCGGCCGTCGAGCACGGACCCACATAGAAGAGCTTATCGAAGCGTCCGGGTCGCAGGAGTGCCGGATCAATTAGATCCGGACGATTTGTGGCTGCCAGTATAAAGATGGGCTTGCTCGCATCCCCATTGCACATGCCGTCCATCTCGGCCAGCAGCTGAGAGACCACACGGTCCATAACACCGCCAGAGTCGCCAGCAACGCCACGATTCGGTGCCAGCGAGTCCAACTCATCCAGGAAAAGTACACAGGGTGCCGCCGAGCGGGCACGTGTGAATACCTCCCGCACATTCTGCTCGCTTTGACCGACGTACATGTTGAGCAGCTCGGGTCCCTGGACGGACAGGAAGCTCAGATTGCATTCGGTAGCGACAGCCTTTGCAACCAGAGTCTTTCCCGTGCCAGGTGGTCCATAGAGTAGAATGCCCGATCTTCGCAAGTTTTTGCCCATTAAATGGACATGCTTCAGTGGCAAGCCAATGCTGCTCTGAATTTCATCCTTAAGCTTGTAGAGACCACCAATGTCGGACCAGTACACTTTGGGTACCTTGGGTGCGCCCAAACTGTCGGCAAAGGAGCTCTGCATTTCGTTCAGATTTGTGGCAAAGTGTTCCTGCGTTAGATGCGATTGTATCTTGGTGGATTGGCGTCGCTTGAGCCGCACGGCATTGTCATAGAGCAGCTGCAGATCACCCAACATAAAACCTTGCGATTTGGTAGCGACTTCCTGGAGCACACTCCTCGTCTCGTGCCACTTGGGGCAGAGTCGAGACAGGCAACGGGATTGCATATGCAGTGGAAAGAGCGGCAACTGAGTCAATGTCTTTTGGTTGTAAATGGCATCGTTGAATGATTCCCGGACATGCATCCATTGGAGTAGCTCGAAGCGTTCCTCTTGATTGGGCGCCTCAATGCTGATGATCTCCAGAAACAGGCTCTGAATCATCGGCTTCAAGTGCTTGTCACTGGTCAGTGCGACAACAACGACAGGAAACTTGCGATCCCGTGTAAACAGATCCTGAATCTGTACATGAAAGGCAGACAGTAAACGCAGATCCTCGTTGCCCTCATTATCAATGCCAAATATCTGTCGGGAGAAGTGAGATAATTATTAATTATTTATTATGTATTCCAGCTCACCTCAAAGTTGTGGAAACAGATTAGAAGGGGTTCGCTTATTTGGCTCTTTGCAAACACCGCCTTCAATTTCATCTCGGTGTGCGAGGGAACTTGCGACACAATTTCCGCACAATCAGCTCCATAGATATGCAGGCCCAGCTCCTGGGCTACCGCACTGATGAGCTTTGTTTTTCCAGCGCCTCGTTCGCCTTGCAGTAGAAACACAGGAAAGATGTGCTTGGACGACAAGCAGGCCGATCTCTTTGGCAGAAATGCATCCACCGAGGAGCGCAACATTTGATAGGGTTTCCTCAGACCACTCGGATAATTATCAGCTATTGCGCAGCTATCGAGAATCTGGCGTGGCAGAAAACTGTGCACATGTGGCACCTGCACCAGATTACTAAAGTTTTTGGCAACCACAGCTTGCAACTCGAACTCGCTGCCCTTCGCCTCTAGCTGCACACAGCGGAAGTAGACCTCCCTCAAATACGCGAAGATCAGATAATAATGAGCATAGGCAGCGGTGCCCACCAACTGGGCATTCACCTCAATGCGATAAATGTGGCCACGGTGCAGCATTCGCGGCGTATTAAAGTAATTGCTCAAGATCATCTCCGACAATTCGGCGGGCAATTCATGCGGATTATTTAACAGATAAACGTGTGCCTTTGTCGCTATTGTTGGTATCGTTTGCTCATCGCTAAAGTGCTCCAGCTGCACCCAAAAGTTCTTCATCTTATTGCCACTGTTGCCAAAACGTTCCATGAGATTCCCATACAGATTTTCCTAACGGAAGAATTTAATTAGATTTACATTTATAGACATATAGTTATTTATATATGCATACCATTACATATAGGCAGTTGCTCTGGCACTGTGAGTTATTCACTGGCAACAGTTGTGCCACAATCGTATAAGGCGTATCCTGCAATATTTGCTTTATGACCAACTCGGAGGCATCCCAAGATTTATCGGGATTAGTAGTAGTAGTTGTAGTAGTGCTAATAGTTGAGCCGGCTTTACCGCCGCCGCGCACCACCAAATTGACAAAGTTAACATCTTCTGATTCGGCATAGGTGTTGTAGACATCCGTACTGGCGAAGATTACGTGCTCGGATTTGATCAGTTCGTTACTGGTCAGCAGTTCGTAGAGGCGATTCGGCATGGGCGTCAATAAAAACTTGCCCCTGTAGTATTTGGCATATCGCCAATATAGGGCGTATATTAAATATCCGGGGTAGAAGAACCACGGCCACCTCGGCTGCAGCAATTGTACGGTGGAATTGTAAGCCTCAACCAATTCCTGCATGCGTCCTGTGAAACTGTACCTCGTCTCCCCATCATTGGCATCAATTGATTTGGTTGCCTTAATGGCAACTTTTTTCTGTGAAGGTCAAGAATTATTTACAAACATAGATACAAATATATGTATACATACATATATAGTTGAGAATTTGAACCTACCACAATATTGTCAACATTATCACTCATTTTGAGACGGAAACAGATAAAATACAAAGGTTACTTTTGGACAGGCAAAGTCTAATTGCTAGGGATTGTTGGAGCACAGGTAAAACATATACGCAAATTATTCTGGAACAAAAGCTCTAAGTTAATATACTAAATTGAGTTATTATGTGCAAAACTTATTTATATTTTGATTTCAAATACAATCTGATTACGTACCTTTTTCACAATGACTCTTTTCTTCATGTCTTTTCCGCCGAATGCTGTTTCCAATTATTTAAACAGCTTAGAGGAGCACGTTAAAATGATTGAATTGAAGTTGTTGAGGTAAAATGATCTATAAACGAGTTAATTTTTTTTAAATTCGGATTATGTGTGAGATATAAATATGCCTCGCTCGTTGTACAAATTGAACCAGTGTTGAGCAACGACAATTTGCGAGCGAGTATTTTGTGCAGCTGCAAAAAACTAGCAGATAAAAAAATGTGATATGCTTCTATAAATATATATGATGTGAATTCTAATTATAATAAGATAATTAATTTAATTTAATTGATTTAATAATAATATGTGCACTTTACTTCGACGAGATATTTTTAATATGCCGGTTAAGAATGCATCAATGTTATAATATCATCCCTGCCAAAAGTTATCGACGTCGATGTTACAAAAACAAACAAGACGGATAAACACAAAGTATAGAAATAATATTTTCATTCGTTTAATATTGAAAATGGAAAAAACTAATATAAATGGAGGTAATGACACTGAGATTCCATCACAGACACCCGATAAGCGGGAACTGCTCTGCCTCCTTAAGCTGGTCAGAAACTACCAGTTGAAAGGCACCGAGAAGATGCTCTGCCAGGAGGCAAACTTTAGCAGTGCCGATCTCGCTGGCCTCTGCGATGTTGAAGTAAAACTTGTGCTGAGCGATGCATTGCCCCAGTCCAGTAAGGCCGATGAGCAGAACAGGAAACCGTTAGCGGCGCAGTCGGCTAGGTCGCTTGCTGTAACCGAGGCCAATACAGTCGAGGCGCTGGCAAATGACGCCCAGCAATATGAACAGGCATATGATGAGTTACGAACATTTGTCGAGGAGTCTCTGGATATTTACAAGCATGAATTGTCCATGGTGCTGTATCCGATACTGGTGCAAATCTATTTTAAGATCATAGCCAGCGGACAGATTGAAAAAGCGCGAGGTTTTATTGAAAAATATAAATCGAACTTGGATGGCTACTATATCGAGGGTCTCTTTAATCTCTTACTGATTTCTAAGCCCGAGGAGCTGCTGGATAATGATCTGGTGACTGCGATGGAGACGGATAAGTTTGTCATACGCATGTCGCGGGATGCTCACTCTCTGTTCAAGCGCCATATACAGGATCGGGGGCAGGAGGCCGTCGCCGATATTGTGTCCAAGTATCTGCACTTTGATACCTACGAGGGCATGGCGCGCAACAAATTGCAATGCGTCGCAACGGCCGGGTCGCATATCGGGGATGCCAAGCGACAGGATAATAAGGTTCGGGTTTATTATGGCCTGCTCAAAGAGGTGGACTTTCAAACGCTAACGACGCCAGCGCCCGAGAAGGAGAACGATGATCCCGATGCGCCCGATCGACCTAAGAAAAAGAAACCGAAAAAAGATCCGTTACTTTCGAAGAAATCGAAATCGGATCCCAATGCACCTGCAATATATCGCATCCCGCTGCCCGAGCTGAAGGATGCGGACAAGCGGCGTAAGCTGTGGGCGCAGCGTGAGGCGAGCAAGCGACTGCCGCTCAACAAAGATCAGCTGCCCTCTGCCGTCTTCTACACCGTGCTCAATTCAATGCTAGGCGTCTCCTGTGCTGAGATCTCTGACGATTCCACGATGCTCGCCTGCGGGTTTAGTGACTCGACGGTGCGCATCTGGTCGCTGACGTCGGCCAAGCTGCGTGCGTTGAAAGATGCGAATGCACTGCGTAAACTGGACAAGGAGTCGGCGGACATCAATGCCCGCATGCTGGACGAGCGCAGTGGCGAGATGACGCGCACCTTTATAGGTCACTCCGGACCCGTCTATCGTTGCGCTTTTGCGCCAGAAATGAATTTATTGCTCTCGTGCTCCGAGGATAGCACCATCCGGCTGTGGTCACTGCTCACCTGGTCCTGCGTGGTCACCTATCGTGGCCATGTCTATCCCGTGTGGGATGTACGATTTGCTCCGCATGGCTACTATTTCGTCTCCTGTTCGTATGACAAGACGGCCCGTCTGTGGTCCACGGACTCGAATCAGTCGATTCGCGTCTTTGTGGGTCATCTGTCGGATGTGGATTGTGTGGAATTCCATCCCAATTCCAATTACATTGCCACCGGCTCCAGTGACCGCACTGTGCGCCTCTGGGATGCACTCAACGGTCAATCCGTGCGTCTCATGACCGGACACAAGGGTACCATCAGCACCCTGGCGTTCTCCACGTGCGGTCGTTACTTGGCCTCCGGTTCCGTGGATCACAACATCATCGTATGGGATCTGTCGAGTGGATCACTGGTCACAACGCTGCTGCGGCACACGAGCACTGTTACCACGATTACCTTCAGCCGGGATGGAACTCTACTCGCCGCCGCTGGGCTGGACAACAATCTGACGCTGTGGGACTTCCATCGGCTCACCGAGGATTATCTGAGCAATCACATAACGGTGTCGCATCATCAGGACGAGAACGATGAGGATGTCTACCTGCTGCGCACATTCCCCAGCAAGAGCTCGCCTTTTGTTTCGCTTCATTTTACCCGGCGCAATCTTCTCATGTGCGTTGGACTCTTCAAGAGCTAAGCCAGATCATATGGAATCTACATCTATATATATATATAAATAAATAAATACAAATATTTTGTCTGCATCGTGTTGAAAGTAATATATTTCAACTACACATTTAATTTAAAATAACATTTTGTGGAATATAATAAAGACATGAAAACACGAAAATATATTATATTTCTACTTTTAAAGGCAACTCGAACTTGCAAATAATTCAAATTTGTTTTTGGTTTCCTATAAAGAATTTGGAACTATTCAACCGATGCAAGTCCTAATTAATTTGATAATAACCAATAATAATTATTTTTATATATATGCACATACATTTAATATGTATATACACAAGTGTATATTTTAGATCGTCTATCAAAGTCAAATACAAAATTCTATAACCAATATAGGTTCCCTTCTTACTCGTCGTCGGCAATGCCAAAGGTTCGCATTGCCTCAAAATTCTTAATGTTGAAGACTGCGCAGCGTGGCGGTTTCTCGCCGCCAAAGGCCAGCGTGTAGGGATCCTCGGGGCACTGGCGCATGCACTGGAGCCGGCCCATATTGAAATCGTGCTCGTAGACATGCTTTGGCTCCGTGCTGTTAAAGTTCCAGATCTTCAGGGATCCCTCGGTGGAGGTGGATGTGAGCAGATTGGGCATTTGACTATTGAAACAGACATCGGAGATCTCCTCGTTGTGCGCCTTGACGGACCACAGCAGATGGTTGGGACGACGCTTGTCCGCATAGTGCAGACTGCCATCGTTGGTGCCAATGATGAAGTAGTTAGTCTGCGTGGGATGCCTAAGAACCTTCTCCACCTCGTTGCCGATCAGCTGCCATTTGAGTTCACTGCCCGAGTTAACATTGTCCGCGTCGCGGCAATCGAAGAGACGCACATAGTCATCAGCACAGCCGGTGAGGATGCTTTGCGCCTCCTCCGGATGGAATTCGACAAATTGCAGCTTCTCCTCAAAGGAGGTGATAGTTGTATGCGGTTGTCCCTCGTCCAGATCCCAAAGGATGAGTGTTTGATCCACCGAACCACTCGCTAAAATATGCTCGAATTGTGGATTCCATGACAAGTCGAGGATTGCATCCTTGTGGCCATACTGTTCCTTGTTCTTCTTGCGATTGCCCTTGGAGCCTAGCTTGAACGTCGGCTCAATGGAATCCTGTATGTCCAGATCCCAAATGGTAATGATTGGATCCATGCAGCCAATGGCGCACATATTCCCTGCCTTATCGCTGCCCGCATCATGATTCATCCACTCGATGCACAGCGGAAAACTGGGCAACAAGAAGTCGTGGTGTGTATACAGAGCCTGCTCCTCCTGATTGAATACCCAAACTTCCGTGCTGGCCGCATCGTCCTGCACATGGCCGACCAACACTAAGTTATCTGTGGACTTTATAATCTCATATCTCATCCTCTGTCTCGGAATCCTCATCCTCATCCGGCACCTGTTCGTCGGCATCGACTACATTTGCCAGATTTGTCACCGTAGAATTTGCTTCGTTTTCGTAATTCTGGAAATTGAACTCATCACCGGGATTTGAGTTTTCATTCACAGCGGCACCACCAGCAGCAGCTATTGCTTCGTCACGATCCGCATCCATGTCGTCATCCTCATCATCGTCCTCTTCGTCATCATCGTCATTTGCTTCCAGCTCGTTTTGTGTCTCGCCAATAATCCGAGCCGTGTCAGAATAATTTTTCCGGTCTTTCTTTGGTGACACCGCGTGGCACAAAGCATAGTGCTGGCACAAAATCTATGCTTGGCTCTGGTGGACCGTCTCCCACTTCCGTCATTGTATTATTATTCAAATTAACAATTAAAACGAGTGCTCAATTAAAAAATTTGGCCAACACGTGCACTATTTGTTGAATCTTGAAATGGTACGAAATGACACCAATGTCAACTAGCTGGTCACACTTGGCACTCAAAAAGAGTGTGGCCAAATAAAAGCAAAAACTCGTTAGCTATCAATGTTTAAAAGAGAAGCGCAATTACGATTAACATATACCTCAAATTAAATAAAGGCATATAAAAGTTGAGCTCATCAAAATGATAAGAACAAAGATGCCATCATAAAGATTTCGTTATCTTCATTATAACTTTTGAGTATGAAAATTGAAAGGGAAAGTAATGATACACAAATTTTTTCTACATTATTGTTAACAACTTTATTATCACTTCATGATTATAAACGTACATTAAGTGCCGCGATAAGTGGTGTATCCATAGGGACTAAGTAAAAGTGGGACATGATAATTTTGATTTTCATTGCACTCGATAATAAGTTCAACGGCAGGATAGAAAGTTTTAACATCTTGCGCTGCAAAATAGGAGCCAACATGGAATGTCAGTTTATAGATTCCACTGGAAAATTCCGCAGAATCCAATAATTGACAGCGACCATCTGAATCCGTTTGCGTTGGGCGAATTGCCTTCCATTCCTGGGTTTCATCCAGGCGAGAAATAGTAACTTTTAAGTTCGCTGCTGCCTTTCCAGTAGAGGTGTTTAGCACATGACTGGAAAATTTACGCGTATTCATTGCGATGGGGAGCGTATCAGAAATATACTGGATGATCTTCAAACCAGATAGCTTAAGTACTATCATGCCATGTTTACATATTATAATGCTTTCTTGATAAAAAAAACTGATAAACTTATGTTAACTAACAGAACAAATAATGTAAGCGTAAATAGCAATCGCTTAATGATCGATTATCGATAGTCAGCAACTTAACAGCTGCTGTAACACAACGCTAAAACTACGAGCAGTGCTCTGTTAAATGCCTTACTGCTGAAGTATATTCAGTTTGTTGTTATTGTAAAATTTGATTTCGAAGCGGTCGGTTGTGCTGCGTCGGACCAAGTACGTGTGTCGCGTCTTTGAAGAATCAACATCAAAGTCCGAGAACGTTGCAGCTTACAAGTTTAAAGTTATATTGTAATAATAATATTGTTCGTTAAAATAAAATTTGTAATTGAGAATTTGAAAAAACGCTTTACGACTATTCGGCTTATTGTTAATATTCAAGTCGCCATTTGTGCATGCCGGCAATAAAAAGTAATTAAAAATTTCTGAAATTGATATACGATGTGTTTATCGTACACTATACACGAGCAAACAGATCAATTTGTTCATATGATCACTTATTTTTACATCATGTTTGTGGTTTGATTTTTTGCTCCCCAGTGTTTGTAGTGTACCCAGAAGCAACAGTTGTTTCTTGTCTGCGGAAACTGTGTGCACAAAGAATGCAAATGCAACTATAAATCGCGTTTCGTTAAATATGTAATGAAATATATATATATATATAGATTTGTGCAATAAGAGAGAGAGAGAGAATAGAATTGCAACTTATTGGAAAGTACAAACTTCACTGTTTGTGCAAAGTAAACTCGATTGTTTGTACATAGATACATGTGTACGTGTGTATTGTGTATGTGTGTTTGTTTGTGTGTGTGTGCGCCTGAACTGCCTTTGAGCAGAAGAAGCATCGAAGTTACCAACTTCAATCCCCAACAAATCTTAAACCAGTTTTAAGATACATATTCTTGTTGTGTGTGTGGCTGTTTGTTGTTGTTGTTTTTCGCATTATTTTCGTTTTGTGTGTTTGGACGATTTTGCTGCCTCTGCAACTTTGGCTGTAGATACATGTGTATCTATGTGTGTATGCTATGTATCTATGTATTTGTACAAACATAAGACGAATACCCTTTGCTTGTATTTCTTTCTCTCTCTCTGTCTTACTTGGCTTTAACTAATCGCGTGTTGATTTTTTTTGTTACTCCTATTGTTGTTTTTGTAATTGGCATCAAGTACTGCACGCAGCTTGGCAGCTTTTTGTCTTTCATCGTCTCCTACGCGAAACGCAAAAGATTAAGCCAACAATAATAAACAAGCCCAATTGCTAACCAGATCAGTAAGAAACAAGAAAATACACACAGGTTATGTTCAAATTGGATCAATCAAATAAAGTGAGTAAAAACTTAAAAGTTTCTAATTGTTATCTTACAAATCTTTCGACACACAAAAATATTAGGAACATTTTTAAATAAGAATTTAATTAGTAAACGACTAAGGAAAGACTATTGAATTTTAATAATAAATTAAATTCACCTCTTTTTGAAATTTTAATAAGTAAATTTAAAAAACTTTTGCTTTCATATTTGAATATGCATGCGTTTGTAATTTATTTTTGTATCTAAACCAAAAAATAACAAACTTAAAAAGAACCGTTGTCTCTGACGATGATTTCTATGTCTATGTCCATTAATATATGTGCATACTTAATTGCTCTTTAGATTTTAAAGTTGTTTGCCCTTTGCGAAGCATAAAACTAACACGTAATAAAAAAATGTCGACAACAGAAAATGATTTCCCTAATTGAAAACCAATTTAGGAGGAGAGAGTGTTTTTCTATAATTTTTCGATATGGAGAGCTACGTAATGACTCCATCGATTACGAAATTTTGCGCAATTTTGTTTGGTTAATATGTGATAAAGGAAATAACGATAAACGCAATCAGAAAGTGTTAACGGAATATCACTCGATACATCTAATTGATTGATACGAACGGAACGACAAGCCAAAAACATTCAGCCCCGAAGACTAAAAAACAAAAACAAAAATACATAACGACACATTAACTGTATATATATATAATTATATATGTATATTAATTTGCATGCGAATATTATTGGAAAATATTATTGGCAGCAGTGAAGACTTTGGCTACGCATCACTTGAGAGATCATTAAAGGCTGCCAGGTAAATTAGAAACTAGTCGACTGTTATTGACAGCAAAAATCTTACACACACTCGCACAGGGACAGCAGAAGAAGATGAAAAACTTTACAGACGTCGCCGACAGCAATTCGAACCGAACGAGAGAAGCGAGTAAAAAGTCAAATTCCAAGCTGGCATAGACTGGAAGCCAGCCAGTCGAACAGATACAGAAACAGTAACACCAGCAGAAGCAGAAGGCAGACACAGAAACAGGAAATGAGACCCCATACGAGTCAAGTTTTTAAGTACCTTTCGTTCGCCTTGGTCAATGCAACGGCCGCGTACCTCTTGTCATTATTTCTATATGGGCTTTTTATACTCTAACCCTCACAAGTGTCTTTGACTTTGGGACAATCATTACAGTGGGGAAATGCATGTCTTGCTGCTTGCTCAGTAGTGCTACTTATATTCCAATGCATATGGATATCATAGTAGCAAAGAGTGTAATCTTAGTTTTTATTTAGCGTATATATACTGCTTAGAAGGTAAGGCCTACTTTTGTGATATTCTTTATTTTTGTTACCACAATATTAGCTTTGTTTTATAAATTAATAAATCTGTTTTTGTTTTACAAGTTAGCTGTTAGCTGCTTATATTTATTTTTCTCATGTGATGTAAGTCTATTATACCTACCTTATAAGGGTTGCCATCTTTCCATATACAAAAAAAACAACTTTAGCGGCTTATGAGTCATTGACTCAATGCATTTTGAATTATCAGCATATCTTTTAGATTGTTATTGTTTGGCGGCACTCTCTGCTTGAACTTTTGGCCCAAAATTTAATTCTTTATCGCTTAATATAGGAAGCCAAATTGGCAAAGTGGGCACTATACACATATATACTAAGTAGCCCACACCGGGTACTGTAAAAAATCGTATATGTTTTATTGTTTCTGCTTTTGCTTTTGTATATTTATATTCCAGAACACTGACAATTTCGCCAAGCAAGTTTTCTCTGTTGCCGGTTGTTGTCTGCTGTCTGTTTGCACAGATGACCCGCATTCTCAGTAAAACCGAACAGATTCCAGCTGTTATCCGTGAGATATAGTTGAATGGCACTAAGGAGGGTCCGATGTGCCACAGTGTTGTTTACATAAGGACATCCTGCTTGAATGCAAAAAATAAAATAAAACACTTGATCACAATATGTCCTCGAGCATGGCCAGTTCCGTCAGAAAATTTGCTTTGTGCACTGCGTTCTCGTATTAAATGTAGCTACACATAGAGAAACTCTGATCTACCAGAAGTATTTGCGAGTAAAACCAGATTTATAAACTTATACAGTGTAATTAAAATTGATTACGATCAAGAATTTAATAAATACTTTAATAATTACCACTTCTAAAATAAGTCATGTTGTGCTTTCTAAGTCTATCAAGCACTGTATAGTGCGTTTTATGTGCAAAATACTTTTCAGTGTATATTACACCATGCATTAGGGTTGTAATTCTTGTTTGACAGCGTTTCGTGTCCGCATCAAGCGCATTTCCATATGGACCAGTCACACCCATGTACATATATATATATATGCATAGGAATAGTGCCAATACATATGTTCTATACATATATATATATGTATTCCATTATTCCTATATGTTTATATAGATACGTACTTATAATTAAGTGTATCAACTAGATAGTTTTGCAATTTCCTAGCACCACCTTGCTGATGAACAAGATATAAAACATATATACTTGGTCTTGTGGCCAGAAAGAATACCATAGACATTGTGTAAAGTGCTATATGCCAAGTTTGGTGTAGATATTTATAAAAATTCTTCGTCTGCATACAAATATAAATACCTATGTATGGGTATGTGTGTGTCGGGTTGTTTATGTTGTTTGGCTGATGTTGCGGCAGGTAGCGTGACTAAGACATTCGCCATGCTGAAGTGAGTTTTAAAATTTGATACAAATTTCAGTTTTTCTTTCACACAGTTGCTTTTCATTGCGCTTTTCAGCCAAATTACTGCTGCTGCTGTTGCTGCTAACAAGTCAACCATCCAGTCTAATACTCTACTCCTCACACTCCATTTATATATATGTATATAAATATATATATATAAATATAAATATATATATATATGTATGTGTGTGTGTGAGTGTTTGTGGCGCAAAATTCAAACATTGAATATAATTGGAAAGGCGTTCGCGATGCATATATGTGCTCATTTAAGAGCTGTTGCTCTTGTTCAGCCTTAGGGTGGTAATGGAGCGATTGATGTACAACTACAAGCCCCAAATCGGAACCACTTAAATACATCAAGCCCACTTTAGTCGCGCACTAAATCGCATTGGTAACGCAACCGTTAATCATAACTCTTACAAATAAATGAAAATGTTTTATGTATGACGATGTTTCTACATGTCTTTTCATTTATCATCTAATAGTTGTCTATTAACTATTTAATTTAAAGAAGAAAATAACTTCGTGCGTTAATAATGGATATTAGCAAAAATTGTGCTCCCATAGTTATACCTATAATAAAACCATAATCGAAAAAATTGTTTCATTTGAAAGTTTTGTATATTTTTTGGTTGATAATTTGAAATAGAATTGCTTTTCCAAATTTTGTTGTAGCACTTCAAAAATGTTTTGCTTTTGAAATGAATTGACTGAAAAATGTGTAGCTGTTTAAATGGTGGATTTGGTGGAACTTGAATGAAAAGAAATTAATATTATTGTTGAATTGAAATTGAGGTAACTGAAGTAGTAAATAACTAGAAGAGCATATTGATTGGTATGTATAGATATCTCACACTGTGAAGGAATGCAAGCAAGCAATTCAAATCAATTGCCACATTGACACACATACAAATGGCTTATACCCAAAGTAAGCAAAGAGTATGTGTGTGTGTGAGTGTGTAAACATGCATGTAGACCAATTGTCAGTAAGTAGCCAAGTGCATAGAGCGATGACGAGAGCTATAGAAGACCTTCACGGTAGAAAACAAACACTAAGCCAGCCAGCCAGCAAGCAGAAGACAAACGTCAGACGAGACTGATGACGAGACGACAATAAAAGCGCAATAAAAGCGTGGTCGGCACAGAGTTAAAAGTTAGAGAGTATCGTTGTTGAGGGAGGGGCGGGGAAAGTGTAAATTGGTCGTGCTGTGCATGTTAAATAATAAAACAAAATAAAAAAAAAAATTAACGAGAACGGTCGGCTTACAATATATGTAGGTAAAGACGTAAGTTGTAATTTAATTTTCAATTGACAGCCGTACTCCAGAGACGAGCAAATGAAGAGCTGACAGGTGGGGCACACTCTCTCTCTTTCCCCCACCACCCTTCCCTATCGAGCCTAGCATACGAAATGAGCAGCTCTCTTTCTCTGTCCTCCTTAACGGAATAATACTTGTAGGTACACTTAAAAAGTCGAAATCCCAATTACATTAATTCTTGATTAAACCTTATTTTCAGTTAATTTTCATTCAATAAACAATATGCGATATGAAACTTACCAATTTACATGAAGTACCAGGCACTAAATAATATGATAATGCTTTACCCTATTTTATTGTTGTCTTTAAATTATTAATTAATTTTAATAATAATTCTAAGATTGAAGCTCAAGGTTTTTTTTACTTTCCTCAAAAATATTCGAACTCTATTCCAGCTCAAGACAAGTCGAATTATGCTTTAAAGAATGTCGTAAGTCTTAATTACATTGTATGTTTTGCGTACTTTTTTTTTTCTAATATCGCATAATATCAAAATATTTGGTTAAGTGTACTCGAATGTCTACACTTGTGCCTTAATTTTCGAATGCTTTCTTTTCCAGGTGTAACCGTAACAGTTCTTTTTGTTCGTTTTGCTTTTACCTGTATAATTAAGAGATTTTTAACTAACGTTTTGCCCACGGACTGACAAATGTAAACAAATTGTCAGCAATTGTTTTTGTTTTCAATTTGACCCACATTTGTGCTTTTGCCTTCCCCTCCCGCTTTCAATACGTTTTGAGCTAATACACCAAATGGCTGGCCACTGGCCAAGTGACGCTAATAATTGGGTCAAGAATTTGGTGGCGTTCATCTGCCCAATGCCCATACATTAGCCCGATAATCTTTGCCTCATCGTCTTAGAAACACAGATCAAGACCCAGACACAGACCCACACCCAAACTCCAACCCAAAACCCAGACCAGGGCCCATCAGCGTTTGACTCTTGTGTCCGGCTCTTTGTCTACTTTAGACTCATTTTCATTGCGGATAATTTCACCTTTGATAGTTTGTACAAGATTTTAAAACGATGTAGCGCTAATGTTGCCCATGTTTTTATTTTCATGCTGTTTTGCGCCCTGTCTTTATGACTTTCTTTTAGAGACTTTTGCTTTATTAGCTCTTTTTTTTGGGACACTGCTATTATGCGGTTTTTTTTTTTTGTTTATTTGTTTTTGTTCTTGCTTATTCTGCAAGAAAATAAAGTCTGGGATATGAAAATGGGTTGTTAATACAGTTCCGCCTTAATATAAGAGATATGCGCTTAACTGTATACGTAATACCCATTCCAGTTATGGACAATGACAGCATCCGACCACACCCAATTGGGAGAATTTAGATCTAATGTCAAAAGTCATTTGGCGGCTTTAACGCTTGGCTAACTATTGAGAATTAATTGCGATCACTGATTAAGCAGCCTTTTGTTTGCTGATTGATTATTGGCCGGCAAATACGTAATTATATAATTAAATAAATATATTTATATATGTATTTTTGCACATAAAGTGTATGCGATGTCGGGCATTGGGTATTTGATTATCAGCATTGAATTCAGCGTCAGTCGAGCGTTTAGCTATTTGTGCAATGTGTGTTCGCCTTTTCAATTTTTGCTTGTTTTATTTTAATTTATTTTATTTCAGCTTTTTTGTAGCGTTCCATTTGCTTGAGCAAGTGCTGCGAATACCATTGTGATCTTTTGTTAAGGGCCGCGCACATGTTTTATTATTATTTTTTCTTGGTTTTGTGTTGCTGATGCTGTTGTTGTTATTGTCGTCCTTGGTGTGCCTTGAATTACGCTGACGCACTAATCAACTGTGCTGAAATGCTAATAAAAAAACTTTGAGTCATTAAAAAAATACATTTTAAACAATGTTTTATACAATTTTGACCATGACGACTGCTTAACTATTTACTTTAAATTATTCTCATAGTTAGCCATATCACTTGTATGTCTTTGTTTAAATTATAGGCCTTAACATTATTACTACTTATTAAAGCGCCACATACTTACACACACACACACATTTAAACGCACACTTTGTCTAAGAGTAAAGAGTTTTGCAGATCAAAGGCATGTACATTAACATAGCAATTAACGCAATCAAGTTGCGAGAATCACAAGTAGAAGCAGTAAAATCGATTCCAGAGCCAGACAGAATGTTATGCTGTGGAATCTGTGGGACTGGGTGATCTTTGGCATTGGAATGGCTGGAATCACTGGAATCAGTGCTTCACTGTGTTTCACCGAACAGTCGAACATGTTCTATTTATGCCGAACTCGCGGGACCCCCGCCGAAGATTGAACTGTGCGGAGGTTTGTTAAAGAAGAAGAAGAAGAAGAAGAAGAGGAGGAAGAACAAGCATGGGCTCCGTTGTGGTTGTGGTTGATTGGTGGTGGCGGGGGAAAGCAAAATCAACAATCGGTTTGTGTTCGACTTATTTTTACTTATGAATATCAGACGACAAAGAGACACACATACACACACACACACACACAAATATAGGAAAATGTAAATTTTATGCCTCTGGCAATGCTCACGTTTAAGTCGGTGTCATAAACGGATAGAAATTCGACAAGCATCACAAACAAAGCGTCACACTTCTAAAGTACTCGACACACTCTGGCTTGAACTACTTTTTCAGAAACATTTTCTTTTCAATCTGAGTGCATAGTGTTTTTAATTTCTAAAGTACTTGACTGACTCATTTTCTGACTTGAACTGGTTTTTCATTCCAGTAGTTTTTAAGACTAAAATTCCTTGAGTTAAAATGCATTTCACAGCATTTTATAAACAAGTCAGAAACACACCAACATATATCCGACTGACTCTTTTAATTAATTGCAGCTATGCTTCTGTACAATCTTAAGAAACCACTTTTGTGATTAAATTAATTGCATTTGAAAGACGTCAAAAAACTAAGAAATATTTCAACTATAAGAGTTTTCTGTCTTATGTTGATGATGAGTTGCTTCAATATTGCAATTTCAATTAAGACAAGCACTTGTCTGTCTGTCTGTCTGTCATAAGTAAAACTGAAATTATAATTTGCATATTGCAGAAACTCTTTGGAAGACGAGGCTGGGTGCATATGCCAAGAGGTTTACTCATGTATTAAATAACCACATGTAAAATAAGTTGAAATGCCTTTTTGTGCGACTAAGCAGCAAGTTTTAAAGTACAATGTAAAGTTTGTGCTCAAATAAGATGTAGTTTTTGCAATTTATGTTTTTGTTGTTGGTATCTTGTCTAGTTTTACCCAAGGGGGTGACACATTTGCTCCCACTGTGCGTGTGTGTGTGTGTGTGTGTGTGTGTTTGTGTCTGAGTGTGTTTGGTCGTTGTGGTCTCGTGGTTTTCAGTTTTACTTTTCCACATCTGTATACATATTTGTCTGCTCATAGCTAGAGCGGCGGTGCCTTGTACTGTTGGCTCTGGCATTGGAGTCTCATATTACGAGCCCTCTATATAAATATGTTTATACACATATACGCTATATGCTTCTTTTCGTTTGCTGACCCAACGAAACGGGGCCAAATAATAGAATTAACCACCAACTTTGCTAAGAAAAACTACTCAAACTTAAAGAATTGTAGCTTGTTTCTAAAAAAGAAAACAAATGTTTAAATGTTCGCTTATTCAAATTATGTTTTAATTATTTACTCATTTTATTAGATCTTATTTTAAATTGGCATGTGGAGAAAACGAATCAGAAGCGAGAAATTGAATTTATTTTTAATTGTAAGAAACAAGTTTGCCCGCAAATTAAAAATAAACAATGACAAAAAACAATAAGTTTGTCCAATCACAAAATGAATACCAAATACAGACAAAAGCAACAAAAAAGGAACAAAAACAAACAATTATAAAGTCAAACTTGTTTAGAACTCAAAACAAGCTTTGAGCTTCGACCGGCACCCTCAACAATTTATTCATGAATTTATTTAGACGCATTGTTGGGTGCTTTTTTGGCTAAAACAAACTTTTACTTTTCATCATTTGTTGTGCGTTGTTGTTGTTGTTGTTGCTGCTTCTGCTGCTGTCGATGCCGCTTTTTACTCTTATCTGCTTATGTCTGCAAGTCTGTTTCATAGAAATCGTTCGTATTGCAATTAATCTTCAGCTGGTAAACCAATTAAGTAACCATATATATACCAAATCCTCAAAAAGATATATCTCCCCCATTTCTCAACACTCTGTTGATTGTGTGTGTGGGCAGTGAAAGTTTGTCGGTTTGTCGGCTCGTTCTATTCCATTGGGTCAACCCAAGCTGATGATCACAATTTGCATATCTAAAAAGTGGTAGAAGAAACAAATCAACATTTCCAGCTGCAGTCAGTTGCACTCTTGAGCGGTCTTGAAATGTGTAGAAATCGTGTCTAGTAACATTTAAAGGGCACTGTTCATAAATCTACGCAGATCGAGTGAAATTTATGTATCTGTTGCAGCACTTGAAAACTGTGAAGCGCAAAGTATTAGATATCAAATTTCATAAACGTGCACTAAAAGATACAATTTAACTTGAATTTTTTTTTTTTAGAAAAATTATTCATTTAAGCCTAAAATGTGACACTTTCTACAGCCGCTGCGGCTCACAGTTGAGTGTCGAAAGGATTAGCCCAGTGGGTGACCTTACACGAGCAGTTATTGAAATTTTTTCACTTTTTGCGGGCCATTTCTATGCAAATCAGTTAGAAACACGCAAGCCAAATAACGGTGCTGGATTTCAATAGAGCTCATTATATGCGATATGAATGTAGATGGATATGCAAATGCGAAATGCGAAATGCGAAAGGAGTGCGTTCTATGTCTGAGTGTGTTTGTGTGTGTGTGTGTCTGAGTGTGTTTTACAGTATTTGAACTGCCTAACCCAAGGCAAAAGAATTTCAATGCGGGCTTGGCTCGCTTTGCAACTGAGAATGTGACAGAGCGACAGACAGACAGGCAGACAGACAGAACTTTCTCTTACGTAATGCAATCGACTTGTTCAGTAATTTTATTTTAATGGAATATCCATGAAGTCAGACTCTATAAATAATATTAAAACTTTTATATATTATAATTTTATATATATATAATAAGTAGGTGCTTATCCATAAGCATTATATTATTATATTAAATACCCCAATAAATTTACCATGCTTTCCACAAATAAGGGTTTATTCTCAACTAATAAATATATCAACTTTTTGTTCTTTTCTTTTTTTTAGCACACACAAATTATAACAATGTAACTGGAACACACACGACCAGCTTATAAAACGAAAGTTCTTTGAGGCTACCCAATACGCCATATCTGCGAAAAAAAGAAGTTTAATCAGGTTAGTCACATAAAGTTCTCTTCTCTTGAAGTAAACAAATTTGAATTGGATAAACATAGCGGATGTATATAACACATACATAAATATATATATCAGAGATATAAGCTTATTGTTCACAGCTTTAGAGTCTTATTCATGTTCTTGGTATTAACTAACAGCTGTCGACATAGTCGTAAACAAAAATGAAACCGTCGCCTTCAAATATTAGATTCGTTGTAATATATGTTTAAAACCGATAAGCAAACAAGTCAAGAGTATAAATAAAAGAAATGATTTCCAGTTGTTATTTTTGTGTGCGTATATAAAATATACTTAGAATTCAACTCAATGCTGACAAATAATATAGTTATCAAGAAGAAATTATATTTTCTTTGAAAATGAGATCATTGAATAACAATTCCCAAGTTAGGCTGTTGACTCTGGATGCCAGTCAACTCTTAACTGCACACACACACACACACACACACTTGAATTCTTCTACAATTTCTTCCTTTGCCTTATATGGTTATTTTCAATGTACGGTCACCGATGGCAGAGGATTTTGCGGTTTTTTTTCCTCATATTATTCGTTGACTAGGTCAGTATGTGTATGTCTTAACTTTTAGTTTTAGCCGAGGGCTCAAAACGACGACTGCGCAGTGCTGAGCAAAAGAGACAGAGCGAGCTTTGGACCTTTAGCAACACAGCAGGCAATCAACATTGGCGTACTACATCCTTTTCTATAACTAATGCTAATCAATATATCTTTGCATATAAGAAAATGCAATGCAAGAGTTGTAGAATTTCATTTAAATTCTGTACTGGTTTACTTTGTGAGTTACTTTTGCTTGGCAACATGTGTCTAAGGCATAATGTTGCTAAGACTTATGGTGCTCTGATGCTGCAGTTGCTTTTTGCTCTCACGCCTACGCGAGAGACGCTTTCGGGCTGCGCTCCTTGACCTTGGCGCACACATAAAATGTTGCTACAGCATTTTGCTTTGCGCTTCGCTTGTGTCATCCCATTTGCCTGTGTGTGTTTGTGTGGCTGTGGCCCGATGTCGAAGCTGCGAATTCGTTCAGACTCCGTCTCAGCGCCGAGAAAAAAACGCATTTTAGTCACATATTTTTCGTTGGCAGCCACAAGTTGTAGCCTCGCCGCGTTCTTCTTCTTCTGTTTGTCTTTCTCTGTGTCAGTGTTTAAAAAACAAGTGAGTGTGTTGCAAATGAAATCATAAGAATTTTATATACCCGCATATGGTAATTTAAATATATGTATATATGTATATATATTCTACAAACGACGCACGCGGGACTACGATCTTCCCCACAAAGTTGGCACTCTATATAAATACATGGGATAGATGGGATACATATGGGGATACACTGTACAAATGGCCCACTCCCTTCGCATTGGTCACAGTGACGCAGTCATTAAAAAATAAACAACCATATCATCGACATCAGCGCCACTTTAGGACCGTCAGACAGAATCTCTGAATCATCAAAATCAGCAGCAGCCTTAGTAGCTACCACAGTCGCTGCCTCAGTCTCTGTCACTGCGTCATCGTCCGCGCCGCTTTATGTGCCAAGTTGCCCTTTTTCTTAACTCTTGGGAAATTTGTTGTTTGTTTATTGATTATGTTTGTTGCTTGCTCAAAATCGCGATTTATAATAAGGGGCACAGCAATATTCTCAAGTATTTCAAGAGTGTGTACATTTAATTAAACATGTATGTGTGTGTGTGTGTTTGTTTGTATACAAATATATGCTACACAAAATAGCTGTTCAAAGTTCAAGTACTGCCAAGAATCTCTATTGTTTTGATTTTAAACATTTTTAATTATAATGCGTTCTAGATTATTTTTATGGGCATAAACAAACATAAATCATTTTCGATGCCAAAATTTATTGCTTATATAAGAATGCCATTATGTAGCTAATAATAACACATTTTATGACAACAATTATTATTTAGTACAAAAACATCTGACGAATATTCAATTTCAATCATAACGCATTAAATCGCACTAATTTTCAAAACTGAGACCATTTTGTATGCGCTTTGACTTCTGGTTTAATTCTCCTGCTAAAATTTATTTAATAAACGGAAAGTGTTCAATCTTACAATGTTAAGATAACCAAGGAGGATTCTTATCGCGAAGATATGAAAACACGTGAAAGGACACGTTCGCGGCACCCATAGTGACCGGAATAAAACCGTCCGCGATAAGAGTTCTCCGAACTGATAGGATAATGAGTATAGACGCATTTGCAGCAGTAAATATGTAACTAGATAATGTCCTAAGTAGGATAAGAATTATTGTATCTAGCTGTAAGATAATTTAGAAGTTTTCAATAAACCTGCAATTCGGCAGTAGTCTGTGTTCGAACCTTAAACAACATCCTCGTCTTATTATTTTGCTCTTCGGATCACCTTTCAGTGTACGTGGTTATTATTCCACCGCTTGCCATTTATATAAATTTCGTTATTAGCAAATTAATTAGAAAGTCTGTCAAAATTTAAATTATCCCAGTCACTCTTAACACTATAAACTAGTTTGTTAATTTGTTAGAATCCAAAATGAATATACAGTTGCTTAATCGTTAATTTAATGAGTGTACCTAATTTTCTATTCAAATCACAGTTTGCCTATGAATCACGCCTTGGCACAATTTGTTGACGTATTATTTGAAATATATTTTTGCACTGACGAAAAAATAAAAATGAAGAATTAGGTAAAATGAAGAAGGTGACGAAGCTGTGAAGTCATTATAATTAATGGTCGCATTATAAGTAAGTTGAACACAGTTTACTGCCTTACCTAGGGCAATACAAACCGTTTTTTGGCTGACTGATTGTGTAAACGTGCAATGAGCATGCAGTTTATGCTGTCTTTCGTCTCGCCCCTCTCAGTTGTGTCAGTTTCGCTTAACTATCTTTTGCATGTTTTCTGGTCAGGGGCACTTTCCTTTTCAATTTTAAAGCGCCGTTTTCTGCGCATTATGCCATGTTTTTTTTATTTTTTATTTTTTTGCAATGACGTTAGCTGCTGCTCTTTGTCATTGGATTTGCAGTCAAAGTCAAAAGTATTGGCAACAAGTGTGCTTTACTGCCTTGAGAACTTTTTTCTTGTTTTTCATTTTTCTTTTCTTTGTTGCCACTTGTTTTGCTGCATTTTCATTCAAGGCGGCATTGTGTAAGGCTGGCTGGCTTAAACTCTTGGCCAAAAACTTCCTGGCAGCAGCGCATTGTGTGTACTTTTAGTTTTGTTGCCAGTCTGTTGTCGGTGGGTTGTTGTTGCTGTTTGTTTTGTTTGTTTGTTGTTTGCCCCATTGTCTGGCCCGGCACATCATAATTATGTTCGCAAATTTGAGTAATGAGCAACTGCAATTACCCGCGTGTAAGCAACAGCAACAACAACAACAACATCAACAACTGCTACAAATACTGCTAAGTATCTGTGCTCATAGCCAAAACATAGTATTCAGTATGCAAATAGACTTACATATATATTTGTAAGTAGTATAATTATTACAGTTTGCGTTGCGTTTCACGGCATCTTAACTTGGCCGTCATTATATATATACGTGTGTTTATATAGCTATGTAAATATGTTTGCTTGTGCGCATCTGTAAAATGTATGCAAATGAAAGCCAAAGTTAATTTGTTAGATTTTCAAGTTGCGATATGCGCACACGAATTACAGATTGCGGCTATGAGAGTGCAACACATGGTGGCAACAACAAAGGGGATTACTTTTGCGGTCAGCTATCGCCGCACTCAACTCTTCAACGATGACTAAGATTCAGGTGTTAATTTACAATACGCAATTAGCAAATTATAAATTTAGCTCGAGCTTTGATTAACTATATCAGAAGCAGCTCTTGAAAGTATGCAGCAATAAGTTCTTAGAAGATTTGCCATCCACTTTCAACTAATTTAATTATCATATATTGTGGATAAAACAATAGAAGCTTGTCAACCTCCCACGCCTAAATTAGTCTCTTCAAATGTGCTGCATACTTTGAGGCTGTTGGTGAAAATCATTTGTGGATCGTATGGGTTGCATACCCTTCTTGACTATAGTTTAGTTGTTGTTAGAGGGAGAAATCACCCTTCCAATTATGTATCTTAATATGTCGATTTAAATATGTATCTTAGCGACTGTAGACAACTTCAAAGTTCATATAAAAATTGGGAAAGCCTTCATTCACCTATAAGATTTAATAACAGTCTATTATGCATCTTTGCATAAGGCATTCATATGAGGAAAGAGTCTTCATCACTTCTAAATTAACGCAATTAAAAGAGTTTTAGTCGATAGAAAGTATTTTCATCACTGCTAAATTTAAGCAATTAAAATCATTGTAGCCAAATCATAATCAAATCGCTTGTTTCAAGTGTATAGCTTTCAAAATAGATTTGAATAAAATAAATCAAATGATTTTTCGGTATAATCCTATAGAAATTAAATGCTATTCTTGTGCTTTGCATATTGTACAAAAGCTGAA
The DNA here is from genome assembly GCA_037043605.1 of Drosophila multiciliata. Classification (NCBI taxonomy): domain Eukaryota; kingdom Metazoa; phylum Arthropoda; class Insecta; order Diptera; family Drosophilidae; genus Drosophila; species Drosophila multiciliata. The sequence continues at coordinate 10,809,449 of JBAMBF010000589.1, forward strand.
AACTTTTTTCAATTTCTTTTCACTTGTTTAACAACATTGTTTTCTCTTTTGCAGCATGTCTTCCGGCCTTATGTCGTGTGTGCGAGAAAACTCGCCGCCGCTGGAATTGGAGTTCAGTGCGGATGCGGGTCCTCTGTCATTGCCTGAGGGCAAGGGCAGATCGCATGGCTATCAAGGAGCGGTAGCAACATCCACACCCATTGCTAGTCCGGAGCAGAGAGCCACAACAGATGGAAACAGTAGCTCAGCGATTGTGGGTAAGTCACAAAGATTAGCGTGTATTTTCAAGTACAAATGTACTTATGTAAGCTTATGTTTGCAATGTGTCTTATTGCACACACACACGCATACACATACATTAATACATTTGTATATGCTTTGCAAAAACAGTCCGCGACTTTCCCGCACTGACAGACAAACAATTGCAACAATGCGCAACAATTGTTTATGCCCTACACAAAAAAAGGGTAGTTGCAAATTGAGGCGACTTGTGGTGTTGCTTATAGCCAAAACTATGCCTTAAGCGTGAGAGAGCTGCACTTAGTCACACTAACAATATATGTGTGCGTGTGTGTGTGTGTGTGTGTTTTTATACATGTGCATAATTAGCTGGAGCTGTGAACTTTACAACCGCAATAGTTAGTCAGTCTGTCATATAAATAGTCAAAGTATCATCAGTTTGTATGTACGTACATATTTAATTATACATTCATACATCATGAGTGACCTTTTAATGTTGTGAATTGGGTTGTTTTCATGAAAGAATTTTTAATTTAAAAGAAACTGTATAAAAATTAATGATTACTATTCAAAAAAAATAATTTTAAGTAATTTATCTTAAAGTTGAGCTTATAATTTTATATGGAAAAATTTTTTATTTCAATACCTAGTAATTGCATTAGTAATTTATTTTAAATGCTAGTTGTATTATATAATATTATGCTACTTATAAAGATATTGTAATAAAATCTAATCTCCTTGGCTTTAATTAACCCTATTATATACGTTCAGTCTTAAAAATGTATTACCAATTGCAGTAGCACAAACTAAACAAATGAGTTTTTATGTTAGCCCAAATTGGATAGCCATTATATATATAAATATAAGCTCTTCTTCCATGGCATTGAAACAATGGAAACTTTGAATTTAATAGCCACATATCGTCACTCTGACAGCGAATAATGTTTACGTAATTGCGGATGGTGGTAAACACAACAACTTTCTATAACGTGTTCTAGGCATTGAGGCATATGTGAAACTGTTGGCTTTTGTTGTTGCTAACCTACGCAAAACTAACTATAACAATAACAGTCAAGCAAGCGAAACTCCACAAAGCCAACGACGAATAAGTAACAAGTTACAAACATACATTAAATCTATGTACATGTGTACTATAACAGTGCGCTGTTAATCATTAACAGTGTGATGTTAACGCATGTACAATGCGCAAGAGCTAATCAGTTAGCCGCCAATAATATAAGCCATAAGCCAAAACATTTGCCGATCCGCTGTCGATGTCGATTTTGTTGCCGAGTTTGCGTGCTCGGGTTTTTTTGAATTTTCGCTTCGTTTCGTTTCGATTTCAATTTGTAGTTTGGTGTCTGCTATTTCGACTGCGTTGTTCGAATTCGTACTCTCTTGCTTGTTCCTCCAATACATTCAATCATTCGCTGCTCTTCGCTTCACCTGTGCAGGTGGCCACCATTTCGCTGTAGTACCTGGCGCGTGTCGCACTGATTGCATTTTGCTCACAAGTGTATTTAGTCACAAAAGTAAAACATCAACGGTCAATCGTCTTATTACCATTATTTCTAAAAGTACTTAAGTGCAAAATTTAATTATTATATAATATTGTGCCTTTGTTTAAAGCTGCGGAAAAGCCTAACGAAAAAGCTAATTTAAGTGTATAAGTGTGTTTTTATTGATTTCTGCCTATCAAGTGAAACGAAACTAACAAATACATATGTACGACTTCTGCCTGAATTTTATTGTTTACAACACACAGTAAACATTCGTGCATTCCTCCTAAACCGAAACACAAAATAACACAGCTGTATCTTTTTTCGACGAATTTTTATTTGAACAGGTAATAGCTTTTAATTTTGATTTTTTACACTTGTTTCTATTTATTCAAGCACGAAATACTTTAACGTAAAAACAGTGATGGAAAGCCATAAATACAAAATTCGACTAGACCGATTAAACGCATATCTAATTGTGCTTGTCTAAATTCATATAAAAATAGGTATTTATTATATATATATATATATATACATATGCGTGTACTCTTTTGGGTTCTAATCACAGTTTATGACAGTCACGACTTGTAACCCTTTGCTGTGCCAGCTGAGCGACCAATAACAATCGACTCTAAATTATTTGGGTCACATATCAAATAAATAAAACCGCTCAATGAGCAGCACTGCATTTAGTGGTTCAATTAAAAATACTACTTACACAACATGTGTGAGGCGACAAGAGAAAAACAAACAACGAATTGTATAAGGAATGTTTTCGGTTTATCCGCCGATCGAAAATGCGCACAATTCCCATAATCAGCACTTTATTTTCTCGTCGGTGCATTTGGGAGGCGGGTGGTGGTCAGACTTGGCTGCATGCCGCTAATTGAAGTGGCAGGAGCATTGTGTAACCAGTTCGATTGTGAAACAAGTACGACTTGCTCTCTTCTTATTTCTTGGCAGTGCTGATAAGCCGACGATGACATCGACGCCACATTTGTCATTGTGATTGAAGCCAATTTCCTCGAGATTATGAACTTCCCGTCAAAAGAGATTGTCAACACTACCCAGTTACTCTTATCAACTCTGGTTGTCTCACGTATTTCATAAAATTCAACAATTTTGCTGAGTGTTGAACAACACACAGCTGTGACTTAAATATTAAAAAAAAACATTAAAAACATTAAATTAGGTTTTAAAAAACGAGTCATACTTTTAGCTACTTAACCCTTTGAAAATAGGTATCTCAGAAACTACTAGAGGTAGAAACTTAAAATTCAAACTTTACGTATGGTCTTGGCTAGTCAAGTTTCTTTCGATTCTCAAATATTCAGTTTTTCGATATTCAATATATAAAAACTAATGCTGAAAACGAAATCTTTGAGTCAATTTGCAATCGAAGCGTAGAAAATGCAGCCAATTGGATTGCAAATCGGCCAAAACCAAGGCCACAACTTGTACACAATCTTCGCCATTTGCATTTTGAAAGCTGTGTGCAATTTGCTGTTGAATGTTGAATGTTCAATGATTGTTTGTGGCAGCCAACGCAGCTCGCATTGCGCAACTTAAAGTTGTTTTCTGTGTTCTTCTCTTGCCTCGCTCTTGGTCTATTCTGCTATATTGAATTAAGCACTTGCAAAGCGGATAAGCTGCCCACACGCCAATGCCGGCTGGGAGCAACGAGGTGATGACGCCAATTTTTGGAGGCGTGCCCAGCACCTAACGCCTATCTTGGGGGGCTAGGCTCACTTGACCTTACGACGGCCACACAAAGCCCAAAGCATGGTTAAAAAAAAGAGTAAATCATGCACAAAACACACACATACACAACATGCACACACACTGACACACAAATGTGTCAGGTATTCGCTCACACTGCAACTGAAACAACAACTCAAACAACAACAACAAGAGTCTCCAATTACTGCAACATGCTGCTGGCTAAAAAAGTGGCAATCAATTTGATTTTGTCATATCTCAGTCTTTTAGTCATTTTGCCCGTTTGAAAGCTTGCCAATTTGCATTTCAGTGCGCGCCAACAGTTTGCAAAATGATTAATTAATAAAATGCGCCTACTTGCGCAAAAGATTTGGCCAAAATCGTTAGCCAGACAACTCAGCCATTTCAACGTCTCAACGCCTATTCGCTCGAGCTAGAATTCGTGTCATCGCCACAACAATTACAATAAACACAAAATTAATAATATAAAAAAAACATCAACAACAACCCACATGCATCGTATAAATCAGCCAGATATATTACCAAATATATAACTGGAAATACACAACACTTAAAATTTTGCATCAACAATTGCCTCATGTTATTTGACTTACAATATTTTGATAAATTACTTAAGCCACTGCAAGAGGCAAACAAAAATATATGAAAACACATCTGAAAAGATGATGACGTCAAAAGCAAAACAGAATTAATATAGTTTTTGACATATATAATATAAAGGAAGCATTGTAAAACCTGTTATAAACAATATTGTTAATACTCAACATGATTCACGACAGTTGCACATTTCAAAACTAGTAAGAAACTATAAGCAAATGGTAAAAACAAGTCAGGATTTTAAATTGAGATTATTGTGGTTAATCTGATGAGATAGTGGAAAGAGACTCTTATCTAGAAGACATGTCGTGACGTGATATAGACACGTAAACGGCATCCTTTGGCACCGTAATAAAACTCCAGGTGATAAGAGTTCTTCGAAGCAAATATATGTTGATAGAATAAATGAACCTATATGCATTTGCAGCTGTAAATTTATACCTAGATAGGTATATAGGTAAGATAATTGAAGAGTTTTCCATAAACCTGCCGAAGCATTTCTGCAAGACTGTATTTTTGTAACCACAACGTTAGCAATTAGAGTCCCAATTTTAATGGATTTGTAATATAACTTGATAAAAAAAAAATAAGTTTTGAAACAACACATATTTAGTGGCTTACATCATACTCTCTAAGAATTTTTCCAGTTGCTTGAATCAAGTAAGGGATTATATAGTGATAGACTTAAAAGCATATTGTCAGACAAAGTCAGCAATATAGGCTGACAACATATTTAGCCTTGAGTTATACTAAAATTAGTCCCCAATTCAACTTACAAACAATAAGATCAATAATATGAACTTTGTCGAAGAAAATCCAATGCCTTTAATCGCGTGCTAGCAAATATAGAAACATATATGCTATATGCATGCATATAAGATATGGATTGGCCCCAAAACGTGACTGGCATATTTCGTCGATATTTTATATGCAAGCCAGACTGCCGGCTAACGGCATTGGTATCGGTAGCCACTGTGACGTCCATTAAGGGAGCAAAGTCGCATTTCTTTGGTTTTTGCAATTGGCCATTGGCAATTCTCGTATTTCCGCTAAAATTGAATAAATAGAAAGTGCTGAAGTGTCTCAGCAATTGCAATTCTATATAGATAATATTTTATTTGTGAAATCTATTTTTTATGTTATGTTAAAAATTAAATGTTAACTAGTTGGAATGTTTGGGAAACACGATAGCATGGAATCATTTATCATTCAGTGTCTGCTTGTGCCAAGCAATAATCATCTGGTACAAATGACAAATGCTGTTTTTAAATTGAGTCACGTTTCTGGGTGCAATGACATCATATCATATTTGGGGGGAGACGAACAAGCAACTATCTAGTCTTCTATATATACATATATATATTGCATAAACAGTACATTAGCCGATTTAGTACATGGTATTATCTACATGGTTTTCGTATTATTTATGGCATGTCGAAACGCTAATTGAGTTGTGTAAACAGAACGAAAGGCGTAAAAGCCTTATCAGCCATATAATACACACATACGTTATGAGAAAAACCCTAAAATTTTATAATGGCAAAATAAGCGGGCAAAACGAAATGCCAATATCAACAATAGCCATTAAATTGATTATAATTTAAAATGCAATTAAAATTAAATTTAAAATGCGCAAAAGATATACACAAAAATCGCGAAGACATTTCAGATTTTTAGTAGAGTCTTTGAGAAATGCAAAAATTGTAGAAAGAATTTAGAAAAGTCTAAATTGGAATTTGGGATTGTATATAACGCACTATCAAGAACGTTTGCCAATATATATATATATATATGTATATATATATATATATTTATTATCATAGATTAATTACGACCTTGCCCCAACAGCCCCAATGCCCTATCTTTATCTCTCTCTCGCTCTCTCTCTCTCTCTCTCTCTCTCTCTCTTTCTCTGGGCTTGTCAGCAGCAGCGAATTTGCTTTGCTTTTGCCTATTTATGGGCATGTTTTTTTGTCGATCGTTGGCCAATTTAATTGCTTTTGGCTGCGTTGCTTATCAGTCGGTTCTGACGATGATTTGTGTCAGCAAATTAATTGCTCAACTCTTTATAAACTGTGACAGATATTCAGAACAATTAATGATAGCAATTTTTTTTGGCAATAAATATAATATATTTTTGTGTGCGTATTCTTGCAATAAAAATAAAAATAATAGTAAGGTAAAGATTCGAAAGCATGCTATACATTTAGTGTTTATTTATTTATTTTTAACTAATTTTTCGGCAGCTGAATTTTCCATTCAGTTTGAATTTTGAACTAAATTAAAGTGTTTTCTTACCCAATTGTCGCAATTGATTTGTTTTTGCAGAGCAACAGCAGCAGAAACGACGTCGCTTTCATCCACTGCGGAATCTGCGGCGAATCTTTCGCCGTCGCACACTCAATAGTGCAGATAGCGCTGTTGCTGCCACTGGTGGTGAGGTGCAAGGTGCGGGTTCGTGCAACACGTTGCCACCACCGACTAGCAGTGCCAGTGAGAAGAATCTGCGCAGTGCTGCCCTTGCTGGAGGCATATCCTCAGCAACCGTCGAGGCTGTCTCAGCATCCTCGCCAGCATCGCCGCTAACCCATCAGCAGCTGCACGATAGCTACCAGACGCAATCGCTACCCAAATCCAAATCCTACGGCGCCCATCGCGATGAGCTGCTGAGTGTGCTGCTTGGAAAGAAGAGAGCTAGTAAGCAGACGCATTGCTTGGAGCAGCCACACACTCTACTCCACGCCCAGCCACAATCCCAAACTGACGCCATGTACCAAACTCAGCGACAGCATGTTGGCGTGGCCGTCTTCCCGGACACCATTGGCATGAGCCGGAATTCATATTTCGTCGAGAAGCGACATCATCAGCGCCAGCTACGAAGCGTTGGCGACTCCTCGCAGGAGCTGGATGCCGATGAAAGCGTTGCCGTTGGCGGTGGCGCCACGGACATGTCCGACAGCCAACGGAGTCTGAGTGATGCACGCCTGCTGGACGCTGATGCGGATGGGTAAGCATTGATCCACTCGCACTGACGCCCCAATGCTAATCCTGCGTCATGCATCTTCCCTTTCTAGCAGCGGTTACACACGTGAAACTCTTTCCCAGTCACACGACAGCGTCTTCTCCGAATCCGCAACTGCCAGCAGCCTCTCAATCGTACTCAAGGTGAGTCATTTAATCTTACCAAATAAACTGGTTGCAGATACTCTCAGAAGAGTTCGCTCTCCCAGATTAACAGTATGGGTATTCATAAATAGCTTGTAAAAAAAATTCCTTGGACTAACAGGAACTCTTACCGGATTGATTAATACTCTGTGCTATTTTTGGTTGACTTTTATCGATCCGAAATGGCCGAATCCCAGCTCAAAATTAGCCGTGACTCACACAAAGCAACCCCAAAATGCATGTTTGTAATTGAAGCGGTCTTAAATAACAGTTAACAGTCTCGAAGGGTTGTTATTGTGCAACAACAACAACAACAACAGCAACAAATATCCATTGTATGTGCCCCACATGAATTGTTGTGCGGTTGAGTCACTGCTTAAATTGATTTTAATCAAATTCAATTTACTCGAATTTTTTGTATGCATTGCCTTTGGGGAAAGTGGTCATTGACTCAGCCTTCATTGATTGCTGCCTTTTGGGACCACTCTCCAAATCTGTTACTTGGCTCTGTTTATGTTCTGCGACTGCAGTCTGATTGCCAGTCAATTGAGCCACTTTCGTAATCGTTTAAGCCAATGACATAAGTATTTGTTGGTCAAGTTATTGTTTATTGCTGATATAGATTTTTGCTTTAGACAAATGCTATTCTTATCTCATTATTATTTATTTTTCTTGGAAATACTTGAGTAAAGTATCATCAATTTGTATAAAATAAATGCACATTATATGTATATATATATATATATATATATTTATTTTCAGATGAGATCAGTAAAGAATAAGTCTATAAATGTGCATAGAAATTAATTAAAATTTATGATTAATTTATACTAAGAGCCGTTTTCTATGACAAATCAACACAAATTTATTACGATTGTTTTGAATTCCATTCGCAGTCAAATATATATTTTTTTGAGTGTATAATTATTACCTAACTTGATCAAAAGCAGCAGCAGAGGCAGAAGCAGAAGCAATTGTGGTGTCGACGTCCGCGCCAGTTTTGACTGCATAATCGCAAAAGTTGGGTGTGAAAGAAGAAGAGGAAATAAGTAAGAAGCAGAGGCCGGCACCGCCGCCGCACGCGTCTCTGTGCAACTGCAAGATGCTGCAAGCTGCAAGCTGCAAAGCCCCAAGTCCGAAGCCCGTTGTTGCAACAGTATAATAGTGTTTTGGACTGGAGCTTGCTCCCCCAAAACAAGTTGCATTTGCGGCGTGGCGCGTGGCAATGTGTGGCTTCTTCTTCTGCTGCCACTGTTTCTTCTTCTTCTACTACCTCGCCCCCTTGTTGTGTTTCTATTGCTTCTTCAGTGCTTTGCTGCTGCGACCAAACGAGTTACTTGCTGCCTGTCTGCCTGCCTGCCTGCCTGAGACTCTCTGTATTGATATTGGTATTGGTTGCACTGCACTCGTCCGCCGGTTACTGCTTCTCGTTATTCCACTTTTTTCCACTTGACTGTCAGTTAGCCGCTGCGCTTCTACCACTCTCCTCCATCCTCCCCCCCTCAACTGATGGCTTATTTGCCAACCTGGTTAGCAAATAAATCGCATTTCTTTCTGTTTCTATGCTATTGAACTCCTGCAAAGTTTTCCGCTAAATCAGTTTGCTTCGAGTCACTTGGACGTCAACAACGCTTCTGCTCGCAGTCGGAAAAAATCGTCAGAATCGAAAATTAAATATACCAATAAATTGGAAAAAAGTGAATAATATTCAAAGTTGTGCAACGTTTGTGTAAACTACTTTGCCTCGTAACTAACCAACTAAATTTATTATTATTTTTGTGGTGTAAGAAAGCTAGATTTGAATGTACTTATTGCAAGAAGTTGCAATATATAATATCGAAATATCATCATAAACTGTAGCTCAGCAATAAATTTAAAAGATATTTCTACTAATAGAAAGGAATTTCCAATAAAAAAACTCTAAAGACCATCGAAGCTTTCGCTTCCTGTGTGAGTTGAGCCTTTGCCCACGTAGTTTTTATTCCAGGCCATCGTGACTCGCACTTAACCGGTTCGAAAGACGCTCTTCAGATTGTATATATAAATAATGAAAAGCAAAAAAAAAATACAAATAACAAATAACAAATAGAAAGAGAAAAAAATCTAGTTGACGGTCCATAATGGGGTAATTGAGCGTCAGCGCAGACATTTAATTTTCACTGCACTGCTGACGACGATAACTTGGCTATGGTGAATATGGTAACACGGTAACACGCATTGCTTGGTAATAAACCAAGTTGCTCAGGAGCGGGCACACACATCAACAGCCACTCAAATGTCATGGGTGGAGGGGGGGACGGGAAATTGGAATGGGAATCGGAATGATGGGGACAACATGCAATGTCATTTCACACGCTCGACTTTAATTGCCAGAGAGAATGGACAGAGGCTCTTGGTCCAAAACCTGTTGCCCAGCTTTAATCTAATAGGACTGACTGAAACGTAAATGTACAAATCAAATGTTTAAGAAATTAGACAGCCCACATCCAAAAAATGCATTTCAGTATGTCTGCATTTAGTAAGTGGAGTACGCAGACTTCCTGCTTGGTGGGCCCACAGATTGCATAAGCATTTGATTTGCATACCTTATTGATTTCCGCGTCCATTAAATGGTTGTTTTTTTTTACCAAAAACATATGTATACATTGTATAATATGAATATGTTTAATTGGCTTTCAACAAAAAACAAAATACAGTTTGACAGGCCTTGGAGATCAGAGAAAGAGGAATAAGTTGATAATTTTATTTTTATTTTCCAACCAAAGAAGATAAATTTAGAGTTCCTTAAATTCACTTTTGTTTAAAAACATTATTTTTTGATGACTAATTTTTGTTATTCGGTTTTATTTTCGTAATTGGATTTGCATAACTGCACAGTGATGCAGTTGACTGCAACAGGAAGCTAATTTTCTGCATCCATATGTTTGACATCTAAAGTGCAAAAGCACAGCGCCAAATGATTTAATTCAAACGTTTTGCATTTCATTGCTGCCAACTGTTGCGCCGCAAATCAAAAACGAAAAAACAGATAGAAAAAACAAGTCAGAGCCAAACTAATGGTAAACCCGTCCCACTCGTCGCACTCCCCAACAGATGTCGACCTGCTGTTGTAGTCAGACAGTCACTTTGTCAGTTAGTCAGTCTGTTCGTCTGTCGGCTGACTGCTGGCCACAAGTTGCATGTTAGGCCAATGGCCACAAGTTGGCCCACTCACCAAGTGTGCCAATAAATCAACGAATGTGACGAGCGGGTGATTCGCAACACATCTGCGCTACTCCATATGAGTGCAAATGAGTGCAAATGAGTGTATTTGAGTGCGGGTGCTCTTTTAATATACTATTAAAGGAATAGTTGTATGTATGGAATAATGTTAGCACATCAACTACCTGCTGAGTACTCTGTGCCACATCAGCTTGTGAAGGGTTCAAGTGGGTTCTGGAATACTATGCATTTATTACCTGTACCTAAGCTAAAGTAGTTGGTCATTTTGGATAATATCTCTTACAAAACTAGAGTAATATTATAGACAGTTTTCAAGAGGTGAATTTAGATTACAAATATTTTAAGTGTATTTTAACCGTCTCAATGAACAGTTAAGTGATTTAATTATTTATTCGATTTTGAAATACATTCAAAAGTATTATAAATAAATAAAATATATTATATATTTCTTATATAGAATATTTAAGCAGCAGTATTTTCTAGTATCAGTCTCAAGTCTTTAATGGAGTCTTTACATTGATAACTAGCAGTCGACACATGGCTTCAAGTACAACCTGGCTGAGCGGGGACATTGAACTCACCTCGTCTCTAATCCATAAAAGTGCCACAATTATATTTTGTATATGCGAGAATGAGGTCTTTAACCTTGTGGCATTTTGGCATTAAATCCTTGGGATATTGCCCAAAAATAGACACCAAAAGCAGGAATGGACATGCTTAAGTACGCCGACATCACGCGTCATGCTCCACAGACGCTGATTAATGTATCGGAAAAACAACGAAAAACTCAACTGGGAGCTTATCCATAAGGAAGCGTTTGCCCAGATCTTTATAAATAGAGAAAAAGAGAGAGAGAGAGCGAGAGATGGGCAAGGGTGGGAGAAGTGGGAGGCGAAGAGGGGTAATGCTGTTGCATTTGTTTACTTCGCTCAGCTTGAAGTTTATTTTGTTCGAACTAGTTGTTTTTTTTTACTAGATTTGGGTCTTTTAATTTACCCTTGAAATGCACTCTCTCCCTTGCTCTTTCTCTAAGTCTCTCTCTATCTCCCTCTCTCTCTCTCTCTCTTTCTGCATGCGATGACAATAAACAGATTCCCATTGTGCCTGCCTGGCACCCAATTATGTTTTGACTAGGTAAAAAGTCGGAGATACCATTTCACAATTGTTGCATTGTTGTTGTTGTTGTGGCTGTTGCCGCATCTGTCGAGGGTGCTGCCTGCCCCTGCAACCCGCCGTCTGTCGATCCGTCTGCCTGCCTCGCCCTACACCACATCGCCATTTCAAGATATGTCGGCTCTACTTATTGCTTCAGTTGCACATTGCACTTGGACGCGTGCACAACGTTGCTTAGTTGCCACTGCCACTGCCACAGCCACAACCACAACCACTGCTGGCGCTGCTGTGTAAAGAAAGTGAAATCTAACGGATCGCGTGCCTGCCACAACTACAACTACACAACAATAGCCCTTATTAGTTAATTATCGCAAGTGTGTTGGAAAAAGCTTCGGTGGCACTTTTATTTGCTGTTTTTGCTGCCACAGCAAAATTGATAGAAAATGGTAGCCGGAAGCGCGGCTACCCGCAACATGCAAACCAATTCGTTCCAGCTTTCCTTTTCGGTAAGAGATTATGCCAGTGGTCAACAGCTTCTCCTCCTCTGTGGTTTATTGGTTACATATCAATTTCAGACACTGTGACTATCTGAAAATTCGCTTAAATTCACACACAGTAGGTACTAATCGGCTTTGCCCGGGGCAAGTGTTTATTATTATACTCACCCATTTTCTGTTCTGTAAAAAATCTATAAAACAGTCAACGAAAGTCTGCTTCTGTGCAAATGGAACCTTGCTTCTAAATTCCACACTTGAGGAGCAGTTTCTGATAAATGTGAAAAAGATCTGTAGAAAATTTTTTAAAAAAAGAGTGTTTCATAAATTGCCGGACAGCAGCTTATTAAGCAGTCAGTTGGGATTCGAATTGAAGCTCTTACATCACAAAAATATGCTTAATATTTAAATTTTTAAAATCATATAAAAAATTCAACAAACAGTTAAATTTATTTGAGGCCTTGTCCTGGAGTCGAGGCAATCGAAATGATTGACTTTAAGCAGAATCCATTTAAAATGAGATTAAGTGGATCATCTAGCGGTGAAAGTCGACTCAGCCGCAGTTGCCTACGTGCCCGTTTAGTGTTTCGCTGGAAGAGCTGGGTAAACCCAAGATTTACCCTTAGAAAAACCGATTACAAATCCAATTCGAACAAATCTTCAATAATGCGTAATTTCTATTATCATCGTTTGCAGGCGGAGCTGACAGATGTGTTGCGGAAACGTCGAAATCGTCCCGATGCCTCCGATGAGGATCTGGGTCTGCCTCGCAGTCCGGTTTCGCCGCAGCGCATTGCGGGCGGCGGCCAGAGCCTTAAGACTACCGGCGGCCAGATACGTAGTGTGGCTCAGGGCCACGAGTCGTCCTCCCTTAGCCTGTTGAGCGTGAACAGCACCGATGGCGAGGACACCAGCCAAAGCCATAGACAACACACGAGCAGCAAATCGATTAGCTCCACGGAGCACAGCAGCTCGGTTGTGTTGCGGGAACACCCCAATCACCACAACGAGGATGATGTGGATGCAGTGGGCTCGGAACGGCAACGGCTCTCACATGCCGCTGCCAAGCACAAGATGGCCATCCGACCGGTCAAGAAGAATGGACCCACGCGGAATCACCGAAGAACTCTCGAGGTGTGTAATTATATAAAACCTATGATCTATATATATATATCAATTATACTAACTGTAAATCATATATTTGTCTGCTCAACAGACTCCCATACCCGAGGCCAAGGAGGAGGACCTTGCCAAGATGAGCCAAAAACTGGCTCAAAATCCCATCTTGAGAGCTGTCAAAAGTAAGTTGGGGAAATTCTCACATTACTTAGAGCTTCAGCTAACATTTGCTTCTCGTAGATGCTGATCTTAAGACCAGGACACGCTCCTTGCCACTGGGCAGTGCACTGACTGCCACAACCACCGCAACTGCCACGAACACCACCAATTCCAATATGCGCACCAAGACAATCGAGCCGAAGAGATCAACGATAACAAATATCAATGGGATCAGCAGCAGCAGCGAGAGAACAAAAACCACTTCGCATACCACCACAACACACACCACATCCTCGACATCCTCATCTGGGCAATCGTTTGGATTGCGTGCACTTAACTTCAAGGCGGCCAATACGCTCCTTGATGCACGCGGCGAGTCCTCAACTGATGGCGATGATGTGCTCAGCAGCACATCGGATGCCGGCGAACATGGATTCCTGCGCCGACTAATGCAACGTAATTCCAAGCGTAGCATTGCTAGAGCCAACGATGGCCTTGAGGATGTGGATAACGGTCAGAACTCGGCCAAGAAGCTGCAGATCTCTACCTCCTGTCTGGAGGCAACCACACGTGAGCCGGTGCAGCTGACAATCAAATCGCGTAGCTCCACTTCGCATGAGCAGAACATTCAGGAGACACGTCAGCTGATCAAGCGTGAGATTCATAACGAGGGCAAACATGGCCTCAATGCCATGGTCAGCAATTATGGCGTCCATCCACAACCACCCACCGCAGTCAAGCCGAAGTCGGGTCCAGCAGCCCGTCAGCGTTATCTGCCGCAGGAGCTAGGAGCTACCTCACCGAATGCCACCCCAACCAACAGTGACACCGATGTAACCAATTTGCTCTCGCGGAATTCACGTGGCAACGACACCTTCCAGTCCACCTCGCTGGTCCGTGAGCAGGCTCTGCTCAAAACGGAGACTGCTACCACGACAAGTCACTTTGAGCGGAAGCCTCGCATTGTGGGCTTGAGCGCCTTCCAGCAGAAGCTCTCGCGCTCCAGCGATTCGATGGGTCAGCATTCGAGCTCCTCCAACTCGCTGGAGACGAGCACGGATGAGCCATCTCCGCTGTACTACGAGGAAAAGCAGCGCAAGACGGTTGAGAAAGCGCGCAGCTTTCGCAACTATCAGGAAGAGCGCGATGTCATCGTCGAGTCCGCTTCCATGCACAACAATATGCCCAGTCTACCCGACCTGTCGCTCAGCTTCCGTATGCCCACCTCTTACTACAAGCAGCAGCAAGCGCCACAGACACCGCCGACCATGACTCCCATGTCACCCATGTCACCGCGGGCCAAGTGTGTCTCCTTGGGCTTTGAGATCAATGACAACAAGCTGCTTCAGTCACGCGCCGAGTCCACTGGCAAGCTGCTGCCGACAAAGCTGTCGCCGAAACGCAACTCGGCGCTGTTGGTGCCCAGTCCTGCAAACATCTCCCAGATCGAGCAGAACATTGACCTGATTGTCAAGTCGCCAATGGTTAGTCTACTGAGAAAATCATGCACAGTGGATGAGCAACTATCGTTGGAACAGCAGCCAACGCCAGCTCCTCAACGTCCCAAGGTACTTGAACTCAAGCAGACAACGACCATTGCTATCGGTTCTCCCGGCAAGGAGACAGCTAGTCCACTGACCAAAAGCGCCAAGCTATCGGTTAGTCCGCCA
The DNA here is from genome assembly GCA_037043605.1 of Drosophila multiciliata. NCBI lineage: Eukaryota > Metazoa > Arthropoda > Insecta > Diptera > Drosophilidae > Drosophila > Drosophila multiciliata. The sequence continues at coordinate 10,824,467 of JBAMBF010000589.1, forward strand.
ACAACTCCCGGCAAGTGCAATCGTCGCGACTCCAACAATGTGGAGATGCAGCCGGAGTTCTTGAAGATACAGCTGAATCGAGTGGATCAGGCACGCCTGCATAGCAAAACGAATCATCTGGTGCTGGCCAAAAATGTGAAGTCCCCTTCGACGCCGACGGAGCGCAGTCAAAGCAGCGATGATCTGAGCATGCGGCGTCTCAGCAACGAGAGCACGGGTAGCATACAGATTGTCGAGCGACCCCAGAAGCCAGCAAGTGCCACACGTGCTCCGTCACAGCCATTGTCACCTCAGAGTATTAGACAGCCAACGGGAGCAGCCTTTGGCAAGCAGCAGCGTGCCGCTAGCGCCACCAGCTTGCGTTCTAGCTACGTGAGCAGCGGAAGCAGCAGCAGTGGCAGCAACGAGGTGCTCGTCGCCACAGCCGCAACTGTAATCTCGCCAAGCACACCACCAAAGATGAAGCCCATGGATGCCGTGGAGCCGGAGAAGGCTAATGTGAATCGCTTATCGTTGGAGGAGCGCAAACGTCTGTTCCTCAGCGAGGAGAAGACGCAGGCGGAACGCAAGCTGACCGAGATACGCTACGAGCGTAAGAAGTCCATTAGCGAGGAGCTGCAGAGGAAGCCCGAGACATTCACGGCCAGCTCGCCAAGTCCGCCCAGCTCACCGGAAGCTGGGAATGCCGTTGTGCTGCGCAAGAAATCATTTGCCAGCGCCAATGGTACCAGCAATAGCAACAGCCTGGCTAATGGGAGTGCAATCCCAACGAGCCATGATGATCCCACGCCAGAGCTGATGAAAGTGTTTGCGCGACGCTCGCTGAAGGTGAAGGATGACGATGTGGTTGCAATGGCACAGATTGCGGTGGCCAACCACAAGAAGATTACAAACGGTAGCCAGAGCATCGACAGCGACAAGGAGAATCACTCGAACAGCGAGGAGAAGCTGGACAAGCTGCCGACCACCCAAGACCCACCTAAAATCACACAATCCCACGGTCACAGCAACACACAGTCGCACACACAGCCCGGCGCCAATCATCGCAGCAGTGTGGCTGACTTCCGTAATCTCAACAACAACTTGCAGTCAGCCCAGCAGAAGCTGGCCAATCTGCCGCCCATCAAGGTCAGCAATGTGCGCAACAACAACAACAACAGCAATAAGAACAATAACAGCAACAACAACAACAACAGCAACAGCAATAATAACAGTGTTAAACCAACAAGCGAACGATTCTCTCTGCAGCTTAAGTCGGCAGCGGCAACAGCAACAATTGCCGTCACAGCGGCAACAGTTGTTGATGCCACTGAGGCACCAGGCTTGCCCATTGAGCGTTCCGCAACGGTGGGCGAATTTAAGGGCATCCATCAGCGTCGCGCCGAGTGGGAGCAGCGAGTGAAGGAGGCCCTCAAATAGACCCCGCGATTCAGCGGATGAGAATTGATGTAGTGTTCCAGGCTGCTGTTAGCTAACAGTAGCAGTAACATCGTCTGTTAACGCCCCTGTTAACTTGAAGAATTGAGGTAGTGCTATTTAGCCTGCCAGCCTGTCTGCCTGTCTGCAATCCAAGTGCTTTTTGTCTAGTGATGCTCTCTAACATATAACAAAATAAACCCTAAAAAAAAAAAAAAAAAATTATATATATAAAATATATTAAAATATTTATAACGAATAGCAGTGTGAAAAAACTCGTGGGCAGTTTTTTGAGCCCATTCCAAAGAAACGAGTTAGCGTCTTCGATCGATCTTCAAAATGTTTAGTATACTTGTAGTTTGAGTTTAATTTGTGTTTGTGCACGTCCAAATCGTAAATAATAAAAAGAAAATGAAGAAAAGGACTGTGAGTAAAATTTACAAAAATAATATATATAATGCTATGATATTTGAAACATCTGATTCGCTGTAAAGTTGATATTCATATTTTGCATAAGCAAATAGACATACTTATTGCTAGATAAATGCGAGCTTTTAAACATGGAACAGTTTCAACAAACTCTGCATTCTGTAATAGCATTTAATCTGTTATTTTCATAGCAACTATATACTATATATATATGTAATTTTATATATATATATGTATATTGACATGTTGATATGTAAACTGTTCAAGTTTTGGGAAAATAACATACATTTATTAATAAAATATGAATCGCGTGTATATGTAAACCTATATACGAATATATATTACTCACAAGCATGAGATATATGTATATATATAATAAAATTAACAATCTGTATTCCAACATATACAAATAAAAGAAGAAAAAACAGTTTAAACAAATGAAATCAAATGTTTTTTATCAAATGCGTACTTCGATGTAAGTATATATTTTAATTTCAAATTGTAAAAATGTGGAATATATATTTTGTTCAAATTTGGACACATAACATATGTTGGAATGTTTCCAGTCATCGAAAATTAATATTTACATATATTTCTTTCATTTAAAATAAGTTATTATGTAGTTCTAGGTTACTAAATTGAAAACATATTGTTTGTGAGGGAATTCCAGATATTCATTTTAATTTATTACAATTTTCAACGCATTAATGAAATTCAAACGGCATTCTAACATTTTTTAATTTATTAGTCAACTGATAATCTTGACAAATGGGACCTGTCTGAATTGATATTGCGCAGTCCAAAACCAATCTTCTGCTACATTTCATGGTACTTGATGCATTCGAAATGTTTTTAATTATAGTTATACCATTTAAATTTAGTAAGAAGGGTATAATTGTTTTGTGGAAATGTATGTTTTTAATTTAGCTTATGCCATAATTTAAGAATTGTTTGTTCGTGTTGCAAATATGTTTTCCATTCGCCAATTGCAGTGCGTTCAATGATTTTGGCAAGCGACTTGCTTAATTCGGATTTGGTGTATTTATTTTTATTTTCCTATTTTTTTTAAGAAATAACGCAAAATATTCAGCGAAAAATTGGAATTTATTAGTGTCAAGCGATGAATAAATGTGAAAACATTTGTATAAATAATTTGTATTTGCCTTATATACATATTGCCTACATGCATATAAAAGTAGTATAAATGGTATATATATATATATATATGTATATGTATATGTGTATGTGTATAGGCAGCTTTTGTGTCTTACCCACTGGGAGTAATTTAAATAATTTGAATATGACTCATTAAAACGTGGCTTTACAAAAAACCTACCATTCTACCTAATTAATAGATAATTGCCTAAGAGCGAGTTTTTTTTTTTGTCTTGTAAATTTGGCTTAATCCGTCTTACTGCGGACAACAGCTGACGATTGGCAGCAGAATCATTAGGCGATCGGTCAACGGGCATTACCTGCTCAACTCGGCTAGAGGCAGACACCAGACGTCAAAAGGCCCCAATGTGCTGACCTCATGGATGCCAATTTCTCCCATGGTGTTTGGAGGTGTCGTCATTGTGCTCTCTCGCTCATCCGATCGCTCGCTCGCTCATTTCACGGCGGACACACAGCGACATTAATGCTGTCTGTTGTGAATATAAAAATGCTTGCGTTTAGTTTCAGTTGAAATCAGGAACGCGACGGACGGAAGCAAGATCCGCAGCAAAGAACGCGACGGGCGCCAAAAAGATCGCAAAGTGGAGAAGCAACTTTTGTACTTATAGAATTATAAATAATACACACTAAATGCGTTCCACATACTAGATGGAATAGCGACTCTGACTGAAAATATATAACCCAAATTCCATAGGAAAAGCGACCAAAATACGCTGCTCTTCACACAGGTGTCATGCCTAAATTGTGGGCAAATACCAATAAATAAACATCAAATATAACCGTACATATATACAACATTAATGATGCAGTCCCCAACTCCAACGACGAGCACTCCGCCACCTTCGCGCCGCTCGAATCGTCCGCCGCGTATCAATATCCATAATATACACAACAACAACTATGCCGGATCGGCGATGGGCACCTCGATGCCGCCCAGTGCACAGCCACAGCCGCCACATACCTCACAGACAAACTACACTGGCACCGGCACAGGCGGTCCTTATTGGCCACCCGTGGCGAATCCTTTCGGTGCTGGCAACTTTATGACGAAGGGTTACGAGGGCTTCCTTGATCTCACCAAGTCTGGGATGAGTTTCGGCGAGAAGTTCACCTATGGCTTGTACAACAAGTTTAGCAAGTGGTCCAGACGATGGTTCACCCACTTCTTCCTATTGGTGGTCCTCGCCCTCTACAGCCTGGGAGGAGCTCTCCTCTTCCGCACTGTCGAAAGTAAGTGAAATTTCATAGATATGCCCAATCTGATCCGACTGTTGATCGATGAGGTATAAACAATCTCGCCAAGATGATTTGTTTGCTTATCAAGCTCTTCAGGCAATGGTTGAAAACAATAGCAAATAGCAAAATCAAAATACACAAATTGTTATGTCTGTTCGGTGTCAGGGAAAATCGTAAAATCGAATTTGTTATCTTCTGACAGTACACAAATATTTAATTTAAACTCATCGAACGGATGAACCAACTGGCTAAAATAATTAAATACACACACAAACACACACACACACATGCAGCTCAACCGATGACCCCCTCTGGGCTGTGGAGGAACTTTAGTATAAACAATTAGGAAAAGAGGATGATTAATTTTAGATTAACTACAAGAAAATAACTGCAGCTAAATTATTGGAAAACTGCAAAGAAAAATATATCGAGAAAAACTGTTTATACATACTCAATATTCCAGATTAAATCGAAATCTATTTTAATGTTTTCAATAAATATCGCAATGAGCTTATTTTAAGATCGGAAAACATATTCAGTAAGTGATTTAGAACTATTTGTCCATTTATTTAAAAATGATCTATTTGTATATTTAAAGACTTGTTGTTTGATTTGGAACATTACCACATCTGATATATATATTTATGTATAAATTTATACAAATGTCTTTTGCAGTGCGACCAGCTGCCCGGGAAATAAAAAACCTGCAATATCAACAAAAGCAATTCTTCAATGAACTGAGACAAATGACCAAAAATCCACTTTTGCATACGGTACGAGAAAAACATAAAGTCAAATTGAAGAATTGTTATTAATTTTTGTAAATTATTTTTCAGTTATCAGAAACTGCATTTGACAGCGATGTGCTGCGTATAATGAACGACCACAACTCAATTGTGGAGACTCTTTTACGGTCGGGACTAACGCAGGAGGAGGATGCCATCCAAAAGAATCCTTGGTCCTTCTGGAATGCGATGGTCTACAGCTGCACCATTTACACAACAATAGGTGAGTTGAGATTTGTCATAATACTTAAATTGGTAAGCTAAATAAAATCATTATCACAACAATTTGTCACTTGAGTTATATTTAGATATTTACATATATTTTAATATACTACTTTATTTTTTTGTCGAGACAGACAGAATATATTTATTCTAAGGGAACCTGTCAACATTTTCTACAGAAACTCAAAATGAGTGTTTGACACAAAAACAAGCAAAATGGAAATAGTTTTCCGTTGGTCTTTCTTTTGCTGGCGAAAGTACCGCCACACGCTTGTGTATGTGTGTGTGTATATTTTGTTTATATAGAATAGGCGCATTTGAGAGATATAGTAATTTATGTATTATATATTGCGCATATAAATTCTTGTCTGTGAGCTGACAAAAATGATATCTCTTCATTTTAAATTTTGGAAAATTGTCACCGTTTTTAATACAAGAATTTAAAAACACATTTTTTGCTTAGACAGCAGCGAAATTCTTAAAAATCATTTCTTTCACTTGATTAAACTTAAGACTTTTGCCGTCAGAGAAATATTTAATGAGCCTGTAATTGCTCTATAATCATAATAATGAAATTAAAAATTAAACTTAAATTTATTGAGCTATGAATTTAATGTTGAAAAAACACACAAATTCACAAATCTCAGGCAATTAAAAATGAACGTAAACATGAGCTTAATGCGAATTCGATCCGTCATCAAGTGAAAAGCATTGCGTATACGCCACGGGTGTTTTTGGAGGAGCACGTCTGTCAAGAGTGTGCTTAATTAAATGATACATACATGCCACAAACGCATGTGGTCAGATTGGATGGATATTAAAAACTTATGAATAATGAAAACTTTTAAAATATATATGTTATGGGTGCCAAAATATTTATATTTACGTCACGAATGTTGATGGTGAAAATCGACAGCGAATAGCATTAATTGAATTTTCATTCGAATTTCCATACACACACTCATGGTCAGCGGGATACTTTAATATTGAGTGTGATTTACCAAATTTAAACACCATTTTTATGAGCAGCAAGTCACGATCGGCGAGCGGAAGGAAACCGCATTTGCTCCTCCAAGTTTTCTGACGCATAAGCCTTTTCAGAATTCTCAAAAATAAATATACCTACTTTATTTACATAGAAAAAGTATGATAGGGTCATAATAAAGTATACGTATTTGATTAAGATATGCTCTGCTGCCAATTTGCCTTATAAAACAAATTTAAATATCAACAAATAATTCTTGGTCAAGCATGAAGAGAATTCGTTGACTACGAGTACTCTAAGATTAATTATATTTATTTTTTAAATATTATTATACTGTAATTTTTTCGGCTAATAATCATGCAATCGATTTAGCCAAGTTCAGCTGTCAATTTGCTATTTAGAATCAATAATTACTTATTAGTCAACCATCCATCAAATTCATCCTTGCGAGTTTGACCCAAATTTTCCAGTAGACTATGAATAAAAATAAAAACAACTAAAATTTTTCTGTAATGTTTTCTGCTGATTAATGAGTCTGTTATACAAAAAAAAAATCAACTACTTGTCCTAAATATTATAAATATAGCTTGATGACAGATTTGAAAGTACTAAAATTCCAAAACTAGCTGTAAACAATCCAACTTAAATTGCGTGCTTTATTATGTGTTAAGTAATAAAGAGAAGTCTGCGACTTTTAGGCATGCGGTCAATAAAGCGCTTTGGCGCCAAACGTTTGGCAAAAGCTTTAAGAGCTTTTCCACAGTCGTGGATCAAATATGATGGCAAGCATCAAAAGTGTATTAGAAAAGGGAAAGTGTGTTTCTTACAATTATTGTGAATTATGACAATATAACATTTTAAAATTTTAAAACCATAAATTATGTGACACACAGAAATATGCATATAAACACATATGATTAATTCTCGGAAATCTCAACAGTGGTGGACCTGCTAATAGAGCAAAAAGATAAACAGCTGTTTTACATTTTTCAAAAACACAAAAAAAATGTATACAAAATATTTTCGAATATTTTGACGGCGAGAGCAGTTGGAAGACAGACGACGTTGTAGGCGAAAGTGTGATCAGTGAATACGTGAAAAGCGCGACGTGTTCGAGAATAGAAATCATTCGAAAATATTTATATATATATAGAGTATATATACAAAATAAATATAAAGTATATAGTAATTTTGTGGTGCCAAAGGGAATTTCAGATATTGACAAACCATTTACCTGACAAACCATTTACAGCATCATCTTCTTACATTATAGCAGAGAAGTCTAGTCAAGCGCTATAAAAAGATATTTGCATACATAAAAGTGATATAATTACAATTTGAGAAATAAGTTTTCCATTTGGAACAAAATATGAACGCCTAAAAATAGAGCCATGAGCTAGAAAAGAACAAAGCAGAGAGCATCGAAAGAGTGAGGGAGAAAAACGAACAAAGAAAAATTAGCACATTTTAAGACACTTGCTGGTGGCTATGGAGAATGCCGGGGAACTCGGAGCATCTTCGTCCAGACAGTTGAGGCATCGTCGCCGCATTGGACGCAGTCAGCGGGAGCAGACTCCCGATGCCAGCCGACCATTATCGCTGGGCAGTCAATCTGGTCTGAATCAGGATGACTATGGGGCGCAACATGTCTCCATGCAGATACGACCGCCGGGAGCAATGTCCGCTCACGAGAGCAAGATACTCCGTAGACGAGATAAAGCCTTCGCTGGCATTGCAGCTCGCAGTCAATCGCAGCCGCGGGAGGCGGAGAAACTGAGCAGTCCGGATGCAAATCATCTGATTAAGCATCGCAGCTTGTCCTCGCCACGGCACAAGGACGAGTCCAGTGAAAGTGAACTGACGGGCAGCTCTCAGTCCTACACAGTCCAACAGCAGCAGCGTGGCGAGGATTCGCTCAGTCGCCTGGAGCAGAATCTGCAGCGTTTCGAGGGCGAGCGTCGGCGATTTGAGACGGAGAAGCGTCTCTTCGAGCGGGAGAAGCGAGAGCACAAGCTGCGTCATCGCCAGCAATTGGATCACGAGGAGCGTAAGCGTCTGCTGCAGAGCTACAGGAAGATCAGTGACGGCTTTCAGTTGCCCCAAGATGAGGATGACCGCCGTCGACTGGTGCAGAGTCTGCGCCTGCAGCGCCACGAGGCGCCGGCGGTGCGCCTAAAAAATCGCAGCAGCGGCTATGAGGAATCCTCGACCCAGTTCAGCTCCTCCGATGCGGATACGGCCGAGGAGCAGCTGACCAGACAAAGGCCAGCAATGCGCAAGCCAACAGTTATGCTACCCATCCGGGGTGCACCTCCTCCGCCACCGAACGGGACACAGCAGGCACCACCAAAACCACCCGAGCGTGCCTCGGTCAGCCGCAACAATTCGCTGTCCCCCGTGCGACCACAGCGACGCTCAAAAACGCCAGAGCAGCGAGAGCAGCAGGAGATCAAGCGAAAAATGGAGTACGTTGAGGTTGGGGAAACTTCCAACGGGCAGTTGGTGAAGCCAAGGCAAACGGAGGAGGAGCAGCGCACAGAACTGCGTCGAGCCTATGTGGAGGCAGCTGAGAAGGCAGCCATTGCAGAGGCCGCCTTGGCCAAGAGTCTGGGCACCTTCTCCGTGGACAAAGTGAAACGTAGCCACAGCCTAAGGATGCCCGACACGGAGCAGGAGAAACCGAAAGTCGACTCGAAGCGTAGCAGCAGCTTGGAGCGTCCACAGAGAACAAAGCGCACGCCGAGCTTGGAGAGGCCAAAGAAAGTGGAGGAAGTACAGCCCATCCCAGCAAGCAACGTGGAGGAAACCCAGACAGTTGAAATCAAACCCGAAGATGAAACACTACCGACTACAGCTGAAGAGAAACCCTCGTTCCTGCAACGCCTTGGTAACCTATTTATGAGCAAGCCAAAGGGCATTGAGGAGCAAAGATCTGTGATTATATTGGAGCAACCAGAGCCGGCGAAGCTCCTCTCTCGAGCATTTCTACATAGCCTACGCCTGGAGGCCGTACACGAGTGGCGACGCCTCAAACTCGATTATCCTGTGCGCATGGCGGAGATGAGAAGGCTGCGAAACGAATGTGTTTCCCACTCCATATTGTTAATACTGCTGCTCGGCTTTGGGGGACTGCTCTTCCGGTATACGGAGGGCATGTCGGAGAACATTTACAAGTGCGAAGTGCGCAAGGTGAAGCGGGATTTCATCGACAATCTCTGGGCAGGCAGTCATAATATGAGGTACTATTTCTCCGCCTCAGTTAAGCATTGGCAGTTTCTTGAACTCACTTTATTTGTTGATTGCTAGAGAGGATGACTGGAAGTCCTTGGCTCGCCAGAAGCTGCGCAACTTTGAGGATGAGCTCAATACGTTGGCCGAATTGGGTCTGCGACGATTTCCGGGCCAGAAATCATTTAACTTTGTCAATTGCATTATATATTGCTGGACCGTTATCACAACTATAGGTAACTCCAAATTGGAAGAGGTTATCCTTGAAACCTTCGAGCAGCCCCAAATCCCATTTTTGAAATCTAACATTTGCATTTTTCCCATTTTTGTATTTTTAAGCCCGGTCAAGTACAGTTTCTGGAAATTATTATATAATATATATTATATTATTTTATTAACATAACTTCTTAAAAAGGATTCTTTTGATTAACTTTGGCTCTTCCTTTCTCATCTCAGGTTACGGTCACATTACTCCAAAGACGACCGTGGGACGTTCGCTGACCATAATCTATGCCATCATTGGTATTCCAATGTTCCTGATTGTGCTAGCGGATTTGGGCAAACTGTTCACGAGGAGTGTGAAGTTCCTCTGGGCATATGTGAGACGGGTTTACTACACACGCTCCTGTCGTCGTATCCGGAGGCAGCAACAGATTCGGGATGCAATGACCGGCATAAATACAGTCTACGACATGGCTATACGTCGTCCGAGCATGTTCTTTGGGATGAGTGATATGCCAGCGGATGAGGAATCTCAGGATGCTGAGGCGGGTAAATCGGGCACGTCCCATCCAGAGACACCAACCTCACCGTACCCGGAAACCTTCGAGGTAGACGATGAGTTCAATTTGCCGGTTTCAGTGGCTTCCATGCTGCTCATTGCCTACATTGTGCTGGGCAGTGTTGGATACACTTTCATCGAGACGAGCTGGTCCTACCTGGACGCCTTCTACTTTGTGTTCATCTCGATGTCCACCATTGGCTTTGGTGACCTGGTGCCGGGCAATCCCTTCTACGTCATGGTCAGCATGATCTATTTGATATTTGGCTTGGCGTTGACCTCCATGTTCATCAATGTGGTGCAGATTAAGCTCAGTGATCACTTCAAGCGTGCCAGTGCCAAAGTTGGAGCAACCATTGGCATGGGCATCGCTAGTGAGTTTGGCGATGAGTTCGGTTCGCAGGTGAAGACGCCATCGGAGTTGGCATCGGTGCACGGATCACGCTTGGGTCCCATCGAGGAGGATGGCCACGAGGCTCCCAGTCCACAAGCACCACTGACCTCAATTCTGCGAGCACCACGCCCCCTAACGCCCTCATCTATACCGAGGGAGCCAGCAGCCCCATCCGAGGAGAGTCCGCCACCTCTGATGCCCAAGCGACAATTGGATCCTCAACAGCAGCCAACACCAACTTCGAGTGAAAAAAAGAAAAAATATCGATTTTTTTAAAAATTCATCTTGGACTTAAAATTTAACGGAATTCGAGCTTGTTCAGATTCTAGCTCTGAACACATGAGAGTCCTTACAACCTGAATCATACTTATTAGTATAAGGAAAAATGACACGAATAACTGTAAGCGAATATATGCCCTGTCATAGAGGGGCACATTTATTTGTTTCTCTAATTATTAATGTAGAATAATCGTATTTATAATAAAGTCTTTATGAGTTCTTATAAATGTCTTATGGGTTCAAGCCTAGTTTTATATATTGATCATTATTTAAAATTAGATACAAGAAAATGTGACATGTTTCAAGGACTTCCTTTAAAAATTTAAGTTCATTTATTTTGATTGTAGATTTTATTGATTAAATTAAAAGAAGTCTTAAAGTTTCGTTGTGAAGTTTATGGGAAACTTTACATATCCAGATCACAGTTAGCAAATATCCCAGTAAATATCCCAGCTAAATGCTAACTGCTCGCATACTGCTTGTCACATTTGTAGTGGAATTTCATGCATGCATAATGCACACACACATTTACTAATACAAATACCACACATCGCCCATAGGAAGCAATGCACATCTGCCAGTCTGAAATGAAATGAATTTAGTGGTCGGAGCCAATCTGATGTGTGCATGAGAGTAGCGTGTCTCCCTTGCTGTGGTGCGTTGTGATGGTTAGTAACAAAAGTGTGAGGGGAACTGGAGTGCTGATTGAAGAGAGCACAATGCATAACGTAACTCTCTTGTTATGTTCCCTCTCCCTCGTCATTGCACGACGCGTCGTCCTGTCGTTCGGCTCTGCTTCTTGTGTGTGTTTCGATGCCAGAACGTTCCACTAGCTGGCGCTGTTCATAGTGGGTCCGTGGTCAGTTGTTGTTTTGAAACGTTCGCGTGCGGTTTATTTAGCGGAGCATTTGTGTCGCCTCGCCAAACCAAAAGACGCGCCAAAAATTAACACTTCGAAAGTGTGCGCCGTTGTTTGTGTGAACGTAATTGTGCAATACTGCAATGCATATAGCAAATAAATACTAATTAAACAGTTGTAACAAAAATAATGTTCTATGCCTGGTGCCAAAGCCAAAATAAAATTCATCGGAAACGCGACGAGAACAAAACAGAACATAATTTATGATCGTCACCACAACAACAACAACTGCCGGTTACAATTTACTATTGCTGAGTATTAACTATATGCATAGACTACAAATACAAACGCATTTCCTTTTGTTGCCGCGTGTGCCATTTACTATCAAAGACAACTAGCTACTCAAAACTACAACTGAAAAACACAAGCAACAAGAGCAACAACAAAAACATTTGCCAGACAACCAGGTGTGCTTGGGTTTTTTTTCTGTGTTTTGGGTGTTGTTCTTGCAGTCCTTCTATATTTTGCGGCGTTCATTCAGCCAGTTGCGTTCTCCCTCTCTTTTCATTTTGGTTGTGTTTTGCTGCATTCATTTGCTTTCAAATAAATTTCCTTTTCAACAAATATTGCACAGCGGCAGCGGCAGCGGCAGCAGCTGTCAGCATCAAATTCAAGTAGAGCATACAAAACACGCACACATGTGATCATTCATACACACATACAATACTTATGCACATATGTAAATGCTTAAGTACATTGCACTTTTTGAGTCATTGAAGACTTAATAAATGAATCTTATTTTTTTACTTTTTAAGTCCCATGGTTCATATGAATTAAACAAACAGTTCTTTTTGCTAAAATAACAAATACGAAACAAAAGAGGAACTCATCTAATACTTATCAAAGAACTACAGTCAAAATGTCCGCAATTAGCAGCCGTAATCAGAAAATGGAACAACAGGTAAGTGTGAAATGAACAGTTATTTATATTGCTGTAAGTATTTACTTAAACATTGCAGTCAGTTCTTAAATCTTCCGTTTGTATTTACTTATTTACATTATATTAAATATATCTCTATGTCAAACCAAAAGGGGGAAAAAGTTATAAATTTAGCTTAAGGCATCGAAAAAGATAATATATAAAATAACCAAACTTACAAAATTTTAATTAAAATCAAAATTGTACGATACTCAAGGTAATTTCGCAGATTTTACAATCACAATAACTTGATATTAAGCCAAACCATCATTTAATTAGGATAAAGATACACAAAATGGGACTTGAACAAATTTAATTTATAAAAGTTGACTTCCTTGGTGTTAAAAGCCAGTTTCCCTTCAATGTTTCATAAGTATTAGATATTCATATATGGTATGAAAAGCTACAAGGTCAGGAAATGTGTATTTTGTAAGAAAATGAACAAATGTGACAAGAAAATATTTCAAATTGTCAAAGATGTCGAAATCGTCGTGTTTGCGAATTTTACTTATATAATTTGCTGTGTTATAACAAAGATGTGGCTGTGTATTCCCTGATCAGATGCCCCAGCTGCGTCAGCTGCCTCACCTACCGACTAGAGTGGCTTGCTGTTCCCCAGGTACCGCTGTCAAATTAAATTGAACCTCAAAGTCCGTAAACCAGTTCGTGAAGACGGGTTGCCTTCCACACTGTGTTGCCCCAACGGGCTTATCTCAACCCTCGACTGTGTCGTTGTTTGTTTTGCCAGTTGCCGGTTGCCAGTTGCCAAGAAGTCAGCATTGTCATTGGTTTGGGGTGGTAATCAGGGCCACACAAATTGAAGTAATTCTCCAATTTGTCCGCTGATTGCTTGATGATGTTACCCTCTACAACTTGTATACTTTTTTGATGGAAGTATTGATCAAATTTTATTTTTATAGAAAAAAAACCACACACACTACAAATATAATGGTACCCAAAGTTTTGTTATTAATTAAGCAAAGGTTGAAAAGGGATTTATTAAAAATTGGTTCCACTCCAATAATACTTAAATTAACATTTTGCCAAGAAAATTACAATCAAGTTTTCAAGCCTTCAAGTCATAGCTAGTCCTACGAGCTGTAGCAAGGCATTAGTAAGATAAACATTGTCGAATCTGAGTCAAATGCAAATTAAAATCAACAAACAGAGCAATCAACGATTTAACAAAATATTTAAATAAAATTGGAGCTTTCAGCCCACACTTGGCATAAATCAGCAAGAATATTTGGGGCAGTCGTATAATTCAGCGTTAAAAAATACACTAAGGATTAATAAAACCCAAAATAAAATTTCAGGACAAAACGCCGCAAGCAGGAAACTTTTATAGTTTTAGTTGTTGTTGTGCCTTGCGTAACTAGGGGCAACTATAGTAAACTAAACAAATACACACACACACACACATACATATGACAAGTATTTTGATTATTTTTATTTTTTTCCAGTTGGGGCGTGGAAAATTCCAGCAAGCAGAGACAAACACAACGAGTAAGAGAGAGAGAGAAGTAATATCGATTGCCTATGTAATTTAAGCCAAAACAAAAAGGATAGCAATAAGTTTGCCAATTATTTGCCAGGCGCAAACAGCTCGTGAATTATCGAGTTCATGTGCACAAGCACACAGAGTGTTGTGGGCGGGGGGAAAGGGAACACTTAGGACCTGTTCGAAATACTATATCATATTAAGTACTACCCAGTTTGGCAGTGTGGTTACTACTTAATAAGTCAGCTGCCAAGAGTCAAACAGTCTAACACCTCAGTCCACACAGCCTTCCATACACCTGAGCATTCAACACGTTTTGCCAAATTTTATGTGTCTGTGTGTGGCCAATAGCATGAACCCCAAAATACCCCACTGGGCGGAAATGACGCATCGGGCTGACTTTTGTTTTCGTCGCCTGCAACCTTTGAGGAATTTCGTCAGGGTTGTAATTTTTAGGGGTGCTGCTTTGCGGTTCTTGACCTATGGCTGCTGTTGCTTGCGACTTAACAACTAAATTTGCTGTTATATCCCAAAAAATTTGACTAACAATGCCGCAAACTCAACAAAATACTTTCTCTAAACATACTCCACAATCCACAGTGCGACAAACCAAAGACACACCACAGAATTTCAAAGTTTTCTTCATAATAAAATCGTCTAAGCTTCCAGCTATTTGTACGAGGGTTTATCAATAGGTAGGAAGTTGGATAATATGCGAATGTTGAATAAGAAAGTTTGTTTTTAATGTTATATTAGCTAACTCTAAACTCTAAAATCTTTAAAATGCTTTTTATATTCGCTTCATTTGTGCATGATTTTCTCTCCCTAATCATGTTTCAAGCGTATTTTGTTTGATGAGCTCCAAACGCGCGTTCTTTCAATTTGAGTTTGGTGTCGATTGACAGACAAAGCGACGCTAATGATAATTTGTGTCACACAACGCCAGCTGTGCTGTAATCCTCTTGTTTATTGATCGACCCTCGAGCAAGAATGCTATTATTGGCAGATTGGCGACTGCAATTTGTGGCATGCACCAACAGAATTACATCTAGCAAATCCTTAGCAAAATCATTCGCAGGGAAAAAGGAGCGAAAATAGGGACAATGTCGAAAGTAAAAGCTTAATAAAAATCTTGCTCGTAATGCGGTAACATTTGTCGCAATTTGCAACTTATGCAATGCAAATCGTGTCTTGCAAGTTTGCAACTGCCGTCAATTGCAATTTGCCGGTAAGAACAGAGCCAAGTGCACGTGCCACAATTTATGCTTATTTGATTCAATTAAATGTGTTAGATAAAGTTTCACAAATTGCCACAAATTATGCATATATGCAGCAGCTGACGTAACCATAATGAAAATACAGTTTGAAGCCACTTAGACATTTCGAACTAATCCAAACATAGATTTCTTATACACAAATTTTCAAATTTAAAAACTAAACACATTCATCATTATGGTATGGTATTTTGAATATATTGCAATGACTGAAATGATAAGCAATTAGAAACAGTTTGCATCCAAAGAAAAAAAGCATTTTCAATTTGAGCCATAAGAGAGAAGCAACTGCATTCGGATCTGTAATTGGTTTGTCATTAGATAGCCAAAGACACAAAAGCCTGATGGCAGCACTGATTGAATGTTTTGTGGACTGTGGTTTCTCCAGCAACTGATTTATCGCAATCCGAAATACATTTCAAGTCAGATTGTACAGTTGAGCTTGATTAATCGAAATTTAGTGTGTCCCATACAGACAAATCACTTTTCTCATTATGCACTTAGCAGACTTTTAAATTACTTTTGGCCACAGGACACTAACGTGTAGGAAAACCAATTTCAAATGAGTTTAACATGTTTATGCTGGCATGCACTAAATAAAGGTGTCAATTTAAATTTTTTAATATTTAATTCTCATTTATAAATTATGCAAATCAATGATGTATGCATTAAACACGAGAGCAAATTGATATGCAATAATTAGTGCTTAACTGAATTTTGATAGTCAAATAATTGCACCAGATATTAAAGCAGGCAATTTAAATGCAGAAACCAAAATGAACAATTAGTGGCAATTGCTGATTTTCAGTTGCTTGCATACTAATTGTGCATTATGCACAAATACAAAGCGCGTACCTTTTATACAGATGAAAAATTCATTATCCAAGCAAAAGTTAAGGTAAAATGCAGCAATTAATGCTGTCAATAACAAAAGCAGCTATATAAAATCAGCAACGAAATCAACTGCAGATGAAAGCGCAAAATTCAGCTGGATTAAATGGAATCAGAGTCTTTTGGCTTAAGTGCACAGTGGCTGTGGCAGTAAATTGGGTCATGGGAATTATGACTCTACTTGCAACAAAGCCAGAAATGCATCAAATCAACGAAATGTGCCACAAAAAATACCAGTCTGTAAGCACTCAACGGGCCTGCTTAAGGTTAGACACAATTAGCTAGGAGAAAGCCAACAATCAGAACCAGGCCGCAAATTAGGAAAACTACAAGCAACAGAGGGGGTGGCAAGGTTGTGAATAGAAGGCCTCCAAAAGGGGAGGGCAAAACCACAAAATTGGCACGCGAAAGTGGGAAAGTTGAACGAGTTTCTGGAATACCATTTGTGCCATTTCACGCGAATTAATTGTTGCATTCGCTGGCTATCAAAACAAGTACATCAAGCGAAGCAGCAAGCAATCAACTAACAGTTCTTGTGTATATAATATATAATATACATTGTAAAATATAACTTCAAAGTACGTTAACTACAAGCTTTAAAACTTGACGAGTACCTTTAGAGTTTAAGAATAGCCTGACAGACACGCAGCGCCAAAAAGGCGTAAAACAAAGCCGGGTTATAAAAGCTAAAACACGGCTATATACATAAAGGCCACGTTTGCTGCCGGAGTCAAAACCCAGCAAATCTGCGTGCAGAACATATCTTTTGATATTAGTATATATTTTTGCAATTAAGTTTATAATAATAGCTGCAAAGGATGCCTAAGGAAAGCTTATAAAGTTAATAATAAAGTATTCAGCACTGTATTATACCTTTGTCAAAATTCTGAAATTAATCAAATATATTTTACTTTGCTTAGAGAGGGCATAGCAAAGGATTCAGGCAAGTACTTCTACCCCATTTCTCATTCTATGAAATAAGCACTTCGTTTTAAACTTGGGTGCAGCACTTCATCATGCTTGTGAAGGTGAATAATTTGGTTAAATATTTCATAAACTCGCACATAAATCAACTGTGACTTATGACATTCACTCGATTCAAATTATGCACATGTTGGGGTTTATTCAGCTGGAATTTTGTATATTGCTGTGTGCATCTCGGCGTCATCCTCGAGCACATTCTCGACTATCCACATAATTAGGTATTCGTGCTGAGTGGGTGAGCTTTGGAAACTTCAATAACTGATTCATTTAAATGTCCTGTCACAAGCGCCAGAGGGTCGCCAACTAATAAATAGTTTATTGCCATGTTTTTCATTTTTATTTAGGTCACACGAAATGACAAAGAGAATTTCAATATATGTATGAAAATTGTATAGAAAAAATTAATAAATAAATTTAGTACACCACATGAAAATGGTTCACATTAAGATTGATGATGCGCGCAGGTCTTGAGTTTATTTTGATGAATTCAAATCTCTTTCATAAATCACAGTTTGTTACGCTTAGTTTACGATGTGCTCAAAAAACTAACCAACTATTTAACTTATACACTGCTCGTATTTTTGAGCCCATTTGCAGTCTAGTAAAGTGAAAAACAAGTGGAAAAGTGAAAAGGGAATAGAGATTGCGACATTAGCCATGACAGGATGCCGCCGCCCAATTTTGTTGCCTGCTTTTTTAGCTGCCACTCGTCGAGCGCTTATCCGTGCGTGCCACTTCAGCACCTGGCTGGACGAAAGCTCGAAAGTGCTCTCAGGAAAAAAAAAATAAATAAATGAGACAGTTTTGCCGGAGCAATGGAAAGTGATTTTGTAATAAAGCAAAGTGAGAGATAAGCAAGCAGACGAGCCGAGGCGACTCGTAACGTTGACAGAATAAGCGCAACCGTTGGCCAGCATGACGTATGAGTGATATTAAAAAAACCGTAATATTAACGCTTGGCTTGCTTTCGCTTAATTTGAAATGCATTTGCCCTAACTCGTAGAGAAACTGAATTATGATAAGCTGAATTGAATGACTGCCAACACAAATTGAGGCCAAGGAAATGGGTATTATAATCGACAGAACGATGAACCTTCAAACGTCGTCGTGTTGATCCACAACACAACAAAACAAGTACAATCAATAAATGTCTTGAACGAATAGTTGGATTATATGGAGAAATAGTTGGTCAGAGCATTCAACTCAGCTTTCAGCCTAATTACAACTGGGGTGTACAAAACTAATTCCCCTTCTTAATTATCCTGACACGCGCAAACATGTTATTGACACAGTGTCACAGTGAGTCCTCCACAACTTCGCAGCTGGTTAATTGCGACGTTGTCTGTCCACAGAAAAAATCGAAGAACCCAACAATTGTTGGCCTCATTGGAGCGTTTTCTATGTACATTTCATTAGTGATCTCTGCCGTGTTTGTGGTCTAGTTGGATGTGCTTGACTAAGAGATACCTTCAGCTACGTGTCTACCTAATAGTTCTGAAATAGACAATGTTTACTTTTTCCAAATTCAATATATAACTTGATTAACATCTCAAAAACTGTGTCTGTTTAATGAAATTTTAACAGCAGTATTCTGATGCATATTCGAAATTAGCTTAGAGAATTGGTAAACTTGGTTTCTTGACAAGAAAGCAAAGAATTACCATACTGATAAAGGTATATATTCGTGAGATAAAAAGTAGTCTGAATTTAGTTAGCACCATCAATCCAAACACTCGCCATTAATCTCAGTCTAGCTGAATAACCAAAGATTTTCCCATTCGAAAAAAAATATTCACGAAATCTCCAAATCAATATCGGTGACTTTGAGAACACTATTAAATTAAGGACGTGCCTTTTTCAAGTTTTCGGCGAAAGCTGTAAAATAGTCGTAACTTTATATTAGTTGGACTGCTGCCTCGATGTTTAAAAATAAATTCGTTCAAAATTCATAGTCGGTTTTTTTTTATCAAACTGGCAACGGGAGAACTTTATTTATATAGGGTATAAAAACAATGGAATCGCCGCAACACACTCGTTCACTACGCTGGCATTCAATCATTTATTCAGTTTGACAATGGACATCAATAATATGTACATGTGCGCGCTTCTAATCTATGATTTGTAACTGAGCCACTGAGTCACTGAGCCACAGAACCACTGAGCTACTGTCAGTGGCATAGATTAGGATTGTTATTAAGCGCCCACGCGACAATGGTGTCCTTGCACCTGCATTGCACCTCCCATTGTATGTGGGCTGGCTTTGTTGTTTTGCTTTATCGATTATGCATTGCGTTTTTTTCTACTCATTTCGTTTGATGGAAACAAGAGAAACACACGAGTAATAACAGTGTTGAAATATGTATGTTGAGGGATCCATTAATTAAAGCCGCACACCCGGTCGACTACTTGATTGCAATTAATCTGCTTTGCCCTCATGCTGAACCGCAACACGGCAACCATAATCGACCTTTGTATGCCATTTGTATGCACGAGCATTATTTGTATCTTGTTCTCTTTTTTTTTATTTCTTTTCATAGGTAATCTAATAAATAACTCCCGACCATTGATTTCGTATCGCAATTAATAACATCTGATTTTTGTCATGTGACTTTGGCCTTGTCACAATCTAATGGGGACCATTAATTACGATTCGTAGTCTTTGACTTTGCCATTTCAAATACGACTAACATTAGTGTGTATTGTTTTCGATTTTGATTGATTATTATTAATATTAGCATGGGCAAAACAGCCTAGTAAATATAAATATAATATCTATACTATAAAACCTTCGATTCAGTCTCTGTTGACAACTGGACTTATGGCATTGGAGCACCCATATTAGTGTAAATTATAATGATATGGGGATAAAAAACAAAATGCACAGTATTTGGTAATTTAGGAAAATTCGAGAATGTAGAACTTAGCTTCGTCAGTATGCACATTTTCTTATATTGAAATCTGATTATGATTTCGATTAGATCAATAATATGGCAATTTGTGTAGCGTGCCTTCAGGCGGAAGCAACTCAATCGACGGAAACGCGTGCCTCTTATACAATTTGCATGTTTTAATCAAACTGCTATGTTTGCTTTAGCACACACACACACCCAAACACAGTCGTTCTCCTTTCGAGTGTAAAATCAGAGAAAACTGGATACCTCTACTCGTTCAAGGACACCATTGTCGATTGGGTACAATTCAAAATGTGATATTGGCGTGCCATTCACACACGCACACACACAATTACATCGCCTTGTACGCAGCTGTGCTGAAAGAAACGTCATAATCATACTCCATCCCTCTGGCACCCCCAATTCATCCATTCCGCGATAACTTGCTGGATAAATATTGCAAATGGAATCGCACGTTGAATGCAATTTAAAGGCTGCCTTTGCCTAGGGTCGAATCAAAAAAGTTCGATCGCCATCAACAAATGCCATGACAACGTCATGGAAATCCTTCTAAGCAGAGTGTGTGTGTGTGTGTGTGTTGGGACAATGCAGCAATGGAGCAAGCCTTAAGCGGAGACAAGGGCGTTACTTCAGCAACTGACAGCAATTGCAGCAACAAGGGCTAAAAAACAAGCAGTTTTTATTGATAAAACTTTTCTACTGCGCCAAGACAACGAAGCGACAAGGCGACGAGGCGACGAGGACACAATGTGTTGCTGCAACGCTGCCACGTTGGCTGGCGTCAGCACCTCAAACATACAAAATATAAGTATTTGCATACCGTCTCAAACAGATTGCATAGAATGATTAAGTGACTTGCATGTGGCTGTTGGTTTGCTCTGGTTTAGACAAGTTTTTGCTCATCATTATTATTTCACAGAAAATATGAATAAAAAATGTTTTGCAGCTTGTTAATAATGATTTGCCATTGCAATTTATAGCAACACTGAACTATCTGTAGTTCTCTTTATCCAAAAAGCCATTCAGACATTTAAACTGGAAACCGGCATCGTTTGGTAAATGTTTTGAAAAAACACTCCAAAAATTAGTGATGAATTTCACTTTTTGGCAAGCTAGCTTTGCATTTTTGCTTAGCTCATTTCAATTCTTGATTTGTTTTAATCCAAATATATATTCGTGCTCTATATTCTTCCATATTCTTATTTTTAATATGATTATTAAGATTCCTAACCTGAAGCTCAAATACGTTAGTTATAATGATTCCTTTGATTAAAGCACTGTAACATGATTATAAAATCATTACAAACACTCAAGTTGCCAAGGACCAACTAATTAGGAACTTTCGTTGGCTTCACTGCTTCAGCATCTGCAGTTTGTTAATTGGCTGCTGCTTAATCTCCTCCTCAAACAGTCAATTGGCGTAATTATAGAAATTGTCGCCGTGCAAGAACAAATTCCAAATTGTCGCCAGTAGTCATTTGGGAGCTTTAAAGCAACGTGGACAATGTCGGCGACGACGACGACGACGACTAGGATAACTACATAAACAGGTTTATAATGGCAGGAAAGTTTGCTCAAAGTACGAAACTGTTGAGAGACCTGTACAGCTTGTAACTGGCTCAAACTGAAAATGGTTTAAATATTTACAGAGCATATAAAGAGTGAAATACGTGTACATTTAATTAGTTTTTATGTCAAAGTTAATCTACAGATACAGATACAGAAAGAGAGACAGTTTGTTTAACTGCAACTGTCACAATTTACGTAATTAAAAGACAATTCGGATAATCAAATTAATGGTGCTGTAGGCATTCAGGCAGGCAGTCAGCATCCTTCTCACTTTGGGATACTCAATTATGAAAATACCGTTGGGGCAAGCTTACCGCGTTGTCGCCGTATCCGGGCCTGTCATTCGAATCTGATAGACCGGAGGTCTCCAATGGTATGCAATTGTTTCCGCGGCATCCGACCGGAGAAGGGCGTAAATACGAAATCAGTTCACCTTACCGATGACATAATGTGTTTATTGGCTTCAGATATTCGATCCGTCAGGAAGCCACAGCCAAAACCAATGTCAATTCCCACATGACCAATTCAAAACATCATCATTCAATTTGTTATTTATTGAATAGTAACTGCAGACAAAGATGTACAATAAATGCGACAAAATACTTACAAAAACCTTTTACGGCTGCAGTCGAAGCAGAATATTGAAAAAATGAACTCAGATACTAGAGAAATAATAATAGAACAAATATAATAAGTAGTTACTATTCAAAGCCTTAACTAAGCTGCTTAAGTGCAAATATAACTCAAGGATGTGAGTAGTATTGAATGGCATTTTGAAGCACATTGTAATATCTGAATATAATGTGTATATTAGTAGCAATAAATATTAAAACATGCAAATGCAAAAAGAAAATAAACACTTCAAGTTACCATTCGAGAAATAAATATGCAAAAGCATCCTGTGAGAACCACTTTAGAATATATATCGAATACCAACAGAAGTATTAAATCTATATGCCAGAGAAATACTTTTAATACACATAACACACACACACACACACACACACACAGTGGAATAGTAACACACCGAAGCATAAACACATTCCTTCCTGCCTGCAACGAGCAATTTCGAGTAACTTTAAAGCTTTTAAAACAACATCGAAGAGGGAAACTCAGAAAATGCAGAAAACTGCACTCGCTACAGTTGCTTCACTTTGAAATATTGTGAAAAGAACAAAAGCCATTAGCCTTCAAACAAATATTCAGGTTATTTGCTATGTGGCTTACAGCCAAACGGCCCTAAGGACCTTCTCACTTTATATCGCGTCGTTGCAGCTGCAAAGTTAAATAAAATACATTTTAGTAATGTCTCAGAAAATGTTGAACCATTAATTAAAATTTCTCACCACTATCGTGTGACCGCAAAACTTATAAGTTTCTGCATGTTTTTCCAAGTAATTTTTTTACACCTCAAACTTTGTCCGCTGACCGAAAAAAAGTTCTATGGAATCAGCCAAGCACCGCAAAAAATGCACCAAACGTTGTTTGAATGACCTTTTTAGGTCATTTTAATTATTTAAAATACGATGGCCATTTGTGCGCAAATAAAATACGATGAAGAATGAAAATCTGACTAAAAAGGTGTAGATTTAAGATTAAATATTTGCGAAATGAGACTGAAATTGTGATAACTAGTAAACCATAAACTATATTTAATCAGATGGCTTTTCGCATTGAGACGAACTTAAACAGTAAAGTATGCTCGTAATGGAAACAAAATTATAATCTTTTTTTTAGCACGTTTCGTCTTTAGGCTATTATTAATTCCTGAGCCAACACTTTGTATTAATTTGGTTCATTCTGTTAAAGTCCAAAAGAAAAGCCTACATGCTCGCATCGGGGTAAATATTGTCACGTATGCCACTCTTTTGGAGAATTCAGTACATAAATATTTATGGTGCTCTGGCACCACTTACTCCTGGCTGCCTGCCAATGCCTATTGGCTGCAACAGCCAGCTACATTTCTGTTTGTTCAAGATAAATATTTTTGCACGATTTCTGAGTCGCGTTCCCCAATGTGGCAAACACCAGAGAAAGAGCACATGCCAGAGCAACTCTAGGTCCTCTGGCTGTTTGACTTTTGCTGGCTCTATTGAACTCCCAGTCAGACAGACTGATGATACAGTTTGACCCTTCTATGGTGCTAACGAGTTAGGATCATGGACTCTTTGTTATCTGGCTTTAATATAAGTCAGCAGACAGGCCTGTACAACTATGCGTACAGACAAAGAAAAATCTTGCTAAAATTGAGCTTAAATGCACTGAAAACAATTATTCGTAGTCTGCCATACTTGATTTAAAAGAGATTTAGTTACTTATTAAATGCTCGCTTAAACCTCACATGAAGTTTGAATCTTAGCTCAAATCAGTTATCCTTTTAGGCAGATTTGCCGATTGGTACTTGATTATTTTTCTTGGTGTATGTGTGCGAGTGTATGATTCTGTCAACGGCGCACAACAAAAGGCTGCCATTTGTCCCGGGGCTCAGTTACTTTGCGTCGACTTTGCGTCGTCTGTGTCCTTTCTGTCATTTGTTGTGTCGCATGTGTGTTTTCATCACTTGCCACTTGCCACAATTTTCACTGCATACTTTCAGGCGCACACAGCAGCCAATGTCGGCTTCACCTTCATCGTCGCCTGTTGTTGTTGGTATTATTCGAAATTTACATGCAAAATGTAAAGGCAATTGTGGCACTTGAGCCACTACAAAACGCTGCTAATTTCGCCACAAGAGCAAACACCCCCTCTACACGCTCCCCATATATTGTGGACGGCACTTTTCGAGAGCGAGTGACGCAAAGTGGCATTCTTTTCAGTTATTTTCTAATCCGAGCAATGTCAAGTGGATTGTGGATTTTCTAAGACTTCACTTCTTGCCCTGGCAGCTTCAACAGCTTTTTTTTCATGAAGCAATATATAAAAAAAAAACACCACAAGTGGCAAAGCCACATAGCTTGCCAAATAGCTTGCCACAAATTTCCTATATTTTGACACACATGTGTCTGTGGTCGTTTTATGAGCGAATTTCTCCCGTTATCAGCAAACGCTTGGCTTAAGGCATTATGCCGGATTTTAAACACATTTAGCTTTGAGTGTTTAAGAATGACATTATTAGTTTAATTGCTTAAATTTAAGGGCTCTAGGATTCGATTTTCACTAATTATACGTTTATTTAATTTAAACATTTATTAAGTTTTTTATCGTTTAAACTTATTCACATGCCAACAAACATATTTCAAACATTTTATATATGGCAGTAGACAAGCTAAATTTTATGCACCAATAGACAGCAAAATATTACTAATTTTATATTTATACATTTTGAATTTATATAAATTAATTCTTACATAATACCTGTAGAGCTTAAATTTTGAATCGACAAACACTGATGTTGTTAAAATGCTTAATATAAAATACTTTACACAGCCATAGATGAGATTGTAAACCACATTTAAGCTCATAAAAAAATATATAAAAGGCACATCCTGTTTTGTCGCTGTCACTTAGGACAGGACATGACAACGTGTATATGGGGATTATGGCTTATGGCTTAATGAAGCGACGGTTAAATGGTTGCCAATATGGTTAAACAAAAAAGGTTAACATAAACGCAGTGGGTGCCAAAGGGTTGAGTTTAGCTCGATGGCAGGGCCAAAGGTGGATATAAGCGATGGTAATAGTTTTCATCTGTCATCCTTTTTGCCCGTATCCTGTTTTTTTGTCAACACAAATCTATTTTATGATACCCATTTTTTTATTTTGGTAACCCGCCGAGTCGTGTTTGGCTTATCGACCATTAACCAGTCTCAAATCGCCGAGTAATTTTCCAAGCCATTGACTATCTAGTTTTTTGCTCTTGTCTGCTGCTCATCAGCCCATCCATTATTCACATAGTTTGGCAAGCGTCCCCATTATTAGGTGTGCACATTTGCCAGATTCAATTTAAATTGCAAATATACTAAATAAATTTCTATCCCCCAACCCCATCCCTGGCCCTGGCCTTGTCCTTGCGTTTATTTCCCCAGTGCCCACTGTTCATTGCGCGGTTGTTTTTCGGTGTTTTGGCAGCCGCCTCACACACTTAATCCGGCGTAATACGTGAATATAATGTTTAATCCGGAATGGCAAAACATCAGCAAGCAAGACAAGGCCCTCCTCTGCCTTGCCTGGTTTTCGTGTTTGTCATTTTTGTAATGTGGTTCGCACATTTGCAATAAAACAAGTAAGCATGCTTTAAATGAGTGTATTTGACTGGAAGTTATCCTGGAATAGTCAGAACTTTTTTAAACATTATAATTAATAATAATTCTTTATAGTTTTCTTCGTAGTAATTATCTGTTAAAGCTGATAAAGAATGTTTTTATTTACTTGATGGGGACATTAACATTAAAGACAACAACATGTTAAGTAAATGCTACCCTTAATTACCCAAAGTAACTCTCAGTACAGGGTAAATCAATACCATAACATGCATTTCAAGCTTATTTGGCTTGAATGTGTTAGTTGTGCTGACTTTAAACATTTTGTTGTTCCACCGAGCGTATGAGTAATCAGTTTATTGCACGACCCCAAATGAAAGCCAACGTTGGCAATATAACCCCACCCAGTTCATTGTAACATATGTTGTGTCTGTGTCTGTGTGTGTGTGTGTGTTGTTTTTATGGCCCACAAGAACGCCCTTTAATCTTACACAAATTTGTCTGACTAAATTAAAATAAATGCGCCCAGCGTCAAATTGAAAATACTTCTTAAGAAATAAATAATAAAAATATAAAAAAAAAACACTGCGCTGCATTTTTGCATTTACGAACATAAATTTCAGCCATTTGCGAGGAGAAATTTATGTGTGACATTGAATTTAATAAGCCACATCAAATATACAGGTGCAAATGGGGTTTTCAGTTGGCCATAAGCCAAAAAAGATTACAATACATATGAGGGTTGTGCTGTACTTCCATTTTAATTGGTAATTATGATTAACTGTTGCATTAATTAATATGTTTAGTGGTTTACATTTTATAAGAATATTCACATTTAAATCTGGCTTATATTCAGTATTATTGAAGAAGTCAATCCATGATCAAAAAAGGGTTAACTTATATAAATGTGATAAGGTTTGTGTTTAAACATAAATTTCGACCTAAAATCGCATGAGCCAAGTGACTCTCACTTGTTGATTGGAACTTCTCTGGGCTTAGCCCGGCTTACCTATGCTAAATTGCGAATTAGTTCCCACACACACAAAGCTGTTACGAAATATATCTAAAGTCAGATAAATTACACGGCCACTGACAACTGACAAAAACTTCTCGATTTGAATAAAACAACGGGGGCTTAACCCTCAACACATAGTAGCTGAGAGTGTAGCGGGAATTGAGACCAGTGGCACAAGCACAAATTGAACCCACATGCAAACTACTATATATGTCATATATATATATTTATATCTGCAGTATAGGGCGACGGACCCGCACCCCATCAAGGCGACGCTTTTGCGCAGCACTCAAAATCAAATTCATTAAAAATTGCTCTAATACGGCGTTATGGGCTTTGGGTCTCTACGGGTCTCTTGGGGGCTCTACATCTCTATTTACCCGGCTGCCTCAACTAATGAACTGATGACGTAGTACGAGCACAGAACTCTTGATATAATAATGTGTGAATACTCAGAAAAAATATTTAAATAAATGTCTTCGATTTTAATAAAACAAAAATATTTTAAAAACCTAAAAGTAAAAAAAATATTGATTAAAAAAAATAATATTTAATAATTTTCTTTGAGGAAAATTCATTTGTTCTTTATTAATCATATTATAAATATTATATTTATGTTAATTTCATAGGAAACCTGAGAAAAGCATAAAAATAAAAGTAAAAGAGGTTTCTACTTTATACGATAAATTCAACAAATACTCGAAGTGCATCTACTGATATATAGTTTGCCTTAAGTTTCCATTTTTAAAGTGCTCGTTTTTTTTGCTGAGTGTATTCGGTCAGATGCAGAACACGTGCGCAACTAACCAGCGATCAGCGTTACTCGAGCTCAACCAGTCAGTTGACAATTCGCACTCGCGCTGATAGCTGATAGTAATACTTATCGCCCATTGAAGATGTCGTAAATCTCTCGACGCGGGCCATTGTGTGATAAGAGCACCCACCTATACCCATACCGATCATAATAATAATAAACACTACAAAGCCGCAGTGGCCACTTGGGCAACAGTCGCAAAGTGCTCGTCGCAGATTTCGGTACGCAATCCATGTCCATGTGCAAATTATTTGTGGCGCTGGGCATTGCTTGGCTGAGCGCACTGTGCCTGCTCCCAGTTGCCACTCACTGTGATAGTGACTCCTACTATGAGAAATACTATTCCACGAGACGTTTTGTGCCGCCCAAGCGTAACCTTCCGTTGAGCTTCAATTTCACACTTGAGCTCACCAGCAAGGAGCAACTGGCTGCCCATGAGCGTCCTGCACTAATTGGCGATCTAGCTGTTTTGGGCAGCTGGCAAGCAGATCGAGCCATACTCCTGAATCGTACGTCCATCCACAATGTCTGGATGGGATCGGTGCTGTTGCCGCAAAATACTAGTGTTCAATATCGATATTTTATTGCCGCCGTCGGACGTTCCGGTGGCGTTCAGGTGCGTCGCTGGGAGTCGCATGTGATGCCACATGCATTTAATACCACCAAGTTGGCAGGGAATCGCTCGGATCAGTTGGGTAACATTGATGGAGTGCATCAGTTGACACGCGGCTGGCTCCAGGGCACCTCCAGTTGCATTTTGCAATTGAAGGTGTTCCGTCAGGCGTTGCGTCTGCTGGAGCAGACGCTGCCGGTGGCAGCGAATATACGCCTTCGCCTGCAGCCCGTGCATCCGGCTACTCTCTCGCCCATACTGAGTTCCGCATCCGCCAATGTGGAGTATGTGCGGCTGGTTTACAGCGACAGTGTGTTGAGACCACAGCCCGAGTATGGTGTGCCCTTTGACCCTGAGCAGGATCTGCTTATGTTCCATGTGACACTGGAGCAGCTGCAAAATGTGGCCTATCAGCTGGAGGTGTACGGGGAGCAGCATGATCTGGTGCGTCTGCTGGGCTATGTGAACCTCCAACCCGACCTTCTAGTCGGCAGCGAGGGTAACTTGACGCTCCAGCTATTATCACCCACCTGGCAGCGAGAGGTGGGTGAACTGCATCTAGAGTATCTCGTCGTGCGTTCGATGAGCAATGGCAGCAGTGATTTTCGCACCAGCTTTGTCCACTATTGGCGCTCCAATTGGACGGCACTGGAGATTGGGCATCGTGGATTGGGCAAGAGTTTAACTATGACTCCGGCGACAGCGGCGCCGATGGTGGAGAATACGCTGGGATCCATGATTGCTGCCGGAGAGTTGGGCGCCGATCTTGTGGAGTTTGATGTGCATTTGACTAGCGATCTGGTGCCCATAATTCATCATGATTACTCCATACGCGTGTGCATTGACTCCAAAACGCCAAAATCGCGCAACGATCTAACCGAGGTCCTTATCAAGGATATAACCTATGAGCAGCTGAAGCAGCTGAAAACCTATCAGATTGTCTCCAACAAAATCATCGAGTATCCTGCCCACAGCAATGTGGAGCAAATTGAGCAACGTCTCTTTCCCACGCTCCAGGACTTCTTTGAGCGGGTGAATCTCAGTGTGGGATTCGACATTGAGATCAAATGGCCACAACTAATATCGGATGGGGAGTTCGAGAGCGAGCAGACCATCGATAAGAATCTATATGCGGATCGGATTCTGGAGGTGGTGCAGAAATACGGCTGTGGACGGCTCAACATCCTCAAGACTTTTGATGCGGACCTGTGCACTCTGCTGCGCTTCAAGCAGAATATGTATCCGGTGCTCTTCCTAACCAGCAGCAAGGAGAATGCTTTTGTCGATCCGCGCACCAGCAATGTGGAGCAGAGCATCAATTTCGCTCAGGCTATTGATCTTGCGGGGATTGTGCCCAATGCGGTGTTCTTTAAGGCGGACCCAACGCTGGTGCAGCGGGCCAAATCCCAGTTGCCGCTGCTCCTGCTCTGGGGTGGGGATCTGAAGGATCGCGATGCAATCGATTGGTTTACTCAACTCGGTCCCAATGGCGTCGTCTACGATCGCACGGATCTCTATCTGCCCCCCAATAAAATCGGCGCCTTTGAGGCCGAGCAGGATCTGCCCAATTTCTTTCAGCTCCAGTGTCCTGCTGGTGGCAAGCAACACACTACAAATTCCACCATCGAAAGCATCCTGAGTAACGTAAACTTTCTATAGATTCTCTTTATAGCACTTGGTGTTAACGACAAGCAATAAACATAATCTTTATGTAGAAACCATCTCGTTGCTCATTTTACTGCAAGAGATTTTTTTATTTCTCAGCTAAAAAACTTCTGTTTGCCGTCTAATAAAAAACCGAATTGCACATTTCCACGTAATTGCCTTTTCCTCCTTGAGAATTCACAAAGCCAAAAAAAAAAACGGAATAAAAGTTGTGTGGAATTTTCATTGTTCGTCAGATAAATCCTTTTGAAGCAAGTATTTTTCATACAAAAACAAGGATGAGAAAAAAAGCACTGCTGAAAGTTGTATAAAAGTATAAAAATGGCCACTTAAATGGCGACTAAATATATTGATGCTTAAATATCGAAAAAATAAAAAAAAAGACTTCGTTTATTTAAAATAACTTTTACTTTTGGCAGTATATTGAAGGAAAATGAATAACATATGATTTGCATACAAAAATATGAATTTGATTGTTGCATGCAACGCAGTTTACTTTGCAATTATTTTGTTTGCATTTCTCGCATTGTTTTTTTGCACACTGAACTTGAAATTTAAATGTTTAATGAAATCATTGCCATCAACAACGGTCCCAGTTTGCCATTTGCCATTTGCCGTTTGCTGTCATTTCGTGACAGGTCGCCTCATTCCATGGCACCCAAAACGAGAGTGGACCCCATGTCCAAAATGGTCAATCGCCTCTCTCCCTCTCTCTCTCTCTCTCTCTCTCTCTCTTTCTATCAGCTAGGTTGCCCAGATGATGCAACTGCAACGTGAACGCACCCCACACACCCTCTTCATTTCCCATTAAGCTGCATTGCAAAACATCCGCAGTATGTTACATCTGTATATATATATATATGTATATGTATAGTTGAGTGTCACTTCTGAGTTAATAGCCCCGAAACTCATATCACACCAGGTCTCAATTGGATTTGCATGTAGTAGAGTGCATCCAAGAGATGGAGAGGGCACAGATACGTATCCATGCCCATCCACTTATAAGTAGTGTCAGCCTCTTTATCATATTACGCTCTTATTTTGTCATCCATAAGTCTTATTTATGCAAATTGTTCTGGCTAAAATGAGATAATTATATATGCGACTATATAATTGACTTTGAGTAAGCATTATTGCACAAGCAATAGAAACAAGCGTCTGAAACTAGTTACGTTAATTAAGTTAAGCTTATTTATGTATTCAGTTACAATACTCTTGCCTTATAATAATATATTGGCTACTTATATTTTACACTTGCAAAAACAGAGGATTTTTATGGGTAGAATTTAAGTAATATTTTTTATATTAAAAAAAATCGTTAATAGGCAGAGGCAAACAGGTGTAAGTCAATATATATTTATGATTATATGCACATAGTCATAAAGATATTGAAATATTTTTGTTTCTTATCGAATTTGCCTCTGAAAACATGGTTAACAATAATCGGAATCAAAGCTATAATAAACCATTTTTATTGTCCAGTAAACAGCAAAAGTTTGTATAGAACTTTATATATATGATATTGTTATACTTCTCAGAAAAACAGTAAAATTTATTTACAAAGACCTGAATTTGTCACACAGGTTAAATTAGCACTTTTTCTGTGCCAGTCTTTGATATGGATGTTGATATTGTTGTTTTCCCTGATTGCTCATTTGACTAAAAGCCAATGGATATAAAGGCAATAAGCTTATCTACTGCTGTTATTGGTCGAGGCATTAAAAGGATGCCAATAATAATAATAATATTATTATATAAAACTATATCGAACCATGGCAAATGGCACCACTTATTGTTTTTAGCGCCAGCTGATGGACGCATACATCCGTCAGAAGCGCGCCTCGCCCGGCATGGTGCAGGCGAGCGATTTGCAGATGAACAGGCCAATGTCTGGGATGAGGAGCAATAGCCGGGAGCTGCACGCCTACGATGGACCCATGCAGTTCATTGGCTCACCACAGAATCCCGACCAGATTTTGAGCACCAACAGCAGCATCATCACAACGAACTCGAGTCGCAACAATTCGAATAACTTGCGAAGCCTTAGCACCATCAATCAGGAAGACCTCATTGAGGAGATCTCGTCTCACGAGCTGGAGGACGAAGAGAGCAGTCCTGTTACTGTTGTTGAGCAACCGATCCCCCCACTAAGTGCGAACTCGCAGCGAGCACGCATCGGACAGCCATCCTTCAACGATACTTTGGACGAGGACGATTATGCGAATCGAAACATATCGGGTGTGGCTGCAGTGCGTCCAGCCGGCATTGGTTCGCCCTACAAGGAGGGTGCAGCCATTGATGGCAGCAATGGGGCAGCCAATGGCAGTGGCAGTGTAGGGGGCAGCGGGGAATCCGAGGGCGATGTCATCGGTCAAATCGATCAGTTCGTCATGCAACCGGCGCCGCAAGGGGTGCTCTATAAATGCCGCATCACACGGGATCGCAAGGGCATGGACCGCGGCCTGTTTCCCATCTATTATCTGCACTTGGAGCGGGACTATGGCAAGAAGATCTTTCTGCTGGGTGGTAATTTGAACATTCCCCTATTCCCCCAAATTCGTTCTAATTAAACATTCTTGAACAGGTCGCAAGCGCAAGAAGAGCAAAACATCCAACTACATCGTCAGCTGTGATCCCACCGATCTATCACGCAACGCAGATGGTTTCTGTGGCAAGTTGCGCTCCAATGTGTTTGGCACATCTTTCACGGTGTTTGACAGTGGCAACAAGGAGAGCACGGATAGTCCACGACTCGATCTGGCAGTCATTATCTATGTGGGTATTGCCCCATTTTAGCGTTAAATACAATATAAGTAAACACTTTTTGTTCTTCCACTTGCAGGACACTAATATCCTGGGCTTTAAGGGACCGCGCAATATGACTGTGATACTGCCGGGCATGACTGAGGATGATCAGCGTGTCAAGATCAGCTCCGCAGATCCCAAGCAACAAGGCATTCTCGATTTGTGGAAGATGAAGGTAAGCCTAAATCTCACATCATCTAATCATCCGCAATTACGCGTCTATCTGCTTCCAGAACCTGGACAACATTGTGGAATTGCATAACAAGACGCCCGTTTGGAATGACGAGACCCAGTCCTATGTTCTCAACTTTCATGGTCGCGTCACGCAGGCGTCGGTTAAGAATTTTCAGTTGGTCCACGACTCCGATCCCGATTATATAGTCATGCAGTTTGGTCGTACATCCGAAGATGTGTTCACCATGGACTATCGCTATCCACTGTGCGCGATGCAAGCGTTTGCTATTGCTCTCAGCAGTTTCGATGGCAAGATCGCCTGCGAGTGAGTCCAATGCCGTTATCCATGTTACAGAGATTCCCCACAACCGTTGCGAATGCCTTACCTATACGACATATTGTAAAAACCATTACTCACACAATAGTCTAGAATAGCCCAAGAATAACAATGTGTACAGAGAGGCATAATTATTTTTGAAAATCAAATATATTAGTTCGAGATATATCAGGTAATATGGTATTATCCATATATATGTGTGTTAGAAAGGCAGATTATCTTAACATAAACTTTCACAAGGCACTAAACAGGCAAATTTCTCCTCATGGAAATACTATTATGAAGAAAGTCATAACAAGAATAAAAATCTCAATAATATTTTCAACAACTGACTTCTGCATGAAATTAATGTTTCTGCATAGAATTTTTACAATTTCAAGCTATGTCAGAAAAACAGTTTTAAACTAATCCTTTCCTAAACTATTTCTGTACATTTTTGCTGATTACTTTAAAAGCATAAACATCAAATTGAGCAAACTGGCCTCTTAAGACAGCACCTTGAATAACTAAGTGTTTTTTGTACAGATTTACTTATGCCTTCATACATTTTCAAGAGTCTAATCCTTATTTTTTTTATTGTTCAACATACATACATATATGTATACTTACCACATATATAGTCTAAAATTCTAGTCAGTTGAAGTGCTCATCATGATGAATTTGTTCATTATATGCATGTTGCATGGTAGACAAACAATCAAATAAATGCATATATATTTATAAATGTAGTTTTTGTAAAATAAATTTTATTTCAAAATGTGCTCACCGATATTGTAAATTAAAAAACAAACTACCATATAATATTCTTTATTGTTAGCAACAAAACTCAAAAACAAATCAAAAACTACAAATAAATCAAATATCAATTTCATAATTTGAATACACCTCGAAAACGAAATAATTAGCGTAGGCCATAAAAAACTATTTATATAAATGTATGTACTATATAATAAAACAATTACTATTAGTCCATAAAGAGAGCATTACTATTTGTGCCGAGCTCTTAATAAATTTAAGCAAAATATCTGATTTTTGAAAACAATTATTTTTCAAACATGTATTTATGTACGCCTTATAAAATATGTTTGAAAAATTTAAAAAACCAACATATGAGAATAAAATGAATTTATTTAATGTCACTCAAACGAAATACACACAATTCAAATGTTTTAAATCACATATATATGGGGAGATGTGCGAATTTGTGTCACGTAGGAATTCTAATGCAAAAATCTAACGTTGATTTAAAGTAGATAACTTTCTAGACCCAGTTTGACAAAGTCGATCCTGAAAGTATGCTTTAATACTTTTATTCGATTCATTGTTCCCCCGAAAGTATACAGTAAAATTTAACTTTTACAAGCTGTCTACTGACATTTCTTTTACACCCTAAAAGTATGCTTTTAATTTCGCTTTTATTCTTCAACATGCAGAAAGTTAGATTTATCTATTTTAAACTAGCGAAGGGAAAATAAAACTATATTATTTCACATTTAAGTACAGAATATTTTTATTTAATGTTATTAAGTACAGTTTCGCTTGTATATAATAAATGCAATATTTCGGTAGTACTTATTTGACTTAAAGAACACAATTCGTTTTATATACAAAATAAGGTCAGGTTATTATTACGTACTTTTGGTAAAAACCTTCAATTCACATTTCTATCATTTAAACGACAATTCAACTGAGATTCATATAAGAATGTAATCTTACGAATTGGAATTATTGGAAGTTTAAGAATGATTATCGCTATGAACGCGTGCTGGTCTTGTGCATGTCTAGGTCCTTAGAGGGTACGAACTCAAGGGGATCATAGTCCTTGTAAGCTAACAATCGCTCCGGCGACGTATCAGGTAACTTGTTAATTTTTTGCAGACGTGAATTGACAATCTGAAGGTGACGGCCAATGTAATCCTCGGCAGGGGCCATTTGCTGAGCGAATTGGAGGCATGCCGACGCCTTGGCCATCCACTTGCGCTCTACGAAAACCACACAGAGATTGTGCAGACCCTGCGTGTTGCGTGGATCGTATTCGAGTATGCTTCGATAGCACTTCTCGGCTGCATCCAGATCCTTCATGTGGTTAATGTAGATGTCACCCAGCAGGATCAATCCCTTCACATGCGTGGGGTGATGACGAATCAGTTGATGAAGAAATGGAACCGCATCTAACGGACGCTTAGAGTCAGCCAGCAACAGGGCCAGATTGAAGAGGGCGCTGCGAAAATCCGATTTGAGGTGGATTGCACGTTTGAAGAACTGCTCGGCATCCTCCAAATTGACCTCATCCATTGCCAGCATACCGAGATTGAAGTACACCTTCTCGTTGTTCGCATCTCTGGCCAGCACTTGGTAGAGACGGGCACGTGACAAGTGGCGCGCCTCCTCTCCACCACGCTCCTGCAGCAGAATGGCCGAATTAAGCAGTGCCTGCTCGTGCTCCGGATACAATTCGATGGCCTTGTTAAAGTACACATGCGCCTGCTGGCTCTTGCCCTGCTCGAGGAAGACAACGCCCAAATTGTAATAGATATCCGCGTTTTCGCTGTCGTAAAGAAGCGCCTGCTCATAAACCTCCTGCGCTTGAGCTGTGCGATTTAACTTCATAAGTATATCGCCTCGATTGATGTAAGCCTGGAATCAGCATTGTCAGCATAAACTTTATATATAAATACAGCAAATATACAAACTCACCTGAACGTAATCACTGCGCATGCTTATAGCCTGCCGGTAGAGATGGTCTGCCTCCTCCAGTCGCGTCTGATTTTTGGATATCAGATTGGCTAGGTTAATGAAAACATTCAAGTGATTGGGCGCAATACGAGCGTGATAGCTAACTCCAGCCTTGGCCTGCGGGAAGAGTGCCTTGGCACGCATGTAGGCCTGCTCCGCCTCCTCATAGCGCTTGAGATTGTTATAGGTGCGTCCGACATTGATGTGGGCGCCAATGTCATCTTGCTGTATGTGTACAGCCTGCTGGAAGTAGACCAGTGCCTCCTCATATCGTGCTTCATTCTCCAGCGCATGTCCCACATTGTTGTACAATTTGGCATTGCGCTGATTCGTATGCACCCCGGACATGAACAGCGAGTACTCCGTCCGCCAATCCCAGTTGCGCTGCTGCGTCTTAAGACCGTGTGTCAGCAACAGTGCAGCGAGCGCCACTTGCGAAAGACGAACCCAACGTGAGGTCAAACGCATCTGCAACTGATGATAGCCATAGGCAACCAGCAGACAGTAGCCCATTGATGGCATGTACAGAATGCGTTCAGCGACCACAAATCCCACCGGAAAGAATAGATTTGAAGCGGGCAAAAATGGCAACACCATCCAGCCGAGACACATCAGCAGCGTTCGCGATTGAGCCAGATTCCGTGAGAGGCAAGCTTTGCCTACGAGAGCACCAAGTGCCAGGAAGGTGCACAACGTGGTTATGTTTCGTGTGTCTTCGAACCCTTCCAACAAGGGCACGGTGCCTGCAAGAGAAAAAAATTCAGTTAAAAGATATAGAAATTTAAATCTATGAAAGAAAGTCAAATGAAGCATTTTTAATTGAAAATCAATTAAAAAATATACAATAAAAAATAGATGTATAACTAATTTTAAATCGCTGCTGAAACTCACCCATTGTCCAATCGCAGCAGAGCAGGGATGGACAGAGCAATAGCCAGCAGTTCAGGTAGATGAGGTAGCCATAAGTCAATTGACGCACAGGCGTTTCCGCAGCTGAGGCCGGATTATCGAAGCGTGTAAAGATGGGCAGCTGGGAGCCCATTACATAGACGCGACCCACCAGCAGGGCGACTGTGATGACGATGAGGAATGCCAAGCGTGTCCACAAAGTCGATGACAAGCGTCGCGTGCTACTGCTGCCTGCTGCCTTGGCCGCCGGCTGCTCCTCGAATATGCGCATAACAAAATGGCAAAGGTGCAACGGACGCAGTTGCTGCACCACAAATAGCTCATAGACGGCACATATGCCAGCGACGGTGATGCCCTGCTCCTTGCACAGCATGGAGGCCGTCAGGCAACTGCCGAAGCCTAAACAAAGTGAGGCCCAGTTCGTGCGTCGTGGCGAGGAACTCGTAGCGTGCGCATAGCTGAGAAAAGCGCCCAAATAGCACAGCGATGAGAGCAATTCGGCTCGACCGACGACGCCAGTAACGGCCTCCGTGTGCACCGGGTGTACGGCAAACAGGAGCGAGGCCACAAAGGCGCATGTGTTGAGTGAGGATGCGAATGGGGCGGAGGACGTGACTGCTTCATTACTACTAGCAGCTGGTGCCACACACTGGCGTAGCAGCAGGCGGCAGACGCGACGCCACAGCAAGCAGACGGCGATGTGGAGTAGCATGTTGACGAGGTGATAACCGAATGGTTCCAGTGCATGCAGCAAGTAGTTAAAGCGGAACGTCAGCACAGTAAGAGGCCTGTAGGATTTGTGCGATTGCTCTTTGCGCATAGGTGTGCCCCAGAAATCGTTGAGGAACACATTACGCAGCGGTGTGCCGGGTCGCAAATCCTTGTTATCCCTTATCGCGCTAATGTCGTCGAAGACCAGACCGCACTGCATGCTGTTGTAATAGCAAACACAACAGACAATGCATATGCTAAGGAACTCGATCAAATTCCGCTGTGAGCTGCTCCCAGTCCATTCTCTCTCACTCTCCTTCTCACGTTCACGTTCTCTCTCTCTGTCTCGCCCTCTCTCCCGGTTACAAGTTGCGCCTGCTGTCGTAGCTGCTGCTGCTGCATGTTGTTGTTGCTGATGTAACTGCTGCTGCTGCTGCTGCAATTGGTTTGGGTTCGTTGACATGTTTGCTTTTTCTTCTTCCCACTGCCTCCTCTCTTCCCGTTACTTTCTGCGCATTCCAGTCCGTGCAGAACTGCAGTTCATGTATTCATAATTACTTTACAATACCAGTTGGAATATTCCTCTCTGTTTTTTTTATTACTTAAGTATAGATATAAATTTTATAGATTCTGTGTAGAGTTTCTACATTGCCTGCAAAGATATATAAATTTTTATATGAATATATATTTTACAAAAGCAAAAAAAAAAAGAATGTAAATCTTATATTTTAACCATAATTATGACAATTGGAAAATTATACTTTAAGATCAAACTGGGATTTATTGAGACATTAGAACTCTTTTGCGAATACTAATTCTCTTTTGTTTCCATTGTTGAACAACTTTTAATTTGAAGAACTTTAATGGCCAAATTTAAAATATATCGCATTAAAGTAAGGAATATATTAAATAAAATGTGGTTTTCACTTTTCCACTTATTTCTTCAACTAAGAGTTTCTAATTGGATAGCACAAATCCAGAGCACGCGATTGAATTAATTTCCAAGTAACTTCTACTTAGTTGACCGAAAAAATCAATATATGCGACAACAAAGTAACTTTGTCCCGGTTACTGTCCTGAATGCCGACTGACTGCATGCACCAAAGCGCCGAAGTTAACAATGTTGTAAATGCCTTTAACATGGGCGGCGGCGGCAGCAGCAGCAGCCGGCAAAAGTTGCAAGGAGAGAGAATTTGCACAGCTAGCGAGCAGCGTGGAAGCGAAAAGAGTTGTTTGTTATTTTGTGTGTATATTGTAAATATTATGAAAGCAAGGCAGGCAGCACAGTGAGGCGTTACTAGGCAAGACAAGCTCAGGGAGGCGAGCGCATAGGTATGCGAATGCAACGTTATTGCTGACCAAGAGACAGCAACAAAGTTGCACTCAATGTCATCGATTTTTGCAACGATGGCAGTCAAAACAAACCACCACCAAGTTAACGAGATAGTGAGAAAGCGAGTGGCAATGAGAGCAACTTTGTTGCACGACCGACATTACGAGCCGAAAGGACGACGACAGTCAGGCACGATATACATATATAAAGGCAAGCACAAGCACAAGCACACGTGCAGGTGCACGCTTGTTGATTTCCCGCCATTGGACGCGCAGGCGCCTCCAAATCCTTGCACTTTCGTTCGTTCTGTGATAGCTACCACAACTTAGAATTCTCTCAGCGTCGCTCTTTGCGAATGTTTTTAGTGCTGGTACTTTTTATGTAAAATTACTTTGACCGAGATCCGTGCGCCTGCTTTGCGTCTGCTCTTGGTGTAGCGTGTAGCCAGGCAACCCCTTCCTTAAGCCACCTTGGCTACATTGAGAATTTGGACGACGCCATTACATCCAATGATAACAACACCCTACATATTATGCACATATATATATATAAATCTACTTTGTAGCCAAATTACATTGTCGTCATCAGATGTCGATAGTGCATTTATATCAATGTTTGTCGTTTGCCGCGCACTTACCGCATTTATACCGCGAGTTTTGGAGGTAGTTGTTTTTAATCAAAATAAAGTTACATTTTAACACAAAACTCAACACGGCTTGTGGCCGATTTGCTAGCAATTTGACCATTCGCATTGGCACGCGTGCACATCGATAACAAATTATTAGCGGACAGTGTACACAATTATCGAAACCAAGCACAACTGCAGCAACCCTAAAGATATATAGCCGCAACGTTGTGAGTAGTAAAAGTAGATGCCGGAAAAAAAAACAAATTTTTACTTCGTATATTAAAAATTACAGAATACTATTTGCGCAACACATCAAATAACCATGTCAACGGAGGACTTCTATTTGCGCTATTATGTCGGCCACAAAGGAAAGTTCGGACATGAGTTTCTGGAGTTTGAGTTCCGGCCAGATGGAAAATTGCGCTATGCAAACAATTCCAACTATAAAAACGACACGATGATCCGCAAAG
Organism: Drosophila multiciliata; assembly: GCA_037043605.1. Taxonomy (NCBI): domain Eukaryota; kingdom Metazoa; phylum Arthropoda; class Insecta; order Diptera; family Drosophilidae; genus Drosophila; species Drosophila multiciliata. The sequence continues at coordinate 10,864,776 of JBAMBF010000589.1, forward strand.
AAGCGTTTGTACATCAGTCTGTCATGGAGGAGCTAAAGCGTATTATAATTGACTCGGAAATCATGCAGGAAGATGATTTGCCATGGCCGCCACCAGATCGCGTGGGTCGACAGGTAACCAAAATGTCTAACAAATTTAATTCAACATATTAATCACACTTAAACTTGACAGGAACTTGAAATTGTTATTGGCGATGAGCATATTTCATTTACTACCTCAAAAACGGGTTCGCTGGTGGACGTGAATCGATCAAAAGACCCGGAAGGCTTGCGCTGTTTCTATTATTTGGTGCAGGATCTGAAGTGTCTGGTATTCTCACTCATTGGTCTGCATTTCAAAATTAAGCCCATATAAAGCTGTTGTCGAACTGTTCCGTAAAACTGTATTCAACTCTTTTATAAATTTATACTAAGCATAATTATCAGATTCATTAGATTTTGTAATTAATGACTACAAATGAAATCTTTAATATTTTGTACGAATCGTAATTGAATAAAATTGTATAGACATGTATGAGATTGAATCGAGATTCGAGAGAATTTAATATACTTTCACTCGTACTTTCTTTTAATAGTTTTCCTTTGGGCTAATTCTGACTGTATTGAAACAAGCCAGAATCAAAGATTTTCGAATCAAAAACTAGTTGTAATATCATTTATTGAACAACATATTAAAGTATGAATATAAAACATTTAAGTTCTTTTACATTTGTACAATTATGTATATCAAACCTTATAATATTTATGATTTATAGATAAAACTTATCTAATCTTATAAAATATTGGTGTAATGCTAAAGCTGTTAAAATAATGCAATATTTCACAATCAGATTCATTTGTTTCACATATACAGAGATAAGTTCAGATGTTTCAATTAATACTTATAGCTAGATACATATATCATCTATAAGGCAAAAAGGGGCTATTAAAAAACAGATTTGTATGACAACAATATTTGTGTAGCTTCGCGAAGCGCTCGGAGATTCGCAAATTGAAATGTTTGCATTTGCTTACTAAATTCAGTCTTTGGGGTTTACATAGCAGCTATATTTAAAACTAGAAGCTAGAGGAAGCTCTTGTAGAGCCGGATGCGTAGATCTCAGAGTCATAACTGCGGCTGCTGTTGGTGCAGAGCGAGTGTAGCTGCGATATTTGTGCTTGGTCGCTCCAGATAGCTTCCGGGCATTGGACCTAGACCGGGCATTGGGCCCAGACCTGGCATCTCCAACTGCTGGTGCTGCTGATGCTGCTGCTGCAGTTGTAATTGTTGTTGTTGTTGTGGCGGAGCTTTCAATAGACTGGGTGATGCCTGAAGTGGAGTGGTGGAGCCGAGACCGGCACTGCTGCCACCGGGACTGGGTCCGCCCTCCTTTAAGGGACATCCGATGGTGAGGCGCACATGCAGTCCGGACTCCTTGATGAGATTAACAACGTCACCGTGTGACATGCCCGCAATATCGATGCGATTAACGGCAATAATGCGATCGCCGACTTTCAGCTCCCCACAACGATCCGCTGGACTACCAGGTATTAGTTTGCCTGCGGAGAAGCCAAGGATGAGGAAATTTTAAAACAAATTCTATAGCTGGAAGAATATATATATATTTCTACCTATTGTGGATCCGTAGTAATGATTAGACGACGAGATGATGACAAAGCCAAAGCCCTCGTTTTCATGCCGACTGACGATCACATCGTAGGGATAGCGACGCAGTTGCACCAGAGGCGTCTGCTGCAGCAGCGTCGCCCGTCGTCGCCTCAGAATCATGGTCACCTGACCACGCACAGCTGATTCGCCCACTAGCGAAACAACTTTGTGGTGCGATGAGTTAAGCTGAAATATAAATATATAATTAAAGAAACGAAAATTCGGATACAAATGCAAATAAACTAACCACATTGATGCCATCGATGCTGAGTATCTCGTCGCCGGTGGCAATGCGATGATCATTGTCCGCTGCGCCGCCCGGCACAATGTGCCCAACTGTCACCTGTGAGCCCTCCTCTGTGCCGCCGACAATGCGAAAACCGAAACCCATAGCCTGACGCTCTAGCGTCACTTCTGTTAGCTCACACTGATCGGCATCCTCCGAAACATCCAGCAAGGCGCCATTGCGCCAGTTTGGCGAGTGTTGCAACTGCTGTTGTTGCTGCTGGAGCTGCTGTCCCGGTGGATCCAGGTTGGCAAAGCCAACGCGCCGTCGATCGCTGAGCAACTCGTTGACTCGACGCTGCATCCGTTCGTTTTGAATGTGCGCCGCCTGCAACGGAGAGTATTGGGCTGCCGCTGCGTTGGGCGCCTGCTGTACATAGTATCCCAATTGGGAAGTGGCCTGGGGTCGCTGATAGCGTTGCGCCTGACAATCGTAGCAATAGCAAGACTCGTGATGAGCCAGCGGAAGGGGCAGTGGCTGCATGCTCGGCGGCAAGCCATAAATGGGATTATAATTACCACCGCCACCATCACCAGCATCGACGTCGACGCCACCCTGAAGCGTCGCCTCGGCGAGGCGTTCGCTTAGTCTGGTTACCATCTTGGGATAGGGATCCATAAACGGTATGTCGTCCAGCTCTTGCAGACTATTATTTGACTTGCCCTGCCCTGCCTGCAGGTGCAGTGATTTGCCCTCAGCAGCACCCGTCACATCTACCACATCCTGCGTCAGCTGCTGCATCAGCTCGTTGCTGGGCGTTAGGACACGAGCACGTCTTGTATCCACCAGCGGCGTCTTGGGACGCATTGGCAGCACCTCTTTGGGCTGCGTGCTGTACAGATCAGCAGTTGGTGTCTTGCTGCGAAACAAACCGGCTCCAGTGCCGCCCACAAAATTCTTGCGCAGATTAGCCACATTGCCACTCACACCTTGACTGGCCGTTGTCTGCTCCGGTGGAGTGCGTTGTATTTTGAGAGCAGTTGGCGTTGTTTGACTGCACTCCTTGAGCAGTTCCACAACATAGAAATGGGGTTTGTTGCGCACATTTATCCCATTGATCTCGAGCAGCACATCGCCCTCGACCAGCTGCGTGCAGCAGTTGCGATCCAGAATCTTTTTCACAATTTGTCCGCAAGCAGAATCCGCGATGGTGAAACCAAATCCCATGGCGCCCTTCATAACCGAGAAGGTGTAGAGCTCCGGTTTCTTCATGAGAATAAAGCCACTTCCAGCAGCTTTGCTGACTGCCTCATTTCCGGACAGATCGAGAAAATTATAATTGCCATCCATGTTGAGGTCAACGTTCAAGCGACGTTGCTTCTCCGGCTCACAAGGCAGTCCATCGACGGCCATGGTCGTGACCACTTCATTGTTTGGATCGTTGGGATCGAATGGCAGCGGATAGCCGCGACACACTTCCAACGCTGCCGTCTCACCAGGCAAGATGGACTGAAATATGTTGACCATATCGTGGTGTGTGTAACCCAACACGCAAGTATCATTCACATAGACCAGCACATCGCCCGTCTGCAACTGGCCATCTAGCCAGGCAGGTCCATTGGGCACCACCGTTTTGATCTGCAGAAATTCCTCAACATCGCTGCCGGTGCTGCCATCACTGCCAACAATCGTAAAGCCCAATCCACGTGTGGATTTCAATAGTGTGGTATTGATGCGCTGACCCTGCAGCTCTGCCGGATTGCGGGTGAACTTGTAGGGCAGCTTGGTTGGTTGGGGAGGAAGAGGAATGGGAGCAGATGGAATGTTCCCCGCTTCTAAAGCCGCTGTGGGCGTCTTGGATCGTTGCTGAGCCTGCTGTTGCTGTTGCTGCTGTTGTTGCTGATGTTGTTGCTGATGTTGTTGCTGCTGGAGTTGCAGCTGCTCCTGCTGCTGTTGACGTTGCTCAGCCGCCCGACGTTTCGCCTCCAGTACGGGATTCTCGTATTGAGTGCGACGATTGACGTGATCTATGAAGTACATGCCATACATGGAGTCCTCAATTTTTTCCCAACCGTAGGGCAACTCGTCCTCGCAGCAATCCTCCAGTGATTTCTTTTGATACTTGGAAAGACGCGGATCCAGCCAGTGAGAGGTGCCCGTATTGTGACTATACACAAGATTCATACCTTAATTGCATGTATTTTTGGGAGAATTGTTCGGTAAACTTACTCAATAAAGTACAGTTCGCCACGTTCCGTGTAGGCAGTCTCCCATTTTGGAGGCAAGGGTCCTAGTCCATCGCCAGGATCGTCGTGATTAGTCTGATTGATATCGTTACCCCCACATTCGCTGCCCATGCTGCTGTCGCCACCCTCGCCATTGTAATATGTATTTTGCAAGAGATTCTCTGCAAGTAAAGAAAAAAAAAAAACAATTAAGATAAAAATTAGTTAAGGTTATTAACTGCATTATCATTAGATTAAAATTAACTGTTTTAATTTTGAAATTGTTTATTAACTTGTTTAGCCAACTATAAAGATTTCATAACTTTATTAACTATAATTTGTATAACATTAATGAACGAATGATATTTCTGACTAATCAACAAAATAAGCCATGAGCAATCTTTTAATATGCTCTCATTGTTAGCCTAATTTTAAATTTTGAAATTCTTACAACTTAAAATATCATTAGACGATGTTTTTAATTTTTGGCCATATTGAACCCTTGCGTGGCATTTGCCATAAGCTACTCCCACGTTTTGCAATCAACCAGAACTCTCAAATTTCAGCTCGTCACCTCACCTCTCCCAAAAGTTATTCAAATTCAAACCGATCGATGAACCCTGGCAGTACATAAATGTGTACATATATAGTCCAAGCTGACCTCAAACCGGATATGTGGGCACCAGCAATTAACTCTTGCTTGAATGATTTGTCACCCTGGTTAGTTGGCCATTTAATGTTGGCCATCCAACAGCGCCGCACAGGTGTGCAGCCAACCAGGCGAATATAGTTTGAGGCACATGCCCCACAATTTTAGTTTTAAACTCTCCATGGGTGAATGCTACTGCAACGCGGTTTATTATTTTTGTTGAATGAACCGTAAAGTGTTCGATCCTAGCCAACAGCCAGTTTGAGTTCAGCAAATTCAAAAAGGCTAACTGGAGTCCATGACCCAGTTTGAGTAATACTCTGAAGTGCATTAAATATGCTCTATAGTAATAATATGCCAATTCTTAGTAAATAGAAAGATCCAATTCCATAAATATGAAAATAATTAGCAGAATTCTGTTGACTTGAGCAGAATAAAAGTCATTGGACTTGGCGGACAAATTATGCTAAAATATGCCATCGATGGTCATTAAAACACAAGCAAAGCGTTTTTAATATAACTCTGTGCAACGGTCCAGTCATAAGAATAAATCTATATATGATTGTATATAGGCATATAATCAGGCAGACACACAAACATGCATATGGAGCAGTATTTGCTCCAAATGAATCATTTGCATAGCGAAAAAATAAATATTTATACGAATAGAACGGTTAGCGGATGGGACTCCGGTCTTATCAATAGGGAGCAGCCAAACGGTTACCGGTTCGATTCAGACAGGGCCAGCATATACTAACGCAAATAGAAATTGATGTTAGTTTATGTAAATGTGTGTGTTTGTGTGTGCGTGTGTTTGTGTTTGTTGTGAGGCTGCATAATCCAGAAAGTGTGAACAAACGAGCAAGCTCCCAAGTACGGAAGTTGTTTGGCGCTGCCTCTACTTTGCTTTTCTTTTTCTTTTTTTTTTACTGCTGATTTTGTGGCACAGTTTGCCCCTCCCTTATTTGATGTTACCCATGCAACTCCCCTTTCAGTCGGCATTCAACTTCACTTGCTCGTGTGTCAGGCGGCTTGTGTAAATATTTGTAGAGCGAGAGCTAAAAAGCTATTTGATCAGACCAGATGTGGCACAAAAATACAGTTCTTTTGAATACACACACACACATAGAAATAAGCCAGGTGGCAAAGAGTGTGTGTGTGTTTGTAAAAAACATTGCAAGTCGAGTCGTGATAACGTATTTAACTCTTTGCACACGTCTACGAGAAGTCTAGCAAATATATGCCTTATCTATGCAAAATGTTTTTTTATCTTTCTTGTCCCATTTATGTGATAAGAGGAAGGAACTTGCAAAATAGAAATATTGGAGACTACTGAAATTAGAAATAGAAATTATATTAGTAATCTACACAAGTCTTATATATATATATTCATCTGCCTAAATGCAAGTCAATGAACTCTGCATAAATAGCATATTGCCTTAATTCAATTGTGGGCTGCCCTTAAACTCAGCACGCCCCATCTTCAAAGTGGGCGCGGCCTTGTAGGCGGACACATGTTGGGCACAAGATCGCTGTTTATATTTATAGTGCTTGAGAATGCATTGTTGATGAGGCCTATGGAGCTAGTGGCATTTGGGGTTTGTGCCGCACGCCGCCAATCTATTCGCCATAATTAACCACAATTTCTGCGTGATTATCGTTGTCAATCATAAACAACATTGCAGACGTAACCACTCATTAACTGTAATGGATATGCTTTGATTAAGACATGAAAAAACCAGATATGATTGGACGTGTTTTAAATACACTTGCAAACAGTTCCAAGATAAACGATATAAACGATACCGGCCTGATTTGGTCGACTTCCAAGCTCTTTAAGCTTGCTTTATAGAATTTGCTCTACAAGTTATTTAACAAATCTGTAATACCCTAGGTGAGCGTATAAAAAAGCACTCTTGCCTCTGCCTGATCTTCAGATACAGCAATATGAACCGGCCAAGTCAAGAGCATGACTCACTATCAATCAAGCCACATGCAAGACATACAAACATAAACATACCAACAAGGTGAGTCTTAGCTGTGTGCAGACCATTATTATTTTCGAACAGAGGCAGTCGTCAAGGGGTGAATGTTTATGGTAGGCTATTTAAAAGCAACCAATTCATCCGGAGGGTCAATGACAGTGACTCACAAAAAATAAAAACACCTGCTGATAAACTCGGGAGAAAACTCGAAAGAAAAAGAGAGTCAACTCATGATTTTATTCCATTCAACTCAATCATCCACCCAAAAGTTAACAAGTATGTTAAATAAGAGCCACTGAAGTTGTCAAGTTGTGTGTACACACAAAGTGCCTGACTTACAGACAATTCGACTTACTTCTGACAACACATAAATTGTTGTCGGGCATTGAAATAACTTTGCGTCCAGCTCGAAGAGTGAACAAAGCCAACAAGTGGTCAATCTATTGAAATGCACAGAGTTTTCATCAAGTCGAGTTGCCGACTGCACAACTTGCAGCACATAAGTAATTAATGTCATTGAGCCACCAGGCCATGTGTGCCCCACTTCAGGGCAGCAGCAGCACCACCCAGCAGCAGCACCACAATGAAGACAACGTCTTTGTTCTCAACAAAAGGTTCACAGTCAACGTACACAGTAAGAAAAAAAAAAGCAACTAGGATAAATGCAGAATGTAATACTTAAGTTAAAAAAAATTACAGACCAAGCATATTTTAAATCAAAACTAAAACTAAGTAATCGGGGCATGGAAATAGAATACTTGTAGCCATTTTCTTTTTTTTTTGTATATTAGAACGTATCGTGTTCTAAGAAATTAGTTATTCAATTAAAGACAACAATTGAAGTACATAGGATCTTCTGACTTGGCTTTCAGTGTAGAGCATGCCTCTTTGGATTGCCAGCTGATGCATCACCGGCTCGCAATGTGGAATTGCTGCTCCTGGCTGCAGAGCTTATGTGTTGCTTGGTTGCCGGTTAATGATTGCATCTAATTGGCTTTGCTGCTTCGTTAACTTGCCCTACACGACACGCCATACAGTGAGCCAAGCCCCAACACAAAGTCTCAGTGAGAGACTTCCTTTGGCATGTCACAACGCTGTCGTAATCAAGAAATTAATAATCGCATCATATGACGCGAAGTTGCAACCACTGCTAATTGCCACTGACGTGACGCGTGAGTGATAAGAGAGCGTTCCTTGACTAAAGGTGTTTCCTCGTGGGTGACCATGGAGTTCATTGCCTCAGCTCTACGTTAACATAGTCATTCAAATTGAAGCATCTCCGACTGCTGACCCTGCTAATAAATTCACACTTTTAACCATACTACAAAGGCGCTAATAAATAAGTTGCATAGCTTTAAAACCAAGTTGAGTCGACACAAACTGAATGTTAACATAAACCCATCTCCCGCATAACAAAGGCACATTTTTGTTGCTGTTGAAACACCTGTCCGAAAAACTTACCGAAGCAAAACATTTAAAAATACACAAAATGATTTTCCGTTTAGGAAATGTCGCTTGGCCAACTTCCGAAAGCGATCTTAAAATAGGTGCTGAGTTAATTTTTGGAGCAATGTGAAACTATTGCCCAATTAAAGCCTTGTTTTAAATTTGTATTAAGTGGGTCTTTAAAATATAAACATTAGTTTACCACACACACGCTAAGTATAATACGCGCCACGCCCACCCGCCCACACGCAAACATCTCAGAGCTCGATCAAAATTGAGTCAGCAGCTACAACACCTCCCACTTGCCTTCAATTTTGTGGGTCGATTTAGCTTTGGCTTTGGTGTGAACTCGTTTTGCTTAACGTGGTTTCGGTTTCATGAATGAATGTGAATTTGAGTGTGAGTGTAAATGTTGAATGTTTAATGTGGTTAACCCGCTAATACTATACAATAATTTACTACGTTGCTTCCACAAGCCAAACAACAGAAGGCAAGAAACGTATAAGTTAGATGACAAGTGTTCGAAATAGGTGCGTCTATATATGAGAGAGGCAGCAGAAGCAAATGGATTAAGTGGTATTTAATATCAGATTACAGTGGATCAAGTGGCATATGGAACATGACCATTTCCAAGTATCATATGAGGCACCATCCAAGCTAGAATGTTGTAGAGTATGAATACTATGTGAATACTCTATTTCACTTTCGAAAATATAAAGGTTAAATCTTCAGACTACAAGTCATGGCACTACTTTCCAATTCATTTGAACTGAATAAAAATATTTGTAAAAAAAATTATGTAGCTCTTTGAAATCGAAAACAATAAGTCAATGAGTATTTTTATAATTGTAGTGAAAAAGTGAACTTCCGATGAACTTACCCCTGAACTAATCTGCATGGAGTGCAGAGAGAGAGCATAAACTGAGCAAGGAAGACAAAATGAATACTATTGAAGGTAAGATAGTATTTCGACTAGTCATAGAAGACCTACAAGCAGAAGTGAGAAACTGGGTTCATCTTACACAAGCAACAACCAATTCAAGTCAACCATTGTCTTAAGTTTTGCCAGTTAAGCATGAAGTGTAAACAATTGGCACGTGTCTGCTTAACACACAAGTACAAAACACAAAACCGTATAACACAAAAAAAAAAAACCATACACAAATCAATTGAACTTTTAACGCCCACTTTCCCGCTGTGCTGAACTCCTCAAGGCATAATACTGATTTACTGTGTAATACCCCCGGGCAGACAACTTCAATTGAAGACTTTAACGGGTAGCTAATTTAATATGTTCTCTTTTTACTCCACAGCAATGGCAAGTGCATTTGAAATTGAAAATGAAACCACATCGAAAAACATTCAAAGTGGGTGCAGTTGGCCATGTGGGCGGAAATGAATTGCTTAATCTATTTGTGGTTTTTAGTTGGAACTGCAATGATTAAGAGCTCTCGCAGCTATGACCTCAATTTACAACAGAACCAAATAAATTTTAATTAATTATTCACAGCTGCCAGTCAGTCAATCGATTTTAGGCCCAGTTAGGGATTTGACTGTAAAAACTAACATCGACTGATATTGTGCATGCAATCGCATCACCCATCAACTAATTACACTAAACAAAAACAAACACTATGCCAAAGTTCTTCCTTGTGTCCAATTCGAATTAATTGAATTAAATATTAAAATCCAATCTAAATGTCATTGCAAATAACAGCTAACAACTTGTTCACTTTTTTCCTAAATCTTAAGCAAATTAGATCTATGCCAACTTCTATTTTAACATATGTGAGCGAAATAAAAAAATTAATCAATACCTTAAATATATCAGACCTAACTCTCTTCTCCTTTTAACAGGGTATAAATTTAAATCAGTGCGCACAAAATTTAATTTAAAAAAAAACCAATAAAAATGAAACAAAGCTTTGCTCTTGTTTACTACAAATTTAATGTTTTTCTGTAATTGTAATCCAAACCAGAAGGCAATGTAATTAAATTCTAACATATTAAATTTTGAAAGAATAAAGTTGTTCTAGCAAAAACCTTAATCACGCTGCTATAAAGTAGTGCTGAAGACACTCCTTAAATTAAACTAGAAGTGAAATAGATTTGCCTACCTTTGCTGCCTTTTAGGATGCTGCTGGGATGATGGGCTGCAGTGCGTCCCGTTGTTGAGTTGCCGTTGCCAATGAACTGATGATGATTGCCCGATACTTGACTGTTGACGGAGGAGGTGCCACCCAATGAGGCGACATCTTCGCGCGACGCATGCAACGAAGCCGACGTCGACGTTGACTTCTTGATGGCGGGTGGTGGCAGGCCGATAGGTGGGGCTGCCAGGGGCTTGACAACCATTGCATAACCGTTGCCATCCACATCGCCAACTAGATCTACAGAGCTGCTGACGTCGTTGCAATTGAATTTCTTGTTGCGGCTACTTCCGTTGGCAAGGTTAGAATTTAGATTTGAGTTTCCGTTAAATGTTGCAAAACTGGTCGAAGCTGGAGCAGCAGCAGCTGTTGTTGTTGTTGCTGTTGCTGCTGCTGCCGCCGAGCTGGCAACAGGATGTGAATGTGAATGCTGCTGGTGGGAAGCATTTAACACAGGCGCCAACTGTTGCTGCTGTTGATAATAATGACTGTTGAACTGCAACTGTTGTTGCTGCTGCTGTTGCTGCTGCAGCATTAGATAATCACTTGAGGCTGGCGCTGCCAACGTTGAGCTTGCTGCCGCTGCTGACTTTGTGCCGCTTTTAGTTGCCACTGCTGCTGCAACGCTATTTGGCGTTGTTGTTGTTGTTGCTGTTATAATTGGCATCGTATTGTCGAAAATAAAACTTGTTTCGTTTGCTAGTCAGCACTAAGCTTAATCCGCAATAACAATTGCAAGATAAGCGCTTCTTAAAGTCGTTTCATTATTATTTTATTCATATATATGTACATCTCTGTATGTCATTTGAGAAATGCTTTGTCTAGCTTCTCGCTAATTATTATCTCGTGTTCGCTTTGTCATTTAATCCTCATCAAGCGTATAATTGACTTCATCACATTTTTGTCTTACAGCGCAAGCGATGAACTGCAAAGAGTAAAATAAATAATTGCATATTTTAATATTTCTTTAGGAATCATGTATGCAAGTAAATTTTATATCTATTTCTCAAACACAATAAATATGTTTAAGCTGCGAAAATAGTAAAATAAAAAGCAAAATAGACTTAAAATTTGTTCAATTTTGCGTTTATATTTCTCAATCTACCTCAAGAATTACGTTTGTATAAAAAGTAAAAAATATAATATAAATGATAATCAAGCCAACAAATATGAAAATTTCCTGGAAAACCCAAAAAATGTTGACTCATGCAAAGCTAAAAATTATGAATTCGGATATGGATATGCAAAAAAAATTAACTTTGCGAGAAAAGAGGGCAACAAGCTCGGCAATAACATTAAATTCCTCAAGCGAAAAATTTACTCCAATAATAAAAACAAAAAACTAAATAAATTGAGAGGCACACAGCAGTGGAGTCCACTCCACATGTATAGAGGGAACAATCACCAGCAAAGAATGCCAGCAGCCGCAACAGCAACAACAACAATTGCCAAGAAAACAACAACAACAAAAGGCGAGAAACGAGTTTTCAGACCATGCCACCAGATCGACCAGTCAGACATGATGCCACAAAACAACAAGAGTAAGAACAACAACAACAATACACAGGCAAAAGGTAACCCCCATAAAAAACACACACACACCAATCTATGTGTATACCTAAGGTATATTTGTATTGGTGGCAACTGTAGTGCACTTGCCACGGGACGCAGACGCAGGATGCCGCAGCGACAACAATGCACTGGGAAAATGAGTCGCGAGACGCCGCGAGAAGCGTTGTGGCCTGCGGTCAAGAGGTGGCACGCTCTCTATTTGGATCGCTGGCGTTGCACGTTGCACATTGAGCGTTGCACATTACACGTCGTCGTTGTCGTTGCCACCTGTCGCCAAAACGCAGAAAAAGGCGAAAACTGCACGTAGCCACAGCGACCGTAGCGAAAAGAGCCAACTTTCAACTGCGATACACTGAGATAAAAAGTTGAAATGATCATTAGATAAATTCTAAGCCTAATTTGCAATAGACTTATTCTTAAAAGAAGTTTACAATTCTCAATACAGGTGGAAGTTTGATTCAATAACTTATTATTTGTAAATTATTATTATATTTATATTGAAATTAAAATATTTCCTTAAATTGATTGTGAAGCAACGATGATGTAACAAAATAATTAAACGAAGTAGAAAATCCCTTTTACGTTTTTAATAGCGAAATTACAGCAACGAAGAATGTTGATGGAAATCACTTTACATTGGACAGCATAATAGGCATTGCCATTGGGAATAATAAATAACCATATAAATATGGACACCCACATTTTCATCTAAGCTTTATTAAAATATTCATATTCAACATAGCCAAGCCAATTTAGGCCTTAAATGCGCATAAATTAATTACACCAAGCATGAAAAAGGCAATTAGATCAATTAATTTTTACTGGGTTGGAAAACATTACAATTTACAGTTTAGGTTTTTTTCAGTGTTGGCGTTGTTGTTTTGCTGTTAGGCGGTAACCGCAAGAACAATAATTGTACTTCATGGGTGAAATTCAGCATTACCGTTTATAATTATAACCGTCATAAACTTTTTCTTTATAAAACAACATTATGCTTTTTATGTTGACAAACTTTGGATGATGTGCCGCGGGCTGCTTAGTTTATGTATGGGAATAAACTTAAGGCTGTTGTTGCTGCCAGCAGCATTATAATCTTGATGATTAAGTGAACAGCTACTAACATTTTTTTTTTGCATATTTAGCACATATATATTTTGAAATTTTCTTGGCTCAACTTTCAGCAAAACAATAAACACAAATATGTACTTCAACATCTATAGTAGTCCGACGATAATTTAAACTTATAATCGTTATTCATTTAACTCTATTCTTTTTTAAATAATTTGCTCATTTTTGATTAAACAAAATGATTATAAAAACTTAATCAATATTTGTAATAATTAGCGAGAGAAGACTGTATTGAAATGTTTGTAAATGCAAGTTAAAAATGCAAGTTCGAGTACGAGTTTTCATCCATCATCAATCACACAAATTTAATCGACTTTCTCTGGACACTCTCTTGTGTGGAATGTGGTAAGAGTTGGCGCAAAATAAACAAATTGCAATTTTTGTTGTACATACAAAATTGACAGTAACAACAACACCAAAGATACAAACATAAATAAAAAATCACTTTCATTCTTCGCACCTCTTTTGTTTGTGGAGATCGATCGGAGTAATCACAGCACAGCTTTAACACCGTTCACAGCGATCACAACAAAAAGAAACGTAAGGAACAGGCACTTTCCATTTCGAAGCGTTAAAAACCGCAAACGCGTTTTCCAAATTGCGCGACACACACACACACACACTGTCACAATATTGAACATTCACACACACATGCATGCACAGCAGCAGTGTAGGTACGATGAGATATTATGGATAGATTTGAACTTGTTATTGCTTTGCTACCTCTCTTGAGAAGAAAAAAGAAACACGCTGTGGAAACGCGTTACACCTGCGCCAAAGATACTTGTTGTATGGGAAAACTAGTTGCGCACTGCCTGATGCTGGCACAAATGCTCACAAGTTATTTTAAATAGGTGGTAATTGACTTAAAATATACCTAATGCGTATTTGATACACTGCAATTTGTTTTTCCCGCTGGAAAAATGTCGAGAGTAAACGTAAACACACGCGCGGCCCAACCGAATCAAACGGAATCTCAACAACAACTAAACGACCTTTTGCTCGATACTATCGATACTCGTTGCGCTTTTACCTGTTGCTCATAAAGACTACTCACATACATAAAACTAAAAATAAACAAATTCCAACTTATTTCAACACAAAAACAAAATTAAATTTAAAAAAAAAAACTTTATCGACACATAAAACACAAACTCACAGAATTATATTGTCGGTATAATTTAATATTTATAAATTTAAAACAGCCACAGCGGCATCAACAATTAAACAAGCACTCACGCACGATAAGTGCATCTGATATTTTTAATATATCGATACGGCGACAATTCGTTTACGTCTATCGATGTATATTCACTACGAACGGGCAATTCACAGGGAATGGATTGAATTCATATTTTAAAATTCCATTCGATTGTACAAACTAATGAAAATCGTAGTAAGCATGTAAGTACATTCGTCATATTTTTATAAAATTACCAGTGTTCCATATTTAAAAATAAAAAAAAATATAAAATAAAATTTACCGTTATTATGGAAATCGGCAGTAAGTTCCTATATTCTGCTTGTGATAGCTCTACTGTAATCATATTTTTTGATAGTTACACTTACAAATGAGCTTGAAGTTCGCATTTCAGAAGCTTTCTGTGTTTTTGACCATCACGGCGATAAGTATATAGACACTCGTAATATCGGTAATGTGCTTAGATTTTTGGGCTGTGTTCCCTCAGAAAAGGAAATCAATGAGATTATCAAAGCCACTGAATCTGTGGAGAATCCGGGAGAGACATATTTGCCAAAGTTTATTGCGCACGTTTCTCAATTACTAATGAACCGAAAGTAAGAGCTAGATGTAGAATATATTTGTATTTATAGATATTTTATTATAATATTTGAAATCAGAATGGAGCCGGCCAGTCCTGAAAAAATTTTGGCTGCATTTCAAGTTTTAGATCCTGAAAACAAACTCTTTCTTACGAAGGATTACTTTGGCAAGTTAATGAGCGAAGAAGGAGAGCCTTTTACCAAAGATGAATTGAATACAATGTGGCCAGTGGCAATAGATCCAATCACGGGAAATATATCCTATATATTCTACATAAATCAACTGAAGCATAAAGCTACGATTTATGATGTTGCTGAAGTTGTAAAGGAACAACATGCCGCCAACGAAAAAGAAAAGAAGAAAGAACGTAACCCAATGCCACACATGCCCTAAAAATTAAATTGTAAGACTAAAATTTCAAAATAAAATTACATGTAATAAACAGAAACTAATTCAATTCTGCGATTCGAAAACAGTTCATTTGTTACTGCTACAGTAAATATTATGTTAAAGTTAACAGCCTTCCAGCTTCTTTCAGCTGTCGCTGTAAATAACAGTTTAGTAAATGTTAATCTTAACATAGCAGCTGTCATATAACATTTTTTATTTGTCAGACTCTGCGTATTTTTCACCAGTCAGCAGCAGCCACGTCAGCTTTCCATTGGAACCCATTCAGGAAAGAACACGACATCGGTTTTATTAAGATTTTGCAGTGAATTACAAGGTGATTGAGGAAATTTCGTGAGACTGCCAGCTAGCTGACCTGGGCAAGCCACAAACGGGGCAATGAAGAAATCCAAAGCCACAAAGCGACACATGACAAACGCAACAGCAGCAGCAGCAGAAGCAGTTAAGGAATCGCACCAAATGGTTTAAGTTCAGATAAATCAGATAAAAAAAAAGAGCTCAGTGCAATTTGAAGTAGCAGTCACCAAGAACAAAGAGCTTTAATAAAAATGAAATTTTAGTTTTTGTTACAACTCTGCCCACTGCTATTCAATTACCAATTGCAACTGCTACAACAACAACACACATATAAATAAAAAATATGGCACCCGCGAACGGAGTGCTTCTAACCAAGATTGTGCCCATTGGCTCCAATTTGAATTTGAACACATTGCCCAAACTGAGACCAGCGCCACATAATTCAGAGACAGCTGTTCTGCTCAAGCGCGGAGCATCATCGCCGTCCAGTTCGGGCTACGCATCCTCCACCAATAGCAACGCGGACGAGGATTCAAGCACAATGGCAACGCCCACAAAGGCCAAGAAGCGTCGCCTCGATCATCTGTCCTGGGAGGAGAAGGTGCAGAGAAAGTAAGTTACACACACAGTCACAGCCAAAGAGCACACTCGCAAACGTTCTTTTCCCAAAATCATCATTATTTTTGTTGATGATTTTTTAATACTTAAAAAATAACTTTATTTTAATTTGATTATACTTCAAATATTAATCTCAAAGCCTAAGGCTTATCGCTCATCATACAATTAAATCTTTAAAACATCCACTTACATATTGTTTCACCTCCATATTTCCAACAGGAAGCTAAAGAATCGCGTTGCCGCCCAGACGAGCCGGGATCGCAAAAAGGCGCGCATGGAGGAAATGGAATATGAGATCAAGGAACTCACTGACAAAACGGAATTATTGCAAAACAAATGCGAGAGCTTGCAGAGCATCAATGAATCCCTGCTGGCCAAGAATCAGAAACTCGACACAGAAATGGAGCAAATGCGCCAGGAATTCGCCGATTTGAAAGAGCTTGCCAAGAAGAACAGTTTTAGCAACAACAACAGTAGCACCCGCTCTGGCGTCAATGCAGGCGCTGAGGGCTGTGCGTCCACATACACTGGATCTGCAGCATCCAATGCTGACCCTCTGCCGCAGGGTACACTAGTGGACACACAGTCGTCAGCGCGTGCAATGGCGCTGAAGCGATTGCTGCAACAGCAGCTGAAGCAGACAACAACGACAGCATCGCTCTGGAGAATTGTGGCCCTCTGCCTTCTATACAAGACATGCTGCTCGTCGACGATGAAGAGTTCGATGCGCGACGACTCGAAGAGCTGGCCGAAAGCCTACTCGCAGATATCGCAGCAGACCTGGAGACAGGCCATGGCTCATGCCTCGAAACTGCTACCCAAGATGCAGGCCACGCAGAGCGATTGTCTGGATCAGTGGTGGGGTCCCCAGCAGAGTGCATGGAATCCAACGGGCATAGAGCTGATGGCCTAACCACAGATGATGTGAATACCATCCAACTAAAGCACAGCCCGCAATTGCAGGTGTCATCTATAAATGGAAACTCACAAAATAAAGCTAAATCCACCACAACAGCAACGACAAAAACGTCAAAATCAAATCAAATTTCAGCAGCTGCATTTCTGCAGAGCGCCACACCTGACACGGTTTATGGCACCTACGATGCCAAGACGAATTCCATCACGATAGTCATGGATGGGGATGCGGTGCCCGTTAACGAGGCCGTTGAAATCATCTACGGAGAGGGTGTGACTGCTGGCGATGAGGAGAACGAAACGGATGCCATTATGAAGTGTCCGGTGCCAGCAACGTCACCCTCCCAGGTTTATCTCAACATCATCAATGCGACCGAGGATTCGGATGATGAGTCATCAGCGAGTCATTTGAATTTCGAGCCTCTCGAGAGATTCTTGTGTCCGCGCGTCAAGGCCATCTCACCACTGGCCAAATCTACAGCGGGATCCATGCACTCGGTGGCATCAGATCATGGCTATGAGTCAGTCATTGGCTCGCCCGGTTCACATTTCGATAACGTGGAGGTGCCTGTGTCCATAGAGGATGAGATTGACTTTCCATGGGAGAGTAATTTCGATGAGCTATTCCCCAGTTTAATGTGAATCCGCTTCAATCTAAATTTTTTCAAATTGAAAAACCTGTTTGATCATCTCTCTATATATTGTTATCTAAATAGCTTGTTAGTTTTATGATTAATTCAAGCCGGCCGGCGCTCGTTTTAAGCTCGTAATTTAAGCCAGTTGCAGCTGTTGAAAATTGAATTGGGGAGAATTTTGTAATTTTCTCATTATATTGTATAGAATTTGTCATCGAAGGCTTTATATTATATGGTATCACATATTGGATTTATCGCTAAGCTTTATTTGTAAGTGTCTATTTATGTTTAACACCCGTAATTCACATAGGCTAAAATGTATGTAATTGTAATTACTTCAAAATGTGCTCAAAACATAAATCAAAAAAAAAAAATGCAGACCACTAAATATTCAAAATATATCAAGACCACAAACGGAACTAAATAATTGTACTTAATGTGAATCTTTCCAGATATTGATATTAAATTCATGCAAGGAACATTGATTTTGATTACTGGAAACAAGGAGCTTAAAATTTCCGGATAGAAATCGGAAAAAACAACTGGAATGTGTAAAATTTGTCTCTGCCAAGTTATGTTATTTTTTTGAATTATTAATTACAATTAATGAATGGAACAGAAGGGTGTCTCTTACGAAGCCATTGGAAATTTGTTCTTGTGGCTTACATTTTGAAGTGCGCAGTTATGAAATCGAACAGTTGGTCGATAAACAGAATCGCGCCACTTTCCAGTGACGTCACTTAACAAACACATAAATATTTATGTATGTAAATGGGTTGGCAACAGAGCTGCCACCTTTTCCCAATGCTGAGAAATTAATCAGTAATAAAATTTGACAACTTTAATTGATTTTTTGTTTCATAGAAATACCCTGGAAACACCAGGAATTTTTAACCGCTTAATATTTTTTCCAAAAATGTTGTTCATTATAAGTTGTACGATAAGTATTACTATGTAATGAAAATAATCTGTGCAATGATGCAGCCCTGATGCTATCAGCTGTGTTATAACAGATAAGCTTAAGTGTTTTACAATGAATATTTTTGCTTATTGAGTGAGAGAAAAAACCGAAATAAAAATGAAAATATTTCCAATACAATTGCTTGTATAAATAAACTTTAAGCAATAAGTATGAACAACTACAAGAACCGAATCTAACAAATTGCTTTATGCTGGCAGTTTCTCAAAGTTGCAATAAGCAAATAATCGATAAAACGTAAACAAATTGCATGCAAGTATATGCGAATTGAAAGCGAACACAAAATAAATATAAAACTAAACACATCAAAAAACAATTATAAAATGGAAAACAAACAAGAAACCACTAATATATCAAACAGCGATTCGACTGCAAATGAGAATGCGCAGATTGCTGCAGAGGAGTCGGCGGCATCTTTGCTGCCAAAATCAACCAATGCCGACGAAGTGAATGATGTAAATAATGTTAACACACCCGCCAGCAAAACAACAACAGCAACCCCAAAAAAGAAAAACAAAGCAAAAGGCCGCAATTCGGTGGTTGTCACCGATTTAGATGCCGAGTTGAAGAAACTAACGCACCGCCGAATAAATGTTGCAGGCGCACCAAAAATGCCGCTAAATGCATATGTGCGCTTCATGAACGATCGACGTGAGGAGCTGCGACGCGACTACCCAAATCGCTCGGCGTTGGAACATACGAAAATGATTGGCGAGGAGTGGCACCTGTTGACCGAGGAGCGCAAGGGTGCCTACATGGAGGCGGCAGCCAAGGATAAAGCGCTGTAGGTTTAATATAATAAAATGAGCGAAGTCATGTTGACCTGTTCTGGTCTTAATTCTGAAATCATTTTAGTTTATCCAAATCTCCTAGTTGGCTTTTACTCTCTGTCCCTATCTATCGTTCTACTGTCATTCCTGATTTCTCAAAAAATTTTATTTTATCAACACTTTTAGATATCGGGAACAAATGCATAAATTCCTCAAGGAGCATCCGGAAATTGTGGCCAACGAGTTGGCAAAGGCGAAGAAGGTGTTTGACAACAAAAATGCCAGCACCCCCAAAGAGAAACCCACCAACAACAACAGCAACAACAACAGTATCAATAATCATGAACTCGCCAACTCTGCGACCAAAAAATCTAACGTGAAAGCCAGCGTGAACAAACAGCCACATCAACAAAGCACACCGACACCCGATCCTGATGATATCCCACTGGCACAAGTAAAACGCACACCGACACCACCATCTGTTAACTCTTATAGTTTGCAGCCACGTGCATTTGCCTCCGGGGAGATACCCATCTATACGCACGAGTTCATCGAGCACAATCGGAGCACGGAAAATGAGTTGCGCACGCTGCGCAAGACCAAAACAGATCTGGAGCAACAGAACGCTGTGCTTGAGCAACACGTGGACAACACAAAGACCGGCAATGCCAAACTTATGGGTGAGGTATCTGAGCTCAAGGAGGAGAACGTTCGTCTAACCGCATATATTAAGAACCTGCGACAGAAGATTGTCAGCGCCTTAGGCGGAATTGCGTTGCCACCGGTGCATTCAAGTGGACTCAGTGTGGACAATGTAGACAAGTACATACAGCACCTGGCTGGCATGATCAGCTCCTCCACTGCCGGTGAACAGCAGCAGAATAATGCCATGCTGCTCAAGGTGGGCGATCTGCTGTGCAAAATGGACACCTCATCCTTACAGAAGCCATCTTAGGAATCATTAGTTTAGTATAAGTACATTCTCTGTACACATTTCCACATGTGTTCCGTGTATATTTATTTGTCGATTAAATTTTATGAATTAAAATCTATCCCAAAAAAAGCACATTAATAATTTAACAATTGTTGAACTCTTAAAGGAGGAAAGTTAAAAACTTTGACCAAACTCGTTTTCATCGAGATCGCTGCTTTCATGGCTGCGTGCTGAAGTGCTGCCCATACTGCGATATGAAGGAATGCGCGGAGTAAAATGCTTTCCATATTTTTCTGAATGCTCATCCAACATGCTGCGACGCAGCCACATCTTTTTGACCAAGACATAAGATCCCATCAGCATTGGGATCACCAGCAGCGGATGGCATGCAATGTTCAGTCCATACAAAAAGCTAGACATCATCAGCTTGATCAGTGTCTCTGCATGGAGGCATTTTTATTATTTAAACCGTAACTGGTCAATGACGATAAGCTTACCTTCGACCATCCATATGGTGAGCACAGTATTAACGACTGCTATTGAAACTGTCTCCAGCAGAGAGTAAATCATTGTGAACATTGCGTAAATTTTCTTATACTGTTTTGCGATACTGTTCAACGTTTTTAAATACAGCACAGACTGTTTCCAACTGGTAGCTGATTCAACTATCTCAAAATATTGACATTTGTTGCAAGGGTTGCTACTTTAAAAAAACTAAAAACAAATGCTTTTGATCTAGACAAAAATCAAAACACTGATTAAATCTATAAATAAATATGTTCCAAAATCAATCAGCTTAAATTATAAATAATTTTTTAAACAATTAGTTACTCGCTTCACGCAGTGAAATGGTTTTATTTTTATTAAACAAAATAGTCATCGTATTTTCCTTTTTCTTCGCAAAATAAATTCAAGCGTTTTCGACTTGGTTTTTCTTTTTTTTAGGAACAGCAAAAAATAAATTAAAAACTTAAAACGAAACGCATTGGTTATTTCAAAATAGGTAATTCTACATAATAGGCGTACAATTAAAGTTTATAACAAAAATAATTTAATGAGATAATAAATCAAGGTCGCAGACTTCAAAAATTCCATTGAAAGAGGGGCAGAAAATTTGGCAAATAAAAAAGTGTTTTTTACGCCAAATTCAAAGGCCATCACTAAAGTTGGTCAACTCTCACAGCGTTTTGTTAATAATAATAAGTAGTAAACAAATTTCTCTTTTTGTCTTCATCATCATCATAATGATCATCTTCCTTTCGCATTTAAATTAAAGAATACAAATTTACAATTTAGTTTTGCATTTTTCTTTCTTATTATTTTTAAAAATTTTCAAATTATTCAAAAACTTGCGCAAGGAATCTCCCAATCATATTAATTATTAATGTATGTGTGTGTGTTTCCATGAGCGAATTTGTGGAGTCGATTGACATCTGGATACCAACAGTTGTTTTTTATTTCTAGCAAAGGTTTTTCATTGACGAATGTTTTCAAACCAGAAAAAAAACACCCAAAATTCAAATATCTTTCCGATTAGATGGAATGACGTTTAAGGCCAGAAATAATGGCAGTCATAAATAGAAAAAAAAACTCCAATTAATGGCATATTTAGAATAATGTGAGCATATAAATGAGTGTCAGAAATTTGGAAAAGCAATCAACAGACTGTTGTAAACTTGGTATCTTGGATGGGAGAGATTGTGTACTAGTTGATACTGGGTTGTGTGTATGTGTTTTTTGTGTGAAAAGGAAATTGCTTATTCTTAGTACGGACATTCATATTATATCATATGCAAACAGCTCCAATTTCCATCGGCTGACTACTATAGTCTAAATCAATCAGTTGCTGTTTGTCATTTCATTTTCTGTTGCTGTTCATAAAGTATTCTTTATGATAATCTCAAACTTGTCGTCTCATTAGCTGATGCGAGGATGAAGCAGACGTTGACGATGATGTCGACGACTGCTTTTGATGATGCTGGTGCTGCTGCCGTTTTTGTTGCTGTTGGCGTCAGGCATCCGCACCATTGGGATTCATACCAACCGGCGCCACCACCATCATGTTGCCCTTTTGGGGCGTATAGACGCTAGCATTTGGATCCAATGTGGACAGACCATTGCCACCATTTCCTCCACCATTGACAGCATTATTTGCAGCCACATGCAGTGCAGCAGCAACACTTACAGGAACCATCTGCTGCTGAGAGTTGTTCACCTGTTGCTGATGTTGCTGGTGTTGCTGGTGTTGATGCTGCTGTTGCTGCTGATGTTGCTGCTGCTGTTGATGTTGCTGATGCTGTTGATGTTGTTGATGCTGTTGATGTTGCTGTTGTTGATGTTGCTGTTGTTGATGTTGTTGATGTTGCTGCTGTTGATGTTGCTGCTGCTGTTGATGTTGCTGCTGCTGTTGATGTTGCTGATGCTGTTGATACTCTTGTGCAACGCTCAGGCTGAGCATGGGCGAGGAGGGGCCAGGTCCGCCCGATTGTAGCGGAGGTGTATCGTTCATGCGCAGCATGCTGTCTGGCATAACGGCCAGCAACTGTGCTATCTTGGCCTTGAGATCAATGACCTCATCATCCTTGGACCGGCGATGACCTGTAGGTGTACAGAAATTGAGTCAATTTTATCACATTGTCTTTTATTTTTTTTTTAAGCATACTGTCAGATATTTCTAGCTGGCGCTTGGCCGCGCCCAGAGCCGAAAATAAGTCCAGCTTAACTCTCGTCTCTGAGGATAGATTTTTCTCCAGTGTTGCGTTCTTCTCCTGCATGGTAGCCAGTGCCACCATTAACATTTCGGCATCCGCCTGCGATGTTTCGCGATTGCGAACCTTAGCATCCAACATACGATACTATAAAATATATATTTAATCGAATTAAATATAAATATAATGAATTAGAACACGCTTGACTTTGCCCACCTCCTGCTCGAACTTGCGACCATGATCGACGGCCATCTGCTTGGCCTCTTCGGTTTGTTTGAGTTCGGTGCGAACACGCTTCAGCTCATCGTCTATTTGCTGACGGCGCTGCTTGCATTGGGTGCTGCACTCGGGACGCGCGGCCTTCTCCTCGGCGGCCTTGCGTGCCTTCTTCTCGTTGATCAGCTGGGCATCAAGGGATTGCTTAAGGCGACGTTCCTCGTTGAGACGACGTTCCATGCTCTGCAACCCGACCATATCGGCATGGTGTGCATTTTGAAGCTCCTGTATGCGTTTCTCGAGATCTTCGCACTCCTTTTGTTTGGCCTGCAAACTGGACTTGCTGGTCAGATTTGCGTCAAGTTTTTGGCGCAGCTCGTTCTCGATTTGCTTCATGTGACTGATCTCGGCGCGATATTTCTTAACGTCTGCCTCCAGCTTGAGGCAAGTTTCACATATCTTCGATACCACTTTGCTAGCAATGTGCGAAATGGCGGCAGCGGTTGCATTACTCGAAGTTGAGCTCGACGACGACGAAACAGAACAGGCGTCGTTGTTGTTGTTATTACTGGAAGTAGCTGTTGCTGCATTCTCCTTTTGCTTATCCTGTTGCTGGCTATGATTGTCTTTTGCTGTATTGTCCTTCTTACCGCGATTGCGACGACCTGTATAAAAAATTTTAGCAATTGTTGAAATATGGGCAAGTTGAGCACGCTTACCTTTTGGAGCCTTTTCCGCCTGAGACATTTGCTCCACGACAACTGGTTCTTCTGTTGTCTCGTGCTGCAGGACGTTACCATTGCTGACAGCATTGTGCGTCTTTTTGTTGTCTGCAAGCAAGGAGGGCCCGATATCAATTTGCTTTGAATAAAGCGATTTCTTTTTGTTCAAAGCACCCTGTTTATCCTTAGCACCCTGTTGCTGCTGTTGTTGTTGTTGTTGATAGCTGCTATTGCCACTATCCCAGTCTGACTTCTCCTTACTGTTATTACTTGTTGTGGTTGCATTGCTCTCCACTTGTTGATAATTGTTGCTGCTACTTGTATTGTTATTACTGTTACTATTTTTTCCGCCATGACGTCCTCCGCCATTGTTTTGCTCATTGTTGTCGGCCGAATCGCCTTTGTTGCGATGCTTGTCCTTGTCCGTGCTACGTCGATGATTCCTCGAGCCACCGCCAACATGACCATTTGATGTTGCTGCAACACATACAAATCACATCTTATTAGTATAGGTATATTAAAAAATCAATTGATATAGTTTAAAACAATTAATTAGCACAAAAAGCTTATCGAGTTATGTCAGTTTCTGTTAACACCTGAATCAACACACAAGCACACACATTATCATATTCTAGCAAAAGTAAATCGTTTTGGTTTGTCACGTTTTAAGTGCAAAATGCTTGTAAATGCCGCACCTGTTGTTGTTGCTGCTGCTGCTGCAGTTGTTGCTGCATTTGTTTGCCGAACAGACGAAGAGTTTGATGAGCTGGTGGACGATGATGCAGATGCGGAGGATGATGAAGAAGCTGCCGCAGCTGCTGCTGTTGCTCCTCCTGATGTCGCTGTGGCAGTCGTTGAGCTGCTGTCGCTGTTGCCGTTGTTATCCTTGCTGTGATGACTATTGTTGCTGCTGCTGTTGTTGTTGTTATTATTATTGTTGTTGTTATTGTGATGGTGATGATGATGGTGATTATTATTATTGCTGCTACCGGTACCGCCACCGCCATGATGATCGTGATGATTTTGTGCTTGCGATGCGGTTGCCAAAATACCATTCGCCTGTGATGTGGATGCTGCAGCGGACAGTGCTGCCTGCGCACCCCCCGTGCCATTGGGCACAACGGCCGTGCTGTTGGATGCTGATGTCACAACAGTCGAAGCCGCTGTCTGTGGTGACGCCGCCTCGTCGTTGGCCTCCTCAGTGGGCAGTGCCTGCTGCAGCAGCTGCATGTAGAACTCATTCTCCTTGGCCACCTCGCGCTGCTTCCGCTGACGCATGCGATAGCCTACATAGCTTTTGAAGCCAAACCCAAGAGTTACCACCGGATAGCCAATGCTGCAAATACAGACCAGAGAGCAACAGATGTGAAACGGTCAGCTAAAGTTATACTTGTTGTTATCTTGGTTTTTACTAACCAGTGCGCGGCAAACGGTCGGCAGAGATCCAAATGTGGCATATAACGACTGTCTTTCCATCGAATGCCCACTTCCAAGTAGACAAACAACATCCAGAGTATAATAGTTGGCAAACAGATGCCCTTATCTGCAATCAATTATATAATTTATATTACGATTATTTTTACTTTAATTATATAAACGCACCTGTGTGCCAGACATATTGTACCCAGACGTATGTGCTGGCCGCGAAGAGCAGCCAATGAACGGGTATGAAGAATAAACATACCAGATCAGATGTTATTGCAATGCACACAAATAGCACTGAAAATGCCTGTTGCACAAATGGGGAAAATGTATATTTAATAAAATGTATATGCAAACAGTTATAATATAAGAGCAATAGATATTTACCAATCCCTTGTACTTAAACGAGTCGTGCACGGAGCGAAGGAGCAACCAGAATGGCCACAGGAATTCAAATCGGAACATAAACATAAAATCGGCTACCATCACAATTGCCCAAAGTATCAGAAATTTAATGTATAAAACAGTTGTGCTGCAAGATCAAGATTAAATGAAATTTTTGGTGTTTTTTTTAACATCATAATAAAGGCGCTTGTGTGACTATTAATTAAAACGAATCTTAACGCTCAATTATGGCTCTCAACGGCAATAACTGAATAAATTATCTAACTCGATTGGCACGCCGCGACAAGCAGCGCGAAGAGCGTCCAAATAGACACCCACACACAAGTATATATATATATATATGTGTGTGTACATATATGAATGCATAGAAAAGAACAGCTACAGTGCAAAATGTAAAAGGTAAACAAACAAATAAATGCGTAATAAAACTTGAAAGAATGCAAAATGATATCGAATGATGTGATCTGAGTATACCCTGTTGCTTCACACGATATATATATATATATATATGAAATTTAAAGATTTGCTATATTTAAAACTTCAGTTGTGATTTTATGATATTTACATATATAATATATCTCATATAAACCCATGCTGAGCACTCAAGAGATGCCATATATTTATATTTATTTATTGCAGGGTATTTGAATTGATTTGAATTAAATACAATATCTCCTATCATAACAAGCTCGTTCTTATAGTTGATTTTTGATTCTTTCAAATTTTTGACGTAACGCTGCAGAGCTTAATACAAGTTTTCTGTTGAATAAACCAATGGATTCAAATCTAGATTTGTAAATTACGCGTTCACTGCGGTATGCGAGTCCCCAAATAACCGTGCCAACCGAGCTGGATGTATTACACATTTGTAGATTACGCGATCATATATTTATAAATATATATATATATATGATTCTTCAGTGGAATTTTAACACTTACCTGCCATACATGCCCTCTGTGATTTTGTTGCGCTTCATTGGGCGACGTAATTTTCCACAATCAGCGTTGCGTCGCTTCATTTTTGCAGCACGTTTTATTTTACTATTTTCTTATCGGTTTGAAGAACTTTGTGTCGAATTGTCCGCACAATATATAAGTATATATATATATATATTGGTTGGCTGCTAATTTCAATCAATCAATTGTTGTCGCTCACTTTTTACACTTAATTTATCAGTTTGCTGGAGGAGATCTGCTGCCAATTATTTAATTATGCTGTGACGCGTCGGGGATGCTTTCTTGTTGTAGCTGTTGCTTTAATTGTATTTATATTTGTTTTAGTTGCTCTTGCGTTTCTTTCTGCTGCTGTTGTTGACGTTGATGCTGTCGACATCGATATGGCTGCGGTGGCTGCTGCCGTTGCGGCATTTCCTCACATCACACGCATACGCAAAATTTACCTCCTGCTGAGCCGGCTTTTAGTTTTAAACTGCAAATATATACACACGCAAGCGTACACACATAAACATTTTAGATACATACGTCAGAAAGAATATCGGAATATAAGAACTTTATTGTGTGTATGTGTGAGCATGATGACACACAAAAACAGGTACATATATATATATATATATATATAGAAATAAATGTACATGTGTATGCTTTATAAGATTTAATTCCTTTATAGCATTAAGCATTGCATTATAGGCGACGAAGGAGGGCATGCGATCGTTCATTTATTTATTCGAAAAAAGAACTATTTTTAAGCAAAACTATTTTCTTGACAACACTTTCGTTTTGTTGTGCGTTGACCGCTGCTGCTTGTGGTGGGCGTTGCTGCAATTGGTGTCGAAATGCGGTCAAGCCATTTAGTATACAAAAATAATCACTTTTAGCTATAGACGAATTACAAAATTTAGCATTTAATTCCTCTGCCACTAAAGGCAAATAAAACAAAAACGAATCATCCTTAAGAGAAAAAGACCGAGATCAGCTTGTGCACAGATAATTTTTTAGAGATAATTGGAATTGTTATCAATATTAATTGTGATAAATTGCGCTCAATCGTCTATCGATTTTAATTGCTTTCTATGCATACACGCTCATATTTTAACAGCAAAACAGTTGACATTCAACTTTAAAAAGCAGCAAGACCAAAAATAAGCAACTCATAATGAAAATGCACATTAAAGAGATATACGAAAACCCGTTCTGCGCTGCTGCTTCTATATTATAACCAATACAGACGTCTTCTTTAAATGTATTTACCCAACAGGCTGCCAAATCAAATAATAACAGCAGACAGCTCACACATTTCCCAATAGGATAACAGCAGAAAATAATCGTGTGTGGGCCCCATCAGCCACGACATGCTAGGTCCATTTTTTGGTTTTTTTTTTTTTATATATTTTTTTAAGTGTTGCACGTTTTTATTGCAGTGGTTTACACTGCTGCTAACCTGTCAATAAATGATGAAATTGAATTTGAATGCGACCTGTAGTTGAAACGGGATGATGCTATATACATTTATGCACATGCGTAAGCAGAGCATTCGAAAGAACGGGAAAGAAGCGGCAACTGCACGCGCCTCAACATGTGGATGCTGCTCTGCCCGGTAAGTTGAATGATTGTGATTCTCATACACATACACAGACGTATAACATCCAATCCGTTCACAGACTGCGACTGCGCTGTAAACACACACACATTCGCACAGAAGCAACATATTCGGTTTGGTCGGAAGCGGAACTATGTATGCAGATTTAAAGGAAGCAGCATCAGGCCAGGAGAAACCATTCTTGCGCATGTGTATGCGTATGTGTACATAAGTATGTGTGTGTGTTTATGTACATACATGGAAAAACGTTTATAAATAGTATCCAAAAGTGGAGCGCATCATGCGAGAGCATAAAATCGACACAACGAACCACTACCAGTGAGCTAACGGAAGCTGAGCTTACCGATGACGTCTGGTCTGACTTCACATGCACATACATCTGTATGTATTGGTGCATATGCATACATCCGATGTACACAAGATAAATCTATTGACAGCCATATGCACTTAAAATTACAGATTATGTGTAAGCCAATGCTGATTTTTGTAGGTTATAGTTAAAATACAATATTTTATATACGTATGTACATATGTATGTTGAATAATCATAGAACAAATGCATTTACATTCACACACACATCCATTTACGAATACACGGAATCAACGTGCATGTTAACATTTTGTCCAAAAGAGCTAGCAGCAACCCCATCGTTTTTGGGGGGAATCGGTCAGAAATATGGAAACTCATATAAAAAATTGTCATATGCATTTACAAAAATAGGTACGTTCATATATTGTTTTCACTGGTTTTTAAAGGGAATTTTATTTACCAATTGTCTATACAAACATATATACATTCATAAGAAAAAAAAATCTAGTTGCGAAAAACTGCACTTGCTGTTATTACGCTGTAAAGCCCTGTATTCTTCGGAGATTTAACATTCTGTCTGCACTTTCTAACAGTATTCACAGTACTCATCTCAGAGCAAACCTACACACACTTGACACACACGTATACATGAAATGCAACGATCGTTTTTTCCCGAATTTAATGTACAGCTGATTTCGGCGAATTTAGAATATAAACAATATGCTAAGTAATATGGATAAACCCAAATATATGCATATATATATGCATATGTACATAAGCTTCAGCATACACATATATTTACTGTTTGCTGTTTCAAGCAAAGTATTTATTAATTTATAAATATTAATTTATATGTTTAGATGTTTATTGCAAACACGCACTCATATATATTCAAATGTATTTGCAGTCACATTATTTCATTGGCGCAGGCATCGATTTGATAATAATCAAGTGTAACCCGACAGCATATTCACGCCGATTAAAATTTATATAGCAATAGCTAAGAAGTATTTGCATGTAGTTTTTACAAAACCAAGTGTGGCAGCACTAAGCTAAGCGAAAGTGAAAAGTTGTTCAAAAAATACAAACGACGTTCACAGTTGCTTAAACTGACTCTGTTAGGCTGCTCGGAAAAAACAGTGAGGTACGGGTAATGAAAGGGGTGCATGGCTGTTGAACAGCATCCACATTCAAATCCACACATCTGCAGACCAACAGAAAGCAACAAGAGAGAGAGAGAACTGTGCGCTAACAGGAAAAGAAACAAGGATGCTCCTAGATGTTACAGCCAGCTGCCGACGTCGTTGTCGTCATCGTCAGCGGTTACGTTTGATTTTTCGCATTACATTCATACAAGCACACACACACATGCTCTCACACTTTTGCATGTATTTGGTTTGTTGGCGGCGACGATGTCCCTATGTATGCACATACATATATTTATGTAAATTTTTCACACTCAACATACGCGCGCGCTCTTTGATGTATGCATGTATGCATAGTGTCTATATTCAAAAATACACAAATATATATGCATATACATACATGCTTAGACATGTTTTATTTTATTTCATCACAGCATAAAATTTCACAAGGTTTGTATACTGTTTCTCTCCCCAGTTCCCGTTCACTATTGCAGCAGCAAAGAATTGTTGACAACTTGACCAGTGCGGCTAACTCGTTTCACAAACAATTTCAACACTCTTTTGTATATGTTATAAAAAATTTGCACATTTCTTACAACAGCTACAGGCACACACAGATCTGCACACACACATACATTTATGCACATCAGTATGCATATGCATGTATAAGTGTGCTCTTGTGTGTGTGTAAATTCTTTGGCACAGAGAAACCAAAATTTTCTTTTGCCCGTCGCTTCGCGTTGTTTAGATTTTTATTTGTTCAGATTAATGTACTCTAACGTGAGGTTGTTGTTTGGTTTGTTGTAAAACAATTTTGAAAACATTTATTAATATTATTGATTTGCTTTTTACGTTTTATTTTACCAAATCGAAAATTCACGCTCTAAAATGACGCGCACACACACACTTCAAGTGCAAAGACTTTTATATTTATGAAAAATACCAAACAGAAATGTTACTTAACAGCGCCAATAACATTAACATTTGACGAAATATTTTTTAACAGCAAACAGTTGTCATCGGAAAAAATCGGCATGTTTTCATGGTCAAACAAATTGTAAATTCTTATATTTTTATTCATTTTAAGGAGATGTGATTTTATTGTGCTGGAAAAACTTATAAGTTGTTCTTATTAAGTAAGCACAACAGTGTTGCCTTGAGTTTGAATAAACTATCGCTCCTCCACAGCAAAAGTCGGCGAATCTATCGATAGATTGTAACTTTTCAGGACAATAAACGACTTTTGCAAGAAAAGCTTACAAGAGAAAGGTCAAAAAGCTAAAATGAGTATAAACTATCGTATGTGATTCAAACATTTATGAATTTTCCAAGAAAATAATGTTTTCTTAATTTAAATTTAAAAGGCCAAATTATATTCAAAGAGTTTATGTTTTTGAAGACTTGCCAATTTACCCAAATTTAGCCTCATTATATTAACAAGCAGTGTAATTAAGTCAACTGTCTGTTTTTGTTTATTTTTAATAGTATTGATAATATTTTCATATTTAAATTGTACATTATTATACGTGTACTTATAATCTGCGCATATGAAACAATTTTATGTGTTAAATATCTGCTTAAAATTATATACATAACAAAATTATAAACATTTCAAGCGTGGCTGTTTTCTGTGTCTATCAATTTCGTCCATATTTATTTTAATAATTACTATTTATTTGCTACAATTCTTTTTCTTTGCGCCCTAAACTGTTGTGTGGTAGATTTATTTAAAATTTATTTTTTATAATTTGAAAAGAAAAATAACTAATTTTTTATATTTTTTTGTTTTTTGTTACTAACAATTGGGACCAGTGGGACGGACATCCATAATAAATGTTGTCGATTGGCGGCTTAATGTTTTAAAATAAGTAAATAAAAAATAAAGCGACTTAGCCTAGCAAGAATGGGTACAGACACGACGGGTCGCCTGCCTCTCAACAAATGCGTAATCTCAAGCTAAATTTTGTTGTAAAATGTAAATGATGCAGTTGTGGGGTTGTGGGTTCTGTGTCACATATACATACACATATAAAATATATATGCAGGGAAATTATAAATTACACATTTTTTCGACTTATCAATCGAAAGTTACTTTCTGTGTTTTTTCCTACGTCGTCGCTTCAAGTATTTTAATCTATGAGTCGGCCTCGACTTCTGGCTGGGCTTCGGCAACTGGTTGGGGAGCATCCGACACCTCTTTCGTCGCAGGAGGAGAGTTCTCTACTGGCGCTAAATCCAAATGGTCATGCAGTGGTTCAGGTTCTGGCGCTGGCTCTGGAGTCCGTTGCGTTTCAATCTTTGGAGACGGTTCCACAGACTCCTGAGGAGTCGGTGTTGTCGTTGTTGCACTTGCTGATTCCGTTGCTGCTATTGCAGGTGGCGGCAGCTCGTCGTATAGGGGCGTACAGGCAGGTGATGTCGCCTTTGGCTTCAATTCCTCATTGGTCTCTATCTGTGGCGGTTGCTGCTGCTGCTGCTCAGCTGGCCGGGCAAATTGATCGCCTCTGTTAGATTCGTCGAATGTGGTTTCCGCTGGTTGGGTATTGCTGTTGCTGCTGCCTGTCGCCGTGTCATTTGCAATGTCAGTTGACTCAGCTGCAGCAGCTGCCGCCGCTTCTGCAGCAGCAATTTCGGCTGCTTGCTGTGCCTCCATTCTCGCATCGTATTCCTGCAGTTCACGGTCCCAATCCTCCTCAGTGTCGCCATCGGTGGACTTGTTAACGGCTGGCGCTGCCACCGGTTTATTTTTCATATCGTCGCCCTCTGACGATGATGGCCGCTTGTTGCCTTCTCTGTTCTCATCCGTGGAGCTTACCGAATGCCGATTGCTGTCATCGCGTGAGCTGCGTCTGTTATTGTTATTGTTAGGACCACGTTCATGCTCCTCGCTACGTTGTCCACTGCGTCCACCACGTGCATTGCCACCGCGACGATCGTCGCCGTCGCCGCGCTCACCGCGGAATCGATTGCCACCAGGGCCACCGCCGCCGGCGGAGCCACCACGACGCTTGTTATTAAAATTATTGCTGTTTTTGCCATTGATATCATCTTCATCATCACTCCAGCGACCGCCTCGACCTCCAGCTCCCACGCCCATGCCGCGACCACCGCCTGGACCTCCGCCGCGTCCACGCTGATTGTCATTGAACGGATTGCGTGGATTGAAGAAACCTACAAATTGCAAACACAATGGAATTAATATTGTGAACAAGAGTCTATTGAATTGTCACCTGGTTCACCTGGTCCTTGCTGTCTGCCGCCTGGGCCACCGCTGCCGCTGCCACTACCACCTTGATTTCGCATAAACATCGGTCCTACGCCGTTGCCCGCACTTCCCGGTCCGCCCATGCGCTGATTAAACGGCGGAGGTATGTGCATCTGCATCAGACTGGTTGGCTGATTGAAGCGATTCTGGTTCATGTTGGGCGGGAAAAAATCACCTCCACCGCCATTGCCATTATGATTACCCCCTCGTGGTCCTGGTCCTGGTCCCATGCCACGTGGTCCACCCCCGGAGCGATTATCAAAGTCTGCCGGGAATAAATCGTAATGTAGCCGCTCAGTGGGTCAATTTAAATAGTTTTCAAAACTTACCCACGCCACCCAAGAACTCTGGTCGCAGCATGCCGCCATGCTCCATGCTGTTTAAATTGAGGCGCGCTCGTGCCTCATTGAAGCCTGTGCTTATCGGAGGTGGTCCACCTCCGCCGTTCTCATTGCGCCAGCGCTCCGACGCCTCGGTGATCTCATCGCGCCCACTCCACCGTGAGCCGCCGGCACCGCCAGGGCCACGTGAGCGTTCCCGCTGGAAGAGCTCATTGGCTGCAGCAGCAACGGCCACTTCCACGCTGTTTGGCGGCCCCGAGCCACCGGGGAAGATCGGTGGGGGCTGGCTAAAGTTGGGTGCCTGTTGCTGCTGCTGTGACGGCGTTGGCACGGACTGCGGCGCATCCTCCAGCTCCATTTCGATATCCATTTGATCGTCACTCACGTTGCCGCCGGTGCCAGAGCCCGCCGGTGTCGGAATTGTGGCCATTTGTGGCGGCACGGCACCGGGTGGCGGAAACTGTGCGCCTGGCGGGAGTCCCATCGGATGTGGTGGCGGACCGCCCATGCCCGGAAAGCCGGGCGGCATCATGTTAGGTGGCATCATCATTGGCGGCGGCATGCCCGGCACCATATTGGGTGGCATACCCATGCCAGCCATCGGATGATTCATGGGTCCCATGGGGCCCAGCATGCGTTGGGGTGGTGGTGGTCCTCCTAAGGGCGGCGCCATCTGAAACTGACCGGGCACCATGCCCATTAAAGCGGGAGGTGGCGCACCTGGACCAACATGTGGTGGTGGGGCTACCGGTGGCGGCTGCGTTGTGTCGATGCCAAAGAGTAGATTTGGTGGCGCCACCGTTGGCACCGCACTAATGTCTCCGCCATGGCCTGTCCCTTTGATGTCCTTGACATTTTTCGCCTGATTGATTTTTTGCTTCATCCAGGCGGGCATGGTGTCCTCGTCGAACATGCCGCCCTCCTCCAGACTGTCAAAGTCGGTATCGGGAGACAGCTTGTTCCAAGGGACGTACGTGACGCCGAGCTCCAGGTCCCAGAAGTCCTTCCACTCCTTGCTCTTCACCCCCTTGCCGGCTGCCCAAGATATGGTGATTGCACGACCTTGCAACTTATGATTCTTCAGCGCCTGCATGGCCTTGTGCGCATCCTGTCGTCGATTCATCACGATGAAGGCGCAACCCCTCGGCACTATCTGATCAATGCTCACGATGTCGCCATACTCGCCAAACGTATCGGATAACTCCTCCTGATACACCAGCTTTGAGAGATGTCCCACCCACAATGTCGTACTACATACTGTAAAAAACAAACAAATTAACCGGTATAAATATTGCATTTATATAGAAATATGGGAGGGCGTAAGAAGAAATCAAATGCGGTTTTAAACTTTTGTTTTGAAACTAAACTTAAGCAAATTATATATATGCCTTTATATATTATATTTATATATATTATATTTATACATATTATATTTATATATATTATATTTATATATAATATATATATATATTATATATATCTCTTCAGCGAAAATATCGTATTTTACATAAGATTCATTCTCTTTATCCAACGTGTAATATTATTGAATATTATATATTTATCCCTATCAACAATAGCGTCAATATGTTTATACGCAAACTAAACTATCAGCTTAAAAGCTTCATTAATTAAAATAGGCATTGATAATTTATATATTGGAATCAATTGCTGGTATATAAGATTTCTGCCTATATACAGTTGGTCGAATTACCACTTTGGTAAGAAAATATTTGTTTAATTTTGCGTATTATTTTTCTAAATTAAATTTTGACTACTTATGATATGGTTCGCATTGCAGAAACCAAAATTTGTTGTTTTTAGAATTATTTTGATCAAATTGATTGATTTTCATTGTGTGAAACTCATAAAATTTAAATTATCTAAATTATCAATCCTTTATATAATTCTACGATAACTCATATTTTTTCTTATGAAGTTCAAAATATTTACTATTATCTATTAAGATTTGAAAATTAGTTTGTTGAAATAACTTTTAACATTTCAACATACGATATTTTCGCAAAATGGTCAATATATACAATACATATACAATTATATATATATATATATATAGCTCTGCGTTCAAGATATACATGCTCTCTAGGCTCTGCTTCTCTGCGTGAAGTTGTAGCTTTAGTATGTAATATGGGTATACAAAATATATGTTTTTTGTATCGTTAATTGTGATCGCATCGAATATTCATCAATTGGGTATAAAACAAGTGCGATTCGACTTGCCACAAAATAAGTTTTGTTGAATGTGTCAAGTTTTATCGAGTATCAAACGGTAAATTGGTAAAGGTAAATGATAAATGTACACGATAGAGATAAGGGTACAATAATTAAGATGCTTATTTATCTTAATAAGTTTGCCAAAAACTTTGCTCGAAAACACGTCAATAATTATTGTGGATAT
Source organism: Drosophila multiciliata (assembly GCA_037043605.1). NCBI lineage: Eukaryota > Metazoa > Arthropoda > Insecta > Diptera > Drosophilidae > Drosophila > Drosophila multiciliata. The sequence continues at coordinate 10,900,650 of JBAMBF010000589.1, forward strand.
TATGTGGGTTAAGTAATGCCAGATAGTAAGATTTGAACAACCACTAAAGCTAAAACACACAGAGACACACACACACACGTCAACCGAGCCAAGGAGCTGCAGAATAAAGAAAGTTTTACGTATTAGCCACAATCCAAAAGGCAAATAAAAGGAAAAAAAAAACTCAAAAAAGTAAATGTTGCATGCAACAAACTATGAGGATGAACTGAAGGATCAGCTTATCTTCACATCCTGCAAAGCCTTTCGCTTGCGACATTTACTGTGACGAGACTTACATGATCGTTTAGTTATGCTTTGATTGCTATATGCAAGAATAGTTACCACTGAGGTGTTCCTTTTTGATGTCGGGCAGACCCTTCTTGCGTCGTTCCCGTTCATGCTCACGATCCCGCTCCTTGTCGCGTGTGCTGCGCTCCATCCGGTCGCGATCTCGGGATCCACGCCTCCGGCTGGAACGTGGCGAGCGGCTGCGGGAGCGTGAGCCACGCCGGCGGCTGCCGCGATCACGATCATTGGCATTGCTGCCACCACCACCGCCGCCACCACGATTCCGGGGCGATCGACTCCGGCTGCTGCGGCGACTACGCTTGTATCGGTCCCGATCGGGAGTCGGACTACGAGAATCGGCACCATCCAGATTGATAACCTGATCGTTTCAAGTTGTTTGGTTGGTTTTTGTTTTTGGTTTTTTGCAAGAAATTTGAGAGAGAGTGTTGTGATATAAACGTTAACATTTTAAGCATAAAACAAATAATGGCGGAAAATTGGAATGGGAATTGGGTTTGGTTTAGGATTGTTTTTTTTTTCTTTTTTTTTAATTAATATCGGATGGAGGAAGTTATTGGAAGAAGTGGAAAGATTGGGTTTTTGGTCGGAAATTGTAGTACTACAAATAAATAGAAATACATAATTTATAACTGCATTCTTTGGCGTGTTGACGTGTGGTTTCTTGGCCTTTTTGTTTTGGTCGGCGGTTTTCTTTACTATTTTGGCATTGTTTGTTTTTGGTTTTTGTATCTTTATCGATGCGTTTTCGAGCAAGTTTTTGATGGGTAATTTGAATTTGAATCGACTTGAGTTTTGTGGTTTACATATTAAGGAACTTACCAAACGTGCTGTTATAAGGGACTTCACAATCATCGGCTTTCGCATCCGTCAGTTTGTATAAATATATAAACCTTACCTTTGATCTCATTTCATTTTATATACCATTTTTTTTTTCAATAAACGTATTTGCAATGTTTCAAGTTTTAAAATTTAACTATGGCCCTCGCTAAAAATTAATTTATGGCCAAAAGTACAAAAAATTGGGCTATTGCTAGACGAATCCCGTCATATTTATGTAGTCATTTCGAAATAATTATTAAATAATTGGCACACTTAATCATTATTAATCCCCAATAAGTTTTCAACTCAAACTTGAGTTTGGCCAATCGGATCATATATATATATAGAAGAGTCCGCCCCGGTATAACAACATTTTTGGGCACGCCAGCAGCACTTCAGACACAATGAAAGCGGAGTTGAGAAGTGATCTCCAAATTCCAGTTTCATGTGTGCGTTATAATTTATATGCTATTATGTTTATACAACAAGAACCACAAGGTTTGTTTGCACTTTGTTTCGAGTCAAATCAAAAATACACACTATTCCTGCTCGGAAAACTATAAAATGATATATATATATATATATATGTAGTAATGTGGGTGTACCTCAATGGGTTGCTGTTCCGATATAAATTCCACGTCCTTGTTCATGTCCACCACATCGTTATGACCCATGCCCAGCGGCGCCATACCCGGCGGCATTCCAGCTGTGCCCTAAACGGAGAGAATTTAAATATTGATCATTAAAAATGAATAAAAATTAATGTTATTTTTAATAAAAGCCTTGGTACACAACGCACCTTGAGCACATTCTGCAAATGCTGCTGCAGTGCATCTTCCTGGTAACGATGTTTTTGGTTCTCCTCCTGCTGTTTGAACTTTTGAAAGTTCTGCAACGTTTGCAGCTGACGCAGCACATTGGGATCGTTCAGCAGCTGCTTCAAATTGTTGTTCTGCAATATTGTGCATAAGTTATAAATAAAATTACATGCATGGATTGACGTTTGTGTATAAATAAATTAACAAAACTAATCTTAAACCCAAAAATTTTACAAAAATAAAAAAATACTGAAAACTCAAAATGCATGTGCGCAAAGTGTTTGCTGAAGACGACTCATACATCTAGCATATTCGATGAGCCCGGCGGGGAATCATCGCCCATACAGTGATGATCATCGGCCATCATCATGTCCCCATCGTCGTCATCCATAAACTCACGCACATCGTAGTCCAGCTCGTGTGAGCTCTTCTTGCCATAGCTGTGATAATGCGACTTGCTCGGGCACACAACATCGAAACGACTCTTCGAACCGGATGCCGACGAACTTGAATGCTGATGTTGCTGTTGCAGCTGCTGCTGTTGTCGCTGCTTCATATAATGCTGCTCCATGTGCCGTCGGCTAGAACTGGAGCACTTATCATGGCTCAACTGTGGGAGTTTTTGGCAAGACATGCATTAGAGACGGAGTAGTAAACAACAGAGCAAATCGTAAGAGGCATCATAGTCATATTAATAACAATACTATATGCAACCTGAGTCCTGGCAATGATCAATCTAATCACAAACTAATTGTTCAACTCATCTAACTACTGCATTGCCAGTCTCTGTAGCCGAGAAAAATCCATTTAACTAAAATCCCTCCTGGCATTCCCACTCACCGACAAATCCGGCATAGCTCCACCCATTTTATCATCACCCACCGAGCTAAGATCCAAATTGCTCATTCCAGATGAATTCAAGCCATTGGCCACATTGCCACTCGACAGATCTGATAAATTTAGAGCACCACTACTGCCGCTTGGCCCGGGGCCGGAATTGAGTCCGCCAGCGCCAACAATTGGTGGCATTTGATGATAAATCGGATGATTGGGATCGGCCAAATCGAATATGGGCTGTATAACGTCCGATTTGAAGACATTGTTCTTTTGCCACAAATTGAGCACACGTATAATGCGACTCTTGTCCTCGGGCGCACAGCGAAACAGATTCGCAAATGTCTCCGTCAGATTACGTTGGAAGCGTGGCGCAAACACATCCTTCTCAGTACCGTACTGATGCCTTGACTGGCGCACTATCGAATCTATTACATACAGGCCAGGCACTTTGTATTCCGGCTTGCATTTGAGAATGAACTTTTCGACACTCTGCACAACATGCTTGTAGAATTTGATTGCACGCATTGCCGACTTTGTAATGGCCGCCATTTTAGCCTTCGATATGGGCGGCCGGCTATCATAGAGTCCGGAGAGCTGTGGAAACAAATGGTGGTCAGTACAAATATATTGAGACTGACTCTGGGTGTGGACAGCTAAGCAGACTGACAGACCGCAACAAAGCAGCATCCTGCGTCTGTCTCTGTCAGAAACATACAATAAATTACACATTACAATTGTGTACGATCCAAAATTATACAATTTATATACATATGTATGTATGTAAGTAAATACTGTGAGCTAATTTAGGTATGTATGTAAAGATGTACCACTGTATGTGTGCGGCGGCGGCCTCATCTTACCTCATTATTGAATGCGCCGACCGTCTCCATGTTCGATTTGAATGATCACACACTACACACACACGCACAAAATTCTAAATTTGCATACTATATTAATGTGGGGAAAACTTTATAAATCACTTTTCTGCGCGTTTGACAACTTTTAACATGAATTTTTCACAATTTTTTTCGCATGAAAGCATGAAAAAATGGCTGCCGAATGCAGGGCTGCTTATTATTTATATCGACTTATCGGCTTATATCGATGTACGACATATGTTGAAGAGTCTGTCAAATATACTAACTATTGTTTTTAAAAAAATTTCGCCCTAAAAATATAAACAGCCCTATTTTTGTAATACACAGAATATCTTACTAAAAACTATTTAAATGTTGTGTAGGTCAGCCTACTTACAATATGCCAGGGATGCAATACATCGTTTAGGGATTTAGCGATTGCACACACTGGTCACACTGGATAGAAAGCAAAACGAAAACATACACTTCACTAAAATTGATCAAAATTAATGTACAATAGTAATTAACACAAAATGAGCGCCCACCACCGGCCTCTCGACGAATCGGATATTGTGCTAATACGCACGATTCGGTCAACTCCTTCACTATACGACCACAGGCACGGCGACTTTCGCTTGTCGCTGCGCAAACAGGAGGATTGGGCGAAAGTCGCAGATACTTTGAACATTTCATCGCCAAACGCGCGACGCCGTTGGACTTGTCTGCGGGACCGTTATTCACGTGAACTGAAACAGATGCGCCTGCACCCGGCCTCTGAATTTGGTCGCAATGAGTTCTTTCACCAAATGGACTTTTTGCGGGAATTTGTGCGCAAGCGACGAGAAAGAAGCCGTCGCGATGATACGCCAACAAGTTGGCTAAAAACGGAGGCGAGAACGATAACGAAGGTTAAAGTACGAGCGAAGCCGGAGGCGCTGATCGAACAGGAATTGGATGAGTCGCAACCGTATGATGAGTGTGATCACAACTATGATGCCGATGCCAAGTTGGAAGTTCAGACATCTCAATCCGAAAGCTATTCAGTGTTGGTAGAAGCGGACGATGGCGATGGCAATGATTCGTATGAGGAGTATATGGCCGAAACGGAATTAAATGATCAAAAAGTGTTGCCCTCACTACACTCATCGCCGGAATTGGTCAGCGAGGTGCCAGAGAGGACAGTGACAGCTACCACGGTGTCTACAGTGGCTGCATCACCGTCTGATGCTGGCCATTCTCAAACGGACATGGACTATATGGTCTGCATGCCGAGCGTGCGTGTTGAACGCGACCACAAACCAGAGACGGTGTCGACCTTCGAAGAACTAGTTGCACCAACAACAACAGCAGGAGCAAGCGCCAGCGGCAGCGGAAATGGCACGAACGAGACTGAAGATGACTTCTTTTGCAAATCGGTGGCTGCCTATTTGCGGCAATTGTCGCGACGGCATAAGATTAAGGCTAAAGTGGAAATGTATCAGATACTGGAGAAGTACATATTGCTGGAGGAGTCGGCGGAGGCGACCACATAGATTACACACACACATAGCGAGACCTATGTACATATTTTAATGATTTTTATGGAGTACAAATATACAAGTTATAAAAAAATCAATGAATCCCTCTTTTTAATCTTAATGCTAAAGTAACTATATGCTACGTTGTCCTAGCAAAAGTCCTCATTAATTATGTCCGCATTGACGGCCAGGCCGCGCTCCTTAAGCGCCTTGGACACTAGACGATGTTTCTCCTGTCGCTGCTCTTGCTCGCGACGCTGTGCATCGAGAATTGCATCGACCGATATCTCTTTCAATGGCAACTTCTGCTCCCTTTCACGATCCTACAACGAAAAGAGTAATTCTAGTTACCAAGGACCGAGGACATTCATCGTTATACTCACAATTTCTCCGAGGAGCACAACATTTTCGCCGCGTATTATGAAAACACCCCGCGGAATATCTCCATACTCATTGCCAACGTGTATTCTCTCGATGGTCCGCTGTAGCACCAGATTGGCGAACTGATCGACGGAACGCAAGTAGCCAATGAGTGTTCTTCCATCCCTCAGCAGCACCATGAGTTTCTCTGCAATAGTTGTATTTGTAAAATCAAATAGCATAAATCAAGCCGGCTCGCAGCTAATAGTTCTCACTATCCACTTCCTCCAGCAGATGCGCTGTGCCAGCCAATGGATTGAGGTCGTCCATAGAGCGTGTGCTTATCTTATTTATTATTTAATTTTAATTAATACGCAAATAGCTAATTTTAATTGTAATTTAACTTTGGAAAAACATTTACTGAGCCTATATTCACATGAATCTACGAAATACTTGTTTTGGGCTTGGTACGCTGTTAACAGCAGTTTTTTTGATAGCATGAATTTCCTTGTTTTGCTTAGTGGTCTAATTTGCGTAATCAAAAATATATTGACTGGCTTAGTTGGAAAAGATCCTTCATAGTAACTGTAATTATTTTAATCAAATTAAGTTTCGTACACAAACTTGTATGAAATGGGTAGTTTGGCTTGTGAGCAGCATACGTGGCTTTAACAATGCAATACATGACAATTGTTATCGATAGTTGTCGACAGCTGCCGGCATGCACGCCGCCCACTGGATGAAAACAAATGCGAAATTACCTAAAGCAGCGAAATTTTAAATGAGAATAGGCGCTGTAATTCGAAAGTGTTTAATTATATTAACTAAAGGCTGCTAAAAATGAAGTAGGTGAAATAATGAAGGTGTAATTATCGATTTAGTACATTTTTTACATCTTCAGGCTGAGCGTGGATGGGCTGCTTGTCTATTTTCCGTACGAATACATTTATCCCGAACAATATGCGTATATGTTGGAGCTGAAGCGAAGCCTGGATGCCAAGGGGCATTGTCTGCTTGAGATGCCTTCGGGAACGGGAAAAACAGCCACGCTGCTCTCCCTAATTGTCGCCTACATGATTGAGCATCCAGAAAGGATTCGCAAATTGATATATTGCTCCCGAACCGTACCCGAAATCGAGAAAGTAATTGCTGAGCTGCAGAATCTGATGGTCTACTATGATAAACATGCGCATACGCCGCCGGGTATGACAGGTCTAGTGCTCAGCTCACGAAAGAACATGTGCATTCATCCGGAGGTGAGCAAGGAGCGCGAGGGCAAAGCCGTCGATGGCAAATGCTATGGATTAACTGCTAGCTACATACGCGAGCGTCACGAGATGGATGCTGAGGTTCCCATTTGTAAGCAACACCATCGTATGTTGTAGTGAGATTATTTAATGTATATATGATATTTTTGCAGGTCAGTATTTTGAAGGATTTACGCTGGAGGGCAAGGAATCTACGCTGCCTGTGGGCATCTATAGTATTGATGATCTTAAAGAATACGGACGGTCAAGGAACTGGTGTCCCTATTTTACAGCTCGTTACGCGGTGAGTTCTGAATTATTATACTCATGAAAAGTGTTTTAATAAATCTTGATAATCCTACACAGATTGCACACGCACATATTGTGGTCTACAGTTATCATTATCTGTTGGATCCGAAGATAGCACAGGTCGTTTCCAAGGAGATGACACGCGAGTCATGTGTGGTATTCGACGAGGCGCATAATATAGATAATGTCTGCATTGATTCCATGAGCGTCAAGATCAATCGACGCACCGTAGAGCGGAGCACGAATGCTCTCAATAATCTCACCAAATTGGTACAGGAGTATGTAACTCTAAATGGAATAATGATGTAAATCCCTAATTATGTTCTCGGTTATTCTAGCATGCGCGATGAGGATACGAACCGACTGAATGACGAATATCAGCGCATGGTTCAGGGTCTCAAGGATGCCAGCGTACAGCGCGATACGGACATGATTTTGGCCAATCCAGTGCTGCCCAAAGATATCCTCACTGAGGTTGTGCCCGGCAACATACGCAATGCTGATCATTTTCTCAGTTTCTTGCGCCGCTTCATTGAATACATCAAGACACGCCTGCGTGTCCATCACGTCGTCCAGGAATCACCAGCGGGCTTTCTCAAAGATGTATCCTCCAAGATATGCATCGAACGCAAACCGCTTCGCTTCTGTGCCGAGCGCTTGACCAGCTTGTTGCGTACGCTGGAAATCAGCGATATGACTGAATTTGGCGCTCTAACGCTGGTGCGTTGCAACAGGGTTGCTAGAGAGACACTTATATTCATTTATTCATTCACAGATTACCCATTTTGCCACATTAGTTTCAACTTACACGAAAGGATTCACAATTATCATCGAGCCGTTTGATGATAAAACGCCAACTGTTTCAAATCCCATAATGCACTTTAGCTGCTTGGATTCATCGATTGCCATGGCGCCAGTTTTTTCGCGTTTTCAAACCGTTGTCATAACATCTGGCACACTTTCGCCCATGGACATGTATCCTAAGATTCTGGACTTTGATCCGGTGGTTATGAGCAGCTTCACAATGACACTGGCGCGCCCCTGTTTGCTACCAATGGTTCGATATTTAAATTGATATCCTCCTTGGGTAATTATTATTATTATTTAATTAAATTTATTTTTAATAGATAGTGTCGAAGGGCAATGATCAAGTGTCCATTTCATCCAAGTTTGAGACGCGTGAGGACACTGCTGTGATTAGGAACTATGGCCAGTTGTTGGTGGAGGTGGCTAAGACTGTGCCCGATGGCATTGTTTGCTTCTTTACATCGTATTTGTATCTGGAGTCGGTTGTTGCCTCGTGGTATGATCAGGGCATTGTTGACACACTGCTGCGCTACAAGCTGCTCTTCATTGAGACGCAGGACAATGCGGAGACGAGCTATGCGCTGATGAACTATGTTAAGGTGAGGCATTGGCACTGCTATGGCTTCCATGCTATGCGCTTGACACACATTTTCATCGTGATCTCGATCTTCGTTTTAGGCTTGCGATTGTGGTCGCGGCGCAGTGCTGTTGGCTGTGGCGCGTGGCAAGGTCTCCGAGGGTGTGGATTTCGATCATCATTATGGTCGCGCGGTGCTCATGTTCGGCATACCCTATGTGTACACGCAGTCGCGCATACTCAAGGCGCGTCTTGACTATCTGCGCGACCAATTCCAGATACGCGAGAATGATTTTCTCACCTTTGATGCGATGCGACATGCCGCCCAGTGTGTGGGACGTGCGTTGCGCGGCAAAACAGACTATGGCATCATGATCTTTGCCGATAAGCGCTTCTCGCGCCAGGACAAACGTTCGCGTCTGCCCAAATGGATACAGGAGCATCTGGTCGATAGCTTTTGCAATCTGAGCACGGAGGAGGCGGTGCAGCTTGCTCGTCGCTGGCTGCGACGCATGGCCCAGCCGTTTTCTCGGGAAGATCAGCTGGGCATTTCACTGTTGACGCTGGCGCAACTCGAGAGCATGGAGCAGGAGAAACTGGAGCGGCAGGCGCAGGGCAAACAAGGCGTGGGCGGCGAGGTGCAAGAGCTGTAAAAAAAATACAAATGTAAATCAATAAAAATGAAACCGGTTTTTGTATCAGGCGCCCGGCTCTGGCTTTGGATCTGGCTTTGGCGCTTCCTTCCGGAATGTATTTTTCCTTTTCACGGGCCATGTTTGCGGCTGTATACAATAATACACATAATCATAATAAAAGTGAATTTGTTGCCAGCTAATGGCATTGAATGCCTTTAAACGGTGCAACAAAAACCGAATAATAACTTAAAAAGTCAAAACTTTGGCTGGAGCTTGTTTTTGTTAGTATTTATTTTTTTTCCGATCATTTTGTTAATCATGGCTAAACTGACGTTAATGCCTTATTAACTGTTAATTAATATTATTTATAATTTAGCGGTTGCTCATTCGTCGCCAGTTGGAATGACTCAATCTCCAAATTGCGGCAGCTTTCAAGGCGGCAAAATCAATCGTTGTTGTTATCGATGACGATGAACGTAATTTGCCTAAAAGATGAATCTAATTTCAAATAGACTTGAATTGGTTGGCAATAATACAATTGTGTCTTGATACAGCCAGTTTATAAATAATATGTACATTTGCTGTAAATGCATATTACTTTTATATTTATTTAGCTCATTTGGAGCACGTTCTAATTGCTTACAAACATTTTTGCAAGCAATTAAAATATTTGAAACTCAACATTCAAGCGACGAACACTGATTTCCTGTAGTCCTCGTGTGAGCTGAGAGTGCGCTAAACCCGACACACACACAGGGAAAGAGAGTGACGGAGAGGGAGAGAAAGAGTAGCGCAAAAGCTTTGCAATAATACGCACACCAGTACAGAAGTATTTATATGCACATAACTAACGGCCACGGCCAGTGTTGCTCAGAGAGCAACAAGTAAGCGAAAAGTAACCGAATACAATTACAGAGCTCTCACACTAAAGGGAATGCACGCAAAGGCATCGTGTTATAAACGAGAAAGTAGTGAATTTTTAAATTATAAGTTTGAATGCACAAATATAATACAGAAAAGAATTGAGAGCTTTAAAAGCAATATATATGTATATTAACTTGCAGAGCTAATTTCTGTCGACCTTTTTGGCTGGCTCAACTTAGCGGAGCCACACTGTATTAGCAGAAACAAAAGGCAAGCGACCGCAAAAAGCGACTCTGACAGTCGACGTCGTCGACAGTTGTATCTCTCGTTGAACAAGAACTTTCGATTTTTCATAATAAAAAGGTTACAACTAAATCTCTGGCCGTTTAGTCGGGTGAAGCAAATAAAAGCGGAGCGCGCGCGCATTAACGTCAAACCATTATAAACAAATTTCATAAAATAAAACCAAACCAAAACAATACATTTTAAATCTATATAGCAACAAAAAAATCCAGCTAACGGATAATTATCCCGCCATACAATTTACTTAATTTTTAGTTTAGCATCGATTTGGCGCTAGTAAACCAAAAAAAGAGAAGCTAAATTTCATATCCTTTTCATAAAATAATTAAGTGTACAACACACAAAAGTGAAGAACAAAATGAAACCTCAAGTCAACGAACAAAATGGTAGCACTCAAAATGGCGACATTGCCACGGATGCGGCAAGCGTTGCTATGGATGCAGCGTCGATCGTGCCAGCAGCAGCAGCAGCAACAACAGCAGCCGAAGCAACCGCTGCGGAAAGTTCGGGCGCAATCGTTCCTGCGAAAAGCACTCAACAGCTGAAACTGGAAATGCTTAACATAGGCAACGGAAATAGTAAGTGTGCAATGCCTATGACTCACATTCCCGCAAAGAAAGGATTCCATTCGCTTTGATGTTTATAGTTAGCTGTTAGTTAAAAGTGCAGTAAAAAGGACTGTTATTATCTTCCTTGTATATCGGCTGTTAGTTAACAGTGTGCTCAGAAATCTCTGCTCTTTTAAGATAGGGTATTTTTTGTTTTTGAACTTTTGATTGAGTTGCCCTTTGTGATTGTCAGCACGTGTTTAATATCGTGTATAACGTAACATAAATCCCCCGACTAGTTTCAGAGCAATACTGCACACACATTTCATCATAAAAATACCTATGTATATGGATGAGATCAGGTGCAGCTCAGATTCGCATAATGACCCTCTAGGCATAGCTCTGATTTCCGGCGATGCTGGCACATAAATCCAATACCAAATGCAAGTAAGCCGCAAAATCTTACCTCAAACAATAGAAAAAAAATCGTGCATACATACATACGAAAGTCCGCATATATATGTATATTAATATGTATTAAAAAAAAACACAATACATTAAAAGACTAAACTGACTAATTGACATTGACATTGAAAGTTATGCCTGCAGATCTTCAACAAGAGAACGGTAAGGTTTATTTTTTCTTTATATTTTCTTGTGTACATATTGCTATACAGAGCATTATCTCCTCAAAATAATCCGGTATTTTGGCCAGCGAGGCGCGAGTGTTGCCGTGCGAGGGGCCTCGAGGCTAGACCTGTACTACTTTTTTGAAGGTTAAAAGCATTTAATTGAACTGCTGCGAGTACACTCGATATATAATACCAACAATAACACAAGGCGGCTAAAACGGTTTAGATTTGTCGGCTTCGGTTTTTTTTTTGTTTTCTGTTTCTTGCGTATTGCATGAGTAATAATACTTAATACTTTAGCTTCACATTTGAGCGATCGCGGTCAATACAACAAAAAAAATTACAGTAACAATTTTAAAGACACATGTCGCTTATATTTGTAGCACAATAAACCAATCAAAATAATCATAATTAGGCATTTAAATAGACAACCCCTCCTAAGTTCAAATCTTCAGCCACCCTATCTTTCCGCCTCGCACTTAGCTCATAGAATTCCGTAATGCGTAATTGTTGCAATTCTGACAAAAAAAAAAAGTATTAAAATAAAACACCTGCCCTATGGAAAAATGTTAATAATGACGTCTCTCGCTTAATTGCAGTTCATGCTTGCGATCAATATTTGCCAGGCAGGTTGAACGTACACTGTTCGAACACTGTAATGCATTAATTGATCTCAAAAGATTTGCTCAGCTATATTCGTGGTAAATTATATCGCAATAATCGATGACTAGTCAAACATACCAACTGAGATGTTCACAATATTCAATTCACATTGACTACGTGCCGTATACTTCATAAAAATCAATAAAAACCCCTTTGTTCAGGTTTTACTGCACTGTATCTGATTTTAAATATTTTTGTTGTAATAATAGAATATGTGTTTTATTCTGTATGTTGATGTCGATTTCAATTTCGATTACACAGCTGCTTTTCCACTATATATGCATGTTATGTATATGTTAAGTAACTGATCCTAAAAAAACAAAAATTCTAAATTTTAATCGTATGCATCAATCAGCATACGCAGACACTCTTTGAGCTGCATAAATTTGAATAGTACGAAAATTCGGTGCGTTCATTGACTTATTCGGGGACACTTTCTATATAACACAAGCATATTAAGATCTTTTGCTTTTTCATTTATTTTACTCAAGTTGTAAGCCATACAAATTACACTTAACTATACTGACTAAATTTGCTTCCAAGTTTTTTGAGGCTTCCCAAAGTAAATAAATTCTATGTTTTCTTCTAGTTTTGTTTTTTTGGTTGAGTGCTTATGTAATTTGTTTGACTGCATTTTATTAAGTCTTTTTGTTGGCTTCGCGGAATTTAGAGTTGCTTTATTAAGGCAATACAGTTTGTATAACATTGATTGTGCTTAGATTTTTTTTTGTTGGATTTTTTTTTCAAAACTAAAGTGTTGCTACCATATAAATTCAAAATGTTCGAGAAGTGTCGATTATTCACATAATTGTCTCCTCCTCCAGCATGAACTCGGTGAGATCACCAGGTCCCGATAAGAGGGTAACTGGTACACGATTCATTTGAGACACCTTCTGACTGGGCCAGACCATAATGTCATTGCTGTTGGTTAATACCATAACGTTTGTGTTTTCCGTCGGAGTACACGGCAATTTTGAGATCCTTTCCGCTTCGCAACTGTTTGCCTTCCGGCGGAAGCGAAACCTTATTGGTTGGGAGCTATCCAATACGGTCTCCTCATCAAAATATGGTGGTGATCCCTTATTGTAAACAGGATTGGTAATTGCTGGTTTTGTTAGCTTTAAAATAAAAGAGAATTCAATAATTATTGGAAGCTATCTAATCTTTTCAGAACATGATTTTAATCTTTAATATTAAACACAAGTTTATTCTTCAATCTCTCATCTTAATTAAATATTAAATTCAATATTTACTGGAAAATTGTCTATGGATGATAATTAATTTTTACTAAAGATTTCAAAAAGATTAGACTCAAGTTAATGCATCACTAGCCAGGAATTTATGTAAAATATTGCAATCAAGACAAATTAATTACCAGGCGGCTCTAACAACTATTATCTTTTGAAAACTATGAACGACAACTATTTCTATATTAAAAAAATAAATAATTGAGATGCAATCTACCAAGGTGAAGGTCACATAAATTTTCTAAGTGTACGCACCTCTTCTAAGACCACAGAAGTTTTGAGGCGTCGACAGGGATCACAGTAGTTGGGTGCATTGACATCTGGGGGCGTGGTGCTGACACAAGGATCTGGTGGTGGTTGCTGCTCCTCTTCTTTGACACCATGTTGTGGCTTTTTTTTATTATTGGCTTGACGCATGGCGTCATCAATGGCACTCTGCTGCTGTGCACATTTTTTGAGAAAGTCCTCTTCGATACCAATTAGGTGCTTAACGGCACAGTTCCGTTTCAGAAACTTCTTGATCACGGAGAGGTCGCGTGGAACGGCGCCAATAACATCGAAATCATCGCAGCGGAGCTTAACTCGATGAGCCATGCCAAAAGCAGAAAATTTGAAATTTTGTCTGGAAAGGATTCTCGATTTAAAGTGAATGATTTTTATGTTCTCAGCTGACTGTTGCCGCTTGGGTAAACACATGACAAAAGACGAAGAAAAGAAGAAAAAAAAAACACTTACGACTTAAAACGAACTGTAAACAGAGACAAAGCAGAAGTAACCTTGGCCATTTGCAGAACAAACTCTGTCCAGCAACCGCCCATATAAAAGCAACAAGTTCGAAAGTCAAAAAGCCACACAATACCACTGTTTGGCAATCACTATGCTCCTCAAACTGTAGGCGTGCGCAAGCTAGCTAAGCTGAGCATAGCTTTTTGTGTGCGTCGCTCAAAGCTCTCCACTCCAAAGTTCTTATTAGCATCGCTTAGCCCGTAAGTCCAGCCAGTTGCCTAAAGCATTTCACAGCGCAAACACGTCGCACGCGCTCCAAGCTCCGTTTGTTTTTCTCATACAAATCAAAGTCGAACATTTTTTTGTGTATTTATAATTTGGCAATTGTTGTTTGTGCCATTTACGCCGCCATTTCTGAAAACACACGACAAATATTTAACCTGAAAAAAGAGTAAACAATGAGCTTCACACGCCAGCTGTCCGAGATGAGCGCCAGCGAGCTAAACGATGCCATCGATGACACAAATTTTCCACAGGCTCACATCCTGTCGCGTGGCCGCAACAACAGTGTCTGCTCAACAAGTAGCACATCGGGCACCTCCTCTTTGGCCGAGCGTGCGGTGCCGCCGCCAACAGCCCACAGCGATGATGCCAACTCAACAGGCAACATTGAGGATAATGAGGAGCAACTGCAGCAAAAGCAACTGGTAGCCAGCACAACACATCCACGTCCACGTTTGATACTGAAGAGCAGCACAAGCATTCCGGAAAATAGCGATGGTACACAACCGTTAACACCAATGACACCGCGCACATCGGCAACGCCAGGTAGTCGTGTGAGGGCGTCATCTTATCAGGGTCAACTCAGGGTTCACCCAACCAACCACCACTTATGGAGCATAGATATTACAATGAAAAAAAAAAACAAAAAATGCAATTTATATATATATAAATTCGTTCAATAATGTGCTTAGATAGAGAATACCTCAGATGAACTACAAATTTTATGAATTATGAACTTATTATTATTATTTCTTTTATTTCTCAGTTAGAGTATATATATAGCAAATTCTGATTATATAATGATTATAGAATGTATAATTTCTATTTATGGCTTTACAATCAAGTCAAAAATGATCGGAAGACAATTTTACATTCATACAAAAAATAGCCTAATAAGATCATAGCACACTATTTATTATAAGAGATAAGAGTTTAAATTTCGGCAGCTCTCACTTGATGTGGGTGGGTCAAAGGTGATTCGATCTGATTTGTAATTGTGAAAGTCAGCCCGTTGAGAGTGGAGCTTAATGCGTTCGGGACTGGCTGCTTGCCTTATCTTCCCGAACGAGCGTTTCTACACATTGTTAATATTTTTAATGTTATTTTATATATATATATATTCAGGGTTTTTTTTTGTTGTTTTTAGGTCATGAGAACTGCACTTTCCATCACGATCTGGAGCTGGATCATAAGCCACCGACACGCGAGGCACTTCTACCTGATATGGCGCGCTCCTATCGCCTGCTCCTCGGTGGTCTCGGCGAGAATCCCGACAGGCAGGGCCTGATTAAGACACCGGAGCGTGCCGCCAAGGCAATGCTCTACTTTACCAAGGGCTATGATCAAAATCTTGAGGGTAAGTGAAATGAGAGAGTGTGTAAGGAAGAGAGAGAGAGAAAAGTTGGGTTACTCGGTTTATTCTCGAGCGCCTCTCAATTTGCATCGGCAGAAACACGCGTGGGTTCATGCATAAACATAAGAGCAATTAGCACCTGAAATCTTGTTGATATTTGTTTGTATTTTTGGGTTTTTTTTTTGTTCTTCCTAATTAACATTGGGTCAGTCATCCTGAGTTCGAATGAATCAACTTTTGAGCCAGTGTGACTCTTCCAGGGCATTTCGAAGCGGACACGTTTATAAACTAGTTTTGTCTTTCTTGGTTGCATGTGATTCACTTTAAGTAGTATTGGGTACTTCACCTTAATCATTGGGTTAGCGTGCTTTACTCTAATTGCTTACGAGTTGTTGACTTATGTATTTACTTAAGAGTTACTTAAATTTAGTTGCAGACAATAAAGTACCTTATATAGTTGGAAATATTTACTTCTAATACATATTAATGTTGAGTTTTTTGCAACTAAAGTATTTCAAGTCTTTCTATCCTAATTACAAATACTGTATATGTTTAAAACAAATATGCTTAGATTCATGTGCGCATGGTTGCAGACCGGTTTTAAAAATAATCATTTCAAAAGCAGGTTCTACACTTTATCAAACAGACACAATCTGGCACAAGTCAAAGTCACATTTAAATTGGCAAGGCAAAAACAATCTCGGACTTGAACGAGAGCAAATCGCCTCGAAGCATGTTATCAAATCAAAACCCCTTTTTAACACTCTCCAATTAGTCAAGTTAATTGAACGAACTCCAGCCGAAAATTGTAGTAGCTAAAGCGAAAGCGTTTTGACATTGAATGCCACTGGCAGGAATTGACAGGAAACACACTTGAGCTTTTTAAATTGCCTGGAAAAAGAGAGAGAGTGAGTGAGAGAGGGAGGGAGCGAGAGTGAGAGTAAGGAAAAGAAAAGTGAGAGCGTGTGGGCGTCAAGAGGGCGCTAAAGCATAGCACGAAAAGTGTGCAAAAAGTACAGAAGAGTGGGCAGCATTTAAAGCTGAAGTAGTGAAAGCTCAAGCGCCCAATAGAATGGCCAACAAGTGGCGTCACACTCACACATAGACACATGTACATATATGTATGTGTGCACATTAACAGTCAAGTGGAAAACTTCAACTTAAGATTCAGTTATGCCATTCCATACATTGCCACACATTTTGTTGAGCAAATAAATCTAGCATAAAATATGCCAAGCACTTCAACATTAAACATAAATCAGAGCCAAAGATTGACGTTGAGTGGCTTATTGGTGCTGTCCACTTGCTGAAGGGTATTTATTTCTTTTGGATTCTAAATTTAGATTTATGGGAACATTTTATTAAAGCCAATTTAAATACAATAATCCCATTTTAAATTAAGTTATTTAAATACTGTATACCGTATAGACAAATAATATCAAAGTATTTCATAAATTGATTGAACTTTTAAAATGGCATTTGAATATTAATTTTAAACGAAATCTAAATTAACAAAAGCTTGAATATTTTTGTAAATTAAATAAATTTTCGCAGATGTACTAAATGGCGCTGTTTTCGACGAGGATCACGATGAAATGGTCGTTGTCAAGGACATTGAGATGTTCTCTATGTGCGAACATCATTTGGTTCCTTTCTACGGCAAAGTTTCAATCGGTTATTTGCCATGCAATAAGATTCTAGGACTAAGCAAACTGGCTCGGTAAGTCTCCTTGAAAGCTGTGCAAATTGAAATGTAAGCTTATTGTTATCCTTTATATAGCATTGTGGAGATCTTCTCGCGTCGTCTGCAGGTCCAGGAGCGCTTGACCAAACAAATTGCCGTTGCTGTGACACAAGCGGTGCAGCCAGCAGGTGTTGCTGTCGTGGTTGAGGGAGTGTAAGTAACAGAAAAATAAATTACTTTCAGATTTTGTGTTCAATATAATCAAAATGTATTTAAAAAAATACATATGAGAAGAAAAAAGTATTTTGCATCGGCCGGGAATCGAACCCGGGCCGCCCGCGTGGCAGGCGAGCATTCTACCACTGAACCACCGATGCTTGTGACAGAAGTTGCGCTCAGTTTCGATAGAAATCATAAAGAAGTTTTAAGACAAAAACCAAAAACCAATTTTTATAATTAATTGAATTGACTTTGAAATTAACTATTATTATTAATACTTTTTTCAGGCACATGTGCATGGTGATGCGGGGTGTGCAGAAAATCAATAGCAAAACGGTAACATCGACTATGCTGGGCGTATTCCGCGATGATCCAAAGACGCGTGAGGAGTTCCTAAATCTAGTCAATAGCAAATAATATCATTTATATGCCCATTATTTTGACTTGTGTCATTAATTTGTTGAAATTTTTAGTGTTCGTTTAGCTAATTATGCAAAAAATTATATGTACACGAAAGCAACGCGAATTTTTGGTGGTGTTGGTTAGTTTTTTTTATAATAATTTTACATTTTGTTCATTTTTAAACGCAATATATGGCACATAAATAATATTTATATATATATATATATATTTATATATATAAACATACAAACAATAAGGGAACAACTAATGATACATCATTGCAAACCGTTTAGGGAATTTACAATTAGGCTACAAATTCGTAAAAATAATAATCTACTCATATAGAAATTTACATATATACATATTTACCTAAATGTACGAACCAATATTTAAATGTATTTAAAGAAAAAAATTAGTAAACAAATGGAACGATCAAATTGCTTGATATATCTTTATACAAACATACTTACATATGTTTATTATGCTTAAACCCATACAAATATATTTTTTAAATATGACAACGAAGGCAATATGCAGCCTATAATACTTAAAATAAAATTAAACGAATATCCTCGTAATGCAAATGTTTTTTCTTGCACCCAAATAGAAATTGCTTATATATAAAAATAAATATTTGAATATTGTTAAAAATATATATTTTAATGCATTAAAATAAAGTTACCAAACAATAATAGCGAACAATTTAGTCCTAATAATATTAATTTTGTTTTTTTAACCCAAAGAGTAAAGAAAAAGGAAAAAAAATATCGTTAACTCTGACCCCGACGTGAATCGAACACGCAACCTTCTGATCTGGAGTCAGACGCGCTACCGTTGCGCCACGGAGTCCTTGCTGTGAAGGCCACCAAATGGCCCATAAAATAAATTCCAGGATATTTGCACCCTATGTCCTTGATGAAATTAAATGCCTCTTGAATGTACTCAAATCGAACGATGCGTTTATATCTGGCCATATAAAGGATATAGATATATATGAAATAAATAAACATAAGCTCGCAGTTGTGTTTTTATGCCGTTCATTGTATGAAATTACAACTACATACTTATTTATTTGGTTCGTACAATTAAACTTAATTGGTAATCATAAACATATATATATAGATATATATACATATATATAGATCAAATAGAGGTGATTTTAACTTTGGCGTAATTTAAAATCAACAAAATGAACATATTTATATATTTTTTTTTGTACAAAGAAACTAGAAACTAGACAGAATGTATTAAAAACAAACAAAAAAAACTGCACGGAGGGAACAAAATCTAAGCCAATATACAAAAACATACGTTTATATATATATGGTAATATTATTTGCATTTTATTTTACACATTGTACGGCAGTAAGGCTTTATCTGTGCTCCCAATAGTTAACCATCCAATGGAGTTCCCAAATAGACCATAGACACTTCAGTGTTGCCATATACTGCAGATACTGTAGGATAAAGCTTCCTATCTGGTAGACCTGCAACATAGGGACAAAGGATGATTATACAAATAAACAATAGATAGTTTAAGACAATGCTTCTTATCTGACAGACTTAAGGAATAGTTATGATTATACAATCCTGGCTCTTACCTCTAAACGCTACACCTAGAAACTCATAGTTTTTCTCAAACGACAGAGTATTATCATCGCAATCGAGGATGACGCGAATGCGCTCGCCAACCTGATATTTGGGTGCATTATTTAGCAACGGATAACTGCCCTGCGTATCACCGTTATGCAGTAGATGGTTCTCAACTAGGTTCCAGCCCCAGCTCTGATCATCGGAGCCCAACAGCGCCACATAGCCATGACACTGCAGTGCTGCCTCCTTTGTGGAAATGCCAATTACAGCGACTGTGCCCAGTGGACCCTCCCAAATTACTTCCCATGCATGTCGTCCGTGTCGGAATCCAATT
Organism: Drosophila multiciliata; assembly: GCA_037043605.1. Classification (NCBI taxonomy): domain Eukaryota; kingdom Metazoa; phylum Arthropoda; class Insecta; order Diptera; family Drosophilidae; genus Drosophila; species Drosophila multiciliata. The sequence continues at coordinate 10,920,572 of JBAMBF010000589.1, forward strand.
TTACCTCGTGCCGCATCCGTACTTTGTGCAACCGGATTTCTACAAATATAAAGCAGGTAGTTAACACATGGTGTATAAAGAATTATATATATTAACAATTATCTACCGATGCAGGGTGAATCCATTGGGCTTAATGTAGACATTGCGGGAGCAATCGTTGGGACTCCAGGCATGCAGGTACGCTCGAAGCTTAGTCTTGTATGTGGTGACGGAGGATAGCAGGTCGGATTTGACTGCCTCCTTTGGCAGCTTCCGCAGGCAGTGCCAGCGCCAAACGTCACTGTTCTCATCGTTCAAGAAATGATACCAGCTCTTGCACACCTGCGAACATCGATTCAAATCGTTCAGCTCCAAATATGAAAATATCGACTCCAACACATTGTAATTGCACAGTGGATCGACCATTTTTGTTGTTGCCTAGTCCCACTGTACCCACTGGTGCGTTTTGTCAATATTTTGTTTGATTTGTTGTGCAAGCAGTAATCGTTTATTATTTTGATGTAATTGTTTCACATAAAATATGATTAAATACTAGTTTTGACATTTTATAATATCAATTATATGTTTCTGACACTATTTGGCAAAAACAGCCGTGCGTAGCTATGGATGCTGGACGAAATATCGATCTTATATCGATATGTTGCAATTTATATCGAACAACGATATTTTTCAAGGCTGTCGATATTCGATGTTTTCTACTACTTTTCATCACTGAAAAAAATTGCGAAAAAAGCAAGTTTTGTAAAAAAAGCTCGTACTGCAACATCCAAGTTCAGCAAGTTAGTTTGATTTAGTAATCACTTTCAGCAAAAATAATTTGGGTGTGTTTTACTTTTATTGTTCAATTTGAGCATCAATTTAGACTTTAAAAAAATACGTTATTCATTTCATAAAACATCGAAATCGCAGGTCACTAGTCTAACTAGCTCAGAATTGAACACGTGATTCCGTGCAGTAAATTCGTTTACTCTTTTTTTTAGCTTATCCATAATAATAAAAATTAAACTTATTACAATGCGTTAAAAAATATCTATATTTCAATCGAAAATTTGTTTTCTTCGCAAATTTCAATTCAACACCTGTTAACAACTGCTCTTATTTTCATTTTTTAAGCCTATCGATATACAACAACAGAAGTGGCTAGGGATGGCAAAAGAAATGTCGAGTTGGCCATATGAATATTGTTGTGAACAGCATTGTTTACATTTTTCGAACAGTGCTGGAAAGCGTTAAAAACTTTAACAATCTATTTTTTTATTTGCCTTTGTATCGACGGCCAATATCAATATAATTTTACATCCAGTTTTTAATTTCATTTAGTGAAATAGTAGTCCCAATTTCATTACCCCAAAATATTAAGTATCACTTTTATTAAAATCGTTCTGGAAATATAATTAGAGTAAATCTATCTTATCTGTAATGACCTTTCGGGCTGTTCGGTCTTGTATAGCAGCCAATTGATGATTGATAGCGGTTTTACCAGAGTGAAAATACCTATGTCAGTAGCAAAGCACTATCATTTGCATTCCATTCCGTTATATGTTGGAGGCGTTGACATCATTGTTATATTTTGTGCTTGCCGCTATCAGCAGACACGTTACACAGCACTGTTCGATTGATGCGTAAATTTGGCGCGTCAAGCCAATCAGCTGATCAACGCGGTGTATGCCATTTCGCTCGCACTCGCACGTTAGTCGTTTTCGTAGTCGTTGTCGTCGTCGTCGTCGAAAAACCAACGACTTGGTTAAAATTTTATGCATATCGTTCTGCGATTAAAACGAACAAATCTTAAATTCTAAACAGTGCAAAGGAAGCGCAAGAATTTCTTGATCCTTTTGCAAAAAAGCGCATAAAAATCGAAACACTTGAAGTGCACGAAAAACGCTTGCGAAAAACCCGCATTGAAACCATTTTCTGTGTGTGTGAGTAGAAAAAATGCGCTGCTGGTGCTGGAACCAAAAAATGCGCTCGCCATTTTGACTCGCGCGACATCCAAAATTTTTACTTGCTGCCATTAAAATAGGCACATTGTAAGGTGCAATAGTAAAGGCAATAATGCTCAAATATTAGCACATCTATTAGGTGCAGTGCAAAGCACATTTAATACACGTGGTTACAAATTGTGCACTAAAAAAATACGGATTTCATCGTAGGCCGCGCCACACACAGATATACACCAATACAGACACACATAGGCATTGACTCACACACACACTTGCGGTTGCGTTGATACATTTTGGCGGCGTGTTAGTGAACATTAGGTCTTCGCCTCCATCTCACCTCTCCTGCAACTCTAGGAAGGGGAACAACAACAAAAAAGGTACTTAATGCTAAGTACGTAACCCAAAAGCACATCAGGAAAGTAGTCGTGTCGTAGCAGGCAATTAGCAGGGTGCAGGCCACCAAGAAGGAAGCATCGTTATCACTACACCTGTAAACATCTGAAAATGGCGCATAGTTCGGCCGCAAATCAGACAACGAGTGGCGCAGTCAAAGCAGATGAAGTTAACTATTTCTTTCAGGATGAGCACGGTGAGTTCATAGGCTAAATCGCTTAGCTTAAAATTCATTCTCTTAGTTGGCCGGTCGACCAACGGCTATTTATTACTGAAATTTGGCACGAATCACGAGCGCGAGTTTCAAATTGTATAATAATTACGAGATATGCGAAAAATTTTGATTTGTTTCTTAAATTTAACTCGGCATATAATACTTAATTATTTTTTCATTTATGAAAAGTCATCATTTAATCTTTTGCGGCTTTTGTTTAATTATCAATTCACAAAAGGTAGTGGCTAACATACGCCCTTTTGAGCAACGCTAATAAACCCATTTCATGGGCCTTTTGCAAAATCATAATAATTTTGTTCTTTTGTATAAACATCTGCTATAATTATATATTTATTGTGACTTTAGATACATAAATGAAGTTGTGTTCTCTTTCTCTGTGATTCATGAAGACCATTAAACAAGAGTACATGTTATAAATTGACTTACTATGTTGCAGCTTCAATTTGCTTTAATGAATGCGTAACATATATTCTTACATACACACACACATTTGTCGACTTGCGTATTTACGTTAGTTGTGTGGCGGGGGAGCTGTTGCTACTAACTTGCATGCTCGCACACTGGCGCGTAAACGCCATCTTTTTCTTTTTTCGGTTTCCTTCTACATACAATATTTATCGCTTAATACGCTTTAAGCGCATACACAGCCCCACAACGCGAGGCAAAGCCAACACAGCAACAATAACAACAAGAAAAACAACAACTACTACTACTACAAACACTCAGCAACACGTCAAAAAACAAATAATAAAAAAATAAAATAAAGTAAAATCGTTTGGTTTTGTCTGCTGCTGCCAATACAGACATTCAAACATACAAATAAATATATATATATATATAGGAATGTGTGGGTTTGTACATTGCCGGGCAGCGACGACGACAGTCGTTCTTCGCCCAGTTGGCGCTCAGTCAAACACACATTTTATCTATACTTCTCCGTCATACATACATACATAATACATTTTACACACATACATAGATATGCTTTATTTTTTTAGTGCCAAACAGCTGATAGCAGCGCAGCAGCCGCTGGCAGCGCAGTTGTCGCGCAAATATATCTTGTTTGATTTTTTCCCCTTTGCATAATAAATCTAAGGCTTGAGATACAAACATCTATATATGTATCTAAAAGAAAAAATATAAAAATATATTCGAGGGAGGTGTAGCAGAGTAGTTAAAGCTATGTGACATTTCGTTGTGTGCTACAAAAAAAGCTGAACAAGCAGTCAACACACACTAGCACACACCCAGATAAAAACAACAACATTTGTGTAGATGGAAAAAAATGTTAAAGCCGAAAATGGGCAAACACCAAACATGTGTAGCAGCGGCTGCGCAGCTGTATTGACGCCGGCAGAGCTTTTGTTGTTATTGCCGCTCTGTTGACCACCTTACGTACATCCAAATATATACGTAAGCACGTTCGTGTGTGTGTGTCCGCATGTGTTGTGTTTGTATGAATGGGTGAGCAGCGTCGACCGCACGCCGGCTAACCGGCCTGCAAGGCTGACTGCAGAGGAGCATGTTCGGCAGTAGTTAAGACGTCGTGAGTCATTTGTATTTGTGCCTGTTCGTGTATGTTTGTGTATGTGTGTGAGATGGTTGATATTTATAGTTTAGGCCCCTTTTGCGGTTTTGCTGTTTACTCATTTGCACAAAAATATGAATACATATGTGTATGTATTGTGTGTGTCTTCTTTTTTCAAGCTTTCGTTAATATTTGAATTATGGAAATATGTTATCGCAGCAGGTGAATAATTAGCATAACTGATAGATGTAGATGTAAATTGAATGTAGAAAAGCCGGTTACAAATTCTCAGGGCTGCATAGAATGCGATCAAGATACATATATACATATGTATATCGATTCCCTTTTATGTATGTAAGTATGTGATCACGTGCAGTTTACATACATAAATGTGTATGTGTGTGTGTATTTATTTCTTTCTTTCTGTTTACTGCTTCTGTTTTGAGCTGTTTCGGTTTGCTGTTAATGCATCCTTTGCCAGACGACTGCATTTTAGGCAGGGAACCACACCCCCACCACCCCATATGTCAAGCAGGGAGAATTCTTTCGTTTTCGTTTCATTTCGATTGTTCTTTGCTCCACGGGGTGCAGCCGCGCTTGCTGTTGTTGTTATTGTAGTTGATGTTGTCACTTATTGCCATGTTGTGGTTTCTGCTCTTTGCACTACACTTTCATTTGCTACATACGCAGCAAAAAGAGCACAAATGGAGACTGTGCCTTTGAGTATGTATGTATTGCATGCATGCTGCTTACATTATTGTGTATGCATTTGAGTGGAATCTGCCGAATTGAACTTTCAAATACGCGCATAAAATATCCTTCATTTCCATTGCACTATTTATTCGATTAATTGTTGTAAGCCTTCCATGTATTCTTTGTCCTTGCAACACAACATAAATACAAGCACGTGGTCCAGTGTTCTTTGCCCAAAACAAAGTTTAATTTTTTATCGTAACATAATAGTTTATGTGGCATTATTAAATGAGAGTTTATTTGTTATATTTTAGGACAAATTGCCAAAGTGCTGAAACCGGTGCAAGTGAAGCAATCACAATCTATGGATAGTTCAAAGTCCAGTTTGGTCTTCCCCAGCAGCTCAACACGCAATGCCGGCAGCGGCGGAGGCATCGGTAATGTGGGCCGAGTGGGCGCCTTCAGTCAAATGGTAAGTTCCTCTAATCGAATCAATCAATCATCAAGTCAAGTCAGTCACTCAAATCAAATCCAAACATCCTCTCACTTTAGAGCACAACGAATCAGGGGCAATTTATTAAACTACAGGACAGTTGTATTTCTATTCCAAAACCCGAAAGTAAGTGAAAACAAATATAGCTTGCGATTCTTATTAAAATAATGACATTTTGTGCTTTCCTTGTTTCAGATATTTCATATATTGCACCTGCGTCAGTGCAGAAGTCCAGCGGAGGAGGGGGGAGCGGTATGCACGAGGTGGTAAATATACAACTGAAATAACTCTTTTTCGTGACAAGAATAATCCAATTGGTATCTTTCAGATAAAGACCGAGCGATATGTGAAATATACGCCAAATAACGCAATGAAAATGAAATCAAAATTGTAAGTGACTTATATATGGGGTGTAAGATGTATATGTATAAAAATGAATATTTTACTTTAAGGCACACCATACAGAGCAATTCCATGCACACAATGCCCGCCTCCTCATCGTCTGTGCAAAGGAAACGAAAGCCAGACAAGGCTGGCAAGGGACTGCGCCACTTCTCGATGAAGGTGTGCGCGAAGGTGCAGGAGAAGGGAAAGACAACATATAATGAGGTGGCTGATGATTTGGTTACGGAAGAACTGAAGAACAATTCATACGATAACAACTGTGATCAAAAGAATATCCGGCGTCGTGTATACGATGCGCTCAACGTACTGATGGCAATCAATGTTATTTCTAAGGACAAAAAGGAAATACGTTGGATTGGCTTACCTGCCAACTCGGCCGAGGTAAGGCTTCTTGTTTATTCTGCCTTCTATATGTAAGTTATGCATAATGTTATATCTATTTTTGTATTAAGCAATTTCTGGCTTTGGAGTTGGAGAACAAATTGAGACGCGAACGAATCAAGCAAAAAAATGAAATGCTACGTGAAATGGTTATGCAGCATGTGGCATTCAAGGGTCTCGTGGAGCGCAATAAGCGTTCTGAGAACCAGGGGGTGGTCCCATCCCCTAACTCATCCATTCAGCTGCCGTTCATCATTGTGAATACGCACAAATCGACAAGGATCAATTGCAGTGTTACCAACGACAAGTGAGAACCATTTTTAACTTGGTCCTTTTCATCTTATATTAGTTCGTTTTTTATTCTGCTTAGATCCGAGTACATATTCAAGTTCGACAATACATTCGAAATGCACGATGACATCGAAGTTTTGAAACGTATGGGTCTTCTCCGGGGTAAGTGGACAACTCTTTTGGATATCGTCCAGTATTTTGACTTGCACTATTTAAATATTTCCAGGCTTGGACAAGGGCGAATGCACGGGCGAGAATATTAAACAAGTCAAGTCTTGGGTCCCACCTAACCTGGCCAAATATGTGGAAGGTGAGCTTAGATTTAATTCACATTTTAGTTAATATAATTGTTAATTCAATGATTATTTCGATTTAATTGTAAACAGCGTACGGCACTGGTAAAATGGATCCGATTTACGATTCGGATGACGAAGATAACGACTTTAATACGTACCATGAAACAACCAATGAGTCTCAAAGCTTTGCACAACATACACAGCGTACCACCGATGTCGAATTCAAGTTGGAGCTGGACGATGATGAACTCGAGGATGACATCGATTGAGCAGACGATGATGATGCGGATGTGTCGTGGGCGACGGGGTCCTCTGCGGATGCTGCTGGTTATCTCAGCAATTGCTATGCAGAGGATACATTTAGTTTTACGTTTATTAATGCTTTGTTAGGATTGCCACGCCCATTTAGTTAGGCTGCCAATTTCTCACGATTCTCCTTTACCACACACACCCACACAAAGAAGCATTCAACAGCTTTGATTTTGTTTATTTCTCAATGAGACTTGATAAAACTATATAAATAAGTAAACAAAAAAAAGAAATTAATAATCATAAATATTACTTGGCGTTCAGTTTGTATGTGTATTTTTGAAGATTATTTTTAAGCGCAAAACAGTTAAATTAATTTTCTAATTAAGCAGAAAGTTGTATTTTAGTGAAAATATACAAAAATAAAATGCCTGTCTTCTTTTTAGTTGTTAAACGATTGCTGCTTTAACAAGGCGAAAAGAGTTTTTAAAAAGTTTATCTTAAATGTTGTAAGTGTAGAGCAACTTTTTTAAAATATATATTGTACACCAAATCTTTAAAGTGACAGCAATAAAATATATATTATAAAAACAAATATTTTTTAGATCTACAAATTGCAGTGCAAACTGTAGATAGAAGCATATAAAATATGTATGTTTATTTGCCTAACATTAACAATTTTTAAACCAGTTGATTCACATTTCAAGAAATTCTCAAAAATCAAATATATATATATATATATATATTATATATACATTTAAAAGTAAATGCGGAATAATCAACCTACCAATTTAGTCATAACAGATCTAAAACCTAATGCATTGATATAAATTTCTAGAATTTATATAAATATATTATTAAAATTACATCAAATAATAACAAAGAAATGCATACAAATTTAGTAGAAAGTGAAATATTTATATTTAAGAAGTCAAACAGAGTAGTTGTATAATTAATTTAAATATATATTTCATTTTGAAAATGGGTAATCGATAAAAAGCAAATCAAATACAAATAAAATCTATAAGCATACAAAAAAAACCAATTATATATAGGTAATAAAACTGAACACATATTGTAAAATATGATAAAAAAGACGAATGCATTCAATTATTTGGGGGGAAACAATAAAACCACTATTTAATTATAAATCCACTAAACTTTCTTCTTTATTATATTTTTTAGGTTCATAACGAGTCGTATTAATACGTTCAAAAATTTGTTTATAAAAAAATACCATTATAGGAAATTACACACACAGCTAAGTTCATTAAAACCATAAATGACAATGAAAACATATATTACAACTGGGAAATGTAAGAGTGTAATTATTGAATTTATATAAGCTTACAAACAAAACAATATGAAGGCTTTGGCTTAAAGCTAAGTTGTCAAGGTAGCTCCTATCCTCAGGCAAACGCATCTTCCAGCCCAGTCACTGCCACTGTGGATGGCGGACCCAGAGGCTGCTGTTGCTGGCAGGCCAAATTAAAGTCGTAGTTCATTTGTTGGTCAAATGGCGGGTTGGGGAATGCATTTGCGGACAGATTCATCAGCTCCGGCTGTGGTTGTAGTGGTGGCTTAACAGGTTCCTGTTGCTCCTGTCGCAACTGCTGCGGCGATTTCACATAATTGAGTGGTATTAGCCCTGAGCTCTCACCATTTATGGATGCGATGGCCCAGCCTGAATTTAAGAGTTGGAGTGTTTGCTGTATTTCACGCGGCGCCACCTGTACTGTCTGCCCAGAACGCAATGTCAACTCGCCCTGGTTGCGCGCCTGAAAATCGTAGACTGCCTGCGTCTGAATTGGGGCGATCCACTTGGCAGGATTGCGAGCTGTTATAATTAAGTGGGTCTTATTATAACAAATATGAAAACAAGAACTTATCTCAGCCCGCTATATGTGGATTAGCTTGTTGAGAGCAAAGTACTGAGATTAGATAAACGTACCTTCCTCTTGCGCCGTATTGGTAACGGTGCCCAGCAATTTCATGATCAGATAAGGTGCGGTAAAGATGAAACTAATGAAAGCTAAAACCGGCCAAGCGGATGTGCCCTTTCGTGGCGGATGTGGCGCACCACTTTGTTGCACATTGTTATCGTTCAGAGCTTGGGCAAACGCTTTCTTAAAAGCCTCCGAAGATGGATCCAAATCCGACACACGCAGCCAATATAGTATTCTAAATAAGCACGTTATTAATAATTGTTATTTTAAATTGCTGACAGGTATTTACTTCCTGTAGATCCATCTCAAGCCACGAAAGATGGCAAAAGATGTCCAGAATTGTCCAAAAACACTGCGCAAGCGTCCAAAGTTGGCAGCCACGCCAAGAATCGCACGAAAGGAACTAGTTAACGCAAAGAATGTTGAATCCAGCATGGATGCAATGTTCGCAATAGCCGACACCAGCGATTCGATACTTTGGAAAGCGGGACGAGAGCTTGCCTCAGCCATTTGTATAAAACGCTGTTCAGGATCGTTGGGATTCATGCTGCCAAATCTGTTGTATCCACCGTATCCACCGCCGCCATAGCCACCGCCGCCATATCCACCAAGGCCGCCCATACCAAAACCACCGTAGCTACCACCAAATCCACCTCCATTGTAACCACCAATACCGAGTCCATAGCTGCCAGCATTGCCATATCCTCCACCGTATCCGCTATAGGAGCTCTGCTGTTGCTGGAAAGGGGACTGGGGAATGGGAGGGGGCGCTGCAAGGGACCGCACGTTGCCGTAGGGCGTGGCTAACATAGGTGATTCGTTTATAATAGCGCTACGCAGATTGTTGTCCATTTTATGGCTGTAGACTGATTAAACTTTGCTTTGATGAACTTTGGCCAAGTATTTAAACTTTGCTTCCTCTTACCTGTGCACCTCTGTTTATTATGTTCTGCTTACTCAATTGCTGCCTTGTGTGCAGCTTTAATAATACTTTTATTTGCGCGGTATTCTTTTTATTCTTGTTAGTTACAGGATAATAAGAAAGAGGTAGTGAATTTATTAATTACTTTTTCTTTATGGTGTTTAATCGATAAAAGGTCTTATTTATTTTGTCGATACAAATTTATCGTTTGGTATTTTGTGTCTTGGTATATTTAGCAATCGAATATATTAAGTTAAATGGAAAATGATTCGAGCCTTGGCTATTTTTTATTTTAATTTAAAAAAGGATAATATTACTGCAACTATTAAGAGAAAATTCTTTGCAAGGTGTTGCTCTTTATCCGTTATCAATCTATATGTTCATATCGATATGAACATAAATATACTGAAAATGTGGCAACTCAGCAACATTATATTGAGCTCTCCAACGAATCGAATATCAACAAAACCAGTGTAAATACCTTGTTGTTTACGGAGCGAACCGAGCAGATTCCAAATAGAATTTTAACAAAAATATTATCCAGCCATAATGGCCAATAGCAAGGAATTGTGCTTGCGTGAATGGGCCCCGCTCACCGGCATCATGGAGCTTATTCCAACAGCACGGCGAGGTTTTTTTCAAGCTAATCTAAATATTACTTGCGTAGATGCTGTTGAAGATTTCCTGGCGTTGGGCAGCGATGCAGGAGTTGTCTTTTGGTATAATCGCCGTTCGGGTGAAATGCAAAAGCTCAAAGCGGAGGTGAGTGCTTCCTATCCATATGACTCACAACTAGCGTTGCGTGTAAATCACTCATTATGCTTTGATGGGGGAGTCACCCAATTCCCAATCCACAATTTCAAATAGGTTGCCACACGCATTACGTGCGTTAAAATAGTTAATTCCGTCGAATATATGGTGGCAGCTGGCAGTGCTAACGGTCAGGTTAGCGTTTTTCAAATACAAAAGGAACTACCGCCGGACTTGGATCTGGTCGCACCCTGCACGAGAAACAAACCCGTTGAACGCTACACAATCAGAGATTTGCATCGATGTGTGGTCAGCTGCTGTGAGTGGTCCAAGAATGGCATGAAGCTATATTCCGGCGATAGACAGGGCGTCGTTGTCCTTACTGAATTCGATTATCAAAGGGTGCGTGGTGAGATCAGTAATATTACCTACTTTTATAACAACTCTTATATCCACAGCACCTCAGCAAATCGTTGGAAATACTCAGTGAAGCTTATGAAATTGTCCAGCTGAGCGTGCATCAGAGCTACCTGCTGGTGGCAACACTATATCGCTGTATTGTTTGCCGATGTGATTCCAATACCTCAAAGTGGCAAATAACCCAAGTGGGCAAGAAAGATCGGAAGCAGCTCATCGACTGTGGTGGCGTATTCCTTAAAAAAACAGCAATATCGAACGATAGTATGCCACAGATAATCTGTGGTCGGCCAGGGCTGCGCTTTTGGATTGCCGACACCATTGGTAATGTATCCAAAACGATAATATTTAACGAGGCTGTCCTACAGAGTCCCGCCTGGGAGATACCTCTACTCAATCCCAAGCAGCGCTATCAGCCATCTTCTATAATGGGAAGCAGTGATACATATGTGGCAAGCAAAAACTTTCGCGAACTGGAATTGTACGATGGCCAGGAAACACTGTTAGTTACCCACGATGACATCACATTATATATTCTCAATCTGGAGCATCTTAAAGTTGAGGCTGTGGCTCGCGGTTTTCGCAAAATCCTCGACTTTTGTGTTTGCGGCAAAGAGATCTTTGTGCTCGAAGGAGAACGATCGCTGCTCCGCTTGGGTCCTCTGCCAGAACGACCAAATAAATCGGCTACAGTTATATTTAATCCACAACTGCCACCACCTCTGCCAATGTTGGGTGCCTCGCACTATTCCAAATTGGAGCTTGAGTCCCCGATTGAGGTGGAGCCAGCATTAAACTGCGCTGAGGAGTGCTTTGAATTGCCGGCCATCGAAAAACTTGATTTGAATGTACCCATTGAACTGGCAGTGGAGTCACCGTTGGCGCAGCAGAAGCGTCGCTTAGAGATCTTCAAGCGCATCGGAGAAATGGATTTTGACCAGTCCATTTTGCACACCACCGGCACACTGAACCAGAAGAAGCGCCACAAGCCAGCAACTGCCGCCGGAGGAATTGTCGAAATTGGGCAGGAGACGTACGAGCTCAAATTGCCTTTGACCAACGCAGCAACCCTAATGGACGCCAGCTACTGTCAATTAGAAAAGTGAGCATAAAACATAAGCTAATCCAATTTGCCGCCAAATAACTTGTTTTTATGTTTCAGCAACGGTTTGGTTTCTCCAGTGGATATGAAAAGCGCCTTCTTACAGCATCTGCCAGATGCAATGACTCCAACAACGTTGCAGAAAACGGTTGCAATGAAGGCCAAAACGTTAGCGGACGAGCTGGACTTGCCGGAAGTACATCTGGGACCTGTTAGTTCGGAGGATATTCGCGCTCCAAACACACCAAATCTAAGCGAATCACTGATTAACTGTTACCCCACCAGACTGGAGGAGGTCAGTGTACAGACAACGCCAGTGAAAAAGCAGCTGGCGCTGAACGGTGACGCCACAGATTATAGCTCTGGGCAGCCCGTTGATGGTATTTGTGCAGTGTCCTCAAAAGCGCCACTGAGTTTTGTGAACACTAAACCAAATGCAGATTCGGAATATAGCAGCTTTCTGCCTGATTTCCGTTGCGCTGCTGATCCACTCAAGAAGCAGCAGACACCACCCCCACCCGCTTCGGCCGATTCCAACACATCCAGTGAATGGGAGTTTTTAGATAACTAATGTTATCTTTAGACAAGTATTATTTACAAAGTTCAATTTGTTGAGTTTGATTTTCGTTTATAGTTCAATGCACTATTTATTTTCTTTATTTTGCTTGAAGTTTTTTTTTTTTTTATTGGAACAAGTAATGTGCTTTAAATTGTGATGTGTTAATGTTACTAAATTTGTATATATTGTTAAGCATAAATAAGTTCAAATTAGCTTTGCTACTGCAGTGTAATATATAATTCTTAGTCTATGGTTTCAACAGTCATGTTCGAAATGCAACTAATCAGCTTTTTTACAATTTTTTTTATCCGATATTGGCATAAATTTTAGTGTATAAATACATAGTTTAAACAAAATAATATTTATTTCATTCCAATGTTCTGGTATCGTTATTGTGGAATGTGAGGAAAACCAGACGCCCACAAACGTTTGGCATTATGTCAGCCGATGATATTCAAAATATATATATATATATATTTAATTAATATTTATTAATAATTTAAAATTGGTGTAAAACTCAAATAACCATTTTATTGGCTTATTTATTGTTAAAAAAAAATTGAAACTATGTTTAACGATCAAGCTATTTTTTTATTTAATGAAATCTTTATAGTCTATAAGTTATTGGTTCAAATTGATAAGTTTAACATATAAATTGTGTAACTATGCAATTTCAAACATCGCGAAGCTTCGAATGGAACTCTGCTCCTCAGTACAAAATTTCAAGCAAACGTAACTTTATCTATATTTATAAACAAATTGTTATTTGAGTGCAGTTTGGATTCAATTGGCAGCAATGATGGAAAGTTTTACTGATTGTGCCACAGCGCATGAATCTAGAAAATTCTGATGAACAAGAAAGTTTCTATACTTAAGTACAATAGCTATGATTGACAACCTTGAAAAGCTGAAGCCTGAAAGGCGCTCACATTTCATTTCATTTGTTCGGCAACAAAAATTTTCCGCTAACTAGGCATTGCCCATTGATTGAAATTGAATAACGAATACAATCTTAAACATAGTGGTGAGTGGGTCCGCTCTGTTCTCGAGTTAAAAAAGGAATCAACCAATGAAGCCGAATGAGGAAACTAGGTGTTCTTTCAATTGTGAGTTTGATTTCTTTGGATAATACTTACTCAGAGTTTTATTTGACTTGAAAGAACTCTCGAGTAGGAAATACGTATATAAAGTTATTTAATATGAACGAAATTTGTTTTATTATGACCAAATTAAATGGAGAACATTTTTTGTAGTTTAATTAGATATAAATACAGATTTTTATAATCAATATAAATAATGATTGGTATTGCATTGTATTTTATTTGGCAGAGTGCATTATCATTCTAAAATACATATTGCTGTCTTGTTTGTTTTGTTTTGTTATATGTGTTTATTTTTCTCTTTAATTAGTTGGTTTAGCTAAGCGCACATCTTTCTCTAGGAGCTCAATATAAGGTTTGTTCTGCGTTTTTTTTTGACAACTTTTGCACTGCCCTTTTGCGGTGGACCCACAACGAGAAGCTTTTGCTGCACTCAACTTAAATTTACACACACACACACAGCCTCCCACGCGCACGCTCACACACACATGCACTGCCAATTCGCTCGCGTTATCTCTCTGGTTTTTGACTCTCTGTGTGAATGACGAAGCCGGCAATTTAGTTTTGCGCTTCTCTTTAATAATGCCGCTGCGGTAAATAAAAGCGGGTCGCATCTCGCTCTTTTACTCATTAGGCGGCGAACATTTGCTTTGTGCAGACTAAGGTTGGATTTGCGTATGAACAAAAAAAGTTGTGCTGGTGTAAAGCAAAAGTTTATCCTGTAACAATACAAACTTTACGCATTAACAACAAGTGTGCATGCTAGTGAAGGGATAAAGCGCAATTGACTTGCCAAAAAAACATACAAAGGAAATAACCTATATACGAGCATAAAAAAATTCAGGAAATGAAGCCAACAAAGAACTCAACGCTGGAAATCATATCGCCCAAGGTACACGTGGACGATGAGTTTATTGAGACCGACTATGAATATCAAACATCGCATGTCAAGCGCACAGCAGCGGGCCAATTGCAGGTGAGTTGTCGACCTTCTGGATACACTACATCCAAGAAAAATATATATACATACCCCTTTTATTGATTTATGCGAAAGTCACTTAAAAATAGACTGCAACAGCTAAATATGACTTAATGAGCTTAATGCAATTGTTGCGAATGGCAGACAAAAAGGAAATAGTTTTTATTTTATTTATGTAGTCAAAAGATTAACAGTTGGCGATTTTTCTATTTCTTTCTTAAATAGAGAAAAGCAATTATATTGTCCAGCTAATATTCTGACCTTCACATTGAAATTATATGGCAGCGAAAGAGAAACTATTCTCGACTTTTCTCCAGCTGTGCGAAAGATAGCAAAAAAAAAAAAACAACAAAAAAACACAAAATATAATAAATAAATGTGGAAAAATTTTCCATCAATTAGCATTCCGTACAGCTGAAAGCTTATTCACACGTTCTTTCAATGTATGATATGTGTATGCAGCAAGAGAAAGGAAGATAAAACCAACCAAATTCGTAGTCAGAATATTTGTGGCTGCCTTATTAAATACATATATATATATACATTTTCATTTAAATACATATATATATATATATATATATATTGATAGTCGCAATAATTGTTTCCTAAACAGCTGATAAAGCAAAGTTGAGTTGCTGATAACTGCCCATTCCCATTTTCCCTCTCTTTTCCACATACATATCCATAACAATGGACTTTTGGTGGCGTGTTTCCTACGCACAATGCGCACGCGTCTTCTATGAAACTAAGTTCCAGAATTATTGTGTTTGCATTTTGAATTTGATGCCTCACTTAATCAGCTAAGCACATATGTACACAAACATATACATATCTATTTATACATTTGTATGCAAACATAAACCAGTCTTCTGTTTAGTTTTGTTTGCCCGTCTCTTTCCTTTTGTCGAGCAACGGACACTTGCTGCACTTCATCCATTCCAAGGTCAATGTCAGGGGCTGATGTGCCCAGCTGATAAGGCCAAGAGCAAACATAGAGCGACTCTCTGCTAAACATGCTCTTATTTGGGCCAACACCTTAACCCATTTGGCAAGGGACTTTGCTCCGTTCACGTTTTAATGAATTCATACCGATTATTATGCTGCGGATTATTAATTTATAAGAACGTGTGTATATTTTTTTTTATGTGTTTATTAATTTGCCGGCCGGCAAATAGATAACACTAAATGCTTATAAATTATTTATATGTTTATCATTAAATACATATTTATAAAAAGTGGCGAGCTAACGAGCATGTAGCTGACAAGAATCCGGTGCTATTAAAAATAAAATAAAAACCACACCAATCTTTGTTTTGAGCTTCGATCAGTCTTTTGGCCACGTTAGTAAAAATCACGCGACCGCAAAAGCTGCTTAGTAAGTCTTGGGTGGCCTGGCATCCGTTATCGACCTGGCTCTGTCTTGGATGATAAGGTTGCTGCCCAGTAGAGCAAGTGCAACTTTATATCTATGTGGGTTTGGCTATGAAATAATTAATTAATTAATAATTAATATCGCCACTTTGACAGGTGCACCCAGAGACAACGTTGCTAAAAATACGAACAGCTCGTCATGTGCCCAAGTTGGGTGTCATGCTCGTTGGATGGGGTGGCAACAATGGATCGACGTTGACAGCCGCATTGGAGGCGAATCGCCGGCAGCTGCAGTGGCGCAAGAAGACGGGAATACAGCAGGCCAATTGGTTTGGTTCGATTACCCAGGCATCGACGGTCTTCATCGGATCGGATGAGTCGGGCAGCGATGTGCATGTGCCGATGAAGGAACTACTGCCGATGGTTGAGCCAAATGACATTCTGGTCGATGGCTGGGACATAAGTGGCGAGCACTTGGGCGATGCCATGCGACGTGCCGAAGTCCTGGACGTAGGCCTGCAGGATCAACTCTATGAACAACTCTCGACGTTCAAACCGCGTCCATCGATCTACGATCCAGATTTCATTGCTGCCAATCAATTGGATCGCGCCGATAATCTCATCAAGGGCACCAGACTGGAACAGTTCGAGCAGGTGCGTAGCGACATCCGTGACTTCAAGAAGACAAGCGGCGTGGAGACCGTCATTGTGCTGTGGACAGCTAATACTGAGCGTTTCAGCGAGGTGAAGAAGGGTCTAAATACCACCAGCCAGGAGCTGCATGCCTCGCTCAAGGCCAACAAATCGGAAGTGTCGCCGTCGACGATCTTTGCCATGGCCAGCATTGCTGAAGGCGTAAGTGCATATATACAAACCAGGATATCGTTTTACGTGTATCATTGTCCGCCCAACTCTTTCTTTCAGTGTACATACATTAATGGTTCGCCACAGAATACATTTGTGCCGGGTCTGATTGAGATGGCGGAGGAGAAACAGATCTTTATTGCTGGCGATGACTTCAAGTCGGGACAGACAAAGATCAAGTCGGTGCTGGTGGACTTTTTGGTTGGTGCCGGCATTAAGCCCGTCTCCATTGTGAGCTACAATCATTTGGGAAACAACGATGGCAAGAATCTTTCTGCTCCCCAGCAGTTCCGCTCGAAGGAGGTTTGTTGTGCGATTCGTACTGAAAATGGAATTGCTTTTATATATTCATTTTACAGATATCCAAGAGCAATGTTGTCGATGACATGGTCGCCTCGAATAGTGTTCTGTATAAGCCCAACGAGCATCCCGACCATGTGGTCGTCATCAAATATGTGCCATATGTGGGTGATAGTAAGCGTGCCATGGATGAGTATACCTCCGAGATTATGCTGGGCGGGCATAACACTCTTGTCATTCACAATACATGCGAGGATTCGCTGCTGGCCACACCCCTCATCCTGGATCTGGTCATTCTTGGCGAGCTTAGTGCCCGCATTCAGTTGCGCAGCGCCGAGCGAGATGCGGGCCCTTGGGTGCCCTTCAAGCCGGTCCTTTCGATCCTTAGCTATTTGTGCAAGGCGCCACTGGTGCCGCAAGGAGCACAGGTGGTTAACTCCCTCTTCCGTCAGCGTGCGGCCATTGAAAACATACTGCGTGGCTGCATTGGACTGCCACCCGTATCACATCTAACCCTGGAGCAGCGGGTAAGAAATCACATAGTTATATAAAGTCTATTTTATGTATATATTAATGTATATCTTATCGTTCTTGCCTTTTGCAGTTTGACTTTGCTACCATTACGAATGAGCCACCATTGAAGAAGTCCAAGCTGATTGGCCAGAATTGCGCCGTGGAGTCCAAGTCTAATCTGCATGCCAATGGACACAGCAATGGTACCAAGCTGGCCACCAATGGCAATGGTCACTAAGTCATTGTTCGAAAAAAAGAAAACAGTAGAAAATATATATATATCTACATATATGCAATATTTATGTATGTCTACATATATATATATATATATATATATATAAATGTGTGCTAACGAGTATATTTACTTGCTAAATTACAAACTAGAATTAAGTTACAACTATCAAATAAAACTTAAAGAAAACCAACAAAAATTCATTATATGAGATCCATTGCATTGGCATCTTTTTATTTTAAATATACAATATATATATATACATATATATCTATGTCTATGCCAATCTGTTTACAATTGATGCGATTGATTGCCGGCATTTCCGAATTTTTCAAGTAATCTTTCGCATTTGCGTAATTTTAGCAATGTGGTATTTTATATACAAATATGTAAATATGTATCTTGAGCGAATTTTTTTATTTTATTTACATTTGATGAATTTAATATTGATTTATGGAAAACATGTTTGGCAAAAGCGTTTGTTAATTTTTGTATTTTCAGCCTAAAGATATGTTTGTAAAAATTTATGCAGACTTCGCAAGAGGTAGACAACTCCATTTTCACACATTGTGTTTATCTATTTATTGAAAAGCCCGTTGAGATACTACATTCTGCGACAAATTTATCAAACGCAAAGATCGAGCTGATTGCGATTAAATATTCTGTGAAATTTTATAATCATGAGTTCATACATGTGCTCCTATAATATGTATATCGATAAGCTGAATGCTTCGTCTAATCTTCAGTTAATAAATAATACATTTTACTGTCAGTGCAATACGAATCAACAATTAAGTATGTTGGGGGCATTTGTTACGGAGTCATGTGTTAATGATTCATCACTCGGGTTGCCCCTAAAACCCATTCATTTTATTTCACAGATTAGATTAACTCGTTGAACAAGATTTTTGGAATAATAACTACCACCTGTGCCCTTGCCGTTATCTCTGTGAGAGCCCTAATACACGTGTCGTACGCTCCAAAACGTTTCTTTCCATAGTGACAATAGATAAAGAAATAAAAAAAATGTAATAATCGAACGGCAATTGAACAAATTCGAAAAGCGCCTAATTGATTGCCTAAATAATTATTTGGACGTTTGATGCCAATCATTTTATTACATTAATAGTATTTTATAACACAGAAACTTAGGAAATGTGATTAACGAAAGAAGGAAGTACCCGTCGCACTGAGTAAAATTCCCATTGTGGTCACAGCTTATCACTTCTTATTAGATTCGCTATTTAACTATAAATATTCTTAGAAATCATGAAATATTTAGTTGAGCTCGATCATACAATAAAATAATATTTTATAAATATTTTTTTATGAATTACACAAATTAAAAGAAACATTTCCAATATTGATAACATTTTTTATTAGTGTTTCAATTGTTAAATTGGCGTTCACACACATGTGCCTTACAGGACGACCACCCTTCCTCTTATCTGGTCTAACGGTTGTAAAGGCGTCCTTGAAGGATTCTATCGGCCACGTCCAGCACTTGCTTCAGCGTGTACCTTATTTGCAGCTGTGCTTTAATTGATTGCAATTATAACACATTATTCATGAAAGGCAAAGAATTGCGTTCAATCAAATACCTCTGCTTATACCCTGTGACAATATTGAAAATTCTTAAAAAGGGTATATTACTGTATTGCTAATGTATGCAAAAGAAGCGAAGATCTTTTACATATCATAACAAATGCAACAATCTGAGTACTCATGGAAAATTCATCATTTTGGAGATAGGTAATCTATTAGCTACGAACTCCCAACAAGATCAGATCTACTTGATTTACCGGTCTTTATGTGTCTTGCTATGTTGAGCAACTCTTTTACATTGAAACTTAAGTCGGATACCTTAAAAGTGACATGTTAACCCACTGTTGATGCAGTATTGTTGCTAATATGCTATTAATTGCAAATACCGCTTTGATATTTTCCACTTCATTTCATATTCGGAACATGACCCAGACAAAGTTACATTAAAAGGAAAATTCATAAATAAATTGTAATACGAATTACATATGAATATAATTGATAAACAATAAGTAACTGATAATTGTTAAGATAGAGTATATTTGCATTCTCAAAATTAATTAAATAAATTATGATTCATTCATTATATCAAAGCCGATGAATTTCAGTAATCAGTAAAGAACGAAAACAAAAAATATTACCTGTAGCAGTCTGAATGAAGTTTCGACTTATGATTTGACTTTATGTTGATCAACAGCTCGATATCGCCTAGCGTCTGCAAATAACCCTTATGATTGATTTATGTACAATGTTAGATTGAAGATTGTATATTGTGAATTGATGATATATTATTCGTTTCATATGATATGCAATTTTATGATGGATATATTATATCTTGTGACGTAAATTAAACATAAAACATTGGCATTTCGGGTACACTTTGACAGGATTTGACAGCTGATAAGGCGTGTAGATGCATGTGAAACAACGCTCGATGTTTGCCTCCCACATAACTAATATGAAAGGTACAAACAGTTAATCTTATCACCGTTTATCTGGTCTCATAACTTGTATACTAAGCGTGATAGTTGGGGCAGCGCAGTTCGCGCCGCTGTTGACGTCGTTGTTGTTCTTCCTTTAAACTATTTGGCGCTCTCTTTGAATTTTCAGTTGTGAGTTGCTTTGCGTTGTGTGCGGTCCGTTATTCGTTTCGCTGGAAGAGAAGAACAAAAACGCATACGACGCGTTATTATATGCATATTGCATTCGCGAAACTAAGCAATTTGATCTTTCCTTTTGTCTTTTTTTGCTAAACAATAAATTGCAGTGTGGCAAAAACAGTTCAGACTGGACCTTAAATTGGTTAGGAAAACAAGAAAAGCAAATATTAATCCTTGGTATGTGTATTAAATGTGTTAACTACCAGTGCTTAATTAAACTCAAGAAAAATGTATAGATTTCGATAAGTTTCGAACTGATAACGAAACAGCAAAATGAATTTCATATTTGCAAAGCAGAAGAAATAATGATAACTCTGCAATTAAATGTAAAGAATTTTAAAAAATTGTTAACAATATTTTGATTGAAAAAATGCTGTAAACCCCTTTTACAAGCTTGAGTCAATTCAAAAATCAGTCAAAACCAAATGTAGTACAACTAGCCCCAATAGATAACATTTCAGAGATAAGAGTACATGACTACTCCAAATAAGTTCCAATCAAACATTACAAGCGGACAACATGTTAAACCAAACAGGTTTTGATGTGTGCGGGAATGCTAGACACCATTTTATTTGACCTATCTGTGTGTATGTGGTTAATCCGAAAGCCTTCGCCAGAAAGCAGACATATCTTTTTGTACGTAGGATATAAAAAAGGTTTGGTAGCAGATAAGAATTCATAAAACATCAATACATGTGAAAATAGAGAGTTCCTATATGCCTATTAATCAATCTGACTGCATAGAAGCATGAGTCAGAGGGTGCAACTACACTATATATTTTTTTATAGATATAAGTATATATGTATATGCATAATATGGTATCTCTCCGGTACACCTTGCCACCATGTTTCGTATGGAGCTTACCACAGACTTTGACAAACGACCGACATGGCCTTTGGCCTGGGACCACGGCATTAACTGTGCTATATCAGTGATAGGACAGCGATAAGTAATAAGTTTGCAAGTATATTTAGTTAACCAACCAAACACATATAAAGACAAGTGTGTACGTGCAAATGTTTTTACTATAGGCACATTTTTTGTTTTAGGTTTTATGAGAGATTTTATTTGTTTAACGTTACGTTCGAAGTGGCGCGTAGACAACAGTTGAATCAGAACCAGCCAATGAACGGAAATACATACATTTTCGAATACATATTATAATATATATATATATATATATATATATATATATTAAAATTGATTTTAAGTTCCATTTCAATTATTTGGAAATAGATGTAGACTCGATTGTCTGAGTAGAACATCTGGTACATAGTGCATGGAATGTGGATTATGCATATTATAAGATAGAAGAAGAATGCGTGGACTGCAGCTGAAGTGGATTCGATTGTTGTATGCCAATAAGTGAATTGCAAATTATAGCAGCTTGCAAATATTCACATGGCTAATTGGCTGTAATTACTAATCGAATTTTTTCACTTTTTAATAAGCAAATTACTAAGGTAACCAGAACTTAACATGTGCAAGGACTTAAAATTGTATAAATATTTTAACAGTTAGCTGAATATTTAGTTTTCTATTATTCAGTTTAGTTTACCATTGTGTGTATCCAACTTATTTTGAATATTGTAAATTTGTTGTTTTATATTATAATTATCTACTATTTGATTAGCAAATATGTTTCGAAATAAATAACTACATAATTTCCAATCATAATTTTAAATGATAATAAAAATTCAACTCTCATTATCTAATTACGACTATAATAAACCACTAATGATTGAAGCTAGCACATTGATTCGCGTTAACTTATCTCAAACTTTCTAATTGACCTCCTTTGTATTAATCTTGGTTATATTTTTATATATATGATGGAATAGTTTGATTAATATTTACCATTCATAGCAATCTCAACAATACAAATTCTAAAGTTTTATTAAGATTTCAGCTTTGTGCGAATATATAATCATTATGACGTTGAAAATAAATTCCATTTATAAATTTGCAAATAAAGCTATAAAAAATTATCAGCTTTTTGTGTTATGCATGTAATTGACAACTATTAATGATTTCATGATGCTATTGCTACATTGCTATAATTAAACAGTTAACAATCTACAACCATATTAAGCAAACAATTTACTCATGCACTACTTTTGGTTGCAGTTGGGAAATTGGAGCTCATCAAAATGGAAACCCTGAACGAGACAACGGAACAACCTCATAAATTCACTGTAAAATATCGTCAGGATTATTATGATATTTCCAAATTTATGCATAAGCATCCGGGTGGCTTAAATACCCTCAAGGGTCTCAATCAGGCAGATATGACAGCTCGCTTCCTCAAGGCACCACCACATTCCGATGCAGCCATGTACTTGATGCGGGAATACAAGATAAATGCCCAAGATTACGAGGGGAAGAAGAAGACAAAGGAGCGCCCGGGTCCAACCAAGTTAACAGAGAACGGAATTGAATTTCTGGAAAAACCGAAACAGTCACCGGAGGACAGCAACAATAATTACATAGACCAGAGCATGGAGGTATTTTAAATATTTTCTTTATTTTATATTGCTTTCACGCTCTTAATTTTTATTTTTAATCTTTTTTGTGGGGGTGGGGGGTTTGTTCTGCTTTTCTTACAGATTGTTCTTATTAAAAAATAGAAATACCATTAACACTAAAAACGACTAGGATTGATTTACATCTTCAATATATTAATATTGATAATTCAGATAATTGATCCAGTTAACTTCTTGATAAGTATTAAGCATGTATTTGACCATGCTTTAGAGATCTCGTGATTTTTCGGCTCTCACATAGACCTTTTGTTTGGAGTAGATACGTATATCATCCTCAACACCAGTTAGCTCCTTATCAATCTCGGCCTTACGTGTGCGCACACGCAGCGTTTGTGCGGTCATTGGCATATGATTTAGCTCATTGATCAACATATCAAAATCTGAAATTCATCAATTATATGTTAGAAAATAAATTTATTTTTAAAAATTAATTTTAACTAACGGTTCTTGGCTGCAGCTAAAGCTGCGAGGCGGTCCTGTTCACTTAAAAGTACATGACCTCGTGGACAATCTGGATCAAGTGTCTCCATACGCTCTTTTGCTTCGGCTTTCTCGCGCTTCTCCTTTTCCAAATAACGCGGCAGCCGCAACTCATCGCGTGCTGCAGGAGAAACAATTACACATTGTTGTCAAGCCAGCTAAAGAACTGCAGATCATACTCACAGCCCAGCTTATAGTCGCGACGCTTTGATTTAGAGGTTGCATTTGTAGCAATTGTGTCGCGACTACGTGCACTCAGTGGTGCCTCCTCATCAGCCACCATATTGTCCGTAGCGAAATTTCCTATCTCTGGTAGAGGCATCAATTCATTGTCATCCATATTATACGAGCTGTGTTTGAGTTGTTCGTTAGAGTATGCCGCCAATGGCTGCTCATCATCGTCATTGTATTGACTGTAGCTGCCATAGTTGTTATCGTAATCCTGGCGCGGATCGTTGCACAACTTGGCGCCCTTACTTATAATTGACTTGCCATCAATTGTACACCTAAAAAGAGGACATATATCAGTATTATGTTAACTTATAACTGCTTGACTGTAACTAACTTTTTCAAGGCATTTGCTAAATAAAGCTGATCCATTATGTCCTCTGTCTGTATGCCAATGCTCGCGGAGCTGCGATCAGTGCCACATGACTGGCAACGTCCCGATGAATTTATTATTTGTTGCTTTTCGATTTGTTTTTCATATCTTTCGCGATCGATATGTTCTTCCTGTACTTTCGTTCGGTTTTCCAGGCCATGATGTGAGCGTGATTTACCTTGAGT
Organism: Drosophila multiciliata; assembly: GCA_037043605.1. Taxonomy (NCBI): domain Eukaryota; kingdom Metazoa; phylum Arthropoda; class Insecta; order Diptera; family Drosophilidae; genus Drosophila; species Drosophila multiciliata. The sequence continues at coordinate 10,945,046 of JBAMBF010000589.1, forward strand.
GCGCAACAAACAGACCTCGCTGTCATTACGCCTTGATACAAATCTTTCAGTTTCGCAAGGCTTTCGTTCAGGCTCCTCGGATGTGGTGCGAAGTAATGGCGGCATCCATTTTGGGCGCACCGGTTTCTTAGCAGCAATCTTTTCAGTGGTTGCTTTTTCCAACGAGCGTAAACTCTGTTTGTTTTCCTTTAGGAAATTACGTCCCGGTACGACGCCTTCAAGAAAATTCGTATAAATGTATTTAGTGAGGTTGCCATGGGTGTTAGGAAAAAAGTAATACTTACGCGGCACTGTAAACATGCCTTTCAATGTTGGTATTGGACGTATTGAGGTGTTCGACATATTTATGCTGGCTTACGGCAAAGCACAAAAAGTATTTGTGAGCTGAAATGTAAACGTAAATTAGAATTTAAATATTGCCGTGCTAAGAAGTTTACAAAAATGTAATAAATGCCAACCGACCTATTCAAATGACAGCTTTCAATTAAAACCAACCAGCTGCTTGAGACGCCAACTTGTTTTGGTTGTGTTTTAAGGAACTATCGATAGGTCAATAATAATCGCTGCACAGGGATGGCTAAATGTTCAAATATAAATTAACCGATTTTTCTTTGAATTTCCAGCACATTGTGGACTGGTCAAAAGCTATGCTGCCACAAATTGGAAAAATAACAAAACACTACGATGAATGGGTGCATAAGCCAGTAGATAGACCTTTGCGCCTATTTGGTCCATGGTATTTGGAAATGTTGACGAAGACGCCATGGTGGATGGTGCCAGCATTTTGGATCCCAGCTATCGTTGCTTGTGGTTGGCAGGAGTTTCAAGACAATTCGCATAATATGAAAGGAGTAAGTGTAAAGAATAAAGAAAACGTTTTTTTTTTCAAAATTCACTTAACATATTTTTAAAAACAGTTTACAGTACTGTTCAGCCACATTCTGTTTGGGGTGCTCTTTTGGACGCTGCTGGAGTATTCTCTGCATCGTTGGGTATTTCATATGAAGCTGACCAGCGACAGTGGACCTTGGCTCTGCACACTTCACTTCATGATACACGGACTGCATCACAAAGTGCCATTTGATCCCATGCGTCTCGTTTTCCCTCCAATACCTGGAGTGGTTCTTGCTACTCTGATTTACACGCCGCTATGGTATATTCTACAAAATCACCATCCACGCTTGATACTCGTTGGTGCTTTAGTTGGCTACGTGGGGTATGACATGATACATTATTATTTGCATTATGGAAGCCCATCGGCTGGTCATCATCTCTACGAAATGAAAAGGTATCATTATCAGCATCATTTTTCGCATCAAGATCTCGGATATGGCATTAGCAGCCAACTGTGGGATATTGTATTCGATACGCGCATTTACTTACGCAAATTAAAATTCCAATTAAAATGGGCGTAGTTGCCGTATACTGTATGGTACATTAACACTATGCATACAAATTGCTGAACTTGAACAAATATTTAATATAAGCTAAGAAATAAGATGACAATTTTGTAAAACGCTATGAAATATAAAAATATATATATTTACATGCATGTGTATGTCTCCAGTAACTTTTATTTTTTTCTACATTTCCTGGTAATGCAATACAACTTATAACAGTCGTTAACTGCTGCCACACAGCGCTGCCATATACTATTTCATCGATAGACAACCTATCGATTTACAGTAATTCTTCGCTATTGGACGGGTGGCAACGCTAAGCGAAAGTCGTGGGAGTTTGGGCGTATCTTTTGTATTTCCTCTATTTGTTTATATTTCTTAAAATGCTTAACGCAAAAATTGGTAAAGTTGGCAAAGTGCTGGTGTGTGGCATGAAAAACGTGGGGAAAACAGCGCTTATTGAGCAATTGGTATATGGCAAAATCAATACCGAAACTGTAAGTGGGTCGTGATTCTTTTCTTCACTGCTTGCAAACGTAAACAAAAACAAACTTATTTCCCAAGGAGTTACATCCAACCATCGAAGATATATACGTGGCGAGTGTAGACACAGGACGTGGCGGCGCACGGGAAACGTTACGGATCTACGATACAGCCGGACTACAAGGCGAACAGGCGGCTCAGTTACCGCGACATTATTTGCAATTTCCTGATGCATTTGTGCTCGTCTATGATCCGACGGATCCACGGAGTTTAGATATGCTGGCGGACATCAAGACGGACATCGATAAGCATAAGGAAAAGAAAGAAGTGCCCGTCATTGTATTGGCCAATGTACGAGCACGCAGCAAAAAGGATACGCCACCAACAACACCAATTCCCGTTGAATCGATAATGGACCGGGCGAATAATTGGTGCCAAAGGGAACGCATTAAGCATTACACTGTCAATGTTATGGAACGACCATCGCTATATGAACCTTTTACAGTGCTGTGTGCACGTCTGCATCCACCACAGACAAAGAGTACCTTTCCACAGCTACGCCAGGTGATGCAGAATCGTCAGAAGAGCGAGATTTAAAAACATTTTTGTGATAATGTATTTATATATCTATTTATTTGTATGTATGAATTACATACTACACTATACGAAATGAAATTTAATTTTATAATGAAATGGACGAACAAAATCACTAATGTAGACATTATACGAGTATTAACCGCCTCCCTTGTGTTTTTTTTATTGTTATTTATAATCTGAGATGTTTACTTTTTCAAGCCAATTTGGAAAATATACTATACTTTTATAGATTATTTTTCAACAGAACTGATTTAGCTTAGACATTAATTCTAATCAGCATTTTAGCGAAATAAGTATTCATATTTTTTTTTAACAAATTCGGCTCCGGGGTATCCCCATGTGTTAGTAGAACTTTTGCGCTCGTACCTCGAACATGAGAGCTCTGAATTTAGTTATAGCCTTGGCGACACTGGCCTGTTGTGCTTGTGATCTGAGTATAATAGTGCCCGGCACAAAATGGTGTGGACCTGGCAATATTGCGAAAAACTACAATGATCTGGGATCCGAAGTGGAGGTGGACATGTGCTGTCGGGCGCACGATCACTGTGAAGAGAAGATATTGCCTGGCGAGCAACTCTTCGATCTGACCAACGACAGCATATTTCCCATGTGAGTGCAAACAGATCAATATGAGAACTGGTATTATAGTATGCGTACATATAGCTTCTCCTGTGCCTGCGAAACGGCTTTCCGGAAGTGTCTCAGTTCGTTGCACAACATGGAATCGGCTACTTTGGGTCGCATTTATTTTGGCACAAAGAACATTTGCTTTGCCTATGGACCACCCATTAAGTCCTGTAAGGAGCATCAGTGGGATCTTTTCAATCAGCGCTGCCTCAGGTATAGAGAGGATCTGTTGCAGCCAGCACTTTGGCAATTCTATGATCTGCCATTCTACACACACCCCACTCAGGAGGAAGATTTGGGGCCACAGCAGCTCAACTGAATGCGACACGTTATTGCGCGATAAGTTTTTTTCCTTGTTTTCTGCGCATTATGAAAAAAAATGTACAATGATCGCTTGATAAGGTCAAACATTTTTAGCGTACTTCTGAAAATCAATTTATTTTGCAATTTAATTTCAAATATAACGAATTTGTATAATCTTTTTGTTTAGTATAACCGAAGATAAGAATTTAAATGTTTTCTTAATAAATAATAAAATGTGTCATCCAGAAAATAATAAAATTTTTATTTCTTATCTGTCAGCGAATAGCTTTCAAAATCTAAATACTTTCAAATATGTTCAAGAAATAAGAATATTAATATATTTATTTCAGTGCCATTATGACTAATGTATTCAAGATTAAAGCTCTTGTCAAGGTGAAGACTTTGCCAAGAGTAGCGAAGCAGTTGTATAGAAGGGCATGTCATAAAATTGCCAGATCTTTGCAGCTCTTTTATTCACATTATATCGAATGCAACGCCTGCGAATTTCGCCCAATTGATACTGTTTACACCCTGAGCTGGGATAGCCCTCGGCAAAACATCTGCTCCTTGTACCATAGTATATGCGACCCAAGGTGTTCGATGCCATTGTGTTGACGGCCTGCAAGCAATTGATGAACTGCTGTTCACAGCTGCACTTTAGGCTGCAAAAGGGAACGAGTTGTTACAGGGATTATATTGATTTTTCCTTGCCACTTTATTTACATGGGAAACCAGTCCGTGTTGTTTGGCAGACCATGGAGTGAGCCGTGCGATTCGATAATCTCGTCGCAATGATCATGAGCACGACAGCATTTATCCGTATCGCGCTCCCAACCAAGATCATCGTAATTGGACGCCGTATTGCCGGGTCCACACCATTTGGTGCCAGGTGCTGTGATACCTGTCTGCGGCACTGGTGGCAGCGCCTGATTATAAATGTCCTCATCTTCAAAGACGGCATCGTCGCCAAAGGCCAGCGAGACCCCTATTAAGGTTGAGATGAGCGTCAATTTAATTATACACATGTTGATTCGCTGAAATCAAAAGCAAAACTGAGCTATCAGCTTGGCTTGTGTTAAACATTTCGCAAGTGCCGACGATAAGCAAATTGTTTACACGAGCTGAGATTGACATACAAAGTTAAGGTTTGAACATGTTTAATATAATAATTATATATATATATTTTATTACATAAAAGTAAAAAAACTAACTAAGGATATCCTTAAACAATTCATTTGCTGTCTTCGCTGGACGTTTTTTCGTGTGCTCTGTTTTCTTCTCCTCCTCCTGTTTTGTCAGGCTGGTCAGCCACTGATTAGGCGACAATTTGTAGGTATCCAAGCGATACTTTGTGTAGATGATTCGGCCAAAGGGCGAGCCCTTCATCATGTTGGCCTTGGTGCTCAGCTCTTTGGCAATGTGCAGCTTGTGCGCCTCTTGCGCTGCCTTGAAGCAATTCTCGAGAGCACGTGAACCATGCCGGGTGATGGCGAGATCAACATAGAAGCCATCCAACTGGCGGATGAGACGCTCACGTGATTTCTCGCCAATATATTTACTCTGCAAGAATGCATCGACAATGTGCGAGCCGTTTGGTGTGTTAACAATCTGTGCCAGCTGCACAGCTGGCAAATCCAGAATGCAATTAACCAAAAAGATAGGTTTGTTGAACTGGAGCAGATGCTGGATCATCAGCGAGCCATGCAGATGCACAAAGCCCGACTCATCACCGGCGAGCATCTCAAGCGGCTTCAGTTTAATCAGACAGTTGATGAATTGCTTGGATTTCTCCTTATCGCCTGCCACATGCAAAGCAGACTGTAGTGCGGCAATCATTTGTGACTGCTTGGCTCCCAGACGCAGACAGGCGGCGCTCAGAGCGGACACAACGCCAGTGTAGCCCATCTTAAGCAGTTGTTCGATGTGTGGCTGCAACTCTGTGAAGACGGACTCAAAGTCGGGCACCTCATTCAGGTGCTGCAGCAGACGCTGGACTGCAAAATTGGTTTGCCGCTGCTGGGCCAAGTGGCCAATGCGTCCGCTGAAGAGCATGGCATAAAGTTGGGTCAGCAGCTTGGCACCAGCAACGCTCAGCATTGTTTCCAGCAATATAACAGCACACTGATAGTGGAAGACTTTTGGGAGCATCACCTCTGGTTTGGATTCGGATTCAGGTATGGCTTCATCTGGTGTATTGGTAGCTACATTCTCTTCCTCATCATCATCTTTAATTTCAATTTTCGCCTCTTTCGACTTATCATTATCGTCAACAGCATCATCATTGGGTTTGAGCAAGCTCTGTATTAATATTTTCTTGCCAAAATGCTTCAACATGCTCTTGTCGACCACGCTAAGCGATAGACATATAACTCCCAGTAGCGCGGACGAGTGCTCCGCGTAGGGAAAGTCCACGAATTGTGGCCACATTTCAAGGCGCTGTGGAAACTCCTTCATGATTTCATGCCATTCCTCAGGCACCGTATACAGACGTCGATGCTTGGCCAGCTCAGCTCCTCCCTTCTCGAAGGCAATCTTAGGCACATGCATACCAACCAGGCAGAGTATAGCCGTCCGCATAATATGTGTTGCGCATGCATCCCACACGAAATCCTCTAGATTGTTCAGCATAAATTTCGATATGCGTAGCACAAATTGCCGACACTGATCACGATGTGCATCACTGAACTCGGTTTCTAGATTGTACTGCTCCTCGATTTGTGCGGCATCCGGTTTAGCACGCTTCGCCGTGACAGGATTATCGCCATCTGACTGTTCCAGCGCAGCTGTCTGTCCCAATCCACGCAAGAAGGCGATTTCAAGCATTTTTTGTAGCACATGGGAGGCAAAACGATCGGAGCACAAAGGACGAAGGTTTTCGCCGAATTTACCAAAGAAACGCTCAAGTGGTACATCGTCCACGAAACCAATGAGAGACTCCAGAGCCTTGCAGACAATTTGATTTGAAGCCAAGTGAATTTCCTTATCCGTTGTCTGCTCGAATACATTGTTCGCCATGTTGACTAGAAAAACATATAAATTGCAATATCACACTTCACATTGAGCAACAGCCTGGCAATAACTTACCACGATCCTCCACATCTTCGAGTCCTGCCTTCATGGCATCCAAGATGCCTATAAAATAACCAAATTCATCGTCCTCTATGTGGGTGCCCCGACCAAAAATGCCTTGTTTTGCAAAGCCCTTGGCATTGCGCATAAATCGGCTTCCCTTCTTTTTGGGCCTTTTACGTTTAGAATTGTTTTCCGTTTGCATGATCGTCTTCTTTATTGAAATTCAATTAAGTTCAACAACGTGTGCCGTGCAACACACGCTCCGTTGTAATATTAATCGGTATCTGTCATCGTTATCGTTGCTATCGATGAGCGGCGTTGCCAGATTCATTTATATAATTGAGCGGCTTCCATCTCTACAACAAGAAGAACAAGCGTCACTTTTTAATCAAACGGTTCAAAAATGGATGAAATACACGATTTTCAATTTATTTTGCCAGCAAAAAACAATGATTTACTTAATTCACGAGGGGATCAGTTCTATGTACAACAGGTATACACCGCAACCGAAATACCAGATCAATTACTTGGTAAGTGAACAGACAGATTTCTTGCGCGCCTGCAATTCAAACATAGTACAGTAAACGTAAAGAAGCATATTTCATTTTGTTTATTTGCAGCATGTAAAAGTAAAGTACATCAGCGTGATCCGTTCTACATATTCGAACACTTTGATACGTACTATTCAATAATAGAACAATCAGCTAACGATGCTGCTGCTATACGCAATCTTATGCGCGCGTTCGATCTGCTCTATTTGACCGTGGACGTATTGGGCGGTCAGCTAACGCCACTGTTGACTGCGGCAGAGTCACCTTCGTCAGTGGATCGTGTGCGCTATTTGAATCTAACAAAAATGGCGCTATATCTGTTTGTCAATACAGTGAAACGCATCGATGTCATTGTTCAGCAAGTCCTGCAAGATCAAAAGCTAAATCTACAGAAGAAACGCGTCAAACAGGCGGAGGTCCTAGAACAGTATCCCGATTGGGAAATAAAGCGTGGAAAGTTTTTGGTGCAGCTCTACAATGTTATGCAGTGTCCGCTGGAGAAGCTCTGGAGTCCCCCCGTTGTCGAAGAAACGTTTGTAACGTAAGTGGTTGCAATTAATCAGATCTTATCTATGGTTTTGACACGCTTATAACTTTCCCAATTGCAGCTTGATATGCGATATTTGCTATCGTACTTTGGAAGTGCTACAGCCTAGATCAGATAATCGTCATATCGCTGATACACTCTTTCAAATTTTTGGCGTGGCCATTAAACGATATAATCATGCCATTACATTCCCGGCTCGCGTTCTTCAAATCCTGCGAAGCACGGAGCATGCTGCAACAGCCGTGGCGAACGGGATTTTGCTGCTTTACGAAGAATATGGCATTACAACAGTTTTCTCGATTCTGATGAAAGATATTGTGGATGCCCTCACGCTTGACACTTCGGATACGGCAGTGTCGCGAAACTTTTCTAATTTTCTTTCTGAATTCTCATTGATTGCACCAAAGCTGATGATTCCGCATCTGTCCAAGCTGGGCGACGAACTGCTCAACTGCGAGTCGAACGTTCTGCGCAATTGTGTGCTGCAGATCATGGGCGATGCGGTTGTTGGTGAGCTGACTTCCGAGGATCTTAACGATGACATGAAGGAGGCACGCGATGAGTTTCTCAACAACTTATTGGACCACATCAACGATATTTCGGCACATGTGCGCTCCAAGGTATTGCACATTTGGCATCACATGAAGGAACAGCACGCCATTCCGCTCACATATCTAATCAAAGTGTTGCGCGAGGCCGTCTGCCGACTGGAGGATAAGAGCTGCATGGTCCGCAAATCGGCCATACAACTGATCAAAGCATTTCTGGAAAACAATCCGTATTCGGGAAAGCTAACGCTTGAGGAGCTAATAATAAAGCACGAGACTGAAGTGGAAGTGATGAAACAGTTGGACGAAGTGATAGCCGATGAACGCAAGAAGGCGGAAGATTTTAACGAAGAATGGGATTCCATAACGCCCGCGCTGATGCCCATTATTGAGGAAAATCTAAGAGATTGTAAGTATTCTTTATGTGTGGGATTACATTTGTATGTATTTTATAAATGTTTATTGCGTTTCAGTTCCCGAAATGCAATTTGATAAGGAGGAGGAATACGAGCAGCTGGTCCATAAGATTTCGCCGTTGTTGTTGGAAAAGAAGTACAAGGAGGCAACAGTGCTCGTGCGCAAGGCTGACTATGTAATGGGCAATCAGGAATTGAGGTGTGTGACAATTGTGAAATACACTAATTAAAAAATATGTAATAACATTCTTTATTCTTTTCATACAGTCGATTGCTGAAGCCAGACGAAGCTTGCGTCTATCATTTGGCATTATTTAAAACATTTTTATCCCTAGCCAATGGCTGCATTGATAGTGTGAGAAAATGCCGCATTTTATCAGTAATCCAATAAATCTAATGTTCTGTTTTATTGTTTTCTAGGGAGAGAAAATGCTGCAACAAATTAAAACTGTTGAGTTCCTCAAGGATAGCATTGAGTTCACGCATGTGGCTACATCGGCAATGCCAAAGATGCTCGAAATGCTGCTATCCAAAACGAATACGGACGTCTTCGAGGCCGTGGATCTCTTTACGACGGGCTATCTGTTTGGCATACGCGGCACCGAGGTGGGCATGCAGCGCATGTTGAATCTGGTGTGGTCATCGGATAAGGAGAAACGTGATGCCGTCTCCAATGCATATCGCAAGGTGCTCTTCACCACAGACACCACGGGACGGGCGCACGCCATCAAGGTGGTAAAGAATCTGTCCAAGTTCCTGTCCGAAGTCGAGTATGGTCATTACACGGCTATGGAAACACTGATGGGTGAATGGGTGGGCAGCGATGATGTCGATGCGCTCATCATTCAGGTTCTTTTCGAACGCTTCACCCTCAAACTGGAGGGTACCACAAAAAATGAGTCCCGGCTCGCACTTCAGCTCTTAATAATGGCATCGCAGACGAAGTCAACAATTGCATCGGCAAATCGCGTCCTCATCGAAGACATTGCGACGGGAGAGCGTGCTGAACAAGAGCCACGCATCTTCACCAGCTGCCTCCAGCTGCTGGTCAATTGCATCGATGCCAACTATAACAACAAATACTACAAGCGTTGCGCAACCAATTCAAAATTTGTGCAACAAATAACAAGTCTATTCCTGCAGTTCTTCTTTCATCCCCAAGTGCCGGACTTTGATGCACTGGCGATGAGTGTGTTCGAGTATTACTATCGGATCTGCCAGGCGCCTGATGTGCTCGCCGAAAATATTGTGATGGAACTAATTAAGCGCTTCAATGATGACTGGCTTGTGCAGTCGACTGTAGCCCCGGAGGAGAACCCACCGCTCACGCAGACCACTGATATACCCCACTCCCAAGAATTGCCACAAACCCAGACGCAGACCCAGACGCCGTCTAATGGTCCAGCTCCTCAAATGCCAGTTTATTTGGTTTCACGGTTTGTGTTCTGCATTGGCTTCATGATCATCAAGGAGATGATATTTCTAGACATGGATGTCTACAATAATATGAAATTTCGTGAGGAGCTGACGGCGCTCGAGGAAAAGAAGAACACGAAGAATGCGGTCAATGCACACCGTCGACAAACTGTGAATGTCTCTGCGATGGAGGCGCGGAAGCGCCTATCCGGAGTTGCTGCCGAGCCGCAACAGGAGCCAGATGATGATTTAGTCGGCGCAACGGCTGAGGATAACATAGCCGAGGATATCCATGCCTTATGCGAGGATATGTTGCTGTATGAGCCAAATGCCCTTATGTCCAAAGTGTATCCAATTATCATTGATATATGCAAGCGGCCGGGAGAGTATAAGGATCCGCAGCTTCAGCAGGCAGCAACATTGACGCTGGCGCGTCTGATGACCGTCTCATCCAAGTTCTGCGAGACGAACATGTCCTTCCTGATGAACATCCTGAATTTGACCAAAAACTTAAAGATCAAATGCAATACGGTTGTTGGTCTGTCAGATCTCACGTTCCGTTTTCCAAACATCATAGAGGCTTGGACGGGACACTTTTATGCCCAGATGCATGAGAAGGATACCGAATTGCGATTGACAGCCGTCAAAATGCTCTCCCATCTCATCCTGCACGAAATGATACGCGTCAAGGGACAAATAGCCGATATCGCTGTGTGCATTGTCGATGAGAGCGACGAGATTAAGAATATAACCAAACAGTTTTTCAAGGAGATTGCCAACAAATCGAATATATTGTATAACGTATTGCCCGACATTATATCCAAGTTGGGCGACATCAATTTGCAACTGGAGGAGGATAAATATCGCACCATTATGCGCCACATCCTGGGACTCATACAGAAGGATCGCCAGATTGAAACCCTAGTGGAGAAACTCTGTCTCCGCTTCCCGGTCACTCGCGTTGAACGCCAATGGCGCGACATTGCCTACTGTCTCGGCCTGCTCACTTACAATGAGAGATCCATCAATAAACTTATTGATAATGTGCAGCATTTCCGGGACAAGGTGCAGGTGGACGAGGTCTATCAGTCATTCAAGCTGATCATCAGCAACACTTCCAAGTTAGCCAAGCCCGAACTGAAAGCGGTCGTCACCGAGTTTGAGACTCGCTTGAACGAATGCCTTCAAGTCGCCGAACCGAATGCTAATCAACCAACCGAGGGATCTCAGCCTGGTTCGCGAGCCAGCAAAACGAAGAAAAGTACAAATCCAGCTACGAAACCGCAACGTGGACGCCAGGCAGCCAAAGGCGCTGCCAACAACACAACCCGGCGCGGACGAAATGTGCGAAAGGATAGTACCTCCGAGGAGGAGGATGAGGAGGAGGAGAGCAGTTCCTCCGACAGCTCTAACTCTCCAGTTCGTCGGGACGCACAGTCAAAGCAACAGCGTCGCAAGATTGCCATCTCCTCATCCAGCGAGAGCAAAGACTCTGAGGATGAGGAGGAGTTGCCAGCGCCATCTAAGAAAAATCAAAGTTCACGAAAACCGCGTAAATGATATTTTCATTTGCGTTCTTTTTGTATATGCATATTTGAGATTAAACTGCTTTTTGTTAGGCACTGTGACACACAGATTAGGAGAGCAGGCAACGATTTCTATGCACCAATAATCCTCTTTGTGGCACAAATTCACAAATTCTCATTCAGTTTTTCATTTTCCACATGTGTCTTCATTCTGCTTTGTACATCGTTTAGTGGTAATCCCATTATGTTGTCACTTTCGTGGAAACTGCTCAGCAGCCGTCAAGGCGAAAAAAAGAAAACAGTAGAAAAACTCCAAAATTGTTGTAGGCAAGTAAAACTGAGCAACAAAAGATGTTGTCTATTTACTGAATGTGTTGTTGGCTGCTGCTCCTGGACAATCCAACTGCTGAGTGATGCTAGAGAGAGAGCGATAGATTGATCCTGCACCCTTTTCATGCTGATCAACAATTAAAAAAAAAATTATAAGCAGCATCATTATGCCCTTATCTAAAGAAGTGAAATTTAAACACAAGAATAATCACATCTAAATATTCTTAATTTCATATTTTTTTAAACATTGTATATATATATTTATATTTTATTTTTGTCTATAGTAACTTTATTCTGGTTGCGTGTTTTACTTTTTGCGAAACAGTTTAATTTGAAGTTGCTTAAATAAGTATAAGAAAATTGTAGAGCTTTTACACTTTTTGTAAAATTTTGTAAAATAAAAATAAAAATATATATATTTAAATCAGGTTTATTTTACTGAACTTTCAATCAAATCGCAACTTTAAAAATGTAATTTTTTTGTAAAAAAAATTTAACAATTTAAGGCCGTTAATTAAATTATCGACAATATGGGACGCAAGATAAGAAGAAGTCAAAATATTGTGTAACCGGATAGGCGGCCTCAATCAGAGACACCGCGTCTCAGTCAGACACGTGTGTGTTGTGCGTTGGTTGTCCGGCCAACGGGGCGGAGCGGCGGGTGCTGTTTGCCGGAGTCTGCAACAATAGCAATCAGCAAATCAACGAGAGCGTGCCGAGCTTGTGAGAAGTCAGTCAGCCTGCCAGCCAGCCAGCCAGCCAGCCAGTCAGACAGCAGCCACCCTCAATGCAGCGATACAGACGACGACGGGCCATGGCAACATCCCGGTTGCCAAGCGCCGCCCTCCAGTCGAGACCAGGTTGCCGGGTGGTGTGTGGAAGGGTCAGACGTTTGGTGCCATTAACATGCTCATTACATGCGTCGCGACCGAGCTGAAGCGGAGTGAGAGACGGGCGTGTGTGTGTGGCAAGTGTGCGTGAGACGAGACGCACGCGCCAAAGACGAGAAGAGACTATACCCATTATCCATGGCTATTAGCATTAGCGGGTTTACCTGTCGCCGCGGATTAGTGCCGTCTGCTCACTTCTGCTGCTGTTGTTGTTGTGGTCAGATTTGGCTAATGGGTGTGCACCACACAAATGTAAACAATCAGATCAACAGATCAAATATGTGGGAAAACTTTAATGTTACATTAATGAGTATTTGTGTAAAATTACTGATAGTTTTTATACCTTTGTAGAGGATATTATATTGATGTCGTGGCGAGAGAAATGCAAGCAACTTAATATGGTAAAGGTATTCTTAAACAGCACGACTACCCGATTTGATATAGCCATGTTCCTATATCCTTATTTTTTCTAAATGAGAAGAACTCGTTCAGTTCGGAGTCGAATTAATTTGACCATTAGAAAATGTAGCTCCCATAAAGACAGAACATCGGAATTTGAGATTTAATTAATAATTTTCTTAAAAGGTAAGTAAAATATTTTAAGATTCTTACTTACTCTCTCTCTCTCCCTCTAATTTTCAAAAATATTGTCGATCTTTAGGCATAGTCATTTTTGCAATAAATGAACATTAAATAACAGTTCTTTTAAATTGTAGTTATTTATATTTCTCATATTAATATATTTAAGAATAATAAATATAATTACATTGAAAATAATTTAATAGAATTTATATTTAAATATTTATAATTTTTGCACATTTCGATTTGATTTTTTTGCATTTTGCGGTTGAGCAGTGGACGGCCATCCAATCAATCATTCAATCAATCAATCAATCTATACATCCAACATCCAACAATGCCATCTGCCAACTGTTAATAGATGCTCAGCTCCGTTCCCAAAACCCGACCGCTCTAAAAACTAAAGCCTAGCTATTTACACAGATCAATGAAGTTATATATTTTTTAACTAAGTGGAAATTGAACTTGAACATGGATTATGTTGCAATATTCTCTTTCGCTTTCCTTTCGCTCGTTTTTTGCTTTCTCTCCTCTCTCTTCTGTTCTGTTTTCTTCTCTGTCTCTTTATGTCTGTCTCGCTGTTATTGTAAAAATGCGAAGTGCTGCTAATTCGAAGATTAATTATTGCAATAACTTCGAGAATGCTTTTACTCAATATTCGCTGCTCCTTTAGAAATAAAAGTTTTCCGCATGCCGCAGTTGCTGCTGTTGTTGCTGACTGCGCTGCTGGCGTGAACGCAACATTGCTGGCCACTCGCAGGCCAAGTTGTTGCCGCTGCTGCTGCTGTTGCTGCTGCTGTTGTTGTTGCTGTTGCTGTTGCAGCTGCTGTTGTTGCTGGCGGCAGCAGCAGCCTCCAACTAGAATCATAAGTGCTGATATTCACCCATATCATACATGGGCATGGTGCCCATCACGCTATGCAGATGCGAATACGCAACGGCGGCGGAGAGGGGCGGCATTTGGGAGGCGGCAACAGCAACGGCAGCTGCTGCCGCGCTGCTTTTGCTGGCTGCTGCCGCTGCTGCTGCTGCTGCCTGTTGTTGTTGCTGCTGTTGCTGATGATGTTGTTGTTGCAGGCTTTGCTCGGCGCTTGTAACATGTTGCAATTGCTGGTGCTGATGTTGATGCAAACTGTTGCCGTTGCTGTTGTTGTTGTTACTGCTGCTGCTGGGCGATTGCTGCTGTTGCTGCTGCTGTGAGTGATGTGAGTGATGCGGGGCGGCTGAGTGTTGCTGTTGCTGCTGCTGCTGTTGTTGTTGTTGCTGTTGTGCGCTGTGACTGGACAGCATGTTGCCCTCCATTTCTGAATCGCTGGACGAGTCCAAGTGTTGTTTGTCCGTCGAGCCACTAAAATGATAAAGATTTTGACATAGCTAAATTAGAATATTCCCTAAGTTGTATATAATATGAATAATAATGTTAAATATTAAATAAAATAAATAAATTATGATTCACAGGAGAATTACGATAGAAATAGAAATGCCAAGAAAAATTACTCAGAGGGGACAAAACGTATCTTAAAGAGGCATTTTCTATAATGTAGAAATTTCCAAATCATATTTCTATCCTTATCTTAGCCTTATCAGCAACAACAAATGACATAATGTTGCTTCTGTTGTTGTTTCTGTTCATTACAGCAATCCTTAGGCTTTTAGACTAGTCCCCACGGTATATCTGTTTGCCTCTGACAACAGATGTTTGAGTTGTCAGCATCGTTTAAATTAAAATGTGTCAATTGCTGTAACTAATTTACTGTGCGCAGCAACCACAACAAATACAAAAACAACAACAACAACAATGCGTACATCAGTTATATGTGCTATATTTATAAACAAATGACAAATGACAGCTTGGGCAATTGAAAATAAAACCGGAAGGAAATTGTCTGTTTGAATATTTTTACTCTCTCAGCGCTAGGCATTTCTATAAATGGTTTCAGTTTCATGTTCGAGGAGCCCTTTGCTAGAGCAGCACAGCACGTACGAAAGGTGTCAGCATACCCCACACATACGTAAACAAACAAAAGACTGAGTGAGAGGGAGAGTGAGTGTGAGAGGTCGGGCAAGAGCAACAGCAGCTCAGTGCATTCCCCCAAGAGCGGCGTCGCATCTGATTTCAGTTATATGAGCTGCGCTCTCTCTCTCTGTCTGTCTATTTGTGTGTGTGTGTGTTGTCGCCTTTTGCTTGTATTTTGTGCTCACTCGCACCTTTGATCAGAAAGTTAAGCAGCTTGACTTTTATTATTTGCGGCTGATTCTGTAAATGACTTTCAAGTGTCGTTTTTATCGCCACCGTTTGCCGATGAGGGTGGCAGTAAGTCGCTCTCTCTCTCTCCCGCTTACACTGGCCCAGTTCTACCGCTTGGGAATATGTTTGCATAAGTGTGTGTGTGTGTGTTTGCTGTTCGTGTTCTTTCAATTTGTTAGTGCTAAACAGTTCTGACATTTTAATGGCTAATTCAGTGCCTTGGCGATAAGAAGAACGAGGCGCGCAGTTGAAACTCGAGCAACTGACATTATCGATGCCCAAGTGTTTTTTTCTTTTAATCAGAATCTTTGTTGCGAATCCCAATTGTAGAAACCAGTTTCGAACAACAAAATTGATTACAACGACATCGACAAGCAGGCGACAAGGGTTCCAGGGCCAATGCTAAAATACAAGCAAAAATAAACAACAACATTTAAGCGCACACTCGACAAATTTGTGGCCAGAGATCATTGGGAACGATCTGCCAGATTGCTGGCCTTAACAGTCTCCACCCTCCTTTTCCTCCTCCACCTCCTTCACTTTCCCCCTTTGGCAAGTTATTTGCTGACTCGCGCGCAATTCGAGCCATGCCTGCAAATTCAGTTGCACAGACCTAAAGCTACAGCCACAGATTCAGATACGATGCCACATACGGCGCAGTCGCAGTCGCAGTCTCAGTCGCAATCGGAATCGCAGACTTGCCGGCATCTCGATTCTCGTGGCAACCAGCTGTTCTGTGTGTAATTGTAGATTCTACTCGCCATCTCCATCTCCATCTCCATCGCCATCTCCATGTGCAATCCATTTTGTAGTCAGCCACTTGCAGTCAGCGCTTCATAATTGCCATGCTGTCCAATTGGCTTCTTGTGCAGCCGGCTCGGATCCGCGAATCTCCTGTGACGAGCAGAAAAACACTTGGTGGATTCTTTGAGTGTGGGCTTGCTTGTGGCATGCTTTATCATGTTGCACTTAATATGAGATGTGGCAATTTCAATTATCTTCATAACATCATATTATGCTCCCACACTTGGTTGCAAAGAGTGTCAGCTATTAAAGGAAAACTGGTGTGAGACAAATTTGATCCTATTTAGGAATTTTCCCTTATTATTCTCTTCGTAGAACAGCAACTTAGTTTTAGAAAAAGAACGATAAGTTTGCTGTATACAATTCGATCTATAAGTAGTATAAAAAATCAGTTATTAGGGTGCTTAAAATGTACATATGACATTTGCTATTGAATCGATTTGGCCATTAAATTTGAGTTTAAGAGAAGCAATTTAAAGAGCAGTCAATTGCTGTTTGTTTGTGGCCAAACAAAATCGATAATGGCCCAAAAGGAGGAAGGAAACCCACCCACAAAAATATAGTACAAACACAGATCTCTATGCAAACAGGCTGAGCAAACACTAAGCTAACCTCAAAATGAGAAATGGCAGCCATGCCCATCCCCGACCCCGTCACTGTCTCCGTATCCGTCCCTGTTCCTGTCCCTGGCAATGGCCCTCAAGCGCTATCCAGTCAACCAGCCATCCACCGAGCCGACCAAAAGTGGGGAGCAAACAAAAGGCAGCAGCATATAAACAATGATATCAAATTACCAGAATTTCATAGTTGTTGGCTTTGCTCGCTGCTGTCTTTGGCTCAATGCAACACTTATTAACACTGCCACAGAGGCAGTTTTGTGAGAGAGAGAGAAAGAAAGAGGAGAAGAAGATTGAGACAGCGCCTACTTTAATGTCCCTACACTCTAAAAAAAAAACTGTTCGAAAATGAATTTAAAAGAAAATAACTTTCTTTAAGATCTTTCATAAAAAAATGTATGCAGATTAAGAAAGCGAAGCAATGCTTAACAACTTTCCAACCACATTTAAGACTGAGAACTTTCTCAATAAAATACATAAATTTTCCTAAGTGTACGTAGGAGTATTTTGAACTGCTTGCATTATGAAATAAATGCACACATTTAAGTTTTATATATATTCATAAACATAAGCAGCCTTCGCGGTAGCTGCACCCCAAGGACAATCCCTCGATACATGAATGTCACATAGAGTTAAATACATATATACAAAAAAAAATATGACAACAACAAAGTAAACTTGACCAAGACTTTGGGTATCTCGTCTGTGTGTGTGTGGTCCCGACTGGAAAGTTGTTCTGGGTATCGTTTTTTGTTTTTTTTTTTTTGGGGGTCTGCTCATTGATGAGGAATTAATTTTTACTTGTTTGCTCAATTGATTTTTTGTAGATTTTAAGCGACTTTTGTCAAAGTTGTTGTTGTTGCTTACTGGAGCTGCATTAAGCAGATTCATTAGCTTGGCAATAATGCATGATCGGATTATGTTGGGGCTTGACTTGAACTTGGCCAACTGCGAAAGCGAATCGAATAGCATGGATTGGCGATTGAGTAGAAAGATGGCTAAGATTCGTTAAAAGAATACAGATTGTGAAGATAGCAAATTTAAATGGTAATAAATGTTGTCTGATCTTTTGATAACAAAAAATAACACAAACAAATTAATGGCTTACAAAAATATGAAAAAAAAAACAACTAAATCACAAAAAATATTTCAGCTGTTCAACACTTTTAAGGGAAACACTGGCATCTAATCGGATAGCAATCTCAACTGTGGCATGCAATTAAAAAGCAACAAAATTATTAAAAAAAACTGTCAAAACAAAGCGCAGCCAGCATAAAATGCGCCACACGCCAACAAACCATAAGATAAAATATTTTATAACGATGGGAATGATGTGGTTTTTTGTTGTTGTTGTTGTTGTTGTTAATCGTTAAGATCTACATACTCGAAACCGAAACTGAAACCGAAACCGAAAGCGAAACATAGTTGTAGACAATGGGACAATGCTTAGGGACAACTCTACTACAACTACAACTACAACTCCAACTAGATGAAGTCGAAGCTGTGAGGCACCCAAGACTCGAGCTCCGTCTCAAGCCCGCACCACCAACAACCTTTACAACAACAACAACAACACCACACACATGCGTAAATTAAATGATAATTTATGATCAACACCTTTTCAGATTCTTCTCTCTCTCCCTATCTCGCTCTCGCTCTCCTGCTCTCTCTGTCGCTCTGTCGCTGGTACGGTCACCGTTTAGTTGGGTGTCCTGCTGCGCACACGTCTCGAGATTTGTGTACCGATCGCGCAATGCGATAACTCAACCTGTTCGCTTTGGTTGCGCCCCCCTCATACCGTTCCTGGGACTTCGATCGATCGTGATCCCCAGCTCATCTTGGACTTCTTGGGGCTTAGTGTTTTTTTTCTCTTTTTTTTTTGGAACAGCGTTTCATTTTGGTGTGTGTGTGTGTTTGAGTGTATGTTTATTTGTTTTTACGATTTATTGGCTTATAATTTTTATTAGCAATGGAATTTCTTGGAAATCCTGCACACATCTACCATATGATGTGTCGTTCTGACTAGGGACACATTTAACCCCTCTGTCCCCTTATCGCTACTGACTCTATATCTTTTCTTCTGATTTGTTTTGACTGTTGTTCTTCTACAAACAGCTGATATGGGCATCTTATGTGATCATTGATTTGGTTGTTGATAATTACTGTTCTCCGATTATTATTGCATGGAATACATAATAAGAATCAACTTGGTTTTGATCGTGGATGAACTGTAAATTGCGGGAAAAGTTAAAAAAATACTGTCAGAATTACTAATCTTATTCACTTCTGCAGAAGTCTTTGTGTTTTACAGATTATCTCCATAACAAATAATTTCAACTTTAATAATAGTTTCATCTTTCACGTCATTGTCAGATAGAAATTGTTGATTTTCAGGGTCTGCCACTTGACCAGTGAACTTGTTGTTGTTCTACAGTTTTATAAGTAAGCCTTAACACTTTTTTAAGACCCTAAGCTGCTTATGGCATTTATGCCATTGCCTACTCAAAGGCGAACTTCAACTTGTTCCCCAAAGAGGAATCCAAGTGAAACCCTACAAATTGAAGCACTGCCATTGAGAAAAATGTGTCAGTCCCGATAGAGAGAGTGAGAGCGAAAGGGGGACGGATCCCTCAAGAGGAGCAACTTGAATGGGGTGTATCAATTAAGAGCAAATCTTTACTATAGATTCGTGTACTTTAGCCACATGAACGAATTCTAATTATAGGTCGAAGCAAATCACTTGACATCGGGAGCCCACCCGATGAGTAGTGTACCCCACATGCATGAGACACCCTTCGATTGAGGTCTCAGTTCCATACCGGTCCATCATCACCAACGACATCATTATCAACGCCATCAGTGGCGGCAAAAAAAAAAATACAACTCAAAACTGCCTTAAATGCGTCACGGAACTCCAGAAAACGGGAACACAGGCCCATATACAGGAACGTGTGTATATGTGTGTGTGTGCGTATATATGGAAGAGAGCAAACACAAACACAAAAGCGAGAGACAGAGACAGAGACAGCGACAACAACGACAGCGACAGCGACGGGCAAAAGCGCAAAATACATAATAATAAAAACAGAATGTACAATAAAACGAATAAAAATGAATAACGAAGCGACGTCAACGTCAGCGTCGGCGACAGCAACAACAACAACAACAACAGCGACGACGACGGCGCTGAGGCGAACGAATAAAGAACACACGCACATTTTGTGATGGTAACTTGATACTCTTTCCAGCTACCCTCCAGCCAACCGTGGCATTCGACGAACGGCGAACGTAAACTCAAAACGATGAGCCCAAGAGCTGCCCGAGAGTTCGACACACACACACACAAGCACAAACACATTCACACACACACAGGCACACACATTTTAGTGAAATGAACATCGAACAGACTCAAAACAGAGGGGATTGGCACTGGAAGCTGGAACTCTTCTCGCATTTGAAGTAGTTTAAAGGTTTTTTGATCGGCTGCTGCTGCTGGTTCTGCTCATTGTTGTTATTGTTGTTATTGTTGTTGTTGTTGTTGTTGTGGAGCACAATAAAAACTATGACGAAGGTGTGCCTTGCATTGGAATCCTGGAATCGTGATTCTACTCAACTGTCAATCGATTAAGAATATAATGGCAGTCAAATTTAACGTTTTCATTTGATGACACAAAATTTTGGGATATTCAGTAAAAGTTAACTTGTCTCTTATAATACAACATTTTTGTACTGTCTATTTGACAATTATAAAATTAGTTTCGACAAAAAATAAAGTTTACCAAATTATCATAATTCTTGAAATTAAATTATGATTATTTCGACTTAGTTTTGGCCAAGTAAATTTAAATGACAGACATTTACAGTAGGCATTTCAAAAAGTTTCGCAGTCCAAATTTGCCATATTGTTAAAAAAAAAATAGGAAAAAAATGCACGAGACTTGGAAAAAACCACTGCACAAGCGGAAAATCGTAAGCTTCAAGGACTCACATTGGAAGTCCCTAATCTCATCTCTTCCCCATTCTCGCTAGTGGGCAAATGTTTCGTGGCCGGATCGCCTGCTTTACTATATGCTACCTCTGGTGGAGCACCTGTTCGATACTTGGCTGCAGCAGTTACCATTTCCGACGCTACTCAAATGCGTTTATAGTTGCGGTCTGCTCTTCTTCATACTGCTACCCATTCTATACCCCGTTATGGTCATGGCACTCTACTATGCCATATTCCAGTATATTGGGGAGAAACATTGGAATCTAGTCTTCCCGACGAAGTTGGATCTGCTTGGCAACGCATCGTACTTGTGGTACTTCCAGATCACCAACAAGAAGTATCTACTCTTTGTCACCATGCAAATCGATCGATATCGAATCATTATAGCGGCCATATCCTCAGCCATTGACTATCTGCGAATGGCATTGTCCGTTGTCTTCTACTAAAACGCTTATATATGGTTTCTTCCATTTGTCAGGTACTTAAAATTTCGATATTTTAAAAATATATATTTATTTTTTAAAGTTTAAAAAAAAAAGCTGACAAAAAATATTTTTTATAAAATTTGAAAACACTTGCCAGCATTTATTTGATGTATACAATTTGTCCAAAAAATGGTCTGTGCAAATATTAGTTTGAGGTGCAAATTAAATATATTGGCTCAGATCTCATCAGCCAAACTTTTATCCATTTCCATTTGAGTGCAAATGGCACATATAAATAGTCTAGTGTGTACATGCACTGACAAAAAAAATTGTATTATTTTCCCAATTTCTTTAAATGAACCAAGTTCATTTGCAAAATGTAGAAACGCTGGTCTTCGATATCAGCAATCTCAAAAATATCCCTGTTAGTTGATGGAAGTATAAATAAATTTGTAGTAACTTTTGTTATAATTCTAAATTTATAAAATTTCTTTTTTATATATACTGAAACAAAGAAAGTTTATAAATCTGTTGTTATCAGCTTCATTTTTGGAATAAATATTATGTAATATACTCTTGCTATAAGTCATATATATTTTGTTGAGTGTAGGGACGCTTCGTTGTGCTGCACATACACAGACCAAAACCAAAACCAAAACAACAATAACAAAAAAAAACTACTATATATGAAAAGTTAAAGTAGCAGCGCTGAGTTGCGCCGTTGCCGTTGCTTCTGCTGCTGCTGCTGCTGCTGCCCGACGCGGCAACAGAGCCATAAACATATATCAGGTTACCAGCAACAACAACAGCAACAACAACAATAATAAAATAAAAAGCAGTGAGGACAAGCTACATACGTAGTGCAAACTACCGTAGATACTGCCAGCCTATATCAAGTAAATACATGTACACAGATATATGCACAAGTATCTGTGAGATACTTTTGTCAGCTGCATATCTGTAGCCATGTGTGCGTGTGTGTGTATGTGCATGTGTGTGTGTGCATTGCGGTTGCTACGGCGGCCAATTTTTATTTTTATTACGACAATTTTTCGTTTGTTATTATTGTTTTAACTTTACTATTTTTTCGTGGCTGGCACTACGAGAATTGTGAATTTCGAATTGTGATTTGAAGTTGCCTTCTTTGAGTAACTGATATACCGTTTAGCCTAATGGCCAACTCTTTGAATATGAAGGAATATACGAGCCCAACTACTTAATGTAGTTTAACATATTTTCGGCCACTTCAAAAACCCATTTCACATTTTTCTCATCTTTTTTTCCTGTTCATATTTGCGCTTCACATGACTTTTAACAGCCAGGCGAGAAAGCCAGAGTGAGAGATCGATAAAAAGGGAAAGAGAAGGAGAAAGTAAACAAAAGGATGCCCGAAAGGATGTTTAATATTTGAAAAACGTTGCCTATCAGCAATGAGGCATCTACAAAACGGGCCGCAGAATTTTGGTTGTTGTCCTATTTGCTTAAGCGGAAATGCAGATGTTTCTTTTGAGCAGCATCCAACGTCCTTTCGCAAGGGAGGAGTACATTAGTTTAAGTTAGTTGACCATGTCTGCCGCACATATGAAAATACGCCTATGAAAACAAAGTGTTCAACAAACATGCAAATAAGATGAACATGTTCTTGAATTTGTCAGCGACATATTTCCATTTCCAAATAAATGTATACAATGTTTATTAATATATATAAATATATATATATATATATTTACATTATCCACATGTGGCGTCCGTTCACGTGAAAACGGCCGTGTCCTTGACACTAATTGGCCAGCCACCCACAAGCCACATATTAGCCTTGTTATAAGCCAAGTAAACGCTTTTGTAATTTGAATATAAATGCTAATTCATTTCGCACGCGTTGACGCTATTCATAAATAAGTTCATAATAAATTCAAAATTATAAGTACTGCAATAAATATTGTATATATGTATATATATACATAAATATATATATATATATATTTATAGAAAAACTTACTCTTTATGCTCGGCAGCGCGATCTCTTTGTCGTCGATTCTTGAACCAATTGGAAACCTGTAAATGTATAAAATAGAATTGTGCATAATTATAAATAGACGAATACATCATGTCAAAATGATTAATGACATGCAATTAACTTGCTGCCATCGGAATTTCGTAAAAGAATTGCAAGCGAAATTTCATCAAAGTTTTGCCACATCTCAAGTACAAATAATTCGAATAGAGACTCACCTGTGTGGTTGTCAGTCCCGTTGCCTCTGCGAG
The DNA here is from genome assembly GCA_037043605.1 of Drosophila multiciliata. Classification (NCBI taxonomy): domain Eukaryota; kingdom Metazoa; phylum Arthropoda; class Insecta; order Diptera; family Drosophilidae; genus Drosophila; species Drosophila multiciliata. Next base: position 10,968,678 of record JBAMBF010000589.1, read on the forward strand.
ATCGCGTTTCTCTCGTGGTGACGGATACGGATTGTGCGCATACCAATCTCTTAATACCGATCGGGATTTCTCCTAAAAGAAATATAAACATATCACTTTAGTATGGCATAATATAATTGAGTGTATCAAATGCCAGTGTAAAGCTGGTGAATACAAATCATTTATAAGGCTAATTCATTTAAAATAATAAAAATAGAATAATGAAAATCACCGAAATCTCAAATTATGCTCATAAAAACGGAAATATTCTTTTGAACGTTTATATAAAGTGAAAATACTCTTCGATTCTTAATTCTTAATGGGTGTAGAATTTATAAAAACAGTGGACATCTGTTTTTGAAAATAATTCAGAACTGAATATCTTCTTGAATAATAATTTTTGTATTAATTGTTGAATGCTTAATTTAGGTTTCCAAATATGTTATTTTTATTATTAAAACAAAATGTTTTTAATAAGTAAAAATTAAAAATTTATTGCATATTTACATATGGTAAAAAAATATTTTAATAATATGATGAATCTCACCCTGAATTTTTTATTAGTAGCACCCAAATTATATTAACTTTAACTATATACGTTTAAAGTATATATCCTTCTTTTCAGTTCACTTCACTTATGCGTTTCATTAATTATCCTATATCATTTAATTATTTTTGGCATATTTTCACACGTTTTTAATCAATTGAAAGCCCGCATAGATAAAGCTCAAGTGTAAACAGTGTCAATCAGGAAACGAAGGTGAACAGGCAAAAAAGAAGGCGTTGCCCAGCACTGCTTATGTAATGTCTGTATGTATGCATGAATGTATGTATGTATTTATACGTGTGTGCCGTGACCGCTCCCGGTTTTCATTGTCGTAGTCGCTGCTGCTTACCACATAGAGAGATAGAGAAGGAACATTGGGAACAGGGACGAGCGGACATTTCTACGATTTCATTTTGTGCCCCCTTTTTTTATTTTTAGTGTTGCCCGCAATTATTTTGTGGCAAGGAGTGAGAAGAAGTGAAAGGAGCAGCAAAAAAAAAAATGGAAATGGTGTCTGAGTTCGCCGTGTACTCACCTTAAAACAGTAGCTCGTCTCCTCGCCATCCCAAATGGTGCGGGGCAATGGAAATTTACGACGAACACGATATTTGCCCACAGCACCCAAAGGTCTTCCGCGCAGTTTTTCGGCTTCCACATAATGCGCTACAGTGAAAGAATTTCGGGTTAGTACAACATAAAAAGAGATGGATGAAGAGGATGTGACTTAAGCGAGAGACAGAGAGAGAGAGAGAGAGACAGGGGGATGTTTTTGTATCACCTTTTAACCACAGGGCCTGCAGCTTGGCGTGATTCTGTGCAGAGAAGTGATGATGTTCGAGCAGCCGGTACAGCTCCTTGTACTGGCCACGATGGAATGCGACGACCGCCTTGGCCTTCAGCACAGATTCGTTCAGTTGCAGTTTATCACATTGTGGCAGCGACCAAAGGAAGCGTCCCAGTCTTTCGATATTGCCCGCCTGCTGCAGTACCTAGATGGACAAGATAGCAAGGACATTATACATATTACACGGCAAGTGTAAGTGGAAATCTTCTAGTCAAGACAGATCGACTAGGACATACCCTGAACATAGTTTTAAGCTAGATAGTTAGGTCGATCTTATTCGATCTTAATGCAATTTGCACAGTTGAACAATATTATAAAATATCCAGATTATATATCAACAAGTAGACTATATTTTGAGAAATGTGCCCTGAGCATTCTATATTTATCGATTTTCGCCCAACATGGCTAGTTATCGATAAGATGATATAATTATTATATACTTTATGGAATCGGAAAACCATTCTTCAGCCTGTTCTCTATTTCTCATTCTTAATAGATTAAGGCTATAAAATCATTGGGCATCAAATTTAGATCATTTTAAGATTGTTTTAATAATAATTTCTACATATTTAAAATTAAAATGAAAAAATAAATGAAAAAACTTTGCTTTAATCGCCAAATGCCAACAATATCTTAAATATTTGTTCTTTTTAGAAAATGTTTAATTATTCAAAAATATGTCTTTTATAATACAAATATATAGAAAATTAGAAATAATATACGTTTTTTATTATAAAAGAAATAGCTGTCTCAAAAAACGACGCAGGCTCTCTTTGGATTTAGTTTTTAAAATGCTAGGGTATTTTTAAGATCTGATTCTGCTCACCTCACACACACAGGCCACCTGCTCCTGCGTGAAGCCAAAGCTGGGCAAAGTTTCGCGTCCGGCTGTCGCTGAGCTGACTCCGCCTCCAGCTGCTCCGCCTCCATTGCTACTGCTGTTCAGGTGGAGTCCCGTCACTGCCATGCCCCCCACGCCCACACCTAGGCCGCCAACTACTCCTCCGCCTGGTACTCCGTTGTGCGTCAGCATATCGAGATTATTGTTATTATTGCTTGTGCTATTGTTATTGTTATTATTGTGCAACGCAACAACCGACCCACTCAGCCCCGTTGGGCTATAGGGCGGGGTGTGGCGGGCGGTGAGTACAGCTGCCGCATTGGCAGCGGCCAAGTCGTAGAAATCGGTGGCGGGATGTTGCAGCATTATTTGTGTGGTGCGGACGACAGGCAATCCGATGTGGGGCCAAATGGCTACTCAGCAACTGATCCACTGATATAACCAACAAACCGATCAGTGATCCGCCAACTGCCGATCTGCTTGAATCCCCGCTAACCACTCACTTAATACTCATCGAAGATAGCCTAATGTAGAAGTTGAGCTTAAGATCTCTTTGGTATTTTGAGCGCTGAAAGGAAAAAGGTTTTTAAATTTATATTAATGTTGAATACAGTCAGTAATTAAATTAATACAAATTCTATATATGAATAATATTTTATATTGACTTGTTGAGAGAAATGTATATCAATAAACTTTATCAATAAATCTTTACTTTTTCGTTTTCTTTAAATTTTCTCAATTTATTGGAAAAACTACAATTGATTTTGCACTAATATTTAATTTAGCTCTCATATTAATAATCGGTCAAAAATTAAGTTTTTGTAAAAAAAACTTTTATGTTTTGCAAGATTTTAAAGTTAAACTTATCCAATATATTATGCTGCTCACATTTGTACAGCAAATCATTAGGATCGGATGAATATATTATGCAGATCCCATCAGCACAAATTGGTACACTGTCTACGAATATATTCTTATATTTATTTATTCTATATTATTTACAGGGTTTGAAACCTGCGACATGTATTGCTCACCTTGGCTAATAGATGCAAATCTGGCTAATGATGGCACCCAATTTGAACTGTCAGTTATCCGTAGGGGTTAAGCCAAGCAGAAAAATGCTTGGGACCCAATATTACCTAGCTAATTGGTAGAAATATATCATATTTTTATTGCCATAATTGTTTGAGTGTTTTGTTTTTTTTGTTTAGTGTTTAAAAGAACGATAATTAAGACACATAAAACTGTTGGAATTGGCATTAATGTTTAATGAATATTTTCACTTATTCTCCACATTTATGTTAAACAACATTTCGACCCAATTATGAAATATTAGCAGTGCACTATTTTTTCGCCCAATGAGCAGAGGAGAGGCAAACATGGCAAATCTCTGGACCCCATGTTGTCCAAGTGAATTAGTCGATTAGTTGATTAGTTAATGGCACAGGTGCACGTGTAATCCAAATTTTTCTATAATCAAAATATGGATTTTCAAATGCCCTCCCTGCTTCCCGCCGCCGCCACCACTGTGGGTCCAACGATGACGACGACGGCGACGACGACGATGAGAGTCTCAACGAAAATAAACTTTTACACAATATTATTAAATGGGGCGCGTGGTTTTTTTTCCCCGAGTGTTCGGTGTTATTGCTTATGTAGAAAATATTCTAAAATTACCAGCGACGAGGCGACGTGGCTGCCACATCTCTGCTTACCGAGGAGAGCACAAGCTGGCAAGTGTATATCTTTCAGATACAATATCTGCAAGAGGTCAGTGCAATCGATCGCGGGCCAACGCATAGTTTAGATACAAAAAGAACGCTTACATATCGAGATGCGCTGAGATTTGAGAGGCCAGATCTAATGACGATATGCCATAGCACTCGAATTTATAGATATATATATATATATATATGTATATATGTATTAATATATATGTGTATAGAATGTAGCTAGCACCTCGTATATGTTTTCAAATTGAGGCAACTGCGCCGCAGCGCGATTCGAGATATTCTTGGATCTGTTTTCAATTTTCAGCTTGCATGTCTGGCTCTCTCTCCCTCGCTCTCTTTCTCTTTCTCTCTCTCTCTCTCTCTCACTCTCACCCTCTCTGTGTGAGGCAGATTATATATACAAAAAATACATCTCATTTGCTTGCTTCTGCTGTTGATGCTGCTGCTTGTTGGTGTAACAAAAATACCAACGCCAAGTTGCCTGCCTGCTCTTGAGTCATCGGCCTAGGCCGGCCAAGCAATAGAACCGATCCATCCGATCCAACAATCCGATCCCCACTCTGCACCCGCTCCCATACTCATTTGGCCCAAGCGTCAGATATTTTTTGGCTTGTTCTATGTTTGACGCAAGTAAACAAGCCAAAATGCTTGTTGCCAATGTGAAATGAAATACGCTATACATTTTCAAATCTGCTTAAAGTGAAATTGTGTACAAACGATCTATATACGATATGCATTCTATATACAAGCTTATTGGATGCATTCGATTTTTCTATTCAATTTACAATCATATTGCAATGAAAGTTCTGTTTTCCTTCATAGTTTTCTGGGATTGAATAAAGTTTTTCTACAACAGATTATCCGAAGACAAAATGTGCTTTAAACTTGATATCATGTAGGATTTTTTGTATATAAAACAATATTATTATTGCACTATCTAATTTATATACAATTAATTAATTATCTCAACATATTAAATAATTTAAAATTTAGCATCTCCTGAGTTTAATTTGAATTATTATTCAAATTTATTTTACATATTTAGATTTATTTGTTAATAATCTATTTTATTATGTTGTTTGGAGTGTTTCTTGACCTGATTACAATTTTAGAATCAAGTAGCCCATTGATACATATTCCTTACCAGTTAATAGCACTAACGATATGATCTATGGCCCCAACGCAAAGATGCCTCACATGGGGCAACTATTACCAAAGCAGCAGCAGCAACCTCATAGATACTTTATCTAGATATAAAACGGCTGCTGGCTGTTGGCTGCTGTTTCTGTTGCCGTTGGTCAGATGTATTATCTGGTTTGTGTTGCTGCTTCTTAGTGGCATTCAAATAAACTAAAATGAATTTAATTTATTTTCAGCTCAACTTACACATTTTTAATTTACTTTTACAAACGCATCCAAATTCGAACGTGTTATCTGTCAGATTTCCGATTTATGCTGTTTGCTCGTCGATAGCCTGTGTGTCTTCGTGTGTGTGTGAGAGTGCGAGTGTGTGTGTTTGACTTTTATAAGCTTTTAATTTGAGTGTTATTGTGATTATTGTCTTCGCTTGTTTGGTTGCCTGTCAATTTAACTGCATGCGGGAGCGTTTCGAACTGAAAGCGGACACCTTTTGACCATCCAATGGCAATTCTACGTATTCCATCTATTTTTATTGGCCATGTGTGTGTGTTTATAGAGTTGTAGTCTGGCTTTTTTTGTTAGTCAAATCGTGCATCCAATCGACTACTCTTTTGTTGCCTGATGCCCAATTAGTTTCTCATTAAAATCGCCACTAATAAAAAATTGTATTAACTTTTTAATTTAGTGCATAGTTTGTTTGATTTGTGATGTAAATGAAGAAATACCCGATGAATGTGTGAGATATGCTCCATAAATGTAAGGTTTATATATCGTTAAATGTTTTTTTTTATCTTTTGCTTAGAAATGAATTGATTCTTAATCAATTTTAGGGCTTAAAAGATTTGTTGTATTTATTTGACTTGAGTTGAATGTGGAAAATGAGTTGTTGAGTTTGTTGACTTTAAAAATCACTGCGTCACTTTCAGGCTATGAAACCAAACTGTTAATAAAACAGTTGCCCGATTTCAGTGCTGGGCCCCGTTATTATTACAGTACCATCCGTATTCAGAGACGAGGACTGTTTTTTTCTTTTTTGTTTTTTAACTAATTATCTGCAATATTGGCGTCTGTGTTTATACCATTTAATCGGCAAATACAACAAATTCTAAGCTGTTGTTTTACATTTCCCGCCCCCTTTTTCCGTGGAAGTAAACAAACGCGAAACTTCACCTGTCCGCTTACTAAGCCAATTGTATCTGTGCGAGATAAAAGCCAGCAAATGAATCGTGCTCCTACAGAATTTGCTATTTAATTGCCAGCTGTACTGGCAACATTATAATGAATGAAATTTGTCAACTTAATGCGCCGCTCACTGGGGCGTGACCCCAGACAAAATATATCCGCATTTTGTAGCTGTATTTGTGCATAGTATCTGTGTGCCTCTAAAGACTCAAACGCTGAGTGGATCTGCAATACCCAATCCACAATTTAAATTGGCCAAAAGACCGCCAAGCGATTCGGATCTTTTTGAATGAAAAACTTGTGTATGCAAATTAAAACGAAATTTCTACGCAAATGCGTAAAATCATCAAAGCCACAATTTGCTATCCTCTCGTGTCATGAATTATGCCAGCAAAATATTGTGAGCAAAAAAAAGAAAAGAATATTGAAGAAAATCTTCATGGCAACTCAATTTACCATTTCAAATGGTGTGTTTTATTCAGATCTTACATATACCAATAAAGTATTAGGTTATGTTATGTTATATGATTGAGATAGCTTTGAGCTCTTGTTGAAAATATCCTTAAATATTTATATAATCTATAAAGTTTATATTTTATTCTAATATGCTCCTTATGATGTCATTATTTCAACAGATTTTTCTTCGTAATAGGTATATAGAGACACCAATCTGTATAACAACTGCGCTCCACTCCTCACTTCATAAATCAAAATACGACGACATGCACACGGCTGTTCAATAAATTAGGGAGCTGTTTAAGCACTCTCGATTTAAATGCTAAACATCGAAAGATTGAGAAGCGAACAACCAATGAAATACTTATAAATATTAACATTAATAAACAAGTCAAATGCAAAGCGACAACCAGACAAACACGACAAGCAGACAGGCAGATAACAACTGTTTGACACCCACCAGCAAAACTTTCCCAAAAATATCATGCAAAAATGAATAACGGGAAAGAAAGGTTGTTTTATTCACGCCGAATATTATATACCCTTGTAGACTGGAGTTTTACTGCTGACATATAAATTTAAGGTTTATGTTTTTATACAATTTACAAACAACTGTTTCAGGCCTGATTTTGCAGTGAATATTCCAAATTTTGCTGGTTAATTTTTTATCTATCTCGATTTCACAACTTGACTTCTGTACAAAGAATATATCTTTAAAACTGAAGGAGTTCTGCTTATACACAAAAATGACAGACGAATAGATGGAGATGACTCGGCTAACGACGCTGATCAAGAATATATATATAACTTAACGGGTCGGAGATGTCTTCTTCAATGCGTTACAAATTGCACGACAAATTGAAGCAGATCACAACTAGAACGAGAAAAGGAGGCTGTATCTAGTTAATAATTTTCACATATCTACAGCAAATCGTTTATTTTATAAATAAACAAAGACCGCTGCGAAAAGTATCTCATGGATAGCACACAAGGCTCTCTCAGCCGTAGGCCTCAAATGTGATGAATGAATGACAACTGGAATGGTTTGTGTTTTTCTGTGCGTTTTGTTTTGCATTCTTTTAGTCTTAATTAAAGCGCAAATAGCCGCAATTTGAATCGGAAACTTATCAGATAAAAAAAAAAATATTATAGCCGAAAATATTGGCAAAAATTGGCAATTAACATGGTTCAAATTGTTGCATTGCATTTTAATTTTTGCCAGATATGCATTTAATTTCTGTGCATATGCGAAACAAATTAGAATTTGGCCATGTGCAATCGGAAAACATAATCTCAGTTTAAGATTGCTATAGTTTTATGATTCACATCGGTTATGCGATAGGCAAAGCATTTTTCACACACTCGTTAAAACAGCGATAGAATATCATAACAATAATGACAGAATATTTGTATTTGGTATACTTTATGTCTTTAGGACTTATGAGCAAAGGGGGAATATCTTTATGGATATACAATACGCTTGATAAACAGTTTACTATTATTTATTAGTGTTAATGCCACAATAAACAAGACCAAGTAAAAGACCTATGTCCAAAAATTCGTTAACTTTTGTTATCATTTGTGAATACTATTTTTATTGAAGTGAAATATTTGGTAGATAAAACTTATAATTACTATTTCAAATGTATAACAAGTCACAGCAATCTAAATTGTTGTTTAACCAAATCTGTGTTACTAGTGAATTCTTTGGCTATATTTAATAACAAATAAACAGTATATCTTTACAATCGATATTCGAAAATCGGCTGCAGTTAAAATTAATGGTATATTATTTGTTTATGATGATAAGGAATATTTTGCTTAATTACTTTAGCATATGTTAATATACCAATCTAACTACTTTTAGCTAGAGTAAAGTACTATTAATACGAACAACAATTACTATAATAGTTGTACTCTTATTATTTATAATTATAATTGATCAAAGTCTTGAGCCCAGCCTTAAAAAAAAAATGGATCTTATTTCAATATCTGCTTTGATTATAATAAAACATTAATTATACTTGGAAACTATGTTTTCGTATATATATCTTTAGGCAAGCCTAAAATCGAAGCTTTTGTCCGTCGGCACTTTTGGTTAGATGTTTACTCACCTGTGTTTATATGTATATTATTATGAATGTATATCACTGTTGCAGCTGCGTATCCGTGTTGCGATTCTTTCATCTACTGTTGCTGATGTTGTTTTTTTTTTGCTGTTCTTTTGGTTGTTTTATACATTTGCTCTGCTGTCAACTTTTTCAATGAACAATGGTAGCAACATATGAAACGCGTTGAGTTTTTGTTTTATGCTTCGATTGGCGAATCTTTTCAGCAAATTTTCCGAGACATGTGCCACAAGGCAACACACACGCACACACACACACGTTTGCACTCACATCTACACTCACTTACTCACTCGGTGTGTGTGTGTTTGTGTGTATATTTAAACGCGGACTAAAAGCAACAAACTTTCATACGCACTGTTGGCATAAAAACACGTGTTGCAATTTCTTAGCGCTAAATTTTCCGCTTTCGCGACTTTTATTAATTGCGTACAAGGGGTTAAACAACAACAACAACAAACATAAGAATCACTATATGCTAAATTTGAACGATTCATAAAACTTTTCAGTGGCTGTCACCGCTTCATTTTTGTATTCTTGTATTTCTTTTTGTATTATGTATATTTATTTTCTTAGATTTTGTGTGCGCACGTTTTCCGATGTATTTGTATTTGTATGTGTATGTGCATGTGAGTATTTTAGTGCTCCGCTTGAATCTATTTCAATGTGCGCGTTGACTTTTGATTTATAAATGCGGACATTTGTGTATTGCCGCTGTGTATTAAGATCGTTGCCGGCGGGTAACGAGCAACAACAATGCGTTACCAACAAAATTTCCAACGAGCGAACTGCGAACCGCACGCGAGCAACGCAAGAGAGAAACTGAACGCAACAGCATTGACAACAAAAAATAAACCGAATAGGCCGCTAAGGCCAAACGCAATGGCCAACCGAAGCAAAGCGAGCGCTCTGTTTGCATGTGTAAGTATTGTTGGTGGTTGCTGGCAACTGAACGCAAGCGTGAGCAAGAAAGCAACTGCTTCATACAGACACTGTGAATGTCAAACTGTTAACGCCGCGCTCTCTCTCTCTAGCTGCACAGCAAATTGCTCAATTAGGGAAAGAAGAGAACGGCGCCTAAGCTGATGGCACAAAATTAAGACTTGGTAAAAATAAACAAACTTAATGTTTATTAGCAAAATAATTAAATTAATATTCACATAAGTGCATTAAGCAATCAGCTTACTGCTTATTCATTTAAATATTATTTCGGAACTATATTTTAAAATATTAATTAATATTAATACATTTTTGAAAATATGTTTATTTATACACAAAACACGCTTCGTTTAAAGCACCTGACATAAGATTTATTTTAAATCGAGCACATTTGTTTGCCCACCACTGTTGAAATAGTAATTTCCTTCCACGATCTCTTGCTCTTTGCAGTTTGAGAACGACTGTCAATGCTTCGGCAAAGAGACAATGCTGTGCGCGAAAGAGACAGTAGACAAACAGGTTATATTCTGTAAATTGCTCATTGTTGTCTCTGGCTACGCCTACTCCATGCTACCTGTTTACAGACACGGACACTCATACACACACACACGCGTGCGCAAGCAGTCAACAACAAGACGCTGATTGGTCAGAGTTTACGCTACGCTGACATCCGTGTCATGCGCAATGGCCGCCATATTGATATTGATAGACGAGAGTACATATGCATATAAGTATGTGTTCATATATGTGTAGGTGTGTATGTAAATACATATGCAGGTACATATGCATTGAGCCTCGTAGGCTTCTATACCACCTTGCCCCGCACCTGTCCTGTGGCTAGGATGCTATTCCGAATCTGATGCTGCGTTTGAAATTTCCATTTAATTATGCCAATGTTTGTATTTTATTTTCACTGCTGCCGCAATAATTGCAAATTATCCTTGTGGCTTTTGTTGTTTTGAGATTCCGCAAGGATTTGGGTAGATTACAGTTGCAGCTATGCATCGGAAATGCGGTTTTCAATTTGGTCAAGTCGCAGTTATCAGTTGAAAAACAATATTTGCTCTGCGGCTTGTTTGTATTTGTATCTTTTGCATCGCTCTTTGCGGTTGTGAAAAGTGTTTTTCATATTGGCTAAGTACTACAAAATTTAAAGGAAAATATGACATGCTTTATATCCTAACAGTTTTGTGAGTATTTAATCATAAAAGGAATTAATTGTTAATATCTAAAGTTATTTTAGGTCGATATGCAAATTAAAATTTTTAATAATCGCTTGTCCACAGAATACATAAATTAGAAGATCAACACCATATTTATAAATATATTTCTTATAGACCACCCATTTGATCAAAATAAAGCAAACAATTCTAAACGATATCAAGAAATCACAAACGGATCACATTAAAATTTATTGAAGCATTGAAAACAAAACAAAGCTGATTAGATTAACGGCTGTGCAACCTGGCGCCAGTTTGACCGGCGACTTGTTGCACATACATAAGTAGGTGGCATATATAGAGATATATGGGGTATCGTTATAAAGATCTTGAAGCCTTTGCTGAACAAATTGCATATCGATTTCAGTGGAATGACGAGAGAGTATTTGGTAAATACACATTCAACATATTTTGGCGCCACCTAAACTATCGGGACAAAAATATGTGTTGAGGAATTAGGGAATCATCAAATTTACATAATAACAGATCATGTTTCAAACCACCAACTGGCCAAATAAAAAAAAAACCAGCGACAACAGTTGGAAATGTCCAAAGAGCCAAAAGAACATTAAAAAAGAAGAAAATGAAGGGGAAGAAAGAATAAAAAATAACCATCTCGCAATATGTTAATGAAAAGCGCGATAAAAATCTTGTACAACATGAATGAGAAAATGGGAAGAGGAAAAAAAAACTAAGCGGAGATGCAGCATGCGATCAACACCACATTCTGTGGTCAGCAGATGCGGAAAGAAAGAAAGTCCACCGAAAACTAACAGTGACTCCATATGGTTGATGTGGGGGTACCCCTGCACCTAACTCCTGTCTCCGACCCCTATTCCTATTCCACTGCTGCCTCGTAACTATTCCCATTCAAATGCTGGGTGTTAAAAATGAAGATAATAACGAGAGTGGCGCACGCGCTGTAGTCAAACTCTAGGAAAGTCACCTGCTGTGCAATGACACACAGCGACCCGCAACGTTGAGTGTGTGTGTAGTGTAAACAAAGCACCTCTCAACTTACCCCTCTGGCGCCTACCACAGCTGCCGCTGATGCTGCTGCGTCACAACTCGAAATTATTAGACATGATCAACAAGCTCGAAAAAGAGCTTCATAAATTTTCATAGTCTTGATTTCCATATACGCACATTGTAAATCATTTGAAAATAGTCGACTCTGGGTGTTTTTAATTTAGTTGAAATGATTATTAATTTAACGTCATTAATCTCAGCGCAGCGCAGTCTCGGCTTGAGTCCAAGACCCCAGAGAATCGAACTCTGCGTGATTTTTTGGGGTACGTGTGGGTAATTAGCTTTGAATACCTCCTGTCTCTCTCTTTTTCTCTTCCTACCTCATTCTATCACTCTTTCTTTTAGTTAACTCTTGACCAAATTTGTGGGCACTGTCCGAGCTGCTGCTGGCCAATATTAAAAATTTGTTGATAAAGATCATAAAACTCTTAACAAGATAAATACGCATTTTTTAATCATGCTTTGATTTATTTAAAGTGTTTTCATATGCGAAACGATAATATCAACATAGAAAATATTACTTTGATAGGGTGTTTTAAATTTATACCTATAAAAAATATTATAAAAAAAGAACTGAAAATAAATTGTGCTTAGGTATAAGTAAATATATATAAACGATTAATCAGACTTTATTCACTGAGCAAAGTGTCACTATCTTTTTTGAAGTGATATTAAAGGTAATTTCAACCCCTTTCCAAAAATTATAAAATTATTGGGAAGTTAATATTACTTGAAGGAAACTGATGGAATAGTGTAATATTAGCTAGACAAAAGCAGCAGAGCATGCCAAGTAAAAGCTATGATTTATAATTGGGAGTAATGTAATTCCTTCTAAAAACAATCTAATATAGATGAGCAGTCTGGCCTTAAAAATGCCATGTTCTTTTTTATTAATATTGCAAGATTTATGCTATATTAAATTGCTATATTAAATTATATACAAAAATACAATACACAATCTAATATCCATTCTGGCAAATCTGCACATTTTTCAGTTGCCTTCATTTTCTAGTTTATTATTATATTTGACTTATGATTTTTGAAAGTAATTTCTGCCATTTGAGGTAACACAAAATAAAGCACAGACCGTCTAGGCAACAATCCTTTCTATTCAGTTCACAGTAACCGGAAACTTAAAAGTTCATTCACACATCTCCTGCTACCTCCTCCGACCGTCCCTCCTCCTCCACCTGAATAGTTATTCTGCTTTCAATGGCCACATAATTGGTGCGGCAATTCAATTACCAATCCGGCGAGAGGGAGAGAGGGAATTGAAGTTGGTCAGGTTATTATGCAATTGCCATGTAATTTGCCACAATTATTCATATTAAAAATGAGTTAGGCCCTGTTGCAGGTTGGAGCCAGAGGGGGGCAAGGCGAGTAAGCAATTTTCACGCGTAGGTAACTTTAAACGGCGACGGTCCTCTCGGAATAATAATCGCCGACACATAAATATTACAAGCATCTGACAACTGAAAATTATCTGCTTCACTCACGAGCCATTTAAATCAATTTTACACTTCGAATTTCACAGGCCAAGAGCCGAGAGCTGTTCGGCCAAAAAGGATACGAGTGCGAAGGGGGAGTGGTTGCTTGGATGGGGAGGGGTGGGGTGTGTTGCCGGGAAATTGAAATTTATTGAAAAAATGATGACAAACGAACGAAAATAAGCGCATGCAGCAGCTGCAAGGTGGTCCCCGGAGGTGTGACGTGAGAAGTTGAAATTTAAGGCCAAGCCAGCAAGCACATGAATATATATATATATATGGCCAAGATATGCCCTGATTAGGGTTGTCAAGCTCTACCGATCGGTATTGGCAAAAAGAAGTGGATCCGCCTCCCAGTTTTGATGAAGTTTGCTAGATGCTTATTGCCAACTGTTATCCGTTTTTTTTTTAAATTCAGGAGATTTAACAATTTTCCCAGTACAATACTTTTATTCCATACGCAGAAAGAAGTCACTCATTAACCCACAGAGATGATGTGGGTATCTGCTTGTCATCGTTAGGCTTCTTAGACTTAAACTCAATTTAAATTAGCTCAATCTTGGCCATGGCTTGGACACTTTTTTACTTGGGTTGGCAACCCTGTACGGTGCCTCACATTTTGCTGTGTGGTGTCATAAACGTTGTCTGCCAGTCGCCGTCCGGCGTCCGTTTGTTGGGCCCCCCAACTTGGACACTTTGCGAAACGTTTAAACCAACAATTACGCGAGCATAAATCAAACCGTCGAGTAGAGCTCGAGTGGAGTGTCGGGGTGCGAGGCGGGCGGTCCTGGTCGAGAGTCGCGTGCAGCTCCTCAGATATGGAGAGGAGTGGAGTGTGGAGTGTCTGTTGCATGGCGATGGTGTTGCTGATGATGCTGCTGTTCCACGCCGCGCCTACTGCCCGATGAGGATCTGAGAAAAGGTGCCTGGAATGTTACACCAGCAGCAGCAGCCGCAGCCGCAGCAGCTTTGACTTCAACTCCAACTCCCGACACCGACACCATCTGCGCTGTCACAGCAGCAACGCCTCAACTCCAGCCTGCTGTCTGGCGTATGGCGACTCCAACACTCGGAGCTGCTGCCTCAGCTCGTTGCTTATTGGTTTCAGGTGTCAATAAATAATGGCGCGGCACTTGCTGATCTCGATGAGATTAGATTGGGCTGCTTAGTTTGCCGGCTGCACCCCAACAAATTTAAATAATTTTCATATTAATTAAACACTTTAAAAACAATTTGCAACTGCGGCTTAATTGAATGTTGCATGCGTCAAGAGCGATGCAAAATTGCCAAGTATTCGGTTTAGTTTGGCGCATGCGCCGCGGGTTCGATTTGATTCAAGACTTTGGAAATGGGTATATCAAAAATGTAAAGTTATTTAAATGTTAATTTATATCTTAAATTAAGTTTAAAAATTTACTTTACTTTTGCAAATATTCTGTAACTTTGTAAGTGGATTGCAAGTTTGATTTATTTTAAATTCGATGTACGTAATAAAAAATCATTATTAAAATTCTGGTAAGACAATTTCCAAGTTCGCTAAGCCTTTAAGCCTAATATTATGTTGAATTTTGTAAGCTTCCGCTTTGATCTCTGTTGCTTTTTCTTCTTGCAGCACTTTTTCCAGTGCTCAATTTAATAATAAAATTTTTGACATATATAAATAACCAATTTCCTCTTACAATCCTTCGATTTGGCTACCCGAATTGCCTATACGAAAAAAAAATAAAATCAAATAAACCCACACACAGACACACTGTGCTGAGGGGCAGGCATTCAAATTGAAGCCGTTGAATAAATCAATGCCACAAATACACAAAAATTGAATTGTGGTCAACGCTTGCGGCGCTTCGACCCGAAACAAGCCGGCTGCCAAAGGTGTTAATATTCAATTAAAATTCTAGGGATACAAGTCGAACTGCCCAATAAATTAGCGTTCAACAAGACAACTTGCCAATTTCAATTTGTTTTCATATCATTTTTCGCAGCGTCTGCGACTGCTGCCCCATCTGGAGGCGCAACATAGTGGATGCCCTGGCAACCTGGGCCAGGATGCCTCACCAACTGTCTGTTGCCCATTATTTATTGAGCTGCGCAGGTGGCAAGGCAGTAGAGACCAAAGTTGAGATTCCTCTCGACTCTCCAGTTTGTGGAGTAGTCTTTTTATGCATTTTAAGTGTGAACTTTTCGCACTTAGCCAAATTGTATTGGCAAGCTTCTGTAAACTATTTATATGGAAGGGTTTTTCCCATAATCATATATTATTTAAGGGGGGAAAAGTATTGTTAATAAATACAATATTTATGGAAGCATAACATGAATTAGATTCTACTAAAATAATGTGAATTCATCTTGTTTACCTACTATGCTTGAAAACCTTTTTAGAATAAAATAAATTTATTCATTTTTTAACAAAGTAATGAGTAACTTTCAATAATAATTCATAATTAAGAAATCTTAATCAAAGTCAAGTTTTTGTCTCAATTAACAAAAGCAAGCAAAATATAAATCAAATTTTTTTGGTTTGGAAATCAATTTCAATTGAATCCGAGGCACGAGATTGAATAAGACAAGTTGTCAAACATATACAAATCGAAATACTTCAATCGCGATCTTGGTCATGTGTCTTGGGTCGTTAGTGCCTCGTGCCACAGTTGGTTTTCCTCTTTCTTTTTTTTTTGCTGCCCCAGCTCAGCGTGTGATCTTGTAATCGATGTTTGTACTTAGTTGGACATTTGTACTTACATCCAAGCACGCCACGATATCGATTTAATGGACCCACCAACCAGCACACGAAACGACCGATTGACGGCACGCAGCACACAGCGAGAGCGAGTGAGACAGAGACAGAGAAAGAGAGGGGAACAGGAGACAGAGCTATAACAGTGCGATATTTATCGCCGATAGTGGGTATCGAGATGGAGACCCGTGGGGTCGAATGTGCCTCAATGTGCACTTATTTGGATGTGATTGCTCATATTGCCTGCTTTCCCGGCACAGTGTGAAAAGATAATAGTTTTTTTTCGTTGAATTTAAAAAGATTTATTTAAAGATAAAAGGCAAGATTCGTGTTTTGAATATTGAGCTGCTTTTCAGCCACAATGACATGGCTGAATTGACTCGACTGGTAATGCTGATCGAGAATATATATATATTATATTTACCTGTTGCGTAATATTGCACTTCTTTCTACATTTTCAAGCACTGATTTTTGGTTGGTTTTAGGATTTCTATGTCATTCGTGCTTAAGGCACATTTTCCTAGCATATTGCATATTTTTAATGCTTAATTTTTAATGTTTTAACTGTTTTTGAGCAGTTATTTGACAGCCGACTGCTCCACAGTGCAAGCAGTCGCAAGTTGCAAGTCGCTAGTTGCAAGCAACACCGCATGTGGTCGATGCGTGTCTGATTTTCTGAATTGGAAACTGAATGCTGCTGGCAGACGGATACCCCAAAGTATTTAACACACACAAATCAACATTCCAAAATCAATTAGTTGGGGTGTTGCTGGTCAAGTGATCTATGAACAATATTTGAGATTTAGCCATGATTAGCTCCAGTTATGAAATCAACATTGACATTCAGCGTTGGAAAATTAAACTAGGAAGTAAATTATATGTCTACTTCTATGAGTATTTTTTTTAGTTATATTAGTTTGTCATAATTATCAATATTATTATTAATTTTAAAGCCTGTGCTTGGATCTATTGTGTGTCTCCCTCATAAATGAGTTACACATTGTGATTGTCATTATTTCACAAACATTAATCCCGATAGTTCCCAATGTAAATTTATTCACACAATTTTTGGCAAATTATAAAATAGATGGCACTCAAGTATTTGTGGGTAGGCATAAATATAGTAATACACCCAGTTTATGTTCACCCACGACGACGAAATGATGGCAAACTTCAATAAAATTAACAAACTCATAAATTTATGGCTGCTCGGTGTCGGTGCTGGCTCTGGTCAAAGAAAGTCTGGCGCGGAAAAGTCATATTAGAAGCATTAAAATAATTTCAAAACACATAAATTTTGAATTATTGCCCACACACAACATGCAAGCTGTTGCGCCCTACTCGTCCACCGTGTCCGTGCAAAACACTCAACAAAATAATTCTAGAATTAGTTAGAAAGTTTATAAGCGCTTGAAATTTATTAATATGCTCATAAAAATTATATTTATTTCAACCTTTCATTATTATTTACTGAATGATAATAAAGCATTTAAATATTTATTTCAAGTAGTATAAGAAATTATATTTCTAAAATTAAGTAAGAACTGTTTGTGAAATTGTAAAATTACGTTCACATTTTAAATACAGGTTGAACATGAATTATTTTTATCCAAATATTATAAATCAACCTTATTAAAAATACGATTTGTCATTATTTTCGAACATTATTTTTTTAAGTGTATACTCTGCACGACACATACGAGTTTTAAAATCAATTTAGCTGCCTACGATGGGGACTTGAGGCTGAGAGCTGAGGATCTGGGATGCGATGCAGTGTTTGCACCACCATAATTACAGACAATTTTCAAACTTTTCGCGATCGTGCGAATTAACTGCCTGGTGGGGCCCCCAATAGAGCAGACCTCCGGCCCCCGTTCGCCTACCTCTCCGCGACTGTTCTGTCCCTGGGGGAGCGTCCACTTAAATTGATTTATGGGCGCCTGATCGGGGCGCATTTGTCAGGTCGTCGGGGCCTGGATGGATGTTTATAGCTTTACAGTTGTTGCTAATTACATTTGCATAAGTGGGCGCACAATTTGACAGTGGGCGTGGCAGCTGATTACAGCTGCTGGTTTCCGATTTCAGGTAGCAAAAATGTTGTAAAACCTTTGATTGGCCCAACCCTCGTTGAAAGTTGTCCTTGACCCAATTTTCTAGCAATGCCTATCGCTCTTGTCAGAGCAAGGAATGGTCAAGGATCATGGGGTCACTTAAGACAATGCGGCATTTAATGAAGTAACGAATCCAGACTTAAGAAATTGCATTTGTCAACGATTGCATTTCAATTATTTCTCAGGCTTTTCGTTTTCCAGAGAGCGAGATTTGTAATTTAATCAGCGCAACATTGTCTGTTTGTCGGTACGAATTAGTATTTTGATTTTTGACATTTTTTATTGCTCTCGTTTCGATTGTTCTGGGAACATATATCAACTCAAAGTGGGCCAACCAACAACAAGCCCAAAACTAAGGGTAACTAAACTATACAGAAGCCAATTACGGGCGGCTAACACAAAAGGCATTAGGCATAACAATTGGAACCACATTTGTGGGCTACACTGCAAAAACCACTTTTTTTTTTAGAAATTACTTCATTTTATAATCCAAGACAAGGTACTTTGATACCAAGCAAAGCGACAACTTAAATTATTTATTTGTTTGATTTTTTAAAATAATTATTAAAATCTAGTTTGTAGTAAAAGTAAAATTAAAATATAAGTAAAAAATATGGAATGGTCCAACACGATTGGAGCAACCGATAAAAAAATCGAATTATGGCTTAGTAAAGTATACTCTAAGATTTTAGGAAGTAGAGTGAACATAATACATTTTTTTTAAATACACATTTATGATTAAATGACATAGAAAACCATTTTTAATAGATATTCGTTATTACTCCAAACATTTTTCTCTCCGTGCATATCTGTTTATATTTGACAATGCTAATAAATGAGCAACTTTTCGAATCGAAAGTGTCGATAGGCGGCAAAATGTTCTCAGTTCGAACTTCGAAACAACAACAGCAGGATAGAGAAAGAGAGCGAGAGAGAGAGATAGTTGAAGAGAGAGGGGGTAGAGAGCAGGCCAAAAGCTAAAAAGGAAGTGCCGTAAAAATGCAATTTTAGATTTCATCAAGTGATAAGAAAAGTTTTCAAATTAGTCGCACACAAAAAATGGAATATGAAATGCGAATGGAAACTGTAAAAGAGCAGCAAACAACAACCACAGCAACAACAACAAATGTTCACATGCTTGATTAGAAAACAAAACAAGGACAATGGAGAACGCCGAACACTGAACGCTTAACTAACGGAAAGTCAGTCGTGCCTACAAATTACTCGCGTCACGCCAAAATACCGTTAGAAAGTTTTTGTTATTGCTGCTGTTGTTGTTGTTTGTGGCTGCCTACAAAATTGCAGGGAACCTCCAAGCAGGAGTATCTTTGCGACCACCCACGCCCACCAAGCCCAGCCCCTACTCCCCCATTCCCCGTTCCCATCAACAAACCAATGCTTACAATATACAATAAACACTGAGCTAAAAGTATCAATTTCACATCAATTTTTTTGTATTCTTTTATCAAATGGCATCAATCTCAATTTTACCCGAGATTCAAATAATAATCGAAAAGGATAAGAAAAGGACACAAGCGAAGAATGCATTGAACCGAACTCTGTCTGTCGGATGGAAAGAAAAATCTTCAAGTGCAGATCAGCGGCACAATAATTAACGCTCTCAATAATGGGAAGAAAATGTATCTTCCTTTCCTCGCAGAAAAGATAAAGAGAAAACGGAGGGAAGAAGGGAGGAAAAACAGTAGCTGATACAGCGGCGGCGCCTGCAGGGATTTAGAGCAAAATGTTAATGATAATCTCTCTTCTTCTTCATCTTTTTCTTGTGAGACAGAGGGCTGCTATTGTTGTTGTTGTGGCGTTGTTTGCTTTCACAAACAAGGCACTGGTGCTAATCTTGAGGGCGGCATTTGTTGTTTGTTTTGGTTTTAGAAGGGATTTGTCATATGCTGATGCGATTTGAATTAAGACATGCTTATTAAGTGCAAATTTTAGCTCAGTTTAATTTTATATATGTATTTTATTATTTTGTTTATTAAACTTGTCTGCAACACTTTGTTGTTTAAATTCGCTCATATTTATGATTATAATTAAGGCTGCTACTTTTTCTAACCATCTGGCAACTCTACAACTCAAGTGTTGCACTTCGGGTCAATTGAAAATCAGTTAACAGCATTTCAAGCTCTCAGTATTTTTACAGTATATTTTCAACGAATATTTGGTTTTTTTTTGCTGGTGGCATGCGTTTCTCAGCAGTCTTAGTTTTTAACAAGTCGTTCGTGGGTCGTGTAAATATTGTAAGAACATTTTTGCTAAACCCCCTTACATATAAAATATAAAAAAAAATCAGTGACAAAAGACATTATGTTTACATTTACCGAAAGAAGCTACTTAGCATAAGTTCAAATTGACCAGAAAGGAAACAAGCAGCAGAATGCTCACACACTCGCATACTCACACACACTCATACATATGCATATGTATATTTTCCGTCTACGTTTCAATTTGATTTTCGGAAATTTCACCTTCGCTTTGCTGTTTTCGGCTATTTCAAACTTGTTTTTCAGCTGTGTCTGTTTCATAGTATCATTTTATGTGTCGCTTACGTTTGCCAGCCGCTCACTTTTTGTCGATTGCTTACGTATTAAGTGCATTGGTGTGCGTGCGTTTCAGAAAATTATCGCTAATTTGCACTAAAATGGCTTGTAAAGTGCTATAATTTGATGCATGCCTAACGATGTACGCAAGTACTTCTCCCTATATATATATATATATATATATATGTATGTATGTAAATGTGTATATGTTTAATGTCTATTTGATCAGCTGTAATTTACATAAAGAAATTTGCAACGCTTACACGGCACGTGTATATACATATATATATATCCATATGCGTGTGTGTGTGCGTTAGTGTATCTCTGTGTGTGTTATCGCCTTGCTCACACATGCATGCACATTATGTGTGAGCAATTTTTAGCCATACATAAGTATGTATGTGTGTATGGAATGTTTATTTGCATTGAATTGTGTTATATCGATAAAGAAGAAAGCGACTGATGCGACAATAATAATGTGCAACCGATGAAGCAAACAAACTCGCACAGCATGCAATTTGCTAAAAAAAACAAAATTAGTGGAATGTGTAACGTTTTGCATAAATAATGCGTAGTACTGAAAAGTGTGTCAATATGTGAGCCAATAATCACAACAACAACGACCGACCAGCAGGTGCAGTTGGCCAGTGTTGTAAAGCGCACAGAATACATATGGTTGTGCCTCTGCACATAATTACTTTTTAAATACATATAAACATTGAGTGTGTGTGTGTGAACAGTACAAACATATGGAAAAAAATCCAACTAACAAAAAAAAAACGGAAAAAATTAAATAATCATATTTTTTTCATTCTCTTCGTAGTTCCCAATGTTGCCTTACAACAAAAACTGCTCCGACTCAAACTAAGTAATATGACGGGATCAAAGCAAACATAACAGAAAAATAGAGAGAATTTAGAAACCCTCACACCAATGCCAAATGTGACAACGAAAACGCGCCGCCGCCCCAAAGGAGTAGCAAATAATCATCAAATATCAAGATAACTTCAACCGGAACAACAACAACTACAACAATATCAATAACAACAACCACCTCGATTGCATCCTCGGCTACGCAGCGTACCTATTACAAGTTAAATTATATTTATTTTTTGGTTGTTTTTTTTTTTTTTTTTAATTTTATTTTTCGTTTGCATCGATTGTCAAACGTGTTTGTTTGTAGCGTGCAACACACTTTTTTCCCCCACCCAGCGTGTGTGTGTGCGGAAAAGTCTGTGCAACGTTCAGAAACAACACGTCGAACTCTACGGCCGCAAAAATTCCTAAATCCGTGGCAATAACGAAACTTCAGCGACTGAAAGCTAAAGCAGCTGCAAGTCAACATTACGGCGGCAGTTATCGCAAGTCCGGCAACAATAACAGCGGCAGCACCAACGGCGGCGTCGGAATCGGCGTCGGCGCTGGCAGCAGCGAATTAGGTGGCAGCAATACAACAACAGCAACTACAATATTTACAAACAACAGCGGCTACAACTATCAACGCGGTGGCGCTGCGGAGGAGCGGAGCTTTGTTGCCACAACGGCGACGTCGGCGTTGGCGTTGGCGTCGACACCCAACAGCGATACATTTGGCGACAAGTCATATCACTACAACAGCAACAACAACAACAGCCACAACATTAACAACAACAATTATCAAAAGTCAAATCACACCAGTGCCAATTACAATAATCAGATACTACCCTCAAACAACCACCTGCCTTACCAGCCTACACCATACTCCTCCCACAACAACAACATTAACAACGGAAACGGGCCAACGATGATGATGACCAAACAGAAGCCAACGCTAACCGAACGCCTCAATCTTGGGGACGAGGTTCGCGAACTAAAATTGGGCGCCACATTCAATCCGAAAAATACATCGACCGCATTTCACACAATTAAATGTGAGTTTTTTTTTTACCGTTTCGAGAGTTTTCTTTTTTTTTTTGTTTTGCTTGAGTTCTGATGTTGCAATCAATCCATCTACGATTTCCAGATGACTTCAAGCCAGCGAGTGTGGATACGAGCCGTATGGCAACTGTGGATGTTGGCTCCAATAATCAAGTTACTGTTACCGTGCCAAATTTAGGTGAGTTTTCACACTACAAAAATTTAAACTATAACTGTTTATAACGTGTCGTTAAGTGCATCCAGTATTATTTTCAAAGTCTTTCAAAAATTGATTGTAACCTGATTACGGCATGAAAGATCAAGATAATGCGAGTTTTTAGTGAAATTTTTTACAAAAAATAGTGTTTCCCAAAAAAAGTAAACATTTTAAATTCTTGTGAGAACATTAGTCAGTTTGTTTCGGATCTCTTTTTTTATACGATCTTTTGATAAATAAAACAATAAAGCCAACTTTGCTTAGTCAAAATAAATAAAATCTCTACGAAATTATAATAATAAATTTTTCAAAGAGTCGCACAACTTTACTGATAGGTATGCCAATAAGCTGGCACGTGAAATCGAGTCTCAACAAACCCGTCGAAAATTCGACTGAATATAAACAGGAACAAGTAATTTAGTTATTGCCATATGCTGAAGACACGCAATCGAATCGGCGCAGCTGGTTGCCTGCTTCCATTAAATATTCAAATGTGCCGCATTAATAAAATTACATACTAAGTATGCTAATAAACTGAACTTGTTCTCACAAATGCCGTTGACAAAGTCCGCTGGAATTTCGCACGCAACTCGCCGGCTATCGATTCTTATTTGTTTTGGTTTGTGTGTGTGCTGTGGCACATTAACCCCAAACACAGATTTTCTTCTTCTTTAAAGTGCAACACATTTATGCAGCTATCCACAGCTATTGAAATAATTGGCACGATAAGTATCTGCCTCATTATTGCTTCTCATGGAAGTGAAAACTGCATTGTTGTAAAATGCCAGATTCGAAACTATAAATATATAAATATGCCTGCAGTTTAGTTGGGCTTGGTGGCTTTGCTCTCCCTTCCCTTTTCTTCGGCTCTTCCTCGCTCTCTCCGTCTGTCTGCTGATGACATAATTTTGCGGCATTATATGAAACGACATGGCCTAACTGCTCAACACAAACAGCGCACAAATTAATAGTTTGCCTTATGCATTACTTGGCTTACAAAAAAAAATCAACAAGAAGACAAATACAAAACTAATTATGCTTTAACGGGGAGTAATCGACTAAGATATACGGATTACGCAAGTCGAGTAAATTCTAATTAAAAATTAAATATAATCAAATGATTTTCTTTTTCTTTGGACAAATTATTGCTTTGGATAAGTTAAATCATTTCCTACATGAAATCGTTAATTTAAGCAGATATAAGTACCTATTATTTATAGCATCAACTATTAGGAATTTCTATATTGATATACCACATTTGGGCAAGTACAGGGTATATCGCTATGGCAACAAGCACAAATGGTAGCCGCCGACGGAGGTAAAGAAACTAAATTACATCAAATCAGGCAAAATGCAGCCGAGCGTTCAGGTTTTTTTTTATTCATTTCGCTATGCTCTTTGTGGCCAGACAGGCGCAGTCGTTGTTGCTGTTGCCTCTTTTGTTGTTGTGCTCCATTACAACTTGGTTTAGGCAACGCTTCGTTGACTGTGCCACGGTGTAGCCAAAGTTTTTGCCGGCGACAAACGGTCAAGTGTACTTATTTAGTTAAGAGCATTTCAATTTATATATTGGGGGCACCGCTGACGGAAACGTTGCACACATTGTGACATATTATATTATATTAGGTATAAGACTGTGTACCGTTAAACGATTGAGAGGCATTCAATTTAATCGAGTAACATTGAAGAACTGCATTTCGAGCACGTACAAACAGAACTCATTGGCTTTTCGCTTTCTTATTGCAATTTCGCATTTTTATTTGGAATTTCACATAGATACGTTAATTAAACAACCGCAGCTTCATCAACGTTTTCTTCGCATGAAAGTGATAAGAGCGCAACGGTTAATGACGCTTCTTATCAGCTGTAGCAAAAAACAAAAGAAAACAGGTGGCTCAATTGAAAAACTCCTTTTGCCATATATGCAATGCAAATTCTTCTAGTCAACTACGGTTATGAATATTGCTCAGGATATGATCTTGTATATTATGCAACTATTTACCAAGTGGCAACGCCAAAAAGCAAACGACAGAAGCTTTGCATCTGCTTCGCAGTTCTTCTGATTTCTTCTTATTTCTTTCTTTATGTCGTTTTTGGCACGTCGTCGCTCTGCATTTTATTGTGGAATTTTTCCATAGCTGTTTTCATTTCGTTTTCTGCTTACATATAAACATATGCATACATTTACATTTTACTTATTGAAAGAGGCAGAGAGAGAAAGATGGATAAAGAGACAAAAAAACTAACGGCAGTTTTGGTTTTCAACCAGCTGTTCTCGATTGCACTTGCAAGAGCCCGCCCACGCCACACGTGTGCGACTGTGTACGTATGTGTAAATGTGGGAGAAACCTCTCCTTACTAATTATTGCCATCCCGTCGGCATGCGCACCACTAAATTTCGTTCTTTTCGTAACATGCTTACACGCACTCAGTGTAAGTGCGAATGTGTGTGTGTGTATGTGTTATTTTTTGGTATTTACAATAAGCTGATAGGGCAGTGCAAGTTCAATAACAACAAAAGTGGACAGATTCTATAGTTCTGGTTGCAATTTTGTATCTTTATTTTTTAACACTAAAATTAAGTGCATTAGGCTTTAAGGTAAAAAAGAAAAAGTCAAACTGCAAAAGTGCAAAGTGACAGGCACTAAACGAAAAGCGTTTGAACAATAAATATAATAATAGAGGTTACTCAAAGGGGAGGGGGTGGGAGCTGAGCGGAGCATGACAGTTTGCAGTTGGCAGTTGTCACCTGCTTGTGATAGCTGCACTTTAAAATGATTATTTAGCAGCATGCTTAGCTGGACACGTATCTAAATACACACATTAATGCCATTTACTTGTAACAACAAAACAAATTCGAAAAGTACAACCGGATTTCGATATATGATTTCGTTGCTCTGTTTTTGTTTGCGTTTGGTATTGTTGTTGTTGCTTTCTGCACGCTTTCATTTTATTGCTTTTTGGCTTTGTGCACTGTGTTAGTTGTTGGCTAAGTTTTTGCATTCACTGCAGTGCACTGTGCATTCAAAACTGTGTTCTGAACAACAATCGCAGCAAAAGCGATATTATTCAACAGGCGAAAGGTACACAAAGAAAGACGAAAAAAACAACAACAATTACACTCAACAACACCACAAAGGTTTTACGTCAAATAAAAAAGTAAAATAAATCGAAAAAAAAAACAGTTGCAGACAATCAAACAGCCTTGCCGTGTGCTTATATTTTTTTGTTTCACTGTTTATCTCTCTGTGTGCTCCCTGAATGTCTGCCTTCTGTTGACAAGTGTACTCGTGTGTAGTAAATACAGATGTGCTTACATTTTATTTTATTTGAGTTACTTATTTAGTTTGCAGTAATCGCTTAATTATTTTTTGTACAACTGTTTCAGCTGTGTCTGCGAAAATATTTTATATCTAAAAAGCTACATTCATATGCAGATTTGTGGCTTGTTTAAAAAATGAATTAAGCGTTTTTGATTAACACTGAAAAAGTAGGAAGTCATTCTTTTTTCCAGTGAGAATACTTTACTTGTGAAATATCATAATTATATACCTTATTTCGTATATATTATACATATATATTTTCTTCTTCTCTTATCTTCATCGGCGTTCTTATCGTGCAATAGCTTTATTTTTACTCTTTACTCACACCAACAGACCTATGAATCTTACAAAATTAACGATTTGATCTGAAGTTGCTATAAAAACACTTGAAAACACTCCCACGTAAATTTTAATAAGCGAGTACATATGTATCAGTATAAATACATACATATCTACTTAAAAATATTGAATAGTTCATTTTGAGACAAAAGAAAAAAGAGAAATAAAGAAAACCAAAGTTTCTCCCATTTCAATTACTTCTTGGGGCATTGGCTTGACACCTCAAGTACGAATTGTATTAAGCACTTAAATATTTAAAATATTTTTGATTTTGTTTGCCTTTTAACTCTGGAGAGCACTGCTGTTCATTTTAATGATCCCATAAAAGATATACATGTACTTATTGTTTGTTGCATTTAATGTAGCATTTTATTCATTGTATTTAATTCTGATACTAATTAAATTTTTACTTATAATAAAAAACAAAATGAAATTGAGTCATCCAATAATAGATATATTTGCTAAACCAATTTGCATTAATTAATCCATTTGCAGAAAGTTCCGGTGTGCCTCATACAGTTTATAAGGGAAATCACAAAAAATATACAAAAGAATGCCTAATAATTTTAGACAAGGAAACGGGTGTTATCACATTAGAGAAGCTAAATCACAATATACAAGTGAAGAAGACAAGGTAAATAATGCACATTGAACACTATTCATTCAACAATCTAAAACTTTGATCGATTTTCAGAAGCGAAATGACAAACAAGCCAAGCTTGATGCCTGCTGCAAATGCTGGACAGCTGATGCCTGGCGCCAATGGTGGTGGACCCATTCCGTCCTCAATGATGGCAGCGACGGGATCAGGTTCCGGAACAGCTCCCAAATTGGAGAACAGCACCATGCGCATATCATCCAAAACGAAAGTGTCTACGGGCAGCCGCCGGAACAACATAAGTGAGTGTCATTAATTTGAGTGTAGACAAGATTTTCCACTAGAGAGAGTTATCCATCCATATCTTCTAGTCGATTTCAAGCCACGCAATTCGCCAATGCAACAGAGCTCACCTTCACGACCAGTGGTTTCTCATCGCAGTCCACAGTCGGCTCCCGCGTAAGTTTTCCATTAGTTCGATATTTGTACGTATTTTTGTAATTTATTTATGTTTTATTTAGCTGGCATGCGAACAATGCGCAACAAACATTGCCCAGCATACCAATGATAACGGACGATGATGACTTTGGCCTGAACGCCGCCTTGCACAATGGTGTCGGCCATGCAAACATATCGGGCTCCTCCACAGGCTCCTACAGCGGCCAGCCAGATTATGGGTCGTCGTCGTCGCACATGGGCAAGCAGAGACAGGCACTGTCACAAGGACATGCCAAGCGGCAGCAAATTACTCAGCAACGCTCCAGCCCTCCCATGCATCATCAGCAACATCAACAGCAACAGCAGCAGCAGCAGCAAAACTACGGTCGTGTTGGTGGCAGCAACAACTATGCACAACAGCAACATCAGCAGCAAATGCAGCAGCAGCAGCAACAATATCAGCAGCAACAGCAACGCTCATCCTTTAGCCATAGCAATCATAGCAACAGCATGCCCTTGGATATAAATTCACCCAGTGATCATGACCATCTCACGCAGACAGTGGCGCAAGCGGCTGCCGTGCTGGAGCAGGTTTGTGCCTTTATTGCTTGCGTGTTCTTGAAAATACGCCTAATCTCATTTGTAAATTTATAGCAAATTGGCGGGGAGCAGAGTCCATCTAGCTCCAGCTCCGATTCCGATTCTAGCGACACAGACAGTGGAAGTGATTCTGATGATAGCACCGAGGATGATCGTCCCACACAACAACAGCAGCAAAATCCGGCAACGCAACAGTCTCAGCATCAGCAGCAGCAACATCAACATCAACAGCAGCAACAACACATGCATCAGCTGCCCAATTTGGGTTTGGGTTCCATATCGCCGGGATACAACAGTCATTATCAGCACCAGCAGCATCAACAGCAGCCGCAGCAGCAGCCGCATCATCATCATAATCATCAACAACAGCAGCAGCAGTCCGGCATTTATGCGTCCAACGGTGGCTTTCCTAATGATTTGCTACAAAACGATTTACAATTGTCCTCCAATTCTTCGTCCGAAGAAGAAAACGAATAGCCGTTTTTTAATAATATTTAACACTTTTTATCTATATGCCTTCGTTTGAGTACTTTAAAAAAAATACACAACTTAAATCCGCATAAAAATACAAAAAAATCCAAACTAAAAAGAAAATAACTATAACAAACAAAATATTATAATATTGATATTCATTCTCTCTGCGTTTTTAATTAAGTTGAAATTATTGAATGGTGAATTTAATTGCTAGTGAAATTTTTATAAATAAATTCTTAGTTCTATGGATAACGCATACACATACATAAAAAACATACATATTATATACTAATTAATTTTTAACATTATTTGTACAATTTCCAAAATGTGCTGGAGAACATTGAAAGCAAAAAAGAAAAAAAACAAAAAAGATACAAAAAACAAATGAAAAAATCAACAACAATGTAAGCATAATTGTAATTCTAAACGTACGTTTGCCAATATTTTAATGTACATTATTTTTAAATGAAATCAAAGGTTATGTGAAACTTGTTGGAGAGTCCTGAAGAGCGCGCGCAATATTTATAGAGATACATACAGAGGACAACAAAAAATTATTTAGTTTCTAGTGGAACAACAAACTCACACACACAGCTACATAAACACACACACACTCACTCACACACACAATCACACGTAATTGTTAAGTGAAATGAAAAATCTATAACAAAAAAATGACCACAGCGGATTTTTGCCATTAATTACGCATTTTATTCTAAGCAATTTTCAGCTAACATTTAGATATAATACAATATGACAACACCAAAAGAGACGGACAACAAGCAAGAATATAAAACAAACACAAAAAAATAAACAAGAAAAAATAACAACGTATACATTTATGTGACTTGTACATTAGTTAATGCTTTGTATTTTTTTTTTATTATTATTATTCGCTTCGCTCGTTTTAGTCAAGATTATTTAAATTTTATATGCGACTTCATTTGTCATTGTTACGCAATCAAAAGTTTTATGTTTAATATACTTCAATTATTTGTTAGCGTATATTACAAGTAATTAGTATTTAATTGCTGGCGCCCTCATTTTTTAGTTCACGTTGACTACTGTGCGGTATGAAGACATCTATGTTTTTAGCTCATGTTTTATTTGAATTTATTTGTAATTTTTTTAATTAATTTGTAATAACTATTATTAATATAATTTTGTTATGTGCTTGCAATAATTAAAAGCAAAAAAGAAAATGATGTGAAAAGAGAAATAAATTTGCATTGAAAGAACGACGATCAACGTGCTTCTTGTTTCATATACAATTCAAATGTATTCGTAGAGACATATATACTAAAAATTGTACAATTATACAGCATATTTACAATGCACACCATATTCATACTGACAGATATAGCATAACATAACCTTTGCATGCCACTCTGAATGGAATGCCTTAGGATTTTGAGGGGAAATGATACCCCCAAAATTCAACTTCCTTCCAAATAGAGAAATGCACTAAAAAATAAACTTGAATAATGTTCACTCAATAAAACATTTTTGTAATAGCATTTAATTTGCCAAGAATCATACGAAAAACACAACGCATTTGTAAAATACCATCCAGAAGCAAAACGACCAACAGCCGAAACGTCTAAATCATGAGAATAATACAAATATTTTTGTACAATTAATAATATTTATATTGTAACGGGTAAAATTGCATGTTGATTGATTTTCACGCCATAGAAATTTGTTTTTTTAGACATTATATCAAAGAGGAACTTAATAACAACAAACAAACAAACAAACAACAAAAGGATTCTGATAATCATAAGCACAATGTATGCCTACAACTAATTCTAACTACATATATAAGAAAGGGAATTATTCAACTATTACAATGAATTCAAAGCAAATTAGATTAATTGATAAGCAAATATACGCTATATATATATTATTATTATTATTATTATTATTATATATATACATATATATATATATATATCCATATACATACAAATATTAATGCATACAAACAAATTATATACACATACCATACGAAATTGAGATAACGACGCCGAATACCTAACAAAGATCGGATCGGAAGTAACAGTTAAATTAGTTTTAATGAAAAGACCACAAAACAGTCAAACAAATCAATACAATGACAAATGCAACGTTATGTAAATAATAAGTAAGAACAAAAATACATCATACACATAGAGACATGGCCTTAATAATGCCTTTACAATGTATATATATATATACGAAGAAATCCGATGAAAGGTTATGCAGCTTTGAATGCCGATTACAATTTAATAAAGTTAACAAACATAGACCTATTTATATATACTACATACAAAGTGTACATTTATTCCCAATTGGGTCTTGGTTCTTGTGAACCCAGTTAACCAATTTGATTCTGGAACGGTAACTGATTTCAAAATTTGCGTTGCGCAACACTAGCAAAGCACACACGAGTTATCGATATCAATAATACTCGATCGGGCCGCCCAGCTGAGCGAAAAGCTGTTCAGAAATAAACAGCTGCGGGAAATTTCGAGAAAACGTGAAACACAAGATTAAAAGTATTTGAAACAAGTGTATTTTTATTAGTAAAATGGGTGATGTTACCGGCCTGACCAATGCCGAAGCCGACGAGCTTTGTCAAAAACAAGATGCCGCCACAAAGGTTTGTTGAAGATAAATTAATTCTGTGAAATGGTAAAATATAACCTGAGTCCCCTTTCGACAGGATTTCTTGTTCCAGCAAACCATGTATCGTATCAAGGATCCACGCAAATCGTTGCCCTTCTACACAGGCGTCTTGGGCATGACGTTGCTGGTCAAATTGGACTTTCCAGAGGCAAAGTTCTCGCTCTACTTTATGGGGTATGTTCAAGTGGCAAGCTCTTATCTTCTAATTAACGAAATAAACACGTATCTGTTTTTTTTTTGTAGCTACGAGAACCCCGCCGACGTGCCGAAAGATCCCAAGGAGCGCAGGTGCTGGGCAACGAGCCGCAAGGCCACCATTGAATTGACGCAGTGAGTGCTTTATTATAATAAATTACTTTTACGTTGTTTGTAATTGTTTATGATTTATTTGCAGCAACTGGGGCACTGAAAGCGATCCGGATCAAAGCTACCACACTGGCAATAGCGAACCACGCGGCTTTGGTCACATTGGACTGATGGTGCCTGATGTCTATGCTGCTTGCAAGCGGTGCGACCACAATCTGAATGAAAAAATGTGCATATTTTGATATATTATGTCTATTTTAATGTAGATTTGAGGAGCATGGCGTTGACTTTGTTAAGAAGCCCGATGATGGTCGCATGAAGGGCTTGGCTTTTATCAAGGACCCCGATGGCTATTGGATTGAGATTTTCAATGCCCACAGCATACCGAACTAACAGAAACTGAGTTTTGTATCTGGAAGCATAATCGCTTAAATTTTATTTTGTCTGGAATTATTGCCAATCATTTTTTTTTTATATATTTCCTTAATTTTGTTTTTTGGTCTTATTTAAGAACTTAAAGTTGTATTTGACCAGGAATGTTTGTAATATTAAAATCAAAAGCCATATTTATTTTGTACTCGTAAATGGCGTGACAATTGTCGATGGTGAATATTTACCATTTCCATTCATATTATTCCGGACTCATTCATAAACCCAGCATGTGTTTGTGGCGAACTATAATCGTCTCATATATCTGTAATTGATTGACGTTCCGAACACGCTAATTATTATTTACAGCAGTTATAAGGACAGACAAAACTGTAGTAAACAGTTTGCACATATGCGCCACGTGTGGATCAAGGGTGGCCTTTACGGTTTTCACTTAGGCTGTCTGCAACTAATAATTGTCAAACACGGGAGTGCATTATTTGTTCAGTGTCAAATGTACTCAAAGAAAAAAAAACGTTTTTCGCAGCCATGTTATTTGCAGAGGTTCCCGAACAGCAACTCAGTTATAGTCGAGTGTTCGAGAGCTAAAGTTTGTGAAAATTCTCAGTCATGGAGATATCGGAGCCAAGCATTGGCATTTTTTATGTCAGCAAAGTTTTGGCCCTAGCGCCATATTCAGCGAAAAAGAATTCCAAGGGTCAACTGGAAATTCGTCGTAGTTGGATATTTACAATTTATTCGGTGTGCTTGTGTGTGATCATGGGTTAGTAATTAAACATGAAACTAGAATTTTGCAGGAACGCAATCAAATTTCTTTTGCTTTAGTTTTTCTAACCTATCGCGGATTGCTTTTTGATGCAAATTCAAAAATACCAGTTCGGTAAGTAAATAACAACTGTTTGTTTGTGTTATTTTTATCTGATATTCGATGTTAGAAATAAACAAGGATATTAAAGTTAGCTGGTCTAATAATTGCTTATAAGCATAGCAATTGAGGAAGGCATAGTTTTAGGCAGATAGATAAAATCACTGGTGAAGCCCTATTTAATATTAAAATTCCATTGCATACTTTTAGGTTGCGTCAAAGAATAATAGAACAAATTCCAAACTTTAACTTATACAAATTAATGCAGATTTTTGAAGAACTTATTGGGTTACTATCGTTATTCTTTGGAACTGTATCCGAAGATTATGCGATCATCTAAAAATCAAACTAAGTATTTAAGTCGGCGGGCGAATTTATGCTTGGTTAACACGCAAAATACTTAAAAGCTCGGCGACTATCAGGAAAATTTAAATACGCACATTTTAATAAGTTTTTTATTTCATATTTATTTATATTTGATCAGGTTTTATAGCACATGTGTTACATTTACAAGCTTAAGATCATATATTATTTAGTTTTGATGGAGTCCTGGGCTTTTGCTTGACATCCACAGTTTTCCGCTTTGACAGCATCATCTAGAGGAATCACCTCACGCACAAGTCGGGCATTAGGCCTGAAAGTGGGTCGTGGAAGATGTGCGGGCCTCTCATAAGCCAGAGCCATTGCAAAGAGCGAGAACAGCAGGATAATAATTGAGAAGTTCATTCTGATTGGATGGACAAAACTTGATTGATGCTGTTTGATTCTAATTCATCGTCTTTTATAGCAGCGCTAATCTACATAAAATTTCGGTGTTTTTCGTTCGGGGGCTAACAGTTTATACTTGAGACAAACAAATACGTGAACTTTTAAACTAATTATACTAATGTCGTTTCCAGCGAAAGTAAGTCGAGGTCTTATCAGCATTGAGCTAAGGTGAAATTTTAAATGTGTATATTATGTATTGATATATTTTTCAAGTTGTTTTTAGTCTGCTTTAATTTCCTTTATTTTGAGGATTTGATGTTAATAATTAATTAGTTAAATAATCTGATTGACGATAGAAATAAAGCAAATGTGTTACCCGCTGTATATAATTTGTAAATGATACGTGCATATATAAGTAATAATTTATATAAACATCTATATCGAATTTAAGTCACGTACTGCGTTCTCCTGAAAAAAATCACCGGCGGCTAAAAAACCCCTTTATAAATTGAGTTCCTATAAAAGTAGCTGCATTCAAATCGAACAGCATCAATCAAGTTTTGTCAATCCAATCAGAATGAACTTCTCAATTATTATCCTGCTGCTCTCGCTCATCGCAATGGCTCTGGCTTATGAGAGGCCCCCATATCGTCCACGACCCACTTCCAGGCCTAATGCCCGGTTCGTTCGTGAGGCACTTCCGCCTGTTCCTGTGGAAGCCCAGCAGCTCTAGATGCGTTTACCAGAATCAAGCTGATATAATTTTCGATTAAAATTGTATATGTTAAAATAAAAAATAGTTGTGTTTACTAAAAAATGTAAACGAAATATAAATAATATTTGTTTTGTAAATGTTATGGGAATTTTATATTTGGAATTTTTCCAACTAGATTTTATGGGACAGAAACTCATAAACTATATACAGTATCAATAGCGTAACCTGGCATGCTAATTGTAAAACCATGTCGAAGATAAGTCGAGGTCTTATCAGCTTTGAGCTAAGTAGATCTTTTTTCATGGGAATTTGGTCCACATATTATATTTTGTATATTGTATACGTGTTTTTATAAATAATATATGTTAGATTGTCGCAAAATACCGAAAACTATATTTTTAAGTGAATGAACTGTACTTAAATAATCTCATTGGCAATTGAAAGATTAGGAATGTGTAATATCCTCTGAATACAATATGTAAGTGATACGAGTATAATTAGGTAATATAAATAATTTTTTTTCTACGAGCTGATTTCATAATCTATTGAATTTTACATGCTAAAAAAAATAAAACAAATTGTATGAACATAAAATTTGTGCAAAAGCTTTTAGGATGCCAAGGATTCATTCCTAATTCCTAATTTATTTGTATTATAAAAAGTATTTTAGAGTTTCAACTCATCTCTGTTTGTCTGTTTTGGGATGGTATTCTAACAAGAAGTTCAAGCTCATCTTGTGTTTTAAACTTTGGTTTGGACATAGAAATTAAATATGAAAAACCGAGCTAAAATATTAAAACTTTAGCTGCAGTTTTAAACTAGAGCTCAAATCAAACTTTGACAAATTTAAGGGTATAATTTTAACTTAAAAAAATGTGATCAAAACTACGGCTAACATCGAGAGCAGCAGGAGAATAAATAGACAATTTGTTCAGATAGTATTGACAGAAATTGACTGACAATTCGATGTTTTCTATTTTTGTCACGTTTTTGGGGTTTACATTTTGAATATATTTCGCTTGATGCTTCGAGACAATGAAACGCGTGATCTCGCACACAAATTATTAATCCGTCTCGTTGGAAAAGATAAGTCCTATCGGCATTAAGCTGAGCCGACTTAAACGTAGAGGGAAACTTTTAAAGGTGGTTCACAAATGTATTAAATGTTAACGATTATGTTGTTATATTATTTCCTACAAATAAAGATTATGCACATTGCATTTTAATCTATTTAAAAAAAATCACCTGCGAAAAACCCCATTTTATGTTTTGGGTTACTATAAAAGTAGCAGCATTCAAATCGAACAGCATCAATCAAGTTTTGTCAATCCAATCAGAATGAACTTCTCAATTGTTATCCTGCTGCTCTCGCTCATCGCAATGGCTCTGGCTTATGAGAGGCCCCCATATCGTCCACGACCCACTTTCAGGCCTAATGCCCGACTTGTGCGTGAGGCAATTCCCGTAGCTGATCCTGGCAATTTGGAGGTCGAGCAGTTCTAAATGAAGATGAACGATGAAGACGCTAAGGCACCATTCAAGCTACAATATAATGAGCACTTTCTTATAATATATAAAATAAATAAATGATTTATATTTAAAAAATGTTGTTTAATTAAGTTAAAGCATTTATTTAGTTCGCAGGTCTAATTGTATTACCTAAAATTTGGCCAATATGTTTTCATTTATAATTTAAATGTATAACGCTTTATGTTCTTGCAAGTGATGTCCCTTTGATCCTGTTGAATATATGTGTTTATGTCCACAGTGTTTGTGTTTGTGCATGTATTCAAATCAGTGTTACTTAATTCAATCACTTGAAAGAAGACTCATTTAAATGTTATCAAAAAAATCAAAAGCGCTTCTTTCAGAATGAAATCGGCGACATCGAAAGTGGTTACAGCTGCGGATGTATCTGTTGTGGTGTTGGCCATTGTATCGGGTGTCTACTGTGGTGTGTTTGGCTTACGTGCCACACAGAAGCTGAACAACCGACTACAGAGGATCGACAGCACTCTTAGCCAGTACAATAATTTCAGACGCGATCGCTGGAGGGCTCATGGAATGGCCACTGTTTCCCTGCTCGTCATTTCAATACTCCTTGGCTTGGATGTGAATACCTGGATGCACATGGCACAAGAAATGAACGCTGACTCACCTGATATGGGTAAGCATTGGTCTAAGGAATTCATGTCTTGCATATTTAGTCATTCAACTCACTCTGAAGTATCCCCAGATCTCAACGTACAGTGGTATATACCCTTCTACAGTCTCTATTTTGTATTGACCGGTCTCCACATCAACTTCGCCAATACAGCCTACGGATTGGGTAGACGATATGGCCGTCTTAATCTCATGCTAAGAACTAGCTATCTTGGTGGTAAGCATAAAAATATATTGCTTACCGAAAATATGCACATTCCATATTTTAAAACTCGAATTAATTTCAAACAATCACTTCTTAAATTAGACAGAGAGGAATTTGCTTTAATTTAGTAAAAAAGGAATCTGTGAGATTATTTTATATTATTTTTAATTTGAATAAAAATATAAATCATCGTTAATTTTCTAGTTACAGTAAAAGGTGTAGATTTTTGATTCTGTAAAATATATGATATATATACATAATATTTATATATATACATATATTTTCTGATCCAATTTTATTCGTTGTAAAGCATATTCTTCTTGCGGTTAACACTTTTCTGTCTCTATTATAAAATCATAATCTTGTTGTACGTTTTTGTATCGCAGACATAATAGTAGTTTTTTTTAATTAGATAGGTTTAAACTGATTTTAGTTTAATTGAAATATTACCTCATTCTTGTTGAGTGTCCATTGAGAATTCATATTTGCAGAGAAATCGTATTTGGTAAAGGTAAGTTCTGTTAAAACGATTAGTTTCAAGCCAAGGGCTTTACACGCGAGCTTAACTAAGTTGAACACGGAGACATTAGCCAACGAATCGGCGAGTAAGTTGTATTAAATAATGAATCACCCAACGTGTACAAATTGCCCCATCTTCTGTTGCAGCTAAGGGGAAGAGTCTACTTATTCGCGCCATGGCCGACAATCATGAGTCGTTGGGCAAATGTGTCCGGCTGTTGTCGAGGTGAGCATTCCCCAATTGGCATGAATTTTATGATTACGTTTTCTGTAATTATTTCAGTTCCTATGGCATTGCTGTATTATTTATACTTGTCTCGTGTCTGCTGCACTTGGTTGCGACCGCTTACTTTCTGTTCCTCGAGATCGTAAACAAGCGATTCAACGGCTATATGTGGGTACAGATGCTCTGGATACTCTTTCACACTCTGCGCCTCCTAATGGTCGTGGAGCCTTGTCATCTGGCCGCTCGCGAGTCACGCAAAACCATTCGAATTGTCTGCGAAATTGAACGCAAAGTCTACGAACCAATTCTGGCCGAAGAAATCAAGAAATTCTGGCAGCAATTGCTCTCCGTCGATGCTGATTTCTCGGCCAGCGGATTGTGTCGCGTCAATCGCACCATTTTGACATCGGTGAGTTAATGGCCAAGTTACAAATATAAGAGTGAAAGATTGATAATTGACATATCTAGATTAAAACGATATTTTTCAGAAGACATCCGATTTTTACAAGTTTTCTTATGTTTGCCTTACAGTTTGCATCGGCTATAGCCACCTATTTGGTCATTCTTTTCCAGTTCCAAAAGACGAATGGTTGAAGCTCGCCGACCATTTGTGACAAATTTGAAAGCATATTTTGTTAGTTATATAAAAGGTTTTGCTTTTTTATTAACCCTAAACGGAATTCTTAGATGTGTGTTTATGTTCTGTAATTGCGTAGGCAAGTAATAAAGAGACAACTTATTATGTGATTAAATATAACAAACTGTTTTTGAATTTGAACAAATAAGCACATTAGCATCGGTCGCTACTTAAACGCACATATTGGTTAGATTTCAATTGTAATATTGTTTAAGCTATTTGTTTAAAAAGGCGATCGGTTAATCAGAAACCCTTCTGATACTGCTTCGTTTCCATGCGCTGCTGGAGCAGCTCCAGCTGCCGCTTGGCCTCGCACTGAGGGAAGTTGGCCAGATCGTAGTACTGAGGCGCCAGGCTGAGCAGCCACTCCGCTGAAATAGCGCAAAAGGAGATTGTGATAAGCTAGGAGGAAAGAAGAGCTATTTGAGGATACTCACGTTTCACATCGGTCACGGTGCGTATGTAGTTTTTGGTAGTCAACACAAACTCATTGTAAATGACCC
The DNA here is from genome assembly GCA_037043605.1 of Drosophila multiciliata. NCBI lineage: Eukaryota > Metazoa > Arthropoda > Insecta > Diptera > Drosophilidae > Drosophila > Drosophila multiciliata. The sequence continues at coordinate 11,007,393 of JBAMBF010000589.1, forward strand.
AGTCGGGCTTGTGGTCCAGACATGTCGACGGATGTAGCTGCACATTCTGGTTGTCCTTGATGGTTAGATAGTGTCCAGTTCGCTCCAAGTGTGCCACCTGCATAAAGAAGCCCTGCACCAGTGCCTTGCGTATATTCACATAGTAATCCTTGGAGGTGAATTCTGTGCTGGTGCGCTTCAAATTAAAACGATCCATAATTCGCGCCAGTTGCTGACGCACATTGTCGGCGCTCTTCAGCGACCGAAAATTGATAAAATTCTCGTAGCACCAGTTTGGATCCTCGCTGCCTGTTAACAATATATATTAATTGAAATCGACAAATAAGGTATATTAATTACTCACTCTGCTTGAAGGCATGATAGACATTCAGCAGCGTTAGATGATCCCCATCGATATGTGCGAAGCGCATCTTGGCCTCGTCGGCCACCTTCTTTGCCTCATTCGGTCGCACAAAACATTGTGGCACTTTTATGTTAATGTTTCATGTTTGAATTGGTGTGTTTTTGTTCGGTTAAGCGCAAATTCAAAACGTATTTTTTCATATTTTTTTTACATAAACAAATAGATTGTGCTCACATTTTGTCAGCTAGGCAATCTAGACGCTTGATTCAAAGATTCGATTGCATTTGTGAGTTGGATGTGCGTTCAAAGCCAGCGGCAGTTATTAAGGTAATTAGGCGTATTTTTTCTATTATTATTTTTTAATAATTGAGAGTATGCCACGCATCACATTTCAATGTCCAATAATGAAATGTGCGCATTTAAGTGCAACACGCACGTGCAACTTTGCTTTAGTGTTGAATGCAAAGAACAAATAAATTGAAAAAACTTTTTTCTTTGCACTAGAAATAACATTAAATGGGGTGCGGTCGAAGTTCGTCAAAGTAATTGTCCGGAAGAGTTAAGTAATAATTGCACAAACGTATTAGTTGCAAGTGGCATGAAACCGCGCCACTTGCATCTAATGTCTTTGTGGTATAACTAGAAAGACCCAAACTAAACAAAAATGAAAGATTCTTTTCAATTTAAGGGACAACCCAGAGAACAACTGACAGTAGAGAGAGCATGCTCGGCTCTACAACTATGGAAGCTCAACTTAATCACGGAACGCATTTAGTTAGTGCCTTACCCGACAGCATAGCCGTTATTGAGAGTATCTCATTGGAGCAGTTGTGTTGGCAGCTTGCTATCAGCATTTTGGCCAATTGTGGATCCAGTGGAAACTCTGACATGACTGCGCCCAAATCGGTAAGATTGCCATCATCGTCGAGAGCGGCCAGATAGTTCAGCAGCTCTAAAGCACGCATAAGCGTTTCGGGCGCCGGCGGATCCATGAAATCAAAGTGCACTAAATCATCAATACCCAGCTTCTTGAGCTGCAACACAACGGTGCCTAAATAAATAAATTAATATTAATACATGAAAATATGGGAAGAGGCAAATGATGACTTACCCAAATTGGAGCGCAAGATTTCGGGATATGTGTTGTCCTGCATTTCATTTTTGAACGCCTTCTCCGTGTACAGGCGGAAGCATTTGCCAGGCTTTGTACGTCCGGCACGACCTGCCCGCTGCTGGGCTGAAGCCTTCGATATAGGTGAGACAAGCAGACTCTCGACGCGTATTCGTGGATTGTACACCTTTTGCTTGGCAAAGCCCGGATCAATGACAAATACAACGCCGTCAATGGTCAGCGATGTTTCTGCAATGTTTGTCGACACGACAACTTTGCGACCTATTGCGCCATTTGCATTTGCTGGCGGTGCCGCTTCGAAGATACGCTGTTGCAGATTTGGAGGCAGCGTTGAGTACAACGGTATGCACTTCAGCTCGCCGGTCTCCGAGCCCAAATTGTCAATTTCGCGCTTAATGCGTTTACACGCCTCCTCGATCTCCTCCTGGCCGGTGAGGAACATCAGAATGTCACCTTTTATCAGAGAGTATCGACTATTATCTATGCTTATAGTAGTACTTTAACAATTAGAATGCATACCTTCAATTTCCTCGCACATGTGTATTTGGATAACTGTACGGATAGCTGCCTCCAAATAGTCACGCTCCGGCTCTGGTGTGTAAAATATTTCGACAGGATGCGTGCGTCCGGGCACATTCATAAGTGGGGCATTGTCAAAGTACTGCTGGAATTTGCCAGCGTCGAGTGTTGCCGACATCACCACCAATTTAAGATCGTTGCGCTGACGAATGACCTCCTTGAGCACACCCATAAGTATATCGGTGGCTAGTGTACGCTCGTGCGCCTCATCTAGCAATATAACCTGATACTGATCCAGCATGGGATCCGACATCGCCTCACGCAACAGCATACCATCCGTCATGTACTTGAGCAGCGTCTTGGGTGACGAGCAATCCTCGAAACGTATGGAGTAGCCGACCTCCTCGCCGAGATTCACATCCATTTCCTCGGAGACACGCTGCGCCACCGACATCGCGGCCACACGACGCGGCTGCGTACAGGAGACCCCCTTGCGTCCCTTGGACACGGCAAAGTCCACACACCATTGCGGTATCTGTGTCGTCTTGCCCGAACCCGTCTCGCCCACGAGTACAATACACTGATGCTGACTGAGCAGTCGCATAAAGTCCGCTTGATACTCGAAGACGGGCAACGAGATGCGCTTCTTGTACAAGTTTTGATAGCGGGTTGAGTAAAGCTTGTTTGTGAAGGGATTCATCGTTGGAGGCTGCACTCAAGAACATAAACAAATTAATAACGAATGATCCTATTAGTATATTTTGAAACTTACCTGTTTGCTGGGCACGAAGCCACCCAGAATTTGGGCAACGGTGCCTGCGGCTGAATTAGTTGCCGCCGATGAAGAAGGCTCCACTTCCCTGCAAATGGCCGATGGAGGTAAACGTTTTGGTTAAAACTGCGCATTAACTGAAAATTGCGTCTTGTACTCACTTCTTGGACTTGTTGGTGTAAGTCTCGCCCACTTCAATGCGTCGCTTTGACATTTTTCGACTTGTTAAAGTGCACAATTGGCAACAAACAACTTTTGCACAAAAAAAACACGCGCTGAAAAGCAACGTGAAAAGCGATAAATACAAGCGAGAGGTGCCAGAAAATATCGGTAGTGAGTTATTGAACACATTTTTGTCATCGATATTTTTTGAAATGTTTAAAAATCAGACGTATTCCCTCTCTGTTGTTTCATCGCTAAAAACGCATAACTGACATAAACTTATGTACATCTTTATACATAAAATGTTCCAGGGTGTGTAGGGAGAATGAATATGGTTTAAGTGACTGGCAAAAATATTAAGCAAAGTTTATAAATTGTTATGTATAAGAAACTAGAAAATAATCTTTTTAGTATTATTTACTGATTAGTACATGTCTTACGGCATCAATGGCATTCAAATTATTTTTCGAGAATTAACAAATCACGACATTAATCGATACAAGCGATGTTCGACGCTGACGCATATCGATAGTTGTTGTTAGTGCGCAGCATTATCGATTCAGCAGATTTTGCAAATAATTTTTTGAGATGCGCGAAATGTGCACAAAAATGCTCAATTTAAAGTGAAAAACAGTTGCCAAAGCGACAACAAACAATGGAAATACCCATTCAAGTGGCTGTGCGCATTTATCCCCACACACAGCTGCACAAGTCCGAGCAGAAGGCGTCCAACGACGACGATGGCGACGCAGTAGCAGCAGACAAACCGCAATCGGAGCTCAACTGCCCGACTCCCCCACCTGCTTCGTCGTCGCCTACAGCAGCACCAGCACCACCGCAAACCACATTAATAGATGCAAATGGAAACAGTGAGCTGCATACGAATGAGCCGGAAGATGCGGACGATGCCAATGGCAACGGCTGCTGCGTGCAAGCGATACCAATCGCCCTCTCGGCACTCGGCTTGCCCAGCGCTTTACCTGGCGGTGCGGCACAGGACAGCATTGCGGCAGGCCTAATACAGGTGGGCGCCCACACAATACCCGTAACACATGCGCTGGCCAGCAGCACCACACAATGCGAGGTCTACCACCAGACGGTCTTTCCTTTGATCAGTCTCTTCTTGGAGGGATTCGATGCTTCGGTGGTTACATTTGGACAGCGTGGAACAGGCAAAACGTATACGCTGTATGGCCATGGCTTTGAGTGTGTCTATGGCGAGGCCGATCAGGGAGTTGTTCAACGCTGCGTTAGGGAGATCTTTACACACATTGCGGCGCATTCAGGTGGGAAAAATAAGGAAATAATTAATTTAAAATCAAGTTAGTCTTGAGAACTTTATGCTGTTAACTTCAACACAAACCTCTCTTTTGTATTCAAGATCGAACCTATGCTGTCAATGTGGGCTTTGTGGAGATTTGCAGTGGCGAAATCTGCGATCTGCTGGGCATGGGCAATGTGCACTGCACCAATGTGGAAGAAGTATTCCACTGGCTGCAGTTAGGCTTGAGCCACAAGCAGCAACAGGCACCAGCGCACACGCTTTTCACGCTGACACTGGAGCAGCAGTGGGTGTCCAAGGAGGGCATGATTCAGCATCGTTTGTCCACGGCCAGTTTCTCGGATCTCTGCGCCAGCGAGCGTTGGGGTGAGCCACCTCCCGGACATCCACGCGACGCTGGACTGCAGATGCTGGAGCAGGTGGTGAACACACTGACCGATCCGAGCATTATGTATGGCGTCAATGGCAACATACCCTACGGCCAGACAACACTCACCACACTGCTCAAGGACTCGTTTGGGGGCCGTGCTCAAACTTTGGTCATTATGTGTGTGTCGCCGCTGGAGGAGCATCTGTCGGAGACTCTGGGTAATCTGCAATTTGGTTTCAAGGTGCAATGCGTTCGGAACTATGTCATCATGAACACCTTCTCCGATGACAATACGCCCATTTCGCCAGAGGCATTGCCCCATGATGCAACATCGGCAGCAACAGCTGCTCTCATAGCGGCTGTTTCGACGGCCAACGGAGACAATTTCGGCCTACAGTTTGCGGCCAGTCAGTGGTTCAAGCTGGTCTCCAATGCCGAGGGACTGTTTGCCAAGTGAGTGCTTGCCCAGAAACTGAAAGAGCTCATCTTAATCACATTTTCTTTTCTCTCAGGCTAATGGGTTCAACTGCTGTCACGGAGCTGGAGAAGGAACAGATCGAGGAGTGGCTCTTCTTGAAGCAAGAGTGTGAGGATTGCCTCAGCTCCAGCGAAGCGTTGCGCAACCAGAAGGCACTAGTGCCCATAGAGGAGGCCGAGGAGCCCGAGGAGCCCGAGGAGTCCATCAGTGAGCCGGAAACTTCCTGTCAACAGAATTCGGACAATGACACCGACAATGACTCACAGCGTCCCGATCTCGACGATAAGCTCGACAGCCTCATGGATGAGTTTCGTGTGCGGACGAATGCCCTCATCCAAGCCAAGCACGAGGAGTTCATGCTCAAGCAGCCCAAAGCGGTTATGCACAGCCAGGACAAGGAACGCGAGCCCGCCCCCCAAGAGACAGCCACCCAGCTGGAAAAGAACGATGAGCGCAAAGTCAGCGTTGGTGGTAAGTTAAGGAAGGGTTTATACTTGAATATATAAAGGATATTTAACTTTTGGAGAAGAAATGATTATTCGTTAATAGAGTATTCTCTGTAGTCACTAACCTGCCCCACATTTAATCCCTTCCGAAAGAGTATTTACTGTTTTCATTAACCTGCCATATATCTAATTCATTCCAGGACGTCGCCGAAGCATTCAGCCGGGCGCCAGTTTGAGCAGTGCTGAGCTGGCAATGCTAAATCGTGTGGCCTCCAAGCAGGCAACGGTTGGCGCTGAAGTGTCGCCTGAATTTGATCCGCTGGAGAGTGCAGCAGCAGGTGCTGGTGTCATTGTCGCCACTGCCACTACTTCCGCCGGAGCAGGAGCAGGAGCAGGTGTTAATGGACCCATTGAGCAGATGCAGAAGAAGCTGCGCAAATTGCATGCGGAGATTGAGGGACGGCAGCAACAGTTGAAGGAAATCGAACAGACAATGCAGCTGAAGCAGAACATTATCAGTGAGCTGGTGAAGAATCGGGAGACGCGCACCCATGCCAAGCAGCGATTCCACAAGAAGAAGGCCAAACTGGATGCCGAATGCGAGAAGGCCAAGAAGCATCTGGCCAAGGCGCTTGTCCAGGGCAAGGAGAAGCCGGAAATTGAACGCTATGGTGCGATTATAGCGCACATCGAACAGCGTCTGCAGGATCTCAGCTCCATGAAGCACATTGCCGGCGAGAGTGTCCAGAAGCTTAAGAAACTGCAACAATCAGTTGCCGAGTCGCGCAAACAAATCGAAGAGTTGCAAAAGAAACTGAAGAAGGAGTGCAAATTGCGTGATCAGCTGGAAGCTGAACTCAAAACCCTGAAGGAGACAACACTAGTCAAGCTGGAACCGAATCCAGATCAGCTGAAAGCGGTGCAGGCAAGAATTACCCACCTGGATCACATACTGCGCGAGAAGTCCGAAAATCTGGAGCAGTGGGATGCGGGCGAACAGTCTCCCGCCCAACAGGAGGGTCTGCGCCACGAGATACGCAATCTGCGCCGGACCCGAGATCATCTACTGGAGCAGCGCTGCTCCCTGGATCGCAAGCTGAAACGGGACAAAATGCTAACGCAGCGGGAGGAGCGCAAGCTGCTGGAATGCGATGAGGCCATTATGGCCATCGATGAGGCCATCGAGTTCAAGAACGAACTGATCTGCGGCCACAAGTCCATTGATCTGTCCAGCGAGCGTCAGCAGCGCGAGAAGGGTGAACAGATGCTGATGGCTCGTCTCAATAAGCTCTCCTCGGAGGAGATGCGCACGCTGCTCTACAAGTATTTCGTCAAGGTCATCGATCTCCGGGATTCCTCCCGCAAACTGGAACAGCAACTGGTGCAGCTAGAACGCGAACGCGACGCCTGGGAATGGAAGGAGCGTGTCCTCTCCAACGCAGTGCGCCAAGCCAGACTCGAGGGTGAACGCAATGCGGTGCTCCTCCAGCGTCAGCACGAAACGAAACTAACGCTTATGTTACGTCATCTGGCAGCAGAGACATCGGCCAGCTCCGCTAGCTATGGCGAACGGGCTCTGGCGCCCGCTGGTGCTGGTACTGGTACCACAACCAGCAGCGATTTCGACTACGAACTGGACTTTTACAAAGCGACGGCGGCTGGAAATAGTAATAAGGCACTCCTGAAAGCACCGCCCGCTCAGGTTCAGGTCAAACCCACTGTTCTCGACAAGTACAAGGATAAGGAGCGCAGCAGTGGCCGTAATATCTTTGCTAAATTCCAGGTGCTCACACGTTATGCATCGGCAGCAGCTGCCGCCGCAGGATCATCGTCCACGGCAGATGAGTCGACAGCGTTGATTGAAACGACAACAACAACAGCAGCGGCGGCAACAACAACAAAAACCGCATCAGCAACAACAACCACAACAACAGCAGCAGCAACAACGGCGACTACAAGTGGAGCAGCCACTTCGAGCAGGAGCAAGGAGAGGGCGCTGGTCAGCATCAATCAGGATCAGCTGAAGCGGCTGATGCCCGCACCGACATCCACAAAGGTGACGCGACAGAAGAATAAGATTATTATACAGGATGCAACGCGTCGAAATTAGAAAAGAAAAAAACAAAAAATACCCACGAATTTAGCGCTTAATTCAACAGACTCTCTTTGAAGAGAGTGAAAAAGAGAAAAATTAGTTGCTCGCTTGGCGATCAACAGTTAGTTGTCATATCTCTCTTCTAAGACACACAACTCTCCATTGAAGCGAAATTTCCCATTAGTAGCCATTCTTAAGTGGAGCAGAACAGAGCAATTAGCTGCTCTCTTGTGATTAGACACCAATCAGAAACTCAACTGAAAAAAGTTCTCTTCTCACTCTCTTCATCTCTTTGATATATGGATATATGTAATGAAGAAAATACGTCCACACTCAAGTCACAAATAGACTTATTATTCAACATGGTTTTCTGATTCTCAACCACAGCATTTAAATACACTTAAAAAAAACAAAGGTCCCTCCTCGACTGGCTAAATGTAATTAAGACTTAACAAATGTTACTTAAAATACTCACAAAACTCAGCAATCCCAAATACAAAAATGGAAATCGCAAATATCTCGCTCAAAATGTATACTTAAGTAATTAATGGAATCTCTGCGTTTTTTGTACATAAATTGTACATCCTTATATACGTATGTATTAATTTTAGTTATTTTTAGCATTTTCGCATTTACTTTATGTTTTAAGACTCAGTTCCAGCAAGTGCTATTTATTAGTTTTATATATAGTTTTTTAAATAATTGTATTAATTGACGTGTCTTCCCCAAACTGACTTATTTACAAAGTGCTCAAATAACCCCAGATGCTTTAAATATATCTTTAACTTCCCATCCGACGCATTTAAGCCAAGTAAATCTCAGCAGTCGTCATTATGTTATATATGTTTACCCACAATTTACCCGTATAAAAATAAATAGAATATATTTGTAGTTATATGTGAATGACTGTATTATGTCTTCTGTACGATAAAAACATTTAGGTTGTGTTTGATTTAAAAATTAACAATGCGAAGAATTATGAGTGTAATGCATAAATGCTTAATATCAAAATCATATTCCGAATAAAAGTATTTTAACAAAAATATTGTATGGCGTTTGATTAAACAAAATTGGTTTCAGAGTACAGAAAACAACATAAAATATAAATATAAATGATATTTGATTAACGTAAATACTAGTTGGTATGACTTTTGAATTAACTATTTTTATTTTCATTTTAAACATTTTGTCATACTTGATGTACATTTTCTGCAACAATGGTCCACTCTAAAATCCCCTCTTTGGTACAATAGTACCACGCCTGTGTACCTTTCTGTTTTAAGTAATGGCGGTTGTTAATAGAACACATTTAACGGCCATTACATAATTATTTCGTACGATTTATTTTACTAGCTGTTCTAAGCGCAACATGTATTTTCTTACTCACTCACTCATTTACACACGCACATACACTCATATCAACAGGTGTCCCCTCATAAAATCCCATCTAAATTTCCCAAACAAATACCCCTACACGCACACACACTCAGAGCACAATGTAAGCGAACACAGAGAGTGTAGGCCGGCCGCTCTCGACCAGCAGCATGACAGAGAGGCAATTCAGTCTGGTTTGGACCGTTGAGCGATAACCGTCGAACGTATTGAGAGTCGGAGTTTACGTCTGCGTCAATTTACAGTGTGTGTGCGCCTGAGTTCGTTAGTGTGTGTGTACGTGTGACTACATACACGGTTTACGGTACGCGGTACTCACACCCCCGCAAACCAGTTTGCTGGTAGTGGTTGGTTCTGTCGGTAAGCGCGCATTGTGTGTGTTTGTGAAAATAAAGTTAAATAAAATGCAAAAGCAGAAGCAATAAATAAAAATAATATAAATTTAAAAGCAGAGCACAGCGCCAAAAAAAGGCAGCAGCGTCTGCTGTTGTTGCAGTGTAGCAGCTTTTTTTGTGCAGAGTCGCCACAGCAGTGGATTAGTGGCACTTTGTTACCAAAATTTGCTCACACTCAAAAGTGTTTTTTGTGCATAAGCAATAACTAAATCCAATTCAATCAAATCACAACTCGCCCAAACGGTAAGTTAACATTAGTTAACGGTAAACTTTGTAGCTGTCTGGCAACTTCTTTGTCTGCTCATATTGTTGTTGTTGTTAATTTTAAACCCACACCCAACCCACCCACCACCCCTTACAAGTTAAAATTGAGTGTTTTACCAATTTTGCAATAAATTTTAAATTTGCTTTATTTTTGCCGAGCAATTTTTTGTTAAAATGGCACAGCTTCCTATTGATTTTTCGCCAGGAACTAAAGTTTTCCCTCTAGCGAAAAACAATTTTGTTACATTTTGCACACACGCACACACCCACAAAAGGGTGTGTACTGTCGAATTGCAATGGAAATGTTTAAGCATCTGTTAAACGCATTTCGACTGCGCAAAATGACTAAAATTTAACAAAATTATAAATTTAGATATTGGCTGGTCGGTTTAAGCTAAAAATTCGCTGTTATTTTAAACATTTTCATTTAGAATTTGGCATTTTGTTAAAATGCTCTTTGCGTGCATTTGTTTGGTGAATTTTTTTTTGCGCATGCGCTTTGCACATCACACACAGTAATCAAAGCAACTCTGCGTTGTCCCTGTTTGTGTACGTGTGTTAATGTGTGTGTGTGTGTGTTTGCAACCTGAGCCTGAGCCTTGTTTTTGTCTTTGTCTTTGTCAGGTAGTTTTTCCCTACTCAGGCAGGCTTCGCCAAACACTTCATTTTGAAGCATCTTTTCTAAAATCCTTTTTCTATTTCCATGTGGCACACATACGCGCAGCACTCATTGTGCTCAGCTGCTTGTGTATGACTGTGTGTGTGTCTGTGTGTGTGTGTATATCTGTGTTTGAGAGCAACCCTCAGCTAAATAGGAAACTCATCCTGGCTGCTGTCAGCATCTCAACGAAATCCCGTGCAGCTGTCGCTTTGAACTGTTTTTTCCCCGTATAGTTTTCTTTATTTGATTTTGCAAGTGTTGCGCATTTCGGCTTGCCTTCGTCCTTTTCGCCTTCGTCCTTGCTCCTGTCTGCCGGAGGTCTGCATTTCTGCAGGTCGTTTCGTCATTTTGGCCTCTCCTTAGTCATCGTCATCCTCATGTCCTGTTGCTAGGCGGAGTTTTTGGCTGCTGCTGCAGATGCTCATTCTGCGAGTAGCTCCTTTAATTTGTTGTTGCTACTCGTCTGTGCTTATTGATTTGCCTTAAGGGATATAATTTTTTAACACCCTAAATTTGCATAAATATGTATAAATATTATTTGTATATATATAATATACAATTTGTAGATTTTTAATTTCTTTGAAAGGCATTAATAATTATTTTAATAATTGTACTGCATTAATTTTTATTTTTTTATTTTATTTGTGAGTTGACTCATGTTAGTTGAGCTTAAATCAAAATTATATATTTAAATAAATGAAGAATAAACTGTATTTTGTGTTTTTTAATATAGAAAAAAATGTCAATAAATTATTATCGTCCTATGTAGATTTTATATTTCTTCCTCATAAAAGTGCTTTTCTTGTCTTCCATTACGTTCTCACCCTTTTTTCTGTAAATTTGTGAATCACAGTACCGTCAAGTCAAAGCTGAGTAAATAGCAAATATTGATTTTGATGCTGAAAAAATGTCAATGGCCATTGGCCAAAGGGTTAAGTGAGGAACGGAACCACAAACCGGTTAGCCAAATAAGGCAAGTCAGTCAAACAAAAGTAGTCGATTTTTGTTGCTGTTGATGGCCATAAAGTGCACTTGACTCTCAATTAGGCGCAGCATGCAGGAAACCAATGGGTACCCGAACATGAGAGTATGGACCATGGACCATGGAACAGTGGCAAACTGGACAATGGGGCAGTTGCTGTTCCTTTCCGGCTGATGACGAACGATGAACGGATGCGAATGCGGATTGACCCTGTAGCGGGCCACTGCACTTTGTGGAGCAGACATCCTCTGCTCACTCATGATGTGAAAAACAAGAGGAAAAAAAAAACATTTTGCTGCAGTAAATTGCAAAATTTATTGGCTCGACAGTCACCCTAATGCACTGACAGACTTTTTAAGTTGCCATCCGACGGAAAAAGTAAAACAAGAATGAGTAATAAAATTTGTAATTCGCTGATGTTACCACGCGATTGAGACTCTCCCAGTTCCGCCCAAATTAAATTGAGGATTTGACTGTCACTTTGTAAAAATGACAAAACTTTTAAATGCCTTTAATAATGAATTTCATTCAAAATCTTAATTTCCGGGAAGCAGATATTTTGTTCATTTTATATATGACAATTCATATTTAAAATTTCTTTAAATTTAAAATTCTATATTGCATTTTTAGTTTTTTAATTACTAATGAAATGTATAGAAAATTTATTAATTTATTTTATGAATAATGGGTTGAACATGGAACATGAACATATTATGGATATTGTCTGCTGATGACTGATTACCAGATGTTTTCCTAATTGAGACTGGCAGTTTTTGGGTTATGTTTGAGCATTGTATCGTTTTGTCTCTCATCCAATGCTGTAAAGTCGACAGCTGAAGCATGATCAAGGCAACAGATGATGCCTCATAACAAATTTGATGGGAGCTGCACAGGATGAGATGTTGTTATTGCTTACTACACTGAGAGAAATATGTGAACTGGAATACATTTAAATTTTATTTATAGATAGTTCGATTTGAAACCATATTGTATAAAATGTAGATTGCGGTTTTATTTTGTATGTGTGTATTTTTTCATTATAACATTAGCTATATATATATATCTTATATATCTAGTTGGGCACTTCTCGAATGTGATCAAATAGGTGTTGCAGTCAGTGAGTTTTTCCACCCCACTATTACCGCCAGCTATGTGTAATATGAAAATTCTCAATTCCACCCTAAAGTTGCCTGCGCAGCTGTAGAACTGCGTCGTAGTCCAACCAGAACTATTCAATGGCGTTGTTAACTTTCCTGGTTGAAGTTCATTAAACCAATTCTAAAAGCTGACATTTGTTTAAGCTGATCCTCCCCTCATTTTGCTAGCCACGTGCCAAGCTCAGCTGCTGCGCCTGCGCCCTCCATTCATCCCTTCCTCCTTGCAACCCTCTGACAACATCTAACCATAAACTTAAAATACAGATGGAAATAATAGTTGCAGTAAAGTGTAAAACAAAATTCATTAGCTGCTCATAAAGTAAAAGTTGGGCATCGAAAACAAAACAAGAAGCGAGATCTTTTGGCATTTGATCAACATTTGGTTGCTGGGGAATAAATCCACTTAAGTTTTAATTAAGCGTTAAAAAGCACACAAATTGCCACTGGAATTCATAGATGAATGTCGTCCAAATCTTCAGCTAAGCTAAAGACACATGCCAAGACAGACGACTAGACAAATAGACAGACAAAAAGATAGACATGCAGCTAGTTCAGAGCTGTTCCACGTTCCATGTTGACATCCATGTCCGCGTGTATGGCAAGTTTATTTTGTCGTAGAGTCTGTCGGGGGCATGTGTCAAACTGACACACAGACAGTCCATAGAAATTGATAGATATATATGTATGTAGAAAAACTCATGTGTGTATTTTATGTGTGTGTGTGTGTGTGTGGAATCGTGACTTCCTGCCAGTCATAAAGTTTTTAAGGCACGCGAATGCTTTGGGTGGTGGTTTAGGGAGGCAGAAGGGAAAATGGTGGCTGATACTTTATGGATGACAAAAGGCACAAGACGACATCGAAGTAGATTTCCTATTGCCCCATTGCCAACCATTTGGCCATTTGAGGTTTAATTAATGACATCCACCAGCGTAAGTATCTGCATTTTCCACTTTCAAACTTTGAGGTTATTATAGAAGTGAAATGGGATATGTAAAAATAGATTTTCAATAATTAATTATGATGTAGTTTTATATTCCTACTGCAGAAGGAATTTATCGAAGAACTGATATATAGGTATAACCATTTTCATTTAAAAATATTTATTTTAGAACCAGCGGAAAAGTATTACTTTTATTGAAACCTGGTCATCAAAGCTGTTATAGAAGTCTAAGCATTCGACAATAATAATAATAATAATAATTTATGTTTGGAATATTTTTATAAGAGACATATATCATTGATAAGGGTATTCAAACTTCTTCATCTGGGCAATAACTCTGTTCCCTTCTGTTCTTTCTGTCTGTTTTTCTTTCGCTAATCGTTTGTATGGCTTTATAAATAGTTGGCGTTGTCGCAAGTCTGCGGGTCTTTAATGTGACTGCCATATGTGGCATCAATGCGGACAAATTGTTTGGCGCGATTACTTTGATGGATTTACATAAATGCAATGCATTTGTGCTACTGGCGGAGCGATGGTGTGAAGTGCAATCGCAGTGTGAACTGTGACCGAGCTGCGACCATAAAAAGTTGTGGCTTAACAGATTCATAAATATAGTAATTAAATGGCATTAATAATTGAACATCTAGAAATCGGAAACTTACTTTAGATACAATTTTATTGTAGTTTCTCAGTCACCAGATTTCAAATCTCTTTACCTCAAATATTTTATATGCAGTCAGTCACGTTTTTCAAGCTTGCTACTGTTTTAATATCATTGAAAGCCGATTGAGGTTAAGGACCACACAAATTGATAGCTTGCCACGCCCAATCCGCCCACATTGAGCTATCAGTTTACACTGTGCAACGTATTTTGCAAAATCAATTTTGCACGTCCAGCAGGTTGTGCGGGCGCTGACGAAGGTTTATTTATTGTTGTGCTAAGCTCTGCTTCGAGGGGTTGTCAATAGGGTTGTCGAGTCGGTTGTCGAGGGGCTGTCGAGGGGGCTGTCGAGGGGGTTGCCGAAGGGGTTGTCAATGGGGTTGCTGCTTGCCTAATCAAATTACTTGCATTTCATTAGCATTGACCAAAGTAGTCGTTGTTGTTGCTGTTGTTGTTTGTTGTTACTGCAAGCTTTGTGGGTTCAAGTCGATGATTACATATTCCACACTGTAGTAATTAAAACATATTTCATATTGGGTACACTGAAAATAATATGTGTGTAAATGAATTTCTGAAAAACAAAAACATTTGCCATTAACAATTACATTTAGTGAATCACTTTTAAACCAAAATATTATTTTATCTTGAACATTCCATTCCAACTATTCACATTCTGTACGGAAGTAAATGTTTATTCTCTATAATAACCCCAACAATATTCAATTTCTCATTGCAGCAGCTGAGTCACCGGTTTAACTCCTAACCTCATCAAACAACGCGGTCGCGTGTGTGCCTCTAAAGGGTGTTTATTTGTTCGTATAAAAATCGATACAGTCTGCGAGCAACCCCGATCGGAATACTCAAAGAAAAACACCGAGCAGATAACAAAAATGGCCTATATGATGCCCAACGAACGCCTCAAATGGCTAACACTGTGCGCAGCTGTTGCTCTTCTTGGTGAGTAATTCTTCATGGTTTTTCAGTGGAAAATATATTTTACATATGTTCACTTGAGGCAGCACTTGAAAATCTGATTGAAATCCATGCGTCAAAACAAAAAGATTTTGAATGAAAAATTCTGATTAATAGATGGAATAAGAAACCGAAGTTGCGTATGCTTATTCCAGAATAGAATTTATTTCTCTAGAAAAAATAACATAAAAAAAATTTAAACAAAGTTATCTTTAAACAATGAATTTTGTTATGAAATAATGCTGTCGAAAGTGATAATTAAGCTTTACTAAAACTCCACCAACTCTTTTTTTTTGTGATTAGAGAAAAAAAGGCTAGGAAAACAAAAGGCAAAACATTTGTTGGAATAATGCAATGTTTCGGTGTTCAACTTCTTGCCTCTGTTTGGATGCTTCTTCTTTCTGTTTTATCTTGTTGACATGTTCTAAATAAGATGCAGTCTGATGGTCTTTTACAACTGCTACGCATTATTAATTGCGCTTACATTTGTTTCACTGTAGCTGCTCAGAATGTTTGCTTTCTTGATATTTACTCGACGCGCTCATTTCAAA
Source organism: Drosophila multiciliata (assembly GCA_037043605.1). Taxonomy (NCBI): domain Eukaryota; kingdom Metazoa; phylum Arthropoda; class Insecta; order Diptera; family Drosophilidae; genus Drosophila; species Drosophila multiciliata. The sequence goes on from JBAMBF010000589.1 coordinate 11,022,968, forward strand.
TCCATTTCAAGATTTTCTCTGTCTTTGTATTAGTGTGCCTTATGCAGCAGATAAACTGCAGTTCATTGCCTTTGCTCTGCTAAATGAAAATATGATTTCATGCGCTTTGTAATTAGTGGCACACATACACACAAGCATTAAGAACCCACTCTTATGATGGTAAATCTGTAGTGGGTCAGACTGTACTTGATGCATGCCTCTAAGTTAGTCAGCATGCCATGCAGATAGCATTTAAAAAAAGGCATGTTGTGTAGTAAGCAGTCACAATGCAAATTTCATTCATTGAATATAATTAAATAATTGGGCATTTATACTGGAATACTGAATAGTACTGAATTGGCGCAATTCTGAATCTTATTTTCCTACCTCGGCAATTGATTGGTTCAAGCGCATTTGACCCGTTCCGATACGATCAACAATGACTTTGATTGTCTCATTTGCCAAAAGCGGGTTCCATATAATTTATACAGTTTTTGGAGCGTTTGCCTTTAATATAAGGTCAGACAGCAGTATCCATCATACCTTATTTGATATTCATAAAGTGTAACCAAAACAAAAGTATATGAGCACGGCCCACGTGGTGTATGCTTAATTTACATTAAATAAAAATTGAGAAAAAGAAGAAATCGTTCATTTTGCGAGCAAGCTATAAATAATCAAACCCAAACGAGGAGCACAAGAAAACTGCACAAAATTTGAAAGAATTACAAAAACTTTGTGGGTCGCGTGTTAAAATTAAATTTTCTGTTGAGTTGTGAAAATGAAAAATAATAATAATTAAACATTTCATGCACATAAATAGTTATGTGATTGCACATGTTTGGAATTTTAAAGAGGCGCATGAAAACGAAACTCAAATAGATGTGGAAAAGAAAAAAAAAGAATTCGCAACAAATAAATTGCGAATGTAGAACAAGTCCAATAAAAGTAACAAAACAATTTATAAAACATTGTACAAAATAGCATGCTAGAAATATACAAATTTGTATTAAAAGCTCTTGAAAGCCAGCATACTATAAGATACAAGATGCAAAGTAAAAGATACAATGCTATAATTATTTCTGACGAGCTTGCGCTGATTGTGCGGGTCATCATTCAATTTAAATTGATTAAAAACATTTTGCGCCAATTTTGCCGCTCAGCTGTGTGTATGGAAAGCCAAATGTAAACAAGCTTTTATCACAGGCACAAACAAACAGACACACGTATGTATAAATATTTATACATATGTATGTAATAGTGTAAGCTAAATGCATTTTTTATTTTCGTTGCCTGCAGCAACGCATTTAATTCGCATTTAATTCAATTGGTTTGAAATTCAACTCACAGACACAAATGGTAAAATCTACAGGAAGCGAACAATTTACACACAGCGCGAATAAAATGAATAGAGACTAGCATAATATTTTAGAGGCTTACCACTAATGTATTTATGTATTCTGTGGAATGGATGTGAATTAATTCCTTTCGCTGTTAATGACATTTTAATGTGTGTTTTTTTTTGTCAGTCTTTTCTTACTTATTTTAATTGTAGTTGTATTCTTATTCTAATTCTAATAGGCAGTTAAATTTACTAAAAATTCTTGTAAGATAACGAAAAGTTTTTAGAGAGTACTTGGGAACTACAAATCTTTTAACTTGCTTGATGACATCTTTGTTTGGGACTTTCATATCTTAACTTAAGTAGGTGTAAGGAACAGTTAGAAGCTCGTTAGCCGCAAATAGCAAAATTTACTAAGCTTAATTAATTTTGAGCACAGTTGGCGAACAATTGGTGGATCTTCTCAGCAGAAAAGAATATAACTACAAAATAGACTAAGTCTTATTTAAGTAGGTGTAGAACAGTAGATAGATTTTCAGGTGTGCTTAATGTGTGTAGCATGCCATTAGTTTTCTTGGCGGAATCCATAGATCTTGGCAAATTGTATTTGAAGTCTTCTAGATATTACGTAATCCCAAAGCACTCATAAATTGTCTTAAATGGAATGACATGCCTCAAGTGCCAGATGAGAATGAGAGAGATGCTCCACACGCACGTCAGATCGCATAAGATCAGAACACTGAACCGGGGCTGCCCAAAAAAAAATGCCATTTCCGTTAGACCAACACAAAAAAGGAACAAATTGGAAAGGAAGGGGATAGCGGCAAAGAGAGGAGCCAGAGTATAATTACAAATGATTGATGTGCACTAGTACTAGGTACCGAGAGGCGAGCTGCCAGTTGGAATAGATGCCCCCACTTATGGGGATTGCCGACGATGGAGGCATATCACACGCGGCGCTTGTCCAAACAACAAAAGCAAAATACTGACAGACAAACAGAGAGATAGACTGGCAACGGGATCGGAAGGCATTGCACCACATCCATGGAGGAAGAGAAGCAGCTGCTGCAGCTTTTGGTTTTTTCTCTTTATTTTCTATTCATGATTTATTTTTAATGGTTCTTTCGAAACGTGTCTCTGTGCCGGCATGCTCTTGGTTTGTTATTAGTGATTATGTTTGTGCCAAGTGGCGAGGAATTCCCGACACAGCCGCAGAAATGCAGCCTTTTTTCTTTGCCAATGGAGCTGAGGATCTGGCTTAGACGACACCATAGTCATCATCATCATTGCAGTTGCCGTTTTATGGGCCAAGTTTTGTGCATTTCATTGTTGCTTGCAATTTCATGTCATTATTTTAAAGTTGTTCGTATTCGAAACAATAGCTGAGCCCAGACCCAAGTCAGGCTCATTTATAATGGCCTCAGATGCAGCTGCGCGACGAAACTTTGACAGTGTAGAAATATATTGTAAAACCTATTTATTTGGTGCTTCATAAATTCCTTGAAAATCCTCTTCAGACAGCAGACAGCGTAAGCATCAAAGAGTCACTGTCTCGCATTCTTTGGGCCATTAAAAACATTTGTCATACATTTGGTTTGAGCTCATTAATGCACTCGCTGCGACTTTTAAGTATTTCTATAGACAACCCAGATATATCTTATATATATTTATATATATGTTTTACGAGCTGCTGCTGCTGAAAACGCATCGCTGGCAATTTATGTTGTCTGTAGGCCTTAAAATATTTTTAGGGTAAGATTTTGAGACACTCAAGTTAAAAGCGTGTCGATTAAGTTGTACAGCTTCACATTAAAGTGAATAACAAATGTTTGAGATGCGAACTTTTATTAAAGACTTCGGGACTTAGACATTTCAAAAGTCAGCCATTCTTAATAATTTTTAAAGTTTATTAAAAGTGGTATAAAAATTCACAGAATACAAATCACATATCCTTTCCATGCTATTTTTTCTCCCCTCTGGGCAATACTTGTCTGCAAAGATTTCACTTAAAGTAAATCTAAAATTATTTATGTATTCAAGGAGATGCGCACATACTTTAAAAATAAGACACACAAAGTGCTTGTTGTGTGCACGCACTTCTCCAGCCAACCCACATCACACCCAGGGCTGTTCCATAACAATTATTTTCCCCTGCTGTCTATCACGACATCATTGTCGACACTCGCTGGAGAAAAAAAGGGAAAGAAGAACTTGCCCACAAATTATTGTACTTATTTTGTGTCTCTAAGTATGTCGGCGCATTTAAAATCATTTAGAGAAATCGTGCGCTGTTGCCACTCTTCACTAAGGTAAGCCCCTGGATTGTTGGGGCGACTAGGATGGGGAGAACTGGGGAGAAATGTGCTTCCGCTCCTTTTACTTCTCTAGTGTTTGGGTTACGTAGGGTGCGTATGTATGTATGTGTGTGAGAGGGTGAGTGTGTTTGTGTGTGTCTGTTTTCCTTTTTGAGTTATGTATACGTTAGTAGAGTGGATATTAAGTAGATACTCTTCCCCCTCTTTATTGGCATAACTAAGCTTTTTTAATGTGTCAACCATAGACTTTTATATTTAATTAAATAAAGAAATAAAAATTAGTTTTGATATTTTTTTATTACAAGTTTTCTTGAGAATCGCCGAAAACGAAACGCACACATAAATATTAAATTTCGTTTGCCTTTTGGTGTTGAATAATGTGGCGTTAAATTAAAAAAGTTTTATCTGTGCAGGGACACAGAGGCAATCTCAATAGTCATCTTCATTAACAGCAAGGTAGTACAGACTGAGAGTCAGGGGCAGAAACCGAGAAAGAGAGACAAAAAGAGATTAACATAATTTTTGGCGCCCCCAACAAAATGAATCAAGTTATAATTTGTAAATATTTTTGATTGCCTCGCCCAGAGTTGGGAGCGAGGTGACATTTATCAGGCAGACTTCATCTACGTACGTCCAGGCATGTCGTAGAGCCCTCCCCCCCCCATATGCTTAAAAAAGCGTATGTGTTTATACTAGGAATATGAATGCACACACTTCTGTATATGAAAACTGAGTCACGTTTTTGGCTGGGAGCTGCCAACTCGTTGAGGGTTTTTTATTTTGTATTTCTTTATCGCAGCTCTGTAATCTGGCTAACGAGCCACTGACAGACGAACAGACAGACCAGGAGAACGACAAACGATTCTTTCATTTAATGTTCAAGTTATTTAAAGTTCCATTGCTTGCGTGTTTATTCTTCATTTTGTCAGCGGGCCTTAATTAATGCGACGACTACAAGAACGATTCGCTTCTCGCTTAATATGCAAAGCGTGTCTGGTTTGCTTCTTTTCGAGCAGCTTCATGTCTGGTCTGGTCTGCAGCTATCGTTGCCTGACAAGTTGGCAGCGCTCATTTTGTGGCCCGTTTCCCGCAGACTCTTGACACATTCCCATGCATAAGCCTAGCCCCCCTCACCAACCCATCCAACCACTCAACCAGACACGTGCGTGGACGCTGCTCACGATTCATGTTGTGCAACAGCGCATTCTATTTGGTTTACAAACCACCCTCTCTCTGTCATTCTCCCTCTCTTCATCTCGCCGTACCTGTGACAGCCACCCCCACAACTCCCACTCACACTGGCCTGTGCAGCTCCAGTGTTTGTCTTACTAAATAACATTTGCAGTCGTTGTCGTCATCGGAACTCTGCGCAAATTTAAGTTTGCAACATTGTATTTTGGATTTTTTTTTTTAAATATAGTGAAACTCAAAATTACATTACAAATTAAATAATATGTAAAAAGTTTTATTCATTTTTATTTTTGCAAATCATAGAATTCGGCTAAAAACTTATAAAAAATCTTGTACAAAGACCTACATAAAAAATGATAGCCTTTATTTAATCCTTCTGGGCTATGTTTGAATAAGTGTACACTTTAAAAAAGCTAAAATGAAACATTGGGAGTTAAACTCGATAACCTTAAATACTGAATCTATTGACTATAATGAATGACCGAAATACATAATGTCATGCTTAAATTAAATATTTAGTTGAATAGCTTTTTTGATAATATTTTCAGTGTAACTGCTGTTCCGACAACACAGCTAGCTCATCGTCAGATGAAGTGCATAACGAGATTCCACCTGAGTCTTTTCTCTCTCTGTAATTGACAGACAGCTGTCTGTGTCTGTCTCTCGCCCTATCTCCCTCTCTCTCTATCTTTCTCTATCTCTCGTTTGCTCTACCCAGTCCTAAACGATGTCGCACATTGTGCGCTCCTGTGGCTTTAACGGTGGCTCACGCGTGTTGCCTCGGTCCAGATACTTGGCTTAGTTCGTGTTTCTGTGGCTGACTTTATATTTGTATTCGTATCTGTCTCATGCCACTGTTCCACCGGCAGCCACAAGGTGGACAGGTTGCGGTTTCAGTTATCATCATCTGGCTAGCCTCCGACTCTAATTGAATGTTGAACTGGCGGCAAGTTGTCAGAATTGCCTTTTGGGCCCGTTTCGCGTAGGTATTGAATAAAATGTTGTCTCACGATTTAGTTAATTGTATTGCGACCAAACACTCACATTACATTACTACATATTAAATGTTAGTTTCAACAGCCGTTTTGTGTGGGTCTTAGCCCCGAGACGAATCTAATGAATGAGTGGGCAATAACTGATAAAAAAAAAATGGCAAGAGCTTTATTTACTCTCAATTCTTGCAGTGTTTGGCGATTCTCAAACAGCTGTCGAACAGGTTTTTCCACTCGCTGGCAGATGTTTGCTGTCGATGAAAAGATACCTCAAATAAATACGTTTTCAATACATATAAAAATCACAATATTATACCCATCATAAGTTCAGCATTGACCCAAACAAACTAATCCATTTCCTATTGAAATGACGTTTGAATCGCGTGATAGTCAATGGACCTTTGAGCTGTGAACTGTGCGTGTTGAATAGTTATATTTGTGGGGCGTTTTGTGTTCGCTGGGCGTGTCTCACCATATGTGTGTGTGCCCATATAAAGCCTATTGAACTTCAGCGCTTTGTTTTTGTTTGACAGGAAATTATTAATTTCTTATTTCCTTTCAGGACCCGGCATCACCTTTCATTGCTGGGCGTAATTGCATGTTTTTAGTTGGGCTTTGAATGGGTATGGGCTAATTAGGTGATGTTGTGAATGGATGACTGTAAACAGAAACATACTTATGAGTGCGTGACAGATCATCGGTTCGATGAAATACGAAAAAAACAAGGAACGAAACATTAAAGTTTAAGAATTATGTTCTTGTGTTCTTTGCCTTGGTTTCAAATGGGGAAAATAACTTTAATGAAGATGTATTAGTGGAGTTCGATGCTTTTTTCCCATTCACTTTTGAGCAAAGCCTTCCATCAGCTTGATTATTTATTTATATATTACATATTTACCTGTAGTCTTGAGTTTATATATAAATAACAATCCAATTAGTATTTTATATTAGCAGCTAGTCTCAAAAAATATCTAAAAATAATAATAATTTCCTGGCATCTCGTGTGTGAATTGCGCATTTTGGCAAATATTCCAACCATTAAAATGACTAACAATAACACCGTCAAATACCTCACAATTGTATGGACGACGTAATTCGATATTTTTGAACGGCGTGCTTTTTGCAAGCCTTTTTCTGGCTTCAAATTGGTTGTGGATTTGTCATACACTCTCACATAATTTTTCCACTACAAAAATACATATTTACATATGCTTGTTTATTTGTTTGTTTAGAACTCAATTCATTTGAGTGAGACTGCCGTTCGTTCCACTGTTTGTTTACTGTGGCGTCAACTGAACGGTATTCTCGCTCTAGACGCTCTATAGACTCGTTCCCACGTAATGCTTACTTGCCCCATGTGGCACGGGTCGGCAACTGCAACGCGTCTGACCTTAAAGTTGCCCATCAACGCCTCACTGGTTATCATTCCAATTCGTTTAAATCATTTTTGCGTTCTTACTTAGTTTCATTTCTATCTACATCGAGTGTTGATTCTTATATACTTATACATTTAAGTGGAAAATTGAGCGACAACAGCAACTATTATAAAAGCGTGATAATTGTGTTGCCAGTTGTTGTTGCTGCTAAAATAAATCGCGATTTGCTGAGCAGCTGCTAGCGTCACCAGCATCTTGGTAAGAAATTGCCGGCTCTAAACCGGTTTTGTTGTTTGCTTTTTGTTTATTGCCAAAACCTTAAAGCTACTACTAGGGTAAAAACTGACCGAGCGACTTTAATACGGCCATTAAAATAAAAAACACCTGCCGTAAAGATTTGCGAAAATATAAAAAGAAGACTCCGAAAAGTTTGGAGCCAAAGCAATTGCAGCGTAAAGCAGAACCTCCAAAACAAGATAACCCAAAAGAAGCAGCTGGCTTCTGAGTCAAAGGGGAAAAAGGCCAACAGGAAAAAGACAAACATTTTATTCATTCAAAATTTTATTCTCACGGGGAGGCTTTTATGTAAATCACAGGTGTAATGAGAATTTGTATGCCGAACAAAATGTTTGGTATAAATATACAAAATATAACATTGAAAAGAGAATTGATATGTGCATCAAAATGTTTGACTTTTAATACCCTGTAAAACTAAGCGAAATTTTTAATTTTTAAAACATATTAGTTTACTTTATCTGTGCTCAATCATTTTCTTCATTTCAGAAAGTGAAACGCAGATGCGTAACAGCTGCAAGATATAATTTGATTCTTCAGCTTTTGTTTGCCATTTTTGTTGGTATCCACATTGATGCAATCATATATAAAATATATATTCATGTCTTCACTTCCACGCAGACTTGATAACATTCATATGGCCCGCATGTGTTTGCTGTTGCGCATTTCAATAATTTAAAAGGAATTGGTTTTTGCATTCGCTGCGCGTTGATTCCGCCGCGTTTCCTGCATTTTAAATTAAAGGAAATGTTTGAATGTATGCCTTTTTGAAAACTCAAAACATTGTCCAAATATTTAACGCCCCCAAACTTTAACTAATCAGCAGCTATTAAATTATGGTGACACACGCAAGGCTCAATTTGTCAGTCAATTTAAAATTGTTATTATTGTTTTTGTTGTTGGAAGGCCAATTAATTAGTTTCCATTTGAAATGTCAGAGGAATACGCAGCATGTGGTAATGTCACTCCCTCGGCCAAATCTCATGAGTTGGAGTATCCTAATATTGCCAACGAACTTTTATTAGTATTTTACAACACATGTGGCACAGTGGAACAACAGAAACCGGCGCTGCTTTGGCCCCACTGTGTGCGCCCAGTTTTTAATTATACTCGCGGGTAATTTGTTTCCGTTCGTGCCGTTTGTTTTGAAAGACGAGCTAAGCATTAATTATTGCGAGACTGAAAATGATAAATTGGACGATTACGCACATGACCCATAAAATGCAAACAACACACAGTTGAAGGACATGTGAAAATGACGTTGCCCTAAAAGCAAACTTTTGTACAGAATTAAAGTGATTTTCATATTAAATTCAAAATAATATCAAAAATCATAACAAATGCAAGTTGGTAAAATAAAGGGCTCTCCAGGCGATGAGAGGGCGATGTGTCTGCATGCGAATGCATAAAATTGAATATGAAATTGCCTGCAAATGCAAAAAATGCAAACTAAAAAAAAGGTGGAGCAGATGGTTCTTTATTTTCACCTCTGCTCACTCGACCCGGTCTATGGGTCTATGGACTGATCTGACAGCTTTTTTTTTTGTCATGCTGCAGCTTCCAAAGTGTCAACGAACGATTTTTGCCCAGTTGCCTTTTGTTCGAGGTTTAGCGTTTGTTGTGGCTGTTCTTGATGTGGGTGTGTGTGTGTGTGTGTGTGTGTGGAGAGGAAGTGAAAGAACGACCAGTTTTTGTTGTTGTTTGCTGCTTGTGCTGCTTTTGTTATTGTCAGAACAACAACACCGACACACTTCAGCACATACCGATGAGGAGTATGCTGCAGGGCAGACCGCTGACAGTCACTGATCCATGGCATTCAATTGTTGAGCAACAACTATGCCACAAAAGCTGAACTGTTGACAATTGGCGACTGACAAATATGACGACAAAAATACACACATTTATACAAGCTCGTTGTTATGCATAACTATACAATTCAGACACAACTTCCGCTCTGTTTGGCCTCAATATTCATAGTGTTTTATATGTTTCTAATTATTTTTACTAATTCATTATTTCCCATTCGCATTCTCCATCTGCAGCAACCAGCACTTTGGCTGCCAATCCACCGGATGCTGACCAGAAAGGACCCGTTTTCCTAAAGGAACCCACCAATCGCATTGACTTTTCCAACTCCACCGGCGCCGAAATTGAATGTAAATCAAGTGGTAATCCCATGCCTGAAATTATCTGGGTACGAAGTGATGGCACCGCTGTGGGAGATGTGCCCGGCCTACGTCAGATCTCATCGGATGGCAAGCTCGTCTTTCCACCCTTCCGCGCCGAGGACTATCGCCAGGAGGTGCATGCCCAGGTCTATGCCTGTTTGGCCCGCAACCAGTTTGGCTCGATCATATCGCGAGATGTACATGTGCGAGCAGGTAAGTTGTCGGTGTTCTAGAGAGAGCACGAAGGAGTCTACCGAGTGCAGAGCATGTCGATTGGATGTTGGTTAGATTGGTTGCCTCCAAGTAACCTAACGGGTTTCGAGTAAAAACAGTTAACGGTCATTAAACAGATGATATGCATAGAAGATCGGGAAGTAATTTTTTTTCTTTAATATTTTACAAAGAAATTTGGATAGCTTCCTACTTAATATACTTAATATTAATTGGGTTAAATTAAATTTAAATTTATTTATGTACTTTAAATTATATATTGAGCAAACTATAAAGAAAGATAACCTATTTATTGAAATGAAAACCACATCCAATAATTGCTCTGCACTCAAACATCTTTTTCAGATTTACAGCAAATTTCAGATCAGCGTTGGCTATAGTTTTTCGACTGTCTACGTTGTTTTGTCATGGAAAAAACTGTACATAGGAAAACATTCAATAATACGAGTTAGCTTAAAATACTAAATGTTTTTCTATTTTTTTTTAGCCAATCTTTTGATAGATTTTGTAATTTTCATTGCCATTTGATGCCTTTTGGCATTTGCCCTGTAAGCGGTTTGTTATTTGCTTTTCCGGTAACAAAATGTACAACACTTTCATGGTCCGCTTAAAGTGTGAAAACTTTTTGCACTTGTCGTCTTCTTTGGGCCACCTGCAGTGCTGCAACGCGGTGATTTGCCACATGTCGGGTTTGTTGTCTATGCAATTTCACTGTAATTAATCGTTGTGCAAGCTGTTGGCTCTGATGCTGATGATGCTGATGCTGATGCAATTGTCGCCTCTCGTCTAATTGGAGCCAGAGTTCAAAAAAGTAGTTCGCTGAAGCTGACAGACTGCATGTTCAAATATACTCCCCTTCTATACTGGTAGCCTTCAGCTAATTCTCTGTGGAAATATCCATTACTTCTGCTTGCATAAGCCAGCGTTAAATAGGCTGAAGTTAATGACTTTTGCCTAATAATGTTACTATCATATACATGTGAGCAACCCCTATGGGATCGCCACCTGGCAGCTGTGCTTCCCAAAATGTCAACTGGGATTAGTCATCAGCGGGCTCCTCGTCGCGTTGCTGACGTGTTTGTTGGCAATTAGCTCATTTTAGCTTACAACCTAGCCCACTTTTAAGTTGGTTTTCACTCATTTTTGTCGTTTTGGCTTTGCTTAGCATGAGCTCGGCTTGTTTTGCTATTAACTAAGTGAATTTATCATGTTGGGTTAGTGCCAAAAAAATATGTTGAAAGTGGAGAGACAGATGATAATAATGGCTACCTCAACATAATTTATGCCCCAGCACGGGCTACACCTTCAAAATTTTGGCTTTAATTAATATTATGCTTAAGCCGAGCATGACTGTGATTATGTTTATTTTGCACTTTCCACATAATTGGCCGTTTAATTGTTTCCCGACAAGTACAGGAAATGCGCAAATTGCTTCCAGGAATTGCTTTCAGTTTGAATAAGTTGTCAAAGCTCTACAGTTGTCTAGTCAAGCGTGAGAAATTAGTTTGACCTTATCATAGAGAACATAATCATACATCTAAATCGCACTTCATATCAACAAAAACACAAACTTTACAGTTGTTGCCCAGTACTACGAGGCCGATGTGAACAAGGAGCATGTGATTCGAGGCAATGCGGCGGTTATTAAATGCTTGATACCCTCATTTGTGGCCGATTTCGTTGAGGTTGTCTCCTGGCATACCGATCAGGAGGAGAACTACTTTCCAGGCACAGAATATGGTGCGCTGCAACCAAGCTACAATAAATATCATATATTCCTCTAGTATTCGGCATTCTATGCACTATCGATATATATTTAGGCTTAGGTTTACTAAACGCATGGTCAACGATATGAAAATACGATCAATCCATTTCATCATTAAAATTTCCTACATTATTTATTATATCATCGATTTATTTTGTTTCTTCTATGTACGTTTAGTCGTTTCGCAACACTACGAAGAGGATATACATAAGGCGTTTGTCATACGGGGCAATTCGGCCATATTGAAATGTGATATACCATCGTTTGTAGCTGATTTTGTAAATGTTATATCCTGGCATACCGATCAGGAAGAGAATTTCTATCCAGACACTGAATATGGTGTGTGATTTTCACTCTCTGTCTGTCTGTGTGTGTATGTGTGTGTGTGTGTGCGTGTGTGTGCGCTTCTTTCTGTATGTTGCAAAACAGCACTATTTTAACTACTTTCTGCAAACTATAATCCCCAACAACAACAACAACAAACACACAGATCAACACAGCACATTCACACTGAATACTCGTGTACAGATCAAGTACAGTTAACCAACACTAAGTACTAAGTACGACACCAACAACCAACAACACTGGTACACTAATAACTGTAAAATACGAACAGCACCAAGAGCTAACTCAATTAACCAACACTGGTTAGGTACAGTCTTCCATGCTTCGTCAAGTGTTCCGAATTTGGTTCGTTTCTTTTATTATTGAATATACATTTTTTATTGTTTTCTTTTTTTGGTTGCCTTATCCATAAATCTTATTTTGCTTTGTGGCTTTTAGTCGTTGCCCAATACTACGATACTGATGTAAATAAGGCGTATGTCATACGAGGAAATGCTGCAGTCCTGAAGTGTGAGATACCCTCGTTTGTGGCCGATTTTGTTAGCGTTGTGTCCTGGCACACGGATCAGAATGAGGACTTTTTGCCAGGCACCGAATATGGTTTGTCTAATTTGCGGTTATGTTCGAGAGTCATGTACAGTTGTTTTTGCATAGAATTGTAGAATTTTAAGACCTCTTCCCCCACCTACACCCCCCCGCATTTCCAAAACATATTTTCATTAAATTTTGTATGCATTTGTAATTCTTACAAAGTTGGTTTTTGTGTTAGTTGCTTGTTTTCTCAGTGCGTGTTTGCTAGCAATTTTCGTAAAGTATTATTAACCACCAGCGCAAAGCCTTTCTCAGGGAAGTAAATATATATTTATGTACATCTCATCAAAATGTGCGCATTAAGGTGCATTTAATGCGCTTCTAGCTACTGCTCTCGTCTCGAATAAACTGAACCTCTCACATTTCAATTAGTCTGTTGAAATTTTTCACACGCCCGGAACACGCAGGGTGTTTATCCCATCTCTGATAACCCCATCTGCGATGTACTCTCACCATGTAATGTCTTACCATTTCCCCACTACCACTTTATTCGTTTAGTTGTGCAGCAGTTCTACGAGTCGGAGGTTAACAATGAGTATGTCATACGAGGCAATGCGGCGGTGCTCAAGTGTTCCATTCCATCGTTTGTGGCAGACTTTGTCCAGGTGGTGTCCTGGCAAGATGAGGATGGTCAACTGTATGGCACACTCGACGAGCAACAGGGCATGGGTACATAAACTAACCAACCGATTCCTAATCTCGCATATGTTTAGGACTCTGGCAAACCCAATTTCCCCTCCAATCCACTTATTTGACATATCTGTTTTAATTTCTTTGCTTCACAGTGCGTGGTTTCTTCTGACTTTCTCTGTAGTTTGATTTTTTTTTTGATATAAGAATTTCCTCAACATTTTTACAGTCGTCAATCAGTACTATGAAGCTGAAGTTGTCTCGGAATATGTTATCAAGGGCAATACGGCGGTCTTGAAATGTACCATACCAAGTTTTGTGGCAGATTTTCTGCGCGTTGAGGCCTGGGTAGCCAGCGATGGCACGGAATATATACCGCAGGATAATTTTGGTAGATTCCCCCAGCTATTGTGATTTGTTGTTACCTATAAGCAGTGCTTCCCCCATAACCAATTCCTGATTCCATTACCTATACCACCTTCTTCAAATGCTATAGCTTTTATTTGCGTTTTCCATTTGTCGTCCAGTTGTTAATCAGTTCTATGGCGCCGATATTTTAATGGAGTATGTCATCAAGGGCAATGCAGCCGTTTTAAAGTGTTCGATTCCATCGTTTGTGGCTGATTTTGTGCGTGTTGAGTCTTGGATTGATGAGGAGGGCACCGAACTGCGTTACACTGATAATTATGGTATTACTTAACATCAACGTCTAGTCTAGTATACATAGTTGTTCTAATTATAACCGGGGTTTCCAATAACCAAAATACTTTCCAATTTACTTATAATTTTTTCTTTTACGCCTATTTCAAAAATCAATTTGCAGTGGTCAATCAGTTCTATGAGGCCGAAATAATGACCGAGTATGTTATTAAAGGCAATGCGGCCGTTTTAAAGTGTTCCATTCCATCGTTTGTGGCTGATTTTGTGCGTGTCGAATCGTGGATTGATGAGGAAGGCAATGTCTTGACCTTCTCCGATAACTATGGTGTGACTCGCATCTATATTCGTAGATCTATTGGACTAAAGTCTTAGGTTTAAGTTAGCATCCATCCCCAACCGAATTCCAAAATTTATATGTTAATTTGCCTATGTTTCATTTACCACCTGTTTCATGCACAGTTGTCTCACAGTTCTACATTACCGAGGCGGAGAATGAATATGTTATTAAGGGTAACGCGGCAGTGGTCAAGTGTAAGATACCCTCGTTTGTAGCCGACTTTGTGCAAATCGAGGCCTGGGTGGACGATGAGGGGGTTGAATTGTGGCGCGAGAATTCAACGAGCGCCTATGGTACAGTCTAAAAAAAACATATATGCTAATTAGTTGTTAATTATAGCTTAGTCTTCCCAACACTCACCTCCACTTGTAATTTAATTTTCATTGTTAAACACTATTTTGCTTCAGTTGTCATCCAATCCTACGAATCGGAGGCTGACAATGAGTATGTTATTCGTGGCAACTCTGTAGTTATGAAATGTGAGATTCCATCGTTTGTGGCGGACTTTGTATTCGTTGATCTCTGGCTGGACTCAGAGGGTCGCAACTACTATCCCAATAATGCTGAGGAGACGGGTACTTTTGATGCTCAATCAATTGATTTCCAATTTCTAATTAATACTCGTTTGTGACCCGATGTTTTCCAATTCCAAGCGTGTTTCCTTTTATCCATTTAATTTCACAATTACTTTAATAAGTTCGTTACTCTCTCTCTTAGTTGTGCATCAGTTTTATCAGACACGCGTCATCGATGAGTTTGTGCTGCGAGGCAACTCTGCCACATTGAAGTGCCTGGTGCCCTCATTTGTGGCCGACTTTATAGATGTTGAGGGTTGGATAGATGAGGAGGGTGTGGAAATAACACGTCCACTACCCGACGAATCCACGGGTAAAACATGGGTTTACAGCTTACGTTAAGCTCTAGTCTAGTTTTTTTGTCCCGAACTCTTTCTATTTCATTCTCGTATTCCTATAACTTTTACTCCAACATTTTGCTTTGCTTTTTCTAATCATGTTTCGTAATCCCCACATTTGCCATATTCCAGTGGTCAAACAGTTCTTTGAGTCGCAAGTATACGATGAGTATGTCATCAAGGGCAATGCAGCGATATTCAAATGTCAGACGCCATCGTTTGTGGCGGATCACATCGATATAACCGATTGGATTGATACCGATGGCGGTGTCTATACCAAGAACATAACGGGTACAAACACTTTTCAGAATCATATTGCCATTTGTAGAAGCATGAAGGGGACCATTATCATTATGATTTATCCTAAATTTAATACTCAATACCCGACCAACTCTCCCTCTATTGTACAATTTGCAGTTGTGCCACAATCGTACAGCGTCAATGTCATGGATGAGTCCATTTTGCGGGGGAATAGCGCAATTTTAAAATGTCATATACCCAGTTTTGTTGCCGACTTCATTGTGGTCGCATCGTGGGTTGAGGACGAGGAGCGTGAGATATATCCGCAGGCCGATGTCACAGCTAGCGGTAAATCACACTAGCTTTTAAGTTCTCTAAGTGTTAGCTTTGCTTCTAAACACACCAACATAATTAAATCCCGTCCAGTTCAATTCCAATTGCCAGCTTGTTGAACGATCGTCACTCAGTGATCCTTGGTCCTTGAGCTTCTCTGACAGGTCCCCACTACAACAAACTACTGCGCTGTTAGGCATTCAATTACTTTATTCTTTGCTTTCAATTTCAATTTTATTTTCTTTTCTGTTTACTCTACTTTTTTTCTCCTCTCCAAATCTCTATTTTTTATTTGACATCCTTTCCCGTATTCCCTACAAACTCCATGAGTCGCTCCTGACTTGCCCAAAAAACCATTTACCCCTTCATGTAGTTGAAAGTAGCGTTGTTTTGTAGCCTAGTGTAAATTGTTTCATGTAAATATGTATGAACAAAAATGCTGATAAATCTCTCTCATCAATTTGTACATATGTATAAATTTGTATCATATATGCAGAATAACCCAAATGGCTGTTTAACAAATCATCATCATTTGATAATCCGCATCGGCTAAAATTATTGGCATTTTTGTTGAAGCATGTAAATCTAATTATAAAACCGCAAATAAATTGTGGGAAATATTTATGTTTATTATTGTTTACATAAATATATATAAATTGCCCTATGTGTGAATATTTCATTCAGAACCATAACATATTTTCCGCAATTTCTTTTCGATTTGAACACTGCTTGCAATGGTGTATAGTTATTTATAAGCAAAAAAAACATAAGAAATATCTGAACAAAATCTGGTTTGTTATTGTACGGCTGAAATTTATAGTTAATACATAAAGAAAATTAGTGTAAATATTCAAAACGATCAAATTTGGTCTTCAGCCTTACATCAACATACGTAAATGTAAATAGCTTTAAAATTAATATTCTACACAATTCGCATTTTGAAAGTCACATTGCATGATATTAACAAATGACACAACCCTTCGTATTTCAAGTTCAAAGAGAATGATGAAAATATATCTGTATATAAATGCTTTATTCAAAGCTGTTATGTGGCTTTCGAATGCGAAGCGAACAAATTCAATTAAAAAAACGATTTTAATTGAGTTTTTTCAATTGTCTGTGGAAAGTAGCTTTGTTGTATGGTAGCTTAAGTTAACCCATGAGCCCCATCACTAATATATATTTTTTATTAACTATCTTTCAACACAAAACAACATAAATTAGACGGAAAATATCTTGTTCTGCCCTCCGGCGAGCTACACATTCGTGAAGTTGGACCCGAAGATGGCTACAAGAGTTACCAGTGCCGCACCAAGCATCGTTTGACTGGAGAGACCCGTCTGAGTGCCACCAAAGGCCGTCTGGTCATCACAGGTAAGTCGGCCGTGGTTGCCAATTACTTATTATCTGGCATGATGAACTTTAGTTATCTGTTCTGTTGGGATTTATTATTTTTCAAACTCAATGAATTTTAAAAATCTTTATTTAAACTTAAAATGTGTATTGATAATGGGTATTTATTTGTGCAATCAATGACTATAAGTTATGTATCTCTATAACCTTTGGTACAATATAGAAATGTGAATATTCATTCCAATATTTTTTGAAGCATATTATTTTTGTTTCAGTTTAAAATTAATTTCATAGTAAATATATCAAAAACAACAAATAAACTTATAAATCTCCCAACAGAATGATAACTATAGTTTACCCAACTCTAAATAAATTTCATACAGATCTGAAATAACATTTGAAATAAAATAAAACTTATTTTTGTTGTAACTGTATGAAGTTTGTTTAGTTTTAAAAGAAATAAAAGTATTAAACCTAAAATGTAAAGCGACAATGCTTTTAATTTGGGTTTTTTGACTTTCAATAAATATTTGGAATGTTTTAAAATTCATTAAACGTATTCATTCTAAAATTTTATTTAATTTGTTTAAATTTCAAATTACAAATATATTCCAAATATTTAAAGTACAGCAGGGAAACGGAATATATAATTTAAAAAGTAATGGATATATCCTTCTCCCTGCTTTGCTTTTGAATTACTGAAGTATAAAGAATTCAGTAATTCAATGTAACTCAATATTATATATTTGAAGAGCAACAATATTTTGATACAAATTTATATTATCCAACATTCAATCAAAAAGATTTTTCGCTTAAAATCTGTTTCTTTGTGAGGATAAAGCACATTTGTTTAACTACAAAATTGAACTAAATCGAAATCGTATTTTATATATGTGCGGCCGGTCAAAAAATTGTTGCTCGCTTAGTACTAAATTGAAAACTGCCTGAATGTTGGGATAGGGTACTCGACAATGTTATGAGCTTGAAATAAAGCCAAAAGAGAGATAACTTACTAGTCATATTTGGTCCGTTTGAATGAAGAGCTTACTAAAGCAAAACCTTACCTGGGTGATTGTTGATTAAATATTTCCCAAACTCTTTTCGCCAATGCGCCCAAGGTAAGTGCCAAAAAAAAACCAATAGTTTTATTCATAATTTATCGCAATAATATGCAAATCAATAAATTCATTTTCCATTTGCAGAACCAGTTGGCAGGGTTTCACCCAAGTTCCCAACCACACTGACAAGTAGCAGCTTTACGACTGCCGCCAATGATAGCCTCACTTTGCTGTGCCCCGCTCAGGCCTATCCAGCGCCATTATTTAGGTGGGACTTGCCATCCTTGACAATCTCTGTAAACCAGACCCAACTTTGGACAGTTTTCGCTTGCCTGCACAGACAGTAGTATTTCATTAATATGTTCCTCTTTTAAGAACCCATTGCTAGTGTTGGTCCACGTCTACTTTCTGGCAATGATATTAAAGTTGTGCAATATGCCTTTAAGCACACAATTACGTTACTTTGTCCTGCACAATCTTATCCTGTGCCGCTGTTTAGGTAAGACTTATCCCAACGATAGGCAGTGCCAGTCAAACTGCATCTAATTAGAGTTTATACCAATCACTAGAACCCGTTGGTAGTGTCGGACCTCGTCTCACCAGTGGCGATGAGTCTCGCATCTTAAAAGTGAATTTGGAGCAGAGTGCCACGCTCTTATGTCCCGCTCAAGCGTATCCGGTGCCCTTCTTTAGGTAACCTAGCCCAACATTTAGATCATCTCTTAATAGAAATGCATTTTAAAAATTATCTATTATTTTTTTTGAAGAACCCGTGGGAAGTGTTAGTCCAAAAGTAACGTCTGGCGATGACGCCATTAAAATACCCAAAGTTTTATTGGGTCAAAGTGCGACTTTAATGTGTCCAGCTCAAGCGTATCCCGTGCCCTTCTATAGGTAAACTAGTCCCAACATTTAGGCACAATACTTGTAGTTTTATATTACTTACAAAATTATACCCGATTAGAGCCTGTTGGTAGCGTCAGTCCACAGTTGAGTGGCAATGGAAACCAGGAGCACATAACACTTACTCGAGTTCCGCTAAATCAGAGCGTATCGCTAATGTGTCCAGCTCAGGCCTATCCAGTGCCCTTTTTTAGGTAATGCTCCATATCCCAACATAGGGCATAGTTATGATATAGATATGATATTATATTCGTATTGTTCTTCTTAAGAACCTGTTGGTAGTGTTAGTCCAAAACTAACCTCGGGCGATGATTCAAGGACCACTTCGGTTCAGCTTTCTAACAGCGTTACTTTGCTCTGTCCTGCTCAGGCTTTTCCAGTGCCTTTCTATAGGTAAGATATCTTGGGAAAGATGAATTTTTCTCATTCAGGCAGTTTTGGTTGTGCATGTGCTCTTTTTTTTAACAAGACTTTCCCATTTGTAGAGCCAGTTGGAAGTGTTAGCCCCAAAATAAATACAGGAGATGATTATAATCACATCAAGGGCAAGAGTGCTCAAGATTTGAGTCTCTTGTGCCCCGCTCAAGCATATCCTCAGCCATTCTATAGGTAATAAAAATCCCCAAAGGCAGTTTTCAAGTTCTCGTCTTCCATAAGTACCATGAATGTTTCTATATATTTCAATTGCAGAACCCATTGGTAGTGTTAGTCCCAAAATATCAAATGCGGATGATTTGAAACATGTAAAAGTTAAGAACTTGCATAGCCTAAGTCTTCTTTGTCCAGCTCAAGGATATCCACAGCCAGCTTATAGGTAAAGCTTGTCATAGAATACCAGCCCAACATCTCAGCTGTTTCATAGGACTTTCTCGCGAGTTTCCCTTATAAGGCATTTACATATTTCAGAGCCTGTTGGAAGTGTAGCACCCAAGTTGAACTTTCTCGAGCGCTTTAGAATGATGCAAATTCAGGGCGGAACCAGTTTCAATATACAGTGTCCAGTGCAGTCATATCCCATGCCTGTTTTCAAGTAAGACAACGCATCGACAACCCTTATTCTAGACCAACATTCAGTGATAACTAAGGCTTAGCATAATTTGAAGTAATAGTTAATTGCGCTTTTTAGAGCCCGTTGGCAGCGTGCGTCCGAAAGTCAACCCCCAAGACAAGCATCAGTTTATAGACGTAGAGCTTAACAACAGTTACTCCCTGCTTTGTTTGGCACAATCCTATCCAACGCCCGCATTCAGGTGGGTGTTCATTTCGTTACCTCATCCCAAATTAAAATAGAAAGTTTTTTTTAGTGCATGTCCTGAAAAGAAGAATTTCCATGTCTGTGTTTTGTAGAACCCGTTGGCTCCGTCAAGCCCAAAATAAATGTACAGGACAAACTGCAGACACGCGAGATAGCTGAGCATGTTGGAATCGCCCTACTCTGCCCGGCCCAATCGTATCCTATGCCTGCCCACAGGTATTACTTTGAGCAAAAATAAATTATGCTGCATGTCTTGAAGCAATTTCGGTAGCTTGAAATTCTGTAAATTGTCCAATTTATGGCGTGTTGACCAAGGGGCTGAATTTTTATGTCAGACAATATAATTAAAGTGATTATTTCGTTAGATGCATTTCCTCAACTTCCAGCAGACAAACAGGCAGTTTTCAAATGAGAAACTGTTTAACATTTATGTTGTTTACAGAACCTATAGGTAGTGTTCCACCCAAGGTGGGCATAGCCGATGAGTTATCCAATACGAGAACCATTCTCGGAGCAAGCTTCAGCCTAAAGTGTCCAGCACAGTCATACCCCATCCCAGCATATAGGTATGATAAACATTCAGGCAGATTTTAAGGAAACCTATAAGTGTTAAAAATCATCCTGGGAATGCACCATCTTTTCAGAACCAATTGGTAGCGTTCCACCCAAGGTTAGCATAGACGATGAGGTGGCCAATGCTCGTGCTTATGTGGGAAAGAGTTTGAGCCTCAAGTGTCCGGCACAATCATATCCCATACCCGCCTATAGGTATGCCTAGCTCTAACTCAACATTCAGGTTTAGTCTTTAGTTCGCAAGTTCTAATCTTAATCCCATTTAGAGCCCGTTGCCTCTGTGCCGCCCAAACTGAATCTGCTCGAAAGAGTGCGTACTATGGAAGTTCTTTTGGGCACTGAATATGCCATGCAGTGTCCGGGTCAAGCTTATCCAGTTCCCATTAACAGGTAATGGCCCAAGTCCCAACTTCAGGCATTTTTCTACTGTGAATTTCTATAGAAAGTTGTGTTTACGAATTAAAATTTCAGAACCAATTGGCTCCGTTCCACCAAAAATCCTCAATATCAATGATAAGTTTCAATTGATGCAGGTCAAGTTGAGCTCCAATTTTGCTATGCAGTGTCCCGGACAGGCATATCCAGTTCCTATCGTTCGGTTAGTTTTGCTTATCATAGCTTATGAGTCGCATCCAGCATTTCGGGTATATTTGGTCTAAAAGTAACTTGATTTTATATTATTTTCTTACAACAGAACCCATTGGCTCGGTTCCACCAAAAATTACAAATCTCCACGACAAGTTTCAGTTCGTTCAAGTCAAACTGAGTGAGAATTATGCTATGCAATGTCCTGGCCAAGCATACCCAGTTCCCATAGTTCGGTTAGTTTCAACTCTAAACCAACATTTATGGCAATCTATAACTCGTTATCCTTAATCCTTCCTTATAGAACCAATTGGGTCTGTGCCACCAAAAATTACAAGTCTGCACGATAAGTTTCAAGTGCTACAAGTAAAGTTATCTGAAGATTATTCCATGCAATGTCCTGGTCAAGCATATCCAGTGCCTGTAGTTAGGTTAGTTCACAAAAAAAAATCCCATGACAACATTCAGTTCTGCAGTTGAGATTGAGATATTTAAGCATAAGTTCCTACGATTTTTATTCCTTCCAATTTGTAGAACCCGTTGGATCTGTAGCCCCAAAAGTTGATACAAGAGATGAGTTTACCTTTGCGCGAACAAAGCTTGGTTCATCTAAGGCCCTCATTTGTCCAGCCCAGTCGTATCCTATGCCAGGTAATAAATTTAGGTAGTAAATCCATCCCAACGTTCAAGCTTAGTTTTCAATCCTTGAATCACTATATACCAATTCATTTGTTCATCTCGTAGAGCCCGTGGGCAGCGTGGCGCCCAAAGTTGACATCAAAGATGAGATAAACTATGCTCGAGTAGCTCTCAGTTATAGTTTGGCGATAGTTTGTCCAGCTCAATCCTATCCGGTACCAGCCTTTAGGTGAGCCCTCTTTCCGCATTCAGGCAGTCTGGCATACATTTGCGATCAATTTTATTAAGGTTCTATAATATTGCAGAGCCCGTGGGCAGTGTGGCGCCCAAAGTCGATCCCAATGATCGCATAAAATGGGTAGATAAGCCCAAAGATAGCTCCCTGAGTTTACTTTGTCCAGCCCAATCGTATCCGATGCCAGCCGCTCGGTAAGCCACAATATCAGGCAGTTTTCAATAGATATCTTTTCGTTGTGTAGTGGTTAAGACACTTAAAATTGCTTGCAGAGCCCGTCGGTAGTGTGGCGCCCAAGGTGGATGTTAAAGATCGCATAACATGGCTCGATAAACCTTCGGGGCAGGCCATAAATTTACTTTGCCCCGCACAGTCGTACCCTATGCCTGCCTACAGGTACATATTAGTGCAGTTTTCAATAAGATTTGATTTGAGACGCCCTAATTAATATCCTTTGCAGAGCCCGTTGGCAGTGTTGGGCCCAAGGTTGATATGCATGATAAAATGGACTTTGTCATCAAAAGTTCAAACAGTTCGCTAAACTTATTCTGCAAAGCTCAAGGCTATCCTATGCCGGCCTTTAGGTATGCCCTAAACCCATTCAGGCAGTTAATATTTGTACTGATATTTGCTCGATTTATGTGATGTTCTTGTTCTTATAGAACCAATTGGCACTGTGGCGCCCAAAGTTGATTTGAAAGATAAAGTTGCAATTTCTCTGGCTTCACTTCACTCACAATTGAGTTTAATATGCCCAGCTCAGGGTTATCCAATGCCAGCATTTAGGTAAGCTATCCCGATATTAGCAAAAGGCAGTGTTGTTAATTTGAAATTACTAACTGTATACAATTGACACCGCCACAGAGCCTGTAGGATCTGTTGGACCCAAGGTGGACATGAATGATAAATTAAAGTTCTCGTCAAAGGAAGCGAATGCTTCCTTAAGTATTTTGTGTCCTGCTCAGGGCTATCCGATGCCCGCATTTAGGTAAGATTGACATTCAGGCAGTTTTCTAGATGGGCGATAGCAGATGTGTTATATGTAGATACTTTCATTTATAGAACCCGTCGGCTCTGTGGGTCCAAAGGTTGATATCAACGATAAGGTCAAAATATCCATAATCAAGTCGAGTAACTCCTTGAGCTTGGTCTGCCCAGCTCAGGGCTATCCAATGCCGGCATTTAGGTAATTTAATATGCTCGAGTACCTTTTTGCCCCAAATATGCAGTTTTTTCTGGTAGCTTAGCCAAAATGATTGAATTGGTTTTTGTTAATTGCAGAACCCGTTGGCTCTGTTGCGCCCAAAGTAGAAATTAAGGACAAAGCTGGCATATTTTTAGCCAAAGCTGAAAACTCTTTGGCCTTGCTTTGTCCCGCTCAATCTTATCCAATGCCCGCTTATAGGTAATGCTTAGCTTATATCTTTTGAGAGTTACAACTAGACCCAAAATTCAGGCATTTTCTAAATAATATGAGCATCTGTACGATTGAAAAATGATTTTACTTTTCAGAGCCGGTTGGCAGTGTTGCGCCCAAAGTAGAAATTAAAGATAAACTAGGCATTTTTCTGGCCAAATCAAATAGCTCGATGGCTCTGTTGTGTCCGGCACAGTCTTATCCTATGCCAGCGTTTAGGTGAGAATCTTAGATTTAATCTTATCCCATTCATTCAGGCATTTAACTAGTTGTGGTTTAGATCTAAGTGAAGTCAATAACCTTTACAGAGCCGATTGGCAGTGTTGCGCCCCGGGTTAATCGCAAGGATGAATTCAATCATGATCGCATTAGCAGCTCCCAGGCTATTGCCATACAGTGTCCAGCACAATCATATCCTGTGCCTGCCTATAGGTAAATCAACAGTCGAGTATCCTTTCCCACAACTTGCAGTCTGCCAGTTGATAGCATTCCTTTGTTTGTTCCTCCAACTCAAACTCATACGCCAAATTTGGACTAATCTTGCAGAGCCTGTGGGCAGCGTGGCGCCACGTGTCAACAAGCAGGATGGGCTCACACGCGACAGCATTCGTTTTGGCCAAACTGTTGCCATCTTTTGTCCCGCCCAGGCTTTCCCAGTGCCATTCTATAGGTAATTCTAGCTAGGCCAAAACTATTCCAAAAGTTTCTCAATTATTACTCAGACATAACAAAGTATTCAAGCATCATTGGCTGCAAATTTGTAATTAGTTTTAAGCCGACATTCCACTCCTACCTCCAAACAGTCGCATGATTAAGCCCATTCAAAATAACAATGTCTCGCAATTGTTGTGATGGATTTAGTCTACACTTAGCAAAATGTACACCCCAATTGTACAAGTGAAATAAAAGTCAATACTAAAAAGTACAATAGTTTTCTGAAGTTTGTAAAGTGAGAAAGTTTGAAAGAATTTTTGAATAAATAAAGGATGACCTTTCAACTGTTCTGAACATATTTTGTTCTAAGTGTAGAAACAGTTTTCACAACCCCCAATCAACTCAGAGCACTTCCAATTTAAACTGCTTTCACACCGCTCCAACATTTTGGACAGTTTTCAAAGTTTGACACTTGAGTCGTGTATTGTTTTTACATTAATAAGTTGTTCAATTTAAGAGCCCGTTGGCAGCGTGCCGCCCAAAATAAGCATTGGGGAGCGTCGCAAGGATGCCGAGGTGGCCCTAAGGGGGGATCTGAGCATCTTTTGTCCCGCCCAATCATATCCAGTGCCAGCCTATAGGTAAGAGAGTATTTTAGACGACAGATTCAGTGCAGTTTTCATTTGGTACTCAAGTGTAGTTTTCGTATGAAATTAGTTCACACAATTTAATTTTATTCTTTAGAACCTGTTGGCTCTGTGGGTCCCAAAATAAGTGTTGGGGAACGTCTCAAGGACGCGGCTGCTGAGCTCCACTCGACATTTACGCTCTTTTGCCCAGCCCAATCCTATCCAGTGCCAGCTTTTAGGTAAACTTTGTGCTCTTAGCAACATTCAGGCAGTTTATTTGTCATTTTACCAACTGCACAACTTTATGGCAAATGTCTTTAATTTATTTTATAGAACCCGTGGGCAGCGTTGCGCCTAAAATCAGTGTTGAAAATCGTCTGAAAAATGCTGAAGCTAATTTGGGCAGCAGCTTTTCACTTTTTTGTCCTGGTCAGGCTTATCCAATGCCATTTTTTAGGTAATACATTTCAAAATCTATTTCAATACTCGGGCAGTTTTGTAGTAATTTCTAGTTAAATTATAAAATATTTAATTAATTTTTGTAGAACCTGTGGGCACTGTCGGTCCACGTCTAACCTCTGGCGATAAGACCCGCAATGTGGATATTTCAATTGCAGGCAGCTTTACTCTGCTCTGTCCAGCCCAAGCCTATCCAGTACCATTTTTTAGGTAACCTTTAAGAAATCCTTGATAAACATTCAATCAGTTTTCAATATGTCTTTTTTAGGGAGTTGTATATAGATAAATTTTATTCCTAACTTTCAGAGCCCATTAGCGGCGCAGCTCCACGAGTTGCATTGATACAGAAAACCAATCTTGAATATGTTTGTATCAATGAACATGTGGCTATTGTTTGTCCAGCTCAGGGTTACCCAGTACCAGTCTTTCGGTAAGGTTATAGTAAATTTATCCTATTCAGGCAGTTTTCATAGCAATCGTTGGTTGAATATATTAAAAAAGTATCGTTTTTCCCTTCTAGAGCCCATAAGCAGCACTGTTCCCAAAGTTATCTCTCTGGCCAAATTCGATATGAAAACTTATGCTGGTTCGAGCACCTTGGCTTTATTGTGTCCTGCTCAAGGCTATCCTGTGCCAGTTTTTAGGTAAAACATTTAGATAAAGTACCCAGCATTCAGGTGGCTTAGCTTAGTTCTGTATTAAAATTTAAAGTAATATTTTTTAGAGCCTGTTTCGAGTACTGCTCCCAAAGTGCCGCCACTGCAGTCACGTCCCTTAATTGTGGCTGGTCACTCAAGCATTTCCATATTGTGCCCAGCTCAGGGCTATCCAGCGCCTAGTTTTCGGTAAGCCTAGTAAAGCTCAAAACTTGTTTAGAGAAACTCCCAACATTCTGGCTAATTATTTAGTATTTCCACAATGTCTATATACAATTTGGTTGACATTTTCAGAGCCCATTTCCAGCAGTCCGCCCAAGATAAATGCATTGACCTATAAGCCGAATATTGTGGAGACTCAATCAGCCACAGCCATACTCTGTCCCGCTCAGGGCTATCCAGCTCCTAGCTTTAGGTGGGTCAAGAGGAAAACAAAAATTAAAAAGCTACTATCCTAAACCAACATTCAGCATTTATTTCACACCAATTCTTTTTAATAGTTCACTATTGATTCTTGTAAACTTTACAGAGCCTATTTCTAGTACTGCTCCTAGAACACCAGCTCTGGTCCAGAAACCTCTTGAGTTGCATCAGACTCAGTCGATTTCCTTACTTTGTCCAGCTCAGGGCTATCCAGCACCCAGTTTTCGGTAAGCCGAAACTCTCTTCTGCCCAACATTCAGTTCTTAGATGGAAAAGTGTAAATGTATTGTATTTTACAAATCTTTGTTTTTGACTGTTTAGAACCCGTTGGCGGTAAGGCGCCCACTCTAATCTCCAATGACCACAAGCGCTCTTGGATCGAACGCTTGCTGTCCACTAATTTGGCTATATTCTGTCCAGCTCAAGCTTATCCTGTGCCAGCATTCAGGTTAGGCATAAGTTTAAATTGTTCGTCATTGTTAAATTATTTTCAGAGCCTGTTTCAAGCACGGCACCACGTATTCCCTCGATAATGAGCAAACCTTTTGAGATGCATAAGGGAACGGATATTTCGCTAATCTGTCCTGCTCAAGGCTATCCAGCACCCAGTTTTCGGTATTAATAATATATTTGGCCTTATCGATTTGAGTTTTTATTAATATCCAGGATTCGAAATATATAGATATTGAAAATCTGTCCAGACTTAGCGAAGAAGTTTTTAAAAATTATTGATCCATCCACAAGTTTATTTTTAGAATTTCGATCTTTAGTCGTGTTTTCAAATTTTAAAGACAAGTTTTTCCATTATCTCTATTAGCGAAGCAATTTATCATGCATCCCATCATTCAGTTAAAGTTTCTCCTCACGATTACTCAATAAACAATTTCTATTCAGAACCCATTTCGGCAAAGGGTCCCACTCTCTCCACTGACACGAAATGGTCGGGAATTGAAAGGCACCGCGACATGGATATTGTGTTGTTGTGCCCCGCGCAGGCATTCCCCGTTCCTATTAGCAGGTTAGTCGAGAAACGAGAATCAAGAATCGAGAGTCCCGTAATCTGTTCGTGGCGTGCATTTAATTATGCATGAAGCGTGTGAACTTTAACCCCAGCGAAAGACCCAAGCGTTGTTCATTCATAAAAAGTGCTCGCAAACAAGCATAAAAGAAACACAGACACAAATACAAACACAAAATAGGAACGCACACATGCATAAAAAGTAAGCTAAATAAACAAACCGTACACCGGCAGCGTCAGAAATTCATAGAAGAGCGGCAAAGGCAATCAAATGCAGCTGCCGCCCCCAACCCACCCCAATCCACACTCTCACTCTCAGCCGCTCTCACAATTCGTGATTGTGTGTGTGCCTAACTGTTTGTAAACAAACGCGTAGCACAGCTGATTGCGCTCTCTCACGCTCTTTTGAGCAGTGCGCACGCTCGCATTCCACACACACACTTAAACAAATTTCCCAAACAATTGCCCCTACATGCGCACGCCGCTATTTGTGTGGAACGTTTGTGGACTGCATGCGTCTCACTCGCACACCGGTTTATGAATGAACGCACGTTTCTGGGTCAACTTTCGCTTGTTGACTCTTTCCCGCCACCTGTTGCGCCCACATCTGTTGAGTTGCGCTTTGTGCGCAAGTCCCATTGCGTAATTTAGATAACCTTCAGCTTAACATTGACCCCAATAAAATATGCATTGTGTGGCGTCAGTTTATAGCCTGCTTTCTTCACACTGCTTCTGCTTTTTGCGTCTATTCGAACTGAGCCCGAAAAGTTCAACGTCTTTGGGGGTTACGTTCAACTGTGAGCTCTGTGTCAAAAAGTCACGTTCATTGTGCTCGCGCACTTGAGATTTTTTTTCTTCTTGTCGGTCTTTTATTAGATTTCTTTTCATGTGGTTGGCTCATAACCTTTTAGCTTTGAATTTATGTAATTAAATCACATTAATTTAAACTTATGAATTAAAACATTAGCTCGTAGCTAAAAAAGGTGAAAATAGATACGTTTGGCAATAATTAAGTGAGTTTTAGCTTTCCCATGCATTAAGGCAGTTTTCTTTCGCCCCCTTTTACTATCTCATAGTTATGTGCAAGTTTTAATATGTAAAGAAAAAGTTTTGAAATGCTAATTATGGATGCCTTTTGAAGTCTTTAATATTGCACTTTGAAACGATATAGACTAAGAGGACTTTTAAGATCTCGAATTGCTTTATTAATTACCCTAACTTTCACAGAGCCCATTGGTTCAAAAGCGCCCACTGTGCCTTCGGGAGTTCAGACCTTTCAGCAACATGTGCCGCGGGGTTTAAGCTTTGCGATGCTTTGTCAGGCTCAGGCATTTCCAGTGCCTGTTTTTAGGTAAATCCATATGGAGTACTTAAAAGCTAATCAGCTGCCCAACTCTACATTCAGTCAGTTTATATATAACACACTTAGTAAATAATGCTAAATGTGATTCTGTTTCAAGAACCTGTGGGTTTCAAGGCGCCCAGTTTTCCAAGTGTTGCCTCCACGTTCACCATACACGCTCCCCAGCAGCAGACCTTATCCTTGACATGCGAAGGTCAGGCGTATCCTGTACCAATAATTAGGTAACTAGGACTGATGGTTTAAAAACATTTGTCTTTATTAGTAACTTGGACTGACACTTGCCAACTGGTTCACTAGACACAACTAGAACTATTTGAATTATATTTTTGATACCATTGATTTTAGAACCCGTCGGGGCGAAGGCACCCACATTTTCGAGCGACTCCAAGGGTAGCATATTCGAGCGTTCGATCAATTCGAGCTTCGCCTTATTGTGTCAGGCACAAGCCTTTCCCGTGCCCATCATTAGGCAAGTTGAACGAGTAGCTTTCATGTCGGGCAGTTTTTGGCTATTAGGAATACCCACTTTTTACACACTTTGCCTATTCCAGAACCCATTGGCTCTAGGGCACCTACATTTTCCTCGGACTACAATTCCTTTTCCTATGCACGTCCGGTGGGTCAAAGTTTTGCGTTGCTTTGCCAGGCTCAGGCATTTCCAGTACCAGTCATGAGGTACACTGAATCAGTCATTAATTTGGTATTTATTAAGCTCATTCAGGCAGTTTTTATAGTGCTGTTAAGAGTGTTCTTAAAGCAAAGAATCCATTCTAATTTACAGAGCCCATTGGAGCAAGAGCGCCAACCTTCTCGACAGATTCCAACTCCTTCTCATATACCCGAGGAGTTGGTCAGAGTTTTGCGGTTCTTTGTCAAGCTCAAGCATTTCCAGTGCCAGTTATGAGGTAGACTGAATTAGTTATTAATTTCAAAGTTATCAGTTCATTCAGGCAGTTTTTGTAGTGTTCTATGAAGAGTGTTATCATTGCGAACAATCTATTGTAATTTACAGAACCCATTGGAGCAAGAGCACCAACCTTCTCGACAGACTCCAATATATTCTCATACAGTCGGGGTGTGGGTCACAGTTTTGCACTGCTTTGCCAGGCTCAGGCATTTCCAGTGCCTGCTATGAGGTATATTTATATGACGACTCTCCAAACATTCAGACAGTTTTCAATTATATAGTTTAGTCTGACTAATTCTCACTATGCCTCACTCAAATTCCAGAACCCGTCGGTGCCAAGGCGCCCACATTTGCTAGCGTCTCGAAAATCTCTAGTTTGCTCGGTGGCAGCTCGAGTGATATTGTTTTGCTCTGCCAGGCTCAGGCATATCCTGTGCCTTTTAGTAGGTAAACATTCAAACAGTTTTCTCTTTTAACAACATTCTTAAAACTGGTCAGTTGCCAACTGGTTGTGGTTTTATTTGTAACATTTTCGCATATTTATAGAGCCTGTCAGCGCCAAAGGTCCCACTTTTGCTACCGATATGAAAAGTTATACATTTGTGCGGAACTATGGCCAGAGTTTTGCACTTCTTTGTCCGGCTCAGGCGTATCCTGTGCCCCTAATAAGGTAGCCATAAAGTAGCATTAAGTATTGTCCAACCAGTTCAGGCAGTTATTTTATTTACTTTTTCACTTGTTCCTATTCATTTTTTGTAGAACCCATTGGCGCAAGGGCTCCTAGCTTCTCGGGCGAATCAAAGAGCTCTACATTTGTCAAAGAGATCTCGACTAGTTTTGCTTTACTCTGTCAGACTCAGGCATATCCGGTGCCCATCATACGGTTAGTTCCACAATCCAACAATAATCGGGCAGTTTTCTGTGAGTGGTGCTTAGATTATAATGCTTATAATGACTTGCAGAACCTGTGGGCAGTGTGGCTCCTAAGATCTCCGGTGGTCGTCTGCAAGAAATGACAAGAGCTGCGGACAATGATTTGTCCATTTTGTGCCTAGGTCAATCCTATCCAACTCCAGCGTTTAGGTAATAAACCCAGCGATATTCAGGCAGTTTTTTTTATAGTTACTTCTCTATTAAAAAATAGTAGCTTGATAATTGCTTTTCTTTCAGAGCCCATTGGTAGTGTAGGGCCAACTATATCAGGCGATCGATTGCAGGAGTTAACTCGCAAGTTGAACTCCGATTTCTCGATACTCTGCCAGAGTCAGGCATATCCCATGCCGGCTTTTAGGTACTAAATAATACAACTCTAAATTTATATCCTATTGTTCAGGCAGTTTGTAGTTTATAATCGTTAAGCATTCCTTAACATTTTGAGTTTGTTAACCTTACAGAGCCCATTGGCCATGTTAAGCCACGCATTGCGGTCAAAAGCATCGAGATCAATGATGTGCCCTTGAATGAAACCTTTGTAGGCCATTGTCCCGGGCAGGGTTATCCAGTGCCAGTTTATAGGTAGCTTAGCTTAGGGCGTTTATCTATCTGTTAGGAAGTTGATTTCCCTCTACCCCTAAGTGGTGCACAAAATAAGCAAATGTTGAGAACAGAAGTCATAAATTTAAGGTAAGTCTATACAGACAAATTGCCATAGCTGAAGTGGAGAGTAAGTATAAAGATAGACATCCAGACAAAAGAATTCCCTAAGACATTTGCTCATTTTGTGCCCACTGTCCCAAGCCAACTTTAAACACTTGAATAGCATCGATTAATCTGAGTTTCTCGTTCCAGATGGTACAAA
Source organism: Drosophila multiciliata (assembly GCA_037043605.1). Lineage (NCBI taxonomy): Eukaryota > Metazoa > Arthropoda > Insecta > Diptera > Drosophilidae > Drosophila > Drosophila multiciliata. Next base: position 11,054,595 of record JBAMBF010000589.1, read on the forward strand.
TTCATTGAGGGAACCACCCGTAAACAGGCTGTGGTGTTGAATGATCGCGTCAAGCAGGTTTCTGGCACACTTATCATCAAGGATGCCGTTGTCGAAGATTCCGGCAAATATCTGTGTGTTGTCAACAACTCGGTGGGTGGCGAAAGCGTTGAGACTGTCCTGACTGTAACTGCACCACTGTCCGCTAAAATCGATCCCCCCACGCAAACCATTGACTTTGGACGTCCCGCTGTGTTCACCTGTCAGTATACCGGCAATCCCATCAAGACCGTCAGCTGGATGAAAGACGGCAAGGCAATGGGACACAGTGAGCCAGTGCTGCGCATTGAGTCGGTGAAGAAGGAGGACAAGGGCATGTATCAGTGTTTCGTTCGCAACGATCAGGAATCCGCAGAGGCCAGCGCTGAGCTGAAGCTGGGCGGCCGTTTCGATCCACCCGTCATCCGACAGGCCTTCCAAGAGGAGACCATGGAACCCGGACCCAGTGTATTCCTAAAGTGTGTCGCTGGCGGCAATCCCACACCCGAAATCTCCTGGGAACTCGATGGCAAGAAGATTGCCAACAACGATAGATATCAAGTGGGACAATATGTGACAGTCAATGGCGATGTAGTTTCCTATTTGAACATTACCTCCGTGCATGCCAATGATGGTGGCCTCTACAAGTGCATTGCCAAGAGCAAAGTGGGCGTGGCCGAGCACTCTGCCAAACTGAATGTCTACGGTCTGCCCTACATCCGTCAAATGGAAAAGAAAGCAATTGTCGCCGGAGAGACATTGATAGTCACATGCCCCGTAGCTGGTTACCCCATTGATTCCATTGTCTGGGAGCGAGGTAAGTAAACAAGAAAAACCCCAGTGAAAAATGAGTTAACTGAATATGTGTTTCGATGTGCTTAGATAATCGTCCACTGCCCATCAATCGCAAGCAGAAGGTCTTCCCCAATGGCACACTCATCATCGAGAATGTGGAACGCAATTCGGATCAGGCAACCTATACGTGTGTGGCCAAGAATCAGGAGGGTTACTCGGCACGCGGATCCCTGGAAGTGCAAGTCATGGGTAAGTTGATTAATTCTTTTATTGCGCGAGACAACCCTTAAGAAGGTAGCTCGTCGCCAGTTTTATCTTTTGGGCGGGTCAAATTTTCAGCTACATCTGCAAAAAAAAAGAAAGAATTCCCTGCAACGTTGGTCGCTCTGTCCGCTCGCCATTAATTGATCCATCTTAACTTAGTGCCGCCACAAATAGTGCCATTTGATTTTGGCGAGGAGGCCATCAATATGAACGATATGGTGTCGGCCACCTGTACGATCAACAAGGGCGACACCCCACTCGAGGTGTACTGGACGACGGCGCCGGAACCGAAACTCGGTGTGGCGCGTCTCATGTCCAACGATGGCATCTTGATAACCAAGACAACCCAACGCATCAGCATGCTGAGCATTGAGTCCGTCCACGCTCGCCACAGGGCAAACTATACCTGTGTGGCTAGAAATGCCGCCGGGATTATTTACCACACAGCGGAGCTGCGTGTCAATGGTGAAGATGCATCAGCTTATAGGAATACCTAATGTAGATCCTCAATTCGCTTTGTAGTTGTGCACCCTCGTCCAACGTTATGTATAATGTATATTTTGTTAAACCCTCCACAAACCAATCCAAGTACTGCCTCAGATAGTGCCCTTTGAATTCGGTGAGGAGAGCGTCAATGAATTGGACATGGTCTCCGCCTCCTGCACGGTGAACAAGGGTGATCTGCCCATCGATGTGGCCTGGACAAAGAATGGCGGTCGTGTCTATACCAACGATGGCATTGTGGTCACCAAAACTAGCACACGCATGAGCGTCCTCAGCATTGAATCGGTCCGAGCTCGCCACGCAGGCAACTATTCCTGCATAGCGACGAACAATGCCGGCGACAGCAAACATTGGGCCATTCTGGCCGTCAATGGTTAAAAGAGTTTTATTCATAGTCCAAAGCTGTGTCGTTAAATTTTGCTTTGCTTTGCTTTTGTTTAACCCAACCCAATCCCGCCCAGTTCTGCCTCAGATAGTGCCCTTTGATTTTGGCGAGGAAAGCATCAATGAACTGGACATGGTCTCAGTTTCGTGTACGGTGAACAAGGGCGACCTGCCCGTGGATATCTATTGGACGAAGAACGGTGGACGCCTCTACACCAACGATGGCCTGCTGGTCAATCGAAACAGTCAGCGCTTGAGTGTCCTCAGCATCGAATCCGTGCGAGCTCGCCATGCGGGCAACTACTCCTGTGTAGCGACCAATAACGCTGGAGCCACCCGGCAATCGGCCATGTTGGCTGTCAATGGTTAAAATTTCTTACTCTCTCTGTTTCAAATCGACTTTGTTTGCTTTTGTTTGGTTTGAACACATCCCCAACAATCCCGAATATTCACAGTCCTGCCCCAAGTGATGCCCTTTGACTTTGGGGAGGAGAACATCAACGAACTGGACATGGTCTCGGCCTACTGTACGGTCAACAAGGGCGACCTACCGCTAGACATTGCCTGGACGAAGAACGGCGGGCGGGTCTTCACCAACGATGGCGTTGTCGTCACTCGCAACAGCCAACGCATCAGTGTCCTTAGCATTGAATCAGTCCGAGCTCGCCACGCAGGCAACTACTCCTGTGTGGCAACCAACAATGCCGGCGAGACCCGACAATCTGCCATGTTGGCAGTCAATGGTTAAGCCTTAGTTCCCATCGATTAGCTTCAAGTTTTTGCTTTATTTTTTACATTCTGTTCAGTTTTGATACCCAACCCAAATCCGAATTTCATTACTTGTCAGTGCCACCATCCATTGCACCCTTCTCCTTCGGCGATGATCCTGTGAATACGGGCGAAAACGCTGGCGTTCAGTGCATGGTGCAGAAGGGCGATGTGCCCATCACCATTAAGTGGACACTGAATTCGCGACCCATTATCAACGGCGAGGAGGGCATCACTATACTGAAGCTGTCGCCCAAGACCAGTGTACTGAATATAGCCGCCGTTGAGCAGTATCATCGGGGCACCTTCAAATGCATAGCCGAGAATATGGCTGGATCTAGTTATACCACATCCGAGCTGAAAGTCAACGGTATATCGCTATCTGATATCGGTTAACTGATCACAGTCCAGTTTTATTTTGTAGTTTATCATTTTTATTTGTTCATTTTTTAATTTCACACACCTTTTAAAATAGTGCCACCACATGTCCTGCCATTTAGTTTTGGCAGTGAGATCTTCAATATGGGCGATGTACTCGGCATTAATTGTGTGGTGCTTAAGGGTGATTTACCCTTGAAAATAAATTGGAGCCTAAACAACGAGATCATTGATACGGATAAGGATGGTTTCACTGTCATGCAGCTGAACAGTCGCACCAGCTATCTCAGTGTTGATGCCCTGGAGGCAAAGCATCGTGGTGTTTATAGTTGCATCGCCCAGAATCAGGCGGGTCTGGCCAAGTATTCCGCAGAGCTTCAGGTTAACGGTTGGTGGTCCACAATCAGCTAAATCCTTAATTCTCAACTTTCCGCTACTTATTAACTTACTTTCGGTTTATTCGGTGTTGAGTAGCTAAGAATGTGTGTGCTGTTTGGAAGTGATTTAATCGAATATAAGCTGAATAGTCATAAACTGTAATTTCCACAGTTGCACCACAGATTAGTTCATTTAGCTTTGGAGAGGAGCCACTGAATCGCGGTGAGGTGGCTAGTGTTAACTGTGTGGTGCCCAAGGGAGATCTACCCTTGGATATTTACTGGACCATAAACTCGGCACTGATAGTCAACGGTGAGCTCGGCTTCACCATTGTGCGACTCAACAAGCGAACGAGTTCGCTGAATGTGGACTCCTTGGAGGCCGCACATCGGGGCAGCTATAAGTGCATAGCCAACAATTCGGCGGGTTATGCGGAGTATGTTGCCATACTAGAAGTGAATGGTTCGTCACGCTGGTTGTAGTTCTATTTATTTATATGTTTATAGTTAGCTATTAGTTATTTTTATTTGATATTCTCACTTGTTTTGTTGTCCCGACTCCAATCCACAATTAAAGTGCCTCCACAAATTCAACCCTTTGACTTTGGCATTGAGCCCGCCAACACTGGTGAAATAGCTGGTATTTTCTGCATGGTACCGAAGGGTGACTTGCCCATGGAAATACGTTGGACTTTGAACTCAGCGCCCATTATAACGATGGAGCATGGTTTCTCCTTGTCGCGCCTGAATCCACGCACCAGCTCGCTGAGCATTGATGCTCTGGAGGCTCGTCACCGAGGATTATACAAATGCATAGCGACAAACAACGCTGGCACCGCTGAATATAGCGCTGAATTGCATGTGAATGGTTTGTGCTGAACATGGGATTAACTAGGATGATTTACACACTTCTTTCATTTATATTTGGATTATTTTATGTTATTCTATTTATTTGATATCCGCTCTAAAAACCAATTTACCACTTCAAGTGCCTCCGCAAGTGCTGCCATTTGGCTTCGGCGAATCGGCGGCCGATGTGGGCGACATAGCCAGCGCCAATTGTGTGGTGCCCAAGGGGGATTCACCCTTGGAGATACGCTGGTCCCTCAACTCAGCGCCCATCGTAGATGGCGAAAATGGATTTAGCCTAATCCGTGGAAATAGGCGAACAAGTTTGCTCAACATTGATTCGCTGAGTGCGTTTCATCGCGGTGTTTACAAGTGCACCGCCACCAATGAGGCTGGGAGCAGCGAATATGTTGCTGAATTGCAAGTTAATGGTTAGATATGTGTGTGTGTGTGTAGCACCTTAATAAAATAATACCTGTTGTACTATGCTTAAGTAGCACTAAAATCAACTGCTAAATTTGCTGTTTAATGTTGGAGCACTGTGCACTTCAAGTAATCGAGAAGCACAGCTGCAAAATTGTGTGTCCTCAGTAATTATCAAGCTGTTTTCTCAGATTTATCAAAAACTAGTGTGTTAAAATGTGGCTTAACTGGGCTGAGTAGCTGAGTATTGAGAATTCCTTTCACATTTTTGAGTTCTCCACTTCAACGAGTTGTTTTTTTTGCTTATACTTTGCTTAGTGCCACCACAAATTATGCCCTTTATTTTTGGCGAGGAGCCCTCCAACTACGGCGATAGCACCGCCGTGCAGTGCATGGTTTTTAAGGGCGACACACCGTTGCTGTTACACTGGACGCTGAATGGACAGCCCATAACGAACGAGAATGTGGGCATACGTATTATCAAAATGTCACCGAAACTCAGCTCATTGAGTATCGATTCCATCAATGGTCATCATCGTGGACTGTTCAAATGCATTGCCAGCAATGCGGCGGGCAGCGCTGAGCAAACCGCTGAATTAGTTGTTAATGGTTCGCTCGCCACAACTTTCTACTCAATTTTATGTGTATTCAAGTTCATTTTTTTTATGTTTTAATTTAAAATACTCCCAACAATCATCAACCCACAGTTCCCCCACAAATTAGAGCGTTTGACTTTGGCGATGAGGCATCCAACTCTGGTGAAACTATAGGCATACAATGCACCGTAATCAAGGGGGATCTGCCCATTAACATTAGCTGGGCACTAAACAATCAGACTCTGACTAGCGGCGATTGGGATGTGGTCATCGGACGCATGTCCAGCAAGTCGAGCACCCTCAATATTGACTATATAGCAGCGGAGCATCGGGGCAATTATACGTGTCGGGCTCGCAATGAAGCTGGCGAGAGCAGCTACAGTGCCGAGCTGAAAGTCAATGGTGACCCATATGAGAAACTATCAATGCTTGTGTAATATTTAGATTTTCTTCATTTCATTTCTTATACTATTTGTTTTGCCCATTTCCCCAACTCCTGATCCTACTTCTGCTCCTGATCCGCTAGTGCTACCCAGCATACATCCCTTTAGCTTCGACAATGATGCCAATGAGGGCGACAGCGTCCAGTTGACCTGCCATGTGGCCAAGGGTGATCTTCCATTAAGAATACGTTGGACCCAAAATGAACTGCCGCTCTTTCCACATCTCGGCGTAATGGCTAGCAAAATAGGGGAGCGCATTAGCCTGCTGACCGTGGAGACCGTCAAGGCGGTCCACTCGGGCAACTACAGCTGTGTGGCAAGCAATACGGCTGGGAATAGTAGCTACACTGCCGAGTTATTTGTCAATGGTTTGGCTGGACTTCCATCATATATATAACTATTAGGATTGTATATTATTTGATAATTATTGTTTCGGTTTGACATCTTCCGCCTAACACACTTCACACACTCTCACACCCGACACTCAGTACTGCCACAGATAGTGCCATTTGCGTATGAGGATGTCATCAATACGGGCGACTCCATTGACTTGTTCTGTCAAATCCAAAGGGGAGATCGTCCCATACGGGTGCACTGGAGCTTCGAGCGCAGTGGCAGCGACTCCGATATCAGCCTTGAGCAGCTGCAGCCGCAAATGCGCACCAATCGCATCAGCAGCAAGACGAGCATGTTGTCCATTCCCAGTGCGAGTCCCGCACATACGGGCACCTACACCTGCGTCGCCAGCAATGCGGCTGGAACGACTAGCTACGGTGTCAACCTGACTGTGAATGGTATTCGAATTGAACGATTGAACGGATCTAGTCTAGTCTTGGTGGTTGTGGTTACGTTTTAATGAGCTAACTCCGTTGATTGATACTAATCCATTTAACGCGTATTGGGAATGCTCATACCTATATCTATATTACCATATCAATACTTACCCTATGCTAACAACGACTGCAAATCAACTTCTTCCTGTCCCAAGTGTCGCCCAAGATCGCACCCTTCGACTTTGGCGAGGAGCCGTTGAACTATGGCGAGCCTGCCTCGGTGCAGTGCACCATTCTGGGCGGAGATCTGCCCATTAATGTTACCTGGCTGCTGAACAATGCCACAATCGATAGCTATCATGATATATCGTTCTCCCGCATTGGCAAACGCATCAATGTTCTGTCCATTGAATCCGTTTCCGCTCACCACGCCGGCCTCTACTCCTGTCATGCGCAGAACAAGGCCGGTCTCACAGCCCACTCGGCGCGTTTGATTGTTAATGGTTTGTCAGCAGACAGTTTCAGAATATTTCTAATTGATTTTCTTATAATTTACTTTAGCTATTTTGTTTTTAATTTTTGATTAAAAAATCATTCCCATATACCCAATCATATTAGTGCCTCCCAAGATTACGCCCTTCTCCTTTGGTGCGGAGCCCATGAATTTCGGTGAACCTGTGTCGGTGCATTGCACCATATCGGGCGGTGATCTGCCCGTTTCGGTCATCTGGACATTGAATCGCCATCCGCTCTTGCCGGAACTGGAGATATTCACTGAGAAACGTGGCCAGCGCATTCACAACTTAATGATCGATGCCATTGAGGCGAAACATGCCGGCAATTTTACGTGCATTGCCAGCAATTCAGCGGGTCGTGCTGAGCATTCAGCCGAATTGATTGTCAACGGTGCGTGGGCCTTCGAGCTGTATCATTTATCATCTTATTAAAATCTTTGTAGATCTATTGTCCTTAAAATCATACCCTTACCTAATTTTAACTGATAGGTTTGGAAGTGTATTTCAGCTTCGGTATACCGAAGATTGCTTTGGATTTCCTATCAATATTTTGTAGTTTTTGTATTTTACATCTAAAAAAAAAGTGTTGTGTGCTGCTGTTGAAATGTGTGTGTAAGATGAGCTGATCAAATTGTGCATCTATCGTTTCCATCTCTTATGTGATGTAATATCCCAAAACTCCCTCAATTAGCTCTGCCCCGCATTAGCCCCTTCTCGTTTGGCGATGAGTCGATGAGCTATGGTGAATTTGTGAATGTGCAGTGCACCATCTCTGGCGGTGATTTGCCCGTTAACATAACTTGGACTCTAAATGGCAATCCCTTTGAGGATTATCTGGAAATAATGACAACCAAGCGAGGCAAACGTATTAACGAGCTGACCATCGAGGCTGTCTCGGCAAAGCATGTGGGGAATTATTCCTGCATAGCCGAGAATCGAGCGGGTCGTGTTAACCATACGGCCGAATTGAAAGTGAATGGTTAATACTCTTTACTTACTTGCACTCTAGTAGCTTAATGTTTTTGCTTTTGTTTATTTAAACCATCCACCCAATCCTGACCCAATCTTAAGTGGCGCCCAAAATTGCTCCTTTTAACTTCGGCGAGGATCCCTCGAACTTTGGCGAATCGGCGAGCGTACAATGTTTGGTTACTTCCGGTGATTTTCCGGTCAGTTTCGCTTGGCTCTTCAATGGACGCGAAATCAATGAGAATGTCTACGATGTGTCCATGGTGAAGCTGGGCAAGAAGATCAGTGCACTCTCCATTGACTTTGTGCGCGATCATCATGCAGGAAACTACACCTGTGTAGCGGTTAATAGGGCCACACAGGTTAACTTCACCGCCGAACTGGTGGTGAATGGTACTCACAAAATCTCTACTCAACTGTCATGTTTTTAATTTTCGGTTTTATTCTTATTTCATCTCCCATAATCCCATCCTCCAATGAAAGTACCCCCAAAGATTGCACATTTCGACTTTGGCGATCATGCCATAAACTTTGAGGAATCGGTATCGGTTAATTGCCTCATCTATCTGGGTGATTTGCCCATGGAGATCAATTGGCTATTTAACAATGAGCACATTCAAGCCTACACCGGCGTCTCTATAGTAAAGGGTGGCAAGAAGGCTAGCATCTTGACCATTGACTCGGTGCATGGAGGTCATGCGGGAAACTACAGTTGCAAGGCTCGCAATGATGCTGGCGCTGTGGATTATACAGCCGAACTGATTGTGAATGGTATTCAATATGGGGCATTATTTCTGCATGATCTGTGATTTTTTTCTTTGGATTTTTCTTTGATTTCCATCCCAAACACTCTTCCCAAACAGCTCCGCCCAAAATAGCACCCTTCGATTTCGGCGGGGCACCGGCCAACTTTGAGGACTCGGTGTCTGTCAATTGTTTGGTGACCTCGGGTGATTTACCCATTGAAATTGAGTGGTTGTTCGATGGCTCACCGGTAAACTACGCTGCTGGCATAACGGTGCTGAAAGGTGGCAAGCGAACGAGTCTTTTAACCATTGACTCGGTGCATGCAGGACACGCTGGCAACTACAGCTGCAAGGCGAGGAATAAGGCAGCCAGCAGCGATTTCTCAGCGGCTCTAATTGTCAATGGTTGGCAACTCCACATCACTTCTATATCATATAAATTCTATAAAACTTTAGTTTGATTTTGTAATTATTTTTAATAATTTGTCCACTCTGCCACACCCCCAAGTACCGCCCAAAATAACACCCTTTAGCTTTGGTGAGGAGCCTGCGAATGTCGAGGACTCTGTCTCTGTAACATGTCTTATATCAACGGGAGATTTACCCATCGATATCGAATGGTTATTCAATCACTACGGCATCAGTTCATACTCCGGTATTATGGTCATGAAAGGTGGCAAAAGGAACAGCGTCCTCAGCATAGATAATGTTCATGCCAGTCATGTTGGGAATTACACTTGTCGCGCAAAGAATCTGGCAGCTGCCGTCAATTATACCACCGAACTGATTGTGAACGGTATTCTCCACAACATAAATAATACTAACTGATGTGTAATTATTAGTTATTTGATTACTTTTCTGTTAACATTTATATTCCCTTTTTTTGGCATCCAAAGCACCGCCCAAAATCACACCCTTTACTTTTGGCGATGAGCCCACAAATGTTGAGGACTCCGTTTCGGTAACTTGCCTCATCTCCAGCGGCGACCTACCGATTGATATCGAATGGTTATTCAATGACTATGGCATCAGTTCGTACTCGGGTATAAACGTAGTCAAGGGTGGCAAGCGAAACAGTATGTTGAGCATTGATAATGTCCAGGCTCGACATGCCGGGCTATATAGCTGCAAGGTTAAGAATCACGCGGCAGCAGTAAATTATACTACGGAATTGATTGTGAATGGTATTTTTCAGAAAGCTATGGGATAATATTTTGAAACATATATTTTGAGATTTGTATTTAGTTTTCTTTTTGTTTTGGTACCAACTACACACCCCTGCTTAAAACACCTAAATCTTTGATTAAAGTACCGCCCAAGATAACTGTTTTCGATTTTGGAGAGGAGCCCACTAACGTGGAGGACTCGGTGTCCGTAACGTGTCTCATCTCCAGTGGAGATCTACCCATCGATATTGAGTGGTTTTTCAACGACTATGGCATCAGTTCCTATTCGGGCATTACGGTTGTCAAGGGCGGCAAGCGTAGCAGTGTCCTAGGCATCGATAGTGTGCAGGCCCGACATGCCGGGAAGTACAGTTGTCGGGCTAAGAATCACGCAGCTGCTGTCAATCATACAACTGAGCTTATTGTGAATGGTATTGCGTAAAATGATTGTTGATTTGTATTTGTAGATTTTCATTTATTATTTAAAGTTAATTCACTTTGTGTTATATCTCCTTGATATTGCCTTAAAGTACCTCCCAAAATCACGCCTTTTACCTTCGGAGATGACCCGACAAATGTCGAAGACTCTGTTTCGGTCACTTGCCTCATCTCTAGCGGCGATTTACCCATCGACATTGAATGGTTATTCAATGACTACGGCATCAGCTCGTACTCGGGTGTAACGGTGATGAAGGGCGGCAAACGGACGAGCATGTTGACCATAGATAATGTAAGTGCTCGCCATGCTGGCAAGTACACCTGTTTGGCCAGGAATCATGCGGCTGCTGTCAATCACACCACCGAATTGATTGTGAATGGTATACTTGAGTTTAACTTCTTAATAGGAAATATTACACGTAGCTTTTAATTACTGTTTTATGTTAACTCTTCCCCATCCAATCCAAGAGCTGTAAGGGTGACTAACTTCAAATACCAGATTTATATATAATAATTGTGTACATGAAATTCCTATAGCTCCCCCGAAATTAGCACCCTTTGATTTTGGTGAAGTGCCCGCTAACTTTGAGGACTCCGTTTCTGTGAACTGTTTGGTTTCATCGGGAGATCTTCCCATCGAAATCGAGTGGCTATTCAACAATCAGCCCATAAACTTTGCCTCCGGCATTGCTGTCTTACGCGGGGGCAAGAGAACCAGTGTTTTAACCATAGACTCTGTGCACGCGGGTCATGCAGGAAACTATAGTTGCAAGGCGAAGAATAAGGCAGCTAGCAGTGAATATGCGGCTGCTCTTATTGTGAATGGTTGTTAACATTTATAATGATTCCATCTAAATTATGGTGTTTATTTTGATTTCGTTTTTAATGCATCCTTACTTATCCCCAAAAAGTACCACCCAAAATTACGCCCTTCAATTTTGGCGACGAGCCAGCGAATGTTGAAGATTCGGTATCGATTATGTGTCAAATATCAACTGGCGATGCACCCATCGACATTGAGTGGTTGTTCAATGATTACGGCATCAGTTCCTACTCTGGCATTAGTGTTATAAAAGGTGGCAAGCGGAACAGTGTGCTAAGCATTGATAGTGTTCAGGCCCGTCACGCTGGGAAGTACAGTTGTCGGGCGAAAAATTATGCAGCTGCCGTTAACTATACCACCGATCTTATTGTGAATGGTATTTGAACCATATCATAAGTAGTCTTAATTATAAATTCATATATGATTTTTTATCATTTTAATTTGATACCCAAAAAAAAAAACAAAAAAAAAATAGAGTAACGTAGTCCTATTGAAATCTCCATTAGTTGCACCAAAAATAGCGCATTTTGATTTCGGCGAAGCACCTGTTAACTTTGAGGATTCCGTATCGGTAAATTGTCTGGTTAGCTCGGGCGACTTACCACTTGACATCGAGTGGCATTTCAATGAATTTCCGATCAATCATTACTCCGGCATTTCGACATCCAAAATGGGCAAACGGTTGAGCGTCCTAATGATCGATGCGGTCAATGCGCGACACGTGGGCAACTATACGTGCAAGGCTAGAAATCTCTGGGCCTCCTCTGTCTACACTGCCCAGTTGCTTGTCAATGGTATAGCAAAATTTGTACAGCACATAAATGTAAAAGTATTCTTTTGATTTATTGTACATCGATTTCTTTTATAATTTGACACCAACAAAATTGTGAGTCGAACACGAATGAACACTGCAAAAAATGCATGAATGCTTTATGCTTTTGTATATTGATATTGTTCGCTTTTTGATTTGGCTTTCATATAGTATTCTTTGTGGAAATGCCTTTAAAAGTATTTATAAATAGTACATAGAATGACTTAGGCAACGAACTTGAAGAAAACTCCTTCCCTTATCAAAAGACTTAGGCAAAAAACTTGTGGATGCATCGAAACTATTGAAAAAAAATAAAAACTCTACTAGCCTAAATGGAGGCTATTCTAATAGTTCAAGGCATAACTGCTAAATATTTCATCTTCTTTCTGCAAAAGTGCCACCTCATATTACGCCTTTTGAGTTTGGGGATGAGCCCGCAAATTTTGGAGACTCAGTGACCGTACAATGCACCATCTCCAAAGGAGATCTGCCTGTGGATATCTACTGGCTGTTCAATGATTATGCCATCAACGAGTATCATGGAGTAACTAGCTCGAAAATAGGCAAAAAGGTCAACGTGCTGACCATCGACTCCGTGAATGGCAACAACGCCGGCAATTATACGTGCCGGGCAAAAAACAGTGCTCAGACTGTGGAATATATGGCGGCGCTGATAGTCAACGGTTGGGCAGCTCCTCATATCTTCGATTTGTAGTATTTATTAATATTAATTTATGTAGTAGTCTGTTGTTTTTATATGTTTTCCTCTGCCTATTTTCTGTTTACACCTAAAAAAAAAAAGTACTACCTCAAATAACGCCCTTTGCAACGAGTGCTCAGCCCACGCATCTGGGCCAATATATAACGTATCAGTGCACCCTAACCGAGGGCGATCTACCCCTGAACATACGCTGGACATTTAACAAACAGCCGCTCTTCAATGACGATGATCAGGATATACTCATAGCCAAATTGGGCAGACGCAGCAGCGTTCTGACCATCGAAAGCGTGGCGGCCAAACACGCCGGAAACTACAGTTGCCATGGCGAAAATGCCGCCGGCAAAGCATCCTACAGCACCCAACTAAAAGTTATAGGTGCAGGAGATTACTCTATGTGGAATACTTCGAAAAATTTTATAATCCTTTGTTTAATTTGTGTGCACTGTATTATTTCGATATTATTTCCCATCCATAATGTTCAGTTCTGCCGCGCATCATACCTTTTGCCTTTGAGGAGGGCCCTGCCCAGGTGGGGCAGTATTTAACGCTGCACTGTTCCGTGCCCGTTGGCGATCTACCACTGCAAATCGATTGGACCCTCAATGGTCAATCGATCAGCGAGAAACTGGCCATCAGCACCGAGTACGTTGGCAGACGTGGCAGTGTGTTAACCATTGAGTCAGTTGAGGCGCCACATGCCGGCAATTTCACATGCCATGCCACAAATTTGGCTGGCCATCAGCGCTTCACAACGCTGCTAAATGTCTTTGGTACAGAAACAGTTGAAAACACTCGCAAATTTGAGCCTCACAACTAATGTCCGCTGTAGTTTGCTGCTACTAATCACAAATGCGTCTACAATACAAGTATTTTGGCTGCATGTCTCTCTCTCTCTCTCTATCTTGGTTTCTATCTCGCTCTGTCTCACTCTCTGTGGCTAGTCGCACCAAAATGGCTTGCATGTACAAATTAATTAAAGACACTGCACAATCCAGCATATCGATATAGGGATTAAAATAAGATTTATGCCAACAATTGTTAGCCAAAAAGAATAAATTACGGTCCACAATATTTCATCGCAGTTTCTCGGGGGTCTCCAGTGAAAGTTTAGATCAGCTGCACCTTAAAATTTATGTTATATTTATTTTTATTTTAATTTTGCTTTAAAGTACCGCCCAAACTGGCACCTCTGCCCATCAATTCGCCGCTTTATGTGGGCGATTACTATCAACTGACTTGCGCGGTGGTGCACGGAGATGCACCCTTCAACATTACCTGGTACTACAATGGCCAACCAGCTGGGGAGCTGCCCGGTGTCAGCATTCTAATGCACAGTCGGCGAAGTAGTTCTCTGAATATTGAGAGCGTGCAGGGTGGCAACGCTGGCACCTACACGTGCATGGGCGCCAATGGGGCCGGCTATACAACCGTCGAGACGAATCTCAGTGTCAAGGGTTTGTTAACAACTGCACAACTTGGCCTGTGGTAGTTGTAGCTTCCACATAGACTAGCCAGCAACTGTACATTTTGCCCACTGCCTTTTTACTATTTGTCTCTCTGTCTTTCTCTTTTTGCGTGTTTACCTTGGTGTCGGTTTGCATAAGCTCAACTTTTGTATTATATAACACTTACTCATGCACGGCTTTTTGTGTGTCGTCCTCCCTCCCATTCGCACAGAGCTTCCCCAAATTGAGCAGTTCCATTTCAATGCCAGCGGCGTGAATGGCGGCCAGGCGGTGCGTGTCATGTGCATGGTCATTTCGGGAGATCTGCCCATCGACATCTACTGGCTGAAAGATGGACAGCCCCTGCTTCGTTCCATATACCATAAGATCGATGAGTACACGCTTATCCTCTCGCTCCGCCAGACAACCATCAGCGATACGGGCAACTATACGTGTGTGGCCAGCAATGCTGCCGGTCAGGCCAGTCGCTCGTCCAGTCTGAAAGTGAAGGGTACATGAATAGTTCCATCTTCATTCTTTTAAGTGTTTTGTAAATAGTTTTTATTTTCATTTTCTTTTGTGTCCAAAAAAATCAGTGATTTTAGACCTTGACAAGAATCGATTCCAGGAATTATTTGCATAGAAGATCCCATAATTCAAGCGATTGTTGGAATCCGCCCACTTCCTTACACAGTTCACAATAAAATTAAAATATTCACTGCATGGTACAAAAATCAGGAAATCAAATGCTAAAATTCAAAAGACTTAGGCAACGAACTCGATAGAAGACTTAGGCACCGAACTTGACAACTCCAAGATAAATCTTTTCAAGTTTTAGCTTTGCAATTTGTTGCAAAAATTTTGATTGCTTTACACCAATTTTCAACACATTTTTGCCTGGTTTTAAGAGCCGCCAATTCTCGCCGCATTGTCGCTTTCTGCGTCCGTTTGCGATGTTAATGATTATGTGCAGCTGACGTGCATCGCTAGTAGAGGTGCCACGCCCATTCGATTCGAATGGCAACTGAACGGAAGGGCGTTGCACGACGACGACGATGATAGGGAGGCGGATGCCACACAGGCAACGGTGGGCGAGCACACGAGCCTGCTGTTGATCAACAAAGCGCAGGCACATCATGCCGGCAACTACAGCTGCTTGGCTAGCAATCATGTGGGCGTGTCCCAGAGGCAGGCAAAGCTAACGGTCAACGGTAAATGGGAATGTTCAGCGATGCGCTTTTTTCTCTTTCTTCTAATCAACCTAATCAAGATTTTCTCAGATTCTCGTCTTTTTCGATCTTTTGCTCTATATAGGCCAAAGACTGTTCGATTGAGGTCTATCATACTTAGTTTAATCCAATCCATTTAGGCACTGTATATAAGTACTTAAATTGAAAACTCCTAAAAAACAAAATTACTCGAATCGCAATGTTAGTTACAACCTAATTCGAATAAGCTCGTGTATATGGCAAAACAGCTCAGATTCGCATACATTATAACCAGCAGCACACACACACATTCACACTTACATGTACATGCACCACGTATACGCACCACGTACCACTAGTTTTTTGAGGAAAGGACTCACAGCTTGATACTTGCTTGAGCTTTCTATACACATACACACACAAATATCCATATACACATATGTTGAATGTGTTTCTTTTTTTGATTTTCGATTCAGTTATGTGTACATTACAATTTGAAAAGGCTCATGCTCCAACACCGAATAAACTGCAAACAATAACAGCCATAACAATAACAACTATTCGCAATACTCAACCGCTTCTAATTGTCTATCAAAAACATTTAATCTCAGCCTTTGGCGCTAACTGAAACTGTGCGCTTAAAGATACATGTCCCTGCTACGTTCCCAACCACACCCACCCATCAGTCCCAAACCTAATCCTACAAATCCCCAACTTTAATTACTTTCATTTTCATTACAATCTATGGTTTACTTAGTTCATAAGGCACAAAACGAAGTCTGCTTACAAAAACAATCGTTAAGAAAACGTTTCTAGAAACATTTACATAAAAAGCAGCACTTCGTTTTGCACAAATTGCATGTGGTTTTACTATTAGTTAGTTACTAATTATTTTTTAATTACAATCCCACTTTTAGTTGTCCTTTAATACTTTGGTTATTTAATTGTGCTAACAATATTGGTTGTAGTTTGACTTATGAGTTTAATTAGAGTTTAAGTAATAAGTGGAAATATTTTAATCAAAAAATGAATCAAAGAAATGAATGAAATTAAAAATTCAATTTATTGACAAATATTTCCACTATAATTTGAACAAATTGAAATGAGTAAAATATTAAAGAAATAACAAAAAACACACTCAGATCATTTCAGTTTGTACAAATCAAAGTCCGTCTTTCCGAAACAAAAATCCACAAACCGCATGCTAATTTTGATATATTTACAAAGAACCCGCCACAAACATTCTAACATATTAATTTTCTACAAACCACAAACAACAACAACAACAGTGCCACCCAGATGGATACTCGAGCCCACAGACAAAGCCTTCGCCCAGGGTTCCGATGCCAAGGTTGAATGCAAAGCCGATGGTTTCCCCAAGCCCCAAGTAACCTGGAAGAAAGCAGTTGGTAAGTCAATTGATAAAATGTCACAAATATTCATATAATATATGCCATATTCATAGGTGACACGCCCGGAGAGTACAAGGATCTGAAGAAGAGCGACAACATTCGCGTCGAGGAGGGAACTTTGCACATTGACAACATTCAAAAGACCAATGAGGGCTATTATCTGTGTGAGGCTATTAATGGCATTGGTTCTGGTCTCTCGGCTGTGATCATGGTCAGTGTTCAGGCTCCGCCAGAGTTTACCGAGAAGCTGCGTAATCAGACCGCTCGTCGTGGCGAACCCGCTGTGCTGCAGTGCGAGGCGAAGGGTGAGAAGCCCATTGGCATTTTGTGGAACATGAACAACATGCGACTTGACCCCAAGAACGACAACCGCTATACAATTCGTGAGGAGATCCTCTCTGCCGGCGTCATGTCAAGTCTCTCGATCAAACGTACCGAACGCTCCGACTCCGCGCTCTTCACCTGTGTGGCGACCAATGCCTTTGGCTCCGATGATGCCAGCATCAATATGATTGTGCAGGAAGTGCCAGAAATGCCCTATGCCCTCAAAGTTCTTGACAAGTCTGGCCGATCCGTGCAGCTGAGCTGGGCACCACCCTACGATGGCAACTCTCCACTGAATCGCTACATTATTGAGTTCAAGCGCTCCCGAGCATCCTGGGAAGAGATTGATCGCGTTATGGTTCCTGGTCTGACCACCGAGGCTCAAGTACAGAAATTGAGCCCAGCTACCACCTACAACATTCGAATCGTCGCTGAGAATGAGATTGGCTCCTCGCAATCGTCGGAGGCCGTTACCATTATCACTGCTGAAGAGGCACCTTCTGGCAAACCTCAGACCATTAAAGTGGATCCAGTGAATCAGACAACTCTTCGCGTAACCTGGAAGCCACCAGCACGCTCTGACTGGAATGGTGAAATCCTGGGTTATTATGTCGGCTACAAGCTATCGAACACCAACTCTTCATATATCTTTGAGACCATCAACTTCATCACCGAGGAGGGCAAGGAACACAATTTGGAACTGAACAATCTGCGTGTCTACACTCAGTACTCGGTGGTTATTCAGGCCTTTAACAAGATCGGCGCTGGTCCTCTGAGCGATGAGGAGAAACAGTTCACAGCCGAAGGAACACCCAGTCAACCACCCAGTGATACCGCCTGCACCACCCTCACCTCGCAAACCATTCGTGTCGGCTGGGTCAGCCCACCCCTCGAGTCGGCCAACGGCGTGATCAAGACCTACAAGGTTGTCTACGCTTCCAGTGATGAGTGGTATGGTAAGTAGAGGGTGCTGTTTCCACAAAATGAGAGTTCTTCTTGATGGGATATGTATTTGCAGATGAGACGAAGCGTCATTACAAGAAGACTGCCTCCTCCGACACTGTGCTCCATGGACTCAAGAAGTATACAAACTACACCATGCAAGTTCTGGCCACAACAGCTGGAGGCGACGGAGTTCGCAGCGTGCCAATTCACTGCCAAACCGAACCTGATGGTAAGTTATCAATTTAAATACATGTCCAAGTTCCTAGTTCTCAAATAAGTATCCTTTCTTCTATACAGTTCCTGAAGCACCCACCGATGTGAAGGCCCTGGTTATGGGCAACGCAGCCATCTTGGTGTCCTGGCGACCACCAGCACAGCCCAATGGCATCATTACCCAATACACTGTCTACTCGAAGGCTGAAGGCGCTGAGACTGAAACGAAGTCCCAAAAGGTGCCACACTATCAAATGAGCTTCGAGGCCACCGAACTGGAGAAGAACAAACCATACGAATTCTGGGTCACTGGCAGCACCACCATTGGCGAGGGTCAGCAGTCTAAGAGCATTGTGGCCATGCCCAGTGATCAGGTGCCCGCTAAGATTGCCTCATTTGACGACACGTTCACTGCCACCTTCAAGGAGGATGCCAAAATGCCATGCTTAGCTGTGGGAGCACCCCAACCGGAGATCACCTGGAAGATTAAGGGCGTTGACTTCAGTGCCAACGATCGTATGCGCCTCCTGCCCGATGGTTCGCTATTGATTAAGTCTGTGAATCGTTTGGATGCTGGCGACTATTCGTGCCATGCCGAGAACTCCATTGCAAAGGATTCCATTACACATAAGCTGATCGTTTTGGCACCACCCCAATCACCCCACGTTACGCTCTCGGCCACCACCACAGATATGCTGACCGTCCGTTTGAAGCCCCATGAGGGTGACACTGCACCTCTCCACGGCTACACCCTACACTATAAGCCAGGTTTGTAAACAGAACCATTATTGGTAAATTGGTAAACTATTATTTAAAAAATTTGCAGAGTTTGGAGAGTGGGAAACAGCTGAAGTCTCCGTGGAATCGCAGAAGAACAACATTGAGAATCTACTATGCGGATCACGTTATCAGGTTTATGCCACAGGTTTCAACAAGTGAGTAAAGCTAAAACCATCTAAATATATTTAATCTTAACTTATAATTCTTCCTTAGCATTGGCGCTGGAGAAGCCTCAGATATTTTAAATACACGCACCAAGGGCCAGAAGCCCAAACTGCCAGAGAAACCACGTTTCATCGAAGTCTCATCGAACTCGGTTTCATTGCATTTCAAGGCCTGGAAAGATGGCGGTTGCCCCATGTCCCACTTTGTCGTCGAGAGCAAGAAACGGTATCAACTTAAAGCACAACCAAAATTATGTCAACAGCAAACTAATTTCCTCATTTTCTTCTAGTGATCAACTTGAATGGAATCAAATATCGAATAATGTGAAGCCCGATAATAACTATGTGGTTCTCGATCTGGAACCCGCTACCTGGTACAATCTACGTATTACTGCCCACAATTCTGCAGGTTTCACCGTTGCCGAATATGATTTCGCTACACTCACCGTTACCGGAGGTATGTTCGATCTGTTTTCCAATATTCACATATTTCACATTGCTTTTGTACATAGAAAACTACGTTGATAATGTTGCCGGGGTTCGGGGTTGCGATTCCAAAATGGATGACCATCCGAATTTTTGGACCCCAGCAAGATTGTCCATATACAAATAACAAGCTAGGCATCAAGCTAAAATTATTGTACACACTCTTTCTAGAGTTGAATTTGCTTTTTATCAAAAATCACCAATAACTGAAAAACTGAAAATGAGCAAATTTCAATTTTTATTTAATTTATCTGAGCCAATTGCACATTAATTATTTAAATTTGTAATTAGCCAGTATTATTTTTAATTTGTTTAAAACACCAAGCTTGTCATACATAGTTGAAAAAAGAAAATATTTATTTGAATTTTAATTTTTGATAAAATGCCAGAAAATTAAAAACAGCGGCATTTTGAATTGTGTAAAAAAAAATGTTTTTATTGCGTAAATGCAATTTGTTTTTTACGTTTTTATATACAGTACTATAAATGTATATGTGCAAATCCCAAAGAAAAGCAAATGCTACAATTTTAAAAAATATTGTTCTATAAATAGTTTTAAAACCAATCTCACCAGTTACCTTTTATTATTTAATTTATTGTAATTATTTTTCTGCGCTGTGACCACCCTAGACAATTTGTAGTGCTCTAGACAACCACATTAGTAATATTATTTATTGTATTTTTATTCCATTATCATTTATCATTTCAATTAATTCCATCACATTCCGTTTATTGCATTTATGTGTCCAGTGAGTGGAAATCACGTTTTTGTACATGAAAAAAATAATAAGACGGCATCAAAGTGCATTTGAATTTGTACTGCCTCTTATGATCAATTGTTGTTGTAACCCCTGTTACTCCTTCCTCCCGCTGCTCGTAATATTATGTCTTGTATATAGGACACGAAAAAATACCCTAAAAATATTCCGAATTGTAAATTGCTTTAGTGACTTCAAATCCATTCTTAAAAATAATACTTTCTGCAGAAAAGGCCAAGATATGTAAGCTTTTTGCCAAGCAGAAATCTTGTGTCAATCTGAAGTTTATATATACTTATTTTTCTGGTTTCCCTAATAGATCAACATGGGAACCATCAACATTTGGAACTCTCGTTCATGAATTTTTTGTACAAAATGTTCCACAACTGAGCACATTTTCATTTATTCATACGTTTATTCAGCCATTATGTACTTGGTTTTATTTTAACAATAATTTTAAAGTATAGTATTTGATTTAATTTTAAACAATAGCAAAATGCTCCTCAGATTTAACCACAAGATAAAAAAAAAATCTACAAGAAAATTAACTTGAGAAACGAGCAGAGCCAAAGCGCACACATTTTATTCGAAAGCACAACAACCAAAGATCCATCATCCTAAGAATGTTACGAAGAGTTCACAAGAGAGCTGAGAACAAGAAATGGAGAAGAAGATGAAGACGTTTTCTTATATATACATCAACATCAGTGCATTCATTATTACACACACAAAACATTTATTTCGATTACAATTCAGTTATGTCATCAAGTTATAGTTGAGTTCCACCTAAGTTAGTTAGTATTTATTTAAAGTTAATACCTTTTGAGAAATGGAAAAGAAGTTCTTTCGTTTCGTCCTCCTCTAATCATACTCTCGAAAGTTGCTGCTGCTACACTTGGAATGCCTGTTAATTGAATTTTTTACGAGTTGCTTAAATGCGCTTTAGCGTTTCGACTACTATTTAGTATTAAACATTTACTTAATTAGTTGTAAGATTTTACGGATAAAAAAAACAAATTGCATTTGAACGTATTAAAAACCAATATTGATTTTTTTTATACAATTACAATTTATAATAAACTACTAGTTTAAAATAGTTTTCATATAAATACTACTCACAAAAAAATAATCAGCGTCCAGTTTGGCGCATTGTAAAATAAAATCTTAATACTACTTAATACATGTAAGTTTCTTACTCAACTTGTCCACATCTCAACGAACTCAACTCAAATCAAAAAACTTACATTATCGTATATTTGTATCTGTTAATGTATTTGTATATGTGTGTGTTAAATAATAACAAAAAGATTATTCTCGACTAGTTCGTCTCAGTACAAAAGTTAATGTACTATTGCGAGAGGAAGGCGAAGGACAAAAAGAGAGCGAACTTCTATATTTAATTCTAAGTAGTTCGCTCTCTTTTCGAATTTTCTAACTTCTTTCTTTCTCTATGTTGTCTCTCTCTTCTCTCTCTCTCTCTCTCTATACCTCTATATAATTGTGTGCCTCTCTCCCACTCTCGGTCTACATGTGAAACACTTTGGTTGTTGTTGTTGTTGTTGCAGGCACAATCGCACCCTCGCGAGATTTACCCGAATTAAGCGCCGAGGATACTATCCGCATTATCCTATCGAACCTAAATTTAGTAGTGCCCGTCGTGGCGGCTCTGCTCGTCATAATCATAGCGATAATTGTTATTTGTATTCTGCGTAGCAAAGGCAATCACCACAAAGGTATCTATAAGTATATCAAAACTAATTACAATATTTCTTCTTTTTTTTTCGGTTTACCTCTCTATCGACTATCTCTCTTATCACTCTTACAATGCAAAACCAAAAAACACTCGCGCTTCTTCTTATTTTACATACAAATTTATATGTTTTACACACCATATCCGAAATATCTTAAATATTTCGGGCTATCAAAATTGCCTGCTCTGTTGTTTGCATCCGATAAATGAATTGCATGCTCGATTATGGTTTGTATATCGAATACGAATCACAAATGAAAACTAAAGGCACAATTGCACCCCTCGACGATGGCACGGGTCATACGAATGTCCATGCGCGAATTCCCCTGCCTGCCTGGATGCCCGAGTGGCTGGATCTGAACTTTATGGTGCCACTGATAGCCACTGTTGTTGTGGTTGCTGTGGGTATCTGTGTGGTGTGTGTGGCGCTCTCTCGCAGGCGCTCGGACGACATGCGAGGCGGTCAAAAGGATGTCTATTGTAGGTTTTGACTGTGCCACAATTTGCACAGGAGCGCAAATGTTCTACATATTATATACATATTTGATTTTCGACATATTTTATTTCTGTTTTTCTTTTGGTCCAAAAATGTTGAGGATTGAATTTATAATTTTTAGTTTAAAATGTCAACATTAGGGCCAAGATCCTTAAAATCGTATGCCGTCACTCTGCAAAAATACTGGTAAACTTTTAAATGTTTTTTGGAATGTTTATGTCTATTAATCAGCTGCATGATATACATATAAAAATAATCATAAATACAAATACATAATAAACCACAGCTCACATAAAACTCAAAAATACACGAACAAAAATATACCAACAAGACAATAAGAAATCATATATATATACCATATAGTAAATGTCTATCAATGTCTTCATATGTGTATATAAATACATTCATATTTCTAATTTATTCATATGATACTCACATAAATATCATCAATTTTCCATCGCCATTAAATATTATTGGAAAATTATATAAAAAATACTTATATTTGTATAAATATCTTGTGATAACTTTAGAGTGCGATAATGACTTAAAAACATCAAAAATATAGATAAAAAATTGTTTTTGTTTTGATACTCTATTATTATGAGTTTGTAAACCAAGTAAATGGCCTATCATAAAATTAACTAAATATAATAGCCCATATTAATATCCAGTGTTGTTGTAAATACGTTTTGCTTATTTGTTAAGCAACTTTCACAGTCGAAATCATTTTCCTACAACTTATTCACAACACACACAAATTTCCATATACTTCTCGACACTCTTTTAGTTGTTGTTGATTTTATACCCTTTCAATATATTTTTTTTAAATGAAACCAAAAACTAAGATGCTTTTTGAAATCGCAATTGAATAATGTAATGCTAAAGTAAAGTAAAGTAAAATATTGTTCAATTTAAATTCTAAATTAAAATCATCGCTCATTTCATGTCATTATTATATCATGAACAAGTTGGTATATTTTAAAATCAGACAAAAAAAAAAGAAGAAAAACACCTCACGTAATTCCGTAATTTTGGAATCTTCGTTCGCAATTATAAACTTGTATTTTTGAGCTAACTATTAGCACACTACCGTGTTGAGATGCCGCACCAAAAGAAAAACCAAAAATTTAATTTTAAATTTAAAAATATTGTGAGTGACGGAACAAAGCGGATTGATACGAAAACAGAAGTAAAGTATGCGAGTTGATCTATTGAGCAGCATTAAAAGGGAAAAGCATCTTCAGTGTTTCACTATTGAGTTTCGCGATATCATATATTAATTCTAGACGATGTAGTTTACAATCAGACAATGGGACCCGGTGCCACCCTGGACAAGCGTCGCCCTGATCTGCGTGACGAGCTTGGATATATTGCCCCACCCAACAGGAAGCTGCCACCTGTTCCCGGATCCAACTACAACACCTGCGACCGGATTAAGCGAGGTACAGTCATAAGTAAGCATCTAAATTTCCAATGCAACATTTATTAATGCCAGGACTATGCCAGCGAAGCCCCAAAAAAGCTATTTTCCAAAAAAAGCTGAAGGGGCAATCACTGCGCATTGCCTGCGGCTTAGTTTTTTTTCTTCCATTTACTTTGCAAACAAAATGATAAAAAAAAAATAGAGAAGAAAATAAAAAAAAAAGAGTATTTCATATTTTGCGTTGCTATTGCATAACACAAAACAGTGAACAAAATGTGCCGACATTAAGTCAGACACATACATACAAACACATACACATACGTGCACACATACATGAGCACACTCAGCAATGCTTTATCAGATCAAAATTCTTAATGTGCTTCTTAAAGTGGCTTCTTTATCGTTTTTGAACCCATCCGAGTATTATTAAATGTTGTGCTGAATTTAGATAATTATTATAAATATTATTTGAATTTATTTTTTATTTATATATTATTTGAAATTCTCCCTCTCCAAAAAATCCCCTCCGTTTCGGTTGCTGTCGCCTGAATTATTTACATTTTTCGTTGTCTCATCGTTGATGTTGTATAAAAATTGGAAATTGGATAAAAAAAAATATATATAAAATAACACACACCTAACACAATGACACAAAATATATAAACAAACACGAACCGGTTCAGGCCGCGGTGGCTTGCGCTCGAACCACTCCACTTGGGATCCGCGCCGCAATCCGAATCTGTACGAGGAACTCAAAGCTCCACCAGTTCCAATGCACGGCATTAACAATCATTATGGTCATGCCCATGGCAATGTTGAATGCCAATACAGACATCCAGGTAGGAGCCGTCCTCCAGTTTTGATTTTTTCAATCTTTTCATTTTTGTATGCACCCCAAAAGACTAACACACCTAAACCCTGCCACATTTAACATTTTCATTTGAAATTTAAATTGATTTTTGAGATCCACTAACATATTGTAGTCTAACCCCGGTCGCATCGAGCTAACCACAGATATTGCATCATAGTAAGTAAAATTCCATAAGGAGAAAGCCATTGAATCTCGTACTAAAACACTAAAACAAATACCAAATACAAAGACAACAGAAAACCACTCGAATTTTGATGTGGAACACTTGCTAAACGTCATCTTCTTTCACGAAGGCATGGAAGATGAGATCTGCCCCTATGCTACGTTCCATCTGCTTGGCTTCCGCGAGGAAATGGATCCCACCAAGGCCATGAACTTCCAGACCTTCCCGCACCAGAACGGACACACCCCAGTTCCCGGACATGCCGGCACTATGCTGCCTCCTGGTCATCCTGGACACGTACACTCTCGCTCCGGATCCCAATCGATGCCACGTGCCAATCGCTACCAACGCAAGAATAGTCAGGGTGGTCAGTCTTCGATCTATACACCAGCACCCGAATACGATGATCCCGCCAACTGTGCCGAAGAAGATCAATACGTAAGTGCCATTGCGAAGGAATACCTTTACTACAAACAGACTATTACCAACTTTTCACCCACTCTTGGCCACAGCGTCGCTACACCCGTGTCAACTCTCAGGGCGGCAGCTTGTACTCTGGCCCCGGACCCGAATACGATGATCCCGCTAACTGTGCACCAGAGGAAGATCAGTATGGCTCTCAGTATGGCGGCCCCTATGGCCAACCCTACGATCACTATGGCTCTCGCGGTTCCATGGGTCGTCGCAGCATTGGTAACAGCAAGAAAAGAGAAATGAAAAAATAGATGTTTAAATAATTTGTGTTTTCTATAGGTTCAGCACGCAATCCTGGCAATGGGTCACCTGAGCCACCACCACCACCACCACGTAATCATGACATGAGCAACTCCTCATTCAACGACTCCAAGGAGAGCAACGAGATCTCAGAGGCCGAATGCGATCGCGATCATGGACCACGTGGCAACTATGGCGGTAAGTTTTTGATAAACAATGGAATGATGACCCCATTTAAAACTTATCCTAAGTTTATCATTCCAAACATATATTTTACAAATATTTGATATGCTAAATTGAGTGTTCATCAATTTTTAACACGAACATTTGCAATCTTCTTGATTTCATTTTTCAAAATTTGTTAACACTATTGAAAAAATAAAATCGATCAGAAGACTCCAATGAGGGTGAGTGATGTGAAATCAAATCACAAATCGAGTTGATATAGTGTTCATAGTGAATTTTAAATTCCCCCTTGAACTCACCTCATTCTTCGTACTTATCGCAAAATCTCATGAAACTCCCCCAACGATCTCACATCAGGAATGTTCTCATTCTTCATTCTTCCCTCATTGTATCAATCACGTGTCATTTCGAAGACAGTTCTTCGCAACCAATATTCATGCTGTGTTTTGCTAAAGTTTTAAAACAATATATTTATTTATTTTATTTATAAATATTTTTTATGTCTCTATTGTGTTAAACAGAATAACTTTGGTTTTGGTTCTCAAATTGATTTAAGTTTGAGTTTTTACTGCACAATTTAATACACACCATTTCATTTCATGAAGCACACTGCCCAAAAGATTATTGGGCTTATTTTACAGCACTTTTCAATGTTTTATGTTTTGTATCTAATATTGGATTTAAGCTTAATTTTAATCGAGTTCCATAAATTCATTTCATTAAGTTTCATGTGTCTAGAAATTCGCATGTGTCCGACTAGAAATTTTATTTGGTTTTTAGAAAAACAATAAGTTAAATATATATACGAAACATATTTTTACCACACCATTTTTACAAAAACAATTACTGCACGTAAACTTAATATGGAATATAATATTTTGTTTATGAAAGTGTTTATTTTATTTCATTTTTTGTTTTCTTTCCATTTTCTTTTACATTCTATGATATTCTAAACCTATATATATATCTACTTTCGGTTGCTCAATTTAATTTTGGGGTTCTTAAACACAATATTTCTGCAAATATGTCGAATACAAAAAAATAAAAATAAATATATAAAAAATCAGCTGTAAAAAGATCACCACAACCGAAAGATCAACGCACCACCGAAGAAATGCGTAAATTGATTGAGAGGTAAGAAACGAGTACAAACACAATAAAATATGGTATAACAAGTCAAACAGTATAATAAATAATTAAAAATTGCACAGAAAAAATAATACAATTAAATATTGCGCACTTGTTTAATTAAACTCAAGTATGAACTCACTGCGTTTGCAAGAGACACAATTTAACATTAATTAACTAAGTACACAAATTTTCAACGATTTTGAATTTAAATTTATTTAATAATTCTGATACTAACAGTATTTGGAACTTAGTTGAATAATTTCTGTGCAATTTTAAATGCGCCAAAATGAACTTAATCATTTTACAGCTACTAATTCTGACCATTTTTTGTATTTGTTTCATTTAAAAAAAATAATAATTCTGGTTAAATAATGGTTGATTAACACACTGACTAACTTAGTCGCAGGCAATTGTAAGTTTTAAACTAAATTAAGTTGTGTAACTAAATGTCGAACGCTTTTGCATGTCCTGGGCGAAATTAGATCCTTGTAAATACAGGCCTATAATTTAGTGTGCATGTCTCTATACTCTAACTTATAATGAATAACGCTGTTAATTTGTCTAATTTTTTATTTTATTGTCGATTATATTAAATATGATTTGTTTTTTAGTTTGATTGAAAGCAAATCACAGTTGAGTGTTTCGAAACGTACCCAAAGCATTTTATCATTTGATAAACTTTTCAATTTACATAGCATACTCGTATATTAATCAAACAGGCTTTAAATGATACTCTACACTGTATGAATACATACATATATATATATATGTCTAACAGTTTCCAGCAGCTTGGCGCTTGGTCTTGGCTTGCCACATACACAAAATAAAAAAAATAAAAAAAAAACAATATGAGGCACCCAATTCCAAAATAAAACACGCCTGAAAGCAAATAAATACTCAAAAGAAGGCGTAATTATGAAGCAATGCTTTGGTTGCAGATATAAGCCTACAATAATGTTTATTAATATTTGTATATTCTGTATAAATATATATATATATATATATACCTTTTGTAATATATTTTAACTAATCTCCAAAACAGAAACGAAGCCGGCCCAAAACAACTCCAACTCCAACAAACAAATGGCGCAGGATTCACAGCCTACGATACTATGGCAGTGTAATTTGTAAGCGAATTACGGTGGGCGTGGCATTTTAGCTTAGTGTTTCAAGTCAATGAAGTGCGTGGGAGTTGAATGACACACACACACACAAAATCACACACATGCAAACATTAAACACACTCACACAAAAAGATACACAGACACACACATGCAGATGAAAACATCACAAAGAGATAAGCAACGCATATAGCGCATACATAAATACATATATACAATTATTAACTATTTCAAGTATTTATAAACGAAATTTAAAAGCATACTTATATGCATAAATACTCACACACATACACACACACATACGTATGTATGGAAATACTAAAAGCGCATTAAGAAATACCAAACAAAAGTGTCTGGTTAAAGCCAAATGCAAATCAATTTTGCATTTACACTTTAAAACTTGAAAACAAACGAAATGAAAAGAAAAGAAAAGAAAAAAAACAAATGATACAATTTTAATTACGTAATTTTTAATATTGTATTTTAGTTTGTAAGTCAAGCAGAACAACCAAAATATCAAAAGCAAGCAAGTGCTGCCCAAATACATAAGAAAATGCTTACATATATATATATATATGTGTGTATATATATATGTATTTCTTATGTATGTATTTCGTAAGATTCTTTCAATTTGATTTTTTTGCCATCTATGCCAAAAGCATGAACTCTTTGCGGTAGCTTAAGTCAAAGTCATAATATTATTATAATTGATAGATATTTTTTAATTTGTTTGGTCTGCAAATCCTATAGCTACGAGTATTTACTGTACTCGATTGATTTTGTATTCAATAAAATCAAAACCCAGCCCATGTTTGAGTTTTGCTTTTTATTGACTTTGCGTTGACTTGTGATCATTTAATTTTTAGCATTGTGTGAGTCAATATTTTATTGGTACTCGATTATATAATAATTTTTATACAACGTAAACTTAGAATTTTTTAATTATTTTATTCTTTTTACAATGCGCTTCCAAAAGAACAAAAAAAAATAAATAAAGAAAACAGACAAAACTAAAGCCCCAATAATTTGTTCAATGCACAATAGCATTAATTTATGCCGAAATTATTTATTAGCAATAAACCCCATTTAGTCAAAACCTCTAAATTGTATTATACAAAAACGTCCCAAGCGCACTTTTTTTTAATTTATTTACTGTTCGATTCTGCACATGAGTTATACGCAGTTCAAGCTTTAAGACAAACTGAAATTGATATTGTGCAAACCTCGATTTCTATTATTGTCAGATTTATTTATTTAAGCTTTTTAAATTTGTTCACTAAATACATATATATATAATTTTTATTGAAACTTTTGCGTGATTTTTTATTTATCTGCCTTTATTTAATGAATATCATTTTCAGCGAGTCCTGTAAATTTGGGAGTCATTTTCAAAACTCAAAGACTGAACAATGCAAATTTATAATGCCATAAATGTTTAACAACAAATGTAATTACAAGAGTTTTACAAAACACAACATTTGCTCAAATCGTAGAAATAGCAAAGCAATTGAGGTGGCTCCTAATATTTAACAGGTCACCATCATTAATCAAATTACAAACCACATTGGATTATTTTTTATTATTTTATAGTTTGATTTATTATTTAAAATTGTACTAATTTATTTTTGTCTATTTTTGTTTTTCTTGAACATTTCTATATACATACACTATAACCCCCTACCTAGGTATACCGATTTTATATATGAATGTAGTGTTGTGAAGAAAATATTGCTTACATATATTATTATGGGAAACTTATATAAACGTACTACAAATTTTTATGGTAAACGAACTACAAATATTACATAGCGTTTAGTGAAAAAGCATTTAATTAATATATACATATATACGATATACAAACTCAAACTTCTAAAAATCGAAGCAAAGAACAACTCACAAATTTTCAAGTAATTCAAATAGCAACCCAAAAACGTTGGATTTCAAAAATTGTAACGAGAAAACCTTAGAAAACACTTAACTAAACACTTAACCATTTTCGGCAAATCAAAATCAAAAAAATTATTCAACTAAAATATTATACAACAACAAAAAAAAAAACAAAGTACATTTTTGACATTTAGAAACAAAAAGTCTTGGAGTTGCGTAACTTAGGCTAAGAAATATTCACACAAATAAAAATACATCATGCATTTTTCATATTTATCATGCATATTGGATCGTCTGCTTTATAATATGCATTGCTTGCTTTTTGTGTTGCATAAAACCATATATAGAAAAATAAACGAATAGAAAAACACAAAAAAAGAACAGTGAAAATATTCATTAAGCATAACTTACTCAAACCTATTTTGTAATTATTTAGCATTAAACATGCATAAAAACATACAAAAAAATTTTCTACTTAACTTTACTTAAAACGCATAAATCAAAATGACATTTCCATTGCATTAAAAAGCGAAAAGAAAAGCAAACATTAAAAAAAAGAAACAACATTCAACTTCAACGCACATCACCGTAGGAACGCGAACTAAGCAACTAAAAAAAATTAAAAAAAAAGCATTTAAACAGAATTAACAATTTAAAAATAAGCAACAAACAGTTTAAAACGCATACTAATCACTCGCTCCTTCTTAGCCGATCAAATATTAATCGTATATCATAAATACATACATATTACGTATGGGAAGAGATTAAAAAATATCCAAAGATTCAAATTCGTAATCCTTAAGCGCGGCATTATAAAAAAAAAAAACAAAAACAAACTAAACGAATACTTAAAAATATGTGTATTACTAATTACAAATTACAAAACATATATATATGTATTAACTATATATTAATATTGAATGTATTGAATTGACAAGGAACATACACTTACTTACCAATACCCACACACCAACACACACACACACACACAGATAGTCCCGTCAATAACATGAATATCACTTGCAATCCATTCGTAAGATCGAGTCGACATTTTGGTCGCATTACGTAACAAACACTAACACACATAAACACACACACCTACAGCAAGCAAAGCTAAATTTGTCAGTTTCAGTGTCATTAAATTCAAGCAAAACAACAACAAAAACTAAATAAATGCCAATCTATGTTGGATAAAACAAAACTAAATGTTTGAACTTTTGTAACGTAGTAAACAATTCAGTCAGACACAAATATCCTCTTTTGTGTGTGGTGAAAACTGGCGCCATCTATGTGCGAATATGGTTGGTTGGTGTACGTGATAAGATGAGGTGAAAATTGTATGTAAAATTCCCCATTTGGAAGAAAACCATTGTTTTGACATAATGTCTCAAATAATTTAAGTTCTTATTAAATAATTCAGTATTTTCATATTTATTTTAAAAGCTTAACTTTAAGGTTTACTTTCATCAAAATCTTATTTCTACTTAAAATACCAAATATTTTGTCTGCAATCTTTCAATGTTTGAATATTAATACGAAAAAAACAAAGTGTTTGCCAACAAAATATTTCAATATCCAGCAATTGAATTACGCAAACACGTTATGAAAACAATACCCCGATCTGATGGCTATGCGCGAAGGTGTTTTGGGCAGCGCCTGGAACGCATTTGAATTTGGGTGTGTCCCTAATGCGGCACTGAGGCGAAAAGTTCAACAGGCTGCACCACTAAATCAACAATGAGAAAACCACAAAATGCCGATAAGGACCCGTATAATACACAAACCCAGCTCACCCAGCCAGGCCAGGAAGCCAACTGACCCCCATATAGTAAGTATGTATATATGTAGGAATATCCATTGGGACTGGGGCTGGGATTGAGGCAAGCGACACACCAGCTAAACAAACAAATGGCTCACATTAAAATGAACGGCAGCAAAAAACGTGGAAAATTTGTTTACGAAAACAAAGTGTGAGCAGAAGGGGGAATAGGAGGAGGAGCAGGAGCCGGAGCCGGGGAGGTACAACTCGGCCACTTTACAGGTTTCAGTTTTGTTGCTATTTGGCTGGCTCAAACAAGCAGGGGTAGACAGCACCCCCTCCCCGGAGATCCTAGGGGTTGCTGTCGCTAAATGCGGCCTCCAAAATGGATATGCGTTGACAACGAATAGTTGCTCTTGTTGTTGTTGTTGTTGGTATCGTCCTGCCGAATGCACAGTAAACATGCAAGGGAAGGCAAAGCGAAGCATTTCGAGTGCAAAGTTGGGGAAACTATGTCAACGTTGCTCTGGCTACACAATGTACAATAGTAGTTCCACCTTAATTGGGGCTGTGGTTCGCTCTGGCCTCTGGACTTGTTTTTTGGGCCCGACATTGCTGTTACCTCCATGCTTCAGTTTCTGTCCCTTTAAATGGATTTCACTGTTGGCGTCGTGCAATTTAAATAGCTTATCAATTTTAATACTCAATTATGGCAGATAATACAAATTGCGTTCCCGCCCCGTCTAAAATAAATACTTTCTTCACCCGACCCGCCCATATCCGGGCACTTTTTCAATGTACTTCGCGTGTCTCCAAATTAGGCTCACAAATTTATAACATTTACTAAATGTTTAATGATTTTTCTGGATTTTGCTTTAAGCTACTTTGTCTTCCTGCAACGATTCCTCTGCAGGTTGCTGATTAGGATAGGTTGCTGTATTGGCTGACTTGACCTCGTGTAAAAAATATACTGCATACTTTTAAGGGCGCCAGCTAAAAAAGGCGCAAGGAAATGGCCGAGCTGCATTTAAAAATGATATTTTGTAGTAAGGAACTTGTACAATCAATCGCATATAAAGAAACAAATAATTTCAAGCTCCAAATAAATTATTTTCATTCTAGAATTATTGTGGGAGATATTATGGCTAAGATCCATTACATACTAATGGGCTTTAAAATATTTGTGCTATTATTAATATTTGAAAAATAATGACAAGCTTTTAGGCAGCGTTGAAAATGGGAGCATGGCTTCCAATCTTGTACAGATTTCTGAACAACATGGTAAATTCGAATTACAAACAGCAGCTCTATTGAACGGCATTTAAAAAATATGATATCAATAATAATGAAATTTGTTTAATCTTAGAAAGCTGATTCATAATCACAAAGCTTATTCAATAATTAAATTAATACTTTACAGGTCTACTTAAAAATAAGTATACCTAAGGTTTGATAAAATATACTCTTCCTCTGTATTAAATATCATATAATCTTAATAAAAAAAGCAGTAATTTTTTTAGTACTGCCATTTCATGATTTTATCCTGTAAATAAAAAGTATTTATATATTTAAGTGTTAGTAATATTGGTGACAATTAACTGAATCTAAAGGTATCCAAAACCAGTCATAAAAGTATCGTTTTTAATGACTTTGGCAAATAAATTAACGGGCATTTAAGTGAAAACAAAAGCAATCGAATAAAACAAAACTTATGGCTAATGCTGACTGTCATTTTATGGATGCTCAAAAGCAAAAGCTGCGAATTGCGAGTGGCAACTATTTTTACTTGAAAAGGCCAACTCCATTTGGTGCCTTTGTTTGTCTTATTTTATTTGTTCGTGCTGCATTCGGGTCTAGGGTAGTTAAAGTTTATCTACACTCATTTGGCGTGTTTGTGTTTTTCTACCCATAAACCTACTTTACGGCCACATAAGTTAATAAACTGATTGCTGTTGTTGTTGCCCTTTTTTTTTGTTTTTTTTTGCCATATCGATTTTCTATTTTATTTCACTTAATGTTTTCAACGGATGCCCAAAATTTTCAATCAGTTACAAAATCATTTGTAATACTAAAAATAACCCTAAAGCTGTGCAGTAATCCAAGTCAACTTAAGATGTTTAATGGGTATACTCAGTATTATGATGAAACTCTTAAGATATCCTATGATATCTACAAATTGACTAAAGACCAGAGTTTAAAGAGTTTAAAAGTAACAGAAAAGTGCTTAAAAAATGAGACAACACAAATCATGGCCTCCAAACAGTTGCTGTTTTTGTTGCTGTTGCGTGTTATTTGTGTAGCTGGCTGTGTTTGTCTATTTTTGAAACAGCAAACAAATTATGAGAAGGAAAACAAGCGACTTACACCTACACTATACTATATACTGAAAATAGGTATGTATGTATGTATGTATAGTATATAGTAGCAGTGACACAGTCGTATATAAAATGTATTGTACTATCTATAGATTGCTTAAGTATTTTGTGATTTTTCTTAATCATCATAAATTTGAGTTAGTTTTACCGAGACATTTGGCAGTTGGCCACCAACAAGACGACAAGAACTTTCCCAACCGACGGAAACATCAATAAATTAGAAATGTTAAACTCAATGGTTTTTTTAGGTGGGCGTTTAGCAGCGTCGCACGTTGTTGGGCGGGGATTGAAGGGATGGGGACAAGGCCCCCAAACTTATTGTCTGCGTGTTGCGGCATCAGAATTTGTGCGTCTCCTTGGTCTGCCTGACTGTTGCCATAATTCTAGGCATTTAATGGCCGCCTTCTGCTCGATTGGCATTGAAGGTACCGTTGCCCAAGCTCTGAGTTATGGGCTGGGGGATGCAAAGGCATTTTAAAGGGGGTGTGGCACAGCCTACCAAATGGTGGATGATTACCAAACGGATGCTGCGCATGTCGCAAATCAAAGCAATTTGTTTCTGCAAGGGATGCGAGGCCATTTTGTAATAATACATTTACACATATATATAATAATATAGAGTTATATATATAAACCTGTTTGCCATTTTATTTGCAATGGAATGGAGGTAACTCCACTAAGTTTATATATTATTCAGATATTAATTTTACAGATTCAGCAAGTTGATAATATTGTACACAAAAAATTAACAATTTGCTATCTAATAAAACAGCGAGAAGTCCAGCTAGCTCCACTAAATTGCCGTTGACATACCAAAACATACTCAAAGTTCGTGTCTAAATGTAATTTAATAAATTAGTGTTTATGCACGTTGTTGAGTCTCCGTTTTATGAAATTATCTTGCAACTCATGTAGCAGGCAACATACATACTCATATCCTAGTAATTGGCACCTTTGGTATAGTTTTCCTAGTTAAATGGATTGTTAATTTCTGCGTTTAAGCTTAAGTGAAAATATGTACATTTTCAAAGTTAAACTAATCACTAAAACTATGCGACACACTCCGATGAGAATAAGTCAATTGCCTGCAAGTTTTATTCGGGAAATAAATCGATTACTTTTAAATTTATAAATATAAGCAGAAGATGTTAAGGCTTTAAATTGATAAACAACTAATGAAATTAATCTGAACTTTTTGCATACTTTTGTATGACATACTATTAAAAATCAATTCCAAATTATCTACAATATATTTTATTTCTATTAAAAATAATACTTTATATGTATTTATATATGCCTTAAGCATATTAAAGGGCAAGTTTCTATGCATGTTGCAGGCGAACGTCAGCGTGTCACTCACAACTAACCAGCTTACCACATTCCCTTGGTCAGCACATTCAACACACCCACATACACCAAACACACACATACAGAGTCACACACACTAGCATACACAGAGCGATACGAAAGCGACGCGCCGCCAATTAACGTAATTAAATGATGCGCACATAGTGGAGCATAGCAAACACTTGACTACTCCTAGAGGAGGACTAAAACACCCACCCACACTCACAATAGCACACTCACTGGGTGTGTGTGTGTAGTGGGACCTCCTTTGCTTAATTAATTTGGGACATGACATTTGGTTCAGTTTTCCTCTTGCATTTATCGTTTATGTTGTTGCTATCTCGTTTAATGTTTCAATTGGGAGTTGGGGCCCAACTTTGCAGTCTCCCATGGCAACACCAAGGAACCAATCAACAATATAGTCCCACATACAATGGCAACAAAAATGATCGGTCGATTATGTCACAGGAAGCCGCACAACAAACAATAAACAACAACAACAAAACAGGAAACCAACAAAGAGTCGCCTGGCAAAAGTAAAAGCTGAAATGCAAATAAGCAAATTTAATGTAATAAAATGTAATAAAATGTGTGTCATTAAACAGCAATAACTGTCATCGACTAAACAAAATGGAACCTTGGCCAAGGCACAACTCTATCGAAGCGATAATTCTGCTTAGGCAATGCTGCGTATACGCAATTTTACATACTAAAAATATTCACATTTGAAGGGCGCAATTAAAGCCAAATACTTTTCTAAATTTCCCAGTGGAGCACACCCCTCTCAGCCCCTTCCCACTGAATCCGTATGTTGGGAGTTTTGCTTATTTGTACAACTTTTATTTTCACTTTGCATGACCAAAAATTATGCTAATCATGGCAATTCGGACATTTTGGCGAAAATTCGTCTGTGCAGCGCACATTTCAAATTATATAAAGCTTTTGGAATGCTTTTTGTGGCTACACATTTAATTACCGCTATTTGCTGGATGTTGCCAGTTCTAGGGGGGTCATTAAGGGACTCTCTCTTACTCCCCCTCTTTGCAGCAAGGGGCACATTTCATAATTTTTATGTGCCACGCACTAATTAAATTAATTAAGGCAATTTCGCCAGCACTTAAGGAACGGGCTAAGTCCAACTGTGAGCTGGCAGGAGACACCAAACACCACAGAGCAAACACAACGTATCCATTGACAGAAAAATATTATTACTATTAACTAAGACCAATTTTCTAAAACCCATCTCCGCTCACATGACCCATTTTTGGATAACCATTCATCATTCACAAAATACAAGGTGGCACAGGGTCAACAACTTTAACCAGGTTGAACAACAAGGAAGTCCAGCGCCGCCTGAAGTGCCGCAGAATATGCAAAACACACGAAATAAATTCAAATGCGTTTTGCTGGCTTTTCTCGCAAATGTATGCCAACTAAAATTAATTACAGGCAATAACGTCATTCCTGTCCGGCTGTGCTTTTTGCCAGGATCAAGCAGAGACAGCCGACAGCCGACAGAGTGAGTGAGTTGGTCGGCATTTATGGGCTCGACATTTGCCAAAAACAATCGGACCTCAGCCGGGCGACAGAATCAAGCTGAATTACGAGCTACGCCAAATAGAAATAAATGCGACACACTTTTAGGCGCCGCGGCCAGAAGTCAGCTACAAAACAATTGCGTGTATTTGGGCGATTAACATGATATGCGGAAATTTCTGTACTGCAACAAAGAACACACACAGGCACACACACACACAACAAATGCAAATACTTTAAGTGTAGCATTCAACTGCGCATGAGTCGGACAGGTATATCTAGTACTCCCCATAAGTATGTATTCGGTGTACTCATGCAATATTCCTCCTTTTTTTTTATTCTTGTTTTCCTTTTGCGAATAAAAATTATATTGCACGAGCCGGTCTCTATATATATATATACATATATATATATATATATATATATATGTTTGTATGTTTCTAAAAACTCAGTTGTTGAAGGGAGTCGAGAGACTTCGTGCCTGGACATGCGACGTCATGTCAGTCAGTCGCATTAGCTCTCATGGGCAGCCAAGTTGGCACAGGAACGAAGTGCTTAGTCTCCTAAAGGGTGTGAAAAAGCTTAAGCAAATTATACCAATTTAATTTAAATTATTAAAAACTTATCGAACAAAATAACTACAACTAGAACAAATTCCATGTGACTCAGCTGTAAACTTGAAATCAATCCAATAAATGTCAGGGCTAAGAAGAAGAATAAATAAGTCGATTTATGTATACTTTTCAATTTACAAACATAATTTGAGCAAAAAATTAGCATACTTTTGAGAGTATTACAAAAATCTGTTAAAATAACAAGCAAACTTATATTTGATTAATATTTATTTTTAAATCAAATTTTTGTAACCTTGCGAATTTAAGATAAGACGCATTTAGTTTAAATGCCGAAAAATGTTATGACAAATTTTTAACAAATTGCTGCCAAATTATGCCACAAAGATGTCTGAAACAACGAGCGAAGCCTAAATTTAAATTGTGAAAATGAAAGACCACAAGCTTAGGCAGCTTAAAAAACAATAAAAAAAACAGAACGACATAAAACACAAGCAAATATTACGGATTCAACAACAACTAAAACAACAAGAGAAATACCAAAAAACTAATCTTCGCCAATAAATTTTCAAGCAAATCACAAAAAGAATTTTTCGCGTATAAAAAAATTTATGAGTAAAATCGTTTTTTTCCAAAAGAATTTGAGAACACAAACCAAGAGATTTTTTTACACGGCATGAAGAAATTATTTCAAAGCATTATACGAATGGGCTTCCTGGTTCTATGATTTTCCAGTTAACGAACTGAGTAATTTTGTCAATTGGCCGCTTTATGAGGTGAGTAAAGCTTTTATAAATAAATTAATGCGGCAACATTTTCTGGCTTTTCACTTTTTTCGCCCGATGATCTGAAAATGTGGGCGTCTTTTTATTGCATTTCATGTGTTGGGTTGTATATTTATTTTATTTTTTGTTGTTAAATTTTTTAAGTGCCAAGAGATTTATAGTCAAGCCCATAAAATCTTGTTTGTTGTTTGAGTAGTAAAATATTTTTAAATATAAGCTCTAAAATTAAGTATAAAGAAGCTAAAAACTACACAACTAGTTGTGGTGAGTTTCTATTTTTTTAATGTGCTCGCAGGTGAGGGCTAATTAAATACCATATAATGCCAGCCATCAAAGCATTATGCAATTTTATGAACCATATAAAATTAATTGCTCTGGTCGTGCATATATACTAAACTCAAGAGGGGACCAGTGATCATATATCATGTGTTTTATGAATTTTAACGGCAATTTCCTAACAAACAAAAAAATAGAAAATAAAAATCAAAACGAGAAATAATCGCGGCGCGATTTGCTCGTATAGCAGTCATCGTTGAAT
The DNA here is from genome assembly GCA_037043605.1 of Drosophila multiciliata. Classification (NCBI taxonomy): domain Eukaryota; kingdom Metazoa; phylum Arthropoda; class Insecta; order Diptera; family Drosophilidae; genus Drosophila; species Drosophila multiciliata. The sequence goes on from JBAMBF010000589.1 coordinate 11,093,745, forward strand.
CACGAATCCACTGGCTACAAAACTACAAGCTCTTACTAAGAGCGACACTATATAATCTCATTAGCTCTATCTAAGCCGCATCTTTCGAGCTAATCAAGCAATGATAAGGGAGGGGCTGGGTGGAGAGAAACAGCTGTTGTAATTCCATGCGCTCAACCGGTTAATCTCGCACCAAAAGTCAGGTGTCTTTGGAAAGAATGTTTGAACAAAATATTTTTACATAAAAAGCAAATCAACAGCTAAAATATAATAAGAGCCGAAAAAACAACAGGCTCAGTCAGCGAGCAACCAACAACAGCAACAAATATTAATGTCAATAAATTAAGTCAACAAAAGTGACCACAAGAGCAGCGGCCCGGCAATAAAGACAACTACTATTCGCGGCGATCGGTTAATCGGGGCGGTCCCCAGCTCTAGAAATCAGAACAGGTTTTTCTAACAGCACGCAGACAATGAAAATTAAACCTCAATTTAGATTCAACGGACCGAATTCGTTCGTATTCGAGTTCAGATTCGGATTCAGATTCAGATTCAGATTCATCTGCGATCACCTCACAGTCTCACTGCCTCTTTGGTTTCATTTGTAGCGACAAATTTACATTCTGGTATGTTGGCCACATGGACAGACAGGCAGCACCTTCTCCTTCTCCTTCTCTGGTTGTCTGCCTCTAACTTTGATTTCACCTGCATTAGTATCGGCAATAAAGTTGCTTTACTTAATTTATTCTAATTGCTTGGCACGCTGCTTCGAAACTGATTTCCAGTTGGCCAACAACAAACAGTTGCAACAATTTTAGCCATTGGCCATTGGAAGGCACTTTAGTTCAATCTTAAGATTGGAATAGTCATAGCAATAAACATATAAATGGTTAATATAAAATATTTATTAGTTGACAAACTATTTTTATGCAGATAGTTTTCAACTTTATGATGGGTGAACTCAGTTAATCGAATGGTAATTAAGTAGTAACAAAGCATATATCTGGTAAGCATTTATATTTATATATTAACTTTAGAATATAGATTTTGTATCAATAAAAAAGAAAGTATATTATTTAGGGTATCTATTAGTCAAACATTAACTCTAAAAAAAATAAATAAATTTACATTCTTTGTGCCCAATTACGTTGTCTCGAAATGCAAATCAATTCTATCGAATTCCGTTGCGTTCGATTTAAGCCAATCCATTTATATATTTACATAGATATATATAGAAAATCAAACGGAACAGAACTTTGTGTGTATGTAAGCTATGTGACTGAATCTGGGGTAAATACATAAAATGAATTCAAATGGCTTGATTGGACAACTAATCAAGTCTTGTATTCTTTTGACCACGCATAGGTATCAACAACAATTTCAATTGATGTAAAGTCCAATTTATGGCCATATACAAAAATATTTCTCAATATTTATTACCTTGCCAAGAATGCGAGCTGAGCGCAGGCGCAATCGCACGTGCTGTGGCTGGCTTCCAAATTAATTGTTATGACGAAAGGAGTTTTACAATTGGTGTTGGTGTTTGCTGGTGTTGTTTCTGTTGTTGTAAAGCTAAACATAACAAAGAAAAAGAACAACAACAAAATACTATGTCTTTGCACAGTAAATTATTATGACTTTCACGCCCAAGGCAATATTTACAACGTCACACGCGGAATGATTAATAGCCAGCATGGAAATAAATATTCTTTTTCTTGGCTCACAGATACTCTAGTTTAGTTGGATACTCTACACGATAGTGTTGACCATCTGCCAGATATTGTGGTTACATTCATTGTTATTATGCTGAAAAGCCAGTTAGCCGAAAGCAGAAGCCAATGAACCGCAGAGAAGGCAGCTGCAGATACAGATACTTTTCACCTATATGTATGTATGTATGTATCTGTGACTCTCAATTGTTGTTATTGTTTGTTGCCTATGCTTATTATTATGACAACATTCAATTGCTCATGTGACGCCTGAAAGTCGAGCAGCCTCCGCAACTATCTTAGTTGTATCGAAATAACTGAGAGTATCTCCAGTGTCTATGTATCTCAATAACTAAGTATCTATTATGAGCATATAAGCAGAGGCTCTTGTGTATCTATGCCACTCAACATTGACGGCCCTTTGTGAAAGTGAAAACCTACAAGTGTGTTTCACATTTTTGCTGCACTCAGCCCAAAGTTAATACATGACTTACACATAATTGAGTTAGCCAAGTGTCATTGAGCATGATACCTAAAACCATGAGTACGTGAAAAATTTGGAAAGTTTGACCGCCATAAATCACATAAATCTAATAGTTTCACGCTTATGACAGAGGCAGCATCTTGGGCCATTAAACTCATATTCCAATTGACATGTCATCATCAGATGACAATTGGTGATAATGGGCTTAATCAATTTAACAATTAGCACAACATTTCTATTGCCCATAAAACTGACTTTCTTTCAAAGTGAAAAATATAAAATGATCTTATGACGAGACCTCAATCGTAAGCCGTTTCAAATTCAAAATAACTGAAACGAATTCAGGTAATGCTTTAATAAGCAAACAATTTCAACTGTGGCATACGAATATTCGAATTACACGATAAAAAAAATACCCATCCCTTCCCATTAAATTCCAGCTTAAGCTTCAAACTCCAGTTACGCATACGCAATTCCCAACAATTTGCCAGATATATATATATATATCTATATGTGTACTAAGAATTAATGTAGATTTTATGGTGCACATTTGGTTTAGTTTAATGGGGAGTGCAATTGCATTGAATTGAATTTTAATTGTGCACAAAAATAGACTGCAAAGTCGTTGTAATAAAATATAAAGTCAAACGAGCAATGCGAGTCGCATATACAACACTTTGGACTAACGCATAGAATCGTTTACAAATTCCACTCATTTACCATAAATACAATGTACAGCGGTGTGCACACACATACACATATACACATATACATACATACAGACAAAGGTAAAGTCAGCAACAATTTTCCTGTCTCTTCTTTTCTTTATGTAAAACGCATAGATTTGTATTCAGAAACTGACCAAGTGGGTCTGCATACGCAATTTATATCACGAGGTGAGGCGCATGGAAATTATTTGTCACTTCTTCTGTCGACAGACCATTGGGCAGCAATAGGCCATCATACAAGGGGAGTTTCCTTCAATTCTAAAACATGAGTATCGAATTTCAACAATAATTTCGACATAAAAGCATGTTTTCTAAATGTGTTTATCTGGAGGCTGCTTTCTACTCATAATGAATCAAAATGTCATTCAATGCAATTCGACTCTAGAAGCGAATATGCTTCAGCTTTGTGTAGGGCACAATACACACAAATGAATTCTGTTTTCAGTTTTCAAATGAATTTTAAAATACTGGGCCGTGGCATACAAGCTAAATAATTGATATGCCAATGCAAACACACTCGGGCAAACAGTTACAGTTGGAATAGTTCAATGAAATGTTAAATGGATCTCCTTGATGTATTTAACCCAAAATGTTGTAAGTTTACATACATAAGTAAACCATTTACATTGAAGCAAACAATTACCATATTTAATTAGAGCTAAATGGGCCAGAAGATCACCGTAGTCAAACAGTTGAGTTTGGTTAACACAAATGGTGGCATTGCATTCGTAGAAATAACATGTCTGTATCGATGTGTTTTCTTTTTCGGGATGCTTTCGTTTTTGTGGCCCAAAATACGGCATAGAAAAAAGCATTTTTGTGCATTTGCCAACGAGAGAAACTGAAATCAGTGAAATTACGTTGAAAACGAGTCACATTTCAAAGTTGACACTTCAAACGCAATGCTGCCAAGTTTTTTAAGATACCCACGAGCAATGAAGAACACTCTTCTAGGTGGAGATGGGGACCCAAAATGCTAGCTATGCACGAGCCGAACTGAACCGAACCGAACCGTACCGAACTCGTAAGCATTTAATTTTGGCCTTTATGTCGAGCAAACGGAATCAAGAAAGACCCAAACAATTAACAGCAGATAAGCGGAAAAGTCATTTGACGTCCCATTGTTGCCTCTGCTGCTGCTGCTGCTGCTGCTGCTGCTGCTGCTGCTGCCTCGGCTGTTGTTATTGTGATTGTTGTGATTGTTGTTGTCGAACTACTTAAATATTTTAGTTTTGAGAAAAATCAAAGCAGAGCAGGCAGGCAGCCCGTCCACCAGTTCAATGACCAAAGGCCCGGGTCGCTTTCAGCTTTCATCAATGGTCGCGCTACATTGGCCACAAGGCGACAACGACAACAACAACAACAACAAGAACAAGAGCAATAACAACAACAACGACAGCGACGCTCTGTTAGATATCAGCCCCAAACACAGATACAGATTCAGATTCAGATTGAGATACATATGAATGCATGTGTATGCAAATGTACAAATACGCATGTAGCTGTACCACTTCTAGTTGCACACTTAGAGGAAAAATACAGAATATTCGTACTTAAATCAAATATGGCCAAGGTCAACATCAGAATCAAGAAACCTATGATTGCTTTGGAATATATTAAATTTGTCTGTTCTCAGCTTAAAACATGTCAATTGTCTTTTCGATAAAGAACTGTTTACTTACAGTACGATTTAAGATTGTATTTCAAGTATTTGAGCTAATAAATTGATGCTAATTTCAAATTACACTTATAAGTAGTAAGAAAAAGTTTGTTGTAATTATATGCTGAGAACATGTCATACATGTTGCTAAATATTGTACGCCGCTTGAACTTGACTTTCGTACAGTGCTTTTCTCTGAGTGTGCGTACGTGTGTATGTGACTGGCACTCACATGCTCATCAGCTGCATCGCTTGACGTTTTTCTATGGCTTGCCAGAAAAGAAGAAGAAGAAGAAGAAGAAGCCGGCAATCGACAATCGTCAGCCGCAGCAATAGCAGCAGCAAAAATGTCACACGCAGCCGCCGCATTTAGTTCAATTACATTACAAAAGGCAGCCGGAGCCAGCATACACACAGCTATAGATACAACAACAGCAAAAGCAACAACTACAGCTACAGATACACATTTATTTTTTTCTTTCTTTTTAAGAAAAGAGCAATGGCAAAACAAACCAAAGTAAACGCTTCAAATCACTGAAAAAATTGCCGTTGCTCGTGTTTGCGCCTCTAGCGATCGACTTGCTATATTCTGTAAATTTTTACCGTTGACATTCTATTGAAAAGTATTTGGGAATCGTAACGAAGCATCCAAATGTATCAGCATTTGTGTATCTCTTGTTCTGGGCGCACAACATATTTGTAAATATATCAGCAGCGTATTTAGCGGCATCGCCCGCAGCGTCATCACTCAACTAAAGAAAATGCCATACCGCTTGAGTCATTCACTTGCGACTTGTACTTTGCCCATGCCCATTTGGAGCTAGCATTATTTACCCATTACATTAACATGACTAGCTACCAACGGGGGAAACGGTAACTAACTGATTGGTCCACCTTAACGACCTCTTAGTCATAACCTGTTACTGAATATTGTTGCAGCTTATACTTTGAATTCTCTTCAAAAACTACAGTTTTTAATCTCTCAATTATAGTCCTCATACTAGCTCAAGCCCAACGGGCTGATTAATCATTTACGGCATATAATAACTGCAGAATATAATATGGCTTATATAACACTAACGTGTACAGCTTAGTTATATGGCAAAGGGGCATTGAAATGTATATTTTGCATATGTTTGTCTGTGTGTATTTAAAGTATGCCACATTTTATTTGAATGTGACAGCAAATCAGTATTTATTTTTTTTTGTTTTTGTTTTTTGTTTTACAGCGGAACTTGTGGCCAGAGTTCAGAAAATACATGCAAAATCCGAATGCGATTACGAATTCGATTGCGAAAACATTCGTAATGCTGACTGGAAGACTTTTAATGAATAGCACATGAATTGGCACAATCGCAATGCTTCATTAGTTTGGACCCTGGCATAATGCTGCGCATCCAATCAGCTGTTGGAGTCATGTCCTGCCAAAGTCCGGCATCTTCCGGTTCTCCTCTAGGCCAGGCCAACAAAACACCTGCAAACTGGTCAGGCGAGTCTGTCTTGCGGCGTATATTAATTCCATTACATGCCTGCACTAATGTGTATGTGTGTAATATGCAACAAGTTGCAGTTGCAGTTGTCTTTAATACCCTTTGCTCAGATGCACGAAGCTACATTTGTAATAAAGTTTCACATGTTCAACAGCAATTTGAACTAACAGTTAAGAGTTGAACTTTATCAATATTTGCCATATTTACAGCTACACAAATTAAAATCTACCTATTCAAAACAATCTCTTACAATTATTTGATCTAAGGTATTTAATCTTCGTCATGCGCAGAGTTGGCTTTTTTCTTGTTTAATATGCAGATTGTGTCGCTGACTTTAATTCTTTGCAACATCGTCGATCATTTCGCTGGTTGCCGTCTGTCTTTTGGTCTTTCTGGCTTTCCGTCTATCTGACTCTGGCCGCCCGGCTGGTGGCATGCAACGTTTGCGCGTTGCAGAAAAGCATGTCGTACAAGCGTTGTCGTCTTGTAAATCTGCAACACACACAAGAAACACACGAGCAACATGCAACCAAACATCAACAACAACAACATCAGCTTCGCTCCAGCCGTGGCGAGGTGGCGAAGAGAATGACGCAGTTTCCTTCCACAAATTTCCTTGGCAACAATTTTAATTAAAAAAAAAAAATACAAAAAACTACTTGCAGAAATATGCCGTGGAGCAAATAAATTGCATAAAAGAAAAATGAAACTCCAGAATAAAATGAATAAAAGGCAACAAAAATAATAAAAAGCAAGAAAGGACAGATGCTTGTGCGGATAACGACGAATAAATGCCCTGAACATTTGATCATAAAATAATCGAAGGAATCAAATTTAAAAATGTAAGCTTAAATCTAAATGTAATTTTTAACACATCAATCGATCTTTTTCAAAAGTGATTTTATGTATGTAATAACATAATATATATGGAAACCGCACTTTACTGATAATTAATAGATTGCATATATATTTTCTTAGACCACACTTAATTCACAACATATTGAATATACCCCGGCAACCTTAAGTAAATTCAAATTTTAGTCTGCTGTTGCACATGTTCAGCTGTGACTATGGAACTTATTGGTGGGTTTGCGATAGCGCCGTGTGGGCTGATACCGATTGCTATCTTCGATAGTTAATCGCAGCTGGTCAATGAGTATTAATAGGTCAACAAGAAGTTTCAATAATTGGTTATGGAATTTCGTATAATACATTTATTTAAAGATACGTTTTTATAGTGGAATATTTATTATATTTGCGCACAACAAATGTAAGCGAAATTAAAATAAATGAAAAAATTGAAAAGCTTGCGATCTCGATAAGATCAACGCGTGATTCATTTAAATTAATCAATAATTTAATAAATTACCAACTTCCTTGCACATCTCTAGGCAACTTCTTCTTTGCCACCCCATTTGGTCAGTTTGTGTGTGTGTGTGTGTGTGTTTCTCTGTCCGTCTGCCTGTAAATGTCGAGTTTGAATTACGCTTACAGGAATTTACAGATTGCGAACATTAATTTTCATGCATTGTACGAGGTACAAGTGTTCTGTGTTGATATCCACATATTTGCATACCCTATCGACGGCAATTATAATTTTCTCACGTCCTTTGAAACGTATCTGTATTTGTATAATCAACAGTAGCTGTTCATTAAGAAAGAAAGCAATTTATTTTCCTACGCGATTAGATTGCAAGTACTGATAAATAGATCACCTTTCTATTAAAAAAACTAATTAAACTAACGTCATGCATATTTTCAGTAAAGTCAGCAGAATCTGAGTTTTTAAAAATCTGCAACAGTCTGAGCCGAAAATGTAACTCCACTGAATTTATAAACTATGTGCAAAATTTAAATCACTATCAATTAATTTTAAGATGTCAAATAGTTAAATACAAATTTGTTAAATAAAATAAGCACATGCATTTTGTCATGTTTTCTCTTTAGTATAGCAACTCCCCGTAATTTCCGGCCAGGAGCATGCGCAAATCTTTCAAGTATACTCTGTTCAATTTTCATCTGGCTGCGGTATGCTGCAGAGTTATGTATGGGGCGTGGTCAGAGATCATGTACACTTATAGTATTCAGATACATACGTATAAGCATGTTCATCGATATGTATGCAAACGTAGTTTGTTATTTTTTGTACTGTGAGTTTCCTCTTATCGTTAAGTGCGGGTTCAAATGTTGATAACCCATGACAACAACTCAAGCCAAGCCGTCAGCAGACAGACCAACAGACAAACAGACAGACATACACTTACACACACATTAACATACATAATTTGAACAACAAGCCCAAAAAACCAAATATACCCAAATGGGAAAATCGTTTAAAAATGCAAATGCCGCCACATCGACCAAATAGTATTCAAATCAGCCCATGGGTCGACGTCGTCACCGTTGTCGTCATCGTCGTCGTCGTCACCGTCGTCGTCGTCGTTTCCTGGTGCTGCATTTGTCAAACGCTTTGGAATTAATGAACCGCAACGACAATGCCGATTTGTATCTCATGGATACTGCAGCAATAATACTAACAACAGCAACCGTAACTATAACTATGAGTACAAAGCATATTTACTGCGGACCTTAGCACGCGTGAAATATTTTCACATGGCACTTAATTTATTTAGTAGGGCTCGGCTTGGACCCCAACCCAGTTTCCATGTGTGAGCGACCCACGTGGTCACAACTCCAACTGAAACACTGGACAACTGGTCACCTTGTGCCATTTTCATCCCCCCCTATTGCCTCCCCCCCCCTCCCGAAACACCATAAATATGGACTTTTTTATGCACAGTGCGCAACATTCGTTCGTTCGTTAGGCTTTTTTTTATTTTTTTTGTTATGTTGCGATTTGCCGTCAATTTGTTTGCCAATATTTGACAGGCGGCGTCGCGTATCTCAATAATCCCGCTCCGAGAATTATCAGCAGTTATGTTCGTGTGTGTGTGTGTGTTGCACAGAGCCGCAAACATATTGCTCCAGCGATTCATTTGTGACGCTTTGTGTATGCATGTCGAGAATTTATACCTCTAGGGATCGATTAACATTCTATATACACAACTAATCGAAAATGGGTTAGGCCTCTGTGGGATCCGTGCTGTTATTTGAAACGCTTATGCGTTGGCACTTTTACTGAAAATTCTAAAATTCCATTAACCTAATAAGCTAAAATTTTCAAGATGTGTTCGTTATAGCAAAGCTGTAATAAAATTATATTATACCAAAATTTGTGTAATAGTATTCTTTATCATATTAAAACTAATACAAAATTTTGTGTTTCTATTGAAAACTTTTTTGTTTTTTAATTCAGCTGGCCTATTAGTTGCTTTATCCACATAGACCAAAGCTTAAATGAATTAAATATTTAATGTTATTATATTTTTGGGTCATATAAAAGACGCTATTAGAATTTATAAGTATTGGATTGCCCATTAAGTAAAAAAGCAGTTACCACGTGTTTGCTGCCAATCAAATGGGAATGTGAAGTGTGAGTTGGGTCTCCTATATTTATATATATATCCACAAGTCTGGGCATCTTCTCATTATTACACATGCACTTCAGTATATATAAGTATATTGCCTATATAGTGTCGTTCAAATGCGTCACTTTAAAATTATCGCAGACTTATTTACCCAGCGACTAACACACAATTGTCGCTGTAATCAATTTCAAAGCTGTCAGTTTGACACTTGAACGTTTATTCTCCACTTCTTGTCTCGAAGTATAACCATACATAAACACACACACACACACACACACACACACACACATACAAACACTCATACTCTATAGCTCTATATAGTACTTCAGCTGTGCCAAATGCCGTAGACAATGCGTCTGTTGCCCCATTTAAAAATGCGCACAAATACATACATATCTCATACACATGTATGTGTGTTATGCATTTGTGTGCGTTTCTACTCTTGGCATTATGTACTTATCATAAAAAAGCATTTTATCGCTTCCAGTTTGGTTTCTTCTATTATACCCTCAACCAATTAAAACTGTGTAAAAAGGGTATAATAGTTTTGGGAAATGTATGTAACAGGAAGGAAGCATCTGCGACACCATAAAGAATATATATTCTTGATCAGGACCAACCGCCGTCTGTCTGCAAGTACACGCGGATCTCAGAGACTATAAGGAATAGAGAATATAGGTTCCCGAATCGTTTGTAGATTATCGATACATTTCGATTAACGATAGCAATAAATCCCTCAATTTTAAGGGCAGAATCTTCTAAATAATACAAAATATACATATGCATATTATGAATCGACTACCCAAACTTAATAAATATTGACTAAGAAACACTCCAGTTATGGTGAAAAATATATCCTCATATCGATCTCATTTCTACCAGGAAAATTGATCAGGGTATATCGTAGTTGAGCTCACTCGACCAAAGAATTCTCACTTATTTTTATTTCTTATTTTGCTGTTATATAATATTTGCCGTTAGGCCAAATATTTGTCCATTTGTTTATTTGTTTGCTTGTCGCCTGTTCGAGTATTTATTATTTGTGTGCAACTTGTAGGTGGCTCACATATGCCACTGCTGTCAACGTTGCTATCTTGTACGGATTCGGTGGCAATCATTGCTTGTTCGATGTTGGCACCTAGCACCTACCACCACATATGTATCTAGATTCTGGAACAAAAGACACATTATTCAAGATGTCAGCATGAAGGTATTACTTCTGAGTTTGATGTTTTGGTGTGTCATAAGCTGACAGCTTGAATATTCAACAGGAAGTGAGCTGGGGGACGGCATGTTAAGAAATTACTTTAATATAGATGCAGAAGACTTCTCTTTAAACATTTACAGATATCCGATGTCGATGTTTGACAATGGTCATCCCTAAACCTGAATGAAACGAATCCACTTAAATTCTCAAGAGCTATAAACCAATCAAAATATGAAACTTTTCTTATGTCGAAATTTCAATTGAATTATCGAAAGTTTTTTATTGATAGTGATATGATTTATGACATTTTGATTAAGCCATTGTTGATTCCCTACATTAACAGCTATAAATAATAAATATTAATCATACTTGTAAGGTCACTAAAATGTTAGCTTGTGAAATAAATGATAGAAAAAGGAGAATATTCTACATGTTCCTATAGTTACTGATGTAAGAGAATTTATAATCAGATTAGTGGAACACTATTTAAGATCGTGTTTATCACATTCTTCTTATCAGAAACAAACATTAGTTATAGATTACTCAATTGATTTGTATTTTATTAGGTTTATTCTTGCTGTTATTACTATTATTACAAGTATACTTATCTTTACTACGTTCATTGTTTTGGTCGTATCATCATGTGGGTTTCCTTAAGGCTATAAAGATCCCCATGTGAATAATACCAGGTAACACCCCGACCATATTGATTAATATTATATTCGCCATTCAGGTAAAGTCCATTCAGATTGCTGTAATTTACGGATGAAAAGCGTTAGTATATAAATTCAACAAATCACATATTTGGGGGAAAGATGAAAAATTATATGCAGACAGAGAGAATAAAATATTTGGAAGACAATAGACTATACAGATAAATCTGTACATTTGCCGAAGATTGCGATAACCCACCTGTAATGTGTTGCCTTGTACCACCAGGCTCCTGTAAATTCGACAGCCATGTTTCTGGAGCTATTCCCGTTGTCCCGATCGTATGTGGAGAATTTCGCATTCAGATGGTATCTGAGCCCATCTCCAGCATTGCCTGAATATAATCCCAATTTATTTAAGCCATATGCATTGGCATCGTTACCAATAGCAAATTCGGTGTAGTTCGCAAAGCTTGTTCGTCCTTCAAAGTCTAATAGATGGATGTAGAGCTCGTAAGTTTGAGATGTAGTTAAAGCATATAGCGTATCCAATCCAATAAAGTAGTTCTTCTCCAAGTCACCGAATCCTTTCTGATAGGACGCCCAGTTCCTATAAAAATTGACTTCGACATCGACACGTCGATGAATGACCATCCAAGGAGATCCGGCGAGATGCACATCACAATAAACCGACATGACGGTTTGACCTTTAGGTTGGATCTTATAGATACCATTTTTTTTAGGTTTCGCAGCTGAACAGGATTCAGGATACGCCTTGAAAGTTCCAATGCTCACATCGGGTTCGGCAAACGAAAATGTCAGCCACAACACTGACAAAAGAATGCAAACTGCAGTTTTCATTATTGTTGGATAGTTGATAGTCTGTGCAAGAACTGATCGAAGGTTGTCCCTTATATAGAACACTAAAGATTGCCAATTGTTGATAAGATTCCCTTATTTATGACCAGATTTGTTCATTATTCTGGTCATAAATAAAGCAAATGCCATTTTACTTAAAGGGAAAACCACCATGCAATGTCATAAAAATAGAATGCGTTTTATAACTGAGACCCAAAGAGAACGTAGGTTGAAAATTGACAACTTAAGCACTAAAAAGTGTTTAAATTGAGAATGTCTTCTTTGTATAATATTTAAGTTTGGTACATTTAAAACGGCAAAAGTATTGCTATAATTTTTGGCACATATTTTTTAGTTCTAAGGGAGCAACATAAAAATAGGTTTGCTACAATCGCTTTATGTGTTTGAGTTTTATTTAACTAAAATAAAACTGTAAAAAAAACCGCTGATAAAACCATTTTAAAATTATGGTTTGCCACAAGATATCTTTGAGCGTATTATTATTATGAGAAATATTAACAGAGTGACGGGAACGCGATTCCGCGATTACTGTCCCTGTGCGCTCATATTGTATATCCGTTTGAGTTTGCGGCCGATCCGCTCCATATCCAATGGCCGTGCCTCCAAGCTTTTGTTATTTACAATCACGACGGCAAAGTGTTGTCGGATCTGTGGCTTCAAGACTGGCGCTTGTAGTGGTAATTTCACTGAATATCTTAATATGTGTATCTCCCCGATGACTCAATTGGCGTACAATGGCCAACTTTCAAGTGAAGAAATTAAACTCGAAATATCAGATCAAGTTCCCCAGAGATACAACACTCGCTCATTCATTCAGTCATTCTGGAACCAGCTGATCCCAGCAGTTTTTATTTACAACTCGGATATATATGACACTTGATAGGCATTGTGTGTGCCCCGATACATTTATTTGATTATACGTACAATTTTTTTGCTTGTCTGAGAATGTGGTGGGAAAATGTAGGATTACGTTCGTAGGAATGTTGATTTATATTTGCTGCATGCATAAGAAGCACTTTTTTTTATAACATTTAAATTTATTGCGGAAGTTTCAGCTCGTTTTGTGAACACAAAATATTTATGTAATCATTTTTAAAAATTAGCCTAATGCTGATTGGCATATGAGGAGAATTTAACGGGAAATAAAACCATGTTGCGAGAATGGTCGAAGCTGCCAGAGATAGCAGTATTTTAAGAGGATCAGTATAATGTGACCTTCTGATATTAGTGGTAGACAAATTCAGACATGTACCAATGTGCTTGCCAATTCCTAACTCATATCTTAATGGCATCTTTAACACGAGCGTAGATTTATGGAAATCACACACACACACACACGCAGTTAGACTAGACACATTGTATAAGACAGCTCGTAAATACAAGTACGCTGAAAATATAATTAACCATATAAAATGATGATGGATGGAAAACGCGATTAAGCGACAGACAGCATTAATTGCATACTCAAGCAAAACAAGTTGCAATATTTGCCAACCAAAATGAAAAATCATTTAACAAATTGAATTTGCATTTGCAAACACACACAGTCCACAAGAGCATGGTGTAAATATTTATAGTAAGGCACCTCATGAGCAGTAGCAGTTAAAATGGAATCTATTTTTGCTACTATGCAATTAACTGAAATTATTTGTTATTCGATTTTATCATTGACTAAAGAAAATATCACAAGTGATAAATATTTAATTTTGTCAAGGTATTTACATAAAAAATAATAAACAATTATCACTTAACACACTATACAGTGGGACACGCCCACTTTAGTGATGCCAAAGAGCTCAGTTGAGCCACCCTAATGGCAGGGGAACCAACTGGCGGCATTGGCACGCATTTGAAAATGTGCGAGTGTCGCAGCAATTGAAATGCTTCTCAGACAAACTCAAAGCAATTCGAACTGCACTGAAATGTTTTTATAATGAGTTAATAAGCGCACACCTGTTGCCAACAGCAACAGCAGCAGCAACAGCAAGTTGCTGCCGCCAAGTAATTAAGAGATTTGCCTCTTGCCCCAGGAACAAATCCAGTTGGAGTCCAACCGTTGTTCACATAAATTACAGCCTTTGCTTTATTTTGCTTTTCTTTTCTTTGCTTTGCTTTGTTTTACTTTGTTTGGTTTTGCAATTTTAATTGCTAATCAAATCGATTTGTAATTCTGCGACAAGTAATTTATTTGCCATAACAATTCGACTTACAAATGTGCCGCCGCATCCGTAAAGTGTGAGGGGAGTGGTGTGGGGCGCCAGTAAAATGCTGAAAATGACAACCGCAGAGGATAGGCTGAAAATTAATGAGTCTGTTGGTCTATGAATAATGCATTTATTGATTCCACATAATTTTAACTGATTGATTGCATTTCGCAAGTCAAAACATCTTATTAAAAAATGACATATTGAAATGGGCAAGTAAATATTGGCCAAAAAATTAATAAATAAATAAAACTCTCATAAAATGTTGCATTTTTCCATTTGTGCTAAGATTCAACAGAAAACAAAAGAATGACAAAAAAAATGGTTGAACAAACGTTTCAGAGACATTCCGAATTTGTTTGCTGTCGAAAATATTACAATTTTCATTTGTAAGTTTCTCGCACAAGCACAAGAAAAGCAAAAAAAAAAAAAAAAAACATAAACGAAATTAAATAAAATAAAAATGACGAAAATAAATTCACAGCATCTGAAAAGATACAGATACAGATACACACACAGCCCACACTGGCTGGCAGATACTTTTTTAGGCACTTTTACTAAGAAATAAAAAAAAGATACTAAAACAACAACTTTAGCGCCTCGCTGGCGCAGTTTTCTCAACTATATATTTCGCATTTTTGGCAACACGAACAAAAAATTCAACGAGTTTTCCGACTCGTTCTTTAAATTTGATTTTTGTAATTTTCTTCCTTTTTGACATGAATAAACTAAAGTGCAAAAGCATATAATTTTGAACTTGGCAGAAGACAGAACGGCTGAGATGAGAAGACAAGCTGTAATGAATTGTTTGCATAGATGGATGGTTAGAGGCTTGTATGCATATGTATTGATGTATGTATGTATGTACTTAATGTACGTATGTAAGTACTAGTCGAGGCAGACGACATCTTTCTGCAATTACATATTTTGTATCTGTATCTGTAAATGTAGTACGGTCAATGCACAGGCGTCGGCGTTGGCGTCGTCGTCGTCGTTGTCACATTTGGCCAGACAGTGAAATTGTTTGCTTTTGTTGTTGTTACTTCGGGGGCTGACCAGCCACGTCACCATCACCCATCACCCATTGCCCAGCCGGGCCTCGTCGACGTCGTCGTCATCCATATGGCAAAACTATTTTTAAATATGTTTTAATTATTTTCTGCCATATTCCTTAAAGCATTGACTATAGTCGCAACCGTCGCCGTCTACTGCTCCTCTGCTGCTGCTGCTCTCGGCTAGCAGTAATTTGGGCCGCCTCAGGCAACATGTGCAACTACTTTGGAGGTTTCTCCATTTGTTTGTGCTCTTCGTCAATTTTTTGTATTTATTTTTTTTGTGTATGCAATTTTTTGCTGGCTGCTACTTTGTTGTTGTTGTTGTTGTTTTGGTTGCAAAATACATTAAGTGTGAAGTTTCTGCTTTAGAAATATTATTGTCGCGTCTCTCATAAGTGTCGCAGCCAGCATGTAATTTTGCATCTTTCAGTCAGCGACAAAAAAAAAACCACACAGAACAGCACATTCAAGTAATAAATAGCACTAAATCTTAGTTATAAAATAATAATATAAAATAGTACAGTTTAGCAATAAAGCAATGTTTTCAAATGCAAACACTTTTTGGTGCTTGTGAATTAAAATTTTAATTGGATTTATTTCTTGATTTTTATGACAACAATTATTTATTATTTTTGGTGTAGATCTGAAATGTATGCACTTAATTTTTGCGTACTTAATGTGAAAAATGGTATTGAAATATTTCGACTTTTAGTTGCCAAGTCGCTGGAAATTAGAACTATCATAATTAAGTAGAATTTGATCGGAGAAAACGTTGCCTAAAAGCCGCCAATCATGTTGAAGAGTGTTTTTTTTAGACATTTATAATGTGCATTTCATTTCATGACAATTTTTTTTATGTACACTCGAATAATAATTTGGTATAATGTCGTATCATTAGGAGCATATATATATATATATGAATAGGGATGCCGCGCCCAGCAACTCCAACTGCATCTGTGCAGTTCTGCTTGAGTCTAGAGCAAGACAAACAAAGGTCAAACAATATGCCGAGTAGCTGCTGAGTGTGCGTCTCTCCGGCTGTCCGTCAATCCGTCCGTCCGTCCGCGGCCTTTGTGGAATACTATTTTTTCTATTTACTTAACTGGCAGTCGGGCAGTCAGCAGCAGCAGTCAGCAGCCAAGTTTTAAGTCGTTTCTTACTTACATTCAGCCTGCCGCTGCCTCTGCCACTGCCACTGCCTCTCTGTCTGCCCGGTCTAGGACAAGTTGGCTAAACAAACCGAGACCGCCGATATGCATATGCTCGCTTTACAGGCTTCTCTTCCCCTCTTCCCTCTTCTCTCCTTCATCAACCGGGCAGCAGGCGGCAGGCAGACGTTGCCAATGAAGCGAGAAAAATTACTGTTTGTTGTACTTTGAGTTGTGTTGTGTATAGGTAGTTGTGGATTTGTTAAGTGAGTTTGTCAACATGAGGCGCGCGCATCGCACCACCAGATACAAATACTCAAATACTGATGTGAGATGGAGTTGTACACTCAGAAAAATCTATGTACAAATGTACCTCTGTCGCGAGGAGGTTCGGTTTTCTTTCCACAAAGTGATTTTCTGAGCACATACGAAGTTGGTTCTTTAAAATAAATTTCTAAATTACAAAACAGTATTTTTCTTTTCTATATACAATTGAACTTCCCAGAATTTGTCTTACAAATATATATTTTTACAGAGAAGCAAAATTACCTATGATATTTGTGGAACTATCACTTGAGGAAAAACGTTTCTATGTTATTTCAATTCTTTATAAACATGTACAAATATTTATTCCAAGTGTAGTTAAAAGTTGGAGAAGTTGGAGATGAAGATAGTGAGATACGAACAAGTATCATGGCGTACCGTTAGAGAGACGTTACCTGGAAGCCTCGACAGCAAGTCCAAAATGACCAAGCCCAACAGCTCCAAGTATCCAAAATACCAAAAGACCAAGAAAAGCGACTTGAAAGACTGCAAAGATACGAAGCCAGCAAGCATTTTTCTGCAGAAGTCCAAGTCGATGTCGAAGTCGATGTCGGTTGTCCATTGTCGGCATGGGGGCTGGTAATTGTAATTGAATGCCAAGCCCGGCATGGTCACAGAGTATTTCTGCTGTTTGCTGCTTAGCCTTGCTGTGTGTTTTTTTTGTGTTTGTTTGTTTGTCTGTTTGTCTATTTGTTTTTGGCTAGTTTGTCTAGGCGCACATTTATGGGTTGTTGTCTCCGCTAAAAACGGAACCAGACTCGAGACCGACTTCTCTCCCACCTCCCTCTCGATCACACTCTCTGACTCTCTCGCTTCCTTCAACTTCAGCTTCAGCTTCTGCTTTAACATCTTGTTCTGCTTCTGCTTCAGCTTCAGCTTCGGGCTCAGCTTCGGCTTCCACTTCTTTTTGCCAGCTGCTAGACAAGGTCCGGCAATGGCAACACGGCTATGTCAGCAATTACTCATTTATGGCCAGTTCATTTTTCGCATTGGCTTCTACGTTTAGTTTTTGTCCACTCCCTCTCCTCTCTCCTCTCTCCTCTCATTGATTTATGCAATGGTCGTTAGTGCGTGCGGTTTGTCCACCGCATTCATGCATAAATCGGACTCGTCGGTCCTCGCTCTCAATGCCATTGCTGGCCTTTTCGCGTTCTTGGGTGTCTTCGTCATGTTTTGCTATTTATAAAGATTACTTGCAATTAAAAGGAGTCCAACAGATCTCTCCGGCTAGCATGGCTAGCATAAAAATCATCTAGTCCAAGTTGTTTTACTTGTACACAAAATATGCATTTGCTCTCTCTCTCTCTCTCTCTCTCTCTCTCTCTCTCTGTCTCTCTTTAATCGGCCTGTTGGTTGTCCGTTATTCCGTTAGGAGAGTTCAATTGCATTGATAGCCCCAATGGCGTCAAATGCTGCTCGCTCCTTGTTGTTGCCCTGTAAAGCCACACAACTGGATTTCCAGGTGTGCCAATGCCACAACCAACAACCTGTTGCCCCAAAGCATTCAAGGTCTATTTTTCATGTAATACCAATTTTTTTTTGTGGCTAACTGTAATAAATGTCATATATAATAATAACCGTAAATAACTGTTGGAATTTTAAAAAGCTATTTAACCGAAATATTTGCTTTCAATTTTAAATTCAATGTCAGGCCAAACCTTTAACGAAAATTCCACGATTTTCAAATTGAGTTTTCACAAATTTTTTTAGCTGACACGTGTCGTTTTTATGGCCAGATTCTTGAATATGCTAAAAATACATTTTGTATTTCTACAAATTTTACGTAAAACAAATAATCTTTTAGCTTTTAAAGGCAATCAGCAAGAGTTTAGTTTATTTCATCGAATTTCAGTTGACAACAAGATTCAAAATGATGGCCTCTTACGAATTCATTTAAAAATTTAAAATTTATATTGAATGCGATTAAATTCGAATTCCGTGTAGGGAGGAGGGTCGCATCGCTCGCATTTTAATAGCCAACAAACACATATAAAATGAGCTGCCAGCTCGAGGCTGACCTGCTGATAAGGGCCTTCGCCTTAAGTATTTCGATTATTGCCTGTCCGCCAATCTATCTGCTGGCCATTAAGTGTTCACTTCGAATCTGAACTCTGAACCAGGCTAAGCAATGCGGTTTCAGAACAGTTCTGCTTCTGCTTCGGCTTTGCGAGCTTATCAATTTTGGTGTTTTTGTATAAATTGGTGATAAGGCAAACTGAATTTGTTTTTATATTTTTTGTTTGTTGTCTCGTTGTTGACCGCAATCGCATTTCGAGAATTCTACTTTAATAGGGCATTAAAAATAAATATTTGTGTTTGATTCCATATGCATATGCATATATATATATATATATTCGTTTTGTCGTTGTCGTTGTGTGCAAAGTTGCCACTGACAGATTATCAGTTTCAGCCGTCAGCTTAAACTGAGTTTTAGTTTAATTCGATGGCCCCACCCAAATGTAGCCCACGAAACCACATCCACAGCGCCTTTGGGGTTATCATGCTGATAATTTAATGCATTGCCTGTTTATAACAACATTTCATTTTTGAACATTGTTTTTTTCCTTATTTATAAACGCCATTTGACACAGTTTGACATGCAGCAACTACTTATACGAGTTTTTGTAATTACCCCAACTATTCGTATATTTGATGGACTTATCAGGTTTCGTCTGGCCTTTAACCTCTGTCGCGGATTGTCCATGATGTTAACGCATGCATCTGCTCCGTCGAATCGGAGTCTGAAATTTAACCTCTGCTACAAACAAAAACTATATCAATGTTTGAAAATGCTCAAATTAGTTGATAATATATATTATAGAATGATTATTTTAAGTACAAGTCATGCTTTCATTAAAAATTACAATTCCTTAATTGCAATATACATTTGGTAGTTTTGCTTCCTTTCTTAGTGAATATTATTGAGAATTTTCGTAATGGTTCAGATCGTGTCAGTTGCCCAATTGCCAAAATGTATAAATATATGTATCTCGTGTCTGCCGAGACTATTTTGTGTACTTGGTCTTTGAGTCAGTTTGTCTGTTTGTCCGTTTGTCTGTTTGTCAGTTGGCTAGCCATAGATTTGCTATTTTATTTGTTTCTATTTTACTTTGTCGCTTGCAGCATTTGCATCTAGCATAGCTCACATTTTTATAGCAATTCATGTCTATATCGCTTTTTGTTTTTGCCCGCTTGCATTTTTATTTTGATTCGTCTATGCTGACTTTTATTTCTATCTTATTTTTTGTTACTTTTTGTATCTTTTGTCAGCGGCGTCGACGTCGTCGTCAAGTGAAACTGAAAATTGCAACTAAATGCCGTGCTCATCACTTGCAGACACTTTAGAATGCGCGCTGTGCAAGTATCTATGAGATACAAAGATACACACACACATGGAGAGTCGGGCAGTCGAGACAGACAGACAGACATGTGCCGACCAGACAGCAAATGAGACGCAAATGGAATGCTTAGGTGCATATATATATATATATATATATATATATATATACAATTCTGGTATAGAGAAACAATAGGAATAAAATAGCGATGTTAAATACCTATTTGAGTACGATTTAAATGCAATTAAAGTCTAACTTCTGCATTTCCCATCTCCAAAGTTCAATTTGTATCTGTAATTATTGTTAATATGATATTAATATTTTCGTTGTGCGCTTGCTCGTTTCATATGATATATTTTATGGATTCAGTTCGGCTTCACATTCCTTGGGCACAACACATTGCCAGCAACAATCGGGGAAATTAGCCTTTGTATTTATTGTGTCCGGATTTTCACAATTGGCGAAGATCGCTGGCTTTTGGCAACTGCAAAACTGAATATTAGGGGGCACTGATCAAAGGGAGAATATAAAAATATAGCTTACTAAAGAGAGATGGCATTGCCATTTGTATCCTGGCACACAAGAATTCCACAAGTACCCTTATCTTGCACTTCTTCGCCAACGGCCAATTCGCCTTGGGGTCCTTTGCAGCCGTTTTCTAAACTCATTTCACGTTGAACTGTTTAAGGAATGACAACATTATATTTGACTGATTCTTACCTCCCTTCTCGAGACGTACAAATTGAACCAGAGCCTTGCTGCCAACAGCCAGACAACAAATTATAATGCATATCTGACGAAAGTTTATCATTTTTATTCCGTTAACCCAAACAATGCAAAAATGCTTCTAACTGTGGCATATCAAATTCAACTGGCTTTTATAGCTGGAAAATCAATGTCTGAGTCTGGCACGAGTTTTTACTATAATGTTTACAAATTCCAGATGTACTACAATAAATAAATAAAATAACAAGCTTAAGTTTTAAAGGGAGTTGGAAATGGATACGCATCGAACTTGACACGACTCAAGTCTGATGATTTATAATAATAAACTAATAACTATTTGTAAACATCTGATTTTTCGCTTTAACGATTCTTATAATGTTTTTATTTTTTAGCTTCAATAAAATTTTAGAGTTTTCACTCTCACTTTTATCGAATAGTTATATATTATTTATATATTAAAACTAATATTTAATTAGAGACTGTGGTCTTAAAAAGTAAGCTTTGGCTTGTAGCACTGGGAAAGAAAAATACCAATAAATAGCAGATATTAATTTTAATCATAAATTAACAAAAAAAATCATAATGAGAAGTAGTTCGCTTAAATTATAATGTGAAAAACTTATTGTTTGTTTGTTAGTTGTCATGATTTGGAGTGAAATCAAAGCAGCTTGAAAAAGTCTCTCAGTTAAGTATTTAAATATTTAAAGCAACTGAGAATGAAATGTGCTTAATATCTTTATCCATGAAAATACGAAGTGCGTTCCTTTGGCTCATAGTGCTCGTGATCTGTCTGCTGTCTCCTAATATGAGTGCCAATGGCCATCAACTCGTCAAGGTGAGTTTGGGATCAGTTATCAGTTGTAGAACAATGTGGAATCAAAACTGTGCAACACTTAGAAAAATCGGAAACGCATGGTGGGGCCGCAAAATCTGTACGCGGACTTTGTTAACATCAGAAGTGCAGAGGAAAAAGAAATTTCGTCATTGGATGGACCTGCAGACACTGAGCCTCCAGGCGGATCGACCGACCAGTCGAAGTGCAACGATGGTTTCAAAAAATGCGATGTGAGCCAAGTGTTTTCGTTTGGTGATCCCAAACAGACGTCCTCCAGCATTGCGGTGAAAGCCGCAGAGGATGCCAAGGCGGCCAATGATGCACAGCATGCGGCAGGCCAATTGGCTGCGCAGCACATCAAACAGGAGCTGGCCGAGAAGGCTTTTCAATCGGCTAAGGCAGCCGAGGCGGCTCTCACCGGCAAACAGATGGTAGTCCTACAATTGGAGCGCGAGACTCAGGAAGCCAATGCGGTTGTCCAAGAGGAATCCGCTTCCGTGCAGAATACGGAGAACAATATGAATGCAGCTGTGAATGCGGCTCGTTTGGCCACCCAACAATTTGAGGCGCTGACAGCGTTACTGAAGGCATTGAAGGATAATCTCGTTAACATTCAGACGGTGGCACTGGGCTCCCAACAGGAATTGACGGCCAAAGTGCAGCTTCTGGAAGCGGCCAGAAATCGTG
This sequence comes from Drosophila multiciliata, assembly GCA_037043605.1. Classification (NCBI taxonomy): domain Eukaryota; kingdom Metazoa; phylum Arthropoda; class Insecta; order Diptera; family Drosophilidae; genus Drosophila; species Drosophila multiciliata. The sequence goes on from JBAMBF010000589.1 coordinate 11,116,336, forward strand.
TGGCAACGCTCCAAAAGGAATTGCTAAGCGCTCGCGAAGATTTCGAGAAAACAAAGCAGGCGGCGTACAGTGCAGCCTGCGCTGCCGTCGAGGCCAAGGAGAAGGCATCCTCATCCAGCCTTGTGGAGCGAAGACGGCGACAACAACGACAACGACAACGTCTATTTCAACAAAGTGGCAGCCAGCAGCAGGAGCTATTCTATGCATATTGACAGCATTATATTATTTTTAGTTATAATTATATATTTTATTAAAATATTTTTATGGCTAAAAGTTTGGCCAAAATGCGACGTGGTTTTAATTGATTTTAAGCAGTGTATCAAACAGGAATCTGAATCGAAAACCATTTAAAATCAGAATCGGAGCTTAAATTTCAATAATTTAAAAATGGAATTCAGTTTTTCAGTTTTTTTTTTATATTAGAGAAGATTTATTCAAAATGGTTTAAGTGCAAACTTGAAACTAGATTAAATATACTTTTTTAAATTTGCTTAATACATCTTTGGAAATAAATTTAATTTTCTATCAGTAGTTAAGATTTTATTTTTTTAAGCTAATAAATGTGCGACTCAATTTACTGAGTATAAATACAGTTATTTCTTCAAAAAATACTTCTGCCTATAAATATTTTTATGTTTACATAAATATGGCAAATGTTTATGGTGGAAATGTGTGTTCGATATTTGATATGTCTGCGGATTTCACTGAGCTTAATTACATTTTTTTTTTGTAGAAATTAACTTGACAGGTGCAACAACAGTTGCGGAAGGGTTCTGAGTTGCCTTTAAAATAATGTGTATATAAAGGCCGATAAACAGTTATTAAAGAACAGTTAGAATTGTGGCATTGTCGGGTATTCGCCATTCGATAGAAGATGAAATACTTTTATCAAATAATCGGGATCCTGATTGGATTTGTGCTCTGCGTTAAAGCTTTAGTCCATTACGAAAAATTGCAGAAGGGAGGTAATGACACATAGTATTGGAATTACTTAATCTGAGATTGAACGTATCTTTTATTTAGCAAAAGGTTGCAAAACCAAAGAAGGAAAGGAACTGAAAGTGGGTGAAACTGTTGATGATCCGCTAACGTGTGGAGTCTTTGTTTGCCAGAATCTCGAAGGCGATGCCTTGATACACTAGTAAGACACGAATCTGTAACTGGACTATTCCGTTCTCTATTTGCGTTGGTATTAAGATACCGTTAACCAACAGTTGCCAGCAACCAGCACCTTTCGAGAACTGCTTAACCGATGGCGTATCTACAACCACCGCCTTTCCAGAGTGCTGCTGGAAATGTGTAAACTATGTTGAATGCAAGACTAAAGGAGGTGGTGCAGCAGGGGGTCCAGGAGGTGGTGCAAAAGGGGGTCCAGGAGGTGGTGCAAAAGGTCGTACAGGAGGAGTTACAGGAGATGCTCCAGGAGTTGCTCCAGGAGGTGGACCAGGAGTTGCTCCAGGAGGTGGTGTAGAAGGTGCTTCAGGAGGTGGTGCAGAAGGTGGTCCAGGCGGTGCTCCAGAAGGTGGTTCTGAAGGTGGTGCAAAAGCTGCAGATGGTGGTGATGCAGCCGGTGGGGCAGATGCACATTTTAGACGCGAATGAAAATCAAGGGAGATATGCTACCCTGACAAAGGCGCTAACAATATCTCTCCTCCAAAAACATAATGTTATGAAAATGTACAGACAGTCGGTCAAAAACTTATATTAACAAAAAAAAAAAGTAAATACAAAAACACAAAATAATCTTTTAACTAGCTGTCTGGATAAATTTTCTTGAAATAAAACAAATATATTCATATCATGTGGAATGTATATTCTCAAAGATTTTTTTTGCTCCAAAAATAGCAGCTATTGAATTTTAGAGGTAGCTTCTTAAAAATGTCAAACAACAATTTAGTTGTTTAAATTTTGATAATTCTCGTACGATTCCCGCTAAGAAAGAACATTCTTAAATAAAACTACTCAGATGAGGTATGTATGCAAATTATTAAACTGCTTAAGCAAAATGCGAAACGCTTTAAAGCAACTCAAAATAAATGTGAGGGCAATATGCACTTCATTTATCATATGTGGCAAAGCTGACCCAAAAAGAAAAAAATGAAAATAAAATAAAACATAAATGCTAATGAAGAAAAGAAAGACGGGAGAGCTGTAAGGATCATCATTGATATTTCGTGTACATTTCTCAACCCCCAATACCCTGCCCCTCTGCCCAAGCAGCGGCGCGTTTTTTAATTAGCCGCCGCAGGGTAAATGCGCACAATCTTCTTCCAGGTTCGGAACGAGCGGCAAGACCGACTCAAATCCGAGAAAGGGGCCGTGTGGTGGTCCTTCAACCCGAAAATGAGGCAACCGAAAAATTGAAATTACAAAACAAAACAACAAAAAAATGGAACAAAAACTACAGGAGACTCGTACCGCTTACGCATGTATCTGTATCTGTAGTAGTAGGTATGCGTATCTGTTATAAGAAAAATTGAGAACCGGACCTGACAATGATCTCCTCGTGAAATTAAGGCAGCGGCAAGCAAAATCAGAAAAATGAAAAGTAAAAAAAAAAAAAGCTTCCCGAACCCAACAATTTGTGCGTTGCGGCTGACGATGACAGTCTGAGACCCTACCAACTTCGCTGTCGAAACGAGTTTAAATATTTGCTAGTGTTCAAAATGAGATTCAGACGTCTTTAATTTACATTTCATATTTTACTTTGGTTACTTTTGTGAGAGGCTACAAGTTGGAATATCCATGCCGTGGGCCTAAATTCCCTTTTTTTTCTTTTTGTAGGGTGCCGCGGCGAAGAAACGAAGAAATCTTTCTGCTCTCATTAATTGAAGGGAACATGTCGAAAAGTGAACAGGCGACGAGAAGAGAAAAGTGCGATGCAATGAAATATAAAAAATACAACCAAACAAACCAAAGCTAACCTGGTTAATGGAAATTTCTTAGATTATAAAATGCTCGCTCATTTTCTTTTGATTTTTTTTTTAGAAGTTACTGCAATGTTTATAACGTTTTTAATGTTAAGAACTGCACACATATGCATTCATATGTTAACGTAAGCAGTTGCTACGTAAAAGTAACGCGGCTCGAACAATTAGCGATCGAACGTAAAACAAAAACCATGCGGTCGCAACATGTGTGCTACGAGCAAGACGACTACAGCATGGTAGAAGCCGGCTGTGACATGTAAGAGAAAGCGAGATGGCGCTAGTTGCGAGGCAACAACATCAACAGAAAACAAATGTCAAGCTAATAGAAATGCGACAACAAATAAAACGCACAGCGGGTAAAGAGCAAAAGCGAGCGAGGGAGAAGGATAGAACAGAACCTCTCTTTCTCGCTGACGAGATTTTCAATAGAGGCAGAGAGCCAAAAAAGAGAACAAACGCATGTTAACATTAACTTGCACACCATGCAACATGTTAATGTTAACTCATCAGACAACGACTGGGTCGTATGCGACCGAACTCGGTTGCAAATCAAATTTTTCTTTTGTACTTTATATCAAACTTGTTTCCCTTTTTACCGTTACAGTTGATCGTGTGCCGCGTGCGCTGTTGGACGTGTTTCCGTTAGCTCGCTCGCCAGCTTGTCGCCCGCCAGCTTGTCGGCCGCTCGTCTTCTTTCATTTCTCATGAAAATGAAAAAAAAAAAACTTTAAATCTAAGTGTTGTCGTCACCCGGGTGGAGTGGAGGAGGAGGAGGAGAAACAGCCATAGACACCACACCACATATTAAAATCTTAAAAATAACACTATATTGAAAAAAAAAAACGTGTGCTTGAAGACTTAAAATAAATCTGTGAAATGCTTATAAAAAGTGTAAAAAAATATATTGTCAAACAACTTGATAAAGTAAATGCAGTCATCTTAAAATAAATTGAAAGAGTGTGTGTGTGTGTGTGAGCGTGTGTTCTGGGTTTTAACACCTTGATGCAAGCGTGTTTCACACATTTCCTCAATAAATTTACGCAAAATATTTATACACATTAAATAAAATATGAATAATCTGCCATTTCTGTGCTTTGACACATTCCACGTGCTCGGTTATTCCAGCTTGGACAGACAGAGATCATGAATCCCGTCGCGGGTTCGACCGAAAGAATTAATTGCAATCAAGCACATTTATCAAGTAATAATTAAGCAAATCTCAATAGAGTGGCTATTGCAAAATAATATATAAATCACAACAAATTGGTAACTTTGAAAATGCCTACGAACGGAAATAAATATCACGTCATGTTTTTATAATTAATATAATATTTGTAAAATGATTCAATGAGTCAGCAGGTAATCATATTGCATGCTTTTAATCGTTAAAATATTTTGCATCAGTAATATGAATTGAGTTTTTTCTTAGTATTGTGCTTCCATTTTACTCGGCACTTTACCTTAATCTATGCCATTCCATTCTTTTCTCAAGGCCAGCAAAAGCGCGCCAAAATCAAAAAACATAACTGCCAATTACTTTATTAACATATTAAACATTCTGTATTTTAACATTACATTTTAAATTTAGAAGCAAAGAAATGTAAGTTTTCTGACCCAATTTTCACACACGCTGCTAAATATCATGCTGATAAATCAATGACGCGATCGACGAAAAGTAAAATACATTATTGATATTTAAATGACTGACTGACAAATATTTCTATGTATGTAAATTTGTACTCACAAAATTGTAAGCAAACATTAATCAAAATTAACGCCAGCCCACTAACATAGTTGTTGTTAAAAACACACGTCAGACAGGTTTGATGTTGCGTAGCTTGGTTTGATGTCTTACAGACGTCATATGCCTAACAGTCTCATTGAGAGTTGGTTGATTACGAAAATTCTTCTCATTTCTTAATTCTTACCTACATACTACGTCAATAAAACTGAACATAGTACTTTAAATACATTATTTATTTTAATAACACAAGTGTTATGTATGCTAAAGCTCGTGTCTAACAAATTGGTTTGATGTTGTGCGCTTGGTGTTCGATGTTAGCTTGCAACATTGTTGTGCTCTCAACAGTACCATTGTGAGTTAACATTAACATGATGTGACAACTTCGCTGTTAGTTCGTTTTGAAAAAAACATTTTCGAATTTCCGCCCGCCTGTTTCTCAGTTTTTTTGTCGTCGCGTTTCTCAATTCTTATTTGGTGCTCGATCGCGACGGTTAGCACTGCTTCGGTTGCTTAGTGTTTAACGTGTGGTATGCATGCATAAGTGTGTGCAAACGTATGTGTCTACATGCATATGTATTTCCGGTGTCACAAAAGCATAATACGAATAAAGTGTCATGGCAAAGATTCAATTAAAGTTTTTTATTACAAAAAAGCATATAAATAAATAAATATCGAGCGCTGCTGCATTACATTATACCTATTGTATACGTTGTGTGTGCGTTTGTGTGCGGGGCTGACAACTGGCGCCAACATCGATTTAATTATAAATACATCAACAAATAATAGCGCCATCGTTTAATTTGTACGTATTTTGATTTGTGCACTGCCATTTGAAATAGTTACGTTACATACACACACACATACACACGCGCTGCTTTTGTTGGTAGGCGTTGCTTTTTGCTATTTTTTTTCTTCTTGGTTTTTCTCTCATTCTTTTCGCCTTTCGACATCACGCGGTCCGGGTACAAAAGTTAAAATTTGCCGTTGGCGTCGGAAACACACCCGTAAAATCCACTACCTGCTTTGCCTATCTATATTCTGTATTCCACATTCCAACATTCAAATGCCAATATGTAACAACTTCCAATAGAGAGATCGTGTGAGGCCGTATACAAATCAATTAACAATTTGTACTCTGCCCTAGCTTTATATTAATGAAAATCGACTTGTTCTTCGTCGCAAATACATATAAAAATTGTTATCATCTGACCACGATGTCCGTTCCAAAGTTGAAAATACCCTTTTGAACCAAAGATAATGCTGAACAACAACGCTATAAATACATAAACTACACACATAAAAATATGCCAGATAAATAAAATTTATATCAGAAGAGAGTAACAAATATTTATGTGAAATAATCAATTTGCTTGCAAGCACAAAAGTTCTGCAAGGACATCTGTTCACATCTTACCGGGCAGCATTAGATTCTTGATTTAAATAATTCTAATACTGTCAGGTAAAGATGTCGTCCGTGTCCTTATCCATCATAAATCAAAAAAAAAAAAAACCGTATACAAACAAAAAGATAATAAGCACAACACAACACAAAATATGCAAAACTAATTTGCAACAAAAACCATAAGCGTAAAAGTAAATCGCCGAAACAAGTTTTTCAATTGTGCGTGTAAGGAAAAACTTGCCTGAAGGGAGACAACCAGGCCGAGATCCCCTCCTGCGAATGACGAACCCAAAAAATGATACTGAAAATTGGTAAAAAAAAAATAAAATAATATAACTCAAATTCACATATATTTTTTGCAGCAGCGACACGTTATTATTATTTTTTTTTAATTTTTGGATGACATCAGTTTTAGAGATCTTCGATGTCGCCGGGGCTGCGTCTGAGTGTGCGAATGTGTGTGAGTGTGTGTGCAGGTAATGGTATGGTAGGGGAAAAGAAAAGAGATAGCGAGCAGCAATAGCAGCCGAGACTGCGACCAAGTTGAGAGTAGAATCCATAAAAATATATATTTTATGATTAGGCTTCGTTTTTTCCAGCCCAGTTTCATTTTATTGTTTTACGTAGGGCTGCCGGCGGATTTCTTAATTTCTTGGCTTGTATTCTCAGTGACAAAACCGTTGCACGTTGATACCTGGGACAAAACCAATTTATGATCATAGTTCGCTTAAGCAACAGTTGAATTTGCTCCATAATTCTTTTGTTTTACAATACTTAACTTGGAAAAACAAGAAACTTATATTAAAAACCCACGCATTGCTCAGTTTTCAGAAACCAATTTCATGCCAATAACTTAGGGCTTAGGTAAAAACTATTAACGCTTGAGTCAAAGATCAAACACATGATGACGTCATGCGAACAACTTTTCTTTTTTTCCTGTTAAACACTTTCGAGTGTAGATTTTTAGAAACCCATATTTATTTCATTTAATGCCTAGAAAAGTATTACTTTTCAAAAATCCCAGCTCCCTCTCATTTAATGGCAACAAGCAAAAATATAAATCTCTTTATGAATTCGATATTACTTTTCTATTCTATTTACATGGTGTGTGTGAGTCTAGTTAATCAACCAGCTATCTATATAGAGAGATAATCTAACAAGCAGCCTCAGCTGTAGTCTCATCTATAAGTTGGTCAGCTCATCCCAAGATAAGATTGGAGCTCGTCAAACATTTAACGCCAAGGTACAAAGTGTCTATAACAGCAACAAATACAAAAGCCAGCAAAAGCTAAACAACCAAGGCAATTGTCAAGAGTCGTGTACAGGCAACCCACTGTTGAAATGTAAATATATAAAGTACATGTGTAGTATATATGTACATATATAAAAGCCTATATAGAGACTAATATAACTCTAGCAATACTCACCAGCATTTGGTTGTAAACCACTTACAGCAGTTTCAACTTTTACAGTCCATTTTTTTGTCAAAAAAAGAAACTGTTTCGAAGCGAGGACGGGGGTAAATCTAATCAAGGAAACCGACCAAAATCCGTAAAATATTGTATTTTCAAAGTGTTTGTGTTGGAGGTCGATGTTATTAACGACAACGTAACCGGCACGAATGCAACACCTGTTGATGAACCTAGGAGCGATACTAATGAAGAGGCACACACTTTTCTCTTCCACTCAGGTTGCTGTTCTCGATTCGAGAACATTGCTTCGCAATTAATGATTAAGAACATTTTATACAGCCGTAGCCTTCCTTCTAGAACATAGCAACAACTAAATCAATTAAAATGCGGCCCTGACTCAAAATGCAATAAACTTTGCACTGCATTTGAAATTCTCACTGCAATGTTGATCCGTATCTAATTGTGGAGTTGGGGTCTAAGACACTGCAACCAATCATATATATATATATATAGATATTTAAACAAAAGTCGTTGGTCTTTAGAACTGGTAGGAACAAACTGAATTTAGAATTTAATATATAAATAGGAATACTTGAGAATTATCTAATTTACTTTTATAAGTTTTGTACACTTTTTGATTATATATCCGTATCTAATATTATATGCCAATAAAAATATAATTTTCTAGCAGCCAGCCCATAAAATATATATAGAAACAAATTTAAGAAATAGTTATTAATTAATCATTAATAAATGACAAGTCCAAAGCAAACATAATAAATAATGAGTTCCTGCTTAATGACTATGATTATCTCGAATTTGGTTAAATAAAGTATACATTTTTCGATTAACAATCAATTTAAAAAAAAAAATAATAATTATGTTTGTTGCTCTGATGTGATTCATAGTTGACATTTCACAATTTTATTGCAATTTTTTGTAGACTTGACGAAAACTTGAATATAGTATGAGTTACGTAATAAGTACACACACACTGGCATGGTATGTGTGAAAGTCTAGGACTAATAAAAATATAGAACGCGGTCACTATCAAGCGAATAATTTCACAACCTGACAGCAAAGGGGGGCCCTATGGCAATCGAGAACTTAACGCGGCCAAATAGAAAACATAACTCATTGCCGATAGGGAAAACACTTCACAGCTGAATAATGTATGTGTATGTATGTTGAGTGCTTGGGTACTTTGAGCGGGGATGGTGAGGGGGTAACACTTCTATTATAGTTGTTGGCCATTGTATCGATTGCGCGGCTGTTAATCAAAAAGGTGACCAGAGCCACTTGATATCCACGAGTGAGAAGATTATGGCCCTCTGGTCTGGCCTAGCAACGATCCATTAGGTTTCACCCAAATAAACCTTGTGTAATCCAAAAGCCCAAATTAATTTCATATTATCGCTGACGGGCACTTGACCAGGGTGTCAACAAAATGCTAGTTATTAAATTGAAATCAAACTATTTCCCAACGTAATCGCAATCTTTCTAATTTCGCCAAAATTCAGCTGATTTCACTGAAAATATATATTGAATATAGTTTTTATATTAATAACAGCGGATCTTTAGGTTAGTTTTTTTTTTCGTCAAAACGTGGCTATTTTAGTTATGCTCAAATCTTATCGGACGCTTTTAAATAAAATTAACTGAAACGGCACTAAATGTAAAATATGCTGGTCGCCATTTGGACACTGTGAAAGGTATCTAATCGTGTAGTAAAGTGTATCTAATCATGGCCTTCGAAGTGAACTGCTTAAGTACCTTGCCCGGTAAGAATCTAATCGGAACTTATTGATAAAGTTATATTAGGCTCGGACTCGATTGGGGCTGCTGGCGCCAAGCACAAGTTTCCCATTTCAAACATCTATTGTTGATTTTACTTAGACTTATTGAAAATTCAAATATTTATAGACCGTTTACTAATGAAAATAATAATGATGAATACAATATTTCTAGGAAATGCTCGAGAATCAAGACGTTGGATATGCCCATAATCGATTAGTGGCCAAACAAAAGCTCGGTTGATGGCACCTAATTTCCAGAGTGCAAAGATTTTGGTAAAAAAAACCAGCAATAATCATCGAGCCACCAATACAGCTGATAATTTCAATTTAACATGCAGCTTGCGTTGTCGTCTTCAGAGTTTAGTGAACCTGTCCTGTAAATGCTGGCTCAGCACAAGCGACTCAAGACCAAAAGAATGAGAAGATTGTAGACTCAAAGGCAGTGGTCAGAAGCCCGTTTGGGCCTAGTATTTAGGAGTTTCTTTTCTTTTCTTGTTTTTTTTTTTTTTTTTTTTACTGTATGCATAAATTAGTTAAGCACTAATTTCCAATTCCGATTTCAGTCATGCAAATGTTAATTGACCACTTAAGTTAAAACTTCATAATGATCGTTAATAATACCGAGCACGACGACGATCTCAGCAGCGACCGCGACGATCGTCCAAGCCAGCGACAACTGTAACCAAAAGAACAGGTTCAAATTGAACTTAACTAACCAGCCGCGCCAGTAATCTTCTTGGGCTCGTAAAAGATACGTATGCTGTAAGAATAAGGCAAACTTACTTAGCACAAATTACACACAGTCACACACATCTCTATATATAATATATATATATATATATATAAACATAGTCATGCGAAACCCGAGAGCCCTGAAGCCGGAGGCTCTTAACTGTGCATTAATGATCTTTTCTGCTAGCTCATTTTATATATATTTTTCTGCTTCTCTTTCATTAATACCCTAGGCACTAACCCATAAAGTGGGTTAAAAAAGTGTGTGCTGTCAACAAGCCAAAGAAGACGCCAGAAAATATATATATCTATATATAAATAACTACTTCTGATCACACTTAACGGCTAAACATCATAGTTTGGGATCTGTTTATTATTTAGTTCTCACAGATTACTGCTAAAGTTAACGGCCCAACTTAAAAATAAATACAAGTATTAGTGAACATGAGTTATAAATATAGTATTAAGTTATGTAATAATAGAATAAATATTCTCAGTTAAATCGTTAATTCTTTTTTAATAACAATACATTATGAGTATATATAATTATTCAAAATACTTTTATTCAATCAGAAACTAATTATGGTTTATTTAAATAAATACAATTAAAATACTACAACTAATCAATGTTAAATAAGACTATAGTTTACTTAAGATTTATTTTAAGAAACCTTTCAAATAAAAGTATTATTTTTTATATATCGAAGTGTTCTTATTTATGTTTACCCTTTACGATGAATGGATGTCAGTAGGATTATACTTGTAAAATTATATTTTTTTTACTGGAATTTTAATTAACTCCACAAATTGGTATTTGTGAAACAAGCATTGAACAAATGTTTATCTTAATTGATCGCCAAATTAAGGCACAAGCAAGATCACAGGTGTGAAATGTGCGGAGATAGATCAACGAAGCAAATGTAGCAATACATAACTCTTGATGTATGTGGGTATGTCTCGATGTACAATTGCTTACTCACGGTGTATAACCAAAGCCAATAAAGTGATTTCCTGCTCATAGTTTGAGCGCAGTAAAATGGGTCAAAATAGTAACGAAGCAAGTTGCAGCAGAAGCCAAACCATATAAGCGTCCATTTATCAACGTGCCAAAGCGGATGCAGCCGCATGACTCGTGCCACCTACCAAACAACAAACAACAATAACAAAAATACAAGAGCAACATCAACAAAAACTGCTGCGCCATGGTAGACAATTGGCTACCCCCAAAACGATGGAGGCCTAGCGCAACTAAAGTCTTTCCTTGCCCACACAGATAATTGAACTTCCAATTTGAAGGCAGGCATTCCAGTTGCCCCCCCCCCCACCATTATTGTATTTGGGAACTGCTGGAGCTGCGGAGCGAGTCTAGTTGTATCCACATTTCAAATGAGGTGCTCTTTGGGGCACGCCTCCTCTTTAGCGGTGGCACTTGGCGGTTGTTGCTTCGCATCGCTGATCATCAGTTGTCGCCGCGTTGGCAGTGCATCAAATTAGCATTGTTACCGATGTCTACTCAAGCCCAGAGCTGTGGAATGCGCACTTTTCCAATATGTGTTTACCCATGAGGTAACTGTACGTTGGCATGCTTAGTTGACTTTCGGCCACGTTTTCCATAATTTCGTTAAAAATGTGGTTTTCCCATGTTTGTTCTTGTCAGAAATTGGTCTGTCAAGTTGATGTCACATGATTTTTTACTCTACGTCATGTCTGGATCAGAATCGAGCTAATCAGTGACTAAATAAAACAAGTGTTTTTTAGATTTCTTCTTCTAGTGCTTGAAACAAGTTTTAAAGCTAGCTGGTTTACGTCCTAAGCTCACTAATTAATTAATATACAATTTAAATGCAGCGTTTATCAAGATTAAATCACAGATTGAGAGAGAGAGATAAAGTTATAAAAGTGAACGATTTGGAGCCGCGTCCAAGCGGATTTTTTGATGGAATTTGAATATTATTTTCGAAAAAAGACATGCTTTCAAATAAAAATGCTTACAAGCAATTAAAAATCGACAACTTTACAAGACCAAATATTTATGAATGTAATAAAACAACAAGTCCGATTAATTTAAAATGGCATTGATAATGTAAATTAAATATGTTAAACCAACACATAAAAGTGTATTTTTTTTTTGCTCGACACAATAAATAGAATTACTTTTTTTTCGAACTATGAACTGTAAACGAGTAAAATTAATACCAAGTTTTTTGCTAAACATTATTTATGACGTTGTTTGCAAATTGCACCTGTATATAAAATATGATAAATAGGTAACAATTATAATTATCGCGCAATGTATGTTTTAATGTTTATGTATTGGGGCCATGTTAACCACCTGGTCTGGGCCACGCTCGTGTGGCTAATAGGCTAGGCCATGCTTCGAATTAAAAGCGTTAACGTTTTAGTTTCCTTTTGTTTTGACATTTTATTGGCGTTTATTTAGTTATGTTGAACTAATTGCAAAAATTAGCGTAAATGATGCTGAACCAATTCGTTTGCAGGTCAGCTGACAAAGGCTGACTGCTACGAGCACTCACCAGATCGACAAGCTTTTGCATAGCAATTAGCCAGACAAGAGATCTGCGCTTTATCATTATGAATATGTATAAATTAATTTTATAAACGATCTGCATAACCCCGGCAGCTGAAACACACACATACTCAAATTATACACACTTTAAACTATCGCTAAATCACATGTGTACACCCATACGAACACACACACACACACACACATATGCATATAAATTTAACACGTAAAAAATTAGATAAATTTGCATAGGAATTGCAATGAACCTTAACTCAAAAGTGCTAGAAGCAGAGGCTGAGGAGAAGCAATAAAAACAACAACAACAGCAACAGCAAATAGCTGGCTAGCAGGTGGTAACAGGTTGATATTTACACTAGCCAACTAACAAATAAGTTTTTTAATTCAATTTAAAATATATAAGATAACTATAAATAATTGAAATATATAGTTGGAAAAGCATTTGGCATTTTTGAAATTAAATATGAATGCATGCATAGCCAAAGCTAAATAAGTTTTTTTAAATTTCCCATTCTTAAAACTAAATATTATATTAAATTATTTGATTTAATTGAGTATATTATTTGCAGCTCGATGACGATTTCTCATTCTTAAAAGTGAATGTTAATTTGCGAGCAATTTCTTTCATTCATTTACAATCGTTCTCTTGTTGCACAGTGTGTGCATGTTGCATGAATACTAGATGTAGTTGTTGTTGTTGTTGATGTTGTTGCAATTATTAGCAAGTCTTCGTAACCCGTAGCTGACAAACGACATAAAATACTCACAAGTGCAAATGAACAAAAAAAAGGAGGTAAATTAAAAAAAAAATAAATACTACACAAAGATAAAGTTTTAGTTTAGCCATCTTGTCTGCTGTGTGGCTACTGTTGGCCATTTTATGCATTTGGCTTTTAAGATACGAATTTGGAATTACATTATATACATTTATATATATATATATTAATATATATATGTATTTTGTTTTGCTTTATTTATAGCACAAAATGTTGTAGCAAGTTTGCCGCCGCTGCCATCCTGAGCAGCGCAATGGAGCAACAGAGTTATTAATGCTTGGAATTTTCATAATCGAAACGAGTTTTCAACCCGACTGCTAGTCAGACAGCCAGCCAGACAACCAGACAGCCAGCCAGCTAGTCAGCCGGCCAGCCAGTCAGCCAGGCAAGGAAGCACGCGCGTTTGCTAATGCGACGAACGGAGCCCAGGCCCCAGAGCTGAAAGATCTCGACTCAGTGTTGTTGTTGTTGTTGTTGTTGTTTTAATAACTAACGCCTCTCTCGCTTGCAAAAGTCAAGTTGTTGGCAAGTCGCGCTGAGCAAAGCAAGCCAAATTCAAGTATGGAGAGGAGACGGAATCTAAGGGGGTGCGTGGGGAGGCACAAGCTCCATGACTGGCACTGGCAGAGTTATGGCAAGACAAGCACACGCCTTGCGCGAACAGGTGAAGCGTTTAACTGTACGTCGGCGGAGTCGGAGTCGGACTCGAAGTCAGAGTCAGAGTCAACCGATCGCACGAGAAGTTTGAGGAGGGTCTGATGGAACGAGAGGGGATAACAACCTGGCCAAGCCAATTGACTTTGGCCTGGCCAACCTGTTGGACTTTGGCTGGTTAGTGTTCATGCATCTCGCACAGCAAAATTTGTTGCAGTTTCATTCCATTCCATTCAGACTGATCTATATATTTAGTCAAAGCTTGCGTTTAATTAAAAAATAAACGCATATCAAATTAATTGCGCAATGAGTGTGTCAAAGCTAAGTAAATAAATGTTAAATACCAATTTTATAAATTAATATAAAATTTCAAGCGAGTAAAAACAGAAAATGCCAAAATCGGTAAAGAAGATGAGAAAAAAAAAATAAAAGTGGTTTGCGATTGCGTCGTATGCAAAAATATGAATATACAGGTTTTCCAGAATTATGACAGAAGAGGCAGAAACAAATATCATTCGTAATGCCGTCGGCGTTTGCTCACGTTGCATGCCACGACGTCAAAGGGTAGGCCCCGCGCGTTACAGGTAGCACCAGCAATGAGCTGGGGGCCCCAAATTAACCTGCTCGACATCGATGGCCAAAAGCTGTAATTTGCTTAAAAGCAGCGAACAAATAAAGGGTTTCAATGGCTCGGCCAAAATACAGGCACACTCACTGATAATGAGCCGAGAATGAGGGCTATAACTTCAAACCGCAGCTCAAACTGAAACTTGCAACATGATGCGGAACTCGGGGCATGCCGTACGGGGATCGGTGTACGGGACTCGAACCTGCAGCAGCCCGCAGGCCAGCAGTGGAGCAGTGACAAGTGCCTGTTTGCAAGCCGACAGCTGCCGCTTTTATTTTTTTTTTTTTAACTGGCCCACAGAGCCAACTTTATTCTGCATGAGGCAGCTAGGAGTATGCATTTATCTATATTGCATCTACATATATATATATATACATCTGTGGGTATTTAAAGATGTGTAGTGTGGCCAGCGCATCCTGATCATAGTTTATAATTAAGTACTTGTAGGCTTTTGACTTGATGCGTTGCGACGCGTTTCCAGCTTTTGATAAAGTGGCTTAGACACTTAACCATCAGCGGAAATACATTAATTATTCGTTAATTTACGTAAGAATCGAATCAGAAAAAATAATTTAAATTTCAGTTTAAAAACACTGCTTGCCCACAAATATTTCTTAGTAACTTTTCTATTTATAATTTATATTACATATCGAATTGGTCTATGATTTAACCTTATCGCTTTATATGTGTTTCCACTTTACTGAGAATTGGTTCATAATATGTTTCTGTTGCTCTAGCTTCCGATTTCTTGATAACTTTCCATGTGCACACACTCTGAAAGCTAACAAGTCAGATTAGTCGCCAGGCCAAGCCGAGCACATTACTCAAAATCAATTGGATGCTGATGTTGTGCGGTCCAAAAAAAACATTAGGCTGAAATCCATTAAAAACACGCACACGCAATATGCAGCAGCAGCAGCAGCACTCAATGGGAGCAAGTGCTGGTTAAGTGTGGGGGGCAAGAAGGGTGCTGGTGATAAATGCCAAAAGGCCTCCAAGCGCAACATCGATAAAGCAGCCGGCGCTGTATCCAGACGGCCAAACTGGAACCGGGACTGTGACCGGGACTGAGACTGGGAGTGGAAATGAGACTGACACTGAGACTGAGACTGGCGGAGGAACCGGCAGGCGCTGTAAGCTTATCAAAAATGTACGCGACGAATGAGCAAGGAATTTTATTCATTAAATATTTTTCAGCTTCATGCTGGAACAGGTTCAAGTGGTTAGGCACCCAAAAGAACTTTCGTATATAATTATGTGTGTATCGAGCGTGATAAAAGTGGGTATTTATTAAACGGTCGATGCACGCCGTCATATAAGACCCCTCGCAATAAGATTTCTAGCTTGGATCTGCCCCTTAACTGCTCGCTACTTAATCATAAGGTGTGAAAAATTGCTGAGCAATTGCATTGACTGCAACTTTATATTGAAAATAATTAAAAAAACAATGGAATAGCTAATAACAATATTGTGCGCCTAAATTGGCTATAATTGATCTGAGACTGGAATCAAAAATTAACAGTTAATCACTGCCGAAACAATGCGATTTGCTTGAGACATCAAATGCTTTGTGTGTGCTACAAAACTGTCAGTTTTGGCAGTTGCAGCTACACAAAGCGCTACTAAATCAAGCCACAAATTGGGCGCATGATGGGCTAGGTCCAGGTTTCAGAACAGATTTATGGCCTGTTAAAAAGTCGGGACGCCAAGTGACGGTCAATTGGTTAAAAGCTACACGCCAGATACAACACACCCGATAACGGAGCGAACACAACAACAACAACAAACTGTACTAAAAAAGAAAAAAAAAACAACTAAGAGGATCGAGAGAAGAACGCGCCACATGACCAAAAAAGGATGCAGGCTCCGTCCGCTGGTCCAGTGGTCCACTGGTCCAGTGGACCGCAGCTCAGCGAGTCTTTCAAGTTCATAAATAAAAGATGGCAAATGGCAAAAAAAGGGAGAGCCAAAAAGGCAAAACAATGGAAAAGCCGCCGAAACCGAAACCGAAGCCACAACCAGAACCAGAAACTCAAATATGCAGACGTGACTTATTTAGTACAAATTGTTTGATTTACGTTTTTTAATAAAAACGATAATACGCCAATAAAAATAAATCTGCAATGTCAATAAACTTTAAATCGACCATGAAATGCACTACTCAGAAACAACTCAAATTATAATCTTGTGATCACACAACTAAACTGAGCTTTAACTGATACAGATGATATTGATATATATATATAGGCCAGATATTATATCTTACTCTAAGCTAGTTATCCTACTGGAAGAGGGTTTTGTTGTAAAGTTATTTACATATTTAAATATACTTATTAAAATAACAAACTGTTTCTGTTTTTCATTGTAGTTTACGGAAAATTGTTGTTAATATTTTTTTTTTTTTTTTAGCCCGATAATTATCGAATCTTTAATTTGACCTAAAATTAAATAAAATAAAATAAGTTCAAGTATATCAATGATAAAGTTGCTGTAGGTAGTGTAATGAATAATTTGTTGTTCCTAAACTAAAATGAAAGAATCATCACTTTAAACCACTTACGTAAATAGTAACGAAAATTAAATAAATCTTTTACTGAGCTAAATCTTATTTTTAATCATAAATTATAACAAATTTATGGGCAAGAGCATATATAAATTTATTGCATTTTTTTTAGACATAAGTCAGATAAAATTTGTGCCAATAATTACGCTATGGGTTCATAGTCATATTTAGAGTTTAGATTTCTTAGTTTACACTTTGTATTTTCTTGCTGTGTATTTCAGGCGCTTAGCTGGATATTTGACACCTTCAACCTATGCATGTGTGTGGATTACCATACCAACTGACTGGGGACAGCCAAACCAAACCAAACCAAACCAACCCATACCATACCCATACCATACAACATAACATGCTATACGTGCATCCCATCCTTAACCTATTCATATCGCTGGCTGGCCAATGAAGCGTGGCTGCTTGGGTAAGCCCAGGAAAGAGCATAAAGCATAAGTAGAAATATGTATAAATGCATATGTATATGTATATGTATATGTATATGTATGTGTCTATGTATATGTATGTGGTGGTGCCAAGGATGCTAGGCTGTCTGGTTTGGCTTGGTTTGGTTTCTCGTTTGCGGTGTTTTCCCTGCTGGTGGTTGTTTCGTCTAGGAGCGAGATTTGGGGTCATTGGCATATCCTGCCAGCGATCGAAGGCACCGAAGCAAATCAATATATATATGTACTATCGATAGCATCGTCGAGAGGGTGCCAAGTGTATATCTTGGGTTATTTAATTTATGTTTTTGTGTCTATCTTTGTTTCTCCTCTAATCGCAGCTTACTAAATAAAAAAATGAAGAAGGAAAACACAAGGGAGCAATGAGGCAAAGCGCGTTGGGTTCGCCTCGCCTGCGTTTCGGTTAATTTCTGAATATATAATTTGGTCGCTGACTGTGTGACATACTTAACGATGCCGATGTCGATGCCGAGATGGGAAAATGGATGGAGGCTTCGTGTTTCTACTGATTCTTCTTTAGATCGCTTGCTGAGCATAATTAAAATTTATGGCAAATGCGCTTTGAGTCAGTTCATTAGCCGCCTTCTAGTCGCGGCTTAATTAAATAGTTTCATAAATTTTCAACTATCGCATCGTATTCACCTGTTGTTCTATCTACAAACTTCTTGCATACATATTTTATGAGCGGGGACCCACCATAAGGCACATAAAACGTCTGGAAAAGGCCAGGCAAAAATGTTAGACAGAGAACCCCACAACCCATACTTATCTGAGCATCAGCTTTAGTTTTCTTCAGACTGTTTTCTTTTCAAATTTTAATTTCCATGACTTTTAAGGTACCATTAACATTTTTTTAAGTGCTGCGTTCAGAGCTGAGTACAGTCAAAAGTCCATAGCTATAAATCAAATGCGTATCCTGTTTAGGCTGGGCAGTTATTTCAAAGCCCTCAAACAAAGAGATTTAGTATGTATTGGGTTTTAATGAGCGGCTCAGCAACAACAATTGGGATATATCCAGAGAAACTGGAAACTCACACAAAACTTGTACACACACATGGACATATGGAGATACCCTAGTCAAGTGCCTGCTAAAAATGCCCAGACATGGACATGTGCTCTCAGCTCCCCCCCGCTACTCCACACGTGATTAGCATGCAACAGGCACAAAGACTAAGGCGACTAAGGCGGGGAACAGTTGACAGTTGTCAAATCCACTTACGCTCTTCATGGTAAACAGTTTTTGACGAGCCTGCTGAAGGATTTATTTAAGTGCAGACAGACAAACTAACAGACTAATAAGTGCGGCAGGTTATATAAAAAAAAACAAAAAAAACTGAGGTGCCAGATACATAAGTACATTCATTCGAGGCATACTTGCAGCTGTGGCATGAATTAAGCAATGGAATTGTGGAGAGGCAGCTGCTACCTGTTGCTACCTGAAGTTTATTTGATTGTTTTAACGGCTATTGTTAATAAAGATGGACTGAATGTCTTAAAGACCTTAAATGTTGCTCAATGAATACTTGGTTCAAATAATACAAAGCCATAGCAAACTTATAAGAAAATAATAAAACAGCTAAGAAGCAGCTGTGCAGCTTTACACTATTTAATTCGTAGTCAAAAAGAATTATGGAAATGCGTCACTTCGATTTATACCAAATATAATTTAATATTATGAAAACTAGGAAAAGTAGAACAGCCAAAATAAACATTTACTAAGAGAAATTGTGTATTATTTCAATCGAATTTATAGAAAAAACACGTTTTATCATAACAATGAAATTAATATGCAACACACGCAATGTGAGTTCTTGCTAAATGTATTAAGTACATTCAACTTAAAAATGAATTTGTAACTGCCGGGTAAACTAGTAATAAAAAACCGTTGAAGCAATTCAACCAGATGCCAACTGTTTCAATAAACAAAAGCAAATGAAAGGTTTTTTGTTTCTTGTTTTGTTTTATGTTGACAGCATTAAATGTTCAGCTGTTTTAGCTGGACCCTGACTTCAGATCTGCTGAATTTTTCAAGGGAGTTGTTCGACTATTTGTTCTACAGCATGTTGACACAACAGCCAGAACATTTTGATATACGTTTTATTTACAATGTATAACATACTAAAATTCCGTTGTTTGCGCAACACTTTTTAAACAAAAGGGCAATAAGAATAATTTGTTGTATCAAGGAATGGAATAAAGTCAATTTAACGATATTTATCTTTAAGCTTAACAAAAAATACAAAAAAACACTTAAATAACTAATCAATTAAATATACCCATTATGCTCGCCTGGTACAGGTATAAAAAGAAAATATAACAAAATAAAAATAAAAATCTGTGAAATTATTTCACACCACGAGTGGAAATCCGTCAGCCTTGTTGGCATTTTTGACTTTGACAATTGATGGCCCGCACATTTGTCTTTCACTTGTTGCGCTTTTTGCTTTGAGCCAATGGCAACTTCTCTGTATGGCCAACTTCCCGTTTCAATCGACAATTCGTCTTTGCCTTTGCGTTTTGCCGTTTGCATTTGATTTTGGCTTTGGCTTTGGTTTTTTGCTTTTACGCTTCTGCACTTGGCCACAATTATTGTCTGGCTTTGACGGCCTTTTGAAGTGCGCTCGTTTTGACAAATGTGTGTCATTGCTGGGGGACCATCAAAGAGGCAGGCGATCGTCTCGAGCGTTGGATTTTGTTTGGTTTGGTTTGGATGGTGTATTGGTGTATTTTCGACTATTGATGGGCGACATAAACGGTAAAACGTGGTTAAGTGAACGGCATGTGGGATACGATGAGATGCACGATCTATTCAATGTGTACAAAAGGTGAATCGGCAAACAATTAAATCACTTACCTGTTTAAGATCTATCGAAACTAGTTTAAATGAGTCTACAAAGCCGTGAGAGACAAATATTACGGTTTGCTTCGACTGAAAACTGACTGCTGACTGACAAAGACAAATATACCCAATATAAAGCGAGTTCATAAAAGTGTGAATGACTGAATGTTTGATTGCTGATTAGTCTATAGTTGATATTGTTCTATATTAAAGAAAGATTTCTTAAAATCCAATACCAAACGGTGACAATTCGTTTTATTCCAATTCATTAATATCAAGAACTAGA
Source organism: Drosophila multiciliata (assembly GCA_037043605.1). Taxonomy (NCBI): domain Eukaryota; kingdom Metazoa; phylum Arthropoda; class Insecta; order Diptera; family Drosophilidae; genus Drosophila; species Drosophila multiciliata. The sequence goes on from JBAMBF010000589.1 coordinate 11,137,098, forward strand.
AATATGAATACTCCCAAAAGTATACTCTACTAAAATGGCTTAAAATAGTTATGTATCTATCGTTCTCTTCAACCGTATTATAATTATATATGAAGTTGTTTGAAATCTTATCAAATACAGCGATAAGTCTTGACGAATTAAGAAAAACATTACACTCTTTAGATCCGGCTTCAATCATCGATTAGATTAGTGAGTTCAGGTGGGTGAGTGTCAATTATTATAGGATCAATCACTAAAATATAGCTTACAAAAATCCCCATTATTATGGCAGTTGGGGTTTTTCTGCAATAAGGCCAAATCTTCCATAGTCAACGTATTGTATTACGTGGTTAACAAGAAAGCCGTATTCCATGGACCTTTGAAATAAATATATATCCATGCAATATTTTCACACTTACTTTTTATACTAATAGATTTTCTTCTGTTTAATCATAATAATAGAATAGTCGTAAGAAAACTACAAATAGACTGGTTTACTCTACAGAAATTAAAAAATAGTCATTAATATTATCTACCGTCCATTACTTTTCTTATCAAATTAACTTTTTTCCCTTTAAAAAATAATTATTTTAAAGTTCCACTTAAAATGGTCAATTATCGACTAGATAAGTGATTTCAAGTGCCAGTTTAATTTTCGGCGAATACAATTGCAATCTAATCAAATAGTAAAGAATGAATCATATCACATAATTTCTCTATATAATAGCCTGGTTATTTACAAACTGGCATAGTTAACGCTTTGGTATTGTGCGAGATTATTAACATGAGAGCCGTATTCCAAATCCTGTCCGTGCTGTGTCTGGTGGTGGCTGCCGTCCACTCGTTCAAGGACATTTCACCCTTCAAGAGCTATCCGGCCAATTGCAAGGAAGCCAAGGCAAAGAAAAATGGCATCTATAAGATACAAATAAAGGGCGGTGAGCCCTTCGACGTTTATTGCGATGCCAAATTGAGTGGCGTCGGTTGGTTGGTCATTCAGCGACGTGTCGATGTAAACATTAACTTCTTCCGCAATTGGACCTCGTACAAGCAAGGCTTTGGAGATCTGCAGGGAAGTTTCTTCATTGGCCTAAATAAATTGCATAACCTGACTGCATCAACACCCAATGAGTTGTTTGTTTATCTCGAGGATTTCCGCGGTGTCACTCGTTTTGCCAAATACGATTTGTTTGCCATTGGCAACGAGACAAATCGCTATGGCCTAAACACACTTGGCTGGTATTCCGGCAGTGCTGGCGATTCGCTCAGATATCAGCAGAACATGAAATTCAGCACCTACGACAATGACAATGACAACAGCACATCTACCAACTGTGCCGCACAGTTCTCCGGTGCCTGGTGGTACAACAATTGCATGCAAAGGTAAGCGAAAACTGCAATAAAGTTGAAAATTGCGAATGAATTCATGGTACTTAAAAAACTAAGTGTAAGATTTTCCATAATTCGGCAAAAATACTTTGAATTGTGATGAGAAAATATTATCAAACTTCGCCTATGAACTGTTCACAACATCAAAAAAAATTTTCTAGCAGGTTTTTTAAGATAAGAAAATATCAAAGTCATTTTCTTAGTTAAAGAATTCTTCCTATGGTATTTATTTAATATTAAAAAATATATGGCTTTTGGAGAATAGTAAAGAAGTTTTTTCTAATATCAAAATATTTATTTATTTGCTTTCAGCAATCTGAACGGACAATACTTGGGTGGCGAGTATGGACAACTTCTTGCGGGCCGTGGCGAAATCTGGACAACCTGGCTAGGAATCAATTACTCGTACAAAACCGTGCAAATGATGATCCGACCAACGATATAGATATTTATATATATTTACTACTTCTTAGATTACAATAGATGTGCTTCTGCACGCATAATCACGTATTTTACTTTCTTCAGTATTTGTTTCGATTTTGATGTAGGATCGTTTAGCATGCTGACAGTTGTTCCAGGTCCAAATGATCCACGTCTCTAAAACACATCACGAACCGTAAATTCCGCATAACTTTGTCAAACAGGCCCGACAGATTGTCGAGGTGGTTTCCAAAATAGAAACGCTTAATTGCAAGTATTACGTTGAAAATGATACCAATAAACAAGCAAGAAGCACAAAACGACAACGTTTTTTGGAGGCGAAATTAGAACAAAATGCGACGTCTTCACGCACTAAATGTGTTATGTATGTGTGTACCATATATATATATATATATATATATATTTATATATATATACATACTTTGCTTAACAATTTTTAGTGTGGCGACAGCTAGGAAACAAAAAAAATGCCACGAACAATTTTCGGTTGAAACATTTTAAAAGAATTTTGTCCAAAAACTCACACGGCCGCAGACCATGGCGGCGAAAAAGACATTTTCATTACCTATGCACTCCCAGAAACAGGATGGGTATTTTAACTTGGACAAGCTGTTTGGAGAGAAAGCTTAGGTGTTGAGAAAGTTCGGCATGGAATTGAGTTGATTTGGACACGAAAAGAGTATTTATAATTCGATTTGCAGAAGATAACTTCAATATTTAGTTGTCATTTAAATTTCACAAGGAAGTGTGGAAATATTCAAGAATACGCTTCACGGAATGAACGCGCATCATTTCAGAACCCATCAACGGCGACACGGCGGCAGAAAACCTCGGCACAATTTTCATTTCAGTCAGAAATTAAGAGATGTTGTACAATTTTATGCCTCCCCCGAGCGGAGTAGTAGATGGGGGATCTGCAGATTTTGTAGATATTCTGGGCTGGGGTCTCTGTCTGTTTGGGTGTGTGTAGGTGTAGGTGTTGCTGTGCGTAGGTGTGTGTTTGTGGCGTTGTCAAATGCTGTTGAAAGATTTTCGTGTCGTTGTTTCCATGCCGCCTGCCAGCAGGCGACAGACATGAAATTCTTGAAAAACATTTTTAAAACTTTTTTAAAATTCTACTTTACTTTTGTCTCTGGTTGTTTCCTTCGTACGTAAAAAGATTTAGCAATAGCAATGAATTTAGTTAATTTATGGCGTTATTAATGACATTTTGAAATATTAACAGAAATACAAAAACAAAAAATAAAATAAGAGCTCAGAAATGTTTGGGCTGACTAAATAAACAGCGACATTTCCTATATATATAAAAAAAGAAAAATATAAATACTAAATTCACATGCGTTGTTTTTCATGAAAAGTCATGTGAGTGTTATGTTAAAAATGTTTGAATTCGATAAGTTATTTTATTGGATTTTCGCTTTTATGCATTTAAACAAAAGAAATTTTACTGGGTCAGTCTGTTATCCATATATTACGCTCTGAATACCTTGGCCAAAGTAATAAATATGCTGAATAGTTTGACATTTCTGAATGGCACGAGCTAATCAGCCTGCATAATATGCAAATATTCAAACAAAAGAAACCCAAACTTCCAATCGAAATACAACAAAAATCAAGCAAACAAATTTACGATTCAATCAATGGAATCTTTCAGGGTTTTGTTGTTTAAGAGCCATTAAATGTTAAGGCGCCTCTTAAGTTTCTTTTCCTACATACATATTTAAATATATATATATACATATATATAAATACATATATTCTTTTTTATTTTTACCGCTTAAGTTTCAGTCACTAAGCGACACAAAGAAATTTACATTAATTTGAGAACAAAGTGTAGCATATTATGCAAATAGTTGTTTGTCTTTGAGCCCGTCACCTTGCCCGGAAAATAAATATGCATATAGTATAAAAGCGATGTATATAAAATTGGCTCACAATTAACGTTTGGTAGCTCTAATCAAAAAAAAAAGTTCTACAAGTGCTGATAACCTGTGATTTGATGATGTTATAGGGAGACAGGCCCAGGCGCCTAATTAATACGAAGGCATAGGGAGATTTTAAATTTATTGAATTCATTATGACAAAAATCAAAATCAACATAATCAAAAGTGCTGCTCGTGCGCATTCTTGGCAAACAACTTTGATCCCATTTAAAATATATACAGATTTAAAATAGAATCACTGATTATAATGTTCTTGCAAAATAGGGATGGAAAATGCTTTAATTAATTTATTATATTCATTCAACATCATTTGGAGGACATACTAAGGAAACAAATATTTGTGTTTTATGAATAAATATAAATTAAAAAAACTCTCAACACTTTTGACATTTTTATTGTCCCCAAAAAAAGAACACGAATTTAAAATTCAAACAACTAAAAGATTTGCATAAAATTTTTATTTAAAACATTAATTTAGAACATTAAAAATTTGGATAGTTCTTTTGATTCAATTCGATTGTCATGTGTGTCTATAATTTATGGCATTATTATAAACAAACTGTACCAAATAGAACTAAAATATTAAAAATATATATGTAGAAGGGGTTTCAGCCAAGTTAGCTTGTTGAATGATTAATATAGCGGTTAATAGGAGCTAAGTAAAGAGCTAAATCTTAAATAAACAAATATTATACCCATTGCTCGAATCCTTGGGTCATTCAAAAATGCATAAACTATTTTGTTGGCTTTGTTGCAAAGACCGATCCCACCGAAACACGTTCACAAGTAAGCACATGAAAAATGCCATAAAAAAAGAACAACAACAACCACAACAATCACACTGACAACGAAATCACATACATAATTTGCATAAAATCAACTGAACCTTAAATAATTATTTCGAGCTTATACCATGAAATGCTCATAAAGTTCAAGATAAAGCCGCAGGTCGAAGTTTTTATGTAAAACAGGCCGAAATCGACGGGGAATATGGAAGTATTACCAAATCCACACTGCGAGAAACTTTCATTTTGTTTAATAGCTAAAAGAATTAATTTGACTATAAAAAACCAAGTGAGACTCCATTCCTATTCACATATTCAATTAATATGTTCACTAAGTCATTTAAGATATATTAAAATTTAATTAAGACTAATTTCTCGCAGTGAACAGGTTACACAAATAAAAAAGTATGAGTCTGAATTATGGGAACCTCTAAACAAATTCAACATATTTGCATAAATCAACCAAATATCATTCAAACTATTTTACATATTTAATGAAACCAACGCTTAAATAATCATGTACTCCTCTTCCATCTATGATTTTTATCGACTTATGCGTAATAAGCAACATAAATTAGAATTTTATGACGTGAAATTAAAAAGTGTGTCGCTGACAAAAGCACATTAAGAAATGCAAATGCATTTTTAAATATTCGCTCACTTTAAATATATAACGAAAAGTTGAATTGTGTTCACAAAAGTATGTAAAAATATAATGAACAAGTATTTGATATGTATATGTGGGCTAATTAAATTTAGTAACTACAAATAATGAATTAAAAATCATAAGAACTTGTTGCAGGATAACGCAACAGTTGAGCTTCGCAAAGCGAACAGTGTTAAAAAATGAAAGTATTTGTTAATTTGTTATGGACTAGCCGACACAACACGTTATCGATATTCACGTATATTTTGAACGGACTCAAAGTCAAATAAAATTAGATAAAGGAGCTGAGGTCTTATAGGAGTTAATCAACAGTTTTAGCGTTTAACAAACCGTTAGTATTCTTTTTAATAAAATAAGTATACCGATCTTTTTTGACAAGTGCAAATATTAATCGATTATGTTAAGGTTATGTTAAAGGTTGTGATATGTTAACTCAAACATCATGCGCGGCATCTTTTTTAAACCTGTTGCCTGCTGAAAACACTGAACTGAAAAATCGGTTAAGTACTACAGAGTTAAACAGTCGACATTGACAAGTTTTTTAATGCACGAAATGGCTAATCACGTTGTATTTACGAATTAAGTCGTTTCTCACCATGCATGGCATATTTACCGACTATGTTCACTGTTAAATAACAGTTGAGCGAAATGTTAATATTTTTCTGATGCCGAAAACATATGTTTAATGAACGTAGCACAATCAGCAACTAAGTTTAACAACACACGATGGAAGATCCGCTGAAGCCGAAACCAGTGCCGCTGGCGGCCGAAACAGTATTGTGGTTTGAGTTTTTACTCGACCCAAACAAAATAACACAGCACTTGCAATGCAAGAATCCCGGTATGAATCCACCACAACAAATTTTCATTTGTGGCATTTTGACTAAAGAATGTTTGTTCTTCTCCCCCACTGCTTGCAGATCCGAGTGCCGTAGAGCTTATTATGCAGTTCATCAGCATGACGCCAGACACAGCAATAGCGTCCACAGTCGTCACACCGGGAAGCGATCTACAGAATATGTCAAACGTCAGCGTGGGCGCCAATCCAGCCACAGCCGTAACCTCCGGCGTGCCTAATGTACCGCCCGCAATCCAGCAAAGGCAGCCGGAATTGCAATTAACGCGCAAGCAGCTGGCACTTAAGATTTTGGAGCTAAAAGTGGCTACCTGGCTGCGTTGGAATTTGGATGTTCTGGAGAATGGTCTGCCTGTATTGATGCAGCTGGCTCTGCTGCGGGATCTGTGCACCATTAGCTACGGTCGTGCCATCAACATTCCATTTGCCAGTGATTTCGACATGAAGATTTGTACGTCAGCCCTTTGCACATCCTAAGCCCAGTTGCCTAATCTTGCATTTGCCTTTTTTAGCACCAACTTGTGGAAATGAGCGCGCTGCCCGCTTTGCACTTACCATCTACCATCGGATGATACTCCGGCTGCAGCTCATCAAGGATGTTGCACTCAAAGCACCACGTCCACAAATGTAAGTCTTGATCACAAAAGTGGACTTTTAGTTTATAGCACTTCCTTTCAGGTTTCCAGCCGCGGATCAGCTGCAATTATTTATGGACACGCACACACAGCCTACGATTGAATATTTGGAGCAGCTGTGCTCGACGGCCAACAACAAGCTGTTCCATGTCTTTCATTACGAGAGCTTTGTGACGCTGCAGTGCGATAATTTGGAGACCGCCCAGAACTATGACATGATGCACCTCATCACGCCACAAGAGCTGCGTGCTCAGCTGCAATATGAGCTGGCCAATTACTACCTTCATACCAAACAGTATGTGCTGGCGCGCGAATCTGCAGCCGATTGCAATAGCAATTTTCGAGCGTTGCCACGGGGAGCAACGCTCTACTTCTGTCACATTCAGCCCGCGGAGCTGGAGGGACTGTTGCAGGCGTGTGGCATCAGTGCCCAGCAGTACACGCTGCTTGAACGATTCCATCAGTCGCTGCTAAACAACTTTGCAGACATTGTGTCTATACTGCAACTGGATAATCGTGCCCGAGAAATTTCACTGGTGAGCAGGCGGAACGTCGAGCTGGATATTGAGGCCGCCATTTCCAATGGGCTGCTCAAAGAGACGCGTCAACTGCTGCTGCAAGTAGCCGCACTGAATGTGGTGCGAACCATTTTCGAGTGGGGCAACATCTTTGGCAGCGTGGAGTACTTTGAGAAATTTCGCGACATGGACTACTTGCCGCCCATTGTTGAGGCCATGCAAGAGGCTTTGTCGCACTGCAGCCAGTCGGAGCAGACGGCCCTTAAGCATTTCCTCATCGATTGCTTGCTCTATCAACAGCAGCAGCAGCAGGTGGAGCAGAGCCGGCAGCTGCTCCACACAGCACGTGGCATGGGTATATTTAGTAATGAGGAACTGCTGGATTTGGATGAGCAACTAGTGCAGGCAGCATTGCCCGTACTCAGTAATTCAATGGCCACACTCAACGACTGGATGTGTAATTCGAAAAGTGTGTTTTTTGTTATTATTTTTTTTAAATTGAATTTGTAATTAATGTTATTCCACTGCTGCTCTTGCAGTGACTCGCGTGGATGTTGCCGCTTTGGAGCGTCAATTGATCGCATGTACGAATGCGAATAGCGTGCGGATTCTGCTTGTTAAGCTGTGTAGCACGGCACCGGAGAAGCCGCTTTGGGCCATCAACCCCAGCTGGGATGTGCCGCAACCGTTGAAGACGCTTATTATGGCAATGCCGGTGAGCTTCCTGCAGGACTTTAGCTATGTGCTGTTGGGTAAGGCACGGGAGCTGGCGGCACGAGGCAACTACATCGATGCGGTATCCATGCTGAGCGTGCTCAAGTCAGAAACACAGCGCCAGGAGCTGAGCGCAAGTGTTCAAATCGTGTGCAAGCTGATCACATGGGAAATCCTGCATATACAGATCACACAGAGCCTGGACGAATGGCACCAGAAGCCGCTCGATCTGCAGGCGCTGGGCACACGTTGCAAGCAATGCTTGGGCGCACTCCAGGCGGGTGAGTCGATGATGCCGCCACTGGAGATACTGGAGAGTTGCGCCATAATGCTGCTGAATCTGACCGACTTTCCGCCGCTGCTGTATCTGGACAAGCGGGTGCAGCAGCTGGAGTTGCCGTTGGCCTTCGCGGCGACCTTTACCGAGATGGAGAAAATGAAGGGACCAAAGAAGGTGTGCCGTGATGCCTGGGAGCTGATGATGAGCATGTTCCTCAATGTGCCCAAGCGAGCATCCTCAACGGGCGCTGGCAGTGGTGCCAGCAGCTCACTCCAGGCATTTCTCCAGCGCGTACGACATCAGAGTATTTTTGGCTTAGCCATTTCCATACTCGGCAAGATCCACAATATATTGAAGGATGATCCTAATCATGATTTGAGCTGTGAATACATGCAGCTTTGGCCTACCAGCATTAACAAGTAGGGGCAACTAATCACCACCCAATAGCTTTCATCCAATTCTAATCTTGATAACTTTTTGTACAGTCCAAACAGCTACAGTTTAAGGAGCGTTTGCGAGACGCTTCAGTGGCTGCTGTCCGAGGCTCTTAGCCACTATCCACAGACCATCTCGTGGCTGAAGATGAAAGGCGACCTGGAGCTGGCCATTGGCAACAATGAGTCCGCAATGCGTTGCTATGTTAATGCTCTGGTCACCGGCACCGATTATTGTACGATGCCGCTGCAGCGTAATGTCGCCGATGATTATGTGATTAGGAAGATGATACGGTGTGCCGCCAATTTGGGCTGTCACATGCAGGCCACCGTACTGTGTCAATTTCTTGATGAGATTGACTACGGCATTGTCTTTAAGAATCTCAGCGAGAAATCATCGAATTTTACGGACGCCATGGATGCATATTACAGCTGCATTTGGGATACGACGCTTCTCGAATTTATTGTTAATCTGCATGCGAAACGTGGCGAACATAGTCGGAAACTGGAGGCGGTATGTTCCACGGAAGCTTTTCATCCGACGAAGTAAAGCAAACTTAAAACTTTCTCCAATTAATGTACTTCCCTTTTGCAGATCTCTATGATGGGCACCTTGGAGCTGAATGCCAACAACAATGAGGAGATTAGACGCGAGAGCGCCATGGTGCGAAAGTCGCGATTCCTGCGTGCCCTGGCCAAGCAGTATTTGCTGTAGTCGCTGCCCATCCTCGCCGGAGACTATGACCAAGCCCACACACAAAGAAGACCAATTAGCATTAAATTCAAACAAGTTTTTCTTTAATCATACAAAGTTAACCTTAACGTTTTAGCCATTAAGTTCCTGTGGTTTAAATTAAAAATAAAAGTTTAATTTTTCATGTAGATTCTGTTTAATTACTTTGGACGCCTGCCGCGTCCAGCGCCGCTGCCGCCACTGATTTTGGCCTTCTTATTGTTGGCACTCTTTTTGGACTCCTCCGCCTTGCGCTTGGCAGCAGCTATTGCATTTGGAGAGCTGGGCAGTGTCTTGAAGAAGCTATCGAGACGCACCTGCGTCTGCGCCTGCTTCGACTTGAGCAGCTTCTTGGCGCCATTGCGGACACGCTCCTCGTTGAACTGCCGGTCGCCGCAGAGGAACTGCACGAGACCATCCTCATCTGGCTCCGTCCACTTGAGATCAATAGTGCTCGCGTCTGTGACATCTGGTTCGACGAAAAGCTCGCGTGCCCGCTTATAGTTCCAATTCTCTGGCACTGCGTACTTCTTGGTGTCGATGTTCTCCAGTATCGTTTCAATATCCCGATAGCTCTTGATCAGCTCAACGGCGCGCTTTGGGCCAACACCCCTTATGCTCTCACAGTAGTCACAGCCCATGAGAATGCACAAGTCGATGAACTCCGTGCTGGTCAGCTCAAGGCCCTGCAGTACTTTGTCGTAACTGAACTCCTTAACGGGCATTTTACGTGCCTCGCTGTAGGTTAGATATCGAAGCAGTTTGCAGGATCCAAAGGTTAATGCATCCATATCCTCCGTAGCCGTCGCATACACTTTGCCCGCCTTGACCAGAGCAGCACACTGGGCCTCTGCCTCACAGGGCGCATCCACATAGGGAACACCCATCAGTTTGAGCAGCTCTTTGGCTTCCCGCGAGTGTTCCTTTGTGACGCGCACCAGGCGACGATTGAATTTTTCAATCTCAGCCTCATCGCCGGCTTCCGTTGCGGCTTTCAGTGCCTTCTCGGCCTCATCACGGCGTTCCGCACGCTTGGCAAGCTCACCAGATTTCATATCTGGGGGCGCACCATCGAAAACGTAGACGGGCTTAATCCCATTGTCCAGCAGACGAATAGTGCGGTAAAACATGCCCATCAAATGTGAGGTGGGATCACCGTTAACCGTCGCCAGTTGAGCTCCCTCTGAGCGAACGGCAATCAGAAACTGATACAGACACATGCTGGCATCGATGGCCACCTTCCGACCTATTAAATGGTGCATTTATAATAGATAACAAACTCTTATTTTGTTACTATAATCTGTGAGACACGCTTACCAAAGAAGTTCTTGATTTCGCTCTCGCGTATGGCGAGTGGAGCCAAATCAGCTATAAGCTTAGAGAGGCCCAAAATTCCCATTTTGAGTTCCTATTTTTTGTTTATGCAGTGTTTATTTCTATGTGTCTTGCTTGATTTATTTGTGCGCGCGCTTTTTGTTGCAAATGTTGTGGACGCGTTTCATTGTGAGTGTCACATGAAAGAAGTGCACTCATGGCATATATGAATAAGGAAGTGTAGACGATCTATCGATTTTAATAACATAAGGATAGTTGAAAATGAGTTTAGGCCACATAAGAAGCAATTAAGCCCTTTGTGCGCTTTGCACTTCTATTTATAAGTTTCATGATAAAACCGTAGTTTACTGAGGTTTACCGGAATAAAAGTTTGCCATTTGGCTTGCCGCCATTTATCGATAACGCTGGTGCAACGCTTTCGATATATTTACTCATCCCTAACGCCACACACATAAGCATAAGCATGTCGGCTGACGAAAAAAAAGATAAAACCATTGAAAATATGGTACGTAAATTACAGTAAATTATATCAAAATAAAGTTAAAAGTGTGTACGAAAAACGCGCATGGAAAAACAATGGGGTGCAAATATGCAAACCATGCAAATAAAGCGCAACAAATACTGCTCTCGACAAATCGGTCTTTCTCCCCTGCGACGATTCGGTTTATGTGTATAAACATGGCGTCGTCGCATTTGTATGTTGACTATGTCTAGTTTTCGGTGCGTGCAAGCGAGACAACTTGTGCATGCCAAATGCCCCATAGAGACACGCATACACAAACGCAAAGCTCAAAAGAAAACTTGTGTGTGCTCTAAAACAATCGAAAGAAAACGAGAAAAAAAATTTGAAATAACTAAAACGCATAAAGCAATCGCCGCACAACTTACAACGTCTCTAATGGTATTGGTAGCGCATGTGAATGTGAAAAGAAAATAAAACGCCGCCAAAAATATGAATCTTTAAAATTTCTTAGTGTATTTAATTGTTTTTTTCGCTCTTGTTTTGATTTTCGTTAGGATGCCAACACAACGCCAGAAGTGGAAACGGTGACGGCGACCAAAGAAAATGCCGCTGATAAAGCGAACATTGAGTCGAAAAAGCTGCTAGAAAATGCATCCGAACCTGCAGCAGCCGAGGATGCCGAGCAGGCAGCAACAGCAGCAGTATCTGTGGAAAAGGAGAGCAACGATGCAGCGGCAGCGACACCCGCGACTGATGACGTCGCTGATAAAAAAGCTGCTGTTGGAGACGCAGCGGCTGCGACCGCGCCAACATTATTGGATGCAGGTAAATAAAAGCAACACAACTACACACACACACACACTCTTGCTTGATTGCGCACACTCAGGCATCTCTCTATAAGCTTGTGTGTGTGTGTGAAGAAAGAGCGAGAAAAACAAAAATCATAAAATAAATTTTGCGCGCGTTTCGCGTAAAGCAAGGCGAATTCAATTCGCTCCCTTAACACATGTACACATGGACGTCGGTAGCCATCGTTACTGCTGCGTTGGCTTTGGCGCCGCTGTCTAAAATGCCGCGCGAACATTGCGTGACTAGTTCTTCGTCTCGTGTTCGTCGCAGTTTTTGGTATGTGTAGGTTCAATACTCACTGCAGTTATTGAAGTTTGGATGGAGATATGTTCGAGAAAGAATTATTTATTAAAAATTAGTGTGCTTTTTCCCAATTACTACGCTTACTTTACTGAAAGTGTGTGTGTGTTATCCTTGGCTATTGTTCATGCGAAACCTTGAACAATATGGTTTTGCATAGTAAATGCTAAGGTAGAATAAAAACTACTTCAATTTTCATAGTTCCTTGCGCTCTGAAAACCAAGCATTGGACTTCCCAAGCATGAAGATATTTCTACAAATATTTTATTTTTTATAATTGTTTTTTTTTTTACTTTTTACATATTTTCAGCAACAATATTAAATATAGTTCACAGAATACTCCATAATTATAAACAAGTTAATACTGTACTGCCTGAATAACAATTATAAACTTAAAAAAATTCTTTAACTTCAGATGGAAAGGAGAAGGGCACAAAGGCATCATCGCCAGCACCTCCAGCAGCAAAGAAAGTAAATAATGGCGCCAAGAAGAATGCCGCCAAGACTGACGACGATGACGAGCATGCAGATGATGATGAGGACGAAGACGAAGATGATGGTGATGATGATCTGGCGGACGATGATAAGGAAGATGGCAGCGAAGAGGATGAAAAGAAACCAACAGCAGCAGAGAAGAAGAAAAGTGATGGAACAGATGGGGCCAAGTCAAAGTCGGGATCAGCAGCAGCAGAGAAGTCATCTGTCGCCAGGAAGACTGAGTCAAAGACGAAGAACGGCAAAGTGGACAAGTCAGAGGAGAACGAGAAAGATGACGACGATGCTGACGAAGGCGACGGCCTCGATGAGAACAACGAGGTGGCCGAGGATGATGAAAACGTTGTAGCTCTGGCCGAGATCGATCGCATTAACGAGAACATTAACAAGACCCGTGTGGATGGGCTGCAGGTGCTTCATGCGGTATGTTAATATATTCAAAACTACTCGATTGAAAATATCAATTATTATATTCGATATATTTGCAGCTTTGCTTTGGAGCACAGGGCAAGAATAATGTGGTGAAAAAGAATCTACGTTCATTTGCGGGCTTTGAGTTCGCCAAAGATTCGTCGGATTACAAAAAGAAATATGAGTCAATCAAAAAAGTTGACAACAAATCGCTGCGCAGCATCTGTGAAATTCTAACTTTGGATCGTAAGGGCAGTAAGGATGAGATTGCGTCGCGTGTGCTAAAATTTTTAATGGAACCCGATGAGTCTCTGTGCCTCGAGCAGGGCGATGAAGAGGAGGAGGAGGTCGACGATGAGGAGATCGATGATGATGAGGTTGCTAGCGAAGATGATAAGAAACGCAAGAGCAGCAGCAAGGCGAGCGCCGGCAGAGGCTCAGCTCGCAATTCCACCGGACGTCCAAAACGTTCAACGGCAGGCAAGAGTGAGTTTACTCACCAATTCACATTAATTGAATGCTCTCAACTTATACAATTTCCCCATTGCAGAAATGTCTGCATATGTAGATTTATCAAGCTCCGAGGAGAGCGAGCACAAAGTGCAAGTGGCTAGGCGAAGACGGAACGATGACTCCGAGTCCGGCTCAGATGTAAGTCAGCCCCGAAAATGTTAAGATCGTGTCAGTCCCAACTCGCAACTTACCACTCTCTCTCCCTCCACTTTCAGTACAATCCTTCGGGCAACTCAGATTCGGATGCGGGTCGCGGAGGTGGTGGCGGCGGCGGTGCTGGTGGAGCCGCTGCAGCCGGTCGCAAGCTTGCTCGGGGCAGTCGTGGCCGGCCGGCGCGCAAAAGTCGTCGAAGAAATTCAGATTCGGAGGACGAAGAGGAATCAGAACTATCCGATGCTGATAGTGATGTAAGTGTTAATTTCCTTCTGCTTAAATGGGCTCCACATTTTTATCACATCATTCATCGTTTTCCCCAAATAGGTGCCGAAACGCAAGCGTGCCACTCCTGGCAAACGTGGCCGATCCGCTGCTACCGCTACTCCGGCTGGCAGACGAGGACGCGGACGAGTCGCCTCTGCGCGAAAGCGAAAGGATTCGGAAAGCGAAGATGAGGAAGTGTCAGAGGACGAGGAGGAGGAGGAATTGTCCGAATTCGGCAGCGATCAAAGCGAGGTGAGTTAATCTACTCAAAGTATTTCAAATCGTATGTTAATCATTTTCATTAATTTTTTATCTACCAGGAGGAACGCCCCAAAAAGAGTAAGAAGCCAACAACGCCTGCGAAAAATAGCAAAGCTAATAACAAGTCAAAACCAGCTGGAAAGTGTGCGTATATAGGACATTCTTTCACCTCTAAAAATTCCTTATTTTAATTGGTATATATTTATTTTAGCCGCTGGTCGACCGAAAAAATCAAAGAAGGAAACGTCAGAGGAGGAAGATGTCGATGACAAAGATGAGTCCGATGAGGACGAGCCATTAACCAAAAAGGGAAAATTGGCGTTTCCAACGGTAAGAGAATTTCTTTTATTGTTATTTTAATCATTTTCAATTCAATTCCATTTCAGGACGAGGAAATTCGCGGCTTTGTCAAACAAATATTGGATAAGGCCAATCTCGAAGAGATAACAATGAAAACAGTGTGCAAACAAGTCTATGCTAAGTACCCCGATTTTGATTTAACAGAGAAGAAGGATTTCATTAAGGCCACAGTTAAAGCGGTATGTGTAAAATGCGATTCTTCAATTTAATGACGGATTATGTAAGTCATATCTTCACTTTTCTTGATTCCAGTTAATTGCAACATAAAAACTACACAAAAAAAGGGGGAGGCATTGGAGCCTGGGATGGGCCAGCAAGCTGTAGAACTTGTTCAAAACACTGAAAAATAAAACCAACAACACAACAAGCGACCGCTAAAGCAAAACATATTTTTGCCACTTTTTGAGAGCTGCTGCAACAAAAAAAAAATGAAGAAAAAACCTCTAGTTTTCCTATAAGCGTTTAATTTGTACTCTATAAAAGTAACTAAACTTTACCTTAAACGGATTATGTCCTTCTTTCTATTGTGTACTAAGATTATCGAGATATGCATGTGAATATGTATATATCTAAAACGTAATTTGTAAACACTTATTATTCATTTTCTTTATGAATATACCTGCGCTCTCAACGGCTCTACAAAAAAAGAAAAAAGAAGTGTGGTAATTTAAGCAAATCCCGAAATAGGAATGAAAATGTAAAAACAAAAGCAGATGAAAGAAACACAAAATTTATAAGTACATAAAAATTTAGTAGTGCTGGTTGATTTGACGTTCAAAATTATGTATTTTAAATTAAGAAAAAGACGATAAATAAAAACAAAAAAATATCTAAAAAAAAAAAATAAAAAATAACACACTGGCAACAGTACAAAAAACGAAGCATGGAAGCCTTAAAAAAGCAAAATCCGAAATTGAATATATTGATATACTGCACCCATTTTCGGCTATGTAAAAACTAATTAACTTTTTGGACTTGGGCGCCGAGTTAAGTGAATGCACTAGGAATGATATTGTTCAAGAATTGCAAGCTATAATTTATTAATTTTTGAAGCAAAGTTATAAAATAACTACGTTTTATGATTGGTTGCAATTTTTGATAATTTTGCGATTTCCATTTTTTTGGTCTTTTAATAATTAGGCGAATAAATTAAAAAGGCTTGGAATTCTCTGTTTTTGGACTGAAATTGTTATGATAAACACTTATGTACTTCCACATTTTCAAATGATTTTAGTAACTTCCGTTAATCTCAAGTGATTGGCTTTGATACTAGATTGAAGACATAAACTGAAGCAGGTTTCTCTTGTAGAGCGGCAATACACACACCTAGAACTCACAGACACACACACACACACACACACACACAATATGAAATATGAAACCAAGAAATAAACACAGTGCAAGAAATATTAAGTATGAATATTCATGCAAAAATAGATGTATGTAAATTTTAAATAAAAAATTAAACAAATAATCTAAAGAGCAAAAATGCAAGTAAATGTTTTGAACACCATTACAAACACACAACCAAACATATATACACACAGAAATAATTACAAACATCTTGATGTACGTTTTCTTGTAGTTAAAAAGAAAAACAAGTTTCAAAAAAGAAATAAAAAAGAAAAAACCAAATAAGTATGAACTAAAACTCGATGTGCGTTAATATGCATACATAGTATATATATATATATAAAGTACATGTGAAAAAAATGAGTTTACGAGGATCGTACAAGAACAATGTCGGATAGAATTTAAAGAACGCTCTCTTTGTAGAACAGAACTTAACTTAACCGTAAATCGCGGACATCCCAATTGGATGCCTAGATGTTAAGCGATATTTTGTTTTATCTTTAAATGTTTTCGCTAAGGAAATAAAGACGAATGCAGTATGTATATCAATAATATATCGCGAAAAAATAAAATTTAAATATGCGCTTTTCTTTAATGGGAATAAGATGTGGATGAAAGGTTTTTATATATACATATTATTTATATGTTGGATGTATATAAAAATCAGCCTATACTCGAATACAACAAAATAATTTGTGGTTCCTTGGAAAAAAACATAGCCGTTTCTAGTTTGGTTTTAGATAGAAAATTTATTGAAAAATCGAAAAAATATGCAATATTTGGCAATATTTAAAAATATTTGTAATATACTTATGTTTTTTATGCGTATATGAAAGATTTAAGGTAAACCTGTCAATTTGACGGGCAAGTGGATCACGTGGATTTGGCTGTAACATACAGATATTAAAAAAGATCAATTTGCTTTTTTTTGGTATTTGATTTTGTGGTTTTTTGTAGGACAAGACAATGTTAAATGGTAATAATTTATAAATAAAACACATTTTCAAAAATTTGTGATGATTTGTTAGGTTTTAAATGCATTGAATATAATATTGAACGGATTATTACTCAATTGGCCCTGGAAATAGATCAAAGCACAAATTTAAATCAAATATAAATAAATATATATAGATATATATATCAATTTCAAAAATATCATTTGATTGCGAAATAAACGGCTTGATATTGACCCAAAATGTAAATTCAAAATGGATTTTCAATGGGTTCTACATTAAATTTAGATTCATAATAATGTTTGAGTCGTTGTCTGGTTGTATACTTACCATCAGAGTTCTGATTACAGATTTCATCTGAGCGCCACCTGTTTAAATGGAAAGAAATAAACAACTTCCCGATCAAAGAAAACATAGCCTTAGCTAAGCCAAAATCAAACAAACATCTGCTTCAGCTTTAGAAATCGATTAGAAATGGCAAAAGTTATTTGGTGATTGCCACAAGCTATGACTTGACTCTTAAAAGTTGCCTTTCAACAAGCTGTACCATTTTTTGAAACACTATATAATAATATAAAATATTTAAATGCATACATACACATATTGATCTACAAATATATATAATACTCGTAATTTATAGGTAATATAAACCGCATAGATCGCAAACAAATGATATATTGAAACAATATACTGATATACAATTATTAATTGTGGAGATTCAGCTTTATATATGATTAAAATAGATATAATTAAAATATCAATATTCAATTGGTTTTTCTTTTTTTTTTTTGGAGAGGGTACAGCCAGTACAGCGTGGAAAATCGTTGAGGTTGGCTATTGGAATATATAGAGAAATATACATCAAGTCACATCATCGGTATGTATGTAATGTATGTACAATTATAGTAGTAGTAGTAGTAGTAGTAGTAGTATATATCAGCAATATAACGAGTACACATGTGCATAATATAAGGCATTTAAAATATGTAGACAAGTAGTAGTATATATTCAAAATATATCAAGAAATATTCATAGACCTGCTACATACCCAAACAATTCGACAACGACATCGACTGAACACAGACAAAAGCAAAATCCCGGCCCTAGATCCCATCCAAATTAAGCCCATCTGAAAATACGCTCAGAAACGATTTTCATATATGGCAAACATAGTAAATAAGATAACAGTTTGATAAATAATAAATATAATAAATAGAAACGCATAATTTGCATACAACGTACAAGCTGGTGTACGTTGGTTGCATTTTAGTAATAGGTTTTATAAATATAAATATATATATTATATAGTCATATTATGTGTTTATTTAATGTTTCGAAGGCTGCTGCAGAAAGAGATTAGTAAATCTTGCAACACGCCCACTTTCTTATACAAATATTCATTAGAAATGGGTTTATCATCATCGTATTATTATTTTGTTTTTGTTTTTTGTTCATTTTTTTTTTAAGCTGTTGCAAACATTAATATTCATCATCATTTTAAAGAGACATAAAACTTAGGCTATTTATTGCATTTAAATATATATAATTGTAATTTTGTTATAATTGCAGACCTACGATTTATATATAGAGATATATGTATATGGTTTACGTATTAAAATGTTTATGGTTCGCATTGTAAGATTTGTAAGAAATACACAATAACAATAGAAGATCTTACCAATTTTCACGCATATTTACTACAATCAAATATTATTATTATTTATAAATATCAATTTGTTTTCATTAGGGATTTAAGTTTATTTTTTATTACTCTTATGAACTGGTTTGATGATCGGCCTCTGAAAGTATATGCTCTATATATATATTTATATATAGAATTGATTAAATACAATATGAAATTTAAATCTTTCATATACAGAGATATCGATATACCACAAATTATCGTTTAAGATCTTACCAACAAATTATAGGTACAAGAAGTTTTGTGAATAAAGGAAAACAAAAACAAAAACCAAAAGAAAAACATACGAAATGCGCCAACGGATTGCCCAGTTGTTAAGAGATAGAGAGAGAGAGGGGGAGCATGCAGCAATCTGCGCTGAGGCCCTTATTGTTGTTGGTTATTAAATGGTATGGGCAGTTAATCAATCTGAACTGAAATCAAAATCATGTCTTAAGGATAATCAATGAACAATATATAGGTATGGTATATGTCCTTAACTGAAATATGAAAACAAAAGACGTTAAACATATTGTTATAGATCCAAATATCTATAAATGTGACCTCGACATTTCTTCAGATCAACCGACCAGTTACATCGCAAAGGATTAGACAAAGAAATAGAAATATTATTCTAGGCATATTTTGTTATACAAGACAATTGGAAATTTTACAGTTTTGAAAAATCTTACCAGATCAGTTGAATCGTTGATCGTAGTATTTCACATTGTACAGTTTATAAATGTTTAATAATGCATATGGGGATGTATTAAAACTAAGCTAAGTTAAAATGTATATGAGAGAAACGTTTTGTGGTATCAAAAAGTTTATAGATCATATTTTTGTGTTGTTTGTTTCTTTGTTTGTTCTCTTTCAATACACACACACACACATACTCCAATTTGAACATTGTTCTAAGTTGTGCTTAATTATGCTTCTAATTTGCTATAGTTGGCAGCTGTCGGAAGATGCCTAAATTGACGACGAAAGAAATTGTATGCATTTTATGAAATTATATATGCATATACATAAGAGTGAATGTGTGAATATATATAAATATATATATATGTGAATACAACTAGTAATTTGTGTATTGTCCCACAAATTTGTAAATCTGAACCTGGACAGCAACAGTAATTTGATTTTGTTTTCTCTTGTTTTGTTTTGTTTTGGGTGTTATAGATTAATATTTCAGGCAAAACCACTTAGAATCTACGAGTGAAATTATAAGTTAAAAATAGAAACCAATGTAATTGGCATATAATTAAATACGTATATATAAATATAATATATATATATGTATAATAAATTTACAATTATGCAAAGCGCGATGCATCAAGCTGCAAGTGTGCAAAATTGATTGATTGACTGTTTGATTGATGGTTGTCTTGAATCTGCTGATGCTCGTTGTTATTGTTATTGCTCATCTCGCTCATCTCGATGTGAATATTTGCTAATTTTTAGGGGATAAAAGACATGGGATAGTGGAACAAATCATATGATTTCACTGCAAAGAGTTTTACGCATGGTAAACAAAAGATCGTTAGATTTTCATACACATATACATAGTTTCGCAGGTAATTAATTATATATACAGAAGACAATAATATATATCGTAATAATACAAGAATTCATAAAGTATACATATTTATATATCAAATAAAGTAATCAATAGGACAGGCATTAGGAAAGAAAGCGAAAGTAAAAAGTAATCAAGGCATCAATTGTGGCAGCAGCGGGCGAACACGCAACGTGCCCCTGCTTCTTGTATGCATTTCGAGAATTTCTCGAAAGGATTCGAGTCGAGTGGTGTACTCACCATTTTCAAGGCACACAAACAGTCCCCCTCTTAATGTTTATCGCTCTTGTGTGATTTCTGCGATGGCTGTTGACCCGGTCCGCCAGCTGGTCCGCCGGGATAGCCCCCATAGCCGCCGCCCGGATAGCCACCGGGATATCCGCCTGGTGGACCACCGCCCTGTCCGCCACCACCGCTGCCAGCTGCACCGCCTTGTGGCTGGGGAGTCCCTTGTGGTGGATGACCCGCAGCAGCCGCTGCAGCATAGTACTGTGAATATTGTGCATATTGGCTAGGAGTTATACCTTGGGCATAGCCACCGGATGCTGCAGCGGCGGCCGCTGCTGCTGCTGCCGCAGCCGCTGCATTGGGCTGCTGCTGGTTCGGATTGGGGCCACCTTGATTTGGGTTGGGCACATTGCTGCCACCACCAGCGCCAGCTCCATTTTGCTGCACATACAAATCAATCAAAAAATTAATTAGATGTCAGAAATAAAGGTCCTCGACTAGGATATGTGACAAGAGTTATATCAGGTATCATATCTATTTCGTGATACGCTCTATGCAAACACATAACGAAGTACTCAACAGATTTATAACAAATTGATTCAAAAACACAATCCTCAGCTAATTTGCATTTTATCCCACAAGAAATACTTTTTAAAAACAAAATGCATTGCTTGCGGTCAAAATACAACTTTACTTTGCATAGAAACAGACAAGACGACTTATATCTACTAAACTATATATATATATATATATATATACATATTATATTATATATACATATATATATATATACATATATATAATATTAAACGCTCAGAGACCTCACAGTTTGCCTGTTACATGCATACGCTTCTTTAATGGATACAGTGTGTTAATAATAATAAAATTATTATTATATTATAAATAAAATTTGTCCAATGGATTAAACAATTACATTTACTTCAACCCTTCATGATTTTGATTTATTGAGAAATCTCAATTTGGATGCTGTACCTTTGTCTTAAGTGTCTTTTCAATGGCTTCTGCTTCCTCGACTTTGCCCACACTGCGGTAGTATTCTGCCCACTGTGCACTGTAGTCGGCACTATTGGCGGCGCTTTGCTGTTGCTGTGATTGCTGCGGTTGCTGTGGTGCCTGTTGGCTGGGTCCTGCACCGCCAGCCGCCTGCTTAGCCTTCATCTGCTGTTCAATCATATCTGCCTCGCGATGGCAACCAATTTGTCTATAATTTACAAGAATGACAATTTATCAATTTAACTGTAATATTAGGTTTTTCTTTTTTTTTTCCCACTTACTTGTAGTATTCGATCCATTGAGCTGAGTAATCTTGACTGCTAGCGCCGGCAGCTGCACCAGCCTGACCCTGACCAGCCGCCATGGCCATTTGTTGTTGCTGGGCTGCGGCTGGATCCCAACCACCCTGCTGTCCATAGGCGCCCCAGGGCTGCTGCTGTTGTTGCTGATAAGCGGCAGCAGCGGCTGCATTGGGATCGCCGCCCTGCATTTGGTTGCCACCGTAGCCGCCCGGCTGCTGATTGTGATGGGCATTGTTGCCGCCACCACCACCGCCGCCACCTCCGCCGCCGACTCCACCACTGATGGGCTTTCTTGAGATCACCGTCAGTTCCATGTTAATCTTTTCGGAAATCATTTGACGTGCTGCTTCCACTTGATCGGTTGAGCCCTTGGACTTGAAGAGCTTCTCATTGGGCGGATTGCTGGCATTGCGATCCATTTCTGTGTGAGCTCCAGACTGTTGATTGATCAGCTTAATCGTCTCCCCGCCACGTCCAATGACAATCTAAAAAATTAAAGGTAAAATACGACTTTGTTGCAAGATCTTAATAAAACTCTTATTTTACTTACGCCACACTTGGAGGCAGGCACCAGGAAGGTGATCTCCTCGCGACCGCCCTGTGCATGATTCACGCCATAGCCGTAGCCATAGTTCGAGTTGTTGGAATCACCGCCGCCTTGATTGCCACCGCCGTTGCCGCTACCGTTACCATTGCGATTCATTCCATTGCGTTGCTATGGAGAGAAATAAATTCACTTCATAAAGATGTCAAATATAATGAAATCCAACAAGCAGCTATCACAAATGGGATTATCATCTCAAATTTTTTTTTGTAGTTTCTTACCATTACATTCTCGATGAGGCCGTCGATGGTGCGCTTCGCATCCTCCACCTGCTGGCGCGTGCCTTGGATGACGCAGCGACGATCGCCCATCTCATCGTTCTTGCCCTGGATGAACTGCAGCTTGCAGCCGCATTCGGTTTGAATTTTACGTATCATGTCGCCACCTTTGCCAATAACTACGCCTACAGCGATTTTGGGTACGAAGACCTCGACGCTTTCGCCGCCGCTGCCATTGTTGAAATTATTAAAGTTCGGTTCGGAGCCACCACCTCCGCCACCACCACCACCAGAACCACCGCCAGAGCGTCCGCCGCCCTGCTGCTGCTGGGCCAGTGCGTCCTTTTGGGCAATCAGATCCAGGACCATTTGCTTTGCATGCTCCACCTTTTGTGGTACGCCGGAAATGCGCAGTGGCTTAATTACTTCCTGATTTGGTCCATCCTGGATGATGATCATACGAGCGCCTGTCTTCTCCTGCAACTGCTTGATCGTGTCGCCACCCTTGCCAATGACCAAACCTACCTTGGCACCAGGTATCATGATCTCCTGGTACGGCGGATAGCCACCGGGACCCGGCGGTGGCATATTAATGGTTAACAGCACCTCGCAGCTGCCATTGCCATTGCCGCCGGCACCATTTCGGGCAACCATCTGCTCCAGCATCTCTCGGCCCTTGGTGCAACTCTCTCGCGTGCCACGCAATGTTATCACACGCTCCTGATCCTGCATAAGCTCCAACTTAGCACCCGACTCCGCCTCCAGATGACTGAGTGTGTCGCTGCCGCTACGTCCCACAAATGAGCTGACAATGCTCTCAGGGATGCGCACCTGTTCCTCGCATGTGGATGCTGGCCAGGCAGCTAACCGTGCTGCAACTGCAGCTGCTTGTGCAATGGCCTGAGTCATATTGGCGCCACTACCTCCACCTCCGCCGCCGCCTCCTCCCCCACTACCGCTGCTCATGTTCGAGTTGTTTTGACCGTAGTCGGGACTGCCAAAGGAGCGTTTGCAGTCTGGTCCGCTGTCACCGTCGTCGTTATGCCGCTTAAAACTGTTACCACCGCCTCCGCCTCCTCCTGTAGGGCCACTGGAGTCTCCACTTGCCTGTTGCTGAGGGTTTGGTTGTATTTTTGCGGCAATCTGCACAACGGCAACCACAATGAGAAAAGTTCAATTTGGGACTCCTTTGGGTTTGCTGTAGCGTCTTCTTCTTACCTGCTTGGCACGTTGAATGGCAGCTGCCAATGCTTGCGAATGTACTAAACTCGCCTGCTGTGTCTGAAAATCACTCATATTTGCAGAGTTTCTGTCGATTTTAGTTGCCTATCTCTTTTTTTTTTATAATTATTCTAATCAAATTGTAAAAAAAAACGCCGACGCAAACTGACGACGTGCAACTGGAAAATTCAATAACTAATTTCACTTTGCGCGAGTTGTTTTTAATTTAGATCTCTTTGTAAATGTGATTTGCTTTTTCGTTATCTAACACAAGCGTAAACTGTTTGTTAATAGTTAAGGCTCACAGCTATTGCATCTGCTACAGTTTTACGTGGTTTTTTTTCGGTGAAAATTATGCGCCCCAATATAAGTACACAGAGATGCTTAGTTACCAACACTTTCTAATACGTTTTTCAACACTATGCAGCAATGTGGTTGCATTTATATCGATAACAAAATGATTATATCGATATATCACTTAATAACCATCTTAAATTAAATTTAAATAAATTTACTAATATTAATTCAATAGATGAGAGATCAACGACATATAATTAAAACAACAATTATTCAATATAACGGAAAAAAAGGCGTTCAAATATACGATATGTATGCTATCGAAAGTGTTCCCACTATTGTTCCCACTGTTTTGCTACGCATATTTCTGGTTTATCTAACAAAAAGAAAACAGCTGAGCTTTGTTCTTGCCACGAGAAATCGGTTTGTTAACAGAAAATAAATAAATATTAATTTATTTTCAAACAAATTTATAAACCGAATTGCAAAGTATACACAAAATCAAAATGCCTATTGACTGGTTTGGCTATGCATATGCTGCTACAGTTGCCGCTGGTGGAATCATGGGCTATGCGAAGGCTGGTTTGTACATTTAATTAATTTACTAACACAAGCTTCACTCAAAACTCCTTTTGCTGCCAACAGGTTCAATTCCTTCTCTTGGGGCTGGCGTTGCCTTCGGCGCATTGCTTGGATATGGCGCCCACTTAAACTCTGGGGATCCACCACGTCCACTGCTTCAATTGGGCACATCGCTCTTCCTGGCCGGATTAATGGGCGCTCGCTGGAATCGATCGGGAAAACTGATGCCAGCTGGCCTTGTTTGTATGCTTTCAGTGGCTGCTTTGGTTAAGAACTTGGTCAGTTATAACTTGCCAATGCGAACAAGGGACAATTGAAACCAACTGCAACAATTAATATGTGGGCCTAGAATGCTTGCCGCGAGATTTTTTTAGAATGAATTATTTTTATATGTATTTTCTCTATGGTCTTGTGTGACTCAAATAAAGGTTAAGGGACTTAAAATTGAAAATGATTTAATAATAAGTGCAAGTGCTCTAATTTTGTGTATACCCAATATAATATACACTTGGATAGGCTAGAGTTGCTTGTTTGTTTCTTTGTGATATATCATAGAATCGCCGCTTAATTGTTTACTAAGAGTTTCTTAGACAAATGCAAGAAATACCGCATTTAAATGCTCGAAAAAATTCAAAGGCAAAAAGAAAAAAAAGTAGTTGAGTAAAATTGAGATTAAATGAGATTGAATTAGCTGTGACATAGTTAAAGCAATTAAAAACGTGAAGGAAATTAATAAAATTTTAATAGCTACCTACTAGCATTTCTTGAGGTCAAATCATGACCAAAAAGCCCTAGCTTATGAAATTTATATTACCCTTAAGAAAGTTATGCCATTTGAAACTGCAAGCCCAGAACCAGATAATAATAAATCAAGGTTTTCAAAAATAAACAGCTGTTTTATTTATGTAAATGTATATATGTTTTTATTTAATGAATATTCTTAAATTATGATTTTGTTTGCTTGCGTGTGTCTGTGTGGGTATGTGTGATAAATGTACAGTTTCAATTTATATGATTTCCAGTTGTCTATATCTAAAACTTACACATTATTATTAAGCTATTTTATTCATACAATGAAAGGATAATGCAATTTTTAAATTTTTTTTAGTCGCATTAACAATGCACAACTTTTTTACATTTTGAATACAACAATGATTGGGATTTCAAGTTTTCTTGTAGGCAAAATGCGGCTAGTTAGTTAAATGAAATTTTTCACAACGTTTCAATCAAATTTTCTATAAAAAAAAGATAAATATTGTTAGTTAAGTATACAAATTATCTTTTATCACAATGGAAAATTGGAAATCCTTTAGGAATAATTTATCAAATTGTTAATGCTTGTTTTAAATACCAATGTGAATGCGCATCAGCTTTTTACAGAATCATATATTATATACAAAATATGATATTTTCTTTAATTATACATTTTACATTACATAATATATGTATTCAAAAATTTTCACATAGTTGGGTGCGTGTTTTTTGTCATTTGTTTTTTTTTTAACAGAAAATAAAATACAATATTTTTTTAAATTAGTTGTTACTAAAAACTAAAAACAAATCAATAGTATTTATATAATATTAATAAAAATAAAAATTCTATCTAAAAACACAATTTGCTCAACTGCAAATTAATTTGTATTTGTTCAAATTTCAATGGCATAACCAAACCGACCAAGTGTGCCAATTCCAAACGTTTCTCTCTTCAAGGTCGCAGTGCACTAAAACGGAAACAGCTTCCAGTTAACCACTAAATGAACAACAAAATAAAAGACAACAAGATTAATAAAAATGCATTTGAATGTTATTCAAGATAATGTTAGGCGTGCAGAGGATGAGAAATGTTTGCAGTTTTTGGTTTTATGGTCTTAAAAAAAGTAATCGTTGCAGACGCCACCAGACGCCATTTTTTTTTTTTTTGTGTGTTTATGTTTATGTGCCACCGTTTCTCAATAAAATCGCTAATTTGTGTTCCACATTCCATGCGTTTCCATTAGCCAATTTATATATTTATTTTTGTTGCGTTTTCTTCATATCGCCAGATATATGTATATATTGTTGCTACAGTTGATTTTTTATTAGTATGCAATATGCGATTGGTTTTTATAGGTATTTAGTTGATTTTTACGGCATGCCATTTTGCAATCCATTTCCAAAGGATTTTGGATCAAAGACACCTTAATTTCTACGTTTTTATATGTTTAGCCAGCATTCTTTGACGTGTATACATGTATGTATATAGATGTGTATGTGTGTGCGTGTGTGTGTATGTATGTGACTACATGTATACGTATGTGTGTAAATGTGTATGTGTGCGTATTTTAATTACCAATTTGTATCTGCATTGGTTTTTCGCATTATTTATGTATTTGTGTATGCAATGCAATTTCGAGAGACAGGACGAGAGCTTTAGAAAGTTGAAGTGGAAATTCGAGATGGCATTTAATGTGATGTTGTATCAGCAGCGATGGGTTTATCGAATTTTATAGCGCATATGAAAGATATCTGGCATTTAAATATATATGGATATATATGTTGTGGTAAGCCGCATGAAGAATCCAATGAACATGTCAATAAATGACCGGGTTTTGAGTATGATGCTAGTTTTCAGTTATCTAGTCAGATATGTATACTTTTAAGATACTTGTTCGCAATTGCAATAAATGACAATTTTTAATAGGAATAATGTAAATAAAATTTGAATATAAAATATTTAAAATATTACTGTAAAATTGTTCATGCTAAGTTCATAACTACGTTTTCAAGCACTACTTTTTGGACTACTACAAATGTAGTCCATACTACGTTTTTCAAATGTTTTTTTTTTTTTGTTGTTTTCAAATAATAAAAGTGTTTTATTTTTTGAGATGCTCGATAGTGGTTGAGTTTTGCAAGTCATGCGGCAAATGCTTAAAGTATTTAAAACGATATTACAACTAAATGGCCAATAACGAATGCGAATTGGTAAACTATAAGCCTCAAATACCGTTTATATCTATGTACGTAGTATAGAGCAGGCAGCAAATACTATTAAAATAGTTTTTTAGTCTAAATTCCCTTTTAGTTTTGATTGTTTAACGGCGCAAAGCTTTTAGACTACGAAAATAACGGGTTGATTGCTTGTTCTTACCGCACGAAGGGAGCAAATAACAAACGAAGCAGATATCAGATCGTTGCAGGGGTACAGTTAGGATTCTGTGCGTGTATCTGACTTGTCTGTATGGGTGAGTCTATGTCTGTATCTGTGTGTGTGTTTTTGCGTGTGGAGTACTTTAAGAGGTATGCAGAGAGTTACAGTTACAGTTACAGTTACAGTTTCTGACTGGTTTGTTCGTTGGCAGTGTTGGAAAGTTGTTGCTGAAGCAGGTCCCCGTTTACACATTATACATAAAGATAGTAGTAATAGTAAATGTAGCAGTGTTATTTGTATTTTTTTTTTCTTGTGGTTTTTCTGTTGTTGCGTTTGTTTTTTTTTTTGCGCCACTTGTTTTTTTTTTTGCCTTCTGTTTTGCCCTTTACATGACTCGTGTGCGGCGTATCAGTTTTTGTGTTTTGATTTTGGGTTTTCTGGGCGATGTGGTGCCATTTATTGACTGTTGTTGTTGTTGTTGTATGGCTATTGTTGTTGTGCTTGGTTCATTGTCCAACACCGTTGGCAGATTGTTGGTATTGTCGCCAATGTAATTGGTTGCATATGAAGGCGATGTCTGTTCTTGTTGTTGTTGTTGTAGCAACTGCTGCTGCTGTTGTTGTTGACTATGGTTATGACTATTGCTACTAACTTTATTACTACTATTTTTGTTTGCTGTAATACTACTGCGATTTAGCGTACGTTTTAAGAATTGACTGCCATCGAATTTATGCGGATGTTGTTGCTGTTGCTGTTTTTCTTGTTGCTTCTGTTGCTGTTGTTGTTGTTGTGTGCTGCCCGTTTTTGTTGTTGATGAGCTGACGGAGGTGGACACCGATGTAGTGGTGGCTGTGACCGCACCATCCAGTGTTGGTAAATGCAGTGCTTGCAATTTCTTAAAGTATGCATCGAATATCGATGATGTTGTTTTCAATTTTGTTGTTGTTGTTGTTGGCGTTGGCGCTGGATTGGTTGCTGTTCTTGCTGATGCTGTGCTTGTTGTTGTTGGTGTTGACAATTGTTGTTGTTGTTGTTGTTGATGTTGCAGTGTTGTCAAGTGTCGTGGTTGTTGTTGTGAGTGAAACTTACGTTTTTGCCGCTCAATTGCTTCATTAATCTCAATGCCGGCATTGGCCTCGTTTTCCTCATCAACTAGTTGTTGTTGGTGTTGTTGTTGCTGTTGTCGCTTGTTGCCTTCTTCGCTGTTGTTGTTGTTGTTGTCGCTGTTGCTGTTTTGTTCTTTAGCGCCAATGTGGTTGCTGTTGTTGCTGGTGTTGCTGTTGGTGGTGGCACTATAATTTGGAATTTGTTTTTGTACCAAGGGAATTGAATATTGTACATTGGACTCTATTTTGGGCTGAGATTGTTGTTGTTGTAGTGATTGTTGTTGTGATTGTTGTTGTGATTGTTGTGGCGTTTGTTCTTGTATCAAGTGAAAATAGTATTCAATTTGTTTTCGTAATTCATGTGTATAGAGTTGAAATATATTCGGTGTTTGTGTTGTTGTTGTTGTTGTTGGTGGTGTTGTTGTGGTTGTTGTTGTTGTTGTTGTGTAATGTGAGCCACTATTGCTACGGCTGCTGACGCTGCTGCTGGTGTGCGTTTTGACCATAACACCGCCATTTTGTAGCCACTGCGATTGAGTGTTGAGTAATGCCAAATTATTGTTGCTGCCAATATCGAACAATCGTCGTAAATACTCAAAAGATTTTGATTTGTCTGTCGTTGTCAATTTTCTTATTGTTTTTGTGGGTGTTGTTGTTTTTGTTGTCGGTGTGTCAACGGCAGCGGCAGCAGCAGCAGCAGCAGCCGCGACAGAGCTTTGCTGTATATTATTATCCTGCTGATTATCATCCTGCTCCTCACTACTTGTACTACTGATGTTCTCGGTTTGGTTATCATCGTGCTCCTCTTCCTGATCTTCCTTATCGGTTGGGGTCTCATCTTCTTGGGATTCGTTCTCCTCACTACTATTTTCAACGTCTTCTGTCGATTGGATGTTTGCATCGTTCTTATTCTGGCTGATTTTACTAATGTGTTGTGTTTTTTGTACATTGTTGTTGTTGTTGTTGTTGTTTTTTGGCATTTGTGGTGTTTATTGTGTTTATTATTGTTTTTGTTGTTGTTGTTGTTTTTGTGGTTGTTGTAGTTTGTTGTTTGTTGATATTTGTAAAGGTGTAAAAGGTTTGCATATTAAAATATGATAGTTTTTGTGTGTTTTTCTTTGTACTCAAAAATTACATTGATCCTTAGGATTAGAACTCTAAACTTACACAACCAACTACGCAAATACAGTCGCTAAATGCAAAAGTTGTACTTACTTGTATACTAAACGGTAATTATTTCCATAGTCGGGAATTATGTTTGAGGGCAGTGGGTTGCAGCGACCATCCAGGCAGTGCTAAGGATTGTTCAAGAGGGTAAAAAATTTAAATGAGAACTGTTGAAACTGCAAAATAGCTAGACTAAAAAAGAAACTGACAAACTGACTTCCGATATACCCTTATTTTCTTTTAATGAAGCAGATATAGAGCTGCCCATACTTACATAACCATTACCGCAGGCGGATCCCTCCGCTGCCGGCCTGTAGGCGACACAGTAGCCCGTCTGTGCATCGAAGCAGAAGAGCTGGGCACAGACGCGCTCATCCTTGAAGCAGGCATAAGTGCCCCGATCTCGCCGGCATTGCGCATCCAGGGAGAGCAGAGTGCCCGGCAGGGATCTGCCCAAGGCGCTATCCTCATGTGGTGCATTGTGCAGGCAGGTCGCAGTGTCTCCACTTCAAATGAGATGTGGAGGTTAGCTTAACTGTAATCATTGCTCTCTCTCATTGCTTGGACTTACTTAAGGAAATGATGGAAGCTCTGCACAGTACAGGCGGACCAGCGGAAGCCGCGCTCCGTGTGACGCAAGTCGGACATTATGTAGCCATCCTCCCAGCGGCAGCGTTGAGCTCCTGGTCCACCCAGATAGCTGGGCGGTGGTGAGCCGTCGTGCACGGCTCCCAATCTACACTCACACAAGAGAGAGGGGAGAGAGAGGGAGGAAAGGGTAGATTTGAGAGTTGGACTTGATTGAGTTGTGTGAATATACCAATAAAATGTTAATTGATTAATTGCACAGCGAATGATGTCAAACGGAAATGCAAACAAGTTTTTTTTCTTGTTCAACTCCAGTTTTTACTAAGCACCGGAAATTAATAGTGTTTTTTTATGTGTATTTTGGACTTGGCGTTAAATAGAGTGGAAGTGGTGTAAAAAAAAAACATTCCAAGTAACGAACAAAAAAACCCATCAGCAATTCCGTTTGAGAGTTGATAATGAATTTCTATGCAGATCTCACAAATATAGTTCATTTTTTATTTGTTGTTGATAATTGTTAAATTTAAATTTAACTTTAAGAGAAATACATTTGAAAAAAAGTGAAGTAAAAAAGAGGTAACTACTTACAAGTGTCCCACTTCGTGGGCAGCGACAATGATGCCACTGAAGCCGCCGGTGTCTTCGATGATGGCAACGCTATTCACCTTCTCCAGACGCTTGTTAACCACGCAGGCGCCACCAACATAGGCAAAGCCTGTGGGCCAAGATACGTTTTGGCGAAAACAGAAATGAAAATTAGGCAATTAGCTTGGTCAGCCAGCAGGAAGTTGACAATTTTCAATTTTAACTAGTAGTAGTCGCTACTTGTTGACGCAGTTATTAAATATATAAAAAAAATAAAAGCCGACGAGCGCCTGTTTTTTTTTTTATAAATGTTTTTTTTTTCGCAATTTGTCTTTACTTTCAAATTTCGATATGGTCTAAACGGCGTTTATCTTTTTATATAATAACTGACTTTGCATATGTCTGTTTGTCAATACTCGAGGTGTGTGTGCGCCATTATTGTGGTATGTATTGTATATGTATGAAGATGTGTGTCACAACAAGCCAACACCATTTAGTTCAGTTAAGTGTTAATGCTTAAGTTAAATCTTAGTTACAATTGCAGTTTTAAGTTAAGCTCGCAATACCCAATTAGTGCCATAGCAAAACCATATTAAAGCCCATATTTTATGAATAAAGAAATATATTTAATTAAGCCTAAAATAGTTAAAATAGTTTATTTCAATAAATTTAGTTTAGAAAGTTTGCTCTGTACTTTCTGTAAAAATCTGAAAATTGATTAAAATATATATATATATACATTTATCAGGTCGTCAGGCGATTTGTGCCGTATATAGCACAGTAGTCAGAAGAAGATTACAAATATAGGAAAATCATTATAAGCAAAAGACGAGTGAGAAACACGCAGAAAACATATATAAATATATATATATGTACAAACATCAAGAAATAGAGTAAAATATCATTGTACAGTTTGAGCAGCATTGCAGAGTAGAGTTTGTGAGGCACTTGTCAACAGATTCCTTTTGCTCCTGATGGAGTTGTTGCTGTACATAATGCGTGCGACACAAAACACATAAATTAAGTTCACGCCAAACAAAAAAAAAAACACATTGAATAGAGTAAGTTGAGAATAAAAAATGCAGAGACACACACAGAGAAATAGAGAGAAGAAAAAAAGGAGAAACGTGCATGAAATTCAATTAAATTGACTGGATTTTAGATGATGGAGCGACGCTTTAAGTTTGTTGCCGCCTTTAATGTTATTATTTTTTTTTTGTCTATTTTCGCATTTATCTGTACATTGTCAGCGAACAAATTGTAGTTGTTGTTGTTGTTGTTGTTAAGTGTTTTAGTTTTTTACCTGCGGTACCGCGATTACATTCACCAAATGCGGAGGTGCGACGGCACATATCAAGTCTGCGGGCGAAAATGGTTCAAAATGCGTAGATTTGAGTACAGATTCGATTTCATACATATGTAGTACCAGTATGTACATAAATTAAATTGATAATGGTATTTTTTTGTGGGGCGTGCCCACAATAGAGAGAAGCAAAATCTTATAGTTGGAGCAGCACAGCAAAATAGTTTATCAGGCAATTCGATTTTAGGTCGGGTCAGAAGAAGAAAAAAATAAGTTGTATAATAAAAAAAAATTTGAGTGAGCAAAAAAAAAAAATGTAAATCATATATCCATAAAAATACTCAGTTAAGACTACTTACAAATGATAATAATATAACTAAACTAGACTATAACTACTACAACTATAAATACTTTCGACTACGTGTTAATGTTTCTTTCGTTAAAAATAAGGCGTTAAAATTAGAACAATATCTAGACCAAAATATGTGTTTATAAGAACTACCAATGTCATAACACAAAAATAAATTGGTTAACTTATGCATAGATTTAAGTCAGCTACCCAAAATGCAGCAACCAAAAAGGCAAACGATATGTTTTTTGTTTTTTTTTTTGGAAAATACTCAACCGGTTTAAATGGATTGTGAGCAACCCGCTCCTCAAATTAGATGAAGTAACGCCTCGAATTTAACTCGAATTTGTATCTTTTACTAAGATGTCAATATGTGTGCGTGTGTCTGTGTGTATGATTGTGTCTTTATGTAAATGTGTGTGTATTTCTAAGACCCACACGCAGTTTTTTTTAGATAACTTGGTTAAGTGTTTTTTCTAGTGCAAATTACGAGAATGTAGCAACAAACTAGTCGAAACTTTGTAACTAACAGCTCTGAGATGTTAAAAAACCAATATGACATTGTAGTTGTGTGTGGTTGTGTGTTGGCATGTGTGTGGTCTTTGGTAATTCATAATATTTGTATTTAGAATTTGGTAGATTCTTTTACCCGCTGTGCCTTTGGTGCAACGGCCGCCTTTACGCCTGCGACACATATCATACCTGCGCATAAGTAGACGACATTAAAGATATGAATTTCACATAGAAAATATATATAGAGTTTAGAGTATATAAAGAGTAGAGTGTAGGAGGGGACAAGGGGAGCCCTTTCAGTTGGAGGCTGCTCAACACAAAAACATTGCTGCCGCTGATCGTATCTGCAAGAATACACAAGAATACACCAAAAACAGGCTGTGCCCAATCACAGCCAGTACTCACTTGGTGATCGCCACGGCAATATCGTAGACGGGCAGACGACGCTCCCGGAACAGGTACTTGCCCATGTCCGTCAGCGCGGCAGCGGAATCAATGGCGTCACGGCCCACACGATTACGTTCCAGATAGGGCGTGGCATCGCGACCCTGCAAGCAAGGAAAAGAGCAAAAATTAAATCGATGTATTTATATGTTTTTTTAATAGTAATTTGTATTTAATGAGTGGAAAATTATATAAGAAATCAACTACTAAATTTGATTTACTTCTCCTCTTCATACCCCTCCGTTAAATAACACTCTTCTTCTTACCACACATTCACCATCAGTCGATAATCTGCCAACTTTAGCATTTGAAATTGGCAAACAGATAAACAAATAAGAAATAAATGTTTAGGGTTCCCTGGGGGTTTTTCCCCTTTAATAAAAACTATCGCCCATTAGGCGAGTGGTATTTGAGCTTATTATGCAATACGGCAAAAACAAACAAATGGAAAATCACCAAATTTATAGCCCACTCAAAGGCTAAAATTGTCCAACAATTTGGCGTAGGCAGCAGCAGCAGAGTTGCAGTTGCTGCAGTGATGGGCGGGGGTTGGGAGGGGGTGCCTCATTTAAATGGAGTATGGCGGAGTTCGTAAGCGAAACGGAAACAAGTGAACGTGAAAAACGTGCCCCATGCCGGCTGCAATGAGATAGATCGGATAAAAATGACGCGACGATGCCACAAATGAAAATGAAAATGAAAAAAATGGGAAATGGTGTCGCGTGTTGCAAGTGCGGACGGTGCAAAGTCAAAGTCGTGTGCAGACTCTCTCACACAAAAACTAGTTGGAATTGTGCGTTACATAATTTGTGGCTGCTACAGTTGCTTCTCCCCCAGGCGGCACAAGGCAACTTTCAGCTGTTTTTTGTGCTGTTCATGCAACAACAACAACAATTATCGTGACTAAGGGGCGGCCTTTCTCGTTGTGTGTGTGTGTGTTTGGTTGAATTGACAGCTACATAAATTATTATAACACAATTGTCAATCATGTCAGTCCCTAGGCTAATCAATATGTTAATTCCTTGACCATAATCTAAGAGTAGAACCCGTTCGACAGGCCCCAAAGTGCAGGTGATAAAACTAGAGTAAGTGTCAAAGAAATGGATTTCTAGCTGGCCAGCAACTTTGATTTGCAATTGAAGAAACAAATGTATCTGTAAGATACTCAGGTGTGACTGCGCTTCGGTAGTCGAGTGTCGCGCCAAGGCATTTGATATACGGAACCAGTCACTCACAAGTTGGATACAATATGCAGATCTGAAGATTGTTTATAATACGTGCATTATCGACGTTTATGAACCTGCGGTCAAAATATGACAGATTTATACACATAAAAATTGTTTATATATATCTGTTTTAGGAATGAGGAAACTAGGCAAATTTAAATTTTTGTTTCACGTTGCAATTGTTGTCGGAGAATATCAATCAGAGTTCGCCAAGTGGCAGTTAATAGTGTTTTTTTTTTTTATTCTTGGTCCACTTGGGCCTCGGCTTCGTCTTCGATGTGGAGTAATTCGCATTTTGTGCCGACTGTGTGGCACACACTAAATAAATTGACAATTCGACATATTGATCAATTGTTAGTTTGCGCACGTCTCCCAACTCAAACTCAAAAAATATTTGGTAATTTTTTTGGCAGAAAAACGATCAAGAATTTTAAATGTTCCAGCGGCGACCTTGGCGCACAGCATTTGGGAAAGGCATTGGTGCGTCAAATGTTGCCGCTGGGATGTATTTCGTTTGATAAATAATATCAGATAAATTATATTACTGCAGCTGATACAGACGCTGATTAAGGTCTATCGGTTATTCCAAATTGTAGTGGCTGGTGCATCTTTGAAGGCCTCTCGTGTGTGAGGAGCACTTCAGTTTGCATTTACGAGGGCAGCTAATGGATAGCAACCAAATAACCTGCAATTTGTTTGGGACATGGCTTATAAACTTTTGGCTTAAATTGCACTCCAAATGTCTATCAAGTAATAAAACTCGACTACCTCTGCTGTAGTAGCTTAAAGTTGGATCTGATGAGGAAGAATTGGGACTAAACTTTCACAAAAACAAAAACTAAACAATTTATATTACACATATATCAATTAAAAAAAAAAAGCCATAAACTTTCGGAGGACAGCTGGTCTGTTAACAAATCAAAGCCAGACACATTTGTTTTTGCTGCTGTGTAGCACATTTGTTTTTTTTTTTTTTCTCAGTCAGACTTCCATGGGAACAAAACGTAACTTGAGGAAAAGTCACGTCTGTGGGCCACCAACGTGGAGTTGCAGACAAAAGGCTACTGGACACTTGAGCGTTTGAAGAGCCCTGAATGTGACTTGAGTTGGCAGTTACACAATGCAAATGTAGACGCCAGCATTTTGCATCCGCAAGATACTTCAAATAGCCGGCACGAATATTGCACTCGATTAGGCCAGAGTAATTTGTCAAGTAATCTAATTTGTGTGTGCCAGTTGCCATTACAAATATTACACATACGAACCGTGGCGAATGATATTCATTTTATTTATTTATGTGTTTTTTTTTATATTTTTTTTTTTAGTATTTGGGTGCCTCTACATTAATAGCTCTTTGCATGTGTCCGAGATACGAGCAGTACCTAAAATATAACCAGGCTGGCAACTGGGAGACCGGTTTGCCTTTCCCAAAAATGGATGTAGTTTTGTTTTCATATATATTTTTATTTGTATTTTTGTTTTATTTATATGTTTATTTATTTATTTTTTTTTTTTTGCTGTCTCAGAAAATGTTGCAATGGCTTTTGTGCGTAATTAAATGTTAAGTCTCTTGCGTCGCTTGGACTTAATATATTAATTTAATTTACAGGGCGCATAAATCGTGGCAACTGTCAAAAGTTGCTTAAATTTCTATCATTACGAAATGCGAGGCAAAACTATGCAACTGGCGGCATTTCAACAAAAAAGCCACCCACCCAAGACTCAGACTCAGACTTAGACTCTCCAGTCTCAGACCCAGAGGCAGCTCCGATTGCAATTCCAATTCCAGCTGCAGCTTCAACTCAAACTCCAAATCCGACTTCCCACTGCTGTGACATATGTTTTGACTTTTATATAGCCGCTCGAGCTCCAGCGACTGCGCCCACTCCGTCTGTGGGTTTTGTTTTGCGTTTTTTTGGGAATGGATGTGAAAGACAGGCGGTGTTTATACTCTGGTAGGAACACTTTCGATTTTTTTAAATTAATTTTAATTTTAGAAATATTTGCTGACTGCTTAGTGGCGTCTTTTAATAATTGAAAAGTGTCTTTTGCCGGTGAGTGATTCATATTTTTATTATTATATTTATTTCTGGGAAAAAATTCACATGAATTTATGTTTTTTTTTTATTTAAATTCCTGATCATATATTTGTTGCAGTGCATTTGCGGACACCACCCACGGCGCATGTTGGTTTTAGATTATATTTTGTGTGGCATTTTAGCCTTTTGGGTCAGGCCTTCTGGGATATTTACTTTTCCTTTTGTCGTTTGTCGTTTGCCTTATTGCAATTTATGTATCCCAGGCACTTGCATTTCCAGCCACTGACAATGGCGATAAGACATATGGCTAAAACTATATATACATATATATATATATATATGTTTTCTAATATATACAAATTGGGCTGGGGGCAACACCTGGTGTATTTCTGTCAGCTACTTGAATTCGAAACTTCGTTAGCCAGGAATTCGTTATGACATTTGCAAATATGAGTCTCAAAATGTAATTCTTTGATGCATGTGTGTGTGTGCTTGTCATATTTTGGGGTCTGGATCTGGTCTGGGTGTGGCAAATATGCATTACTTAGCATTTCCGTGGCAATTGATAAATCCATGCCGATAACGTAGAGTGGAGATTGTTGATTGGCGGCAAACAACAAAAATATGCTCGATATAAGTCAGTCATGCAATCAATATAAAAAAACAAAATCTCAAATTAAGCACTAATCAAATATGGGACTTTCTTTTAGTTTATTTTTTATTTATTGCCACAGTTCGTTGAAGGCCTTTTTCAAAAGCCACACAACTTGACCCCAATGCACAAAGGAGTTGTAGAATAGCCATTTGCTTTTTTTTGTTCTACACCATCGAGAAACTATTCACATAAATTAATCAGTTGCTGACAAATAACCAGTAGAATTACTTAACGCAGGCGTTGTGCAAAATGTTTATGTTGCGCAATTAATCGTAAAAGTTAAATGACAACAAAACGTTCAAAGAACAGCAGAAAAAAAAAACAAAACTTAAAATAATAATAAATATTGAAAAACTGCGCGACTGACTGGTAAAGTGCGTAACTGCAAGGGAGGGAGATGGTGAGAGGGAGAGAGAGCGGAGAAGGAGACAAACCAACAATAAGTTGGCGCCTATTAAACGCTTCGACGACTATTTCAACCTAGTTTCAAGTTGCCAACTAAATAATGCATCAAACTTCAATTTATGGCTAAACTGAAATTCTAATCGAGTGCCGGCCAGTTAGTACACACAGCTCTCCAATTACAATTTGCTGGCATATTAAATGCTTAAACACACATACATACACATTAATATGCGCCAGCGGCACGCACATAATAAATTGCGTATACGCAACGTTTGCCGTTGAAAAATGTTTGTGGCGCAAGCGCAACGTTCGACACTTGTACAGCTGTCGGCTGTCGTCTGTCGCAAAGCGATATGCGGCCCCATGCGGAGAGGAGGGAGGAGGGGGTGCGGCAGTTCGGGTGTAACTCAATTCTAACGGAAAGTTGCCCGCAATTAATTAAAATGTTAATTAAATGTCACAGATAAAAGTTCAACGGTAGCCAGCCCCTGTGAGCAACGTCAGCTGCCCACGCGCCTCCATTTTGTGGCTTGGTTGGTGTTGGGCTTACGATGACTTGATTGCCCACGATATGAGAGAAATGCAACTGACTGACATGTTGATCGATCGAGCTGATCTGGGTCTATAAAAAAACGATTATCAGCAGAGGAGAAGTAGACCAGCAAATCAGACTTCCAACTCGGAAAGTTAGAATCAGTTTTAAGTTAAACCCACTTGAAATTGATTTCTACTTGGATTGAATGATGATTTGCATATTAAACATTTATCGCTTGTTATACTTAATATGTCAGGCAAATTATTATGAATTGCCATAATAGCCGCTCCTCCGCACCGCCCTCCCCCAATGTCAAGTGCGTGACTTTGTTTTTCAGCTGCAAAAAAGCTATTGCATATTTGCAAACAGACTTCATCGGCTTATCGGATATGCCATATCGCATAAATTTGTAGCCCCTTTTTACAAATTCTGAGTAATTACTACTTGGCCACGATTTCGACTTCGACTTGTAGTTCGAATCGAAGTCGAGCAAGTTACAATTTTGGTGTCATAAATTCGCATTCGGATTTGTAGTTTATGGGCAGCGAAATAAATTTCAACATTAATTAGCGAGCGAAAAAAAATAACAAAATGTGGTCGACATTTAGCGACGGATGTTGCCGGTGTACCTACAGATACGGCCAGTTTGCAGATGTAGATACATACATACACATGGACATACACATTTATCTGTGTGCCGATATAGAAGAGGAAGTTGCTGCATGAAATTGGGCATAGATCTGAGCCACAATCTGAGCTGCTGACGAGGCGGCCTATTAAATTATATAACTTTAAGCCAACGCAGTTGCAGCCACAATAACAACAACAACAACAACCATTTGCTGCTGCTGCATTATTTATGCAATATCAAAATATATATTTTTTGTGTGTGTTTGCTTCGCGTGAGGCACAAACCAATTGACGTACTTAGGGTAAACTGTCGACTTTATCGTGTGGGCTTGATGCAACTTCAACTGCAGGTGCAAGCCGCAAAATCAAAAAAAAAAAATAACTGCGCCAATTTACCACTTTCCACACACATGTGTGTGCCTCCGTGTGTGCCTGTCCGTGTGTGTGTGTGTGTGTGTGTATCAATGGGTCGACAGTTTGCCTCAGACTCTTCTCTTACTCTCGCGTGTTGCTGCGGCTGCAAAAAATGGCTTCCTGAACTGACGACGCTGACTTGTGTGAGAAAGTCAAGCGGGCCATGTAATAATGTTGTCAAAGTGTTTTATGGTCACGTTATGTAAGAAATTCATTCACAGCAGCAGTGCACTCCAAGAAGCTGCACGACTGATTGAAGGATCTATGTTTATACTAATGTGCTCAAAAATAAGTTGAATTTTGGCAAATTATCAGTATTTATTTTGGTATAATTGGAAATAAAGAAATTTCTGGCGTTACAAATTATATGTCTCAAAATACAAAATTTCATTGAATTTGCTTGTCAAAAATATTCAACGTTTCAAAATATTGATTATTGACAATTTTTTGGGGCACATTTAATAAAATGACAAATTTATAACAAATTTTCTATATTCATTTCAATACATAATTTATTCCAAAATTCAGACATATTTTTCTTCGAGTGTACTACAAAACTTCTTTTGCGTCAGCTAATAACAAACCAATTCTATGATTTGGAGTTTTTTGTTCTTCAGAGCACTCCAATCAGAGACATTTCTATTACGATTCAACAGCTTGGCAAGTTCGTTGCCTGAGTCTTTTGTTCGCGTGCGCCAAATTTGCTAATTTTTTTTTTTTAGACATTTAGCAACGTTGATTTTTTGCTTGCACGAGTATTTTGCTTCTACCAAACAAAACCAAAAAAAACTTGTTAAAATTTGTAGCTTGGCTTTGTTTATGGGCCAAGCAAATAGCCAAATTGATTGTTCACATTTTTTCTAGCGTTACGAATTCGAAGCGCATGCGTTGCATGTTTGATGTGGTTGTTGTAGGTTTTTCTCTCTCTCTCTCTCTGTCTGTCTCTCTTTGTTGCTCTCATTTATTGTTGTGCGATTGGCAAGTAAATCGTGATACATTTTTTTTTGCTTGCCTGCGGCATGCTTTTTTTTTTTCCAATTTGCCAAATGCCCCCCTTTGGCTGGGGGTCAAAGTTGAGCGCTCAAATGAATTACTCAATTAGCCAAATGAAAGTTAAGCAGCCGCTGATAGCCAAGGATTGTGTAAGGATTTGATATTTACTCACCCGCGAGATTATAATGCCAGCAATGCTAATGCGTATTCTTGGTCCTTTGAGCAGGCGATAACGTAAATCGACTCCATTCCAAAACGAGATAAAGTAGCGTTTGACCTGTAAAGGTAGTAAAGGTATTTTTCAGCGTATTCCATGTCTATTTTTAAG
Source organism: Drosophila multiciliata (assembly GCA_037043605.1). NCBI lineage: Eukaryota > Metazoa > Arthropoda > Insecta > Diptera > Drosophilidae > Drosophila > Drosophila multiciliata. The sequence goes on from JBAMBF010000589.1 coordinate 11,178,321, forward strand.
CACGCCCACAATTTAATCATTTGATCTGATTTAGTTAATGTCTAGTCACATTCATCAGCTGCAGCTGTCACATTTTTCAACTTTCATCCAAGCCGCTTAAGACTTCAGCCATACAGATCGCACCCAGATCAGGCAGCGCCATAAATCTTCTGCTCTGAGTGATGTGAATACTTAATAGGTGTGTCGGAACTGTCTAAGAACTCTTCATAAATAAACAACAGAGTTGACTGTGACCAAAGAGTTAATGCGGACCATTTGTAATAAGAATTAATACGATAAACTTGAGGGCAAATATAACAAAAGAATTTTCAACTTTAATTTAACGTTTATAAGGAGATTAGTCTCTGTCACAAATTCAGCTTATATTCTTTTTATATTGATTAATATTCTGTATAGGAAACTCTACATTCCAATTCTTAATATTTCCTAGGTATGTATGTCACGTCCCCTTCTATCAGATTTTGATTGCCAAAAAACAACTTTTACACAATCTGCAATACTTGGCTGGGAGTGTTTTGCGGATTTTGGCAATCCCAAATGTCTGGATAAATATTGCGTGACAGCTTCATTTAGATTTTGGAGTACGCACCTGCAAGTTGTCGCCGCCATGGAGGCGATAGCCATCGTAGTCGACAATTACCAAAACCTCGGGATAGATGACGTATGGGGCCTGGCGTCTGGGACGTATGCGGGACTCGGAGGTTTGTGGTTCCGCTTCGGTGCGGTCCAGGGCGCCCTCATCCTCATCGTTGAGGTCTTCAAAGTCGGGGCTAGTGCCGCTGCTGCGTCGACGTCGACGCTGCTGACGCTGCTGACGGCGCTGTAGGCGTTCAAGTTTCTCGCTAGCGAGCAGATCGTCCGGCTCCATGAAGGCTGCAAAGAGGGTAGAGGGAGACGTTAATGAATCACATCGAAAATGAAATGCAATCGTTTCATTATGGCCCAGGCAAGCCAGGTAGCTGCACATTTAACTGTATTTTATATAATTTTTGGCTCATTAAATGCCAGCCCCAAAAAGCATTGTTGCGAAATGGTTTTTTTTTCCTCTGAAATACCATCCATAAAATAAGCGTGTTTATAGTGCATCGCAAATTAAAGCTGTGGTATTTTGGCGCCACCGAGCAAACCGCAAAGGTAAATGCATCCGGCGAAGGACAAACAATCACGTCAACGACGACATCGAGAGTTCAAGCGGCAAATTGAACTCATGGCTGGCTCAAGTGCCGCAAACGCGAACAGGAAATGTTAATCATTGGCACGTCGATCTCACGAAGACACTCGGAGCGACAGTTGTTGTTTGTCAGAGATTAGGTATGGTTTCTAGTTCAATGTGCCCATTACAAAAGCTGCGCAGATGAAACTGCCGATTGGAGCGGCACAAATAAAGAATGCCACAGCACGGAGAATCAATGTCAGGCCAAGGCAAAGAATTATAAATTTGATTCTTATGCAAAACGATCAACCATTTCGGGGTCATATATCAAGATGAAAATGTTTTGGGATCGCATTCTATGGAATATTTACCAAAATCACTCAATTGATCATCTGTGGCGGCTGCTTCACGTTTGTAGACAATGTGCTGGGCCTGCTCCTTGTTGGGACTGAGCTCATGTGGCAATGGCTTAATGACCATATCGTGACCAATGCTGCCCTCCTGTAAAAAAAGAGATTAAATGGTTTAAAAATAAATGAAGAAAAATTAAATATTGGAAAATTTCATGTTATGGCAATTAATCAATGATGTGTGGGAAATTTTGGAAAAGCAAACAGTAAAAAATTCCAATTGGTTGATACAATATTGAAATGGTCTTTTTTATGAAGAATAATAATAATAATGAAGAATAATACAAGTCTTAAGCATGTAGAGATTCCCAAAAAATTGTTAAAGTTGTACTGATTCTGCTTCCGTCATAACTATAAAATGCACGTATAATAATATAATAATTATAGGCACCACGTGCGCCCAAGTAATCAATATTAATAATCTAAGTACATTTGTTTAATTCACTTCTATTTGGAATATATATCAACTTTGTATGAATGAGTTGGCGGCGAAGTGGTCATAAAAATTAGCTTCAATTTGCATAGCTGAATAATTTATGCAAATCTTTTCGATCTAGATTAAAATATTTCTTGGGGGCTTAGTTGTTTAATTAATTTTAGTTGCTGTTGTTGGTCTGTGTTTTTATCGCCTCGGTAATTCCAATAATTAGCAAACAAAATAAAATAAAATGCATAAGAATTCGACCTTCAACAAGGTTAACCAATTGAAAGCAATCTCTTTGGCAATAGTTTAATTTGAGCCAATTTAAGCTCTTAATTCATCAAACTAAATGTTCAGTAAAAGGCGGTGGCAAGAAGTGGGGGCACCCACTCGACAACAGCGGCGAGTTCAGCTAATTAAATTTTGCCACGCTCAGCCATTGCTATAATTAAAATATTAAATATAAATTACAGCAGTCACTTTAAAACTATATATTTTTTTTAATGTGCCTAAAACACGAACGCTCTTTGCTGACTCAGTCGTAATGATTAAACTTAATATAACTAAAAATGTATATAAAAATACCTTTATGAGAAACTGTACTAATTGATGGATGCATTAAAAATCGAATAAAAAATTGCAACTGTGCTAAAGAACCTGACTGTGCAGCGTTCTTTAAATGCCAAAATGAAACGACAAAGTTCAATGTCCTACAATAAAGCGTCTGCCAAATGCCAACAACATTAACAACAACCAAAACAACAATTTTGTGGCATAAACAAATTGCAAGTGATGCAGCAATGGCTACAAATTGCCATTGATGACATGCCACCTAACAACTTCGACTTTGACTACGACGCGGAGCTAACTTCAATGGCGTCTCCATTGGATTGCGCAAATTTGCAAAGTGCGTTTCGACCAAATTGAATCCAATTGCAATGGCATGTGTGGCACAGCCACAATTTTTCGCGATCCCAGCAATTACAACATTTACATTTTTCAGATAGCTGCGCTTATGATAAATGTTCAAGAGAAACTTTTTAGTTCAACATTCAACTTGAGCGTGTTTATAATATAATAATATATATTATACACAAAATTAATGAATTTTTAATAGTTTGCTTAAAGTGGTATTTAATTTATAATTTAGCCTCCCAAGAGACTCGTTGACTATTAAGAATTTATACCATTTATAATGCTGTGTACTAAGTACTAAGAACTGCTGAGCTTATGGTAAATAACACAATTTAAATATTGGCTTTATATATCAAAGTTTTATTGCGTCAATAAATAACTTATTCGATCTGAATAATATAAATATTGTCATTAATTTATTAATGAATTGAACTAGCCTGCTGTGCATGGAATATTGACATGTTCGCAGTATTAGCACAGTTTAAATGTACATATATATATATTTATATATATATATACATATTGTGGAGTGTGTAATTGACAACTAGATGACTGTCAAATGGGCGGAACGTATTTCGATTATATTTTAATGTTTAAGGAGACAAACAACTTGTACATATGCATGTGTTCCGCCTTTTTAGCAGCAGCAACCACAACAACAACAACATGCCACATGCAACAAATGCAGCAATTGCAACAAAAAGCAAACTATTTTGCTGGCTAGAAAACCAGACAAGGCGTTTTGGGCGTGTGCCGTGTTTTTTTATTTATTTTTTTGCTTTAGTTTTTGTAAAATTTATTTATTTTTGTTTTTGTTTCTTTGCTAAAATTTATTTCGCTCTCATTTATTTATTTATTTGGGGGATTGTTGGAGTGCGGAGTTCTTTGGGCAGTCGACGAAACGAGTGTTATGTAATTTCCAAAGCGCAACAAGTTGTAATTTGGAAAAATGTCTTGCTAGTTTTGTCCATGCGAGAGTGCACTTAATAAATTACAAAGCGATTTATTTATGCTCGCTTGCTGGAAATTACAATTTTTACTAAGTAATTCAAATAGCAACTAATTAATTCAAAAGCATTTGACACAAGCGTTGCCTAATTATGTGGTTTTTTTTTTTAGTTTTTATGTTTTTGGTAAATGTTAATCTGTATATAGGAAAACAGCAAATTGCTTTCAAAGCACCAAAGCACTGCTGGCCTGCAAATGAAGTTGTCTAGTTTATGTAATCACCCACAACATGATTGTTATATCTGGTTGCTTGTTGCCAGTGTTGTTGCCGGCTGTTGGCTGGAGACAGGCGCCGTTATTTATTACATGGCCCGAACGCAATCTCCCGACAAGGCTCAGACCGCACTAAGCCTTTCACACACACACAAACACACGCCAAAAGTCAGTCATGCTGTCCGACTGACAGTTCAGTTGGACAAGGCACCACCAAAGTGGCACCTGCAGTTAACTCTTTTCATTTAGGCCACACAGCCACGCCCCACTGATAGCAATCAATTGTCAATGCTATGATGGATTTGTGATGCGATGATAATGATATTTGGCATTTGGCATTGTCTTCTCCCATTTGACGCCTGATTGCTTTTTAATTTCGCATAATCAGCGCACATCAACAACAGGCATTATTCGCAGTTATTTTGCGACCATTGTTTTGCAGGTCTATTGCATTGCATCATTTTATAGACAATCTACCAATCTGCCCCCGCCACAAAAGTTCACTGAACCAAAACACACACACACATATACACACACACCATCGAAATTCAATTACAATCAAAATTAACACCTCCTGGTGTTTGTTTTTTTTAGTGTTTAACTTGTATTTCCACTGACAATAGCCGAAAAGCAAATATCGAAAACTGGCAGCAACCACACACAAAAAACAACACTTCGAAAATCATTTTGTGGTTTGTAATTTTGGAAATTAGCATAATTTGTGCAAATTCATGACACGAACATTTGACGCCAGCGGAGGCAACAATCATGCTTGTGAATATTGTTTCTGCTGCTGATTGTTGTTGTTGATTTTTGCAAATGTTGCTGCTGCTGCTCAAAATGGATGATGCCAAAAGCAACGAAGTTGATTGTAGTGAAAATGTGCGAAAAATATAATATGTTATTAGAGAACTTAAAAAAAAATCACAGTACAGAATTTTGTGCTCGACTAGAAAACACCATGTTTTTATCTTAAACTTCCTTATAAAATGAGAAAAAATAAATTATTCGTTTAATTGATATAAATATGTCTTGAACATTTTCCAAATTGTGACACGTCATTTGATTTAAATGATTTAAATATGCAAATTTGATGGAATTTAGTTTGGGCATAGGTAATTATCACGTCATAAAGACCATATTTAATATTTTGGATCGGAAGTGCTGCCACCTGTAATTACACCATTTTTACATACAGATTTATTTTAATGTTTCTTTTTTATTTTTATTGCTTACAAGGCATAAAGTTAACTACAAAGGTGTGTGTTGGCCAGTTGCACAGAATTTTGTTTTTTTTTTCGTTATCATCTTGGTCAAGGTTGAATCTAATCGGCGCTTAAGATCGCTGTTCAATACGACTGCATGTGGTCATAAACTAAAGCAACAGCAATAATAACAACAAGAATAACAGCAATGCTAAGAACAAGAACATATATATATATATATATATATATATCGACATGGTTGGCACCAGCCCCAGAGCAGTGTTAACAGTTTGTTTACATAAAGCAACTCGTTAAAAAAAAAAAAAAAACAGCAAAGAATAGCTGAACCCACCTTCGGGCAGCGATAATGTATCTGTGTGTGCAGGTGTAACTGTATCTGTGAGCGATCAATGAATATTTATAAAAACAGCAGCAGCAGCAGCGGCAGGCACCGCCCATGGTCAGCAACAAGAACATGGCCCACACCGCCGCTATGACATTCTAAGCCAAAATGCAATCAAATGCAATCAAAATTAATTTGCTCACTCGTTTGTTTGCCCAAATGTATCTGCTAGATGCTCAAAGCATTCTGCACACTTTTTGCCATAATTTGTTATACATACATGTATATGCATATGTAAGTGTGTGCGTGGATGTGGCTACTATGCGTTGGCTGCTGCTGCTGCTGCTGTTGGTAACAAGTTCAATGCGAACGGGGCAAGTCAAAGTGCGCTTTAGAGTTGCCGCTCCAATAACTTCGCTTGACAGTGTACCACCGAAGGGGTACAGAGGCAGGTGGGGTGGTGGAAGGTGGGCTGTTTACTGTGGGCCAGACAGACGCTTGATGAAGTTGCATGTCAATGTCAGATGTGGCCAACATCAACACAAGTCAAGTTGGCTGCTGCTGCAGTTATCCTTGCACTTACTTGGCCAAAGTGAAGGTTGCTCAAGGCTGTCACTTATTGCCAATTCTAACACGAGAAATTTGACTAAAAACTTGTTATTTAAGAATTTGCAAAAATTATTTATAGTTTCTGCAATTAAGCAACTGAGATACACTTACAAAAATGTAGCTGGCCCTTTTTTGAGAAAGTGTATTAAAGGGCATGCAAATTATGCTAATAAAATTGGATATGCCTTGAAAACGTTTGTTTTTCAAAGTTCGCTTTTTTTGCGAGTGTAGCAAAAGTCACTTGAATGTTGCACAACTTGAATTAAGCAAACAAATATGCAATTGAATAATGCCAACTAATCGCATTTGACTTTTAATTCATTCAAGTCCCAATCTGACTCTTCCCCTCCGATGAAGCGCGAAAACTGCCGCATTCGCAGTGTGCAGCTTAATCGTTTTATGTGATCTGTGTGGTGCGGCATGTGCACCACGTAACCGATATGACAGCCCGTTATTAAAATGCAATATGCTGAACGGCACCCGCCTGTAGTTGTTGTGGGCACACTGTTGTTATCAGGTTGCCACACGTTGCCGTTTTGGGGCGGCAATTAAAAATCATTTTTCATGAGGAAATCGCGGACAGTGCTCCAAATTGATTAAATAATACAAGTGTGTGCCCCACATACATATGAGTGTGTGTGTGTGTGTGTTTGAGAGTGTGTGCCTGGTGTATAATTGAATAGACTGAGGCATGGAGCGCGGCTAATCCTTTGTGTGCATGCGTAAAGATTGCCAGCAGCTGATGTTGCAGCAACAGCAGCAAAAGTTGCTGCATATGTGTGATTTTTGTTGTTGTTGTTGTTGTTGCCACTGCGGCAGCGCGTGCTTGTGCTAAACGCTTGTGACTCGCTCGCGATCTGGCATACAACGAGCGCCTCAAGTTTTGACTAGGTGCTTGTCGTAATGTCGGCTCAATTTTGTCTCACTTTGGTTACAGCAAGTCGGCCAACTGGCCAAACTCGAAACTCAAATCGTTTTGGCAACTAAATTTGCATTTGCCACATGCTTCATTTAATACGTTATGTGGTGAAATGGCCAATTTATGTATTAGATTCGACCAAAAAAATTACCAGCATGTAGGAAATGAGACGTTTGGTTCGAATTACTCAACTCATTAGATTAAAATGTTTAACATACACTAAAATAAAGTCAAATTTATATACGAAAATAATTCTACACTGCAAAGTCGCATATAAAGATGACTCAACATTTTTTTAAATTTTAGCGAAATTGGATAATAGTTTGGCTTTTATTTTGATCCAAATATATAAATTAAATTCTACTCTTTGAAATCGATAAATATCCCACTGTTAACAATTTGCTGAATCCGCATAAATTATTTTGTGTAATAACTTTTTAATCAATTAAATTTTTTCAAAATTCTGATTGAATAAAAATTTTAAGATTTAATGTACCATATTAATGGCAATTAAAGGCAATTAAGCAATTGATATTAAAATTAAAGTGCATCATTAATTCAAAAATGGAATAAGTTGTAAATGTCGTCTCATAAAAAACGATGTATTTTATTGTCGACTTTTCTGTGAATGTCAAATCGAAAGACTTAGGCAACGAACGCGCTGCAGTCAGCAGCCCAAAAGAGCAAATAACATAAATTAAAGTGATTTTAACACGTTAATGCCACAGCCAATGCAAATGAAATCAGTCTGACCAGTCTGTAAGTCTATATACTTATATAACATCTTAGAAATTGTTAGCCAAAGACACGTTCAACTCTGTGTAAATATCAAGGCTGCAACATCAAGCAAACAAATTGCCAAGAAGGTGACGACGAAGAAGCTCATCTTGAAACAAGTTTGCTGCCAAAGATACTTGAGGCTTCTCGATGTTGATGAGGTGTCTGCAGAAGCCAGCGTATCAAATGAAGTTGTCCAAAAAAACAACAAAAAAAAAACACCGTTAAACCGTGTCCAAAATGGCAACGGACTATTGTTGTTGTTGTCGCTTCAGCTACCTAATAATTGGTCTGGCTTGCTGATTTTGTCTTCTTGTTATTTACAATTGTGCCTTCTGTTGCTATTTGATCAAATGGCATAAATAGCCGGTGCACACACACACATATACAGATATATATATATATATTTTGATCTTTAACGCTGCACTCACCAAATGCCAAAGTGAATGCAAAGGGCAAAGCCACAGGCAAAGCTAAAAGGCTGCTGTAAAAGGCGGTGGCTTCGAATGTCAGTTAACAAAGATGCCAATCGATTGGGGGAATAGATGCACGACCCCCCTCCCCCCCACACCATGCAGTAGATGTGTTATTTTACTTACTTTAAGTGTCAAATATGCCAAACAATGGATGAAAATCGTTGCTGATTATTGTTAATAATATTTTCATTGTTGCAAAAGTATTTTAAAGTTGCCTTAACAAGAATCTGGCATTCCAACATATTAACTCAATTCTGGTACAATTGTCAGATATATTTGGAAAGGGTTGTTAACCCGATGAGCATTAATAAAAGTTGAATAACCAACCTGTTGCAAATTTTTGACTGCATCTGCGGGCTGCTCGACCTTTTGGCCAATTTATTTAAACAAAAAAAGAATGTCAGTTTGGCCTGACATTTGGCGCGATTAGCATTAATCAAGTTTGTTGCTTATGTTTGGAGTTAGCCCCAAAAATGATATATTTATCTGCCAAATAGTACCGGCCATTTGTTTGGATCTGTGTGAGCACTAAAGTCTGGCTGGGCATAAAAAAATTATGATTACGGCTTTGGCCTGGTGTTGGCTTGGATGTTAATTAATGTCTTGTTGTGCTGGGCGTTTGGCCTTGAACTCGATTCATCTTTGATAAATTTCGACGCACTTTGCCCCACAGTGCAATGCACTCGGGAATTGTATAAAGCAATTAACAAAGGCGCCAAAATTGTTGTCATCAATTTTGTATATTTGCGCAACAAATTGCCACAAGAAATGAAGATGGAAGTTGGGGCGGGGCATGAACTTAATTAGCCATGACTATTATCTTGGTCTTTTCCATGTAGACGTTATATCGTGTTGCCGTTTTTGAATATGACCATGTCTCTTGTTGCTGGGTGGATTCAGCCGAGCGAATATTTTGAATGTCGAAATATTCAATGCCAAATTGTTTATCTAATGTAACCAAGCATTGACAATGAATGATAGCCAATTGCATTATATGGGGGCATAATAAACTATCCCTATAAATTGCATGTGTCACAGTTTGAGTTATAGGTAAAAATGTGACGCATTGGCTGGTTTTTTAAATAACACTTAGCTGAAACATGTTCTTTTAACACTTTGGGCTAAAACAAATGGAGTTTCCTGACGCAATTTCAACACTGCAAAATAAATCGCTCAAGGCGTTTAAAGGTAGTAACAACAAATATATATATATTTTGTTGGCTTACTCTCGCTCACTCAGCAAGTTGGCCTAGACCAAAATTGGGGCGTTACCGATACCCCGTTTCTTTTTCAACTGTGTCCAACCCAGCGATTAACTTAACGCACCAACTTGCTGCCCGTTTCAAATGGTGTGGCTACAACTTCAAAAGCCAGAGGGGCAGGGCGGCAAACGCTTCTGTGACTATTTAGGTAATCGAGTCACAAAACCAACAACAACAACAACAACAAAAATAGCGTTCCAATTCGTGTGCTGAGCGATAATTAAAAAGGCCTACGGTGCAACAACAATAGCAACAACAACAACAACATGAAAAGCAGTGAGCAGTTTTTGGCGCAAACTTGTGAAACCCACATTCAGCCAGTTTGTGACTTAAGTCTTTTGTTTTGCACTGTGCTTAAAATGCAACTGATGATTTTGAGTATAGCGTGTTAAAAAATCGTTTGACATAAAAATAAAACGATTTACAAAATATTTCATTCAACACATTGCAGTGCAATAATTCCGATTGTGTCTTAAGTCAGACGCACATTTTATGCCACCAACTGTTCGGTTGGGTCTAATTAACTGGCTATAAAATGGCCAAAACGTCATCACAGCGGTAGACTTCATTTGGCTAGCCGAAAGATTGCACAACACTTTGGCCGCCTTTAGACATCTTCTGTTTTCCGTCTTTTTTTTTTTTGTTTTTTTGTTTTTAATTACAAGTCGGTGTCTAGATATTTTCATGCCGCTTAAGGTCAAAGCTAAGCCGGAAGACCGGCAGCCAACTGGGCAGCCAGACAGATCGACCAGCTGGCCGTTAAAGCAGCTGCATTCGGGATTGCGAAATTTTCGCCAGCTTTGCACTTCAAAATGTCAGCAAGCGCACATTTTCTACATATTATTTATGAATTGTAAAATTTTTGGTATTTATTTTTTTTTTTCTTATTTAATGCCTGACAACGCGCACTTGGCCATAACAAGTCGGTCAAGACGGCCAAGTTGGGCCAGACATTGCTATTTGACCTTTTATTGGCTGTGGCTCTTTGTGACTTGTTGCTGGCCAACTTGTCTGTGTAATTATTATCTAAAATACATTTTCGACTTTTGATTAACAAATGAAATCTGACAAAAAAAATAATAAAAATATATATAAAAATATATATTTATTTATTGTTATAAAGAAGCATCCAAAAGAAGCCGAAGTCATGTTTATTAGCCATTTGACGGTTGATTGGTTTGATTGACCCTATTACCATGTATGCATGAATATATATTTGGCCAACTTTGTTCGTTATTGATTATAATTATTTTTTTTTTGGCATTGCGACATTTGCTATGCTCTTTAATACAAAATCTCAACTCATTCATTTATTTGCGTTAAGTATTTGGACACGCTGGCAAAAATTGGCAATTAAGTCAGCATTGTTATCAGAATTTTTCCCAGCCCAATTAAAGTCGACTTCCTTTTGTTGATTATTTTCTGGTTTTTTTGCAAAACAAAAATTTGCACTGAGTGCCGAATATTTAAGTACTAGTTTTTGAGTTCAATTTCCGCTACAGGTTAAATGTTAATTGCCAATTGTGTGTTGAAATTAAAAGCTGAGGCAATTTATCAGCTACTTATTATCTGCAATAGATTAAAGCTGTTCATAAAAATACAAGAGTCGACCTTCAAACAATGTTGCTGAAGTGAGGAAGCGAAAAGAACACTTGCATGTTTTTTATTTTGTTGTGTTGTACAACACTTTTGTGGGACGAAGAGGGAAATAGTATGCCAAAAAGACAATTTCCTGACTTTTTAAGCAAATTTCAATAAAAAAAAATACTATTAATACAAATGGATGATTGAAGTGATGCACATGTATAAAGTATATATATTCTTGAACTGTATCAATAGCCTAGTTCAGCAAGCTATGTCCACATATTGGTCAAACGCATCGGAGAGAATATTAAAGGTAAACAATACAGAAATATCAAATCAAGTTTATTTTGATATTGTTTCTTTAACACAGCCATTAATTTTGTGTTGTAAATTGGTTTTATTGATATTGGTTTTGGCTATTATAATACTTATGGCTTTATCTAAGCATATCGCCCGTAAGCCTGTCCGAGTTTTCACTTTAGCAAATTGGTCAAGGTGCTCGTTTTGGCTTCGACGACAACTCGTGAGTGTTTTTTTGTATTTGATTATGGTAGCAGCTGTGGCCATTTGACAATGTCTTATGCCGATCGACATGCAATTCACATTACGACTACCGTTTTTGCAGCGCTTTATTGTCGATCTAAATTAATGCTTAATCAGCAGAAATTGTCTAAATCCGCAAATTATTCGCAAGTGGCAGGCGTTTAATTGTAACTGCCCCCAAGTGCTGCCCACAGTGGACCAAACAGCCAACCGCATTTTGGTGGCCAACACAGCCCAGTTTTGACCATAACAATGGACGCCAGCTTGTCATAACAAGCACAGCAATAAAATTTATACAAGCAGATCGGCGAGGGAGGGGCGCGTGTTAATTGAAATTCTTGTTGCACATTTTTATTGTCTGCGTTGACCTTCATAGTTGCCCAGTTATGGTTATGGTGAATTGTATACATACCATTATCAAATCACCCGTCTCCATGTGACGTCGCATCAAGATCGCTGCCATGTTGTGTTCATCTTGGAATACCTCGCCAATCTCATGCTTGTGATGCTGCAAATCAGAGAAATACAAGTTTATTAATTACAAATTGAACAAAACATGAGCATAAATATGTATTTAAATTAAAACAATTTTCTAAGCAAGGTTGCTTTTATACAAATTAATTTCATAATGCATTTCAAAGCAATATCAAAATTGCTGAGCTAATCGTGTCAGGATATAAGCGCAATTTACTTAGCTGACCGCCGGCTTTCAATTAATAAGCAAATTATTTTTATGGTCGCATTCCAAGCATACCAAAAATGACCAACAACAACCAAACTAAATGTAAACCAATTTTTTATATATATATATATATATATATATAAAATAATGCTGGCCTGCAATTGAGTTTGCCGGCCCGCAAGACAAAGCGTGGTCAGGCAGCTGAATATTAATTAAATGCGCCGGCAGCAACAGCAGTTGTGGACAGAGACAAAGTCTGAGAGACATGGACACAAAGATTAAGAGGCACTCTTTGGGGTGAGATGAAACCCGGAGATCGGAGATCGGAATTGGCACCAAGAGTTGGTTGGCTAGATGCGTGGGTTATAGCTGCGGCGCTTTGATTTATGCACTTGGTCAGCAAATGTGACGCCTCAGCATGCATGTCACTCATACGCCGTGTGTGCCAAGTGCAGTTCTTTGTTGTTGTTGTTGTTGTTCTTCTTGTAGTTGTCTTCTGAGCCTGACCATGAATCTGGGGCTAGAAACTAAAGCGTAAGCTTTTGACATTTGGCCAACTGGCTGGCTGGCAGATCTGGTTTCAGCTGCACAATTCTGGCAAATCCTTTGACATCGACATTCGTGTTAATGTGATTTTTTTTTTTGGTTGGTATTTTGTGCATTTTACATTTCAAGGCAACTGCTTGTAGAGGATATAAACACTTATAAGCGAATTAGTTTCGAATGGGCATAATGTTTGAATTAATCGCTGGACACTTGAAAATCATATGTGCAGCTAATTAAATTAATTGCCGCTCCGCCTGCCCATTAATTCTGTAATAAATATCGAAATAAATGTAATCTGACACTTGACATCAGCATTTGGCATTGACTGCGTATCGGACCCAGGCCGCCAAATCCAAAATCTAAGCCACCAAACTTGTCCACGGCGCTCTATCAAATTACAAGCATAAATCATTTTCATAACTGGCCTCAGCCAAGATATACTATAACATATTGCATGTGAAAAATGCCATAAAGCTACGCAAAGTGCCAAAATCAAAGTCAACTGCAAATTGACCAAATAGCCATTGGCAAAAAAAAAAAGAAACAACAACAACAAAAAGATACATGTAACGAAAGCAGCTAGAGACCCCGCATTGGCCATAAATCATCTGGGGGTTAACTGAACAATGGGAGATGTGATTTTCAAAATGAAATTTGAAAATGAAACCAGTCATAATATATAATTGAATAAATATTTTTAACGCTTTATTTTTATTAAAATATTAGTGCTTAAAATAAGTGATTTAATTAGAGAGAGAGATGGAGAGTGAGCGAGAGAGACTGAGCCCGAAAGAAAGTACTCAATTTTTTTTTATTAGCTTTATTTATCACACAAAAAAACTATTTTATTTTTAAGCTTAAGATTTTAAAGTCTGCCAAAGACTAAAACAGCGAAAAAGAAAAGCGAAAATTTCACATTCAAAGAAGAATCAAAAACTTACATAATTTTGTGGACAAAATTTAATATGACGCGTAAAATTCGCTAAGTTGCGATGCATTTTACAAGTTGGCCGTTTGGATGATCGAATCACTGAGCCTGTCTGCCATGAGAGTGAAGACAGGGGGGCGTGGCAAAAAGGGGTGGTTTGCTGTTGACCGCGAAACGTGTTGACACGCAAACGCACCACAACAGCCAATAAATAGCAATTTTCATGTGCAACAGGCATTTATAGCTTAATTTGTTGTTGTTAACGGGGCTGGCTGACATGTCTTGGCTAACGACCTTGTGAAAATAAGTTCAAAGCAACAAGAGCGACCCCCACACCAAATGGCTCACGTATTTCAGTATTTTCTGTATTTGCTGTTTTTCTAATTCAGCTGCCAACTGGCCAGAATCAAGGCACTTGTTATCCACGGTTTTTGTTTGGTTTTTTTTTTTCTTTTTTGTGGCTGCTGCTTTTGTCAACGTTGCAGCAGCCATGTGGCCAAGTGTTTTGATCATATTTATAAGCTGTTAGTGTCCGGTGGCCACTTAGCGTACCAAAGACTCGTTTGCAGCACACATTTGTTTTTTCATTCCATTTTTATTATTCCTATTTCTGTTTTTAAACATTTGTATATTTTGTATATTGTTTTTTTTTCGATGTGTTCTTGAGCTGACATTACATGTCGCTGGACCAGTGTCCTTTGTCCGTTGACAATAGTGTGCCCATTTTGGCTGATTCTATGCTGTTGCTATTTTAATTAGCCAACTCGATGCATGAATTGTTAGCTGTGAATTGTAAAATGCCGAGTGTTGTGTCTGATTCTATTTCTATCTCTGTTGCTGTTGCTGTCTCGCATTTGTAGTTTATTTTTTTTTATATATTTTTTTCATTATCGGCGTCGTAAATTTTAATTACAAAATGCTACAAGACATTATGCAAATCGCTGCCCACAGATATAAGCGATATGCCATCTAAAAAATGTTTTGCAATTTCAGTTGGGCGCTTATGTAAATCACCCTTCTCACATTGGCCAACCCGGCTACTTCAGTTTGAGTGTCCGACTGGCCTCAAGGGCTTTCAACTAATTTGGCGCCATCCAATTTGTTGCCTTTCTACAAGTATTTCACATATTATTTTAATAAATTACGCCTCATTATCTGTATATGGCGGCCCACTGAGAGAGTGAAATACTTAATAAAATTAAAAATAAAGTAATAATAATAATAAAATTAATAAAGCATTTAAAGTGTAGCTTTCCAACACTGAGAGTTGTGTGGGCGTCATGAAAAAGAGAATAATTTGATAAGTGAACAACATCTGAACTCTCTAAAAACGAAAGTAAAGACAGCTGAAATACTCTATCCAAAAAAATGAGATACTGCTGCTGACAGACGTCATCCAAAAAGTGCTATATCTCAATTAAGTGTAAAGGAAAGTAAAAGCTGCTCTCCGCACTACTAACAACTTCCGGGCAACGCTCTTTATTTAACATTTCGGCATGCAAATTGGTTGAAAAGAGAAAGAAAAACAAGGCTGCCAAACTAATGACTTAGGCAACGAACTTGACGAAGTGAAAATTAGCCTTTGAACTATTATGCGAATAATATATGCGCTAGTGAAACGATAATTTATCATCTGATCTGTAACCTTTGGCTTAATCGTTGTATTTAATTTGCCATTGTTATTGTTTGTTTATCTTTTCAGTTGATTTTTGTGAAAGACACCCACACTGCAATAATCCCAATCCAAGATTATTTTTTTTGAGCTACTCTGTGCATAAATCCACCAGCCATTTAACCACGCTAAATGACAATTAACGCATTAGCCACGACGACTTCGACAGCGACATCGACATCGACTGGTGAGCCGTGTGGGCGTTTTGGTGTCGTTTCGCTTATGTTTCATTGATGGTTACGCATACGACGCGTTGGCTGCCCGCCTCGACGCGCGCATAATGATTTTCATTTATCGGTGTGTGTGTCAGACTTGATTTGCTGTGCGCGTTTATTACGCACCATTATGCACTGTACGGTGCGCATACAATTTCAGCACAGTCAAAAGCATACACACACACGCACACACACGCACTGGCACAATAGACGGCACAGTTGACTTGATTTTGAGTGCAGACTGTTTGTTTGTTTTGGTCTTGTTGGTCTCTTCTGGCCGTCACAATGCCAAGGCTTTTTATTTCTCTTTGGATCTAGACCAAAGCTCATTGTTTGTCCATTATTTGGCTAATTACATACACATTTCATTTCGTTCAGCGATGATCAATGTTATGATTAAGTACGGAATTTATTCAATTGTTTGGCCACGATTAACGGATCAGCAAAAACTGATCGAGAGAAAATGAAGGTAAATGATTGAATTGTCATTTTAGTTATTGAAAATTATATATATATTGATAAATCTAAATGAAATAAAGGGTATTGTGTATAAGCGTCTTATAAAATTAGGTTGATAATATAATAAATAAATATTTCCTTGGCTTTGGTTTATATTCTTATTTTTACTCTATTTATATGACTAATCCTCTCCACTTTGGAATATTTATCTCTTTTCTTTTGATTTAGTTACAGTTCTCGAAAACATATATTTTCTTTTCCGTTATTAATTTGTAGGAAATAAGTTTAAATAGCACGCTTCAAAAGTCCATAATCATAAGTGCTGTGAACTATGTTTAAGCTATTGCTTTTTTTTTAACCAAAATTACTCAAAATGCATAAGCTTCCGCGCTTTCATAAAAGTTTTTCCTATACGGCCGCTGGGTAAGCAAATTTCCCAAATGCAGAAATCTCCATCAGCAAAATCAGAAAACAAAAAATGCTTGCCAAAAAAATATAGTACTCGTTATTTGTGCTCCAAAGACGTATTCGTACTTTAATAGTGCAAACTTTGGGCACAGAAAAAAATTAAATAAAAAGGGAACGAACAGCCTCGACTGCTGTGAGATCGACTTTGTCGGTTTGCTGATTATTGTTGTTGTTGTTTTTCTTGTTGTTGTTATTGTCTGGCTACAAAGCAACAAGCCGCACAGCGTTAACAATAACTGCAACATGAGCATGGCTAACATTACAACAACAACAACAACAACAACAACAGCAATAAAGGCTGTCTGACAACAACACGGGAGCATTATGCAACCGATTGCAGCGCCACAGACTCGAGAAAAAAAGCTAGCGAAATGCAGCCAACGGGTCGGTGATTTCAGCTGCTTTCTATGGGGCCGTCGCCAACGTTTTTTTTTTTTTTCCAGAGTGGGAGACAGTGCGACAGTGAGCTAATTTCAAATTCATTCAGCTGCCAAACGCTGGCCATAGTCGGCAGCTCATTAATCAAGCATCGCTTCACCCAAATGTAAGTGGACAGCAAAGTTGGATGTCGTTTTGCAATGACAGGAGACTTAGTTGCACACATATATATTCGACTATATGCATGTCGTCGGTGGAGAGGGAGGCAGGGGGCATTTGAGAAATGTGCACCAATTGCTTCAACAGCATTTTAATTATGCACTTCGCCACTAGCGGCATCTATCAAAATGCATTTTTAATGTTTTTCATCGTTTTGAAAACTCAATCAGTTTTGCTTTCAGTTTTGCTGCGGCACTTTTGGGGTATGGCTTAGAGAATGAAGCGACTTTGTTGGAGTCGAGAAGTGGTGCACATTCATTAATCAATTTTTTTTTTTTGGGGTTTGCTTGTCCCATATAAGGCAACTGCTGGCATTTGCTGTGGTTTGCTGAGGTCTATTTACATACGTGTTTATATATTTTTCGCCAGTGCAAAGACAATATTTAAGACATTTTTTTGCTTTTGGTTAGTACTAATTGGAATCTCAACTTATATAACTGCCAGTTAAATGTTAATTTATTAAAGACTTTCATGATCAAGCAGTAGGTTCACGACTCTTAAATAACTCGTTAAATACGAGCAATGCCTACCAACTTTTTTATGGTTGGCATATATAAATTTTCCTGTTTGCAAAAGGAAAAAAATCAAATTCGTTATGCCCGTTTAGACGGCTACTATTGTGTAGCAGGCCGAGGAAACCTGCACCTTTATTTATACTATAGCCGTGTATTTTATTTAATTTTTTGCGCCTGACCTTTGTGCGGGGCCTATCGATTGAATGCGGCAGTTGGGTGTGCCCAGCGACGCCTTGTGTTTGCCTTTATTTTCGTGGCAGCAGCGCAAATAAATTGCAAAGAAAACTTCAGGGCGGTGCCAAGTGAGCCAAACGACGCCTTCATTGTTTGTCCAGATATTGAACACAAAATTTCACTGCACGAATCTTATTTTCATCAACAACAACAGAAAAGGTAAAAAAAAAAAATGCAATTAAAGTTGAGCTAGCTGCAGTTTTGAAAGTTCACTCTTGACACCCAAAAAAAAAACAACAAAAATTCACAGTAATTTCGATTAAATTTTGCGGCTGGCAAATAAATTTCCCTGGCCAAGTTTGTGGCTTAAGTCTTTTGTTTTGCCACCGAAACTGGGTCGATTTTTTTTTAAATTGTCGTTTAGAATATTTTTCGCATGCGGTTTTGAAATTCTTCAAAATAATTTCAAACAATACAGAAAATAAAAAAAATGAACATAAAAATTGCCAAAAAAAAAAAAAATGACCAATTCATGCCACAAATTAGAATAAACGTTTCTTGATAGAAGGTCTCTGACAAAGTGCCGCCATTACCAAAAAAAAATTACATTCAGCAAATATAAAATAATTCAATTGTTGTTGTTGGCGTCCACAACTGGAGGCCAATTGCTGTGTTCAGCTATTTGTGGCATGAGTCAAAAGATTTTACTGGAAGCCAAAAAAAAAAATGAAATAATAATAATAATTGCCAAATTGCAGAGACTTGGAAAATGTCGTGTGTGTGTGTCGGGACTGTTGCAGCCGTGTTGCATAAAATGCATTCAGCGCATTTCATTTTAATTAAAAATAAGCCCAAAATCTTCCAATAAAAAGAGACTCGCATAAATCTTTCCGCATTTCGCATGAGTCTCAACAGTTGAATTATCACACATAAATCACGAAGCAGGCAAAGATTGAAAGTGAGAGACAGACAGAGACAGAGACAGAGAGAGAGAGAGAGTGAGAGAGCAAGCATTACTTGACATGACATTTCACTTTCATTTCCGAAGTTTGTGTCTTGCATTAAAATCAGTTTTATTTTATGCACAACTGACTCAACCCCCAGATTGGTAATATGCGATCAATCGAAATTGTCCGAAGTTTGGCATCATAACAAAAAAATAAAACCAAACACAAAAAAAATAACCTAATAAGTAATAACAATAAAAATTCACTTGCACTGGCCGTAAAAAAACGCCCCCATTCATTGGGGCTATATAATTATATTGGTATTGTATTTGTAAACAACTGCTCTACCATATATATATATATATATATTTTTTTTTATAGAAGCGGGGCAAAAGAAAGTGAACACTCATAATTGAAATAAGTCACGTTCATGTTCATGGCAGGGAGTCACAGACACGTGTGTGTGTGTGTGTGTGTGTATTTCATGTGAAATGAAATTGATTTTTCCTATTTAAGCCATGAGAAAGAGATCTTTCAATTGGCCATGCACAAGAAAAAACTATTTGATTTGCCAATCAAATGCAAAGTCTAAAAATCTGCCAATGCTTTGAGCTGCAAATAAAAAAAGTACAGCTTTGTCAACAAATTAGTCAACCGAAATTAAATAACTATTAATAATAATTACTATGCATATTTGTGTTGACTTAAACATAATGTGTGTCGCATGCTATTAAGACTTGCCAATTGTCGTTTTAGTGCCAACAACTGTCAAGTGCTTATCTACCTAGCTACCTACTTTATATAAGCCGATTTCCGCACGTCCTTGACTTTAAAAATAAATGTGTTTTATTTATTTGAGACAGATAATTGCATAACAAGAAATGTAATTAAACACAAGCTCCGGCAGTAGTCCAGTAGTCCAGCCACATACACAGATACATAGCGTCTAATCTCTTTATCACATGGCCAATTAATTTTGATTAGATACAGCCAACAACTATGTTAACAACAACAACAACAAATAGGAACAAAGTGGCAAACGAAGCGCAGCTAAGGCGAATGCTGATAAGAAACAAAATAAGCTGCAAACTCTGTTTACTCAAAGCGGAAGACGAAGCTCCACAAATACAATGAATAAAGAAATACAAAAATAAAAAATCCATTGCACGAACAATATAAGCAAAGAGCAAAAAAATGCTACAAATCATGATGTAACAATGAAAGTGCAACAAACCAATCACAAAAGGTAGCCACAGAAACGTGGTAAATAATAATGACACAAAAATAATGGCAAATAACTATAAAGTTTATCAAATTCCATATTTACTCTCGGGGAGTGCCAGAAATTTGTTCATTTGACTATAGCAGAAGGCAAAGAAATAATTATTTTTTGCTATAGTTGAACAGTTTTGTAATCTGTGAGAATTGTTTTGGAATGTTTTTTGTTGTAGATTGAACATACAATTAAAAAAAAAAATCGATTTAAAATGAGATGTAAAGCCTGATACTATTTTCTTAAATTCTATAGATTATAGACATTAAAGTCTTTCTAAGACATACCTCCTCGTTGAGCATCTCCTGCAGATCTAGGCCATTTGTGGCATTTGGCTCACTGCCCACCGACCACATGCGCAGTTCGTGTGGCGCCCCCTTGAAGAGACCCTGCGTGGCGCGCAGCGTCAGATTCATGTTGCGTCCGAAGGCACTGAAGGACACATTATGCGACTTGATTGAGCTCACGTCATCGAAAAGATGATTACCGTTGCCAGCTCCCGCTGCGGCGGCCTTCAGCTCGCTGTAGTAGGCATTTTTGCTCAAATCCTTCTTCACATGATGTGCCTTGCCCAGGGATTCGCCGATGCTGCGACGCTTGCGCTGATGATCACCTTGGGGCGTGTGGTGCAGCAGCTGGACGAGCTCATAGTTTGGCACAGCGTCGTGTGTGTCCACATGAAAAACTGAATTCAGTTGCTCTGGCGACATATGTTTGTGCAGCTACAAAGAGATACAAAGAGAGATAAACCGATATAGTTAATGAATTATATATGGATAATTTTATAGCCGCTGGCAGCTACAAATTGTGGCAATTGTTTAAGTATTAATTGAAAAAATTATCAAATAATTCAATAATGCAATAAAAGCACGCCACACACGGCACAAGTGTTTATGCGGTTATACTTTTATATACGGTATTTACTGTTTGCATGGGCACTCAAGTGCTGGTCTAAAGATTAACGAGCTGAGCTGAGCTGAGCTGAGCAGATCCGAGCCAAACTGAACTCTGTCGAGGTTTGTCGGTCGCAAGTATCTTCAGCAAGTGGGTCAGGGTCAGATGGTCGCATGCCGCCGCTTGGGGTTTCTACAATACACACACACACACACAATATATGTGTGTGGGGCTGCTGAAGAAATCCAGCGGCAAACAAACAAAATGGTTAAAGCCGTTTGCGTGTACTCTTATCGGCGATATGCGTGTATACGAAACTTGTGTATTGAGCGCACAATAATTGCATATTTTAATTAATAACATATTTGAAATTATTGTGATTAATGAGATTTTAATTTGCACGCCATTGTTGCTGCTTGTTTCGTTTTGGTTTGCCGACAATAGTTAGTTTTGAAAGATTTGTTTTAACCCAAAAAAAGATATCGGCACACTTAAGTTTAGTGTGTAATTCGCACAGTTTCCTTTTTGAGTGCAACTGTCCCAGTTCCAATTTGGCCGACAACATTTTAATTATATTTTTCCTTTATTCCATTTTCAACTACAACGCGATTCTCAACGCAAAGATCGAGTTTCCGTTTTATATAAATATTTTTTGTTTGCAAAAATATTTACCGTATGTTTGCATTCCGAGCGGCAGCAACAAATCGGCAATTCACTAAATTTGTTACAGGGTCAACAAAGCAGACTAGAATTTCCTTTAACAACAACTGGACACAGGTCGTCAGGCATATACAAAAGACTTAGGCAACGAACTTGCGCGCGCTCAAAAAAAAACATAATAAAAAAAAATTCTACGTAACAATTTAGTCAAATTTCTTGAATTTGAAACAACTATAAATGGTGCGCCGCACCGAAAAGAGTCGAAATTGTACCGTAAACGACAAAAAAAAAAACCCGAAAAAAAAGAGAACTGAAAAGCCAGAAGAAGACAAGGTAAACAACAAAATGTTTGACAGCATCGACAACAAATACTTTTTATTTGTTTGAGATGTGATAACATTTTTGATTTTGTTTTGTTGTTTTGTGTGTTGCATAACAATTGGAGTGATAATTCTATTTTCATTGCAATGAATGCGGCGAGTGGCCAATTGTGCGAACGAACCGAATGGGGCAGGTGAACAAACGCGCTGATGAAAACCAGGCGCAGACAATGCCAAAGAGTTTTTACTTTCATTTGAAACGTGTTTCGATCAGGCGAGGAGCCACTGCAGCTCATTGGGTTCGACTCTTGGCCGAGTCTGTGGACTGCGCAACAATTTGCTGCACTGAAAGTGAAACTGCAGCCAAACCAAGTTATGGCTCGAGTCTCGAGTGCGGCTCTGAGTTTAAATATGAGTGTAAATGAGTGTTGAATGTTGAATGTGCATTAAGTACATTCGCTCAGCTCTGCGTGTGTGTGTGTGTGTGTGCGCGCATATGGAACGATGCTGCTACTTGTAATTGTCTTAGGGCCTCCCGACTATTAAAGCGAACATTTGGAAAGCTGCTGCACCTGCAGCAATTTACAATATATGCAAATGCCAAATGACGGCCACACCCCACAAACACCAAACACCAATCAACACTTGCCCGCTTAGCCATTTAGTTAAAGCAGGGAGATAAGTTGCAGGGGGGCAACCCTTGCTGCCAATTAATTGCAATTAATGGGAGTCAACAGAAAATTATGCAAAAAAAAATAAAAAAAATCGCCAGCCATTTGATGAACAAGATCAGCGCCAGTGATTACAATTTGCAAATCAGGGCTGCAAAAACGGCGCATTGTAAATGCAGCTCAAATGAATTATTCGCTTCGAGTGAAGCAATCAATAAAAAGAATTATTTATAATTTTTTATTAACTAAATAAATAATTGTACGACTTTAACTTTCATGGCTATATCCGAGGCAAGCATTTACTTAAAGTAGCTGCCATTTAAATAGTTCACAAAAAAAAAAAAAGAACCGTGAACCAGTGAACTGAATCCCAGTTTGAATCATTGATCGATGTCTCGACTGGCAATCGGCTGCTGCTGGCGATTTGTCCAAGCGGCGTGCGCTTTAATTTTCGACGGGGTGCAATGACGGATATTGTGAAATTTGTGTTTGTAATTTGTATAGCTGGCTGCTGCTGCGGCTGCTGTTGTTGTTTGTTGTTGTTTGTTGTCCGTTTGTCCAATTGTCCAGTTGTCCGGTTGTTGCTGCTGTTTTGTGCGCGCAATTACTGAAATTGTGTGATTACTCATACGCCCGATATAACCGGCATGGTGACTGCGACTGCAACTACAACTATGACTACTTAAGTGCAAAAACAACAATAATAACAACAACAACACCAATAACAACAACACCAGCAAAGCAGCATTCAAAGTAAAAGGTGTAGCCGCCATATTAGCGCAAAAAGTGTGCTTCAAATTGTCTGCGGGGAGGCCAATACTCTGTTTATGGCATCGTCCACACACTTATCGTGCCCACTGTCGTTGTGCAATTTTCATGTCTTGCGCCGGTCAAAGTCAACACCGAAATTCGACGCTCGAAAGAGTGTCACTCGACCTTTTGCTTTAAACTCACAACACAAAGAAATTATTCACTTGAACATTGCGAACAAGCGAAGCACAGAGAGAGAGACAAACAGAATAATTCACAGACACAAGAAATGTGTTCAACTAGGCACACACAAATCATAAATATATATATATATATATATATATGTAATATAACAAGTGCTATTTAATTTTTTCTGGGTGTGTTGACCTTGCCTTTCGTTAGACAAGCGCCGGAAATTAGCAAATGCTTCTGTTGGCGCCGCAGTTTTTTCTTTCTTGTTGCTATTGCTTTTTTCTCTCCCTCTCCCTCTCTCTCTCTCTCTCTCTCTCTCTCTTTCTGTTTGTGCGCCAAATTAGCAAAGTGTGAAAAGTTCAGAGTGCTACAAGACCTGTGAATGTAGCTGAGCCTAATGGAAAGCCATTTCGTTGTACATTTAAGTGTTTGGCTTTCCTGGCACCACTTTTTAATAGAGGCTTTAAAATAAATTTTAATCAAATTAATTTTGCTATTTTTTTTTAACGATAGCTGTCAATTGTGGCTTTTGACTAGCTTCGAAGCTGTGGCTAATGAAAGTTTAACATGCGTTTTGAGGTTAAGACCCTATTTAAAAAACAGATATAAGAAATCCGAAATGCTTGTGTTTAGTTCAAAAAAATATTTTAATGCTTAAGCACCCAGTTTTTTTTTATAGAAAGCAAGATGGAAGCAAGAACAAGAGCTATTCTCAATTCTCAAGTTGAAGTACAATTTGCAAGGCAATCCTTGAGATATAATAGTTATCTGTAAGCTCTTACTCACCTACCTTCACACACACACACACACACATTTGCATATACACACAGAACACTCACTCGGTCATTGGGGGGAACGTGACCCAAAGCAAGATAAAAGCCAAGCGTGACAAGCAGCCAAAGTTACCAACTCGGACAAAGCGCAACAACAAACATCAGCAACAAATGTAGCAACAACAATAACAACAACGAGTCGTGCCCAACAAATTTCAAACGCCAAAGTTCTTGATTTCACAATTAAAAGGCTTAATTTATCTGCCCGTCCAAGACTGCAATTGATATTCCCGACCAGCATCCAATGGCATCGGAAGAGGAAGAGGCGAGTAAGTTTTTCATATTTTCATGCTTGCGTTTTTCTGTGACAGCACATAAAATATGAATATAAAGCAGCAGCAACAACAACAACAACAACAACAACATCAACAACTATATCTATAACAACGGCAAACTGCAATCGGCTGACTCATGCACCTAAAGCGAATCGATTCTTAAATTGCTGCCACATTCGTGTTGTTGTTTGTTGCATGTTGTTGTTTGATGTTGCTGTTGTTGTTGCTTGTGTTGTCTTGTCTTTGCTTTGCCTTGTTGATTTCCATAATTTTATGCTTGGTTGCGATTTGAAGGGCCTCGTCATAGTTTGTATTTTGTTTATCGTCTTTCTGTTTTATGATGCTGCTGTTTGGTTGTTGCTGCTGTTGTTGTTGTTGTTGTTGTTTTTGTTGTTCTTGCTGCTGTTACAAAAAAAAAAGTCAACTTTAATTGCAGTCAGCTTTGCAATCGGATACTGTGCCTCAGTTTCAACTGTGTTGCAAGCCGCATCTCTGTTAATAACGACCAACACGAAGATACATTTAACAAGCTAACGTGTTCTCACATGGAAGTGTCAAGGAAATGTTGGCCACACTTTTATATAAAGCTGCAGCAAAGTTCACAAGTCTTTTAATATATAAAGTACTTATCAACTGGAATATCTACTTGAGATTGACAGACATGTAGGAATGTTGTCTAGTGGTTAAGAACCTGGGGAATAAGTGTAATTAACCAAATCTGATTATTACCAAACTGATGATGTATTAACAAAGCAATTACATTTACAAAACGCGTTTCGAAATCTCATTTAGGAAGTAATACGTCAAGAATAAACTGAATAAGCGTTAATAATCAGTAAACACCTCTTACTTGAACATACGTAATCAAATCTATTATTAAGTTTGTTCTCTATGTGTCAACGCCTTTCAATAATATAAAATGACCACGCCCAGCCCAGCGTTCAACACATAATCAGTTATTTTAACACGAACACCAATTAAATCTTTTGCTTAAGCGCTCCCAAAAAACAAAAAAAAAAATCAAAAGAATTAAGACAAAGGGAGAGGGGGTAAAATGTTTTGAGCTGAGCACGAAATT
Source organism: Drosophila multiciliata (assembly GCA_037043605.1). NCBI lineage: Eukaryota > Metazoa > Arthropoda > Insecta > Diptera > Drosophilidae > Drosophila > Drosophila multiciliata. The sequence continues at coordinate 11,204,308 of JBAMBF010000589.1, forward strand.
CATATAAATTAAAGCAGCAACAATTACAAAAAAAAACAATCAGAAGGCAAACACAGAAAAATTTACTTTGAAATAATTACAAGAACTTTTCACGTTTGACCTTGGCCATAATTCGTTGGCGAAGCTTTTTCTTTGAGACAAAAGCTGAGCGTGCGTTTGGTTTTTTTTCAATGAGAGGTGAGCACACACACACACACACACACACCCGCACTATGTATATATATAAATATAAGCAGATAGGTGTGTAATTGTGTATGAGCTTAATAACAATGCCATTTGTCTCTTGCGGGTGTGGATGAGAGAGACACACAATTAGATAGAGAGAGAGAGAGAGAGAGAGATACTCAAAGACTGAATCTCTTTCGTTTCTTTGTGCCGCTAAAAATAGTTTTGTAATTTAATTAAAATACAAAAAATGTTTTTTAAATGCTAATTACGCACAATACAAATGCGAGCTACAAAATGACAATGAAATTTACTTCTGGCGGTCATTTGTGTCGTGTATCACTTGTTGTTATTATTGTTATTGTTGTTGTCAAATACAACCGTTGACTGGTATTGTCCACTGTCTTATCGAGTGCCCAAAAAACAAAAACCAAAAAAAAAGGGTTTATTGCATTGAATTGATTGATGAGTTCTTCGTTAAAAGTCCAAAAAAAAAAAACGTGATAGGTTCAGAGCCCAAGGCATTATGTGGGTTATCAGGGTTAATTATAATTATGATACTTACATCTGGCAGTGCCTGGCATATTGTACTGGCCAATAGAAGCACTGTGATTAATCCAAGTATTGAGAACATTGTTTGTTGTCTATGGTAATGTGATCTTAAGAAACTTAAACTGCAAATAAATAGAGATTGGCATAAAAAACAATGTTAGTTAAAGAAATTAATATAATAATTAATTCGAACTTAATTAAATAATAATTTAGATATTTAAAGATATTGCTATAATAATAATAATTAAATTGAAAAAAATAAACCAAACTGAATATAAAATAAAATCCCATTCTTTATTCTTTCACCATCCACAAAATGTTGCTGATTGCAGAATGCAAATTACATTCAAAATGCAATAAACGCAGACCCTCCCCTCCCCACACCCCCTTCACCCAATTGGTTACGCTCAAATGGACATTTGGCCAGTAAACAAACTCTGTTTGTGTTGGCATCCCCTGGCAGTCGAGAAACTGTTGCAACTTTATTGTTGTTGTTGCTGTTGCTTGTACAATTAATAATTAGTATTTATTGTAGAAAACCTACATTTCTGGCCCGCTGGCTGTAATTAATTATTGCGTAAGGCCAAGAAGCAACAGGCAGTTCCAACAACAACAAAACAAGAAGTATCAGTGCTGCTATTGTTGTTGTTGTTGTTGTTGTTGCTGTTGCTGTTACTGCACATCCGTCCGGGCGTAAATGCCATCGAATGCGGCTAATTGTCAATAATGATTCAGCGAAGCGTGGCAAGAGACGGCAGCATCCACATCGACATGGCCAGACCTTTGACAAACCAACAAACAAACAACAAAAAAAAAAATCTAAAAACAAACAACGCTGCCCAGTAACGACTGGAACACCAACACAGTCAACACAGCCAACACAGCCAACACGGACAACATCAACAATGACAGCTGCTGTTGCATATTTTGCAACATAGCCTCTTGATACAAATTGCATGACATTTGTCTTGCAGACCCAGATGCAAAAAAGCGGGGCAGGCAAGCAAGTTTTGGCAGATCCATTTATAAAGAAATTTAATATTTCTTGCAAATTTCAAAAGAAAAAAAAAACTATAAACGAAAGCAATCCGATTTTTTTCGTAATCATTTAATTTATGGAATTTTGTAAATTTTCAAGCAGAAGACTTTTCGTGCATAAAATTGATAAATAGCTTTTTATTTTATGAAAAGAAAATTTAATATGTTAACATTTTTCAATCAATCAAAATTACAACAAAAATACACACACATGCCACAAAAAAGAAGGCGTGTCCACGTCTGCAGCACCGCCCTGTAAAAAAGTGCCTTTAACCAAATGCATATGTGCCACAGAAAGTGAAATTTGCCTAAACATTTAATTTGAAATGATTGGCTCTTATTGAAAAATGGTTTCTTTCGGGCAATTTTACCACAATTTTGCCCAGATGCGGTTAGAAAATGAAAGAAACAACAAAAAAGTAAAAAAATTAGTTCGCTTTTGGGGGCGTGCACTAAGCGTCAAATGCGTGGAGATTAAATGTCGGTTTCACCCGCCAACAAGCGCTTAGAGTGGCCTTTTTAGCGTCCAGCCCACAGGCTCACCCAGCCTTCCAATTAGTTCAGTTGGAGTGATAAAGACATTATTGGGTCACTTGAGGGTTAATGGCAATGTGCTGATGTAATTAGTTTACTTAGATATCCAACAAGTTGGCTGTATACTAAAAAAGTCCAAAAAGCAAAAGGAATTAAATCTAAAGACTTAGGCAACGAACTTGGCGTGATATATTCTATTAAAAATTTACACGAACTTTAACATTTAATTTGGTATTAGGTAAATGTGATTGTAATTAAATTCAAATTCAATTCATTTCCTTAACATTTTGAATATGTTAAACATTTGTAAACTAATAAATTGAATAAATTACAAAGAATTATTCCACAAACTTAATCATATTCTTTAATCAAATATCACTTCCATAAGTTATTCAAATTGCTGTCAAGTTTATTAAGCTTTTGCCCAAAGGGCAAACGGATTATGACCACTTTGATTGGCCCTCAAAAATACACATGTAAGTTCAAAGCCAGCCAAGTCAGCAAAAAAAGGGGCAACAAGACTCAACTCAATGGTTAAGTTCGTAAATAACCTTGGGCAACACTTTCACCCCACTGGGGCCAAACAATAGAAAAATACAAATACACCTACAAAAAAAAAACAAGCGCCAGCAAACAGCAAAAAAAATAAGCGAAACAACATCAAAACGAAATTAATTTATCAAAGTGTTAAATTATGATGAATTCAGTTTCGAATGTCAACGGCAAGGCGAAACGATAAGGAAATTAAATGCAGCTACCGAAAAAAAATAGAAATTAAATTAGAAAATTCAAAGCGAGTTGGGCATAACAACTAATAGATACCCTGCTAGAAAGGCTAACATTAAATGGGGTATATTCATAGCACCATAAACTCAATACACCCCTTTGCTGCACTTGCTTGCAGGGTATTCAGTTAATTTTTGAGTGCACTCGAAAGTGTCGTTTTTATGTCTTCGACTTCTGAATATATACAAATATTTTACATAAATTTATAGTAAATATAGTTATGGGGCAAAGCAAAACAGAAATCAAAAATCATATACAAAATCAAATAAAAACGGATCTTTTTGTTTTTCTTTTAGCTCTTCTTGGCCAGTTTGTCAATCAAATAGTTGCCGTTTGCATAATTAAGGTCGATTAGGGTAGGTTTTTTTTTTTGGAGATGGAGATGATGATGCTGTTGATGATCAAATGAATCTTGAGCTCAAGGTTATGGTTATGGCAGTAGTTATAAGTTGCATTAACTTGAATGCTTTCTTGGCTCTTGCACAACAGACCGAGTAAATTATAAAAATATATATATATATAAATTTCTATATACATATATGTGATTTTATGCGACATCGCGTGCCTGGCGAGCGGCAAATATTATGTAATGCACAACTAAATGGCAACAGTTTTTCACAGTTTGCACTGTTTGCTGTGGCAATTAAGCTTTCTTGGGGGCCCCAATTTAAGAGCCGTCACCAAAACAGAAGCGCTAAGAAAGCCAGAAACAGTTAAAACACTTTTTGGCCACATTTCGAGCATTGTAAGTGTGGAATTATGCCAAAAAGCATTGAAAGACGGTATTTTCAAGAAAGCCGACACGCAGTAGATGACGGGGTGAACTGGGGGGGAAGAAAACCGCCAAAAAAAGCAAGTTGCATTGTCAGCTTCCGCATAATTATGCCGACACAGACACTTGCCATATATTCAACAGCTCACTCTGTTGTTTTGTCTGTTGTTGTTGTTGTTGTTGTTGCTGCTGCGGCTTGTTGCCAATGCATTTTGTGGCTGGTCTGCTTATGGGAATTTCTCAAGTCTTTTTCTTTGAGCTGTTAACTGTGGGCTTTTTACAGTCTTTTTGGTCATTGTCTCTTTCTTAAGTTATTTTATGGCTTTCTTCGACCAATTCGCTGACACAACAACAGGGCGTCAGCGTTTTACTTTAATTGACATTGACAGTCGAATACTGCTCCACGAAAAGACATCTGTCGTCGCCATGAAATAATTTGCTGCTGATATCATCGCCGGTTTGTCTTTCTCACATCCACACCTGGACTACTTAGTTGGGTAGTTGTGCACTTCAGTTGATAATGAACTTATTTTCTGATAAACGCTGAGCTGTGCAAAATGCCGCCCCAAGCAAGTCTCAGACCTGCAGCAATAACACCAGCAGCAACAATAACAACAACAACAATCAGAGAAGATAACTGGGCGAATGAGTATTGGACTTTTCATCAGTTTGACGCTTGGGGTTTTGAGTTAGGTAATGTTTAATGAGTTAAGTTTTTAGTTCAACACAACATATGCCGCAGCAGCTATTTTTGTTATTTTGTGTATTTTGTGTATGCAACAAAGGTTATATAATATGCCATCGTAATTGAATATTGTAATCATTAACTCTTTGAAACTAAGGAAGCAACACTATAGACATACCATTGTAATGATGAATGATAATCCAAAATAATAGTATTTTATATAATTATTCTTCCCTTTAAATCAATTTCAATGAATCGCAGACCTTTTATAAAGCCCTCAGCATACTTGGTTCAGCTTGATTAACAAATATATTTCTCATCCTTACATAACAAGACTTATTTAAGCATATTCAGAGTTAAGTCAACAACAAATAAACCCTTAATATATTTAAATATATTTTTCCTTTCATATAAATTATAATGTATGTGAGACCTTGAAATCTTGCCAAATGAAACCTTTTAACATATTTGTTTTTGTTCAACTTAATTAAGAAACACTTTTGTCATCCTTATGCTGCGAATGGCAATTTAATCCAGTTTATTGCAAAGTTATGGTTCCAAAAAAAAATAGATTCCCTTAAAAACTCCCACACAAATCACAATATAATCTGCTGTGGAGCACAAAGTGTGCAAAGTGACATAACAAAGTTCAAATGCGAACGTTTTGCACAAAAATCAGCGCAGAGACCGACGAACCGCACAAAAGATAATAAATTTGATTTCTCAGCTAACAAGTTGCAGGTTGCAGATTGTGTTTTGGCCCGACAGCGACAATGATGACGGAAAGGATTACGTAAAGTGTCTGCGACCTGAACTCTTTGCATTTGCTTAACATTTCAAATCAGCTGCAATTTGTATGTGTGTAAAAGGGCGAGCGAATATTTTCTATTGTTTGCATTTGGAAACAATTGAGTTGGGAACTTGTACCTTGAATGTGTGTTGGAATAAACCCGTTGACAGCTAACATAGCTGAAAACAGCTGTGCAAATCTCTTACCAACAAAAAATACAAAAATTAACAAATATTTTATAATAATACGCAAGCGATGATATATTTAAATGTCTTTGATTTAAGTATATTTTTGACAACTAAGAACTTGAACAAAAATGACTATTTAATAACTTCAAACCAGTTTAACTAGCTAAAATATTAATATGAAACACGTTATTTAAATATTTATTAATATTAGTTTGTGGTCGTCTTGACTTGTCATTATTTTGTCATTATAATTATTAGCAAGGTGCGTATAAATAACATGCCACAAATATTGAAAAATGAACAAAGACACGCAAATTATTTTTAAAAAAAATTCCATATGTTGTAAGTAATGAAAAAGGCTAAGACAACAAACGAAATAACTAAATATATACCGTATACGTAATGTGCCAGCTAATTAAATAAAAGATGTGCAATAAAAGAGACACCGTTAATAATTAAGGCAGCCACACACACACATACACGCACACCCAAAAGAAATGCCAAAATGCTGAAAATATTTATTCATTTATTTATCTTGGGCCATAGAACTGGCAATAAAAATTAAAACAATTACTTGCAACTGCAATTGTTATTGCTCTTGCTATAATTTTTCAGTTGTTGTTACAACATGCAACAGGCTACACATACACACACGCATACACCAATACACAACTTGTGGATTGCGTGCAGCATTTGCGGTCGCCTGTCGGAAAAACTGTAAACCGCAAAATGAAAGTGAAATTGAAATTGAAGAAGACGTCAAAAGCGCAGCGCGAATAACTTGGTAATAACAGTAAAACTTAAAGCTTTGATACTACATGTCTTTACCAACGTATGTATGTATTATGCAGTTGTCTACGTTTTTCGTAATGGCCAAAACTTATTACATTTATGACATTTGCATTTATAATTTCTTTGCCATATTTGTTAGCAACTGGTGTTGCTTTTCTTCTGACTTGTCTTTTGCCTGCTCAGTGGTAATTAACTTTACTTAAATATTGAATCAAATCAGGAAGTACACGCATCTATAGAGGATGGTTTAGTGAAGCTTTGCTTAAAATGGTTTTATTTAAATGTGTATTCATTTTTATATGATTGTTGCTTAAAACGATTTCTGTTCATTTAGTAATTGCATACTTTCAAATGTGGCTGCTTATTTAAACACATATTTGATCAAAATTATTTAATTGCAAGATTTTGTAGAAATAAGCTAAACGATTTATGGAATTTTCCTGAAACGAATTTGCATGAAACTATTTAAGCTTTACCACAAATTTCAACTAAAGGGAAAAAAAATATAATTCAAACACGCATTAACAACGATAAACGTTGCTGATAAAAAAAAACTATTTAATAAATGTTGGGTAAAAAAATTAATTAAAAAAAATACAAATACAAACACACGCACACACATGCACATCAGAGTTGAACGGCTAGGCAACTCTACCAGACGAAGCTACAAACAAACAGGTTACTCGGGTTTCTTCTTCGGTGTCAATGAAAAAGCAAAGCAAAAAAACCAACTACAATAAATAAAATAAATATAAAAGAAAAAAACAACATATGCATTAAAAGACTGGACACTATCGTCGAGCTGATGAACGGTGAACGATGAACGAGCACACGCAGCTGGCAAGGTTTTGTTTTTTGTATATATTCGTATATCGACATACATAAACAAATGTTGGGGGTGTTTATAGAATTTCGAATGCCCATAGAAAGTTGCAAATCTACTGTTACAGTCTGGGCTTAGATTGGGTGTTCAAACTCAGATCATTATGCATACAAGTTAAAAGCTGGCTGAAAGCTTTACAAGCTTCACACTCCCCACTCTGCTCTCGCTTTATCTGTCTCTCTCTTTCTCTCTTCTGTCTTTCTCTGTGGCTTTGTTGCAATACAAGCTGCAATAATTGCAACAATAACAGCGAGGAGAGCAGAGTAAAGCGTATCGAGCAATAATAACTGTAGCAATATTACAAAATCGCAACAATCGAAGCCCGAAAGCGGCCCAAAACAACAGCAACAGCAACAGTAACAAAGACTAAAACAACAACAACAACAATGAGATAATAACGTGCACAACCAAAATACCCAAACAAAAACAACAACAATGAAATGTCGGTTTTATATGCATTTATAACTGCACATATAAAAATGTATGTATAGGTGTTTGTGCACATGAAAATATTATTGAATAAAATAAAACACAACCAATTACGTATTACAGATTAAGAAACAAGCCCACTTTTTGAATACTCCAACGGTAATAATTATAAACTCTTCAAGTTGTACTTTAAAATTTAAAATTATGTATTCAGCGATTTGATAATATTACAATTAGCAACTATTAAATGACACAATTAACAATTTAAACAAATGCTGTCTAAATCGTGTGAAGGCTTTAATTTGACAAAACTTGTCTGCAAATTAGTAAAACGTAAATAAATTCGTTCGTTAGCCATCTTATTGATTTCTTGAGTATTCAACTTTATGGCCATGTGTGTAAAGAGCTTACCTTTGATTCGATTTGAGTCAAACAAATATTATAAAGAACTGCCCGTTCGAAAGCAGAATTTCACACAAATGGATCATGTGATTGAAAATTGTAAAGTAATACAAAAATTCGAATACATATTTTATTTTTTTGAAGTCTTGATCTCAGTAGGCATAGTGGAATTTTATTTTATTTATTTTATAATATTTAAGATATGTTTCTTGCCAAAAAATACACAAAAACGAATGTGTCAACAAATGATATTCTATTTTCAAATTAATTTTGATTTTTGCACAATAATTATACAATACTTATTTTAAGAAACTTACCTAGGTCCGTAATTTTTTATAACTTCTATGCGGCCAATAATGGCCCTTGAACTTTACGCGAAAATCCTTTTCAAATTTTACAAAGCACTCTCAAACGAAATGACTGCGTTTATATGTATTGCTTGTTTTTATTTTTTTTGGGTAGCAAAACACCTTTTCGCCTTGTGCCCTTCTTTCCCTCTTCTGGCTCTGGCTCTGATCAATAGATGCGACGATAGCAATAACGAGAGCGATAGCCAAGCGCGCGGCGATTACTGATAACTGTTGAACTGTTAAGCAGAACACAAAAAGCACAGAACGCGTGAAGAACACACGGAGAGAACCCACAACACACGAACAGAAAGAAAGACGAACAGCGTTTAAACTGCAGGCGGGCAGTGCGCTAAGATTAAATACGGTGTGAAATTTGCTTGGCAGACGACTTTTTTCGTCGTCGTTGTTGTTGTTGTCAACGAAATTTGTATATTTCACTCATTGTAATTGTGATTCGGATTGTATTGCTTTTATTATCTTTTAACCTTCTCCGGGGCTCAGAACACGAAAAAACATAAACAATAAAAACGCGCGGCGACGTCGCAGCAGCAGCAGCAGCAGCAGCAACAGCGACGGAAAAAAAAATGGCAAACTGTCTGACCGTTGGGTGAGCGAGCGAGAAAGAGAGAGAGATGGAAATTGAAATGGAGATTACTGAAAGGCAGATTCACTTTTATTTTTTTGCTTATAGCTTTTTTTTTTGCTTTGCCCAACACTCGATTACGAAAAAAAGCGAAGAGCGAATTGAGCGTAATTCAATGGAGCTGAAGCTGCTGCCTGTTTGAGGGAAGGGGGTTGATATGCTTGCACTTTTGAGCCACTTATTTATTTTTTCTTTTTTTTTGCCACACTGCACACTTGGAAAGAACTTTGAGGCAGCCTTACATAAGCAACGCTCGCTTTGCGTATAGCTCCAATGGGTTTCTTTTGTTTAAATTTGTTGGAATTTTGTTGTATTTTTTGGTAGTTTTTGATGTATCGCGTCTGCGTGCCGCTTTTTTGTGGCCGTCTACGGAAACTGGTCGGCGCACACTAAAGTTAACGTTCGCTTGGGCAGCGCAGCGCAGTCCAAAAAATATAGCGCACACGATGATCGGGCCAGCCAACAACAACAACAGCAACAGCAATTAAAAGCTGACAACGCACGCGCAAGCGAGACAAACAACAGCGGCAACAGCCGCCAGAGCCGAGCTTTTGGCCAAACCAAAGCAAACCGTCGTTGCCCAAAGCTAACTAGTCGACAAACTTAAAGTTTGCCTTGAAAGCTTCCAATGAAAGCGAAAACGAAAATGACAACGAGCAGAAAACACTTGCATTTTCAGCATATCCCAATCGTAATAGCTTTTCGAGTGGAAGTTTGAGTCAAACTTTGAGTGACTTAAGTGTGTCTCTCTCAATCTCAATCTCTCTCTCTCTCTATCTCTATCTCTCGTTGAATGACTTTTTGAGCGCATATTTGTTGCTGAAAAGTATTTGATTAATGTTGTAAAGATTTGTTTTCATTTATCTTCAATTTGCGATCTTCACAACAAAACATTACTCACATGCAAATTCCATTTGTAGCCACAAAACAGACATTATTTAATTGTGAGCATATGAATAATACAAATTAATTAAAAAAGTGACATGAAAGCATTGTCAGCAGTGCACATTTTTAACAGGAAGCTGCTGTTGCACATTTTACATATGTTTTCCTTGGATGTGCTGCCAAACTCATCAATTGTCATTTAGAAAAATCTTGGGTCCTAATTAATTTTTAAATTGTTATTTCAATCAGTCATGTAGAGTTTTTTATTTCCTTCTGAACATCATTTAAGTCTTTATTAGTCTAACTAATTTTTATTAAAGTTCTTACAAGTAAAATCAGCAATAGAAAACCCAATTAAATATTAAACCAATTTGGGAGTGAAAATGAACTAATAATAATGAGTTTAATTATTAGCATTGAATTAATCGACCACAAAAAAAGTCACAAACTCATTCGTAATAATAATAGCTTCCTTGTAAATAAAAATAAATAACAATTATAAATTTAAATTAATAATAATTTTAACGTGTTTAATTTAATAACGAAATAAATTGACTAACCAAAAATAAATAATTGCCAATAACTTAAAAATTCTGAATTCTCTGTGATTCATTGACAGTTTTTGGAAATCGTATCTCAATTTTGATGAGGTTACTGTGATCCCGAAAACCTTTCCGTTTTTGACTCATCTACGCATGTTTAATGCAAATGTTTGTTTTTTTTGCGAACACTCAATGCGATTAATTAAAAAGGTAATTGTGCCACATTGTAGCACAACTGGATCGGAAAGTGGGGGCGGTCTAAAAAGCGTGTGGATGCCAAGTACAGTGAACCCCATGAACGTCAGACCAGCACAAAATTGATTGGGTGAAATGGCAATGAACCAATATATTGAACATATAAATATTGATGAGATGCTCTGAGTCAACGCTGACGTAGGAATCGCTTTGACTCCAATATTCGAATCCACTTGGTGACCCCAATTGCCATTTTGGTTTGGAGGATAGGGATATATAAACAACATGCTCTGTTATATAAACCAGCTAGATTGAGATCTTCATCGGATCGGTGTCATTACACGTGTTGCTTCAAGCATTCAGCATTTCAAGCGACATTTAGCCACAGCTGCGATTGAAATCTATTAATGAGCTGTGATATTTTCCACCGAACCCCAAAGTAACAGGTTTCATTTCATGGGTCTACGGTAACCGCATCGGAGTCGGAGTCTCAATCTGAACTCATTATTTTTATGTGAATTTCGTGTTAATTGCAATACATTTATTTACATTGTCTTAAATTTGTTGTGTTTATTGACGCTTTTTGTGCTGTCTTTTCTCACAGCCTGTCTTCTGTCTAAAGGCGAGATGTCAGCGCATTGGCTCCACTTTAACCCCCTTCCTTACTCCCCTCAACATTTATTTGGTATACCTTGTGATTTGTTCTCCATCTATCTGCGGTTTCAATCCAAAATTATTGAAACTCAATTGGGGTTTAGTGTCAATAATTTGGCTGTTGCACAATTCTCTGAAGCCATTATCTAAAATGATTTTTGGCTTGAGATATTGTTCAATTATTAAAGAGCAGTGCCAAATTGAATTGAATAAAAAAATGTATTTTTTGTATATATTTATTTTTTCATATATAATTTTATATGTCATAATGCAGGCAATATTTGATGATGATAGCTATTCTCTCACATTAATCGACGTCTTGGAAAAGGTCAAAGTCATGATTACTCAATATCCACAACATGGAAACACACTACGAGATCCGCGGGGTACCAATGCAACGCATTTAATTGATCAGCTCTCAAGCACCTCGAAATCATCTTTTTATGGGCGTCAAAATGCAGCCGAGTCCCAAAAACTAATATTCACAACAGCTAATAAGAAATAAATAATGTATTAACGTGCTTGTTATCGGCTGCCTAAGTTATAAGTCTTTAAATTTCTATAAAAAAAATACAAAGAAAATCAATAAGCATTTGCATAATTTACAACCTTTAACGCTGCCCAATTTGGTTTTTGGGGATTTGAGAAATTGGAAACAAACAAAAAACAAAAGAAAAAAATCCGCCAACCACATTTACGAAATTGTCAAAAGCAACAAACTTGGGTCATTTCAATGATGTAATAAATATAAACAACAACTAATCAGGTTTAAAGCCTTAAACGAAATTGTAACATAAAAATGAACAAATGTAAATATGAATTCCAAATGAACTAAAATTATAAACCAACTGAAGAAATTTGAATAAATTAAGATGCAGATAAAAAAAAATCACAAAAACAAAACCAAACAAAAATAAATATAAATTTAAATCAAAGCGGCAACAATTCGAAAATTGCAGCACTTTACGTAAGTATTGGACCAAAGTCGATTATATTATAAGGATTATTGGTCATTATTATGTCAGGCAAACCAGCTACCAGTTCCCAATCCCCAATGGACCAAGACCCACAGAGACCTGAAACCGTTGTGGTGGTTGCCACAGCGAAAACCACCAAGTGAATCTACTCCACAAACTGTGTCTCGCTCTCTTTTTTGCTTCTCGGCGAACTAGTTGTTAATGCAGCTCTCTGGCTCCATTTTTATTTTCAAGCCAAAAGTCTATAAATATTCATAAATTAGCACACATGCCTTTTATCGATATGGCTCCTGACTTGCGAAAGGAAAACGAGCTCAATATTGACTATTAAGCGACGTAAAAATTATGATTTAAGCTAGTGGGATAATTATGCCTATTCAGACTGCAGTTGCACATGAAAAATTAAAATTAACATTCAATAGAAGCATTCAATTCTGTATATATTAAATAATACTTTTAAGGTAGACATAAAATGGTAGTAACAACACAATTCGAAAAAACAATGTTTTTAAGGATTATCATTTTTGATTTCTGAATAATTACTCTCATTGTTTCATAATTGATATAAACAAGTGTAGCACTTAAAATTTGTGATAATTAAGACACATTTTTTTTGCTATACATGCAGCAATTAATCTCAAAAGCCCAAAGTTCAATGTCATGTTCAAGCACACGTATGAAATTAATTGATGAATCGATAATAACACATTATCGTTATATCAAATATCACCGATATATTCGGTAGCAACTTCCTGCAAAAAATACAATGAAATTAAATAAAATGCAGCAATTAGGGAATCTCAATCAATTACAGGCGCAGGAGTTGAAAACAAAGCAGCACAAAACCATTTTGGGTGATAAGCTAAGCGAATGATTTGTCATATGCTGAGAGGCTGATTAATTGTCGGACTGCAAAACAAAAGACTGAAGCAACGAACTTGCAGCGAACGCACCTTTCCAATTTCGTATTGTATTCGATTTAATGTGCTCAAAGGAATGTCGTCCAAAAGTAAGAAACACAACTCACATCTACATATTTAAATGCAATTAGCATACAATTAATCTTGATCAAAAATCAATGCGGACATTTAAAAAAAAGCCACTTTGCAGCACTTTGTTGAACGAGACTTGCAAGCAATTGTAAATAGCTAAATAAAAATTAGAAAAAAATTAGAAACGAATTTGTTTAACACGACTTAAATAAATATAAAATGACTTTCAATAATATGAGTTATAAACACAGATTTATTTAAATTAAGCAACTATGACTATTGCGTAGAAAAATGTTTTAAATGGAATATTAACTTGTGTGACTAAGTGCATTTTTTGAGAAAAGTCAATAACTTTAAATACAAAGTTCCTTAGCCTTTGGCTTGTTTGGTTGCTGTGATGCTGCACTTCATTTGAATTTGGGTTAATCAGCGATAAAGCGCTCATCGACGTCCAACAAGCCGAGTGCGAAAATTACTTATGAACATTCGATCAGAAAAAAAAACAAAACAACATTTTTACTTTACAAGCGCTGAGCGAAAAAACACAATAACAAAAACTTATTATAAATGGGCATTTTGTCTTAAACAGCTAATTGTTTCTCATTAATTTGCATGTGAAATTAATTGCCAACATTTATGCATTGTTAAGCCTTTTCATCATCATTGCTGATGTTGCTGTTGTTGTTGCTGTTGCTGTTGCTATCGTTATTGTTGTTGTTGACCGTAAGTGTTATTATTACTTCCTAGGCAATTGGTTTCGACAAGGTATGAAACACATCGCCTGTCAGCATACTCAATAACACAAAGATAACATAACTTTTTTTTGCGGGATCCCACAAAATTCACGTCCACTCGCTTATCGAGTTCAAGTTTTTGCAATTGACCCATAAATTCATTATGCATGCAAATTCAGATTTTTGCCTTTTACATTTGACATACGTATACGTAATTTTTGTTTGTTATATTATTGTCCGACAGAGACAGTCGTAGTGTCGGACAGTCGGACAGTCGGTGTGCAATTGATCATTTTATTTCCGTCAACATTTCACATTATTAGACACAATTACAATTAATTTTCGTTTCAAATGTTTCAATGGGCACGATTGGCCCCATTGGCTATCATCAGAAAGGTCTTTAATTTCAATAAGATTTTATGCATGGTGTGAATAGGTTTTTTTTTTAACTTGATGGGTTTTTAATGCTTTGCCCAAATGTCATGACCGACCATTTGCAGGGTCGCCCATATAGGTTAGGGGCTACAGTATGTGAAATATTATAAGTTTAACCTTTAAAACTCCACTAACACTTTTGGTTGATTAGAACGCAATTGTGTTCCTTATTCAAATATATTTTATTTACATATGCATTAATAAAACCACAAAACATATAAAATTAATTTGCTAAAAACAATACAGACCTGATTTTCTGACCCATTTACTTAAATATTGAAAGGACACGTGGAGTGAGAGTTAATGTTAAAAGCAACATTAAAAACAAAATACAATCAATTGCAATTTTTAAATTAGTTTATTGCACTGCCATTGAATTCAATTAAATTTATTCAATCCATATCTTTTTTCGCAATTCAATTCCATTAAATTCGAGCGCTTTTCCAGTAATAAAAAGCTTTATCAGTTTACTGCTGGGATTTGGCTAGCGGGTTTCTGTGAGCGTGAAGAAGACCTTTAGAATAACTCGATCCCGATGATCGATACTGAAAGTGGAATAAATTGCATAATCGCCGCCAGGAAGTGGCAGCATCTTCAGAGATTTAACAGGAAAACGAAAATGTTCCAAAATCAGCTCAGCCTGCAAATTAATTAATAGTTAATGACTAAAAGACAATAATAAATTAAATTTAATTACATACCGGCAGTGGACACTTGTTGATATTTGAGTGATTGGTGAAGCTATTGAAGACGATGTTGAGAAAGGGATGATTGCGCTTCTCCAGATACTCGCATGTATCACAATGCCGAATATCATAAAGAAATGGCTTATATCCACTAGCCCGTTTCAGCAGTTGTATTCGCATCTACAGACAACAACGGAACGAAAATTGTTGTGCCATTAAATATCAAATTTAATCTAAGTAAGTCATTACTAAAAATCTATTTATTTTAAGTTATGGCTGTGTAAAGTGCCAATATTTTCAAGTAGGCCTAAATTTAATGCCACAAAAGCCAAATAGAAATTGTTATTTTTTTTCTAGTTTCAAAATAGTCAGAAAACGCTCGCAATATACAACTATTTTCAAAAATCTATTCTCAAGCATATAATAAATTCAGAAAATATGTTTTTATTTAGCTTCATTACAGATTTCCTGGTCGTTGTCTTTGGCACACTGATACCAGCATGGAAAACCCACCTTGCACTGCAGCAAGACAAGGAGACACTTACTGCCTGGGCAAGGTATTGGATAGTCTATGCCTGTCTTACGAGCCTACAGATATTGGGCGATACCTTCTTCGCGTGGATACCGCTGTATGTGGAGATTAAGCTGCTAATTGTCCTGTGGTTGGTCATCTCGGCGCCATCGGCCAGTGTCTGGGTCTTTGACGTGATTCTCAATCCACTGATGGGTCGCTATATGCACCGGCTCAATGATTATATTGTCTACGAGAAGCGACATTTGCTTGCCGATGCATTGTTATATTCATCGCAATTATTCACTCTCAGCCTGGATTTAGTATTACCCATGATCTCACAACTGTGGAAACGGCCTACCAACACAGCGGACGGCGGGACCAAGGCAACATTCCATACGAAGGAGACAGCAATGGAGCGTGTGTCCGATCCTCGGACCACTACTTATTACGATCCCATCGCCGACGATGAATGCCACGGCGCGAATTTAAACTCCTCACAATCCCACATTCAGCTGCGGAACTATTCCAGGAATCGTTCCTTCCCCGAGCTGGCCATGAAAGCAATAAATACAACAAAAAAGCGTTCCTTGAATCGCCACCTGAGAAAACCACACGTCAACGAGCAGTTGGATAATGATGCAGCTCAGAACTCTGACGACGGTGATGAGGATTTGCCAAAAGACCTACAGTTGTCTACCGAACTGCAACAGCATCCACTACTCCGACGTAAAGATCGTTCACTTTATCATTAGCCTCTGAAACTATTTGTAAAAATTCATTGTTAGCTACACCAAAAACGCCGCCAAGCGTACAAATTGGCTTGCACTTGGAAACTATTTGGCAACTATTAAATCGGGAATTTGATTATTACTATAGCTAAGTACTGTTCTGACTTTTTGTTACTTGTTTAATGAGGAAAAAAATATTAAGCCATTAGCGTAATGGTTCGAATATATATATATATATTCAAATGATTATAAATATATTAAAATGTGCTTTTCATTCAGAGAGACAAGACTTCTGATAACACAGTTATTAATATCCAAAATTGTATCTTAAAATTTCCGTTCGTTATTTATAAGGTATAAGACTATAAAATCGGTCGATATGAATAAAACGTTATAAATACTATCTGTTAACGCTTTGCTGCCTAAAATATACAAAATGTAAACTTGCAGCGAAATCAAAGTAGAGAAAAACGAAATCGATAATCGATTTATAATTACTACGAATTTTCACTTCTATGATGTCATTTAGAACCCTTTGATTTCCACAAAGGGTATTATGGCAGTCCAAGCTGACTATTTTATTTAGTAAGGGAAAACTTACCGCAATTGGTTTCTTGGGGAACCGTGCGATCTTGGCTCGTATTGTCATTTCAGCCACATCCCGCTTAACCGCATGCAGACGGCAATGGGTAAACGAGGTTAAATTTGTATCGTGGCTAACACACTGCACATTTGTAAACTTGGCCAAGCCGCTGATCTAAGAGAGCTTTTGATTAATATAACGACAATCAGATAAAAACACCTCACATTCTTGCCTTCATTATATTCCAGAGCAAGATCAGCTGCACCATCAGCCAGAATAGTGACATTTGGCATCTATATATATGTATATAAATTTATATATTGAAATAAATAACCGAATATTATTCGGTTTGCGCGCAACGGAAAAAGCGTTCAACTCCGGCCACTGACTTTGGGAAACAATTAAATGTATTAAAAATATTTTGGGTTATTGCTGATAAACTATAAATTGATCAGCAATTGTTGTTCGCTTTGCAATTATCCAGTCATTATATGGAACATTATATTGCGAATGATGTTTAATTAAAACAGTATACAAATTTTGAAACCAAGCTTTTTTTTTGCAGGTTATATTTGTAACACTTTAAATTCACTCTTAAAATTAAACTTGTGTGTGTGTTTGTGTGTGTGTGTGAGTTTGTGTGGAGTGTGTTATGGAAATGTATTAATTAATCGCTGGCCCCATCCTCATCATCATCTTCATCACTCTCGTTGGTCTCCTCATCGGTTGCTTCACTTTCGCTTTCTTTGGCCTTCTTTTTGGGTGATTTGCCTTTATTTTTGTCCGTCTTGCTGCTGCTCTTCTTGGCATCATCTGACTTAAAGGAATCATCTTCTTCGCTTGGTTCCACTTCACTCTCACTTTTCTTGGGCTTCTTTGCGTTGGATCCGTCGGTCGATTTGCTCTTCTTTTTGGCTGGCTCGCTGCTGCTCTTTTTGACATCCTCGGAACTAGTGGAATCCTCATCGGAGATGTATTCCTTGCTCTTAAAACCACTGCCCGAAGTATTCGATTTTTTCACTGGAGGTGGGTCAGATTTGCGCTTCTTGATCGCTTTGCTGCCGCCGCTGGAGCTTTTGCTCTGCTGTTCATCGTCGCTAGCATCGCCGGCATCTGGCTTATAATTGCGCATCTCATCCTGATAGCGTTGCTTGTCCTTGGATGCAGCCTCGTCCCATTTGGATTTATCCTTTAGCTCCTTCCACATCTCACCGCCCTTCTTGGCAATTTCGGTGACCTTTATGCCCGGATTATCGCGCTTAATCTGCTCACGGGTATCATTGAGCCACAACATAAAAGCGGTTGTGGGTCGCTTTGGTTTGTTGGAGTCCTTCTTCTTGGTTGGTTTTTTCTGGAAAGGTGAGCACAAAAATAAGTAAGTGTTTAATAAACGATTAAGTGGGTTGCTTACTGTACGCTCTTTCTCTTTGTGTTTCTTCTCTTTCTTCTCGCGTTTCTTCTCCTTGTGCTTCTTCTTAGGGGTCCCATCGCTATCACCGCCACCGCCGCCACCACTTGCATCACTATCATCATCCGAATCACTCTGAACATTGCTGTCGTACTCCTCGGCAACATCAGATTCATTTTCGTTGGGCTTAAAGTCCTCGTCCGTAGACTCCTCATCGGAATCTTCGGCATCGTCGTCATCCTCCTCCTTCTCGCGTGCCTCAGCCTTGAGTCGCGCCAAATAGGCATCCGGCTCGTTCTCATTGTCAGAGTCACCAAAGTCGACATCCTTGTAGCCAGTCTTATCCTTGCCCATGTTGCTCACATGCAGCTTCTTCTGTGTGATATAATCAAAAAGCTTGGCGTACTCCTCCTTCTCGATGGAGGAGAATATGTGCACTGTGCCATTCTTCAGCGTCACCTCAAAGTCAAATGAACGCGTCGAACCACCGCTGCGGGCAAAATTTACCGAACTAATCTCTTCGAAACGTATGTGTAGCGGTGGCTTGTGAATGTAGATAAAGCCCCGCTCCAGCGGATACAGATAGCCGGCGGCTGCCTTAAAGGAGCAACCAACAGCAGCTGTGCCGGAATGTCCAATAAAATTGCCTGGTCCGGTTATTTTGCGTCCAATGAGCACTTTCATCACCTTGCCCATGACCTCATAGACCGGTCCCGACAGCTCCTTCTCCAGTTTACCGTCGTATTTGTCCCGCAACTCGGCCTCACTGAAGGGTAGCTCAATTGTGGTCTCCTCATCTGGAGCGAAGAGCAAAACCAGATAATGATAGCGTGTCTGGCCTTGTTTTATAGGGGGATCCAGAGAGAGGACGAAAAACATTTGACGGCTATCCTTATGGGGCAGCATAAATAAACGCAGCACCGAATCCATAGGTATCTTATAATCAAATGTTTTGCCGTGCAACTGGAAAAATGTCGAGAAGATCTTGATGTCGTAGCGACCACGAGGCGTCAGAATGTGTATCTCGCGGAATATGGCAATGGACTCTCCAGAGGCCGAGATGACCGACGCCTTATTCATCACATTCTGATGAAACTTATCCACTGGATCCTCATCTGCCGACTCCACGGTGGGTATGTGAAAGCGCATCTCCAGCAAACCCACGGGCGCATCATCGTTTTGATGAAATTCAAGCGTGACCTCATTCTTGCCGGTGACGCATTGTGAGACATGTGAAAGAGGCACCTCGAATATGGTTTTCCTCTCCTTGTCGAAGCTCAGCACGGAGCCCATGAAGCGAGCTGTGCCCCAGTTCCAGCCCTTGACACACATCTCCTTCTCGACCATCTCCTGAGAATACGCATCCTTGATGTACTTGCCCAACTTCTCGTGCTCGCTGTCCCGAAAGCCTGTGAACCGGTGCAATGCACCACTCTTGGTAAAGATTCGCAGTCCCCAGGTGCCGACGAATTTTTGTGAATTTATCAATTCAATATCATCGGCAGCAATCTGCTCCACTTTGCCCGTCTTCGTGTTCTTGAAGATGATGTTCTGCTCGGTCAGCTTCAGGCGTCCCGATGACTAAAGGCAGCGGAAATTGGGTGAAGGGGAAACGGTTGTCAGACAAAAGTTTTTGTTGTTCCGTTCTTGAAACTTACCAAAACACCGCGCACCTCGGCATTTATGTCGTTGTACTCCAAGGCGTCGACCATTGTTGGCTGTGCACTGCACTAAATAATAAAACAAAATCTACTGTCAATTACACCACAATACCCAATTTTCAACAAATGTGCAAAAATATTTGCACGAGAAAATGTCGACAGTGCCGACTGCGCGCCCAATTTTAGGTTAGACGCTAGGGGTGAGACGTGCCCTTAGAGATGGTACTCAAAGAAGTATTTTATAGTACCTGTTCGCAATATTAAGCGCTTGAAAAATGTTTTGAACTGCTTGGAAGAGAAGAAAAGTAATATTAAAATTACATTTTACAACAGCTCTCTTTATGATAATTACCATATTATATATTTTACCATATTTTAGTGAATATTCCGAAATTTAATTTACATTAATTTAATTATCAACAGTTGCAACAGGTCACTATTAAAATATATCGAAATTTCGATATATCGATTGTGCAGTTAGCCGGCCGATAAACAGCCAGAAACGAAATAAGCGAAAAGAACTTGGATTTTGTATTTACATACGCTAGGAAGTGCATATATTATAAGTTATAACAGATCGAAAGCCAAGCCAAGCCATGCAGCGCGGCAAGATATCGTTTGGCAAAATACAGCTAAACGTGAGCAAAACACCTACAGAGCTTGAAAAGTCCGACGAAGATGCTGGAGCCTTTAAGAAAATAAACAAGCAACAAATGATACGCCAAATTGAAGATGTGGCTGAGGATCTGGAGAGTCAGCATCTTAAGGATGTGATGGGCATCAGTGGATTTGGCCGCAAGGCAGCCAAAGTCTTTGACATCAATGAGCAAATCGCCAAGGCGCGAACAATTGCACCACCTGTTAAGGAACAGGAGGAAGAGGATTCTGAGGATGTTATAGGTCCGCTGCCATCTGCAGCAGTCACAGAGCAACCGCAGCAGCAGGCGGGTGTTGCCACTAAGAAACAGGCAAGTAGCGAGCAGCAGGCTGAGGCTGATTCGGATGAAGATGACGATGATTCGGATGAGGATGAGGATAATCCGGTTCGCCGCATCCCCTACACACATGAGGTGCAAATGCAGCACGGATCGCGAGCTGTCTTGGCCCTAGCTGGGGATCCGTCGGGCGCACGCATTGTGTCAGGCTCCATAGATTATGATATGTGCTTTTGGGACTTTGCAGGCATGGACTCGGCTATGCGCAGCTTTCGTCAGCTGCAGCCATGTGAGAATCATCCCATACGCTCTCTTCAATACTCTGTGACTGGCGACATGATCCTGGTCATATCGGGCAATGCCCAGGCCAAGGTGCTGGATCGCGATGGCTTCGAGAAGCTGGAGTGCTGCAAGGGGGATCAGTATATAAGCGACATGACACGCACCAAGGGCCATGTGGCACAGCTCACCTCGGGCTGCTGGCATCCTTTCAACCGGGAGCAATTCTTGACCGCAGCACTGGACGGCACATTGCGCATCTGGCAGGGATTGCGTGCCAAGGACCAGTTGCAGGTGATCAAGACTCGAGCCCAGGGTGGCCTAAGAACCAGTGCCTCCGCGTGTAATTTCAATCGGGATGCGACACTAATCGCTGCCGGCTGTGTGGATGGCTCTATCCAGACGTGGGATACGCGCAAGATGTTTGTGAACACGACGCACTGCGTCCGTGGAGCGCACCAGACAGGCTCAGAAATCACCTCCATTGTTTTCTCATACATGGGCCAACAGCTGGCGACGCGCTGCAACGATGAAACCATGAAACTCTGGGATTTGCGGAACTTTAAACATCCGCTGCACACCTGGACAAATCTCTTCTCCCGCTACGATACCACAGACTGCTGCTTTAGTCCGGACGATCGCATGCTGGTCACCGGTGAATCACTGCCCAAGGGCCAAAAAGAAGCCAATTTGTATTTCTATAGCACGCAAAGTTTCGAGGAAGTGCAGCGGATTCCCGTTGCCGGTTCGCATGTGATCAAGACCCTGTGGCATCCCAAGTTGAATCAATTGTTTGTCAGCTGTGGCAATGGCATCATCAAGTGCTTCTACGATGAGCAGCGCAGCATTCGTGGCGCAAAGCTGTGCGTGGTGAAGACGCATCGCAAGAGACAGCAAATGGAAATGGTGGGCGTGTCACAGATCATAACCCCTCATGCGCTGCCCCTGTTCCGACAGGAGAAAACACGATCCTCTCGAAAAAAGATGGAAAAGGCGCGCATGGATCCGGTTAAGTCGAAGCGTCCCGATTTGCCCATTACCAGCGGTCAAGGCGGACGTGTGGCCAGCTCGGGCGGCACACTCTCCTCGTATGTCATCCGCAATCTGGGTCTGAGCAAGCGTGTCGACGATGATCAGGATCCTCGCGAGGCTATACTCAAGTATGCCAAGGATGCGGCCGAGAATCCATATTGGATTGCACCCGCCTACAAGCAGACCCAACCAAAGGCCATCTTCTCCGAGAAGCTGCCAGTGGATGAATCTGCACCGGCGGCCAAGAAACCCAAATCCGAAACGGATACCACCTAAATTCTTAAGTAGATCTCCAAACACATTTAATCAATCTGATTGTTCTTCGATAGAATTAATAAATGCTAAATGTATTTAAACCAATTCATAAACTGTTCTATTCATTGATGAAAAGTGTTTGAGAGGACGACAAATAATTCACTACAATGAAAGATGAGAAAAATCATGAAAGACGAGAATAATCTTTCGTTCCCTACAGAAATTTATAGTTATTTTCTATTACTTCACTCGGTTTAAACTTTTATTAAACATACATACATATTAAATATTACATGAGTTCTTGAATTAGCTGGTTGATGTTATTATTTTGTTGTATGTATGTATATATTTTTAATGATATTGCGCATTTGTGTATAATACTTGTACATTTATGTATGTATATGGTATATGGTATATGGTATATGTTATATGGTATGTGTATATTTATATATATATATATATATAGGTATATGGAGCCATTTGATTAAATTTGTAGCTCACCAACATAATTTTCGTGCAGTTTTGCATAATTATGAATTTCAATTATGCACTCGAAAGATTCATAAAAGGTGCTGTACATAAGAGCTATAGTAATAATATTAATCAGAAAATTCATTGAAACATATTCATTAAATATTACCAACAATATCTAATACATTTTATCGTTTATCATTAACAATAGGTAATTAATATAGTGTTTCTCTTAGGTTTGTATGAATGTGTGTGTATTTGTATATAGATTAAAGAGTTTTGCTAGAATTGTTTACATAACAATATATGTAATATCAAGTTAATCAAACCTGGTTAAATCAAAATATCTCTTAGGTACAATCCTGCATATTTAACTAGACACCATTATCATAGTATTTATTTCATTGTTGGTGCGTTCATTTCTTCTATATTAGACAAGTATGTATTTCAAAATAGCCATTTATAATATAGTTTACATAGTACAAATATGTATTATGCTATCTTTTTTTTAGCATATTTAACAGTTGATTGTTATGAGGCGGATTTTCATAATATCATTCGTTACAGCATTTCTTTCATTGTTCTTTATTTTAATTCCCAAAAATTTGCAAATATTTATTTATTTATTTAACTTATGATTTTTTTTGTATTTAATGCAACTACATTTGTTTTTTTTTTATTTTTGATTATATTATTTTCGTTAACAAGACATTATAATTGTTGTAACTAATATTAAATAATAACCTAAATAACATGATTTTAAATTATATTTTTGAATATCGTAAACATATAAAAATAAATAATTTATAAAAACTATACAAATACACATTATTTTTATGTATTTTAACAAAAACTAAGAGGAAAATGTGTTAATCATATATTCTTTTAAAGAATTCCGTATATATAATTTATATCGTAAATGAATTTAAGTATTTAAAATTATATTTTTTTCATTTTGTTAGTTTCATTTTCAACACTCCTTGTGGCTTTTCTTGAATGTATATTATAGGTACTTTATGTGTAATTTGTTTTTAGTTGTGTATTTGTGTGCTATTCATTTTGTTGGTTCCTCTAGGACTATGGTGTGTGGTTTCATCAATGATCCTTCAAATATTCCTCTCATATGATATGATTGCGATGCAAATAAGATTTAATTATTATATGCTAAGCTACTATGTGAAAATTCGTTTGAATTGCTTTTTCAATAAAATGAACAAAAATCGATAAATTATTATTCCTTTGATCTAAATAAGCTAATTTAACTTTGCAAATGTTGTTGTTTGTAAGAAATAAATAGCATTTCACTTCTATTTGCATTTAAATAGCGCCATAAAAGCAAATCTATTGCCTTTTGCATGTATATGAATCTCCAATATAAAATATATATTTATTCATCTTTATCTTTTTGTTGTTATTATATGTGTTATATGGCTCGTTATGTTATGTACTCGATTTAAGCACCAAAAAACCATAATAAAGCAATGTATTTAGGCAATCAATATTGCAGGCCCATGTCCAAGATATGTTTTCGGTTATATATATATATATATTATATATTGTTCATTCCGTGACTAAGTGACTATGTTAGTATCTATGTATCTGTATCTGTATCTGTGTTTCATTATGTATCTTTATGTTGGTGTTTTGTGGGTGCGAGGACTGTTTTTCTATTCTCGGACGAAGTGTTTATATGGATGTGTTTACTGTGCAAACGGATTATGCACATTGGCACCGGGTATATCCAGATTGCCACCTGTTGTCTGATAGGTGCCATAAGGTCCTCCATTGGGATTCATCTCATTTAAACGTGAGTTGGACAGTGCTCGTGGTATCGGATTGCTTGGCACACCATGTGGCGCCAAATGTGAAGTTTCCTCGGCAACCTGCCAATTGCACAAACAGTTAATATCATAATCTCTTCAATTTATGTAGATTGGCAAGAAAAGGTGCGCTAGTCGCGAGTTGAGCCGACTAGGAGATATCAACAAATTCGTACTTACTTTTAGATGTTTCATAAAATTGTATATTTCTACACAAAAAACTAAACACATTTTTCAAAATATTTTACAGTCCCTGCCAATTTTGGATAGAAGAATAGCAACAGCCAAGTTAATTTTTAAAAATTCAAATAGGCTTAATTTGTAAAATTCATTAGTCAAGAAGTACTTTTAGGTAGTCAACAAATTGTAAAATAGAGTAGTCCTCATTAGGGATTGCTCAAGCAGACGGACATGACTTAATAAACTTAATCGAGATGACAGCACTAAATAAGAATATACAAAAATCATCTTGGGTTGAAGGATACCTGCTTTTACCTGTTAAAAATATTTATTTTTTTTCATATAATTAATATTTAATGGTCGGTAAAATAAATTGATTAATAGTCTTCTTAAGTGGTGCGCCTAGATTTCTTTTTTGGAAAATGAAAAATCAGCTTACCTGATGCGGATCTTCGGTGACTGGTATGTCGGAGATGAAGCCCTGTTCCTTGCGATAGAAGTTGATGAAGATAAACAGGCCGAGCACGAAGAGGCAGGCGATACCATACCAACGGAAGGTAGCAGTAGTACCGTAGTAGGTGACAAACATACCACCAATGATGGCGCCGCAGCCGCGACCCAAGCCATGATGGATGCCCTGCAGTACGCCCTGGCCCGAGGAGCGCAGATGCTTGGGCGTATTGTGGGCAATGTAGGAGCACGAGGCGGCCCAGACGGCGGCATGAGTGATGCCCTGCATCAGCTCGAAGGGCAACACCATCCACGGGTTTGTTAAATACGAGATGTACAGAAAACGCAAAACATTGCCAATGAGGCCCAGGCACAGGACCTTAACATGCCCAATCTGGGTGATCAAACGGAAGCTAAAGAAGTACGCAAAGATTTCGGACACATGATTAATCACGGAGGCGACACCAAAAAGTGTGGGAGTGCCGCCATAATCTTGCAAATGCCAGAACAGGAAGGTAAAGATCAGGCCAATGCCGAAGCCCATAAACCAGGCGACAAACAGAAACGAAGCGGTCTTCACATCCTTGAAATGTGTGAGCACAGTCATCCACTCCGGCAACTCCTTGGCCGTCTGGGCAAACACCTTAGACTCGGCGCCAATGTGCGGCTGCGCCTGCTGGCCGCCAGCAAGGAAGCTACTAGCGCCACCGGCCCCGGCACCCGAAGCGGCGCTGCCGCTACCCACTGCCAGTGATGGTAAATTGAGCTGTGCGGCCAACTGATTCATCGATTCCTCCTCGGCCTTCTTATTCGGATCCACAAACTGAGCCTGCATCTGCTGCTGGCTCTCATCGACAGGCTCATACTTGAAGGTGATCTTCGCCGCTGAGATTATGGCGCATGTCATCAGCACGGAGAAGATCGAGAAGCATATGTTATAGTTCTTCTCCTTGTTGCCAGCGCCACACGGATGATTTGAGAACGATGTGGAGTGATCCAGGGCAATGCCCACCAGAAACATTGATATGCCCCAGCCCAAAGATCCAAACATACGCTGATGCCCATATTTGTCCGCATCCTCGCCCAGCAGCGTAATAACCGCAGAATCCGCTAGAGTTATGGCCGGAGCACTAAAAAACTCACCAATCAAAATGACCAGCAGGAGCAGAAAGAATGCCTTCTGAATGTCCTGCAAAAGAATAAAAGGAAAGAAAAAGCTACAGCTACAGCTACAGCTGAACAGGTTATCACTTAATCCTTGTGAACACTTACTGGAGTCCGATAGACCATCGAGCTGAAGATGGGAGTCACATAATCCCGATGATGCTTGTTGTCATAGTTGCTCACAAAGTTGATGTGCACCGGGGAGATGCCCGCATCGATGCGTGGCAGCAGCAGCGATCTCTTGCGTCTGCTGTGTCCCGCCTCCGACTGATCCTCATCGACGAGCATGCTGCCATCTGGATCATAGTAATCCTGCTCCTGCTCCAGCTGTGATATTGGCTCATACATGGCAGAGGTGTCTCGCTTGGTGCGCGTATAGGTGAGCACAAAATCGGTGGCATTGCGACGCTCGATGCAGTTGATGGCCTCCGGTCGGATGAAGCTTAATGGGATGGTGAACAGAACCCAACAGGCGAGCGATGCAAGCAATAATTTTTTGCCCTGGCGACAGCGATCCGCATAGGAGCCCCAAAACGGTGCGGAGAGGAACTCCACAAAGGGACGCATACCGACTAGTATGCCACACTGGCCAGGATTCATGCCCATCTGCTTGAAGTAGACGCCCATCAGCGGAAACAGCGAGCCAAAAGCCGCATAGAAGAAGAAATAGAAACTCTTCACGGGAATCAATTCCTGCTCCGTGGCGCCAAAGAACATCTCGAGGACTCCCGAAGTGCCGCGAACCTTGTGAGTGGAATCCTTTGCCTCGGGATATCTGTTAAGTGCATATTTTATAGTCAATACTACACTAGGCAGAAATACGCCTTCTGAGTTACTCACAAATTGGGATCCACTTCGCCAGAGGCTTCGACATCTACACGTGGTCGGGCACCTGGTGGTCCATAACCAGCCGCCTGCTGCTGCTGCCCATAGCCGGCACCTCCGCCCTGATCATAGCCAGACGTTGTCTGTTCCTCGTAGCCATAACCCTGCTGCTGTTGTTGACCGTAACCAGCACTTATGGCCGGCGCACCAAAAGGATTTGCCGCACCAGCACCAGCACCTCCACCACCCGCACCACCCGTCGTATTATAGGGATTCATATTATGTCTGTGTGTTTGTTAATTTACTAGTTTAGATTATACTCCCGGCTGCCTGCCTTCCTTCCGGTCTCTGCTGTCGCTTCCTGTCAAGCAGCGCTTTTGTTTTCACTTGTTCCCTTTGTGCGTGTCCAACTACATCAGCATCATGCTTCTCATTATCCTTTAGCTGCTGTTCACAAAGACAATGGGACCAATTACTGCTTAACACTTTGTAAATTGTTTTGCTTTTCTTGCTCTTTTTTATTATATATATATATACGTAAAACACACCCACACTTTCCACCTGTTGAAC
The DNA here is from genome assembly GCA_037043605.1 of Drosophila multiciliata. NCBI lineage: Eukaryota > Metazoa > Arthropoda > Insecta > Diptera > Drosophilidae > Drosophila > Drosophila multiciliata. Next base: position 11,232,292 of record JBAMBF010000589.1, read on the forward strand.
ATATATATTGGGTATTCTAAAAGGTTCATGCGTTCTTCTAAACGATTCCCTTGTTTTTCTCTCTATTAACATTTATGCTAAACAAAAATATTACTATTAACAGTAATAATAATAATTAACTGTACAAATCAAGCTAAAAGACTTATTCACACATATACTTTTATATATGTAAATCATGCTGGGAATGCAGCACGCCACTTGAGACAATGCCCCATCATCTGTGGCACTTAACATTGAAAAGTGCAGATTTCACAATAAAACAAATGACAAAAACAAAAGGAAAACCAACTAACCCAATGAGAAAAAGTTTGAGCATAATTTCAGATGAATGGTTAGGGGAGGGGGGTGTGTGATGTAGTCTAACAGGGCGCTTGAGTGAGTTTTGAAGCTTTGAGCGTGTGTCTGTGTGTACGTGTGAGTGTGTTTGTTCAACTGAGCGTATGAGTGAATTTTCGAGTAATTGTTTTTTTTTATCTTCTATTTTCTTATAGCTTTTTTTAACACACATGGCACGTTCTAAATGTAGGTAAGTGGGTTTGCCTAAGCGACTCTGGATGTATGTGTGTATACATTTATACACACATATATGTGTATGTATATATAGAGCAGACTTGTTGTTGTGCGAAAGCTAATACATATTTGAGAAGCTGATTTTGCAACAAAAAAAAAGTAATTATCCTTTACTCCGAATAAAATTAGACATGGTTTTTGACAAATAGACATAGAAAATCAGTAAAATAAAAAAAATATTGCATTTCGGTAAATGTGTATAACAAAATAGTTTTAAAAGAAATGAAATAATGATTTCAGGATATAAAAATGTGGGTTCTTAAATTACACAACAATTATTGAATGACAAACACTTTAAGCAGATAACCCACTTGGCAGAATGTGCAAAATGTTGGTATATGTATACATCTATACCATACATATACAGGGCCAAAACTGTGCACACTTTGAAGGCCAACACCAGACACTAAAAATGGAAAATGGTGCACCTCAACCCGAACTTATGAGATGTTCTTCAAAGATGTGTTTGATGCAGTTTTTTTTTTATATTTGCAAGTAATTTTACACACCAATATTGTTAGCACATTTATTAGTAAACTTTCACGGTAATTGCACAAAGAATGTGTTACGTGCGTAATCGATAAGCAACGTTTTTTTTTTTATTTTTTTTTTAACACAGACAACTTGCGTCTTGCCTCTATACGCGCATTTGACAACTTGTCCGTTTGCGCTGGATGGCACAGAATTTTCAAAGAGCCAAAAAAACCACTCAAGAACGAGGAAAAGCGGAAAACGGAAAAGCTCGCTCAAGCGCGATTCGTGTTTAAACTTAATGAGATTTGACACCGCTGACGAAACGATATGGGAAGCACCGGTTAAGAGAGGACCAAGAGAGAATTTGAATAACTGACAGCTTGGCGCCATATTTTCAAATCATGAATGCCTTTTTTTATAAAACATTTATTTTACAAATCGGCAAAAGGCATCCACAAAAAAATTACTATAATTAGTAATATGCAAATGTATGTATATTGCTGAAATAGATGCTAAGAACAACAACTGATAGACTAAATTGTATGACGCAAATGACAATTAGTCAATTCTTTTGTGCTTTTCGAGCTCGCTTTGGTTTTTTTTATTTTTTTTTTTTCATTTCTTGTTAAACGAGAAATTCCCCGCTGAAAGATGTTTGTTTGATAGCGATATTTTTAAAAATCTGTTCGCATATTGTGCTTGCTGATGATCTCTGCCTCATGACATATGCTGATATAGCTATTCAGTTTGTCTATTGGATGATCGCCCCTCGGTGAATGAATTGTTGATAATTAAACAAATTTAAATAATATAAATATTTCTAATCCGTTGAATAGTTGTTATCAGTGCAAAAACACTTCTCATTTCTGAACCAATCAATTAGCACAATGTAAGTTTTAAGTTTCGAGTTTTGGCCAAGAGTGCAACTTTCCTCTCTCATCTTCTTCTCACATCCTTTGACTGCTCCTGCGCACAAAATTCAATTAAGCTTTGCCCAAATTGAGTGGAATCCCATACAGCGCTCTCTAACTGTTATTCAAGTTTCTACTTTACGTGTCTCATCGGAGAGAGAAACTTTACTTTACATGAGTGGAGTTGAGGAAGAGGTGGATAAAGCTGAAAACTTTACTTATTCTAACGCAATTCTTGATTAGAACTTGTCTTTCTATAGAAACGAATCCTTTGCATATCAAAACAAACATTCATATTTTTATAATATATACTTATTAAGTTTGTATAATGGAAAAGCGCATTTAAAAAATTAAATTATTTTTATTTCCTTTTTGACATAAATCGGTATTTAATATTAAAATAAAGGTTTTATTATTTAATAAAACACATTTAAATAGAAAATTAATATAAGAAGTGGCCTAATGGGCCTTTTAATAGTACTAAGATTGCATCTCTTCCGTTTTAGCGATCAAGTTCAAAGTTGCCCAATATTCAAAAACCACGCTAGGGGATTTTGCGGTTGCTGATAAGACAAAATAAGACAACAAGCAGGCAGCTCGATGTCAGGCATTGTGTGAATCACAATCGCAACCGAGATCAATAGCCGGCTACAACTAGGAGTGCTTCCCCAGAGCACCCACTTTGAGTATATAAGCGCCAATGGTGATAGCAGACAATCATCAGTAATCAACAATTACTTTACCAAACAACATGCAAAAATCAAGCAGCATTCTCATCCTGGCAATTGTGGCCTTCGCTGCCTGCATTGAGGCGATGCCACAAAAGTTCCAGACGCTACCCTACCATCACCAACCAACACCTAATCCTCGTCCCATTCGAGTTAGGCGTCAGGTGTTGGGCGGCTCGGTGTCTTCGGATCCCGCTGGAGGCTCGAATGCACGAATTAATCTCAGCCAGGGCATTGGAACTCCCGATCACAATGTTATGGGACAAGTCTTTGCAACTGGTAATACTGCAACAGGACCAGTGACAACTGGAGGAACCGTAGCCTACAACAAGTAAGTTAATCTTAAATGCTAATAAATAAACCTTTAAGCTAATTGATGACTTTTGTATGTTTCCGACTAGTCATGGGCACGGCTTTGATCTGACCAAGACGCACACGCCAGGCGTGCGGGACAGCTTCCAGCAGTCGGCGCATGCCAATCTGTTCAACGACGGCAAGAACAACCTGGACGCCAAGGTTTTTGCCTCACAGAATAAATTGGCCAATGGCTTTGAGTTTCAGCGCAATGGAGCTGGCTTGGACTACTCCCACATCAACGGCCATGGCGCTAGCTTGACGCACAGCAACATTCCCGGCATTGGTCAGCAATTGGGCTTGGATACACGGGCCAATCTGTGGTCATCCCAGGATCGCAACACTCGTCTCGATCTAACCGGCAGTGCATCTAAGTGGACAAGCGGGGCACTCAGTGGCCAAAGCAACTTTGGCGGTGGTCTTGGATTGACCCATTATTTCGGCTAAAATTGTCAATTGTAAATTGGCATTTATCATATACAAATATTGTAAATAATTTATTTATATTAATTACACATTATAATTCAAACCGAAAATGAAAAAATGCTTATTTTTTATGATTATAAATATGGTCTAGAAATTGGGATAAAAATATATTTTTGTTTCAAGGACTCCGTATGACATTTGTACCATAAGTAGTCCTTGGGATGTCGATAAATAAACGATTAGACGGAAAATTAATTTTTTAAGCGGAAAATAGGCGGAATCACGGCGAGTATTTAATAATAAGTCCTAACCTATATTCGTCTAAAAATATATATTTTTAGTTTTTGCTTTTCTGAAACCAGTTCTTAATATTTTTCTGCCTATAAATATGCTTTCTATTTGCTGAAGCAATCAATTAGAAGTTAATATTTTAGAAATTACTAAGAATTCCCCTCGTGAACAGAAATTCAAAATATTAGTTTTTAGTTTTTTATTTATTATCAGTTAATTGAATAATTTTGTATGTATATTGTTGAAATAAATGCTAAGAACAACAACTGATAGACTTAATTTTATGACGCAAATGACCATTAGTCAATTCTTTTGTGCTTTTCGTGCTCGCTTTGGTTTTTTTTTATTTTTTTGTTTTTATTTCTTCTCAAACGAGAAACTCACCGCTAAAAGATGTTTGTTTGATAGCGATATTTTTACAGATTTGTTCGCATATTGTGCTTGCTGATGATCTCTGCCTCATGACATATGCTGATATAGCTATTCAGTTTGTCTATTGGATGATCGCCCCTCGGTGAATGAATTGTTGATAATTAAACAAATTTAAATAATATAAATATTTCTAATCCGTTGAATAGTTGTTATCAGTGCAAAAACACTTCTCATTTCTGAACCAATCAATTAGCACAATGTAAGTTTTAAGTTTCGAGTTTTGGCCAAGAGTGCAACTTTCCTCTCTCATCTTCTTCTCACATCCTTTGACTGCTCCTGCGCACAAAATTCAATTAAGCTTTGCCCAAATTGAGTGGAATCCCATACAGCGCTCTCTAACTGTTATTCAAGTTTCTACTTTACGTGTCTCATCGGAGAGTGAAACTTTACTTTACATGAGTGGAGTTGAGGAAGAGGTGGATAAAGCTGAAAACTTTACTTATTCTAACGCAATTCTTGATCAGAACTTGTCTTTCTATAGAAACGAATCCTTTGCATATCAAAACAAACATTCATATTTTTATAATATATACTTATTAAGTTTGTATAATGGAAAAGCGCATTTAAAAAATTAAATTATTTTTATTTCCTTTTTGACATAAATCGGTATTTAATATTAAAATAAAGGTTTTATTATTTAATAAAACACATTTAAATAGAAAATTAATATAAGAAGTGGCCTAATGGGCCTTTTAATAGTACTAAGATTGCATCTCTTCCGTTTTAGCGATCAAGTTCAAAGTTGCCCAATATTCAAAAACCACGCTAGGGGATTTTGCGGTTGCTGATAAGACAAAATAAGACAACAAGCAGGCAGCTCGATGTCAGGCATTGTGTGAATCACAATCGCAACCGAGATCAATAGCCGGCTACAACTAGGAGTGCTTCCCCAGAGCACCCACTTTGAGTATATAAGCGCCAATGGTGATAGCAGACAATCATCAGTAATCAACAATTACTTTACCAAACAACATGCAAAAATCAAGCAGCATTCTCATCCTGGCAATTGTGGCCTTCGCTGCCTGCATTGAGGCGATGCCACAAAAGTTCCAGACGCTACCCTACCATCACCAACCAACACCTAATCCTCGTCCCATTCGAGTTAGGCGTCAGGTGTTGGGCGGCTCGGTGTCTTCGGATCCCGCTGGAGGCTCGAATGCACGAATTAATCTCAGCCAGGGCATTGGAACTCCCGATCACAATGTTATGGGACAAGTCTTTGCAGCTGGTAATACTGCAACAGGACCAGTGACAACTGGAGGAACCGTAGCCTACAACAAGTAAGTTAATCTTAAATGCTAATAAATAAACCTTTAAGCTAATTGATGACTTTTGTATGTTTCCGACTAGTCATGGGCACGGCTTTGATCTGACCAAGACGCACACGCCAGGCGTGCGGGACAGCTTCCAGCAGTCGGCGCATGCCAATCTGTTCAACGACGGCAAGAACAACCTGGACGCCAAGGTCTTTGCCTCACAGAATAAATTGGCCAATGGCTTTGAGTTTCAGCGCAATGGAGCTGGCTTGGACTACTCCCACATCAACGGCCATGGCGCTAGCTTGACGCACAGCAACATTCCCGGCATTGGTCAGCAACTGGGCTTGGATACACGGGCCAATCTGTGGTCATCCCAGGATCGCAACACTCGTCTCGATCTAACCGGCAGTGCATCTAAGTGGACAAGCGGGGCACTAAGTGGCCAAAGCAACTTTGGCGGTGGTCTTGGATTGACCCATTATTTCGGCTAAAATTGTCAATTGTAAATTGGCATTTATCATATACAAATATTGTAAATAATTTATTTATATTAATTACACATTATAATTCAAACCGAAAATGAAAAAATGCTTATTTTTTATGATTATAAATATGATCTAGAAATTGGGATAAAAATATATTTTTGTTTCAAGGACTCCGTATGACATTTGTACCATAAGTAGTCCTTGGGATGTCGATAAATAAACGATTAGACGGAAAATAAATTTTTTTATGCGGAAAATAGGCGGAATCACGGCGAGTATTTAATAATAAGTCCTAACCTATATTCGTCTAAAAATATATATTTTTAGTTTTTGCTTTTCTGAAACCAGTTCTTAATATTTTTCTGCCTATAAATATGCTTTCTATTTGCTGAAGCAATCAATTAGAAGTTAATATTTTAGAAATTACTAAGAATTCCCCTCAAGAACAGAAATTCAGAATATTAGTTTTTAGTTTTTTATTTATTATCAGTTAATTGAATAATTTTGCTTACAATATCGCGCACGCATTTATTTTTGAATAAGTATGCTTAGAAATATTATATTACGGTTTACACATTATTTGTAACTGCTTTTACCACCAATTATTGTTTATTTTACCAGTTGTTTTTTTTTTCTTTGAAGACTCGGTGAAGGAATTGTTTAAAATGTAAGCAGAAATAAAGTTGTCATCTAATTTCGCAGCTTTTAAATTGAAGTAGATTCCGTGGATGTGTGTGTGAATTTATGGTTATTTTTTTTTAGCTGTAATTACTTATGACAGTTTCTTGGCCTTCTGATAGAGTGTGTCCACCACCTTGCCCATGCTCTGTATGGTCTCCAGAACGCGTTCATATGTCTTATCAACCGGCGTCTCCTCGAACACAATTAGGACACCTTCGCCTTGATCTAGAATACCACTAAACTTTTTATCCAATATCATTTGTGACAGCTTCTTCTCCACCTGCGGCATAAGCAGTTGAATGCTCTCTGCCACATGAGACACCTAAAAAATAAAAATATATAATGTAATTTTTCTGAATTTAGTTGTTACAAATTACGCACCTGAACACGAGAATATGGCTCGATAATGCGGCATAGATTTTGCTCCAGCATAGTGTCGTAAAGCGTGCCCAAATGTGCTTGCACAATGACATCCTCAGCCAACTCCTTATTGTAGTCTTTTAACGCCTGCTGGAAGTCGGCCAGCGAGCGTTTGTGAGAGGCCTCCGCCACAGCTTTCATGGCATCAACATCACGGCCGGAATAGGTTATGGCCTGCCCAAAAAAGATACGTTAATAATGTAAAAAGGATACTTTATGCTAATAGATTTCTTACCAGCTTTCCACTAACTATCTGATTGACATCATCCGACTGACCCAGCATAATCTTGCACAGCAACATGTACTTGAGTGAAGTAAGCGCCTTGACGCTGTCAACGCTATCGAAGCCCTCAAATGCCTCATAGAAATAGGAGAAGGCGGTTTTAAAGTCACGCTCATCGGCAGCATGCAAAATGCCCGACTGGAGATCAAGAGCGCCCTGCACTTTCGGGGGGCAGTAGATGGCATTTGCTGTGGTGCGAGCTGAGGTTAAAGCGGCGCGTGCCTTCGGTAAATTGCTTAGTGCATGATACGTTTTGCTCTCCAACAATTGCACTTCGACAAGCAGATTTTTGTCATCGAGTTTTTTCAGTTCGCGCAGCAGCTGAGACCCAAGAGCAAGTGCCTCCGTATACAGAGCGGTGTCAAAGTAGAGTGCAATGAGACGCGCCTCAAGCGATTGACGCAGGAAAGTTCGCTTCTCCTGCTTGGCCCACTCGATGCAGTCTTTACATAGTTGAACCTGCCACAAATTTATTACAAAATATCACTTGGAAAATGAATAATGATAATGAAGTTGCAACATACCTCAATGCCGGTTCCAGCATCCATGTCGAGAAACATGTCGACCAGCGAACGCACCAGTTTAGCGGCCTTTGCCTTGCTGATCAGACTCAAAAACGGTCGAGTCACTTTGATCAAATCAGCCAACTCCTTGGCCTTGCCCTCCTGTTTATAGAGCTCTCCCAACTGCATAATGCCCTGCTCCTTGATGCGTATGAGCTCCTCATCGTTTTCAGCGACTTCCTGTTCGCGTACTATTTTATTTAGCAGCGAGATGCCCTCCTCGCGATTCACGCTGGACAGCGCTTGGGCACGCTCAAAAAGTGTTGCTCCGGCCATTTTGCTACTGCTGCGGCGACGACGATTGTGAATTCAGTGAAATTTGGTAGCGCGTTTGCAAACGGCAGAATTTGCAGTTCGTATTCAATATATGTGTATTAACTAGTGCACTATCGAGGTGCAAGTATTATTGTTTGTATTGCGGTTGAACTTTAGTTCAATAAATATTTGGGTTTTTTTCACTAGATTTTACTGAGTGCTGATTTCTAGTTGTCGTTGTTATTAAGCGCCAGTCACGATTTGAGATGTGTGCCTAACGATAATCAGGTGTCGATGACTATCGCATAGATCTCAATGCAACGCTACCTATGGCTAAGATATGTACAGATATCAAAACGATGTTTATTTATGCTATCGATATATATCTCGGTATTGAGGAGTCGCAATTAAGCGAATACAGAAGATGAACTGCTGACGGGCGTGAGTCTTAAGCGAAAGGATCAAGTGATTAGGTCCTAAATAAAAGGATCAACAGGTATCGCAGTAGTCAACCTAAAATTGTTTAAATAGCAAAGGATGGGCGAAGAAACGAGCAACTCAACGCAAAACAAGGCGCGAGGGAAAACGACGCGACCCAAAGCCGTTTACCAGTGGACAGTAAGCGACGTACAGAAATGGTATTGTCGCCACTGCGGCGAGTACACCAAATATGTGGATCTCTTTAAGGATGTGAGTAGGCAGCAAATACACTCACCACTGTGGCTTCTGTTCCTCTCTGTTATATTGTCGAACCACTTGTGCCATTTTTTAATTTTCCCTTTTACTGTTCTCAGCAAGTTGCAACAATGAACAAATAGATAATTTTGAAAAATTTCCGAACTGTGAGCCTACTGATTGATGACAAATTGTTATTGTATTTGTTCTTTAGCACGATATAACTGGTCGAGCACTGCTCCGCATCACAGATTCCTCGCTGCAGCGAATGGGAGTCACGGACAATCGAGATCGGGAGGCCATTTGGCGTGAGATTGTCAAGCAGCGACTCAAAACGGATATAATGGAAATACGAGACATGGAACGCCTTAACATGCACTAAGCCATCTTCACTTGATCCACCTATATGAAAAGGAGCAATGCTAATGATAACTGCACTGAAAGAATTTATGTAGCATTTGTTTGTCCAATCTTTCCAAAGCAGTACGCAAACATTTGTTTAATCTTTGTGTTTTCTTCATATTGAAGACAGCCGAAAAACGACTGCTACTTGAAATCCCCAAAAGTTTACTATTTTGGATCTTATTGCTAAGTGTTTTCACCACTTAATTAATTAATGAAATATAAATTCGTGTCACTGACATTTTTTTTTTTGCATTAGGAATAAACATTTAAATGAGTAAATGATTAGAGTATTATCTATTAGAGACCACGGCAAATAAAAAAATACTGTGTTAATATTGAAATTGTGTCCACCTAGTTTAGGCATCCTGCTCCAATTTGGGAGTGACTAGCTGTACATCATTGATTTGGGTGCACATCTCCACGGGTGCTATGGACATACAAGCCCCCGCGGCTGATGTTGATGAGGAAGCGGGTGCTGCAATCACCTTGGGCAGCGACGTGGCCAACGCAGTGTTGGGCGTGAGTATATGTGGCATGGTAACAGTTCCATTGCCAATATTGGCCATGGGCAGAGCCGTCGTAAAGAGCAGCTTGGGTGGCTGCATCCGCTGTGCTCCACCAGTCGCTGCGCCCGACACAATAAACTGCGGCGATTGATGCGGCGTCACTTGTTGAACGGGACACGAAGCTGGTGCTGCTGCTGCCGGCTGAAGCAGTGTCGGCAGCATGGTAAGCAAACGTTCACCCATCGACTTCTCCCAGTCGAGACGCTCCCGCTCCAGCGACAAACGATTGTGCTGGATTTCGTTGCCCTCGTTTTGGGAATTAAGCAGTTGCCGCAACAAAATGCGCATCGCTAAAGGAGAAGAAACTTTTAGTTGGATAAATATGGAAGAATACTCGAGTCGAGAGTGTGGAAAAAAATGTATACTGATTCTCTAAAAACTTGAAAAATGGAAACTTAAATAACTTAGTTTTCGTTAAATGATTTATGCGTTTTTTAAACCTAAAGTGGATAATTATTTTTGTGCATAGAGAAAGATGCCATGAGAGTATATGCTATATATACCGTTATTTATCTGAAGGATCATGCCAAATTATGGTAAATACAAAACACGGATCTCAACTTCATCTGATAAACAACAATACGAATAATATTTAAATGGTGCTCACTTGTCATGTGTCGCTTGGATTGTTGTTCCTCCCGAGCTTTCTCCTGAGCACGACGCTTCTCCTCCTTCTTATCCTGGTGCTGATTTTGGTGAACCTGTTGCTGTTGCTGTTGCTGCTGCTGTTGTTGCTGTTGTTGATGTTGTTGTTGGAATTGCTGCTGCTGTTGCAGCTTCTGTTGTTGCTGCTGTAGTTGCTGCTGTTGTTGCTGCTGTTGTTGTTGCTGCTGCTGTTGCTGCTGCTGCTGTTGCTGTTGATTGTAATCGGTTTGCTGGAGCAGCTTCTGTTGCTGTTGTGGCAAGGCTGCACTGGCCACAGAATTGGAATTCGGTTTGGGTACAGCTGCTTTGGCTGCAGCCGCAGCGGCTGCCTGATCCGCATTGACCAGGACAAACTTGACGCCGCCGGGTCCGGTCACTAGGCCCGTACTATTTGTCGCCTGCCCGGGTACTGCACCTGCTCCGCTGATCATCAAACGAGCGCCCTGATTAATAGCGCTCTGCAGCAATTGCAATTGAGCTCCGGTTGCCGTTGTGACAGCCTTGTTGCCGGCCGGTGTTCCATTGCTGTTGGACTGGTTGGTCTGCATAAGAAAATTCGTGGGCACCAACGAGATCTTGCCCGACGTCAGTTTTGCATTGGATGTGCTGCACGTGGGTACGGTGCCACCGAGCTGAGCGTTGCTAGTGCTGATACTATTCGCTGGTATGATGACATTGGCGCCACTATATGGCAACAGATTCGTCGCCTTGGGCAACTGCAGTATGTCCTGCAGTAAGGGCATCACAGGACAGCAGGCTGCTGCTGGAGCCACTGCAGTGCCGCTGCTTGGTGAATTGTCGCCGGCAAACTCAACGGCATCCACATCGATGGGCTCCTCTTTGGGCAACGACAGCAGTAGGCAATCATCGTCATCATCTACATCGGCTGGCAGCACAGTTGCCGTTATGCTTGACTCTGACACTGCCACTGATGGCTCCGGTTGATTGCTCGCAGGCTCTGCCTGAATGTTGGATGGCTCCGTTTTGATGCGTGCCGCTGTCTCATCAATGTCCACGTCCGGTTCAGATGATGTCTTACGTCTCTTGTTTTCGTCGACCACGTCCTCGTCCTCCCTCTCGTCCAGGTCCATTTGGAGCTCGGGTTCGTTATCGGCCAGAGTATTCGGCTTGGATTTTCCATTGCCATTGACATTGGGCACCAGGGAGGAAAGCAACATGTCATCTTCCTCGTTATCGCTGTCGGACAGCTCCTCATTGTTCTCATTGTCCCTGTCACGGTTCTCCCTGCGCCGCTTGCGACGCTCCGCATGCTCCTCCAGTGCCTGCTCCAATTGATATTTGAGCGATGGAGCCGGCACCTCATTCGGTCGCACACTAAAGATGGGTCGCGTCATGATGGCATCCATCTCAGCGAAGTGCTTCCAACTGGGGCCCGATTCGCCACCCAGTCCGCACTCCTTATCCTTCTTGAGGCGATTGTAGAAACACTTTAGATTCTTAATACGCGTTGTGATCTCCTCCGGCGACCTATGATAACCATATTCCTGCATCCTGCCCGCCAGCTGACAGATGACCGCATGCTTTTTATGCGTCGTTATCAAAGTACGCTGCAGCTTCGGGTCCCCCCACAGCTGGATGAGCAACTTTGTCTCATCCGTATCGAAATTGGGATTGCGTCCAACAAAATTGTGCTTTTTACTCAGACTTTGATTTGCATTTGAATTATTATTGCTGCTGCTGCTGCACACGGTGGCGCTGCTGGCCGCAATTGCGCTGCTGCTGCCGCTGCTGCTGCTATTGTTGTTGTTGCTGTTATTGCTGTTGTTGTTGTTGCTGCTGTTATTGCTGTTGTTGTTGTTGTTGCTGTTATTGCTGTTGTTGTTGTTGTTGTTTACTGCAAGCCGCTGACTGTTGACGGTCGCAAAGGCGGCCGTATTGGGTGTTGCCGCCGACGCCGCTGCTGCCTCCGCGGAGCGTCGCTTCTTAATCCTTGCACTCGACTTGACACTCATCATTTACTCTGTGAACGCACTTAAATCGCACTTACTAAATCGTTTCGTCTTGCAAAAATCAATAAGCGAGCTGTTTGCGTTTTTTTCGGGTTTTTTGTGGTGGTGGGGTAATTAAACCATTTGAGGCGCCTCCAAATTGCAGTCCTAGTCGAGAATAACAAAGAAACGTTTGTGAACTAAACGCTGCGTGTGTCAAACGGCAAGTGAAACGAAGGAATCGAACGAAAAGTCGACTGACGGCGCAACTCAGCGGCAACAACAACCCCTAAAGAATAGTAAGCGTGCCGCGGTCACAAACGACCACCCCCCAAACCACCCAACACCCCAAAAACAGAAAACGAAAAACGAGCTGCAGAACTAAGCCAAGTGCACCACCAACACTTCAGGGCGAACAACAACAAAACCGCCCAACTACGCAGAACATGCGCAATGCGAGCAGTTTCAAGAGCGCTCTCTCTCTCTCGCTTTCTCTATCTCACGCTGTCGTTTGTCTCTGTATCCTCTCTTTCACTCACTCTGTCCCACAAGTGCAAGAGGCGACAAGGACGAAGTTTGTCTTGCGCAGTATGGCGACTTAGGTTTATTGATTTATAGCCAAATACAATACAAATACAATTAGCATTTCAAAATAAAAATCGATTAACACTAATAAAAAATTTAAGAAAAAGAGGAATAGAAGCGAAAAATAAATATATATAAGCTAGTCTAAAAAAAATTGCAAAATGTATGAAATGCTTGTCGAAAAGGACATTGACACGAGATCTGCGCATAACACTTTACAGGTCATGCGCAGTGACCGTTACTTCCCTTCGGCCCAGTTGAGAGAAAGAGAGAGGGATAGCGAAGTGAGAGTTGTATTTGCCAGCGCAAGTGAGTGAGAGTAATAGTTGGAAATGAGTGTGCGCAGAACGGTCTTCTCCGGGTGGAGGAGGCAACGAAGCAACAGACTTTATACTAAACATGCATTTCTATAACGAAATGCAATACTACGTTCACTTTAAATAACTTAAGCTTCAGTTAATGATTTTAATGTTTTTTGTTTTAATTGACTAATTCGAATTGTGTTTGCGCGAACTACAAATGAAGACTTTGCTTCCCGCGCAGTACAACAATTTTAAGCGATGAATGAGCAGCATTGCCAGCCGTTTACTAGGGTTGGCAGGCGACTGTGTCGCATGTGTACGTCTCGCTGTGACTAACAAAATACTCTGCTTCATGCTGTTTGCTGTCAGCTGTTTGCGTTTGCATTTTTGTTGCCGAGCACAAATTGAGTTTAGCAGCAAACTAAAATGGTTTTAACAAAGGAAGAGGAGGCATTCATTCACCGCAAGCACGAGCATACGCTCAAGCTACGCAGCGAATACCTGAAGCAGAGCTCGAATCCCTTTCGACATGCCACCGGCGAGGGCGGCACTGTGGTATGTCTAAAAATTTGCTGATTATGTCATCATTGGCCAACGTTGTTAATTATTTAAAATATATTTAATTCTATGCCCTTCCAAGTTCGATGCTGGTCTAGCACGTTTCCAGGCCATGCGCGTGTCAAACTTCGAGCACTTCCGTCCCACCGGACACTCGTTCCGCGTGGGCATGTTGGCCGTCGTGCTCCCAATTGCCATTTACGCCTGGGCGCTAAAGGCAGAACGCGATGGTCGCGAAAAAAAATATCGCACGGGTCAAGTCGCCTACAAGGATCGCCAGTTCAAGTTTATCTAAACCAATCATTCTTTTGCAGAATATATATATATATTTGTTTCACTACCAAATTAAATGAAATATGTTAACGTACAATTTTCAGGTGTATAATTCTAGTTACAGATATATTTATATTAGTTATTTTAAGTCTATTGCTATTTCTCCTCCATTTGCTTGTCGCGCGCAATGACAAAATCCTCAAATTTAACCATGTACGTGGTGCCCTTGTGCCAGTGTGCCGTCACCTTGCAGGGCTGTAAAGGATGTAGATTAGCGTACATAAGAATGCATTATTCAATTATAATAATTACAAATCCGCAATGGGTTAATACGGCCTCAACGATGCCAGCCGTAAAGTTTGCACAATTCAAAGAACTTTTATCCTTGGGCACACTAATGAATGTGTTGACCAGTGGCTCTTTCTCAATGATATAATACGTGCGCTCATCATCGTTGGCATGTTCCAATTTCTCCGCCTCCTTGCCGAAAAGATTCTTCCACACCGTCGTCTTCACAAAGAGCAGCATTTGTGTCAGCTTCGTTTCACGTTTGGAGTTGCGCTCGCGCACAAAATACAAATCAATAATGCGTGTGCCCACGTCCTGCCCCAAATCGTGTAATCTAAAGCTCGACATTATTAATTTAAATATATTCACAAGCAAAATATAAAAAATAACACCTGGTTTGCAATTCGGGAACTGTGAAGACTCGACTTTGTGAGTATTGAACCATTTCGCTGAAGAGCAGCGCCACAATGCTCTGTGAGACCTCGGATTTGCCTTTCGACAGCGGTCGATCGAGAATATTGCTGCGCGGACGCATCGATGAAATTTTAAGCGCTTCAAGTTTTTCCATTTTTATTTCGATACAAAATATTAAAGCAGAAAAAGAAGACTCAACAACAAATTGTCAGTCAAACAGCTGTAAGGGCTGCCAGATGGTCAAAACCTCAAGCATTTTGTCATTCGCAATTGAATTGCGTCAGTTGGTGCATACAGTCACACGTTTTCGTATTATTTAAATCCAGCAGAGGCATTTTGGCCCAATAATAACGCGGCTTTTGTTGCAAAATTGTTAAATACGCCTCAAACTGTTTGAAATTTATATCACGCGTATGCGGGCATTCAATATGATGAAAGTACGGACACGCCTTATCCTGTAGCCAGCGACGCTGATGTATATTCCTTCTGACATTGCCAAGATCTGAAAAGTTTCCTTGTATTTTTTGCTCATACATGCTGGAAGTTATTTTCAAAATTGCCTCATTGATAATGGCATCCACAGTCGGCAGTTGGATAAATTCTTTGACTAGCTTATGGCTTTCTAAGTTTCGCACACACAACAAATACGACAGAGGCATTGCAGCAAATCGAATGCAACCAATCAAACTGGAAACATTTGATTTACGGTTTGACCAATCGTATCCCAGCCAACGCACAGCAATAAATAATATCTATAGGAATGTTTACGTTATAGATTAAGTGTACTCTCAATTTCGACCTAATGACAAACCTCTATTTCCGTATTAACACATATTTCATTGGAGCTGAGCAGATAGATCAAATGCTTGAGGGGCACATTCAAAAACTCGCGAGTTGCCACAAAAGTAAGTAAAAATTTTTGTATCCTCGTCAACATTAAATTGCGCACAATATCCAATGCGGTATTTTGATTGGTTTCCACATATAGAACACAAGCGGTGTCCTCATTGAAACAGTTGATATCCTCGAATTTCTGCCAACACTGCAAAAGCAGGAAATTTATCCTTAAATAAGTCGCTGCCACAAATACGGAAAGAATATTCCTGCGCTCTAGTTGCGGATCATCGCTAAGCATCCATTTGTAGATAAGCATAAATGACTTCTGAGAAACCTTCTCCTCTGGCAATGTAACAACAAGCGGAATCTCCACAAGATCCCTGAAATAATTGGAATAGGCTTGCAAGACAATAACATGGCAATTGAAGTACATTTTTTGGATCTCGATCTGCAAGGTAGTCTTCAAATGGTTCTCCACCATATAACGTAAAACTACTTTAAGGGACCCCTTTGCGGGCTGCTCGATGCTCTGCCAATCATGAACCTCTTCAAAATTGTAGCCGCACTCGAATATAGATCGATTTGTTGACAAATCCACAGATTCACGCTTACCATTCTTATCTAGATCGAGCTCTTCAGCTTTAGAGACTAGGCGTCTTACCGATCCGAGTTCATCCTCGGATGAGGAACTCGAGTTCAGCTTTACGCTTTTTGGAAATATAATTTTAATAAGTAGTTTATTTATAAGTTTCCTACTTACTTCATTAAGTGAACACCACAAGTGAACTCATGATTTGAGAGCTCTCGCTTTTCTGCCAAGGCTTCTTTTTTTCGCATCAGCTCATTCATTCTGTCTGTAAATGTTTCCGAAGTTTCGTATGTACTTGCTGTGAAATATCTATGTGTTTGGTTCTACTTACTTGAATGTATTGGCTAAGGTGTGATAAATATCAAACCTATGATAAAGTCAAACTATGAGTATGCATGTTTTTCAAATTTGAGAGACTTGTGACAAATTACATCAGCTTACAGTTTTAGTAATACATATTAACAGGGACATATTTTAAGAGGCCTCATTATTTTATGTTATATTTTTATTTGACAAATAAAACAAGACGAAATTTGAAAAATATAAAAAAAGCAATTTGCATCGGCCGGGAATCGAACCCGGGCCGCCCGCGTGGCAGGCGAGCATTCTACCACTGAACCACCGATGCTTGTGGTTGCAAGCTCAGCTAATCGGGATATGAACAAAAAGCTGTGTTTTAAGTTGATAAATCTTATACTAACTAGTTAATCTACTATCGCGCTCTTTAAAATTCAACTTGTCTTTGAACTCACAGTATTTTGTATGCTGTTCGTTGCGAAATGAAATTTTTTGGTATTGTTTATTAAATTGTGTTTTATTTGTTTTGTATTTTTCTTTTTCACATTTTCAAATACATTTATATGAATAAATATATCATTTATTTTGTTTACCTTTTAATGCCATCTTTTATATGCGGCTACTTATGCATAAATTATGTAATTTTCAAATATGTATTGTGTTTATAAACAAAAAGTTGATTCAACATATTGCTGGCATTAACTATTTTATCTGTAGAATATTCTGTTATGAGAAAATTTGTTAATAAACAATGTAGCGAAATTGTTGCTATTTCTTATGATTCTTAGATTGTTTTTCTTTTTAATATTATTTTCGCATTGAAAGTTAAGTTTATCTTTTTATAGTGTGTATGCACAGTTAAAATTGAAAAGACATTTAATATACATATAGTACTATATATATGTTTATGTTGGCATGCTTATGGATCATTTCATATTTTAAAATTATTGTAGCTTTAACTAAATAATAAAAAGTAATTTTAAATTATATATGTATATTTAACATTTTGTACTTTTTGTTGAGTGTTTGTTCTTTGTCAAAGTTTTTCTTCTTTTTGTTTTTGTTTGTTTGTTTGTTTTGCTTGTGGTAGGTTTCTTGATCTAAACAACTTCTGTTCATTTTTTTTAAATACTGCATTTTCATTTTTACTAACAATTGCCCGCTTTCTTAAAGGTTTCGTTTTTTCTTTTTTTTTTAATACATATAATATTTTGTTGCTTTATTATGTGTTTTTGCACAACCTTTGCTTATTTTTGAATAAATATGCATTTATAGTAAGAAATAAATTAATGCTTTTTTATTTATTATTAATTTCATTTTTAATACACAAAAATTACTTAGGTTTCTTGCACATAAGTATTTCATTTATGCATTTGTTTTAATACGTTTTATACAAATTTATATATATACATATATATGTATAAATATATATATATATATATATATACAGTATAGCTGCATATATGAGATTTGTTTCATTTATTCATTTTTTTTTTTTTGAAAACACTTAAATATTTTATTGAAGCCCGCATTTCAAATGAGCTAATTTACTCTGGCTATCATAAACCATAAAAATTGCTCATTTGCATTGGCAAGAATTACAAATTGTTTTTTATTTTAAGGGGGACTTAAGCGGCACAGACGCACAATTGCAAAGGTTTGGTTTTCGTAACAACAACTAATTTTTGAATATTTCTATTATTTTACAAAAAATAGGCATTTGAAACAAAAAGAGTTTGCAGTTTTTTAGCAAAAGAAATATTTTGAATCTTAATGAGCCCTAAAAAGAGTCAAAATCATTCTTTTTAAACTAACTAAATATTTAATTATTTTGTAAATCATATTTTGTGAATACAATGAACTCTGTTGGGCAAATTGAAAACGCAATTATTGCAAATTGACGTTGTCCGCTTTATAGGGTTTAAAAACAACTTGTAGTTCTTCTGTGGGTTTTTATTTTGTTTTGTTTTTTCTTTCTCAGTTGTTATTTATTGTTATTATTGTATTAACAATGTTTTTGCAATGTTCCTTTTGCATTTGCGCTTTGAGTTGCTTTTTGTGCGTAGAGATAATGCAAAATTTGCGCGCGCTACTTTCTTAGAGAGGGAAAACGCTGTTTTAAAACTATAAACAAATTGGAATTACGCACAGAAATTTATATGTTTGCATATAAGTATAATTTTCGTGCCTTGCCTTGGCTTTAATACTGTTCTCCAATTTCAAATTGTAAACAAAAGATAAGTAGCAAAAACTTAAAAGACTAAAAAATAATTACTGCCTATGCATTATACATATGGTTCGTATTTTAATAATATATATATATGTATACAATATAAAAAAAAAATGATAAACAAATAGCCCGGTTTTTACAAAAGTATAATTAAGTGACAGCACTAAAAGTAAATTACAATTATAAAAATGATGTATTTTTGTTTAATCTATGTATTAGGTAAGTATGAATGTTTTATGTACGTGTAAGTGCGTTTTATCTGCTCTACTGATGTATATACAAAAAATATGGCAATACAAATAAACGATAAGAAAACCAAACTGGCAACTAAATAACTAAGATGGGACAACAGTTAACGACAAAAACGATCTTGTTGTTTTTGACGTCGGGAAAGTTCTCTTAGAACATCAGCCGTCCGTAGTCATTCTGGGCGGCCTGGCTGCTGCGCGGCTGCATCAGATACAGCGGTTGCGGCGGCTCCTGCTGTGGCGCCCCGAGACTGTGTGATAGTTCCCAATTGTAGAAATGTCTTTGGGGCTGCGGCTGTGACTGCGACTGGCGCTGTTTCAGTCGCAGCAGCTGCCTCTTGTAGTTGGTGTGGCTGTGCTCGTCGGATTGTTGGTGGTGCTGTTGCTGGTGCGAATGGTGGTGCTCGTTTCTGGGCCTGGTGCTGGGGTCGTCATCGTGCAGTCCTTGCAATCTAGCCTCCAAATGTCAGACATGCGGTTTATGGCGGCCGCCACAAATGCCGCAATGTACGCCCATCCAATGGCATGCACGCAGCGGCGGATAACACCACAGGCACGGCACGAACAGGGACAGCAGCGCCAGGCCCAGCCAGCGCTTGGTGCAGCCCGCCTCCCCGACACTGCAATCGCACGGATGCTGCGCCGTCTCGCCCTCCGCATCGCTCATGCAGTGATAGATCATGCAGCGGGCACAGCCCAGACCGGAGATGCACTCGTAGCCACTGCGAAACGGATCTGGCGCATATTCGCAGGCGCCACGTCGATTGAAATCCTCGCTGTATAGCTCGTGACAATAGCGACAACGCAGACGCGTTTCCTTTTTGAGTATGTCTGATACATTTGGCTTATTCAATGGTTTATTCGCTGATGTTGTCCCCGACGACTGGGCCGCGGCCATTTGTTGTGCCGCTTCCAGCGCATTTCGCTTTTTCAGGGCACTGATTGACTCGCGACGGGCATTCAGCACCTGTGCGCCAACTGGCTGCTCCACAACTGGATAGTTATAGTCATGGTGTACAGCTGTCAGCGTCACATACGAATAGTTCTCGCTGGGCGCTATTTGACCTGCTTGCGGCGGCAGCGCCGGGGATCCACCACCATCCGTTGAACCGCCCGCCGTCGTTGATGTTTTGTCCGTCGATATGTAGTGTATGGTCGCCGCTGGTAATTTCTCCGAATCGGAATTGTTGCTGTAGCTATCCTTGTTGCGATCACTGTTGCTTTCTGTATGAATAAAGATAAAACATTTACCTCAATTATACAGTTCAGCAAGTTAGTTATTAAATATTACTGTGACTTTTTTCGCTGCCTTCTGGGCTTGAATGTATCTTTTGTAAACTTTCGCTTTCCACAGGTAAGTCCAGGGTCTGTGAAATATTTGAATTACTAAATGCTTTACGAATATATAATTGTCACTTAACTCACCATGAAAACATCATCTTCACCAACCGAATCATATTTGGTTAATGGTGGGCATATTATAGTGGGATTTGATTTGGCCAGTCCTGAATATATATATGTATTTATAAATAGATTAATTTTTACGGTAACCAATTTGATTAACTGAGAACAAGGCACATAGCAAATTATAAATAAAGCTTTTAGGAAGCGTTGAAATTTAATTTAGAGCGAGAGAAAGAGCATCATAAAGTTTTATAGCTAATAGAGTGCGGACGAAATTGTAAACTATTGTTAATAATACTATTAATATGCTATGCGTCTAAAGTGTGTCTGGGTGTTGCACTTTTAAATGTGAAAGCAATTCAAACTAGTTGATTTGAAACAAGTATTTCAGTATAACAACAACAAAAAAAAGCAGCTCACACACTAAAAACTAGTTAAAAGAAACCTCATTTAACACTTACCAATTTTGTTTTAAAATATATTGTGTTCAATTTTGTATAATGTTGTGTATTTGTAATTTTGAAACGAATTGCACAATTCCAATAAAATGTTTTAAGATTTGGCAAGATTTTTTTTGTTTAAAAAGAGCATAAAACATTAGTTTTGCATTAGTTAATGAAGGCAAAAAGGCTTTATGCAAACGATCTAAGGGTGACGTGAATAAAATAGACAAGGTGTAAATAGGTGTATGAAAACTACACTCGAGTTGGTAGAAACAAAGCGTTGATAGGAACCAGATTTAAGAAAGCAAATAGAGTTTTTAAAGCGACATGCAGCTAAATGGAGGACATAAGGCAGCTCTAGATAACATTTGAATTAAAGTGTTGTCATCTCGCATACCATCGATTAGTTCATTATAGGCGCGCAGGACACCCTTGTCAAAGGCGCGCGCATCGGCTGCCGTTTGAAAAGTTAAGCCATTGCGCTGCTTTCCGGCGCGCCAATGATGAAATGTTGGCATTACTTTGTAATACTTCAAATCACGATTGATGATACAGCTTAAAATCACCTGTAGAAGGAATGAGATGCGAATCTTAGTTATTTGTGGATTTGGATTTTTGAATTGATACTTACACTTTGATCAGAGATTCTTTGCCCATAGATGATGTAGTCATGACCCGGTGCCAATGGGGATAATCTAGCACGTTTGCGTATCGAAACATTTGCCAGACCACCCCCGGCCAGCGGTAGCCAGCCCTCGGTGCTCTCGTCTCTGGTCATTACCTGCGCGCGTACTGTAACTAAAAAGTCGCTGAAATGATAAGAAATAGAGAGAGTGATCAGACAACAAATATTAATAACTATTCAAGTGTAAATATATCGTTCGTAATCGACTATTATCGATTGGCGGTACCTGCTAAAATGCCCCTTTGAGCTTAATTTACGGTATGAAACTGCGGCCATTGCTGTTGTTCAGAGACTGAAGTTGCTTGTGGCATCAACTCATGTCCATATATCCTTGGTGCGATAACTTAAAAGTGTCGCTAATTTGGTTAATTTAATTTTCGGACACAAATACGAAGCCATATGGATAGGCAACACCTGTCGCACTTATTAGATATGCCCAAAGTGGCAAAATAAACAAAAATAACTAGTAAGTCTCTAGCTTTAAAAATATTTACACACACACACTGAAACGCTTACTCATTGATGTATGATGTGTATGTGTGTGTGTTTGTTTTTATTTAAGGGTGGCAAAAATATCTGAATTAAGAAAATCTGAGTCGTCCCAATTATGGTTTCATTCTTGAAACAGCACAGGACAAGCGAACAGAACACAAGGCATGTCAGACGTCCTGCGCACAAGTTTGAGAAGGAGTTTTTCAACCGAACTGAAGTTACTCAATGAAAAAAGCTTTCATGGAACGGGGACCAAATCCGACTCCGACTCCATTCGCTGATATACATACATTTGTCCTAGATAATGCACACAACAAATTTTACAGAATGAATATACACAGCAGTGCAAAGAAGTCCTTGCAAAAGTAGGCACAAAACGACGTCATAGCTGTGCCAAGGACTAGGCAAGCTGCATTTTGCAAATGTGGCGACAGACATAAGATATATGTATGTATATATAGTATAAATATAAAACTGTCTGTCTTTATGTATGTGTACAGTCCACACTCACGGTGGGATGAACACACACACACACATATTCGTCAGCAAACCAGAATGTCTGGCCAAGGATATTCAGGTGACTGCCATGCCATGAATGAATTTTACTTTGCAGCTTTGTAGTCAGTGTTACCAGGGCTGCCCTAGATGCAATTGACAATTTTGTTGGTAAAAGCTCGATGCGCTAGTGGCAACTTTCAATGAATCGCCACTGTGTTATAGTTGCCACAATGTATATTCATTGGCATGCATACGTACACATACACACATACATACATACATACACACATACATACACACATACATACACACATACTCACACACACACACAAATACATAGAGGCAAGCACAGTCAGCAACAACTCCACAAAGGAGGCACAGACAGACACGACAGACAAAGCCTGCCTCAAGCTAAAATTAAAAGTCCCAAGTCAGAACCAAAATCCTCAATTGACAAAACTCCCAATAGTGCGCATGCGGGAGAATGAGAACAAGAGCGTGAGAGTGAGAGAGCCTGAATAGAAACTGAATCAGACTCCAGTTTGTATGTGAGTGCAAGTGTTGTATGTTGCTAGCTGTCAAGTGCTTAAACCATTTCTCTATGATCTGCAGATGAATATGCCAATGTATGTGTGTGTATATATGAACTGTGTGTTTTATGCGCAGCAAATGCACTTGAACGAGTTTGCATACATATATATATATATATATATATATATGCATATGTGTATGTGTGCATTTGTATTTCGCAAAATTTGGTAAATTTTCCAACAATACATTTCGATAAGTGTATGAAGTATTTATGTATTTTGTACTCACGCACAATATTTGCGACAGCACCTAAAAATATGAATGAACGCCACCAAAAGCATTTTTTATATTTATTTATTTATGCATGTCGTGTGTATGCGTATTATTCTTTGTAAGGTTAGTTATAAATGAGTAGTTAACAAAAATGCCACCCACACACAAAGTGTGGCAATGCAAATGAATCAAATGAAATGTATCCGTTTTGCTTAGCAAAAACTTGTATTAAATTCATTACAAGTGAAGGACAGCCAGTGGCAGAGGCATGAATGAAAACTACAAGAACCTTGGTTATGTTATTGGGTGTATGTGTGTGTGTGAGGGAGTATATTGTTTTTGTTGTGGCCGTTGCGCAGACGTTGGCCACATGCAAATAACGAATAGCATATAGCAAATAGAATAGTTAAAGTGCCTTGGCTTTAGCCACTGTCTTCCACAGTGTTGTAAATGCCTCAATATGCGACACATAAAAAACCAATCCAAGAGCAACGGACTGGGGGCGAGTGACATCATTTTCAATGGGCGCCCGGGTTACGCTTTAAACAGCAAGAAACAAAAAAAAAAAAACAAAAAAAAAAACAAAACAATTAGAAAACAAGATAGTTGCGCTGGCATTCCATTTCATTCATTAAAAGTGGCGACAGACAGACTATGTGGAGACGACACGGCGCTGCCAACACACACAAACATGCACAAATTGTTGCCACACATACACATATGTATGTCTTGGATTGACCAGACAAATGAGTCACATTTCATTCATGCCCAACACATGCTTCTTCTGCTCGATTAGCGCTCGCTCGTCTTTCCATTCAGAAACGTTTGTAAGTACTTTAGTTCAATTAAATAGCATTTTTTTCGCTTGTTAAATTGGCATTAATTGTTTGAATTAAATTGGGAGCGGTAGCAATTAAGGAACGTCCACTCGCATAGATCTGGCAACGCTGCAAGCGCGATTCAAAGCTTTATATATGAGAAAAAAAGAAAACATTAAGTTTTGCACTTACCTTTCATGTCCTTCTGTCATGATTTGTTATCAGAAAGATTCTAATATAGCAGCGTATAGTGTCGGTGTTGTTCTTGTTGGTGGCTAAATACACCATGATTAAAGCATAAAGACATTCAGAGCCTGCTGCTGCACTAACTGCCAACGAAAAAGAAACGACGATGGACAACAAACAACAGAAAACGGGAAGGGGTAACTGTAACTAACAGTTACAGCTATAATGCAATGGGAGCTTGAAGTTGGTTGTTGTTTTTTTGAGTACACTCTCGGAGTATTGTTTTTATTCAGCTGACTTGTTGGTGTTGTTGTTGGTGGCGATGCTGCTGCTGTTGTTGTTGTTGGTGGCGATGCTGCTGCTGTTGTTGTTGTCAGTGCTGCGCTTCGTTGCGTTGTCTATTTTTTCTTTCTTTTCGTTTCTCGGCTGCTTTCTTTTTGGCACAGTAGTAAGAAAGGCGACGCCACTGCTTGCTCTCAACGGTTTGTGAGACGCACAATTTTTGAACTGCGAGTAGGGAGCAAAGCAAAAAACCGTTACATACTTCTTTAACTAGATGTGTGTAAATGATTTGATTTTTAATTGAATTGGAGTTATTTTTATGGAATTATAACAGGACCAGCAGACGGCGACGAACGGGCGACTTTACTTTTTTAATACACTTGCAACACACACTCTCGCACACACACACACTATGTGGGCGTGTAGACAAACACTGTGGAAAAACTTCATGGAGCATATATATGTCCGAATTTTTCCAACCTAAGATGTAACAGGCATCCCAAAATGAGAAAGATAGAGCGAGAGAGAGAGAGAGCGCGCGCAAGGTTGAGCCTCTGTTGAAATTGAGAGCGTATCAGCCCCAGCTAAAAAACTACAACAATACACAGAGTATACAACATTTTAGTGTCCATTAAACATTGTTGAATTTTAATATTTATTTATTTAACTGTGCAACTAAAACTTGCACAACTTTTGCAATTTCATTATTTTATATTAGTTAACTGAAGAAGCTAGTTCTTCGCAATAGTCACTGTACACTGCAAACGGAATATTCATTCATATATTTGCACATCAAGGCTACAGGCATTTTGTGTGGAGCTCTCGCTCGCTCACTCGCTCGCTTGTTCACCTACTCTTACTCTTACTAGCTCTCTCACTTGCGCACTGCGAGAGCGTGTCGCAACCAACGCACTTCGCTTGCGCATATACAAAAAAAAAAGGTAACACACACACACACATATACCCACTAATACACACACGTAGAAAGTGAGGTAGAACGTTTTTTGGGCGATTTCTCCATGTATACACATAGCATATATGTATATAAATTTATATACACTCGTATATATATATATATATATAATATATAGGTATAACAAATTTGTATTGTGTATCCTGCAGCTTTTGACATAAACATATATATATAACTACATATTTTATTGCTGTTATCGCTTTGCCATTGTTAATTGTTTACGATGTGCACAATTGTTTCACTTTTCCTTCCTTTTTATTCCTTTTTTTTGCACTACGAATTTAGGTTAGTATATGTTGGATTTTTGACTTTGCGCAGACATAACGACAGAGAAGAAGGAGGTGGCAGGTGCGGGTGCGGATGCGTGCGGAGTAAAAGGGGAGATGTGGTGTATCGGAATTTTTCTCTATTGGATAACAGCTTTTCACATTTTATGTCGTTCAGCACGTTTTTGCAATAGCACACAAATAAATTCTACTTGAATATTTTAGCAATCTCTTCAATTCTTTGCACTTTTCACAACTTGTCTCTTTTAGACATTTAGCATTCCGCATATCAGGTCGCAACTGCGTATGGCTTGATAAAATTTGTTTTCTAGTTTTTTGATATTATGACTGTTTTGTTTTATATTTATATAAACTATTGCATTGAATGCATTGTTTAAATGATTTGTATTTTATTTGGCATTTAACTTTACTTTTATGCAGATTTTACACTAACTTCTTCTTCTTCACGAAAAAATAGAATGAAATTCCAAACAGAGATGTTATTTAACATAACAGCGACCACAACTTTACATTTGCTTAACAGTCACATGCTGTTAAGACTTGATACATGCGAATGGGAAAGGAAAATCACTTATTCTTCAGTAATTAATTTTTTCAATTGACAATACGTTACATACAATACATGTTATATTAGAAAAACCGATTCAGAATTACTGAGGTTTTGTCGCTGTGACTATTGAAATATTATAAATTCGGTAAAATACAACTCTGTACATTGAGGTACTTGTAACGAGTAATAATATTGCCCATCGCTAGCATTAACATTTCCTTTCTTATGTGCGTGTGTGTGTTTGATGACTGGAAATTGGCTGCCGTGTATAATTCGCAAATAAATCGCTGAAAATGGCTAAAAAGAAAAGTGAAGAACATTCGGGAGCAGATGCAAATGATAGCGACTACAACGAGGAACCAAATTTCGACGATCCACTCAACTTTGTGGACAACATCAGCGATGAAGGCAAGTTTCGTTTCGTTTGCCAGCGCAGCACACGCGCCGATTGATGCAAAAACAAACCTAACCTCAATGTGCGCGATTTTTACCAATATATTTGAAATAATGTTTAAAAAACAAATGTTACAGATTTACTTGGCGATATGCTGGCGCAACGCCCCTCAGAGGCCGATGGCGTCGAAAGTGTCGTTGTGGTCGACAACATGCCGAAAGTGGAGCCAAGTCGTCTCGATAAACTAAAATCGGTTATCAACAAGCTGTTCTCGCATTGCGGCGAGATTGTTAACGTTGTCTATCCCGTCGATGAGGAGGGAAACACAAAGGGCTATGCGTTCATGGAGTATAAGACCGCCAGTCAGGCTGAGGATGCGGTCAAGAAGCTGAACAACCATCGTCTGGACAAGAATTACACCTTTGCCGTTAACTTATTCACGGACTTCCAAAAGTAAGCTCAATAAGTTGATATAAATCGTGTATGTATCCAATTATTACCCGCAACCAAACAGAATGAGGCATATTCGTCTATACAAATATTTTTTGCGTATAAGAGGCTAAAAAATTTGAATTGTAATCCATAATGAAGTCCTGTATATAATATAATTTCCTGACTTGCCTTTACAGGTATGAGAATATTCCGGAGAAATGGGAGCCGCCAACTGTTCAGCCCTTTAAGGTCCAAAGCGATCTGTACAATTTCATTAATGATCCCGATACCTACGATCAGTACTGCGTGGCTGCGGAAACTGCACCAAATTGTGTGCAGGTTGGCTTCTGGCAGAATACGCTGCCGGAGCCGAATGAGCTGGAGACCCGTGAACGTTTCACCGATACATTTGTGAAATGGTCGCCGCTGGGCACCTATGTGGTTACATTCCACAAGCCTGGTGTCGCCATTTGGGGTGGCAGTAGCTTCCAGAAGATTCAAAAGTTTCCGCATCCTGGAACCCAATTCGTTGAGTTTTCGCCCTGCGAGAATTATTTGGTCACATATGGACCAACGCCAACCGGGCAGAAGATTATAATTTGGGATATTCGCACCGGTGCCGAGAAGCGCTCCTTTATCGGTGATGGAATGTCAGCCTTGTCCATGTTCCGCTGGTCGCACGATGACAAATTTGTTGCACGCATGGGCGAAAATTCGATTCACATCTATGAAACACCGTCGTTCTATTTGCTAGATCTGAAGACTATAAAGATACCGGGAATTCGCGGTTTTTCGTGGTCGCCCACCGACAACGTGATTGCCTACTGGGTAGAGGAGCAGAATCAGATACCCGCTCGAGTAACATTAATGGAGATACCCAAGAAGCGGGAGACACGCAACAAGAACCTCTTCCATGTAGCCGACTGTAAGCTGCATTGGCAGAAGTCTGGCGATTATCTGTGTGTTAAGGTTGATCGCTACTCCAAACTGAAGAAGGACAAAAAGGAGCTGGACGTCAAGTTTCTGGGCATGTTCTACAATTTTGAAATATTCCACATGCGCGAAAAGGAAATTCCCGTTGATTCGGTCGAGATACGTGAACTGATCCTTGCCTTTGCCTGGGAGCCAATTGGTAATAAGTTTTCGATAATACACGGCGAACAAAATTCGGCCAACGTTAGCTTCTATGAGGTGAACAAGGGTGTTAAGCCCAGTCTGGTCAAGCGCCTGGAGAAAAAATCCTGCACTCATCTGTTCTGGTCGCCGCGTGGCCAGTTCATTGTGATGGCAAATCTAACCATGGGCACATTTGAGTTTGTCGATACGACCAATGATTACATCATTAGCGCATCCCCCGATCATTTCCGCGCCTCCGAGGTCGAATGGGATCCGACTGGTCGCTATGTCGTCACCGGTGTCTCCTCGTGGAAGGTCAAAGAGGATACCGGCTTCAATATGTATACTTTGCAGGGTCGCATCATTAAGCGTACCATTTTGAAGAACTTTGTGCAGTTCCTGTGGCGTCCACGGCCGCCGACGCTGCTTGGTGAGGAAAAGCAAAAGGAGATTAAGAAGAACCTTAAGAAGTACTATCCAACGTTCGAGCAGAAGGATCGCCTACGCCTAACCCGTGCCTCCAAGGAGCTGCTCGAGAAGCGCGCCCAGCTGCGTGAAACCTTCATGGAGTACCGCAACAAGCGCATTGCCGAGTGGAAGGATCAAAAGAGCCGTCGCCAAATGCTCAGAGGGCGTAAGTTTCACTCGCACATGCATAATCTTTCGGACTCTATTTTTAATGTGCTTTTATATATTTTTTTTAGATGTGGACACGGATAACTTGGAAACCGATGAAGTCGATGAGGAAGTTGTTGAATTTTTAGTCAAGGAAGAAATCACCCTGCTAGAGTAAACGACCCCGGATACTCTGCCACAAAACCCATCCAATCCCTCCCCCTCCCCCAACTCCACTCTATCTGTTTTCACTTCTTTACAAAGCTGGTGTCTCTCAGAGTTGCGTCGCAGCGCGCCTACGTCCCGGTAGCATCCCCCACTTGTCGGGGATTTTTTGGTTCAAAACACGTAGAGCGTCCTAAATACTATACGACTAAGCGTAATCATATTTACAAGCTTGCGTTACATACATATGCACATATAAATATATATTTATAAATACTTTTATAAATTTGATCCTTAAGTAACGTCAATAAATTGATAACAATTAAATTGATAACGCCATCAACCGAACAACATTTGATAAAACTGTGCACCGACCCCAAAAAACAATATAAACAACATGTCCGAAGTCATATTATTAACAATTAAAAGTAAATTTGCATTGTATTTGTATGTCAACAGCAAAAAGAAAAGGAAAACGAAACGGCATTTACATTTTTACTGAGCGGGAGGGATGGAAACCAATCTAAATCTAAAATAAAAGCCGACTAACATTCAAATTAAACATTTCAACATTTTTTTCTCCAACTACAAAACACTTCTAATAACCAAACTATATCGGAAAAAGTTTCAGTAGAAAAGCGTTTTAATTTATTTTTGTAATTTAAAACTATCAATATAATGTTCGTCTTTTGCACACCGATTCCCCGGCACATCACAACTGTTCATGGCTTTTGTCAGACTGCAGCGATCGAAGATGCGATTTCCATAACATACACCAGACATCAGCAGCAGCAGAAACTGGAGCCACAGCAAAAGGAGCAGACCATATTACAAACGCGTATTTTTGATCGTGACTTGGTGATTCACAGATTACTCAGCTGCAATTCCTGGCAGCTTTTATATTTGTTTTAGGGAAGTCGACTGATAAGCGTATCGGAAACATATAATAAAAGCAAACTAATCAAAAACTATGCTCTCTCAGCTGGGCATCGTTGGGCTTCGTGTGCTGAGAGTAGAGACACATCGACTAAAAACGGCTGCATACAATATCTGATTTTTTGGTCACAAATTTTGCTGAGCTATAATACGGGTGTGCTGAGAGCGCGGATGGCAAGTCATTGGTTCGTTTACCTTTGATGCAACCTGTTCTGCTGTTATGGGTATACGAGCACGTACCGACTTAGCGATCGACGGAAAATTGTCCGATCATATTTACAATATATTTTTTTTGCGGTGATTATTTTTTTGAAGATTGAAATCTCCGCTATTTTTATGGATTTTTCCTCTATCGATAACTTTATTTTTGATCTGAAAAATTCCGTTAAGCGATAAGTGTAATTTTATTTATCGGAAGCCGATAGCCTAAGTCCGATGGCAGCCGTTACACTACTTATGCGTTGCTATGGCAACGCGAAACACCCTGTGAAAAAAACCAAACAAACTGTTAATTTCTGTTTGTTCGGAAGTGTCAAACGTTGTACATATGTAATAAATATGAAATTATATCAGTGATTCACAAATCACTAATAAATATGGAACGAGAAAGGAAGCGAAGCAAGAAGCATCGCAAAACGCAAACCACACGCGCTTATCGCAAAACCGAGAGAGAAGTTCAACAATTGCTCTTGCAATGCATGGACAAAAACAATGCCGGGCAGCAGCAAGCAGGAGCTCAACAATTGGAGGCACGTAGCCTGGACTTTTTCCATGCCAAAGATGTTAGCTGTGTGGGGGATGCGGAATCGTTCGCAATAAATGTTAAAGATTCAATGGACAATTTCATACAGATTGAGCTAACCGAGCCGCCGCTCGTTTTGACCCAGTTGTACAAGGCACATCATTGCTATGACAACAGTCTTCTGTGGACGCCCAAAGGCGGCCAGATAAATTTGCCACTGCAGTCGAGCGATTGCAGTGCGATCCTGAAACGATCTCAGGTACGCATGTTGAATCGCTATCAGGAGGAGGCGAGAAACCGTCGAAAAGGCAACAGCAGCAGCGGCTGCAAACTAAATTCCCAACTAATAGCCGATCTTACGGACGCGGATGCAGTTCGATTTGTGACTGATAGTCAGCTCTATCGCAGCCATTTTACGCGACAGTTTAAAACCGTATTCATGGCCCCAGTGCCAGTGGCTCAGTGTCAAGGATTGCCGGTGAAGAGTTGCTGCCTAAAATTGTGCATGAAACAGTTGCGCTTCACCACGCATCCATTGTTGCTGGAGGAGCATCGTCTGGCCCAGCAGCTCGAGGATCTGTACGATCTGTACGTCCAGCAGGAGAACAGCGGCATATGTGAGCAATTGCGAGAGGAGCTGGAAATCGCACGCAATGTGGCGACAAGGCTAATCAGTGTTAACAATCAGCCGGAGCATGCTGAACAGTTGGCAGTGCATGTCCAGCGTCAGCTGGAATTAACGCAACAATTGCGTAAACGCTACTATGCCGAGTCGACGGCACAGCGTTCACTGCTCCAGCATCTTCTCAAGCAGTGGGCAAAGCTGAAGGATTTGCGCACGCAGCAACAATTTCAGTGCACATGCTTTAAGCTCAGTTTGCGACTGGTACCGCCCGATGATGTGGATGCATCATGTTCGGCGTGGCGGCAACGCTTCGAAACGGATCTGGCCGAGGTGTATCGCGAGCATTTGGAATTGTACTATCAGCGCCGACTTTTATGGAGCAGCGGAGAGCAGTCTGCGCGCTCCAAGCCGCTACGTAAACCGCAATTCGAAGCGATCAAGGATAACCTGAAGATGCATTATGAGCGTGCGTTTCAGGATCCCGAGGAGCCTACGGTGCTTGTGCTACGGCTGCCAAACGATGCATTAACGATGTGCTCACCACCTGGCTCAAGGAACGAGGTGCGCAACTACTATCTGAAGATCTATTTGGACGGACAGTTTGTGGCGCAGACGCGCTGCTATCGCCTGGAGCCCGATTTGCATATCTACATGAACGAGAGTATTGGCGTTCTCCTCGAACGCTCCCTGCCGGAGCAGATCCACATTTGGGTAAGCTGCCAAAGAATTGCGATTGCTTTCGAATTTAATCTTGTGCAAATTTCTACAATGCATTATTTTAGTTATAAAGTTATTATAAGTAAATATTACCATTTGCCTGTTGTGTTGTTAGCAGATAACATTTTATTATCGGCCATGAAGGCTATCAATAATTAAACAGCGAATTCGAATAATTCACATGCCCGATATTTAATATATATATACATATATTATCTATATCTATATAAATTCGGGCTTGTAATCGCCGTCAGTAAACATTTGGCTGGATGGAATAAGGCATTCGCTGAAAGATCGCTGATATCTATCGCTGCGCCGTGTGGATGTGCCATTATCAGCAGCGACATTTAAGGCAGTCTCCTCCGGAAAACAATCATCGACGTTTGGTTGGTTGATTTGAACATATAGGTCCATGACAACTTGCCAGGCATTCCACCCATGAATCTTCCTTATTTTCTCTGCGCATTCAACTGAGGCACTAATATTGTTCGTCAGCAGCTTATCGCAGTCAACTTCGCAGATATTTTTAAGAGAAGGTCCCTTATCAGAGAGACACCACCATCCATCACTGATTTGGAATAATCCGTAACAACGAAAATTCTGTGCATCCGGTTCACTAACTGCATCAGTCCGAAACTCGCTTAACTCTTTCGCAATAAACACATATCTTGCCACATCATGCCGTGAAATGCCCAATTCATTCATTTTCACAGCCAGAGAGCAGCGATCCATTACCATTTGGCCATCCGCAGTGCCAGCCAGCATCAGTCGTAGCACCATCAGCACCACGGACCATTTAAAAAATAAACCTTTGCCTGCCATTCGCTCCGCACTTACTGAATTGAATAGATTGCTTCAGCTTTTATACAGCTTTATTTCATTCAAAAAATTCTATCTATAAATATATATATATATTTATGGCTGTCACATTTTCTACATTTTAAATGTATTCATAGATATTTTACCGTCCGTCTTGTCCGTCCCCGTCTATGTCAACACGCCGAAATCAGCGACATATAAGTTCCTGTATTACCTGCATCGGATTATTTCACTTGATCGATAAGTGTCTCTGTTTTAAGTATATCGATTTCCGATTGCAATAAGAAACATAGGCTAATTGAAATATAATGTGCATATGCATTTTAGTGATATATTGAAAGTATTCTTATATTGATCTCATTACTATAATTAGATCATAATAAGACTAATATTATAAATATATAATAAGTGCGTGCAGGGTATCGGGGAGTCGAGTTACTTGACTACAGCATTCTTAATCGGTTTTCTTATTAATTGCAGCTGTATGAAAAATCGACTATAACATCACAGAGTAGACTGGCGCTGATAAGCTCACCCCTGACGGTGGCGAAAGGAGATAGTACGTCGCTGAAACTTGCCTTCCGGTTGACGTCGGGTCATAACCAAGGCGATATCTATATGAACATTGATTATCGCTACACGAATGAGGACGATGTCACTGAACTGGACGACATACAGAAGCTGCCGGATGATTCAAAGGAAACGTTGCTGCCGTGCAAACTTCCCGCTGTGAACATCACACCCGCTGAGGCGGCACCACAGCCACAGCCGCCATTTGTCCTTGCTAAAAACAAGTCAAGGACGACAAAGTCGACAGACACGCCTCTTATATTTGCCGAGCGTCAGCTGCAATTTTGCGGCGTTGATGAGCTGCTGGAGAATCGAAGGTTTCAACTGCTCCATTCGCGCCACCAAAAGCGCAATATGCACACAAAGCAGCTTAGCTTTGTGCCCGCCCTGGAGCACGAGCTGATCGAGTTGAAGGAAACCAATGGATTGAATGGCCACAGCAGCCAATTACTGGATCCGGGAACCACGTGGAATCCCATCGACTTGCACAAGCATCGCGGACGCAAGTTTCTACAGCTACTCTACAATACGATAGTCAGCCATTGTGCCAAACGTTCCAAGTTATTGCAGACGTCCCGTCCCCTGGTACAGCTCCTCGGACCAGATGGCATAGATCAGTCCACATCCGGCTGGTCGGGGCTCTGGCGTGCATTCTGCTCCATACTATTTGGCGGCGGAGCATCAGTGACGATGAACCTGCCACGTGAACCAGCCTGGCATCCGCACCCAATAAATGTTGGCGATCAAATGCAGCAATTTAATATCTCATTACATGTGGTCCGTGCAACAGGAGTTCCTGTGCGCAGTGGCCACATTGTCAACGTGGAGCAGAGAGCCAGCAGGCGACGCAGCAGTGCCGGCACCGACAGCGACCTTTCCACTAAATTATTTGTTACACAAAGTGAGTAAACAAATGGATTTGATGCGTGACAAACTGAATCAGTATCAAATCCCTTACAGCGCTGATGTACTCGAATGTGCGCCCGTTCGTGACACTGAGCTATGGCCAGAGGCTGTGCCGCAGTGGCACCGCCGAAGGTTCAAATCCCACATGGAATGAGCAGCTCAAACTGCAGATTACCGGACAGCCCTTCGATATGCATGACGATCTGAAAATCAGCCTGTTCGACGAGCTCATCGAGCAGCAGTTTACGGATGAGGCGTCCGATCTCTACCAGCGGGTGCAGTGTAATTGGCTGGGCGAATATCGGGTGCCCATCAGCAGTCTCTTAATCAGTCACAAGGTGAGGTTTATAACCAATTTGTCAACATGCTGTGTAAAATGCATTCCATCATTTCAGTTTGAAGGATGCATTGAGCTGGATATGCCCAAAGTGCTGGTGGGCTACAAACGGCCACTAATTGATTCGGTGACAAATATATCCATTGAGCAATATCCCGAGTTCAAGGAGTCCGTGCATCTCTGGTACTTTCTGAGTGTGGAGCCAATCACCGAACAGTTGCCCGTTGAGGTGGGCAGTCTGGCATGCGCCGAGCTGCCGGAGTTGCAGCAATTTGTGAGCGATCGACGTGTTGAGGTGCAACATTTGCTACTGCAGCCGCATCGATATGTAGAACCCTTCATCTGCACCTCACTGGGCAAACGAGTCAGCCTCACGCGCCTCCTGGAGCCGGTGCCAGTGCCCAGTGATTTGGAGAGTGTGGAGAGTGTTTGTCGTTTTATATCACTGCTCACACCGCTAAAGAGTCAGTTGGTCGCATGTCAGGGCTTTCAAGGCATTTGGCTGGACAATGAGACGCTGCTCGACAGCACCTGGTGTTCCGTCAAGGATTTGGGTGTGCTGCTGTGCAATTATATGCTCGCCCTGAATCTAGAATGTTGGCTCTTGTTGGGACTGGCCTGTCCCTATGGCGAATGCACCTTCGTCATCTATCGCCAGCCCGAAAGCGGTGATCTTGTGCTTCTAGCACCCACAACAGGCAAACGCTATCAGCTTCAGGACACCTTTTGCCCTCTGACTCGAGTCCATTGCATTGTGACCACACACAATGTAGGTGTAGTCCTACATTTCTTTATAATTCTTCAAGATTTAAATGTTTCTTGCATGCTCAACAGATGTATATTAATATTCAGGCAGAGGAGCGCGTCAGCATGACGAATTTCAATCTGCAGGATGGAGCCTGCTGGTTGCCCCTGTTCAATAAGCGACAGACGGCGCCACAAGGCGGTATACAGAAGCTGGACTATGCCTACAAGCTCAGCTATGATTTAGTTCAACTGCAAAAGCAAATCGAGCGCAAGATAATGAAGAAGATATGCGCCTGGCGCACCACACGCAAAACCATCTGGAATCGGTGGGTGACCCAAAGTGACCCATTTCAGTATCGCTCCCCTTAAAAATAGTTTCGTTTATAAATAGCAGTATTTCATGTAGTCAATTGGTATTGCGTTATCACTAGCTGTAATTGATCTAATCAGTAATTGAAATGACCAACTGATAAACCAAATGCTTGCAGTGCATTTCAGCCCCGCCTGCTGAAGATCTTGAGCGATATGGAAAACTTTGCTACACACACGGCAAATCGTTACGATGAACCTGCCTTTAGCGAGGAACTGGAACGTGAATATCCGAATTACCGGGTGGGTATGCCACTCATATAATTTATCGCGATCATAACGATTCTTTATCATCAGCTTTACGGCTTTACCATAAACTTTGCATACACAAATCTGGCTGCAATATCGGAACGTATTCGCTCCACCTGCATTCACTACAATAACAATGCAAGCGTTGAGTTCTGCGTCGCAGTGCATATTCATGCGTATGTCAACGACGTCTTATCTGTATGGATGTTCCTGCTGTCCATGGTGCCACTTGTCGACTGATGCGTCACCACTGATTGACGTTCGTGTGAACTGATAAGCGAAGCCTCCTTCTGCTGTCTTCACAGACAATGCTCAACGTACAAAAACCTAATCAATACACGATATAAAAAATATATATATTTTTATATATATGTATATATATTTATTATCTTGTCGTTTTGGAAAACAGCAAACTA
Source organism: Drosophila multiciliata (assembly GCA_037043605.1). NCBI lineage: Eukaryota > Metazoa > Arthropoda > Insecta > Diptera > Drosophilidae > Drosophila > Drosophila multiciliata. The sequence continues at coordinate 11,268,862 of JBAMBF010000589.1, forward strand.
AACATTAAACCCGAATTGAAAAAAAAATTTTTTTTTGATAAGGTATGTGTGTATTTTGTATTATATATATTGTGGCGTGTTCACATTTAACTTCTTTTGCAGGGGGTTGCGCAAGGTGCATTTCAGTTGAGCTTCAGTTGTTAGTTCACCGTGTACCTTCCGTGTGTGTAGACCAACGCTAATTTGTATAATCTGCCCTGGTGCGCCATGTTTGGGAAATTGTCCGAGAATTATGCAAAATTCAAACGATATGTGATACGGCTGTATGCCCTCTATGAGCTCAACACACAGATCTCCATTTGCGAACCATGGGAGAAAGTGTTTTGCAGTAAGTTGTCAGTAGCCGCTTGTATAAATCACGAACTGAATTAAGTACACAGAAATAGGGGAATTTAACACGACGACTTTGTTTAAGCATCGAACTTAGACTGCTGACGAAATACTTCGGCAGGTTTAATAAAACTTCTTAATTGTTTTGAAGCTATCTATAATTATTCTTATTCCACTTAGGACATTATCTAGGTACATAAGTACGTGTCTGTTAACGCTCTTACCTATCTTATCGATCAGAGTCATCCTTGGTTAACTTTCCATTGTAGGATTGAACAGATATCTTATCTATTTCGTGGGGCAATGACTAAATGCACTGGAATGTAGTCTGTCCTACAAACAACTGAATAACACAATATATATGTATTTATTTGAATGTAAAATGTTTGTATTTTGCAGATGTACTCCTCGGCAGCTGTTTGTTCCTTCTCACTTATGCTACATTCGCCTTTGTTCCCGGCTATTGTCTGATGCTTGTGGGCTTTTTGGTGCCGACTGCCTTGAGTATAAATAATACTAAAACTGTTGTAAAATGTGCAAAGACGGTGGTGGGCTTGCGCTCGAGTAGCACTGAATCTTATCTTACGTAACACATGTTAGTTTTTTTTAATATACATAAAAGATAATAAATTATTTAAAAAGCAAAAGCTCAGCCAGCTCATGGTTTTTGACGGGTGGTTAATGTACATCAATCTATCTCGTTATCTGAACAGCAATTATTGCGTTAAAGCTATCAAAAAATGTATATTAGTTAGACAGAAATTTGAATATTAGCGCAATAAGCGAACTGCCAGCGTTGCCACTCAGGTAAAACTCACTTAAATTTACTCGAGTTGGCAGTCCTAGCATTAGCTGTACTGCCCATTCTGTTAATTTAGTAATGCTGTTCAGCAGCTGGGCGCATTTTATTTACAAAATAAACGTTTTTGTGAAATAATGTCGAATGACAAACGCACCGTTTATGTTGGTGGATTGGCCGATGAGGTGACGGAAAGGTTGCTAAACAATGCCTTCATTCCGTTCGGCGACATTGCGGATATACAAATGCCGGTTGACTATGAGTCGCAAAAGCACCGCGGTTTCGCATTTATTGAGTACGAAAATTATGAAGATGCTGCCTCTGCCATTGATAATATGGTGAGTCAAATTTATTTAAATGTTTATTAAAACTAATTGACCTGTCTTGGATTTTAGAATGATTCCGAGCTGTGTGGTCGCACGATACGTGTCAATTTGGCCAAACCGGTGCGCGTGAAAGAAGACAGCTTTAAGCCGGTTTGGGCCGATGATGATTGGCTGCAGAAACATGCCGGCGCCACATTGCAAGCGGATGCCGAGCCAGAGGCTGATAAGGATAAGGAAAAGGAACAGGTGGAGGCGCCATCGACCGGGCCAGCGGTAATTGAGAAATCGGAAAAACGCAATCCGCAGGTTTTCTTTGACATACGGATTGGTGGCAACGATGCCGGTCGCATTGTGATGCTTCTCCGTGCCGATGTGGTGCCTAAGACGGCGGAGAACTTTCGCCAGCTGTGCACCCATGAGCAGGGCTATGGCTACAAGGGCTGCACCTTCCATCGCATCATTCCAGAATTTGTGAGTGGAAACCTTGACACCCCAAATGAACCCACAATAATATCAAAACGTATTTCATACAGATGTGTCAGGGCGGAGATTTTACCAATAACAATGGCACTGGCGGCAAATCTATCTACGGCAAGAAGTTTAACGATGAGAATTTTAACTTGAAGCACAATAGCTTCGGCACATTATCCATGGCCAATTCGGGTCCCAACACAAATGGCTCACAGTTTTTCATCTGCACCACCAAGTAAACAATCAATAATTATTTTATTTCAGTGTAAGTTTAATTTAAAATTCATTCCACACAGAACCGACTGGCTAGACAACAAGCACGTGGTGTTCGGGCATGTCATCAGCGGTGCGGATGTGGTACGCAAGATGGAACGTTGTGGCAACAAAGCTGGAACCCCTTCACAAAAAATTATCGTATATGCTTGCGGTGAACTCAAATAATAAAAACATATTTAGCGAAGTTCATTTAATTAGTCTTTTATTCAGTTTGGCTTCATAACATATTTATTTATTTATTGAAATATACTGCAGATTGGTCATGGAGACAATCAGACAATCATTTAACCACATCGGCTTTCTGAAAGAAAAATAATAGAAAGTTAGGTCGCTGGACTCTCAAAGTTGACGCCTTGCTTTAATAATAATAGCATTGTCAGTTGGGGAAAGAAGATAAGTCAGCATGATTTGAGTGACTCAGTAAAAATACCCTGTTGTGGGATTTTTCATCATACTAAAACAAACACTATCATGAAATAATTTTTTGAAATTTACCTGAACAAGCTATCTCCGAATATACACAGTCCATTGTTAGTAATCCAAATCTGTGACCTGCAAGTATAAAAGATAATCGATTAGTTTCATGAAAAGTAGTTTAGCATAGAATTAAACGATTTAATATGATCAGTCAGGGAAAAATTGACCGCATGGTTTTAATGGGTTCTACTCAGTAGAGGGATCCTGATTAAGGATAGTTCATCAGATCAACATTAATAAATAATATTCAAAATTACAATATTACACACCTTTTGAATTCTCCTCGCATTAAAATGTAATTTTAGAATGTCGTCCAATTAACAAGCAAGAGCTGTAAATTAAAAATTAAATATTTTAGTTTTCCTGTTTATTAACACTTAATTAGGCAAATAGATGATTGTAATCAGTCGGGAAAGATTGACCGCATGGTTTTTATGGGTTCTACTCAGTAGAGGGATCCTGATTAAGGATAATTCATCAGAGCAAAATGGAGCGTGTTGATCTATACATAAATTAAAACTTACCTTAAGTTCAATTTTTAATGTAGCAGCAAGAAACATCAAGTCACAACAACTGCAACAGAGTTGAGAAATATTAATATACATTTTGTGTACATGATCAACTAAAATACATTAATATCAATCAGATTCGAAATCTTGTAACATGTTTGTTTCTAATGAACTATACTGAATTAACATCATTTTAGATTTGAGAACTGCGGTATTTAGAAACAATGACCAACCTCTCATTTGATGTAAATTTGAAATTGCGATTCCATTTTAACATTATCTGGTAACGGATGAGCTGTAAGGAAAATAAAGGCATCTGGTTAATAGGGTCAATATAAATGGTTCAAATTTTTATCAAATGATAATTATCAGTATCCTTTTGGTTAATTTTGCTTGGTTGGTCAGCATAGTTTTCAGAGTAAGTTTCTCATCAAGATAAAAAAGTGTTAGTATTTATCATTGTAGAAAATTAGGCTTACCTTGACGTTTTATTGACACAGTCATTGAATAATTTGGCCTTCTACTGGAGATCATTCTGCAAAGATAAAAAAGCAGTTTAGCATTTTGTTGTTTCTCTTATTCTTTCGAAAACTTTGTAGATATGGGCTTGTTTCAGTTATCTTTCTCCGCATTTTCGACTCAGTAGAACGAAAGTTATGATAAAAAAAAGGTATTCATCATATAAGCAGTAGAGCCTCTCATCCAAGATGATTTCAACTTACCATTATGTGTATAAAAAAAACAGTATCTCCATATTTGATACAAGTGATATCTGCATCTCGGACCATGATAGGATTTCTAAAATAAAAAAAAAATATTTCTCGCGTTAAGTGGTGCTTTCCAGTTTAAGAACTTTTAAATAAATCAATTATGTATCAGTTGCAATAATTGCAGCCATGGGGTTTTTAATCACAGAAATCGTACGGTAATTACATATCATCACTATATTTTATTTTAAAATTTTCTCAACAAAAGTTCGGATTTTTCTTACCTTATCGAGTCTCTCCAGGAAATGGATATCTCATCGGGCAATAATATAATTTCTAAAATAACACAAAAAATATTTCTCGCGTTAAGTGGTGCTTTTCATTTGAAGAAATTTTGAATAAATCAATTATGTATCAGTTGCAATAATTGCAGCCATGGGGTTTTTAATCACAGATATCGTACGGTAATTACCTATCATCATATTAAAAATTTATTTTAAAACTCTATATCAAAAACTTACCATCATACTCAGAGTGGAATGCCATTATTCAGACTGGAAAGCAAGGAATTCGCCTAGCCTGTAAGAACAAAAAATGAGGTTAGTTTCTAAACGTAACTTTATTCAGACTATTTAATAGTTTGATTTAAATAATCAGAATCCTTTTGGTTTAATTTTAAGTTGTTGATCAACAGCAATTTGTTCAGATTGAACTTATCATCATGAAAAATCATTACAATTCAACGAAAATAAATTCTAAACCTACCGAAGCCATTCCCCTTCCAGTACAGAAACCGGCTTCCAGCCACGTGCGTGAAAATATCTGCAACAAGAAAATATTGCTTTAGAGTGCCAGTTGTACGAATTTTTTTATAAATTATTATAATTTATTAGTATCAGTTGGCCGTTCTTATTCTTTCTACAAGAAAAGAATGCTAGTATCCCCTTTTGCAAAGGTTTACTAGCATCCGACTCTTCAGAAAAAGAACATTCATCAATGTGTAACAAAATTTGACACATGAGATCTAAAATGGTACTTACCATTTTGTTTAATTAATAATTTTTAGCACAATATGAGTAAATGCAAGTGCTACAGCAAAGATTATTCAATGCTGAATAGTATAAAGTAAGGAAAAGTTTATAAAAACTGACGATGCACAAAATAACGATGGATTGAGAAGAAAGATCAATCCACACACAAGCAATACGAAAAGGAAATGAACGATGCCACACTCCAGAGTTACCAAGTGCATTTGTCATTTTTAAATTCTGCCTAAAAAATACTAAAAAAAAAAATACATTTACAGAATATATATGTTAATAAACAACGCTGTTAAGTACACGTTATCCGATGTTACACTTTGACGTTACGGCTTGACAATTTAAAAAGACTGTTACATCAAACTGAAATAGTGAAAATGTTGCAGAAAGTTATCCTGAGCATCGCAAAAAGATAATTGTCTAGCAAGATAAAGTGCACCATAAAATAATTCAAGTACCTGTTGAGGTCACTTTATTCCATACAATTTTTTAGTGAGTGAGACGCTGTTAACTCTTTTCACTCATTATACGCTTTTAACTCTTTTCACACTGCAATGTACAAAAACATTAGTTTTACATGCAAAAAAAGAGCTTATTGAATTTGTATTAAAAATTACGACTTTATTAAATTTAGCATAGCTCATCGAATGCCTTTACAACAATAGTATATCAAGTACAATACGTGTGTACATATATGTTAAAAAATATACATTTTTATAATTTTTTTTCTTCCAATCGAAAGGCTCAATCGTAAATATTTGTATGCAATCACATATATCATTTGTTTTTAAACCGAAAAGGCAAATTACATTTATCATAAAAATTTCAATAAAATCTATCACAATATGAGAATTCCAGGAAATGGCACCGCTCGGTTTTGATCTTATTTATGATGTAGCTTTTGAGCCACTCGAGCACGACCATTTCTTGATCCTTAAAATTTCGATATATGTGTATTTTGTAAATTTTAAAAATCTTTCTACTATGTGAAGTGGTTTTGTTTTGCTTCTTTTTTTTTAAAAGTGTACTTAGACTCATAAAATATTAGATACAAGATATATATAAAAATATATTATGATTATTATTTATACAATATTTTCATGCGGACGGACAACATCTTAAAACGTAAACATAAACATATAAAATGCTGATTCTGCTTAAAAATACATGCAAGTGTGTATTTATTGTAATGCTTAGACTAAAGTGTTTAACTTTACATTTATATCGATTGTATTGATTAATTTTTATTTAAGGCGCGTGCTATCAAGATTTGTGCGATATTCTTTCTCTTTATGGTTTGCGGCTGCTGTGTCAAGGGATCTCAGTTCTTACGAAACAGCCTCATTTATGTTTGACCGCAGAATTTAAAACTAAAAAATCGTAAAGCTACTTAATTAAGTTACAAAAATACATTCTCTTATATTCAATTCCTTATTGAGCTTTATGTTAGATACAATTTATATTGCATTTGTTAGCCACACGATATATTGGGTTTATATAATGAAATACCATTTTGTTTAGCATGCACATAGAAAACTATAAAGAAAATTATAGAAAAACATTCAGTCTAACAAAATACTTGTACAGAATAATAATCGTTTGAATTTCGAGAAAATATTCGATTTGCGGGTGGGTTCGCTAATTTCATGGGTACACCCCAAAAACACTCCGTTCAAAAAAACATAGCCAATTTTTGTGTGTATCCCAATTATCAGATTCAATGTGTGTTATGCAATCGTCTAAGCTCTAGCTTTTGTGGTTTTATACTACCAAGTAAACATATAGACGTGTGGCCTCGAATACTTTGCAGTCTTTTATGCTTGCAAAGCACTCGACGCCACGTCGTATTGATAAATTTAACTAAATCTTGACAAAAAAAACTAAATATAAGCACAACAGTTTCGGATGGGCCGAGACACGTTTCAAACGCGCCGAAAAACTGTTCATTTGTCCAAGCGGGGTGGGTTCACAATAACTAACATAAACAATGAAAATTCGACTAATTTTGTGGGAAACTGGCCATCAAAACAACTGATGTTGTTTTCCCATCCCCACTTCAAATATAAGTTCGCTTCACTTTTGTCAGAGTAGACGTTTTGCAGGGCAGCTCCTTTTCCAAATGCTCTGTGGAGTTTTTGCACTCGTGACTCCGATCCTTTTCAAGATCCAGATTCGGTGTTTTCTGTGTCGTGGTATATGGATTCGAGTTGATTAACAGATTAATGTCCTTGCCGCTATTTTGATGCTTGAATGGACTATGAAACAAGAAAAACAAATGAAAGTATTTTAGTTTGAGCACATATTTTGCAGCTAAATCTCAAATAATTACATGGGCTTGACAAAGTGATTGTGATGGCTGGCATCGAGTCGATTCTGATTGCACCACTGCTTGATTCGCATACCCGCATAGCCACCCAGAAAGAATGTCAGCAGTAAGGCAACTATGAATATCATTAAGGTGTAGCTTGTAATGGCCGATGCCTTCTGTACCTCATTGACGACAGCAATTGATTTCTGGGGATCTACAAAAGGATGAGAAATGAATATGTATAATGTTGCAGTTGTAATTGGTTTGAGTTGAGCGCCACTCACCATGCAGATTGGTCATAACTTGCTCGGGATCTACAGATGCCTGCGGTATTTTATTCTCATCAATGTAGTCATTTAGGGCAAAGTCAGCACCGCCTGTTGGCAGCTGTTCCTGGGTAGGCTGCACATCCGCTACCGCACCACCCACACTGGCGTAGTGGAGCTTTTGCACTTCCTCCATTTGTGATGGTGCCATGGTAACAATGACTGGATCTGCAGCAGTTTTAGGGCACAAAGATGCCGCTACCTTTTTGGTCGTGTTCAGACTCTGTAAATAGCTTTTGGTGCCGAACTTATGTTGGCTGGCAGCCAAATTCTTGCACTCGTGCGTCTGCAAATCCCAGGCACAGTTTGGATCCTGCAAGCTTAAACAGCCCAGACAGTCGACAATCAGCGAGCAGTGGTGCAATGGCACCGTTACCAGTCGCCCATCGCTCACCACAACGAGTGTGTTCTTCTTGGAGGAGATGACCAGTTCGCGGACGGGAGTGCCCAGCGGCAGAACCTGCATCTCGGAAATGACCACGGTGCGCAGGCGTTCGATGCTTCCATTCTGATGCGTTGTCACCGTATTTATAAACTTGGTCACTTTGCCGTCATCGGTGCCACTGTAGACAACATCGTAGTGGTTTCCATTTAAAGCACGCACCTGCGGATCCACCGAAATCGCGGTCAGTCGATGATGCAGATTCACCTTAGTTAGCAGCGGACGACCGTGCACAGCAGGCACAGCTGTTTCCATAAGTGGATGATTCTTAATGAAGTTAACCGCAATGCTGGTTAGCGTGCGCGAATCATCCACACACTGGCCGGGACGCGGCTTGGGCACCTGTGTCTGCTCAACGGGCAGCCAGTGTGATTGTGAGTCCTTTTGCGACTTGAAGTCTCCATCAAAAGCGGCCAGTATATCATCGACACGATAGGCACACACCGCCGAGCCAGGTATGGCATTGACCGAGGTGGTAAACACGGCATAAACCATTGCATTGGGGCCGCTCTCCACAATCGGACTTATGGCCTCTACAAACGGAGAGAGATGCACATGTTAATTAAATGCTTAAACTGGAAATCTTTATGAATAAAGCAAATGAATCTGTTAGTCATCACTTACGTATTTCATCGAAGTAGAATGGAAAGTCGCCGGGCATCGAGCAGTTGAGTCGCGCTTTGAGGAATGATGTCCAGCTCTTGCCGTGATTGTAGGGGCCACCACGGTCATTCTTGCAGACGCGTCCCACACGCGAATAGACCGCTTTGCCAAAGTTCATATATTCCATGGACAGTTCGCGGAAGAAGAAGAACACGTAGCCATTGCGTTGAATGGCGCCCACAAAATCCGGCTGATTGAGCTGCTTGAGATCGTATTGCTCGGTGCGCAGATTCTCGCGATAAATCAAGGGATCAGCGCCAGAGAAATCGGCAACAGTGGCACTATACAACTGACCATCGGCAAAGGCATAGGTGCTGTTGTGGGCGGGACTATATGGGCACAGTCCCTGCGCCTCCACATCTCGTGTTATCTCATAGCGCATGCTGATGCCGCTGGAGCTGGAGCTGCTGACCGTTGCATCTGTTCCGTCCGCTGTTGCCTGCTCGACGTTTCCATAGTGGCGACAACGTGGCTTGTACGAATTGGTGCCGCACAGCAGGAATTGTCCATCACTCAGTCGCGAGTAGACACGCAAATAGTTGTTACAATCCCATTCATGTTTGCCCTTCAGCACGCACAGCTCCCGATCAGCACCCGAACTGGCCCAAACGAGGCGACTGTTCTCCTTTAGTCCGCGCATGCTAATGTTGTAAAAGAAGTCCCTGTATATTAAGAGACAGACAGACAGAAAGAGAGAGATATCATTTAGTTAGTCGTCACGTTAATTGGCACTGCGGCCTGCTAATGAATCAAATGGCTTAGCCAAACAACAAATTAGATGAGATGAGACGAGACGAGAAGAGAGAAGAACACGTTAAATATGCCAAACTGTTTGTCAAGGTTCTTCTCGCCAAAATAATTAGAGCTCATACGTTGTATAAATTGAGCACTCAAAATATGCAATTGCGCTTTTAATTGCCATCGTTTATGTTCATGCCATATCCCCCGTTTACAACCCGAACAGAAACTAGAAAAAACACATCTACAAAGTATTATTTCCCATTGTTTATGCCTATCAAATAAAAACACATTGCTCTTGGCCTTAACGCTCTGCTTGAGTTAAGCACAGCTCTTATAAATCTTTACTACTATAATTATTTATGTGGCTTGAATTATTTGCTGATTGAAAGTGTTTAAGAAGTGATCCATAACTTTGTTAATAGCCACAATTCGAAGTACATGGAAAATTGCACTTTTGCATGATTCAATTCAGGCGAATGCTTAAACAGAATTTTATACGTAAAATAAACAAAATATCAGAAACAGTCCTGACATGCTTGATTCCAGGAAATTGAATGAGAAATGCGAGATTTGCACTCGCTTTTTTTTTGTATATAGTACAGCTAAACTGAACAAAATTAACACAAACTCAAGACAAACAACAGAACAGAACAGTTGCTAAGAGAAATAACAAAACCCTCGTAATATCAATGGCACGTTAATTATTCCGCGAAACGAACAACAAATATTTATCATGCAGTGATTTTTTTTATTTTTTTTATAATATAAATATTTAATTTAGCTCGTGCCAATAAAAACAAGTAATTATGCATTCACCTCAGGCGGAGAACAATTGATTATTTTGCTAATTCACAAATGGCAATCGACTGAAAAAACTTAAAGCATTCAAAGTCCAAATGGGCACACATACATACAATCGAATAAGGAATCGAATACTTACTTGGCACCCACAAGAATATTCTCATCATCGTAACCCAAAATCTTATAATAGTCCGTGGTGTTGCCAAAGAAACTCGCCGTTACTTTGTCTGCCTCTGCGAATAGAAATAAAAGTCGTTTAATTTCGATTTCAATTGTTTTAAATTCCCATTGTTTTTCAAATAGAAACCACCTAGTTTAACAAGATTTATTTGCAATATTTTAATGCAAAATACATTTTGTTATTTAGGAGGAGAAATAATATTGGTATATTCTCCAGACCTTCAATAGTTTCAGATTACCTTAGTAATTTAAGTGTTCTACTAAGTAAATCACATTTAAGCAATATTGCAAACAGCTCTTGAATATAATTTAACTATAAATATGAGTTTTTATGCTGCGTTGCTGTAAAAACACAGCTGCCTTGACATTGAGTTGTACATGTTTAATGTGAGATACATTTAAAAAACGATTTAAAAAAACGTTGGCAGCTGTACTTGGAAACATGTAACAATTGGATTTCATAGCAAACACACATTTATGTCTGCAATTAGTTGGCCCATTTACCAAGTTGCTTCAGAGGAAACGCTAATTTGTTGCAAGTATGGCGAAAAATTGGGCGCGATAAGCAGCAGCCGCTTGTTGTTGTATTTGTTGTTGCTGCTGTTGTAATTCTTATTGTGGATTGCTGATAAAAACAGTAAACGGCAAACAAAAGAAAACACTAGCAAAACAAACAACAAGTGGCTCAACTAAACAACTACAACTACAACTACAATAATAAAAATAATAATAACAACAAGAAGAGCGACAATGGCTTGTGGGCGACTTACTCGTTTGCAAATCGGGCCGCACATCGGGCATCCAAGCATCGACAAGGCACAGACTGAGGAGGCAGAGGAGGCATACAAACATATGCCATACGACAGCTGTTCTCGCTGTCATTATGGTTGATGTTGCCCTCGCTCTGCTGCGCCTGCTGCGGCGGCTGCATTTGTTGTGTTGATATCTGCTACGGTCAGTAATTAGCATTGTTGCTGCTGCTGCTTCTGCTGTTGGCGATGTACGCTGAAGGTCTCTTGACGTGTTCTTTAGTTGTTGCAGCACAACTAGAATTAAGTATTTTCAATTGACGTAGCGCACTTGAAAACTGTAGAGCCAGGCTTTTATTTTTTTTTTTGCAATTCTGATGATTCAGCAGTGCTGTTGATAGTGCTATTGCCAGTGGTGGTGGTGGTGGTGGTGGTGATTGTAGTTGCGATTACCGTGCTGCTGGTCGTGCAGCTGCCACTGGCACACTCACAGACTGAGTGGCTGGCTGGCTGGCTAGCTGGCTGGCTTGCTGGCTGTGGCTCTTGCCTGACTCTCCGACTGGTTTTAATCACTGCAGTTTGTCATTTTGATTTCTGTCATTTTCGTGCCAGTTGTTTACTGCTTCTGCGGCATTCACTAGCATTGCTTTGCTGTTGTATATTATAATTTTCACTGCGTTTGCTTGATGATTTTTTATTATGCTTCTTTTTCAATGCTATTAGCTGATGTACTCAAAAGAAAACGCAAAACCTGCAATGAGATGAAAATTTATTGCGATTAGTTTTCTTGCATGTAAGGAATTTCAGTAGATCTGGTTGTGGTCAAGTGTTTCGTGTTTTTTAGAGGAGTGAAAATAGGCTAATGGGTTACATTCTTTTTTCGTTTGACTTTCATCTTTTGCTTTTTTATTTCTAGCCAGTCGAGTCTATTCAGCCAGTTCGTTTATAAAAACATTCTTATTTGTTAAACCACACTTAGTTATTTAATATTTGAATTATAATTTAAGTAACACGTGATTATCTTAAGCTAAGTCAGTGAATTATGTTGTATAACTTTCACAAGATAATTGTTCTTATTTGTAAATTACAAATGTATTTTGTATTTGATCATTATTACATTAAATTGTTTTCACTCATTTGATGCCCATTATTGTTACCAAATTTCTCTTGTGTAACAATGATCAAAACTTGTTTGATCGCATTTGTTAATGCGATGGTTGTGTTTGCGAATTCTTCACACACGCGCGCACACACAAAACTTTTTCACACTTTCTATGTAAAGTGCCGAGCTGAACCGTACGTTGGGCGAACTCGTCGAGCACTGACGCAGAGAACTAGCGAACACAACAAAATTGCCAACTGAGCGGCGAACGGCAAACATAAAACGCAAAACAACAACAGCAATAAAGGCAGCAATATACAGCAGCTTATACGCCCACACTAGAGAGAAATAGTATTAAGAGCTGCCTAGTTTCGAGTACAGTTTTAGACGCACTGTCGTCGGTCACGACTCTCTCTCCCTCTCTCTTTCTATTTGCAGGGCAGCACCCTTCTTGACATGTCACGCACTGTTTCACATCATGTCCTGCGGTAATTTGTGTGATTCATTCTGTTTTGAGTTTTTCCCACTTTTTTATTTTGTTTTGTTGGAAATCACGTTCGGTGTTTTCCGTCAATTTCCCCGTGGTTTTCGGTATCTAATCAGCTATAGATAGTAAGTTAGTGAATTTCAGGACGTGCTGTCCTGCAAAATATGTTTATCACACGTTTATTTCACACACACACGCACACGTAATTTCCATGTGTGGGTCTTCTCAGGTTTTTTTTTTTTTTACTTTCCTTTAACGACGATCGCCGGAAATTTGTGCTACAGTTTCTCACGCCCCTCCGTCGTGCACCGTTCACTGATCACCGTGCGTCGCGTCTTGTCACAGTTGGACAACTTTTACCTACACGATGCTGGCGGATGATCTTCAATAAATTACTTTATTGGCCAATTGAAGGTCACACTTGCTGCGGCTGCTGTTGTTGTTTATGTTTTTGGTTTGGCCAATGAATTTGGTGTCTGGTATCGTTTTTCCAGCTTGAAGGTTTTAAACAGCAATGGTTGGTGGCAGGGGTCAAGTGATCCGCCGTCTTACTCATTCCATTCCATTTAATGTTGGTTTTGTAATGAGTGTCGAAATTATGTGGGTCTACAATTGTATGTCAGAAGAGAAAGATAAGGAGAGAGAGAGGGTGGTTTATGATCTACAACACACGATAACTTTTCATTTTTGACGCTTTTCGTGTTCCGCCGGTCAACGAGCCAAGTCGACTCCAACAGATAGGTCAGTTCCCAACTGCAGCTAAACGAAAGAAACCGACGTGCTTAAATAAATTTAATTATATATTATTAGCCAACGTGAAAGCACCTTTATAATGACCACCGAGGCTATCAAATGTACGAATTGTAATAGATTGCTTTTAACTTTTTGGTTTTAAGTTGTATACAAATTAAAATAAGCTTTACCGCTGACTCCGACTATTTTTATGTATATATTATTATGTATATATATCGATTTGTTGTTGAGCTGCCCTCGTAATGATGCATATGTTGTACATATTATGAATATACATTATAAATTTTTATATTAATGTTTGGTTCGGTCTCAAGTTTCACAAGTCGAATTTGGTTCAATGCCAGGAAGTGCGTTCTGCTTTTGCCAGACGACAAGTTGACCAACAATAAATGCTGGCTATGTGTGTATGTTTCTGAGTGGCAATTAATTGATGAGCTCAAGTTCCAGTTTGAGTTACCTATTAGCATCATCCATTTTTCTAGTCGTCTATCTATTTATGGAACGGGTACAGATGTCTTTTCATAGTTTCCTCACTGATAAGCCGCAGACCAAGAGACTGGGTGTCTCTGTTGCACAGATAAGCCAAGCTGATCAAGATAACTGTAAAATGTATGTCACGTTTGTCGTTTGTCGTCTCCAAGCCCCATTTGCTTTGGGTAGCGTGAGCATGTCAATAGATAAGTGTGGAAGTTGTTACGTGCCCCATAAGAAATTGATTTCTGCGTTTGGCTATTAGATACTCTATACACATATACTATATATATATTAACATTATGTATAGAGATTATTTGCTGGAAACCTGATGTTCGCATTACTTCAGCATGCAACCAGTTTGTCCAGTGGGCGTTCAGTTAGTCAACAAGCCCAGATACGTTGTGACAACAACAACAACAACAACACCTGTTTGCAATTGGCACCTGTGCGCAGAGTGCCGATTTGCCTTATAAAGACATTCGTTAGCCGTAGACAAAGTGACTCTGGCTCTGGCTCGACGTCTATATCTGCATATCTGGAAGCTGCTACTTTAGCAATCTTTATGCATATTTGTATAGTTTTAAGTAATTCATATGAGCTTTTTTTAATCGGATGACAAAATTTATAAATATAATTATTTTAGCGCTGACTTTAATTAACTTAAGAATACACTGTTATATTCGAGTCTAGTAGAAACATCATTAAGCCCGTGCGACACCGAATACTACCTGCTGCTAATTAAAAATTCTGCCAAATTAAGGCACTTCTCTTGCAGAACACCATTTTCATATCTTTCTTTAGAGATAAATTGTTTAGTTTTAACGCCACTATTATTAAATATTTCTAGTAGCTTGTTAATCAACTGAGCTCGAAGTCAGAATCATTATTTCTTCTCTAGCTATTCTATATATGCTTCATATATGTATGAGTATATTGTATATGTTTATATAATTATATGGTTTAATTAAAATACCGCTCGTTGATTTGTAGCTGTTGTTGTTTTTGTTATAGTCTTGGTGTTTATTATAGTATGTTTTGTGTATTGCTCTTTTCATTGGTTTTCTTATCATTAGTGTTCAGTTCAATGCACTTTGAAGTCTTCCATTCGGCTTTTCAATTCACTTCTTATCCACGGAGTAATCGCGTGCAACTGACTTCAAGGGGCAACTGCTGCTTTTGCAGCCAACTATCTCTTTACTTCCGATTTGTTGTTTAACTCCTCCTACATGATTCACTTAAATACAGCCACACAAACTAAGTTGAAACCAGTTTAATCAGAAGGCAACACTCATTTTTAGCTTCAGCGGAAGCGCAAATGATTCACAAGTGTAACAAACAAATGAGCTCTTAAAAATTTGTGAATCAATAAATATAGTTGTTTTTTGAATAGTCACAAAAACAAATAAGGCGCAACAAGTTTTTCATTCATTCACAAAACCAAAAAGCATTATTATCAAAGCGCGTGGGAGTTTAATTTGAATTTAAAACATGCTCGCTTAAATCAACAAATAAGTCTTATATATACTGCGTTCAACACCCATTGGATTAAGGGGCGGGATGCGGAGAGTTGTGCGTGTTAGCTTTTGAGGTTAAGTGTCGCGTTCCACTTTTTGGGCTGCTGTCGCCTTTGTCACTTTGACTCTTAAGCTTTGCATCGAACTTTCATATTGTCTTTTATTATTTTTTGGGGCGTTGTTGCTGTTGTTGCTGTTGCATTTGAAATTGGAGTCACTTTACCGTTGGTTGTCGATATGCGTTTTCAGCTACATACTAAAAACTAAACAAAAACACTTTGTAGAACGACGCGAATTGATTATGCCACTAATTTATTAGATTTTCTACTCGCACGGCACAGCTCGTCTCAGCTAGAAGCTAACTCGTTTTTGTGCTGCTGCCTTTTACAGTTCTTGGCCAGACAAGACACGAACACTTTGGCCACCGCCTCGACCACTGTTTAGAGAACTAGTCAAGGGGACGAGGGGTATCTAGAAACAAGTCCACAAATTCACCTGTAGCTGTTGTATAGCGAGTCATTTATTTTTTTACTTTTTTCCTTTTTATGTTATCGCTCTCTCGTTCTCTCCTTCTGCTGATCGCGAACCACTTCAGCACTCGACTGCTGTTTACAGCATTACACACACACACACACTCACTCGCACACACACTCGACACGCGTAAAATTTATGTATTTTCTTGTCTTACTCGTTTTTAAGCTTATGCTTCATGTTTGGTTTGTATTTTTACATGTGTGAGTGTGAGTGTGTATAGGTGCATACGTTCGTATGTGTGTGTGTGCGTGCATAAATTAAAAGAGAGAAAAACACACGTCTGTACACAATAAAAACCTGTTTGTTACTTCGTCGAAAGTTGTGGGTAAATAAAACGCGGCGCGGGGGTTGTAGTTGGGTACGCTTGAGTTATTGGCTTCTGGCCATAGTGTTTTTTTTTTGGTGTAGTAAATGCAACAGCAATCACAATTTAGCATTGATTTAAAACACATTGTTGCCCACTTCAAAATCATAATTTACTTATGCATTTTGTGTATATTTTTGCAGAGCAACTTTGTGCAGCCACTAAACTCACCAAAATTCATAAAAAATGTTCAAATAATGATCAAATTAAGTGAAAAACACGAACTTCTAAAAAAGTATACTCTACACTTCGGCGGCCATTTTGCTTTGGCTTGTTTGGTATACGTCTAGGGATGGCCCTGGCATCGATACCATTATAAATCGCTATCGAAATTTTACCAAGTTGGCATGCCATTAAACAACTACAAAATATGTGGTCACATTGTATGTGATGCGATGTATCGATGTTTGCGGCTCAGTCACCCCCGCAAAATAACACCGAAAATGGAAGGTGTAAAGTTATTTACATTAAAATGAAGAATTCTAATCAATAAAGTGCAATAAAGTTTACAACATTTACAAAAACTTCGTTCCCAAAATGGCAACAAAGTAAGTGTATTAAAATATTTAACACATATAAGAAACTATTTACAAGACCTGCGGTGAATTTTTTCTGTTTGGAAACATGTATGCAGGTATTTCGTCTGTGAGTGCGTGGGTGAGCGATTGTGTGATTGTATGTTCGTGGGTGTGTGTGAGGGAATTTTTTTGTAATTGTTTTGAGCTGCAGCCCTTACACTCACGAACACACTCACACAAACAAACGACTTGCTATCAAAGTGGAGCCTAACAAAAACTGCTGATAAGCAAATGCAATGTGTATATCAATATTAATGCTGCTTCTTTGTAAGAGCATATGACACAGTGGTACAAGAGTTGTGTTCTTGTGTTTTAGAAAAAGAAGATAACAAAATGTACAAATTAATTCTAATTCTTTTTTGCAAACAATCAGAATAGTTGTAAATTCTATTGTATTGCCAGAACAAACTTTTATCGAATAGGTTCCACAAGTACTAATTTTTGAACTAAAAACCAGTTTGTCTTCGTACAATTTTGGCGTTAGTATTAGGAAAACAATAATTTGTTTTAGGAAATTAGTTGTATTTGAGGCTTGCTTGACAATGGGCAAAGCGGTAAGTTTGTCTTCGCTCAGTAATATTAGTGATTATCTCATTATTTGTAAACAGTTGTTAGTCCTTGTATTTGTCAACTTGACATTGGCGGCGCCTGCAATTTTTGTGCCGCGTATTAATACACTGGATGAAAATGGAGTTGGTTGGCAGCTGGAGCCACTCGATGACGGTTATGAACTAAAGTAGGTTTCCCTTAATAAAGTCGGCTTGGCTTAAAAGTTTTTCTGATTTCGAGAATTTCGCCTGATCGCATAGCATTAAGCTGAAAGATGCCGGGCGTGTGGAGACCGGGCAGGAGATTGCTTTCGACGAGATCCTGGTGAATGGTCAACTCCATCAATCTTACCCTGCCAATAATGCGCGTCTGGTTGTCACCTACAAAGCAGATCGCAATGGTTATGTTGCCAACTATCACTATAAAACTGACGACTTTTTGCGTTTTACACCACAGCGTCTTCCCGCATCAGTTCTTAAGTCATCAGTTGGCTGAGTACAGTGTGCGCTCGAAAATGATAACATTAATTCATAGTTATGGTAGTTAGCGATTCTTTTTTGTTTGTTTATGTTTTGAAAGATGCTACATATATCTATTTTTAAAATTCGAAGATAATAAAAAAATATTGCTGAAATAATAATAATCTAAAATTAAAAGCCACTGGCGATTCTAATCTCTAAAGTTTAATTGCAATACTGTTTATGCATGCATACACACGGAAATTTTACACAATCTTGTCATCGCTCGTAATTACCAAAGTTAGTCATCACGTCAATGTTTAACAAATAATGCTTGAAAGCAATCAATTTAAATAATTCAGTAATTTGTAATTAAAAAGGTTTGGTGGGAGGCTCTAATAAGAACTAAAGTATTTATGCTGTTAAATCATAACAGTTATCTGTCGATTCAAAACTTGTTTCCGATCACCACTGGTGGGTCTTTTAAATGTGCGAAGTTGGTACATCCACAAAGTCAACTTCCAATGAGGCTTTTCCATAAGGGGAAAGCATATTGAGAGCGGAGAGTTAGAGAAATATATTAAATCTGTTTAATCTTGTTTTCTTTGTCAACTTTGCGCTTTTTAGCAACGCAAATGGCTTCCATTTGTGCAGAGCATCTTTGTGCAGTCTCCATCCATTCCATTTAGTGAGCACCCACTGTATTTACCATAAGCATTGTCAGGAAATACTTTTATTGAACAGGTTCCACATGAATAACACAGTTGACTTGATTTACTAATTTTTGGAACTAAAAACTAGTTTGTATTGATAAAATTTTGGCGTTAATAAGAAAAAAATTTGTATAAGCAAATTAGTTGAATTTGTGGTTTGCGTGACAATGTTCAAAGCGGTAAATTTGTCTTCTCTTAAAAATATCAGTTGTTATCTCATTATATTTTAACAGTTGCTAATCCTTCTATTTGTCAACTTGAAATTGGCGGCGCCTGCCATTTTTGTGCCGCGTATTGATACACTGGATGAAAATGGAGTTGGTTGGCAGCTGGAGCCACTCTATGACGGTTATGAACTAAAGTAGGTTTCCCTTAATAAAGTCGGCTTGTCTTAAAAATTCTCCTGACTTCAACATTTTCGTCTGAACGCATAGCCTTCAGCTGAAAGATGCCGCGCGTGTGGAGACTGGGCAGGAGATTGCACTAGACGAGATCCTGGTGAATGGGCGACTCAGTCAATTTTACCCTGCCAATAATGCGCGTCTGGGTATCACCTACAAAGCAGATCGCAATGGTTATGTTGCCAGCTATCAGTATGGAACTGTCGACTCCGGACTTCATAAACCACAGCATCTGCCCGCATCAATTCTTAAGTCATCAGTTGGCTGAGCACAGTGTGCCTTCGAAAATAAGAAAACGAATGCCAATTATAGTAGTTCGATATTTCTTTTTAGTTTGTTTTGCTAAAGATGCTACTTATATAAATTTTTAAAATCCGAAGATAAAATAATATTTCTTATATAATAATAATCTATAAATTAATAGCCACTGGCGATTCTAATCTGTAAATAATATTGTTGCATAAACACGGAAATCTTAAGCACCCTTGCCTTCGCTCGTAATTACTTTAATATTTTTACCTAAAGTTGGTCAAAAAAAATCTCGAGGTTAGTCAATGTTTAATAAATAATGCTTGTAAGAAATTATTTTAAATAATTCAGTAATTTGTCTTAATAAATTTTGGTGTGAGCATCCTAGTAGTCATTAGGATAACAGTTATCTGTCGATTAAAAACATGTTTCTGATCACCTCTGGTGGGTCTTTTAAATATGCGAAGTTGGCACACCCACAAACTCAGCGTCCAATGAGGCTTCTCTAGATGCAATTCTACTAAGAATCAAAAGGGGGGACGTTATAAAAATATGTTGTTTGTCGTACATCATACTTATTATTGTGGGAATAAAAACTACTTTGTCTTAATAAAACTTTGTCGGTTCTAACCAAAACATTAGTTTGTAAAAGCAAGTTAGTTGCATTTGTGGCTTGCTTGACAATGTGCAACGCGGTAAGTTTGTCGTCGCTTAACAATATCAGTGATTATCTCATTATTTGTAAACAGTTGTTAGTCCTTCTATTTGTCAACTTGACATTGGCGGCGCCTGCCATTTTTGTGCCGCGTATTAGTACACTGGATGAAAATGGAGTTGGTTGGCAGCTGGAGCCACTCGATGACGGTTATGAACTAAAGTAGGTTTCCCTTAATAAAGTCGGCTTGGCTTAAAAGTTTTTCTGATTTCGAGAATTTCGCCTGATCGCATAGCATTAAGCTGAAAGATGCCGGGCGTGTGGAGACCGGGCAGGAGATTGCTCTCGACGAGATCCTGGTGAATGGTCAACTCCATCAATCTTACCCTGCCAATAATGCGCGTCTGGTTGTCACCTACAAAGCAGATCGCAATGGTTATGTTGCCAGATATAAGTATGAACTTCCTAAACCAGCGTCTCTGCCCCCATGTTGTCTCAAGTCAACAGTTGGCTGAAATGAGAACCCTAATCCCAATTAATGGGATTATAGTTTGAGATTCCTTTTTTGTTTGTTTGTATAATATTCTACTTATATCGGGTTTTAAAATTCAAAGATAATAAAAAAATATTACTAAAAAATAATAATCTAAAATTAAAAGCCACTGGCGATTTGAATCTGTAAAGTTCCTTTGTACATATTGAATGCTGTATAGCTGCATACACACGGAAATCTTACACAATTTTGTCATCGCTCGTAATTACTTTAAAATTATGTACTTAAAGTTGGTAAATAAAATCCCAAGGTTAGTCATCACGTGTCATGTTTAACAAATAATGCTTATAGCCAAGTGATTGTTTCTTTTCGCACGAATTTATCAAAATGGTCGTCAATAGTTTCCACATTGAACGCTTGTATTATTATTAAAAAATTACACCAGTCATCGATTCAAAACTGGTTCTAAGCATCACTTTTCGGTCTTTTAAAACTACGAAGCTATCATTTTGGCAAACTCAGTTGCCAATGATGCTTCTCTAGATACAAATCTACTAAAAATCAATAATGTTGAGAGCGGTGAGTTGGAGATAATATATAATATGTTAAATGAGACCTATTAAATAGTGTATGCAAATCTTTAGTGGATTCTTGTGCTCTTTGCCAACTTTGTGCTTGTTACTCCGGCAACGCTTGTACCGCGCATCAGCAACGCTAATGGCTACCAGCTAGAGCCGGGCAGTGATCAGTACACATTAAGGTAATCCTCAGTTGAACCCTTAAAACCAGGCGTAATTTAAATCACTCTTTTGCTCGCACAGCATTCGTCATCCAGATGGGAAGAGTTCGCGAGAGGAGACTGTCAAACAGATTGCACCCGGCATCCTGGAGGTGAAGGGTACACTCAATCACGAATTCGAGAACCAGGGCAATCTTGTGGTCATCTACGAAGCAGGGCCCAATGGTTATGTGGCCAAGTTTATATATAAGGGTGTAGAGCCCATAATTCAGACTCATCTTAGTTCAGTAGTTTTAAAGTCAACCGTTGGCTAAATTTATTTGTAAATAGTGTTGAAAATAAATTATTACCCTGACTATCTTTATTCCTTAAAGTGTTCCATTTTATTTAAACTAGCAAAACGAAAAATACACGAATTTAAAATTTATTTTAAAATTTAAACTACATTTTATCTTACACATTAAATGCCATTCAATTGCAATTCTCTTTCGCTCTATGAATTTCAATAATTAGCCGCCTTATGAACGTTAAATTTAATTTGTCTATTATCTATATCAAACTTGTTATTGGTAGAAATTACTTATAAAAATAAATTTGTATTTTATTCCCATTGTGAATCATCATGTGTAAATTTTTAACAAAAAATGCTTGTAGCAATTAATGGTTTCTCATTTGTCTGAATAAACTCAAATCAAACAATTAAGAATGCTGTAGTCGAATGAACTCTACTATGATATACTCTGTTAAATATATTCTAATTTTATTGCAAAATTTTCCTTTAAAAGTTTGGTACCTAATATATGCAGATCCTAACTGGCTAGTGACAAACGCGGTGAAATACATACACACATAAATTCATTCCAGAATTCGTAGGCGTCCTGAAAAATACACAAAAAAACATATTATTGGTCAATAATATGCATATTATGTGTTAGTTAAAACAAGTCTCTAACTCTTTTAGTCTTCAAGATCCGTACGTTCATACAGAAAGATTGACGGACGAACAGACAGACGGATATAGCTATATCGACTCGCCTTTTGATCCTGATCAGGAATATATATACTTTATGGGGTCGGAAATGCTTTCTTCTGCCTGTTACATACAATTTTACAAAACCATTGTACCCTTTGCACATTTTTATGGGTTCCGGCTATAATAAATCAGTTGTTTCTCTTTATAACGGTTCGCTGAATAATTTTTTTTTTGAAAACAACAGTTATCTGTCGATTCAAAACTTGTTTCTGATTACCACTGGCGGGTTGTACATACATAAAAATAGATTCAAATCTACTAAGAATCAATAGGGAGAAATGTTGATAGTGGTGAGCTAGAGAAATTTGTTGAACGTGTCAAATTTCAAAGTTGTGCTACTTATATGACTCTTGATGTATTGGCATATGTGCCGTACTAATTACTGATGAAGCAAACTAAACCGAATTTTTCACATACTTACACTTACACACACACACATTTCATTTTAACTTACGAATTGAAGAAAGTTTGATTAAGCCTCTCCCTCTCTCTATTGCTCCCACTCTTACTCTGTCGATAATCGATATTGCAGCGCTTTGCGAGCATATCACTCAACTTCACTGTTATCGATAGCTGTTGGCGCTGTTCAGGTGACATTCAAACTGTTAACGCTTGATTAGACTGCGTAAAGTGATATTGGCTGAAGCGGTGCGTTGCTTTGCTAAATCAACATCGTAATAAGTAGCGATTTCACCTCGCATCACCTTCGCCGCCCCCCGTCACCCATGCACCGCTCGAAGCGTGAGCAAAATTTGAAACAATGCTGCGCGGCTGTTTAGCACCTCATATCATATTTGTGTATTTAACTATCAGGCAGACAGCTGGCAATTCAGTTCAGTTTACTGTTGGCTGAGTTATCAACGCGGCAAACTGCGGGATGCGATAAGTCGCCATAGCCAATAGTTGCTAGACTGAAATCAATTCACCCTCTCCCGAAATGTTTAAAGAGTGGCGCAAGCGGAGCCATAAACGCTGGCAGCCGCAGCAGCAGCAGCGACAACAGCTGCAACGTCAAATGCTCGACAGGTTGTTCTCTGGCAGTGAATCTAAAACTGTATGCGATGTTATAATTAATAAGTTCTCAATTTTTTTTTTTTTTATGCAGAGAGACGATGATTGTGTTTGTGTATGACACAGAGTGTCTGCAAGACGAGGCAGATGATCCGATTGCCGCTGTGCTGTACTTTCATCCCAGCTGGGTGTCGGACACCCAAAAGGTGGCACTCTGTGGTCAGCTAATGGGTACATCGTATTTCCTCAAGGACTGCTTCTTTAAGCCCCGCATTCTGGCGCTGCAGAATGGCAAATTTGTGCTCAAGGAATTTGGACGTTTCGTTATGGTAAATTGACTAAGCTGGCATAGAATCTTTATTAGAATTATGATTAATTTTGTTTTCCTATAGGCTGTTGGCACAGATCGAAATATTGCTGATCAGCTACTGGAACATCGTGCGAATCTGTTGAGCTCACTCCTAAAGTTCTTCCATCGCGATTTGCAGTCGCTGCACGATCAGTATGCACAGCCCGCCCAGCAGCACAGTCGTAATCTCAGCGAGAAACTGTATCACATTTTCGAGACATATCTGCCGATGCTGCAGCGCAACGGAAACACTTTCCAAAATGTGCCCAAGCTGCGCATGCCCAAGGTGAGAGTGCTCTGAATGAGATCGCAATCAAAGTATTAAATCCGTTTTGAACCACAGACCGCCAGTCACATCTATCTGGAGGCCATACAGACGCTGCAAAGCTGTCAGCAAACAAAGGGCATACTTGGCGGCGCCATACTCTATCACAACAAGTAGGTTGCAAGAGTAAGCACGAATACTAGTTAAAATCAAGCTCATCTTTGTCCACTTTCTTTCAGAGTGGTTGCCTCCCAGCTGGGCGATGTGGTGACGAAGCAATTGGGGCTGACGGATCCACGGCATGTGCGCACCACCGCCGAGCAGCTGAACATGCAACAGTTTCACATTCCCAATGGCGTACAGATGCTGGTGGTTTATGTGGATCACAAGCAATATCTCAAGTTGGCCGCCGAGGCGCAGAGGGCACAGAATCTCCAGATGACAACAACGCAGTTAGGACAAAGTTCGCTGCCATTTCAATATGCCAAGCGGAAGATAAAGCGAGACAAGTCGCTGATATTCACCCACATACCCGAGGAGGAGCATGCGGCGACCACTGATACGCCGGGCAAGGTAGAGCTGCCGACGGCACGGCCAAAGTCGATGCGGCCAACTCATTTGCCGCTCCGCTTGAAGAGTCTGCATAGCAGGGATCTGACGGAATCTGGCATTGCTTCGATTAACTTCGATGAGACCGACTCGTATCCAGAGTTCATTGGACGTACGAGTGTTTGCAACACGCCCATGACAGAGAACAAGGTGTTGCCGGTTGATAGTGTCATGTCCATATGCGCCAATCCCGAGGATCAGGAAGCCGATGCACACAACTCCAATGGCAAGTCGGCGATGTCGTCATCGTCGTCTCGTCGCAACTCGCTTAAGCTGGATGTGGAGAAGTTCTTTCAGAACTTTATCAGTAATCCTCATAAGCAGTTGACGCGGCGCAAATCGTCGGCGGATTTACAGGATGCACTGCGTGCCATATCCAAAAAGTTGGGCCACATCACAGACGGATTCAAAACGGATGTGAATCGCAATGGCACCGGCACTGGCAACGGTGTCGTTGACGCCAGCAGCGAATCCTCACCGGACTATATAGAGAGCGAGGAGCGGATCAGTTCGCGCACCATTAGCGACCCCACCTATCCGGTTTTCAATGCCAACGGTCAGCAGATCTCGCGCAGCCTGTTCCAACAGTTCATCGATCAGTACCGTAAGCTATGGGGCGCTGCTAGCGAGCAAGCTGCACAGGATGCTGAACTGGCGGCGCTAGTTGCTGAATTCCAGGAGTTCAACATGGAGATCCAAAAGCTGGACGAGCACATGCGAAAGCAGGCAGCAGCCTCAGCGGACGCAGCAGATCGGAATCTGAATATAGCAACAGTCAAGACTCCGCTGGACAAACGTTCCATGTGTCTGCCATTGAAGTCAGCCGGTGACAATGTGGACACCACTTTTGCTCAGCGTAGTCGTAATGGTGGAAGTGGAGTTCCCCTAACACCACTGATGGCCAAGCTATCGGTGCTGGCGCTAAACGAGTCGACGCCCATTGAGATCCAGACACCGTTGACCAGCAGCAGGGTGTTCCCACGTCGCAGATCGCTTAATTGCGAGGATGCTGTCGATGCACTGGCTGCATTCAATGCTCCGCCACCACCCATTGCCTCTGCTCCGGTGGATGGCCTGCAGCGCACGGAACTCTATGTGTGCGGACAGCAGAATATGACGTTGCTGCTGCTCATGGAGGAGGGTGCCTGTTTTCAGCAGCCGATTGTGCAAAAGATGGTAAGCTATCGTCAGCAAATTGAATCCTCTAAAAATTCTCTCAAATCTTCTGTTTTCTGCATTGGCAGTTCGACATTTGTGTTGCGAAATTTCCGCACATGGAATCGCAGTTGAATCAAACACTGAATGTAAATGTGGAGGGCGATAAGCGAGATGGGAGCAACTATAGCTTCATGTGCATAGATGCCAAGTGGGATGCACTGCAGCGCAACGGGCCATGGAATCCGCTCGAGCTGAGCACACTCGAGAGCATGCACTGCGATATGCAGCAGCCAAGTGGCCAACTCACCGATTTAATTCTGCGGTAAGTCTTAGAAAGGACATCCAATTATGTTGTGTGAAATGAACTCGATGTTTGTTACAGTTCGCATGACTCCGTGTTTTATGGCTACAAGTGCGGACGCACCGAGTTCTTCTACAAGGAGCCAACACATCAGATTAACGGTATACCACCGCCCTCGGATCCCATTGGCAATATACAAACGCGCGCCAAGTTGCGCCTGGAACGCGATCATTCCTACATGCTATTGTAGAGGATACAGAATAATCAATTACATACAAGAATACTCGCATGCTTAGCCAAAAATGAAAAAAACTAAAACAAATAATACACATATAGTGTCCAGATGTTATTATATATATATACGTATATGTATATATATATATATGAATATGTATATATATATATAAATGTATATGGGGGAAGCAACCCCAATGCCAGTTTTATGCCATCCGTTCTAACTGTAACTTACTTTGCCATCTCAGTCTGTGCTGACCGCAGCTGCAGTTAACGCAATGAATTCATCAATTGTTCATTGTATGCAGCTCGTTTGATCACAGCATATTTTAAACATAAGCTAATTGCGCAGCTTTTAGCCAAAATATTTTACATACATTATTTAGATTTGTTTTGCTCCATTCGTGTTAAGTACAAATTATTTAAGTTTTTGTTTTAAATTATACTTTATATATCTATATGTATATGCCCTCCACTGTTGTTTAATTTTAGTTCCATAACTTTTTTTTGATTGTATGCCAAATGAATATGAAACATTTACACTGGGTTAGTAAAAAATATTTGTTAAATTTGGATTAGAAATTAATTTTTAAATAATTTCGAAATAATTCTCAGTGCGAACTATCTTTACTGTATGGACTTAATTACAGTTCGTTTAGCGCATAGTGCCAATTAATGCAATGCAAAAGCCGTCAATGTGTATAAAAATACTAAAATGTATGTATAAAAATGTAATATGTTTGATGTGAATTTAGAGTTGTCACCGATGCAGTTTGAGTAGCACTGTGCAAATATTTTACGAGTTTATTCGTCGATTTTAGCCCAAATATGAATACAAATACTTTATATAAATATACAAAACAACAAAAAACATAAACCAAAATGAAATAAAAAAATATCAAATCCGATAAATATTTGAGTATTTGTGTATACGTTTTTAAAAATGTCAAAAATAAAAAGCACTCGTGTTCCATAAAATACTCGTAGTTGAAATCATTATTTTGCTGTCACTCCGTGAAGTATTATCGAATCTTCTGAGAACTTGTTGGACACCAATCGCGATGGTGAGTTGGTGCCGTAAAATCGCACGGTTCTGTGAGTTGTATTTAATAGACAATTGCTCCATAAATAGTTTTAAATTTTCTTTTGTTGATTTACCAGAATTATATTTCCTTGTTTTTCCCAGGCCTGTTCTCGTCAATCCACGCTAAGAGATCCGTTACCAACGCGAGTGCAACCGGCCATTATGCCGTTATGTGGCATGGTTGGTCGCTATACTAACAAGATGCATTACGTAAAGAAGTGTTTCCTAGAGCAGTTGCTTGGACAGCCGTTCGCCCGTCACTTCATGGAACCTGTGGACACGACGCTGCTGAATGTGCCCACCTACTACGAGAATATAAAGAAGCCGATGGATATTGGCACAATTACGCAGAGACTGGATAATAGATACTATCAAACGGTGGATAATCTAATTGACGATGTCAATTTGATTATCCAAAATTGTTACACCTTCAATCGACCAAAAGCAAACGTTTATCGCGACTGTGTAAAGCTTGAAACATTTTTGCAGAATGTGCTCGCCAAACTCCCAGATGGTGAGGAGGTACTCTACACCAAGGGTGCAAGCAATAAGGTCATATGCAAGCGACAGTGCAATCAACGGATAAAGAATCTCGAGGAAGACACAGTGCAGCTCGGACCGGATGCTTATCAATTCTTTCATAAAAAGTGGTTAGCTTTGGGTGAGGAGTTGCACGGGAAAAACTTCGAGTCACTGGACGATTTTGATGCAAAGCTTGCAAGCTTTTTTAAGCAGTGCGAGGATCAGGCAAATAGCATACAGAAAACATTTTTTCAGCGCAATATGGAAGAGGGGATTGATGTGAACACACTTGAGGAACCAGATGTGCCATGCTCGAAGCCAGAGTTCAATTGGGAGGCTAGTCTTATCGATGCACTCGACGATACGACTATTTGCCTCAAGAAAGATATTATCCGAGCACGTCTTCATCACAGATCGGATAAGCCGACCTACAGTAAAATACTGCTGCTGATGTTCGCCAATGCTCAAGTGATCAGAGAAGAGCTTTGCGCGCAGACGAATTTGAGCGACTCCGACGAGGAGTCTGAGGATTTCCAGCAGAATTTCGCCAGC
This sequence comes from Drosophila multiciliata, assembly GCA_037043605.1. NCBI lineage: Eukaryota > Metazoa > Arthropoda > Insecta > Diptera > Drosophilidae > Drosophila > Drosophila multiciliata. Next base: position 11,297,188 of record JBAMBF010000589.1, read on the forward strand.
GAAGAGGAACGTCTGGCCATTCAGCAACGATACAATCAGGTCGCTCCGGTATGGAAGATGGCGATAATCCACATGATTGAGCAGTCCGATATTCGTTTTCCGAGTAACTGTGACCAAAAATTCAATATTTTGTTTTTTAAGCCGGAAACGGTGCGCCTTATAAGGAATGCCATAGATGATGCAATGAGCGTTGAAACAACAAAAGTGGGTTACTCAACAATTACGCCTCTAATGGTCAATGCTAGCGACGAGTCTATGGAGGAATGTCCTGAACAGCAGCAGGAGCTGCAGCAGGAACAGCAGCAGGAGCTGCAGCAGGAACAGCAGCAGGAGCTGCAGCAAGAACAGCAGCAGGAGCTGCAGCAGGAACAGCAGCAGTATCAGCAGCAGGAGCAGCATCATCAGGAAGTGTCATCAACCGATTTTCCTTGCTCGTTCGTCGACTATGCTGGCGAATGTGATCAGGCAGTGCTTCATGATTTTTCTTGGGTGACGATGCCTGGCGAGTAAGACTCCGAGCAACTGCAACATACAGTATTTCCAGACGGTATTAAAAATCTCGTATTCCCTTAGGGAACGAACAGCTGTATTAAGGGTAATCTTTGCAAAAAGCACACATATTAGATTCAAAAATTTTTCATCATTTCATTTAAAATTATGAGGAGTATATAAATATATACACATAGATAAAAAATGATTGATTTGATTTATTTCGCATTCACTTCGATTTTGGTTTTGTATGCAATTTTCATTTCTTGTACTTAATACTAAACTTCACTACAGCTGCTTCATGTTAAATTCTTATTAAAAAATCTTATTTATTTGTTTTAACTATGAATGAATGAATGTGTTAATGGGAGCTTAAATCTTCTAGAAAATTGTAAACTTATTGGGTACCACAATGAAATAATTCTCAAGCGTTTTGTTTGTCAATTTATGCGTAATTTTTTAAGTTAACTTATCTCGTCCAACAAAATCTAATTGTAAATGTAAGCATATATTAGATAAATCACACAACAATCTATATCTCTGCTGCACTTTGCACTCTCACTAACTTCGTTGTAGGCTGCTAAAAACTATATGGATTATATCTATTTTATATATGTAAGTAAATATATATATATATATATATATAATAGGTATATGGGAGTGTTGTAGTATGATTAACATTCTTGCCGTTTCTTCATTTTAGCACATTTTGACTACTAAGCTTAGTAATTAACCCGTTGTTGCCGTTGATTATATGTTTATGTATAATTGTAATCTCTACTTTGCCACAACCAACTATGCCACAATATGACTATTCTTGTTCAGATCAGTAAGTAATTCGGCATCCAAATCTTCTGCCTCCAGCAGATCGCCATTGAGCGAATGTGGTATGCTTGTGGACAGAACCATGCCACGTCCACCGCTGTTTGTACCAATCGATACATCATCTGGTGGAGAATTGAGACGACGCTCCCGCTCCCTTACTATATGTGGCGCCTCATTGAACTCGTCCAGCTCATCCATGCCTGAGAAAGTAGCAACTATTGTCAACTGATGAGCAAACATTTGACTGTTAGTTGGACTCACCTGCATATTTGGTGCCCGCTAGCAAAAGATATTGACCGGCACGATTGGGCCACAGCAATCCGGTCATAACACAGTAGGCCATGCAATCAGCGGAATTGGTGATGCCCTGTAGCAGTTTGTAGCGCCACATGGGACTCACTTGCAGCGCCACAATTGCTACAATAGGCAAGTAGATGAACCACACCAAGCTGGACGCACCCAAATGCAATAAAAAGTCCAGCTTCTTGCTCGAATGCTCATACTTCATTGTATTGCGCAGCTCGTATAAAAACCACATCATAAACGAGGTGCTGCTCAGATATTGATTAAATTAGGTTCATCTATAAGACGGATTCAATTGCTGAACCTACCGCAAAATTAAAACAATCCAGCCAGGCCAGGATTGGTATTCATCACTGTCTGATATAATATCCACCTCCGTCTGCAAAATGCAAAATATATATAAATCATATAATTATACTCTACTCTTGGCAGGCAGTTCAACGTACCCGATCCCAAATGTAGAGAAACACATGGAATGCACAGTAGGGCACCCAAATTGACATCAATATGATCCAGCCGGTGCGACTGATTTGCTGGCGGGTCACCGCCCAACCCTTGGCCAGCAGCAGTAGGATCAGCATAAATGTGGTGCGACTAAGTATGTCTAGCACATCACCGGCAGCTTGCATATTCGGCTCACCCTCACCATTCGCTGCATAGCGGATGAGATGAGCTGTGATCAGAGCCAGACTCACGAACTCACTGAGCAGACTGAGCGTAAATAGTTTGGTTACTGGATGCTTCTGGTGACGCACCGCATAGATCTGCATAGGCAGCAGCACAATGTAGACTAGCATGAAAACCAAATACATTTCGAGCAGATTCTGCTGGTCGTACGGATACTGAAAGGTCAGCGGATGTGCAGCCGAACTGTTCGGATGCACATTCACCAAATTGATGTCATACTGCAGCGTGGTGAGCAGACTGCTGCTCCGATTGCTCAGTCGCGGCAGTTGCTCGTGGGCGTGCCAGGCGCAGGTGCTGCGATTGCGATAACAGGCCACCAGAGCCACATACCAGAAGCTAAGAGAACAAAAGCGATAAAGTTATTCATAATTCAATTGTTTAATTGCTCTGTAATCACATCAAAATTTCAAGTCTGCGTTTCCGCTTATTGTTGTTTACTGATGAGTAACAGTAAATGTAATGTGATATGGCGTATAAGTAAAGTGTCTGTGTGTCACTTACCGCGGCTCCGCCTCCAGGTCAATGACATAGGTGAACTGATGTCCGCTGATGACATTCGAGGGCGCATCCTCGTCGACGCACAGCTGGCCCGCTGGGCACGGCACACGGCGCAGAAAGTCCCGTTTGCCTTGGGGATTGCAGTCGGGGTCGTAAACGATGTGCTGCAGGCGTGAGAACATGCGAGTGCAGGCAGTCTCCCGGTCGAGATAGCTGCGATTGCTGTAGAAGTCGACGAACGTCGACTTGTCGAGGACGACGAGCGTGACGGGTGCACTGTATACGTCCCGTGACGTCACATTGCCATATATATAGCCATAGGAAGGGAGGCTACGCGGCGCGGCCGGATCAGCCTTCTGGAAACCGAATTTGGCAAGGAACTGAAAGAAGTCCGCCGTGTGGAATTCGCCGCTGATGTGTGTTGCGGTTGCATGCTGAAGTCGCAGAGCCAACAATACTATTAGCAGCAGCCATTGGATGCGATGTAAAATGTGGGAGGCGGGGGCGGCTGCGGGTGTTGCTGATGCAGTTAATGATGCTGCGTACTTTGCAGATCTTATCTCAAAATTTGTTATTTTTGTTGTTGTCGCTATTGTCGCGTTGCCAGCGTTGCAACTGTCGTGCGAGGCTATCGCTGCAGTTGCTGCTTGCGTGGCAGCTAAGGTTGCATTGCAATGCCAAGGTGGAGCACTTTTGTGCATTCTGTGCGAATTTGTTGGCTATTTTTGTTTTGTGGAAATTTCCACCTTCCGCTCACTTTTTGCTATGCTCTGCTTCTTCTTTTCCTTGAGTTGTTCCATGCGAGCTGTGGTCACCCTAAGAGTTTAACATTTGCTGTTAGTTATTAAACATCGCGCACAAGCATGCTTCTAGACAAGGTTACTATATACATTGTTATCAGTTTAGATAAGTAAGCCTAAACATGTAATTGCGTAGTAGATCAATTTATAGACAATGTATTTATAAAAAAGTACATTTAAACGGCGTAAGAGTTGTAAAAAGGCGGCTGAATTGAGTAGCGTATTTAACAGCTGTTAAAAGAGCAGAGCGCGCAACGCGATAGAGGGCGTTTTGTGCGTGGAGAAAAAAGTTATTTGAAAGGCAATTTTAAAATGTAACGTCTTTGCTTATGCAAATATAAAAAATGTAGTTGAAAGATTTTTTCGTATGTATTCAGGGCTTTCATTTTTTATGAATAGTGCTTATAATAATGCAAAATTGCTGACTTAATCTGCGATTATGGAACAATAAAGGTTATCAGTAAGTTAAGTGATGAATTGCATCCGTTCAAATGGGCGCATTACCCACAGACACAGTCTCACCGTCCCTCCCCTTTCCTTACACTCAATTCAACAATAAATTTAAATAATTCCAAAATTTATGCGGAAAAGCGTTATGATGAAGCCACTACCCTTTGGCTTTCCCAACAAACGCACTAACTTCAAAGTCTGCAATGTCCGGAATTAGGTATGTATTGTATATTCATATTCACAGGCCGCACTCCACACCGGATTTATTCAATGCATCCCCTAATCATACATATACGACGTACATATATGTGTATAATGCATGCGTCGGTGGCGACAATCCCCACGTGACATGGATTGCGGTTGCCATTGATGCTGGCACAACAAAGTCGGAGTTCTGCCAAGGTGCAAAAGAGCTTTGCACGCTGACAATTCCTTTGAGCTTTGATTGTGCCATTGGGTGGAGTTTTCCAGTTTGGCACAGGGGTAAAGTATGGTTTTTGATCTCCGTTCACTTTTATTTTTTTGCATAAAAATATTAAAAATCTGTTGTATTTTGTGGCGCATCAAATGTAGATTTTCTATTGTGTGCCATTCAAACAAGGGTTGTTAAAGTCTGAATTTGTGTGAAGGGATTTGAAATGCGTTAAGTAGTGTTTGTACTAGCTCTCACTTCTCCTGCCACAGCTGCCCCTTTGTTGACCTAAATCTTTGGACTTTCTTGCTCATCTGAAATCCATTATTGATGACTTGACAGAAAATTTATAAGGAAATCTTAACTAGCATTCGCCTTTTGTTGACAATTACAGTTCGGGTTCAGTCATATGTGCGAAAATATGTAACAAACAAAATCATGACAAGTGTACGGAATGTGCTCGAGGTTAGCTTGTGAAGTTTATTTGTGAACAGCTAGTTTGCTTCACGAAGAGTTGGAACGACCCTTAATGACCCTAATACGAAATACGAAATAAACAATTGAATGGGCAAAACAAGTTGCCACTACAAATTATTTGGCTGCGAAAATGGATAACAAATATTAAATTCGATATACGATGTTGTTGTGCCTCATAAAAATCGGCAAGGTTTGCAAAAAAGAAAGAGAAACACAAGAGTCAACTAATTTGTCGATGGATTTCACTGCATGAATGGACAGTCGAAGACATCAGACATCAGACTTGGGTCGTCAGACCTTCAGAAGCGGATTCCAGACGCCGACAGTTGTTCATTGAAATGCCGGGCGACGAGCGTCTCAGCATGGACAATCAATTGTTTGGGGTTGAAGGGGATGAAAATATTAAGGCATTTATAAATATTTGTATATATGTATCTTCGTCGACTTCGATGATTTTTGCAACCTTGACGCAAAACTATTTATTGTCTACTTGTAGGAAAAATAAATTCGTAAATAGAACTTGAAACTTGATTAAAGATTAGCAGACACTTTTCTTAACACAATGTTGTAATCATTTGAATTTGTTCTAACTTTAATTGCAATACTTTTCTAAATTCGAAATCATAATTAAACTTGTCTACTGGTTTTCATTTAATATTGAAAATTTTAAAATATTACCTTACTAAAGTTAAGGTTTATAAAATAAATTTAGATTTTTGTTATTTACATAGGATAATTGAATGTTAGTTTAATTTAAAATTCAAAAGAAACTTCAATTACAAAACATGTAACGAACAAGTCGTGCCGTAAAATAGTACACAATTTCCGTAAAGCTTAAGGCACTGCAGCCCAAAAAGAAACCCACAAGGCCGCCTATATAAACTGTAAAAAGTACGTTAAATACGTTAGGAAACATATAAAAAAATATATAAAGAAAAAACCTACCCAAAACATCAGCAAAGGAGAAAAGCACATCGCGACGCAGCTGCATTTTGGGATAATCAATAATGCCCCATTGAAGATTAGCGCCCAAAAACCAGACGCGAGACCTCTGTCAAAGAGAGAGAGAGAGAGAGAGAGAAATATATATAAATAGAGTGGGGGAGAGAGAGAAAGGGAGAAATTGAAATAGCAAACAAGAAAATAAACAGCAGCAACACCAACAATATAACAACTCAAACTAAACTAAAATTATTATTAAATGTAAAAACTTTCGACGCACACTGCGCGAAAAAAAAATCAAGTTAAAGAGCAACTTTTGTGCTGCTCTGTGAGTTGGCTACAGCAACGGTCGATGTTGCCCGAACAGTAATAATTGCATATTTCAAGGCGTCCGGTTTTGCCGACCAACTTTTGTGCTTATTATTTTTTACGGCCCCTGTCAACAATTTCGATGTTTGTTCAACGGCAAAAAATTACTTCGTCTCTCACTCGCACTCACACGGCCAATGCGAATGTCCAGCAGCGTTTTAACGAGCGCTAGATGGCGCTTGTGTTGTGCAAACATTTCGAAAGCACATTTAACAAAGCTAAAATTATATAATACGCTTAAATTGTTTAAAACGAGTATAATATAGATGTTCTTCGCTTGTTGGCAAATTCATTTTCTTCGCCTATAATTTTCCATGATAATTAAAATTTGTTGCTTGTACTTTTAGTGTTATTGCAATGATTTCGTGACTTACATAGGATTGCACAAAAAAGTTGGAATCATCACAGTTGGCCAGGCAATTGCAATTGATTTTATATTTATCCGACTTCAAGGAGATTATCTCGCCTAAAATGAAAGTAATTCTGGTGAGGTCTTATTGGCAATCATTGCGCATAATCATTTAGGCATAAGTTAAATATTTGATCAAATTCTGAGAACGTTTACTGACCAGCAGCAACCATTGGAATATGGTCACGTCCAGCGTTCAACGGTAAAATATTTGGTAATGAATTTTTTTTTTTGAATAAATTGAAATCGAAATTTGAGCTAAAGTCAAATAAATATTTGCATGCAGACTTATCAAAAAAAGAGAAATGCTCACGTTTAATTTTGGCCAGGCAACCGATGCCCTCCAAGCCACAAATGGGCAAGCGACGACCACTGCGCACTGAAAGAGACAGAAGGTGTGGAGAGAGAGAGAGAGAGAGGGGGAGAGAGAGAGAGAGAGAGAGATATTTAGTCGTGAAAACTTGAAATGGAACTATTTAAACATTTTATGAGCGAATTTGCGACGTCGACACATAAAAGTTAAGTTTAATGAGACCAATTAAGTGCAACAATGTGAAGTTAAGAAAGGATGCGGATAGGGATGATGACAGCGCCCCAAATATGATTACAATGATGCTCAGCTTTAAAATGCATAGCCATGATAACTTACACAGATTGCGATAGAAGTGTGGAACACAGCCGCAGACGCGCAGGGCGAAGAACATGCGACATTCGGAGAGGCACAGACCAAAACTATAAACGGGCACCGTTTGCATCTCCTCCGCTTCGTACTGATAGCGACACTTGCGCTGCTTCGTGTTGAATCTGCCACAAATTGAATCAAGTTCAAATAGTACAACATTAATAGCTAAAAGTGCTTAATATCAGAAATGGACAGAAATACAGAGAGGTTTATATTGCTTACGCTCTAGCATCCTCACTCGTAAAGATCTCCAGGGCAATTAGCTCGACGGTTGTGTAGTCACTTTCGGGAAAGGTATATCGCTGCTTCGATATATTCGGCACGTCGCCAGCGGCGTGAAAGTAAACATCATAGGCCGTGGACAGATTGATGATCTGTGCATAGATCTCACCATCGAGTGGATGAACAGTAACACGATCCCCATGATCCAAGATGCTCCAATCGCCATTGCGCCAATAGCTATCAGTATGAAAATATAATATGTACATATTAAAAACAATAATAGTAATAATAATAGAATAGAATACAATTTACTTAAAGGTATTGTAGCGTGCCACAAGCGAGTTGACTGTGTGGCAAATGCCAAATTCGGTTAGTGTCTCGTAGATGAACATTTTGACGGCGGCGCCGCTGCTGATTTCCGGCTCGAATGGCCATTTCAATTCAAAGAGTATATCCAAATATTGGCTGCTCTCGATGCCATAGGATTTGTTTAGCGGCAGAGTTTCCAAGTTGTCGTATGTGAGACTGGCAAGTTTAACAATAAATTCCCGGAAATACTCCTTATCCTCCTCATCATCGAATTGTTCACTATGAGTGCTGGCATGGCAAACAAAAGGAACAGATTTCTTTCATATATATATAGATATAAATATCATTTTATGTCAAACTTTTCTGCATGCAATTTTGATTTCTTTCTTATCATTTTTTATAAAATAAAAAATTACAGATTTAAACAACTATTTTTAAATAGGTTTTGTTCTTTGAAATATTTGTATATAAATTAGAGTTTATATCCTCATTTTTATTAGCAATTGCCAACACTTTGGTTTACTATATTCGGAGAAGTCCAACTCAGATTAGAAAAACTTTAATTATTTTGTAGCAAATCGAAAAGTATGTTCAGTTTGTTAGCAAACATGATATGTTGTTAACACTCACAGAATATAATCCTCCAGTTTGATGTCATCGATGCGCTTGTGGGGACACACCGTGAGCGATGGAAAACTAGTATTCCACACCAGCTTATTGCGATCCATTGAGATGACCATGGGCGAGGTCTGAAACCGTTGCCAAGTGCGTTGGCTCAGCGAGATGATGCTGAACAGGGCCACACAGATAAAGGCAAACCAGAGCATGCTAAAAAAAAATATGCAGAAAATGATATATGAAGCTATATGTATTATTTTTTTTTTTAATACATTCTGGCAACGCACATAAAAATCTATTGCGTGTAAATTTTTGTAAGCATCAGGCGAAATATGCGCGACACAAGAATTATGGCCAAGTTGGCAGGAAGAGTCAATGAACGGCAGAGGAGGCAGACAATCGCATTGCAACCCTTTTTGTTCGAGGCGCCCCATTTTTATTTTATTTGATGCTGCAAGTGCGACGACAGCCAAAATAGACAACGAAGACAACGCTTCAGCAAGCACACAAACAGAGAAATAGACAGAGAAAGAGAGGAGTCGGGGAGGGAAGGGGAGGGGAGGAAGAGAGAAATAGAGTAGCCATAACAAGTCTGACAAAAGCCGACAAATCCTCGAGGAATCTCCCTTACCGAGTGCCATACCGCACAATGATGACATTTTGACGCCAGCAATGGCTCATAAAGCCTTCAACGCTGTCAGCACACACCCACACACATACTTACAGACACACATATGGATGGGGTGTAAGTCTGGGCATTTCATTGCTGTAACAGCTACTTGGGTTTTAATTTTCAAAAATTTTGCTTCAAAAATGTTGAGCACTTTCCGCTTCTGCACCGAATTATCTCTAATTTCAAATAGTCACCGCTCTTTTTTCGGCTTTAATATACCCTTGATTAAAAACAAAATGTGTACGATGAGGCTGATTTAATTTTAAATTATTTCTATCCATAAAAATATTGAAATAAATATGTTTTTTTTGTTGGTTTCTTCCATTGGTAAAAACCAAATAATTATTGGTAAAAAAAGCACTTGTAAAAAATTTAGTTAACATTTATTGTGAAAAAGTACGACCTTAAACCATGAACCTTAAATTTGTAATTTTTTTTTTTGTGTTCAAAATTTGCCTACTTAATTGCGAGGTATTTTTTTAGTTCAGAACCATGAGAACAAAATGAGAGCAAAAGAACGCTTTGTTTTTATGATGAAACTTGGAATGCTCGATGCGCTTGCTATTTCTAATGCAGACTGATTTCCAAAATGTCTGCCCGCAAAAATTCTTTTTAAATCATATGTACGAACATGCATACATATCTGTCAGTCGTGACGCATGTGTCTGCCTGTCAGTCAGTCAGTCAGTCTGTCTGTCTGTCTGTCTGTCTGTCAGACATTTACTTTGTTTCATCATCTCGTATGAATACAGTTTGTGCGTGAATAAAGCCCAGTGATGCATGTGGATGTCCTAATAAATGATATATATGCTCAAGAATGTATGACTTGGAATTCTATTATTATGAATTCTTACAAACTTTTCATCAGATTTGACAATGCATCCCATAACTCACTGCTGCCCCAATACTCTGGTATTTGTTGCCTCTCTAAAAACCATTAGCATTGCAAATGCAAATTGTAGTTTGGGACACCATAAGGTGAGGTTCTTCCACTCCTTCCAAATGGACACTTACCTGCAGTGGCCATATCAACATTCGCACCTGTCAGCTACACAGACTAAAACGATTTAAGCATATTTCATCCGATATATTTGTACTGCCAACTCAAGACAGTTGAGATCTTATTAAATCAAAAAATATTCTGATTCAAGATCTGACTTTGCACACCCTCAAAAGAGAGATTCTAAATCTGATAAATTCTGTCTTATATGGATAATTTAAGGGGTTGATTTTAAGCATGTAAAGTTATGATGTGGTTAAAATTTAATACCAAAAATATTTTTAAGTAGCATAAAAAAAAAGTATTGTTGACGATGCCAAAAACTCGCGGTGTTCCCGAGTGGTCTCTCATCTAAGTACTAACTGCGCCCGGCGCTGCTAAATTGCGGTGATCGAACAAGAACCGATGTATTCAGTCGAGTGCTTATGGTTAAAATTGGCTAAAAAATTGATTTTAACTTAATCGTCGGATTAATATGTGTTTTTCAATACAATTGAAAGTATATTTCGGCTATTGTTGCAGATTGTTTTACTGTCGGTTCGCTTTTTTGCATTTGTCATTGTAAATCACATATGATAAAGTAAATATATCAATGTGAAGTGCAGAAAAAAAGGTGGCATAAATAAACAAAACTGTAGGCAGCACATATCATTTGGCTAAGAGTTGGGGTAGTAAATTAATTAGAGCCGGGAGTTGCGTGCTGCACACAGACGCCCCTTTACCACCTGTCACTTCTGTACCGGAACTAACAAAAATTGTCTGGTGGAGAGTGAGTTTTGTGTGTTGGGGGTGTGTTATCCACTAATTAACCCTCAGCTGCTGGCTGGTTGTGGTCCATTTTTGTAACCCCACATGACCCCCTTTATGTCAGTCTTCTCACTTGGAGTGGAGTGTGTTACCAATTCATGCCTTGCCAGACATTCCGTGTAATCCTGTTTGTCATGTCGTGTCAGTTTTCAGGATTTATTGCGCTGCCGCTTTGCTCTGCATCAAATACAAATTCCACCAGCCAAAATATAACTTTCACCCCCGTCCCGAAAAAGATGTACAAAAATGTATTTTTGCTCATGCCTAATGGGTAAATTCGGTCAGAGAAAGAGAGAAAGAGAAACAAAAAGATAGAGAGAGGGAGAGAGAGAATCCCCATATGGGCACGCACATCCGTGCTGGGTCCTGTGGCATATGGTAGCGATATCGGAATTATAATCTTTGCATTGCACGTGCCAGCGCTTTAGGACATTTTAAGTCTTTCACTTCTAGTTTTGTGTCGTCTAGGCCAAAAATTTGAAAACATACAGCGAGAGTAAGCCACAACGAAAGTTTTAGCTGTAATTGGGGCTTGTGAGGCCGAAATGAGGATTTAGTTTAATTTAGTTTAAAAGTTAATTGAATGAAAGTAATTGCTATACGAAAAAGGGAAAATGTAACAAACCATAAATACTTAAAGGAAAACAATATATTTTGTTGTGCGGATAATTATAGAATAAGTAATAAAATAAATAATGTTTAAATTAAATATAAAAGCAACGAAATAAACTGGACAAATCAAAAGAAAAAACCAAAAATTTACTTAAAGATTTAATAACTAGCTTATATATTCCAACCAACTAAATAAGCTGTGCATTCTATTAGTACTTCTTTAAAAATGAACTATAAAGATACTTTTTAATTTATTGCAATTTTACTAACTGATTCATTCGGAATTCCTTGACATTATCATTCCCAATCAATTGTTGCTGCACTGCGGCTTAAACAGCTGGAGATTCAAATGATTTGGATTGTTTATTGCCTGCCATCTGAACACTTATGTCTATCCATAAAACGACGAGGAAAAACTTACCGTTCGACAAAGTTCAAGCCACATTTGGCCAAGTAGACGAAGCCGTGAATGGAGGAGCCCTGCAGATACTCGATAATGAATGCATGTGCCTTGGCCAGGCAAACCAAACGGCCTTTGCCGGGCACAGGATCATGCTCATGCTCGTCAGTCTTCTCCTCGTCCCTGGCCGGTCTGGTCAGTCTTGGCGGCTGCCACAGTGGCGGACGTCGAAAGCTGCGCACGCTGCACGGCTTACGTCGATTAATGGTCTCCACCTGCTCAGCATTAGCATCATTATACGGGGTTACTGCTCTCGTTGCTTGATTCTCTGATGGCAGATTTTCGGCTTGCCTTTGAGCGATGCCTGGGAAAAGCAATAGACCAGATCCGATTTTAGAACTCGACTCGTTTAATGTCCTTTCTGGGCGTCCTTCCTGCAACAGCGATGCGGTTGATGTCGTTCGAGACACCGAGCTTCCTTCCAAGCTCATCATTTTTGTTGTATCTAAAAATATGAAATTGAGTGCTATTAATTGATAAGTTTTTATCGAATTATATATTTGCTAAATTAGAGATTTCAGTGTTTATTTAAATGAAACTCGCTTAAAATTATTTTGATGGAATTTTTTTGGGAATCACAATAATATATTTATATAAATTCTGCTTAAATTATCGTGGTTAACTCACATGTTCAGCAGATTATTTGCAAACTCATATTTTTGTTTGGCTTATTCTCTTTATCGCATTAAGAGTTTAATATTTTACTCGCGTAGCTTTTTATTTACCCCTGATTAAACATAAATACGTCGTTTTAAATATGTTTTCTTTTTTGTCGTTATGAAACTGCCACAATAAATCATTATGGCATTTTTAATGCCATGTAAATTATGCCACTACAAATGTGTTTTTTCTCTCTCTCTGTGTGTGTGTGTGTGTGTTTGATTGTGTATAAGTGAATTTTGATTAAGACCTCGAATGACAGCGAGATGAAAGGACTGCAGCCAGCAGGAGATGTACGTCTGAAATAAACCTCAACTGAGATCTCCCATCACAAATGAGGCATTAAAGTTGCGCTTAATTCGGTTAAGATTACATTTATCCGTCTGGTGCAGCTGCCACATTTGCCACATCCATTTGATCGCGGTGCAACGGGTTGAGCTGCAAGTGCCGCATAATAATACGTTAATTGAATACCAAATGATTGAAAAGCTGTTTGAAAATCCATTAAAAAAGCAACCCAGCAAATATATTTTTTCAAGTAAATTGACACTTTACGTCAATTTGTCAGTGTGTCTGAAATATATATTCAGCACAATAGAAATTAAATTTTCATATTCAAAAAGAATAGAGAAAAATTAATAAAAAACATTGAGTAATTTGCATACTGATTTTTAACAAATTGAGAATATGTCCGAGACTGATAACAGGTTGTATTTGTGCAGCAACTGCTATCGCCGTTGCCGTTGGAGCGCGTTGCACCATTGCCATTCTTGCCGCTTGCCGTTTCGTGGTTGCGCCATTTGTGACCGCAAATTCGAGCCACGCAATCAGTTGCAGCATTATTGCAAGCGTTGTGATTTCCATCTGGTGAAAGCTGTGTCGGACTCACCGCCGCCTGACTTGGATTTACAGCTGGATACGGATACGGAGTCTGAGTCTGAGCCGGAGCCGGAGTCGGAGCCGGAACGCTTTGAGTCACCGCACAGACGTTCGATAGCCGAACGCTGGCAGGAGTACACCAAGGCAGCTGGAATCGACGATTTTGACTGACAATTCTTTTCTACATAACCCCTTTGGGACACTCAATAAAGAGCATAAGTAGTTGCAGCAGCTGTGTGGCATGTGTTTGAGCGTACGCTCCATTTGGTTCAACTTACATGCGACAAAATAAAAAGGGGGTTTTAAGTTGTACAACAAACCAACTTATTATAATCAGTTTGCCGGCGCCCCACTTTGGGGTCAGTTTTGTGTATCGATGAGGCTGGCGACTGGCAAAAGGTTTTCAGCGTCCTTAAAATGGATTAAAATTTCATTTAAATTTGCATTTAAATGAGCGCAGCGCACTCAAAGTAAATGTAACCATCTCTCCCCACCTGCACTCTCGCCACCAACCGGCGCTGAGTACAAAGGACTGTCCCAGAACCGCTGCCAGAAATGTTCGCAGACGCAGATCCCAGCTGCCGTAGTCCAGACATCCACTCCAAACAGTTGCCATACTGGACGTGGACTTCGCGCATTAAAAGTGTGTGTGTGGTGTGTGTGTGTGTGTGCGTGTGTGTGTGTTGTTTTTTAATGTATTTTTTGCGGCGTTGTTGCTGCAACTTGGTCATTCTGCTGGCTGCTCGCAGCTGAGTTGATTACCTTTGCCAGCTGATATGGGCGGCCAGAGGGCGTGGGCCGAGCTTAAGCGAGCGATCTGCTACTGCATTTTAATGGGCATTATTTAAATATGTATATTTTACAATTAAATAAACGATTTTTATGCTCTTATGGCGAACAGTTACACTTTCAGCTGGGCTGACCGTATACATATCCTTTTTTGATGGCGGCTTTCGAGTTCCTTTTTCCTGCAGCTCATGTTTGCTTGTGCATTTTCTGCTTTGCGTGTTAATTAAATTGCAAACTGCCTAAAGGACATTTTAATTGGCCTTCACTTTGTGGGCCAATCAGTTTCGTTTCGCATTTATTTTGGCCAGCAGCTACCCCTTACCATCATATGTCATCATATGTACACTTGCCTTAATATAAAACTTATTCAGCTTTATGCATTCAATAAATACTTGATATATTCGAAGTGCTTCCAAAACTTGTCTTCTTTTGTCATTTCAACTAATATGATAGCATTGGGGAGCAATGCTATTTTGGTTTGTTTCGTCCGGTTGTCGGTTTTTGGTGAAATAACAAATTTTCCAATTTGCTTCTTGATTTATTTTCACGCCAATTTCTTGGCGTTCGCCTCCGACGCTGGGCTGCTGTGCTGGGCTGCTGTGCTGTGCTCTGACATTTTGTTTATTTATTTGATTTCATGTTTTGTCTGTCGTCGTTGCCACTGCTTATTTCTCCGCCTTGCCAGCGTTTCAGGGAAATCACGAATGAATGAATGACTGCCCCGGCAACCGCCATGAATATTCATGGGCCATGCCGCTACAAACAACAGTGGCTATAACAACAACAAATACAACAAATACAGAGAACACTTACAACAACAAAAGCACGCAGCTAAATCAGCTTGCATTTCCGCTCTATGCTTCAACAATTTGCAGCGCCATTTTGTTGTCCACAGCAGCAGCTGCAGCTGCAGCTCAGCATCGTGGCTTGCATACTCTTTCCTTGTGTGGTTAGTTCAATTTCTCAATATTTTTGTCATTCTATTTAATTTTTATGCTCTTCGTTTTAATTACTTCATATTAAGAGTTATAGAAATTATTAGTACTCGAATTACAACATAAAATTTGACTCGATTCATTTTTTTTTTACATTTTTAATCTTTTAAAATATTTAGTTAACCATGTTATTAACACATGTAACAATTATCTGTGGAGAATATTGACAGCACAATAATATTGGACTTTACTCAATTTGAATTGGCTTTTATTTCACTTTAAGTTGTTTTTGGAAAACTAATTTGCAAATAGTTTTTTTTATTCGATTTTGCAAGAAACTCTGATTTGTTTTGCACATAAGCCAAGGCAATATTTTTATAGTCCTTCAAATAAGTATGTGGTTAGCCATAACTTGACTATACCTATTCATAAATTCGATTTATCACTTTCCATATGTGCTTAGAGTATTGAAAATTCGTTTTTGTGTTGGCAACATTTTGTGTCTTGTTCTTGTTCGTTGCGGATTCGATGTGCGCAGCTGTTTCTTGGTGAGATGGTGCAAATTGCTTGGCTGCTTGTTGTGCCTTTCTTTGCCATTGTTTTACTGAACATTTTGTGGTTGTTATGTGTGTGTGTGTGTTTATTTAGTGGTGTGTTTGTGTGTGTGCAACACAAAAGTAGGCAATGCCTGCGTTTGTATCGAACAGGAAATTTAATTAAGAGAGCTTTGTTGCCGATTTCAAATGCTGCAAATTTATATTATGGTCGCAAGTATAGTGGAGACCACAACTTACAGTTTACTTAATGCCACTGCCACTGCCACTGCCACTGCAACTGGTTACTGCCACTTGCTGTACTTATCCCTCTCGGCTGTGCTAACGAACTGTGACTGTAATCATGGCACCGCTGCACTTGACTTTAGTACATTTTTGGCTGTTGTGATTTTTAGCCACCACTTTCTGCTCCTCGTCTCCTTCCGGCCCCCGGACTCGTGAGAAACTTGTCAGCTGCTGCAGCTGCTGCCGCTGGAGTCGCGTTGATTGCTCCGGCACAATCGAAATGCCATTTTGTCTAGTGGCCAACACGTAACCCTGATTGGGATTGCGATTGCGATGCTTGCTTACCCCAACAAAAGCACCAGTTCTGAATCTATTGATTTCCAAGCGCTAATTACTAACGTTTTCGAGTGGCCATTGTACTACAAGCGGCCAAAACTGAGGTCCGCTTGCCTCGTAATTGTTGCTCTCAGATAGGATCGGTTCTGTGTCCAGCTCCAGTCGAGCAACGATTTGGTGGCTCCAAATCTCTCTCTCTCTCTCTCTAATAAACATGACTGAAATATATAAATAAATACAAAAAATAACAAAAACATGTTTAGTGACTAGAAGTTAATTTCTTCAGCAATATATTAAATCGAAATTAGACTTTATTTTATACTAAATTTAAGCATCGAAGAACACTTTCCATTATAATTTTTCCAATTCAAAAAGTAAGTTGCAGAATATATTTAAATCTACCCCATAATAAATTTTTTTTTTTTAAGAAAACTTTATTTAACAGTTCAAGTAAGTAATCAGTAATTTTCTATAAATCCCTTAAAAGTTATTTTATATATTTTATGGAATTAGCAATTAGAAATGGCTTGGATCGGTGATCATATCATGGACACATTTACCATTTGTAATCTACTCGTTAAGCTCCTCCTAATAATCTAGTCATCGAGGTGGGATTATAAATGTTGAGCATTGCTTTCTGAGTGATTGGCTTAAGGATTCTTTTAGTTGTGTATATGGGAAGTAAATTCTAATTATTAACAAAAATTAACCCATATCCAAAGGCAACAATCAACACTCGTCGATATAAAATAATAACTAAAGAATAGATAAGCTCAGCAAACTGAATTCCATTTCCATTTTTAATGCCAAACTTTGTCTAAAGCAAAGAAAATCGGGCAAAATTTCTACTTGCCTTTTGGCCAAATTGTGCAAACTTTGTAGACCATTAGGGAAGTCTTGCTTGCTACCACCACGCAGCTACAGCTTCCGCTACCGGCACAACTCTTGCTACTTGCCTCCCCGCTATGTAATCTTTGATTTTGCATGCGCTGCTTGAATGGATTTTGTATCTGGAGACCACATTGGTTGTGGGCAGCATTGGGGCACTGCAGCTGTATAAATTTTACATTTGTTTCCTTTCAATTTAACAATGTGTACTTTTCGATTGTTTTGCTTTACATTGGTGGTGGAATCGTGGGATCGGGGATGGAAGATGGTGGATGGGGGAAGGGGCTGCTTGGCAGCTATTTTTCACGCGACCCGAGCAATAGCTGCCAGCTCATTACATCGCCGGATTTCGCAATATTTATGATTAGCAATTTATTATTCATCATTTTCGATTGTGCAAACAAAGCTCAAAAAATAACTCAAGCATCCAACGAAAATCGAATAATTTTCCCGAACATTTGCCTGGCTGCGTGCTGCAGGATGGAGGGCGACAAAGTGGGTTGTGGGGGTCTTTGGGTTGTTCCGCCATTAACTTGCACTTAATTTGATTAACCGAAAGCCGATGTTTACATGCGCTGCATGCAGCAGCAAATCTATCAAAATTGTGTGGCACAATGATTTGCACTGAGATGGGGGGGAGGAGTACTGTGTGTGCTGGTTTGGCAAAATTGATGGCTGCAGTGGATGCTTTGAGCTGTAAGAGCAAGCTTAGTGGGTGATTTGTGTAAATTATTTATGGCATTTACTTCAACAGCAATATTTATACATGTACATTTATAAATAGGCGTGAGGATATTTTTTTGTTGAAGGAAACCGGAAAAGAAGAATTGCTCACCAAATTTTGCTGTACAAAAATGTGCAGCTTTAATCTATTGCAATTTCAATCACAAAATACATTTCTTGTTTGAAACACTTTATCCCACTTGAATACATTTGTATGCCATCAATTTAGGTCAATTGATTTTGGGCAAAATAATTAAGTGTTAATAAAATCCATCAGTGATGGGATTGTTTTGAATCCCTAGCTGAATTCGCGTTGCTAAGTAAGCAATAAATTTTGTGGCTGCCAATATTGGAATATATTTGTTGGCGACACTTTGAATTGAATTGAATTTAAATATTTGCAATTATATTGAAATGCTAATGTGAAAAGTAACCCATCAGAATGTGTCTGTGTGCTGTTTGCACATGCCAATAAATTTTGGCACAAGCGAATATTCGACGGCATTTTACATATTCTTATATATTTGTATATATTTATATATGTATGTATGTATGTATGTATGTATGTATTCGTTTACCACTTACGAGCGTATTATAATGGAATGGAATCCACTTGAAAATAGAGCAATATCCACTTGCATATGTCGCGCGAACACATTTTAAGAATGAGTCGACGCCATAAATATTATTGATAGGCGGCTGGGGGTAATGCCACGCCCACCCATTGCCGCCCCATTCAGCGGCACAGACGATGATTGCGGCAAGCGGATGTAAAACCTTGGCAATGACAGTTTTTGGGGCCCGTCTGTTATGCAAATGTTGGCGTATGCCACAGTCTGTGCTCGTAGTTTGTCTGCCTCACTGCACATGTGTGTATGTGTGTGTATCGCCGGCTGTTTATATGCAAATCTTATATATTTCGGTGTCGGCTGTCTTCGTTTTTTTCTTTTATTTCCGCTGCAACGCCGCCTGTTTTATTTTCTTGCATTAAATTAACATCAATAAAATGTGTCGTTTGTATTTTTCGAGTGTGTCCTGATGTCCTGCATCGATGTGTCCTCCTCATCCCCACTGGCTGCACTTGTCTGCCCATAATTTGTAGCTAATGCCAACATGTGCTGTGATTTGTCCACGCTCGACATTTACCCCGAGGGGGGGCAGCCCACTTACCATAGACATATTCCATTCAATGGCATTTTTACTTTCAAGACTTTGGCATGAACCAGTTAGGGAAGTTGGCTAAGTAGAAACGACCAACTTGGTGTGTTCTATTGGGTTGGTTGCAAACAGATAATCAACTTTTAAGCAATGCCAAATTGAGAATAAAATACTTCTAAGTAAAACTAGCAATATACAAATTATATGAGATACGCACAACATTCTGTAAAATAATTTAAAATCTGGCTTAGCTTAATCAAAATTCCAATTTAATAATAAAAATAAAATAATAATATGCTTCCAATTAAAATAAAATAAATAAACTAAATTAATTGTAACTATATGAAAAAAAGTGAAGCAAAAGAAATAGAAATTCAATTGCAGATGCAATAAAACTGAAATAGTTGCCGGAGAAGGCAGGCGATTTTTGTGTGGGCGTGGTTGAGGTTGAGCATTCAATAATAAACAAACAATAATAAACATGGCTATGCAGTATTAATATTTATGCACAAATATTGAAAGTAAGGCCAGCGGCAAGGGTAAATAATGGCAAGGAGGAAGGAAGTGTTCCAAAGGGCGGTTCGGAAATGCTCGTATATCTAAGTGAAATGCTAAAAGATTGATGACTTTGCGTCTTTGTGTATGCTGGACCAATTCGTGTGTGTGTGTGTGTGTGTTTGCTTGTGTGTGCCACGTTTATAAGAATTTATGGCAATGAATGCGAAGGCAGCGCTGCGTATACGCAATATTTATATTTATGTATTATGAATCAATGCGTGTGGCATGTAAGAGCAACGTGCACAGAGCAGCAACAACCAATTTTCGGGCTGTGGGGCGTGCCAGTTTGGCATAAAAAAGTGTATACAATATATGTATGTGGCATAAAAGATGCACACTAAAACAAAAGGATAACAATAACTTCTCGACCGGGTGCTGGGTAGCAGAGTAAGCAGGGTCTATGGGTGGCGGATTATGCTTGAGTCTGCTTCACGTTCTTTGCGGCGTCTCTCGTTGCTTATAAATAAGCTCACATAACGCCAGCGAAATAGTGCCCACATAAAAATTGCATGAAAATGAAAGACATCCAACTCGAATGCGGACAACAATCAGCGGGCAGATGGACCCTAGGCCTAAACTTGGCCAAAATAGTCCGCATCTTTTTCATTTCCCGTTTTTGCCTTTTTTCTACGTAAAAAATTATACTATTACAATCAAGTTTACGACTGCAATTCGGGGCGCATTGCTTGAGTGCCAATGAATATGATGATGGGCCTGGGCGATGACGATGATGATGATGATTGCCCTAGCTCTTTGGCGCACATAAAATCAGCGAAAATGAACCGATATACATATGTATGTATGTGTGTATATAAATACAGTACATGTGTGTAGCCTGTGGAGATACAGATTTCACTGGCAAATTCTTATTAAAATAGTTTTGCATGGCTTAGCTGAAACACTTTTTGATATGTTATTCTAGGCTGCTTGAAACAAAAGACTCGTAACTTATATATATATATATATATATAATACAATGTAAAAGTCGACAATATATTTTTATTTATCTTAAGCAGATTTTATTCCAAGCTTGCTGCTAACATATAAACTTTCGCGATTGTTTCAACAGTTGATTGTTAAAAAACTGCATAGGTATAAAAAATAAAGCAACATATATTTTGTATTAGATTTTTAAGAGTGTTTTTGAACGTCGGTTGCAAATCTATACCCTTAACGTTGGTTGTCAATATGTTGATTGGCGAATTCACTGAAGATTTAAGTCTGCGTTGCAATCGTTTTCTAAGCATAGCTACTTATTTTTACTGTAGTTGCAACTAGGTTTGTGGTTTGCTTGATGTATTCGCTCGTTACTTGCAACGCGGTTGAATCACACGCCCCACAAACTCAAAACTACAAAACCAACACCACAACAACAACCGCAACAACAACGACGAACGAACAATTTTTGTGCGCTGTGCAAAAAATTGTGCACTCACAATTTTTATGTGCTTTCCCCCTTTTGGCAAGTGAGGAGCGCTTTTTCGCAGGCTGCAGTCAGGTAAAAATTGCCATAGCTAAAAGGGTTGCCAACAACAACAATAACAACAACAGCAACAAGAAGAACAACAGCAACAGCCAAAAAGAAACTTTATAAAATCCACAAGCGGCGCTTTTGACTGCCGTTCAGCTTTTACTCTTTTTTTCTCTCTCTCTTTTCCTTTAACGAGTGCTTTTTTTCGTGAGCTTTGAGCAACTTTTTTTTTTTCACCGCAAAACTTTGCACTTTGACATGCATCCACGTGTATGACTCTGTTGTGTGTTTGTGTGTGTGCGTGTGCGTGTGCGGTGGGTGGGCGTTTTGGTGAGTATTTGAATACGAGTTGAATGCTCATTTGTTGTCGCTTTGGCTGACATTTACTTTGATAGTTGCGCGAGGGGAGTGGGGGAATTTAGCTTTGAATGCAACTGACTAGCTACCAATGGCAACGCTTTGAATTGGCTAACAAGCTACATAAAGCTAATACCGTTAATTGTAAACAAATGCGGCAATAATAACGAGGCCGCAATGACCACCAAACACATTAGAATTTATAATCCAATGGTTATTTATTTTTAACTCAAACAAAATTTTAAATCGCCTTAAACAGCGTAAATCAATGGGTACAAAATATAATTATTAATAGCTGTATGGTTAGTAAATATATATTTAAACTAAGCCCACAATTTCTCTCTTTAAATATAATAGCAATTTTATTTTTTAGTTTATTATGCATGAGCGAATACTTATGTTGCATTATTTTAAACATTTTTTGGAATTTTCCCATTAAGCAATAAGTTGTGGCGCTGGAGTACGATAATGGCACTGTGATGGCCAGACAAATACAGTCATAATAATCACAAGCCCTTCCCCCAAGGTAAACACACACACACACACACACACATGATGCACACCCACACACGTGCGAACACTTGAAAATCTTTCAACTCGTATGAATATTTTAAAACTCGCTCAGAACGCATGCAAATTATGATAATGATGGGAGCGGCGAGTGCTATGCAAATGTGTTACAGGAGATGTTTGGGTTGTGCTCCTCCCTCTCTCTGTGTATGTGTGTGTGTGTGTGTGTGTGTGTGTGAAGCGCTAACGAGCGCAGAGGTACTCGTCGACTCAGTCACAAGTCCCAGTTTTACAGTTCACAATTCACATCTATTTCCCTTAATGCATTTCATTAATTTGTATACAATTTTTTGCGCATTGTCGGAGTGTGTGTGTGTGTTCGTGTGTGCGTGTGTTCGTGTGTGCGTGTGTTTAAAGGCTTCCCGTGAGTGGATGGCCAGGCATCATTAGAAGTCACTTCATGACTAACTTCCCCTAAGAAGGAGTTGAGTGTTCTTGACTTTGAGCTTCTTAATTTCTGCATTCAATAGTCTCTTGACAATTCGCAGAATACAAATGCTGACATTTTCGAAGCCTGTCGTCATATGCCAGATTCGAATTTGTGACTGAAAAATTATGAAAATTAAAATGAAAAATTATATAAAAATCGATGGCTGTACTTCTGTTGCTGTTGCATCTACAACTCTTTGCCCTAAAGAACAATCAGAAAATTATAATATTTGTTTACACATATTCTGAATAGTTTTATTAGTATTTTTTAGTATTTGCACATTCTGCTGCAATCCATTACTGACTTTTCCTTTCCTATATCCATGAGTCTCAATAAGTGCTTAGGTAAGTAAGAAATTCAATAAATCTAAATCAGAAAAACGATTTGTATGCTCTGTATTAACTTATAAATTGAAATAATAATTATCGTTATTAGAATTTCTCAGTTAAAAATGAATGCGAAAGAGTTTTTGAATATTCCATCCATTTGGGATAAAAATAATGCTGAAACATCGCTAATTGCAGATTGTTATCACAATTGGTTTTTGCTCTGGTTGCTGTTTGATTCCTCCAATGATTGCGCTTGTAATATATCTCTTCAGAACTTGTCGTAGATCACATTACTAAAGATCCTTCAATACAAATCTTGTATGCTGCTTTGAGAGTGTAATAATTACAAAGGAATTAACAAATCTTCAAAGAACCTGTTAAGCTTAAGGCGATGTGTGGGAGACTTTCCACCTTCAATATTACTCATGCTGCATCGGGTTATCTTCCCGGATAATTCAATGTGCTGGGTGGAAGACAAAAAAGCCGGACAGATGCATGAACAGAGACAGAGACAGCAAACGTCGTAAATGCACTCAGCACTTTCAGACGGAAAATGCATTTGCCATTTGTCTACGGACGGTTCCCTTCCTGCCTCTCCTCTCCCCTCACCCGTTCACTCTTTCACGCTGGCAACTCGCATTGCAGCAGCTTTACATCTTTTTGGGCTGTCTGCATTTTTTGGTGCTAAAGAAAAAGTATCACTGTGTTTTTTGCTGTTTTGTCTAAATTTCGATGCTTCCATATTCAGTTTTATAATATTTCTTCAAGTTTTTTTGTGGTGCATGAAAAAGTTTTCATTGCCATAGCAAAAAGTTTTGAGCTCTTCTATTCGCTGCAAGGAGTTTTCAGAGTGCACGTACACTTATCGGATGTGTGTTGGAGTGTGTGTGTGTGTGTGAGTGTTCGGTTGAAGAGTGTAAATTCTAAGTAAGTTATTTGTACAACTTTATTTTATGTGATTATCAAAGTCCTTCGAGTAATCTGACAGGGTTGTTAGAGAATCATTGTTTTTTCATTTCAATACTATTGAATTTGGTGACCTCTTTAAATAATTTTTCGTATTGCAATCTAAAGCTAAGAATCTATATCACAACTTCAACTTACTTCCCGCATTTTTCCAATGCTAGATTTTATTAAAGTATTTGCAAATCTTATTTTCGTGGGCTTCTTTTTTGTCTTTTTATATAATTCGTCGTTTTCCTATCGATAATTATTTACAATAATATTCATGATCCATCGTCTGGTTCCCCTTCAATTTTGCGCCACGAATTATATAGTCATTAATCGCTTATCTATTCAAAAAATATTTATTTATGGCGCAATAAACATGTTTATTTTGATTGCCTTTTGCACGGGCCCAAATTTCTAATTAATTAAAAAAAAAAAATGATTCATCTATAAATGAGTAAAGATCGTAAATTTATATTGCTTCGACATCTAATGACTAGATATAAATAATATTATATTTAATATGAGAAAAACTGAACAATTTTGTTGAGTTTATATGGCGATTACTCTAGCCACCAAGCCATTTAATAAACTCTCGGAATTTTTCCAGTTTTCGTTGTCCACCACGAGTCACAACGCCTTTCCAACGGTGCTCGATGGCAATACGTTCCTCCTGATCAAGGGTATACAAGTGCTTTTTAATCTTCTTCCCAAAGGAATTGAGCAACTTCGTCGATCGCATCTGAATTGTGCGTTTCCATCTGTCGAAACCGTTGCGCTGCAGACACATGGAAATCAGTTGGATCTCAATGCTCGTCGTCTTTTCGGCGGCATCCGCATCCAAAAAGACCTCAACAATTTCTAAGAAATTTTGGAGGGATTCCTTTGTGTGATTATCGCTGCGCATGAGGAATGCCTCAAAGTTGCTCAGATAGCTGAGCATTATGGAGTTCTGTGAGTCGAGCACGAGCAGATCATCAACAACACTATCCACCAGTTCAGTGGCCTGAGCCATCGCATGACCAGTGATGGCAGCCAAATTCTGCTCCGCCTGAGTTGTCAACCGACTCCGACTGAGATCGCCATAGCCGGCCACAATTCTGGGTTCGAGCAGCTGAAGCAACAACACTTGAGCAAATTTTATTAAACATCCAATTTATATACTTACAAGGCAAGGTAAGAGCAACAACGGTAGCCAGCTGAGTTGGATCTGGACGGACATTGTCACAGGTTGCCAGTTGGTCGACTACTACTGAAGGTGGCTTGGAAAGCGAGCAGAATGGAACCAGGTGCAGATAGTGTTATCTATTTTAATGTGCGAATCGCCTGGCATAATTTGACAAAGCGATGAGGGAATGATATGATACACCTTCACTGCTCATGACGATTTCAGTATTCAATTTGTCTTGGGCAACGAATTCGACTGATAATGCCAATAGATAAGTGGTAAATGCAAATTTAATTGGCTTTAATTGAAATTAATTTATTTGAAATATTGAAATTTGAAGAGCGATTTGAGTGATTTAAGGTGAAACAAAGAATATGGCTCAATATGAATAGATATATATTTTTTTTTATTTACACCAAGCAATGGAATTTCCAAATGCAACTCCTACTTTAGCTGGGTGGTTTTTAGATGTGTATTTTAATAATATGCCAATATAACTGAAAATGCTGAAAATTCTCTGTTTCTCGATTTTTAAGACTTTTAAAGAGTATGAAAGAAAGCCAAGTTGGGCTACCGATTGTGGAAAAACTTGAACATTACAAACTGAGCTCTAGCGGTTTACTATATAATGATTCTATATATCTTTATATGAGCATAATCTGAGCACTTTAACTGACAGCATGAAAATTGATGCGCCGCATCTAATCCAAATAGCTCGGGAAATGAAGATGAGCCACTTAAATACCACAGAAAAGGAAAAGGAAAAAACTACAGGATGCCGAAGCCTAGGCTGGGATAAAAGTAATAATAGTGAAATAAAAGTTCACTTCGTCATGGAGGCAACTAGAAATTGCTCGGTTGCCGCTTGGATGGGGAAATGGTGGAGTTATTGTCCCCTCGGATTTGGAACCCGCCCCCCGTTGGCAAATCGCTTGTGTGATAATCGTCGTATGTGGGTCAGTGTGGCATATGATGAAAACTTTGTGGCATCATCATCAACAGTGAAAAACATTGGCAACAACTGGCGCTTTTATCACTTTTTCAATGTATGCTATTTGGAGTTTCGAGTGCCAACCAATTCCAACACTCAAGCAGCAATTTAAACTTTGATAAGCCAAGTTGAGTGGCCATAGGGCGATACTGGAAGGGGCTTCAAAAAATAAAACCAGCAATAATCCAGCTACATGAGACAGCTCTCAATGTTGTATTTCTCATATGTATTGTAGAATCGATATGGATTACATTAAGTGCACAATAAACTTGTGGAAATGCATTTCTGACTCTATTTTTCATATACTCTTAGTCAGCAGGACTGCCTGAAAGTAATCCTAGGCTACACCTGTATTCGATGTACAAACACCATACTTTTACCAAAAAGTTCTCTCACCTGCAATTCCAAAATTCAATTCAATTAAATTCCTTTCGTAAGTTGCCTTTAATTTATTCATGAAGCACATCAAATAATCGGCACATAATCAAACATATACTCCAAAACAATTACGCCCGCAGAGAGCTACCAATACAAACACAGAGAACTCTTGGAATACCCACAACAGATTTATATATACTCAAATATATATGGCTAAACAATAAGCAACCCCACACAAAGGGACAGGGTAAACGTGTGGCAAGGGGGCGGCGGTTGAGAACAAAGCTCAAGTGTTGTAAATTCGTCTGCCTAACACGACACACAATCCGCACTCCCCCCCTCCCTGTCTATCCATGCATACACCTCTGTGCTATGTGGTAAATGGCATGCCACCCTTGGAGCCACTCTGCGCTCGCATGCAAATTTCAATAACTTATATTCGTAACCCTTCCGCCAACTGACACTGAATATCAAATATGAGGCAAGGCGCAGACGATGTACAAAAATTATTTGCATACTTTCTGGGGATGCTTGGGAAAAGGAGAAAAACTTGATCGAAACAATGGCTATCAAAAAAAAAAAAATAAACCCCTAAAATAATGCTTGAGTCAGCATGAAATACCCTGTAATCAGCAAACCCTTTTTATATCATGTGTAAGACTGTGAGCAGTATAAACTCAGATATTTTTTTAACTGTGTTATCAACTGTTAATTTTAGTTTTTATTTATGTTATGTCAGAAGACACTCTACCAACTATATATCTATAGTTACAATAAATTTGAATGATTCTTCTCCAGTGAGTTAGCCAATATACATTAATTTATATGTTGCTGAACTAATCTGATCCAATTATTTAAAGGCTATGTGGAATGTTCAAAACTTTGTATATTTTTTCAGTATTTTTTTCATCGTTAGACAAGATATAAAATATGTTTAAAATGAATTGCGAATTTCGTCTAAATTTATATCTAATTCTTGAGAGATTTTTATTATTTTATTTTAAAATTATGTTGTCAAGCAAAATATAATTTGGGCAACATACAAAAATAATTATACATTAAACATTAATTTATTTGAAATTTTCTTATATTTTTACATACTGATGTATTTTGTACTCATTGCATTAAACCCTTTAGTCGCCAATTTTAAAGGGTATACAAGCACAAGCAGTTGGAGCCACATGTGGCGCACTTTTGGTTTAGTGTGAAAAAAGCTAAAAACAAGCCGTTACATGCTTCCGGGTGGGTGCAAGCAGCAGAGACGCCGCCCCCTTCCCAATGCACCGTTGTTGCTTGCCACCAACCACAGCACGCAAACGAAACGAGTTTATTTATTGCATTTGCAAATTTTACACAACATTTTGCAGTCGATGCTTCCCCTCCTTAAAAAAAGGTGTAACTTGAGTTTATCGCTGAAAAATATTTTCCCCACCTGAAGCAGAAATTGATTCGGTTTACGTATGTGGAAAGCAAACTTTGCGAGGCATTTGTAACACGAAGCGGCAAGTTCAATGAAGCCAAAGGTGTTTGCTTGTTATGCTCCTCCGACTTTGAAATGTTTCTGTTCCATGTTGGTGTTGCTGTTGGCTGATTGGCATTGGGTTCGGGGGTGAAGGCTGGGGTTGGAGTTCGGGTTTTTTTTTTGTGCCATCCAGCTAAATTGATGTGCAAATATTTCCATAAATTTGTTTTCTATAACGCCAAACTTCGGGTGTCATGTTTGAAAACATATAAAAAATTTACACAACTTATGCGAGCATCCCGGAAAGCTGGCAAAAACTGTGTGCGAGAGTTTGAAATTTGATTTTTTCGATACCCCAAAATTTTAACGCCATACTCGCCCAATCGTGCTGTGAAATATTCTACTAATATTTTTCAGTATTCTTAGAAATATATGCTGTGTGTATGCAACATGAGCAAAATAACTTTGATTTAATAATTAAAAGATTAAGATTTTATTGTAGATGGGCACATAATCTCGCTAATTGCTTACAAAAAGCTAATTGAATTAAATTAAAACAAACATAAAAAACGCAGTGAAAAATTAAGAAAATTTTTAACTCCTTGACGGAGTTTGAACCTAGTCATTCTGCTTGTAAGGTCGTGCATCTACCCTGTACGCCATAAAATCATGCTATTTTTACCTTGCTGCGAGCTTTTATCGAAGCGCTTTGTATAAATACAAACTTAGACAGCAAACTTGAATCTTTTGCGTTGTCGTCATTGGTAGAGTGTTTGGCGCTGTTTCAGTGGTGGAATCGAGTTCGAATGCCAATTAGTGAAAATCTGATTAGAATTTTTTTTTTTTTTAATTATTATTTTTTATATACAATGTGTAGTATATATGTATGATTTATTAATTTTTATTGATTGACTTATATATATATTTAATTAAATACTGAGTTACTCACACCATCTGTTAATTAACGCCCCCATAGATATACTATGAGCATTAAAAATTGCAACTGAGGTCAAATACAAGAAACAATACAAAAATATCTAATAGATTATTATTAAAAATAAAAATTAATTTCCAACAATGCTTTACCTCAGATGGGACTCGAACCCACAATCCTCGGCTTAGGAGGCCGATGCCTTATCCATTAGGCCACTGAGGCGTCGAACGGCATATGCGCTAAGAGCATTTATAAAAAGCGGGCAAACAAGAATAATTCTATGAAAGAGACCAACATACGTATATTTAGCTGAATTGAAATACCTTTTTAACCCTAACAATAGAACAGCTGAAGAAATTATTTACCTCAGCCTAACAGATAAATAAATAATTGTTTGGCTCGTATGCGGGCCAACAACTGGGCATACACAAGTGAGACGTTGAAAGGCCATATTTACTCGCTTTGGCAAAGCAAATGGCTTAAATAATGCCCTCAATATGTATAGGTGTATAACGGTGTATGTATGTAAGTATATGTATGTATGTTTATACTTATCTTATATGATAAATCAACGTCACTTAGCGCTCATTGGCAATTCACTTAGATAACTATCCAAAACCAAAATGTCAACGCCGAATCAGTCAGCCAGCAAGAGCGATGAAGTGAGAGAGGGAGAGAGAGAGAGAGAGAGAGAGAGAGAGAGGGAGGAGGAGAGAGAGTGAGAACCGCAAACGAAGACATATCATTTATATCAATTTAAATAACGACCTATCAATGATTCGACGAGCAAAGCACGAAAAATCCCTTAATCAAATGCTTAAAAAGCTCAACAAAACACCTTTTGTGTGTGTGGGCAAAGAGGGGAGGGATGGCTGAGCTGCATGAGTGACCAGAGTGGCCAGTAAGGACCCTCACACACAAAGACTCACACACACACACACTCGAAGCTGAGATGGATAGTCGGACGAGCCATTGACAGTTGTAAGCCATAAACCACAGAAAATTGGGCATTATATTAGTTAAGATGCTGTCAAGCTGAAAGATATCGCCAGAGCTTTTAGGGGGTAAGGGTGTGTGGAGAAAGCGTTAACTCCAAAAGTGAACCCAAAACGCAGACATATCGCTTTCAGCCAGCAACACATAAAATGCTGGCTAGCGTATCCGTTTCCGTATCTGTATCTGTATTTGTGTATTTGTGTATTTGTATCTGTATCTGTGTGGCTAACACACCGTTTGACAGGCAACGAAAGGCGGAAGCCAACACCGAAACCGTAACAGAGAAAACCCTCAGTCCCTTGAATCTGGATCCGAAATAAACAGAGAGTGGCCAGCGGGCAAGTAGATAAGCAAACGCATTCATCTTACTGAATGAGAGAGAAGGACGACATCCAGCTAAAAATAGGCAACCAAATAAAGGCCAAAACAAAAGTTGTCCCTTTAGTTAAGAGCTATGCAAGAGCATTAAGAGCTTTAAGATATTTCATCTGACTCTAACTCTGCAAGTTATTTGGGCAGCTGCTGCCTGCTTGCTGCACTTGCAACAGTCTTTGTTGAGAAAGTATCTTTTCGCATTTGGGTGCTGCACAAATCAAAGCAAGCTTTTCTTTGTTGATTTCTTTTGTTTTTGGGTTTTCAAATTTTCAGCGCTTGTTTCATTTGGGTTTTTTTATTTCCGTTCTGTTGTGTGTGTGTTGTGTCTCTATTTTAGCCACTTTGCTTATCTTGGCCACACTTTTATTGGTCGCTTTATTTGGCATGCCACCGCTATAATTCAGAACAACAAAAAAACCCCCAAAGATAAGCGGAAACAGTTTTGCGGTTGCCCCTACGAATGCATACGAATTAGTTTCCCACCATATTTGAGTGGGGTTCAAAGTAAGCTACGGAGATTTAGGGAGAGCGTCAGTTGGGTTAGCCAGCAAATCCTGCAGGATATGCTAACAAACAGTTTGCATAGTCCTGCTTGAAATGAATTTTTGGGGCAAGTCAAAGGAAGATTAAAGCATGCCACATTGTGCAAATATTTAGTTTTTAACAATTAAAGAGAAATATCTTGAGGAACATTTTACGTTTACTTTCTGAAGTATCTCCAAATATGTCTAAAGTAAGCTGAAGGTAATTGAAAAGTGTAATTTAGATCGGTGACTTCAATTATGCCAAGTCCCCAATCGATAAAATGATACACAATGTTCCGTTGGCAATACTTTTTGGCCAATTTAATTTCGCCGTTTGCTTATCTTTTAACAAAAATTGTGGGCCATTAAATTGTTTATGCGGCAACATCACTTAAATTTATATGCATGCAGTTGTGGGTACTTTAATATTAGCAGCTCTACGCATTGACAGTATCTGTGCAGCTGTATCTGGTATCTGGTATCTGGTATCTGGCATCTGTATTGGTATCTGTATCTATGAATGAAAGCAAGCAGAAGCCATAACAAATACGGCATAATTTCCTAAATGGCCGTACTGGCAATTAAAATGCTGCCACAGTCGTAACTCAAGGCACAGCATCTGACAGATACATATTTACGCTGGGGAGCCACGCATCTTGGGCTGCATTTAATGGCCACTCAGTCATAGATCTCGTCAAGCGTTTCCTGCACTTTATGACTTATTGGGCGCTGTAAAAGAAAATTTGCGCAAAGCATTTCCTGTGAAACGTTTTCAGTTAATCAAAGGAAACAAATGATGCGTTTGGGCCACCAAGTCACTCCTTGTTTCGAATATGTATTATATCATAATATTAATTACTTGCCATTACTAACAGCACCAACCAACGCGCACACTTCACGCTGGCAACTGGCAACCCGGTACGCAGGTGCTCCACTGAGTCCTGGGGATTGTAAAAGCATCTCTTGGCGTCCGCCTGCCTGAGATTCTGAGAGTAGGCCAAACAAATGCGTTGCAATCATTCAGAGCTCACCACTTGCCGGGTTGAATAACTTAATGAGTGTGGCAGGGATTCACTCTAAATGAAAGTGAATCCCTGCAAGGGCTGCAAAGGGAGACTGCGACAACAACAGGCTTTAGGCATGTTAATTATTTAGAGAGCATGCAGATTTATTTACTCAACTGTTGAGCTTCTCTGTTGTTCATTATCTTGTTGTTGTTCTTGTTGTTGTTGTTGCAGCTTGTCCTTTTCTTAAGGTGTCCTTTTTGTGACCAATACAGGATGGGCGAAATTTCGTCTGTATATTTTATATTTTTATCATTATGAAGAAGTTTATTTTGTTAATTTAAAATCAATACATTAATTGATGTTATAAAAAGTGTTTCAGTTCTTAGATGTCCGCATAATCCTTGAGTGCAGATTAATATATATCTATTTTTTTTTTGTTAACAGCAATTGATTTAACTGTTTTCTCTATAAAATGTTTAATTTTTATTTATATTTTACTTGTCAGATTGCTCCGAAAAGTGTGCTTCAATTTTGTTATTATGCTTGAATAGAAGAATCCGTTTAAGTTCCGCCCCAAAACACATGTTGACCAAGTTGCCCCAGAATTCCGCCCTTATTGTTGCACTGTCTGCCCATATATTACTTACTTATGTTTATTTAGCCACATATCTGTTCGCCTCCCACCCCTTTCGCACTTGTGTTGTTTGTTGTTTGGGCTGCTCTCAAAGTGCGTTGTTGTGTTTTGATAGGCGTTTCAAGTTACTTTCTGTGTAGCACTTGTTGTCTCTGGCCAAATTTATGTCATTTGTTCTGCAGTTTATTTCTGCTTGTGAAAACATTTCTTGCTACAGTTTTCTGCTGCTTTCGTAAAACAAGTTCTTTATTTGCTTAACATGGCTTTGTTATTTGTTGTTTTTTTTTTTTTTTTAGTAACATTTTGGATTTGTACAGTTAGGACGACAAATCAACAATTATTTTCCTCTCACAAAAGGCCTCGACTGCTAGGATTGCCTTTATTTATTATGAAAACATTTTACTTGGGATGAATTGGCAACTCTACAATATTTGTGATGTCCTATTTTTTTTTAAGTAAAGAAATATTTGGCATATTCTGCACTTCTGTTACTAACTAACATATCCCAAATAAAAATACTTCCGTAAAATGATGAGGAAAACTCAACTAATGCTTCATTTTTGAGAATTTTTATTTATTTTTTGTTTTTTAATTTGCATCATCGTTTTCTTCAGTCTTCGTATAAGAAATAACATATTTGTTGTGTTTGTTTTGTGTGTGCATATTTGTTGTTGCCGCAAATTGCCAGTGTCTATGCCATATCTATTTTTTATTAAATACATTATGATTTGAACCTAGACATGTCTGCCACTCCTCAATGCAAACACACATTTTATGGTTCAATTTTGGGCGCAATGAACCGCAAAAATGCTGTTTTTAGTTGCATTGCTTCGACTATTTGCTTTGATTTATTAGCTTATTTTGTAGTTTTATTTTTTGTTTTGTTTATTTTGGTATTTGTGTATTTTATATAGTTTATTTTATATGCATTTGTAAATTTTAGTTTTTTTTTTGTTGTCTTTCTATTTAATCAAAACGAATGCAAATTCAAGTTTTAGCTTGAAGTATTTTCTATTATTAAGCCAACAAATTTTCGAAAAGCTAAAGATCTGAAAAAAAAAATAAAAACAAAGTGCAAATGCTTTAAATGAAATCGCATAGAACAAATTATTCTGAAATGCGTTTTGTTTGATTTTATTTGTTTAATATTTGTGGTTTGCGGTTTACTTAAACATACATTCTTGCGTTTGACTAAATGTAAATGTAAGAATAAATTATGTACAGTAATTATGCAAAGTATGCTAAATTTGTGCTTGAGTAGAGTGTTTGATTTTGTTTGTTTATATTAAGATTTATATTTATATATATTTATTTACAAGTCAATTTTGATTAGGTGTTAGGCCAACTTTGAGTCTCTCCACAAAATAATAACATATATATTAAATCGAATTTTGCTTAAAATTACACATTGTATATTGTCATCTTATTGGTTTTTTTTTTGTTTGTTTGTTTTTCAAAAGTATTTTTTGTTCTTTTACTATTTAGAATTCAGAATTTTATTTGGTATTAACGCGGCATTAGCTGAGGCATACTAACTAACGGTCTTCTGGCATTATATCCATATAAGCTTTTGGATCGGAATATTTAAGATGGACTTTTATTTGGTCCCAGATTTTTCAGAAGATTATTGCTCCACAAAGCCGCAGCTAATGCCGTGTCATCCCTCAAGAAATGAAATGCAAAGAACAGAAGAACCGAAGTTGTTTTTGTCAAATGTCGAATATATATATATATATATATAATTAAATAAAATGCAATAAATAGTTAACTAAGTTATTGTTGCACTCTTTACATTCTGTATTCCTTACGTTTCGTATTTATGCATATTAAATTCAGTTAAATGCGCTTAAAAACTAAATTTTATTTATCATTAGAATGCAAAATGCTTTTAACTATGAGTTGGTTTTTTATGCAGATTTATTGCTTGGTTTTAATGTGTGTGCGAGCGAGAGAGAGAGAGAGAGATAGTGAGATAGAGAGAAAGAGAGATATTGAGAAAGTAATTCACTTTTGTGTATCTCAACTATTGCTATTTAAATATTCCTTTGAATTGTGTGTATGTTAGCTTAATACTTAATATGACATATCTGTTAGGTTGTAGTTTATATTAATATCAATATATATATGTATATATATTTAATTCCTATGTAGTGTATATATATATATATATATATACTATATGTAGTATGCTGCTATACACGTAGACATATCCCTTGTTTCATTTGACGCTTGTTAAACTTTGTTGCGAGTTACCAAAACTCAAACTAAACCCAGCTAAATATCTAAATCTCATCTAAGAAAACACAAAAGATACAATTCTAATCTCACTTGATGAGCTGCCGATCCTGCTGCATATATCCCTGTCTTCAAAAGTCCTTGCTCTGACATTGCACATAGCTGCGATAGTTGTTATTGGTCAGACCCAAACCCACCAGCTCCATGCCCATGTCCTGATCCTTCGACTTCTGCTGCTGCTGCTTTTGAATGCCTGAACCAATACTGCGTCCACGTCATACGTAGACAACATGTGGCTTTGTGTTCGCAGCAGCGGAGGCCGATGCTTGAGCCGGTTGGGCAGTGCCCTGAAGCGCCGCCGCCTGCTTCAGCTTGGTCATGGTATGCGTATCGGGATAATCGTAGTGATCGAAACGCTCGTAGTGATGCTCCGGCTCATCGTCCGCCTCCTTGACGGGCAGCTCCCACGGCTTCAGCGCTCGATACTCGTTGGCAATGGTCTGTGCCGCCAGATACCGTTCCAGCTCCAGCTTGTCCAGCTGCGGCAGCGTCGTCTGCTGATACTCATGACCAACGCCTCCCTGCGATTGCAGCGGCATCGCCTGGTGGTAATGATGATGCGCCTGCAATGTTTGCGCATGATGTGGATAGTTAAGGGACATGCCCATGCCACCCACACCGGAGCCGCCCAAGGTCATGCTCATGCCTGGCTGATGATGGTGTCCCTGCAGGATGCGATCGTGCACATTAATGATGCTCTTGCTCGTCCTCAAGGGTCCTCGCTCGTGGAGCAGCTTGCGTCGGCGCTTCACAAAGCGCAAATAGTAGAGGACACTGATGCCAATCATGACCACCAGCAGGCAGGTGATCACGGCACACACCACGGTCACAATGTGCGCCGGACACGTGATCTCGCCCTCGCTCATCGACAGCAGCTGGCGACGTGTGCGCTTCGCATCCCGCCAGATATCGCAACCGATCCGCTGTTTGTCCATGCGCAGATAACCCGAACTGCTGCTCGAACTGGATCTGGAGGCTTCTTCCAAACGCTGCTCATAGGCACTCGGCTCGGTGGTTTGCAGCGCATTCGCAATATGCTGCTCCGCTATATACGCTGCTAGGGCAGACACCCCATCGTCCGCTCTGATTGTGGTGTCATCATCCTCTCGCAGAGCCGACGCCTCTTTGGCGAGGGCGGCTACAGCACCGCCCGGCGCATGCTCCATCGGTGTTTCGGAGCCCTCAAAGTTGCCAGTCACCAGACGCCACAACCAGAGCAGCGAACAGTTGCACTGCAACGGATTATCGCCCAGATAGAGTTTCTGCAACTGATCCACCGGAAACTGAGCCGAGTACAAAGTCTGCAAGCTATTGCTCTGCATATACACCTCCAATATGTTGGGATTGCCCTGGAACAGTCGCATCGGTATATCACTCAGCTGCGGATTGTAGTTCAAGTGCAGCGTCTGCAAGTGCGTGTTGTCCACAAAGGCTCTGCAAAGAGGCAAAGAAATAATTGGTTAAATATTGGATATTTATTGATTTGTTTTTAATTTAAATATAAATAAATGAATAAAAATATTATTAAATCTAAGCAACTGAGAACATCTGCAATTTACACAAATATATAAATAAATGTAAATTTTTTAAATCACAAATCAAAATTGTTAATTTTATGCTGTCAACTTTAAAATCATTAAATACTTTTATAGTTGCCTCTAATTAAGTCAGTCATTGGTTAATAATTAGGAATGCTTAAATGAATGTACAGGTTAAGCTATTTAGATTATTATATTGTAAGGAATAATCCTTATAGGGAACTCTAAAATAAATATAGCTAAAATAAAGCCAAGTTTTTATGTTGTTGCAAAACTGACGTTTTAAAAACATTTCAACTGAATGCGAGAGCTGTCAAACACAAATACAAAAACATGCTGCTACCAGGACAACGCACACACACACACATACATTCACACACACACCCACACCCACACACACACACACCCACACGTACTCACATAAAACAGCAAGATACTTTGTGAATATACGCAAGACAATTCTTGTTGGGTTGTTCATTTTAATTATGCAGCATGCTATGCATCAACGTTAAACTTAAATGCCAGGCAATGAAATACATGAATAAACACACACACACACACACACAAACACACAGTGCAACACACACACACATTCTCAGCACTCGTTGGCTTTTTATCCACATGGCGTCGACTTAAGCGACGTGGATTTATTTAGCCTGCGTCTATTTCAACTTAATAATACAGCAAAAGCAACAACAACAACAACAACAACATTCTCCCATGCTGCATGTTGCATGTTGCAAGCTCCGCAAAGCGTGGCTGTAAATCCCTGCCAAGTTAAGTCAACGTCGCAAAGTCGCTGACTGCAGCAGCAGCAGCCGCACTTGCAACAACTGCTGGCAGTGCATTACCTATAACATACTATTCCCGCACGCCCACCCCCCCCGTGCCATGCTTGCACCAGTTAGTGGCATGAAGTAAGTGCAACGTGGCGTATGAGCAACTTACCATCAGCTTCTTCTCCTTCGTTTTATTCCCCGACTGCCCTCGCTGACACACAGCGAATTTGTCGCTTTTAAGCGATATTTTTTCTCACACTTCTCGCAAACTGCTCTGCTCAGTTTTGCTCTGCTCAGTTTTGCTCTGCTCAGTTTTGCTCTGCTCAGTTTTGCTCTGCTCTGATTTGATTTGATTTTATTTGATTCGAGCTCTTAAGTTGCATTTCGTGTTAAATGAACGCATTTATTCGAGCTGCACTTGCTGATGAACTTTCCATGCATCGATTTGATAAGTGGCACCCCCTCCCCCACTCTCTCTCACTCTGCCAGGAGCTCCATTTGTATGCAGCAGTTAGCTGCAACTGATTGCCACCAGTTGGTTAGTGACATGTAAGAAAGCCCTGATGAATTTGTGGCACGCAGCATTCACAATGCATTTTCTCTTTGAATGGCTTTCTGCATTGGTCTTTTGGCGACACTTTTGTGTATTTTTGTAGCAACTGCAATTCTCCAACTAAAAGCTAATATTTAACTTAAGAGACAAATTGCTCGGATTACAAAAAGACTTGTTGCTAAATTGAATGTAAAATTAAATAGCTTTGCTTTTGGAATTCGCTTTAATTTCAATGAAAATAACATTCGTTTTTTTAATATGAATTTTACAAAATAATAACTACAAAATAAGCTGATTTCAAGTTCTGACAATTTAATTAATTTTAATCTACATCGATAAACTTGTTTCAAAATCAATAAATTATCGTTGCTATAAATCAAAACAGACATTTAGAAAGTCTGAGAAAACTTGTGAGTCAACAAATGCCTGCAACTTTGAATTAATTTATGATATTCCACAACCCCCCTCAAGACTTTTTAGACAATACAATTGAGCCGCTGCCACGTTGAACGTTCAATTTCATGGCAATTTAAGCAGCCCAAAAAAAAACTTCAATTGCAGGCGCTTATCTGCATTTTGTGCACAGTCAGAGCCCAAAACAAAACTTCCCCCGGGTTTTGCAGCAAACTAAAAGTTCACTCCACTCAAACAATTTACCGGAAAAAAAGAAAAATATATATATATGTATAGGAAAAACAAATTCAATTATTTGTGCAAATATTATGCAAATAGTGAAGGAGGGTCGCAGAAAGGGGGGATGATTCTGTTCGCCTGTGGCTGTGGCAGGTGACTTAAGTTGATGCCACAGGTCGCAGTCTGCTGTTGAACGCTCTTTAAATGCAGCTTTTGCGACGCCTTAATGTGTGTTGAGGCACACACGCACACACACACACACACTTACAAAACGGGTGGCTGTCAGGCAAACATTTGCTGGGAACAGGCCCAAAATCTTCACTGCCAACAACAGCAGCTTTGTTTTTTTTTTTGTGTCCTGCAACCAGATTCAAACTTCATTTTGTGTTACGTGTTTTTTGTTGTTGTTGTTGTTTTCATCGATGCGAATTTCGCTGCTTTTGAATACCCTCAAATGCAAATTTTAGTTAAGCTTTGTTTTTTTTTGTTGAGAGGGCACTTTTCGTAGATATTTCTGGTGTTGCTGGTTTTTTACTTTGTATTATTTTTATAAATAAATTGTTTGAAATAAATCCAACTTAATCAAGAACAAAAGGAATGATTATTAGTTTAATAGATGTTTTTAAAATGTTTCATTTCTATATTGTAAATTTTTTAATAATCTCAAAATCGATGCAAGCCAAACAGAGAAATTGCAAATGATTATTTTTGCAGGGTATTTGATAGCAGTGTCGACTTTTTAGTTGTTTTCATAGCTGTTTTTGCCAGCGTCAAACGTGCGGAAACGGAAATGGCTGCCATGTGTGTGAGTGTGTGTGTGTGTGTGTGTGTGTGTCTGGGTGTGTTTATGTGTGTGTCTAAAGTCGAAAATATATATTTTGTTTTTCCTCCCTTCTTTTTTTTTTTGGCCAACTCATATGCAAATTGTTTTGAGCATGTGTGTGTGTGTGTGTGTGTGTTTGAGTGTGTTTGTGGCTTCTGAATTGGAATTGCTGGAAATCGGATTGAAATGTTTGCTGTCCATGTTCGTGGGGCTCAGTCACGTTTCTCGATTCCGGCCATCAGACCAGTCAGACTGACACAGAGAGAGAGGGAGAGAGAGTGGGAGAGTGGGAGAGTTCAATCACATGAACAACTATAACGGCAGAAGTAGTAAAGCAACTGAATGGACAGTCAATCAGTCAGTCAGTCTGTCAAATACTTTGTCAGCCAGTCACTCAAATCAAATGATATGTTGTCCCGTTTTCATAAAGCTTTTAAATCTGCAACTCGTCTGTCTGCACCTCTCTATGTGTGTGCTCAGTGTGTGTGCGTGTGTGTGTGTGTGTGTGTTAGTCGAGTAAATCCGCTCTATTCAGTTGATTGACATTTTTACTACAATAAATAGAGAGAGAGAGAGAGAGAGAGATATGACAGTTGATAACCCCAAAGGGATACCAGTTTTGCTGGCTCGATGCGACTCTTGATTTATTGACTGCTCTGCTGCACGCAGTTCGCTGAAGGACATTAAAGAGACACTTTAAGGACAGTGCACAAATTTGCTATGCACACCCAAGCAATCATTAACTAATTGCCTCACACACACACACAGCCACACACACACACACACACACACATTGCGATATTGTTGTGCTAAGCCAACGACAAATTATCAAATGATATGCCCAAAGCATTTGTTAATGGCATTTTAAACGCTTTTGAATTGCGCATACGCCCCGTTTAACCTTTAATTTTCGTTTAGCGGAACGCAACAAAATGACAAGCTTGGCAAGTTAGGGGATGGCTTAAATATATATATATATATAAAGCACTTTAAAGATAATGCTTAATTTGATATTCGTTTGGTTTTATTTTTATTTTTATAAATAATGCATAAAAGAAAACAGTTTTTGTTATTTATATTAATATTAAGAGAATAATTTTAAATACGATAAAAATGTTAAGATATAATAAAATTCGTTGAGACTGCTTGGTTTGTTTCTTGGTGTCTATTTTTGCCTGTTGCTGTCTGCATAATTTATAATTGTCTTGGAATTCAAGTGCAGTGAACGATGGCAATTACCCAGGCGAGTGGAGTGGAGGGGAGTGGAGTGGAGTGTGCGAAACTCCTCGGTAAGGTTGCATGCATATGCATAAATGTGCCGGCTTTGAGTCGGACTAGCTTGTCCCGGCAAGGAATGCAAATACAGCCTGAAGAAGTAGTAGGTATAAACATACGCATAATGGCTATTCACGAGGCTGCCTTGAAATATTTCCAGGCTCATAATTTATGGAAAAATTGTCGGGTTGCAACAGTGGGTGCGACGGAGCTGGGGAGTGGGTGGTGGGTGGTAGGCATGGCAGTTAGGCAGGCAACAGCATGTTTATGTTTTCCTGTTTCCGTAATTTCTTCCTGCTTTCATTTCGCAGCTGCTGATGTTGTTTTTATGTGTTTGTTGTTTGTTGTTGCGTTTTTTTCTTGGCACTCTTCGCTCTCCTCCACATAAAAAATATGCTTAAAAACATAAAATTATGCATTGCAGCAGCAGCTGTTGTTGCCTCATGGGGCAACAACGTGTGGGTGCGGCAAGTTGAGTTTACCTAAAGTTTGGTTTTTTTTATTTGCAACATTTTGTCATTGTTGCACCCCATTTGATACACTTATCACTTTTACTTGTCAAAATGTTGTCTTAATTGAAGAATCTTAGGTAAACTATAAACTCAGATTGGATGATTGTGGATGACTGATAGAAGTGTCTAATATTTTACTGATTGGGACAATACACTTATCAAAATGTTGTGTTAATTTAACAATCTTAGTTAAACCCTCAAGTTTTGGGAACTGATAACTCAGATTGTCTGTTTGGGGATGACTAATAAAATAAGTAAAAAAAAACTGATTAGGACAATATAAAAAGAAGCGCATTTCCGTCCACTTTAATCAGTTCTTGATTAATATACACTGCAATTAAACTCTCGATGCAAGTGTCTGTGTCAATTTTTGAGAACTGATAATTCCGATTAAATGGGGATAATTAATTAAAGAATTGTTTAGTATTTGACTGATTGGGACAATATATAAACAAAGCGCATTTCTAACCACTTTAATCAGTTGTTGCAATTATACAATAATTAAAAAATATATTCAAGAACTGATAACTCAGATTGGCTGATTGTGGATGACCGATAGAAGAAGAAGAAGAAGTGCTCAATATTTGACTGTTTCGGACAATATAAAAAGAAGCGCATTTCTGTCCACTTTAATCAGTTTTTGATTTATAACCACTGCAATTAAACATGAGGACGGGCATCGCACTTCTGGCATTGGTCGGATACGTTCAGGCTGCTTCCTTCTCGGAGGCGTCTCAAAGGGTATGGGATGCCTATAAGGTGGAGCACGACAAGCGCTATGGCAGTGCAGATGAGGAGCTGTTGCGTAAACTGATCTTTAACACTAACAAGAAGACCATTGATACACACAATGAACGCTTTGCCGCCGGAGAGGAGACGTACGAGATGGGCGTGAATGAGTTTACGGATATGTTGTCAAAGGAATTTGAAAGCGTGATGCTGGCAAGCTTCCACATGCCACATGTTGCAACTGATACAGCTAGTGTATATAAGGCACCAGCAAATTTGGATATCCCTGAGAGCATTGACTGGCGCACTAGGGGCGCCGTGACTGGTGTGAAACATCAGAGGAACTGTGGTTGCTGCTATGCATTTGCGGCTGTGGGCACTCTGGAGGGTCAGCATTTCTTGAAGACGGGCAAATTGGTGTCACTCTCCGAACAGAATTTGGTAGATTGCTCCAGTCGTCCTCCCTATAACAATAACGGCTGTAATGGTGGATGGACACAATCAGCTCTGGATTATGTGCGTGACAATGGTGGCATTGATACCGACAGTTCCTATAACTATAAGGCACGAAAATCTGACTGTCATTTCAAGCGGGACAAAGTTGGCGCCACTATCAGAGGGATCAACTTGGCACAACAGGGCAATGAAGCGAATCTGGCTGCTGTCGTTGCAACCCGAGGTCCGGTTGCAGTTAGCATTTTTGCTAACAACAAATTCCAGCATTATCACAAAGGCGTTTTCAATGATCCCTCCTGTACAGGACCCATAAATCATGGAGTCCTCTTGGTCGGCTACGGCAACGATAAACACGGCGGCGATTTCTGGCTGGTGAAGAACTCGTGGGGCAAGGGTTTTGGGGAACACGGCTACATACGCATGTCCCGGAACAAGAACAACCAGTGTTCCATAGCAAGCTATGCCGTTTTTCCGACGGCTTAAATATATATATATATATATATATATATATATTTTCTTGATGTCTGATTGGGTTTTTGACCTGCGTTTTCCCCAATCCAAGCAACAAATGTTGGACACGGAAAATTTTGCCTTTGAATACGGCAAGAAATATTATGCATTTTTTTTTATATTATTTTGTTATTTAGTTTATTTTAATAAAAAAAATTAATTTGGTCTAAAAGTTAAGTTTTAATAAGAGATATAAATTTCTGTTTGTAGCAATTGTTTATAACATTAGCTTTTGGGCCAAATAACCCCCAATTTAATGTGGAAATCATTAGATTCCACACCATTACACACAACATCAAACTCATCTGCAAATTACTGTTGTTCCTACATAATTCAACTATGACAAACATAAATAGCCAAAGACAGGATGCCACTGGAAATGGCGAGATAAGCCGCCAGGGAACCCGGCTTCGGGCTCCGGTTTCTATATGAGATATTACAACCCCAAAAGCAGCCACGAAACAAATGTCGCCTGTTTGCCGAAAAACGAGGCAGTCGTAATTCAAATCGCATTTCAACTCATCCACATTTCAAGCGGGGCAGTTGGAGAAAAATGAAGTCAGTTCGTGTTCATCTCGCACAAAGTGCATAAATTTTAAAACAATTAGTTTCAATTTTGCCAACCGTGCAAGCGAGTTGGCCAACACCTTTTGGGTTATCCCCTTTTATGGCAGGACCAAATGTTAATGTAGCGAATGACTTTTAGCTATTAAGTCATACACACCCAGCTGGCTGGCAGATGGAGAGGCAGGACACGCAGACAGACAGACAGACAGACAGAGAGTCACAGCTTCCATTCGGTGTAAAAATGTTCACTTAATATTCCCTTTGATATGCTCAAGTGTTGCAAGCGTTTGGCAAGGGAGGGTTGTTTTTGCTGCTTTTTTTTGAGGGGGGGTTGGAGGTACGTGCCACAGCCTAATGAATTTTGCTTGAGCGCCACTGATTGTTTAGGTGTAAGGTTTTTATAATGAGGCACACATGTGTGAGGAGGCACAGTTGGCGAAATGTATCTGCCATAAACTTTGCTATCAACATGTCGCCATCGTCGCACGTCGCTCCCCGCCTCCACAATTGTTGGAGGGGACTGATTTTCCATTAACGCATTTGCATAAATATTTACATACATGTGTCCTCCACACCGCAACTGCCGTGCTGCTGTGGCATGTGTCTCGCCCTTTAATGTAACGAACTTTAAAATGTTGCGCTATTTCCGTTTACTTTTACATTTTTCATGGGAAAAGGGTGTCTCACAATTTGTCGGAAACGCCTTTTGCCCCTGTCGACGGCAGACAACTTTATGCCAAAGAGCTTCAGTTTTAAGTTTGTGAAATATAATTTCCTGCCAAATTTATAGCCAATCGAAAAGGAAATGCGACTGAAGTTGGGCAATGTGCTTGCAACAGATCTGTGACTACGAATTGGCTTCACAACTTGATTGACAAATTAATTAAAACGTATATAAAAAGGGGGTAAGTTAAAAAAAATAGTTGAGTTTTATCACTAAGCAGACAACAATAAACAAATGCTATAAAAATATATGTCAACATTCAGTTACAAATTTTTAACCGATTTAAACAAGTTTCGCTCAACTTCGTAGAGTATGCAACAATGTGGCACAGTATTGCCAACCCCATAACAATTCAAATTTCCTGAAGATGCGTCAAAAAAAAAAGGGAAGAAAATTCCAATTTTTTGCTATATTTGCATAAAGATTTTGTGGTAATGGCAAAGATTTTCCGACGATTTTTAAAAACACCAAAAAAAAAGAAGAAAGGAAACCAGCGGAGACAAATGCAAAATTTAGTTTTCAAATGAGGACACATGTTTCTTTGTGTGTGTGTGTGTGTGTGTTATTGTGTGTGAATGTGAGTGGCATGTAAATTTGGAGTTAAGCAACAATGGTAAGGGAAAAGTTTGCAACAAGACTGAAACTGAAATCAAACAAAACCAAACAAAAGCAAAAGCAATTACAATTGGCAAGGACCAAGGGATGGCGGAGGGGAGAGTTGGAGGAGTTTGGGCGTAGGATTTACTGGTCTGGCATGGCTCAGACAAGAGAATCAAACGAAATTGCAAAATTAAAATGATTTAATGGCAGCTCTCAGCTCAGCTGTGGATCCATTTGCATGACTCAAGCTTGTCCAAACGATTCGCATACAAGTCATGTTAATGTTGAGAAGGATGGAGGGAATGGATAAGGTGGGGGGTGGTGGAGC
The DNA here is from genome assembly GCA_037043605.1 of Drosophila multiciliata. Classification (NCBI taxonomy): domain Eukaryota; kingdom Metazoa; phylum Arthropoda; class Insecta; order Diptera; family Drosophilidae; genus Drosophila; species Drosophila multiciliata. The sequence goes on from JBAMBF010000589.1 coordinate 11,341,833, forward strand.
AAGATGAGGGTTGATTGACAACCAAGTCGAGACTTTGCCACAGACGGAGGCCCGTTCAATGATGATTTGATATGAAAATTGCCCGGAATTATTGAATTAACATATGCTCGAATTGAGCTCAAGCATTTCACTGTCTGCCCCAGAGTTGGGAGGAAATTTGGAACGCCAATTTGGCTTTCTGATTGTGTGTCAGTGTGTGTGTGTACATGTGTGTGTGTGTGTGTGTGCGTTGGCATCTTATTACCAAAGCGTATTAGACATGATTGATTGCATTGAGTAATAATGATTTGTAGCTGAGGCATGTTTAAGTGACTCTCTGTGTGTATTTGATGTGAGTGTGCGTGTGTGTGTGTGTGTGTGTGGACGGGTGGAGGTCACGTGCAAGTGTGTGAAAGTGAATTGCATAAATAGCTGGCTGGCTGCGCTTGAGGAGCAGAGGCTAAACGCCTTGGGGCATCGCTTGCAGAGATCCTCATGAGAATAAAGCGATTACAAATTGTATTCCAAGCGATGCGTTTGGATTTGTCTATCCGTCCAGAAGATTAGCAATGCCTACTTTAAGGCGTTCTCTTAGATGAGACTATTAATGCAGACTGAAGAGAAAGTAAACTTGTTGTCAGATTTGATTTCTCAATTGATTTCTCTAGGGTTATTTTCAGTAGTGAAAAAACTAATAAATATTTATAAAGTGTTTAAACTGAAATAAAATAAAAGCCAGCAAAATAGGTTAGTTCTAAGAAGTCCATCAATAATTAATACTTAATACTATATATAAAAAGATCTTTAAGTTTTTCATCTAAGGTTTTGTTAAAGTTGTGAGAAATGCAGCTGTCAGTTTTTGGTGTTTCTCAAAATTACTTTTGTTTTGGAGTGGAAAGTGTTTGCCTGTTGTTTTCAGCTGTTCAAATACTATTTGCACTGTTTACATTTCTCATTTGACCCAGTTACTCTATATATATATATATATATATATATATATATGTATATACTTGAGTTCTTTAAGTGCTGTCTGTATAACTTTGCTGGGGCTGTGAACTTTCACTGGGAAATCGTTGGAAAACTTACCTCGAATCGATGCGCTGCAAATAGTCGAGTCGGCTCAAATGCAACTCGCGCAAATGAAACAAGTTTAAAAATGCCACTGCGGGCAGGTGGGCAAAACGATTGCCGCCCAAGTTCAAATAAGTGAGATTTGAAAGTTTCGAGAGCTGCTGCGTGGGCACCATCTGCAAAGATAAAGAGAGAGAGAGAAATAGAGACAGTGAATGAGAATGAGAGAAAAATCATTTATTTTCAAGCGTTTAAACAAGTTTTATTGCAGTCGTTGGGATGGGGGGGGGTGGGGGGGGCTGTTGGCTTATAAAATGTTAATGCCATCCACTAAACTTTAGAAGCGTTTTGCGGCTGCACTTGATAGTTGCCAGTAAGCTGGCACTACAAACTCAGCTTCCCCCCCATTCCCCTACTCGGGTATCCCCATTAACCCCTTTAGGCAACTCATGGCTTTTATTTATTTGTAAGGGCGCTGGCATTTCAAATATTACAAGTGTTATTCAACAATAAAATGTGAAATACTTGAAAATTTTAGCATTTGTCGGCAGCAGCGGAAACGGAAACGGAAACGTCATGTACGTCATGAACATCCGAGCGCCATTTTGCCAATGTCTGACCAAATCGCCATATTCAACGTGTGTGTGTGTGTGTGTGTTGGCCATACAATCAATCTTGAAACAATTTGTTAAGGCCAAAACAACAACAAGCCAAGTAACAAAAGCCAGGTAAAGTCTCGAGTGTGAGGCAAAAGGTTTTTCAGACAAGGCCAAAAGCTTTTGCCTGTTCTTGAAAAAATGTGGTGTATTATTTGCCTGCCACCTTGCCACCTTGCCACTCGTTCTACCCTTAGCTGCTGCTGTCGAGTCGGAAGCTACGTGCCAAATGTCCGGACACGAATAGCAACTGCGATAACGTAATGAACTGCGTGGCTGAAGGGAGTTGCGTGGTTATTTAATAGCTGCCAAACTCATAAGGCAACCGGCGACAGCAACAGCAAAAGTAATAAGTAAAAATGAAAAATGAAAACCATTACGCATACGCAATGTAGGCCAGGCGCTGCAATTGTTTAACCTAATTGCATTTTCAGTTTACATTTAAACCCTTCGACGGACTCAATGTTTGCACTGCACTCGAGGGCGAGGGGCGGCGGGCAGCGCTTTACTAATTAAACGAGGCGTGGTCTTGCTGGGGGGAAACCTTTCCTTTGGTCATTTCGTTTGAGGAGAGCAGCGCTGCCGGAAAAATAAAGCTTCAAGCGATAAAATTGATGAGGCAAAAGGCGTGAGCTGATAAGGGGGCAGTGGGGGGTAGGGGGCGGGAAGGAAGGTACAGCCACGAGTGGCAGAAAAGAAAGCGAAATTATGTTGACTTTGATTTCTCAAATTAATTTACTTTTTTTTTTTCCCTTTTGCCTTTCCCTTTGACTTTATGATTGCCACGAGGCTTAGTTTTTGGGTTAATTTCGCTTCAATTTTTTTAGGATTGAACTCGATTGAACTTAAAAAAAAAATACGAAAAGTAAGGGGAATTCGAAGAGGAAATGAAACTGTAGTCATCAAAGCGTTTTCAGTGTGTTTTCAATTCTTGACTGCATTTTCACATTTATATGCGAAAAATATTATTTACATACTCAGTTTGCAAAACTTGAATATTTTTAAAACAAAAAGCATTCAACAGTAATAGAAATAAAATAAAAATAAATGAACAAAACTAAGATTCGTCTGGTTGGTTTCAATTAAAAGCTACTACATTTTCTGTTGTTTGCCCAAAACTGAATTTAAGTGACTTTTGTTTTTCTAACAGACACAAAATATGCTCAACAATTTTGTACTTTAATAAACACAGTATATATCAATAAAAGTCACCCCAAAATGTGTGTTTATGTAATCGAGCAAATGCAAATAGTAAAATCGAGCAAATGCAAAATAAATTTTATATCAATTCAGAAACTCCTCTTTCTGCACTTTTGTTTTTATTGCAATTATTCGATGTCCATGCTGAGTGAAATAATATTTATGCGTAAAATGCAAATTCATAATTCACAACTAAAAGCACAACAAATCGAAAATAAAACAAAAAACCACAAAAGCAAATTTACACAATCAAAAAAATATGTATTTTCGTTAAATTTGGAATATATGTAAAATTGCGCATACGTAATTTGTGCAAATTTTGCTGTTATTTCAATTTTGAGACTTTTGAAATAACAAATATTTGCTTTGATTTATTCAACAAAAATGCATTTGTGCAATGAAATGAAAGTGCACTCAAAAGTGCGTTATTTTGTCGCATTTTGATACATATGAAAAAGATTCTTTTTTTTTGACATGCAATGCCATTTTCTAACGAATTTAACATATTAAATTACAATATATTTAATTCTAGACATACTCTTGTGATCCCCTAAAAGTGTGGTAAGCTTTTAAGATTCTTGGAATTAAAACTTATCAGAAATGTTTTTAATTTAATGGAAATTTTGTGCTGAGTAGCATTTTTAGCCCTCCTTGAAAAAATGCTACTCAACATTAAATATTCTGAAGCAATTTGTGGTTAAAGTATAAATGCATATTTTAAATATAACATTTTAATTTCTAAGCATGAATATAAAATAAATCTAAACACAAAATAACTAAAGCCAATTTGCCCAAGTTTGGAATGTTTTAAATGTGACAAGATCAGAGTAATTTTTTATAATCCTAACCTGAGGTTAATTGTTGTCCACATTTCAAAAGCAAATTTGCCTCTAGAGTGTGTGTGTGTGTTTGTGTGTGTGAACGTTAACATATCGCCATAAAATTGGCAAGACATCAATTTAAGGTATTCGAGGGACTTTTGCCGTGCTCAAAAGTGAATACCAAACATGGGTGAAAGATGGGTTGCGGAGTGTGCCGAGCAGAGTGTAATGGGTACTCAATGCATAGCTGAATGCATTTTGATGTAGAATGTAATCACAGGTGTTGTTGCAACAACCTTATGCAAACCGGCAACAGAGCATTGGAATATAAAACAGAAGCTAAACAACATGGATGCAACCTGACGAATGCATTGCAACGCACCTGCACCTTTGTGCAGCATCCACGTCTAGCTACCTGTCTGACCCGACCATGCTGCCACACATAGATATATTTATGGTCGTTAAAAAGGGATAAAGGACTGCTCCGCACAGAGCACTAAGCACTGAGCACTAAGCAGATGCCTCGACCAGGCCAGGCCAGAGCCGGCTAAGCAGATGTGAAGGTGCGCGTAGTCAACGGCAACCGACTGAGGAATTTATGGCGCTTGGAATCAGTTCGAAACTACTTAAAATACCTTTTGGCATTTTACAGTTGAAATATATGGTCACTGGTCGTGTGCACTCTGCCACAACTACTAATGCAACTGCAACTACAACTACAACTTCTGCTACACTAATACAGCAGCCATGGCCATGTGCAGCAAACTATGCAGCGGCATGCAACTCTATGTCCTGCTCCTCCCCTTCTCACTCTTCAAGGGAGCGACGGAAAAAAATGCAGCTGACTGCTTTTTGGAGCTGCTTATCATGAGGCGGCTGCCTGCTGCACGACAACTTTGTTTTAACCATTGCAGCATGTTTTGGCATTTGCCAAACTGCATTCCATCGCCTCATCTTCCACGTCTACCCCTTCTCCGGCTGTCTCCTTGTTGTTATCTGCTGCGCAGACAGTTGCTATAATGCAGCGTATCCTTCCGGCTCCTATTATGCATTGTATTCCATGGGCAATGCATGAAATTTGTTGGCTGCATCTGCAAAGTTATCCTTCCCTTTCTGGACAGAGGCATTAGCATGATAATGTCTGTCCATCATCCTGCTTGGAAAGCATAACAAGTAACTAATTTTATATAAGATAAAAACTGTAAAGGATTCCTGGTTGCAACAGGCAGTGCAAAGAGCTTTGAAATGATTTGCACGATTTGGAAAATGGACTAAATTATAGAAAGATTTGAAATAAGTATTTTTTTTTTAACAGAAAAGTAATTCAAAATCTTGAATAATTATCTCAATTAATAATAGTTTAAATAAATTAAATATAAATAAATTGTTTAAGGTTTACTGCTGCAAGAAATCTATCTTTAAGCAGCCTGGTGATTTTGGCCAAATTCTTTTTTAAAATGCATTTGCCACATCAAATATATACGTAGACTATCTCAATCTATTTCAGTCCAGCGAGTGTTCAGCCTTCTTTAAAGTTGCATGGCATGTGGCATGCATCAAAAGTTTTTCTGCACAAGTATGCTCGAGAGTCGGAGTCTGGTCGTAAACATGAAATGGCTTTAAAACTGCCGAGTGGCAAGGACAGTGCTCTTAAAGCGTTTGCCACCGAAAAAAGGAGACTGAAGGAGGTGGCAGTTGTTAGGGGGGTGGGGTATAGGGGGGAATGTGAAGACAGCGGCAACATTTAACGAACGCAAAATGTCGACGAATAACTGTGGAACCTAAGCAGAGGCAAAATGTACACGCAACAGAAATCAGCACGGTGCGGACATGTTTGCATGCATAAATAGCATAGGACATGGCCAAAAGGACGCACTTTATATACCAGTGTGTTCGCAAGCATGTGTGTGTGAGTGTGTGTGTGTGAGTGTGTGTGGAGTTTTAAGCACACTCGCACGTTGGGCAACAACAACAAGTTATGGTTATTAATTCTGTGTATGCAAACGGCAGCACAGGAAGGACGAACTTAAGCTGTCGTCCAGGACAACACAGGATTGGACCGGACAGGACAAGGGCAGCTGCAATCCGCTTTGCAAAGTGTTGGTCACAGGATTTACTACTACAACGACGCCAGCAACACAGCAAAGTGTCTGATTTATGGGTAAACGTGTGTGTGTGTGTGTGCCTAAAGGGCTGAGGCAATATTTTAGTGTGTGCTTTTAGTCTGTGTTTCATGCTAAATTATTTTATCTAACAAGTATACGACATGTGGTGTTTTATGGTCGACAGAGTCACTCACCGTCAAATTGTTATCCGATAGATCCAAGTGTTTCAGCGAGATGAGTCCTTCAAAGGCGCCCACATCCAGTTCGCTCATCACGTTGCCACGCACACTCAATGCCAGCAGCTCCTTCAGTCCCTCAAAGCTATCGTTGCGCACGAACTCAACAAGATTATCGGACATGTCCAGACTCTTCAGAGCATGCAAATGCCACAGATTGCTGGCGGGCACATCTAGCAGGCGATTGTTGCGAAACACTAGAACCTCCAGCGATGACATGCCCTTGAAACAGTTATCCTCGAGACTCACAATATTGTTGTTGGTCAAGTCCAGCTCGACGAGGGCAGCCAGATCCCCGAGCGCCGTTGGATGCACTGTCTCAATGCGATTGTAGCTCAGGTCGAGCAGCAGCAGATTTGTGAGTCCCTTGAAGGCGTGCTTATGCAACGCACTCACCAGATTCCTGCTCAAGTTGAGGGTGCGCAGCTCCGTTTGATACTCAAAGTTCTTGGAGCCGAGCGTCTCGATGATGTTCTGCGAGAGATCGAGCACTTCCAGCTTCATGTAGAAGGGCAGCGTAAATTCCAGATTGCGTATGCGATTCAGTGTCAGATTAATGTACTTTGTCTCCGGATTCAGCTGGATGGGCACATCCTCCAGTGCCGCATCGATGCACAGCGCACGACTGTTCGCATCACCGCCCAAACACTGACACTTTGATGGGCAGAAGGCGTCTGTGCCACCAGGCAGCACCACCAACAGCAGCAGCAGCAGGAGTACATGCAACAGCAGCCAGGACATCTCTGATGGCCAGGGTGCCAGAGCAGGAGGTTTTCCATCCTGTCGCCACTTTGTGTGTAAGTTGTTTGTGTTGCTGTTGCTGTTGTTGTAGTTGTTGTGTGTGTTGTTTGCCATTTTGCTGGTGCCTTAGTGAGGCTTGCCGGCTGCGTGTTATCCTTATTGATGTTGCTGTTAGAGCTGTTTAGTTATTTGCGGTTGATTTGAGGTCCTTGTGGTGATGGTGGCAATATCACCAGTTGTTGGATGTCATTGCTTGCAGAGTTCTAAAAGCAAAAGAAAGCATATCAAATTATTTTTCATTATAGGATTACTTAAACAATGATATTTAAAGATATGCCGATTTTATGAATATGCATTAAATATTTAAATGCATTTCATGATCCGCAATAGGAGCCACTATTGCAGTGCATTATGCAAAACTTTTGGGGCGGAGAAACTGCCGACAAGCGTCGGTTTTAGTTTTGGCCCTTTGCATTTGAAACCATAAACTGCAGCGGGCCCAGAGCCAGAGCCAGAGCCAACTCAATAGCGTTTTCATTTCCCTACTTAACTCACCGTCCGAGCCGTCTGGAAAGTCAGCAACTTTCTAGGCGAGTTGTCAGCACTTTTCATCGGCCAACGAGTTTTGACTTTTGCACTGAGTTCTCAGTTTGGTCTCGACTTTTATGAAATATGAGCGAGCAACTTATGCGCATAAATCTTGCGGCGTGTCTCTAAAAAACGAAGCGTGTTAAATAAACTGCCAGCAGTCGTAAAAGTTTTATTTTTTTTTTATAGAAATTAAAAAAAAAAAAAAATATATATATATATTTACATACTGCCTGCTTTAAATAGTTGATAAAATCTCATTGCCAAGTAACTGCAGCATTTAATTTTTTTCTAATTTACTTAAGTAATTATTATAATTACTTTTTCAACAAACACATAAAACAAAAAATGTGTTTTAATAATAATTTATCAAAAAGTGTAGCATACTTGTAGGCTTCGAAAATGTTTTGGGTTCTCTCAAAATTTAGTGCGTGCTTTTAGGCTTAGTTTTCAAATTCAATAACTGTCAATTTGGTGCTTTGCAATTTAAATGAAGTAATAATTATCTAATTTAGTAAAACACTTAATTAAATCACAATTGCTTTATCGGTTGGCTTTTGACAACTTTTGACTGTTATATTTGCAAACAAACACACACACATACACACACAGAATAAGCCACTGTCAAATCCTTTGAGCCTGCAAACGATTTTATCTAAATATGTGCCCTTTGGCTAACACTCAATTAAGTAATTAACAAATTACAAGCAAATCTTGTGCCATTTTAACTGCTTGGAAAATCCGCACGTTTGTCGGCTTGTCTGTCTTTCTGTCTGTCTGTCTGTCTGTCTCTCTGTCTGTCTGTCTGCCTGTCTCTTATCCTGCGATTTGCATATGGCAAGCGTAAACAATGAGAAGACCTTCCGCAATCACCACACAAGCAGCTCTACACCCCCCCCCCCCCACACACACACAACGATTACCCCCTCTATCCGGTAACCTCTTAAGCTCTTTCCCTGCTGTACACGACAGCAATTTGAACAATGCTCTTAACTAGCTGTAAAACAAATAATAAAAGAATAACGCAAACTTTGAGGTTTCGTACTGTCAACAAAAGTCGAAAGCTCTCCTCCATCCACAATCTACACAAACTACACACACACTCACACGCTCTCTCTCTCTCTGTGGCTCACTTTATATCTCGCTCTCTCTCTCACACACTTTTGGCGGCCGCTTTTACAGTTTTGGTCGCCTGGTCTTGGATCATATTTTACGCTTCAATAAAATTGGTGAGAGTAAAAAAACAAGCCGAGTTAACTAACCAACCAATCGCACCCCCAACCTCACCCCTTGCTCGCTCGTCACACCCCCAACCCTTGCTTCCTGGCTTTCGCTTTGGCAGCAGCAAAACACACACACTCGAAAAAAAAGTGAAAATTGTGAAAAATTCACTCCCGTGTGAATTATTAAGTTTCACATGGCCATTGTTGTTGTTGGTTTTGTTGATGTTTTTTTTGCTCCTGTTGCTTTTGTAACTTTGTATACGCTTGTGTGTGTGTGTGTGTGTGTGTGAGTGTGTGCTTGATTGTTTGCGAAAAAAATATAGCAAAAAGGCACACAAAGTTTTTAATAAACTTTCGCACGCCAGCCTCACTTGACTATACTCGAGTCTCAGTGCTGCACCCCACCAACACCCCCACTTCTGTCCCCTATTTGCTTTTCATACTCTCCATCAAGTGGAGGTTCTCCACTCGGCTCCACTCTAAGTGGGGGCGTGGCACGGCCAAGGCACACAAATATGATTTCATTGTTGCAAATATTTTGATAGCACGACGTCGCTTGCGGTTGCTGCTGCAGGCTGGGGTGGCTTCAGGGTGGTTTTAAAAGTGCCTGCCCCAGCCGAATTGGTGGCGCTGTCAAAGGCCAACAAGTTGGGCAATGTTTGTTGTTGTTGTTGTTATTGTTCATGTTATTGATGTTGTGGCAGTTGCCGTTGCACTTTTGGCGCCCACTTTTCACTTGATGGCAGTTTTAGTGGGGCCAACGTCATCGAAGTTGCATCTTAATAGGCTTATAAAGAGCTTAAATGTGTACGCAAACTGAACAGTGAGTGAGACAGAGAGAGAGAGAGATATAGAGAGCGAAAGAGAGGGAGAGTATTTGTGCTGTAAATGAATGAGTTCTTATGTTCTTAAGTTCTTATGCCATAATTGAGTAGTGATGACAAAATGAAACTTAATAATACAGTTGCAAGATGAGTGAGTTGCATAAAGCAAATTAATACTATTATAATATAATATTATAATTGTTAATATTATAATATCTATATACCAACAAAGTAAACTATTTGTTGCATTTAGCACATATCCTATTTTCAGCAGGACTACTCAATTGATTGATTCACCACATTCAACACTTATTTCGCCTCTTTAGCATGCTTCAAGTGAAAACATTTTTTTGAATTTTTCATATTCTTTCATTTTTTTTATGACTGCAAACCTTAATCGAAAGCAATCCAATCAACAATGTTGTAACTTCACATTACACTTTACTCTCATTCGAAGCTTTTTTTCGTTCCAGTTTTTATAAGCTCAATTTAATTATATTGACATTGTTACCTAGTTTTCCACAATTTATTTTAATACGAGCGTGACTCTGAGTATAACTGAAACTGACTGTCTGAAGTGCGAACACACTTTGAGGATCTAGGTGTGTGTGTGTGTGTGTGTGTGTATAAGTGGAGAGCTGGGCACATTTCGCTCAAGTTAAATGCCATAAAAATGGAAAATAATAGCAAATGCCGAGAGGGAAACTGGCATCAAATGCTGATATTTGGAAAGCTCCTCCACTTGGTGAAAAATCCATAGCAGAAGCTGGAGCAGCCGCAGCATCTACCATTTCAGGATTCTCTCGCCACGCATAAAACTTTTGCACATAAATTTAAAAGCAGGCAAAATCTGGGAATGAGTGTTCATGGAGTGGTGCAAAGACAACGCGTTGACTTTAGGGCCACAAATGGTAAGCGGGCGAGGTCAGGGTTCAGTTTGAGGTTCAGGTTCAGGCTGTCGGAAAAGCGAGGAAGCGAAGCAATCAAAGGTGAAAAACTTTGCAAACTATGCGCTAGCAAACAAGCAAAAAGTCAATATTAATATTCACTTAGCAAGGGGCATTGTAGGGGGGAGGGAGGGGGTGGCAGGGCAATGGGGGAAACTGATGCTGACAATGGCCAGGCAAATGCCAGGCAAATTGAAAATGCGACGAAAAACGTGAATCGCGCCAACTTTTCCACCTCAACGTGCCCGAGTGCGTTTATTTTTATCAAGATTAGCATTTGGCTCGCCTGCCTCACACAGCTCTCTCAGTTCTCAGTTCTCAGGTCACAGTTCCCAGTTATTGGATAGGCAAACAGAAAATGGAAACGGCAACGTTGTCGTCGTCCTCAACATGGAGCCCAGACAATGCAGCAGATTTCTTGCCCCGATTTCAATTCGCCCCAAAACTCACTATTGAAGTGCGGCACGCACAAAATAAATATACATATATATATATATATATACCTCTAACACACACAGTTTCTGCCACTGAGATTTCTCAGCCCAAGATGCCGTCGAAGATGAATTGTTGGTGTCGTCGCTGTCACCGGGTACCACCAGCAGCAGGAGCAACAGTTCCTCATCCGTGCCTCCCTGCTTGTCCGCCTCCATTGGCCGTAGACCACATAATTGAGTGTCTGGCAAAACTTTCAAGTGTCTCCACTGTGGCAATTTGACAAAAGCCTTTGCCGCAAAGTGTTGCCGCACGCATAATTAATGCAATTGTTGGCAAGCAACGACACAACACAGAAACATCCACATCCACATCCACATCCACTGACTTGGGCACAATCAGAGTGTTTTTGCTTAGATCTATTCCACTGGTCAGCCCAGGGGTACTGAAGGGGAAGGTAGTTTGTCTGGCAGTGCTAAATGCAACATAGTGTTGCACAGAGTTGCTCGAGTGTTGCATGTTTTTGCAATCCAAAGCGAGTCGAATGCTTTTAAGAATTTGTGCTTATAATTCAGATTTCAAATCTGAAGTAAGAAAATCTTGTCTTTGAATTATTAAAAAAAACATATTTAAAATTGGAAAAACTACTTCAACTGTCGAAAAACTAAATAAAAAAAAGTTAGCAGCTGATTGATAAATTTAAATTTTATCTTTGGGTTTTATGTCTTAAAGCTTGCCTAATCTTCCCAATATTTTAGATTTGTTTTAAAAACTGATATATTTTAGATATATCTCTATGAATCCATTTTACTTGCCATGCTGATAAAATATTAGATTATTTTATAGCACATTTATTAAATATCTTTCAAGGATATTTTTTTTTAGTTATAGTTTTCAATCTATGGCCAAATTCTCACTTAAGCTGTCACGTTATCTTTTCTCAACCAGCATTTCTTTTTCTCCTTGGCTTCCTTTTTACATATGCGAAAAACTGTAAAACTTTATTCGACCATAACCTGGCACAATAAAAACCAGTTGAGCATCTTTCCCATTTCACACAAAAAAAAGTAAAATATATATATCAGGAGGAGCAAGGGAAGTAAATTCAGAAGACCAAAAACTGCAAGCTGCATATAAAGATAAAATATTTCATTTGCCAGGCAGTCGCCAGGGCATCCCCCCCTACCCACTGCTCTTAGCCGCCCCTCCTCCGCCGCTAGTCGGTCATCCATCCATTGTGCACTTAATGCAATTGTCGCATTATTTCGGGACCCGGCCACTTGGCCCCCCCTCCCCCTCACTCATACTCCGGCCAGATCCGAGAGAACGATATATATTTTTAAATACCTAGTTCGCGTTTTTGTGTGTGTCTATTTTATAGCGTTTTTTTTTTTGTTGGTTTTTATTTTGCCGCATGGCGTCAGCTCCGCTCGTTGCCTGCTGCTTGCTACATGCTGCATGCTACCAGCTATATGGTGTCTGTCTGCATCTGTCGCGTCTGCCACGGCGTCTGCAACTCCGAGACAGCTAGAGATATTCCTCATGTTGTTGTTGTTGTTGTTGTTTATATATTGTGGTTGTTGTGGCTCGTGGCTGCTTATTAAGCCATTTGAAAAGGCGCTGCCGCATTTTGCGCCATGTTTTTTTTTCAATTTATTTTTATTTTCATTTCAAAAAATAAATAAAAATATAATTTTGTTCTTGGACTTTGGCACATATGCGCAGAGTTTGCCACTTTCCCAGGCGGCTTTTTAAGCTGCACGTTGTTTTTTTTCTTCTCTCAATTTAATACTTAAGTATCTCCACTAATAGCATTGGTAGACAGCTAGAAACTGATTTATTTTACAGTTGAGAGTTTAACTAAAAATAATTGCAAATCATTTTGAAATACTGCAACTTTATCTGTGAACTTTAATCACAAATAAACTAAGTACTCATTATTCCTAACTTTAATTTCCAATTGCATAAAGTGCATGATATAAATCTAACTGTACCCCTCAAAAAGGCCAACTCATTTTGTGCCCATAACCTTGTCATATTGCTCATACGCCTGGTGAAACATATCGATTTTTTGCTGGCAGCCTTAAAAAACAGTAGAGTCCAACGCACTTTGTATTTTGGCTGGTGCCAGCAGAAAAAACAACAAAAAAACAAAACAAAAACCAGAAGTCAGTCAGTGAGAAAAAACTTTGGGCCACTGGCACAATAATTTGGCACGCAAACCTTTTTTTTCTTGGACACCACGGCGTATACATTTCCAAGTAGCAAGGGTTGCGAGCGGGTTTGGGGGTTGAAGTTCGGGGACTGTGCACTTTTTTTTTCTGTTTGCCGCCGTGGGGCGCGCAAACATATAAAAAATGAAGTGAAATACATTTTGGAGCTAGTGGCGAGCATTAAAAATTTGCTAAAGCCAACGAAGAGCCGGGCACTGGGACACAATGGCGCCAGGACTCGACTTGAGCTTAGAGTTTGGGTTGTGGGTTTGTGGGAAAAGGGGGAGGCAAAGGGTTGGGGCAGGTCACGCGGCATGCTCATAGTTCAGTGTTCGCCATGTTTGCTGCGCGGATAAACATATAACAATTAGAGTGCTCTGTGTTAGTTTCTGCTTTTTGTGTTACGACTGATATTGTCGAGAGCTGCATCCCTGGGAATTTGAGGTTAGAGCCGGGCGATTTGAGTGTCTTGTGTTACGCTGCCACATACACACACACACACACACACATGTATGTATGCCAGTTAAATATTTAGCTAGACTTCGGTTTTAATTTATTTCGAAAGGGGTTTTATAGCGCAGACTACTATGCAAATGAGACCTACAAAAAAAAAAAACAAAAAACATACAAAAATGGGTCAAAGTTTAATGTGGGGGCGTGTCTGACCGAAAGAGTCTCTACTTGCAATATTTATGACCACCCCAATGGGAATGTTTGGGAAATTGAAGTTTTTCACTGGCAACGTGGCCGGCATGCTAATATAGGGCAAGGCAGTGAGTTATATGGAACGAGCAGTAGGAAACGTTAAAGCAGTGGCAGAGACATGTGCAACAGTTAGTTGCAGCTACTAAATCACCAAAATACTTTTAGGTTAAGCAATAAGTTACTAGAAATCGACTGCACTGTTTCATACAATTAGTAGAAAGTCTAAATTTAAATAACATTTTATCTTATCCACACAAATATATATCTATATATAAATATATAGATCTCTTGGGCAATATTCACTTGCGTCATAGAAGCGAAAACTTTTAGAAATCAAAGGGTTGAAAATATGCAAAGACCTCCAATCTAAACGCATTTATTGTTTGGCAATGTCAACAAATATTTTGTAAGAATTTCCCGGACAAGAACATAAATTAATTTAACAAATGAACAAACGAAATAAAGTGGCACAGAAATCTCAAGAATTTAACCTGGACACATAAATTTCACGACGAGAAGTGTAACAAATGCTCATTAATATGCCAGACACACATTCAGAGGCGGCGTTGGGGCAAAATTGAGGGTCCGGGAATTACCAACCAAATCCATAGGAATGCCGTAAAATAACAAAAGAAAATAAATTGAAAAAAAAGAACGACTCGCTTCTAAAAATGAAATTTATTAATTGGCAGCTAAATAAGTCGCAAGCATTTACACGTTAATAATTTTATTAGCAAGCTGCTGCTGCAGTGGGCCAACTTGGCAGGTGGGTGGTGCCACGGAGCGTGGCAGCGACAGCTGTTCTTGTACATGTCGACGGCACAAAAAACAAAAACAAAACGAAGACATTTTCAAATTCCACTTTGTCATAAAATGTGGAAATAATGAAAAATGTGAAATGTGTTGCCAAAAAGGCGACAGCAGCTTTGGCTAATGTTCCCCATTGAAAGGTTGAAAGGGGTGGCTGGAATGGGAATTCAGTTTGTTTTTTTTCGTTCGAAAATTTAAATAAATTGTATAAAATGCACATCAAACATGCACAAAACTATTTTTAGACAGTCACTGCCAGATGCTGCCCATGGAATCGATAAATTATAATCACTTTGCAGAGCAGACAATAAATATTTGGAGTGGGACCGTTTGAGGGCTCTCCGAAAAATGATGCCCAAAATTAAAGCAATGCGCGATGATGTTTTTTTTTTCCCAGCTTTTTGTTCCTTATTCAGCTGCCGTTTATTTCCAGCTGTTGAACACAATTTAAGTTAAGTGTTTTACTTTTAAGGCGAACAGATGCCAGGGCCACGCCTCCAGCAACGAAACGCCCACACATTGACAGGGCAGCAAAGTCAATGCCAAAATGTGAGAGAGAGAGAGGGAGAGAGAGAGAGAGGAGAAAAAAAGAGATGGAGGAAAAGCGCAAAATTCATTGCCTTTTAATTGCAGTTGGCAGTTGATACGAAGAATTTTCGACTGAATGTGGAATACTTAGTACACATATACACACATACATATATATGTATATATATGAGTGTGTGTGTGTGTGTGTGTGCGGGGGAGGGAGGGCTGTGGAACTGGAGTTTTCCCCCATAAATAAATTCAACTTGTAATTGAATGCAGGCACTTGAAAAATGGCCAGACTATTGGAGCTGACTCTCCAAAGGCAACCTGTTGAGTCCACTGAGTGATTTATGGAACTTTTACCCAGACAATTGGCTGTGGACACTGTGCAGTCGAGAACAATTTTTGGCAATTCTTCGGTGCGACAATTCCGATGTAGTAATAAAGTCAGATTTAAGTTAATTAGAGCTGTTACAGTTTAGGCATTTATGCTTCAGCAGAATTGGGAAAAACTTGGAATTGATTTCGAATTATATATTACTTTACTTTATTATATTCTTAAATCTTACCTAAGCTCAAGTCCAAGTATTCAATTTAGCCTGTACAAATACAAATAATAAAGCCTGCTGTCCCTGGTAACACGCTTTCCACAGCAAATTCCGAGCCATAAATACCCAAGGACAAGCAAATCAATAAATTACTCGCCCATCTACACAAGGAAGATGCCAGGCATACGAGTTTATATAAAAAAAATAAAATAAAAAAATAAATAAGAAATAAATACCTATATAAAAATAACTCACACAAAATCAATGAACATCAATAAAATGCCTGAAAAGTGTCCCCAGCTTGGATAAAATCACTGGATGCCTAAATTTTTGGCAGCTTTTTATTTTTAAAATGCCTGACAACGACGCCAAAGGAGAGATTTTAGTGATAGGGAGTCTGCACCTACACACGCACACCCACACCCACACACACACACGCACAGACAGTTGGGGGAATCATACTTGAAGAATTCCCTCTTTTGGTAATTGAATTATGCTTTAAGCATAACATTTATTTATTCATGATTTGAGCCAAGTTTACGCAATGAGCAGCCAAAGCACGTAAATGCAATTTAAATATATTTTGTCGCAAAGCAGCACAAAATAACTGAAATTTCAGTAATTTTAAAATAAAAATGCTGTAAATAAGAAACACAGCAATAAACCGTAGACAAACTTCAATAAAAGAAGTGTCATCTGTTTTTTTTTTTTTTGTTACCCGTCTGATGTAGCTAACGGAAAAGATTAGCTTTTGAAGAGCACCACTTTTGGGGGAAAATAAGCGCAGCTCAACTTCTTGCTCATGGCCAATTTAAGAGCATTTGAGTCTTAAATGAGGGCACTGGTTAAGAAACTCGTTGAGCTCAACTTGTTGCCAATATTGCATTCGTTGGCAACCTTTTAATTAGATTAAAGTACGTTTAACACAAATGCTAAAAAAAAAAAAACGACAATGGCGAGTTTTCACATTTTGTCAGTATCATTTTCTGTTTTTTATTTTGTATTTTTTTCCCCGTTCGCATTTCTGCACCTGGGAGATTACTCTTTGCACTTGGCGGAAATGAGAGAACTTTTTGCAAATGGATTTCGAATGGTCTTTGGTTCGTTGAGCGCATTTCCGTGTTGCATTAAAATTCTATCAGTTTTCGGGTACAGGAAATTTGATGCAAAATGGTTTAAATTTACTACTCATCAAGTTACAAATTGGTTTTATGTGTGATTTCCCTATTCTAATTGCGTTATGCAGTTTTGTGGCTTATACAACAAAATGGAGGACAAGATTTTACCAACCTTTTTGCTTAGCTTGTTGAGTTGGCTGCTCTTCAGTGGCAAATAGTGTGTGAATAGTTCTGCAAAAAAAAAAACACATTTTACAAAACTAGGTTAGCCGTGTCAATTGAATTAAGATGAAAGTGCAATTATTAATTATTTGCTTGTGTTAAATAATCTAGTTATGCAAGAAGCTAAAATAGTTAAGCTCATGTTTCGGAATGTGATATGTTGACCTAATAAATACAAACAATATGTATATAAACTATTTAAGCCACTACAAATGCCAGCCAAGCAAAACTTCCTTCCATATATGCACTTTATAGTTGGATATTCAGATTTCCGATAATCGAGTTGTTGTTGCATAAAATAAGATGTTGATAACTTTGTCAGCAGCTACTTACTTACTTTCAGTTTGGCCTGTCAGCAAAGTTTTCCGTGCTGTCAACTCTGGCAACAACTCAACTAGTAGGCAGTTAACAAGTTGCATGTGCAACGTGCAACACGATGGCTGATAACCAATGCCAAGCAAATCGCGAAGCAGCACGCATATGGACACAGGGTTGCACAATGTGTGTATTTGATTGATCTGCTTGCGAATAAAGTTTGTTCACAGTTTTGCATAATTTGAGATTGTATAAATAATTAATAATATTATTAATTTTAATTTATATTAAATGTGTTTTATTAGTGGCAATTAAATACCATTAAAAAGAGAAGTTATTTCTAGTTGAATTTAGTGCATCCCTCGCTGAGGTTTCCCCCATCAGTTTAATCTTGGGCTTCCTTCCAAGTTTTTCTTAGCAAACTTTTCTATTCAAACTAAATTTGCAATTTCGATTCAAATGGGCTCCTCAAAGTGCCGCTGCCACAAAGTTGCGGTGCAAACACACACACACACACTCAGGCACACACATGTACACTAATCGGGGAATCAAATGTGAAGTAGTGTTCGTCTAAGCAGAACATGACGCACCTTAACCTCAATGCAACATGGAATCCATCTGCAGTTCGAGCTTCTGGCTACGGTAGACTCCAGTGTCAACTCTTGACTGGTTGCTGCCAGTTTGGTTTCCGTTTTAATTTGTACCCATTTACACCCGAGGTCAAACAGCGCCTATATAAATTACTCATACGCAGCGTTGCGATTAAAATCTCCTGTTCCCCCCTCTTTTTGGTATGCCTAGTATATGCATCATTAAGGCAATGGTATCAACGCGTAGGCCACAAAATCAGAGCTCAGCTCTGCCTAATGCCAAAGTATCCACGGACTTGAGTGGGGCAACGTTGCGTATGCTTGATCTTGTTACATGCAGATAAATGTCAATTTATTTGCCACACTCCAGAACACTAAGCCGATGTTGGCCTTCAGCAAGGGAGAGCGCTAAACACTCCCAGCCGCCTCCATCCCCTCTGGTTCACCACTGTCCCTGTGCGTCTGTGTGGGCGTTCGACGCATGACGAGATGTAATCGATAAGCAGCGAAGCTTGACGCAGCTTGACTGACTGGTTCGCTGACTAACTGACTAAATGACAAACTGACAAACCGACTGACTGACTGACTGACTGACTGAGCTGTCTGCTTGGTAATCTCATTTCCCTTCGTAGCAATCAAATTATGTTGAAATTTATGCGCCCCAGCAAGTTTTTAATGAGCATTATTCTAATTAATAATTGCCGCTTATTATAATTTCCAAAGTTAGCTTTGAATTTAAAAGGCAAAATATTCCCATTCAGCTTGTTAAAATGCTGAGCGATTGAATTAAGTTCACTGAATATGAGTAAATTAAAAACAAGTACGGATAAATTGATAATTATACATAAACATTTGTAATCTTCCTGAAATAATCATAACAAGTCTATTTAAAGCGACAAATAAATAAAAGTTTTTTTTTATATTAAACATTTCGCTTGGCAAATGTTTTAAATTATGCATGCCAGAAATGCCAAATGGCGCAATAAAAACGTATTGAAAACCTCTAAAAAAAATCTCACCACGACGATAAACAGAACAAGAGATTTATATTTTTCCAATCGCTTTGCCCCCAAATCCCCAATCCGTAATTGTCTGGCCATTGTCTGGCATTTCTAAAAACGCAGCTCAGGTGCATTTTACACGCTTTTACTTATTTTATGGATTCGTGAAAGCATTTAAGAACCAAGTAAATCCAAATGCTACATCATTTTCAGCTGGCCACAAATGAAAAAAAGCCATGAAAATTGAAAACGAAAGTGAAAATGCAAACATAAAAGGAAAACACGGGATAAAATACGAAAAACGAAAGCGTTGGCGAATATTACTGATTTTTATGTGGTCCTTGGAGGGGTTTGGGGGGAATGAAAGAGTACCGCAGACGACGTCGTTTTGGTGCTGGTCACAGCTGGAACCTGTATCCTTGATCCTGAAGCCGCCGGCAGCAGTCAATAACATCAATAGACGGCAAATAAAAATCGGCTTTATGGGCGGGGGTCATTGGGAGATGGCTTTTTCGATTTGCGCTTTGTTTGTTGCTGCTGCATATTGTTGCCATTCTCTGGCCAAAGTCTGCGCTGTACAAAAGGGCTGGGACCACTGAGAGCAGATAAAATTGAAAGCCAAAAGCAGCCACGCAGCAAAAATGCTGAGAAGGAGGGCAAAAAAAAAGAGAAAACAAATGGCGAAAGGTGGGCAAATGAGAAGCGTAACCCAGCCAACTATTAATATTGAAACTGTGATTGCTGGCTAAATCCTTTCACGCTTTTGTTTTTCTATCAATTCGCAATGCCAGGCACAGGCACAGTTCCAGCGGAAGCGGAAATCGCTGCCCCTAACGAGCAGCCCCAGTCAAAGTCCAAGCTAAAGTCAGAGTCAGAGTCAGAATCAAAATCAGCAGACAGTTTTTGATTGTCTGTCGTCTGGGTTCTGCAGCTCTGTTCTCTGTTTCTATTTGTTTTTTGCTTATTTCTTTTTTGCAATTTGCGGCATTGCCAATTATTTTAGACAAGTAATTGCCAGAAAAGCGCCACAGAATTTGAAGCGCTGACAAAGTGCTTGGGGATTGCGAGTCCCTCAGCCAGTTAACCCGGCTGAAAGAACTTTCGTCTCGGCAATTGCAAACTAATTTAACAGTCATAACTCGACAGCATAGTAAAATATTGCATTCAGGCCGCCCCTTGGGTAATATGAGATCTTCACCATTGGGCGCCAAAGTATTTGCTTACCCCCGGGGCTCCAAGTGGCTGACATGCGGAAGCCGCTTAAGCGCACTCCGCAACAATATCAACTGGATATTGGGTTTCATTCTTATAGCGAGGGACAGGAGACACTCAACAACAACAACATGACAAAAGTTCAACTTGAGGACCAGCTTATTGTCATGCGAGACACTTGAGAAAATCCGTAATGCGGGGGCGAAACTTTAGAACTTGGTGGCAAAATACTTATCGTGTGATGTGGCAGGGAATCAGCTTCCTCCTATTCGAAGTATGTGCAGCTCATTTGCTGTGATTTACTTAAATGAAGCACAGGCTAAGAGGCTTTTAAGTGGCCTCTATTAGTGGCTGCTGACAGCGTTAAGAGTTAAATGCTAATTGCTTTACAACGGGCAAAAATAATGCTGCAACTTGCAAAGGCAAAAAGAAATGGGAAAAAGTAGACCAAATTTTATGCTGCTTTTTTTTGGACTGAAATTATATTCTTACCAGTTCTTAACCATTGTTGCCATGCACTCAATGTATACATAATTAATATGAATTCTGAGTATAAATAGTCTTATTTTCTTAGGTGATTTTTAATGAGTGGCAACTGTCTTTTAATTAGCTTACCAAATGAAAATCATTAGCTGATATTTTAGTAGCATCCTCTTTCCAACTACGTCCAATCAGTGGAGACTTATTAGCTGGCCAATCGCCTACAGACTAATGAAACTATTTATAGCCGTGACAAACTACAAAATGGTAAATGGTAGAAGATGAAAAAAAACAACAACAAAAAAATAGTAGCTGCAAACAAGTTAACAGTTCAGAGACTTTAGTTTTGTTGTTTTTGTAGCAGTTTTAATTTGGAGATGCGTCCACGATGGACGTTGAGTTTTAACAGCTCATTAACATTCGCTTCACGGCAGGAGACATGACAGCCAAAGGGGAGGAGCGGGGACGACAACGACAACGACGACGACGACATCTTGGACGTGCAACGGTCGAGCAGCACATCTTACAGAAGCTGCTTAAGTGCCACTCCAAGAAAATGTGCCCAAATGAATATAAATATATATATAAATATGTATGTATATATCTCTATGTATATATATATATATATATATATAGCACATTTAAAAGCCCCAAAGTATTTGGCCTGTCTGTCTTTGCTTCTGTCTGTCAGTCAGGCTGTCAGGCAGCGCGGCACTTGCATTCAATCAGCGTGGCGACCATGTCAAAAATAATGTGAAAACTGGAGGGGAAACAGATTTGGGTGGTGGGAGGTGGGAAGGTGGGGAGGTGCTTGTGGGCGAGTGGCTTATCACATAACTCAAATCGACAGGGCAACAGAAACGTAATGAAGTGTCTCAAAGTAGCTGTTAATATGTATTCTAAAATAGAGAGAGAGAGATGGCAAGAGAAAGAGTGCGAAAGAGAGAGAGAGAGGGAGAGAGAGAGGGAAAGTCTGTTGGGCGGCAACTTTAGGTGCAATTGATGATTTTTTCTTGCGTCTTTTTATGGCCAGCATTAAAGTTTAGATGCCTTTAAAGCAAAAGCAGAGGAAAATCGTTAAAGTCGACAGCAAAATGCCAAAAGCTTGTTAGCCGGAAAAACGCTGCAGAAAAGCCATTTACATTTTGGCTGCCAACTGCCGACGACTGTCGACCGTCGACTGACGAGGACTGCAATCGAGCAGAGCACATCAATCAACGGCACTCGGCAGCATTAAAATGGTAATTTAAAACCGCGAGAGAGAGAGAGAGAGAGAGAGACCAGCCCTCAAAGTATAGTCTACATCCCACATCCTCAGCTCCCAATCCGTAGTGCAGCTTTGGCTACAAACAAGCTGCAAGCTCGGACTGAAACTCATCATGCCGACGTTTTAATGATTGGCCGCCGGCCTTTTCAGCAGCGTTGCAAATGCAAAAAAGGCCCAGCTACTCCAATCCATTTCTCAGTCCATAATCTAGGGCCATGGTTACCCCGGCGGCAACATGCCGTAAATCAAGGTTGCAACACCTAACCTGCACCCAAAAACAGTCAGCGGCAAAGGGGTAAGTGGGGAGGAGGCGGATGGAGTGGAGCATCGTAAAGTGTTTTGAGAAATGTCACCCGTGGGGCGTTTTTGTCATTTCAAAAGTGTTCAATCAACTGTCAGCATCGTCAGCATCAAACAGCAACTGGCAACAGAGCAGCGCACAGCCAGCGGACACATCAGGTATGTGGCAAGAACAATTGTGCATTACTTTGTATACCTGCCACAGATTGAATATCTGCCAGAGTGGCCATCAGCTCAAAGGCTAAAAGTAATTTGAGACTCGATAACGCCAAAGTTAGAAGCACCAAATGCAAATTGCCCAACAAATCTGTGGAGCAGGCGATTGCTCAATCCCGGATATGTGGTCATCTATCAAAATATGTGGCAAAACAGCTAGAAGTTTGCTCTATGTAAAGTTGCACTTATGACTAGCCTTTTGTTTTTTATGTTTCTTATGTGGAATCACAATTTATTTCACTTTCACAGCTGGGGGGAAATTTGGGCCAGCTCCAAAATTGAATGACACATGTCGCCTTTGGGGGGCGTTTACAGTTTTGACGCTTCACTCAGCGGGTGCAAAGGCCTTCTGGTAGTACGCCAAGACACTCCCACTAAACGCCAGCAGACAGCAGACAGCAGAAGGCAGTGAATGCGTTTCCTGTATGCCTTACACTCCACTTCCGTTTCTATTTCATGGCGACGCCGATGTTGTCCTCATCGTCGTTTCCCGTAGGTGTGAAGTGAAATTTCTCGAGGCGCTTGGCGAAAATATTGCTGCTTCTGCTTCGTCTGCCTGCCCTCTGCCCTTCATCGACATATGCAGCGTGCACCCTGCCACACTTGCCACTTTCCGCTTGCCGCTTGCCACTTGACTTGTGGCGTCTGCCTGACAAGCGACAACTACAACAACAACAACATCTTTTTTTTTCATATTTCTTCTGTGCGTTGACATGATTGCTTATAAATGCAATTTTCTATATCATATCAACATCAACAGGCATATATATATATATATATATATATATATATATGTTGCCCCATAATGCAGTCTGTTGAGGCACAGACTCTGTTTGTTGCTGTTGCTCTTAGTGTTTTTTATTGCCTTTGATTATTATTATTATTATTACAAACAGATTTGATTTCAAAGTGAATGCACTTTTGAATGTCAAGCAGACTTTAACTTATTTTTTTCCCATTGCTTTGCCTTTGGCTAGAATGTAATTTAAGTATCGGGTAAATATTGTATTTTGGAAAATGCAAATAAATTGAAAATTACCATAAACGTCGCCTCAGAGTCTGCCAGTAGTTTTCAATTTGATTTGCTGGCAAAGCAGGCGAAAAATATCTCCAACTTTGAATATCAAAATATATTATATAATTTAAGCTAGTTTTCTTTCGTCTCTTCATTTCCACTTTCCCTTCTCACATCTTAAATTTACATTCATGTGGAGCTTAGAGGAACCCTCATAGAGATAATATATACTTTCGCTTGGGCTTCAAATGCTAATGACCCACATAGTCATTAACTTTGCTGCGATAAGCGATGGTAAACAGATGAGAAGAAAAAGAAAAAAAAAAAAATATATATATATAAAGAAATTATCCGTGTGAGCAAGAATTTTCCGGGGAAAAACCTACGCAAAAAAGAAGAGAGAAAAAAATAAGCAGCAACATCATAATTTTGAAGGCACGCAGAGGACAGGATAAACATCATTATGACGAAGTGGGAGGCGGTGGCAGGCGGTGGCAGGCGGTGCGTTGGGGCGACTCCTGGACAGACATCTGACAGCCGCTCATCAAATTGCGAGCAGGCGTTGCAGGAAATTAAATAATTTCGGAAAGGAAAAAAAAGCTAAATTCTTTGGAGTGAGCTGCGTTAATGTTAATGCATCTTCTGACACTGTTAAGGCAACCAGCGAAAGGCAGCTCACAGCACAAATAAATACATTGAAAATACCAACAAAAAAAAAAAAACAAAATGAGAAATGTACACACCACACACACACAACACACTCACACAGAAACACACATGTGGCGACTCACGAAATGGGTGCGTTGAAAATAAGGCAAACACTCAAAATGATTGTTATCATCCCATGCCAAATGGTTGTGTGTGTGTGTGTGTGTGAATGTGTGTGTTTTGTTGTGGCTTCAATTTTCTGCTCTCTCTCTTCTGGCTTGCCAATTTTTTTGGTTGCCCGCCACGCCCCAGAAAGCACATAAAACAAGAAAATTATAGCATAAATTGTGAGTGTTTGTGTACACTATATACGATATATATGTATATATATATATCTATATATATATATATATATATACAAATATATATATTGCTCTTTTTTTTCTTTCTTTCTTTTTGAATGTCCCCCCAGTGCAAACGTGTGCACATTTCAATTGAAATGGCAAACACGAATGAGGCTCTTAGTGGTTGTTGTTGTTGTTGTTGTTTTTGTTGCTGCTGTTGCAGACTCTCCTCTGCAGGTGGTGGCATGTAGGTGAACTGCTGCGTCTGCCGCATTTTTTGATTTATATTGCCATTTACACTTGCTCGTTATTGTTATTGTTGGCAAAAAAAAAAGAAGAAAACATCAAAAATATAGCAAATTATACAAATGCGAATTTCAGTTTATTTGTCTTGTACAAACATGGACAAATGGCTGGCACTCTTTAAGCCAAAACGTTTTTCAAATGCAGTCAGTAAATATACGTTAAATGGGAGTGTTTCATAGAGCTACTCCTCAAAAAGCGAACTTTTTAAACATAGTTTTATTAATGTTAACAACTAGCATATCAAATTGTTTATTTTCTATATATTAATTATTATATTTTTATTTTATTATATATATTAATTGGCATTTCAGCATTACTAACTTTAATAATCATTTTAAAATAAGCAAATAAAAAATTAAATTTTATTTTCCCTTAAATTTTTTACTTGAATTTATTATGAGAAAGCTTGTTTAAAATGCTGAATAAATTTGGAGAAATAATTTAACATTTTAAAGTCAATTTATTTGTAATAATTGCTGTCTGGAAATTATGAGTTAAGTGCTGGCTGAAGGCAGGTGTGCTCTTATCCCCACTGGAATTGGGGCCCATAAATGTACTCTGACAGCATATGAACGCCAGAGCACAACAATAACAACAATAACAACCGAAGGTGACCATGTGAAGGGCTCGGCACGCAGTGGCCCCAAATGATTTGAAAATAACAGTCGTAATTTGTTTGTCGGCACACACACACAACCCAAATGAAATGCTGATAGGAAGGAGGGGTTGGGGTGCTCGAGGACATGACTAAGGCCACAGCTGGCAGGTCGTCGGGGCAGTGCGGATGCGTGACTGGAGCGAACCACTAAAGAGGCGCAACATATGCACACATTTTACATGCCATCCATGCCACAACAGACTTTGGGAACTGGGAGCTGGCAGCTGGGAGCTGCATTATGATGGCCTCGTGGAAGCCGGCGACAATTAGACAACAGCCCGACGATGCCAACCAACCAACCAACGATGGTGCATGGAACGCCTCAATTGCATGTCATTGTCAGAGCGTCAGATCAGCTTTGGGGTTTGGGTTTGGGTTTGGGTTTTAGCCGACTTGTCGGGTTTTATTATTTTGAAATTAAAATGCTTGTCCTGCCCCACTTGTCCGTCTGTGCCACCTGATCCACCTTCTGCTGCCACTGCTACTGCTGCTGCTTCTGTTTATGAGCTTTGTGTGCTCTGCGTGCCGAGTTCTGGGTGAACATGTGTGCAGTTTGCCAGCTATCCAACTCTGTCTGTGAATGTTATGAGCGGTTTGAGGCATGCCCCTTTTGCCAGTCCCGCAACGCATTGTGTTGTCGACTGGCAACAAATGTGCACGTACACATTTTTAATTGATTAAATATGAGACAAAAAAAAAACAAAAAAAAAACAAAAAAAAAGCACACAATAAGAAGCAAAAGAAATTCAAGGATATTTGTGAACAGGGAAAGCGGACACAGATGTCAACGCTGCTGGTTCTATGAATACTAAAGTCTAAAGTATGCGACACATAAGGGTTAAAGGCAGTGGCCATGCGCCAGCTGAAATGAAAGTAAAAGGACATTTTGTGGATGTGGCAAACACAATTGACAATAGACAAAAGACAATAGACAAAAAAGAGTGCAAGTGAATCAACATGAATAGATGAGTGAATAAATGTTTAAAATAAAGCGTCTTTCATTATTTAAATTTAACTTTTACGTAGCACAAGTTTTTATCCGTGTTATGAAGTCGAATATTTGGGACAGTCCGCACATGCTATTTTTTTTCTAAGGTTAATTTCGATTCAGAATCGTGTTTCCAAATATAAAAATAGAGGCCAAACATTGATAAAAAAAAAGTCTAGATATAAGCCATTAGAATGACCTCAAAATACACCATTTGTAAATACTCAGCACATAAATATTACATCAGATCTTATAAAATTCATGTAAAAATCACTATTTAATAACAATTTGGATCATTTTCAAAGCTAATGAATTCGCCAACGCGCAACGGCAAATGCTCAAAAACATGCCACAGCATTGCCAACAAATGTGCCACATCAAATGTCAATTTTGAACCGAAACGCAATTTGACAAATTTCAGCAACTCAAAAACAAACAAACAACAAATGCATTTGATCAAACTAAATTGGAACTCTATTTATATTGAACCAACAAAAATCGGTGGCAGCATTTATTTACAGCTAACACAGCTAACAAGAAATTTAGTTCACAAATTTATTGTGCATTTATCGCTGTCAAAATTGTAATTCGAGCTGCACACAAAAAACAAAAAAAAATAAAATGACATTTTAAAGAGTGCCAAAAAAAGATTGAAAAGAAAAAATTGTGACGCACAGAATATGCAACTTGTGTATGCTGCAGGCGAGGCAAGTGCAGTTTGCAGTGATTGACAAACTGACTGACATCCTGCGTTGTTTTTTTTTTATTTTTTTTTTTTATTTATTTACATATATTTTATATATTCTCTCGCTTGGTTATTTTTGTGTTTTTTGCAATTTCACAGTGACCAATTTGCACTTAGCTGCGGCACTTGTTGAGAATCGTGAGCTGCATTTTTCCGATATTGAATTTCAATGTTTGAGCATACCAAATTTATAGCCAGCCCTTAGCACACTATTAGTTTCGGATGTCTTTGCCAAGGAGTGCATCCTATTTTGGTTGCATTATTTATATACTAGTATTTTTTCGTGCAACATTCGTATTATTTGTACTCTGTTTTTTTTTTGTTGTTGTGGTTGTGTGAAAACTTTTGCCATTTCGTAGCTTACACGAAAATGAATCGCATTAGTTGCGGCTGAGTGAATCGAAAAGTGTGTGTGGGGGGGAGTGGTGAGGCGATGAAGTGGTGCACTCTGACAATCAGTGGGTGAGAGTTTGTCTGGCAGGCAAATGTTGAGGTTTCTTTTAGCCAGTTCAGAAGTTTAAAGTGTCGCTAATTTCTGTGCAAATTACACCAAAGTGTGGGTGGGCCAACGAGTGTGTGTGTGAGTGTGTGTGTGTGTGAGTGGAGCTCTGTCTGCGGCTTAAACTGTGCTTTGATTAGACTTAATTAAGTTGTGTGCACAGCTCTACAGGGCTTACATAAACAGGCTGTAAAATAGATACTGAAAAACATTTATATGTTTTCGAGTTTTAACTTAAAAAAAATGAGGTAATTTCAAATATTTGGAGAAAACTAAATAACAAATTTCTTAACAAGCAAAATATTTAGGCCGCATTACAAAGAGCTGCACATATTTAAAATTGGATATTAGCATAGCACAATGTTAAGTTAAATCAATTTAAAACTAAACATTTTTGGCAAAACATTTAAGTGAACGACCACAGAAACCTCTGAAAATGTTGTTGTTGCAAACACAGCTGAACAAATTTAAAACCATTAACTGACCAACTTTATGCAAAATTTATGAGCACCATTGACGTCTACCCATGGGTGTGTGTGTGTGTGTGTGTCCTTTATTGTTGTCATTGGGCTTGGCTCGTGCTGTGTTGAAAATATTGAGGCATTTTAAGGATTTAGCGGGCGACCGCAGACCGGTCGAATTTTTGGGTTTGTTTGAATAAACAAAACAAAATACACAAAACACACAACACAGGATAGAAACTAACCAACAATAAACCAGGAAGAGGATAATGCTAGGTGACTGCACAGACAGTGTCCTGACTATATATATATATATATATATACATAAGGCCTACAATCAATGCTCGACGTAAGCATTTTGGGAATGCGAGAGAGCCAGAGAAAATTACTAGACTGTCATTTTGGGGCTGCCTGCTGGGCTTACTGGACTGTTGACCCATTGCTGACTTTGGGTCACAACAATAAAATTGTTGGTTTACACATGACCTGTCCGGGAAGTAACTCTATTCACATAGTTTGGACTTGGGCTCTGGTTTCAGTATTGCCTTAAATATTTGATGATGGGAACTGTAGCATTCATTCAATTCGGGCTCATTTCACATGACTCGATTGGACTCGATTGTAGGCTCTTGCAGTTAATACAACGAAAACAAGTCAACAACTCAACTGGCCCTTTAAAATGTAAATTGTTGTTGCTATTGCGCAGCGATCAATTTGGCTATTTTCACATCAAATTATGTACATTTTAGAGCAGAAACTTGAGCGCTGTTTGACAACTTGTCAACTCAATTTTTAAGCCGACTTGTTAAGTACGTTGACGGGTCTTCTTTAAGCAAAAGTAATGCGAGGGCATGTTAAAAATAGGCTAGCAACACGAGTTCAAGTATAGGTCATGAATATTAAGTTATTCAATTTCTAGATATTATTTTACTTAAAATTTTATCATCTTTTATCAGCGCTAAGATAGAAAAAGAGAAATGTTGGTTTTACAACTAGAAATTTATTATTTTATTAACTATTTAATTCTTTCTATTTTTCTCTTTATCTCTATTACTGACTCTGTCTTTCTTTGGCAATTGGCCACCAAATTAGCAGGTAAATGATAGACCACAGATCGTTATGCAAAACACGTACCAATCAAAAATGAATCAATATGCCTCCAACTCCAAGAGTCGCCTCCATTTTTATCATATATATCAGAATGCATGGACTGAGTGGTCATGTAGAAAATAGCGATTTGAATAAAAGCGGCCACAAATAAATCGAACGCAGGTAAACCGAATGGGGTAAGCCCATAGTTCAAAACATTTTGTGGTAAATGCAAATTTATTGCAACTAAAATTTGCGTACGAATCGAACTGCGAATCGAGTCCCGGACTTGGACTGCCATTGCAAGCCGCAGCCACTATTCGCATGCATGTAAAATATGCTAAAAGTAAATCCAACTTGAATTAATGGACAGCAATCTTTGGCCAAA
This sequence comes from Drosophila multiciliata, assembly GCA_037043605.1. Classification (NCBI taxonomy): domain Eukaryota; kingdom Metazoa; phylum Arthropoda; class Insecta; order Diptera; family Drosophilidae; genus Drosophila; species Drosophila multiciliata. The sequence continues at coordinate 11,371,322 of JBAMBF010000589.1, forward strand.
TCTTATGCATTTTCAAATGCACACACATGAGCAAAGAGGGAGTACGCAAAAAAAGAAAAAAAAACACACACACAACACACAGACAAACTGATACCATTTGCATAACAGCAGCAGCAAAGGGAAGAGCTAACCACAACCAAAGCCAAATCGAACCGAACCGAACTGAACCGAACCGGACTGCAACAGCCAACTGAAGCGATCCACAAGCACAATTTATGCAAATTCAATCGCCAAAGTTTAACCGCACTTTTGGCTGCGTTTTATGATGGCTTACACGAGCTGCAAGTGTTGGCCATGGGAATGCGTGATTTCGATTGGGAATGGGAATGGGAATGGGAATCGGTATGGGATTCGTTACTCTCGATTGGGTATAACTTATGTAATGGCCCTGGTATTGTTGTCAAATATGATGTCCCCCAGTGGCAAAAGTGTGCGCCACTTTGTCAGTGATAGCGAAATTTGCGGAGCAGTCTCAACTATCTGTTGGATGTCAGCAAAATGAAATTTGCTCAATTTTTTACTTGTTTTTTTAACCCTTTTGTGTTGATTCAAGGTTTTTGAATCTTTTCGATACATGCGTTTTTGTGGGTAATGAAACTCATTTGGCTTACACTGATTACACTTCAATGCCACTCGAATTTAATCCAATTTCAGATGACTGGCTCAAAGTTCTACTTATGACACATTCAGTGGGCTGTATTCTGTATTCAATATGCCTGCGGGTTGATAGCCCCAACCCAGCCAGACCGCAAAAGTCATTCACATGTTACTTAACATTCAATTGCCTTCAATTCAAAAGGAAACTCAAAGACGCAAACCCAAATGCAGACGGAGACGGAGACGGAGATGGAGACGGAGGCGGATGCGGAGGCAGTGTCGGAGACGCGGACTCCGACAACAACAGCTCACAAATCAACACCCACATAAAAGTTTCGCAGCACACAACAGAATCAGTGCTCCATATGTAAGTCCATATACATATATATATATATATATATATATTCATGTGCTTTGACATACTTATGTGTGGAGTCTGGAAGCTTGGTGATAATCACAACTAATGCGGCTGCTTTTCCGACTGCCTTAGTTACATTTTGTGTGTAGTTGCTGCAGCTTTTCACCGATTCCAGATGGGGCCTAAGAAAGATTTGCTTCAAGTGGCAAAGCAGTCGGAGTGCGACGACTGTCTGACAGCCAAAAACGAACAATTCAAAATTTGAAAAGAATGGAATGGAATTAGAAAGCGAAACCATTGTTGTGAATTCTGTGGCAAACCTCATTTATTGGGAATAAGAAATGTGTTTGGAATATATAAGTTTGAAATAAATTCAAGTTTTCAACATCCAAAAGATTTAATGGCATATTAAAGAGAAGATTACATTTTTATGCAAGTATAAAACCTGCTCCTGGGAAACTAAGAAATATTCTTATTGTTTTTTCTTTAAAAATCAGAAAGCAAATTGAAAATTCAAACCGTAATTTGCTAGTTTCCCCAGTGAGTTTTGGAAAGTCAGCAGAATTGAGCCAAAAACTTCAAGTGAAATAGTTGAAGTTTCATTTTTATTTGACAGCTGAGCTGGCAGTATCGAAAAGATAACTGTTTCTTTTAGTTCTTAACAACCACAATAACGTGTAACCTTCCCAGTTACCAGTTGGTGCCTTAACGGTTATTTTCCCTTTTTTTTACGCACACACATGGATGTACAGTTAAGTTCTTTGCTGCCACTGCCACTGCCAGTGCCACTTTCGCTGACACTGACATTTAAAAGCATTGACTGCCGAAGCAGCAGCAGCTAACGATTGCCAATAAGGCGGCAAAAGTCTCCTACAAAATCCTCGATGCTCTATTGAAATAGTTGGCAACACGACAACAACAACAACAACAACAACATTGACAACAACTACAACTGGCAACAGCGAACAATCTTACACATGATTGGCTTATTGCTTTTTGTGCGGGGGGAGTTGGGGCAGCAAAAAACTTGCAACAACTCCCTAACAACACGATTATTTCTTGTTTATTGTTATTTTACGCTACTTTGCGCCCCAAATAAAATAAAAAAACACAGCAACTCCAAGTGCAGGCAGGCAGCTAACAGCGGAGCAAAAAATATGTAGTTTTAAAGTTTTGAACATATTGAATGGACCCTCAAGATTTGACTTTTGTCTTATCGGAAAAAGTCGGAAAAAAAACCACTCAACTTGTGTGGCATTTTAAAGGGTTTTCAATGTTTTTTTGGGCTTTGAGCTTCAATGCTATTGGTATTTGGCTGGCTACTGTTGCCGCCTTATCTCTGTGGCGGACACATTTAATTTTCGGGGAAACATCATAAATCGATTAACATTTAGAAATGCCAGACAACTCAGCATCATTAACAGCCGCAAAACTTTCCGACAGCCATTAGACCCTTTTCAAAATGCGTTTTTTTCGCTGCTCTATGCTCGAGCCGGAGGCGCTAATTTGACTTTCTGTAACTGGGTCCGGGTTCGCAGTTAAACTGTCTGCCAAGTTGGAAAAAACTGAGGCTGCAACCGACAGCTACTCTAAATGGCACCCTAATCCCCGATCCCCAATACTTTTCACTGCCTGTCCGTCATATTTGACATTTCTGAGCTAATGCATTTGAATATCCGTTTTGTAACTGGGTTAACATTGATACCAAGAGTCAGTAGGCAGCAGCAGACATGCATCACACGTCTTGTTATTCAGTCAGTCAGTCAGTTAGTCAGTTAGTCGGTTCGCCAGTCATCCAATTTGAGTTATCTGTGCGCCTCAAGTGATTTGCGTTTGTAATAAATAGTTAAAGTTTCTTGGCACCAAAAGGCGTTGCGTCTGCGGCTGCGTCTGTGGCTGTGGCTGCGGCTGATTTGATGCACCCTCCTCCACCCCCCTTCTCTCTCTCTCTCTCAGTCTGTTTCTAACTGTTGCAACAAAAAGTCGTTCTCACTTACATTGTGGCACGACAACATTCAGCCTCGAGCTGTTGTGGCAACATTAATCTGCGCATCATTAAGTCGACTTGAAGTGCCCGTCTGAGATTGTCTATGGTTTTTTTTGGGATTGTTTACAGGGAGTATCTGACTAGTATCTCTCTGGATAGTTGCGTGTGAGGATCAAAGTGTGGGTTTTCCTTCCACTTAACACACATTTGGGCCTAGAGCGGAAAATGTGAGAGTTGGCAGTTGAGAAATGCGATTGTGTAAATGTGTAAGAATTATACTCAGTCAACTAATATTGATAGCTAATCAAATTGTCCTTTAGCGAGATTTGAGAGTCTGCTACAAATTTTATAAAAATCTCTTAGTATATTTATATAATACTATATATACAAAAGTACATTTACTTCACTCAGTTATTGATCTAGCTTGTAGACTTGTTGTCAGAACCACGTATATAAATCGAATTTAAATCATTTCGTGTGTGTATTCCCCCCCCCCCCCCCATTCCCCTCACAAACTACTTTATCGTCGGCCAAACGATTTGACTGCACACGTCAAAACATGTCGCACCTGGCGACGCCCACAACTCGAAAAAGTTTCAATACAAAATGTAATTTATGTAGATACGATTTGAAAATGCAATCATAATTTATGCAAATCACTTGAAAACTATTCCAACTTACTTCACAATATCAGTTGAACAAATCATGCGATTTATGTGCCACCTGTCGATACCAAAAAAAAACAGAGTTTCATTTTTGGACATACCTGCAAAGATAACAAGAAAAGCAATTAAATTAGAGAAATGTATATGAGTTCGATGGGGCAATTAATTTTACGGTCAACGCTAATTTTCATAATATGAATGTATAGTTTATGGTTATCGTAAACATGCAACGGAGTGTCCAAATTGCCGTTCCGCCCACAGTACGGAGGCACACGAGGCGTATGAGTGATGTTGCTTGCATTTTTGGGAGATGCAGCGCAGCGTGAAATTGCTGAACGGTCTAAACAAACTGAAAGTATGAACAAAACCAAACACAACACAACAAAACACCACACAAATAATGAGAGACACACACACACACACACACACACACACATACACACAGTGTTGCTGCAGCATGTGGACCACCAACTGTGAGCCAAGTTGGACACATAAGTCACATAAATAATTCCGGCCCCATGTTCAACGCATTTGCATGACAAAGTTGGCCAAAAAAAAAAAATATCAGCTCAACATGCGGCAGCTCCAACTGCCCGACCAAGCCCAGTTCCAGGCACACATTGTGGGCGTGTTAATTATCCACTAAAGTTGCCTGTTTAAGGCACAGCAATGGGCCTGAACTTTGACATATATGTGCCCCCAGTTATGTGTGTACGCACACTCGAAAAAAAATTAGTGTACTTTGTGCTCAAAGCAAATGTTGTCATATTGAAGCAACTTTTTATTTTGGAAACGTTTTACTTATTTATAAATGAAAAACATTCGAGTTCTTGAGACATTTTCTAAAATCAAAATCTTTATTAATTTTCTGAGAGATTTTCGCCTTTAGCCTAATATCAATTTTGATATATAAATTGTAATTAGAAGAATATATCGCTGAGTGTAGAAGTAACTGTAATGTGGTACACACATTACACATCAGACATTACACATCAAACATCAGACATTTGACATGAGGCACATCGAATTTAACCGCGCCCACTTGGCCTCTATTTGGGGCTTTGGATTGCGACTGCGCCGACGACTGTCCCTGGACCCGTGGCATTGCGGGCGCAATATTAATGATCTGGGCATTAGAGGCGCAGCTTAAGGCAACAGCAGCAACAGCACTCGCAACACAGCACAGACAGATGGAATGACAGAAAGACAGACAGACAGACAGAGGAGAGAACTCAGGCTAATTGATTTTAGTGGAGCCCTTTTTTGGTCTGGCTGCCAAACAGTTGCGGGAGGTCGCCGGATAATGAGCCAAAAGATAGCTTGAAGCCAAACACATTTGAAGTTGCACAACACTCCAAAGCATTACGGCATTGTCATTAGCGCCAACACATTGGCACACGTTTTGTAATTACACACACACTTACACACACACACATACATAATTACGAGGCCAAGTGTTGCTTCAGTCAAATTCCGATTTGGCTTGCCAAAAATGAAAGTAAATGTTTGTAATTGTCAGGCGAGATGAAGAATTGGCCAATTTCCGAGCTTAAAGATTAATTTAAAAAAAATAGTAAATAATCAGCTAATAAAATATATTATTGAAACGCAAAGGAAATAAAAAAAGCAATATTTAATTACAGTTCAATTTTGTTTGCCATCATTTTTTTTTTTTTAATTTCTAAAGTTTATTTTAACTTTTATTGTTTGTGTCAATAAATCCCTTGTTTTAAAACTAACAACTTTTATTATTTTAAGCCTTATCTATTACACTCTACTTTTATTCCCTGACCCGTTCAATTTTCTCTACATATGCGCGTGGTGAATGGCTGGCAAAGAAGACATTTGAGTGAACCATAAAAGAAGCAGCCACAATTCCAAAGTTGGCAAGCAAAGGAAACGGTTCAAACGGCTTCATTGACGCTGGCTGAATTGCTTTGTCAACCCCAAACTAAGTGTCAGGGCCAAGTTTATGAGTTGCTTTTAAGTTTTACAGCTTAAATAAACATTTAGCCTGCTGGCATTGACCAGCATGCGGCGCTCTTCGAGTTGCTGCTGATAATACTGGGTTATAATGGATAATGACTGGGGCTATTTCACCAGTGAAGGACTGATAATCATGGGTAGCCAGCTCGTTGAGCTCAGCTTGTCTCATTACACGTTGATAGGTTTCCCTCTGTGCCCCTCTCTGCCCCTCTCTTTACATCATCTACACCTATTTTGCTATTGTTCCCCAGGCGAAACTCGCACATTTCCGCTGATTATTCTCAGTTGGCTGATGACACCCAGTTCTACTCTCTGTGTGTGTGTGTGTGTGTGTGTGTGTGTGCGTACCTTGCTTATTATCCAGCTGAATCTTGGTACGCATTTACTTTATATTTGCGCTAATCTTGAACTGTGGCCAGTGTGTGTCCTTTTCGCCTGGCACGTCCTTGTTGAACTAGTGTCTTAATCTTGGTATTAATCTTGGTAGTTGGTTTCTCTTATTAGCAATTTTCCAGGTGATTAATTTTATTTTAAATGAGAATTTTTTGCGGGCATCTAAAATGGGATTTGTGTGACTTGGACTTGGATTTTTTGAAATGGACAACATATATTATGCATTTAATGAGTCACAGCAGAATAACTATTAGAAAAATCCAAAAGTTGCTGCGAAATGGCCTGCAGAGGCATTTACAGAGGCAACAGCCAAATGGCCACTCCAAATGTGGCACTTCAAGTGGACAGCAACGAATTGTGGCTACAACAAATACAAGCAATAACAACAAGAACAACAAACAGAGCAGATGCAATTGCAGTTGCTGCCGGTTGATAGGAGGCCAAAAAAAGGTTGAACGCACAGCTGCGCCCAAGTGCAAGAGCAGCTAAAACAAAGGAAACACATTAGAAGTTGTAGCCGGCCCAAAGACCGAGAAGTCCGCGGTGCACAGCAGTGCTGGCAGAAGCCTCTTTGGCCAACTGTGAGCTGACTTGGCCGTCAGCGGGTTCATGGCCAAGTTGAAGAAAACAATTTTGCACGCGGTCTGCAGACGAAAATTGCAGCCACGCAGGAAACCAACTCGAAAAATCTATTATTGAAATCTATAAAAGAGAACCCGGGCCAACATCGGAGGGAGGCAACTTCCCTACCACTGCTCCTCTTGTCTTCTCTCCTCTCCCGTTTTTTTTTTTTGGACAGGTTCGCTTAAGAGCTTTATATACATTTTTAATATGGCAACAGGGGAGGTCGGCGACTGCAACTGGCTAACTAACTGGCCAACAGGGGTCGAGTCGGGTCGAAGCAGATTGCACGATAACAGCCACAACAACAACAACAACAACTCAGATAGGGCAACAACAACGATTGGCAACTATTAAAGTAGCAAATGATGTTTTTTTTTTGGTGCTAGGTGTTTGATTATACATTGGCAATGGGAGTTGCCACTACTAACAAGAGGAAGCACGCGCACAGAATATAGATTAAAATGGTTGGTTTGGGTAAGTTGGCATTTCGTGTGTTTTTTGGGGGGGGGAGTGGGGCAAAGACCGAGCCTCATTAAAGCAAATCTATCAGCTTGAAAATAACAACAAATCTGATAAGGCGGCGAAATGCATTGAAGCAGCGTAAAAGCAAATGCAGAAATAGAAACACACAGAAACAGACAGTTGAGCTTCCAAGTCCAAGACAAGTCCAAGTCCAAGACCAAGTCAAAGTCCGAGGGACAGGCATCCATCCAAGCAGCAGCAGCAGCAGCAGCAGCTGGCGTATTTTGCTATTTTGGCCAAGAGAGGGCGCTGCACTAATGCAGTCGTCGCAAAGGAAATTGATGATGTGGATGAATGAACATTGCGCAAAGTGATTAAGATTACGTTAGAATGATAACGGAACACGGATGGAGGGTAGCAGACTACACAATAAATCGAAGCAAGCGAAATGCAATGAAATTGCATTAAAAAAATTGAGTGGGTTCAGTCCAAACGCAGATCAAGTCGCACTGAATGGAGGATACCGAATCCGGAATACGAAATACTGAATATTGGACATGGCTCAGCGAGCATTAAGCAAATGCTTTGCAATTTTTGTGAGGAAAACTTCATTTGAGGCACAAGCTAAAGTGCTGGCCAGAAGAGTTTCAAAGGATAATCGGAGATTCCTGTTTGATTTTAAGCAAAAATAACTACAAAATAATAATAATAAAAAAACAACACTTCAAATATTAAAGAAATTGTACGAGAAGCTTACTAAGAAAATGAATAAACTGCTTTAAAAATCGAATATTTATTTTTTTCATGCGAAGTTATATATTTAAGAGGCCTTGAATTAATCAATTCAATATCATAAATCAAACATGAAATCATCTGCATATGAAAGCAAGCACAAAATGAGATATTCGGTGAGTTAATCTTTATGCGGGTATTAATGCTGAAGATGTATTGTTAAACTCTGGCTATCAAGTCATATTATTTTACACAGCTTAGCTCGTCAAGGCCCTTTTCCCACACAATGAACAACTCTCCACAAAGCCAGTAAAAGCTACTCAAACAAAACAACAACAAAAAAATAAAAATAAATCTGAGTTTGACTTTTTGCTTAAGCGATTTCCCATGAAAAATCATTTGACGCATAAATGCATACGGGAAGTGGCAGAGAACGGCGAGAAAGGCGTTTAAATCAGCGCTGCAAATGCGACTCATCCTCCAGATACAGATACAGATGCAGATACAGATACAGATACAAATACAATGGTTTCAGCCACACACACGCAACATTAAATTTCCAACACTTCAAGTGTGGATTTCAAGAAAGCCAATCAAAGAGTCAGCAACACATCTCCTCAGCTCCTCAGCTCAGCTCCTCTTTTTGCACATTACATATGCATTCGACGTCGAACAAAAGATACCCAAAGGCACAAGACGGGAAAGACTTTGGGACTTGGAGACGAGGGAGGAGCCCACATCAATACTTGCTATCATTTCAGCATAAAACGAAGGAATGACTGACTGACTGAGTGAGTGAATGAGTGAATGAGTGACTGACTGAGTGAATGACTGACAGGACTTTGGAGTTGAGACTTTTGTGCACATTTTATGCACTTTTAGTTAACGTAAATTCTCCGCATCTACATACGTACACACATATATTTAACACTTGACTGCACCGCTTGACACCTAACAAGATGCTGCTGCCTCTGCTGCTGTTTTCAGTTGCGCTCTGCATTCTCCTGCCCCAGTTGCCCAGAAGCAATTGTATTGGCCAGCCAACAACTGACAGGCAATCAACACAAATCGATCAAATCGAACGGGCCCCATTGACGTCTGCAGCGGGGGGTTGCCCCTTGGCCAATTTAGGAACAGGGTCGCTGTCGCCAGTGGAGTGACAAACATGCCGCGCTGCCAGGCATCAAGCCCGTGGGCAACATTGGACATTGCACATTGGACATTTGCAGCAGCAGCATTGGGGAATGGGGCATGGGGCATGGGGCATTGAGCTTGCAAATCAAATAAATCAGCGTAAATTGCATGTGAAATAAATGCAAAAAGCACTCAAGTTGCGCACAAGATGGGTTTTCGAAGACGTTGCCCAAGTTGTGGCTGCTTCTTGGACAGCGTTTAATGAACTGCATCTGAGTTCGTTATTATTTTAATAAGTCTGCGTGCTCCTCCTAACGATCTCGCATTATTTTATGTGCAACTCAAAATGGCAATATGCATTTTAAAAGGGTATTCCACAGAAATTATTCATACTTGGTGAAATATTTGTCGAAACATTTAAGCAAAATTCCAATTTAAATTCTCAAGTAGTTTTTTCCCCCTTCAAAGAGCATTCAATATTCGTTATTCGCATTCATAAGCACTTTCCTCTACTCTCCATCAATTTTTAATTATTTTCGGTGCATCGCAAAACAAAAAAAAAAAGAGCGAGAGAAAAGAGAAATATTTATTGCATGCTGCATTTTTTATTTTCGGGCTGATTGTTGCGTGCAACATGTTGCAAACTGTCTGTCGCTGCTTAATTTATTGTTGCTCTCCCCAAAAATGCTAATAAACATGTTTATTATGCGGCATCCACAGCAGCACAGACAAACTAACAGCAACCAGTGGAAAAAAGAAAACTGCACACCAAAAAATTCCACTTGCAGCCGCAACACAGAAAAATCCATAATTTAATATGGAAGTTCCCTTTTTATATTTCGCTGAGCCTTTTGTGTCCTTTGAACAGCAACAGAAAAAAAAAAAATAAAAAAAAAAATTATTCTCTTATTGTCGTATTTAAAAGGTCTCTGATATTTTTCATTGGAATTTTGATGAAATTTATATGCGTACGTGCTCAAAATTATCCAGCCGATCAATCCTTTTTGGCGTCTACACTTTTTACACCACTACGCCTCTCTCTCTATCTCTCTTTCTCTCCCTCTCTGTCTCTCCTCCTTAGCCCTGCTCATTACTTTAGGCTGCTGTTGCTCCTTACGTGCGTTACAAATGCGCTGCTTAAATTAGACTTTAAATTGGCTAAAAATGCGGCGTAGCGAAAATGTTCAAGCAGCAACGTGAACCGAGAGACGTTGACCATCTTTGGGGATAGCATCTCAGAAGCATCTCTCGAAGCCATCGCCAATGCCCATCCATTGCCATTGCCATTGCCAAAGAGCCGCCTCTGCGGATCGATCGTTGAATGGCTCATTGACTTTTGGTATGCGCCAACTTTTGTTTTTCCTCTTCTCTCACAATTTTTTTTTTTTTTTTTTTTGTGGCTCACGTACCTAGTTTGGAGCTGGCTGGTTTTCTTTATTTTAGGCTGTCCTTAGCATTTAGCGTCGAGTTACAGCTAGAAACTGATTTATGTGGTTGGGGCGATTGTGTGGCCAGTCATAAAAACGACTTCTGGCCGGCGGACTACTCGACAGCCGTAAAATTTGTAAATAGTTTTGGGCATTACCGATAGACCCGAGATAATGAATGAGCAATGCGGAAAGAAATGATCGATGAGAGTGTTCCTCTGTCGGAGCAGTCAGTTCAAGATCCCTTCATCTACTTACCAACTGTCATTTATTATTTAAGCATTCTGCTTCTAATTTAAAGCTTTAAGTTTTGCTCAGAATACTTTGAAGCGCTTAAGCGAAAAAGCGAAAAAGTAAATATGCAAATTGTGCAAGTAAAGTTATACATTTTCGCACATTTTAGTTGCGTCTGCTGCGGGGCAAATAATGCCTGCCTAACTACCCCAGCTCGTTTCCTCTTGCAACTTGCCTACCTCTCTACCTCCCTCCCTTCCCGTGTCTGTCAGCCACACGCTGTTGTTGGCGCCCCCCTGTTTTGTTGCGTTGCGTGCTTTATGTGTCTCACATATTTTAATTTATGACTAGAAATTTATTTAAATTAGGAACTCATTAGTTGCCAACGCCGCCGTCTGTGCGCCAGCTATGGAAATGGGCTGGCATTCAACATCCTCCAGTCCCTCGTCGGGCTGCTCGCCTTGCTCCTCGTCGGTCTCCTCGTCTTCTTGGTCGGAGTAGTCTACCTTTGTCACTGCCAGCACAGCCAGTTCGGGAATGCTGATGTTTATTTCTGTTTTCGCCAACGGTTGCGCCACAGTTTATTATATTGTAAAGTAGCCAAAATGGAGTAAGTGGCTGCAATTGAGTCATGTGGCAGCATAAATAAAATTAAACCGCCACTACTAAGCAGCGGCAATGCGGTAAGCCACAATTTGTTTGCATTTCGTCCACCTCCACACGTGCCGCAAATGTTTGCAGTGTGCTCCGAGGCAGCCGCAGGCAAACCCAATCAAACATGTCATAAATAAAATTACGGTAGCATAAGTTTAAGAACTTGAAATGCAGCCTAAACAAACACTTCAGCAAGGCCAAAAAGGGAAATGGGAAAATGCCCCACTCGAAAGAAAAAAAATGGTAAAAATGGAAAAGTTGCATGATAAATTAGCAGGCGGTCGATGTTAAAGTGCCCAAATACTAATTTTCAATTCAAATGCAAACAAAATAATGGAAAACAAGTGAGGCCCACGACTAGGCCCAAAAAACAAGAGGCCTCAGCAAACAAACAAGCTAAACAAAAAAAAAAAGGCAGAGAAAAAAAACAACACGCAGCCGAAGGAAAAGTTTTACAAAACCGCAAAATTGTAGCGGTTAGAAAGGAATTTGAGCAGAACACAAAAAAAAAAAAAAAAAATACAAAAAATTGGAATGGAAATGAAAAGGAAAAACAAACCCAACCAGTTGGTCCTCAGCGACTCTGTTGAGGATACTTGTGGCCTGTTTGCCTGTTTGACTTGAGTGTTTGCGATGCCCATAAAAAATTAAGCGCCATTTCAATTGTCGTCCAACTTCTTGGCCACATTTTAGCTGTTGTTGTTGCTCTTTTTCTTGTTACATCAAATTTAACACGAATACGAGAATTTGTTGGGCTTAGTTCATCAAGTTGTTCCCATTTGCACGGCTCGAAGGCAATTGAACAAATTAAGCAATTTGTAGGCCAGTCGAATTAAGGGTACTCCCCATAAAAGGCTGCATTTAATAATGCTGAGTGATTGCGTAGAGTATTCTTAATATATCGATTATAATCGATTGATCAACAATTAAGCTGCTCGACTTATGCGATATTCAAATTTTGCCACGTCTTCTATATAATAAATATCTATTAGCTATTTTGGCTTTGTCTGTGGCATACAAAAAAGAAAAAAACTAGTTTTTATTCACAATGAAATTGATTTCCAATATATTCATTCTGCATCCACAAAGTCAGCGGGGAGGCGTGTCTTTTATGTTGCAGTTGCCTCTTTTGCATTTCAAATGCGCCGCCGCCGTCGACAATTTAAATTTCGCGACATCTTTTCAAATTGTTTAGCTATTTTCGGCTGCGACTCTGGCGACATTTGTGCAACTTTTCTCGCCATAGTCAGCGACAATTTTGCCGGTCACGTGCCACACGCAATTTGCGGCGGCGTCTCGAGAGTCCCATGCCGCTCCTCTGGAGGCGCGACGAGCGAAAGTATTGCCGGGCCCGAAATCTTGTGGCATACTTATTAAGCCTCATTTATTGTAATATATGGTAATAATAATTTTATTAGATAAATTACCTGCAGGCTGCTGCCGCGGCCTATTTGCTCAATGTTGTTCTGGCAACAGCTGCTACAGCGGTGTGCGGTGTGTGTGTGTGAGTGTGAGTGTGTGTGAGTGTGTGTGTGTGTATTTGTGTGGGATAAGGGGAGGCTTAAATTATACATGAGAAGTGTGACTTGTATTAGCACATGTCCCTTTTAAGAACAGCAAATCGTTGCTTCATGTCAAGAGAAAGAAATCTTAAATAAAGTAAAATTTTATGCTTTATACATAAGAAAAAAATCGATGGCAAGTTTAACTTATTTGCTAAAATATTTACAAGTCTTTTGTTGGCTTGGCTAATCTCTCTTTGTGCAACTTTAAGCAGACTTCACATGCCACATCGGTCCCCATCGGTTGTGCGGCTGTTTTGTGCCAAGTCTTTGCCCTGTGGCTCCTCACCCATTTTGGGCAAATGGATTACAAAAATTAATAAGAAAATGCATTCGCTTGGCGCTTTGGCAGAGGCAGAGGCAGAGGCATGCCAAAGACGAGAGGGCTTAAGTAGCAGAAAATTAGGCAGACAATGGGAATGGAAGCTGCATAGAAGTACCAGTAAATAGCAGAAGTGGAGCGCTTCAGGCCAAAATAGGCAAACGGCCGACAACCAACAGGCAACAACCGACAACCGACAACCGACATTTGCGACAGAGTCGGAAAGGAGCCAAAGTTAAATGCTAAAACACAATTATATGTTAACGATTCGAGCGTGTAACAGGAGTGAAGCACAGGAAGTGTGTGCGTGTGTGTGTGTGTGTGTAATTTTTCTAGCACAACATACGATTAACTTCAAAGGATGCCTTGACGGCTGAAACGCGCTCAAGCAAGAAACTAAGCCAAACACGGCAAATGCCGGGAAAATGCAGGGAAGAGTGAGAGAAATAAGTCAGAATAAAATTGCAAATAGTTCAGCTTGAACGAACTACAAATACCCTGTGCATAATCTAAATAATGATTTATATTAATTAAATATAATAATAATTGGGCAACGTTTTGAGTTGTTCCATCGTATTGGAGATTTCAGTGTTAACTGAGTTTGAGCAGAAGAATAATTTCTATATTTTAATTCAATTTATCCTGGCTAAATCTGTATATTTTACATTCCACAATTTACTTGGGTGCATCTCAAAAGATTAGAGGGCATCACGAAGTGTGTCAAAAAACTGTTTAGGGCACAAAACTGACCGAATTAGGGCAGCCGAGCAGAAGCTAAATATATTTCGTATAATGAGCATGGGCCCAATCCAAAGCAAAAGCCCAAGCCCAAGCCGAAGCCCAATCCCAATCCCAAGCCCACTGCCTGCGATGCTGTCCATGTCAATAGGTGGCAAAGTCGTCCACAAAAGGTTATCCCGGCCATAGGCCACAAGAAGCACGAGACTCGTTTGTGGCGACTAAACAATAGTTTGTTAAGCACAACTGTGGCAACTGCTTCGCGAACTTTTCCTGACTGCCGCTCCAACTACTGCACCCTCCTCCCGCCTCCTACCAACCACACTGCAAGCCAGACTTTCTTGCCAGTTGCTCTTAACTGGCTTTCGCGTGGCTCTTTTGGCCCGTGGGGCAGTCGTTGGAGTCGCTGTTTTTTTCCCCCTGTTCACGATAATTCAGTGTAGATTAGTTGGGTCAATAGCGACTTTAAAAGGAAATCAATAAATTATTATGGTTTATTAATAGATAGCCCGACTTGGCTCTGACTCAAGATATGCGGCTCGTAAATTGAAAACGGGGCGTTACACAGACAGAAAAATATGAGTAATAAACTGAGGTATTATCTGAATTAACTATTCTGTATGGCTTATTAGTGTAGGCGTGTTTATTCCAAAAAAAAAAAACAGATTTGTATTGAGTGGGAAACCGGACTTGGCTAAGATTAATACCCATAAGCTGTCTATGTTAAATTGACGAAATGATGGCTATATTTTATTAAGAATTTAATGCCTTAAATGATTTATTAATGAAGATAATGATACTTAAATACAAACGAAATGATCTTAAGAATATTCACATTAAATTGAAGCTAAACTTTGAGCTCAACTTTCGACAGCCAATTCTGAATTCTAAATTCGCATTTCAACTTTTCACTTAGAGTTTGTTTTAAATTATTTAAATTAGTCAGATTTTGTTGCAGTGCACAAACTTTGGAAGCCCCTCAACAATTGCTTCACACACACAGGGGCAACAAGAATTGCTGCCACAACGGGGGCAAATAAAAACAAACAAAGACACAAACGGAAACCAAACACGACTCTGACGAGGGGCGGTGCCACTGGGGGCGTTGGGCGGAATTGCAGAGCCGGAAAGTCACTTACACTCACACACACACACACAGTCACACCCACATACAGCACTGTTGTGCAGGGGAAATGGGGAAAGGGACGCTGGCGATGATTCGCCTGCGCTGATTAGAGGATTTGTTAATGCGCTTTTAATAAACCGCATAGCTTCCATTCTATAATTCGGTCGGGCCTCAAGCCTCGCCTACTGTCGCCATATCTGAGGCACTGCATCATCGTCATCATCATCATCATTTGCAACTTCATTATGAGGCCAGCAGCGCACAATAAACGAGCCAAACGACAATACAATTAATTATAAAAATTCGCTACAATTTATTTGCGCTGCTGATTTTTTTTCTCTTATTTATTTATATGAGCAGTTGCCGCCTCCAGTTGTTGCACCGTCCCTCCCTCTTGCAGCTCCACTCCCCCCTGCACTTAAGCCTAATTATGTTCGATTGTTGCCATTGTTCACGCACCTTCCGCTGCTTACCCGCTCCCCTCCCGCTACCCATACGTCTTCTGTATTTTTTTTTTTATAATTCAGGGCGCATGCGCAGCCGCGATCGAAATCAGCAGCCAGAGATCCACAAAGGCGGCTGCGTTGGAGTTGGAGGAGCCCAGTGCGCAGATCAGACCCAAAACCCAAACCCGAAACCCAATTCGAATTTGGCATTGTTTGTCGTGCTCTTGTCTGTGTCTCTGTCGGGTGTGTGTTTGGGTGTGTGTTGTGTTTTCGGGTTCCTTTATCGTTGACGACGTCGTCGTCGTCGGCGTGTGTTTAAATTATATGCTTTTAAAAAACGTTTAAGGATTAATTGGATTATATCGTTTTTTCGTTTTTCTCGTCTCTTGTTTTTATTATTATTTATTCTTAATGGGTTTTCGTTGCATTATTTAAATGGGACTTGGGCTTAGTTAAAGTAGATCCGAACTGATTAAGATCTATAGCAAAACCAAACCAAAGTCGATCAATTAAAATTGTGTTTGAGAACCTTTTACAAGCATTTAGAATATGTTGTCAGAAGCTCTGATAAATTTCTACATAGTTAAAAGAAAAACCACAACAAGCATTAAAAACATAAACATTCTTTAAATGTTATTTATGGTGCGATATTTAAAGATATAAAGCAAGTTTATAACTCAAACGAAATACTTTAAAAAAAAGCTGAAAAAAAACCGCAGCAAACTGTAAAAATCAATTACTCGTTTACGTGAGACGCACAGCCCGAAAACAGGCACTTACCATAAATAATACTACAGGCCGGAGCAGGGGCAAAGACGGGAAAAGAGGCCGTGCCGACTGCCGCAGATAGAAATCTTTACGAGCCCAAAACTATTGTGGCCAACGAGCCAATACAATCAAATCAAATAGCCCCATACTGGACAAAGGAATGGAAACGAGCATCGAATCCAACTCCGAGTTGAACTTCGCGACGGAATTGGAGTTAAAGTTGGAGTTGGAATCTTTGCCCGCACAATTTTGATTGCATTTTGATCGACAGGCTAACAAAAAAAAAAAAAACGTTAACGATGGCTGCGTTTTTGGGGCCGGGCTGCTTACAAAATCATAAAGAGAAACACTAACAAACCCAAAAAGCATGGCCAAAATCATAAGCCGAAGCGGCTTAAACGCAACCAAAACCAAAGCGCAGAAAGATGAGACCACAACGAAACGATGGAGTAAACGAGGGAAAGGGGATCGCGGGAAGACAACGTTTGCAAACGCGGCGGGCGGAATAATCAGATAAACTTGATACGCCAGCAACAGTGAAGATTCCCCAGAAGACTGACACTAAGGTTGACTTGGCAACTTCCACATAATATTAAAAATTAAAAAAAATAAAATAAAAAAAATTAAAATATTTAAATTTTTTATTTTAATCAATAAAGTTTTATGATAAATTCAATATTCTTTTTTTATGTTTTCTTTGCAGTGAATCAATAATTTAATTTCATTTCGAAGAAGTCATCACTGTAAATCGAATCAGGGAGAAGCTCTGGTGCTTTTGAGCCAATTTTACCTGCTGGCCAAAACTATCTTAAAATCATGAATGCATAACCCAATCCCAATCCCAATCCCTATACCAATACCAAAAACAAATTCAAATGATTTGTGCGCATATTTCTTAGCGTTTTCTTTTCAAACTTTATTTATTTCCATGGAAAGGCAAAAACGATTCGTTTCATTTCATTTTGAATTTGGTACGCATCGATTTGGAGATATTTTTCTTCTGATTTGAATTTGCATTTATATTAAGTTTAGTGTTTCGGGGTAAGAGAGAGAGCGAGAGGGGGGAAGAGGGAGCGAGAACTGTAATTGCCTTGATTGATACGAACCCGTGGCTAACTCTAGTCACACGCATCTGATAGACCGATGGACTTTCACCTGTATGGTGATTATATAACAAGCTTCAAAGTGTTGGCTATTCCCCTAAAGAGAGAGAGAGAGAGAGAGAGAGAGAGACAAAGAGAGAGAGAGGGTTAACTCGAATATGTTTTTTATCATTTCGAGAAAATCTTCTTGAGCTACGTGCTGTAATTTTTTATGGTCCGTATGCGATGATCCTCGTCAGCGTCAGACGGCTTGAAATTGGCATTGTAATCGACATCTTTTGTGCTGCAAGCTATAACGAAATCTGAGAGAGAGAATGACTGCTCCTACTCCAACTATGGCCAACTAACAAGAACTGCTCATGCTCATCTTCATGTGCAGCCCACGGGCTGCAGCTCTACTCCGGCCTTATCAAAGTTTCATAATCTGACATTTTGAGTTTAAATGAGTCGTCGTCTGACTTTTGCTGCCTGTGATGCTTCTGATGGTTGGGCTCAATGGGTTTGCATTTAATATGACTCTTAATGCTGCTGATCTGACTCCAGTTTGACACATTTGTGGGCAGCAGCATTTGTTGGCCTGAGTGGCAGACAGATCGGATTGCCCCTGCCCCGATGGTGAACACACAAGTGTCAATCAATGCCCGCTAAATGTCGCCCATTGAGGAAATGGTTTTCATCTGCCACATCGGAGGCGTTTGCATGAAGTCAATTATGGGTCATATGCGCGGATAATAAAGCACTTAATGCCTACTGCATTGACTGCTTGAGTGACAATTAAAATGGGAAGCGACACTGGAGGCATCCATCCGATGGAGACGCCGTAGCAATGCATCCGGAACAGAGCAACAAATTAGAACAAGCAAATATGGTATGTAATATTAATAAATAATTTCATATGCATTCAAAAACATATCTCGATAAGATATATCCATCTGTCCCTGTACCCTGTCTATCTCATCAGTTGGAGCACAAGCAAAAAATAGGCTACGGAATATGAAATAAGTAAACACAATGAACTTTAGCTTCCCTTTAAGTAAGTCAACGACTTTCCCTTCGGGAACGAAACTCCCAAGTCATCAGCGACTCCTTATAGACCATGCGGACCATGTCAGACCGTAAGCTAAATGCAATTTAATGAAATATGCAAATAAATTTTATATTATTATACGCCAGGGTCTCATCTACTCATCTACCTACCTCTAGTGGAGTCATCAACCTACCAGGCGACTGAAATAATCAAAACAAACCTATAATTTGTTTTAACAAGTGAAACGCCTCAAGTTTCATAATCTACTCCCCCAACTCTGTCACATATTGAATTGAAGACAGCTCCAAGTGCCACAAGCGCCACAAGCCAAGAAAAAAAATTCAAGGAAAGAACTGAAAAGTAAACGATACGACGAGTTGGAGAATGCATGAGCTCCCCCTCCACCAAGCGGCAAGGAGCGGAGGAGGCACTGAAATTGGTGCAGACAATTTGCATTATGTTTCCGAGAGAGGCTTTTGAAGTGCTTCGCAGAATTTACGCTTTCCAGAACGGAAGGCAACCAAAATGGGGACAGAGAAACTGACTGTTCAGTCAGTCGGATGTCTTCTCATTTACCAGCAAGAGGCCAGATTCTTGGCATTCCTTCATTACAACGCTGAGGCAATATAAAGCGTGGATCTGTAAATGGCCAATAATTGCGAGAGAGGTGTCATCCCATCAGATGGACAGCTCACCAGACACAAGTCAAGCAATAACCATTAGCTCACCCCAAAGGAATCTTTCAAAGGTGTGGGTTCATCTCAAACGTGTGCCAATAAATGGCCCATTAGTGGCCAAAAATGATATTCCGTCTGACGAAATGAAATAAATGCCATATAGCATTTAAGTTGTAGAAGAGAAACGTGAATTTCCTTATTATTATTGCTAACAAGTTGAATTATTACACGATTAAATGCTTCAACTATAGAAACTATGCCAGTCGCTACACAAAAAACAGTCGATAAACAAATTAAATTAAATACCAGACACAAAAAAAAAGAAAGAACTTTACTGATTTAAAATCGTATGAAAAAAAGAAAGCCCAAAACAGCTTCATTTAAATGGCACGCAAGGGAGTAATGCAAAAGAGAGCTCGACTCATAGCATTTTCCATTTACCGTTTTCCATTTAAACGTCAGCTTTGCCAGGGCAGACAGCACATAATGAAAAAACTTCATACACACAAAAAAAAAATGCAAACAAATGTCGAGCGCGTATTAAATAGTTGCCGTTTTTCCCCCAACAGTTTTTTTTTCCCCTCTCGGGCTACAAGTGCGTCTGCTCTCTCTCCCTCCCCCCTTTCTCTCTCTCTCCCTCTCAGCTGCTGCTGCTGCTCTCTTTGTCTGAGCCTTGGGGGCCTTGGCTCGGCGTTGCGAACGTGTTCGGTTCATAGAAGTAAATAATTTTCAGGTTCAAGTGGCATATAATTTTTTTTTTTTCCTACCCCCGCACGCGCCGACAAATTGCACCCGAGTCGGGCATCTATTGGATTGGACGGTGGGGGTGGGGGTGAGGTGGGGAAGCGCCCACATAAATAACGCCATTAAACATGTTCGGCGATGGGCAACAACTTTCCGCTTTCCATTTACCGCTCGCTCGCTCCTCGAGTCCAAGCTACATTTTTATCAGCCGCCCATTTCAAGTTTCTAAACAACATTCGCTTTTTTTTTTTTGTTTTTGTGTTTGATAGCCTTAGCTCCTGGCATGTTCTGGTGTTGGTCCAGGACCTGGGCTGGCTGACTGGTGTCCTGGCTGCGGCTCTGCCGCCATTCATGTCTGCCATATATCAAACGAGCCAGCTCATGTGTCTGAGCCCTGTCGTGCGGTTGCCTGACTGCCAGCCTGTTTAGTGTCCTGGCACCTTTCACTTCCCGCGCCCCTCCTTCCCCCATCCGCTCTGCATCTGGTTCGGCTTAATTGCCAAATGTGTTTAGGTGTGGTTTTCAGCCATGTGCCACAGAGCAACAGCAGCAACAGCAGCAGCAGCAGCTCCTTGCCCCATTGTTCTCTCATTTTTCTGTTCGTTGTGCCACGGCAAGAGAATTAAAAATACGGCCAATGGGATTGCAAATGTATTGTGCGAGATGTGTGGTGGGCTGTGGGAGGGGGGATTGCCGTATTGTCGGATTTGCTAGATTCGAGCAGAAGGTGGCAACGGAAAAACGGAAGCAATGTCCAAACAGCAGCAGCAGCTCTTATTCCTCGATACATGGCACAAATTTGCATGTTTTGGTGTCCCTTGAATGCTGAGCTTGCTGCTGCTGCTGCTGCTGCTTTTGAAGTTTTATGGCTGCCATTTGAGATGCTTCGTTTGGGGCTAAGAGCAAGGAAGAACCTAAAATTGGAACCGAACATGCATGCAATTTAATACTCTCTGCCTTTCGATTAAGCGAGCACAGCACTTAATCTCATTTTAGGCACTTTAATTGATTGACTAATCTATATAATCGAAGCTTCAATCGATTGGGATCGAGAGATTATTGATTTTTGTACCCATGCTCTGGTTTGGAAATCCCTTTAAGTTATTAGCTGATATATATATATTTCTTTATATATACAAATGCATATTGCACTATATGAACTCTCTGATTTAGCAACTCTCTGATGGCAACAACTAACAGCGACACGCCCTCAATTATTTACTCGCACTAAATAAATTGAAAAGTTTACCAAATAAAAGCACAACTAATTGATTTCTCGTGTCCACTTGGATAGTGCGGTTTTGAAGAGAGACAGACAGACAGCCCGGGTTAGGGGGTCGGTGTTGAGGTCTGGACCGGGACGGGAAGTGTCACAAATAAAACAAGTTCAAAACCACAGGAACCTGGCACAGGAACTGAAAGGTGAAATGTCAACAAAGCAAGCGGAAATACGGACACAAATAAACCAAAGTCAACAATGGAAAATGCGGCATATAAAATGTGGAGGCGAGGTACGTGATAAATGCGACAATTTCATGTATAAAACAAATTAATCGAGTGAATTTTTGCATGCTGCACGAAATCGACGACGGAAACAGACAGCAAATGCCAGAACTATGTGAAAGAGCGAGAGAGCAGTAGAGTCCATCAAGTAGCCATAATAAATGATTAAATAAGCGTAATTATCACCTTTATGCTGCGACGCCAACGCCGACGCAGACGTCGACGGCGACGCTGCTGCCAAGCGTTGACGTTGACGTGACAAAAATGGCGACGGGCCCTGAAGAATGATGGCGACACGCATAGCTTGCTACCTGTCTCGCTCACACGCTCTCCCTTTGTCTGCTCTTCTCTCTTTGTCTCTCTCTCTCTCTCTTTTCGTCTGTTTCATATTTCTTGTGCGCGACATTAAAACAAATTTTATTACTTTAATTACTTTATTTACATTTTGCCAAATGGCAGCCAGGCAAGTCAGCGGCGCACACTAAACAGGAAGCGAGCCTTCAAGCAAAAATGACACGCCATCCAAAGCGGAAGTGAAAAATAAATGAAAACTAAGCACAACTGAAATATACCCTGTACAGTTAAGCATATTAATGCAATATATAAATACAGCCTATGATACCCTATTTAATTAGAGCATAAATATGGAAAACTAGAAACAAAAGCAAACAAATAAACCCCGCTTTGGGAAATAAAAAATGTAGAAAATTTATATTTACATATAAATGTTTGTGTGTGTGTGTGTGTGTGTGTGTGAGGTGTGCGAGTGTGTTTGTGTGACTGCCTGATAAGCAGACGTGGCGCATGGGTAATTGTTGTCCTGATGAGCTGCGTCATGCAATGTGTTAAAGTTGCCAGCTGGCACCCAAGCAAAAAAGAGAGGGAGAGACAAAGCGAAAGAGAGAGAGAGACTGGGAAAAGTAATCGCTGGGTAAGGGTACACGTAATGTGTCCTTGTAACGGTACATTAACATAGTCATAATTTAATTAAATCCTCGAAGTACTTTTTTTGCTGTCGAGATTATGACTAATTAAAGCCAGAATATCAGTTCCATCAGACAGAAAAAATCAAAGAGCGATTTATTAATGAAAAATCATTAATTGCTGAATTAAATAATCCTAATTAAAGTCACAATTTTGTAATTTCTCTGTGCTGTTGATAACCTTTTTAATTGCCTTGCATTTTTCACTACTTCAACTAAAAGTAAATAAATATTTAAGCAGAAACATTTTATCAAGGCAAGCTCAACTTGGCCTCTCAATTGGCCCAAAAACAAGTGATTAATTCTGCATTAAATTTGTTAATCAACTTTAAATTTTCAATCACATTTTGACTGACTTTTGGCAAACAAAGAGCATTTGATTTTGGCTACGTTTTCATAAAGTAAATTATTGCGTTGAATTCGAGTAAATATTTTATGATGCGTTCAGGCTTAGTTTGCCCTAAGCTGACCCAGGAGAAAAATCACAAGTCATTTGGTGGCCACACAGGGCGAACAGCTGCAACAATGAATCATTTAGCTGCGGGCCAGGACTAATAAGTATTGCCAAGGCTCGAATAGCTGTTACCATTAACTGCAAAACTTGAGGCGCAAATGGGCAACGCATGGAATTTAATCGATTGCAATAAGCATAAGCAAAAACCATGACGATGTGTGATTAGGCAAATGTTAGTTCCTCCGAGGGGGGTGTGCGGGGAGCGGCAAAGAGAGGGCTTTCGTTTGGAAATACTATGAATTAGACACACGCATGCATGAAATGCAAACGCGTTTTAAATGCGCTTTTGAAGACCATTAAATGAGCCCAGCTCGAATCCACCGAGTCGAGAGCAGATGGGATGATGATGACCCAAAAAAAAAAGAAGGAAAACCAAACAAACCTGGTGGCAAACTCTTGATTTGCCGCCACTGCTGGTGCTTCTTCAAAACTGGAAACTGCAGCCGCAGCAGCGGCAAATTAGTTGCCACCTTGCCTCTTGTGGCTATATATATTTGGATGCAGACACCATTAAGTGGGTGCCAAGTCGACTCTTTGATGTTATATTGATGATTTTGGTGATTAGCCCCAGCACTCGCATATTTTTTTTCATCTCTGCTGGCGGCGTTGCAAATGCTCTTAGCTCCTCAACATCAACTTGCTTTAATTACTATTTAATATTTACGCTGCTCGAGACGCAGTCAATCATTAATCACAGTGTGGGAAAGTTGATTAAGAAAATAAATATATAAAATTTACAAATTGACAGTCGAAGAGAGTTGTTTATATTTGCTAGCCAAAACTTCATCGATTATTATCTAAATAAAATATATATCAGTAAAATCTACCCCTCAATTTAATATTCAATAATCTCCTGGCTGGCTGGCTGGCTGGTTGACCCCTACCTGTTTGCAATAAATTGGCCAAACCAAAAACCGCCAATTTAACGACCTCGAAATGTGCAATTGCGACTCGTTTGGTTAATTCATAAATGTTTTGCACACTCCACTTTCAAATTAATGGACTTTTGGGGTTGCCATACCCCCAAAAATTTGCAGTGTTGCCAAACAATTAAAATACACAACAAGGCACGTTAATTGAGCCAAACATTTGCGTAAGCGGTCATCGTCAACATCAACATCAACATCATCATCATCATCATCATGATTGCAATTTTCCTCTTCTTTTTTTTTATTGACAGACAAATTTTTTTGGGTGTCGAAATGGAAAGCAAATCCAACACTTGACAAGTTTATGAATATTTCATTGGTAAATTCTCACTCGTTGGGTGAGGCAGATGAGAATGCGTCACAAATCGAATTGATTCAATTGAGGCGGCAGCAAGTGGGCGGCAAAGTGGGTGTGGTCTGGTCTGGTCTGGCGTTGCCATTACCATATGTCATCCGATGATATTCATATTTCGCATGTTTTTGGCATTTAATTGCACGAATTTTGTGTTCGCAGTCGCGTTTGCTGCTGTGCCGCAATTTTCAATTAAAATTTATGAATCGAATGCTAAATGGAAGTCGACGTTGCCCATCTGTGATCTCTGCAAACCACCCACCACCCCCCCATCCCACCTTATCCCATGTTGTTGTTCGCGCTGTGCGCATAAATTATGGAAATTCATAAATGCCAACCAAAGGCCCCAAACAGGCTCCTACAGGGCCGAGTGGGGAGAAGGGGGGACTGCGGCAGGCGGGCGGTCGGACGAAATTACCAAATGCAGCCACCAAATATATTCTCGTAAATATTTGTTTCTCTTATTTGGCATTGTTAAATGCATAAATATTTAGCTGCACATTCCGGCGCCCTTTAGACACACAAAGTTGTAGTTTTTTTTTTTTATATATATTTTCAATTATTGCTTTAGGCCAAAATTTTCAATTATCAATTATTTTGCATTCATTGCAGTCTGGTGGTGGCGGCAGAGGGGCATGTTGGGCAGAGGGAATTGCCAGCGGACGCGCCCCCAGAGCCGTTTATTGAAAGTTTCGTGTTTTTTTTTTTTGGAGGTCTGATTTTGACATGAGGCAAATTGAAATGTAATTGTTTTGCCAGCCGTATCCACAGCCAAATGCGAAACGAAC
The DNA here is from genome assembly GCA_037043605.1 of Drosophila multiciliata. Classification (NCBI taxonomy): domain Eukaryota; kingdom Metazoa; phylum Arthropoda; class Insecta; order Diptera; family Drosophilidae; genus Drosophila; species Drosophila multiciliata. The sequence continues at coordinate 11,396,157 of JBAMBF010000589.1, forward strand.
TCTTTCGTTAGCAGTTTATTTAACTGGCAATTCCCGCGAGTTGTGCCCACAGCACAGCCCAATCCAACACACTCCAACTCCAACTCCAACTCCAGCTACCCCCGCACACCGCCAGTGTGTTAATGATGCAGCCACAAAATGCCGTTTGCATATGTTGCCACTCCCACGGGTAAACGTCGATTGAATCTGGCTCTGAATCTGGCTCTGAATTTGACTACCAATTGCAGCGCCAGGCGGAAAAACATCAAAGCCCTTTTGAAAATCAAAAGCGTATTTGAAAATGCAGTATACAGTGCCCGATTTACATATATATATATATATATATTGGTGGCTTGTAGACTGTGTAATTGCATTCTATTTAAGAGTTTGTAATTATCTATGTGTGGGCATAAAATAGATTGGAAAAACTTACTTTTTAGATACTGTTTAAATTTTAGATATCTCTCAGCTTACCTGTAATGAAAAGAAAACATACTCGATTTAGTTACAAAATATTAAAAAAATACTCTTTAAATGTTGTTTAATATTCAATTTCAATTTTGTAAATTAATTTAACGCATGTCGATTCACGATTGCATTATTATTATTAATTTACCAACTAAATGTAATAAATAAAAATGCATTTATCTATTTTAAATACCGCTGCACCCTTATCAGACACCATTTCGAGCAGCTGTTAACTATTTTGAACTATGACCCTTGAACACTCCCTCAACTTTGAGCTGTCCAGCTGCACTCTAATTTAAACATCGCACCTAATTTCAATTAAAACGAATACCAAAACTCATTCGGCAAATGTTTGAATAAATACAAAAAAAAAAAAAAATTGATATATTTGTGGGTAATTTGTAATTTTTAGGTATTGCCACTGGGCACCGACAAAGTGCAAATGTAGCAATATTTCACAACCCCCGCCCAGCCCCCTCGCTCCCACAACCGACATTCCGGCAACCCGGCAAAACACTCTAAGGCTCTGAGGCTTCCAGGTGAGTGCGCATTATTCATTACCCAACAACCCCTCTGTGGCAGCAAACCGTGGCGAGAGTCCTGCCTGGCGGCGGCGAGTTCTGTGCTTAGGCGCGCCGTGTTGATGTGCATGTTATTGCCCATTATGTGGCACAAAAAAGCTAACCCTCGAGCACACACACACACACACATACGTATTTATTTTGAGCTTGTTGTTATTGTTGTTTTGCACATTGCCTTTTTAAGTATTATTAATTGTCTGCCATGTTTGTTCTTGCCACAGGATATGTGTGTGTGTGTGTGACCAGGAAGGTGGCATATGGGTAGCAGTTGGAACAGCATGTAGCTCCTGTTGTTGTGACTGCTGCATATTTGTCTGCCTGTCACAAAACAATGTCATAAAAAACTAATTCAGAAATTCATATTTAACCTGTTACGGTTAGCTCAGCGGCGGCCAATCTGTATCTGAATTTGCTCAGTGTATCTGTATCTGTATCTGTATCTGAAATGCCATTCTATGGCTCAGTGAGCTAATTTTGGGCTGCCTAATTTGCCAGAGACGTAGGTTATAGTTCACATGGATAATGTTTTCGAAAGGTCAAATAATTGTTGTTTACCGTTAAGCGAAATCTAAGGTTAGATTATTCATCGGTTTCAACTAATCGCAAAGTTCACTTTCTGATAACATTTTTCTACCTTTTTGGGAATGCTCTTTATTTAACCCTGGGTCTAATGACCCCCCCCAGCTCACCTGCGAATTGCTATGAAGCCAATCTGCTCTTTCCACAAATGCAATTCTCTGTTCATTTGGTTGGTGCTGCACATGGCAAACCCTTGGAGTCAAAAAATTGAACTTTCGACTGGAATTGCAACACACACACACAAAAAGAAATGCCAGAGAAGTGCGCCCCTCGGCAAAAGCAAAACAAAAGTACAAATTACACGCGACTCGAATGGACAGAGATACATACATATATATATATATAGATATATGTGTGTGTGTGTGTATTTGTAGTGCAGGAGATTAGACCCCTTTCACGGTCAGTGCGCCAGTGTGCGATTTACTGGCTCAATTAGCCTGGGTACGATGACTGGCCCATAGCTGCAGGCTGACGGCGATATACCGATTTTCACAGCACATATTGAGGAAAAAGATAGGAAAAGACAGGAAAACACAGGAAAACACCGACAATGAATGAAACCAGAGGATGGCAAAGCGAAAATCCTAAAGCAACGATCGAGGGGCAATTTCCCATAATTCGCTTAGTTTATGCATGCAGCGGCAAAAGATAACTGAGATCGCTAAAAGGAAACCTGTCCATAAGTTAACATGTTTATTTCGACTTGGGCTCGCTCAACGAATGGCTCATAATTTAACATGCCAATGGCCACAATTAACTTGAATCCAACCACGGGATTCTCCACGTTGTTTTGACATGCAAAGTGAGACACTTTCGGGCCCAGAAATTTACGAGTTCTGATAGAGCTCTTGAGAAGCCCCAGTTCTACGTAGATCGTGCATTAGCATTTTATGAATGTGCTGATCTTTCGAGCAGTCATCAATGAGATTGCAGCTGGCTCAGCATTTAATGTCTTCATCAGTGGATCGCCGAGAGTCGAGCTAAAAATTATTTTACTACACAAAATTAAAGAAATCTTTAGCTGGTAATTATTAGTTTAGTTTAGTTTAGTTTATTAGCTAATCATTCAACACCTGCTTTCATTCACAGACAGCTGAGTGTTAATTACTCTGCCGTAGTTAGTCCAATTAAGGTTAAGCATTTATTATATTTAGCACATTGCTGTTTGCTGAGAAATGCAAAACAATTTGCAGTCGGAATCTTTTGTACTCAGATACTTAGCTTATTATGTGCAAGTCATGTTGGCAGTAAGCAAACCAGTTAAGTGGGTCAAGAGGATGCAGTTATATTGTGGGCTAAGAAATACGCCTCGTAGTTTGCTCTATAAAAAAATCTACAAGTACCTTCTAAATCTATAAACATTTTTAATTGGTAGTATTAATAAAAAATAAATAAAATAAAGAGTGTGCGAATTGAAATGTTTGATATGTTTTAATAATTAATTAATAATTAAATTAAGAGTCTCTTTGCATTGAAGCGGCAATAAAGTTAGAAAAAATTTTAAAAAATATCTAAAGTCCTTAAAAAATAAATAAATTATAATATAATAATAAAAAAAAGAGGAAAATAAATAAAAAAAAATACATACAGACATATAGCTTTTATTTTTGTTATTTGCTGTCAGTCATTCTTTCGAAATATATTTCAATGAACTCATTGTTGCAACAACATTTGTATTTGATAGTTGTATCAACTTAATTTATGACAAACTGAAACTGTTGTTGAGCCAAGCACAACTTTTTGATGGCTCACTCTCACTCTTGGCCAACAGTGAGTAGAACTGTCGTTGCCATAAATAAATGATCAGACACTTCAACAATAAAGCTATATAAGGCATTGCTGTCACCCAGGTATAGATTATCATGCATGCAACTTAATTAGTTATGCGGCTTGTCAATGTGCCTCAGACAGCTGCTCTTGATTTGTCACACAATAAATTATGCAATTTCACATGGCAAAAATGAAGACACTTGAATGCGACAACGACTTGTACAACAGTCGCTATTGTTGCGTGTCTTTGTTCAATCATCATCAACAACATTCATCCAACCAGCCAACCAACCAACCAAACAGTCATCCATCCATCCATCCATCCACAACAGCAATCATCATGAGCTTTTGCATGCCAAATGGTCGACATCTCACTTGAGAAGTTCTCCCCATCCCCCCTCTCTCTCTCTCACACTCTTATTGTCTATCTGTCTCGCTCTTCCTGTGCATATAAATAAGTAAATAGTTTGTACACAACATTGACTTGTGTGTGTGTTTGTGTGTGCTCATGTTGATTGTAATGTTGATGAGCCTGAATTATCACATGCCATTTGATGGACTGCAAACACGCACAAAACTTCGGACCAATCTTTACTTCTTAGCAACTTGTCTATACCCATTTTAATACCTAAAATATTCGTACGTGCACCTGTGTGTATATGTGTGTAAATGTCTATATACACACACTCGCAAAAAAATGTTTTTCCCATTAATATTTTTCTTTACCAGTCTTTAGTCCCTTATAAATAATTTGACTTATATTAAAATTTTAAGCACATTTAATATTAACAATTAGTTTCGAAACTTTTTCACAAGTTGTATTTAATAATTGATATGTTCAATTAGTTTAATTTAAATTAATTTGTCCATGCTTATAATTTATGTATACTTTAATTAAGATGTGCTTTTAGTTGAATTTCAAATAATAAATTAATGGAAAAAAGAGTTAAGGAAAATAGGTAAAGTTTTGTGCATCAATCAGACAATGTTTTTAAATATTCTGAATATATAAAATATCAAATTCTTTTTTGGCTTACATAAAAAATTATAGAATATTCAAAAGGTTAATTTTTAACCTATTTGTTGATTTGTTTTCAACTAGAGTATTCAACAAAGGTCTGGCCTTTCTGAATTGAGATAAAGCATGATTATCTGATTAATGGCTACTTTTGTAGGCTACTCATTCATTTGTTTTTCTGAGTGTATCAATGTTTGGCTTGGTTTTTCCTGGGCAGAGTCTGTGGCCGACTGTCAAGTTGATAATCTCCCGACACTTTGACGAAATGCTCTTGTGCTCTTTTGCTTATGGCTGGCATTGATAAATGGTCGCAAGTGACAAACAACAAAAGAGCCCGCACCTCGCCGCCGCTAGATGTCGCCACTTTACGCTTGTCTTATCAATGTAGGCTTTGAATGTTATATTTATTGTTGCTGTTGTTGTTGTCGTTTGTTTTTCTCTATTTTGTTTGTTTGTCGCTGGTGTTCTACATGTAAACGACTCGGACATTGATTAATTTCATAGTTAATTTGTCAGCATTAATCAGTATTAACTTAAATGGGACTCAACACGCCCCCCCAACCCCAAACTCGACTTCCTTTCACTGCATTAGTCTATAAGTCGACGAGTATTAAACTGACAGTTGGATTCAACTAATTCTTTGTCTTTTTTTTTTTTTTGTTTGTTTGTTTGAGTATTTGTTAATTAATTTTTGCATAAAACTTGGCTTTGTTTTTACGCTCATTGAAGCGTGTTTCTCGATTAATTGCATTTGTAAGCCTTGGCTTATGAAGCAATTAGCCGAATGCTTGACTCTGCCACACGCCAGGTGAGATGAGTTGCGTTGGCAACTGAGATGAGCACAATATGTGTGCTGTGAAATGATTTGTTTTGGGCCTTAAATGCCAGCTTAGACAATATTAATTGCAGGCATTTAGCTTTAATGATGCAAGCAACTATTTTTTCGGCAATTTGTTATCTGAAAACTCCGCGAGGGTAAAATTTCCCGCAAAATGCATGAGCAAATCGTCAATAGGCATTGGGTAAAAGGTGCCCACAGAGAAAACACTTGGCAAGCAGAAACAGCTGCCGACCAGAGTTGCCCCGCTTTGCGTGACGGCTTTCAGGCAGCGCAAATGTTTGCACACGCACAGTGGGGAAAAAACCTTTCAAGCACGTTTATGGGTTAAACAGAGCAGACATGAGGAGGAGGGAGAAGTTAACCCTCTCACTCTCCCTCTCCCTAAATGTAGGGAATGATGTGTGTTTTCTTTGTACTCTCTTACATAGTGGTACAAAATGGCGGCCAGGGCACACCTGTCTGCACTTGAGAATGCGGAATGGGGATGGGAAGGCAAACTAATGCAACACGGCGAATTCAAGTGCCGAACATAACGGTAAACATGCTAAGCGGTTTTTCCAAGCACAGAACAAGATAGAGAAAAGGGGGGAGAGAGCAAAAAGTCAATGGGAAGTGTTTGCACAAGCCGAAGCGGACAATAAAGGCAGCAATAGCAAAAGAAGCAAAAAGTAAGCAAAGCATTTGATGAGTTGGAAAGGGGCGTGCGGTGTAGGGTGGTTGTGTTGATAAAAATGCAAACACTTTTAGCGCTGACTGCAGTGAAAGTGTCGACGCAGCGAAGAGGAGCGTAGAAGAAGAGAAGATTCAGTTGCCAGGCTGTCTTTTTTGTCTGCCCAATTGTGGCTTACGAGCTGTTGTCGTCACACATCCCTCCCCACTCCTCCCTTAACTTCTCTTCTTCATTTCTATTCTCTGCTCGGCTGTGCTTTGCCTTGCGTTGCTGTCCTGTTCTGCCAATTGACGGCTACTTGACATTTTCGCTGCTGTTTACACACTGTGCGCTGTGCAAGCCAAACACTCAACACTGAAACCAAATGGAGCACTGTAAATCCTCTGCCAATATTTTTCACCTCCACCCCATCTCTCTTTCTATCGCTCTATCTCTTTCGCACTTTCGCTCCTTTTGTATGGACAACGAAAATATTATTTTAGCGTGTGAAAAGTGTAAAGTGCTTTAATGTATGAAAAATATTATATATAGAACAGTTTTTATGTTTAGCACACACACACACACAGACATGCAGGCGACAAACACTTAAAACATTCTACTCCCAACTCTTGACTTGGCTTGACTTGACTTGACTTGACTTGACCTGACTCGGTGTTGGTAACGACAACTTGGCCAACTTTGGCAACAGCTCTACAAATGTTATTCTTCATTTTGTTTGATTTAAGCTGATCAAGTGATGCAACGAGTACTTTATACATATATATATATATATTTTTCCGTTAAATGTTTTTTCTAAGTATTGATGGCACTCAAGTTAAGTGCTGTTAACTCTATTTGACTCTAGTAGCGAACTTTTTACTTTAATACATACAAAATATAAATTTATTATGAAATTTTAAATTCAGAAATACTTTAGATTTAAATCATGTTAAAAATATGTTGAAATTCACAAAGTAAATACAGTTAAAATACTGCACAAGTCTGAATTGTAATTTGTTCATACATTTTAATTTAAGTCACTAAATTTAATTAGCAGTTACTAACTCTGTCACCCCACCCCTTGTCACTCTCTTTTTACTAGACAAGAAAACTTTCCTTTACTATAAAAACTTAAATATTTCCTCCGGTTTACCTCATTTGCCATATATACTTTGAGTATGTTTCTTACTGATTATTTTTATGTGATTTGCCTACTGCATCGAATTGCCAAAGGCGTGAGAACTTGTCAAGTCCGAAACGTGGAGAGTGTAAATTTTACGATCCATATCCGTTGGCGGTTGAAACATGCCCAAAAACATGTTTTGAGGCAGACATTAAAAAGATGCACGGCACGGAAACCGTAAAGTCGCACTAAATATGAACATTAAAAACCATAAATATTAAAACATAAAAATAGCCCATAAAGAAAGGGCAACTCGCAGGGCAGGCAACAGAAACAGAATTCTCCACAATGTAAATGCACTGCTAGAAAATGAATTTCTAAACAATGAAAACAGCTGGAGTTCTACGAAATGAATGCCCACCCAAAGACTGCTGGAGGAGTCACACAATTAGTCACAATGGACGACGAACGCAGCGGGGAAATCAATTTCCACGGCATGCCTTTATCGGAATGCATTTCCATTTACAAGCGCAAGGGAAAAATAGAAATAAAAATAAAAAAAACAGATACGACCAGACTCCGGCTAGTGTATTAAAAATCAATGAATAAATAAACAGAAAACAAACGAATTTTGTTGCCAGGCTGTGCAGCATTTCCATTCAGCATTCCCCTCCCCCTCCACGTTGGCCAGCTAATATCTAGTTGTGATTGTTGTTCTCTCAGTGATTTATATTTATTTTGGGTTCGTTGTGTGAATTCCGTCGGCTGCTAAAAGCTTTGGCGGCACGCGTCTGCCCAGCTAGCAAGGTGCTCAGAGTCCAGAGAGTCTAGACTTATGGAAGGGGAACTCAATTTTATATGCAGCTTGATTAGTTTACTCGCTCTGCTATTAATGGCGTTTTTGGAAATGCATTTTAAAAGCTAGTTGAGAAAATGTATCGACTTAAAAACATTTTGAAACAACAACAAAGACAAAGTTTAAAACTAACCAAAAATATAAAAGTAAATAAACAATACGCATAAAATATGTAGTAGCCGTGATAAGCTGTAAATTTTAGTTCCATTTTATTTTAAACGAGAGCAATAATCAGAGCAATACTTTTGCTTGCTCTCTTTTGTGAGCGTATGTGTGTGTGTGAGTAATTGTGTGTACATGTGTATTAAACACACATACAGTGGCGCATTTGCAGCTCTGTTTAACTAATTTGTTGTTGCATTCTCTATTTGCCATAGCAATTTGCAATGTCTATTTATAGCACACATTTCGCACACACACACTCACACATAAATCGGCAAATAGCTTTAGTTCTAGCTGACATTTAGCGCCAGATCATTTCATGTGACTCCGTGGCGCAACGGTAGCGCGTCTGACTCCAGATCAGAAGGTTGCGTGTTCAAATCACGTCGGGGTCAATTGTTCAACAATAATTTTTTGCTTTTTATAAATTATTAATATTTTTGTAGTTTATTTAACGAAATAAAATTATTACTACTTTACTTTATTTATTTATTTAAATGTAAATGTTTTCCTTATAATCCGTAATTGTGACAAACATATGTATATATTTCAACAACAGTACAGTTTAACAAAAATGATTGCTTAATTAGCGACGTTTTTGTTTCACAAGCGAAATCAATTGTAAATGTCAACAGTTGTCGTTTGTCGCTTTTGTCGCATTCAATAAACATAATTACAAAAACAATAACTGTCGCCGTTTGTTATGTGGGCATTTACACAGGTTCCTCACCCCCTTTTATATATGTTTAATGTTGTGTCACTTCATAAAATTGTTAATTAGCCGCCCAACAACAACCACAACAACAAAAAACCAACAACAAAATTCCTAAAATGCATAGTGGAAAAGGATGCGATAATTAAACAAGAACAAGTTCAATCAATAGTGAATCTATATATATATATATATATATATATATATATATGTATATATCACTTTATCAATCAACACTTTATTTGTGGATGCAAAAATAACTGTCCGTTTAAATATGACTGCAATTGAAATGTCAGCGGGATTATTTAATCCTTGTGGTTGCAACATGTAAGAAAGAGAGAGAGAGAGAGAGAGAGAGAGAAAATGGTTCGAGGGCTGTTCATTTTTGACGTTAGAGATTGCTGTTAATAAATATTTAATTGATTTAAGATTGTGACATTTGTACTTATGTGATTGAGACATTGATTGATGGCATAATATCAAATATCGGAGTGTAAATATGAGGGATACTTGTGACAGCAAAACACATGAAAATTTATAATGCAACTCCCACATTTGAAATATTAATTCATGGCAAGAAAATAGGCTGAGAAATATATTAGATATTAAATAAAAATGGGCTCAAGGCAAACAATACTCAGCAATTTAAAATCAATCTCAACATAATAATTAATTATAAACTTCAATATGTAAACAAAAACGAGCAACACACTTTTAAAACTGTAATTAATAATGTACAAAAGTCAAAAAAAAAATTAATTGAGAACTACGTTATTTAAGGAGAAGTTGAGGAAAACGCCCAATTAAAAGAAAGATAGACACGCACAAGTCTCGATTATAATTAAATAGGATCGAAGCGACAACTTGCTGGTCGCCCTTCCCCACCCGCGTTAGAAAACGTTCCTCTACATAAATTTAAAGAGCACTTGTCATTTGGAAAACAGTTGTAAAAATTCCCATGAGCAAGCGCGCAAAACTCAAAAGGCAAATGGTCAAACAGAACTGATGGATGGAGAAAAGAGTGAGTGAGGGTGAGCAAGGGGAGACATCCCTCATATATACAGAGGCGCATCATATTTTCGAGACGCTCATATAAACAAATAAAAACCCATTAACGAAAACCAACAAAAACCACAACAACAACTTCTCTTTTATCCGCACTCTGCTGTGATTAACGGCACAATGTGAAGGGTGCAAGAAAGTAGCGACGAGCAATTAACAACTACAATAATCAAACAAAACGAGAGACAGCAATCAGCCTGCAGAGCGGCAGAGTGAGACAGCGACACAGACGAATGCAGAGGCTGTTCACTCAGCATATGTGCGGGCAGAAAAAAACAAAGAACAACAACAAGGGCAACAACAATGGAAATAGCGATAAGCAGCGCTGCAACTGCAGCCCATTAGATAAGCAAAAGCGATTCGCAGTCGGTGGCCCACAACTCTCTCCCACTCTCTCTCTCACTCACACACAGTGTGCAATGCGAACGGAACCCAGCTGTGTTTGTTCTGTCGAGCGAAGCGATGTAAAAATAGCGCAAAACTGCAGCCGCACACACACACACATACAGCAGCACACATGCACACACACACATACAGCAGCACACATGCACACACACACTCATGCATTTTCATATTAGTTTTTCGTGTGAAATATTTTAATATTTGCTTACAAAACAAAACGCAAAGAGGCGAACACTAAGCAGTGCAGCAGAAATAACACAAGCAACTCTCAAGTTGCGGGCGTCGCGAGGGGTGTTCCCCAAATGTATTTCTTGGACAAATATTCAATCAGAGCACCAACCGCGCTAAATATGTGGGCAACATGTTGTCAACTTGACGAACTAAGGCAGAGACAGAGGCAGAGACAGGGGCGTGTGCATAAGGTTCGTCGAGGGGGCCCCGGGTTTGCTTGCATATATGTAAATTGCCAGAAATAAAAGTAATATCAATCATAAATTGTAAGAAATTGAATTGGTAATAAGTTAAATTGCTAAAGACAAGTTTTAATAAAATTGTTAACATTTTGAAGAATGAAAGATTCTTCCATAAGAAAGTTATTAACTGAGTCGAATTACCTCTAAAATGCACCCCATCAAAAACTACGCCCATGCATTTAGAATTTTGCGTCATAGTGAAAATACATGTTTTGAGATTTGAGCATTTGTTTCATTTCAGGGCTGCAACATTCGCAGAATCCCAATCGCTTTAGCTGCTTGTCACACGCTCGTTAAGCCAACAAAATTCAGGCGACTATTGTGACACTTGGCATGACAACGACAACAATGAAAGCAACAACAACAACAAGAGACAACAACACTAAGTTGCAGTTGGCAAAATGCTTAATGAGTGACGGGCCAGAAGCGGAAATCTGCATCTGCGGTAGGTTAGAGCCAGGCTGGGATTTGTCAAGGAATGATAAAATAAGCATTAAGAGGAAGGGGTGGAGGGGGGGGGGGGTGGATGTAGGGGGTTGCACTTTATGAGCCACCCTTCTTAGGGCCACCCACTCAAAATGCGTCGCTTTTTGCATTTTGTGTCAGCTGTCAAAGCCAAGAGTGAAGTTGCCTTTGTATTTTTTATGTGTGGCCCTGGCCAAGGGGTGGTTGGCCAGGGGCTGACGAAGAAGGGGGTGGTGGGTGGGTTGGCATTTTGGAGTGTTCAGTCAGCGCTGCCGGGCAAAGTGTCCATTATGTTGATTTGAAAAATAAAAGCAACGGATGTGTCGCCTCAAACAGCAAAGACGAGTGGAGCTAAAGCTAAGGATGGTTAGCGGGGGGTTGGAGGTGGTTATTTAGCTGATTGAAAGACAGTTGAATATGTAAATGCTACTTTTTGAGACTGCGATTGAGGCCGGAGATTTGTGATAGAAATAAAGAATGTTTGCCTGATTGGCGCAAGGAAATGAGTACTGATTTCGTAGCTGTCAATCGGATAACAAAAGCGATACGCTACTTTGATATTCGATATTCGATATTCACAAGCTAACTGTGATTTCATTAATCAAATATATACAAATCATGCCAACAATCAGAAATGTGAACAATGTTTATTCTTAAGCACTTTGCTGCTCGAAATACCAAGTTTTTTCTATCAGGCAGTTAACAGTTAGCAGCTAATAACAGATGTCAGCTAACGGAATGTCTTTTACCAGAAGCAAGAAGCCTTCATGGCTAATGTTGTCCAATCTACTATGGAATCAACTCGACGCCACATCATCGAATCCAGCAAAGTGCAGCGATGATCTGATGTCCAATCTAGGCAAGACAATGGCACGTCTAATTGAGCCGGCCTGGAACGGGAAAAGCTGCTCAGTCTACAGGCAATTCATCCAAATTATTATGCATTTGACATTGTTATGTAAAGTCTAGTTTTGCTTATGTGTATCAAATAAAGTATTAAAGCAAATTCTGCCTGTTCTGAACAAATGTTTTTTAAATTCGTTATAAATTTATTTAGAAATTGCGATAGGTTTTTTCATTGCCTTTCAAAACATTATCAACAACATTCTTGATCAAATATTGCAATCACAAAACTAATTATTAAATGCCTGCACTGATTGAAAATTTTTTCATGTGACGAAACGTTATTAATTATTCAAATATTTACGGTTTTTATTTTTGCCTTTGGGTCATCAAAAATGCGCACAGTTTATACATGTAAAAATTAATTAAATAATTCATTTTGTAAATTTTAAATTAAAAATACTCCCAGCTTCATTTACGCAAACTGGTAAATAGAAAAAAAAAACTAATTAATTGAATAATTCATTTTGTGTATCGCCATTAATGTTTAATGCAAACTTTTCGCTTTGAAGCGTCAACAAAAATGCAAATTGCAGAAAATCTCATCTGGTTAACAAAATGCATGCAATTAATATTAATTTGCTAAATTATTTGCATTAATTCACATACATTGGCGAACATATAAACCATCATAAATGTAATGAAATTAATGCAACTCCAAATGGGCGTTCAGTTTTCACAATATACGATAATTTCCGGGTTAATTGCAGCGGTGCTCCGGCTCCACAAATGATAATGTTTACTACTAAAAAAAAAACACAACAATGGAGCCACATGGATGAAAGTGAGTGCAGCTAAAATAATTACTAAAATGCATTACCAAATAAAATAAAAAATAAAATGGAGAAAAGCTGTGTATAAAAAAGTGAAATGACTGCAAATTGCAATGGGAATAATTTAATGACAGCCCATTTGGTAAAATATGCTAATTTGTGTGAGTGGATGAGCATATATAAAAAATAGATAATAAACCTTGAATGTGGAAGCAGGCCTTAATCGAGTGAGCTCGACTAGGAGATACCCTGTAAGCAGCTGTTGAGATTTAGTTTACTTTATAATATGGAATAAAAACACTTTTGGGATTGAATATGCTTTCTTCCGCCTCTTACATATTTTAGCAGAAAAAATTAATAACCAATCTACCCGTTTTTAAATCACTTAGGGTATAAAAATGGAGCAAACACGCTGGGAGCAATTAAAATACACAATTGCTAATCAGCAGAGCAACTAATCATCAGTTTAATCAATGTTCATATATATATGGACATGACAACAACTCCCTTCGCTCCTCTCCCCTAGCTGTGACAAGAACAAAAGCAAGAACTCACTAATCAAGGCAGAGAGCCAAAAAGAAAACAAAACTTGCAAGTTTGCCAAGCATGCCGAAGGATAGTTAAAGTCAGTGCAAACACAGGACAACAAGGAGTTGTCATGTCCTGGCGCTGACTAACGACAACAAAAGCATATCACGACAAAAGGAAAAACCAACACACACACCACACACACACACCAGGGAAACTCAATGTCCTGTTCCTAGACCAGAACAGATACAGAAACGAACTCGACTCGACCCCGAACCCGACACAAAGTCAATGCGCATAAATTTTGGCTGCATGTCCAAAGAATGAAAGTCAAAGAGGGTTGGGTGGAAGTGAGGAGGAGTGTGGGGGGTTGAGCAATACAAGGCGATAGATGCATAAGATAGACGGCTATATGGAGACAGGGACATACATAAGCCGAAATATCCACAAAACTAATCTGCAGGCGGCAGACGACGAAGAAAGTGCAGGAAAGGATTTACATATTAAGCCATTTTTAATTTACGACTTGCCAAAAAAGCTGCTGCTGGTCCGAAAGCAGTCGAAAGTTGCTTTCTTCACATGTACACACACACACACACACACACACACACACACGCACATACGCCTGACTAAACAGCAGATAAAGAACGTAGCAAGAACTGAACACAGATGGTTGATAAAGGCGCCAGTCGAGCAAAGGGATAAGGACAGGCAGCAGGCTTCCCCAATAATGGATGAAGTATACCCCGTAATGTTATTTGCCAAGAGTTCTTCGCCTCATCCCCCCCTCCCCCCTCACATTCAGCCGTCGACAGGCCAGACAAACTTGAGTCCTAACCTGGGCAAACCGCCCCCGCAAAAGGTTGCAACGGAAGCTGTCCGCCAACAATGACAGTAATAAAATAAAAGTAAATCCATGCTTTACTTTCTCTATCCCTCTCTACTCCCCCTCTCTCTCTCTCCCACTCTCTCTCTGTCTACCTTGCTCTGGCTGAGCATTGGCTTATGTCAGAGTTGACATTGACGTACAAGTCCCGGAAGCAAAAGCTGCGGCATTGTTTAGCCAACTGTTTAGCTGTTTTTCATGTTGTCCCCGAACTTGGTACAGAAATTCAGCCAGAAAGTGAAAACTTTCGGGGAATGTTTTGAATTTTTGTTTGTTCAATTTTTCGCGCTTGTTGCTTGTTGCACACCTGTCCAATTTTGGAAAAATGTCTGCAGCGACTTTGGTGTCTTAAAGGATTTGTTGCCATGCACCTTGAAGTACAACTTAAAAAAATCTATTTGAATTTGTTTTAAATAAAGTCCACCTTAAAGTGCTCCAATCAATTGGGGAATAAGTTAACGAAATTTACATTTAGCATTAGTAAATAATGGCAGTCCATCAATAAGTCCGCCAAGTCATGTCACAACAGGTGAGAGGATGTCCTATGAAATAGCAGTCGGCACAGAAGAAGCCATCAATCATGCGGCCTGGCTTTGCAACATGGATGAGCTTTAGTTGCCACTGCCTCACACACAGCATATGCTAACGGTAGTTACAGTCTGCCACCCCTTTTCAAGGCTCAACACTGAAGCCCAAGTTTATTTTTATACTCTGTAAGCCTAATATTTTTGGAAGTGGGTTTGTTATTTTTATTATTGTTGGGGTCGGTTTGCTGGTTGAATCTATTGTAAACTGAAATCTAGAATTCTTGTCGGGTTGAGTATTTAGAGTTTTCTTCTGATTATTCCTAGTTCAGTTAGTTTATTTGTTAGTCCTGTTCAGAGACTATTGAGTATTCTAAGTTTGTTCTTTTCCAAGGATATTACTTGCATAAAGGAATCAAAGTTCTTGAAATATTCTCATCCCAATCAAATTCTTAATCTTAGTCAGTCTATTCTAATCTTTTTCATACTTGTTTTATCTGAGTTCTAAAAATATTCTCATCCTAATCAAATTAACAATCTTACTCAATATATTATATAAAATTTGCTACCTCCATCATTTTACTAGGGTATTCCACTGTCGAGCAATCTCTCAGCCTCAGCTGACTTACTTGTTATGCCTTTTGTGGTTTTTGTGGCGTCAAATGTGACGCTTTTCTGGGGTTGCTTAAATTTTACCCCACAATCCCCCAAACCGGATAAGTTGAAGCCGTCGCCTAGCGGCAGGAAATGTTGGTTGTCTGATGATGATGATGGTTTTCTTGTTGCTGTTGTTGTTGTTGTGGTTGCTGCTTTTGAAAATTGTAGGGTTTTCTTTTTTAAGTTTCCTTTTTTGGGGTTGAGACACCCCCAAATGTCAGTTTGTGGTTTGTCACACACAAGAATCGCCCTTGTGCGGCTTTTCATGTGTGCCAAAAGAAAATGAAAAAAATATAGAATAATTCCTTATTCCCAAAATGGATAATATTATTGGGAGCACTTATGGGTTTTTGGGTATTTACAGTATTAAAATATGTATAGGGTTAATTATATGATTTTACCTTATAATTTAAAGGCATCGGTCAACGCACTCACCTGCAAAAAAAAAACAAAATATGAAATTATGATATTAATTAAAAGATTACTGAATATAAAACAAGAATTTAGCTTCTTTTTTTTTGCATTGAGAAACCCTTTTCAAAATTGCCAACCGGCTGGCATTTAATTCAGGCCTAAAAACCGACCGCAATTCGCAGCAAGCGTGCCAAAAGGTCACACAACAAAAACAACAAAAAACCAGCAACAAAAACACAACAACAACAACAGCAACAATGAAACACAAGTAACAACTCTATTAAAAATATGCCCAGCAAATGATTTATAACCTTTTTTCCGCAGCCAAGGACAAAAGTGAAACTCACGCTAAAAAAAGGCACAAAAAAAATATAAAAAACCTTTTATATGTATTTGAAAAAGGCATAACAAAATAAGCCAAATTATAATGGTAGGGAATTATCATGTCCACCTTTTAGGCATGCTTCGCATTGTATTTATATATATACATATTTATATATATATATATAGATTTTTTAATTTTAAGGAAATGATAAAAAGTGTTTAAAAATTTTGGACAGGATAAGCGGGCGCTTCTTTATTTGACAGTGAAAAATGATAAACTCACGATTACGCTGCTAAACTGTGGGTTGCGCCTCGGGTTGGGATTAGGTAGTGGTGGTAATGATGACTTGTCGATTGTTGTGGAAGGGCAGCCTAATGGTTAATATATATATATAGGTGTGTGTGTGTGTGTGTAAGCTAATTTTATGGCTAGATTTTACTGTTATTATGAGCACATATTGCCAGACATTTAATGAGTATCAAAATCAAAATCAAATTTAAGACAAATGAAAAATCATCTCTTTCGCTTCGGCATTCTGTTGTGGGTCAAGTGTCAAAGTAAATTCCTCAAGCATTTTCCATGCATGAACTAAAAAAAACGACGACTGTCTGCATTTGAAGCCTTATCAAAATATGAGCTACTTTCACCATGGTCACAGTAAACAGCTGCATAAGAAACATGATTAATCAGTTAAGTAAGCAAAAACCAAAAAACGAAGAATGAAAATGAAAATAAAAATGAAAATGGATGAAGGCAAAGCCTCAACAACAATAACAACAAGAATAATAAACAACATTGCAGTTATGGCTCAATAAGCCAACAAAGGCGCGTTTCTGCCACAAACTCAAACTCAAACTCAATGATAAAGCGTTTTACAAAAAAAAAAAATGAGAAAAAACAAAAAACTAACCCAAGAAAAACCACAAACAACAATAGACAGCAATGATGAGCAGCAACAACAAAAAAGAGCAAATTCAGCTAACAAATAAAAATAAAAAATAAAAAAAAAACCACAAGGAAAATTGAAAAACATTTATTAGTATTCAGAGGCGGGAGAGAGGAGTGGGGCATGGGCCATGTGCGCATGCTAATGAAAATAAGGATTACATAAGTCTGGCTCAGGAAAGCGAGCACACACAACCAACACACACACACGCACACAGAAACTGTGTTTGCTCAAATGTTGCTGCGTCTCCAAGCAAATTTATGAGGGTTAATAATCGAGGCGCGATTACCCACAGAAGATAAGCGCGGCGAGTACCAACAGCAGTCAGCAAGCTACCTAGGCTCTCTCTCTCTCTCTCTCTCTCTCTCTGTCCCTCTCTCTCATACACTCTCCTCCCTCCTCTGGTGTGTGCTTTATCTTGACTCAGCAAAAAACATTCTTTCATTCTGCAGCAGGCGTTGCGTATGCGGGCAGTGAATAGAAAAGGGTGTGTGTGTGTGTGTGTGTGTGTGGAGCGTAGGGAGGGGTGTGCGGTGTGGTATAGAAAATTTCATAGTTATTAATTATTGATTATAGAAAAATGTCAGAATCTGCATTGTAAAACAATATTAATAAATTATGAATTTCAATCAATCATGTGATTTTTAAATAAAGCCACATGAAGAGATTAAAAAATAAATATATATTTAAAAATATATATAAATAAATAAAATCAATGACAAAATGTCAATTGTGGCTTATTTCATTTTTTTAATGAAAACAACTTTTGCTGATCTCTGAATTATTGTTTCCTTAGCGCAACTGACTCATTTTTTGCTCATATCGCTGACATTGATTGATGAGCCATTAAAGGAAAATTCAAATATGAATAATGAAAAATAATATATAGTTATAATATATCAAAATCAGCCAACTCTTCGGTGACTATAAATATTAAATGTGGCCAACCACTTCAAGTATTTAAATTCCGCAAAGCTTGCAACTGGCCATAAATATGAGCATTTCACGCGCCACACAAATAATTCCCAGAAAAGTCATAAAATACCAACTCTTACATCAAATTTAACAGCTGAACAAAAGCTACGATTTGTGGCGATATCTAAATGCATTTTTGCATACAACTCACGTTCAACAATATGAGTCGAGTTACGAGGATCTATTTCTACTTCTTCTTCTTCTTGTTCTTTTTTTATTTTTATTTTTTTTCTATTCTTCAGAAATGGCGCTAGTAAAGCGCAAGCAACGCAGTCAACAAATCAAAAGGAAATAAAAATGTCGAGTGAGCTGCACTAAAAGATACCCTGCAATTTAGCTGCTCAATTTCGAATTGCACACTCAAATGTAAGCAGTTGGAAAAATCCTATCATTTCATATAAGAAACATTTAATTTTAGCCAATTATTTGGGTATTGCTATTCGGAATTTGATGCATTTTAAGCACTGGTATTTATTATACCAACAAGAAGACTCCTTAAAATTATTATGGCAATTATAGATTAAATAAATTAACAACTCACTTTAAATCTAAACTTCTTCTAGGCTCTGCTAAAGTGTATCAAAAAATTCCAACATACCCTTTTAGCCAGATTTAATGGGTTCAGGGAGTGAAAGAAAAAATACTGCAAATGCAAATAAGTTAAAGTCCGAAGTCGGAGTTCGGATTGAATTACGATTGCATTAAACTCGCTCTTTCTCTCTCTCTCTCTCTGTGTATCTCTCTCTCTCTCTCTGACTGCATCTCTCTGTTTCGCTGAAAAATAATCAGCATAAGCGTTTTGCAAACCGCAAACTGACCGAATGACTAACTGACTAACTGACAAACATTCGCTAAATGCAGTTTGGCTGCAGATTAGCGCGAGTTGATTATTTACTTTGGCTCGCAATTGTGCAAATTGTGGGCGAGGGGGGCAAAGAGTGAGTTAAGCTACAAACAGCCGCCGCATTATTATGTTAATGGCAACAAAATGCAGTTGCAGTTGCAGTTGCAATTGTGGAGTCTTTCTTGCAATTTTGAACGTTGAACGTGTTGTCCATGCGGGTCGTAAATCTGCAGACGGCAAAAGAAAGAGAAAAAAAAATAAAAATAAAGTCTGAGTACCCCGAAAACCCGTGCCCCACACTCCGATTGGAGTTCGGAGTCCAACGTTGCATGTTGATTATTTTATTGCAATTGACAAAATGCAGGCAAAAAGCTGCAAAAATGCACAACTCGGCAAAAGTGCATTGTAATTGCTTGAGACGCACAGCTGCGCTCCCCAAAACGTAGCCAACTCTTAGTTAGGCCAACATCCCCGCCCCCTCTAACCACTTCATGTGCATGCCCCAATCTTTAAGCTGCCGCAAAATTAATGTCGCAAATTAAATTGGCGAATTACTTGGCATTAATATAAAAAGCAACAAAAAATTGAAAGAAAAAAAAAAACATAGAAAAGATTTTGGCCTGGCCACGACAACTGAATAACTGCGAATATCTCTCTTTTGGCCAAAATGTGTTGTTGTTGTGGTGTGTGTGTGTGTTGCCTGAGTTATTTGCGGGCATTCAGAATGTAACTGCACATGGCCAGTTTGTCGGCAGATTGCAGTTTGCGGATTGTGGATTGCCAATTTTATGCAGTCCAAGATGCAAATCTGTCTTAGCATGTTTATATCGCCAGTGCAAACTGGGCTAACTATGCTAACTGATAAATTGAAGGCAATCTGAAGCGTTTGACATGTTGATCAAATACAAAAAAGATTAATTCACTTAACGGTGAGCGAGCAAATAAATAATTATTTGATTTAAAATATGCAAGCAAGATTGCTGTAGTCGAGTGAGCTCAACTTAGAGATACCCTTAGGAATATTCCAGTTGTATTGGCAAGTTTCTCATTGCACACTCAAATGAAAAAAGATGAGAAAGTGAGGCATCAAAATGCTATTTTATTATTATTTTTCGATCTTTATAAAATGTTAAGAATAAATCAATGATATATTAATGTATCCTATATATAAATTAAAATTTTCTGCTATCAGAAATTGATCTGTTTCGATTATATACAATAAAGTTCAAAGTTTAAACTATAACCTATATTCCAGATTATAAGTCTCCAGCCATTATAGTCTCTCACAGATCCTGTTAAATAATATGCCTTACTCGGCTCATTTTTAATGGACTCGGACTATAAAAAATAGTTTTTAAAATAGTTTTTCAAAAAAAAAAATTTAATAAAATGTATAAAAAAACCAAATTTTATGGCTTTCAAAGTTTAATTGAAGTTTGTGCAACAGCTGTGCCACAATTCGATCGTAATCCAAACATCCATCCGAAAAACACTAAAGTCTCATTGGAAATCATTAACAAATTACCACGAGAAATGTACGAAAGAAAAAAATAAGGAAATTCAAATCTTAATCTTAATTATGCAAATCACGAGTCGCACTAATTTGTTGGTTGTCGTCAGCGTTGTCTGGCTATAAATGACTGAACATGGCCATAAACATAAACCAGCTATATGCATGTTGTACATCTATCTATATGCATCTATCTATCCATCTATCTAACTAGCTATCTATATGCCATATGTCATTGAGAGCTTTGGACGTGGACGTGGCAGAGTCTTGGGCATAAATTAGATTGGCGACAGGTGTAGGCAGCTGTGAGAAGATTGAGATGGAAACACGCCGGAGAAGATGTTGATGACTTTTCACTGATTGTGTAATCACACACACACACACACACAGCTGATCCCTGGAAACTCAATAGGTTTAGTTGGAGTGGGTGGACAAGTTTGACAGACAAGAGTCTTTCCTCTTTGTGTGTCTGTCTCTTTGTCTGGCTGACACACATTGTTTATATTTAATACCCAAATGACACCGACGACATCCACCTGATATATATGCATATATATATATATATATATTTGTGGCCTCGAGTGTTTTGTTTGTCTTGCAGTCTCTGTGTGACTGATAAGTCACGTCCGCATATTTGTCTTGAAGTCTTTGCCCCACTCTTGACTAATTGGGCAGCTGGCTTAAACCTTGTGGCTAATGCACATTGGTTTTGCTCTATGCTTTTGCCAATTAAAGTTGTAGATTTTTAATTTATATAAAACTATTATCTGTGCTATGCTAAAGCCGCAGCAGCACACACACACACACACACATAATCAGTTCGAACAAATCAACTTTGAAAGTGCAACAAGCATCGAAACCACCGAAACCAATGCAGCCATTGCAACCACAGCAACCACCAAAGCGACCGCTTGAACCACAGCGAAATGCGAATGTGGATTCTCTCTGCAGTTGCAACTGGAGCTGGACAACTGGCTACAACTGGCTAATGTGGCTGCATTTGTCACATGGCAAACGGCAAACGACAAACAGTTAACGGAAAAGTCTGTGGCAACAGCAGAAGTAGAAGTGCCAGGTGGAAGTGGCAAGTAGCAAGTGGGTGGGAGCTGAGCAAATGTTTTTATGAATTAATAACCATAATTTAAAATGCGCTTTTCAATAATCACGTTAATTTATTTCATGTAAACTTAAAGCAAATTTATAATTTAGTGCAATAATTAAATTACAAGTTTTTGTTTTATTTTAAATTGTTGCCTAACTATTCTTTTTAATTTTGATCAGATTACTTTACATTTTAAAGTTTTTATCCGACAATAAATAAATAAATAATATGAGCAGAGAATAATTACAAAATATAGCTTAAATTAAATAAATAAATAAAATGAGCAGAAAATAATTATAAAATATAACTGAAATATTGTTTAATATATTTACATATGAAATTTTCAATTATTTTTATTCCAAAAATTTCTATATTTCTGGAAACTTGAAACTTGAGATTTATACTAATAAAAATGCTATTTAAATAAAATATATCGTTTGCAACGGCAATAAATTTGAAATTTGAAGTGAATTGGAAAAGAGATCTTTGAGTTAAATTTCGTATGCGTTGTGCATCCTCCTATCTAATCTCAATATCTCAATTTCTTAGGTAAAGAAAGACAAGTAGCAGCTGTTAACCCAAGTGAGAATTCTGTGGAATTCTGAAGCACCTCCGACACTTTAGGGTCTGTGAAGAGCCCTTCTCACTCATTGCGAGCGGAAGTACGTGGAAAACTATGGAAAACTTATCACTTACCAACAAATACAAATGTTTTCTCTGTACATATTTGAATTTAAGTAGTTTATTTACTAATGCAGCCCACACTGAGTTGCTGCCTGTCTCCTGCCTCTCGCAGTGGCAAGTTGACAGTTTACACTTGGGAGCAGCAGTTGTCAGCTGTATTTCAACTGTTGCACAAACACAAAATACTGAGTAGATCATAGCAGAGTGCCATGAAATGGAAGTTTGATCTAATTGATCCTCGACCCCGGAGAAAGGAGAACTCTTCTCTGACACTTGCCTGACATGTGAGTACCTTTCTCTATCTCTCTCTCACTCTCTCTCTTTATTTTTCTCAAGCCAACTGACAGCTGAGAGACAACAAAAACAAAAACTCGGAGCATAATCTCTAAGTGGAAATCTGTATTTTTACATTTTTGAAGTGCTCGCCGTTGAAAATATTAAAAAGCAATTTCGAATCTTTCAACATTTTGTTGTTGCTCTCCGAATTTCGTTTTAATTAACCCCGTTTGAGATGTGGCGAGCACTTGAGAAGACTTAAGGTAAACTGTGCAACGGCTGCTTGCCACTATTTGTAAATATTTGTGGTAAATTTGTACACCATGTCTCGACAGCTTGACAAATGCACCAAATACACACACAAACACACACACCAACACACACACACACCACCTACAACTAATTACTTGCCACGCACTTGAACTAGTTTCAGTTGCCTCAGCTTGAAGTGGCCGCCTAGTGAAATATTTTGTATCTCACAGATGCAGTCAGAAACCTTAAGAAAAGCGCTGTGTTTGTGGCAAGAAGTAGGGGGGACGGGGGCACCTTGTCTTTTAAAACTGCGTGGGAGGGCGTCTCATTTGAGTTGCAGTTGCTAGTTGGCCCTTCAAACTGCAGTTAAAACCATTCAAACAACAACAATGAAATTGAATAGAATACAATTTCTATGCTTCATATTTTTCAAAAGTAACTTTTTGCCCTCTGAATGCATATAAAATAATAATTTTTTAATTGCAGTGCAGCTGCAAAGTGTGTCTCAGAAACGAGTAAGTTGCAACGTGGCATCTCAATTAGCTAATGAGCAAAATCAGCTTTTGTTTTCCTTGAATGGAAACAAATTTCTCTTATCCAAATAAGTAGTTAATTCTAGCTAATTTTCCTTTAATATATATACATAATTATATCTGATATTTATGGACTTTGTTATAAACTACAAGAATTCTGCATCGGCAAGTTTTTTAATTTAAACAAATGCGACTTGAAAAGTTTACATTTTGCTTGCATTTTCAGTTCCATTTTAAATAGATGCACGTTCAACAGAAACTAACAACAAATGCGACAACTGCAACAACAACGCGTCGCGCGTCAAATATTTGTACAAATGTTTGTACATGGATTGCATTTTCACGCCGCATAATTAGACAACAGCAGCAGCAGAAGCAACTGCAACAACAACAACAACGGCAAATATAATTGAAATGCAACACAGCACAGAAGCAACAACACCAATTACAATAACAATAACAAGAAGGAAACCAACTGAAGCTTACTTAAAAACCCACAAATTTAATTAGATGCCAAACGCAACTCGTGCAACAGAAAAACAGCAACAACAGCAACAACAACTGTTAACGGCGTCTGGCAACAGGCCCAAAAATGCTAATAACATAGGCGATTTGTGGATGTGTGGAAGGAGTGGGGGGAGGAGGAGTAGGTGGAGTTATTCAGTTATAGCATATGGCTATGGAATAAGAATAGAAGGGAATGGGAAAACATGCAATGCATATTCAAATCAGTAATCAGTCTCTGTACAAAGCGTGATCCATTTGAAATTACCGATAATTTTGAGGAAATGAAGAAAGGGGAGAGTGGGGTGGGGTGTGTGTAAAAGGGACACAAAAGAAATTAAAAGTACAGTTGGAAGAGCAGTGGGAAGATTTTAAGCACAACTGTTGAGCTGTCAAAAAAGCTTTCAGATGCAGAAAATAACTTTAACAAATTATTATTTTTAAAGCAAGTAAATAAAAAGTTGTATTTCAATTTATTTTGATTAAATCGCTTTTTACTTTTCAGGAAATGGAAAATGCATTTTGTTTATTAGCTCACATTAATTTGAATAAATTTCCTCTCAAAATCAAATTTCTGCATAATATTTTTGTGCATTTTTGTTGAAATCGATTGTATGTTTATTTGTTATTGTTATTGTATATATTATATATTTAACATATCATATAATTTAAAATAATATGCAAAAGACTCACCTCATTAATGCAATATGCTCATAATTATCATATTTTAAACGATAAACTATAATTGTTATTATAATTTGTGTGCTTTTTATGCAATTTTGCCCAGCTTCAATTTATCCTGAATTAATTGTATATTTTTGCATTGGTCACATTATGCACACTCTTCCTCTCTCTTTTTCTCACACACACTCGCACACGCACACGCATGCATATGCATTAATCAAGCGGTGTGCGATAAAATTTAATTAAAACTATCAGCAAGAACGATCCGCAATAATAATAACATCAACAAGAAGAAGAAGATGAACAATAACAACAACAAACGCACTGTTAAAGCGGCGGCAAATTACTTTTTAAATTGAGATTCAACGCACTTTGGTCACACTTTGCAATTAGAATTTGTGTTTTCAGGCCGCGAACCGTTAATCTGGAACGTCGGCGTCTGCGTCAGCCTCAGCGTCAGCAGCTATTCAATCAATGCAATACCAATTGTTAGGCAAAGCCCAGCATGCAAAACAAAAAAAAACGCGGCACGTTAAAAAGGTTCAAAGCAGCGAAAAGTTCTCAACGCTGTTTTCTTACTGAAGTCGACGTTTGGCAGATGCTGCTGCTGTTTACCGTTTTATGACTGTGGAAATTTAATGTTAACAACATTTACAGCTTCAACACGCGCTTTTCACATTTCACATTTCGCTGCTCCTTTTTTCGCACTGACGTTTGCATAGAGTGTCGAGCAATTTAAAAATTTACGTAAAATTGAAAGTTGAACGGGGAAACGTCAACGACGACGACTGAGACGAGAACGACGACAGATCGGCACTCAGAAGGACAACCGTTCGCGACGAGTTTCGCTTTACAACTGGCGCCTTCCAATTGGAAGCGACAGCACCAGCAGCAGAGTCAAACAGAACTCTAAGCAAAAGTAGCGGCATGCGTGCGTGTGTGTGTATGTGCGTGTGCTTGTGGGTGGCTATATGGATGCTTCGGCTTCGTCACGAATGGTTTAATGCTCGTGCTTGCCTTCGGTTCCCTTAGTCGCTCGGTAGCTCTTTTTGAGAGCGCAAGCAAAGAAGTCGCATGCGAGAAATGTATTTGAGATAGATTAAAACACAAATTATAGCATTATTATTTGTATAACTTTCTTGTAAGTTTATATTTTTTTTTAATTATTTTTATTATTATTTTTTGGAATAAAATTTATACACATTTTATATGTTATTTCATTAAATTTAAGTCATGCAACAAAATTCGCCTGGTCTTGCTATAAACTCTCTATCGCCCGCTCTCTCTATCTCTCTCTTTATAGCAACGCTACTCGAATGCCGGCAGACAACAAAACCCGTTTCTCAGCTGCTACGCTCACTGGAATTTGGAAGCGAGACACCAAACAGCTGTTTTTTGTTTATTTCAAGCGAACTCTCTGTTGTTGTCTGTTTCGTGCCACTGTATGTGTGTGTGTGTGAATGTGTGCCTCTGATAAGCACGTGTTTTTATTGTCGGCGAGTGTCTGTTTTTGTGTGCGGGTGAGAATTGACGCCGTCGTCAAACACGTCGTCGCTGTAACAGTAGCTGCCGCTGCTACAGGTAGCATCGCATGTAACAGCCACTGTTAACAGCACTTTTACAGAAGGTAAAATTTTATAGTGAAGATTTCAATAGGAAATTAATTAAATGTTTGAAAATATTTTAAATAAGATTTTTCTATATCTTCTCATTAAATTTATATGCGGTTTTAATTGAGATGGAAGAACATTTCCCATTAAAACTCCTCGCTTCATACCTGGTTCTGGTCCACTTCAAGCCAACTAGACAACACTAATTGGCTCAGCATCCAATTAGCTGTTTATGTCTCATGCATAATCCGCTAACAACCACCCCTCCCCCTCGGCGATGCCACGCCCCGTTGACCAAGCCAAATGAGCCTCAAAATCGTTGAAATCAGCCGCACAATCAATTAAAATTGAATCCGCTTGGCCGGAAGCAAAGCCTAAAATATTAGAATCATTTTGCCAGCCAAATAATAATAATTGACTTGAGATTAAAAAATAATTGCAAGACTGAAGCACATCCTGCACTCCAATTAAAATAAAGCTAATCAATAATTAATATGTAATTTATAAAATAAATTTTATAAATCAAATAAAACTATTTAAGATATAAAATTAAATATGCAGAATAAAAAAAAAGAGTTTTTCTACATGAAAATCTGAAAGCAACTAAATTTAATATTAGAAAATATATATTTCTGCAAATACTTATAATAATCACATTCATAAGAGTAGTGCCTATTTTGCCATGCAATTACAGGGTATATTTTACACATAGATTCAATTTGTGAGTCTCTTTCCCCATTTCAGCGACTGTTTTGGCAAAATCAGCAAATGTGTCACAAGTTGCACGGGAATTCTGCTCCATGTAGAAAGAAACGCATTAATTTAGCTCGTTATGATTATGGCCACGCCCCTTTGGTAACAATCACCGTCCCTTCCCCCAGCCCCAGACATGTCGCATGGGTGTCGGAGCACATATGGAAATATGGAAATATCTGCCTTGAGTAATATGCCACAAATGTCTGCGACGGCGACCCCGTAAAGCAGCACAAGCGACAGCCAACAGCAGTTGGGTAACCCCAACTTGCAACTGCTACCAGCCCCCTCCCCCTCTTGCTCGGGGTAGGCTCCACATGCAGAAAACCACCGCCAGCGGCGCACGTTAAGCGAATCGTGCACACGCCCCATGACGATGATTAATTACCTTTTTGGGTGCTGCTGCTGATGTTGCTGATGTTGCCCCACGACTGCTGACTTGAATGTATCTGTATGTTGTATGCTATATGCTGTATGCTGTGTGTCGTATCTGTATCTGTATCTGTATCTGTATGCTGCACGTTGAAGTATCTTGCGCACATTTCACTTATGCACGCTTCAAGGAAACTGCGAGGCTGCCACAGCAAATGCCAAATTTGGGGAGGGGCTGCCACAAGCAACAGCAACGAGTGGGGGGGGGGGCACCTCGGGCAAAACGATACTCGTCGCTGATAAAGTTGTATTATTCATCACAAATGATTTTCGCACTCAGCTGAGCAGCTGCGAAGTTGCAAGTTGAAGCCAAAAATTGAAACAGAAATTGAAACTGATTACGAAGACGTGAGAAGCGCAAAGATGGCTAAGAGAATTGGGGACAATTGAAAGTTCAATAAAGAGAGAGAGAGAAAGAGAGAGAGAGAGAGGGAGAGAGATTGAGAGAGAGAGAGAGGGGAAAGAAAAACGACTGTCTAAACTCGAAAGATAAGTTTAAATTAAACTGAAATGGAAATGAAAGAAAGAGAGAAGAAAAGCGACTCTCAAATTAAATAAAAATGAGAGACAAAAAAAACTACTCTCAACTTAATTTAATTTATAGATAAAAATAAAAGTTATCCTTAACTTAATTAAAAGAGAGAAAGAGAAGAAAAACTACTTTCAACTAATGTCAATTAATGATAGAGAAAAAAACGACTCTCAACTAATTTAAGAGAAAGAAGAGAAAACTACTCTCAACTAATTTAAATTAAAGAAAAAGAAGAAAAGCTATTCTCAACTAATTTTAATAGAGAGAAAATCTACTCTTTACTCTCGAAGCACTAAATTAAAACTTAAAGTGAGAAAAGATAAGCTACTTTGAACTCATTTAAGCGAAAAATAAAGAAGAAAAACTATTCTCAACTAAATTGAAAGAGAGAGAGAGAGAGAGAGAGAGAGAGAAGAAAAGCTATTCTCAGATAGATTAAACACAAGAGACAGAAGAAAATCTACTTTCAACTAATTTTATTATAGAAAAAAACTACTATGAATTCTAAATAAAATAAAATAAAGTAAGAAAAGTGCTCTCTACTAAATTAAATTAAAGAAAGTGAAGAAAAAAAACTTTATATTAGATCCAAAATAAACTTGTCATTTTTACAAATGTAAATTCATTTATTTAGTATTTTTACTTGACAGAAAATGCCATAAATTAAAGAGCAATAATTTATTGATTTACAACTAATTTACAGAATAACATAATGAATTTTGTATGAAAAATCCGTGAAGTTTTGACAAAGTTATAAAAGTTTAAATTAAAATTGATTTCCAGACAATTTTTAACATCTTGTAGAACAAAATAAGACAAAATTTAATGTCTATTGATTCCTAATAATAAAAAATAATAAATAACATAAATAATTCTTCAAAGTGAAAAATGTAGCTTTCACTTCAAAATCGATCAGAAATCTAAACAAATCAAATTAAACCGCAGTTAAAGTGAAAATATTGAGAGGATAACATTTCATTTAAAATATATGTGCACCATGTGTGTATTTGAGAAACCAATATATTTCTGTGAATATATTTGGAATCCATCGAGTTTCCAAATATAGTTGTCAATGCACAACTCCTTCGTTTTTATCTCTTTCTCTCTGAAAGGACTACGAATCGATAAAATTGAAATAGAGATGTATTCAATACTTTAAAATTGATGTTGAGTTGTTTGTGGGTTGTCCAAAAGAGACAGAAGAGAGAGAGAGAGAGGGAGAGGGAGAGAAGTGTAGGGGGGCATGGTTAAATATTTCACAGAAATTCGAAACCACACAGTCAATGAGCCACAACAAAAGAAAACAAAAGCCAGAACAAACACGGCCATGGAAAAATAATATACAAGAACAAAAAAAAGGGGGAAAATTAGAGATAGAGAAAAATGGAAAATGGAAAAAAAAGAATCGAAACAACATTTCCAACAATTTGACATCTGTTTCAACAATTCCGATGAGGCATGCAGCAAAAAGGACGCCACATCACGTAGATTGACTTGCAACGCGGCAACAGGACTCAAAGGAAGGCGACTCAAAATGGGCAACTTTATTTTACTTGTTTTCTTCTTTTCTTTTCTGTTTCAAGTCTGCTTTTGTGTGTGCATGTGACAAATGTCAAGGGTTAATGGTATCCCCCAACCCCGATTCCCGACCCCTGACCCCTGACCTGGCCTGAAACGGAGTTGCGTTAATTATCTGCAACAGCGAACAAGAGTTTTAACGCTTCATTAGGCAAAAGCATTGCAGCCAAAATACTTAACAAATACTTTTCAGTGTAGGGGAGTAAAACTCTAAGTAATACCAAATGTTGAGTTTTTATTATTTTCTGGGTGGGTTTACCATTTACCCAGGAAAATATCATATTACGAGGCGAGCAAAGTGTCTCTTTTAAATGGAAACGTGTTTTTTTGGGGCATTAGGCAGACAATTAGTCAGATTTAACTTGGGTTAAGATTTAATTTGGACTTAAAAACAGATGTTAGCCAAATGTAGACAAAGTAGCTAAAAACTGAGTATTGTTTTTTATGAAGAACATGCTTCCAATATGGGTTTTTTTTATAATAACGAAGTATATAAGTAAAAATAACTACAAAATATTCTACAACTGTTATTATTTATTTATAAACATAGGCATTTATCGAAAAAATAAAATATAAAATATCTGCATGGATTTAACGATAACTTTTATTTCAAATTTAAAACCGAGCTAAAAAAAATTTTATTACTAATAATTATTAGCAATTTTGTACGCCATTTCAACCATAAATATTATTATGATATTTTGAAAGACCTACCAAAATTATGGTTTATATGTTTTACCACCACAAACAGGACAATTAATTTTTATTTTAAAAATTTTCTCAGTTTTTGTCATTAACACTTTCGTTTGCACAAAACACATTTTGTAATTATGGATTCGTTCCAAAGAAAACGTTAAAGTTTTGAAGCATCATTAACAGCAATTAAGAGTCTCCATTTATATATATATATTTATATATATATATAAATGTATTTATTTTTGAAAAATGATTCGTTAGCATGTTGACCATATAATCAATGAATAATTTTTGGGTCTCATTGTGCAATCTTTCACTAATTATGAGTTACAATACAAAAAGTAACCATTTATTTTAATTAGTTGAGACAAGGCAGACGAAGACAGAGTCAAGTTTTGGACTTGGACTTGGACTTGAGAATGTGAAATGATTGATGGATTGTTTGCTTGACATTGTTTGCTTAACGTTTTGTGAGTCATCAGTGAGCCAAAGAATCCACAAAGAGTTGCTTTCGACTTAAAAGTTGAGCGTCTGACTCAAAATAAGAAGTACAAATCAGAAGCTCATAAAAATGCAATTGACAATGCTCAGCTGGACTCGGGCGGAAGTTTATAGGAAAGCAATTTGACAGCTGTCAAATGGTGAAAGGGATGCAGAGTGGCTCCAGCGGGGTAGAGGGGCAGAGAGGGCAAACAAAGAGTGCGTCGTTTTTATTTTTATGGCATTCGAAATAAAAATATTTGAAAATATGCAAGAAAAACGCCGAAAAACACACACACAATGCACACACACTCAACACACACACACTCAAGCACAGATGTGTGTGCCATATAAGTAGCGCCCATAAACCATAAAAACCCATAATGTATGACCACTTGACACGCATTAAAAACCCGGCAACGGCAAGGGGCAAGCGGCAAGCGGCAAACGGCGCCTTTGCCGCATTTGTTTGTGGCGGCTTTTCAGTTTTATGTGGCTTCTGCTGAGAGTACTTCAACTGTAAACTGAGTCTTGTACGGCCATTAAAGTACCATTGATAGCTATGTGTTAGTAATCCAACTAATTATTATCTCTAATTTATATAAATATATATTTAAACTTATTAGGAAAGTAATCTTGTCTGGATTAATTGGCCTGAAAGAAACAGAGATAGATTTGTGCTATTCCTTAATGTATATATATATATAGTTAAGCATATTAAGACAGTAATTAATAAAAGAAATAAAATATAGCCATAAAAAAATAAATTCAAACTAAATGCCTTATTAATCAGCACTTTTTGTAGATAAATTGTGTGTAAATAATAATATTTTTAAACTTTAATGAGACCATAAAAATAACACATTTTCTTCAAATTTGTATATGTGCTGCCTAATTTCTTTAATTTCTATAAAAACATTGTACTTATTCCATATCAATATTTTAGTTTAATTTTACTATATATGAAATAGTTTTTATTTGCCACAATTTCTTTTTAAAGCGCATTCAATAGTCATGGCAATCCATTGCAGCTTGTTATTTTTTATATTTTACGGTAGATTGCCTTTTTTCAAATATATTTTTCAAATGCTTTCAGATAGACAAAGTGCCTACAAAATTCTCAAGATTTGTGTTGGCAATTTATCAAGTCAGCAACCGAAACAAACTGCGATAAATATCGAGCAATCAATTAAAACAACAATCAAAAGATGAAAAATTATCATATTAAAAGAAACTTTTAAATAATCAAATTAATTATTGAAAATCCGAATTGCTGTTCTTTTAATAATAAATTTAATTTAATAATTTTAAATCTGCATTAAGTGTTGATAAAATGTCAGCTTGAATAAACTTTTGTTTTTTTTGGAGGAATTAATTAGTTGATCAGCTATCGATTATGATTAATCTGATAACGAGACAGATGCCACACAAATATTGGCTGATTAAATGAACAAAAAAAATAAATCCAGTAAAGCATTTTTTGCGGGTACAAAATGAACTTTTATATCAAGTCAGAATCGCAATTTTGAATGTAGTATTATTTTAAAAATGAAACCATGATTTCTACTTTTGACAAAGTTCTGACTCCAAGTTTGCAATTATACAATTTTCTGGGACACAATTATAACATGGAAAGCGAGTCTGAAATGCTGTTCCAAGCTGAAAAAGTTGTAACTTTCAACAAATAGCATTATGGCGTTACACAGCAAGAAAAAAAACAGACTTACTGACATGCTGAACAAATAAGCCAGGCCACAAGTGAAACTGAAAATGAAACTATATTTTAACTCGAACTCGAACTCGGATCCGTCACATGTTCGTCACATCATAAAAGAAACTTTGCTCGTTTCCGTCATGCGCAAAAAAAGAGAGGAAATAAAAAAAAAAAACACAAAGCAAAAGGAAGGAAAACCAAAATGAAAATGAAGGAAAACTGCAAAGGGCAAAAGGAAACATTGTGAAAATCACGTGCGTGTCTTACTTTTGGTCGACTTGTGAATTTATTCGACACATGCCCCACGGTTCGCGACTTTTATTGTTTATCACAGTTTCACAGTTCAAACAGCAGCGGAAAATCATAATTTGGCCATAAACTTACAACAGACGAAAGTCGCCAAAAGTGCTCATAAAATGCATCAAATTATAACCATTTCAAATTACACAAAGTGCAATAACAAAACTAAGTTTGTATAAAAAAAAATTATGTAAAAAGTTTAATAAAATTTTACATTTTTAATAGGTTATTATTAAATGGGAAGTACTCTTAAATTAATATTAAAACTTATTAATACATAATTTTTTTAATAACTTTTCGTTCGATCTTATTTTTGTTAAACAAAATATAATAATAATAATAATAATAATAATAATAATAATAATAAATAATAAATAATAAAAAATAAATAATCAATAATCAATAATAAATAATAAATGATAAATAATGATTAATAAATAATAAATTATAAATATTAAATAATAAATAATAAATATTAAATAATAAATAATAATCAGACTTTTCATTTAGAGTAAAAGTCTTGTTGCATTTAATTTGGTTATATTTTAGTTATTTAGTGCATTACATTTATTTTGTTGTTGTTGATGTCGATATCGATGTTCATGTGGATGTTCATCCATTCATTCATTCATTCATTTAGTCAATGAAGCCACATAAAACTTGCTTTATTTGCCCGGCAAACACACAGCGAACGCCTCATGATTAAAGGATGTATATTAAATAATCATGTAAATGTCAATTTAAAGCTACTGTTTGCCTCCGCCCCGCCCCGCTTCGACTGATTGGCTACGTGCTTTGCTCTCTGAAAACCCCAATAACAACAACAACGACAACAACAACAAAGTGTCAAATGTTGGCGGCCCTTTTTTGTTGTTGCTGCCCGTCGCTGTTATTATTGATATTGCGGGTTGATCCTTTTTTTTTTTTTTGGTTAATGAGGTGGGGTCGTCTCTTTTGAAATTTGCCGCCAACTGAGTGCGTGACGTCGAAACGGGTGCCAAAAGGGTGCACATGAATAACAATAGATTTATTGCAAATAATACATAAAATGCATTCAAACGGAATGAAATGTTTTTTGGTTCTTTTAAAATATTCGATAGTCGTTTTTTTTTGTGTGTAATTTCTATACACTTGCAGCAGAGTTTTTTTTTTTAACAAACTGTGATTAAAATAAATTTGAATGGATTTTACAGCTTGTTCATTTAGCTAATTATATTAAGCAAAATTCATTAAATATAAAAAATTTATAAAATAATTAAGCATTATTTACAGCTATTAGCAACTAATGACAAATTTATGTAAAAACAAAAAATGTATTTTTGAAAGGGTATTCAATATTCGTTATTTAGTTTTTTAGTTTCTTCTTTTTCTCCTTGCATGTTTTTTTTTGTCATTGGTTTTTATTTACATGTTTGGGGGCGTTGCGGCTGAAGAGGAAATGTTGCCAAGTCGTTAAAGTTGAATGGGAAAGTTGATTTGTCACGAAGAGAACCAAACGGTTAAGAAAAAAGCATAAATCAATAGCTTATTAAAATAAATAAAGAACACACTAAAAACCAACTTTTTTTTTGTTTTATGTATTTGCCATTCACAAAAATCGACATCTTTTTATCGAAGCTTTTTATCGAAGCTTCAATCTAATTATTTTGTAATATTGGCATCTCTAGAAAACTATCGATTAGGCAAATCATTTATTGTATCGAATTGGCTTTGAAATCGTTGTCAGAATTTGGCATCTCCCATCACTTATTGGCAGAATCTGCAGTATCTTGAAAACGCTTAAGAATTTAGTTTGATCAAATTTCTCGTCAATAAAAGGACCCGAAAAAGAGCAAAGATTAAAAATGCCAAACCGTAAAATCAAGAACAATTCTAATGCCTCAGCTGGGAAAGAGGTGCAACTGCAGCAGGTGGAAACTGA
The DNA here is from genome assembly GCA_037043605.1 of Drosophila multiciliata. Lineage (NCBI taxonomy): Eukaryota > Metazoa > Arthropoda > Insecta > Diptera > Drosophilidae > Drosophila > Drosophila multiciliata. Next base: position 11,430,633 of record JBAMBF010000589.1, read on the forward strand.
ACAATCCAACGAGGTTCCGATATCGCAGCTGGTGCAGTTTTTTACCACCTTCGCCGAGGGACCCAACGAGTACGAGAATAATCCGGTGACCATTCCCGCATCGGGATCTAAGCCGCAGTCGAAGCTGATGTCGCAAGAGGAAGTGAATCAGGCAGCTGATGCAAATGCAACTGCAACTGTTGCTGCCCCTGCTGCACCTAGTCGCGCTTCTGTTGCAGAGCCTGAGCGGAAGTACGGCTTCGTCCACATGCTTTATCTGGCGGCAAGCAGTAAGAATATCAACTTTATGAATTGGTCCAGCGATGGCCAGATACTGCAGCTCAGCTACAAGGGATTGCAGGATCATCTGTTCAGTGATCTGAGCATCTTTCCCAGTCGCACCATACTTCAGTTTGTTGACCATCTGCGCGAGGTGGGATTTGCGAATGTGCACCCCCAAGCAGATATTTCGGGACGTATCAATATGCAATATCAGCACGAGCACTTCAAGGAACATCAACTGGAGCTGCTCGATCGCATAGCGACACCGCAATTTGAGCTAGACCTGGAGCGGAAGCAAGAGCAGGAGAAGGCAGGCAATGATGACTTGCCCAAGGATCCTTGCACCATGTTGCATGGCTCGCGCTCAGTGTTGCAGATGGCGCGCATGCGTTTTACTGCGCAGTTGCGCTTCCAACAATATGAGCGACAACTCCAGGAACAGGAGCAGAAAGCGGAGGAGCAACAGCGACGACGTGGACGCAATCGGCTGCTGTTGGAGTCATTGCTAACGCCAGAACTGGAAGCGATACGTCTGCGTCCCCAGGACTCGGTGGTGAACATTGAGGTTGATCATGTGCCCGACTATGCTGGCTACTATGGCAATGTGGATCCACCGCTGATCCATGCCTTCTTTGGCGATCATCTGCCACGCTATGGCGCCATTAATGGTTCTGGCCAGCGCGACATAATTATCAATGTCAACAAGGAAAATGCCTTTCAGCAGAATCTGCCCATTGGCAACGTAAACTCAGAGGATGAGGATGATCCCGTACCCAAGGACGAGAAGGTTGAGGACAACATTGACGAATCTCAGCTGCCAGCGGACAATGCCAATTCACCGTCCGAGGATGATGTGGTGGAGGAAATTTTGAAGGATTTCTGGGACAGTGAATGCGATAGCCAGCCCAAGGACAAGCAAGAGAAATTGGAAGGAAACTTGGGAAACAAAGCAGACAACGAGACTGCATCTGGCGAGGATCTGCCGCAGCCGACTGCCTCCAAGCGTCGTCGCTACCAACTGCGTCAGCCCAAAACAAAGCAGAATAATTAAAGCCAAAAAGAATTCTTCCAAAGAATGTTTGAAAGTTATTTGTCTAAAATAATTGAAGAACAATGAATAAAAAATATGAATAACCACAGAAATTAATAATATTATTTAAATATTTTTGATTTTTTTAAAATCAGCTGTTTAAAATTCGCTTTTATTTGACTTATAAAACCAAAAAAAAACAAAGGAAACTCGAAAATCTTGGCAAAATTATATTTAAAAATTAAAATTCTTTCAACTCTTTTAAAAATGTATTTTGCAGATGCAAAAGTAGCTTCAATTTGGACTTGTTCGCACTTGGCCTTTTATTTTGACCACAAGCAACTATTAATATGGCTAAAAACGCTTATCGGCTTATCAGATGTCAGTTGCCAGTTTGCTTCATTACGACACTTGCTAAGTGGAGCTGGCTATTAAAACTCCAGCCAAAACTGAAACTGAAACTGAAACATAATCTGATGGAAAATATCTTTTGAACGCCCAAAGCAGCGGACAGCAGCTGTGAGCTGTGAGGGGGGAGGCACAATCAGTGCGATGTTTACAAGTTTTATGTGCCACCAAGTGGCAAGGCAAGAATAACAACAACAATAACGAGAACTACCAAAACGAGCAGACTTTAAAACCGAAGCCAATTTTCGTTTTCTTTTCTTATTATTTTTTCTTTCAAGCCACGCCAAGACACAGGTCACATTTAGCCGCTTTCGGCTTCGATTTCGCACAAAAACAAAAACAAAAAAAAAACCAAAAATGTTGTTGTTTTTTATAATGCACACAGCATGGAGGCAAGACACGATTTTTATCGTCTTTAATTTGCTTTTTATTTGATATCATATTTCACGGCATGTGGGCCGGCGAAGCTGCGAGTCCCAAATCAAATGAAAACAAAAGCAAGTGGCATTTATTTTGGGGCACACCAAGACGCTTCCCCACACCCCCCTCTCTCTCTGGAGTCGAGACGTCATAATGTCATAAAAATGTCACATACTTTTAATAACTTTATGACAGCTACAAAATCATAAACAAAATGCTCCGACAGCGACACACGCACAACAAAACAGAACAGAAAAGGACTGAATCAGCCCTGAGGGGTGTGTGTGTGATGAGTGTGTGTGTGTTGATTGAGGCACATGCAAATGGTTGTGACCAAAAGAGGAGGCTCCATCATTTTGGATGTCACATCATAATGAGATGTGTCATGTTTGTGCATTCCCAGAAAATTTTAAGGTTATTTTTTTTTTTTTTTTTTTTTTGTGTAAAGGGGGGGAGGCAACACTTATAAACATGACACATGATTATTATGTTTGATGCTAGATGTTGTGGGTCAAACAACTCATAGATAAAAAAAGAATTTATAGTTTAAATGGTTGCTTTGATAACTGTTTAATGATTTACTTACTCCTTTATTTATAAATATTATATATCTTATTTTTCAATTTTGAAGTTCTTTCAACTCTCTCTCTCTCCATCTCTCTCTTTCTCTTTCGCATCCATTTGGATGTGCAACCACAGCCTTAATTTCAGCACATAAATTGGTTTTTGCGACAAAAGCGTTGCTTTAATTTATGAAAACTCTCAACTCGCAATAAAGTCGACTCTTCGCATAATAATGAACCAAACTGCAGAATAATAAAGAGCACGAAAGAGACAGAGAAAGTGCGAGTGGGTGTGGGAGCGACAGAGAGAGAGAGATCAAAAGTTGGAAACGTAGAGTTATTAAATGCCAAGTTATTTGTCGTTTAGCTGGAAATCCATGCTGGCCCGGACAGTACTTTAAGTTTGAGACAAGACTCGGAGACTGCTTTATGGCTTTGAGTAGGAAATCTTTATGAGTATTTGACTTGGCCCCGAAAACCGAAATTCGAAAACAGCTGAAAAGCAAAGCAGACAAAAAATAACAACAAAAAGTGAGACAAATTTATTGGCAAACGAATAACGAAAAATGCATTTTTTTTTTACGATTTTACAGTTTGTGTAAATTTAAAATGAAGTCGTAAACATTTTTTAATGAACCATGGCGATTGTAAAACTATTTGCATATTACGATATATGGGATTAGGGCGTGTCTTAAAGGTTTGTCATGCCAAAAGCGAGACACTAAAATGGTGATGGACAAATCTGAAATGCACTACTAAAAAATACTTAACATTTCTTGTAAAGATTTCAGATTTTGTGATAGGATCACATGAAAGCAGCTCAGCCAATAAATCAGAGAAATAAATGTACAATTTGCAAGTTTATTATTATTTTCTGAGTTATTGGGCGAAGTATCCAATGCAATCCATTAGAGGCAATCAAGGCTCGCTGGGAATATGCATTCTTCTCCAGGCAGTGCAAATAATTTGTTGGCAATAACAGAAAGTTATGCTTATCGCATTTGCAACTTTAAGAAACTCACTTGCCACAAATATTTCCAGCAATTTATCTCGAAATGCGAAACTTGCTCCTGCGAGTGTCCGCATTCCGTGTGCGTGTCCTTGCCTCTGGTATTCTATATGTGTGTTTGTGTGTGTGTTTTGTTTTTTTTATTTTTTGTTTTTTTTTTTTGGTTTTATGATTGTGCAAATGCAAAATGCATAACAAACTCAATTGCAGAAAATATTTCGCATGCGGCGGCAGCTGAAATGCGGCAAATTGGGATTTATTTATATGAGAACGAGTGCAACTCTGGCCTCGCCCTGGACCAGGTCCTGCAGTGCGTCCCTGGCCCCGTTTCGCCAAACCAAACTTCCATCGTATCATAAACCAAAAATGTTGCTGAAGATGTGGGAGACGAAGAGGCAGAGGGAGAGGGAGAGAGAGCGGACGAGTTAGCTAACCCACTTTCAAATTGCTTTTTTATTTGGCAATGGATTTGGTAACGGTTACGCTTATGGATACGGCTATGGATCTAAGTGCGAGTGCTCTGCTGGGAAAATAAAATGGCACGCAAAGTGAGTCAAAGTAGTTTATGCAAAATTTACAAATACATATTTTCCAAATGCAATCGCCAAAAGTTTGGACTGCCTCCGGCTGCTCCAAACTGGTGTAGTCAAAGTTTGACAGGTGCACTCCGTACGTGGCTACAAACTGCAATTAGCTAATCCCACTGGGAATCCCTGCTCGGATTGCAGTCGCAGGCACCAGGTGAGTGGTCCGTAATCCAACGCAGATATTGATTCACTCTGGTATAAACACCGGGTGAGTCGGGTCTGCCACATCCTGCGCCCCATGAGACAATCCCAGCCAGTTGATACTGCTCCGGCTTCAGCTCACTCAATGCCACATGCAAAGGTCCGCCGCTATCCCCACTGCAGGCATCCTTGCCTCCCACGCCCAGGTAGCCGGCACACAGCATGGAGTCGCTGATCATGTCCGGAGTGTAGCTGGAGTTGCGACATTCCGATTGACTCAGAATCAATACGTCGACTTCCTGTTGAGGCGAAGCGGACTAGGTCAGAATGGAGGAAGGATCAACAGTTCATGGGAAGAAAAAACATAAAAAAAAAAACAAAATAATAATTATAGATACAAAAAAAACAACAGTCACCATCAGGAGAGGAAGATATTGAGGTGCGGCACTCCCCGGACGAGATCCAAAACGAGTGCCATGGAAAAAGAGAAGGAACAGCAAGAAGGAAGGGAGAATGAAATTGATAAAGAAATGTTCAATCGAATATAGTTCAGACTCTGCAGGTGAAGAAACATAGAAAAGATTTGAATATATATTTAGTTGAAGGTAGGCTAAACACAAGAAAAACAAATAAGAATGAACTAGTCGCGAGTGCTCGACTAGGAGTTACCCAAGACTTGAGATGTTTAACGTGGATATATAAAGTTATTCGATTATATTCGATGGCTTTTATGTGTATCGGTGATTGATTATTAGATTTATTTAAATAAAATAAAATATTAAATTATTAAAGACTTGATATGGGAATAGTTAAAAATTCTCGATTTGTAGCTTTAATAGTCACTGATAGACAGACAGAAAGACGGACATATTCGATCAGCCTACTTGATTATAATTTTTATTTTAATTATAAGTACATAAATAAATAATCCAACACTTCACCTGCAAAATGTCCGTAGCAAATCCACCCTCCTGCAGTGCACCCCAACCCGTCACAATGCCAACCCTTCTATCGAAGCTGGAATCTGGCGCTGGCAAGCAAACGGGTCGCAAGATGGCCTCAAATGTCACCGGCTTCTCAAGCCGAATGAGAGCAATATCATTCTCGAAACTGCGTGGATTATATAGCTCATGGATTCTCACATAGACGGCCAGATGATCCAGCACCAGAGGATCATTGCTATTGCTGCGACTGTGTGCGAGTAGTCGTATGGTGATTATCTCCGGGGGCACACCTTCCACACAGTGGGCCGCTGTGAGCACGTACAGGTCACTGATCAGGGATCCAGCGCAGAAGAAGTGGCCAAAGAGCAGAATTGCAGCCATCCAGGGATATTGCTGAGGACGCGTCTGGTGACCACCAACGATCTTGTGGCCATTGTTGACTAGACCACAGTGGCAACTGCTGCATTCCCTGGGATAGTTACAGTTCTGGGGTATCTCCATTGTCGATCCTGACGTGGTTTCCTGTACAGGTTTGACTGTAGTTGGCCGCAAAATCATCGAAAGCCACACCAAAAAGCTGTTCCGTTCGACGTTGACTTCGATGGTTCCATTGGAGCCACACACGCGGACAATCTGCAGTGCCGCCAAACAGATGAGCAGATGTAACCTCATCTTGCCGCCAACTAAATAGTTACTGCAAAGCGGCAAACAGCTGCTAGCTGCTTGCAACTCAGCAGATGCAACACAGATGGAAAACTGGAGGCCAAATAGCTGACCCATTTGTAATCCAGTTTTAATGTTATTTTCCATTTTATAGTGACGAATTTCTGCCATTTATATATATATATTTTTTTTGTTGCACATCCAACCAGTTTTCACAGTGCCAACAATTCAACTTAGAAAACAATTTACCATAACGAAATTTTTGCTACAGTTGGGAAAATGGACAAATGCCTCCATTGAAAAAAAATGATGATCCAGTGGAGCGGCTGTGCCCGGCCAGAAGACACCATTTATCAACATTTGAAGTCTGTATTTTTTTTATAAAATTACTTAAGGCATAATTAATAAGAATCTTTCTGATTTTTTTTACATATTTATAATTTCATTCTTCTTCTGGTTGCAGGGTATATTTGCAAACTATCATTGCATTGGCTCAAAGAAATCGCTGTAGTTTTTGCTTTTACTTAAAACGTCTTGAAGAACCAGTTAGCCAGTTATTGTTATTACTTCTAGCATTTGTTTGCTGACGTTATAGTTATCAATATTTGGGTTAACAATCACAGTTTGTACAACTCTGCAGCGATGTCAAAATCAGAACTTGTTTAGTATTTCATTAAACTTCTTTTGGTGTCAAATATTATGCAAATGGTAAGCTTAATAAAAACGCAAGAATGTCCCCCCAGATCACAACTGGGTCTACTCCCCCTCCCTGAGTTTCCTTTCGAATCACACCCCCGCACTGCCAGTTCCCACTTGTCATTTAGGCCTTTGTAAGCTGGCACAATAATCTCTAATAGGCTTAGCATGAAATATTGACGCTTAGTGGACGCTTAGTGTTGCCAAATAGAGCTCGGAAAATGTTGTTATGTTTATTTCGGTTTTTCCCTCTCTCTCTCCTCCCCCCCCCCCCCTCTCTCTCTGTCGTAATGAGCGACAGCCAGCCTGAAAATTAGTGAAAGCAGTTTAATAATAATTTTCCGACTAAGCTTCTTAGTCGAATCGGAATTTTCGGGCTGAGCAAAGTTCGACAACATTTTTGTCCCAGTTAGCTGGTTGCAGACTTAATTGAATTTAAAGAGCAAACGAATGATCCATAAAACGAATACATATAAAAGCTATTGAACCCTGACGTGGCTGCAATTGGATTGACACGCCCACAACTCGGCGAATGCATTTTTATATGTATTTAATGAGCTGAGTCTGTGGCACAACTGGGCAATGCAGTAGCAGCTAAATTGTCCAATTATATAAAATATCAAGGCGACAACAACAACAACAAACTGGACAACGATGATGACTCCAATGCGTAGGCTGCCCCACAGGTAGCTGCTGTGGTAGTTGCAAGCTGCATGTTTCTGTCACTTTTGATATTTTGTCCCTTAATTGATATTTATGGAAATGGATGTTGTTCGTGTGTGTGTGTGTGTGTGTGTCTTGAAGTGGAGCAGCCATCTGTGAGATTAACATGCTGACTTGGTTGGGAGGGGTCTTCCCCTTGGCTGCTCATTAAGATATGCTAAACGAGCTGTTTAATAAGCAGCAGCAGAGCAATCTCAGTCTCACAACTCCAACTCCAATCCCACAAATCCTGCACAAGAAAACTTGAAAAACTTTGCACTTGAAAAACAAACAAAAAACAAAAAAAACAGAGAAAAGCTAAAAACAATGCAAGTTGTTGGAAAAGTAATCCTAATCTCAGCTGCTGACCAACGCAATGAGTTGTGCACTTGACTAAGAAATATTGCTTAATTGCAGAGCTGCTCTAAACTTGCCACAAGGGTGCACAAAGATGCCGCACGAGCATGTTGCATACACTATGATGAGCACAATCAAGTGGTAAATAATTAAGAACAAAGATTAAAACTCAACTATTGATTTAATAGACATAAAATACATGCAATTTATTGAAGCATTAAATTTGAAAATTAATCATATTTTATGTTTAATTTGATTAGGTTTTGGTGGTTTTTCCAATTGTGATTTAAATGTAAAATGTTGAAGTGAATTCCAAATTGAAACCAGACTCTGCTGTTGCTGCATTCCCTTAGCAATTAACAGGCTCTTCAGAAAGCAATGCGAAATTCCCAAATGCAAATGAATTTATTTTATAAACATTTGAATTAAATCGATTGACACGCAATAAATCTAAAAAAAAGTTGTTTAAATGCCAAAATTAACGTAGGATTGGTTTTAAATTAAACAAGTGTGTGTGCTGTGTGTGTGTATGTGTGTGCTGTGTGTGTGTATTTATGCCGGTGTCTTTGGCATATTTCTTGTGATGTTGTTGCTGTTTTTGCTGTTAAACATGCGCTGGGACTGCCTGTTGGCTTCTTTATCTTGACAGCATCGGGCTTTAAAATACGAGAATAAATACATACACAAATGTACAAACATTCCGACACAAATGTCAGATTTCGAGTGGAGTGGGGGGGTGTGGAGTGGGGCTTGTTTAAACGCACAATTGCAAAAGCGGCAACAGCTTTTAATTAAAAGCAACATTTTCACAAGGCTTATTAACAGTTACTTTTTCGCAACGTAAATCTCCGACTGCAGTTGGTATCTGTGTGTGTGCGTGTGTGCGTGTGTGTGTGTGTGTGTGTGTGTGTTTGTATGTTTGTCTGCCATTTAGCCGCAGCAAAAGCTGTCAATTGATAAACAAGTCAACTGTCACTTAGGCCCGCATTGATAGCTTCTTATCGAGCCAAATGCAGCGTCGAATCGAGCGTCCAACGCTAATCAGCCAGCACAGACAGGAGGCATGTAGCAGTCGGCAGGAGGCAGGTGGCAGGAAGTGTGTGTGTGTGTGCGGATCGCTGGCCAACTCGAACTCCGTTTCGTATGCCACATCTGAAGTCCTTGCCTTGCCACTTGCCACTTGCTGCTGCGCTGGCGGCGATGGCGATAAGTCATTCGACACATGTCACAAGTTGTTTTTTGATTCGTATTTCTCTGTTTTTACTTGTTTTTATATATATATATTTTATTTTCAATCAAAAGTGGAAATTAAACGCGGCTAATGAAGATTTTAATTGCGTGTCTGTGGCACTGTTGCATGTGGGCAGCATCTCAGAAAGCGAATAATATTTATAAATGCAACATGCTCGACTTAAGAGCAACATGAACAGCGTTTGTCCAATCCACAAAACACGCAACTCAACTTTTACTATATGCATATATCCTTCCCCCTCTCTCTCTCTCACTCTCTTTCTCACTAAGTCTGTTTGTGCACTAGTTACTAGTGTTTGTTGATCAAAATAAGCTGCTTAGGTTTTCTGGTATTTGGCTGCCTGATTGCCAACATTTTGCATGCAGTTTATGACAGCGTTTGGAGGCTTTAAACGTGTTACTCCAATGTGGGCATTTTGAGAAACTGCGTTTGGACTTATTATTAGCTGATTAGCTGCCAAACAAAAATAACTGACAGAATTGTTGCCAAATTGGAAAGTACACTAACTGACTGAAATGGGCTAAAAATAAATAAAAATGGCTAATGCGGACATGTCTATATTAAATCAGCAGTTGCTCCTGACCAAGATCAAGTAATTTATTTTAATCGAGCTTTTACACAAAATCAATAAATGCTTTTTATACATTTTAATTAAAAAAATCAATAATGACAAAAATACAACAAAATTGAAATCAAGTAAAATTCTTAAATAACTGTTTAAAGAGTTCTTTGCCAGGCCAAAGACTTCATTTATTGCCCGTTTAGCAAAGAAAAAACGAGTGGAAAAACAAATGTGAAAAATGTCACGCTTCATTTGTGTAACCCGTTCAAATGGACACCTGGCCCAAGCCAAGTGAAATGAACTGTCATCGGAGAGTGACGCGCAGAGGGGGGCAAAAAAATGCAAAAGGAAAAAGGAAAAGGAAAAACGAAAAAACGGTAAAAATAAAAATAGACAGCATGGCACACAAATTCCATGATAGACACTGCGACAAATAGAATCGGACAGATCGATTAGGCATACAAATGTGCAATTAGAAATAGAAGTGGAATGTTTGGAGAAGGAGCGGGAGTGGGAGTTGGAGTTGGAGAAGTTCACTTGACAGTCAGTCAAATAAGAGATATGAGCTGACCTGCCTTTTGCTACCCTTTGCTCAACAAACCGTTACAAATGACTTAGCTAGCGAGAGTGAGAGGGAGAGGGAGAGACAGAAAAGGCAGCTAGCTGACGGAAGCGGAAGCGCTTCAAAGAGCCAACGAGCCGTAGAATTGACACTTGGCTAATATTCTAAGCGGCAGCAGGGGAAAATTCACATAAATAAATAAACTCACTTTGCAAGCTTTTCCACGCTGTAATTGAATTAAATTTGAGCTCAGTAAATTTGTGTAATTTATCCGCTATTTGGTTTCGGCCAGTGTCCGCCACAATTTTCAATAATTAAAAACAGCTGTTTTTTTGGCTATTTTACAGCCGACATTTAATTATTATTTATGATTGTTTAGCAGTTTTGTAAAATTGATTTATGTGGCTTTCTCGTGCAATGCCGGTCAGTTTATTAATTTGTTAAGCTTGCCTCTGGTTACCAGCACACGCCTCTCCCTTCCCACTCCCCCTCCTGATCGTGTCAAGAAATGTGGGCCTGTCATGTCGCGAGCCCATTACAATTACATATTAATTAATAATAAAATTATTTTGGGGGTGTTAATGCGTGTTTAATGAAAGTTGTAATTAAAATTTTGATTGCCCACACAAATGATATGTTGGCTGTTCAAGAAGGGATCGGTTTTTGATCAACTTTAATGGCACATTTAATGCCGTTGAGATTTAATGGGAGAAGAGAGTAGAAAGCTGCCAATGGAAAATATCAGGTTTATTGCAGTTTGCATTAATCAATCAAGCTCCGCTTGGCAAAAAAAAACAACATAAATTCTCAGCCTCAATCAAAGCATTTCCTGCTTTCGCCAGTCCCCTCTTCATCTAGCCCCGCAGCTCCCCCCTCAGCAGTGTCCTGCGTGGTATCCAGCTTGAAGACAATGCAAACAACCAGCCGAATGAGCAACGCCTGCGTGAAAAATGCAAATCAATTCAATTAAAACAACAAGAGCAACATGCGGCAAGCAACAGCGGCGGCAGCAACAACAAAAAAAACGTTGGCAATGCAAAGACGCATGCCTCAATGCCATAGCCGCAAGGTACAACAAGCAAGCAACCACCAGCCATCAGCAGCAACAGAACAACATCAACAACAACAACAGCAACATGATGCATGTTGCAAGGAGGCAGCAGCAGCACAACAAAAGCCATGCGCACCATAAAGATCCCGCGTAGAGCCGTTGTTTCTGACAACAGCTAAACAACAACAACAACAACGCAACAGGCAACACACATGCCACAAAAGTGTTGCAGTTACAAGAATTTTAATCAAGCGTTTAACACTAAACGCGCCACAGACTCGAAACGACGCAGACGCATAAACAATTTTCCAATTGTTGTTGCTGCTTGTCGTTGTTGCTGAGCCTTTATTGGGTCTTTGTGTTGTTGCTGCTTGTGTTGCATAAATTAACTTGCCGCTTGTCTAGCCGCCAACCACTGCTGCGCCTGCGTGCCACAATCCCAGCGGCTCAGCTCAGCATCTTGGCTAGTCTCTTTGGCTTTTTTTGTTTTTGTTTTTGTTTTTTTTTCTTACTTTCGGCTTGGACAAATTTAAATTTGCATGACAGTCGCACATTGATCATGGTCCGTTGCTGTATGACTGGGATTGTCTGGGCTGTCTTCAATGACTCCCAGGATATATATATATATATATATATATATATATACAAATCCGTATCCAACTGTGCCAACTTGCAACGCATTTTCAATTAACCCAAACATGCCAGCCACTCGAATGACATTTCAAATGTTTTGTTGCGCTTGTTGCGTGTTGCATTTCTTGTATTTGGGCCAGCTGACAGTCCACTTAGAGTGCCGCCATTAAATCCGCCCAAAAAATCCCAATAAAAACCATTCAATAAATCACAACAAATTAACATAAATCTTGGCAGTCTGTCGTCGCAACTGTTGCAAAGGGGGGGCGGTGGGGTGAAGTAGCATTGAAAACTGCAGTTGCTGCTGCATCTGTTGATGATGATGTTGTCGATCGTAAATCCTGAAAATTTTGACAAATGTACAAAAGCTTCCTCAAAATGGGCAATAAAAAATTAAAAAACCAAACAAAAATAATAAAATTGGTATTGCAAGTGTATGTAAAACACACACACTCGCACACACACACACCACACACAGCAGGCCACAAAAATCTTTATTGCATATTCAAAAAGTGCAGGAAAAGAAACTAAGTTGAAAGCGTTTTCTAATATGAAGCACAGCAGCCAAAATACTCTTTTTAGTTGGATGAAAATTTGATGTAAATTTAAAATATAAAAATATCTATCATATTTTGTTTTATTTTTGTAATATAAATATATAAAAATTAAAAAATAATTTTTCACAATATTTAACTCATTCTTGAACAGAGCAAAATTGTTTACAATGTCGATAAGCTCTGCTTTGTAGAGTATCCAAACAAATGCAGCTCTCTACACATGACACAAATGGCGCACAGAATGTGTCTTTTAGAAGGCAAAATGAGAGCCATAAATGTGAGCAGAGACACTCCGGCCACAACCCAGTGAGGAGTGTGGAGTCGAGTGGGGTGTGGGTGAGGTGGGGAAGTTTGTAAGCCCCAAAGGCCCCGCATAACGCACATGTCTGCAAAGTGTTAATGTGAATTTATGATGCATTACGCAGCAGCGTTTGGCATTGGATGGAGATGCTGCTGCGGGGCGGAGAGGAGAGGAGAGGAAAGTGGAGCAGACTAGGAGATGGCGCGTAGATGTCCGCCTTTGGTGGAGGAGCCACTGGCTGTCGTCGGGGCTTAGAGTTTTCTCTAGTCGCGTAATGAAAAACAGATTTGGAAACTTTTTATGATACACAATATGGAGTAAAATGTGAAGTAGCTAGTTCTAAGAGCAAATCCCCATTTGGGGAATTGAGTGCAAAATATAGCGCTAGATTACGCAAGACTCCAACTCCAACTTTAAATTGAGATCAAAGACTCTCATTCAAAAGATAAAAAAAAGAAGCGAATATAAAGATAAGAAAAAAAGCACTGATTTTAAGTGTTAGATAACGTTATGTGCTTATTGGAGGTGTACCCCTTGAATCCCATACTCAAAACAATATCAATGTGGAACTTTCCATTGGAGCTCGTAAAGTAATCAACTTTAGATATTTCCTGATATTTTTATAGACTGATTTGGGAATTAATATTCTGATGGGAAGGTTTTTTTTTTTTTGAAAGCATTGTAAAGATAAAAAGCTGGTTTTCATTTTAAATTTGTGATAAATAAAATGTAATCTCTTGATTACTATTGATAGACTACAGATATAAATAGACTTCCAGAAGACTTAGTGTATCTTTGGAATGTAAGTCTATTTTGTGTGCTTAAGTTCTCAAATTATCACTTCTTCAAATATTTATATGAGAAAGTTGCCATCAATATAAATCTCAATTTTGTGGGCACACACAAAAGCCAAAAGGCGTTTACACTAATTACAACGCCTCTGACCACCCACAAAATGCTCACACACACACAACACTCGACAGCTGGCACACCCCCTTCGTCCCGGTTGACGCCTCTATTTGACTTGATACGCCCCCAACTTAATTGGAACCTCGCACAAAACTCGAATCTACCAAATATGGTGCAACACTAGAAGTATTTATGGTTGCTATTAGGAGTAACAAAAGTAGCAACCCCTTCCCAAACCAAGTGGAAAGTGGCAACATTGTGGCAGCCGCACTCAGTGCCGCACTGCATGTCATGCATTACAAGTAAATTAAATTATGGCCACGCCGACGCCACAGAAAATGCGTCCAATAAACTTTCAATTAATGCAACCCAAAAATAAACTCGCAAAAGGGGAAGTAGTAGTCGGGGGAAGTAGGCTAAAAGTGTGGCAAGGTGTGTCGCGACTGTAACTCGGGTCGGGAGATGCGCTTAACTAAATACAATTTGTTCCGGCTCACAATGGGAATAGATAAGCAAAGGTATCATCTCCTGGAGGGGGCAGGCGAGGCGTCCCTGGCGTTGACAGCTCCGCTTGGTGGGCGCATAATTTATTGAGTTGACGCTTCGAGTTTCTTCTTCTTCTTCAGTTTGTGCCCCTTTTATTATTTGTTTGTTGCACACGCAATGGGCATGACGAATTTGTGGGCGCTGCTTAGAAGTCAACGGCAGCATTTCGTGTGCCAAAAAAAAAAAAAAAAAAAAAAAAAAGTTCCACTGCGCGGTTCTCTGCTTCAATCTTAATTCGAAGTGGAGCTGTTCCTCTGTGTAGATCGTAAATAAAATCGTAAATTGTCATTTTGTTTTATTGTTCTCTCCGACAGTTTTTATTGAGCTCGTTTTGTTGGCATTTGGTTTTAGTGCCCAACATCTCAGCTCCTTGTAGTCTACCCTCCCCCGGTCCTGCTGCAAAAGTTGTCGTCGCTGCTCTGGCCAATAACAAGTCCGTTAATGAGCCATTAAGGTGTGCACAAACACCTTGAAACATGACCTGCCTTCTAGTTACATTTCAAATAGGTCGGCTCCTATATAAAAATTAAACTAATTTACACTCCATCAAAGTGGCTTTATAGTTATGGAAATGCAGATCTAAAGATAGAAAGATGAGTGCTTTTAAGAAGCAGCTATAAAGATAATAAGAATACCTCTTTCAAGTTGAAGATAGTGTTAAGTGCAAATCTCAGATTGATATAAAGATCAGTTTCTATAACACCTTCCTTTCATATTCAGTATGAATTCATTCTTACATTTCCTGTACCATCTGCCTTTAGTTTTGTAACACTAAAATTACACTCCATATCTATCATTAACCAAAGTTGCTTTAAAAGCAGATCACACAACATTCTCCTAGACATGTTCCGATGATAATGGAATATATATCAAAAAGTGCTAATGCGACCGGTACAAATTGTGCTGGTTGCTCCTTAAGATGGCCATTAAAGTGAACCACGCGAAGTAATCACGCAATAAATGAACGCTCATCAATTCATAGACAGCTCAGTTCGGTCGAGGAGGGGAGTTGGGCCATAACTTGGTCAAGACTGAAGCAATGCAGCCCCAAATGAGCAAACGAGGAACAGCAAAAGCAATAAAATTTATGTTAAGTAGCGCGGCCATAAATAGCCAAAGAGCCAAATAGGATGCCATATAGAATGATATCGTATGGAGGGATGGGCCGTGATATGGAGAACGATGACAACGGCGAGAACTGGCCCGGACCCAGACTGGCCTTGACAAAGGCAAAAACGTGAATCGTGGCATGATAAATGTCAAAGCAAATGACATAAATAATCGAATCGAGTCAGGCATGAAAGCGTTGGGAGCGTCAGCAGGCAGGAGGTAGGAGGCAGGAGGAAGCTGCTGCCACTATATGGCTATCACCATCATAATCATCATCATGACCATTGGCTAGACCTATGACGGAGCCATAAAAAAATCCTTTAGCCAACGCCAAGTGTGGTCCATCGGCACGAGAACAAGCGCAAGAGCACGAGCCGTTGAGCAGGCGACTTCAATTATTGATAGATTATTTACTGTCAGCCCAACAATGACATTGCCCAATGCCCACTGCCCATTGTTGCTGCTCTGGCAGTTCCAGGAAACGCAGTCATTGCCATCCTTCTCATCATCATCATCATCAGCGCTGTCTTTGACTCTGCCTTCTACGCGACTTACATTAATCATCAACTCTGAAGAGCAAGTCTTGTGTCTCCCTTCTGCTCCCACTTCTCTCTCTCTCTTTCTCCCTCTCTATGTAATTTGTTATTCTTTTAGCGCATTTTACATTGTGCAGCAAAATTCTTTTTAATACATTACACATACTTAGCCAAAGTGCGGAGCATTTTTAACCCCTTTCAAAAAACCACATTTAAATAAATCATTTGAAAATCCGTTGTTGAAATTCTTTTGAAAATATTAAATAATAATTTCTAAATGCTACGAGTATAAATACATTTAATATATCTTTTTGAGGATTATTTCTCATTAGTAGAAAATTCAGAATTTAGTAGAACAGTTGATTTTTAAATATTTATTATTACCTTTTTCTTTTTGGCTTAAATATGAAGACATGGGTTAATTCAGTTCTCATTCTTACTTATTCAAACCGTCTAAATGTGAGTGATTCAGGTGCCTCGACAAGTGCTTGGCTCCAGGGCCCAAGGGGCCACCTATGCAGAGTTTAGTTAGACGACGGACAAGTATTCCACATGTTCTCGTAGTTAATTGAAAATTATTTACTAGCAATTTAGCCCTGGGCCTTTGCATACATGGCCAGAAAGAGCGGAGAAACGGAGACTAGTTTTTGACATGTTGGCTCAGAATTGGCAAGCTGGCCGGCAGGCAGGTAGGCAGGTAGTCATTCAGTTGGCCAGGTGAGTGTACGTGGTGCTGGCCAAGTTAACAGCAATGATTCATGAGTATGCAAAAAATACAGCCAAAAAAAAAATGCATGCCAAAATCAGGTCAGAGCACGCATGTCAATCAGTCAACTGCAGTTTTGGCAGTCAAGTACTGATTTCCTGGTTATTATTGATGAGCAATTTTTGGCTTTCGCTGGCATCAAAAAATACAAAAAAAACAAGACTCACTTCATGCTGTCCACGTTGATGACTTCATGCGCAGAGCTGGCCAAAAACAGAACTAATGGTTTTTTGGAACCATCTCTCCGTCGGTAGGCATTTGTACAAAAGTTGCCTAGTCAGGACCAACAATTAAGTTTGGCCGAGGCCGAGGCCGAGGCTGAAGATTTTCGCATTGGTTTCCATTAATTCGAGTCGCCCCCCTGCCGTCAAATGCAAATGATGCACATGCTCCAAGCTCGCAGCTCGCCCATTTTGCCCAGTCACAAATCGATGCGTAATTAATTGGCCTGGGCTAACTTTCGCATGCCGCATGCTGCATGCCGCATGCAATTAAAAATTCATATGCCAATCCGCAAAGTTCAATGTCTGCTGTTCTGCGGACTTAGACAACTTGCTTTCAGCGGCAACTGTGTGTGCACCACTAGCCACCACCAGCAAGCGCCGCATGTGGCATTCTGGGCAAATGTTTGCCAAAGCTTCTTTCGACGTCTTTTGCATGGGGACTCCGAGACTTGTTTTGATCGCTGCCCGTTTGCTGGCTGTGTGGGCTCCACAGAGACTGAGACTGAGACTGAGACTAAGACTGAAACTGAGACTGGTACCCAGACTGGGAATGGGTCTGAATAGGGACAGGGGAAGGGAGAGAGTGAAAATATATGGTCCGATGATTACCGCTTGCTGTGATTTTTGATTATGCAGTTTCCGTTCGTTTCGTTTTCTTTTTTGCATATGTAATTTGGTCTCGATTGGTTTGGACCTGGCCACGCACTTCAAGGACTCCGTTGCACAGTGGAAACAGCTTCGATTTACTTTGTAAGCTGCATCACTGATAAGCTCTGAGTTGGTTAATAATCTCTTTTTTTTGGATTATTTACACTGAGTGCATTTATCATTTTAAATAAGTATAAAATGAAAGAGTAACTACGAAAGTTGGGCATTTATAAATTATACGTAGAGATATTCAATAAAAATACAATTAATTTCAATAATATATATGCACATTACTGGACACTAATATTAATTATTATCTAATTATAAGCCTAAGTTTTATGCAATACTGTGAAAAGCAGCATCCATTCCTCAAAATGCCAAAGACCATTCCCAACCGGCGCAATGACAACACAAAACTCCTTAGAAACTCCCATTTGAAGTCCAATAAAAATAAAACAGAGGCCTAAAGCATAATTCAGAGACGGCTTTGTTAAGCGATTAAGCTCAAATAATAGACTCAATTAAGCAAAGTAGACAACTCAATAGTCTTGAAAGTCACGCTTTCAGCCAAAAAAAAAAAACAAAATAAAACGAGAAGAAAAATACGTTTAGATAAATTAAACGCAGAGCTTTTCGAGCAACAAGTTTCCGAAACGCCTCGAATTTCAATAACAATAAAAAGTATACAAAAATAAAAGAAACAAAGAATTGAAAAGAATAATACAAATCCAACCACAAAAACTGTGCAATGACATCATTTGGCATCAGTGTCAACTTTTGGGCTGACCCACAAAAAAAGGTCGCAGGCCACAGAAAGTGAGCGATTGGTTAAAAACCAAGAAGAGGCTAAAAGCTTTAGAGAGCCCAATCATCAATTATGAGACACAGCCCAATTGGCCAAAAGGTAGTCCCTGGTAAGAGCCAAACAAGTTCAAATCAAAAGCAGCCACAACTCGGAGATAAATGTTTGTTTTTTTTTTTTCTTTTTTTTTTCTATTGTGATGTATTGCTGCAATTTGTTAGGCCGGCGAATGATTTCGATACGGGAAATTACCTACACGCTGTGCGCGGATCGTACAAATTAATTAAATGACTACATCGAACAAGAAGAAGAAGAAGAAGTAGGAGAAAAAAAAGCTAAAGAAGATCGAGTGCAGAACGAAACCTAAACACGATTTGATTGGTTCGGTTCGGTTCGGTTTATGTTCAACTGCTGTTTTTACGGTTCATTTGCCAAGGGGCAACAACTGCTGCTGTGCTCCTATAATAAATAGTTCGTGGGCCACATGTGGTTTTAGGGCCTATTTACAGATCAGGGGTATCTGAAATAAGATACGCTTCTATTTATGGCTAACTACATATGTATTTTTAAAATTAAGCAGCTTTAACTTCAAATAGAGCTAGTCATCAATTGGGCTTAAAGCATAATATATTATTCAAAGTTACGCTTGTTTATTCAATGTTTAAAATAATTTATTTGGAGTTAATTTATTGTCTAAAGTTTTTAAACTACCTTAAATTGAGGAATAATTTATTTGACTTATTGTCTAATTTTTTTTAACTTCCTTAAATTGAGGAATAATTTATTTGGAGTTGACTTATTGTCTAAAGTTTTTAAACTACCTTAAATTGAGGAACAATAGCGGATAAGGCCTTATGCTTGTTATTAGTTGGTTTGAGATATCTATTCTTTATCATAAACATTGCAAATATCACAATTTTCTGGCATTACTTAAATTATATTTTTAGTATTTTTTTTTATATTTTTTCTAACTGAAAAGTGAAACTATTTTGTCGACTCAGCTGCTACTCCAAATTTGACACAATTTGATAAGATGTTTGCACAATTTCCTCTGTTGTTTTTCAAGCGCTTCTGATAAGAATTCTATTTTTAGAAAAATATCTGTTTTAGTTTTAGTGTGAAGCGACTTATGAAAAGAATAATTCGAGCTACTTTCAAGTGGCGTCGGTGGTGTAATGGTCAGCATAGTTGCCTTCCAAGCAGTTGATCCGGGTTCGATTCCCGGCCGACGCACAAGTTAGTTTTTTTGTTGTTTGTTAATTTTTTAATTTACCATATCAAAGAATATTAACTATTTAGATTGCATAAATTGGACATAATCATTCGCATATTTAGTCATTTTTGGCAGCTGTGCATTTCAAATTGCTTTGTAATTAATTTGGAACCGCACAAATTGCTTAATTTAAAGCGAAACTGCAACATCTGTTGTTAACTGATTTGAACTGGTCATGTATTAAAACCATTCAATTAAATTTCAATTACCAAGCATTTGACCACAGCTCGTCTGTGATGTGTAAAGCGCCCAACACACACACACACACACATACAAAACATATCTAATTATTGGTCTTTGGAATTTGAAAGGACATTTTTGCATGTCATCAAATATTTGCATTCGAAATTAAATTATGCTGCCCATGCGCTGGTCGAGTAAATATTTAAGCCAATAATATTGTTGAGCATTTTAGATGAAGTCGATGTCGTCCAAGGTCGATGACACCACTGGAGAGAGAGAGACAAGTTAAGAGACTCGACTCAACTTGACTTGGCCAACTAATTAGTATGCCGTTTGCATATGCCAAATGCTTTGTTTGCACTAATTCTCTTCGTCCGGACGTCTGTCTAACATTTGGCCAACAAGTTGCCCCCCAAAATACTCAACACAAAATGTTAATGCATACCAAGAAAATGCAGAGCAGTGTTAAAACGTTTACAGGGGAATTTAAGCCAAAAACAAAAATGTTCGCTCATGAAAATTGGTACGTTTTTTGGCATCAAAATAAGGCTAACATTTTGGTGCGGCTGTGCCCGATTTGAGCTTGACTGGTTTTTGTATATATATTTTGGGTTGTGGCTCCTGCTGCGTCTCATTTGCTATTCATTTGGTTGGCTGGCAAGCCTTGACTTATGCGTATTACTGCAAATATCAATTAATGCACGAGACGTGCGTGAAATATTTAAGATTTTTTCACGCACAGCTAAAGCCTCGCAATGGACACGCGTTGACCTTGGATTAGGCTCATATCGAATATCCGTGGCATAAAGATAAGGACTACCAGACAGGCAACATAATTGATTTGCTGGCAATTTATGCGACTCCCATGCAGATCCTTGGGGTCAAGTCACGCACCAAAAAGCTCAACTTGGCAACAAATTGTTGTTGCTGTTGTTGCCACAATCGACACATTGTGTGTGTGTGTGTGTGTGTGTTGTTGTTATTTACACAAGTGTGAGTTTGACATGGACATGACCAAGTGCAATATGTAAAGCATGCTCGACTGCATTTGTAATCACTTTGAGCATCATTAAGTAAATTACAAGCTGCCAACAGCAACAGCAGCACATTACTTGTAGATACATTTGTATCTCGACCACCAGCAGCAGCAGATGGGCCAGCAGAGAGTGAGGGGCAAGCAACATTTGTGCGGTTGACCAGCAGCCGGTGCTTAGAGTTTTGGGTTTAGTTAAGTTATTTATGCGCCTGCCAACTCTTGTCTATTTAATTTAATTCAAGTTTGTTCGTTTCCCATAAAACCCCAAAAAACAAAATGCTAAAATTAAGTGTCTGGTGCAAGGTCCTTTTGGACCAACCACCCCCCTCCTCAGCGACTCCCCGTGTTCCGTCCCTTTGGCACTTTAAACCAATATTTGCTTTGGCTTCCACGCCTCAAAAGAGCAAAAATGAAACACTGCGTTTTACGTTTTTGGCATTTCAATGCGTGCCACGCCCCTGCCCTGCCCGACCCCACTCCTCCCCGCCTCTACCCACTGCAGTTGGCAGCGAGCACGTTTTGTTTATTTGCTTGCTGGTGGCAGTTTGGCCAGTTCGCTTTTGGGGTTTGAGGTTTGCCTGCATATTTAAAGCACACAAACATATACCTTAAACTACTCTTTTTCTCACTCTTTCTCTCTCTCTCTCTCTCTCTCTCTCTCTCTGTCTCTCTCTCTCTAGCTGCATATATTTATTATGCTACTGTTGTGTTGCCTGTTTGTGTTTGTTCTGCGGCATCTTCACAGCTGAGTGATTGCGGCTCAATATTTGTCTTTGTTGTTTTAGCCTTGATGTCCTCATGAGACCCATTTTAACAGCTGCCCCTAACATTTTAGGACCTGACCTGACCCTACACAAATTTAAGCTGCATATTTGTAATTGTAATTTTCGACAAATTCCCAAATATGTTTTCGCATTTTTCTATTTAAAATAGAATTTTGAAAAATCATACAACTTTTGACAGAATTATGGCTGCTGGAAATTCTAATCCTTTCAGCTCAAATTGATGATAAATATTTGAGCCAATTTATAAATGTTAACAGCGATTGATTTATGGCAATAATTAAATTTGCTTTTGCAATTAGTTACGCTATTTTTCTTGTGGTCTGTTGGGACTTGGAGCTGCAGCACATCCAGTTTCTGGGGTGGACCACACGCATATCAATCTCTGCATCAATTTCAATCTTGGAGATGCCATTTCCACTTCCATTTCGCATTTTTTAACCATAGTTAACCAGCCATAATAATGTCTCTGTTAAATTGCCAGCTGATATTCAGCGAGTTGTGCAGTTTAATTAAAAAGAAAATTTCATCATGGCTGCAGTTGGAGGAACCACTCCGTCGCCCCGTCGCCCGCTCCACATACGCATATCAATTACGCAGACGATTAAGCCAAACAAACTGCCAACTGATTGCCAATGCATGCCAATGTTAAAGCCAAGTCTAAATTGGTTGCACTGAAGAGCAGAGAAGAACTCAAGATGCTTTCAGCATGCGAAGTCGCGATTTTCGCCTCGTTTGCTCCGTGTCATCATTAGAAAAATGGCAAAGCGAAAGAGAGAGAGAGAGACAGATAGTGTGTGTGTGAGAGAGAGAGAGAGGGGCTGTGGAGGCCGCGTTACGCACACGAACTGTCATCTGGCTAATAGGCACAAAGGAAACTGGTTAAGAAAATTGCAGCCTTGATTGCATGTGACCAGCGCGACACGCACGAAATGGGGAGGACCAATTGTTGGAGGAGGATGACGATGGGGAGGAGGTGCTGGCCCAGTCAAATGCTTCTAACAGGGCCTTAATTTGGCTTAATCGTCTAACCAAATTGCACGCTTACCTCCAACACGGCGAAAACGAGTGTGTGCACAAGTGTGTGTACAAGTGTGTGTACAAATTTGTGTGTGTGTACAAGTGTGTGTACAGATGTGTGTGTGTGCGTGTGTGTGCTTGGTAATAATTTTCCAATTTCATGCAATTTAATTTTCGTTGTTATGCGCAACATTTTTCATTATGCTGGCTAACAATTTTCATAGCGTCATTTAATTGTCATGGTTTTTGGCGGGACACGTTAATTGCATTTTGTTGTAATAGGTAATTCTATAGCTTAACCGTTAGTCGATGCAACCGTTAGGTTTTCACCTTTTTGGTTCGCCACAGCTGTGATAATTTGTACTCAGCTTTGAAGACTGCCTACTGTGAAGCAATCGATAGATGGATTCACCGGAGATCTCTTAAATCGGTCGGAGTTTAGAAATATTACAAAATTAGCAACAAATTTGGGAATACACATGTGAATAATTGAATTTTTTTTACAAGTGTATTAGAGAAGATAGTTTACTTCGTCAATTAGTGCGCATTCTAATATGCATTTTAAAAATCCCCATCGATTTCCTTCCATCTAATCTATTTTTTAGATGCTGTCAGTAATTGCCACGCGACTTTTACAGCCTAGCTGTATTGTCATTGGCTTTGTTTAACTTTGGCCAATCATTCAACAATGTACACGTTTATCGCATTGCGCCACAGACAGCAACAGCAACAATAACAACACCCAGTTACAATACCTGAGCAACATCTTCGCAACAAGCAACAAACAAACAGGCAAACAACAAAAAAAAAAAAGAGGCAAATCCAGTCACCCACTCCGACAGTACATAAAGTGGACAATTCATGGCTCGTCGGCAACAAACAAGAGACAACTTCGTTTCCACCTTGATCCCAATCAACCTTTGGTGACACTGGCGACGGCATCCTTAGCCTCAGCCACTGCCTCAGCTTCAGCTTCAGCTTCAGCCTCATCTCCGGCTTAACATGGCTGCTGCATAGTTCGCGATTTTTCTTCTTCTGCTTCGTTTATTTATTTTTCTTCTTATTTTTTTTTTGCTCGCCTTGCCAATTAATTAAGCGACACGAGAAGCAGTCGTTGCCATCGCCGCTGCCACAGACTCCAGGCAGAAAGCTGGCGGTGCAGCAGCAGCAGCAGTGGCAAACTGAACAACAAATTTGTTGAAAATTGGCCATGGAGCGCATTCTAATTCTATTAGCAAAAGCACCGCAAGGCAATTATGACTGGACGAGGACATTGTCGACTCGACGCTTAACTTAATGCCTTTAATTTCCGCCAGCAGAATGCTCACCACAAGAGGCAAGATTGGATGAAATTATTGTTCAAATTGGCAACAATAGCCAGCTAAATGGAGCAGTTTCAAAAGGTTTCAGAGATTCTCAAATATAGTAAATAACTAAAAAATGATATGTACATATTATAATATTTTTTATTTTATTTATTTAATTTTTTATATAGTTATTAAATAACTGGTTTGCTAGACAAGGCTGACAACCATTCAATAATATTTTTATTATAGGGTATTAAAAGTTAGAGGGACATAATTAGTTTGATGCCAAAATTGTTTTGTGGAATTCACAAGCTCTGAAATTGCGTGTTTGCATATATAACATTTTTTTGGGAACAAATATTCAAATTAAAATATAAACTATACAAACAACAGCCACAAGAAAACAACAACAATTCCAGAGGCTGGAAAAATCATATAATAAATAGTTTTGCAAAGCTCTTTGCAGTAAAAAAAATATGCAGAAACAGCTCCAAACTATTTGCATATGAAATTGCCACGCCCGTTTGTGTTTATGCACAAATATACATACACATAATATACATATATATTACTTCCTAATTAAAAAACTACAAAACTTTCTGAGCAAATGTCTGGAAATGACGAGCTCCATCAGAGAAGCGTTGCTTTTAATGATGATATTTTGCAGCCGACAAACTTTTTTAATAAGTTTGTCAAAATGACTGGTAAAATGCCACACACTCGCACTCACACACACACACACACACACACACACACACACAGATAACAGCCAGACACAAATTGTCGGCGTTTCAAGGCGCTCATAATAAAGATCCAGTCATTGGAGGAGTCTGGCACTTTGGATTACACAATTTAAACCACAGCTGCAGCTGCAACAAAACCAACAACAGTTGACCCTTGACACCTACACAACACCTACAAGAGGGGCACAACTCACACAGAAGGTGGGCAAACGAATTTAACAAATTACTCTCAAAGCAAATAAGCAATCAACATAAATTTCATTTTATTTATTTTCGTTTTTTGCCTCTGGCTAAGCATAAATTTCAGCGAATTTCTAAATAAAATGTTTTGGCATAGCTTGAAGAGTTAAAGTGAGCTGACAGACATAATTATTGTTTTATGTAAACACCACAAAATTAATTAAATTTGAACAGGCAAAATTTATTTTAAATAAATTTCCAATTATTTCTGAGTTTTTTATTTTTTATGCATTTCACTAACAGAAATTTTATTCAATTATTAAAAGTGCTTTTGCTGCCTTTTAAAATATGCTTTAAGAATAAATATGGCTTAAGAAAATGTGCTTTGGATTTAGTAAATTGAGCTCTATTATCATGTGGCGTCGGTGGTGTAATGGTCAGCATAGTTGCCTTCCAAGCAGTTGATCCGGGTTCGATTCCCGGCCGACGCACAATTCAATTTTTTGTTTTTCTGTATTATAAATTTATGTTTTCAATTTTGACAAACCATTTTTGATTGCGCTGTCAATTTATCGAAAGCCAAACAACAGTTATTATTTTTCTTTTCTTTATTTATTTAATTATTTATTACTATTTTATTTGTCATAGTTATGGACATTCTTTGCACTTGTGCATTTTAAGTGAAGCCCACCCAAGCAACCGTTATTAGGTAGCCAAAATATATATTTTTTTAATTTCCCATTTCCCTCAATAAAGTTGCCTTTTAAAGCGATAAACGATAATTTGGTGTTTTGCATTTTAAATTGTTGGCTGGCGGCCAAATCAAATAGTTGGCCACAAACACAAATTATCAATTAGAGAAGCATAATCACAATGTTGAGTCTGTCCATTATCATGGAGAGCGATTAAACGTTTATCGATTGACAACAGCGGGGAATGACCCCCCACACCCCACAGCGTCCCCTCATCGTAAGAACGCTGTCAACATAATTAACGGCAAATGCCAGCGACTGTCGGCAAAAGTCTCACGGCCTGTTTGCTTGTATGGTGGCCAAAAGCGATACCAATGAACACACCCACCGCGCACCCCTTCTCCTGGTCCTGGCTACTACGCATAATTACACAAATATGCGCTGTCTATGCAAATGAGACCTGGCGACGTCTGCACTCTCTGCACTTCCTGGACTTGGGTCTTGGGCCTGAGCGAGTGCGAGTGCGAGTGCTCCATCATTATTGTGGGTTATTTATATGGCGGGGGGACGGGGTGATTACGTGCAATTAATGCATCAATGCAAGTTATTGAATATTGAATACTAATGACGCCCCTGTCACGCGTTGTGGCATCCACACGACCGACCACACAATATATAATTGCGCTCGTAAATTGCAAAGTCAGCCGATGAATGCTTAAGAAAATGCAATGACTCCAACAAGCCGGAGGGTACAACGAAATGGGTTGGACCAGTTGTTCCCCTTGTCTAGTCTAGTGTTGTGTCATTGAACGCAGACATTTTCTAGACACACAGACTGAGATATTGACCGCCAATATGGCCATATATATATACATGTCTATCTCATTGTCATAATGACAGTAAATAATCCATCAATAATTGCATCTTCTTCGAGTTTTTCCGGTTGTGCATTCGGGTTTTCCACTGGGGCCTGGGGTGGGCCAACGGACGAATGCTTTATGTCAATTGTGTTGACATTAATCATGACCGTTTTGATTGCACTCCACGACATTGGCCACCCAAGGGCTTGGTCACCAAAAACTTGATTTGTTATCGGGCCAGTGACAGGTTGTCCGCTACTAGAAACTGCCACTTGCAACTGCTACTCGCAACTGCCACTTGCAACTGCTACTCCTAGCGGAGGCTAGTCACTGTGCTGCAAATGGAATGCAGTTAATAATGATCTTTAGGAGCGAGTGGGGCTGACTCAATTTAGTATCCACTGATCCACTTGTCAAGTTGAAATATAGCACAAGTTATTTAGACGTATCTAGTTAAGCAACTTCTTTTAACGGTTCTCTTAAGCCAGTTTAATTGATCAAGAATTAATACAATTTTCAGCACTTCTCAAGCAATAAAAAACAAAAAAAAAAAGCGCGAATATTTGCAGGAATAAAATCAGTTTAAAATTCCAGTCTTATTCCAGCTATCATTTTGCCTTTAAAGAGCTCTAAGCACACACACACACACACACACACACACACACACACACACACACACACACACACACACACACACACACACACATTTTTATACACATGGATAAAGTTTGTTTATATTTGTTTATGTTTAATATTGAAGTACATGTGAAGCCACTAAAGAAGAGCGCCACTTCAGAGCCTGGTCGAAGCTGTATTCAGGTCAGCTAATGGTTGCCCTTTGGTAAACGGTAACAGGCAACTACAAAAAGCAAGCAGAACACAGCAACAACAACAACAACATCAACGTTTTCGCTCAGAACTTTTACCAAAAAAGTGGATTTTCTTTTACGTCAGTTTTGCGGCATTTAACGTTTTCTTTCGTGGCCGTTAGCCGGCTTGGCTTTCATTTACGTTTTGCCTCACGCAGCAAACACAACTCGTTTTCTGCCTTTCACCAGAACCCCCCATCCCCCACAACCACCCCACCTATTGCCAGCTGCCCTTTTGCCCTGCCACGGCTCTTCGGTTGAGACCGCTTCAAACAAAGTGGTGCTCGTTGCTGCGTTCATCCGCAAAAATGTTTGTAGCCATAGCGCCGCCAGGCAGGCAGCACCAGAAGCTTATTTTAGCTGAAGAGCCAATACCCCTTTTCACCTTTTCCGCCCCTACACGAACCAAGTAGCCAAGCAGCCAAGCAGCGAATGCATTTGGGTCAGGGTTTTGCGGCAGACGTAAAGAAATTCGCAGGTGACGTAGGAAAGTTAAAGAACAGTCCAAGAAAAGCTTTTGTGTGTGTGTTTTTTTGGGTGTGTGTGTGCCTAAGGAAAGGAAATATCAAAAAGTAACCAATTCCATTTCTAATTGCCATTTGACATTTCCGTCATTGGCTTTATTAATGACATTATTAGTTGGTCATAAATCGGTATAT
This sequence comes from Drosophila multiciliata, assembly GCA_037043605.1. Taxonomy (NCBI): domain Eukaryota; kingdom Metazoa; phylum Arthropoda; class Insecta; order Diptera; family Drosophilidae; genus Drosophila; species Drosophila multiciliata. Next base: position 11,458,477 of record JBAMBF010000589.1, read on the forward strand.
TTTATGTATTGTTTGCAATTGAGCTGGGCAAGGGTACAAGGTAACCAGTTGACTTAAGCAAGTAATAGCCTTGGGTATGGATAGACTAGGAACACTTACAGGTATCTTGATAGGATATTGTAGACTCATCCCACTGAAATCAGATTAGTCAGAAGAGAGCTGTGATCCGTAGGAATCCTTAAAAAACATATCAAATGGTTTTAGCTTAGCCAGGAGAGGATGTAGTAACTAAAGTAAACTCTGAGTGTCTAGAAAACCCCTTGTGCAGGAATTAGAGTTCATGGAAGAACTATAGGTTCAGAAGGGGAGATAATGCATGACAATCATAATAATATATTTAAAGAATTATATATATATATATGTATGTATATATATAAAAAGAGGATAAAAAGAGCAAAGAGTTTCCGCTTTCGAAGGCCGCATCTAACACAGTCTTATGATAATCCTATATAGATGTATGTTTGTAGTAACTCAAGTACATTCCACTTAACCCACTTTAAGACTTGTTGTTGTTGTCTTAATTTGTTATGCGTTGCTCACTCAAGCACTACAAAATTGACTAGGATTTAAAGCCATGTGCACTCCGATTTGATATGCTGCCTTGGTCTAAATCCTAAGCGGCTACGCTTCGATTTAAACAATTCTTCGTATAAACCTCAGCGTTATGTCATAATAAGATTTACAACTCTATAAGCTTAAAGTAGAACCCACTATGTACAGCCCATGGGCACAGCAGCAAAACTAATCCGTGCTATTCAACAGACACAACAACAATGCATACACACACACACACACACACACACACACTCATTCACCCACACATGTAAACAACAACAAACGCTTACAACACCAACAATCGAATCAACCAATCAACTGTCGATTACTTAAGCCATTTTCAATCAACACTACGACGCCAGTCGGCTCACACACACACACACACACACACACTAGAAGTCATACACACACAAGCGAATTACAAATCTCAAACGCACAATAAACGCAATTACAAGCGAAAACTTGCCGTTGAATTGAGTGAGACAGAGTGGGGGGTGGTTGGGGGGATCGGGTGGTGTGTTGCAGAGACAGGTGAAGAGTTGGTGGGCGAATAGAGAAATATGCTTGTATGTTATGCGTGCGACCGCAGGCCTCAAAACGTGGCAAAGGCAATGAAAGCCAAGTGAACCACAGCCAAACGCCGAACTCGAACTTCAGCTGAAACAACGAGGCGAATTCGCAATGCAAAATGCGAACGCAACAACGGAACGCAAAGCACATAGCATCAATCAATCAATCAATCAATCAATCGGTTTGTCAGTCAGTGCATGCATATTGCCCAAAATGATTCAAGTCAATTATGAGAAGGCAGCATTTTCGATAAGTGTCCCCAGCGGGTTGGCAAATGCCCCCGAAACATGCAATCACCAACAAAAACTAATCGAGACACCAAACACATCCTCACACACACAGTGGGTGTGTATGTGTGTGTGTGTGTGTGTACATCCATCAGATAAAAGCACTCAATGCATAACAAATAGCAAATTATTTGTATCTGTGGTAGCATTTGATTGCCAGCAGTATTTGTGCAAATTGCTTGCCACACATACAAAAACGAGACTCTAAACCATTTTCAGGTGGCAAGAATTTAATTTCAAGCTGCATTTCTAACGTTTGGGTTAGAATTTCGACAGAGAATTATGTTTCCAGATTGAAATGCAGTTTTTATCACTTGCTGCATCTGAGTACTCCCAAAACAGGTGTCCATTTCAATCTTGAAGCCATTCCAAAAATGCTACATTTTCAAACATCCGAAGTCCATTTCCGGTTTTGCTTTGATACGTTTATAAGTGGATTTACCTTGCAGTTGGGCAACAAATGCTTTTATTTTTATCTTTAACACTTATAGCTTTCCATACCAAAAAAGTTGTCCCGACTGTAAAAGCAAAAAAAAAGTTACAATTTTTATAACGATTTCAGTTCTGTTGTTTTTTCATTCATTTTCTTCCCTTTGTTTCGCTGCTCGCTGTTATCCCCAATTCATCTGTTTTGCATATTTCTTTGTTATGTTTGTGGCATTATTTTCATTTCTCCCTTGCAGCATTTCCCTTATGCGATTGTGTAACTTAATCTCCGCAGGACAAAAGTCCGTACGCCTAGATTGTTATGAAAATCTGCTCTGAATATATGCAAATAAGTACAGTTTGTGCTTTAATTTAAAAGAACTCCACTTTTTGAATTTGACCTTCGCATTAAAGTTGACAAAACAAACAGAATGATGCAAAATGGGAAAGCTTAAAAAGATTTTGAAGTCTTAAAACACGATACCAAAAAAAACACAAATTAGTTTAAAAAAAATATTCTGTCATTTAAGTATACTTGATTAAAGTACTTTGGATTTCCAACTAACTATTTTGTGTATATTTCTTTTACGATTACACATATCTATACATCTGTTAGACCTCTTTGAATGGGGGTAACACATGTTTACCCATTATGAGGCAACCTCGTGTTTTGTGTAAATTATGACAAAAGTTTTTCAGTTGCCACTATTCGGTTCGATCGTCATAAATTTAGACATTGTCTATAAATTATTAGCACTTCCTGATAAGAGCTTTGCTGGCTTTGATAACCAATAGATAACTGGGCTAATAAGACCGATTGGCAGAATATGGCCAATTACAAATGATACACTAGCAATATTTAACAACTTTTTATATAGATTATTTGCCAATAAATGGATATAAAATTACTTGTATAAAAGACTGTAAAGAAGAAATTACTTTGATAAGCTAGGAATGGGATATTCAAGAACCAAAAGAATATATATATATATATATATATATATATATATTTATATAGGTAAACCATATTAAATATATCTCATGAGTCACAATAAGTTGACACCTGTATTTTTATATATATATTTATTGTTATTTGGATTTTTATATTTAGTACGAAAGCCAATTGCGGTATAAAAGATAAGTTCTAAGAAAGCAACAAAGTTACTTAAAAAATTGGTCACTTCAAGTGTCTTGCAATCAATAAGTTGTCACATCAGATAGAAAAATATATCAGGAATAATTAGATAATCTTAAGTAGTATAAACAGAACTGTGTAAATACCCTCTGCACAATGGGAAAGTAATCAAAGTACGAATTTCAAGTGGGGCGATAAAATAATTAATAAAAGCTAATGTTTTTATTATAAATAATAATAAAATGAATAAAGAAAAACTCAAACAAAGTCTGTGAATAATAATGTAAAAGTTGTCATATGACAAAGCCTATTCAATTTTCCTGTTACCCGATGCCGTTGCATTAAGTATAAGTATATAGTATAAGGGCCCTTGAACATTTTTTTACAGTGCATAGTAATCGGATGCTCCAACTTGTAATGCACACAATTAAAAGGAAAATGCTCAAGTGCCTTCATTTTATTTTAAAGTGTAGCGTACAATTTTGCAGCTAGTTTTAGTTATAGTTTGCAAGTCAAAGTTATAGGAAGAAAGAACATGACGATGTCAACTGCTGTTCTCCTTTTGCTGTGCCTGTCCCTGACTGCTACTGCGGAGCTGAAGGATTCTCCTGTGAGTACATTGACTCCTCGTCAGTGTTACAGCTGCGAGGGTATCAATTGCCAGAGAACCACTCGACAAAATTCTACAGTCCTGTGCAATGATCTGCTCGACATTTGTGTGACTGTCTACGAGGGATGTGAGTAGATCAGATATATTCAATTATACATGGATCTATAATATATATATTTTATAGTTAGGGTGATTGAGAGGGGCTGCTTGCTGGAGCTATCGCTGGCGGCGCAGTCCAAGTGCAACTCACGTGACAAGGAATGCCAAAAGTGCAGCGGAGCATTGTGCAATGATCTGGGACACATCGATTTTCAATGCATTCTATGCACTGGCTCTGATGTGAGTAACGCAAATAGTTAACTAGCCTTTTGTTATAAATTTCTTAATTTCCTCGCAGGATTCCAAATGCAATTTGGGCGGTGACAGCATAAAGCCCACTCAATGCCCAGCGCCCACTGCAAATAACGCCTACTGCTACGTAAAAAGCGTTGGTGTAAACTTGCAGCGGGGTTGTGCCTTGAATGTGAAGGAGCAGCAGAGTTGCCTGAAGGACATCGAATGCAGCCTTTGCCTCCCAGAGAATGCACACGGCTCCAGTGCCTGCAACAACTATCAGCTGGAGGTGAAATCTGGAGCTGCACAGGCACAACAATTGCTCGGACTTGTGCTGGGAATGCTTGGCCTGCTGACAGCGAAGGGATTGTATTAGCTTACTCCATATAAATGTATAACTTGTTGATTAAACAAAAATAAACGAAATAGCTAAATCTGATTGAAATTTGAACTTTTGTGCTTGTCAATTTGGCTTATATCAAATTTGGTATTAATCACAAAGCCAACACACTAGCAATGGCCAAGTGAGTGGCAAATGAAGAGAAGTTAGAAAAGGAGTATCTAAGTGTGGAAGCGATTGTTGTGGAAAATTTAAATCATATTTATAACAGAATTATATCTATATAGATAGCATACAGATATGGTAGGAATGCTCATCTGTACTAAAAAAATAAATATATATAATTGCATACATGAACTTACCACGAAGATTGAAGCTGACTTAATAAATATTCCAGATTTTAGTGGAATTTAAAAACTATTCCACAAGCTTCAAATTGTGCATAAATAAATAAATGCAAGGAAAAAAATATAGAAATAGAAGAAATCCGCAAATTATTCCGGCTGTGATATCTCTTCATATTATTTCAATGTTGCTTATCAGTAACGGAACTTTTCCTAAGCTAGGTGATACAATATTTCCAGCTGTCAAGTGTTTTTTCAGAACTGACATTGAGTGCACTTCAGCTGACTGTTCGCATATAAAAGCCAAAACTATTGGCCAATCCACACACAGTTCAAGCCCAAACATGAAAGTCAAAGCAATTCTCAGTGCGCTGCTGCTGCTCGTCCTTTCGATTGGGGGCAGCGAAGCCAACACTTTAATGTCTTGCCACAGTTGTCGTGGCATCAACTGTCAACGCACGTCTCAGACACGGGAGCAAAAATGCGTGGACTCGCTGGACTACTGTGTGACCATCTACGAGAAATGTATGTTGCACAGATTCAGAGTATCTTTTCTAATGATTAACACTTGATGCAGCCAAGGTTCTCTACATGGGCTGCTCGCTGGAGATTCCCGTTGAGCTGCGTCAACGTTGCGACTCACCGAGGGATGGCTCCTGCTTTAAGTGCAACTCGAATCGTTGCAACAATGTGGGCTCCGAAAGATTCGCCTGTGTGCAGTGCGATTCCAGCAAGGTAGGCTACCAACTTTCAGTTTCTGCTACGACGAATCAGCTATAAATTGCATATTTACATAGGACACCAACTGTGCTGAGAATGCCACATCGTTGCAGCCGGTTGTCTGTGCAGCTCCCACAGCTGCCAATTCCTATTGCTATGTGAAGGCTTCGGGCTCGGGCAGCAGCCACATTCAGCGCGGTTGTGCCACAACCGTGACCGATCAGCAGGGCTGCCTCAAGGACGCCAACTGTTTGTTGTGCTCCTCTGGAGATGTTCGGGGCTGCAACAGCGTTAACATTGTGACAGATTCTAGTGCTGCCAATCGATTTATACGCTTTCTTCGTTAGCCCTAAATTTAAGCCAATAAATCAATGAAAACTAACCACATAAATAAAATTCTATGAAATTTGACCGACATTTCGTGTGAGTAATGGCTAAATTCAGGAATCAAGCCATTAATCAAACAATTTTGGTAACCGAATTGAGATAAGATAATTAGCCAACAAAAAAGAAAAAAAAAACAGCATGTCATTTTTTTGTTAATATACAAAACTGGGTATTAATAAATATTGTGACCATTTTACACAACCTGTTGTACTATTTTTTATGGTGGGTCTGCAATCTAAATAATGTTCAATGTTTATATGTATTATACACAAATACTAATATAATTGTGATTAGGTTTTAGACAGATACATATTTATTGATATTTATTTCACTAACTTTTGCTAAACATAACAATTTAAAAAATATTCTAAATATAGCTAAGTTTTAGAGTACTTATAAAAACTTATATAGATCGTGAGAACGAAATTTATATAGAAATAATAAATATTACCCACTCTCGCAATATCTTAAATCATATGAATAAGAGATAAAAAAATACATATTATTTTGTCTGTGTCAAGAACGGGTATTTTACTATGGTATTAGCCCAAGGAAAAATATTATACATTTTGTAAACATGTTTATTTGTTCAAGACTAAGGAAGACTCAGTAAAATGCCGATTATTAAATAAAGGAGAATTCAAGTACATTCGGCATTAGCCAAACTATTTGCACAATGCTCGAGAAAAATAGAAGTAAACATGACAAATCACACGACTAATTCGGTTATCAAAATGCTTGACTTTGGGTGGGGTAAGATCAATAGATACTTGTTCAGCTGACAGATAGGTCTAAAGAGCCGACTAATCAGGACCATGTTGCACTTGAAGTGCAGCAAAAACACTTTGGAGTGCAGCAGAGATTATATATAAATTGTTGTCCACATTATTGCCCGACCAAATGCTAAATGACTCAGTCTCAATGTTGACCAGGAAGTGTGCAATTCTCTGTATTTTATATTCCCTGCTGCAGGCGTACTCTGTACTGGCATGGGATTCATGCCTCTACTGTCGAGGCATTAATTGCCAGAGGAGCAGCTACCAGGCCACAGAGCGGTGTGTGGATCAGCTCGATGCATGCATCAGTGTATTTGAGGGGGGCGTGGTTAAGGCTCAGGGCTGTCTGGAGTTGCTCGAGGACAGTTGGCGGAAGCGGTGCGAAAGCGGAAACAGCCATCAATTTCAGTGTGAGATTTGTGTAAGCAACAACTGCAACAATGTGAGTTCCAGTCAGCTATCCTGTTTGCAGTGCCAGGACACACAGGTGAGTAAGATCAACAGCTGAAACTATAACTAATGCATTGCCAATTGAAGGATGTTCGTTGCCGTACTGCACCGGAGCAGCTGAAGCCACAATCCTGTAAAATAGCACGCAGCGGACGCAGCCTGTGCTATGCTAGCATCAAGGATCAGCGAGTCGATCGTGGTTGCTCCCTTACCATATCTGAGCAGATGAGCTGCCTTGCCAATCCCAATTGTCAGCTGTGTGATCCCTTGGATATGCCGCATTGCAATGGACAGCTGCTTGGGGAGACTGCCGAGACGACCTCTACTTCAAGTTCAATCTCTACCTCAACCAGCACTAGTACTACAACTAGTACTAGCACCAGTTCCAGCAGCAGCACCAGTAGCAGCACCACAACCACTTCAACGACACTGGCACCCACTGAGCAGCCGACCACGAAGCCAGGCAGCGCTCCAAGCTTATGTAGTAAAAACATTCCAGTTCTGCTGCTTCTTTTGCAATTGATTAGGTATTTTTATGGCCCCAATAAATAACTGTAATAATAATATTGGTTTGATTTCACACAAACTCCATCATAAAGCTAAAACTAATCTAATAACCGTTAAACGGGTCTTAATATCCTTAAATTACGATAAGGCTCTTAATAGTATAAATAATCATATACTAAAAGGTATAAAATAAAAATTTTACCAAAAATATAATATTATAAGTAGCTCATCATTAAGAGAGGGAAACAGAAGTTCTGACAACAAACACTCGAAAGGAAAGAGAGTCCGCAACAGCTAAATACTCTTAATAGTAAAACTTTATCTGATTCTAGAAATTCTACTCATAAATTAAATTATTTGAAGCTACTTTATGACAAGGTTCAATATACTAAAATACTAGAAAAACCCAACAACAGTAATCTTAACACGATTAGGAGAGTTAATCTTTTGTGAAATTCTGACGATTATGTAATTTGTGAAAACCCTTATGAAATCGCTTGGCAACACCTGATCCAAAAATATATCATTTATAATTAAATGAATTGCTTGAAATTCTGGCAATCCACAAATTTCAACAATTCGGATTTGTGTATAATTGAGCAGGGATTATCATTTTTTAATCGCTGTGACTATATCAAACGATAAGATTGAAGTGCATCGACATTGAGAATTTCACATTGAAACTCCAATTGAATTACCAGAACTATTTATGGGATCAGACTAAGAAAAACCTTGTACAATCGCATATATATCGTCTATATGATTGTACCTGTAGGCCAAATGGCTTATCGTCACCTTATCTCGATTGTAGTTTCGCCAAAATGACGGTAATCAAAAAACACGAGTAAAAATATATATATATATTGGGTTCGATTTTGTGATTATACCGTGCGTTTGGGCTTATCTTTTGAATTGTTTTTGCTTTTTATGTTAATAGTTCTACAAAAATACGCACCACTCGCATTTGTGGCAGAGTTGATTGTATTGGTGTAATAAATAACGGCAAGTTGAAATTCGCTTTATCGCACATTCGGCAACAGTGTCATATAATCATACTCATTAATATAAGGCAATAATTTTGTTCCGGCCAACGTTGATATGGGCATATTGAATTGTCCAGCGCCAAATCTATAAAAGGCGCTGCGAACCCAGCCACAAAATTAGTTGCCCGTTTTCAATATAATTGGTAATACGCGTCGGGCTAAACCCATCGATCATGAAAGTGACCACAGCAGGAGTAGCTCTGCTACTTCTGGCATTATATGCCAATAATCCGAGTGGTAGGTGCAATCAAGTGTGATTATCAAGGATATTGTACTCAAGTGTTGTGTTTCTTTATTATAAAAACGATTATAAAATAAATGTTAAACAAAACACTGCGTGAACCATAAATTATATATCAAATAAATTATATATTGTGCAGACAGAAAGAGAAACTTTTGTGAACAAAACTTGAACCAATTTAAGTCTATAAATAAATTAAATATGTGCAACTTTAGATATTACAAAAGCTTCTTGAAGGCTTTTCAAAACTAAAGAAAAATTTAAAACTTAACAAAAAAAGTGTGGTGAAATATCATTAACCCCAAATTGAAAAAAAATTGCCCCAGATATCAAGTCCTTAACAAATATCTATGACTGTTTTTGCTTAATGCTGATAATATTTGTTATCTGCTTATTGGACTATTAGTTGCAAAGCTTTATCGCCCAAAAGTACAAATTTGCACAAGAATTGGCCAAATATTACCAACTGTCATGTTTTATGACTGTTTATTAAATGGACATGGAACGCGCTTTCTTTAAATATATTGTTTTCTCAATTGCTGGACTAAACAATACCCATTACACATAGTTTTACTTTTTTCTCAAACTTATTACCTAAATCCTGAAGGTACAATTTCAAAATACCACCGAAAACATAAAAATTAATCAGTGGGATTATGATTAGAACTATTGAGTTCAATTAAAATTGTTCAAGTGTTTTAAAATTTGGAAATCAATGCTATTTGTAATACTTAATACTAATAAGTTCCGTATATATGTATGATTTTAATCGAATGGATTCGATTAAGTGTTAGGCGATTAGGTTTGGAGAGATTAGTGGCGAATGGACTTTGGCATACTTGAGGACGTTAGAAATCCCAAGTATTTGACAGGCAAAGGTTTTTTCGAATTAATTAATACTAAAAGTCATCGGACAGTAAATTAGTAAGAGTTACTTGATAAGTACTCGTTACTCGTTATTCGTTACCGTCAATCACTTTCCTTCCGTTCAATTTGCACTTAAAAATTCACACAAAGCACAGAATGAAAAATAGGACCTCCTAGAAAAAAGTTGCATAATAACAGATTTAGATATTAGATATTTTACTATTGTTATAATAAAATGTCACATTGTTTTTTATTGATTTTTATAATACCCTTGTGCTTTCAATGCTATCTCAACTAGTTAACGATTACATTTATGAGATATTGTATAGCGATAAGCAGACTGATTGCGGACTATAAACAACAATCGATTGCCGCGCCGATAAAACTAGTGCAAAGATTACACAGCTAAATCGAACGTGTTTTAAACTGTTTCCTGATTTTAGTATCAAAATGTATTTTTAACAATTCTTCTATAAAAATTATATTGAATTATTATTATATATTAACAATGTTTTCATTTGTTAATATTATTTTTTGATTTCAATTAATTTTTCACAGATGCTTGGACGCATAATTGGCACACGGGCCCAATAAATTGTTATGAATGCTCCAGTTTAGAGGAGTGCTCGAAAAGCTCCGGAATACTTCGGAAATGTGATAACAACGATGCCCAGAGTTGTGTGGCAGTCTTCGGAAGCGATGGATCAGTGATCCAACGTGGCTGCAGCGATAATCTGGCAACAACATGCAGCGATGGGGATTCGGACTGCTACGAATGCCGTTCCAGTGGATGCAACAATCTAAAGACCAACAAACAAATGGTTGAGTGTGTAGCGTGCGATGCCCAAGATGATGATAACTGCGTCTTCGACCACGAACTGATTACGGATACACGCAAGTGTAATGAGAAATGTATCACTGCGCTTTATTCCCGCACCAGCGATGCGAAGTCTCCGTTGGAACTTGTACGCACCTGTCTGGACGATCTCGATCTGGACGATCGCGAAGCCTGCGTGGAGGGTACTCTGGACAACTGTGTACCCTGCAGCACCTCCAAGTGCAACACAGTCGATATGGGCGCCCGCGGCATGTGCAACATTTGCACCGATGGCAAATGCGACAAACCAGAGTCAAAGACGTGCCGCGCTGTCGCTGCCAGTGGAGAGGCGGAGTGCTTCATCCAGCTGGATGAATCCAACAACGTTCACGAGCTGGGTTGCCTTACTCAATACAATGTCAGCGATGCAGCGGCCTTGCACAGCGAGAAGCGCCTTTGGCAATGCTCTGGCGAGAACTGCAATTTGATCTCTGCATTGCCCACAGAAAAAACATGTAAAATCTGCAGCTCCCGCACTGATCCCAATTGCGCCATTAATCCAACTGAGCCGAACTCTGAAACGACATGCTCGCACCCCTTAGACACTGGTTGCTATACCTTGTTGCGTGATGATGGACACACCGAACGGGGCTGCACGACCACCCTGGACACGGAGGATTATGTTGAATGTTCCAGCGGTAGCAATGCCACCAAATGTGTCACTTGCTCGGGCGATAACTGCAATATTAAGGTGAGTAATGCATTCTTAGGGGTACCAAGGAACAATAAGATTTCGGAATTATTAAGAAATGGTAAAATTAACTGAATACTAAGGGAAAATGCCATTTTTGATTTAGTTTTGCAATTCTTATTTACATAGGTTTTGCGATTTGCTGAAGAAAATTTAAAGTATTAAATAGTAATTAATTTGCAGAATGATAAAATACGTAAAAAAAATAATAAGCTTGGAGCCATCAGCTGTAGATTATCGCATTGCTAAAAATTGGTTTTCTTTTTCTGAGAACAGCTGAGTAAACACAAAAAAAAAAACTAAAGAAAAGCTTTTTAGCAAACTTTTTGCTCAACTTTGAATTGAAGATCACCCAAATATGTTTCACTTTGGTAAAAGCTTTTATCTCATGAGCTTTTTTTACATGCAAGCTTTTGAATTTTCTTCTGTTATCTGCCAGTTAATAAATTGCATTTTACTTTTAACAGCTGCAACCAGAGACTCAACGTCTAAGTTGCCACGTCTGCAACTCCACCGAGGATGCCTCTTGTGAGGGCACGCCCAATGCTGAGGATCTTTGTGTGCTGCATCAGCTGAATCAGAAATGTGTGACAACCATCGATACCAATGGCAACACGCTGCGTGGCTGCAGCAGCGCTTTGAGCTGTGCGAGCAATGACAGTAAAAGCTGCAAGCAATGTGTAGGCAACAACTGCAACACGGACAATCTGAAGAGGCGGGCCGATGGTCAGCCTGGTCAGTGGGGTCAGAAGTTGCCGCTGAGTTGCCACAGCTGCAACGATACGACGAGCTGCGCTAGTAGCAATCTTGCCCAGAAAGCATGCTCTGCCAAAGATGAGTATTGCGTGACAGTGTTTGATGATACGGGCAAGGTGAATGCACGCGGCTGCAGCAATGTGGTGGAAGCCTCCTTCAGCGCCTACTGTGATGCGAGTACGAGCAAGTGCCACAACTGTAACTCAAACGGCTGCAATAGCGCCACATCGCTGGACAGCTACAATGAGTGCGTCTACTGTGATGCAAGCAAGAATGAGGATTGTTTGAGGAATCCCTCAGCAGTGACAGACAGACGTCGCTGCAATGGTCAATGCATGACGGCAGCAAAGCCACAAAACTCAACTAGTGATACTTTTGCTCTCGTGCGTGGCTGCCTGGACGACAAGGATGCAGAGGATCAAGCGCGCTGTGCCGCCGGCACAGATAATGAGTGTATCGCCTGCACGGGCGATGCCTGCAACATGAATGATGTGATCTCTAGTTCGCTCAGTTGTTATATTTGCGATGACAGTGATAGCTGCCAAGTTCCACAAATGGCTGGCTGTCTTCACTATAGTCCCAACGATCGTTGTTATACTCTATTCGATGATAGCGCCTCGGTTACGAGTCTCGGCTGTGTTTCCGCCCAGGAGCCAAACTTTGTTGACAACAATCTGGAGAAATTGTTATTATGCACAGAGAATAACTGCAATTCCTTCGAGAATTTGCCCAAGTCAAACGAATGTACGGTCTGCTCTTCCTTGGACGATGTGAATTGTGCAGCTGATCCCAGCAAGGTCATCCAGCTTGAGAAGTGCACTGTGCTGCCCCACACTGGCTGCATGTCGCGCATACACTCAGGTGAGTCTCATTTCTCTGAAGAATCATGTTTTCCTGCAATCCTATTTTAACTTTATTTCTGAAATCTTATAGATGGTTCCACACAACGCGGTTGTCTGGGCAACTTGGTAAAAGCTGAGCTGCGGGCCTGCTTAAATGGTGTGGGCAACTGTGAGACGTGTGAAGGTTCCTTGTGCAACAGAGAGATCTATCCGGCTGATCGTCGTCGTTGCCAACGCTGCAACTCCAATGATGATCCCAGCTGTGACTCAACACCTGTCGCCTCTCGCGTTTGTCCACGCTACGACGACAGCAAGGGTTGCAGCGTCAAACTGGTGAATGGTGCCACATATCGTGGCTGCGAGACTGATTTCATATGTGATCCGACGGACAAGCAATATTGCCGCTCCTGCACCGGGGACAATTGCAACGTTGTCGATCTGAATATCTGGAATATTGGCTATCCTGGCAAATGGGTGACCCCACCAATTAATTGCTATACCTGCGAAGGTGTGGACTGCCAAGGCTCCAGCTTAGGTTCCCTGCAAAAGTGCGTCAACAACGATGACCAGAATTGTGTCACAGTCTTTGCCAGCAACGGATCCGTGATCCTGCGAGGCTGCACAGATCAGCTCTACGCCGATGCCGAACTAACCCAATACTGCGATGAGACCTCTGGCAGTTGCAAGCAGTGCAAATCGACTGGATGCAACAATGCCAAGCAGCTGGATGCCTACGTGGACTGTGTCCTTTGCGATGGTACGGATCAAGCAGCCTGTGTTCGCAATGTTTCCAATATTACACGTAAGGTATCCTGTCACGGCAGCTGCTTCACCGGACTTTATGCACGCTCCAAAGTGGACCCGGTTCCAGCCTTGGCATTGGCACGTGGCTGTCTAGATGATCTGGAGTATGACGACCGTCTCGCTTGTGCCGACGGCAAATTGGAAAACTGTGTTGCCTGCACTGGAGCTAGTTGCAATAAGAACGAGGTGCCCGAGGAACGCCTTAGCTGCAACTTCTGTGATGATGAGAAATGCGATGAAGTTAGCTCCCAGACTTGTGTCTCATATCGGAGCAACGATCAGTGCTATATCCATGTGGGTGACATGAAAATCGAGAGCATGGGATGCGCCAGTGATCTGGAAACGTCATTCCTTCAATTGAATCGTCGCGACTTGCATCTCTGCAGTGGCAAGGACTGCAATACTAAGGATGTCCTTAACCTTCGTGGTAACTGGTGTACCTATTGCAACTCCAATTCCCAATACAGATGTATTGAAGGTACTTCCTTGGTTAGCCCCCTCTGTCAGCATTACTTGACTCCAGAATGCTACACGCACATCGATGAAGGTAAGTGACATTCTCAATTTATATCCATTATATTATTGCACATCTAATTTCATTCTACCTGAAAATAGATGGTGTTTTGCATCGTGGCTGTCTCATGGACAAGGATGACGAACTTTATGACGATTGCCGTAGCGGCAATAGCACCACTTGCGAGATATGCATGGGAGACTTTTGCAATAAGGAAGTTTATCCCGCTGACTGGAAGAGCTGTTTGCGCTGCGACTCCGCGACCGATAAGGACTGCGAGAAGAACCCAGCTTCTTATGCCAAATACTGTAGAAAATACGAATCAGGCGATAGCTGTGTGACCAGCTTGGAAAATGGACGCACTCGTCGCGGCTGCCAGTCTGAGATCAACTGCGATGCTAGCGAGGTGGGCAGTTGTCGCATCTGCGAGGATGACAATTGCAACTCAGTTAATTTGGCTGGTAGCTATGTGGGTGAGCCGGGCAAGTGGCAGGATTTGCCATTGAGCTGCCTTGCTTGCACGGACTTGGAGAGCTGCGCCAGTGTGACGACGCCGACGAAGTGCGAGGGTAACAACAAACAACTCTGCTCCACAGTGTTTAATGTGGATGGCAAGGTGATTGCCCGAGGATGCAGCGATGCCGTCCTCGAGAAGCATTCCAGCTATTGCGAGTCAGATGTGGATAAGTGTCCCTTGTGCAAGTCGAATGGCTGCAACAATGCTCAAAGTCTGGATACCTATGTCGAGTGTTACCAGTGCGATGCTGAGCATGATCCGACATGTGCCTGGGAGAAGCCCGCGACGACGCGTCAATGTCAGGGCCAATGCATGATGGGCATGTATCCGCGTAGTTCTTCTGTTGACTCCGCCCTGCTGCCCACACGCGGCTGCCTGGATGATTTGGAGCAGGCCGATCGCGACCAATGTGCAGAGGATAAGCACGCCAGTTGCACAGCCTGCACGGGACCATTGTGTAACGATGAGGACATTGTGAAGACACCGCAAGAGTGCTATAAGTGCGCGGATCCGTTATGCGAAAACCCGGAACAATCCAAGTGTGTGGCCTACAGGGAAAAGGATCAATGCTACTTAGCATTTGATCAATCCACCATTGTTGACATGGGCTGTGCGAGTGACTTTGAGACTCAGGTGCTCAACGAACTGCTGGTCCAGCAACGTTTATTGCTCTGCGAGGGTCAGAATTGCAACTTCTACGATATCATACCCGATCCAAATAGCTGTCTACAGTGCGACTCCCTCACCGATCCTCGTTGTGCCACCAATCCAAATCAGTTATTGACAGTCGAACATTGCTCCTCAATACCCTACACACAGTGTGTGTCCCATATCGATGCAGCTGGAACAACAACACGTGGGTGTCTGTCCGACGTAGAGAGCGGAGACTTCTACGACTGCCTCATCGGCAACTCGACCAAGTGCCAAACGTGCACGGGCAACAATTGCAATGGACTCAGCGTATTCCCAGCGAACCGTGTTCGTTGCCATCAGTGCGACTCTGCCAGTGATCCCTCGTGCGCTAGTGCACCCAGCAGTAGCGCCGTCTGTCCCATTTACGATGAGAACGAGACTTGCGTGTCGACTTTGGTAAATGATGTCACCTATCGCGGTTGTGGATCCAGCTTGAGCTGCTCGGATCCCAGTGATTCGAACACCTGCCGCATCTGCAGCAGCGGAAATGCCTGCAACACCATCGACTTGAGCCGATTGAATATCCATGGATCTCCCGGCATCTGGCAACAGCTACCAATTAGCTGCCTCACCTGTGCCAATGCCAATGATTGCAAGACTAGCAGTGTCCAGTTGGAGAAGTGCTCGGGCAACGATAATTGTGCGACAGTCTTTGATGCAACTGGAGATGTTGTAACCTCACGTGGCTGCTACAATGACTTGCAAACTTCTGCGTCTAGCTACTGTGATGAGCATCCCGACAATTGTCCACGTTGTAATTCCAATGGCTGCAATGTGGCCGACAGCCTTAATAGTTACGTGGAGTGCTTGGTGTGTGATTCCAGCGCGGATCCCAATTGTGTGAGGGATGTCAGCAAGATCCATAAAACGCGTCAGTGCAATGCCGCTTGCGTATCAGCCTTCCGACCACTCTTCGGCGAGGAGACAAGTGATCCCAGTTCCGCTCTGGTGCGCAATTGTCTGGATGATTTGGAGGCGGAAGATCGTACGAGCTGCGGCACCGAGGGAAACAATTATTGTGCCAGCTGCACTGACGCCAAGTGCAACAAGGATGATCTGGTGGCTAAGCGACACAGCTGCCTCAGCTGTCGCGGCGATCAATGCCAGAATCCACAGCCAGCCAGTTGTGCCAACTATCGCGAGACGGACGAATGCTTCATTGAGTTCGATGAGGAGCGTTCCATTGTTACCCACGGCTGCCTCAGTGAATATAGTCACGCGGATATCTATTTGCTGGAGCGTTCCAAGCGATTGCTGAGCTGCAAGGATGATAATTGCAACACGCTGGAGTTGATCCAGGAGCCCAAGATCTGTACTCTCTGCAGTTCTCGCACAGATCAAAACTGTGCCGTCAATCCAGACAGGGTGACCAGCGAGACTAGCTGTCTGCTGACTGGTCAGCCCGAGTGCTATTCGCGTGTGCTGCAGGATGGTAGTACGGAACGTGGGTGCCTAGCCAGTCTTGAGGATGATGAGTTCCTGGGATGCTTCAATAGCACCGCCAAGGGTTGTTCCTCCTGCTTGGGTGATCGCTGCAACAAGAACATCTATCCAACAGGTCGTACCTCTTGTCACATTTGTAACTCGGAAACCGATCCAAATTGCGAATCGGCGCCGAGCAGTCTGTCTATTTGCCCACTCTATGATGAAGAGGATACCTGTGTGACGAATCTGCGAGGCGATATCACCTACAGAGGCTGCTCCAGCTCGATTAGGTGTGAACCCAATGCCAAGAACTGTGTCATCTGCAATGGGGATGGCTGCAACGTGGTCGATTTGAATTCCCAAGCCGATGATAATCATGGCAAGTGGCAGGATCTGCCCCTGACTTGTCTTACCTGTACGGGTGAAGACTGCCTCAAGAGCGACATCGGCTCCGAGCGCTGTGAGGCCAATAACGAACAGGACTGTGTGACCGTATTCAATGCGGACGGCATCGTAACCGGCCGCGGCTGTCAGGATGTCATTGCACAGGATGCGACTCTCGGCAGCTATTGTGGCAACAATGCTGGCAAGTGTCCCGTATGCAAGTCAAACGATTGCAACTCGGCGACAGCACTCACGCAATACAAGAGCTGCATCTACTGTGACTCCTTCAAGAACGCATCCTGCGTGTGGAATCCCACTAGCGCCACACACAAGCGTCGTCAGTGCCAGGGTGAATGCATGGTTGCTCTCTATGGCAGTTCCGAGGATGGCTTGGATTTGATACGCACCTGTTTGGATGACAAAGAGAAGGATGCACAAACAACCTGCTCCGCTGGCAATGATGCCCAATGCGCCTCCTGCTCCGGAGATGCCTGCAATGTGCAAGCGCTGCCCACAGATCGTCTCAGCTGCTTCCACTGCGAGAACGGCGATTGCGAGGATCCCACGGATAGGCTGTGCCCAATTTACAAGCCAAAGGATAGTTGCTTCTTATGGGTAAATGAGGAAAACAGCATAAAGCAGTTGGGCTGCGTGAGCTCATTCCGCGACCAGGACCTAGAGAGTGTGATCAAAACGAAACGAATTTCTGTCTGCGAGGGCAACAATTGCAACACGCCTCAAATGCCATCGCCGGTCAAGTGTGCAGTCTGTGATTCTCGCACAGATCCCACATGTGCCACAACTCCTTTGGCAGTTGACCAATTTACGACCTGTAACCAGTTACCGCATCCGCAATGCGTGACCAAATCAGAGAGTGGTAAGTGCCAAATTCAGTATCAATTGATGCATCTCTTATCAATCCAAAACTTTTCCAGATGGTGCAACAATTCGTGGCTGTCTTTATGATCTGCCACAGGCGCACTTTGCTGCCTGTCTGCTGGACAATGACAAAAACTGCGAAGTGTGTGGAAAGGATGGATGTAATCGTGATGTAAGCCAAATGAGATAAATAATAGTTAAATTATCTGTTCTAACCAAAACTTTCAATTTCTCTTAGATCTTCCCTGCTGATCGGCAGCAGTGCTACTCTTGCAGCTCCGCCGACGACAGCAGCTGTGTGTCCAACCCAACTCAGACTTCAGCTTGTGCCTGGCTGACAGATACTGAGACTTGCCAGACATCGCTGGAGAAGAATGTCACGATTCGTGGTTGCAGCAGCACCATTAATTGCACTGCCAGTGATTATCACAATTGTCGCAATTGCTATGGCAGCAAATGCAATTCAATTGACTTGGCCAATCGTGTGGATGATGGACAGCATGGTCTGTTCCAAGAACTTCCCTTGAAGTGTCACACGTGCGCCGGCGAGCATTGCCACAGTTCCTTGGGTCCGGCCGTAGAGTGTAGACAGAATGTTGAGCAGGATTGCAAAACGGTCTTTGATTTGGATGGCAAGACGGTGCGTCGTCGTGGATGTTCCGATGATGTGGATGACTATGAGGATCTCTTCTGTCGCCAGAATCCCTCGCTTTGTGTTATATGCAAATCGAACGAATGCAACGATGCCTGGAACTTGGAAAATCTTACCACATGTGTCTTCTGCAACTCGGCAAATGATAGCAAATGTATTACGTATCCACAGAGCGCCGAATTGGCCAGTCGCCAGTGTCAAGGCAAGTGTTTAGTAGCGCTGGCTGGCGCTGATCTGGTGCGCAGCTGCCTAGACGACAAGGAACTCTTCGATCGTACTACATGCACCAGCGATGGAAGTGGCACGGATTGCTCTGCCTGCGAGGGTGACAAATGCAACACATTTGCTTATCCAGCAGATCGATTCAGCTGCCACGTTTGCACCGACGCCGACTGCACCTCGAGCCGCTCGGAAACCTGCCTGGCCTATGAGAAGAATGACTTCTGCTTTGCCAAGTACAAGGATGGCGTTGTCGATATAATGGGTTGCGCGAGCAGTCAGAGTAGCGATGATTTGGATCAATGGCGCTCTTCGAATCTGTTGCACGAATGCACAACTAAAGACTGCAACGAATTGAGCCGGTTGCCCTCAAGCGACATTTGTATATCCTGCGACTCGAGTAAGACACCCGAGTGCGCCCAGTCGCCCACTGAAATCAACACCACGGAGACTTGTCACGCCCCGCAGGCGGATTGTGTTACCCGTTTGGATAATGGTCGCACAATCCGAGGCTGTCTGAATAGCTTGACTAGCAATGAGGGCGCCGCTTGTGTGGCCAGTGGTACCTGTGCCTCCTGTGCCGGTAGCAAGTGCAACGTGAACATTTTCCCTGCCAATCGACGCAAGTGCCACATTTGCAATTCAGTTGCCAATTCCGATTGTGCCGAACAGCCCAATCATCTGGCCATTTGTCCCATCTATGCCGCTGATGATACCTGTGTATCCGTCCGTGATGCTGATGGATATATTCAGCGTCAATGCGGCAGTGGGCTACAATGTGAGATCAATGATGACGATCATTGCCAAGTGTGTAAAGAGGATGGTTGCAATACGGTCAAATTCAATGGCTCTGCTGCGCTCAGTGGCATTGGCCTGATCCTGACTCTTGCCGTATCCCTGGTAACCAGTGGATGGCGATTGTAGTGGCAACTGGTCGACTTATCCGTAACTCACCATAGATTATAGTTAAATAGATTGTAATACTATACATTATATACGAACAGCCGTAAATTAAAATAAAAATATTTTAAAACCATGTAAAAATACTTGTTTTTCCCCCCTAGATGTACCAGTCAGCATGAAATACGATTATCGCAATTCTCGAGATTACCTTTAGACTGGTCCGAACTCTTGCTGAAGAGGCTTATAGAATCAAATAAAAACATTTGTTTCCGAGAGACTGTTTAATGTAATTAAATACGAATTTAGTGTACATTCAGTAATATTCCATTTGAGATATATTGTGAAATTAAACTTCACCGATTTCTATGAGGGAATCCACAGAAAAATGATTAAGTCAAATAAATTGTACCATAAAAATGTTTATCATTGATCGGATTGATTTAAAATTATTATAAAATAAAAAAATAATAGGAATCAGATATGTTATTTTTTGGTGTTTATTGCACTACTTTAATCGCACTACTTCAACGCGTGGCAAAGGTTAGTGTTATAAATTACAGCGTGCGCTTGGGAACTGTATCATCTTAT
Organism: Drosophila multiciliata; assembly: GCA_037043605.1. Lineage (NCBI taxonomy): Eukaryota > Metazoa > Arthropoda > Insecta > Diptera > Drosophilidae > Drosophila > Drosophila multiciliata. The sequence goes on from JBAMBF010000589.1 coordinate 11,478,812, forward strand.
CATATTCATTAAGAAAAAACAACATATTGAAGTGTGAATCTCGAAAAATATAATTTCCTGGTATTTCAAATCAGTTAATTAATTACCAGTTAATTTCCATGACTTTTATAGATAATTTTAATCGGCGGGTGACAACCAAATGGACGAAGAAGTACTTAAGTCCGCAGGCCATTCAAGGATTGGTCTAATCGCTATGATGTGATTAGATTACCACAACAAACTATGGGGTTTTCTTAGTCATTAGAAATATTGAAATATGACATAGAATCTTTATAATCTAACTGATACTATATATATACTATATATCAATTACTATAAATAAGAAGCACTGCAAACCAGGCTACTAAGTTAGTTCCCAGTTTATAATGAAAGTGGCAACATTACCAGTAGCTCTGCTACTTCTTGTATTATATACCAAAAGTCCTTGTGGTAAGTTGAAATCAAAGTGATAATTAAAAATTAAATTTCCTTGTAGCAAGTTGTGAATATAATTTTATAAAAAAGACAAATTATTTTGTTGCCATGCAACATCTTAAGACCAAACAGAGGCAACCATAACATAACCCGTAAATGCATTTTGAATATGGATTAAATATAAACTAATATTTTTAAACTTTATATTCTAATTCTGCAGATGCACAGGGAGAGGTGGTCAACGAATGCGTCGTATGTTCTTCCTTGGATGATACAAATTGTGCCGTTAATCCCAGCAAGATTGCCAATTTCGGGAATTGCTCGCAGTTAGAAAGCAGCGCCTGCATGACGCGTGTAAATTCGGGTAAGTCCAATAGAATCGGTATATTTATAACACGTGAGACGCAAATAAAATATAAAATAAAAATAAATATATACGTAAAAAATAAATTTATAGTGTTCTACATAAAGTGCACATCTCAATAACATTTTTTTTGGCTATTTAAAGATGGATCCACACAGCGCGGTTGTCTGAGCAACTTGGAAAAAAAACAAGTTGAGGCATGCCTGAAGGGTCAGGACAACTGTGAGACGTGTGAAGGTTCCTTGTGCAACAGAGAGATCTATCCGGCTGATCGTCGTCGTTGCCAACGCTGCAACTCCAAGGATGATCCCAGCTGTGACTCAACACCTGTCGCCTCCGGCGTTTGTCCACGCTTCGACGACAGCAAGGGTTGCAGCGTCAAGCTGGTGAATGGTGCCACATATCGTGGCTGCGAGACTGATTTCATCTGTGATCCGACGGACAAACAATACTGCCGCTCCTGCAGCGGGGACAATTGCAACGTTGTCGATCTGAATATCTGGAATATTGGCTATCCGGGCAAATGGGTGACCCCACCAATTAATTGCTATACCTGCGAAGGTGTCGACTGCCAAGGCTCCAGGTTAGGTTCCCTGCAAAAGTGCGTCAACAACGATGACCAGAATTGTGTCACAGTCTTTGCCAGCAACGGATCCGTGATCCTGCGAGGCTGCACAGATCAGCTCTACGCCGATGCCGAACTAACCCAATACTGCGATGAGACCTCTGGAAGTTGCAATCAGTGCAAATCGACTGGATGCAACAATGCCAAGCAGCTGGATGCCTACGTGGACTGTGTCCTTTGCGATGGTACGGATCAAGCAGCCTGTGTTCGCAATGTTTCCAATATTACACGTAAAGTATCCTGTCACGGCAGCTGCTTCACCGGACTCTATGCACGCTCCAAAGTGGACCCGGTTCCAGCCTTGGCGATGGCACGTGGCTGTCTCGATGATCTGGAGTATGACGACCGTCTCGCTTGTGCCGACGGCAAATTGGAAAACTGTGTTGCCTGCACTGGAGCTAGTTGCAATAAGAACGAGGTGCCAGAGGAACGCCTTAGCTGCAACTTCTGTGATGATGAGAAATGCGATGAAGTTAGCTCCCAGACTTGTGTCTCATATCGGAGCAACGATCAGTGCTATATCCATGTGGGTGACATGAAAATCGAGAGCATGGGATGCGCCAGTGATCTGGAAACGTCATTCCTTCAATTGAATCGTCGCGACTTGCATCTCTGCAGTGGCAAGGACTGCAATACTAAGGATGTCCTTAACCTTCGTGGTAACTGGTGTACCTATTGCAACTCCAATTCCCAATACAGATGTATTGAAGGTACTTCCTTGGTTAGCCCCCTCTGTCAGCATTACTTGACTCCAGAATGCTACACGCACATCGATGAAGGTAAGTGACATTCTCAATTTATATCCATTATATTATTGCACATATAATTTCATTCTACCTGAAAATAGATGGTGTTTTGCATCGTGGCTGTCTCATGGACAAGGATGACGAACTATATGACGATTGCCGTAGCGGCAATAGCACCACTTGCGAGATATGCATGGGAGACTTTTGCAATAAGGAAGTTTATCCCGCTGACTGGAAGAGCTGTCTGCGCTGTGACTCCGCGACCGATAAGGACTGCGAGAAGAACCCAGCTTCTTATGCCAAATACTGTAGAAAATACGAATCAGGCGATAGCTGTGTGACCAGCTTGGAAAATGGACGCACTCGTCGCGGCTGCCAGTCTGAGATCAACTGCGATGTCAGCCAGGAGGGCAATTGCCGCGTCTGCACGGGAAACAATTGCAACACAGTCAACTTGGCTAGATTTATTTGATTTCTTTCGCACATAAAGTAAATAAAAAATGGATAGTTAAATCTAATTATGTAATATTTTATTTTATTAATTTTCTCTCCTCATACATTAAAATGTTAAATATAACAAATATAATTAAAATCACCGGCAGAAAACTTATAATTGATTTACGAAAATTTGTATTTAATTAGATCGCTTTAATCGGCGTAAATCATGAATTTATCTTAGAGCACAGTAAAATTCCATGTGACTCAAGATCAAATGGAATTTATCATTGGCATCTATATCCCATCGCGATATTTCCCAACTCTGTTTTTTTTATTCGGCAACTCGAAATTGCCATCCACTAAATTGCTAGCTATAAATCTGAGTGTAATTGCGTTGTTCATGTCCAGCAATTAAAAGCAAATCAAGTGGGAAAAGGCGACAAGATTTTGTCTTGGTCGCTGGTAATTTCATTGGAGTCGCCATATGGTCATACAGAGCCGCCAGTTGACCACACAGATTATCAGTTGTAGCTAATCTTGATAGTAGACATTAGACAATGACAAATTAAACCAAACTGGGGTCGTTCCTATGTGTGTTTATGTTCATTGAGCTTATAAGTATGGCTTTATAATAGGAACCCAATTATTCTGTAGTTTGATATCCGCCTAAAGTTCAATTTTTGTAATTGGCTTTGTGTATTATAAGACAAATTTTGTTATGCATTTTATTGTAGTTGCTCTTGGCAATTTCTTCACAACACTTCATCGGATTAGCAAATGGCTCCAAGTTGTTGGCAAGTCAAACTATTCAAATTTGTTGATGTGACAGACAGCGGACAATTCTGAGAACAAGTTACATAGAAACCGTTTCAGAATTTGTATAACAACATTTATTTTATTAATTAAGGGACAAAATAGAACGGATTTTTGAAAGTCGTTTCACTTTTAGTATAAAGTTATAACCACGGCGAATTTTTGGAATATTAATTTAACATGATAATCCACCAGAATTTCGGTTACAACTTTGAATTTAATATTCATGAGCCGATCAATATTTAATTAAAATCGGTGTTAACTAATTAAGCTATTAATTTTGATAACAAAAAATGTATGATTCTTATATTCTTTTTTACCAATAGTTTAACAGCTTTTTAATATAAGTTTTTTATATTAGATTATAACAAATATTTTGAATTCTTATTAAAAACTACTTCAAATGACTCCCAGACATGATCAATTACTGCACAATAGATGGTGATCACTTAGCCAATCTTATGTTTATGCCGTGCTTGTTGCTGCTGTTGTAATCGCAATCACAATTGATATATTTCCATGTAGACGTCACAACATGCCCCGCTCCCCAGCCACCCAGCTATGACTGAGCTCCGGTTATAGTTGCTGTTGCTGCGGACAATACAAACAGTTGCAGTTGCTGACAGCGACAGCCACATTTAAAACCTATTAGTCCACCAACTGCCGGCAGCTGCCAAATGGGCAACCGGCAACTAGCAACTGGCAACTGGCAACTGGCAACTTGCAACTCGCAATTCACAACTGGCGACTCCAACTGCAGAGTCTATTTCTGTTTTCAGTTCATGTTTGCGCCGGAGAGTAAACAAATTTATTAAAGCCAAAACTGGACCTCATCCTCCGCAAAATATATCGTGTGCAACAAATAAATTATCTTCAACTCTGTCATTTGATTAACATGTTTAAGTGCCAGGCCAATGGAAAATAAATGGCAACGATGGCGCACGCTGACGGCCAGCAGCCAAAGCAATGTGAGGCATGCAACAATTGTTGGCAAAATCGATTATGTAGCTGGAATTCAATTAAACAACTTGCTTGCTGTGCAATTTTTTTTTATTTTCGCCAAAAATAATAATAAATAACTGTTTACACAAATTGTAAAATAAAGCCAAGTCCATCGGCAACATAATTCTGATGGATTGCAGATAACTCATTCTGCACCAACAGTTACCTCATACAGCCACCTTACTCTGCACTTTGCGTAGACCAACCTTCTTGGCTGGCTTGAGAACGAAAAACGAGCACATCAAGCTCTCATCGACAGACATCATTGCCCCGGCATTGTCAAACTCTCCACAATAGTTGGGAGCGGAAAAGATTGTGATTAGCTGGCGTTTGGCAAAGAACTCGTAGCCATCCTCAACGACCTGATGGGCGCGACAGATCAGATCAAATTTGAAGCGATGGACAAACTTGCCGACCGTGTCCGCACCGAAGGTGACACTCACGCCACGATCATTATCACTCCAGCCAAGGACCTTGGCGTCCGGATCGGCCCATAACAGATCGCAGAGCAGACCCTTTTCGGGCACCTCACTTGGACGCATCAGTTTATTAATTTGCGCCATATTGTTCAGCTCCGGGCTGAGTCCACCATGACAGCAAAATATTTTCGTATCCACAATCGCTGCGACTGGCATGCAGTTGTAGCAGTCCACAAAGGTGCGCCACAACTTGATGGTATAACGGCGCTTGCACTCGTCGTAGAATCCATAGATGCGATTGATGCCAGCGCTTTCGTGATTGCCGCGCAGCAGGAAAAAGTTTTGTGGATACTTGATTTTGTAGGCCAGCAGAAGGCAGATCGTCTCAATCGATTGCTTACCCCGATCCACATAATCGCCCAGGAACAGATAATTCGAGGCGGGAGGATAACCTCCATAATCGAACATGCGCAGCAAATCCGTAAACTGTCCATGCAAATCGCCACAGATCTTTATTGGCGCCGATATCTCCAGCAGCATGGGTTGCCCCAAAAAGACATCGCGACATCGGACACACAGCGATCTTATATCCGATTCAGTGAGATGCAGTTGCTTCACTCGCCGCACCTCGAGAATGCTCATTATGATCTGATCGACGCTGGTTGGATCGCTGATCACCGAAAGACGCGGCTGTGACATCTTGCAACTCCTCCTCCCAACTCTATCAACCCAATTTCGGATGCGATTAATGCTGCTCACACAGATAATTTCAGCTGATACGAAATATAGAAAATGTTTAGTTTGATATATCTGTGTATATTGGAAATATTTTTATTTTTTGCTTGTATTTTATTTGTGTTGACAATTTGTGCTTGTTTTCCAATTGATTCGGTTTTAAATTGATTTTGAGTTAGACTTCATTAACCTACTGACAGTTTCTCTTTGCGCCTGTCTGTTGGACGCAGTACATCGAACGAGATCATCAGATTTTTGTCAACACCCATCGAGGCACAAGCATTGTCATATATGCCACAGTAGTTGGGTGCGGAAAAGATGGTTACCAGTTGGCGTTTCGCGAAGTAGCTGAAGCAAATGTGATCGGGATCACTCCACAGCAGGTCACACAAGAGACCGCTTTGGGGCACATCGGTGGGTCTCGGCAGCGCAGCAATATTACTCATTTCAATCAACTTCTGGCTCATTCCGCCATGGCAACAGAAGATGCGATCGGAGACAGTGGCTGCCACCGGCATGCAGTTGTAGATCGCCAAACTGGCCATGAATGTGGTCCACAGTGCGAAACGGTGCTTCCAAATTCAAGAGCATCCGCTCATCGAGAAAGATCAAAACTTCATTTAGATTAATTGGCGAATGCTTTTTGGGTCGACTCTTAAGTGCGGTAAGCTTAGTATATATGTATATTTTTAGTTTTTATTTATTTTGTTTGTTATTTATTATTTATATTTTTTTTTATAACATATTTCACAAAGATAATAAACTTACTGGGAACAGCACAGCTAAAACCAAGCAAGAGAAATCCTTAAAATAAACTAGGTATTTGCAATTTATTTATTTATTTACAATGCAAAAACATAATTCATATTCAAAATATACTTTTAATATTTTTATATAAAATTCTGACGAACAGTTTTTTTTGCAATCCAGATTTGTATTTTTACGAATTAAATAATTCACAACTAATTTGTAAATAAGATTTATTTCTTATTTGGTATTCGCCGGCTCTGGATTATTTAGAGTTCTCTGATAAAGTAATCCCTGGTGTTCTCGGTTTTATTATAACCAACGAAATGGTGAGAAGCTTATCAACGCACAACATGGCGCCGGCATTATCATACTCCCCACAGTAGTTTACCGCCGAGAAGATTGTGATTAGCTGGCGGTTGGCAAAGAACTCGTAGCCATCCTCGACGACCTGATGGGCGCGACAGATGAGATCAAAGTTGAATCGCGATGTGAATTGCTTGACAATTTCGGGGCCAAAAGTAAAGCTGACACCTCTTGAGTTTTTGGACCATTTAGTTACCGTCTGATCAGGATCGGACCAAAGCAAATCACAGAGTAAGCCATTTGCTTTAATTTCACATGGACGCGGCAAGTTACGTATATCGTCCATTTCGTGGAGCAATGGACTGAGACCACCATGACAACAAAAAATACGCCCACCAATAATGGCTGCAACCGGCATGCAACTGTAGGTATCCACAAAGGATCTCCAGAGGCGTACAGTGAAGCGTCGCTTGCATTCGTCAAAGAATCCGTAAATCTGATTAATGTTAGCCGATTCATGATTCCCACGCAGTAAATAAATGCAATCCCGAAATTTGACCTTATAAGCCAGCAATAAAGTAAGCGTTTCCACCGAATACTTTCCACGATCCACGTAGTCCCCCAGAAAGAGATAATTTGTTTTCGGCGGATATCCTGTTGAATCAAAGTACCGCAGCATATCCCCAAACTGACCGTGTAAGTCACCCACGACATTCACCGGTGCATCTATTTCCAGCAACATTGGATCATCATTTAAAATCTTCCGTGCCTCATAGAGGAGATTAAAAATATCTACCTCCGGTAGATTGATGCGTTTCTCTGTCTTCCAGGCCAACAGCTTGTTGATCATTTCATCTAAATGTTTCTCCAGCATTTCTCTAATTGAAAATTTTTCTAATTGAAATAAAATAAAACAGAACACACAAAAGAAGACTAAACAAAAAATGTTATGATAATTAAACTGACAACAAACTCCAAAAAAAACTTCAAGAAATGCAAATAAAAAAGCTTATTTTATATTACTTACTAAATTATATTTATTTTTTAGTTAAAGTTGTAGAAGTGAAAAGTTTGGATTTGTCAATGAGAGTGTGCTTTTCATGTTGCAACTTCAAATTTTCCTTCTCTTTAATATTTCCCATTTCCCAAGACATGTGTCACCATCGAGGTAGCCAATGTTGCAACGCTCCCCTCAGGGGTGGGGTGTCAGCTCCTCGTCTGAGGTGCGTACGTGTCTTGTCGTTTATTAGTTTCTGCTGGACACGGTTGGTATCCAAAGGAAATTAAAATAATTCAAGCATTAAATTCAATTTCTGTTTAGCAGCTGCAAGAAGTTAATGAATGGCAAAATAAAAAGATTACTTTCTGAGCATGTATTAAAATGTGACAATATTTGCACAACTTGGGAAATGTTTAAATTTTATTTAAGAACTTAAATTAATAATTAACTTAAATTATATCCATAAGCAGAGCAATTTATTGCAAGTGTTCAAAATGAACGTGTGGTCAATTTTAGTTCAGACCACAGCTCTATTAAAATATATTAAAAAATTTACTCGCAAATAAAGTTTTTATTTGTTATGTTTTATTTCTTAAATTCTGCACAAATCCAATCCCATCAGTTTTTACCAGTTAAGCAAATTTAATCCTTTGCAGAAGCAAAAGGACAGCTGGCACAAAACTAAATCCAGACAATTGAATTTGTTGCGGCGATGTTCTATATAAAAACCGTCCAACTGCAGATTTGCGATATACCTCCAATACATATATAAGCCTATATATATATATATACATATATTTCATTGTTCATTGTGGTATTATTTAAATTGAATTTTCAAATTAAGTTTATTGTGTTACAGCACACAGAAATTTATATTCTATGTGCGATTATTGTTTGGCTTTATTTTTATTTGTTTATTTTTTATTTTCTGCGTTTTTTTAACGGCGAACGAACTTCGCTGGGCTTATACGATATTTATTTATGGCCAACAACTTGTTTGCTGTGACTGCTTTACCCTGGATGAGGAGCATTTCAGGTCTAGGGATTCTGTATGGGTACATATTTTATTGTATTGACTGCGCCTCAATGGGAACAATTGAGCAATTGATATGCATGCATACAAATTTGTAACTGGGATTTAGGTTGAATGATAAATGGGAACGCGTTTTGCATTTTTCGCGATTTTGTTGAATAAATTCACAATTGACAAATAGTCGACAAATCATAAACTTTAATCATAATAGAAAGCATGGTTAACCAGTACTTTACCAATAATGATTTTTGAGCTTGAATATAATTTTCTAAATTTATTTTTAATTACTCTTGGCAATCAGTGGAAATATAAATAGTACCAAAAGTATTCCTTGCCAAATGTTTCACGCTCTAATAATCGCTTTGCGACACTTATGGCCGTTTAATAGTTTATTTTTGGATGCAACTGCATATCCGGGAAACATGGGGCATACGCACTGTGGTGCATTGCACCCAATTTACATTTACTTGGCAAACCGTTAACTATTTTGGCGCAGCGTCTAGTTGGCACCACTTGGTCAGCCAAAGCCAGTTAAAAATAAAATAAAATACAAATATATTTATATTTATGTATATGTATATGTGAATACAAATAAATTAAAAATCATATAAAAAGCGGACAACGCAATGCAGATCGCATTTTGTTGGCGCCAGGGTTGCCGTCACAGAGACGCCTAAAAAAAAGGCTAACAAACCCTGCCGCATCATATTTACCATTAAATTCACTTTGTTCAGTCGCACATTTCTTGACTTTGGCGTGTTGCACAAATAAATAGAAATGCCACCAGATAGAGAGAGAGAGAGAATAAAAAGAGAGATAGATAAATGTGTATAGGAATTGCAATGTGCAATTGTGCAACGCTCACAAAGTTTTTCCATGTAAATCTCTGTGACTCTGTACGACCCGGAAAAAATGTTCAACGGTCAGCATAAAAATGTAACACTGACAGAGAATATAAATAATGGCAAGTGTTAGGTACAAAATGTGTGTTTGAACCAAATGTGTGTTAGCCTTAAAAGAGCGCTTTAAAGAGTCGTAAAAATGTGAACCGACAGGCGACTCAGGGGAGCATTGACTAAGTCCGCAAAGGGTTGGTTTTTGGATTTGGATTCAGCTTAAAGAATTCAGCTTTGCTTTAATCGTATGCAACACTTGTAATTTGAATAATTAAGATTCTATGCAGAAATGGCAAACCTTGCCACATCTAATTTATTGCTAACGAGCCCCTTGTGCAATGCAGTCACGTAAAGTGTTCCAGCTTCAGGTTCCCGTCCAGCTGTCGCCGTCAGTGAATACGTATCGCGTTGCACAGCTGGACGGAACTGACCAGCCAACCAATCAACCAACAGCCAACAGCAGTGTCAACCTGTGCCCACGTAAATAAGACATAACTATTTAAAACTGAATATTAACCTGAGCCACCACCTCGTGCTGCACCTGAAGTTCATTTGGGTGGTCCCCCAGTTATCATGCACGTAACACGGCACCAGCTGGCTGGGCAAATATTTGGCTAGCGACGCCTGCACGGCCGGAGTTCTCCAACTCCGCCAGGTAATTAGCATTGAAGTGCAGTGCATATAATTTTAATTAAATGCAAAGCACGTCCGTGGCGGTCAGTAAAATGCATTTGGCAACCAAAATGGCTGGCAGAAATAAGCGCATTATTTATGGCGTAAAACGATAACGATTACACGACATAATATACCTAACAGTAATGAGGAAGGACTATTTGTGTAAATGCTTAGAAATAGGCAGCCATCTACTGCGACTAAGACGACAATTTATTGGTGAATTCAGTACGAACAACCCTCAACTAAGTCAGTCGGTCAGCTGGTCAGCTGGACAGCATCCCTTACTGGACCCAAGTTAAGGGTAAACGATGCTGACACAAACATAGCACTTGGACATCGACGGGTGCCAATTTTCTGTTGATTACGACAACAACAGTTTTGTGTTGATTTGCTGTTGTTGTTGTTGTTGTGTGTACTTGCCACCCCCTGTTGATTGGGGCGAGTTTAGGGTGGTGAAGCTCATGACAAGGGTCAAACGAAAGTTTTACGAGCACTCGCCGGCATTTAAACTAACGCCAAACTGAAGTCTGTTAAATGTATTGTTTTTGTTGTTGTTGTTGTTGTTGTTGCTTTTAGGTTTCATTTTATTTATTTTAAGTTTAATTCGTTTGGTTGCAAAAAAGGAAATTGGTTTAAGTGGAACGGACGAAAGCAGAAGAAACAGCAATCTCTCTCTCCTGCTTACCCAGAAAAGGAGATTTATTTGGTGAAAGTTGAACACCTGATGGAGCTAGGAAAGTGTGAAGAGTAAATGAGAGTTGAAGCTACTGCGACTGACAGTCCCGATATAGGTTTTAGATAGAGGAATGAGTTTGATTTTCATATAATGGTTAAGCTGGGTGCCCAGATAAGTTTTGTGGCAGTATTGGGGGATTGTCTTTAACATTTACAATTTAATGAAAATTCTGAGTATTTAAAGTGCCGCACAGAACTGAAATCAGTGCACAAACCGAAGTCGTATTATAAATCTTCAAATATCTGACAGAGTCTGCATGTACTTTGCCAAAAAATCATACATCAATTTTGGGACATTCGTCAGCGATGCCACAAAACTGACATGACCAAATATGGGCAAAGAGACTTGCCACCCCAAATGCACGCAACTCTAAATGCGAAAACGTATGGGAATGTTGCACAGTTGCCGGTTGCATATAGTCGCGAAATTTTAGACGCATTCGTTTTGGGGGCATGGCAAAGGAATTTGAAAGTGATGTCTGCCAGACCGAAATTGTCAAAACAATTAATCATTGATGAAGAAAATGTACATGCAACAGCCAACAAAAACAACAACATCAACTGCAACACTGACAGGAACAACAGCAACAGTCGCCTGACTGCATTTTGCATATTTGCGCCAATTGTCATTTGTTTGTATGTTTGCTGACATTTGTCCATTTGTCTTATGCTATTTACCTAACTGAGTTGCATTGCATTCCACTCGAAATTGTAATGCATTTTGCATTAACAAAATGTCACATAATTGTTTTAACTACTCTAATTGGCAGCCAAGTAGCTGCAGCTAAATAATTTTAATTTGACCAACAGCAGGTGTAATCACTAAGGTAATCTGGCCCAAAGCTGCAACTCCAACATCGAATTAGGACAGCTTTGTCAATGAAATAACTGATTTGCAGTATTGATTTTATTAATTGCCTAAAACTTAATTCGAAACTGCATTATGCTTAAAACTTTAGAAATATTATCTTTGAAGCTTAATAGTTTAATTTATAGTTAAATAAAAGAAATGTTTAATATAGTTTTAAATTGTGTACTCCTCAAAATGAATTTAACTTTCCATAATTTATTCTACAAAATAGTTCAGCTTGTAAAGAGAAAAAGAACGGCGCTTCAAAGTTCGCCCAATCAAAGAACGTTGTTCCAATTAGCCACGCGACTCTAAGCCCGATTGGAAGACACAAGATCCCAGATTCCAGACCCCCGAGAATTACACGCTTAGCCACTTTAAGCGCTTGTTGACGACAATAAAAGTCGAAATCTGGGATAAAATACAACTTGTGCTCCCAATGCGTGGCAAATGAGTGAGAAAGGGGAAGGGTGGTCAAACGGGAACTGTTACATTCTGAACCACATAAAATGGAATTTTTTTTCAACAGTATTCGCTCTGGTAACTGCCCATCTATTTATCGATTGTCACGCATAGCAGATGGCCAAAACAGAGCATAAAAAATTCAATTCCAATGTTGGGCGACAGGTGATTGGAATTTTTTAGCTTTTTGCTTGTCAAATCGTGTTGTTTGCTATCCGATTGTGGAAGCATTTTATGACTCATAAAGACTCATTATATTAATAGAAATTATATCGTTAACACAGCAACAAACTCGTCACTGGTTTTTTTAACATATTATTTTTAGTATGCTATATTTAATTGGCACAAAGTTAAGTCATAAAATACAAGATGATCGGAGAAATGAAATGGTCATCATTAGTATAACTAACCGACTGTGGGAAAAAAATATATGCAAATGAGCAGCACAACTTATTTTATGTTTATGCATTTAACACGCTTTAATTAAAACCAGCCAACTCTGTTTATAAATATATCTATATGAAGAGGTCGAAAATAGTAGTTTCTTTTTGAAATCTGACTTATTTAAAAAATTTTACAACATGCATGAAAAGGCTTCAAAAGTCACGCACTTAAACAATAAATAAATTAATAAACAATTAATAAATAATGCAAAATAACAAAAAAATACAAAAAAAAAGTTTACGCACATTTTTCTTCATTTTGTTGGCTTGGAAATTGTATTAAATAATTTATTTCCTGCCTTTCAACCATGATCAATAACAATTTAAAATAAAAAAAAATAACTTATTTCCCATGAAAATGCAATCAGCAAAAGTCGCCAGTGCAAAAAGGAAAAACAAAGTAAAACCAAAATCAAACCAATGTTGCTGAACGGAAAAACCAGTTAAAAGGCGAAAAGGGCAAACCGCAATTAATTAAATCCGCTGTTAATTTTATTGCCGGCGGAAGTGGCATAGCGTAAATGAAATTATTGTCATTGATGGCCATAAAAAAATAACTTGTCATCTTGCAGGAAAAAAAGTATTTTATTTTAAAGTGTTTTACAATATTTTACAAATTAAGCTGCAGTTTCTGCCATTTTCGACAAGAGTCTGTGAAAAAACTGAGAAACAACCAAAGTAGAAAAATTAATTTATAAATATTTAGAATGGTAAAGTTAATATAATATATGTTAGTATTAATAACAAACTTTATTATTTTAATTCTAATTATCAACTGCAATTATCGATTTTAGTTGAATTTCGTCTAACACCTTTTTTTTGTGTTTTGGTCCGCATCAAATTCACATGTCTGTGTAATTAATTTATTATAATGGCTTGCGTGAGGCACTCTCGTTGCATGCTACTTCCACTTCAGAGTTGCATGCAAATTATTGCAAGTTGAGCATGTATCCCAAAATTGTATCCTCCAGCTGCAAGTACAACTCATAATCGACAAAAATCGCGTGTTGCCTCCCCAGTTCAACTTACAACGAGCCTTACAAGTTTTGCTGCTGCAATTCAAAAACTCTTCGACTCCCTTCTGGACTCGGCGGCATGTTTTTGAGGCATGACCGTGCAGAGTTTTGCGCGTTGCACGCCAAGCAAAGTTTCAGTATATTCTTTGACCTTCATGGTAGTTTTAGTCTCCTGCCCCCCAACTCCATACAGCACCATCATTACGAAGCTTGTTGAAATGGCTACATGGGCTCGAGGCGCCTCGCGTGCCCCTTTTGTTGCATTGCAAATTCTTTTTTCGTTGCAGGTGTGGAATTTCTTTTTCACTTGGCCAGGTATCACTTTTAGCATTGCATTTCTGTTCTGTTCTATTTATTAAGATCGACATGCACATATCTTTTTTTTTTCCACCGCAGGACACGCTCCGAATCCGCATCCGCATCCGAATCCTTTGGGCAACCGCACACCTTTTAGCGGAATGCCAAAGAGCACATTGGCTTAATTTGTATGAATGCTAACAAAAAAGTGCCAGAAAATAAAATAAAAAGACATATAGAAATATGTACGTGTGTGTGTGTGTGTGTGTGTGATAAAAAAAAAGCTGAAAGCGCAAATGGAATAAATAATTAAATTTTCAACTGCAAATGAACTAAGTTGCCGGCCACCAGCAGAAAGCTTTTGGGAAGGAGTTGTCTGACTGTTCTGGCAGTTAACTGTTAACTGCCAGCTACCAACGGACAGTTTAATTAACTTGGCTTATAAAATTTTATGCTAACTCGCAATGCGCATAGTAAAACATTATCTATGCACTGTAATAGTTGGCCATAACGGCTGTATATGCAAATATGTTGCAATATTTCTGTTGCCACTCGATTGCTTTTGGGCTTTAATGGAGCTATCTCGTACTCCTTCCCCCCCTTCATACTTAGCCCATCGAGGGTGCGCGCATAAATCAAAAGTGAAATTTTTACACGCGGCAAACTGTCTGTGGAAAATTCATTTACATGTAACACAGCATGTTTGGCTCCCAACTTTTCGGCTTCCCAGCTTCCCAAATTCCTGCCCAACCATGGCCAAATAGAAGGGTCACAACAACACGTTTTTAATTGTTTTTTGAGGTTTTTTTTTAACAATATCCAAAGGGAGTAATTTAAATTTCAGTCTGCTGCCTGAAGTCATTTTTATATTTTATTTTATTTTCATGTGTGGATTAAAAACTCATTTTTAAAATTTTATTGGAAATGTTTTATATATGTAAATGTATTTTAATTTATAATTGTCTGTTGAATTTATAATTAAGTGTCTAATCGAATGCGAATATATATATATATTCACTGTCTCAAATTTGGATATCATCTAAACTCTTTTTTTTTTTGACTTACCAATTTGACTACTTGGTCAAAGTAGAAACTCACTAATTGCTGGCCCCAAGCAGATATAATGGCTGTTTTGTAGTGGCATCTAATGTGCATATTACAAAACCTATTAACATATTTGCCAACGTGTTTAACAGCCAAACCCTTTGACCATGTTCTGCCTACCAATCAACCAGAGAAGGTGAGGGAGAGAGAGAAGGGGGAGGGAGAAGTTTCAATGTCCGACTTTGTTGGTGGTCACGTTTCGAAGCCCACAACAAGACAGCCTTGCATAATTGCGAAGCCAAGTGCAGGTCTGCAGTTCTACTACCTCATCGCATAAATAACCCAAACACACACACACACACACAAAAGCACTCCCATTTTAAATATATACGTGTGTGTGTGTGTGTGTGTGTGTGTTGTTTGGCTTTTTGTCTAGCATGGCTATTATGCAAATGGCAGTTTATTTTAACAACGACTGGAGACTGGCGACTGATGCTGAGCTCGACATTAGTTCGTCATCAGCATTGATAGCTGCCCCACATCCCGCCACATCCCACAATGCGGTGGGCTGGGCCCTTGGCCACATTACGCGGACAATTAATATGCCAAGTGTTTTGTGTGCGCATACTAATGACTTTTTCCAGTGGCCACAAAGCCATCAACGTGCCCAGCAGCAAAGCAACATTTGCATCTACATCTGCATCTCCGCCTGCATCTGACTTATGCGGTGCTCATCTGTCAACTGTGGCCATCTATCAATAATTGTTCAACTGCCCGACAAAACGGCGCAGACGCAAATGTTTCCCTTTCCCCTTCCCCCTCAAATGCACTAACAAACGCATTAAATTTTATAGTCGAGGGCTGGCTACTTGAGAGACATATATATATATATATGAGTCAGAGCTTAGCCAGACACGCGTTGGCTGGCCCATTATTAATCTGCCCCAGCAATTGTGTTGGGCACAAAATAAAACTAAATTTTTCCCGACAGGTCCATGTCAACGGGGCGTTATTCTGGTTATGTCTTTAAAGGGGTTTTTAACTTCTTAACTGCACTAAAAGTTTTACGAGTGCAAATACAATTAGTTTGCTCTTCCTCCCATTTGACAGTTTAAGTATAGTTCTGATTACTTAACAATTTATGCGCTACTCGAAATGAGTCAACCATTTTGGCCCAAACTACAAACTACAGCAACTACCATAAACACCCTGTATACACAACGAGCAATGAATTGGCCAAGCCAACCACGTAAATGATGTAAATGTAAACAGTTAAGTGGTGTTGGCTGTGGAGCCGTGGCAAACAGCAACAAAAGCGACCAGCAGCACAATAAAACCCAAAAAAATAAGGCTAATGCAAACAAGAAGCAGACACTCACACACACACACACACACACACACACACACACACACACAATAAAAAACAGTCGCCCCAATAAAATAAATCAAAAGAAAGTAAAATTACGACGCGTTGTGCGATCGAACTGCGAATATGCGGCATATATATAAAAATGTATTTCTATAAAATCGGGGGAAAAAACTTTCGCTACTTCAGTGGCAAAAAAAAAAAACAAAAACAACAAACGAACGAAAACTATAGAAAATCGGAGAATTTGTATTATGAGCAAAGCGAAGTTGAAATGCTCTAAAAACCGGTTTCAATATCAAAAATAGTTTTAGGAATTAAATGATGAAGCAAAATATTTCAAATAGTGTAATTTGTGTGTAAAAATAACAATAATTTTTTACTCTAAGCTATAAATAAAAATGAAGAAAGTTAGTTCTATGATATTCTTCTGAAGCCGATTCACATTTCAGAGAATTGAATTCGATCAGATTTGAAGATGTTTTGGGTGAAGTATCATTATCATGGTCAAGTCGGCGTAGCCTACGCATGAGCAGAATACAAATGCAGATACAAATACAAAAGCAAACACTCAAATATATATATTTTATACCTGTGTGTGCGTGTGTGTGTGTGTAGATTGGCAAAGTGGACGTGCCACAGGCCAGAACCACTTTTTTTTCTGCTTGCTTGCTTGTCATGTGAATTTGGGTGAAATGTTTGTCGCTGGCTTTCAAATTCGTAGCTGGCTTTTCAGTTTGCAACGAGCCACACGAGTTGGTGGTGTCGCCCAAGCCAACTAGAGAAAGCAACGATTACTCCAGGCAAAAATGTCTTTTAGCCGCCAGCCGATCTACCTGACGCTCTGCTTGCTGCTGCTGCTGCTTCTGTTTGGATCAGCGTACTCCAGCAACACAACCGATGGTCCCTCGGTGGGCACCACACCAGCTTCACTGCTGCTAAAGCAATCCCAGAACACGTTTGTGCAATGGGTTCTATCTCTATTGCCGCAGCGTCCCGACGCTTCTGCGGAGCCTGTCACAATTGCCACGCTCAGCAGCTCGGCAACGGCACCCACTGAGTTGCCAGTTGTTGCAACATTAACAAGCACCACCACAACGGCGCCACCACCGACAACCACTCAAAGGGCCACAACGCCGGCGCCACCAACTCTAAGTCCTCCACGCAACTGCACCGATTGCGTCTGTGGCGTGGCGAATATTCAGAAGCGCATTGTCGGCGGCCAGGAGACGGAGGTGCATCAGTATCCCTGGGTGGCCATGTTATTGTATGGCGAACGCTTCTACTGTGCCGGCTCGCTGCTCAACGACCAGTTCCTGCTGACAGCCTCCCACTGCGTCTACGGGTTCCGTAAGGAGCGCATTTCAGTGCGTCTGCTGGAGCACGATCGCAAAATGTCGCATCTGCAGAAGATTGATCGCAAGGTCGCGGAGATCATCACACATCCCAAGTACAATGCGCGCAACTATGACAACGACATTGCCATCATTAAGCTGGACGAACCGGTGGAGTTCAATGAGATACTGCATCCGGTGTGCATGCCAACTCCCGGACGCAGTTTCAAGGGCGAAACGGGCGTTGTCACCGGCTGGGGCGCACTCAAAGTGGGCGGACCCACTTCAGATACACTGCAGGTAGGCAAACAGCTAATTCACAAACAGTGTCTTAGAGCAGTATATTGACAAGCTGGTCTTACATTTTTCAGGAGGTTCAGGTGCCCATTCTATCGCAAGATGCTTGCCGCAAAAGCCGCTATGGCAACAAGATCACGGACAATATGCTCTGCGGCGGCTACGATGAGGGCGGCAAGGATTCCTGCCAGGGCGACAGCGGCGGTCCACTACACATTGTGCCCAACGGCACTCGGGAGTATCAGATCGCCGGTGTCGTCTCATGGGGAGAGGGCTGTGCCAAGTCCGGTTATCCGGGAGTCTATGCCAGAGTGAATCGCTATGGCACCTGGATCAAGAACCTCACCAAGCAGGCTTGTCTGTGCCACCAAGAGACCAAGAAGATCAAGTAACTTGGGCACATTCTGCACTCCGCATAGCAATAAGACAACTCAAATTTACACTTGAAATAATTCCAGATACCTGAAAAGTTAAAGAAATCGAACGATTTCGATTAATTTTATAAAAACTACAGCAAAGATTGAGCGAAATTACAGTTTTTACCCGCAAAAACTTTAATTGTTTCGTGAAAAATCAAAAATTGTAAAAACAATCGATTGAAAGTTCAGTTTTTTATTAAGATAAAAAAACTTGTTTCTTTCTTTAGATAATTTATCGAAATTCTATCGAAATTATCGGCATTCTCTCTGCAAGTGTACAAAAGACTTCGACTTATCGAAGATATTTAAATTGCGCATTTCCTTATTTATTGATAAATACAAGAAAAGAAAAAGAGTAAAAAAAAAATGTATTCTTGGAGCATTCCAATTAGATGCAACGGCAATAACCTTTTGGTGGGTCCGGTTTGCTGGCTGGTCTAGCCAGTTCTGCAGCTGATTCAGGTTCAGGTTCAGGTTCAGGTTGCGTGATTCTCGTTTGGCTTCTAGCTGCCAGTGGCAAGGATGCGCCAATTCAGTTGCCAATTGTCGGTTGGCCGAAAGAGTTATTCTTCGATACAGAAATGAGATACATTTTTTTGCTCTCGCTGCTGGGCCTCAGCCTGGCTGCTTCGCCTAGTCTGCGCAGCGCCTCGGAGCCGGCCAAGATACTGGAGTCTTTAAGCAACTTGCGGCAGAATAGCTTTCTCGATTGGATCGTCTCCGTAATGGGTCCAGAGTTTGCGGCCACAAGTGCGCCCGCCAAGCGGAAGTGCTCTGATTGTACTTGTGGCAACATCAATACACGTCATCGCATCGTTGGGGGCCAGGAGACGGAGGTGCATGAGTATCCGTGGATGGCAATGCTCATGTGGTTTGGTAGCTTCTACTGTGGCGCCTCGCTAGTCAACGATCAGTATGCCTTGACGGCGGCCCATTGCGTCAATGGTTTCTATCATCGCCTGATCACAGTTCGGCTGCTCGAGCACAATCGTCAGGACAGCAATGTGAAAATTGTGGACAGACGCGTCGCTCGTGTCCTGGTGCATCCCAATTACAGTACACGCAACTTTGACAGTGACATTGCCCTCGTACGCTTCAATGAGCCAGTGCGTCTTGGCATTGAGCTGCATCCCGTTTGTCTGCCAACGCCGATGGAAACGTATGCTGGCGAATCTGCTGTGGTGACGGGCTGGGGTGCACTCAGCGAGGGTGGACCCATATCCGATACCCTGCAAGAGGTGGAAGTGCGCGTGATGTCCCAGCAGGAGTGTCGCGAGAGCAACTATGGCAATGACAAGATCACCGACAATATGATCTGTGCTGGCTACGCTGAGGGCGGCAAGGATTCATGCCAGGGCGACAGCGGTGGACCGATGCATGTGATTGGCGCATCGCAATCCTATCAATTGGCGGGCATTGTTTCCTGGGGCGAAGGTTGCGCCCAGGCCGGCTCACCCGGCGTCTACACGCGCGTCAGTTGCTTCAACGAGTGGATTGAGGCAAACACTCGCGACTCTTGCTCCTGCAACCAGTCGGAGGAGGAGCCAAGCACTCAAGCTGAAGCCGGCAGCAGCACAACGGAACAGCCAGAGATGGTCACAGCGACTGAATCCAGCCAGGGTTCCTAAATGCCAGAAGCAGTTTCTCTTGCTTAAGATTTGATATCCATATTTAAAAATATATTTAAAATAAAGGCCAAAAATGCCCAATAATTTTGAATTTCTTACGAATTTTTATTTATTTTGAAAACTAGAAAATTATGTGCTTAATTTTGGGAGTACGTTAATGGATGAGGGCTAAAACAGAGTTACGCAAAGTATGTTTTTATCACTCTTAGAATAATGGAACATTTCGAGTAATGCGGCGCACTTCTTGCCAACAATTGGGGGCAGTACCAAGCCGATTATAGAGAAGTCAGTAATGTGGTGATCAGATTGCTTTTTGCTAGATTTTAACAAATTTATCGCGAATTTTGAATTTTCGCGGGTAACGTATATTCGAATTTCGATTTTTTTGTGGCGTTATGTTGGTTTTGAAGGAGGAGCTGAACAAAATAAAAAAAAAATGATTTTTTGAAGTGCTTCGAAGATTGGAAAAACCGTTGGCACAAGTGTATAATATCTCATGGGGATTACTTTGAAGGGGACAAAAAGATATTCATGAATAAATAAATAATTTTTGAAAAAACGCAAAATTCGCGATACTTTTTGAACACACCTCGTGGATCATTTTAATAAATCTAATTGTGTATCAAAAGGGAGTAGTTTATATATCTAGCAATTTAATTATTTAATATCTTGCATCAGATTCGATATAAAATGCAATTAGATGATGCAAATCCAGTTTACCATTCCGAACCGGGCATTCTTGGCTTCAGGATGAGCGCAGTGAGAATACTTTTATTTCAGATTGGTTTCGCAATATTTTTAACTAAACTTTATTTACAATTTAAAATTAAAATTAAAATTAAACAAGCTGATTCAGCAATAAAAAAGAAACTGTTTGCAGTTTGTTACATAGCTGGGCTCCACTTTAAGTTGCCCGTTTTACCAGTTTTTAATGGATATAGGGTATATATATATATATAATATCTGACCCTCGGGTGACGGAGCTGTTATTGTTCTTTCGCTTGTTAACTGGCATCTCGAGCCGTTTCAATTTCCGTCTGTAATCTGCTTGTTTTTAACTTTGCCCCCGAGGCATTGACCAATTTTTGTTGCACGAAATTGCCACTAAATCAAAACAAAAATTACACCAACAACAACCACGCACAACTCCTACACAGCATGTATCGGGCCTGTCCCAATGGGGTCCAGTTCCAGGCAACGATGGTGCGGCATTGATAAATAACTAAATAATAATAGAATAAACAGCACAAAAGGTGCTAAAACATTAAAGGCGGCTTTTGGCGTGCCAGCCAACAATATAAGTGAGAAAAATATACTAAAAAACAATTGCAGACAGAGAGAGAGAAAGAGAGAGAGAGAGAGAGGAGTTCGGCCACTAAAATTATGCACATCCTCGAGCGAAGTTTGTATTTTGCGGCTAAAAAATATTTATTTTTATTATCTTTTTTTCTTCCTTTTTTTCGCTTGTGATTTTTTATTTTTTTCTCTCACAGGCAAGGCGCAAATTTGCTGCAATTGAGCGCATTTTGTGGCTTTGCCGCCTGCAGGTTAGAAATATTTATTGGGGCGTAAAATTGTTTGATTGAATATTAGGGCGGTGCCTTAATAAATTCCTATTTCGTTTTCTCTGTCGATGGCCAAAGCCGACTTTTTAAATAGCAACTATGGATGCCAAGTATTTAAAGTTGAATAGGAAAACAAATTTAGTAGAGTTTTAAGGGTTTTCCCACATGTCCTCTACAAGCACTGATTTTAATTTAATACCTTTGATAAAAAAAAAATAAGAAAATAAATGACCACTTATAAATAATATAAGCAGTTTGTTTTTCTTTGATAAATAATTTTATTTATTTTTTTTTGCTCATTGGGTATAACCCTAATTTCTCACGCCATTCCAATCATACGCAATCCCTTGGAAACAATATTGATTAAATTTATAGTGAAAGTCAACGATCCGATTAACAGTGTTTCGGCAATTATCAGTGTCCAATCAAGGATTGTTGCTGCTGACTAATTAAAGTAAGAATGTTAAGTATTAAACCAAGAGGAGAATTCTCGTACTCACCTCTATGAAATTATATGTTAATCTTAGAGCTTGCTGAATAATGGTGATGACAAGAGAGACGCAAGTGATTGTAGCAAAGAGGGCGATAACCGCCAAAGCTCCCACTATCTGAACAACGCCGGGCATCTTCAAGAAATGTACAATCTTTTTTTGTAATTTTTAAAATCAATATTATCAACAAAAAACGAAAAATCGAAATAAATGCCAAATGACAAGTAGAGAAAAGATATGTACAGAAAAAAAACACAAAAGGTTTGTCAATGAAGCTTTATACTTAATACAATTCTAAGCATAATAATATTTAAACACAGCCTGCTAGATTCATACCAATTTGTTCGACAAAAACGGTTTTCAATTTTTGCAAAAAAAAAACTCAATTTGTTTTGCCCCTACACGTGCCAGTTGATATCAATAAGCCCACACTGTCTACCAACAAACTTCCACAGAAAAGACCGCAAAACCGCCAACAAATTATTGTTTTCAATCGTTTTTTCCCCCCTTTTTTTTTTGATTCAAGGCATAAATATTTTTCAATATGCAATTCCAATTATCCTATGCAAATGCAATTTGTCTCGCTGCAGAGCAATTTAGGATCCCTCCTCCCCAGCCAAAGTGGGTCCGTCTATGGCCTAAACTAGGCCCGTTTTGACCGGCTATGATGTGTCTGCTGGTATAGTTTGTTCTGAATTATGGCACTAAATGGCTAGACATGTTACATAATTCATTTAGTTCGCATCAGGGACATTTTCCATTATGGGCTATAACCTATAGTTGCTCTGTGCCAGTGAATTCAACCGATTAAACAATGGAATTTACTGTCTGCATATGTGAATGTGTGCTATTTTTTAAAACTTAAAACTTTATTGTATGGAATATTCAATTAGCTTCATAGGGGCTGACTAAAAAAGGGGGAAAACAAACAACAAATTAATTGATTTTCTCGTTGAGATTTTTTAAATAATTTATTAAAGCATTTTAAATGAGAATCCAACGGCTCAAACAAACAGCCAGTGAGTCACTCAGCCTGGCTGGCTGGCTGGCTGGCAAACTGACTCTGTCTAAGTTGAGTTTTATTAACCAAGACGCAACACGGCGATTTTCCGGCTTCTGCTTTTGATTTATTTTTCGTCAACTTCATAAAAATCCTAAAATAAATATTTGCACACATAAGTTCAGACTACGACGACGGAGTCTTCCCGTCGTTGTTGCGTCTGGAGACAGACGAAAAAATAAGCGCAAAAGTTTTGTCGCAAATCCCTGGCACGGCCCAGCCTCAGGCACTCGATAGACAGAAAAGAGCAAAACGATATTAAAATAAACCACAAAAAACGAATATACAGATTTCAACTGGGTCTAGAATCTTAAATACCCTATCACATGTGTATATTTATTATATGACCTGAATAAAATTGCATCAGAAAATATTGGAATATAATTTAATAAAAATATGTATGTACAAAAAAAACAAATTTAATATATACATGTTTATATATATTCATTTTTTTTTTTTTTTTTAAGCTGATGAAGCTGATGAAGCTATTATCATGACTCAGCTTAAAGGTAATTTCAGACCACATCACATTTAAAGGGTATTAACAACAAGAAGTACAAGTATTTATAGGAAAATCCAGCATGCAATGGATTTTTTTTTTGTTATTGTAATGTTCGAACTACTTGTTAGAGAATGCTCTCAAACTTAATACCTACAATCAAAAAAAATAAAAATACAATATTTGCATTGCAACATTGAAAATGTATGGCCAATGGTGCACAAGACGGGAAATGCCACCTGATACACAATATCTCCAATATTCATACATTTGCATTTACAATGACTGGTTTTGTCGCAGGTCAACAGCTTGTCTGGAAGTTCATGCGTATTTTAACGCTTCAATAAATCATTTTTTACCGATTAAAAAATTCTTTAATTTTTTTGTAAAGATTTACAAATGTAAAATAAAGCTTGGACATATTAAAGTAAAACAATAACGAGTTAATACGCAATGTCAACGAAGTTCAGCTGCACAAGTTGCAAATGCTGCAACAAATTTAATTATCTTTTTGGAATAATTTACTCGGAATGCGCAAAAATATAAAGAAAAATCATCAAAATAAAGCTCATTATAATTCCAAACGAAAACCGATCCATTTCAATGCCCTGCCCCTTTGGTTTCAATTCCGCGATTGTCTCTCGCCTGTTTTCAGTCTTTTGATTTCATTATTGTTTTTATTGCTTCGTACTTTCGTGTGTCCAACTGACTGAGTTTGCCAAAGCAAAATGCGCATTTAAATTTCATTATTTCATTTTGATGCCCCAAACCCAAACCCAGCCCCATCCTCAACCCAAGCCAAGCCTCTCCCAGTTCCCAGTTTCAGTTTTTAGTCTCAGCTGCGTTTTCCATTGAAATTCGCATAAAAAGGGTATTAAAACGGAGGCATTCGATAATTGTGAACTTTTTGGCACGTATTCAAAACCGAACACGACAAGCCACATTTTTTTATTCTTTATGATTTGCCTTCATATTTGGAATTAATAAACAATTCTTTCATTTATATTTAAGCTAGCTACAAATTTGCGAGTTATTGCCACATTTTGGAATTTTTTTATGATTACTTATTCGGCGTCTTCGGAGTTTGTCCTAATGAATCATGGTTATGTCGGCTATAATTTAGTTTTAATAGCACTTTGGTGACATTTATGCTGTCAGCGGCCTACAATTTTTATTAATGTTCTAAAGAGCGCCCCATACATGATATCATTATAAAGAGATATCACAGCTTTTAATGTCATTTTGTAGGGGCTTTGTACAAAATTAACTTATGGCCAACCACTCTGAGGCAGGCTGTGTGTGTGTCTGGCAACTGAAAATAATAAACTTCTGCAAGCTTTGGTTTGAAAGATTTCACTGGACCGTTGACAGCAGTGGTTAATTTATAACAAATTAGAAGTTTTTTATTTTTTGCTAGTAATGTTTATTATCTTAGGAAATTATTTAGGTTGTTATGAACACATCTTTAATAATGGCTGCCAAGCCTTGAACATAGTCAGAAATACTTAACTTTATCTTATAAATAAATTGAATACATTTAGCATAATTACAGCGTATCGCTGAGTCGATCACTTTTGTAATAGCTCCAACACTTAATTGCACTCATAATAATATTAAGTTTTTCAGTTGTTTATTGGGGTTTCTCAACTTTCAGTTTGCGTGCTGAACTCCTTTAATGAGACGCTGGGGCGATTGCAAGACTAACCTAATCATCTGGCTCACTTAAGTAATAAAGCAATTTATCGCTTTTCAATATCCTTTAAGCAGTTTTTTGCTCTTTTACTTCCTATTATAACACTTCCTACGCCAGAAACCCTCGAGCACTGCGAATGAATAAAGAACCCACACAAATTATTTTCGCGCTGGTTTTTTTCTTTATTTTTAGAGCTCCCCCTCTACCCCCTTCCCCCTTACAAAACCACCTTCTTCGAAGGATGCTGCGGCTGTGGCCGATGCTCTTTTAACTTGTCGCTCCGGTTAGCCAGCGGCACACATTGCGATTTTTATGTGCTGAGCTTGGGCTTGAGCTTGAGATTGGAATAGGGACAGAGATTGGTATTGGTATTGTGAGACTGGGTCAGATCCTTTGCCGACTGCGCCTTTTCTTTTTTTGCTGCCTGATGCCGCTGGCGTTGGCGTTCCCAGACCAGTTTGATTTTAGTGCCTGGTCTAGAGACCAAGGGCCAGTAATGATTTTATTACACGATTTTATATCGAATTTTATTACCTTTGTGCATGACGCTGTTCCTGCTGTTGCTGCTGCTGCAAAGCCAAGGAGTATAGCACAAGGATTGTGGTATCCTTGTCCATACGCCTTTGGCAACTGCCATTGGAATTTACGCACTCATAAAATTGGCCGTTCGAATTGTGTGGGAATTTCGTAGCAAAGTTTCTTAGCCATCATAATTCAATATCATAAAACGTTTATCCAATTAATTGTGCCTCGCTAATATTTATGGCCACTTCGTGTTAGGATTCGAAAAGTAGTAGATCTTAAAAAAACTTTAACCATGTTCCGATTAAGTTATAAAGCATAACTTATAGACTCTTGGCTATATAGAAAATAATTTCCATCAATTCATCATACAACTCAGTTTTAAATCTATATCTTTTTTGTTATTTAAATAGCACATTTTTCTGTGTACTCAGATTGATCTTGAAAATTTATTCAACGGCTGTTTTGGGGCACGCTTCAATGGATTTGTCTCTCTCTCTCTCTTTCTCTTTGTCTCTCTCTCTCTCTCTCTTGCTCTCTTCCGCTGACCTAATCGGGTTAGATTTCTAATTACGATTATGTTAGCACTTTTGCTGATGAGCTCAAAACCCAACCAACGCACCAACCCAGAGCAAATCAACCCACATGCAACGCACAACCGAGACAAATCCAAACGTCATTGTTTCTTTTGTTGTTGTTGTTGTGTTTTTTGTTGTTGTTAGTTGTCTTTGTTTCAGTGTCAAGTTCAGTTCTCAATGTTGCATGTTGGCCGTTTTGCGGCGTTTCAAATGGCTGCATGCCAAATATAATGGGTTTCCCTTGATGAGTTTGTCAGCTATGCATGCAGATAGAGATAAACGTTGGAAATACCAACAACTACAACAACAACTGCAACAACAACAACAACAACAAACACCTACAATTACAATACACATATTTCTCGCAATGCTCAGGGACTGAATTATGGCATACTTTTCCATATTTTTGTTTTGGTTTGTTTTCGGATTCAACAATGTCGCATGAAAATCGCTGAAGTGGGCAAACAAACATGCATTGGGGGCAATGCAGGAAGCCTCATTAAATGCTCGTCATGTGTCTGAGAAATAGTTTATAATTGTCGCAAATCCAAGGCAGATGATTATCATTATTATTACTATTGCATGCACGATATGCGTTTAATAAACCAGCTTTAGTTTGTTTCCCTTAACATTGTTTATGGAGCAGCACTCGGCCTACACTGAGAGAACTTTGAGTGGTTAAATAGGTGCATAAGATAATATAATTAGTTGTTATGAATTACATCAACAATAACTACCCATTTTCCTCCAGCAAACGGGTCTCTCAAAGTTCGCTTTTGATCGACTCGAAACACAGCTTGTCAGAAGTGCATCAATATCATTCTGGAAAACACATTATTGCCATAGATGTACTGTCAATTTGCTGACGGAAACAAATCGTATTACAGAATGTACGCGATTTATTTATATGGCATTAGACGACTCTCAATCGCCGCCCTTGTCCGACAGCTGACGTCAGCGGAGCGTTTTGAGCATTTTTGAGCGAGCTTCTGAACCGCAACAGATACTGTATATATATATATATATATATATATATATATCCAAGTAGATGCCACTGCCAGAGCGGGTCTGAGCTTACCTGAAGTTCATAGTTAAATGATTTCAGTTTCTATTTAATTTTCATTTGAACTTTTTGCTGCTTATTCGGTTCAGTCTCAGTTCTCCAACGCTCGCCGAGCCGAACAAATGCAAATCGCGATTTATCGAATATAATTCATATTTGCTCCCACTACAAATATATATACATATAGAATTAGATGTTGGCAGCAAGTGTGTGGCTGTGGCTGACTCTGATTGGCACACACCTGGCCACAGCAGTGGTGCATCAATCGCTGCAGGATGCCCGCCAAGAGCAACAACAACTCATCCAAAGGTACATCAAAACCCTGAATAAGGAAGAGGGTGCAATACGTCTTGTTGGCGGTGATGCCGAATACGAAGGTAATTGATTTAATTCCGTTTTGTAATTAATGTGAATTACACAAGGAATCTTTCATGAAAATATGTTAAATCTTTCGTAGGCAACATTGAAGTGCTGCACAACAACAAATGGGGCGCCGTTTGTGACGATGAATGGGACGCAACTGAGGGGGAAATTGTGTGCCGCCAATTGGGATTTCGGGGTCTGCGTCGCTATACGCACAGTGGCTACTTTGGACCTGCTCGTCGCCGTTACTGGATGGACAATCTGTTCTGCGAGGGACACGAAGAGGAGCTGACCAAGTGCCACTTTGATGGCTGGGGAGTCAACGACTGTGAACCGAGCGAAGCAGCTGGGGTCATGTGCTATCCAGCGAAGGAGGCTCTAAGAGCTGAGCCTGCAGCCTTCCCGCATGATCAACCACTGTCCAAATCTCCTATACATCCCAGTTCGCGGCTATATGTGAGACTGCGAGGCGGTCGCTCGAGAAACGAGGGACGTGTCGAGGTTAGGATTGATGGCCAGCGCTGGGGCAGCATTTGTGCGGATGGCTGGTCGATGTTGGAGGCGAATGTTGTCTGCCGCCAGCTGGACCTGGGCTATGCACGGGAGGCATTTCAGACGGACTACTTCGGAGGTGCCAATATCTCCAGACCCATGCTCAGTGGCTCCGAGTGCTATGGCAATGAAACGGAGCTGGCGGATTGCCTGCACCACAATAGTATTCGAGGGGGTATCAGCTGCCATGGGAGTCGACAGCATGTGGCTGCTGTGATCTGTGATTATCTATCGCCCGATTTGGTTGTGGACTTCTATGAGATCGAGCAGACGGCCCACTTAGAGGATCGCCCCATGCTGCTCATGCAGTGCGCCATGGAGGAGAACTGCGTCTCCAATGAGGCCTATCAAATCCAGCGCGACGATCCCAGCTGGCGGTTCCAGAGGCGCCGGCTACTCAAATTCACCGCAGCTGCCATAAATGCGGGCAACACGGACTTCCGACCCTTTAAGGAGAAGAGCCAGTGGGAGTGGCACATGTGTCATATGTAAGCAGAGCGATAAATTATCCTTCGGCTTTTGATTTGATATATTCTCTTCTTACAGGCACTTTCACAGCATGGAGGTGTTTGCCACCTTTGACATATTCGATGTGGAGGGTCGCAAAGTTGCCCAGGGACACAAGGCATCCTTCTGTCTGGAGGACAGCAGCTGCCTGCCCGGCGTCCACAAGAAATACAACTGCGCCAACTTTGGCGATCAAGGTAATAATTAATCTTAAAATATTTCCTGATCAACATTTAAATGGAAACAATATTTGCAGGCATCTCTGTCAATTGCTCGGATGTTTACCTATACAATCTGGACTGCCAGTGGGTGGATATCACAGAACTGCCACGGGGCTCGTACATACTTAAGATTGCCATCAATCCGGAGTTCAAGGTGGCCGAGATGAGCTACGACAACAACGCTGCCATTTGTGACCTTTTCTACACTGAGAACTTTGCACGTGTCGACAACTGTCGTCTTGCCAGGCCCTGAAGACAAACCAGCTTCGAATTTTTCTTGAACAGTGCCAAATATTATGTTTAACAAGCGTAAAGATGTTTATATTTTTCTACATTGTACCATTATTTTTTTTTAACAGAAATAAAACTGCACATTTTAAGGTCGTTAGTACTCAAATACCAAGTGGCGTTGATGAACTTGAGAATCAGCAGAGTGTAAACATGTCGGAGACATGAAGGGCATTGTCAACGCCAGCGAAGCATTCATCAAGTGTCAATACCTGGCTGGGGCTTCAATCCATATCATTGTCATCAAAGCTGGGTGTTGAACTGGAACTGAGGGATTGTGTTTGTATTTATATTAAGTACAAGTACAGGTTTCATATTAACTAAATGTTGAGGCGGCCTAAATTGATTAAGCAAATTAATTAAGCAAAGGTAAATTGAATTGTTTTTTTCAACTCTTGTGGAAACTATTTAATCAGTTATGCCAAAAGCACTGTTACAAAAAAAAAATGTTTGTCTTTATAGTAGGTCCAGTTCCAATTTTGCTATCTTCCTCTAGCAGTTTACCCATTAGTAAAATTGAAGCCATTTTTTAACATAGGAAAACAAGTTAGTCATCCCAAATATTATCAACCCAAAGGCAGAACTACTCCTGCAAATCTCCTGCCTGCTGCTCTCTGCTGAAATGATAAGAGTGAATGCATCAAACTACTGCTAACTGCTCAGTGAATCAGCCAAGAGCAGCAGGCATCAATTTGGGCTGACAGTTCTAGCTTCTTGAACCCAAGCAATTAATGACCCAGCAGAGATTCGGGCACATCGCTTATCCCACTGGCCAAATAATCAGCATTTTTTATCAAGAGCAAAAAGGCGACGTGATGGATGCACGTGGCAAAGGAAAGGAAAAAATGAAGCAATCAAATGGTCGTAATGTCATCAACACTATCCATAAGTGGACAGAAGCAGCAGCACACACACACACACACACACACACAGCAACACACACATGCAGGCTGGCAGATAGGATGAATATAGAGAAACTGGGAGAGGAACGAGGACAGCGATGATGAGTTACTTTGGTCACGAAGCTATTTTTACGCTTGATTACACGATAAATGAAAATCAAATGTTTGATTGCTTAATGCTTGGCCAGCAGGGTCAACCAGCGGAGAGCCAACCCACCAACCCACCAACCCGCCAACCAACCAGCGAGTAGCACGACTTCAGAAAGTGCTGCAATTTCACCAAAGTGCTACGATGAGGATGGCTCCCTGGCTCTCTGGGTGAACATTTCAATTATTTATATGCTTGTTTGTCTCCCCAACAGAGGTGGGGGGGCGTGGTCGGGTCATGTGTGCACGTGCGATACGCGGCGAGGGTGCTGGAGTGGGCAAATTGGAGTGATAACAGTTGACTGCACACAGCTATCATTTTTTTTTTTTTTTTTTTTTTTTTGCCCCTCGACACACGCACAAAACTGCAAATTGCGCTCAAAGCGCAGACTTTGACTGATTTGTTGATAGTTGAATGGGTTTAGGACACGCTGCTGGACGGACCAATAGGATATTGTCAAGCTATTTCATGACTGGCTGAATGATTTTCACTTTCGTTCCAAACACCTCTGTTTTTGATTCGCCAGCAAATACAAAGTTAAAGAATTTCCTCAAACCACAAAACTAATGAAAATTTCAAGCCTTCGCCTCCCAAAATCAGCTTATGTTAATTACATTTCGTGGAAAGTGTTTTTCTAAGCATAGCAAAAGAGACTCCTTGACGCAATCAATCAATTGGTTTTGGTCTCTCTCAAAAGTGTTAAGTGGAAAACCATTTTCTATTTCCATCTTGCTGCTATTTTTGGCACATTAATTTTGGTGCTAGCTTGAGGGGATTAAGTGGTTGCCGAGTATATTGATGAGCTAGGTCAGCTGCCTGGCAGTACTTTTAAGTGACTTGTGTACTCGGAGACACAGCAGCTGAACAAGATAAATGTGTGTGGCAACTGATAATGGCGAAATCAGCCAAACCCTTTGGGAATACTGATAGCACTCTTGCCAAAGTAGTTAAAATAATAAAGTTGTCATTGCCAAAAATTTAAGCTCTTTAAAGTATTAAAACAGTTAGTAAATTGGGCAAGAGAAATGACAGCTGCACTATATAATAATAACTGCATAATCCCAATATAAGTGAAATTAACAAATCTTATAAAAAAGTATTTCAATATTTATATTAATCGCATCAAGATCATAACAATGTTATAGGAATTATTTTCCTTTCAACTTTTTCAAAATATTTAAGTATTTAAAACTTTAAGTTAATTTATTTGATCAAAATATCTTTTCACGAGATTAAAGAATTACTTCCGATGTTCCAAATGTGTTAGACTCAACACAAAGGCCAAGCTATTGTTTCGCATTTCAATAACATTAAATTGCTATGTGATTCAAGCCGAGTTCCAGCAGCTTATTGGCCGTTTCCTGGATCTTTGGCTTGCTCGGCTTTCACGAGATGTTGCTCACAAAATGTTGGAAACTTGCACTTGGCAAAATTGAAAGGAAAATTGAATGCCAAGGAAGCTAAGCAAAGTGCTCGAAGGCAGAGCAGGAAGGCAGCAAATTGTTATTTCAATTGTCAACAGCAACAGCTCTAAAGGGGCGTGGCACTACTGCCCCCGAAACAGACTGTATGCAGTTAATTTTGTGCTTTGCCTGCAATAAATTTTGAATGCACATTTCCAACGATGAAGCAACAACAAAATGAAACGAAATGGAAAACAATTTTCTGCAATTTCACTAAAACGACACAGAGAAGCACACATTGACACACATCTGATCCTCTATTTGAGGCAAGGGCTTGGTCCTTGCAACTGCAGCGTTTAAGAAAATGACACACACACCAGCACACACACTGACACATCCACTTATACATATAAGTATAGATTAGTATATAAAACTGATAGGTTTCTATATTGTCAATGCATTTGCGCTGCACTTCAATGGAACTTCAATTCCCATTGTCCAGATTCCGATTATTGTTCCTAATACGCTGTATTTTCATCGGCTATATTAGGGTATATCAGGGTACACATATATATATATATTTACAGACTGATTTTATAATGTTGTCTTATATTTTAGATGATTGTCTTTATTTAATTATTTTAAAAATGGAAAATCTGATAATCGTGCACTTTTGGCCATATTTTCTTAAAAGTTTTGTTGTAGCTTTCATCGCAGCTATTAAAGTAATTTTTATGTGCTTAAATTTGGCTTAAAATATATTTGCAGGCTTTTAAGAGATTGCATGCAACAAATGCAAATTGCAATTGTTATGCAAGTCGCATGCTGCATGCTGCATGTTGAGCTTGCTGCACAGCAATATCTTAAAGTGCTAGTTGCATATTCGAATGGATGACTCCAAATGTGTCCACATAACATTTATGTGGTCAAAAGAAGGATTTATTGTTAAGTTGTCTGAAAAGGTGTGGAAATTATGTAAGTGAAAATGTTTCTTTTAGAATAATTGTAAACAGTAGTTTTCACAGTAATCTTTTATATTGCACAATTTTAAAAATAAATAAATATAATAAATATAAAATCAATTTGAATGATTTAAGCATTAATTAAAATATATTCATATGATTTCAAAATAATTTGACAGCATCATTAGAAAAACATTTAATTTCGTTTGACAAACTTCACATGGACATTCCATTGTTGTTTTTAATGTTGTGTTTGTTGTCGTTATATATATATATATACAAATTCAAATCATTTAAAACGCAGCCAATTTCAAACCAAATCATTAAAGGGAAGCGACACTGGCTCCAATTGGCCACTGGCACCGCGACAGCGAGGCTCGCACAAATTGGGCAACATTTGGTGGCATCTTTTTGGAAATTGAATGCGGCACAAAATCTACACAAACCAGATACGAAATACCCAAAACAATTTGCCGCACATTTGGCTTGATATCATTCTCATTGTTGACGCGACACATGAAATTCCAGAAGGAGTAAAGTGCACATTGGCAGAGGGTGTGGGGGGAGGGGGACTCATTTGTGTGCTGGTTTCTGTTTTGGCAAGCAGTCGGCCAAACATTTATTTTAATTATAATGAAAGCAAATTGAATAATTAAAAATGTTAAATTCATTTTAATTTTTAATTACAATTAATTTTATGCATCATTTTTTTTATATAAAAAGTTATGACGGAAGTGGGTTAATGGACGACGTGTGTGTGTGTGTGTGTAAGTACTAATATGTTAATTGGTTAGTTGGGTATTATAAGAGATGAAAGAATGCAATTTTAATAGGTTGCTAAATAGGGGAAAGTGGATGGAGCTGAAAAATGGCTGAAAAGCTTTTTAAATGTGGACCAACAGATTTGCTTGCAATTTAAAGACGCAAATAAATCTAATACGGAAGATAAATCGAATACATTTGTATATATGTTTTGTAAATCGTGCCGCATCCATTATTTGTCTTACGGCTAGATACAAAATCAAGCAGCAATCATTACTCTATCGTATCATATGGAACCATTTCGGTGACACTTTCCAAATGTCAGCACTTCAGACTGCGGAGCAATTTGTTTTGTACTTTCGACTTGTGCCAAACTTGCAGAGCTACGCACATTTCCTGCCCACATTTGATTGCACAGCAAACTCAACTCCTGCCAGCACTTCACCCATCACCCATCCACATCCACTTGACACAGTTAAGCGCACTTATCAAACCGCGCAAAAAGTCAAACGCATTGAAACGCGACAACCAGCAATGAGTAGCAGAGTCAGAGACAGACTCACACAAAAAGTGGCAACAACACCATTGGGAAGCATATATCAAAAATCCACAGCTGCTAAAAAGAGAAATGAAAAAAGTTCCACCCCCAAAACGCCTATCGGCCCACCTACCACCACCATCACACACACATGTGACAAAAGATAAACACAAGTGGAAAAAATCTAAAAAAAAAAAAACAAAACAAAATGAGAAAAAACTTTCATGCAGCCAGCATTTTGTGGCAGAGACGCTTGTCTGATAAGCATGCAAATGAAACCGTTGCCAGCAGCTCTGCCAGCGGCATTTGCAACAAATTTAGCTGGCATATCTTCAAAATACCTCCACATACCCGATTACACACACACACACACACACACACATAGTGTGAGGCAACAATCTTAATTGCGGGTCAAAAGCCAAGCACCAAGCCAAAAAGCAAAAAACGTCAAGGCACAAATTTAAAAATTAGATAAAAACTGGACTCAAAAAAGTTTTCTGATTGGGTTTGTAAATGCGCTGTTTAAGTTATTAAAATATTTAAATTATAACTTATTCATTAACAAATTGCAGAGCATTAATTGTAATTGATTTAATTTATTATATTAAATAAAATTAAATTCTACAAAATAATAATAAAAAAATATATTAGCAAATACTAAAAACCAGCTCCTCTATTTGTAGAATAAAGAAACTAAAAATAGGTTCTGTAAATCTAATACTTAAACAGATCATCATCCAAATTCAGAGCACCCAAACCACGTTGAACACAAGCTGATCTCGAACCTAACGAACCTAATCTTCGTTAGGAGCAAACACAAAACACAGCAAAAGACAATCGAAATGGAAACCTTTTCTTTACGTATCCATATCATACTCGTTAACACGTTACAGTGTAGACAGCCTAAGGCAAACCTTGCCACACAGTTGGAAACGGGTCCACTCGCAACCTTAAATCAGATACAAATCCTGCAGATACAAGTTATACGCCCCCAAGATACAAATTTCGCATTTTTTGATTCTACGAAATGTGACAAATATAGAAATGTTTGTATGTAGAAATATATATATATATATGTAAGTGATAAGGATTGTATGGGCGTGGCACGAAAGCAACAAACATTTGACAAAATGACATGCTTTGTAGCGGGCGATGGTTGGATGGGAGTTTCTGCGTCTATTCCAAAACAATGTCCCATTGTAACCCAACTCGGCAACTTGGAGCTGACAAAAAAGTTTTTAGCACGCATCCTCCACCAAATTGTGCTGCATACTTTTTGGCGTTTGGCAACGCGGTTAAACCAACCGTGTGGTAGGTCATGGGAGGGGGTGTGGGGGGGGTGGGTGGTTGCTGGTATTGTGGGTTGCTTGTTATTTTTCACTCTCGGCGCTCGTCTTATGAATTATTTGAATTTTATGCGACAAATCACCTGCAAAATATAAATTTCTAGCAGCGTACATCTGGCATCGGGATTTACGATTTGTGGATGGGCGGGGTGAACGGGCATCGGGGGATGTGGTACGTGAGCACG
Organism: Drosophila multiciliata; assembly: GCA_037043605.1. NCBI lineage: Eukaryota > Metazoa > Arthropoda > Insecta > Diptera > Drosophilidae > Drosophila > Drosophila multiciliata. The sequence goes on from JBAMBF010000589.1 coordinate 11,514,564, forward strand.
TACAGCGCGAGGCAGAGCGCCACGTTATACCGTTAATCGTTCGTTAATCTGTCGTAAAATTTTGCATTAGAATTCTCGCCGTCAAGTTAAGTGGATGTCTGACAATTGCCGAGGACTTTTCGAGTTTTCAGTTTGCAGCGGCATAAAAAGTTTTTAATCGAAAAAAGATGTGACCTACCCCCACCCCCCCTCCCACACCAGCAAAAAAAAAAATTAAAAACACACTGGGAGGGAGTCAGCTCTTATTGGTAATGCCCAACCCCCCATGTAACTCGTAATTAAGTGCGGGGCGTGCCGCGCCTTAAGGAGCATTTGAAGATTTTGTGGTGCCAGCGGGTGGCGGCAACCAAAGAATTTGTTTTCGAGTTTCTGAATTACTTCGCTGCAGGTTAAAATGCGAAATGAGCAACGTACCTGGGGGCATTGAATTTCTAATTATAACAATGAATCAGTCAAAAACTTATGCCAAGAACTTTTGGCCAATCTTTGATATCTCAACGAGTTTTGCCGTTTAGAACGTGCTCGGACTCATTATTGTTGTTTGGCAAAATTATTGAATGTGAAACTCAACGCTTACCTGCAACCAAAAGTTGACAGTTTACCAAAGTAATTATTCTGGCAATGGGCATATCCGAAGCCAGAGCATATTTATTTTAAATATATATTTATTACATGCTTCAAATAGTTCATCATACCTAAAGATGCCACATCCTTCAAGCAATTATGCTTCAGGTAATATAATCTTTATGTCTAAAGCATATCCCACAATTTAAAGAATGACAGCCACAACAGGCACCAAAAGCATTTCAAATTAATTGCAGACAGCAAATGTCGTGTAACTCAAACATAAACGATTCTCGAAAAGACTTCTCTGCTCACCTCTCCTTCACTCGCCGGCTCCCTAAACTTCTCTTATGCAATACCTTCAAAGTCAACACAAATCTTTGCCCCCATGTGTCATGAAGGAAAAAAAAATACACTGAAACTTTTGCTAAATGCTGGCAGCAGAGACAATTGTACAAGTTCAACATTTGTCACACGTACTAAACATTTACGCAAGACACGGGAAAAAAAAGAGAAGAAAACAGAAAACGAAGTGGGGAAAACAGTGGAAAAAGTAGAAAAGGAAAATGACATGGCATGGAAATTAACAAAGAAACATCAACATCAAGTCAAATTGTTGCTCTTGCAGCCCGCATATGAGGCAGCTGGCTAGAAAGGGCGCGAGGGGGCAAGGGATCTGCTCAGACAAAGGCAAAGTCGCACTGGATATAGTTGTCGTCACTTTTAAACAGCTCAAAGACAGGCGGAGCAGGTGTTGGGGGGGGTAGCGGGTTGATATGTTCGGAGTGCAGACAGAATCCCAAGTAAATGCAACTTGAACTAGCTGGCAATATTTGGACGCAACTCCGTTTGTAGCACATCTACTTTATTCTATTTGATTGTGTGTATGCTCAAGTCTTCAAAAAATATACATAGACGGGGCATGTCTAGGTCTCAAAGTCTATAGCGATTACTCCTCTCCGGGCTGTCAGATTTGATACGCCCGTTAAGAAGATGACGACGACGACGTCGACGACGACGATGGCGAAGAAGACATGAACTGAAGCGACTTGCAGCAACATGAGAGACAATTCCATGTTGATGATGTGGCAGGAGCAGCAGCAGCAGCATCTAAGACTGAGGGATTTGCCAAAGCATGGGGCATGACGTTGACTTTGTTGCATGTACTCGGCATGGAGAGAGAGAACATGAACAGTAAATGCACTAAAAGAAATCATTGCGAAACTAAAAATAACCAAGAGAAAAATACTCAGAGGTAATTCAGTTTTTAATACATTTACTAAATAAGTGAAATTTTTAAAGTGTAAATTAAGTGAAATTGCTGATGAAAAACTCTACAGAAAGCTTAAAAAAAACTTTATAATTTACAAGTTATTTTGTTTTTTTTTTTGTTTGAAAGAAAATTAAAAGTAGTACTTAAACTCATTAAGCTCGTTATAATACATACAATTTTGTATATATGTTTAATGTTTAAAATTAACAACAATTATGCCAAAACTGATAAACAAAAAAACTTCCAGGCAATTTTAGCCAGTGTTCAGCACTTTGCCTCCCCCCAAAATCCCCTGTCAGAACACGGAAAAGAATTAATGTGCAGTTGAATACAAAACGCAAACATAATTAAACTTGCCACACCCATTTGGCGAATTGTGCCACGTTCTCACTTCTGAGATTGGGAGTATGAATGTGCCTCTGTTGCATGTTTTATTATTTCTGTCTGCGGCACAGAAATAAAACCAAATTTGTCACAATGCGCAGAACAGAAGATGTGCTCCTTGGCGAGACGACTCCCAGTCCAAGTACTATATATATATATATATATATTCATGTATGTGTGTATGTATATATATGGGCACTCGTGCTTTGATGAGCTACTCATATTTCGCAACTAATGAAACACGCAACTTGGACGCTGACTTTGTCGCCTGCCGTTGACATTTATGGCATGCAACTGAATTTTTATGGCTACGAAATTAGTGCAGATACTGTATTAGTCCACTGCCTGTTTCCCCCCCTGAGTTTCGCCCGATTCATTCAACTGTCTGCAGTTCATAAATACGCACTCGTATTGAGTCATAAAACGGCGCTTGATTGGATCGCTACGTGGGCGTTTATAGAGACTGCAACTAATTTGAGATACAGACGGCAACTGTAGTTTATCTTTGAGCTGTTTTAATGGCATTATGGCCTCATGCATAGCCCAACTAATTGCAGGCGTTCGTGGGTGGTCAGGGAATACAGTTTATGGTGTCTGCTCATCTGCCCCACCGCAAATATAAACCCAATTTTCGCGCTTAATTATGAAAAGGCAAACAAACTTTTGAGGCTGGCCAAACAGTTGCTGAACCTTCTGTGTGTGTGTGAGTGTGTAGATGTGTGTGTGCAATATCCTGTCCACATCCGTTGGTTGTCCACACCCCCGTAAGTCTGGCACAACAACAATGCAACTTTATATATATAATTTCTAGCCCGCGGCCATCTCTACGCCGACAGCTGCTTTAAAATGCATTTTCAATTTGTGTACCCCCAAAAATACCACTCACAACATCCTTGCTCAGGTATGGGCAGGAGCTGCGACTGCGACTGTCCTTTGTAAACTAATTGGCTTCAGCAGGGTGTAGCATATATCGAAAACAACGCTTTGAGGCCTCTTTGTTTCACAAATACCCACTGACTGGGAGACTATATGCAAACAATGTTAAAAATGTGCGCCAAAAAAACAAAAATAAATAAAGCAACAACAGCAGTTCAAACATAAAAAAAGCTAACAAAATAAAGGCACATATGTGCTAAAAAAAAAAAAAAAAAAACGAAGAAAATTACAAAATACCAGTGGAAAACAATTGCTCATTGTCTGAGCAATTATACACGCATTGCTGCCCCAGAAAAAACAATAAACCCACCAAGCACCCACAGAATACCAATCAAATACAAACACAGTCGGAACTCTGAGAGATAACCCAGTAAGGGATTTCCAGAGGCCTAAATATAAATGAATTGGATAACACTTGCTTTGATTTTTTAAATAGAACAGTTGAGTAAAATGTGCAAACGTTAATTCTCAACAAGCTCGTTTTTTATTTATTTTCATTCTGTTTTTATGTCAGCCCTTTATTAGATTTATCAGAGGAGTCAAGCTCAAAGTTGAAAGCAAAACAAATATTGAAGAAAGAAAGCATATAAAATTAGATTTCTATGTGAAAAATGTGATCTGCCCCAGGTCCTTACTCAGTGGACCACTCTTTTCATGATTGCCCCAAATTTTTACTGCTCATTAAAATGTTGCACAGTCAATTTGCCAAAAGCCTTGTAATAAACTCAACCATGTCGGCATCCTGGCCAGCATGGACAATAATAACACACAAAAAAAAGTACAACAAATAAAACACAAAAAAATGAAATGTTTTATGGGTGCTCAACTCATTTATAATTATAATGGACTTTTTACGAATATTTTCATATGGACAATTTTGCGCTGGGCTTTCACAAAAGTCCCCATGGAGTGGATTTTTTCTTGCCACCATTTGGTTTTTCATTCCGTTTTTTTTTTTTGTTCTAATAACAGAAAAGAGCCAACATCATAAAAGACAAATGAGCCGCAACCAAAAGCGTTCCAAACAAAAAGAAATCAAAAAAAAAAAATAAAGTGAGGGAAGGGAAAACTGTGAGCGAGTTCGTCTCATTGTCTACACGAGTTTGGTCAACTGGCTGATTGCTGGAGAGGGGGAGAGGGGGACCTATATAGAGTGAAATCAGTTTGTATTGTATTCCTTTTGAAGGCATCTAATATTTTATGTATTTTGCTCGCCCAGCAAATGATAAAAAGCCAGTGAGAAGCGATGGCAATGAGGACATCGTTGACTTCCAAGGAAATGGCTACTTTTCTAAGCTTTTAATAATATCCTTTTTACGTCCACTAAATGGAGGATATAAAGTCAACACTTTGCACAATACGGCGCCAGAGGATGGAAGCTTTGCACATTTCCATCGCCCATTTTTTTTTTCTGCCTTGGCCAGCCGCTGGCATAAAATCTTGGACATCGTCCTGGGGATCTAGTCACTTTGGCCAAGTTTCTGGTTCGCTATCTGCCCCATGGTTTGCATAAGTTTGCTACAAGGCGCTTCCGGTTAATGTGGTCAGCAACAACAGCAACAAATAATAAAGGGAAAACCAAAGTCTGCCAGACATTTATATGGGTAAATCTTTGTGTGATTTTCGCTTCAATGATGCAGCTTTCCGCACTCCCCCTCTCGGCGCCGAAACAACTGAACATTAAGTGTCGCCAGCGAACCCATCAATCTTCTCTGCCACGCCCCGGACAGACTCTTATGAAGAGTTTTTAGTTGAGGGGTTCTACTTTAAATTCAATGTTCGCTTTAAGCCAGGCCAATCAATAAATTCAATCCTTTGGCGGATGGGGCAGCTCATCAATAACTGAACGAGTGCTCCCGCTCAATAGGGACGGCTTCAAATGCTGCTTGTTGTCCTTTACCCTTTTTAATAAAATTAAAAGGCCAACATTTGTCACAGCCTCAACTGAAGGAGTTGATAAATTTATTTAAATTTATTTCAAGTCAAAATGTGAGCGCCGGAAAATGGCTGATTTTCAAAGTTGATTTTCTGTGTTATACAAAAATAAACATATGTATTCATGTATGTAAATAAAAGTATAAATAATATATAAATACAAGTTTTCTGTGCCATTTGCCCTCTCTCATAGCCAATTATGTCAAAATCTCAATCTCCAATCCTTAACAAGTCGAAGCACTTTGCATTTTTCCATGCGATTTCATTCAGAGTCCAAAGACGGAAAGCATCGATTACCATCGAGCCAGGCCAAAAGAAAAGGAATAATCTCAATAAGCAATTAGTCGGCAATTACTTACAACAACTCGGCGTACTTGCAGGACTTTGTGATGAGTTTTGTTTTGAAGGGGAGCAGGACTTTGACTTGCTAAGCAATTACTTGAAATTTATATGTGACTGGGCTCCTGAAGTGGTCGTGCCACAAGTCAAAGCCACTCACCACCAACATAGCCATAATTGAAATGCTCCAGAGAGACGAGCGTCCCAAGGAACGTGGATCGGACTGGCGCCAAGGCAGCAATAGCAACAACTATTACACATAAAGTTTTTGGGGTAAAAACTAATTGAGTTACATACTTGTACTCGTAATTGTACTCGCATTCGTCTGTCAAGAAATACACACACACACACACCAAACACACACACACACACATAGACTATTCACTGACACCCACGACTCGAAGTTGTATGTCGAATGTGGGGACAAAGTTTGCTTCTTTTTGGCTTGTTGAGCAAACCAAAAGTTTACATTGTTTAATTTTCGACAAATGTAAGACACTCGAAAGCGATTGCAACCTCCACTAATCTTTTGTTTGTCATATCGTGGATGGTTTGGAGCAACTTCTTCCACTACTCTCTCTCAAATTACTTCACATGTTCTCATGTTTCCCAACATGGCATAATCTCTTTGCCTGCTCCCTTTTTGGATTTCACAAAAACTTACTTTGCACTACATATCCTATACATATATATATATATGTATATATTGTATGTTTTGCTCTGTTGTTTCCTGCGGCGCCATCTTTAAGTTTCATTAGTGATTATATGAGTATGTGTAAATCTGTTAGTCAGTGCTCTGCGAGAGCCCCGAGCTGTGCTTTATTTCTGTTTTGCCAGCGAGTCAAAAGTTTTTGTAATTGAGCTGCGACCAGCGAGTGTTGCAGCTGGAGCAGAGCAGAGACAGCCATAGTGGCGTATGCGTAATATTTAATGACATTACTTCATCATTTGTGACAACGATTTATGCAACTTTCCATGTGTATATGTGGGTCTTGTGAGTCAGATAATGTTCTTAGCAGCATATCTTGTCATTACTTAAATACTTCAACTTTAATTACAAATGAGCAGCTTAATTGTAAATGACTACACGAGCCAACTTAAGGTACATAGGATACATATAGATATATATATTTGGCATATATTTGGAATAAAGTTTTCGGAAAAGTAGCTTATGTTTTTTTTTTTCGACTTTAATGCAGGCAAATTAAAGAATAACAATGGGAAAAACTCGTATGAACAATTGTTAGAGCCAAAAACTATGCTTGGCTTTAAGAGCAAAGCAAAGCAAAGTAATAATAGCTGAGCAACTGCATCGTAATAAACCCATGTGAGCCTCAAGTGGCACATTCAGTCTTTTACCTTACAGTGTGTAAGAGCAATATTTTGCTCTGCCCTCTGCCAGACAATACAAATGTGGCTAACGCCCACAAGGACAGTGGGTAAATTTGTTTTGCGTGTGTGCTCCTAAGAGCTTTACTAAATTAATCAGCATAATTATGCTGGCAAGGCAACCGGGCTTCCAAACATAGCCACATAGCCACATAGCCAGCTGGATGCCCTTGCCTCGTTTGTATTACGTTGCCTTATTTATTAATTAGTGATTCGTTAGTGCAACCATTTTGTTTATTTTTCCGGTTCTTGTTCTTCTTGTTGTTGTTGTTAGGAGCAACTTTCGCTGTTCTGCTTAAAACAAAAGGAGAATAATAAAAAAAAATAGTAGAATGTGAAGGAAAGTGTCGCATTTTAATTATGCCGACAAACAAAACAAGACCCAAGTGCAAACAGGCAGCTACGTTTACCTGTGCTTAATTAAAATAAATAGACACATGTGCTGCTAGCCAGCTGGCTAGATTGACTAGTCACATGTCCTTCAAAGTCCTTCCACAAAATATGCCTGGCAAGTCGGTACAGTTTTCATTATTATGCGAAGCATGTGTTTCGGCATTAACCGATATAGACGGTAATTTCCATAAGTCAACAGCATTGCTGGCTTGCTGGCCATCAGACCCAACCGGCTTACCAATTAAAGCCAATGTTCCTCTTGGACAACCAACAACACTGGCTAGTTGGACTTCGGGACAGACTGCATCGACTGCTAAATGCCACTTTCGCAGAGCAGATATTGCAAATATTTTTGTTCCTTTTTTTTGTGAGACTCTCAAGTTTTTGGATTTCTGTTTGGCTCGTATTCAAATCAGTTGCAACGCCCAATTAATGTAAGCCACCGCAATGTTGCATACTAATGAGCTGCCTGGCTGGCAATTGCCACTGAGGAGACGCCGACAATGAACATCGGGCATAAAGATGTGCGGAACGATGTCGAATACATTTCCAAGTGGATGCAAGTGGATGTCGGAGTCTTTCAGTTTGGTTTAGTGCCTGTTTGCTTAGGCACACCAAATGAACTAATGAACATTAATTCGTTTTTTTTTGCTTTTCTTACAATCAACACAGCTTCTAGACAAATATTATACAGTTGACTATTTATATATATATTGGCCAATATTAAGCTAGTTTGCAAAGAGGAAACATACTTCATATTAATTATTAAAGTATGCAGAAAATTTTCATTTAACATTTAAAAATAAATTTACAAAATTTAATAATTTAAATAAAAGCAAATTATTGTTAATACCTTTAATAGCATTTTTGAAATGAAATTAAAGCTTTTTGAGACGTTTAAGCCTGCTGCCAGTTTGAATAGCTGCTTCTGTGAAAATCGCATTTTCATTTGCATTTTTTTTAAATACAACAATAAAACAATAAAAAGCTCAACTTGTGACACTTTGCAGCCATTTGCCGGGCGGCAAAATGGCAAAATGATGTCATTAAAGACACATGCTGATGGCATTTTGAAGGCATATTACGCATACGACGCGTATGAAGGCGCAACAGCTGTGGCATGCCAAGCAAATATGTGTGTGATTATGTATGTGCCAGTGTGTGTGCCTGTGTGTGTGTGTGTTTGAATGGGAGTGTGTGTATTTCCGTTGAGATCTGCCGTTCAACATTTTACGTGCAAATATTTTAAGCCTTTTTGGCAACAGGAGTTGCCCCTTACAGGGGCAAAGACAAAGCTGCGCATTATTAGGCGCATATTTGTAAGAAATACTGTATATTTATACACACACATACACACACACACACACACACGTATATATGAAATAGGAATGTGGTTATCTAGTCTGTGGATGTGCCACCGCACGCGGCACTCGTGAGCGGCACGTGACTGCGCCAAAGAAGTGCGTTTCATTCTCTCCTCTTCTCTCCTCTCCTCTATCTCTCTCCCTCTCTGTTCCGCTTCTACGGAGATTTAATACCATTTTTTTTTTTTTTTGGCCACATAATTCGTGAAATTTGTTTTTAGATGTGGTTGGCTTTTTTGCCCTGATCATCGCTCATCCAGTTTCTTTGCACAGTTGCTACTTTAACTTTCCTTTAATTGTCGCAACTTTTTAGTCGGACTTTTTTAATTAATTAAAAAACTTTTCAAAGCTGCCAGCAAAATGCCAGCTCACCTTAAGGAAACCAAAAGAGCCGCAGTGCCACAACACTTGCTGAATATCAAAATAGGTAGAATTTTGGTCATTTCATGTTTTCAGCTTTTCGTGAACTGTACACTGTACAAAACTCTTGCCAAAGTCAAATAGCAACAAAAAAACATTTGCGGTGGCAATGAAGGAGCCATTTTATGTATTTGCTTTCTAGACGCTCCAAGAAATAAGGCAGGCCAAAAGGTAACTTCAATTTTGGGACAGAAAGAGTATTTTATTTTGCTTAAATTTAGTTTAAATAAACCAAAATTATTTATTTATTTATTTACCTTGACAGATTATATGTTTTTCATGACAGATATTACAAAAGAAACTTTAATAAAAAGTAGAATACAACATGTAGTAATTGCAAAAATATATGCATATGTATGTATTTATGTAGATGTATTTGCAGAGAAAAATAGAGAAATGTGCACTGACTTTTCCCAGCTACCCATAAAAATTAGTTAAAGGGTAGCATAAATAAAAAATTAAATGAAGAACCAGAAAGTTATTTTTGAAGCCCAGAAATATTTGACTGGCCACATATACTGGAATCAGTTGTAATATATATATATACATATATATTTTATACACATATATATATATATATGAAGAGTATGAAGACTTTTGTTTGTTGTCATTTATTTGATTTTTACTCCGACAGGCAAATACTTATTACTTAGCAAATCCTGCACAGGCACAGAAACAAACAAATCTAAAGCTTTTGCCAGGATTTTGTCCTTTTTGATGTAAAGTTGCTAAGCGGCAACAAATTTATAATGCCAACAGCATGTGTGTTTCATCTATTGTTGTTGTTGTTGTTGTTACTGTTGTTGCTGTTGTCTGGTTGTTTGGTTGTTTTGTTTTAGCGCTCACTGTGATTGTTGTCAACGCTGCTGCGCTTCCGTGTATGTTGATGGGTTCATGTCTACGAGTGTGTGTGTGTGTGTGTGTGTGTGTGTATGTGTGTGTGTGTGTGTGTGTGTGTGTTAATCCTGTCGCCATCTGTTTCGCTTTTGCTTTGTTCTGTTTAATTTTGTGCTTGCTGCCGTATCCTGCAGCTGTTTGCCCATCTCCGTCTTATTGTCCGCTGTCGTCTCTTCCATGTCATCGACGTGTTTTCATTAATGTTATTATTCCGCATTTCTATGTTCACGTCATCGTCTACACACACAATGCCCGCCTCTAATTTGTATGCATAATTTACGGACATGCTGTGATTTTGTCAGCATTTTGATACTCGCAGAGTGAAAGCAACTTCTCATTGCTCATTGTCAAGAGGTTTTGCATGTAAGTGTGTGTGTGTGTGTGTGTGTGAGTGTGTGAGTGTGTGTGTGTGAGTGTGTGTAAATGTGTGTGCTTTGTTTTTTAAGTCCATTGTGATATTGTTCACAGTTTGCTTAATTATTGATGAGTTGTTTATCAGTCAGTTGAATATAATTATTATTGACTCCACTTAAAACTTAATCGAGCTGATTAAAGAGCAAATAATAACTTATGCATATAGACAGAAATATTGAGATAATTTACGTAAGCACATCTAACTCTGTAGGCCAATTTAAATGTTGGCTAGAAAAGTCTCCAAACTTGATAAGAAAACTTTAAAAGGCTGCTTGTGCATAATAAAAACCAAAAACTGTTGCCAAAATTGAAATAGTTTTACACGATTGCCTGTCAAAATGCCAAACTGAGGAAATGTAAATTGTAAAGCAGAAAATGCACATACATACATACATACATACATATACATATGTAAATGTGCATTTGTACTTTTGCCGCTGTTGTTCTCTTGCCAAAGCCAACAGTTTGAGCAAAACTTTTAATTAAGAATCCGGTCAATAAAAGACAAAAAAAAGAAAGATCTGAAGACAATATATATATATATATGTATGTATATATTGTATGTATATATATATATGTATGTATATATAATAGTTTGGCCAACTGCAATCAATCTAAATGTCAATGTGCCAATAAAATAGTCAACCAAGTTGCAGTTGCAGCTGGGCGGACAGAAGGGCCAATTGTCTGCTGAATATAGGAATAGGAATAGGTATCGCATGGAAACTGCAAACACGTTTTGCATACCTTTTCCAGCTGGCTGACTTTGACGTTTGGCTCACGAGGAACGCTCCAGGATGACTCTGCTGGTGGCCAATGAGCGCAAGTCGTGTGCAACAAATGTGATTACATGTGGAAAACTTATGAGGTCAACCTAAGTTGGCATTTATTTGACTTGTCCACTAGATCTACAGTCGCATCGAGTATATATGATCTATACTTTACCGTTATTTCATCCAAAATCAGCGTATTTTTCCTTGCACATTTGAGTTAAATTTAAGTGTTCTTTTCCATTTTCAGCCAACACTTTGCCACATTTGAACTTATTTCAGATTAATGCAGTTGACATTTTTATTAAAAGCTTTAAGTTGTAACTGCAAAGAACATATTTACACACACTAACACATATACACACACACACAAGCACACACACTTATATATATATAAATGTGCTGCGACAGGATTTTGCTGCAATGGCAACGGCTGCTGTCAACTTATTGGCTGTGAGGCATATATATACATATATATATATATATATATGTGTGTGTGTGTGTGCGTGTGTGTTTGCTCCATCTGCTGTCTTATTTTACAAAGTAATATTGTCAAAAATGAGTTAGTATACGAAATCAGCTTTAAGTTGCCGACATCTCCTGCAGAATCCTTTTGTTTGATGCCCTTAGTCATTGCTTAGCATTTTTTTTTCTTTTTTTTTTTTGTGCATGGCATACTGACGCACACACTTACACACACACGTACACACACATGCAAACACACTTAGTACGTACGTTGGTGAAAAGGACTTACAGAGTTGCAATATTTTTTTTACTGTTGTCGTGCTGACTTATGAGCTGGAGCTGGAGCTGGAGCTGGAGCAGGAGCAGCAGCGGGAAACGGGAGCATCATTTTTATAAGCTGCCAACGGGGGGGGGAAACATTTTTGCAGTGCGTGACATTTTATGAAAACTCACTTGATAAATGATTGAGAAAACGCACACAAGGGAAATGCATACAAATGAAATCCCGAATGATATTTTAATGCCTCGCCCAAATTAGGTTACGACGCGCAGTCTATTTATCTGCCAAGACTTAAGCTGTGATAAATTAATCAGAATTATGCTCCATGGATTCAAGAATCAAGCAATACCAAGTCGAACCTTAACAAATATATATTTATATTTATTATTATTTATGCTCCAATTTAAAAGACTTTAACTCACTTAGCAATTCTCGCCCTCACATTAAGCTAAGTAATTTGAAGCCACATAAATAGAGCAAACACTGCGTATGCGTAATATTCATGCACTTGGCCATCATTTGTGAGTTGTGCGTGTTTCTGACAATCGCCATTCGCCATTTGCAATTGCTGAAATTTTCGCTTTCACACACATAATTCTCGTGCATAATTCCGTCGAAATTCTGACTGCAATTTCATATCTGCATGGACCTAGAGCCAGATCCCATGTCTGTGCCTGTGCCTGTGCCTGGCAGCCAACAGATTTCATTCCATTCCGCCGTAAAATGCAAAACGCTTAAGAGGGCCAGTGGGGCAACGTGGCAGCTATTCAAGCGATTCTCTTGCCACCGTCCTGTAAATCCCACTCACATATACCGTGTTCATTATGCGCATAAACATTTCGGCATCCGGCTGCCGGCTGCGTTGATTTGGCGGCTGCCTTCGCATTGTCTTCCAGCTGCCATGTGTTAGATATTTTGGGGCATACAATCACGAGACTCCCAACGCCCCCCCCCCCCCCTTATTCTCCTTATTCCGGTGGTTGCAGTGTTGTAACCCGCATTTGTGTATCCACCGGATGCGGCCCGCCTGCCAGTTGCCTTTGCCTGATAATAATGTTCATGTTTAGATTCAAATTCCCTATTTCAATTGAATTATTGCGCTTTTAAATTTTAGGCAATAAATGTTGGTATCAACAATACAAAAAACTAGGTATACTATATACTAAGTGGTCTTTAATCTTAACTAATTTTAGTCAACCATAGTGGGTATAAAAATAAAATTTTATAAACCAGCTAATAAAATAAAATTTAAAAAAATTGTATATAATTTTATTTACTTTTCATCCGCTTAAGACAATCAAAATAAATTTGCAATAATAAAATAATCGTTATGGTTGTCACAAAATATTATTCAAAATATTTTGCTGAATGTGACTAATAAATTAGTTTGCTATTCCGCTTTGATAATGCCCCACTTTGAATTATTACAAACATGGAATTGTGCAAACAATGCACTTGCATGATTTTCAAATGCAATAGATTAAACATAATAACAACATAAACTGAATGACATTATAATGAAACGTTCTTACACTTTGCCTGCATTTGACAGCACAATCATAAAATAATTTGCATAAAATTACAAATGAAATTTGCATTTGCATGCAGGCATGCGGCTCTAAATTTGACCACATGTATAAAACAAAATTCACGCAAGCATATTAAAAGTCGACTATGCATATTGTAATTAATGAAAAATAACTTAAAAAAATAACCAACAACAATTAAACAAGAATTGTATTTAAACAAGCTAAAATTAACTTGTCAAAATTGCTTGATTTGGCATATTCTGAAGGCAACTTTGATATCTAAAATTGGTTGCTGATTGTTAAATCTGAATGTAAATTTAGAATTTAGACAGTTATCGATTAAATGAAATAAGAAATAAGAATCTGAAAGTAAATTTAGAATTGAGATAGTTATCGATCAAATGAAATAAGATTATCAAAGATAACGATTTAATCTCTAGATCTGTCTCGATTTCCATATTAAAATTAAACCCTCAGAAAAAGAATTTGGAGACGTGTCAAACTTGAAAATTTGTATAAAACATAATATTGAACTTTGGAATTGCTGACTGAATGAAATGTTTTAAAATTATGGCATATATATTTACAGTTGACTTGAATAGGATGGGTAAGCAAAAATTGCCAACCATTTGGCACGCATCAAACGTGTCAAAGTGACAATTCTTTATTTACATATAGCTGACATCCTGCTTGCTGCTCTTCTATGAATGACAACAACAACAACAACAGCAGCAACATCAACAACAGCAACAACAACAATAGCAACACTCACTTCTGGTCACATTTGCGTGCCGCAACGTGAGCTGAATAAGTGGCAGACATATTTGTAGCAAGAGATGGTGGCGTGGAGAATGTTGAAAAAGTGTCGCCCTTTTTGCCGCAGGTAAAAATGTTTGGCATTTATCAACGACGTTTACAGTTTTTTTCTGAATGAAGCTATCAAGTTGTGCATTTTGTTTATTTATCAACAGATTAGCAGTCTGTTCGAGACATGATTCCCCACCCAGTTCCCTACCCCTTCTTATACATGCCCCTCTTGCCACCACTGGCTTTGCTGCCCCGGTTTAATGGTACATGAAATCGCAATAAACATGGCGCAAAGCGCCAACTTTTGCGGCCTGTGGCAAGTAAAGTAAAGTATAACTTACGCCCAAAGCGCACATAAGTCAACATTTTTCACAGTGACAACGGGGTGGGTTGGTTGCTGCCACAGAGTAACTGCCACGCATTAAGTGTAGGCGTTAAAGTTGCACAGTTGCTCAGACACTCTCGTCCCGGGGGCATGTTTTGTCCTGTGGCCCCGAACTCGAACTGTGAAATATGTTGCATACATTTCTGGCCAGACGCGCGGCACATTTGCGGTTTATTGTAGGCGTGGCGCGTGCCAAACTTAACACACACACACACACATACAAATGTATATATATATATATATTGTGTTGTGTCATTTGCTTGCCCCTCACGTACACAGATCGGGGACGTAAGTTCCGTTTCTGTCCCCAAGTTCTCAGCGCATACTTCATAATTCATTTTCTTTCTCTCTTTCATTATTATTTCCATTTTCACATTTTCACATTTTCCTCTTTTCATTCTTTTTCCAGCTGGACTGGAGTAATGTTGACAAATTGTTTTAAATTGGATTTTCATAACGTCTTGTGTGGCTGAGTGATAAACTTAAACTATTTATACAAGCGGCTTAAATCAAGACAATTACATAAACCCAGCACAAATATTTACTTGCTAAATAACTGAATAAATAAGGATTTATATTTCTTATACGAGATCTATTTGCTGATTATTATCCTTCATTTGCAATAAATGTTAAGATTACCACTTAAAACAACCTTGAATGGACTCCAATTCAACACTTCCATTACCACTTTCAGGAGCAGCATCCCCCAAGCATTTGCATGTTTAAACATCGAAAACAAGCAAACCATTTTGGACAAGAGCAATCAAACATCAGCCAAATGATGGTTATAGGCATGGCCAAAATGTTGGCAACCAGTTTCCTCCTTCCTCAAAATATATAAAATAAAAAACCAAAACATCAATGAAATTCCAATAGGGCAATCGTTATTTGAGGGCACAGTCGACCGTTACAATTCATCAAACAGCAAATGGATATTACTTCATCGAAAACAATATTAAATACTTGAACGTAAAACATGAACGGACCACAATGGCCGGCAGGCGTCAGGCGCAGGATCATTGCCGGGCCTCGGGACCGGGGACCACGTCCAGGACCAGACACACTGACACTGACAGAGGCAATGCCAGAGTTTTGCCACCCGCCTCCAGCCTCGTCCAGCTGGTCGTTGGAACGACCTCAAAGTATGTCCACATGGAAGCGAATGACTGCTGCGAGCCTGAAACAAAAGTAAATTGCAATAAAAGTTTGTAATTGACAAACGGACAACAAACAAAACTCCACTTCAGTTTGCCAGTTGGTAGACAACGGACATCGCTTGTTGTTCAATGTTAGTTGGGTTGGGTGGAGGGGGGGAGGGAGGGAGGTTTGGTATATGGATGTCGTTTTGGTCGGTCGGACGGCGTTCCATGTTTTTGGCGACTAAACAACTGGCGCGCAAATCAACAAAAACCGATTTTCAGTAACAGGAATCAACAACAGCTACATTGCCGTTGACAGACCTGCCACGCAGCAAACTGCCTTACCACCCACCCCCCACCCCGCACCCCATAAGCGTGCCCGCATATTGACTTTGTGCGAGGGGCACAAACGATTTTGGATTTAAGAAATAAAAGTTTAGTGCCTCGGCGAGCAAATCTGCAGCCACAATGCCAAACAGCTAACCAGACTACCCACACACGCACATACACAAACACACTCACACACACAGACACAACAACAATGAGTTGGAGCAAACAAAAGACGCGTCTGTGGTTGGGCTGGCTCCTGGCAGGGTGGGTTGCGGCTGTCGAACAGCAAAATGTCGGCGGTTTCTACTTTGACTTGTTTACCCCCCCCCCCCCCCACGATTTCTGCATCAGAAACAGAACTGCTTATGGGCTCAGTATTTGTCATTGGCCACGGCAAACGACACTTGCAAAAATTATGTTCTTCACTGCTTAAATGAAAACAAAAAAAGTTCCCAAAAAAAACCAAGTCTGCAATTTAAATATTCATTCATAAATAATCCGAATTTTATATGACATACTAATCCTTACAATAAATCCATTTAAAGAAACTTATTTCTTTAATCTTAAAAAAACAAAAATTTTATTTGCTGAAATGAATTCTATAATTTTGAAATGATTATTTTCCTTTTTAAAAAGACGAAAAAAAAACAAAAATTAAAAAAAGCTATATTTTTTTATATTTGTTTAAGTGTACTGGCAATAGACTGAGACTGGATCTGCGACAACAGGGCTCATTGGTTTCGGCCATAGTCAGTAAATACACTCGATTTGCGATAGACCGGAAACGCATTGGCCAACGACAAGTGCAATCGTTTGGCACTATTGGCGACAACCCACTTCCGGTTGCCGGGCGTGAAAATTATTGATACAAAACTCAAGACTCTGTTCCATACCAGATTATGGAGCAATTAATTCACCTGCCTGCACAACTCACACACATATTGATCCCACACTCTGGACAACTAATTAAGCGCACATTTTGCCCAAACCTCAAGTTGAATTCAAGGCATCTAATCAAAAGAGGTAGTAGTTTATAGCCCTCCGGCAGTTGAGTTGAGCATTGTATTTGCTTGTGAGGCACATAAATGTTAATTGTTTAATTTGCATGTCCAACGTGGTCTGAGAAATTAATGAATTTGTGATTAGCAGCAACGGAAACAAGTTGGGTGAGTTGAAATTTGCATGGATAGCAAAACTCAATTTCAATTTGTTTGCCAGCAGTGGTGGCAATGGGCAAGAGACAGGGTTGGGGAAGAGAGCAGGAGTGGAGACGTCCCGCTGTGTGAGAATGTGAGTCACTTGAAGCCGGTGGCAAGAAATGGCCAGCAAAACTTGACTCAAAAATTAACAATTTTCATGCGAGTCTAAATCGAGTCTTGAACAACAAACGAAGCGCTAATTTGACAAACCGACATGAGGTCCTTTTGGCCATACGAATACGACTGGTGAATACTATACTCATTGGACGGAGCGGCCCTTTGGACAGACGAGCACTTAACCTGCACCACAGGAGGCTTCCGTAATTGCGAGTCCAACCCAGACGTTGAATCGTCCACACAATCAAATCCAAATGAAATTGACCATTAATCGGAATGTTGTGAATCGGCTTGTGTGTGTGTGGCACACACACACACACACTCATACACACGTATGCAACCGTATTGAATAACAGCATTTGTGCCTCTCTGCCACAGATGTGGAATGATGTTGACATATGTTTTTGAACGATATTGACATATGGGAAATTGTGTCCAGGCATTTCCAGAACTCAACTGCAAACCAAAATTCGCATTAGTTACCAAAATTAACCACAAAAATTATCTATAAAAAAAAATATTATTTATTTTGTTGCTTAAAAGTTAAAAATAAATTTTCTATTTGACTAAAATGAGATGTTTTTTTAACAGTTTGCTTATAGGTAAAAAAAAAGAATTAAAAGAAAAATGGAAAAAATATATAAAAAAAGAAAACATTTTACCTATGAATGAAATATTTTTTTCTTACCTTTTAAGTGACTTTTTTTTGAAAATATTGAATTTATAGTAAAAAAAATAATTCCACACAAATAACTCGAAAGATTCTAAGCCAAGTGATGGCATTTTAGCTGCGCATTTTGCAGCATTTGGCAAACTCATTAAAAACTTTTGCCAAGATGTGCGCAAAATACAAAAAAAAAAACACACCTGCATATTTGGCCAACAGTTTGTGAGCGATGCTTGTTGTGCACATAACATTCTCCCCCTCTCTCTCTCTCTCTCTCTCTCTCTTTCTCTCTGTCTGCTGAGTTAATATTATTTTTTCTGCTCTTTGTTTAAATAATTATTTTTTGCTGCTGCTCTCATTTTTTAACGTTTCGGAAATGCATAAAGTTTTTTCCGTGGGACGGCGAACAACAAACATTTTTATAGCGCATTTAATTAATTAGTCATAAAGTTTTGTTCTTCCATCGGAAGATGGCGCTTGACGTTGGCGCTTTCATCAACTTCTTCGGGTGGAAAAACACAAGTCATTATCCCTTTCTGTGCATAGCTTCCACTTATTATCCCGCGTCAACGGCAGCTCGTCAACGCCATCATCATCATGCGCTCGATTATGCCGGGACTAGGCACTAGCTCCAGGACTAGCCGGGTCATAGGAGATGCCAACCCCAAGCCACATAACTTTTTGATATTCGCCGTTTGCATTAAATATTCATGTGCATTGTTAAGTGGCCCGCGAAAAGGTAACTCCTCGTGGACCCAACTGAGAGCTGGAGAATTTGATGCCCGCTCCCCGGCGATTATGATGCCAATTTCCCGCTTTGTGGGTGAAATATTCATAAGATGCTTAATTAATTGATTAATGGCCTCAAATTCAAAAGTTTTGCCAAAAAGCTATCGCACGGCATCAAATTACTCATTGGAAATTACTCTGGGGGCACGACAAGGGTAATACTTGGGATACTTATCTTATGGTACGCCTGGGACTTGCCAACAAATTTCCTTATTAGTTTTAGCCAGCTCAGCAATTGATCATTTTTGATTGTGGTCTCAAAGTTATGGCTAAAGTTGAAAATGTATTGCAGAGAAAAGAGTTTACAATGGAATTAAGCAAATTATGTGCTTATTTCTCAATTGCCATCCTTAAAGCATGCAACATGCCGCAACATAATGTCCGCTGTCCGTTGCCACAAAATGTGTTAAAAATTCTACAGAGCGACACTCGCACGTAACATGTCATGCAAACATATAATTATATTATTGTTGTACATATTTCTTTGTTTTTTTTACACAAGTCTTGAATGGGTAACCCCAGCCCAAAAACCTAGCCAAACCCATCCAACAAAGATCGTTGCGTTGATATAGCCTGGGGCACGGCCAGCACAACGCACTGCAACATTAAAAACACACAACAGCAACAACTATAATAACAACAATAACAATAGAGAAACGCACGTGTTAACAAGGATGCGATAAAAAAAAAAATATATATATATAAAGCGTAGTGAGGAAATAAACGCTAGAATGACAGGAAGTCTGTGTGCGTGACATTGTAACTTGTCCGGGTTGTTGTTGTTGTTGTTGGTCCTTGCTGCAACGTTCTTTTCAGTTCCTGTTGCTTTCGTGTTAACAGCCACAGCAACAGGATACACTACACCTGTACATATGTATGTCCATATGGCTATATATATAGCTATAAATACATGGTTAGCATGGCAAAAACATTGGGTTTGCTTCGTTTGGACATGTTGCAAGTCGTGTGAGTCCATTTCAACATGGGCATTGGCGGCGTCCCTGGTGTGTCTAGCATTTCACTTGGCATGCGATGGTCACTCCAATAATATATATGTGCATACCGTACATATGTATATATATATGCCAGCACATTAATCAAAGGGTTTAAAAACGCACTTTTCAAATACTACAATTTTTTATTAAGCTAAAATAATTTTATAAATTTTACTTATCACAAATCTAAATTTCTGTATTAATAGATTTTTATTTTTAATTTTTGAGTTTACGATTTTGCAAATGTTTTACTCTCTCTGTGCCACTTAGCTGCAACAACAACTTTGGTATGCAACTAAGTGCTAAACAGAGCTTTAACTGAAGACCATTTCGGGACACACACTTCAGGCATTATGAATACACAATGTTGCCACAGCAGTTTGTATACAAAGTTTGCTCGTTGTTTTCACTGTTTTGTCTGACTTATCGGGCGTAAAAACTCGTTATGGCAATATACATTCATATATATATATATATATATTTTTGTAGTACTTGCCACCAGCACGCTGCATTTACAACTGCAATGGCAAATTCTTTTTACGATCCAGCACTTGGCCATAATTTTGGATTTATGCTACTTCTGTGTTGTTTTTGTATTTGTTATGTTTTTTTTTTCCTTTTTTTTTTTTTGATGTTACTTGGAACTTTGTGTTGCAGCCTCGAGCATTTTGCCAGTGCATAAATTCATTCAGCTGCCGGCGTTAACTTGGCTTTAATTTGCTTTGGCTTTGACGATGCCAACCGTTTGACAAACACAATAAAAATGGCATTTTACATTTTGATTGTATCTGTTTGACTATCTGCCTCACTTCAATTAGCAATGCACTTAAATGTTGTTGCAACATTGTCGCCCAGTTTTATGGCCATGCTAATGGTCAATCCTTTTCAGTTCGCTACCAGACATGGTCATTTTTTTATGGGTAATATCACAAGGCGTTGGTGCTAACATGCCCTGGCATATGGCTAAAATGGGATAGACGTATCTTCATTATTTAATAATTTAATAACTGCATTCCTTTTTCAAGCATATATTTTAAAGTTGAATTAAATCACAAATCAACCGCGGGGTATTTCTCCGTTCACAGCTCATTTTTCTGCAGTCATTTTACTAATTTTGTTTGTCAAACAATGTGATTACAATTTATGATTTATGCTGGCGTGAAAACTAGACTCATTCAATGCCCAGTCACGCCCACAATTAACATGGCCTCAACTCCCCAAAAAATGTTATTAGTCGATTCTCTTTCGCTTGACTGAATTGCGGTTTTAATAAAAGGACGCATAGTTTGTGAGCCATTTTTTTTGTTGGCGGAAGTTTTTCAGTTTTGGACAAACACCGGGCTCCAATGTGGGAGTTGAAAACAGTCAGACATTGGCTAGACCATATATCATATATATATATATATAGCCTGCATTGTGCGCAGTGCAGCGGCAATTCTGCCAGCCAGCCTTTTGATAGACGATTTATTAAGCGTTTATTATTAGTTTTTGGCTTTGGTGGTTTTGCCCAAATTTTGATTACAAATTCCAAGAACCAAGTGCTGGAATTACGCGTGCCTCATGCCCACTATAGAAAAGCGTATTTATGACTTGACATGTGCATTGTATGTAAAAGAAGTAAAAAGAGATGAGAATAAGTAAAATTTTCTAGACAATAAAAAAAAATAAAATGGGGCTATTAACTTAGAGCTGGAAGCAGGGTAATTTCCTTCGACTTAAACACTTTTCCACAACAGATGAATTTAGTGCAACTTGGAAGGAGCTTAAGCGATATTCTTATAAATATATTTATATATATAAGTATATGTAACTTCAGCTCATTTCTTTATCGTAGGTAGCAAATAATACAAGTCCAACGCTCCGAAGTTTTTCCAGCACCTGCATTGAGGCAAACTGAAAATGCCGCGCGGCTTTATTTATGCAGCACAAAAGGCGTGCAACAACAATGCAGCAGTGTGGCAGCAACAAAGGCACAACGCTGCCTTTATCTGCTCAATATGATGCTTAAGTTGTTGCATCCGCATGAGGGGAGGGGGGACGTACTGATTCTGATTGTAAGGAACGGCGAAACAATTAAGACAAGCGGTAGTAAAGCGTGTGGATGGCATTTCAGTCGCTGTGCACCTGCATGTTGCAGGATGCGGAGCCTTTTTGTGCATGTTTAATGTAGCCAGAGGAGAGTCCTTTCGTTGTTCTTCGCATCCTGCAAAGGACTCGCGCGCCTGTCAGAGCTGCCAAAGGCAATAAACAATGAATGAAACTCGGCATTTTTGTGTTACCATTTTTTTTTTTTGTGTTCTTAAAAAAGTAAATTTACATGCAGCATTCTCAGCTCAGGGTGAACGTCAGGCGGACCGTCCAGACAGTCATTAAACTTACATGAGAAAAATAAAAATAAAATTGATTTCATTTCAAGGCAGCAATTCAGATCACGCATATGTCGTTTTTAGTTTCCCAGACATCGTGTCGAGGTCAAAGGCCAAATAACCAAATAATTGATTTGCACTGGCAAATTGCTGTTGAAATTTGTTGACAATTTCAATCGCTGAATTTGTAGTTAAATTGTTCAATTTTCTGTTTTTATTTTGTTGCAGGTGAAGCGTTAAAAATAAAAATCAATATTCCATATGCACATACGTGTCGTATGCGTAATTTGGCTTATCGATTTGTCCTGTGAAGCCAGATTTTGGACTGAATAAAAAATAATATTTACGTAGTTTTCTTTGATAAATTAAATGTTTTTATTGGCCAGTCACAACTGGAAATTGTTATCGCTGGAAATATTTGTGCAATATGCCCTCATCGTAGAGGCGTTTCACATCGGTGCCACCTCCCACAAACTTGCCATCGATGAAGCAACGGGGCACAGTCCGAGCGCCTGTCATCTCGCCCAGCACTGCCTGAATTTCGTCGCCATCGTTGCGGAAATCCAACTCCACCACATGGGTCTTCACCTCCAGCTTGCGGAACTGCTCCTTGGCCATGCTGCAGAAGGGACAATAGCTCTTGCTAAAGATGACCACTCGGTTTTCATTGATCGTCTGGTGTACAAACTGAGCCGCCGGCGAATTCATGCTGACAAATATATTTGGCTGCTGCATTTCACTCACAACGGATCCCATTTTGATAACGGATTTTAGAGAGAACCAGCTGAGTTTGAGTTGGGGATAAATGTGTTTCCTAAAAATGTTTTTGAAATGTTTTGAATTTGATTTTCCTTAATTCCGTCTAAACAAGTTTTGATTGTATTTTGGTGTTGGTTGCTTAGATTTCAAATTTTACATTTCATAAAGTTTGACTACAATTTTAGATTTAATTTGAAAGAGTAGAGTAAATAAATCTGCTAGAAATAAATATGTAAAGTGTCCTTTTCTACTTAACCTTAACGCTTCCTCTTTTTGATGGAACACAAATTTTAACCACAGTCAAAACCATTTCCACTTTATAGCCGGAATTTTCTGCTTACTTTGATGGTGACTTATGACACTTTCACTCAAGGCACACAGACATCAGCAGTATCATCAACATCCGGCCAGAAACTAACCGCAAAACTAAGAACAAACCCCAAAAAGCGAGTTGGCTATAAGGCGACACTTTCTAATGAATCTTTTGGTTATTTATGCAAAGGCTAAACCTCAACTAATGGCTAAAACATCAAAGCGCATTCAGCATTTAGTTCAGAGCCCTGAACCCAATCTTCAATGTGCCGGCCTTTAAATATTTAAATAACCTCGGGACAAAGTCATTTCAAGTGCACACACACGGAATATAATGCAATGGGTTGGGCAGGGGCAAGAGGTGAAGACGGGGGGAGAGAAGGTGGCTGACTGGGTGAGTTGGCAACTAACTGCAGACATATGGGTGAAAATCCTTTTCATTAACGTGACGCTTGTTGCTGACTTCCTGCGTCCGTCCCGTGTCCCGTGTCCGTCGCCTGTCGCGTGTCCGTTTTGGTGCCCGTTGCAGACACTGCCAAGTTCCGTGTAACAATGTAATTTATTGTGCGCACCTTTGCTTTTCAGTCAACACGCTCTCAACGCTTGGTAATAAAACAATTTCTCAACGTACATGCAACCTTGTTGTTTACAATAGTTGCCTTAGCATCCCACCAACCCACCAACCCCTTACCCATCTCCGTCCCCCACCGCATCTTCATCCTCAACAACCACTCGTAGATACTTGGCGTGCAACAATCTTGCAGTGGTAAATGGATTATCCTTGGCTTGGTGCTTAGTTGTTCAACCACTTTGAAACTACCAGCCCTGACCAGATGGGCCATGTCATTATGGCTACTTGTCTTCTCTATGACCAGCTTCTGCCACTGCGTTTTTGTCCGTCTCCTTTTGGCCAAACTCAACTCTTGCATGCATCACATATGCAAATGTCTTGGCCAAAGTAATTAAAATGCAAACACAAAACGCATGCGACAAATGCATTTATCGCATGCTATAAAAAGGCAACTTTTACCATTTCTGCTCTGCTCTCATTGCGCAGGTTCCTCTCCCAGCAAAGTTTCTCTCTCTCACACACACAATTGCATTTTGAGTGTGAGTTAAACAGCTGTTCTTTCGCCGGAAATTCTGAGCTGTGACATTTAATTGTTTTGGGAAATTTACTTACAATCATTTGAAATTATTCGCGGTTTTTCCCAAGGATTAGCACTTAATTTGATTAGGCCCATTCAAACCGAAGGACGAAAAACGCCATTTTTACTGTCGCATTGTTGATTTTGGTAGATTTTTCAGTTCGTTTGAGTTGCCCATTAAAATTTCATAGCGCCATTTTTGGCATCAGTGCAGAAACGATAACTATTATTTGGCAAATTAAACTTAAAATGGTGTTTTTGGCTTAATATTCCTATGGCGCCATAAAACCGTTTACGTAATTGATTGCCAAAATAGACTATAAATGTGGTTGCATAAAGTATATATATTAAGTATAAATATTATACAGACTAACCTAATCCATTGATGTGCTCAATCTGAGTTGGGTAAATAAATTAGGCTAATCACACGTTTAGCTAATTTCAATATATGAATATATTTAAGCTGAGCGTCTTAAATTAAATAAATTACTTGATTTGCCTTATTATTGTTTAGTCTATTTTCAGTATCCATATAAATGGTTCTCATTCCCGAAGACACCTAACCATTTAGCCGTTGCTGTGCAGTTGATGGACGGATGGATAAGCAATTAACACACATCCTTTAACAGCGTTCGGAAATTGTATCTATAGATAACTTGTCAGTCGAAAGATACACACACACACACACACACTTAGTCAATTTGCCCATCGATCTAATGACAAGCAGTTAAGATTGCTTCTAACGAGCCAAGCTTCAGTTGAACCACCTTAGTATCATGCTATTCCTGTACTCCTCATTGTTTGCCTAAATAATAGCCGAACGGCTAATCGACTACAATTTGTCAGAGGCAGTATTTATAATGGCAGTCAAATTAATATCAGGCCATTAAGTCAGCAATGCAAGCATCAAAGGGGTGGGGGGGGGGGTTTAACTAACGCAATACTGACCTATAATAATTGAGTCCAAGTCAGTGTCGAATTCGCACAAATTCCAGAGGAACACGCAACGTCGACGACGACGACGACAGCAAAAGGGTTGGCATTGCATGCCACTAAACGCACCTCACCTCCCCCCTCACTCCATTTGACTTAATCATTAATATCGGTCATTACAAAGAGCTGCTGTTTGCGGGAGGGGGGAGTAGAGGGATGGCGTTGACTATCGACTTTCAGCCACTCATTTCTTGCCTAATTGCACAACGTGAAATGGCCCAGAAATGTGTTCCATGTACTTTGAACTCTAGCATTTGCCGGGACTTGTTTTTGGGCACATTTCGTTACGGCTTAATTGATTAGCTTAATTTGCATTTAATGTTCATAATTTTTAAAATGCTGCTGCCACTTCTGCTGCTGTTTCCGAGTTTGTTATAAATTTCTTCATTAAATATTTTTATTCATGTGCCGCTTCTTGCCAGAAAAACACACCCCCAAAAAAAGGGGTTAACTGTGGGATTCCTTCAGACTGAAAGTGAAAATTAAATGAACTGGCTGCGCTGTAATTATTCATGTGGGGATTCCAAGAAGCCAAGCTAAGCCAGCCAGATAAATGCCAAAGCATCGCTTGTCGTCTCAAGCAGAAGGTTTACCCTCAAGTTATTTGCATAGTTCTTGGAAGTGGTTTTCCTCAGCAATAACTCAGTGAAATGCGTTCAGGTAAGTAGTTAGTTTTTGGCACAGGTGCCTCCTTTGAACCACTTGGGAAATGCAAATAAAGTGAAGGCTACAAACAAGCAAAATATGTTTCTGACAATGTAGTAAAAACACAAATGTCAGTTAAATGAAGTCAGAACGCGGCAAAGTTTTGAAATATATATTGTTTATACAGATTTAGTGTGGGTTAGGCTATGGGGTTGTCCGCAAGGGATGATAAATTATATATATAATAATAATCATACCTATCCCTTTCCAAGATAATCCCATTTCACGTCAAATCAACACTTTTCAGCAACAGTTTTAAGCTTTCTTCGCTTCGCACTTCATAATCTTAAACCGAAAAGTCTTTTAATGTGGCCAAAAGCAAAACTTTGCACACAATGCACTTGCAATTATAAACTTGTAGCATTGTTTGACTTGCCAAAGCGATTTTCGAAACAGTTCCAACCAGTCATTTGCCAAAAAAAAAAAACGAGTTTACCGCTCTTATCAAGTGTTCTCCGCTTTGGACCAGCAACTAGCAAACAATGCGATTTCAGGAAGCCCAGAACCAAATCACAATAAGCGTCTAGACGCTGGTAAACAACGAACAAAAGACTCCGGAGAACAGTGCTGGGATATATAAAAAGCAAAAGTGCTGGCAAACAAAGTTTTTCCAGTATTTTTCCAATGCTAACTGCATAAAATCTGCATAATTGACATTTGATTGTGCGCCCTATAAGGCGTGGCACTCTCATAACTATTCCACAATCGATATTAGCATTTTCCATCCGAACTGGTCAGAAGCCTACTTTGAATTGGAAATGATAGCTTCTTATAAACTCACAAAGAATTACACAGCTTGATCAGTAGTTTTTGACAGATGAACTTCTCAACAGATCTTTAAGAAATTAAGTTTAGGTATTTCTATAATTTATTTAATTTATTTGTAATCATTTCTTATATTTTAAATAGGTTTTTTGCCAGTTACATTTGAAGTATATTTTATATACTCCAAAATATTCATCAGTTCTGCTAGCTGTGGTATCTAAATTCAAAGTCTGTAATGAAAAGCATATTTTAAATATATTTATTAATAAAATCCATTAATTTCTGTCAACAGCCAAAAAAACTTGGCTGTTCTAAAATCAACCCACTAAAATAAAAAAATATTTATTTTATCTTTAAAACTATAAAGTAAAAAATAATGCGCAATTTCTACACACACAGTTGACAATATAGCTGCCTTTTGGCTTGTATGAGACTTGTAACGTGGTACGTTTGCACACACACACACACACACACACGTACACGCACATAGACAAAGGCACAACAAAGCACACACAGATACAAATTAGTTAAATTACAGCAGCTGCTCGCGCAGGTTTTTGGTTGATTAGAAAAAGTGGCAGCCAAGTTGGCTTCGACTTTGGCTTTGGCTTTCGACTTTCGACTTTGGTTACGCTTGGCATCATCCTCTGTGCCTGGATGAATCAAACTGGCAGCCAGCTCGTTTTCTTTGCCAGCTGCCGCTAACGAAGCTCAATTCGAGCGCCAAATTGAAATTGATTGTGACATTTGATCATGCGTTTGTCTTCCTTGCTGGGAAACGGGAAACGGGCAACTGGAAACTGTGCAACATTGCCATGCGACGTGCAACTTTGCAACTAGGCGCCCAATAGCCTATCAGCCAAATGAAGAGGCAGGTCTTCTTCTTCTTTGAGTTCGCGGGAATGTGCAAAAACGTTAGGCGCAGATTCTCTGCATAGCTGCTCTTCTCCTCTCTTCTCCACTCTTCTCTTTTCTGCTACTCCTTTTGTAAGTTGTCTTTACGCATTGGATTAATTGGGGGGATGTGCCTGGCCTGGAAAGGCAGACAGGTAGGTTAAAATGGTAGAAGATGTTGCTGCTTCGCTGTCAGAGATTTAGTTGAGACTCGAGTGTCCAAATGGAGGATTACTTCATTTCGACTTAAACAGAGCTGAGCTTTGGCAAAGCATATTAAATTTCTAGTGAATACAGTTTTTACTGTTTTCAATCTATTTATTATTCTTGGTATTACACTGAGACAAATGTTTTGTTCGGCGCAAACACGTCTGGCACACTTTTGATGAGAGAGCACATTGTCCACTCCATGCAAATTGCCAGCAGAGTGGAAAAAATAAGTTTTTTTTAATGCGTACAATGTCTCCGGCACTTTCGAACACATGTCACGCACACTCTGGCTACTCCTAAAGAAATCCCACGCGACTACGCTGACGCTGCGATGACAACGGCTTCTAGGCCTAATCCCACGCACAGCTGCTCCGTTGTGCCGCACTCCAGGCTTGCGCATAGGAAATCTTTAAGTGGAGCGCCAGGCAGAGTGCCGTCGAAATTGCATACAACAAAATAAAAATGAAAAAAGAAAAAGAACAAGAAAAAAATAGAAAATAATCAAATGCGAATAAAATCAAAACATTGTGGCCAAAGTAATTTGCATGCGCAGAACCGGCAGCCACTTGGAGCCGACTCGAGAAGACCAGCGGCTTGTTGCAGACAACGCCGGCGGCGCCTCCTCAGCCAGCTGCAGTGTGGAAGTGTTTGCAGACACTTGTTGGCTGCTTGCCAGTGGCAAGCCAGTGGCAGCCACAGACATTGACAATAACAACAACAACATGGACATGCAGCACTTGCAGCTGATGTTCATCATCATCATCAACATCATCATTATAATTATTATCTTCTTCTGCCTTGTTGGCCCCGAAGACAGCATAACAAATGAACATTTAAATGGAAACGCAGACGAATCCGGGGCTACTTTTATTATTATAATTTTATTTTTTTTTTATTTTTTATTTTTTTATTATTTTTTTTTTTTTTATTTTTTTTCCTTTAGCTGTACATAGAAATATGCACTCAAGTGGGTAGCTAACAAGTTGAGGAAGACATTTTGAGGCTTTAATCAAGCAGCGTGTGTAGCGTGGAAAAGTTTCGACTTACGTCTACACACTGGTCACTCAACTGGCCAACGTTGTCCGGCGTCATCGTCATGTACATCATGTCTCCAACTCAACGAGGCTACTCCCCATCCATTTGGCAGTCGTCGGTCGGTTGGTCGGTTGGGCGTCTTTGCTGTTTTAATAAACGTTTGGTTGTCAGCCGCAGATTGCTTTTGCCTTTACACAGCTGTTGTTCCAGCTGCTGCTGCTGCTGCTGCTGCACTGCATCCATGCACTGCATCACTGCTTGCCATGAGTTGTTGGAAAGTTTAAATGGGTTTTACGCAAAAGTTTTTGATATGCTGTTTGGTCAATGATTTTTGCCTATTTTGCGCGGTTTGCCTGTAATTATTATCTCAAACTTTTGACCAGTTTAGCTTTCTTAAAAGCCACTTAAAACTGCCAACGAATAAGGCAAGGAATATGATTTTACTTTATATATATAAATATTTATTATTATCAAATTTACTAATAGATAATTTTTTCTGATTAATTTTCTGCCAATTATGGCACTTTCACATAAGATAAAACCAATTGCCAAGCATTAGCACACAATTCAATAGGAAGCAATACAGCAAATGGCCAACAGTTACAGATACAAGTGGCCGATAAGCATTTTGGGTAATAAACAGCTTGAGATTTATGCATGCAAAGATTTTATGAGCACCGGCCGGCCAAGAGTCCAAGCCCGGAGGGGGGCCAGCTGCAATATTTATCGATACAATTGGCAGCAATGTCTGCCAATTGGCCACAGACAGCGCTGGAAATGTGTGCCAAGTGCGCGAAAGATTCTCTCCTCTTAAATACATATATATAAACACACATTTATGAGAATTCGCTGTTGCTCCAACTGGCAGTTTGGTGCAGTCGCTTATCGCTTAAATCTCAGACCCGACCAGACAGGCCAAAAAAAAACTGGAACTGAACTGCGGATCGCAGCTGGGGTAAATACAGTCAAAATGCACTTCAACGATTTTGGCCAACCGCCAACCGCCAACGGATGCGGATTCGAATGCGATTGTGAATTGGGTTAGAAATTGAGATTCACATTGGCTAATTAATTGAATCTAAATTAGTTTGGCATTGCCTTATGGGTGCAAAATTGCGGATTTTGTGAATGTGGCAAAAAAAAAAAAAATAAGTTGTGCAGTTACTTTTTATACACACATAGAAAACAGTCAATTGGCCAAAAAGCCAAACTGTGTGTAGGTCAAAAGGTGAGTGCCTCAATTCCAACTGCTGCTTTTTGCTATTTAATGGAAAATTCTTTAATTATTTATTATTTTTAGTTACCTCATTATTAAAAACAATTTAATGTGCAACATAAATATTCATAATCAAGGAACAATCAGAAAATTTACTTAAACAGCATTTTTTATTTGAATAAAAATTAACTTTAATTTTATTATGAAGTTGGCAAATAATTAATTTAATTTCTCTGTCTGCCACCTTCTCGAATATGTGTTGCCAAAATATCAAGTTACATTTTCAATAATACATAATATTTATAGTTATTACTTGGTTAAGCGAAATATGAGCAGATTTCTATATAATTTAATATCCGCAACTAGGGAGAACTTGAAACTGCATTTAACAAGTAATATTTAAATGTAATTCCTCAGCAAAGTATAAAAAATGCAATTTAAAAACTTTAATCCATGTGGTGTTCCTCCCCCCCTTTAGTTTGAGGCTGGTCAGGGACCACTTGGTGCAACAGTTGCTGTTGCCTTTGTCGCAAGAAGCAAATTGCCCGACAGCAACAAAAAAAATGTGAGAGAAAGAAAAAATCAACTTTTTACAGAGCGCCGGCGATAAGGAATTTCATTTTATGCGCACTTGCGACTGTAGCAGAAAAAGATACAGATACAAATGCAGATACAGATACAGATGCAGATACAGATACAGATGCAGATGCAGATACAAATACAAATGTAGTTGCAAATGCAGATACTGATACAAATACAGATGCAGATACAAATACAGATGCAGATGAAGATACAGATGCAGATACAGATGCAGATACAAATACAGATGTAGTTGCAAATGCAGATGCAGATACAGATGCAGATGCAGATGCAGATGCAGATACAAATACAAATACAGATGCAGATACAGATGCAGATACAAATACAGATACAAATGCAGATACAGCTGCAAATGCAGTTGCGTGTAAAATTCAAACTTAGTCAAAGCGTTGCAAATATTTATAAGATGCCATATCGTAGACCTAAATTGGAATCAAAATTAAATAGCAGACAGACACTATTTATTTCAGGAGTATCTGCTGCCCCCCCCCTCTACTGCAACAATGCAGTAAACAAACACTTTGAAGTATGTCAATGCGTCGCCTGCCACATGTGCAACATTTCGCAGCAACCCGCTTCTGTCTGTGCCTGCTTATCCAACGATAATTTATGTTGTTGCCGCCTCTGTCGGCGCTTCACTTTGATCATCAACCAACAACCGACAACAACAACATTCCCTGCCCTGAAGAGATTCTGTGGCCTGCGCATCTCAGCAGCAACTTGAAAGCGAAAGTGACATTTTACTAATTTAGCATTTTGAATGCGTCTCGTGTCGAGGCGCGAAAAGATTTATTCGCCAATCGCAATGCATAATGCGGCCTCAGCTTTGGTGGCTTTAATTAAAGTATTTGCAACAACATGCCTGGCACTCGGCTGCACATCGATTGATTGATGACCCACTGGCGTGGCATGCCACAGGCTTTCGTCTTCTACTTCTTCTTCTTCTTAGTCACAGGCGATTATTTCAAGGTAAGTGGCAGGTGGCCAAGCGTTGGCTTAAACATGGGGCAACAGTCTGTTAGCGCTCCATAAAGATAGCCATCGAGCGAATACAAAAAGGGGGCGTTTCTTCTGCCAGGTAAAGCGATTTTATATTGATCATAAAAATAGCCTACAAGTATATTAATATTATTCTTGTTGTCCTTTTTACAGATGATTAAATTTTGTTCGATTTAGCACAGCTATTTCGAACTTGTTGTTTTAAGAAGCTTATTGTGCTATATAAAGCAAAAACACCGAAATGTTTTTAAACTAGTTTTCGTTGTTATTATATGTGTTGACCCATATACACACACACTCATACACACACACACACAGCAGGAAACTATTGAAAAAGATGAATGACTCAACATCATTCATTGGCAGCATTTGAAGTTCTATGGCCATTGACAAACAATACGACAAATTGGTTTTTCTGTGTTTTTGGCCCAAATATTCGGTTTAGCAATTTGTGCAAATTGTTTTTACCCAACATAAAAATATATATTCTGCACTAATATTTTATACTGCAGTTTTGTGATAGTCGAATTGCGTTTTTATATCTGGCATTTATATCGGCCATTAATATTGCATTTTTGTTGCACTTATATTTATATGGCGTATATATAAACTGTAATATATTGCATAAATGTTAATCGTTTTGTGATTGTCAGCAGCATTGCGAATTTTGTACAAAACCTTTTTGAAATATTTCTGCGCTCTTCTGTGCAATGATTTGCTGCTGTTTGCATTCCTTGCACGGAAATTAATTGCGTAAATTGTATTAAATGTTTTATGCCATCGGCAGCAGCAAATAGTGCACATTTTAATTGAATGCCTTTTGTTTTTGGCCAGCTTGAATGTGTTTTTTTGTTGTTCGCTGCGATCCACTTAAATGCAAATCGTGCAGTGCGCCAAAAATAACAAAATACAAATAACGAAATATCTGAATAACAGCGACGATTGCAATTTGCCCGATAAGCGGATAAAGCGTGCTTCAAAACTCGCTTCGTCATGGACACAAAACATTTATATTTTGTTTAACTAATTGGTTTATGTACGCATTATACGGCAAAACTGATATGTGAAATGAGATTCGTTTTTGTTTTGTTGTTGACAATTGAATGGAATTAGTTTGAATGAGAATGCTTGAGTCGAGAGCGCTCGACATGCACACAATGCAGATCGGATGGGATGGGAAACTGCCTGGCACAACATTGACACCTACTTATGGTAATTCAAGTGGCAACTATTTAAAGAAATTATATAATTTAAAAACATATCTAAATGTGTCGTATAAGATACACACAAATACAGAGTATCACCAAGTAGACCTCTCGCGACTATAGCTTTCTTTTTTTGTCTATAAATATATTTTACATGCTATTCCGCAGCAGAATACTTACAGGGAAAATTGTATTTGATGTATATTGTTTAATTAACTAAATTATCGTTATTACCAACCATCATCAGTTATCGTCAGCTCATTAGACCATATCAGACTTATCCATAGATCTCATCGAAAATGCAAATGCTTTTGTATTAGCTGCCAGCCAGGCAGCACTCTCTGCGAAACTAATTCAGTGTTTGAAAATGTTTGAACTGGTCAAGTTTTTGTTGCGCGCACACTACTATTATGGTCGTCTCTCGGGAGTCATCAACTTTGAGATCGACTTTAAGACGTTTCGGGCGAGATTAAGTAAAACGGCGACTGTCTATGCGGTGCTTATGAACATAATTTCCTTATGTTTAGTGCCACTGATTGTTAAGACTGGAATATGGAAGGGTTTCGTCAATAACAAGAATCCCATGCATCAGTGGGTGTTCCTGATAATGTTCGTCATCCGCATTGGGTGTATATATCTGACACTCTTCAGTCGCTGGTGGCAGCGAAAGAGACTCCTTCAAATGATGGCCAGCTATCGGCACCTGTTCCAGAAGCAGCCACAAGTGATGCGAATGTTGCGACGTGGCGTCATCAGCAAGTCCGTCAGTGGAACGCTGGTGGAAACAATGCACGTGATGGTAATAATGTATGCGCTGAAGAGGGAAGTCACTCCCATAACGGCGATTACCATATTATTGCTTAACTCAATGATTGGACTCTTCAATGTGGTTCTTAGCCAATTCTATTTCGGCCTGTTAACTGTACACGGACACTATATGCTCTTCAATAGCGAGCTACGATCGATTGTGGCTGAGACCCACCGACTGGAGCAGGATTATAGCCAAGACGAGTGCTATCTTAAGTGTGGAGCATTGGCCAATCGCCTCGATATTTTGGCTCGCTCACAGACACAACTGCATAACATTGTGCAAAAGATGTCTCAAATCTTTGGGATTCAAGCGCTCTCCATATGTATCTTATATGATGCTTCCCTGATCGCTGGAGTATACTATATCTACTCGGCCATTAAGGTCGGCCTATTGAGCATCGATTGGTTGAGCTGGCAATGTATATTGCTCGTCCTGCTGCTGGTCACCTTTGTTGTCGACACACACATCACTCACTCAATCGGTTTTTATATACAGGATCAGCATGATAAAATGGTCAACATAATCGCAGAGTATCCAACCTTTGCCTTCGGTCTGGATAGCCGCTTGGAGCAGGCAGTAAGTCATATTAAATTGTGTAATCCTTGTCATCCTTGGCATCTTATATAAATCTGACTTTTTCTATAGTTTGAGAGCTTTCAACTGCAGCTGGTACGCAATCCCTGGAGAATATATATCATGGGTCTCTTTTATATGGATCGCAGGAATCTGATTGCACTTTTAAGCTCATTAATATCGTATGCACTGATTCTAATACAATATGATATCAAGAACTATACAAACTAACGAACGATGGTGAATTTGTTAAATTTTAAATGCAATACTCAATATTAAAATAAATAAAAAAATAAAAATGTCCTCTCTGTGTTATTATGTGATACGCAAACAAAAGGCTCAGACAAGATTTGAAGAGGCATTAACACTCCACGTTTCAGCAACAATGCCCCCGTGTTGCAAATGCCAATAACTCAAAAATAAATAACTCATACGCAGCATAGACGCCAAAGCGGCAAGAGTCACGAATGCCAAACAAAAAATGCGCCGCACAATTGTAAATATTTTTCCATTGAGTTTTATTTGAAAAGTTGCGGAACGCACCACCAAATGAAAAACCACCCCCCCCCCCTTCTTTGAGGGGGTTGCGTTTCGTTATACTTTATACCTGTCCGCCGGGTTACACGCTCGTTACGTTTGATTTATAAAAGTTTATTTTTAACAAGCTGGAAGGCAGTCCACAAATTAATTGCCGTTGTTGTGTTTTTGATAAATTGCGCATACGCCACATTGTGCGCTGCGCTTTCTTGAGAAACTCCGGCAACAAATAGAAACTGAAACAGAAAGCAACAAAATGTTTCCAAACACAATAAATACCCAACTTATGCGTGTCTTTTTTGTTGTGTTTGCTTGAAATTATAATTTTCTGCATATCAACATTGATTAACGTTCTGTGGGTGTTTTTGGGGGTGTAGTGGGGAGGGCAAATCCAAAGGTTGGCGCTAAGTTGGCAAGCAATTTGGCAGTTGGAAAAGATATTTAAATGAGAAATATTTGCTTTTAATTTATTGCATTGCATTTCTTTGCTGCTTATGCAAGATTTTGCTAACGATAATCGGAGTGAAAATAATTATTTTAAATTCTTAAAATGTTCTTTATAAGTATTTGCCTCAGCACTCATTGAACTTGGGGGCAACAAAGCCCAATTCCTTTGCAACAGTTTTACTTCCTTTTTTGTCTACCTGTTTCTTGAAATATTTGTAATTTATTTTCTAGTTACCAAATGCGAAAGCTCTCGCCATGAAATCCGCTTGAACTTCAACTTGGCTCCATGTGCTCTGTTTTAACATTTCTCTTAATTTGTTTTGTAATAATGTGGCGCTTTGTTGGCCCGCAAAAAAAGACCCAGGAAACGCACAGAGAAAAACGGTAAAAATCAAAAAAAGAAGTAGAAGAAAAAACAACAGAAAACAATATTTCTTTTCAGTTTCATTTTTGTGCAGATATTTCACTTTAGTCCTGCTGCTGCTGCTGTAACTGTTTCTGGTCCACCCGCAGCAGCGGCGCCAGCGGAAATGAAAACTTAACGCTTATTTGAACCTTCAACAGTGCACATAAATCAGCAGACTGACGCTACCCACCCCCTCCAGCACTGCCACCAAATACCAGTTCTGAACCCTTGGCAAAAGCAGCTTAAATTCCATTTTGTTGCAAGTTTTCTTATATATATTTTATTTTGTTGTTGTTGTTGTTGTTGTAATTGTTGTCTTAACAATCGCACTGCTGTCTTTTGCCATTCATAATTCTGTCTCAAAATATTTGTGTTTTGGGCATTATTTGCATATGTGCGTGTAGTTTATTTTCTTTTTATTTCCATTTGTGCTCGATCTTAGTTTCGTTATCTAACGTTGCGTACTTCCGTTTCCGCATCGCACCGGATGTGGCAGGCGCCTGTGGTTAGCACTTTCACTGATTGCAGCTGCCATATTCAGATACATAAACACTTGTAGCTCATTTGTATATTCAATTATTTACATAAATTCAACCCTTAAAGTTGGCCAGAAAGCACAAACTTTAAATTTGCAATAGAACACTTGACATTAATTAATGTCTGAGTCGAGGTACCGACTATGAAATACCCGAACCAATTATTATTAAAGTGCTATCAAATAATGATAAATGAAG
Organism: Drosophila multiciliata; assembly: GCA_037043605.1. Classification (NCBI taxonomy): domain Eukaryota; kingdom Metazoa; phylum Arthropoda; class Insecta; order Diptera; family Drosophilidae; genus Drosophila; species Drosophila multiciliata. Next base: position 11,551,059 of record JBAMBF010000589.1, read on the forward strand.
AAAGTATTTGCGTTATTTGGGAAGCGAAGAACTGTTGAATTTATTACAATCTTCTCTCTTTAGCCATTTGTTCAAGTGTTCCTTTGGAACGGGTATAAGGATGCGTGTCTGCTAAATAGATGAAAATGAGCAACCCTCAGAAAATCCGACTGCATTTAAACGACTCCAATGCCTCGTCCCGCTCCTTGCTCCCTTGCACCCGTCTGTTGCCGTTGATTGCCCCCTGTGCGAAATGAGTTTCGTGTCTTGGCGCTCAACATTTTCAAGTAATCTGAAATTTTTGCTCATTTGATTCAATTACACCTTTGGGTGTTGTAATATTGGAGCCATGGCACAAAAAAAAAATATATAAAAATAAAAATAAAAGAGAAGAAAACGCCAGAGCCGAAAGATGTTAAGAAAATGAATGAAAGTCGGAAAAAGGAAACAAATGTCTTCTTCTTCTTCAGTTGCTCTATTTTTTTTTTTTTGTGAGTGCTTTGAAATGTTGCAAGAAACAAAAATTAAAGACAAAACAAATGAGTGCAGCTGGGAAATAAGTAGGGAAACTAATGACAAGAGTGACATAAAAAATAAGTTAAGCACATTTTAATCATTAATTTTAATTGTACATATAAAATTTAAATTCAAAATAGTAAGCGAAAAAGACTCTTTTTAACTTAAATATTTCGAGCAGTGCATTTTTCAAGACTCCCCCATTATTGTTTATCTTTGCTTTTGTTTACGTACACAATAAAAAATCGCGCTAGTTTTTCTTCAACATGGCTGCTAATTTGATGCAACAATATTGCAGGATGCCAGCTGCAAAACCCACCCCCCACCCACATCAGACCCGCCCCACAGCACGCCACTCCAACCGTCGTCGACTGTGCTATTTTTCAAGTCGCCTTTTTGGGGTTAGCTTTAATTTCATGCTTACTTTAATGCGAACAAGGGCCAATCCTCGCTGCTCGTCGTTGACTTTGTGCTGAAGTTAACGGCTTTGGCTCTGGCTCTGGGTCTGGGTCTGTTTTTTTGGGGTGGCTTTGGCCCCCGCGTGAGGTTAACTACTTTTCATGAGCTTAATTTTAAATTGAGGCTGTGGCGGCGGCGGCTTCATTTACTTTTTGCCTTCAACTTTGTTGCGCAAAACTTTTATGCGGACTATTTAGCAAAGTTGCCAGCAAGCTGAGTAGCTGAAAAATTCTATTAGCCCATGCAGCAATCAAGCAAGAGTCGAGGCGATGATAAAAAATGCGAAGCGACCGGTTGCCAGCCCCATTGACTTATTAAGCCAAATAATTGCTTATTTGCACAGAGAGACGGCGACTCACGGAGCCAATTGCAATTTGCACTTGGCGCGAAAAATGACCACACACGCCCACTTTCGTGGCAGGCGTTGCCCAGCTGATAAGGCCAGCATTCATGCAGCTGCCACCGCCTTGGCTATTTACACAGCAACGCCTATCGCACAATCAAATGCATTTTCCCAGAACGAGTTGTAATTAAAAGAAATAAGAAACACAAAAAAAAAAAAAACCTGTCCTCCTCGTGACTTTAATTAAAGTTTGCTGCGCCTGCGCCTCGACTAGCTGTGGCAATAGTGACTCCTACCTGATGACTCTATCGCTTTTAGTCTTTGAGGAGTGCATCTGGTATCTGCTCATCGAATTTTTAATGTTTGTATTGCGTTTTTAATAACTTACTTAAAGCATGCCAAGCGAAATGATTTAATTTTAACAAGAAGAAAATTGAGTTTGGCAAGACTATAATAGTTGAGTTTGAGTTTTACTCGAAAATACCTCAACCACATTTCAAATTTGCAATTCTCACTTTACGCACTCAAACACAATTTTTGTCAGAACTTCATTCTACTATTTTCCATCCTTTGGTCATATTTACACATTGGCTGGCTATCGAAATACCTCAGATCCAAGTAATCTAATTTCAGGGCAGGTTAAAACCATAGGCTCTCCATGGATGAACAATAAAAGTTTACCCTCAACACACACACACACACAGAAAATAAAAACGAAAGCCAAAAATACCTCAATAAAATGCCGGCGCTGTGCACAGTTTTTGGCTCATATTGCAACATTTATCTACGTGCAACGTTTGAGTTTAAGTTTCCCTTTTTTGCTTGTGGTGATTTCTAACTGCTCGCCTGATGCAATTTACGATGCTTTGTTAAACGCTTCAACTGGAAACTGCATGCTCAAAAACTTTCCATAGAAATCACACACACACACACCAAACACACACACACCCACACACACATACAAACATGCCTTTACTGTTTTGGCCAACGGATATACAACTTAAAGGCACATCCGTTTCACTCCAACGAGCTGGCCATAAACAAACTCAACGCTTTAGTCGTTTTAGCCGTTCTTTCAATGGTCTTTTAGCTATGCCAAGAAACTTGTTGCTTAAAATGTGAATTTTAATAATTATTTAAATTTAAACATACATTTAAACAGTCTAAAGAAATAGTAAATAAGAGAACCTTTTATTATTGAAGAATAAATATTATTGGCTAAAATTAGTAAATTAAAAATAAAGTTTTTAGTATTGCTAAATAAAAAGTGCAACTTTTATTATTTAAAAATAGAAAGACAAATTTTTGTAATTAAGATTTGATTTGACTTCTCTATTATTTTATTTTGCCTCTAAACAAAAACATCCTTTTAAAATCCAATTAAAATAACAATTAAAAACAAAGCTTGTTATAAGGAAATAAAAAATTAGTTTTTATTATTCGAAAATTAAAAGAAAATCTAAATTTATAAGCTTTAATTATTAGATTTGTTTAAAAGTGTTAATGATTTGGTAAGATTTACTTATCATAGACTTTTTTTTGAGAGTCTATATAAAATAGTTTAAATATTTCTTACAAAAACTTATTAAGAAAAATAACTAAATTATTTATTCTCATTTTTTTTTATTTGTAGAGTACACAAATTTCGTTGTATTCGAGAAGTTTATTTGATACAGTTGATATTGCTGTTGCTTTCGCACTGACTGACCATTCCTGGGCAACTATAAAACAATTTCGCATGTGCACAGGACGAGACGAATGAGGGGGGGAAACTCTACTAAAAATCTGCAAAAAAAAAAAAAACTAAAAAATGAAAATGCTACTTTTACAACGAGCTGGTCAAGCTTGCGGTTTGTCCACCCTTCACTCATCCCTCGTCCTGACGTTGAGGGTCCGTCTTCAGTCATTGCCTCCACCAACACCTGGGCAGTGTGTGTGTGTGCATCTGATTGTTGCACGAGAGTGTTGCATACTTTTGGGAGTTTCATGTTTTTTTCCCATATACATGCTTTGCTCGCCAGCCAAAAATTTCTGTGGTGCGTCGAAAATTTGTTTGGTTTTTTTTCGCAGCAGTTTCACACATAGTTTTCTTCAAGCACTTCAGTTTTTTTTTTCAATAATAAATCATAATTATTTACAGTTGGTTGCTTTATGTGGCATGCTTTGTGTTGCATAAATTGCAGCTGTCTAAAAGATTAAATCGATGAAAGTCCACAAATTGAAGTCAACGCTGGCAACTGGACCGGACCCAGCTGACATTAAGTTTTCCAATTAAAATAACAATACAGCTTTGCCCAGGCTTTGACATTCTCTTCATCCTTTTGCTAAGCACCCTGCTAAGCCGCGAGTCCTGTCGCACGTCCTGTCGTCCTTTGTGCCACCCGGTCGCCGCGTCAATGCGTGTCACAGACGCAAAAGATCAGCTCACACAATGACATTTAATGGCCTCATTATGTGGCATCAACTCTTCTTTGCCTCATTAAAAGGTGAACTGGTCTTCCTCAAAAGTGGGCGTGGTCGTCGTTTGCGGTTGCGTTGAGGGGGCCCGGGTAAACTTTTGTTTTATTAATCGTTGATGGAGCGACTACTTCTGTGGCTGACAGTGAACTATGAGGCTTTAATTAAATGGCCAGCGAACTAAGTGCAACTTGTGTGGCAACTTCAACTCTGCGCATTGAATAGATTATAATAAAATTACTTACAAAACACCAACTTAAAGACTATATAAATAATGGAGTACTTATGAAAATTGAGAATAAGAAATTTCTATCAAAGTAGAAATATTTCGATATTTTGCACATATTAAAATAACAAATTTAGTTTGCTGGCTTATATTGACTTTGCAAGAGTGCAGACATTGTTGAGCTTAACTTGAGAACAACCAGGAACCGAGGCAGCCGTCTGTCTGCCACTCGATGCGACCTGCCCCATGCAACATATTAACGTGGCCGGCACTTGGGCTTGCTGTTCATTAAGAATGCGCTGCCAAACAGCAATCATAATCAGAAGCTGTGGCAGCAACCCACGTGAACAGCAGAGGAGAGTGTGAGGGAGGGGGAGAGAGAGGGGGAGAGAGGAGGAGAGAGATGTAGCAACAGTAGCAACCTCAAGACCCCAAGCAAAAGCGACGTCTCAAAAGGTACAAAACATTGAAAACTTTTAATATTCACTCTTCTTGTTGCTGCATAAATTAAGGCACTCGAATTGGAGTGGAGTGTTGCAAGCAGTGGGTGCAACAGCAGCAGCAGATAAAAGGGTCTGCGTAACAGCAAAACCAATGAAAGGCACTCAACTGAAGAGGACGTCCAGTCAAAAAGTGACTCATTGCCAGCCAAAATGGAAACCAAATAAAGAGAGAGATAGAGAAAGAGAGAGAGAGAGAGAGAGAAATAGAGAGATTGACTACAACTTGTGGCGCCTTTGTAGCAGATTTGCTTGTTGTTGTTGTTGTTGTTGTTGATGTTGCGGCTGTTTGTTATTGCACTTTTGCGTGCCAGGCTTTTGCCTTTTGGTAGCCAAGGCAGCGCACTCAGCTCACTTCAATGAATACTTTATGGGTTAATAATCGTAAAACCATTCAACAGCAACGCCACAACCCCCACCACCACCACCAAGGCGGCAACATCGTTTGGGCCAACTTTTGTGCGCGAAAATTCATAAACAATGTGCATAAAGCGCAAAATGTAGCGCTTCTGCCGAATGACCCCAAGGGGGCATGGTGCAGCGTGGCAGCGGGGGGGAGTCGATGACTTTATAGGTGCATATGTATGCATGTATACTATGTATGTTGTGCTGGTGGTGCAGCCAGTGTGGTGGGTGGATGGAGTCCGTTGCCAGCGGCTTCGTCGATTGCTTGTCGCTTTGCGCACTGGCAAATTGTTCGCTGGAAGCTTTTGTTGTTATTGTTGTTTGGAGTTTTGGCAACAATAGCAAAATGGCAACTGTTGTTTTGAATGCTGGACAGTTGTTGCAAACAGTTGAGTGGCGGCCGTACGGTTCGTACTCCTTGCCGCAGACACAGCTCCATGGGACTTGCAGCAACGCTTAGTTTGCAGATTCAACGTTGATTTTATGTTCGAAGGTGTTGTTTGTCATTGTTGTTGTTATTTTTCTAGTTGCTGTTGTTGTTTGTTGTTTGTTGTTGCAGCGCAGATTAAATGGAACAAATGGGCTTAACTGACGAGAAAGGCTTAAAAGTTAACATAAGCAGCAGCTTAACAATTTAATTTTAAGTTTAATAAGTTTTATAAATATTTACACAAATATTAATCAGCATTTTTAGTGTCAGTTTTTATCGAGAAAAAATTTAACTGTTGGATAAATCGATTTAATAAATTTAATGCTCAATAATATCAAATCGAACTCTATCTCTTAAATATTATTTTATTTTATACTATTAATTTATATTTATACTATTTTTATTATATTATATTATTATTTATACTATTTAATAAATCATTTTGAAAAACCCTCAAAAGTCCAATCATTAAAAACTGACCCATACCTTAAAAACTACCTTCCGTCCTCATACACAGAGCACACTCCTTATCCAGTTTTGTGCTGCACAACGAAGCGTGAAAAAATCATTCGATACACTTAAAAATTTGACCTAGGAACGAAAACAGCAAAAAGTGTCCAGCAATAAAAAAAAAAAAAATGGGAGAGAAAATGGCACACAAATCTTGCATCGCTTTACGTAAATAGAATTTATCAAATTTAATTTCACGCTTCATGCTCTCATTTCTATTTAACTTGGAGTGGCGGCTGTGGCAGGACAACAACAACAACAACAACAAAAAAACACACAAAAAAAAGGCCAATGAATGTCAAAAAATGTGACCATAAATGACATGAGCGCCCCAGGCAAGTGCAAAATAAATCTAAGGGCACAAGATGAAGATAGTGCCAGATAGAAAAAAGAGGAAGAAATAAGATGAGACCCGACATAATAGTGAATTCTGTGATTACAGTGCAAAAAAAAAAAATATATATATATATATATATAAAATGATGAAGGTTTTGCAATTGAAATGGGGAATCAGAATTGTGGAAAATTTTTAGATCTTGCTAAAGTTATGAAATGCTTCAGTGCAGCTCTGAAATGGGCTGTGCAAATATTTGGGCACATTTACCATACCCCCCACTGCCCACTGCCCCGCACATCACCAGATAATATGGAGACCAAGTCATATTTTGCATATGCCTACCAAGCTGTAAAAACATTTCAAGAGTGGAACAACAAGAAGGGGGGAGGGAGTATTGGGGGGACGCAAAGAAAACATAAAATATCCGTGTCAAGTGTTGTTGGGAAGCTGTTTTTCAGCTTGACTGAATTTTTGACTAGGGTTACCCGAACTGCTCCCCTCCATTTCTCCCCCCGTCCGCTGCCGCAATCATAATCAAAAATGTATTTAATTTGCTTTTATTTTTGGCTGTTTAAACTTTTGGCGGTTCGCACATAAATCTTTGATATATGTGTGTCATGCATAGTGATATGGTGTGGAAAATTACTTTGTATTTTAATGAGTTGTCTGCGGGCAAAGTTGGTCCTGTTTTCGGTATCCACGTTTTGCGGAACAGTCACAGTAACAGTTGAGCAGAGTGGGTGGATGGTTGTATGTGTGGCATGATAAGAAGACAAGTGAAACTATCAAAATGACAATAGATTAACAGCTGTAACAGCCACAAATAACATATGCCACCAGACAGTTCTGCCACATGTTGAAAGTAGCTCGTGAAATAAATACAGAAACTGCCAACTTTCTCGCATTTAAATTTATCTACAATTTTTTAAGCTCCTTCCTCGTTCGTATAACCCGCAGCGTATTGTAATAAAGTTGAATTAAAACATTTACACATACCCCCTTCCACTCCCCTCCACAGCACCAAATTCGCCGGAGGCCGTTGCAACAATAGATTAGCCATTTATCTATGATTATGATCTGCGGTAGCCGACGCATTAGAATTGTTCCAGTTCCAGTTCCAGTTCCAGCTCCTCTTGCTTCCATTCTGGTGCTATGTAATCAAAACAGCCTTCGGGCCAGGGCCATTTAATATGCCAGTGTTTATTCGAATTGCGCCCAAGTTGTAGGCATATTTTTCTTTTTTTTGTCTGAATTGGCAACACGTTGCAGGCGACATTCGAGCCAAAAGTTTTGCAGCGGACAAACACTGCCAAGTGCAGCGAGGCGTAGCATTTTTAATAGAGCCATAACTTGGCTTCAACTAATGGGGCTGGCTCCCTGTGCAAGGAAGACCCACTCTCCGCTCCCGCCAGACTTTGCTTAGCAATAACGTAAAGCCATCGCCATTCGCCCTCGTGTCTCCTCCTGATCCTCTAGTCTCTTTTTATGCTTCGCTTTTTTTTATACTCTTTTTGTGCGCACGACTTTGGTTACAATTCAATTTGCAGCGGACGCTTTTCTTTGGACGTTTTTTTTAGTTATTTTTTTCCAGTGGTCTGCAGCCTTTAAAATCTGTGTGCCCTGCCCACCACCTGGCCGGGCGTGTCGTAAATGTGTGTGGAAATTGTGGGGTGTCATGCCTGCTAGTTACAACAGTGTGTGGCATGCGGCCAGCTCGAAGCTAGAAGCAGGGAGCCCGGACTGGGCACTCATAATTGTCTTGGGCAAATGTTCGTGTAAAATTTTAATTGGTTTTTAGTGCAAACACTTGGAAAATTTGTAGTTTTCGTTGTCTAACAAGATCTGAGCAACAGGCCAAGTGTCAAACATGTTAGCCAACACTGATTTGCTGCCGAACACGAGTAGACCAAAAGGGGACAAAGATTAAATACCCTTTTAGATAAAAATATATTTTTAAGTGGTATTTAAGAAACATGTTTATTTTATTTGAGTTTTATTATTTCAATAAAAACATAATGCAAACTATATATATTTTTTTTTTATTAAAAATAACTTTAGAAACATATAACTGAAACTGATCTGTACTCCAATATTCCATATAGCTCAACTTATATTTGCTCGATTTTTAAATGCTTTTTGCTTTTACTATATATCAGCAGATTTCCCACTGTTTGTTATTCCCCCAGCCAAGAATATAAAACGCAATCAAATTAAAATACACCAAAATGAGTTTTAAATATTTACAACGTGACCTCAAAGTGGCATGTCCTACACCTACATCCACACACACACCTACACACACACACATGCAAAAGGCTTAACAAATATTTTCATATGCAGCCTTCGCTTGGGGCATACACATAAAGTGCGAAACCCTTTGAGACGCACAAGACACACACACAAAAAAAAAAAAAAAACGAAAGAAGCAGAAGAAGGAAACGGAAGCAACGCAGCAGAGAGAGAGGAGAGAGAAGAGCAATGGTAAGCAAAAATGTATGAAAATATTTTGCTGTCTGCCCGATGATATATGTAGATTATATATTTATATATATATATATATATATCGGTCGACGAGGCAGTAGCTGTTTGAGTTTACATGCCGCTTGAATTAAAATTAATTTAAGTGGTTTGCTTTTGGCCAAAGTTTTTATAGTTAAGAAAGTGTGCATAACGGTTAACGGTTTAGCCGGATTACGCTGCGCTTAAATGCATATTACGTATGCAAATGTCTGCAAAGTTAGGCAGCTATTTTTTAATTAAAGCCGTTTAATGTGTATGCAAAATGCATTTTTTTTTCAATTTTGCTGCGTTTTCTGCTTATAATAAAAATATTAAAGTTGAGCATAAATATAAATTTACCACTTTTCCAGGTATTTATTGAATTTTGCGAACTCTTTGCTGGCAAAATTCGATTTAAATTGTAAAACCAAAACTTGACCAGCAAAAAGCTTTTAACAACAATTAATATAATTTCTTTGCGAAAACCTGAAGCTGAAACCTCAACCAATCAGTCGAGAACAGACTGACTCAAACTGTGGACAAATTACTCGGTTTTGGATGGCAAAGAAAATATGCTGAGGCCAAACAACAAAGTTAATTGTCTGCACAGTTTTATTTACTTCGATGTCGACACATCCTTAGCATGTCCTTGCCAGTGCAGCTGCAGCTGCATCTGCTGGTAATTACTGAGCAACGAGCCGTGTTCCTTGCTCGTTGTCTGCCAGCCGCACTCCAACTCCACTTAACAAACATGCCCAAGTCTGGACAAACAATAGGCTGACCGACCAGTCAGCCAACCAGCCAGCCAGCTAGTCAGCCAGCCTCTGCCTGGGCCAGGGATAACTAGGATTCGTTCTTGTTTAGTGACAACACAATACAAGGTGGCTGGGATGCAGTCTTCCATGCTTGGCCAGGCAGCGCGAACAAGTTTGTGGCATGTTGTAGGTGTTGTTATCATATTTGCATGCTGTTGCCCCTCTCTCTCTCTCTCTCTCTCTCTCGCTCTCTTTATGTCTGCCAATAACTCAATCAGTGGCGCATTGCAGCTGCATTCATTGGGAGGACAACATTCATCATGGTCGGGTCCAGCAGCGTCCAGACAGAGCAGCACAGAAAATATGAAGCGCAATTGATCCAAAGTCGGTGTCCAGAAATCATCGCGATTATGTCACAGCAGCAGCCAGCTTACAATTTATAATTGTCAAACGGAAACTTGCCAGACAAATGGATAGATATCGTACCCTCTGGTAAATATATATTTACATACATATATATATAGTGTGGATGATCCCGGAACACTTCTGCTTCCTGCTCGCGTCGCTCAAACTGAAGTACCAACTGGCTCCATTGATTTATGGACATGGGAAATTGACTTGTGATATATTGTCAAGACCTTGAAATGAATGCACTCTAAGAAAAAAATGTGTAGATTAAGTTTGAGTTATAAGTCGTTAAGATTATGATTTACTTTCATATTTATAAATTTAATATTAATTTATTAAAAATATATCAAGTTTTTAGTATTCAAAATAGTAATCCATACTTTCGTCCCGATTTCTTTAAGTGCATACGCCCATACAGAGCGTCGCGTTGAAATTGAAAGCGAACGGCTCTCATTTAAAATTCCATTTCCAAGGTGGCATAAATTAAGTGCATTCATAATCGCCATAATGCTATTAACCATCTCACTTGCCTTTTGTCCTCTCGCCAACATCGCTGACTCAAACTCCCCGGTGTCCAGCTCAGAGAGAGAATACGATTTAATGGCATAAGTGAATGCAAACTGGGCTGTGATAAAGGGCTTAAGCGATTATTTGAATGCATTTGCCATGGCTTTGACATTTTAATTTGTGGCTGGGCTTTGCTGTTCTGCACTGGGTTAATGGAACTTAAAGTAATTGCGTGCCATGAATAATAAGGGAAACTTAAGCTCATATTAAAGGTTGTGGTTTAATTAAGGTAAAGTAAAAAAGCTCAACTGACAAAATATTTAAATTGTAATTGTAATTATGATATTTATAATAATTGTATCAAATATGGTTACTTCATTACTATTTGGGACTAAGCCAACTTGCGAGTAAAGCAATTATCTGAATAATGCTCGGCTAGAAATGGAAATGGAAAGGACATTTGTCATCAATGTCTTTTTTAGACAACAACTATTTGTGTTGCTGCAGCCAATTTTGGGAGAACTCAAAGAACTTGAGAAACTTCTCGCGAACAAAAGGACTTTTCCGCCTGTCACCGAACGCTTCACATTCATCTTCGTCACGAAACTGGGGCCAAAGTTTGCATTTAAATTGGTAATTAACACAAATGAAAACGAAAGTCGTGTAACAAAAAAAACAAAAAAAAAAAAGAAACCAACTCTGCACAAACACAAAGACAGATTGCAAAGAGATAGTCGACTGAGGCGGAAGCAACTTATTACGCAAAACGGAAACAATCAACTACACAAAAGATAACAGAACGTGCTGGGCATGAAGGATGCGAGTAAAGCTAAAGACATAACAGAGTACCGAACAGCAGAAGCCACACATCAACGGACAGATATACTGAAAAAATGAGAGAGAGCGAGACAGAGAGTGAGAGCGTAAAATTGATTGTCAAGCAACAAAGAGAGGACAACGATAATACAAACCAAGAGTGCACTTGTTGAGAGTATACGACGCGCAGCTACCCTGTACATGCCAATATCCTGATAGTTTCTTGTATACTTATCTACTTAATTACGCGGTATTTTAATAGCAGCAAACAATTCTTTATTTTGCGATCTGTTTGCAGACACACAAATTGCCGTCTTCATTTTTGTTCACATCTGTTCAGCACACCTTTGAATGTACTATTTTTTTAGCAATAATTTAAATCAGTGCCGTTTCTTTTGTTTTTACAGGGTACAAAGAGTGGCAAATGTCAGAGTAATGTCACCGAACGTAATGACTATAAAATTTATACTATTCCTTTTGTTATTGCTGCCAATGTTGTTGTTGTTGTTGCCTTGGCAGCGTTATCATTTCATTAAATCAAAAATACGAATAATGAACAAAAGACAAAGCGCCAAAAGTTCGTTGGATGAGCTTTTTCCTGGCTCCCCCCAGAATTGAGTGCTGCCAATTCAATGTAAATCAAAAGTGACTGCAAAATGAATATGAATGAACCAGCCAGCAGCAAGGTGAGAGAGAGAGTGAGCTGTTGATGGGAAGAGGGGTGTTGCTGGGGACAGCTGCAATCAGAGTTTTGTTGAGCAGGTTCCAATGAAATTTTAGGGCGTCAGTTGAAAGATGCTAATGAAGCTATCACAAAAATGGTATGCATTTTAGCTGATGTCAATTGTGCGACAACAATGGAAAATGGAAAATTGTGCAATTATTGTTGATGTTGAAGTGCTTTTCAAGAATTTGAGCAATTATCATGTACAAAAGCAATTTCTGCTTCTTTTCAAAAATGCGCAATTGTGAAATTTAAGAAATTAATGTGCAAAAGACTGACCCCTTTCCATGACTTAAACTTTAAAGATATAAAATAAAGTTAAGTCGGAATAGTCATGAAAACTTTTTATGGAGTATTTCTAGATACTATCTATTGTGCCAACTAAACTAACAACCCCTCATATAACACCATAAATTGAAGATTTATGCGGTAGCTGTCCAAAGTAAACCACAAAATAGTCAATATCAATTAGTGCTGGCTCTAAAAGCACTTTCAATTTTCAGAGACTCCATTCGCTGTCCATCAATCAATCAAAACATCCAGTTTTGTGGCCGGGGAGTTAATAAAATGCATTACACTGCACTACATAAACAGCGAGTGGCGGGCCAGCACATAAATAACTCACTTATACAGCTAATTACACTTAATTCCATTTTATTGGCCCAACAAAATGACAAGAAAACTGCTGTTGCCATGTTGATATTGATCTCGATGTTGTTGCTATTTGCTGCTATCATTGCTGTTGTTGACGTGCAGCAATTACAAAGGCAACAAAATGCAACGACAAAACTGCCACCGGCAACAAATAAAAACGTATGCCACAAAAGCTCCACAATTAGCGCCGCTGCAAATGGAAAGCAAAGTAGAGACTCGAGAGACCCACAAGTCTCTCGGCGCCCACGCAAAATTGTGTGGCTTGTGTTGCAGCTTGCAGCCTGTTTGTAGTCTCAGAACCAGCCACAGACCTGTCACCAGTTGCATGCAACCCACAACGAGTGTTGCATGCCGCTAACTGGAGTGTCGAGTGCTGAACAATGGGAATGAAGAGGGAGCAAAATAAGGAAACAGCTTAAAGTTAATTTTCAACTTAAGATTTCTGTTATTCCTGTCTGGAATAATTATAGAATTTATTATAATTTTTGGTTTGCCCAAGTTTAACTAATATTTTAAAAGTCATCGTTTTCAATAAACTTTCAAGAGACCAATAAATATTGAATCCCTAAAAAGGATGTCAACAAGTTGAGGAAATCATGTTGTCGCCAGTTTGATTTGTTGCCACTTGAACTTATGATGCACGACCAGTTTGCAAGTGACACCAAATGTGGCACAGTACAAGCAGTCAACCAGCCAACACACACGCACACACACATACAAACTGGCGTAAATCAGTTTGAAGGCAAAACTTTAAGTGAAAAGGCCACATTTAACAGTTTGTAAGTTTGTCACTTTGTCAGTTTGTCAGTTTGTCAAGTTGTCAAGTTGTTGTTTGTTTGCCCACACTTGCTGAGCTGTTGTAATTAATTATTTGATAAAAGTACAAGCATTAAGTCAATTAAAACTAAATTTATGCCAAACATTATCTGATGCTGACAAAAAGGCGTTTGTTCATTTTTCTAAAATGTCCATTAAGTAAACCAAAACGGCTTTTATTCAGTGGGTAGTTGCCGGTATTAACCTGGCCATAAATTCTCGAGAGTGTAAATGGAATTAAGCACAACTATTCTGGTTCATTAACAGCTATTTAAATTTGTTGACAACATTAATTTAGTCTTATTCAAATTTTGTTAACACAATTTTTGAGCTTGGCAATTTTAGTGCTTGTCTGGCTTAATTGCGATAACAGAGTATTTTGCAGTCTGTTATACCCAACTGCCACATTCTCACTTATTCATATTATACTTTTCCATTAGGAAAAAAAGCCACTTTAATCTAATCCAAGTCGGCTTCTCCAGCAAATTTAAAACACAGTTGCAAATTAAGTTTTTGCCACAGCCTTTTTGAAGAGGGTTGTCCAACTGTTGAGGATTGGTATTGAAAGGATAGAAACCGAGCTGGCAACGTTTGTTGCACAAGTTTTCTAAATGCTGCTGCAAATTTGTTAACTGTAATTTTGTGGCAACAAACGAAGGAAACAAATAAACAAAACCCAACCAACAAATACATTGGGTAACAAAAAAAAAAGAACCTCGGCAACATTTTCACCACTTTCAATTAGAACACAAAGCACAAACGGAATGCGGTCACATACACTGAGAGAATTAAATTAGATTAAATATATATATAAATATGTATAAAATATATTTTTGGTGATACATTTTCCTTTACGTTGAAAATTTACAATTCATTTGTAGTCAAGTAGATAAAAAACTCTTATTTGCATAACCACCCCACATTTTTTGTGAAGTGTAAAAACTAGTTTATTTCTAGCCATTGCCTAGCTGTGCATAATTAAAACAATGTTTGTGCACAATTTGCAGCTTTAAGAGACGCCACTCGAAGCAGCAACTAACCGAGTTCAAATTGAATCAAACAAACACAAAAATAAAAATTATTATGTTGCATATTTCATGGCGTTTACACGGCAACCAAATGCGGCAAGCAAACACACACACACACACACACACACAATTGTTGAATGTTGATGATGATGAATGTCAGCGCCGCACAAAAGAAGTAATTTTGTGTAAAAAGTAAGCGAGCCCCCCGCTCCACCCATCCACCCATCCCCCCTCCAACCTACCATGACGTAGGCGTGCCCCAAAGCCGTTACAACTGTTAATGACATTTACGAATGTTTGTGCGAGAGTCTCTCTCTCGAACTTGCCGCACATAATGCCAAAATAATGACGACGCCTGGACCCCAGTCACCACATCGTAACCAAAACCCCCAAATAAACTCCACAACCCCCACACACACACACCTCCCCTTTCCCGGCTCTTGCAACATGCAACATAGAAAAATGACGCGGAAACTGTCAAAAAATAACAGAGAAAAAAAAATATATATAAATGAAACCGCCGCCGTTTGCGGTTTGCTTTACAAATGACCGCCGGCGTTGATAATGAAACTGTTCTGCCGCTAGACTACACCCCACCACCCTCCCCCACACGAACACCGCCCACTCCTTACCCACATTCAGTTGCCTTATCCTGACAGCCCCGCCCATCCAACGAAAATTATACAATAACGGCGTCAACATTAGCAAATTGTTCGGACGGACGAACGGACGGGCGGACGGACGAGGCAACTGGCAGAAAACTTTGTGGCAAGTTCCGTTTGGTCTTTAACGAGCGTTTAAATTGCGGACCTTTGCCACAGATCGTGTTGATTGCAGCGTTTTTGATTTGTGTGTTGCAAGTCTTTTTTTAGTTAAAAATATGAAACAGTTTCTAATCGAAAGACATTTTTGGGTTAAGGTGTAAATTTTAGATTGACTATAATTTATTTTTTTTAAATTAATTTATATATAAATTTGATTAATATTTACAGCGCAGCTGAAGCCGAATAAAAGTAAATTGAAATTTTATTGCTTGCTGATAGTAAAAACGAAATCAATGCAACTTGTTGCTTTGCCACTTCGCCTTGCCACAATAATCTAATGTAAAGTGCATTGGCACATGTTTATCAAATATGTAAGCACAATTTGAGTGGCTTAATCCAAATAATAATAGTATAATTAAAAGATTGCTAAAGTATTTAAAGCAAAAGCGATTTAAATTTGCAGTCAACTAAATAATATTAGCGCCATCTACTAACAGGCACTGGCAACTCAAAAGTGCATGTTTGTCAGCGGCACAAAACAGTCAGCAAGCAGTGCACAACTCTTTAAGAAAGCAGTGTACATTTACTATTTGAAATGCAGGCAATTAAAATAAATTTATATAAATTTATTAAAAGATCAAAGTTTGAGTTGAGTTTCCTTAATGAAACGAAAATATTCTGTTTATTTATGTATATATAAAGTAAGTGCGATATTTACATGATAAATGTATTTAAGATTTGTTTTTAAGCTAACATCGTAATAAGAAGTTAAGTAATAGTTGCTAGATGCTAGAAAAATGCCTACTCATGCGAGTAGTAGATAATTTTTATGGCTAAAAGCAATTATTGTTTAGGCTTAAATAAATGTTTAAATTTCGATACACTTTCGTCTTGAAGTAAAATCAAATTTAAATCCATAGCATAACTTAAAATCAGCCAAATGTGTGCTGAATACATATATATACATATAATTCGAGTCAAAACTTAAAAGCTAAACAAACTAAAAAAAATTCGAATAAATTCAAAAAGTCAATAACGGTGGGTGGGGGAAATGAAATGTTTGCAAAATGACACTGTGAGAAAAAATTGGGTTAAAAGATCTTGGGCAGAATCGAGAAGCGCACTTGGCCACAATAGCGATGCCAGGCAGAATGATAGCGTCCCTGATTCCTGGCATTGGTGCGAGTGGTCCGATGAAACAGGACCAGGATGAGCAGCAGCAGCGACAGCAATGGCGGCCAGGCAGGACGCATCAACATGGGCGCACCCAAGGCACACATGGCAAGGATATCGCCGAGATAGTTGGGCTGCCTCAAATGGCCCCACAGACCGCCGAGCAGCAGGCGATTGCCCTGAAACGTGTGTATGGTTTCCACATCCGCAAAGATCGGATTCTGCGAGTTCAAGCGATATTTGTACTTGAAGGCGCAACTATACCGCTTGATGATCAGTCCCAGGAGCAGCAGCACCAGCACTCCATACGGCGCCCAGCAGCAACTGATGGGCACCCGCTGCTCATAGAAATACTTGCTGACCGAGCTGAGCAGATACGGGGTGACGGCGTAGCGGAGCAGCAGCTGGCAGCCGTAGCCCTCGTGCTGCAGCTCAAAGGAGCAGCTGAGATGACGCTCGAAGAGCAACGAGTCCAGCACATAGATCAGCAGCGAAGTGGCCGTCAGCAGAGTGCCCGCATCATAGTTGAGATTGTTCCAATAGTAGCGCAACACATACAAATAACCATCCTGCGCCTGCGGATATTGGGGCCACTGCAGCGTCTGGTAAATGTAGCAGGCGGCGTAGAGCAGTGTGCTCACCAGGGAGAGACGATAGTAGAACTGCTTCCAGTCGACACGTCCCAGCCACTTGGGATTCAGCTGGCGGCCGAGGGCAAAGTCCACCACAAAGTTGCCACTGCGTCCATAATTGTTGGCCAGTGTCTGGCGCAGCACATTATATTTGTTGGTATCGATGCGAAAGTAGCTCCAGGTGGCTGCCACAAAGGCGCTGATCAATCCATAGATGCAGAAGCGCAGATAATGGCGCAACACAAAGCTGACAACGGGATACTTGAGATACTCCAAAATGCCGCCGGCCAGGAGGAGGGTGAGGCCAACGCCGAGGCCATTGAATGTGTACGTTTCACGGGTGAGATGCACACGACGTCCTGGCAAGAGGGCCACCAGCAGAAAGACGACAAACTGATAGGCCGTGAAGACGCCAACGACATGGTTTTGGAACACTTGCCGTGTCAGATAGCGCCAGTCGAGCAACGCCGTCAAATTGAGGCGCTTCAATTGGCAGGCATTGCGCGCCGTGCAGCTCCAGGTGAGATAATAGACCAGCGCTGGGAATAGAGTGAGCAGGAGCAGTGCTCCTGGCCAGCCGCCAAATTCGCGTGGTGTCGTCAGGTTGCGGCACCCTTTGCCCAGCAGCGGCGTCACCGATCGCCGGGTCGCATTGAAACTGCAGAAGGGTTCATCCTCCTCCTCATCCTCCAGCTGCTGTTCATCCTCTTCAGGGATAACCTCATCCTCATCTCCGGTGGAATAACTGCGCTTCGAACTCTTGTCATCATCGTAAACGGACCGAGAAACGGAGCGACTATAACGACTGCCCCCATCCTCTGTGGGCGTGGCAACACCAGCCATGTTCGAGATTGTCTGAGACAGGGATCGACGCAGGCGATCCGTTAAACGTTGGCGTATCGAATCTGTATCCACAACCACATCGTCGTCACCCTCGGATTGGATTTGGATGCGCTGTGTGGTTGTTGTGCTGCTGCTGTAGGTGCGACTGATATTCGGACTGTCCACCGAGGAGGTCATCATAGCCGCATTCGGTGCTCGCGAGGATGTGTTTGTGGTCAGTGTCATAGGCAAGTTGCTCCTGCTGTTGTTGTGCAACTGGCGCACAGGCGACTGCACCTGCAAGTGAGAAACAAAGATTTGAAGATTACGTAACTGTTTGAGAAAGGGGGAGAATCAGTAGAAACTGCACGAACCTCATTGACTTCCTTGATGGGTGTCGGTGATTTAATTGTGGCCTTGGAAACCGGTGCAATAGGCTGTCCGGCAGCGGAGCGAGGTCTGCTGGAGCGACGAGTGCGTGGACCCAATTCTACTGTGACTGGCAAGGATACTGGTGCTGGTGCTGGTGCTGGCGACACCTTGCTGAGGGAGGGCGAAGCACGTGTGCGCGTTTGCAGGCCCACAGATGGCACTGCTGCTGTGGAGCGCCTGGTCTGTGTAGCGGGAGCTGCAACTGGAGCTGGAGCTGGAGCAGTTGCTGGGACTGCTGCATAATCCTCAACGCGACGCGGACGTCTCAAACGGCGTTCCATGGTGCAGTTCTATGTGAGGGGCCGCGAGTGTATGCTGTAAGTGTATACACAGAAATGTATTTATATAATAAATTATTTAAATCTGCGATATTATTTATAGACTACACTAAATACACACACTAACACAATTACACACACACACACACACTAAGCCACTTCTATTTACACTTTCCCGCCCAGCCGACAACAACAACAAAAAGAGCAGCAGCAGCAGTAACACTCTTCAGCTGGCACATGAAAAACGGCGCGTACTGTACCCGGAGACGTCGACTGCGCTGCGAGCAGCGACTGCAGCCGCGACTACGGCGTCTGCAATGCACTTACAATTAAACTCCAGCCAATGTCTGTCTGTTAAATGCTTTCTATTTATCCAATTTTGATTTAAAGATTTCTTGACACGATTTTGTTATGTTACACATTAAAATCAATTTAAAAGATATTAAAATTTCTTGTAGCGACCAAAAAAAGTTAGGCGCCCGCCGTTTCGTCTGAATACGGCAAAAAATTTGTTGTAAATGAGCGCGCAAAGCGTTGGCATGAGTACTTGTGTGCGTGTGTGTGTGTGTGAATGGTTGCGTTTCGTGGTGAATAGCTGTGCGCAACAGAGCTGCTAATCTGCTGCAGAAATTATGCACAGTATTTAATTTGGAATAAAAATGAATTTATAAATATTTAACAAATAAATGTTAATAAAAAAAATATATTTATAAGGGAGAATCTAGTTTAATGTAATTTTTTAAATAATTGCACTAATTGACAGCCTTGTTGCCGATGCATTTTTTGCGCGCTTGCTGTCATTTTTAGCCCATTTATTAGCTGCCTTTTCGCACACACATAAAAATTCTACAAACAAGAACAAGGCAAACAAAAAGCACAAAGCGAGTGTAAAGAAAATTTCTTAAATATTCGTAAGGATTGAACAAAAGCTTTGCTGTCACTTTAAAAAATGTAAGTAGTACAAATACATACACAAGAAAAACAAAACACACCCACTCGAAAATTCCTCGATGCAACAAACAGCAAAAATGTTGTGCAATCTGAGCATCAAAATTGTCAGTGATTTGTAACTTTTGTGTTATGAAAAGTCTCTCTCTCAAAATTTGTATTTGGCTGTGTAAGCAGCGAAACAGCCGGGCAACAAGAGCGAATCGAGGTTGACTCCAACGTTTTACGAGCGAGAGAACCATGGTCACCCCGCAATCACCAACACCGATGTTCAACGGTCTGGATGACGATTTGTATAATGATGCAAAATATGCGCATGAAATCAACGATAAAATGCGTGTACCCAAACGCATTAAGGCCACTGGGGAGTTCTCGGACGAAGATCTGTTGCTTTCGAATCAGAATGGTATGATCAGTTCGTGGAATTATCACGACAAGATCGATATGAATGTGCCCGATCGCATTGTTGTGCTCGGACACAATCAGCATCTGGAGACACGTTCGGCGCCGCGGGAAATCCAATTGGAGAACTCCATATTGCCAAAGAATCCATCGTTGGGCTTCTTGCGCGTACAGACACCGCCGCGTGTCATCACACTGACGGATCATCATTTTCCA
This sequence comes from Drosophila multiciliata, assembly GCA_037043605.1. NCBI lineage: Eukaryota > Metazoa > Arthropoda > Insecta > Diptera > Drosophilidae > Drosophila > Drosophila multiciliata. The sequence continues at coordinate 11,571,095 of JBAMBF010000589.1, forward strand.
TCGGCATCCGAGGAGAGTTCACCACACAAACACAGTAATGGCAATCTCTATGCTCATCCCGAACTCGATGGCGATGACAATTACGATGACGATGAGCATCGTGCCACGCAATATGTGCGCTCCAATGGCAACATTCGCATGGGTTTCCACAACGGCAACGATGCCAATTCCATCGAGTCGGACTCACAGGTGAGCCATCAAATCGATTCCCAATTAATTCTTACGTCACATCGCATTTCGTGACGCTAGCCAAACATTTCACTCGCGACAAGTGATTCCATGTGAATCTACCGTAATCTTGCCACAATCCACTTTCATTATCAGCACATGTGTTTTTTGCGGTTTTGTTGAAATGAAGCCAATGCCTAAATTAAATCTGCTACGTTTGCTTCACTCAGTTCATATTACGATCCGTTTCACTATATTATATAGCTATATATATATATATATTATATATAGCTTTTATGTGAACAATCGTTAAAAAGTTAACTTTTTGCGTGAACAAGATTTTTTATGTTAAGCTGGCTTTCCTCACACATTTAATCTGTTTTAATTGAGATAAATGTTCTTTTTTTAAATCAAACTTAATTACTTCAGATATTAGCTCTATATCGGTTTCTATATTTTTTCATTCGCATTTATCGGTTTCTATATTCTTGCATTCGCATTTACTGTACAATTCTATAGTTTTATACATATTTTCAGCAGATTTATTTTGGGAATACACACAATTTTTACCTTAATCTATATTTTTACAATTAATTTAACATATATTTAGTAGTTCTTCGAGGGTTATTTAATCCTTGCTCCTTGGCTGCTTTTACTCACTTGCGCCCTCATTTTCTAATCTGATCGGCTTTGCAAAGGCGCAACACTTCCACACATCCACCTCGGTGGGGAGGCACTTGCGAAAATCGTAGTCGCACTGGCCCAGACAGTAGTCGTGCTCGCTGGGCTTGAAATAGTGGAGGCCACGTTCAATCCTTATGATTATGCCCGAGCTGAGCACGATTTTGCGATCCTGCAGTGTTTCGTCCAGCTGGAAATTCATGTGTATGTTGCCAGTGTCCAGATCGTCGCGTATCCGTTGAAGAACCTGCAACTGTTTACGCGGCGCACTTGCATCCGGCCGTGTCGTCAGTCGTATGTACTTCAGATATCGACAATTCTTCACCAGCACCTCGAAGAAATTGATCAGATTCCTGAACTGAGGTTCCGTGCTCAGCAGCGGCTCATTCAGATGCGCCTCCCTCACACTGTCATCGAGATAAACGCCGAGGAGTCGCTGATAGCTTCTACCGCGTGCATCTTCATCGATTGTGATATGGTCTAGCATCTTGCTGTCAAGAAAATGCTCCTTTACCTGATCCCTGAGCTGCTTCGCACGCGTCCCGTACATCTCGAGATATTTCGAGCAGAGATCTTGCCCACTCACATCCGAGCTGGACGACATTTGCTGGAGATTGAATATGCCTTCCTCGTAGAGCAATATCGCCTCCATAATGTGTCCAGCTTGCTCGCACCTCAGTGCATCCCCAATGGCCTCCAACTTGGGCTGGTTATCATCGTTGCTGATGTGCACCTTTGACATCTTTTTGTGTGAATAGTTTTTTAAGTTTTTTGTGTTAACGGAAATATCTGAGAATGCTGAAAGTTCAAATGATTATGTCAAATGGTTTCTCCAATTTTATAAGTCTGTCAAAATTCAGAAAGTACACGCACAAATTTGTATATTTTATAACAAGCTATGGTCTGTCCAAATTTTGCTGTAAGTTAGGATCAGCTAACTCAAATGTTTACTAATGGATTCACTTTTCTGATTAATCTTCCACAGCTTACCACGGGCAGCGCGAGCAAACGCTCGCAGCTGATGCAGCAGCAACAGCAGCAGCATCTGAACAACACTTTGGATGGCTCGATGCTGGCGCAGCGCGAGGGCACGCCCATGGGCGAGTTGACGCCCCCCGAGGAGATCCTCTATCTGCGTCGCCAGCTGGCCAAGCTGAATCGTCGCGTCCTCAACATTGAGATCAACAATGAGCAGCGTATGCAGCGGGAGAAGATCGTCTACTGCCTTGGACTGGCCTACTTTGTGCTGAAGACCATCATTTGGCTGAATCGCAACTAAGCAGAGAGATCGGGATTTCATCCTGATGGTGCTTCATTTTCCCCGAATATTTCCTGTTTGCTGCACACACACACACACATACATGCTTGCAATGCATGTTCTTTTTTTCATCTTTTGTAAATGGCTTTGAGAGAGACTTCTTTTTTTGTTGCCATATTCGTTTTAAGTTATATAATTAAATAAGCACAACTTTGATCTGTTTGTCCATCGCGGAAACCAAAAAAAAAGCAAAGCAACAGTTTTAATATTTGTAAAGTGCTATTATTTATAAGCAGCCCATGTATATATTTTTGTGGTCTGTCTATAACCAATATTCACCCACCCGAAACTGTCTAAAATGTGTGCTTTTGAACTATTTATTTTTATTCAGTGTGTGTGTGTTTTAATTCGGAACCAATCCAAAGCACGGCACTGAAATATTTATTTATATATACATATATATATATGTGGTTAGATCGTGACTTAATTTAATAGCTCATTAATTTTTGTATCGCAATTCAAAGTTGATCTGAATTCTCGTGTGCTTTCGTTAAACGTTAGTTTTTATCCTTAACATTGTTAACAATAATCCCATGGATACTGATCTATTATGGATCCCAAAACCAACAAAGTGAAAAAATAACTAAAGTATTTGGATGCAAAAATCCCATACGATATATAGATAATGCTAATTACATACGTAACCCCATACATAATAATATATCTGATGAATTTTGAATGGATATGTTTGAATGTAAAACTGCAACAGATGAAATCATTTAGTTTTAGTGATGATCGATTATTGAATTAATTATGATATTTAAAACAATAAATAAGAAAATCTTTTTAAGGTCTTTTTCTCATATAATAAGTTCCGCTTCCCAACCAAAATCAACATAAAATCACATACCAAATTTTTTTAACACATTTAAAAAATGTATTTTTTGCTTTTTTTTATTTGTTTTTCATATTGGAATTAAATTATATAGGTATTAATTAAGACTACAGATTAAATGCAAATACATTGCAACATCCTTAGGGATTAACAAAGATGTTTCTCTAGAGTTCAATAATTACGAAACACCTGAGCGAAATTTCGTTGGTTTTTTTTTGTTTTGAACTTCGTGAAAAAAGCTCTTTTTCAACGCCTCCATCATATTTTATTTTGTTTTGTACACTCTTTTATCATATTCGTTTCGATCAACTTTCAACATTACAGCTATTGGTATATATCGATCTGTATAAACGCCGTTACTCAACTATGTTGTTGATGTTTTTGTGTGTTGTACAGGTTATTTTTTAGAACAATAATTGATTTCGATTTTTGTATTTTTATTTATAATGGAATTACGTTATCGTTTAATTTACAATTTTTATATGCAAGATATACAAATTGATCAACATTCTCTGCTCGCTTTTCATCTTTTTATTTTTCCTTTTAGTTTTTGGTAGCAGGACACACGAGTGAATTTCATAAACGTTGAGAACGATTTGTCCTCTTGCAAACTGTGAATATAAATGAAACACCTACTGTAAACCTATATTCTTATTTATAAATACAATTTTGCTTCTGTTCTCGAGTGCAACAGACGCCAACTTCTTTCCTGCCGCAACGGTTTCACTTTCCTTCCTGTTTTTGATATATATTGGGATCTCTCTCTCTCAATCTTTATTTCCTATGTTATTTAAAATGTTTTGTGGATTTTGTATTTGTTTAATTAAATTTCTTATTTTTCCATTTTGGGTATGGCATGTGCATGTGGAGAGTAGTGTGTTGTTGTGTGTGTGGTGTGGGGTTTGGGTGGTGTGAATTTAAGACGTAATGCGATTGATTGACTGAAAGAGTTCTTGTGGTATTTTTGTTGATTTGTTGTTGTTTTTGATGATGATGACACCCTTTTTATATGTTGCTTTTGTTGTAGCAGCAGCAACCGCAATCTACTCGCTTTCATCATCATCGTCATCGTCCGAATCGTCTTTTTTGCTTTTTTTCGCTGGCTTTTTCGTTGTCTTTGAACGTTTTTTGACACCACCACCATTGGCAGCACTGCTGCCGCCGTTGGCCTCAAATTCCTTGACGGCACGATCATAATCATCCTTGGCCTTTGCTGCCTTTGCCTCCCACTCCTACAAAAAACATCATATAAAAAATTTCACATTAGCAACAAAATTAAAAAAAAAAATACACTTATTTCTATGTCTTCTTTTGGTTACTTACGGACTTATCCTTCATTGCCCTCCATAATTCGCCTCCGCGCTTGGCCACCTCAGTGACTTTGATGCCGGGATTCTCCTTTTTGATCGACTCGCGAGCGCTGTTCAGCCACAGCATGTAAGCGGAGAGAGGACGTTTTGGTTTGTCGGCCATTTTTCTTTTATGGTTTTGTATGTATTGTACGAAGTTATTAAATTAATTTACTACAAGCTTCGAGCTGTAAATATAGATTTAAAAAAAGAGAAAAAAAACGGTATGCATTAGTATCCATCCAGATTGCAAGGAAAAATATACATGCGTTTTACTTGTACGCAACACAGCAAGTGACAACCATACGAACTACCGCTCAGAAATGAGAGAGAGGGAGAGCGAGAAGCCAAAACCACCACTAACAAATCAGCCAAGCAACACACACATGCATCAGCAATCGTCGCTTTATAAGAGATGGCAATACTGCACACTCACACATATATATATATACATAGTGTGTGCTGGAAGCGACAACGATTGAGAAAAGCGCGCGCGCGCGCTTCTTTCTAGTTGAAGCGCTAGCAGAGTGCGCGCAGCTAACAATAATCACACATATCAGAATTAATTTCATAAATAATGTACAACAAAATATTCGTTAAAATGTGCCGATTTATCAAGAGCAGCGCCATTTTATGTTTGTCTGATTTGCTCCTACAGCACAATGGCGAGTGCAAAAGACCGAAATGGCAACACTTTTTTTTCTGTATGTACTGGCCTCGGACTGGCTGCTTTTGCTTGCCTGCTTGCTTTGCTTGCCTGTGTGCCCGTATTGCTTGTATGGGGTACAGCAGCGTCGTCGTTGTATGCGACGCGCTCTTTTGCACAGCGCCAAGCGACGTTTTGTATGAAAAATGTACTACAGAAGAGCAAATTACATGCGAAAAAAACGCAGCCAAGCAGAAGACCAGAACTTATAGAAAATTGTACTGAATACTATGAATATTAAAAAGAGTTACTTTGAAAGCTCTGTTATTCTAATAGCTTACAAAAAAAATTTACATTTCACTTTGGAAAAGTATTAACTGCTTGTGTTTAATGCTTTATTGGCAATTCTTTTTGAGTTATATTCAACAAAAGCAATTAGAAATATTGTGGCACACTTTAAATTTAGTTTTTTCCCACAAACTTCTAATCAAATTTTTGTCATTGCTACTTGCGATTAACCAACCTTTCACGTTTCTTCACGAACTTCAACTGTACTGAGTGAAGCCAGCAGAAAGGCAAGAAACTAAAAGCAGCAACCGCCAACGTTGCTCCTAGCTCACGTCGGCTGCGACGTCAGCAGCAGATAAATTGCCGGCTGGTAATTTTCTCTCAGAGAGAAAGAGAGCGGCGAGAGAGAGAGCACAATAGTGTGAGGCCATGCAAAGAAGAAACGCAGCTAAATGCCGAGTAAAAACAAATACAAATACGGAAACATCGCAAAAGTAAAATATGTGAGCATAGGTGAGAAAAAGGCGCGCATTTCAGTTAACAGCGTGCCTCCTCTTAATAAACACAATATGAATTGTTCACGAAGAAAATAACGGAAGTCTAGAGCATAATTATGATAAATTAATGAAATTAATGGCCTAGGCGGCCATTTTGACTTAGCTACGCTCACGGCGAGCAAAAAAAGCCCCAAATGGCAATGCTTTGCCTTTGCCTTGGTACAGCATTGTCGTATTTTTCACAGCGACCAACTCAAGCTCAAGCAAGCAAAACGACAGAAACCTGAATGATAAGTGATGGAGATTAACTTTTTTTCTACTTGTTCAATGGTTTAACAGTATGTTTCACAGCACTTTTTCAAAAAATATTCCTTTAATAGTGTGGCATGTGTCTTATATCTTAATTCACTCTACACTTCTTAACTTATTTTTGCACAATAATCTTAGAGCAGAACCAACCTTTCTCGTATGTTGCTCAATTTTAACTGTACGAAGTGAGAGTTTGCTGGCATAACGAAAGCAAGCAGCTGCTAACTGCTGGCGAGAGCGTCGCTGCAGACGCAGGCAGAAATGCTGCTGAGGATGGGTGCGTGACGCAACATGCGCTTATTAAATTCACGTTTCAACGCAAAAACACGGCAATATTAATATAAGTGCACACTTTGTGAGCTGTTTAACAAACAAATATTTGTTATCTATAATATATTTTATTTGATTACGGATTTAAAATTTTTTTTACGATTTAATTATTTGAATTTTAACAATTCAACAAAATTAATCGGTCTATCTCACGGCACGCTGACAGATCTATAAGAGAGAGATGAGAGCAAGTGAAAAGGCCAGCCGGCAAATTATCTAAGAGACTCGATGAGATAAATGAGAAGAATGAAACGAAAGCAGAAACAGCGCTAAAAGCCATGTAAAAACAAAAATAGCGTCAATAAAACACTGTTTGAAATGTAAATAAAATAAATGGCAATCACGAAGCACATTTGCAATAAAAACGAATTCAAATTAGCTTTCGTTAGTTAGTAAGCTAATGTGCAGCATCTGCAATTCGCTTAACGTGTCCCACACATTTAGATTGCCCCTGGCTGGGTGGAGTTCAGTTTCCACACATATACACGACGGCGACAAAGGCGAGAACAGAACGGCCTATTTCTCTCTCACTGCAACACTATACTGGTACATACAAAACGAGCATCGATTGAGGCCTCATTTAAAAATGGCGCCAAAACAACAAAAGCAATTTTAATATGGGGAATAAAATGTAAAAACATTTTTTTCGCGGAATACAAAACTACATATATCCAAATCTGTACACCTACTTCGACTTTTTCAAAACAATTTTCTCTTGTTAAAATAAAATCTCTTTTTTTCTTGATATTCAGCTGACACGCGCACAAGCTGCTCAGAAATATGCAATTAATGCTTACCTGCAAAAATATATTATATTATATCACAACTACACTTGAAAAAGATTATTTTTTATGCTTTTCTTTGGCGATTTTAGATTTTCTTCGTTTGGATTTTGGTTAATGTGAAATGCTTTCGAATTGATTTATAGCAATCAGCTTTCTGTTATGAGTACAAGAGATGACAAAAATAAGGTTGAATCATATGCTGACGTCACAACTGAAAGCTTTTATGTATATTTTTTATTTTTTTCTTATTTAAACCAATCTTAAAAAGCTAATAACTGTCGTAGCGTCTGCAGTACTAGGTTCAAAAACTGTATGATTTTAATTACAAGTTTACTTAGTTAATGCAACAGGCAACATACATGTAATTAGATATATGCTAATAGTATAATAACAGCAGGATAAGAAAGCTTTGAATCTTATTAATAATTTATAAAAACCAATAAACAAGTATTATAAGGTAAATAAATTATAAAATATGTATACAATCAAAATGCTGAAGACGCGATCCATTTAAACATATTCTGATGAAAAATCAAACAACGGCAGTTTTGTAAATTGTAACGGTGTGCTTGTAAGAACAGTTTAGGGTAAGACGGTGCAGAGAGGCTGCAAAGCATTTTCCCGCCAAACCAAATTAGGAAGAGCACCGTAAAAAATGAAGCGCAGTGGATAAAATGGCGTTGCTGCAGCAGTTGCTGCTGCTACTTCTAGCAGGGAGGCAGTTGGCAGCGCAACAAAGGATAACAATGTCACGCGCCGCTTGAAGTTCGTTCACAATGAGCAACAGAACTAGTCTCTGCCTGGGAAGTCAGCAGCATAAGCAGGCAGCAGCGCAGGCACTGTCTTTGTGTGTGTTTCATGCTAAGCCGCCTTTGCAGCACGGCAAATGCAAACATTTCTTTTTAAGGTTCAAATTCTTTAGAGTTCCCTTGAAAATACTTAGGGTACTTAGGGTACTGAACGTTGTAGGTATGCCATGAGAAGGAAGGACTTGGATGGAACAATGCAGTTCTGCAATTGCATTGATTGTTTTCATTGATAACATTAACTGTGTGAAAATGTACTAAAGTCTTGATAAGAATTTAAGGTTTTTATAATATGGTTGCAAATAAAAAAAGGTAAATAAATTTATTATAGCTTCATCTAAGAATTGTAATTTTGTTTCTAAGTTAAGTAAATATTTTCTAGGATTGAAGTATTCTATATTATTTTTTTGCTAACAAAAAGGAATAAAATTAATTAATGCTTCGTCTAATGAAAGTAAAATATTAATATATTAAAAACAAGGCTACGATGAGTTTGCCATAGTTTTGTCACAATTTAACAAAATTGAAGAGCATAAATGATGGCTTCGTTTTTCCCTTTAAATGAAAAACAAGCAATTAGAACTAAAGCAACATTCAACACTCTCAGCGCCGGATCCCAAAGGCAACAAAATGCTCGTAGTTGAGTTAGATTAATTTCCGGCAGTCTGATTAAATTCCAGACGAGGTTTTTTTGTGCAACACCTTTGAACTTAGCAGATTGCAGTGGATAGATTAGCTTAAAGCTGATATAATTCAATCGTTAATCGACTAGCTGCTATCGATTCCTGCTTTCATCACTAAGCTTCGTGCTTGCTTACAAAATTCGCAGAGAATCAGCGAAAGCAAGGCGACAACTTTGATAGCGAGCACGAAGCAGCCCGAAAGCGAAACATATACGAAAAGCTGAGAAGAGAGCAAAAGCAAAAATCGTTCGTTTCGCAGTGCTCAGCACGCATTTCAACAGCAAAGTCGCCTAACGGTTTCTGTTCATCCCCCCACAATGACTGGTAATAATTTGCTGCCATTTCGGTTCACCGACGAGCGTCACATAAAATTCGTGGAGCTCTACCGGCGAGAGCCTTGTCTGTGGAATCGTCGGCCATATTCGTTTGGCCCTCGCAATGCGGCCTATAAGCGCATCCAGGCGGGCATCAATGTGGAGGCGGACCGCAGCGAGAATCACCTCACTTTGCAGTCGGTCAAAATGAAGATCAAGAATATGCGCACTGGCTACCATCAGGAGCTGAAGAAGATCAGAGCGAATCCGAAATATAAACCAAAGATTCCTTGGTTTGCGCCGTTGCACAGCTTTGTGGCGCAGTTCCTTGACAAGGTACTTGCAACTTATCAAAATTTGCATTGTCAGCATTTATCTTTTTTGTGTGTTCAACAGAAATCCGCCGAGAATGTGACTAGGGTTCCTGCAAAAATGCCGATAAGGCGATTCCAGATCAAATTGCCACGCTTAAAGCACGAAAATCTGCTGTCGCGGATGAAGACCGAGGAGCTGCCCTTAATAAAAACGGAAGTGGATCCTGATAAGCAGGTATTCATACCGACAACGGCGCTACCCTTACTGTCACCTACGCCGCCGCCTCCCCTGCGTCTAATAAGGCAGCGAGCTCAGTCTCCAATTCCAGTTCCAGTTCCAGTTCCAGTTCCAATTCAGCTTCCACAAATGGTTGAAGTAGCGACACTACCGACAAACAAAACGAAACCGTTGCAGGCACTGGGAGGAGATGAGTTCTCATGTTTTGGGATGAGTGTTGCCGCCCAGCTGCGCAGCATGCCCCTCTCCAATGCGATGATCATGCAGTCCAAGATTCAATATATGCTATCCAGAGAACGTCGCCTAGTCGGCGGGGACACAACAGATGCCAACCCATTTCTCTAATTGAGACATTAACGGGGTATAATATAAATTTGTGATTTAAAATCAAATAATGTATAATTTATTCTAAACTAAAATTACAAAAGATATTTTAATATATATTTTGTAAGCATTAAAATGCTGCTATGCAAAAAAGTTTAATCGTGTCACGCAAGCTTCACGGCACGCACCCATCTCTAGTTAAGAGAAATGAGTGTGTTTTATTTTGCAGCGATTTCCACTGACAACAGCAGCATAAAACGCCACACATCGCCACCTGAGCAAAGCTAGCAAAGCAAATGCCAAAGCACAAAGCACTGCATCAAAAAGCAGAAGCAAAAGCAAACCGAAACTGAAACAGAAACAGCGATGGAAGAAAGCAAACCGAACTGTACCACACAGTGCTGGGAGCGCTTGGCAGTAAAGAGCGGCGAACAAACAAGCAAGAAGAGCTGAAGAGAGACAAACAGAGCGAGAGACAGAGAGTATAGCATAAAATGTCGATGCGTGTAATTGTGTGGGTGAGCAGTGAGTGTTGTTCGCTGTAGTTTCGCTTATGTTATGTATTTTCGCACTATGACATACAGTTTGGTCCCAAATTGTGGCGGTCGAATTGACGAATGCGCGGTCAGCATGACTCACAAATACCCTACACGCACGCACACACATATACACGCATGTTAGCATGCTTGTGGCGGTCTGTTGTTGTTACATTGACGAATGCGCGGCCAGCATGACTCACAAATACCCTACACGCATGCACACACACATACATGCATGTTAGTATGCTTATTTATGTGTGTGTATGTGTGCAACGTCGAAAACCGGACGAAAACAACGACGAAGACAACGCACTGAACTGCTGACTGCGATTGTTGTTGTTATTGCGGTTGTTTGTTGTTGTTGCGGTTGTTTGTTGTTTTATGAGCACCCAGCACATGCTTATCGTTTGTCACTGAATATTACAGTTAAGCTCTACAATTCGTTTTGAGCAATAGCTTTCGAAGCTAATATAAATAATTGATCCCTTTTCAATGTTCCCCCCCCCCCCCGCAGTTATTTGAACCTGTCCTATTAAAAATAAATAAAACTTCCAATTGATAAGATAATGTTTACAGTACAGCATAATATAGTTGCATACGTATGTGTGAATGTATGTGTGTGTGTGTGTGGTTGCTATGCTTTCAAAGCAGATTTGCAAAATTCATATTTGAATTTGGAGTTTAGGATTTCACAACCTAAACATTAATATTTTTAAAAACACTTCTAATAAAAGTTATATTTTAATTTTAATATAAATTAATGTCGTAAGTGATAAATATTTTGAATATAGTTTATACCTTGGCTTTATTTTAATGACATGTAAAGGTAATTTTAGAGAAGTATTAAACAGTTATCATATTTAAAAATAAATAAATAAATAATAATAAAAAAAAACTAAATTAAATTAAGTTAAATTTTAAAATCGTTTACTTAGTCATTAACTGAACAATTTCGTGAGCGAATATTATACTAAAAATTAAAATTACTTAATGCTCCATAGGGTAATATAAATGATAAATCTAAATTTATATTGACGAATGAGTTTTTTTTATTGCAATGTGTTCTCCAGAGATCATTTTTAGCAGCATTTAAATTGAAATGCGTCAAGTGTTCAAAGCTGTCCCACAATCTCAGCCAGCAAGCACTCTAAAATAGGCGCCATCTGACATGGATAAGCATAAACATCGACATCGACATCCACATGCACATCGACATCGGCAGCTCTCCGTGGAATTCCGAGCTTCACTTTCGCACTTTGCCATCACGAAATTGGGTCACATGAGAGCGGCAAAGGCAACGGCCAAAGGCAGTGGCAAAGGAGGCAGGGTTCCATGGCCCAGAATCAGAGCAGTCATCGAAGCTCGGCTGGAGTTGTGCTTGTTGTTGGAGGTGGATATGGAGTTGCTAGCGGAGTTGGAGGTGGAGTGTGCTCTGTGTATGTGTACTGGTGTTGTTGTTGTCGTTGTCGTTTCAAATCGCGGCAACGACAACGCCAGCCAGCCACACACATTCTTGGCCACAACAATAGGCAGCACAAGATTCTGAACTTGGCCTTTGGAAAGACTCTGTGCGCTTCTCTCTTTCGCTCTCAATCGGTCTGACCTGACTGTCCGCCTGCCTGCCTGTCTGTCTGTCTGTGCCCCCCACTTGTCTGGCACAGCAGCCACAGCCGAGCAGCGTCACAGCAAACGTGCCACATGCCATCGCCCTCGAAAACAACGAAACCCATCCGCATATTTGCGAGAACTCTTCTCACTCATCTCACTCTTCTGTCGCCCCCGCATGCACACACACATGTGTGTATGTGTGTGTGTGTGTATGCATCATCAGCTGTTTCGTGCCGAGCAGCGAAGCGCCAATATGGCCAGAGACCCGAGACAATTGCCGCAGAGACCTAAATCAGTACCAGGAAGGCAAAAAACATTACGAGACACAAATGCTTCACAGACCCACAGCTTCAGGTGGTCGCTTGACTTTTTACGAGGCAGTTCATCTCAATTATACACAAAGGATTATTAGATTAAAAATTGTGCGAAAATATAGCAAATTCAGTTTTCCCTTCAGGAAATGCTGTCTACGCTTCTGCTAAACCCAACTAATTTAATTCCTTCAGATCCACTTGATCATTTTTTGTAGTCTGCAGCTTAGATTGTATTTCCTAATCAAAAATCCATATCTTATCACGCACTCCAAGAAAAAAACTAATGTTTCGCTTGCTGATGGTTTTTTTTTTTAATTCTATGAAGCATAGTGAAAACTAGTTGGGTTATTTTGGGAATAAAAACAAATCAGAAAATATATTTTACAAACAATTTTAATTTTATTATCTAAATTTGGTTATGTATCCTAAATAACAAATTACCTTTTGCTCCCTATAAATAGGTGTTGATTTCCGTTTTAATTGCATATCCATAAAAATGCAATTAAATAAGTTTCTACTGCAACTTTTAAAATCTGAATATTAATTTGCAATTATTTAGTTGCCTTGGTTTCGAAATTGTTAACATTTTCAGTTGGCTTCCACAGTTTATGCATTTTGCCAAACATCGCCAATTAGTTGGGGTAAAACTTTTGCAATATGCAAATAGATTGGGCCAAAGTATTCGAAACTATTCGAAACTTTGAATAATATGACAGTTTCATTGTCCTGGCTGTTGAATATGGGTATTAAATATGCGTTTGGCTAAGCATAAGCATAACGTAACGGTAAACGTGAGAGATACATTGCATCCATATGGCAAACATATTGGCTCAAGTAGGCGACGACAAGATGACGCCAACGGTCCAACAACAACAACAACAAGTGCCTGCCACTCCACTCTGACCATCTTCTTCGCATCCTGCTGAAAGTAACATATATATATAAATATATATTTATGTGTGTGTGTGTGTGTGCTTACAGGAAAAACTGCAAGATTCCCTCAGTCAGCACAAGTCATTCAGTTCTGTAAAGGGACCAACGGCAAAACACACACACTCGCATACACACACTCACACACACATTCGCACACACACACAGCGACATTTGCAAAACCCAAGTATCACGCACAACTGCAACTAAGCTGACAAACTATGCCCTGCCTCATGCTGCACAGTCAGGGGGCACGCGGAGAGTGTGAGACAAAAAGGCAACCCAAGGCAACATAGTCTAGAGAGCGACCACCCCGATTTCTAAATTTGAATTGTAGCGACGTATTCTATGCGCTATTTGGCAAAGAGTCCTAGTCCCTGAAAGAGTTATCGAGGAAATGCAGTTACTCTTCGCAATTTCCATATCCATCAAAATTGAAAGCAGAAATAGAGAGTATTTTTACTAATTGTAAATTTAGTTCTTTTATTTAAATAGTTTCAATTCAAATATTTTTAATAATATAATACATGAATATTTGTACTTAAAATTTAAACCTGTGCATAACTGTTTTAATTTATTTTTATATTTGTGTACACAATTTAGTTTGAAATATTTTGAAAATAACATAATATTTAAATAATTATTTTTTATACTTACCTATAATATATGATATATATTTATATATATATAAAATAACATTTTAGACTTAGCATGTTTTAGATAGAGTTTATTCTCCCTTTTGTTCCTTATTCTTCTCTATAATTATAAATATAGGTATGAATTAAAAATTACATTTAAAATGCAACCCTAATTCATAGTTTACCATTACAAAATTAGCTAAAATTTTAATATTGTTTATATGCAGTCAAAAATTATATCTATAATATAAGAATACATTTTTCATCTACTTTTTTTTATTCAAATTGCATATTCTTATTATTAATTAAACTCACCTCTTTTGCAAAATATATAAAAAAAAAATAATATGCTTTTAAGTTTTGTTATCATCTACTTTTAGTTAGTAGGCAATTATTATATTTAGCCAACTATAAATCAGATGGAACTAGGGTATTTTATTGTCGAGCTACTCAATGTGTCCTCTTGCTTCTCATACAATGTGCCTACCAGTTTGCACATTGTTTCTATGCTCTGACACACGCAAGCAAAGAAGAGGACACACACACGCATACACACACACACACACACACACAAAGCATAGAAACACATACGAGCTCTTTATATCCACATCCTGTCGAGTGTTCGAGTTCGGCTCGTTAGCTCGTTCGCTGCTTCGTTTGGTGGTGCTGCTGCTGCTACTTTTCGCTTCCACTGCTCTGCTGCCTGGTTTGCATACATATAGATATACATATTGCTATATTCCCACCACCGACAGCAACTGCAGCCGTCTCTCACCACAGAGCGAGAGCAGCAGCAGCAGTATCAGCAGCAGCAGAGGCAGAGCAGTCGAGAGTCAGCGCCAGTGGCAGAGCTGGCCGAGTCTACACCATCATCCCCAACCCACCCGATGTCAATGGCCCGGACCAGGCTGGCCCGTTAGCTCCGGCAGCGGGGTTCTATTACACACTCACACACACACACACACACATACGGACACACACACTGCATCGAGTCGACAAACAAGCAGGGAATAATCGACATCGACCCACTGCACTGTGGGCCGAGCTCCATGCGAACATCTTCCACCTAATCGACAGTTTTGCGAATTTTCCGCACATGTATTCAACAGATTATTCCGTTGCCTGGCACCAGGCAACAGTGTCAAGAAGACGATATGATTTTGGCCAAGAGTAAAAAAAAATTAAAATTAATAACATTATTTTTAATAAGGAAATTGGCGTTTATTAAAAGTCAAAATTCAGCAAGAGCATATATTTTATTTATTTATTTTTTTTTTTTTTTTTTATAATACTTATATATTATTATTATTTTAAAGATGAAGATCACTGAAGAATTTAAATTCTCTTTACCTAACTTTTTGTTAAAAAGTTGGAGTTAAGCGTAAAAATTTCCACAAAATTAAAAAATTCTTTAAATACTTTTTTTTAATTGAAATAATATTTTTTACGATTTTCTAATTATTGTTGTTAGCCAATTTTAAAAACTATGTTCGTAACTTTCTTTTTTTTAAGATCTGACAGATTGGGTTACAAAATTAATTGACTTTGATTTCTTAAATAAAATATCAAATATCATCAAACTTGTTGCAGATCTATTTTATGAGATTTTTAAATAAAATATAAATATTGATAATTACAGTAAAAAATGAATGGAAAAAAGCGTATAATAATTAGGTTAGTTTTGTTTTGATGTACTTTGTACTATGAATAACCAAATAAAATTAGTTTCACATTAAATAGGTAAATTTTAAGTTTCTATATTTTGTGATTGGGTATTAATTGGTTAATTCAATGACCACAATTAACAATGCAATCAACGCTCAACTTTGATCCGGGAGTCATTAGAGCATTATTCTGGTTTTTCAATATCCCTGACGATATGCATACGATTCAAGCGTTTAACGTTTTGCAGCTTGTTTGCATTAGCGCCTGGTCCACTGCCTACAGTGCATACCCTACAGTGAGTGGGGCTTATTGATTTTTACAGTGCGCCCAGTCACATTTGCCTGGGGCACGTTTTGGGGCTGTAAGTTGTTTTGCTGTTAGCTCTGCCATAGATACAGATACACATACAAACACACAGAGACACACACACACGACAACAGCACCAATAACAACAACAACAACAACAAGAACGACACATCGCAGTCGCCGTCATCATTCCCTTCTCTCTGCTACTGCTCTGCCTGTGTCTCTGCTTTTAGCTCTGCTTTTGGCTCTGCCTGTGCTTCTGCATTTGCCGCTGCCTATTTTCATTCGTTTGCTCGCTGGCTCGTTGGCTCGCTTGCTTCGTACGTACATTCGCACCACGACGACTCTGGCTGTACTCTGTGTGCTCTGTGCTCTGTGCTCTGTCACTGCGGCTGTGGGCTCACCAGAGCGAGATACTTGTACTACAGTCAGCCAGCCACACAGCCAGCCAGCTACACAGCTACCATACAAGCGAATTGCTTCAAAACTGGTCGAAATTCATTGTGCGCTACATTTAATCGAGCTTTTATGGTTTCCATTTGCATCTGCCAAAGATGGCTTTACTAAATAAAGTATCTTGTTTTTGCAGCGAAAATAAATTATGTTTGCCTTATAGTTAGTTACTCTTTATGAAATAGTTAACTTATAGCAACATATTACTTATTTAGGATATAAAATATATGCACCTGTAATATATCTTTTTTAATACTAGCTAAATAATAGCAACTTATTACTAATTTAGTTTATGAAATATAAACAGATGTAATATAAGAAATTATATCTTTTCCCAGCTTTTACCTAATTTACTAAATCGATTTTAAAAATTTTTTAATAACAAAATTTAAAATATATCCACTATATGTTTCCCTCCCTTTTTATATTCATAAATTAACGGAATTTATATGACTGTATTAACTATCAAAATTATTAAAAATATTATAGTTTCTTAAAGAGCTAAAACTAAATAAGAAAATGTATAAAAATTGTATATATTTGAAAATATTTGAAAATTTTCTGTTACCTATTCAAAATTTCTATACTTCCCCTTAATATCAATAAATTTACTATTTTATTATAACGCTCAATTAAATGTGCCATATTTTTTTCCGAACATGTTAATATAAACTTTTTTAAATTAAACTTTTTTTCACTACTATAGATCTGAAAAATCTTCCTATTTTTTAGTTCATTTTCCAATTATAATATATATCTATTTTTTTTTATTTTTTAAATATTTAATATGATACTGAATTTTTTTTAATATAACCTTGTTTTCCTGGGCACTTCCATACAAAATTTTCCAGTCAACTGAAGTTGGGTTCGTTGTCGAAGTAAATTGTTCTGGCTGGCACAGGGCAGGCCAAGAGCCAGAGCAAAACCAGCCACAATCAGCAAAGGCAGGCAGGCAGGCGGCCATATTCAGTGCTGTTGCTGTTGCCATTGCCGGTTGCCGTTTGTCCCCCCTCACTCCCCAGATGCCCCCCTCTGTTCACAATGTGTTGTGGCTGCTGCTGCCGTTGCTGCTGCTGCTGCTGCCATAGAGCTGTTTTCATATAACGAACGAACAATTTTTGTTTTCAGCTCTACAAGCACGCATACATTGAAAGCCTGAACAGAGCCAGATACACACGTACCTAAGTATCAGTATCTATGTCTATGTGTGTGTGTGTGTGTGTCTCTGTGTGTGTGTTTGTATTGCTGGTGCTGTGCTGGTGCTGTACTGTGCTGTGCTGTGTGTAGCCATAGCCATAGCCATAGCCGTTGCCTCTGCTTTGCGCACATACAGTGGAAGAGCGAACAAACCAACGAGCGAACGAATGAACAACACACACACGCACACACACAGAGACACACACTCGCATAGGAAATATTTTACACACACACACACACATAGACACAATTTTCAGTGCCTGCGTTTGCGTCGTATACACGACGTATACTGGTGCTTTTGGTGTGCTTGGTGTGCTCTGCCTGCCTCTGGCTGGCTGGCTGGCTCGCTGGCTCGATGGCTGGCTGGCTCGTTTGGCTGGCTGACTGGCTGGCTGGCTGGCATTCGCATTCATTCTGTGTATTTGATATTCCACTGAAGGCAAAAGCTGTACGCTGTACGTTCAACGCTGTGTAGTAGTACGTACACACACGGTGAAGCAAACCGAGACCGAGACCGATACAGCGACCGACTGACTTGAGTTTTTAGTAGAAGAAATTTTTATAAAGTGAACAAACAAAGCGCTGGCTGTGCCTGTGCAGTGCACCAAATAGTATAACCAATCCACGAGTAATATTCCTCTTGCAAATTAAATATTTGCAAATTACGCGACATTTTCGTACGGGTGAGTGAAAAGTGTCTCACTATGATTGATTTCTCAATGTTTTAACTATAACAATTGACCAAAATGCGACGCCATTGCGGCCATTTATTATATAAATTTCACTAAATAAACTTAAGCGACCTAAATTTTCATCATCGCCGATGCGGCCCTTTTGCTTGTGCTTATGTGTTGGCTAGTTGTATTTTATCGAAAGCGCAAAAGGTGGCCCCGGCCTCTATTGGCCTGGCCTAACCTAGTAGTGTCAAAAGATCCAATAATAATTACAACAAATAAATAAAAAAAATAATAATAAAACGCTTAGTTACTCATTTCATAGATGCACAGAGTTCGTTTCGGTTGCGTTCGTCGTTTGTCGATGTTCTTCTTCTAGTTGATTATTGTTGTTGGGTATTGAATGAATTTAAATTTTCGAATGGCGCGCGCGTAAAATTGACGGTTATTTTTTGAAAACGCATTGTTTGCCTGATAGTCCACGATTATTTAATAGCTAATTATCTATAAATATAGCATGACAGGAAATTCCAACTGAACATAATGTAAATGCTGATCATTTCGCATAAGTATATGTTCGAATCAAATAGAATTATGGTTAAAAAATTACAAAAATATTGTTAGTGTTGTAAAATTTTGAAAAATTAATTTGTTGTTTTATGAGAGGTGTTTTCGTTTTGTTGGGGGAGAGGTGAATGTAAGGGGGTTTAATTTGTTGTAGATTTGAACACGTGAGTGATGGCAGCGGGGCACAGTGGGTGGAGGGACTGTTGAGGCGGGGCTGGTGGGCGGCATATTTGGTTATATGTGACGACGACTACGTTCATGATACGATTGATGAGCAGAGGGGAAAACCGAGGGGTAATCAAGGTATGGGCGAAGAGTTGGAGGGGGGAACAGTGGGGTTGTGTGTAATGGTTAATGCGGGGCGATGAGGGGTATAGGCGAGTGGCAGCGGCGCCGCTGCTGCCGCGGCAAAATGCTACTGGCATTTCGTTCGCACAAAGCTCGTTCGCTCCACGCTTTTTATATGGCTGAGGCAATAAGCAGCCAGCGCGTACAGTCGCGTCAAAAATAGTTGAACATGCGCGTGTGCCTACCATGTGGCCGCAAAAGCTAAAAGAGTGAGAGTTTTACACTGGCGTAATGGGGTCTGAGCATAATTATAGCACACATAATCATATTATAAGCACATTATGACAACAAATTATTTTGCTAATTCGAAATCTATTATAAAAACAAAATTATTATAATAAGAATAATAAAAAAAAATATATCTTTCTAAACTTTAAAAGATAACTTATTTTTCATGAATACTGCTCTATAATTTTTGTACTGCCTTTAAGTAATTTTCCTTATTTGCTTAAGTTCAACTTCCATTATTATTCCAATATTCAGTGACTGCATTGTGCATGCGCCGTACATAATTTGAGGTCAGTTTTCGGGTACGGCACTGTAGCAGCGACCGCAAAAACGCAAATTATTATTCTCACATACAAACGCACGGATTCGGCAGCTGTGCACACGTAATTTGCCACCACTGTGGCCCCGTCTGCCTGCCTGGGTTTGCCTATGTTCGTTCGCCCTGTTCGTCGTTGCCCGCCTGCTTCCATCAACGCCGTCGTAGTCGTTGTCGCTGCTGCTGCTGCTTTTGCTGCTGCTGTCGTCGTATTCGACTCGACGCTGTATGTTGGTTGGTTGGCTGGCTGTTTGACTCTCAGATACAGATACTTTAGCTGCCGCCTGCCTGTACTGCGCTCTGCACTGGGTCTCTGCTCTGCTGTGGCTCTGCTCTGGCTCTGTGTGTATTATTTGATGGTCTCGCTGTTCACTCGTTCGTTCGGTGCTCGCCTCGCCTCGCCTCTCCTCGTCTTGCCTATGCGTGTGTGTATGTCTCTGCCTCTGCTTCTCTGCCGTCTGCCTGCCTTGCGTTTGCCAGCCTGCCTTGCGTTGCTTCGCTTCGCTTTGGTTTGCTTTGGCTTTGCCTTTGCCGTTGTCGTTGCTTGCTTGCTTGGTACAGCTGCTTCAGTTGAATTTCAGTTCAGTTTTCTATAGACACTCGCAGTACATTTTGTTCAGCGTTCAGAGTGTTGTTCAGTGCCAGTGCCAGTGCCACCGTCGCCAGTGCGAAGCAAAATATATTGTAGACCAAGGCTCGGGCTAAGAGTGAAGCAACAACAACTACAACAAGAACAACAGCGGCAGTCAAAGCAAAGTACGTACATATCAGAAATACGAGTATTTTTCATTAGTAATCGCCGTCGTCGTCGTCGTAGTCTGTGGGTAATAATTTTTACACTGGCGTTTAGTGTTTGGCCCATGGGGCGTCGCATTTACAGTATGCGTAAAATTAGTTGGACAACCTTTTCTATATATGTGTTATATTTGTGACATTGCATTTGGATTGCTCGTTGCTATCATCATCAATTTAATTGATTAGCAGTTGAATTGTTCAGCAACGCATTGCAATTTAGATTTGCAGTTATTTGTTTGATTTTATTCAAGTCATAATTAATTAGTTATTGACTGGCATATGCTTAAAGTATTCTAATTTATGGTGAAATTGTTGTGCTTATTAATTGGCTTATTTTGATAGAAAATTGAAAGATTTAACACACAAATAATAATTATTTAAAAGAATATATTAATTATTTATAAATATTAAAATTTTTTTTATTATTATTATTATTGTTTTTTTTTAATATATTTCTGATTATATTAAATTTTTTTTTGCCTTTTTGAATTTTGTTTTTGTATTTGAATAATGATTGTTGTTGGCTCAATGTTTTTGACCTCTAGTGTAGTGGGCCCCACGCCCACTGCATTTTGGAGGCACTGAGTTCTTCTGCTTTGCATTTCGTTTTCGATTTCACTTATTGTTCTGGACCTGGTCCGAATGTTGGTGGCGCCACCCACCTGTCGACGGCATCGGTGGCAGTTGCTCAAAGTGGTGCTCCGCTGGGAGCAAACTTGAGGCATACGCGCTGCATTTGTATGCCGTGGACTGATTGACTAATTCTCCGGTGCATTGTCTATGTGTGTGTATGTGTGTGTGTGTGTCCAGGTATTCACATTTATTGTAAGGCGTCTTCTCTGGTCTTATCACCTGACGGCGAGTGTCGCCCCTTCTTGCCGGTTGTCGGTGGTCAAGTTTCTCATACCCGTTGTCCATTTTCCCATTTCCCACTTGTCGACTTCCCGATTTTCTCATGTTTATTTTGCTTGACTCGCATTTCGCAGCTGCGTGTTTAAAATTGCCCGCCATAGAGAATTCTCCCGTTTGCGGATAAAGTTTTTTTCTTGACCGTGAAATGTGCTTGGTAATTGAGTTTGTTCTTTAACGAGAAAAGTGGGTTCTCCATTACAAAACTTAGAACTTTTGGGGTTGTTAAAAGATATGCAATTTCTTCTTATCAAAATAGTTTTTATTATTTGACGCAGAAGGGCATGTTATCGGTATACAAGTAGCTTAAGTAACCAGATCATTTCCTGAGTTTTAAGGGGTTTTGTCTTGCGTATTACTGTTCTATATACAGTAATATTTCTTTCTGTTTTTTGTTTCTTATATAATCATTTTTTTAAAATTATATTAATTTGTGAAACATACTTTGATAATGCAGAAAGTGATCGCAGTTATTTATATATTTATAAATTATTCATTTTTACATATAGAGGTAAAAAGTGTTTGTTGAATATTCAAATTTGTAATTAATAAAAATTTTCACATTATATTTTTTTGAAAATTTAAGTTTTTAGAATACACATTAAAATGCTTAGAAGTTTGACGGGCTGAAAAATTATATATATCAATAAAGAAAATCAGCTTTAAATATAATGTATACAAATTCGGTTTTTTTTAAATATTTATTCTTTAATTGTTGAGTCAACGGTTGAATTGCACGCTTTTTATCACATTTGAAATTCGTTATTATGGTGCGGTTCTTCTGCTTATGCGCTATTTGAGAGATGTTCGTTGTTTATTTATTTAGTTTTGCATTTCATGCGCGCTGTGCTTATGCACTCGTTTCGCGAACACTCGAGCACAAACTAAAAATGGCGCCAAGAGTTTGCCACAATACCTGCACAAGGGGGCTCTCTCTTTCCCTCTCTTTCTTTCAATCGCACAACAGCGAAAAATGAGAGGGTAACACACCATTCCAACTAGCCGACTACAGTTATAAAGATTTTTTTTCGCGCCATTTTCACTAGTTCAAAACGGAATAGCAACATGCCATAATTCATTACATCGGATTTGTTAGCACCTTATCAAAGATCTGTTTTTCAACTCAACTCCGCTGCTGCTGTTGTCGTGGACGTCGCTGTCGACGTTCATTAGTGCTGCCCTTGTGCTTTTTGTTATTGCTGGTCACTTGCCGATCATCGCCTGTCAAATGAGTTATGCATGTGTGTTTGTGTGAGCGAGTGCGAGTCTAATTGTAATTGTTTTTGTACATGTTGATTGTCGTTGTTGTTTTAGGCAAAGACTTCGCCCTCGTTTAAAATGTTTACACTCGCATTTTGTTAGCTAAACGCTGAGACAAATAAATTTTTATTTATGTGTTCAAGTGTGCGTGTGTATTCTTATCAAAACTGTTTTTATACAGAAATAACATAAAAAAAGCTCACTCGAGAATTTAAGCTTTTGTTTATTGTGATTGAGTTATATTATGCTGAGTGAAACGATTATTGTTTAAAGATAAGTGAGTTAAGGACAAACAATTGACAAATAAAATAATCAATCGCTGACGAATCAAAAGTTCGAGCATATGCATTGCGTGTGCCACGACTGTACTGCATATGTGAACTACACTTTTCGAAAAAGTCGAGTCCAAAAGCTGGAAAAATTACATCAGTGAGGCAAACGTTGTGGCAAGGCTATTAAAAGTCACCACTGTACGGGCTCTCCTAACGGTAAACGACACATAGATACAGCCCACATATACATACGTATATGTATAGTCCCACATATAACGGTTCGTTTGCCCTGTCGACATCCACTGCGCAAATCCCAGTAAAAGTATCTACCCTAAAATGCTGTCACTGCGCACAAGCTCGAACTGAAAGTCGCATTCAGGCAGCAAATTTTACAGTTTTCTGTGGTGGTTCGTTGGGTGGTTCGTTGGGTGGTTCGTTGGATGGCTCTTACAGCCTGAAACAACAACCACTAAGCGCTGAGCAGCGAGCAGCGACAGCGGCAAAAGCAGCAGCAGCAACAGCAGCAGTAGTCGCCGCTGCGCCGTCGACGTCAGCAGTTGCGTTGTTGGCATTAAAAATGCCATAAACACACAAACACATACATAATTCTCTGCTCGCACATTGAACAGATAAGCAAAGGCCGCCGCAGAGGCAACGGTAATTTTATGCCTGCCCTATGTGTGTATGCCTGAGTGTGTGTGTGTGAGTTGTTTTTGTATTTGTATACTGTGTATACAGTGCCAGGCAGTGTGTACCGAATTCCTTTCAGCAATTTCACATTTTGTCCATTTGACTTTGACTGCGACGGCGACAGAGACGGTGGCGACGGCAGCGCCGCAATCGTTGGCTGCTTTTCAATTTTAGATCAACGTTAAAATGTCGGACCCAGCCTGCCTCATTTTGTATGCCATTTAATATCATTTGTAGTCCTTTCCCTCGTTTTCATTTTCGCTTCGCTGCTGCTGCTGTTGTTGCTGTTGTTGCTGCTGCTGTCCCCAGCCAGTTGGCTGTGTATTATGCATGCTTCTGTGTAGGAAGTCCCACCACGTTGCGTATGCGTAACGTGCACAGTTTTTAATTTGTGCGATAGTTTCGAAATAAACAGCTCGAACTGACAGACGCACATTCCCAAAGTTAATATGAGTAATAAAACATTGACAGAGCAGCTCTCGTTGTTGTTGTTGTTGTTATGAATTTGTTAGGGAACTTTTAAGACTTTACTTTTGATTAAACTGAACAACAGCTTTTGTTTATTATTATCTAGTCTAGTTTATTTGCTGATTTAACCAACAGTTTGCTCCCCGAGGTATGCAATTAAACACAAGATAAAACTTATCAGCTTGTAATGAAAATTTAAATATTTACTAAGCATAAATATACTTTGATACTACAAAATTGTGTACAAATTGTTTCACAAATTTATGCAGCATACTTGTTGGCGCTCTAAGACTATGACAAACTGTAAATCCCAACACACAAATCTTTGACTTATTCTGCTTGCTTAGTATGACATTTTGGGCTTTAAATTACTCTTTCTCTTTCTGTATGCATAAATAACACAATTCTCCACTGCCTAGTTACCTATTTTCTATAACTACATCTGCTGCCACTGCTACACCTAACCATTTCTGTTAGCCTCTAGCCACCACACACACACGCACACACGCATATTCCTCGCCAGACAAAATGGATTTCGCTTTCGATTTTGTAGGTGACTTCTCCTACAGCTATGTATATAAATATATATATATAAATATGTGTGTGTGTGTGTATTGTGTATATATGCGTTGGTGGAATCTTTTGGTGTTGCCCCCAATGTGAGAAATGGCAATGCGTAAGCTCTTGCAGCAGCCTGCCGCTGTTGCTATAGTTGTTGCTTTGTGCATCACGTGTTGCCGCCTCGTGTGGCGACATTGACAACGCCATTGCGTGTGTGTGGGTGTGTGTGTGTGTGTATATAGTGCTATGGTGTCGCCCCCGTTGCATTGTTTGGGGACCAAGTCGGCGGGCATAACAGTTGCTGCACAGTTACGCGACTGAGTTACTAACAACAACTTTGCCGCCAGTTTCCTGTTGCTGCACACAGATACAATGTGGCATGTGGCATGTGGGTGAATGTGCGAGTTATTGCATTCAGCTAATATGCGCAGAGGCTGCCACTGGCTGGTTGACCAGTGCGTGGATTTGTCTTCGTGATTGATATGACTGTAGTCTTGCCACCTTGCCACCTAAACCAGGCGACAACCCGTCGTTGCCGTCGTTGATTTATTGTTGCTGTGCTCCCTAACCATTAGTGTGCCGTGTGGTTTGTTAACCCAAATTGCCAGAGCTACTCGACAGCAACATCATCATCATCCTCATCATCCTCATCCTCGTCATCCTCGACATGGTCGTCTTCGTCATCGTCATCGATGTTCTCGTTGCTCGGTGTCTCGTGCGCATTGCGTTTGTCAGTATTTCTGAGTATTTGGGTCAAGTGCATAAAGCCAATTGTCTGTCGCTGCTGCTGCTGCTCCTGCTGACTGCCACTGACTTACTGATGATGACGACGACAGCAATGATGATGTTCATCATGATCAGGCTGAGGCCGAAACATTTGCATAATGCTTACGTCGTTCTCTGTGTTTCATGGCTTGTTCATCAAACTGATGGCTTGTTGTTCTTTGCTTAAACTTGACAAAGTGCTAAAAATATATTTCTTTATTTATAAATAAATTTTATATTAAGCTGACATGACAAATTCAAGTAATCAAAATAGTCGTCTTCAAAGGGTTTTAATTGAGCTCCTAACAAATTGCTTGAATTTTTGCTCTTATATATAATATTATATGTAAACTCTACTGATGAGAGTGCATTGTCCTGATTTTACATATGTACAGTTATTGTTATATACCACAATGGATTGGTCCAAAAACTCAATGCCCGTCTTGCCCCGAACAATTGCATTATTGAGTAAATTATGTACAAAATACATAAAGTCATCTGTACATAATAAACGGAGCTATGTGCACATAAAAAATTGTTGCAGTCAGTATATGCTGATGTTCTATCTACCTGTGTGTGTGTGTGTGGTGAGTGTGTGGTGAGTGTGTGTGTTGTGTGTGGGTTGTAAAACTGTGTACAGTTGCACTCGCAATATGCACACAAATATTTAATGAACGTTTTGTGTATTCGATATGCAATTATTGAATATTTAATGGCAATTGCGCTGCGCTGACAATTTACGGGAAAAATAGCGCAAACCTTGTATTAAAATTGCGTATGACTCAATGCCATATTTAACTGTCACACAAATTGACGGGTTTTCTGAATGGCCTACAAACTCTGGAAATTTAAACAATGATTTTTGAAACATTGAAACATTCTTTAACTGAACATTTTCTTTTATTCGTTACAGAACAGCAAAACTACCCGAGAAATCTGGTATTAAATTCGAATTGAAACCACCGTAAAAAGGAAAGAAAAAAAATCAAATATGAGTGGAGAACGCCCGAAGCGTCCGTTGTCGGCATATATGTTGTGGCTCAATGAGAACCGCGAAAGTATCAAGAAGGAAAACCCCGGCAGCAAGGTCACAGATATTGCCAAACGTGGCGGTGAACTGTGGCGTGGCTTAAAAGACAAGACCGTAAGTTGATTTATCAAGTACAAGCCAAGAATATATTGTAATATTTTTATATATATATTTATTTTCATTAGGAATGGGAACAGAAAGCGATCAAAATGAAGGAAGAGTACAATAAGGCGGTAAAGGAGTATGAGGCAAATGGTGGCACCGATTCCGGTGCGCCCAAGAAGCGAAAGAAGGTTGCCGCCAAGCCCGCCAAGAAGGCCAAAAAGAAAGAGTCCTCCGAGGAGGACGAGGAGGATGAGAGCGAGTAAATGCCAAGTGCAAAACGCTAGCATCAGTTTTAAAATACATTTTACTAATGTAATTTTTTAAGTGACATAAAAAAAAACAAATGAAAAACAATTAAGAAAAAAACAAACAAAACAAACAAACAAAAAAAAAACAACAAAAAACAAAATGAAAATGAAAACCTTATACCTTTAAATATGCACTTAAAACAAAACCACACCAACAACCATAATATAAGTTACAAGATAATTTCCAGTCAAACACAAACAAAAACAAAACAACAAACAAACAAACAAACAAACAAAAAAAAAAAAATGAAAACTTACAAAAAGAAAAAACAAAAACTAGCAACTGTTTCTTTATAGGTTTGTACGTATGTAATGTACATATGTATGTATTTACAACTATGTCATTCAATCGCGTTTCTTTCAATTCCTCATTCGCCGAGTGGAGTTCGAAACGTTCTCCATTCGGCTCTACACATTTTCAGCACATCAGCAAGATGAGGTTATTATCATTATCATTATTATTATTATTATTATTATTATTATTTCGTTTCTTCTCGTCGCGGCATCTAATGTAAATGTTTATGCATAGCGTTCCACAGTTTTATAGAGGAAGTCATTTCATGATGCACAGACTCCACACAGTTCCACGAGTCCCATGTGTTGTGCGTCCAACGATTCCTTTACTCGTCCTTTTAGCAGACGTTCTCACTTTAATTACATACAATTTATAAACGTTTAAATCAACAATCCAACAAGTTATATATACATTTTAATATATATATATATATATATATATATATACGTATATATATATATAAATGTAATTTAAAAGATAAAAAACAAAACCAACAAAATATTACAAATATGTAATTGTAAATGTAGAGCTGAACGGAATATTATTTAAAAATATATAAATAAAAGAAAAAAATCAAAAAAACTTGTGTTTGCTTCAATCATTAAGAATATGGAAAGAGCTTCGATAAGTTTTTATTAAGAAAGAACTGCAGTTTTATTTATTTAAAGCATATGATTAATATTTAACCTTATGAGTTACTAAAAGTTATTTTAAGCATAAAAAAAACAGAAACGTTTTATCATTTTTAAGATAAAGCAAATTTGCAAAGCTTTTATGACTCTTCTGTGCATGTTGTGTATGTTAACAATGAAAGCTTAATTAATGAAAGCTTTGCATGCGCTTAGCTTGCGACTAAGCTTGCAACTAACATTAAACTTTCTGTTATCAGACTAGTTAACAGTCGGTTACTATTTAAATTAAATGACTGCTAAATTAATTTTAAAGTGTATATTATTAATTCTAATTATAAATGCTATTGTTAATGAAGTGTATTTATATATATGGTATACATTAAAATTGATTAAATTTATATATATAAAATAAGTTTTAATTCTAGTAACTTTTATTTAAATGCTCTGCATTGACACGTTTATTTGGCCACTTTCTTACCACGGTGCCTACGCGTGCGCAATCCTTGTAAGTCCAAATGAAAACCAAGTCAGCTGCCAGTTTTATTATCATCAGTTAGTTTGTTGGTTGTCTGCCAGCTGCAAAGAAGTTGAGTGTTAAAAACCAAAAATATATGTAAATAATTTTCAGTAGCTGCGTAGTTTTCATGTGCAGTCAAAATGCAGTTGAAACCAACACAAAAGTGCAGTTATTAAATACTAAATTGCCCCTAAATCGTCTAAATTGACAGGTGTAAACTAAAAAAATAAAGGTAAGAATCATTTTCAATACGCACACCTGTTGAGCTGCGACATTTGCAAATGCGTATTATTATCAGACACACTTCGATGCTGGCTACAACTGCAACTCTGCGAAAAATCAATAATGCCCCAAAACATATGGCTTGGAACGGGCAGCCTGAAATGACTGATTAGAGTCGCGGCGCAATGACATTTTGTACATTAATCATACGTCGCGTGTGGCATGCGACAATTTCATTTGAATTACAGACAAAGCCAGACGAACCCCAACTTTGAACTGGCAGTGAACTCGCTGCCAAGTTAACAAAAAAGGGCCAGAAGATACAAACAACAGCAACAGCAACAAAATGGCCAGCAAGGGCCGCTTTTGTAAGGTAAAACAGACAATAATAAAAAATGTTTGGACTTCGGTGCACCGAAGAAACTCAGAAAATACATTTAGATTTTTTTTGTTTGTGTATAAACATATATATAATATAAATATAAAAAATTAAAAAAAATTATAACTATAAAAAACTAGAAAAAAAATTGGAGGCTTTAG
Organism: Drosophila multiciliata; assembly: GCA_037043605.1. Lineage (NCBI taxonomy): Eukaryota > Metazoa > Arthropoda > Insecta > Diptera > Drosophilidae > Drosophila > Drosophila multiciliata. The sequence continues at coordinate 11,600,132 of JBAMBF010000589.1, forward strand.
GAATTAAAGGATAAAGTGAAGAGTAGATTTAAATATATTTTTTCTTTATGCTAAACAAATGTGTAGCAAAAAAATTATTAATAAATTAAGATCACATTATTTATATAAAAAGTATTAGAAACAGCTGTTTTTTTTTTACTAAATTTATAGTTAGTAAAATCGAATAAATTTAAATATTCAAAATGAAAATGGAAAATTTAAGCAGACAGCCAAGTTTCAAGTTCAAACTGCAAATTAAATTAAAAATGAGTAAAGAATATTATTTTTAGATTAGTTTTTGACTTTTATAGATAATTTTTATTTTATAGTTAAAGTAAATTTATGCGATCCTATCGCTATTTAGACGGTTATTTGAACGTCCTTCGCTGACCAAAATAGTGCAAAACACGATTCGGCTGATGGATGATAGCTGGATGAGGTGTATTGAGGGGGGGTGGGTGGTTTTTGGTTGTGCGGGCGAACCAAAGCAATTAGCATGCAAGTCACAATTGTTGCTATATTTTTTTTTTTTTTTTTTTGTTTTTATTGGAATTGCGTGTTGTCCGCTTGTGGTTTGCCTTCGTTTGGGTTTTGCTGAGCTGAGAATCAACTGAGAATCAACTGTTTCATTTGTAGCTGAGCCAGCGCAGCGAGGAGCTCGACACGGAGGCGACGGCAGCACTGTTGAAATCATCACCGAACATATTGGAGAACTTTGCCTACGACGACTTCCAGGCACAGGCACACGACCAACTCAAACGGATGGCAACGGTACCGGCACAGGTGAAGCGGCCAACTTCGCCGCGTTTCTGTGAGACGCTGGAGCGGCATGCATTCATGAGGCATGTGATAAATACGCGGCCGGAGCCACAGCGTCGCTACTCGACGCCCGGCGAGAAGGAGGCGCATGTGCGTCGCAGTCTGGAGGAGATCTCTAATGACATCAAAGAGATTGAGCAATTTGTCTGCGCCACCGAGCAGCTGATGCAGCGCGAAAAGGAACAGGAACTGCAGGCGATCCAGAAACGCAAACGCGACAAGGAGAACAAGACGCCCAGTCCGGCCAAGCGGATTAGCTACAAGATTAATGCCTATAAGGCGCCACAGCGTCGCCAGCGTCCAAACAGTCCACGATTCTTTCACTCGAGGCTCTACTTTCGCAATGGGCGCATTGGTTGCGTGGATGCGGAACGGTCGGGTCAGATCAGCAACATTGAGAGCACCCATGCCCTGGTCAAGCACATACTGAAGCACGAGAAGCCGCTTGTCAGTCCGGAAAGTGTGCGGCGTGTGTTGCAGCCACAATATGTGGAGCGAACACCACTGCCTGGTGCAGTGGAGGAACCCATAGATCCAGTGACTGCACGACGGGAGGCAGAATTACGCAGTGCCACAGGACAGGTGCTGCTGGAGCCAACGGAGCCGGACAACTGTTCACAGCCCGTGGCCGATGAGGACGAACAGGATGTGCAGATCTGTTATAATGAATCCCCGGAGCAGCAGAACAATGATCGCAATATGCGCACCACTCGCTCCTCCTCGCTCAACGACAGCGAAATCGTTGCCGTCGTCGAGGCGGACACAGATGTGCATCATCGGGCCAGCAGCAGCGGCAGCTTGGACTCCCAAGGTCAACAGTTTCTGCGCGAGCAGGTGCGTCATTTGGTGCGACGCTTTACGGCCAGGGCCAACAAGGTGAAGTCACGCATTGAGCAGCCACCGACGCCCTCCTCGAGCAGCGCCAGTTCACCCACTCCGCCGCCAACCGGTCAAAGTGCGCTGCATGCGAGCACAAAGAGTCTGCATCCATCGCCGGAGCACAAGGTGCGCCTGGTGCCGGCCGGCCAGTCACCGCATCGCGGACGCCTCTTCGAGGCGGACACACCACGCTCAAATGTCTGGCTCTGCTCGAGCCTGTGTGGCGCCAACAACGATGAGCGCACCCTCGATCCGCAGGGCAAGATCTACATCTCGTGGCTCTGCGTCGTCTCCTTGTCCTTCCTCTACAATGCCTGGGTCATTCCATTGCGCGCCTCGTTCCCCTTCCAGACCAAGGAGAACACAAACATTTGGCTTGCCTGCGACTTCTGTGCGGACATCATTTATCTGCTGGACGTCGTCTTCTTCAAGCATCGCGTCATGTATCTATTCGAAGGATTCTGGGTCAAGAACAAGAATCTAACCCGTAAAAACTACATGAGAAAGTTGCAATTTAAGGTGAGTCTGGGGAATCCACATAAATCCAATGCTGGTTGCAAGTTCCAATCTTATTCCTCAGTTGGATCTGCTGGCTTTGCTGCCCTTGGAGCTGTTCTATCTGAGGCTGGGCACCGGCGCAGTTTGGCTGCGTTTTCCACGCTTCTTCAAAATACAAAGCTTCTGGGAGGTATTCCGTCTCTTGGATCGTGTCATCTCCTCGCCACATTTCGTAAGTTGGGATTAGCTAATCATGTATGACCATTAGTTATATTTATTATATCCCCCAGGTTCGTGTGGCCAAGACGCTCACCTATATGCTGTACATGATCCACATCACAGCCGCCTTGTATTACGCCTACAGCGACTATCAGGGATTGGGTCAGAATCGTTGGGTCTTCAGCGGCAAGGGGCATCCGTATGTGCGTTGCTTTGCCTTTGCCACCAAGACGGCGACATCGATTGGCAAGAATCCCAAGCCGGAGCGCCAGGGTGAATATGTTTTCATGACCGTCGCCTGGCTGATGGGCGTCTTTGTGTTTGCCCTGCTCATTGGCCAGATCAGGGATATCATTTCGACGGCAACGAGGAACAGGCATGAGTATCGCCAGTTGGAGGATGAAACACTGGAATATATGCGGCGCTTGAATCTCTCGCAGGAGGTGCAGTCAAGGGTGAAGATGTGGTTTCAATTTACCTGGGAGCAGCAGCGCACTTTGGGTGAGTCTTGAATCTTGGAATTATAGGCCAAGATGATATTTAAACTCTTTTCTGATTACATCTTTTAGATGAGTCCAACATTCTGGACGCGCTGCCCATCAATCTTAAGACGGACATTGCCATTTCGGTGCACATACAAACCTTGTCCAAGGTGCAGCTTTTTGCGGATTGTGAGGAGGCGCTTCTCAGGGATTTGGTGTTGAAGCTGCGCGCTGTTACCTTCCTGCCTGGGGATTTTGTGTGCCGCAAGGGCGAAGTGGGTCGCGAGATGTACATTGTCAAGTTGGGCCAGGTGCAGGTGATGGGTGGACCCGGCAGCGATGTTGTCCTCGCCACGCTCACCGAGGGTTCCGTGTTTGGAGAGATTAGTCTGCTGGGCATCAATGGCGCCGATCGGCGCACAGCTGATGTACGCTCCAAGGGATACTCCAATCTGTTTGTGCTGTCCAAATCGGATCTGAATGAGGTCATCGCCTACTATCCAACTGCGCAGGCGATCCTCAAGAAACGCGCTCGTCAATTAATGCGCAAGAATGCGGCACGGGAACGCGAGGAGGAGGAACGTGAACGGGTTCGCAGTGCTCTGCAGGCTGATGTTGTTATTGGTAATCCGAAGACACCAGAGACACCACCCAAACTGCTGCAGACTGTCATCCAAGCGCTGCCCTTTGAATCACCCGCCGTGGTGCTCATCACACGTGGCTCCAAACGGGTGCGTCGCAAGCGGCAGTCTGTCCAAATGGAGACGATAGTGGAGCCCACTGTCGCTGAGGTAACCGCCGAACAGCAGAGTAATCGCGACAGCTTGATAATGAAACCAGGACGTGGCTCACCCGACTTACTCTCATCCATTCAGCGAGAACTGAAGCTCATCAATCTCACGGATTCGGAGAAGGCATTGATTATTACACAATCCACAAATAATTCAATGGAGTGCGTGCAGGAGGATGTCTAGTTATCGAAACTATATATAAATATATATATATATTATATGGGCTATATATGTATTAGATCTGCGATATCTGTGTATATGTTAAAATGCTATATGGATCCAAATTGTCTAACAATATTCTTTAAATATTAAAATGTAGCTATAAAATACGATTTCTAATTTGATTTTGCTATGAATACTGGTTACATATGATATCATAATTATCATACTATATGGTACTATATATCTTTTAGATTAACTGATTTTTTTATAGATTTTTTTTAGTATACAATAATTATTGATTGTGGCCTGATAAAGTTGACTAAATACAAAAAGATATTCGAATTATTTAATTTTGTAGAGGAGAAATACCTATATATATATGAAATATATATACATATATTGCTATACAGAAATCCTCCCAGATTAAATTAAACACAATTTATTTTTTTATTTTTTTTTCAGATTGATTTTTAATTCACTTTTTTTTTAAGCAATAACAATTATCTAATTTTGTAGAGGAGAAATACCTATATATATATGAAATATATATGGATATATTGCTATACCGAAATCCTCCCAGATTAAATAAAAACACAATTTTTTTTTTTTTTTTTTTACAGATTGATTTTTAATTGACTTTTTTTTTAGGCAATAACAACATATTTTGGTTCTCTTATGTATTTTATACTCTATGTTGTATTCAGTTCTTTTTTCTAAATGTTAGAAATCATTCCGTAGACCTACTGAATGACTGACTGTATTTTAAGATTAATTTGTAGCTTCCTTGTAATGCTTCTCGTCATCGGTTTTGTCCAGCTTGATGGAGTATTTGCCGATCAGTGAACCCTCCACATTGGCCTGACCGTTGTCATTGAAAACGGGACCGTTGCCAATCTCTTGCTTATCCTCCTTCACCACACGATAACCATTCTCATCGGCCTCGTAGAAGACGGTGCGGAAGACGAAGCCATCGCTGTATGAATAGGAACCGGTCACCTTTGTGCCATCGCGAGTCTCCTCACGTTGGATCTGTCCATCGTTGATTTGATCATCGATTTTCGATGAAAATGAGTATTGGGCATTTTGATTCTGCTCCTGCTCAATCTCCAGTTTTCTTTTCTCCTGGGCTTCATATTCATCATCTGTCAGCTGTAAAATATGAAACAAGTTTAAGTTACGCAATTTTTTAATTTCATCTTTCACACTTAAATGAAGTCATTTAATTTTCTCAGAATTAACATTTAGTATAGTTTCAATATTCACAGCTGTCGATAAGGTTGAGTTTTTGAAATTGACTGGGACATTTTGAGTCATTCTTAATTATAATTGAACTCAGTTGAGGGTCTCTCTCAAATTGGAGGTTGCATAAACAAGTTCGTTTCATGTTTTTACTTGATTTGCATATTTTGTCTGTTTTTTGCTCAATTTGTCTTAAGTCACAAATGATTAAATGCATGAGCGGAAATATTAATTAAATGATGTCTTGTTCTGTATATGAAATGAGCTACACTGACTAAAAAAAAATAATTAAACTAAATTAAAAAATTAAATAAATTGCAACAGTAAAAACCAGCTTAAAAAGTTAGTCAGAAAATTAATCTGGTTGTTTTGGAATTGCTTAAAATGTTGCTATAAATTTGTTAACATTTTTTTTATCAAATTAAAAATTTGCTTTTTAAGTATGAAACTCAATCACATTTTTTTTTTTTTTATTGCTTTTTGCAATTAATTACAATTAAAATTTGTAGCGTTCTTCTTGATAGTCGCTGGTCGCATCTCATTTTTTACTTCAATTTTTTATGCAAATACAGAGACAAAAACTGATAACTGTCGTTGTTTTTACTTGTTTTTCGTTATTGTTTTATTTTTTTTTCATTTTTTTTAATCAAGCGACAAAGCGACAAAGCAGAAACTGGTTCGAGTAGTTGGCTCGATCCGAATCCGACGGGGTCTGGGCAACAAGTATAAAGCCGAACCGGCGACAGTCGCAATTAACTAAAGCAACGAAGCAGACGTTCAACCAGTGAAAAATATAACCCGGAAAAATGGGCAAGTACAACTCGAGAGAGAGACTAGAAGCTTCCAGGAAAACAAAAAGAAACTCTCTCATTTTATGCAATTATTACTCATTATAGCCAAGTTAATGCTGTTGTTGTTGGCGCTGATTGGCGCCTTTGTGGCTTTTGCAGTGGCGGCTGGCGGTAAGTCAGGGCCATAAAAAAAGTTTGATGGCCAAAACTGAGCAAGTATGTGTTTTGCAGACTGCCCCTCATCGACCAAGGTGACGAACTGCACACCAAAGTGCCTGCACGACAGCGAATGCAGCGCCATTGGTGGCAAATGCTGTCCAAATCTGTGCAATGGAAGTAGTTGCGCAGCGTCCAATGTGCTGGGCAACTCGGGCGCCAATAGTTCACCCTTTGGCAGCAAGAATTGTGAGTAGAGCAGCATGGAAAGAGTTCTTTTTGCACTGCAATCAATCTGTATTTTTTTTTTTTTTTAGCTGGCTCCTCGGGCAGCTACTGTGGCAATGTGAAATGCGGCAGCTTCGAGAAATGCGAAACAGATCGCAGCACCAAGCGGCCCAAATGTGTTCGCTCCTAAAAACCACACATTTTAACAGGTGGCACACTCAATTCTCAGTTCTTTGTTTTTTGATATTAATATATATATGTTGGAAATATCCCATAATTTTGATATGTGGTTTCACTCACGGGTGCGGCGAGGGCAACGCTGACCAGCAGGCTGGCAATCAACACGAATTTGAACATTTTCTTTTATTTTTTTACTTTTCGTTTTTCGATTTGTGATTTGAGTTTTTTTTTTTTTTTTGGTAGCTTCAACACGAGCTGTGCACGCTGCAAGTTGACTTTTTACTATGGCTTGTTTGCAGCCAGGTTGAGTTGCTTTTATAATACACTTGAAGACACCCGCTTACATACACACATCCACACACACACACACATGCACACATATACTAATGCAGCAATTGGTAGCAGCGACGCCGGCGCAGACAACGCATTTTGGCTCTTTTTTAATCTGGCTTTTTTGGTTATGGGACACGTTGTTGTTGTTGTTGTTTTTTTTTATTTATTTATTTTTTTTATGTTTTCGGTTTTGCATTTGAGATGCGATTTTTTGGACTTTTGTAATTCAAATTGTATTTTGTACAAATTATATATCGCATACTAAACTGAAGATTGAAGTCTGAAGATTGCATTGCATAACCACGTCTCAAGGTCAGCTGGTCCAGCTGCGGTGAACCAGTTTTGGGCTGATCCCTTAAGAGCTGGAAGAGCTGCCCGCATTTTGTTTTTTTTTTCTCTTCTGTTTCTTTCTTTTATTGTTTACTTTTAATGGTCGTTTTTTGTTGTTGTTGGTTTTTTTTTTGGTCATCTTATGTAATTTATGTGCAAATTGAAAGCTTCGATATGTACTATTTCGTGTATTGTTGTTGTTGTTATTGTTGTTATTGTTATTGTTGCTTCAATTTTAGTTTACTTTGTTTTTTTTGTTTTTGCTTACGAGGAAGTAAGCGGCGCATTACGTTGTCTGTGGGGCACCCTTTTGAAAATGCGACGCCATAACAACTCAACGGAGCAGTGGCAGTGGCAGCCGTCTTAAGACTGGGCGGTCTGCAAATGTTGCAAGGAGAGAGAAGGAGAGAGAGAGAAAGAGTCTCTGGCAATGCAATTTTTGTTAAGTGTTAAGTGCCTTTGCCACGCACAGTGCTTCAAGCCGAACGAGTTTTATTTTTTGGCTAGCAAAAAAAAAAACCCCAAAATAAAAAAATAAAACTGCTGAAGAAGATAATTTCTGTTTTTACATATTGGCATTTAAAGTGGTTATCAGAACAAAAGCTGGTTAGGCGACATAATAAATAGCAAATATATATTATAAATATTAAATAAAAAAAAACCAGAACAATCAGAAAGATTACAAAATGGCAGCTATCATTTACCAAATCTTTGCAAGGTTAATGAAGATCTTATGAAACTTGTTTAGCTTTATTTAAATACCAAAATTGCTGTTTTAACGGTTTCTTACAATATCTAACTTTGTTCAAGGCAATCTACAGCGAATTTGAATATTATTATAATCTTAAGATATGCGTTCAATTTGAATATATTATTATAATAAGATGGAAAGTTGACAGTACTCGAAAACGTGACTCTGCTTTCCGTTAGAATATTCTTATTAATTTTTAATGGCATTTTAATGTTATGGCCACATTTCGAATGCAAGGCATGCACTTAGCCAAATATGAAATTGTAGTTTTGGGCATAGCTGGCACCACTGTTTAGTGGCACCACATCCGTTCGTACCACTTTCGTTTCGTGACTCTTAGCCCCTTCACTTGGCTTTCCATGTGCTTGCCAGACCCAAATAAAATAGTTTTTGGTTTTGTTTTTTTTTTTTTACACTCCAACTCCAATGAAGCATCGGTTTTTTGTCTTCTCATAAAATGGGAAGTTTAGTAATATTTATGTTTAACTTATTTTGATTTGGTTTAGATGACGCTGCACTGACGCAGACTGCGTGAAATATCAAAGAAACTAAAGTCAAAAAACCCATTCAGACAAGTTTTGCCTTAGTTGTTATTTTTGTTGTTGTTGTTGTTGTTGTTGCTGCTGTTACTGAAATCAATATGAAGCGTTCAAGGTGAGAGACCGCACCAAGTTGCCGCACACGCAACGCCCCACACCATCACTCCCATCATCATTATCATTATCAGCGTCATCGTTATCGTCATCGTCATCGTCATCGTCATCCCCATAATCATCATTAAACATTTCTGTTGGTATTTCACTGATAATTGTATAATTATCATTTCTACCCCCAATGGTGGCCAATATCACGTTCAAGCCGTGGGTCTCAAATCTTTGATTGATTACGTCTAACACGCATACACACACGCATACACACACACGCACACACACACACACACACACACACAGAGACAGTAAAACACGCCAACGCCTCAAAATTTATGGCTCTATTTTGAGGCAGCCTTCACAAATTAGCACGCTAATTTGCATATGTTGGACACATCTGCAGCTCGGAGCAAAGTGGGGCCCCTCCCCACATGGAGCTCTCATTCAGGTCTTTGGGTGTTATATTGACAAATTGGTCAGCTCACATTTTATCACCGTCTCTTTTATGTATATGATTTTTGTTGTCTTTTATTTTTTTAAGCTTATTGCAGAGGTTTTTTTGGCAGCTAAATATTTTTATTATTATTTATGGTTATATGCATTAATTGGCCATAGCTATTCATTTATTCAAATTTTGAGGAATTAGCTGATGGACATTTATTAGTCTTTAGATTGACCTTTTCATAGACATTCCTCGATTTTGTGAGTAACACGCTGTGCTTAATTATAATAAATTTGAGCATGGCTTAAAGCGAATTTGATTTGAATAAAAAGAAACTTGACCTGCCCCATAATAATGATTACAAAATTTAACAAGTGGGCGTGGTTGACCTAGAATCAGATTGAAAAAAGAAACTTTAAAGTTCGCAAAATGAAATCAATAATAAAAATTGTATTGTTGACAAACAAAAAGAGGAAACTTTACTTTTAATATAGTTATTTTGTTGTTGCTGTTTGTGCTTTGCATTTGGATGGCTATAAATTAAATTGAAGCAATTTTTGTAGCACAAAAATAGTTTCATCAAATGCTCAAACTTATCACTGACAACACACTGCCATCACACACATCATTTGCACAAATGTTTTGGGCAAATATTTGCGGCACTCCATTTGGCAGTTGGCCAACGCACTAACCAGCCAATTTACAGAGCCATTTCGCAAGTTTGTGCCACTGAATGGAGAGTCGAGAATGTTGCAAAGGAAGAGTAAAAATCGCAGAATATATAGAAAATATGCAAATGTGTGTGTCTGTGCATAATGTTGGCTGGTTATTTTTATTGCATTCCTTTGGCACGCACCACTCCAGCAGCTATGTCCAAATGCGTCCCTCACAGTCTTGGCTATGGCTTGGATTGCGCATACGACGCGTTGTCCTTGAATTGGGTGGCATGCTGTCATCGTCGTGCTGACAGAGACACAGTCACACACACAGTTTCACACAATCATCGAGTGAGCCGCTGCCAGCGATTTAAGTGGCAACTGAACTGAACTGGAAATTTATGCGTTTTGCATATAAATCTATAATAGACCACTCTGCATTTGCATACATATTTTATTGACCCATTTAAGTTTCAATTTGAGCAGGTTATTAAAATAATACATACAGCAAATTTTATCACGCGATGCGCACAGATTTGTGTTGAAATCAGAAATCAGGTGTGAAATGTGATTTATATATTTTTAAGTTATAGTTGTTAATAAAAAATAAGTGAATAATTGCATTACTTCTAAAATTAAATGCAATATTAATATAAATGCTAAATCAAGGCTATAAAATAATTGCTCTTAAAAATTAGCTCAGTTTTGGCAAAGTTATAAACTTTTTCAAAGTTTTTGCACAATAAAAATTAATATTTTTCCATTCATTGTTTTCTTGGTTATTCTTGTTTTTCGAGTGCACTTTTGAGCATTTGTTGGCATCTCCTGTTTGCCTGACTTAATTAACGCTGACTTACTCAGGCTGCTGGCCAATTCAGTGGGCCAGGCCTTTTGCATTTGGTTGTTTCACAAACTAAAGTTGCTTTGTCGTTGTTATTGTTGTTTGTCGCTTTTGTTGCGTTTGATAATTACTTTAGATAACTCGTGTTGGTTGGCGCGGTTTTTAGTTGTTCGTTTGTTTGTTTGGCTCATTGTTGTTGGCCGCTTCTTGCATATGCAGCCATTATATGGCTTATCAGCAGGCTGCATATAAGCCACAGCAGGAGCCACAGCCCATAGCTGAGCTTTACTACGATGACTATATATATATCTATTTTTTTTTTGTTCACCAACTTTCTAGGTTAAGTGCTTTTTTAAGCCTTGAGCTAGGTCAGCAACAAAAAAAAAAAAAAAAAAATTGTTTGAATCGAGCGTTTTTAATACTGTGTGACTAATCCAATTATTTTAGACGCAAGATGAATGATTAGGTTTTTTTTTTGTATTTTTGTTATAAATATATTTTTGTTTGTTTGAATAGAGATTTGATTTTTATACTCTAACTTTGAGTGTATTGGTTTTTGTGCAATGAATGTGCACAATTCTTGAAGTCAATTTTAATTTAATGTTAAAATTTATATTATTCTGGTTGTTATTTACACATTTTGCACATATACGAAATTTTTAATTTCATTTAATAAATAAATAAAACTTTGTGAGCTATTTTTTCGCCCAAAAACTTGTTCCTCCCGTCGAATGAAAAAAAATTTAAATGTTTATTTTAATTACATTGAAGAACATGTTGAATAGTGTTTATTTTATTTGTATAATATTAACAACTTTGACTTTTATAAAATTAAAATGCATAGGAGAATTTTGGTCTGCCATTACTTAATGAATAAAACATTTTGAGCTGTTCTTTCGTCAGAAATGTTGATTTTTTATTAATGTAATCAGCACTAAAAAACTAAAAAAAATGATCAAAAAATCAGGTGGCGCCTTTAAATCAAAATTTAAGCTGAGTTGCTTGGCAGCATTGACCCTGCAGCTGCGGCAGACAGCGACATGTGTAATTGTGGCAGCAATTTAAGTTGCTGTTGCTGCTGCTGCATGCAACATCGTCGCGAACCGGAAGCAAGTGTGCACAAGTGGCATGCCTGGGATTGGATTGCAGTGCACAAGCACAAGCACAAGTTGCCAGCAGGCGAACAGGTAAGGCATGGGTCAGGTGAGGCATAACCAGCATTGAAACTTCATGCGAATTGTTGTTGTTGCTGTTGCTGTTGTTGTTGTTGTTGTTCTGGCTGCTGTCGACAGTCAGCTCAGGCTTATGCCTTTATTAAGCATCAAACAAAATCCAAAACGTCAAGGATATGCTTCATACATAGTCAGCGGTCGTCGCATCAGCATCATCATCAACGGCAGCAGGAGTCGCAGCAGCAGGAGTCGCATCCTTCACGTGTTTTGTTTACAGATGCAGTCGTGAACGATGCAACTTGCAATTTATGCACACAACTTGTCACACAAGCCGGGGCCAAGACACAACAAGACACAACTAGACGAGACAAGCCAGCAGCATACAGCAGCATACATGAGTACACTTAAAAAAAAACATGCCTCACAATTGACAAAAATATAGCAGTTACAAATTAGTTGCCTAAAGTCAGGCTTAATATTACGAAATTATAATTTGTATTTTTACTACAATTTTAGATTACTTTTTCTGATTTTTTAATTAGCTTAACTTTTAAAATAAAATATTTGATTGTGTTTTATTTTTAATTTAGCAGAAATATTATTATTGAGCAAAAATTTTTTATTTTATTTTTAATATAGCAGAAATATTATTATTGAGCAAAAATGAAGATGTTAGCAGTTTATTTATGGATAAGGTAGAATAAACGTTTTTTCTCGATCGACTTGTCTTAAATGGCTTTTAATTGATTTTTCCTATGACAGCTGATATTATATTATATATAAGGAGCGATCTGGTTATATCCTACCTAAGTATTGTCATTAGTAAAAAGGCGAAAGTATATAGATTTTAATCAAGTTCTGTACATATAACGATTAGACGAAAATACTAGCACTGCTTTATAGACTCGGTTAGTCATGCTGATCACGAATATATATGTATATACATTATAGTTGGAGCTACAAATCTGAATGAAATATCCAAATAAATTCTGCAATGCTTGACAAATAAAATTGAACATGATAAATATTTTGACAAGTGTACTATTAGCAGTCACTGCATTGCTTAACCTCAGTGGTAAGTAGGATGGTGGTAGTCGGGTGTGCTAGTCGTTACAATGAGTGGGGCAAACAATTTACACCGCACAATGCGTTGACACACGTCGTCCGCAAATGTGTGGCCCGAAAGACAATGGGCAAGGACTCGAGATTACAGTGTGTTCGGTCTGTTTTAGCCCAGTGCCGTAGCATCATTAAACCTGAAAAGTGTCAAATGCCCAGCCACAGCCACTCACACACAGACACACACACAGTCACACACACACACAAGTGCCCAGCAGCTTAAATTCAATTGAATGTAAACTGCATGGGCGGTGAAGCATCAGCTCGTCTGGTGTTAATCTAAGCCAGGAATTTATGACTGAGTGGTGCTGGTGGTGGTGGTGGTGGTGGTAGTGTTCTGTGTGTTCTGTGTGTTCTGTGTGCTCTGATGTCCTGACGTCCTTGTGTCCTTGTGGCATACAACTGGCGCCGGCATCTCAAGCTCATAATTCAAGCAGTGTTGACAATGAAAATGAAATTCCCATTAGATTGCAATATGTTGCAGCAAACTATGACTGCAACTCCTTCTTACAACCATTTTCCAGACTACAGCGTTTGCTATTAATATTGCCTGCTGCTGCTCCTGCTCCTCATGCTGCTCCTCCTGCTGCTGCTTTGGGACTCTTAATGCGCAAATGGCAAATGTTTATATGGCCACAGTATAAACATTGACAATTTGAGAGAGAGAGAGCGACTCCTGGCTGGTCCATAAACACAAGTCGGACTTGTTCTGGAATGTAGAATGTGACATTGAGGATGTCCAGTTATGGGGCAGATGCAATTTATTACATTCTCCATTAGGCAACGAAGGCAGTCAATTTAAGTTAAGTGAAAAATGTAATTATATTAACAAATATGAGTTTTAGGTATCACTGGAAGTAGCTGAATTTTTACCTGACAAAGTAACATTTTATAAAAGTATTATTTAATAATAATATTTAATATTAATAGCTTATTTAAGCATTACCTATTATTAACTTGCTTTGCTTTTTCACTTACCTTAAATGTATTTTTTTTTATTATTTTATCAATATTTTCGCAGCGAGGCCTAATTTTATTTGTGAGTGCCCACAGCTTGTTTCAAGCCTAATGTTTAATGTTTTAATCTTCAGCTTTAATTATTTTTCATATCATTTTAAGCAAGATACAGCTCTGCACCCCTCCCTCCCCTGATCATTTGAAGCGCTTTGCTGGAGTTAAGATTTAAGCTTACTTAAGTCTTGTTAATCCCGCTTGAAGGCATTTAAATTGCAAGCGCCTTCTTTTGATCGTTTTAATGTTTTAACATAAATCGTTTATTTATAGCATTTAAAAGGCATACGTATCTGGCAATATGCCACAGTCACCTCTCGACCAAATCCTCCCCAAAGCAACAACAAGCATTTTCAGCTGCGAACGCAACGGAAATATTTTGCCTACAGGCTAAAAAACTTCTCCCTGTCGCGTTCTCAAGTGTTTTTCGCCTGTGATTGTGTGTGTCTGTATGTGTGTGTGTGTGTGGGTGTGTGGAGAGAATATTAAATTTTATTTGCATAGCATTTGAGAGCTGCTGCTGCTGCTCTGTCTTGGTTGCCGTTGCTACTGCATAAGCAAAAAGTAAAATTAAAGCTTGAAACCAAAATCCTAAAAACCAATGGGAAATTGCAAATTGAATATCCTGTTGATTGCGATACAGGATTTTTATTTGTGGTTGATATTGTTCTTGTTGCATGCTAAAAACCACACAGAGACTATCCAATGTATAGTAGAAAATTATGCTAAAATCATTGGAGCTTAAACACAGCAACAACAACAACAACAATAGCAACTCTTTTTCAAAGATGGCCAAATAGAATTGCAATTTTTGGGCGTGACAAAGTACGCACCGAAAAAAAACAAAAAAAATACAAAAAAAGAAGGAAAACAAAATACATTGACAAAATTGTCTTGCAAGCACATTGCACATAAAATAACATATTTTCCGGCTGAGCTAACAGCAGCAACAGTCAGCCAGGATGTGCGCCGGCTACAAGGATTATGCATACAGCATTTATTTTTTTTCTTTTATTTTTTGTTCTTGCAAGCAAATCAGAAAACGAAACATTTTACTGTTTTATGTATCTTATTATGCGTTCGGTTTGGCGAACAAATTGAATTACTCTCGCACACACACACACATCAGGCACAGACACACACACACATCAGACACAGGCAAATACACTTAGAATTTTAGTGTTTGTTGGCCTCGCACGTGCTGTATGCATTATTTTTGGGTGCCAGTAAATACCCTGTAGAAAAAAACTATATTTTAGTGAAGGTTATAAAGGGGTTGATATCGCTTAAGTATTGCTTTTATTTTGCTATTTTATCATTAGACTTTCTAGTTTTCCTAAAGAAATTCAATTATTAAGTCTCTCTAATTTTCCCCCAAAATGTAGCAAGAATAAAAAGCGTTTTTCTAAGGGAAACTCTTAATTTAAATGGACACAATATAACAACATTAACAAACTATTCAAATTTTTTATTAAAAATAAAGTCACAATAAATTACGCTGACTGAAATTGCTAAATTTATTAAACTCCCTTATTTATTTACTTATTTAATGTCAACTAAAATCAGTCAACACAAAATATTAAATTGAATAAAATTATTTTAAATACAAAATTTAAAATGCAATAAAAACATAATAAATATTTATAAAAATAATTAAACAATTTACTTTTCGATTGGACAATTTTCCAATATTTAATATCAATAATTAACAGGGTATCTTTTAGTACAACATTCTCCACTTGTTTGGCTGTTGCTGTTGTTGCGGACACATTTGAAGTGCCTGTTTTCGTGTTGCTTTGATGTGCTGCAAATCGAATTTAGCGCTGTGTGAAAATACGGGGCAAGGATGCCAAAGATCCTTGATATTTTCAACCGTCATGCATAGTTTCAAGCTGTCATCGAGTATACGCAACGTTGATTGGCTTTCAAGCTGTCCACTGACCGGTTGCATGTAATAATCATTTGTATTTAAAGTATCAGCAGCAGCTGGAGCAGCAGCAGGAGCAGCCTCGTCTCTCTTCGTGGCAAAGTCAGTGCAAGTTTGGCGTGACATCCTTTGATTGGCGTTATCCTTGGCACGTCTATGAGGGCGCCTGACATGCACAGCAAATCTGACATGCTGTGGCAGCTGCCACAAGATGTGCGCACGGTCATGGGGAAACTGCATATAAAACGAGATAAGGATAGCTACCGAATGCGAATGGAATAGACTTGTGCATTACCTTCTTTTAACACCTTGCCTCATCACTCCCAGCTCCCAGCCAACCCCCTTTACCCATAATCGTTCACCTTTGGGTCATAAAATACAGAAATCACAACATAACACAACCATTTTATATTCCCCAAAGAAAGCAAGTGTTGTTTATGGCATGTTCCTGTGTCTGGGCATTAAACCACAGGGGCATCCTAAGGGGGAGGGTGAGATTCGTGGGAACTGATTTAAATTCAAATAAGGTTGCCATGTCTTCCGAGAAGATGGCTGAAAGCATAAGTTTCTGTTTAGAATTGTTAAGACTTCATCAGCCGTGATTCTGTTCTCATGAGATCCTCAAAGACCGCAAAACAACGCAGTTTACTAATGGAGTTGAATAAGTGGAAAACAAGTCATAAGTTAGGCACTCCATTCACGAATAGCATTCCACGATTCTACTGCCATGAAATGAAGACCGCGACCAACTAAAAGTGACGTCATAAATTGTGTAGCTACTTAGCTGGGGTGCGTGTAAGGTATGCGGTGTGTGGCATGTGGCATGGTAGTGGGAGTGGTGCTGGTGGTGGTGGTTAGTGCACAAGGAGCTGATTCGGCGCCTCCACTGCTGCAATCCATTGTCTAGCAACTAATGAATTTATGTTGTTGTTGTTGTTGTTGCTGCTGCTGCTCAAGCTGCAAACTTTAACCAAGAGCCATGATTGTTATGTGGTCTGGCCCCTGAGAGTAGTGTGGCTGTGTTGAGTTGGAGCTTGGAGCACGCAGCTCCTCATGCCTTAAAGAGTCTTGTACTCAGCTGAGCCACAAAGTTGCCAAGCAGCAGATTTACGTGGGGCGTGGTCGAAATAAATCGAATTCTTTCATTAGCATGCAACGCCACAAAGCGGCACAAATTCATCAAACTTTTGGCCATAGTAGACCAAGCAGCTGGAGCAGCCGCATCTGCTGCAAAACACCTAAAAGTATGCTCTGATTATACATATAGTATATATAAGAAAAAGTCCAGCGTGTGCATGATTGATTAACTTTCCTGTTATTTAACCAATGCACAAGGAGAATTTTATATATATACAAAATAGAAATTCTTTGCTGCAGCACGTTTGATTGGAGAACACCCTATAATATCTTCAATATTTATTGATACTTTTTAATAAATGATGTATTTATATTTATTAAATACTTGAGAATATTATCAATGCAAGTGCTGAAGAAAAACAACAGTAAAAATTATATTTAAATAGTACTTTGAACTGTCGGTTAGCCAATCTCAAACATTTGTTTTTCAGTTCTGCCAGTTAAAGAATGGTTAATAATTGTACAGAAATATTGCTTTAGATTTTCCTATTTTAAATTGTTTATTGTAATAAAAAGTAAAATGCTTAGTTCACAAGACGGACGCTGTAAATCTCTCCCAGAAGACCATCCTGACTGGATTTCAATTACATAATAGTAAAGTTATATATAAATAATATATATATAAATAAAATAAAAATTCTATTAACAAATTTTCATAAAATACAGAGTAGCACAACTTGCAAAATGCCAAAATGGAAATGCGGCCAACAATGCAGGACGATGACGAGCAGCACGACTGACACTTAATTAGAAGCGCCCGGAAACGGAAACGAAATGCATGACCATGGCCAACAGAGGCGAAAAAGGAGTGTCAAATGCAGCTGGAGATGCGAATAATGTTCAAGAAAATAATGTTCTTAATAAAAAAATACCCAAAATCGTATTGGATATTATTGAGAATATTAAGAGATGCGATCAAATTTTTGAGAACTTTTTTTATTGGCTGTTTAATTTTACAGAAGTTATTTATTTTAAAATGAAGCTGAACATTAGTAGCTAAAATATTATGTATATAATAATAATAACAATAATAATAATAAACTAATTTATAGAACCATAGCTAAGTCAACATTTTTCAGACAGCTTTTATAAAGTGTAATTTATTTTTATTAAATATATTTAATTTTAATTAATGGAATAAGTTCTTTAAAAAAGGAAACAATCTTACAATTTGAGCATTATAATTTTTATATATGCATTTTCTATTCATAACCACTACAGAGTGCACATCTCTGAAAGCAGATTCTATTGCTGTGTTGCACACACACACACACCCTGCCCTGTTGTGCCACCCAGCAACTTCCGTCTTGCCCCAAGAAATGTAAGTGGATGCAACATGCAGGCTGTTCTGACGACAAAATTAAATTCTATATAGAAAAAGTTGAGTTGAGGGCCGCAATTTGTTTTGACTTGCCAGGCAGTCAGGCAACCAGCCAACCAGCCAGCCAGCCAGTCGGGTCTGGAGTTCTTTTATGCTAAAGGATGCTTCAAGTGCTCCGTGCGAGGAGGATCTATTTTTTTTATTAGTCCTACGCTGATTTGATTTGCATGCGAGTCAACCCCAAACTTTACTGTGCTGCGGGGTGGATGACAACTTATAAAGCCATAAAGGGAAAACAGAAGCCAGAGCAGCAGCTGCCTGGCTGCCTGCCTGGCATATTTTGTTGTTTTTAGGGGGGGATTGGGTTGACTATGCGGGCATATCATAATTGCGGATGGGTGCGAAGGGGAAGTGGGTCAGGCATTCCTGTGCATAATTGAAATTCCAGTCTAAACGCGTTTGTAACGGGAAATTGCGCGGCCAAAATACGTCGGCCGGAGAGACAGGGACAGAAACAGAGGAATAGGGAGAGAAAGCAGAACCGGGAGACGGATGCGGATGTCCAAAAATTGTTGGTTTTTGGTGGAATTTCGCTGCAACATTTGTGCATGTAATTACTTTACGCGTCGGCCTAATTACTTTTGCTATAATATTTGCAACCAAATAAATAAATAACAAGATTTGCCTTGGGGCTCATTTAAAGCACACACAAACCAAAACAAATGTACATACATCTAAATTATCTATATATTGCTTGACGCCCATAATGCAATTAATTTCGAACAAACAATTATTACGCTGCAGTTTCACAATGTACAATTACATTTTGACAAACATATTACGCTCCAGGGAAATATAATTTTGAGCCTGCAGCTGCCCGCCCACTCCATTCACACACATAACGAAATGCGTGAATTGTTGAATTGGACAAACAGCTGATCGGGTTGCTGCATGGCGTTGCCACCTGATTGCGCGCGCATAATGGTGCGTGCGTTGTGCGCATGACTTCGTTTTCCAGGAGCTAAAATAATGCATTTCCCAGCAAGGCTCATTGGCCAAAGACACTGAGTAATATGTGACAGTAAACGCCGAGCTTTTGAAACACAAACAACAGACGAGCGCATTAACAACGAGCGGCGTAAATTTCTATATTTCAAAGCAGTGCAACGCGTGCGACGCTAAACACAAGCAGATTTTTTGAAAACTCAAATGCAATATGACAGTGATTATGCTACATATACAGACAATAATTGGCTATTACATTAGCAATTAGCTTTTATATATTTGTTTATTAAAATTAAAAATATATTGCTTAAAAAATAATAACGGCGGACTGGCTGTGGCAGCAGTTGGCAACTCTGCCAATGTTTTGACAGTTGGTTAACGCTCTCTTCCACACTCGCTCTCAAGCGCCCTCTCACGTCTCACACACACAGTCGTTGGCTCTCCGCGCTGCTGAAAATGATTCGTGTTGCGTTGTGTCGCGTTCACATTGTTTATAAAACAAATTAATTATATTTATTATTAGTTTAAGTGGTAAAGTGGTTGATATTGTGCAATATTGCCGCGCGAGTGCTGCACCAATGCGTAAAGAATGCATGCGAAATGCTAGCTACCAAATTGTCGCCGTTATCGTTGCCGTCGTCGCTGCCGCTGTCGACGCCGGAATCGCTGTCGCGCCAGCATATGAAAAATATTCATATGTATAGAAAATAAAATATATAATCAAAAATTGAATAAAGAAATATGCGAAAAACGCTGTGTTAAATTTGTGCAAGTGAAATGTGTATGGAAAAGACAACAACAAGAACAGCAACAACAATAACAACAAACACAGCAGAGAGAGAGAGAAAGAGAGGCTCGTTGCTGCTGCTGCTGCTTCTGCTTCTGTTGCAAACGACAATAACAAATAAGAAGAAGCAGAGCAAAATGCGTTTAGAATAAGGTTAAAATAAACAAGAAGCATCACGCGCTCCTTTTCCCACTCCCAAATCAACTTGTAGTGCATCTCACACTCACACAAACACCAACAACAACAATACCCAGTAGGAAACACAGCACCCAGCTGGACTCGTTGCCATTATGCAGGCGAAGAAGCGATATATTCTGGTCTTTGTCTCGTGCGCATTTCTCGCAATTTCCTTCTGTTATTTTGGCGGCTATCGACTGAAAGTGGCGCCCCATCGCCCCCGCCGTGCCCAGCACGAATCGGCGAAGGATGGTGGCATCCAACCCTACGCACAATTGCCCAGTTTCATCAGTTTTGAGCAGCGGAAACCGCTCGCAAATGAATCGAGTGCTGCTATTGCTGCTTCCAAAAGAAATGCTTGCCGCATGGAGACGTGCTTTGATTTCACGAAATGCTATGATCAGTTTCTGGTCTACGTTTACCCGCCGGAGCCGCTGAATTCACTGGGTGCCGCACCGCCCAGTTCAGCGAATTATCAGAAGATTCTCACTGCCATACAAGAGTCGCGTTATCACACCAGCGATCCCGCCGCCGCCTGCCTCTTTGTGTTGGGCATAGATACTCTGGATCGTGACTCCCTCTCGGATGACTATGTCCGCAATGTGCCGTCGCGTTTGGCGCGTCTTCCGCATTGGAATAACGGACGGAATCATATCATTTTCAATTTATATTCGGGCACCTGGCCGGACTATGCGGAGCATTCGCTTGGCTTCGATGCCGGCGAGGCCATTCTTGCCAAAGCCAGCATGAGCGTACTCCAGATGCGTCACGGCTTCGATGTCAGCATTCCGCTCTTCCACAAACAGTTCCCGTTGCGAGCCGGTGCCACCGGATCCGTGCAGTCCAACAATTTCCCAGCCAACAAAAAGTATTTGCTGGCATTTAAGGGCAAGCGGTAAGTGAAGAAATTTCAAGAACATGCGATCTCCATGTGCCCAAAGACTAACTTTGGAGATCTGGAATATATCAATAAATTTACATATACATTAATTGCAATGTTTTGAGTGTATTTTGAGAAATCGTTCGATTCTGTTTTATTTAGTATTTATAAAGTCGTTATACACTGACAAACTTTTGGGATAATTATTGTCTTATTTTTATATATTTTATTTTTGTGAGAAATCGATTTTTATCGAAATTAAGACTTGTTTAACTTAGGCATAAACATTATTCCTTAATATATATGCGGCTACTTAGGTATTAATTAGATCAGCATTTTTAGCCGAGATCTTTATTTTTTTTATCAGGAATACGCATTTGGAGAGCTCACTTTTAGTGTGTGAAACGTAATTCGAAAGTGAAGTAATTACTACCAAATATAATTTCGAATAAAAAATAAATCTGCATCGCTTACAGGGCAACACACAGACGCCGAATGTTTTTTTTTTTTAGTTTATTCTGAAATTAAAAAAAATAAATCACAATAGTCTGCAAAACATCTTGTTAACTAAATTATTTTGTGGGATGTACTTAAAAAAATAACTTAACTTAACTTCAAAGTTGCTTTGCAATGCATTTACTATCTGGACAAGAGCCCAAGCAATAAAAGTTTCTGTGCAACACACATTTTTGCAGGTTCATAGAAAAACTTCATTTTCATTTCGTTTTGTGTGTTTGATGTGCTTTTATTGTTTTGTGCCTTGTTAGACTCACTGATGCGGCAAATTGCAGGTTGCAGCGATCGATTGCAATACCAGAGAAATGCCCCAATCCACTTTTTGGTGCAATTCAAATTAAAAAGCTGTCTAGCAACGCGTACTCCATTCCTCATGTCCACTATTGAGTCCTTGTGCTCTGCTCAATCCTCCCGCCTCCTTTTCCCCCTCTACAGTTTCCTTGTAGTGCTTTTGTTGCGCTTTTGTTTGTCTTCGCTTTATTGTTGTTTACTCGCTTGTAGCGCCCACTTTTGCCCCGGGCACTTCTTTTGACCTGTAACTCGATTCAATAACAGTGCCCCAGGCCGATGCCAGACCAGACCAGCCAGCCGCCGGGACAACACTGCGAAAGTTGTGGTAGGGGCACAAGGTGATTCTGACATGAACTCTGGCGTGTTGTTTGTTGTCACTGCTGCTGCTATTTGTTGTTGTTGTTATTGTGGGGGTCACCACCTGCGCCTGGCGACAACTATACTGGCCAGCAGTTGAGCTTCTTGTCGGCCCGGACAAGCTTTTTCTACACTCCAAAAAAATATGCTTATTTATATTTGATATATGAATATAGAAATTACTTTTTAAAATTATTTGGTATAAAGAAAATATCAAAAAATGTCTTAAAATTTTTTTTTTTAATATATTTCTTTATTTCTATATTCATTGATTGATTTTAAGAAATATTTTAAAAGTTTTTTTTTATAACAAGTCTCTTTTTTTCAATTAAATTTAATACATCAAGAATGAATTTCTGAAAAGCGATAATTTGCTTGAATTTAAGAATTCGACGAGGAATAAAAATAATTGTAAACAACTTAAAATTATTAATGGTTTTTTAAATTTTTCTGAGTGCAAATGAGCTCATCTGGTCTAATTTAAAATTGATTTTTACAGGACACACATAAATCACCCACAACACACACACACAACACACAATACACACACACTCAATACACACAACTTTCCAGCAGAGCTTATAGTAATTTATGGCAAACTGTGAGACGCTGTCGCACACAAACATTTAAAGGACTTTATTAATTGAAGTGACAATTAATATATTTATATGAAAGGAACAAAAGAAAATATGTTGTCATCGTCCTCGCAGCACTCTGCGTTAATTTCAGACCGTTTAAAATGAAGCCATCCGCATGCAAATGTGTGTGTGGGTTGACTTGGGTGTGTCTGTGTGTGTGTGTGTGTGTTTGGGTCACACTTAAGTTAACTGCAGCTTTGGTGGATGGCGAACGACATTTTCCCATAAGATTACAACAAGCAGCAAACAACAACAATAATGGCAAACAGCAAAAGACAAAACACGTTTCAGGGCACACCAAAGTGATGTTAATGTTGTTAATAACACTCGCACACACACACACACACGCACACATATTTAAAGTTCCACATTTATATACTTATATAGATGCAGAGTCGTGGATAAGTTCAGCGAGTCGCAGACGTCCTGGTGCCCCGGCGTGGGAGCCGGGCACATGGACAATTAAAAGTGAAAGCAACAACACATGGCCAGAGCCAGCCAAGCCACTTTACAATTATGTGTGTGGTGTGTGTGCCACCAGCAAACATCAGCAGCAAATGAGATGAGTGCTGCTCGACTGCAAGTTACCCAGTAATTTGACTAGCCAACTGATAAATAGCTGATTTGTTTAATATCCAGTTTTATAATTAGTATTAAAATTCCAATCAATCTTGCTATGTTTTTGGAAATGGTTTCAACAACTACAGCAGCAGCACAATTTGTGCGTTCAGCTTGCCTCACATACCTTAAATGACACACCCAAACAAGCACACACACACACATACACATACACACAAAGGCACTTACATTTACATAGCTGGCTTGGGTCCTTTGCGAATTCGCTTTTCTACGAAAGCGATGAAAAGTTTTTCTTTTCGCATTTAATTGCTCGTCGCTGCTGCTGCTCCTTAACACTCTCTCACCCTCTCTCTCTACCCTCTCTTTCTCTCCTATATCTATGTGAAATTGGTGTGTGTGTGTGTGTGTGTGTGGCAGCTTGCTGTGAGTTAATCTTTGGTTGTGAAGCTGTATTTTGTGCCATTGGGGAAAACACCCAACATGATGATCCCCAGCGCTTACTTGACCCACTAATCAAGCAGAAAATGTTGCGTTATCAGTTATCAGTTTGTTGAATTAATGTAATTAAATCAGCTTATTAGGCAGACTCTTAGGAAAAAGTTAGCTGATAACGCTTTGCTAAAGCTGTATAATAATATTTTGAAACATTAAGACAAGCCTATTTCAAACTGAAGCACTAACAATTAACACACATTCAAACTCATCAAATATTTAAATTTTTGTTAAAACAGCTGTGTTAATTTGTTGATTGACTGTTCATCTTTGTTAATTGGTTTTGAAGTCTAAAAAATGTGGAATAACCCAAATTGATTTAATTTAACATATGTGATATTAAATAATTTAAGATATTTAGCATTCAATATTGTAAAAGTAAAATCCCAATTTAAATAATTCTGAGATTTGCAATCCACTCACTTTTGTTTCCTTGATAGTTTTGCCATCATTGATGACATTCACTTTAGAGCTCTGCAATGGGAAATCAATTTAGCAATAATTTTTCCCTGACATATGAATTCACTTTTATCCGAGCAAGCTAAACTTTCACACCTCAACTTGAGTTGAAAGTGAATGCTTGCCACAAGTTGCCCCACCGAATGTTTCCCGTCACGTAGTCGACTTCTTATTAACTTTTCATATCTCTGTTCATGATGTGTGAATTTCATATGCTCGACATATACAAGCATATTACAACAGCTATTTGCAACACACACACACACACACACACACACACAAAAGCGAACCTTTTTTTTTGTTGCTTTTCCAAACCAAAAAAAAATAGAAGTAGCGAAACCAGCGACATCAACTTAAAGCTGACTTTTATTTACTGCCCCAGTTATTGGAAATTTTTTATTTGCGCAATTAGGGCTTGCACTTTTTTTTTCCACTTCTATTGTCCAAGTTTGGACGGTTATTATCCGTTTTTTAGCTCTTGCCAATTACACTGCCCGCTTGCTTGCTACGTTTTTTTTTGAGCAGCTCTCATTAAATCGACTTAACCATTTTTTATTAAGGTTATAAATTCTATTAATATTTATTCATTATTCATTGTAATTAAAATTTAAATAACAAGTCTGGGAAAAACTGTTTTAATAACATAATTCTTATTAAAAAAATAATAAAACATTATTAATGCTTCGGTAAATCTTATTCGATATATATTAAAAAACAAATAATTGCAAAATAAGACACCATCAAAAAAAGAGAACAACAATTTTGCTTTCCAATTGCAGTGAGTAAAATTCCTGCTGCTCATTAAAAGCAACATTGATGAAATAGGAATTCATTTCACTTTACACACAACAAAGAAAAAGTTGTTCGATTGGGAGAAAATTTCGAATTCGTTAAGCGGTTTGATTGACTACTGAAGGCAGTCGAAAAATGTTTGCCAGCGGTGGTCGCAGAATATTTACAATACCCTGGAATACTTTGAAAACTATTTGTTGGTTTGTTGGCTGTGAGTTGAATATTGCTTTTGGGCTTTTCAGCCATTTCGCATGCAACTCATGTCGATTTGTTGCCGTCTCCCAAAAGGGTGATGGTTAAATGCTTCGTTTGGCGGCATGCGTTGTTGTGCTTTCTATTGCGTATTGTGTATGTGCATGTGTGCATGTGTGTGTGTGTGTGGCTGTGTGTACGATGCTTCCCAATTCCAATTGCATTTTGCGCTTTTTCAAATTGCTCAAATCAATTCGTTGCGGTTGCATTTCGTTGGATGTAGTTTCGAAAATAAGCTTTGCGTTCGCATTTCCCTTATCATCCATTGACTTTATTTATTTTTGCCAAATCCGCTACAAGGATGAATTTTGCCAACGCCAACGTTCCATTTGACGGCTGAGCATTAAAGATGTGTAATAAACATGATCAATTTTAAGCTGATTTCTCATTTGCCACACAATTTTTGTATGCAACATTTATTTAAAATCAGTTTACAGTAAAAAGAAAGAAAAAAAACTTACTAAGCCAGTTAATACACATTTTTTTTGGAAGAGAAATTTTTTTCTTTGAATTTTTAGCACAAACGGGTAAAAAGTTAACATTGACATTTTTCGATATGACAGTAAAATGGCAAAAAATTTACATGTTTATTAGCTTGTCTATTTTTGAAACTCGTTTGCCTTGCCATATTTTTGCGAAAGCTGAGACGGAATATTTTATAACGAAATTAATATGCTTTAAAAACTGGTTTTTACAGTTGCGGTAAATATCTTTAAAAAATAAATTGCCTTGATTTTGTCAGCTGCTTTGAATTGCCATCAATCGCGTCATTTCGTCTAATAATCTTTGTTATTTGTTGGATATTCTTTATACATTTATTGGCTGAAATGCTTCCAAAGTTAATTTGCCGCAACGCTGACTGTCGACACACAAACAGCAAATAAAAAATTATTTATGCTCTTCAAGTTGATTTTCATTTTGGCAAAGGCAAACGGGCACATTCCATCCATCCCGCCCCCATGTCAACCATTACACCACCCAAAGTTTGTTACTTAAGTCGCCAGATCTGCATAAGAATACAAAAAAGAGATTTGAGCAAAAATGCGAGTAAATGTCGCCCAGACAATGCCGAAACGATAGCAGCCAAAATTTGAGACAATTTGGGAAGAGTTTTAAATTGCTGGCGGCTGTCCAATTCGCTGACTCGACGGCTGCAATGTCCATCAAATGGAATTTCTTATCGTTGGAAAAACCCACATTCCTGACACC
Source organism: Drosophila multiciliata (assembly GCA_037043605.1). Classification (NCBI taxonomy): domain Eukaryota; kingdom Metazoa; phylum Arthropoda; class Insecta; order Diptera; family Drosophilidae; genus Drosophila; species Drosophila multiciliata. The sequence continues at coordinate 11,626,676 of JBAMBF010000589.1, forward strand.
GATAAGTCGCCTTCGCGCATAATGAGTTTTTTTTTTGCGTTATTTTTTTTTTAAATTCTAGACTGGATTTTCACTCGATTAGAGTTGATTAGAAAAAAACAGCGTGACTTTATTTAAAATTCCCAAAAAAAAGCTATTCTTTTTGCAGCAATTCCCTATTTTAATACTTGCTGAAAAATTGTTCAAGTTATTTTTCTGTGAAGGGCTTCACACTGAGCCGCTTTACATTGTGGTTCGGTTTCTAGTGGTTCATATGGTGGTTGCGAGCCGACGGCACGTGCCGCCAATAAGGAAATAAATCGCATAAACTGTTTGAGCCGCTTACACGTCATAAGTAAAAGTGGCAATTCAACTGCTGCCGCCGCTGTGTGATAATGCTGGCAACTTGCCCCCGAGTTGGCTTGTACCAGATAAGGTTACTGCCTGGCTACACTTCTCTGGTTATTGGCATCCCAGCACACTCAATGTGTGTAATCAATTTCTGGCATTTAATGTATATCTTAAAGCGTTGCCGATAAAAGTATCGCATTTCATTTTCCTTCGCACTGATAACAAATGCTTATTTCAAATGCCTTATTTGACGGTTTTATATTTTTTTAAATACAGCTTTTAACATGGAAAAGTAAATGGAAATATCTTGAATATTTCATGTGAAAAACAAAGTTTTCCCGACTTATCAACTTATATCATTCCTGTCATTTGCAACTTCTGTGTGTCCGCAACATATTCAGTCAAGAGGAAAATGTTTGCATTTCTAGGAATTCCGCATTTCATTCCATTTCAGCTCATTTATGCTAATTAAAAATAATTCCAAGTTTATCTGCACATAAAAGGAGACCCAAATAAAGTTGATCCTTTTCAGCTTTAACCAGTCTTACCACTTATCGCAAGTTTTACAAATGCACCAGAAAGCAAATTATAATTCAATTGTGTTTAATTGAGTGGTGCGGCCAGCCCGAAGCAACCACAAAAACCACTCGGCCACAACCACCAACCAAACCAAACCATCTACAAATATTTTCGCATTTTATTTTGTGATTATGTGTTCGCATAATGCTTGGGCCACTTTCTGTGTGAAAACAGAAGTCATAAAATTAAATTAATTTAATTGTAATTTTATTTTACATTTTTGTGGGTGGATGGCTTGGTCTCGACGGAACAGAGTGGGGTTGCCTGACCATTTTTGCCTCACATGTTTGGCCTAAATATGAGTCAGTTTACCCATCACCCACCCACCCACCCCACACACACACAACGCCAGAGAGATTTTCCGCTGCTGTTTGTACTTGTATAAAATATTTTTTTAATTATGCCTATGTGTGTGTGTGTGTTGGTGTGTTGGTTCTTTCACTTGGCTGCCAGCTGCTGCTCCAGTCTCCCCCGCTTACCCCGCCGCTCACCTTCTTTTTTGCCAACTGTTTCCCTTCGCTGCTTGTGGTTTGCGCCCGTGCTAAATGCGCATATGGCGCAAAATGAATTTTTGCACCAAAAATAATAAAAGAACAACAAATTCACACACACACAAACACATACACACACACACGCACACACACACACTCATTTGCTGTTGAAATAATAATATGTCATGTGTGCACTTTTGAACCAACAACAACAAATCGCTGGCAATTGTTGTTGCTATTTCTCTTTAGTGGCTGCTGCATTAATTTTCTCATTCATTTATACCCTGCAGTTAACAGGCGGGCATATGGCCAAGGACTATGGCTATGTAACTGTAAATAAAAGTATTATACAATTACCTTAATCGATTCGAGTGTTGGCAATTATTTTTAGTTTTCTACACACAGCATACTAATTAGTCGTGCTGAGCTCACATTTAGCCTGCTTGGCTATTTGGTTTCGGCCAACCGCAAATTAAAGAATGCTGGAAAATGTTGCCTACTTTTTTGGATGGGGGACAGCGAGAGCTGGCTTTAAAATTTATGTGCTCGGCAAGGCAATGAGCATAAACTATAGACGCTTTTGGCGTGTTAATATAATTATGATAAAATGCGTCACCGCAACGAGTTGAGTGGCCAAAAGCCAAATTGTTGGCTAACGTTTCCTCTCGTCGCCATGGCTGTGCCGCCTCTTGTTGGCCAATTTGTTGCCAGAAACACGCAGCAACACTTGAGTACACGCGTAGAAAACAATAAATTTATAAACGCTTTGCCTGCGAGTTGCTGCCAACAATAATGGCACAAAATGTTGTTCCCAAGCACTGAGAATGTTGGGTGGAGGAGGGCGAGGCCCGAACGAGGATTCTGACAAATGTGCGTGGCAACAAAGGCGCCAGGGAGGAGGAGGAGTAGGAGGAGAGGGGAAGCCAAAGTGAGAGGGAGTGTTTGGAGCGTACGTGCGTGGCAAAGCAGCCTGCAGAGAATTTCGAACGCTCTTCTCAACATTGCGTATGAGTAATAAATGTGCAGTTTTGTGGGGCATCAAAGCTAACGGTTTCTCTAAAGCCATTGTTTTGCCATTCATAAATAGTTTTGCAATTAAAGTTAACTCAAATTAGGAAAATTGAGTCTGAAAAAGCTAAACTATTTTGAAAAGAGTATGCGAGCAGCCACAACTCAATGATGCCAAAACTGAACAGCATTTTCAAAAATAATACACTGCAAAGTGGTTAACAAAATGGTGTCACAGTACACACAACATGTGTGTGTATGTGTGTGTGTGTGTGTGTGTGTGTGTGTAACTGTGTGTGTGCAAAGGAATCGCGGCGTTTGTGTGTCGCTGTGTGTGTGGTTGCCATTGTCAAACAATGAAACTTTATTCGGTGATCTCGTTTTTTATTTAAGTTTGTGTGTGTGTTGGTGTGTGTGTGTGTGTGTGTGTTGGTGTGTATTTGTGTGCCTTTTTGCTTCTATTCTTGTTATTGTATTTTCATTGTTTGTTATTTGCTTTGGCACTTTGGCATTGTCACATTTTTAGTTTAGCCGGCGTTATTTATGGGCTAAAACGCCTCGTTCCAGCGCACGTTTCAAATAAATTGATTAAATTTCATGACAATTCATCATGCCACAAAAGCCAGAAGCATCAACAACAACAACAATGAACAACCAACTTGTGAGCTGTTTCAAGTGGTTTTTAAGCAACAACTTTACTCATAAAACATGAGCAAAACTTTTGGCAATATTTTTTGTCTTTCTCTACTTCCCCTCTCGCTCCAACTACATTTCTAAGTATGACAACTGCTGTGTCATTTGGCAAGTTTTATTTCTGCTATAAGCTGCTTGATATGATTAATATTATTATTATTATTCATACACCGAATTCATTATAAGCCGCTTGCAAACATTTTCTCATCTGACAAAAAACCGCAGATGATTTTGTTACGCTAATTAACATCGCTCAACATACACTTTTTTACAGCAACAACAACAACAACAACAACAACAACATTAGATCAGACATAATGAATACGTATTTGCGAAGCGCTTTTTAATTGAATTTTCTCTTTGCGCTCTTCAGTCTAATTAACATTTATATTTTTTCACTTGGATGGTGGGTTTTGGCTTCCAGGCAAGTAGCAATAAGGAAAACCATATGCCAAAGGATTCTGTAATCAAATTAAAATTCAACTCAAGGCATACTTTTTTGTTTTAAGTACATAAATAATTAAATAAATAAAAATATTTATATACATATATGTATATGTACATATATATATATTTTTGTGCAAGCACTCAGCGCAGACATACGAAAGTCGATTTAATTAAATTCTGCTCTCTTTTTATGTTTTATGTTTTGCTCGCTTAGCAAATGAACTGTGAGCAGTGAAACCCCCAAAAGGAAAAGCGAATAGAAAAAATCTAGAATTCAATTCCTCTATTAAAAGAGCAGAGTGGGTAATAAAATAAGTAAGAATGCTATGGTCCTGGCAGTTTGACTGAAAGATACCCTCTAAATAAGAAAAATGCTGCCCACAACTCTATTTAGATTTGGCCTAATTTAACTACATTTCCGGCTATTTAATTAAAGATTTTCTTTTTCCTTTATTTTCGGCATGCCCTTTTTAAACATTTTTTAAATGCATGCGATACCAAAATAAAAAAGAGTCGGCATCAAATCTGTGGCTTATACTTTTGAATATTTTTGTTGGTTGTTGGTTTTGCGGTTTTGTGGGCTGTATTTGCGCAAGGCAAGTTGATTAAAAAGTGGAGCGTTCAAATATTTTTTATGCTGGCTTTTTTTTTTATAGATTGACCACAAATAAAGTCAATTATAGTTCTTTAAATAAAAACCGAACTCAATTAACATATGTGGTCAGAGAGCCTCTGAATTGCCTGCGAAAAATATCATAAAAAATATGCTATATTCAAATAATTAAAATATGACCTCAATTAATAAAATAAACACAACTTTATTTTATTCAAAATGTGGTAAACTAAATATTTTCTTTTGAAATGTAAATTTCTGTGAGTCACATTGAATGTGAATCTTTAACAAAATACGGAGCTCTCCAAAAGCTAATCTCGCCTGCGGCTCACCACTTCCTGCGAGTCGTTCATTGAGGAAAATTATTTACTGGAACTTTTGTATGACACTTGAAATACCAGAGTTGGCCATCTTCGCCCTTATTTTACTTAACTTTACTTTATTTTTTATTTTTTTTTGGTTTTTTTTTGTTTGCTGCTGGTATCTGTTGAAAGTTGGCTTCACTTTTGCACTTCGCTCTTTGAAGAGTCTTGGACCCAAAAAAATATTTTGAGCGAATTTTTTTTTGCTTTTATTTTACTGTTAATTTGATTTTATGCTTGTTGTTGTTGCTGTTGGGTGTTTGCTCTTGTTTGTGGTGTGTGTTGGGTCAAGTCTTTTGGAATCCGTACTTTTTTGTTAAGGACTTTTCATGTGGATAATTAAACAAACTGGCAACGCAGAGGGCGAAATTTTTGAATAATGAAGAGTGCCCTGAATTTTGCCAGTTTTTCTCTTTTTTCATTATATTATATTAAATAAGTGTAATCCGGAAGGCAATTAGTGTGCCTTTGAGCGTGAGTTAGACAAAAGTGTGCAGGGAAAATAGTGAGGATAGTTTTTTTGGAACTTGCTTAAAGCAGAAATGACTTTAACAACATTTTTGGCAACTGGACATCCGTTTGCGCTGAATGTGGACTGGCTGCAATCGACAGAATGTGCTTCAATGGCTTTCTAATGGACTCCATCCGCTGTTTAATGCAGTAGAGGGAGTTACTCCAACCCACACACACACATACCACACCACATCATACACCACACTTAGTTGCACACACACATATAAATACATAAAGTGAAGCAGAGCAGGATGCTGCACGGGTAATGCTCGTGCAGTGGGATTTTAAGTCCGAAAAAGGCGTACACATTGGCAGCTTGTAAAGATTAATGATTGGTAAAGTCGGGTGTTGGCCCCATGACCAAACTGGGAGCACACCACACCAGACCAGATGCAATAATATGCGATTTTCTGCACCGGCGTATCTATAAAAATCGCTTGAATGCGGCTGGTGCTGCCTGCAACTGCTGCTGCTGCTGCTACTGACAGAGCAATTGCTGCAGGACGACTGAGGATGGTTGGTCCTTAGAGAAACTGAAGTGCGCCAATGCGTCTTTCACTACTTCTTCTGCTGATATTGCTTCTACTGCTTGAGCAACCTAAACATTTGGAATGCATGAAGTTATTCAATAAAATAAAAATTGAATAGCTCTTTTTATTTAAGCTCTTCAGTGACCATGACTTGCTGAAAAACGGTGGGGGCAAGAAATATCCCCAGTAGCAGCCAAGAATGACATGGTAAGGAATTGGTATAATGTTGACACATATTCCAAATCCAATCAAATGGCGAAACTAACGAAATGAGATTTAATAAGTGGAACATAATAAAGATAGATAGTTTAAATTTAAGGCCTAATAATTTTAATAATAAGTATTTGTTTTTTACCAATAAAGTAATTGAAAGTTACAATTTAATATTGTGTTAATGATAAAGTCAGCAATTTATTGCCTCAATTTTAGCTAAATTATTTTTATTATTACCCGTTTAGTTATTGAAAAATACAAACAGCCAATTGACTTGATTTAGTATTTTTATTTTTTGGCTATCAAAAGTAGGTTAATTATGGCCATAATTAAGTGTTGTGGGCTGTTAATTATTTTTATTTAAATATGTTGCACAGTTTTGAGCGCTGCACGCGAAGCGTATTCAATTTATAAAACGTTAAGCGTAATATTCATTAAAATGATGTTGTGCCCAAATTTTGACCCGGTTGTACAAGTGCATCAAAGTCAACAACAGTCGCAGCTGCAAGTTGTGTTTGTGGTGGCAGTGCCACAGTGGCTCAGAGCCGCAATCCACTGATGATGCACTGCAGCTGAGCTGATGCAGCTGCTGCATTTAGCATTGTGAAAATCCTCTCAGTGCTGCAAATTGCGCTACGTTTTGCTAGCACACACACATATATAAATATGTATGTGTGTGTGTGTGTGTGTGTATGGGAGACATGACGCAGCCCAAGTGTAAACTAAAAACTGCGAGTACTCCATGCATATGCTGCATATGCTTCGGTAATTGCCGCCGTGCCGCTGATTACACTTCAACAGCCCCGCCACATACAGACGCAGATGAACGACCAGCACAACTTGTGCCGCCATCAAAGCACCAAAACTCTAGCATTTACACACGCTCGCACACTCGCACACACACACACACACACACACACACACACATCTCAGTCCAGCTTCAGTTTAAGCATTAGAAGCCACCAACTCCTACTCTGGCTTTGGCCTGTGCGCTCGGCACTCGGCAATCGGGCAATGGGACCGCTGGGCTTTTAACTGTTCTAGATTCAGTGAACACCCATACACTCCCACACACTCACACACTTACACACACAAGCATACGTAGACGTGCTGTATTCAGCCAACCGACAAAATTGCCGAAATGAATTATGAATGAATCTTACAGAGATATTGAGCCAAATTGATAAGTTCATAAATAAATATAAATGTCTTGGATATAATACAATTATTGATTTGATTAATAAATAACAATATTAACTTACTTAAAGCTGGTATGAATTGTTAAAAATTTAATGAGAAATTTAATCAATTTTTAATGGCAACACTTTCAGGTGTCAGTTCTCAAATATCAAAGAAAAAATTCAATTATAAAAGTGAACATCAATAATCCAGCAAAAGTGCATTGGCCTAGTTTTTGCTGCGAAAATTTTGATTATTTACCTTGCTTTTTGTTAAATGAATAATACAAATTTCGACTATTATACCTAAGTACAGTAAAACCTATAAATGAAAGAAAGATTCAGCAAAGATAGTGTAAAATATTTTATAGATTTTATAAAGAAAATATTTTATTTTTGTCGCCTGGTTGCATTTGGCTTTGCACATGCATTCCATAAATTTGTCTGAGTTTCTCTCTTCGAGTTTGGAGTGCTTCGGCTGACTCTTTCCCCATAAAGCATTGCCCTGTGCAATGGATTCCCCATCCTTCCTTGCTCCTGTATTTGAATATTTAATTTTATAGCATGCAGCGAACATTTCGCACTTCTAAACTGACACTAAACGTTGTCGTTGGCTGGATTCCCCTCCCCTTCCTTCCCCTCCTCTCCCTCTCCCGGCTAGCTGTGTGTTTCGTTGTGCTGTGTGTATTTTATTAAGCAAACAACATGTTTTCTATGCTAAATGGACAGCTTTGTATCTGGTTTTGTCAGCTGCTCGCTGATTGCGAGTTCAATGCATGCCAAAAGCTTTCAACAGAATCAAAAACACGAAATGAAAGAAGGAAAAACGTGCTTAAAATTGGCCTTTTTCCGATGTCTTCTTTGTCAATTTGTGCGTCGCATGCCATAATTAATATCACTTTTAGCACAAAGTGGGTTGGCAAGCCACGCCCACACGCTGCCGGTCGCCTCCTTCTCGGTTATCTACCAAAAAGCGCCATTTTTTTCAACTGTCATTTGGCTGGCTGACATTTTTAATTAAATGAAATTCACTTTCATAAATTTCACTTTGACAGCGGCAAGCAAAAGGCGTCAACGGCATTTACCACGCAACAATTAACTGCCTTTAAATATTTAATTGAGATCGTACCCTTAAGCCAAAAAACCATTCCGCTAAATACCCATTCAGTTATTAAGATATCAGCGGCTATTTTACCAATGAAAAAAAGATAAACAAACTCAACAATTACAATGTAATTTTAACACTCTACCCGAGAATTTTTATACTCTAATCCATTTGTAATTTACTTTATTTAAACTAAAATTTATATCTTATATACAATAATATTTATTATTTACAACGTCCACCTTTGAAAAAGAATTATTTTATATTCAAATTGTTGCCTCGGCAATATTTACTTTTTTATTATATAAAACTTTAAGCCTTTTTGATGTAAATAAAAATCCCTTTATATTTTAATTACTGCAACACCCTCTTTTTCTTTCCCCTATTGACTTTTCTGTGGCACTTCTTTTATTTACTATTTAAAACTTTAACCTTGATCTATCGTTTTAAACTTTGCAAATACACTTTCTTTTTTTTTTTTTTCTTGAACGCACTTGAACACATTTTTTATGCGAAATTCCATTATACCTTTGACATTTTGCTGTCGAGTTAGCGACCTAGTTTGTTATATAGCGTAAATATCTCCAAACTTTTTTTCCTTGTAAAAAAAAGTCAGATAGAAGAAACAAGTAGAAAAATCGAAAAAAAAAGGAAAAAAAGAAAGCTGGAAAAGTGCGCGACAAACTGCATCGCATTATTGCCATTCAGTTGTTGTTGTTGTTGTTGCTGTTCAAAGCGCGTTACGTGCAATGTCACCCACGCATACACATACATTTACACAAATATATATAGACACACACACACACACAAGCTAACTTCCGCCCTGGTTGCATTGTTCATTTAAATTCTAATTTGTATTTGGCGCACTCGAAAATGAGAGTCGAGAACAGAAGAGCTTGGGGACATGGCGAACACGCTTCCTGCCAGCCAACTTTTTGGACAGGTGTAGTTTTAGGGTATTACCAACAGCGCCCAGTCTCTAGCCATCCCCAGCTCCAGCTCCAGCTCCGAGAACTAACCACGTGCCCCATAATGTCCTTGAAAGTTTTGGGGCGTGGGCCAGCGATTTGTTATTGCTATTTTAGTTAGGTGCTGCAATCTTAATCGCGTTTCTGGTGACGCTTCGCATGGCCAAATGCTCAGCGACAGTCAATTGCTGCTTTTAATGACTCCAGCTGAAATGGAGAAGTGCTCAACGTAAAACAGGACAAATGGCCCAGTTTAACAGCAAACAGGCCGCAGGACACTCTAAGTAAAGTGTCATTATTGCATTACTTAAGGCAACGATTTGTAATCATTTAGATTGGAGTTAACAAGAATCATTCTCAACGAGGCGGCAGCATATAGAATAACAAGAAATGCAACTAAAATTGCTACAAATCCTGGTAAATTCACATTGGCAATTAATCGATGCTAAAGTTAAAAGCAGGATACAAAATACATTCAAACTGATTACCGCTTTTAGCAAATAAATTCTATTTTCCTTTCCGCTTTTTTTAGATGTTCCACAAGCAATTTAAAATTGTTTTTGCTTTTCTCTCTTTCTCTACTACTCAAATAAGAGAATCGATTAAATTATTTGCATTTTAAAGAGGAACACAGATTATTATAAATCAGAGCTATTTCTAGCTGCACGTTCTCTTCACTCTTTACTTTTATATAAATCTTATAAAGAATGAATTGAAATTTTAGTTAATACGTGATAAAATCACTTTTTGTTAAACAATTCAATTCAATTATTACAAAGAACTTTCGCATAATCAACGACCTATAATTGTTGTTTAATATTTTCTTTATATTCCCTGACTATATAAGCAGTTGATGTGGCATTTTGAAATCAGTTTAATCAGTGGACACTTCAACGATCACATTAAAAATGAGATTCTTGTTGATCTTTGCCATTTTCTCGCTCTACGTGGCCAACACTCAATGCCAAATTTGCTTAGGACGTCCAATTGTGCAGAACTGCACTGGCGGAATGGATGTTGGAACCAGTAGGGGTCTTCTCTGTGTGGCCAGAGCCGCCCAAATGTGGTATTACGATCCGGCTACACAGAACTGTCTGAGCATGCAATACCTTGGATGTGGTGGCAACAACAACCGTTACTGCACCCAAGCCCAATGTTTAGCTAGATGCAGGCGAACAGCTGCATAAGTGCAACGATTATGGAATAAAAATATGAAGCGCTATTAAAAATATTCGTTTTAATTAAATGAACTGTTTATCTTAGCTTTTTTTTTTGGTCAAATGCTTTAATATTGCATTGGCTATTGTGGCTGCAACAAACGATTTTGCAACCTTGATTTTATAAAATGCGGGCGTTAAATTGAAAATAATGAAATGCTCATAATTTGTGAAGTGTTAAATGTGTTTTAACTTTATGCACATTTCCTTTGTAAATGTGCATTTTTTAGCTGTCCCACATGCCGTTAAAATTTGTTTTTACGTCCGTTGGTAAATTCAATAAAAGAATCGATTAAATGTAAAATTATTAAAAAGGAACAATGATAATTATATACAATAATAAATAAATACCTTTCAAAATCAGAACTTTTTTTTAGCTCCAAGTACTCTTTACTTTTATATAAATCGATAAAGAATGAATTGAAACTTTATTTATTACGTGATAAAATCACTTTCGTTAAACAATGCATTTAATTATTAACCCACTTTTTGACGGTTCGCCTTTTGTTATTAATCAGCTCAAAAAAGAGAAAAGAGCTATTGTATAATCAATAATTATATATATTATAATATAATTGTTTAATATTTTCATTATATTCCTTGACTATATAAGCAGTTAATATCACTTTTTTGATATCAGTTTAATTTCTGGAAACTTAAAATGAGATTTCTTTTGATCTTTGGAATTTTGTCGCTCTACTTGGCGACCACTCAAGCACAGGAATTTTGCTTAGGACGTCCAATTTTCCAGAACTGCTCTGGCGGCAGAAATGTTGGAACCGTTCGGGGGCTTGTCTGTCTGGTTAGAGCCATAACCGAATTGTGGTATTACGATCAAGGTTCACGCAGCTGTCGAAGCATGCGTTTCCTTGGATGTGGTGGCAACAACAATCGCTACTGTTCCCAACAACATTGTTTAACTAGTTGCAGGCGATAAATTGCAAATATTTAAATAAGTGCAATAATTGTGGATTAAAAAATGTCAATCGTTATTTAAAAATATGCGTTTGTATTGGTTGATGTGTTTATCTTAGTTTTTTTGTGGTCTTAAGTGTGGCTGTGGTGGCAACAATTGATTTTGAAAACCTTTAAAATTTCGGGCATTCAATTGGAAATATTGAAATAAATGCAAAGTGGAAAGTTACATTTATTTTATAAATGTTTTGAGTAGTTTCAGCTGATGGATTTAAAGGCAACAAATTTTTACATATAGCGTATTTTCATAATTAATAAACTTGATTTATTTCCCGTAAAATAGGCACAAAAGTTTATTCATATTTCCAGTATTTATATTTCACTTGTTTTTTTTTAAATTAGCACATGTTTAAACAGCTGTGGCATATTTAATTCAATTCAATAATTGTGGACTCATATTTTCATTGAATATTTAGCCTATATAAGCACTTTATAAATTTTTAAAAATCATTTAAAGCTGTGAAACTATAAAAATGAGATTTCTGTTAATCTTAGCCTGTTTGTCGCTCTACGTGGCATGCACTGAATCCCAGAGACTTTGCGTAGGACGTCAATTGATACAGACCTGCACTGGCAGCATGGATTCTGGAAATGAGAGATGGACCGCCTGTCGGAACAGGGCCATGAACGAAATGTGGTTTTACGATCAGCGAACACGCGAATGCATCCGAATGGTTTACCGGGGCTGTGGTGGCAACAACAATCGCTACTGTTCCCAATCCCATTGTTTAGCTAGTTGCAGGCAATAATTTAGATTTATTTATTATATATATATTTTTTGATTTTGCTTGTGATAAAATTAAACTTTTTATGACATAATAAATTGCTTAAATATATTTTTTTTTATAGAAACAATTACTTGTTGAAACAGCTGCCACATAATTAAAGCCATATTATTGTGGCTTAATATTTGCATTATTTTTGTTGGCTATAAAAGCACTTTATGTAAATTTTGGTAAAGAGTGCTGTAAAAATTTCTACGATTACAAATGAGATTTGAGTTGATCTTAGTTTTTTTGTTGCTATACTTGGCTTATGGTCAAACCCAGAGAGATTGCTGATACAAATCTGCATTGCTCGCCAGAATGCTGGCCATAATCGTGGGAGGACCTGTCGTAATATGGCCATGAACGAAATGTTCTATTTTGTTGTACCTAAACGCAACTGTCTCAGCCTGTCTTACCTTGGATGTGGTGGCAACAACAATCGTTACTGTTCCTATGATGATTGTATGGCCAGATGCAAATATTTCAATGAATGCAAAGAAATTGAACTGGAATTAAATATGAATATCGAATTTCATTTAGCACGTGATAAAAGTGGAATTTTTGTATAACACAAAGCATTTCGCACAGAAATAAATACATTTTGAAACAATGCTTTTTAATTGTAGATTAATGTATCGATTTTATTATTTATTTGCCTTATAAGTGTTGCGTGTCACGTCTGGAAAAATCAGTTGGAGCTGCGCATTTTTTATGTACACATTAAATATGAGATTTGTGCTCATCTGGGTCTGTTTGATGATGTACGTGGCATTCGCTGAATCCCAGGCATTCTGCGCAGGACGTCCGATGATACTCGGCTGCGGAGGGGCCATGGATGCTGGCCACAATCGCTGGGCTAATTGTCCTAATAGGGCCATGAACGAGATGTGGTATTATAATCAACGGACACGCAACTGCGAGCCAATGCGTTTCCTTGGCTGTGGTGGCAACAGCAATCGTTATTGCAACCGTGACGATTGCATCAACAGATGCAGGCGATAAACTCCCCTTTTTTTTTATAGATTAATAATAATAAAATCATTGATGTGGGCTTAAAGTGTTAGACGAATCGTATTTTTTTTATTAACATTCCATTTGTTAATGCTTTAAGTAACTGCGGGCAAATGGTGCAAATTAATTGCATTCCTTTTGGCAACAAAGTTGAGCGGCAACTGCAACTGCAACTGCTTGCTGCATGCTTCATTTACGGTCGTCTACTGCGATATATATTTGCTATTGGCCAAACCCAGTTGGCCAGTGCCAGTGCCAGTGCCACTGCGAGTTGCCTCTTAATTCAGTTGTTGTCGCCGTTGCTTTGGGCACTTAATTAAAAACCGCATTTGTTGCATTTCTTTCATTCTGTTCTCTGTTTTTGCCGTTTGCTGTTTTCTATTGCGAGGAGCACAGGAGGATGAGGATTGGCCTTGTGGGTTTGTCTCTGGAAATGTTTAAGCTTACAATGTCTTATGGCTGTCTTTTGTTCTGGCTTGTCACTGCAATTTATAGCAGGTTTAACCCAGTTTTATTTGCTTGCTTGTATTTTTTTTTTATTTTTTTTTTAATTTTTCTCTGCGTGTGATGTGGTCGCTATTTGGGGTCAATTTCGAGCATTTTAAATTGGTTGTCAAACGCAATGAGTGAATGCGATAAATGCCAACGACTTGTGAAGTGTGCTTATATATATATATATATATATTTTTTTTTTTAATTTTTTTTTTTTAATTTTTTTTTTTTTTACAATAATTAAAGTGCAATTGCCACATAGCAAAACGCAGTCAAAGACAATGATGAAGTTGCATTGCGTGTTGCCAGTGCAATGACTCTTCCCGTTTCCCGTCCCTCCAAATCAGAAATGAAATCAAAATGAAAATAAAATGAAATGAAAATGAAATTTTTTAAATGTTTTGCTTTTACTCATTGGCTTTTAAAAACTACGTTAACAACTATGCAATTAAAACGCTTAGCTGACGCTTTGGCTATGCTTTGGTTACTGCACCAACAAGTGCCCCTTTGCCCCTCCCCAGCGACTATATCTCCTCGTTGGGATTATCGGTAAACTTGACGGATCCACGCTGTCGCAGATTTGCCCTCGGTCTTTTGTACTCGTTGCGTGGTGGATTTAGCGGCTGCTCAAATGCCACAGCACTTGGTCCAATGGGACTGGCCAGATAGTCGCCACTCTGTTGCACCTCCTCCGGCCACTTGTCGCCCTCCATTGCCTCGACGAGTGCCGCCTCCATTTCAGCATCGCGCTCCTCCTGTTTCGTTTTGCGCTGCTGCTCCTGGAGTCGCGCTCGCAGCGTGCTCAAAGCAAAGCTCACATTCGACTGGGGTTGGCTCTCGGTGAGGATTTGCTCCTTGTGCTGATGATGATGATGATGATGCTTGGGTCGCACTTTGTGAATGGCTTTTTGGTTTGCAATCGCTTCCCTTTCGCGATACTTTTTCAGAAAAGCGGGTGGATAATTGGGTGCTTCGGTGGTGCTGGTGCTTGTGGTACTCATAATGATGACACCACGACTCCGCGGTCGTGGCATTTGATTGCTACTACTGCTGCTGCTGATGCTGCTGCTACTGGGATTGCTGCCACTATGTCTGATGTGATAGAGATTGGAGGGCACAAAGCCGCCCTCCATCGGTGCCAAGGATTGCACATCGGCGCTTGCCTCACCCGTGTGCTCTGTAACTTCGTATTGATGACCATGACCCGTTTGCTTGAACAGATCATTTTCATCCTCGACCTGCTCGAAATCGTCCTCTTCATCCTCCAGATCAGGCATGTGTGCCACCAACTTCTCCGGCTTGGGCAGCAGCTCGTGGCTGGTGTAACTCTCGTAATCGTTGTGTTTGATCTGATTCTGATTGCTGGATGTGATCTGCGTGTGCAGTTGGGTCATCGGCTGTGGACGCATTGTGACAAAGGAGGTGGGCTGCTCCCCGGCTTTGTAGACGGGCTTCCAGCTTTGGTACTCCATTATCTTGCCAGAGACAATCTCATTGCTGCTGCTGCTGCTGCTGCTGGGACGCGTCTTTGGCTTAAAGTATTTGTTCATCAGCGCCTCATCGCTGCTCATCGGCACCCTGCCCTCCACAATTAGCTCCTGCTCCTTCTCCAGCTGTCGCATGCGATTCTCATATTGCAGTTTTGTCGGCTCTGTCACCGCCGGCTTGGGCAGTGGCCTTATCAGTTTGACAATCTTCTTCCCCGAGCCACGCATCTTGATGATCTTCATCGGTTTGTTTGTATTCGGATCTCTTATGATGTATTTCACGCGCGTCGTCTCCGTTGGCATAAAGTCCATCATCGTTTTGGCATAGCTCGCTGTGCTGGGCAAGAAGTCACCAAACATGCTCTTCATGGCTCGGGCTCCATTGAACATGCGTCCCATAATGCCACCCATTACAGTATTGTCCATTTGCTGCCACATGAAACGCCGCTGAATTCTAAATTGAATTAAAAAATAAATTAAGCAAGAATATGAATTTTTGAAAACATTGCTAATTCTCCATTTATTATTTAAGAATTATTTATTTATTTAAGACTTAATTTATTTATTACTTAAGAATCAAATTTGTTTTTATATAGTTGAAAATTATCAGTAATTTTAATTATTTATCAGCTGTAAAAAGTATTTACTCAAAATCGATTTTAATTATCTAAAAATGGTTAAACTTTGATCTCTACAAATAATTCCATAATTTAAAATTCCAATTGGAAAATAAATACCAAATAACTATTAAATTTGCCTTATATAACTCCCAGTCAAAATAGTTGAATTGATCCATAAATATTTATAATAAATGAAAACACTTCCTATAAAAAAAAACCCAATCGTTTTTTTTTTGCTGCGAAAACTGTCACAAAATTTTTACATCCGTTCAAATTGTTAACTTTGTTCACTTGGTCACTGCCACTTACCTGTGATCCTCCGCCGCTTGATCACCGCTCACCAGCTGCAGCAGGAGCAGCAAGGTGGCCACAGTTATGGGCCAAAAGCCGTTTCGCCAGATCTGTGTGCCACAGCCAGATTTGCATTGCATTTGCATAGACTTGATTTCTGGCTTACTTACGCAATGCTTCCTCATGTTGGCAAACGTATCTTTTTTTTTTGTCTCAAATAAATATTTATATATATATATAAATATATATATATATATGTGTATATATGTGTATTCCCAAGTTGCAGCACTGCGTTACTTTCGTATCCGTCTGCTAGTTTTCGTTGGCCACTTTTGACTGCCGGCGCCTGCGTGCCAAGCACTTGATTTTATACACTTTTCACACGTTTGCAGCTGGCGGCTGGAATTGTGGCTAAAACTTTGGCTTGCTGCAGTTGCTCCAATTACATGAGCGCTGCAGTCGCAGTCGCTGCGCTTGCGCTTGGCATTGGCATTTCACTTTCGGCTAAACAATGGCTACCCCTCCCCAACACCCCTTTCAAATATCCCCTGCAATTCGGCCTCCCCTTGTGCATATTTATGTGGCCGCCTTTCGTCAAACAATTAGTTCCATTAATTTCTTGCTGGTTTTGTGGCTTTTTTTATTTATTATTATATTTTTCTTTCTTTTGCATTTTGTTGTTGTTACAATTGTTGTTGTTGCAATTGTTGTTGTTGTGTTAATGCCTTTTCCTTCCTTTAGTTTGTTGTTTCCGTATGCATTTTATTTTCGTGCTGGCTGATTTTTGCACCTTGCCTGGCGTGCAGATTTCTTTTCCATATATATCGCTGTAAGTTAAAATTAAATTTTGTTAAATTTTGTTAAATCACTGCGCGGCGAATTAATGTTAAATGAAGAAAAAAGAAGAAAACAGCAGCTGCTGTTGCAGTTTTCATTAAATTATGATTCGTGCTTAATTATGAGTTAATATTTATTAATGAGCGCCTTTTATTTTTATATACATTTTCTGGCATTTTTTTTTGTGTTGCATTTTTTTTTTTATTAATTAACGGCTCATCGGGAATTGCATCATAAAATTACAGCGCATCGTCATCTGTCGAACGAAACGTGCAGCGTTGCAATGAGTTTGGTCAGCGGCTTTTTGCAAATGATTCCATGACGTGCATTTCCAGATAACAATCATCATCATCATCATCAATATAATGATGACCATGGCAGTGATGTTTGCCATGATATTAACTGCTGCTGATGTATTTCAGGGGTTTTCTATTTGCCACTTGAGCTGTGTTTGGACAGGTGCAACTGCGTCAGGTGGCGCCAAGTGGAACTGCACATTGAAAAGCATTTGTAAATGACATTTAGTACCCGCTCTTTATCATCAATTGTATATATATATATAATGGTAAATATATATATATATTTATGTGTATTTTCTGCTCTTTCGTTTCGCATAATTTAATCGAAATTCATTGGCCAAAGTAAATTTGTAATTGGCTTTAAAATTTATTGTGGCTCTAAAAATTGGCGTTTCAAATTGTTAACTATTTGTTGAATATTTCCATAATTGGCACAAACACAATTGATATCGTGCAAGTCGGAAATATTTAAGCCATTGATAAGTATATAATTTGTATATATATTTCAACTAAAAATCTTATTGCTATTTCATTTGCTAATCTTGGCCTATTCTTGATGTGGTAATTAAACAAGCGCTTAAATATGCCACAATGTAAACTAATTTGCACATTGATGCACTTACAGAAACAGGGAGTTGTTGTGGTATTTGTGAGCTCGCCAAGGACCTTCGCACAATGGGCAAATGGCAAATGGCAAATGGCATACAAATATTGCGTATACGCAAAGCTGTTGCACTGTGTGTGCTGTCAATATAATGTATTTAAAATGCCATTTGTGTAAATGGATTATAAAATCGATGCATTTGCCAACGGATTTGCTGAGTTGCTGTGTGTATACTAAATGCATATTTGTATTATTGCTTGGCTGGATGATAACGATACGCAATTGTTCCTGCTGCCACTGCCACTGAGGCAACTGAGAGGCGACTCTCGCGCTCGATATTATGTATATATAAGTAAAAGCAAATTGATGCCTTAAGCCAAATATAAACACAATAAAACCAAACAAGCCGCAACAGCACATCCACTCTCCCCACTCGTCCCACCCCCGCACAAAGTCAGAGGGCGCCAAGTTACAAGTTGCTGTACAGCAAAGCAGAGGCCCAGCCCACTCCATGGAAACGCTGCAGGGGGCAGATTCACAGAGTCACAGACACAATTCCGGCAGTTAGTCAAGCGGCAGTCGGCAGTCGGCAGGCGGCTAACTGCAAATTGTATGAGCTCGAAATTTGCCTGTAAGCCAACAAGCACACACAGAACCAGAGCAGCAACAACAGCAGCAACAACAACAACAACGGCAACAGCAGAAGCTACAACAATGTGGCTGCCACATCAGCAAGAACAACTCCTGCAGCAGTACTTCAAATTGTATCTGAAACGTTGATAACATCGTATTTCTGGGTTAGATATTGCCCTTAACACACACACACACACACACACATAGATACACACACAGGCTAAGCATTAGATACAATAACATTGACAATATTGGCAGGCAACATGGAGCACAGATTGATACGGATCGTTGGGGTTTGCCATTGGGATTACGCGCATTGGCCATTGGTAGAGAAGAGTGGGTTTTGCCGTTGCACTGCATCAACTGATGTCCAACTGCAGTTCAGGTTTCAGTTTAATTCAGTTTATTGCTAAAGCTTAACCAGCATGTTGCGCGAGGGCCGCTTCAGCACTTCCACAAACTACAGCTGAATTTATTCTCCAACCAAGTTGATTTTGTCACAATAGTTTTTTATCGAAACGAATTGTTCCTTTAAATTAATTTCTTACCATGAATATTTCATATTTAATCAATAAATGTAGGTTTATTGGTTCAGATTTTAATGAATTAATTATTGCATGAATTCTTAAAAATATTTATATTTTTACAGTGTATAAAAAGCAACCTCTTTCTGAAAATCTGTTCATATTTTATAATTGTAAAATTCAAATGTGTTCTAATCTTGAGATATTTTAATACATATATTTTCGATACATATAAAAAAATTTTGCTTAAAAAAAATATCTGTGTGTATAAACAGATATTTATATATTACTATATTACTTCGACAGGGAAGGGTATTTCATGTGCGGCTTTTTAAAATATAACTTTTGCTGCCTTCTTTTGTTTGCTTTTAATATCATTTTTTTTTATTTTCACATTTTACAAAGAATTTTATTGTTATTGTTGTTGTTGTTTTTTGCTGCACTTAAAATACATTTACTTATGTATATTTTGTTAAGTAAAAATACTACCTGTTTCACACAGTATCTGTGTGCAACTGATGCTGCATGGTGCATGCTGCTGCTGTTGCAGTTGCAGTTGTTGTTGCAGTTGTCGTCGTTACTGATTTAAAGCCTCGAGCGCCTCTGTTGCAGCTGCATTGTGCGGCCGTTGACGACACCATTTTTGCTTTATGCCTCAACCCAACCACCCACACACACACACACACACACACACACACACACACATAGACACACACGCATACATAGAAACGCACACACAAAAGAAATAGAGGCAAAGATATTGCATACTCGCCGCAGTTTTTTTTTATCCATGTTTGTCATGTTGGCGCTGCTACAAAAGCTTTGAAGTTGCATAGATAAGCTGCCCCAGCCCAGTTGTTGTTGTTGTCCCGTTGTTGTGATGTTGTCGCAGTTGCTTGCTGCATAACTGGAGGCTAATGGCCGCCTATTGGACAATGCGCTCCATTAAAAGGGAAGCATGTATTGAAGCAGCAGCCCATAAATTTATTTCATAAGTATCCCAAGACGCCGGGATGCTCCAGTAGCAGCAGAAGAGGCAGCAGCAGGAGCAGCAGAGGCAGCAGCAATATTCATGCCACATTTGCTTGTAAGCTTGACCAAAGCCAACGCCAAAGCCAAAGCATATTCCACACCCAAAGGAATACTTTAAATGGTTGTGCGAGGGCTCCATAAAAGGCAAAAAATGTGAAATCCATTTTCAAGTTTAAATAAGATTTAAAATATTCCATGTAAAATATATATCAGAGATCGTTTGTCTTTTATTGTGATACTTAAAAGTATCTTAAAATTTAAGTTAAAAATATGTTTTGTAGCCAATATTGCTAAAGTTTAGTATTAAAAAAGTCATTTGAATTTATTAATTTTTTCTCTTATTACAAATAAATTTTTAGCAATATGATTTTACTGTTTTGATATCTTTTTAAAGTTGTTAAATATTAAATGTTGATTATAGTTTATTGTAGCATAAATTTAAAGTCTGTAAAGATGTCCATTTTGCAGGCGGCAACCCTCGCACATTACTTTGCAGCGACCTACAACGCAAACACACATAGACAGACACACACACACACATAGAGACACACACATACACACTCGTACACACACACACACAGCGAAACACCCTCACTTTTAAAACACATTTAATGCGCGCATAAATTATTCAGAGTTGCGCTGCAAAAGCGTCGCATTGCTGATCCGCATCCCGCTAGGATTCCTCGCTGGGCAATAGTCAATTATTTTGGATTATGTTTGGATTAGTGGTCAGCGCGTGCGGCTGTGCACAACGACTAGTGTATATATATAGTTGGACGACCCAAAAAGTTAGTTCATTGTACGCCTGGTTATTGCACTTTGCTTTGGGCGAGGACAGCTGGGGATAGCTGGGGACAGCTGAGGACGACAATTCTGGTTTATTATTTTTTGTCCTTTATTATTATTTCAATTGCTGATGGCCGAACAACGGTGGGCTCAATCAATGTTTAATTGACCCATTTGGTGGGCGTTTGGGCGTTGGGTGGGGCATAAATAACATTTAAGCAGGCAAAATGCTGGCTTCTTGTTTGCCGCTAAAAGCATTTGTTATTTATCCACATTGTCTCTGTATGTGGGTCCATGTAATGTGAGCCTATGTGTTTAATTTATATTAATGTTGTCAACGTCTGGGCTCTGGCCCGCTGACTGTCGCATCTGCGTGCCAAATTAATTTACACTGCGCGAAATCCCCGTTGCCCAGTTGTGCCATTAAATAAGAGGCAGAGCTGCTGAAAGCCGCTATTTTATGCGCATTCAATCAGTTTTGCTTATGCAAATTAATTGACACCTGAAATTGACATTTTGCTTGTATTATTAGCAACAAATTTTATGTATTTTGTAAGGTTCTTTTAGCTTTTGTATCTTTAGAATTTTTCGACAATTTAGAAATGAAAATTCGATTTAATTCTTGCTTAAATGCGATACAAAATACGAAATCGGTTTCACTTTACGGTGAATTTATTTCGTTCATTTATTTCGTTCCAATTACAATGAGTTTATTTAAGAAATTAAGGTTTCATTAACCGAAAATTCTTTGGTCAACTTTGCAAACATTTTCTTTTCAATTCCAGATTTCGAATGATGATACAATTTTTTGTGCCTTTCCCTAAGAAAATCACATTTGTTTCACTTCAAATCCATAGCTAACCACAATGACACGCTGATTAAATCAAATAACTTATGGCTTGCGCTCACTTAAAGCCTACCAAAAAAAAAAAAAAAAAAAAGGAAACAGTCAGCAATCTAAAAGTGAACTAGCATTGTGTGTGTGTGCCTGGCTTTGTTCTGCTGACTGTTGACTACTACTTCTGACTGCTATTGCTCCTGCTGCTCCAGCTGCTCTTGCTACTTCTGCAGCAGTCGGCAAACGGAAATCAGCGTTGCCCAATCTGTGGTCGGCTGCGTTGCTGCTGTTGCTGTTGCTGCTGTGGCGCGTACTTCATTGTCTATGAAATTTGCTCAACTGCAAGCGAAGCAGAAGGAAATTGTTCACACATATACAAACGCACACACACACGCAGACACACGCAGACACACAGCCACATACACATAGAAAAACAATGGAACATTTCTGTTTTTTTTTTTTTTTTTTTTTTTTTTGTAAAGTCAACAAGCGCACAAAGTTTTGAATTTAATTCATGTTTTATGGTAATTCCAAAATTCCAAAATTCCTATTTATGCTTGTTGTTATTTTAAAACAGCTGCGTTTCTATAGGAGAAGAATATTATTTTGATTTAGTTTGTAGCCCAGCAACTGCACTGCTTAAATTAAGCTAAAATAATGAAATATTATTTATATAACATAAGACTAAACAAGAGTGAATTTAACATAACATTATAATTTGTATAAATTTGTTGTAGTATTTATCTCTGAGTGTACAGCAATGTGTGAGTTTTGCTATTTTCTTAGGCGACTCGCTTTGCTTTAGCTATTTTTCTGCTCGACTGCTGCTGTGGCAGTCGATGTTGTTGTTGTTGTTTTTGTTTTAGCTTCTTGAAGCAGCTGCCATTTTGTTTTGGCACACACACTCGAAAACGTTAACTGTACATGTGTGTGTGTGTGTGTGTGTCTGTGTGCTTTTGTCCATTGTTGTAAGTATCTTTTGTTTCAATTGCTCTGCTTGCGGCCGGGCAGCGCAGATTTAAGCTGAACTCAGCCCTCTCCTTGCTGGTCGGTCGCCATCGTTCCCCAAGGAGCCTCGGCTCTTTCGCCACATTTGAAGCTGCTTTATTGCAATTGATTTTGACACCGCTTTTATGGGTTGTGCAATCTGCCAGATTAATATGACCCAAGCATTGTGTATACGATCCACATCGATAAGTCTAAGATATGTATCCTTATATATATATACATT
This sequence comes from Drosophila multiciliata, assembly GCA_037043605.1. NCBI lineage: Eukaryota > Metazoa > Arthropoda > Insecta > Diptera > Drosophilidae > Drosophila > Drosophila multiciliata. The sequence goes on from JBAMBF010000589.1 coordinate 11,649,350, forward strand.
CCTTGCCTTTTTGTGCCTCTTTTCAACTTTAACTTTTTTTCTTTTCTGGTCATTTTGCAGCTATGTTCATGGTATTGGTTCGGAGACGCGCAACTCGCTCTTCCATTTGCACAATGGTCGCGACATGGTTATGGTGACCACCTGCCGGCACGGCAAGAGTTGGCGCGAGCTGCAGGATAATCGCTGTGACGAGGATAATCGCGAATATGATAGGTAAGTGAAATTTACACAGCAATCAAATTATTATTGTTAATTGTAATGTTGAGTTTTTGCTGTTGCACAGACCACATATTATTTTTGTAGCTGTCATTAACTTCAAATGTGATTTGTTTATCCGCTTTCGTGCTAATAGTAAATCTGCCCCATCGACCGCTATTAGCTACAGTCAGTTGGACAGACTGAGACACACCAGTCACAGTTACATTTACAGACCCAGTTCCAGTCCCAATCCCAGTCACAGTCCATCTCTCTTTGTCTGTCGCGATTCTTGTGATTAATGTTCAAAAATCTAAGTTGACAAGCTCATTTAAATGGCACGACACTTGTGCAGAGACATCGGTCTACTTGCCTTGACTTTTAGGGCTGTAATATATTTATATAAATATAAATATTCAATTCTCAAGATCGACCTTTAAACCCTGATTAGCTTTAAACAGTAAACAGCAATATAATAAATATAATATAAAAAATATAATATAAAAAATATAATATAAAAAATATAAAAATAATGGGTAAAGTTTAGTATTTTTAAAACAAGGAAAAGCATCTAGTTTACATTAAAGTAGATATTTTAATATTATTACTAATTAAATATTCAGCTTACTTACACAATTATTCACACTGTAAGAAATCAATTAAATCGTGTCAGCGAATTTGTGTCTTTGTCAGGAAAGAGACTTTCTTTCACAGCAAAAGAGATTTTTACATTTTGGCTACATTTTGCTTTTCCTTCTTCATTTTTCCCCATTTGACTTTTCAACTGACTTGCATTGAGTTTTTTTTTTATTTTTTCATTTCCTGCTGATGGCTCACAAAATAAATCATTCATTTTGAATGAATTGTATTTCAATACCAGGTGCTTAAATAAAATGAGGTTATTGGAAAAAGTAATAGGTAATCGATGACTACATTTCATCTATTATTTTGCATATTTTGATTAAATTGAATTTCTTACAAAAAATTCATCAGTTTGTGATAAATGCTGGGCATACTTCCGAGGCAAGCTCATAAATTTTTATTTCTTGTCAATATTTTGTTCTTTGCCAAAGTTTGGAAAATATGAGAAAAAATCATATAAGTTTCGCTCTTAATTGAATGTAATTTTTCATTCATTTTTCAGCAGCGAGTGCGACGCTTGCAACTCACCTTTGACTGCTCTCCCCCTCTGCTCCCTCTGCTCTGCTCTGTTAGCTGTTAGCTGTTAGCTGCTGCCCCGTTGTCTGATGCACGTAATTTGACATGACTTATGCGACAGATCTGCTTGGCGTCAAGCGTCAGCGATTTATGCGCCCCATCCTTCCATTCTCTATGCACACCCCAAGTGGCACGCGAGGCAGACTCAACTTGGCCAGTTGGGCGAGGGGCGACGGTTTCTACAGCAGCCGCCCGTTCGTCAACTGTTCAACATAATCAAGCAAATTGCTTTCCTACTCGCATCATTTTTTATCTGAAAGCCCTCTGTCTGGGACCGTGTCTGAAACTTCGTTAATGCACCTGTCAAACGCTGCGCATATTTATAAATGTCGACCAAATTGCATAATACCTGAGCAGCCTTCCTAAGACATTCTTTTTTTTCGCTCCTGAATCTTATCCTCAGCTGCTGTTACTTCTGCCTTTTTGATGACGCTGCTTTGTATTAATATGCAAAACTATTCATACTTGGCTCTCCTCCCCGACATGAAAAATCATTGCTCTTATAATGGAGCCGAAATGAGAAAAACTTTCAATATGACAATGGCATAAAAAAGGAAAAAGATTTTTTTTTTATTGACCAAAGGGGAGTTTAGAAAAGAGCAGAAATAAGCTGGTTTTTACAGGTGTTGCATTTAATATTATTTGCTTATACTAAAAATGAATAAAGGTATTTTATTATGGTGAATATTAAATTTTAGGTAAAAGGAGATTTCTGTAAAGTAATTGAAGTTATTGCAGCTTTGAAAGTACTTTTAAAATACTAAATGTTTTTAAATATTTTATTCTCTGTGAATATGCAAATCCAAACCTAGTTTTCACACATTAAATGCTCAATTCCATTTTTGGTTTAAATAATTAATATTCATGCATTAAGTAATATTTACAGCACAAAATGTAATTATTTTAAAATTTACTTAGGGCTTTTTATGTAATAAAATATGAGATTTATTATCTTTTAAAAAGTACATGAAAAATATATGACGTAAATTTAAATGGCCAAATAGGAAAAATATTATAAAAAAAATAATCAATAAATAAGTGCATTTCAAGTTCGCTAAAGCTTTCAAAGATTTTCCATGGTTTTTTTTTCTCGAAATTATCGCAAAATCCATTAAAAAGTTTTGCTGCTGCTGCTGCCAGCAAATATAACAAAAAAGAGGGAAAATAAACGAAAAACTTTAACAACTGCATTCAAAAACCTTGAGTTGCTTTTAATGAAATTTTGTTGTTTTGATGTCGCGTCGCAGTCGCCGTTTTTGGCCAGTGTTTTTGTTGTTGTTGTTGGCCATAATGAGCCTATGGCGTCGTTGGTAAACGCTGCTGCTCGTGCAACACATGGCAACAGAAAGTCGCCAAGAGCCACAACCACAAACCAACTGCTCCAACAATCAATGCATTTCGCCCCAGGCTCTGTGCTGGTCACAAAAATGTGGCACGAGAGAGCACCGTGTCGATGAAGGTTGGCATCTGCTGTTTGGTTAAGGGATCTCCTCTGGTGGGTTGATGTGTTACTTGCTTCGTTCTGCTGATGATGATGATGTTGCTGCTGCTGTTGGTGTTCCTGTTACTGTTGCTGTTGCTGTTGCTGATGGCAACAACACACATCACTGATGTGGCAGCGACAACCTAACTGAAACTGGCGACATTTTGTGGTTTTGCCTTTTCGACAGCTGATATGGCAAAAAGGCGTCTGTCGCTTTGGAGTGGTGTGAAGTGTAGTGGGCGTGGCTGCCAACGACTAAGTTTCAACTGGGCATGCAACATACACATGCACATTTGAATGTTGTAATCAAGTATCTTAGGTTTCTACTACTATTTTGGCTGGCCTTTAAAGGAAATATGAAAATACTAGAAACGTCCTTGAGTAAAGTTCAGTCTTTGCTCCTTTTTTTTGCCTCATTTTATTTTCGCACACAATTTGACAGAAGGCAGCGAAACTGAACGCATCGCAAACGTTTCCTCAGACATTACGTATACGACACGTTGCATGACAAGCAGAAGGCAACGTCAGATACGCTGACAACATGTTGCCGCACGTAAGAAGAGTGTTTGTACAGCCACCCCCTCCCACACACACAAAAAAAAAAACAAAACGCAATATGCCACAAGGTCAATGCAAGCAAACTTTTCAATTTTATTTTGCGCGTCTTTAATTTGAGGCAACAATTTGCCAAGTTTTTAATTTCAATAATTTCACAAACCAAAAAAATCGTTTGTTATTAAAGTTGTCAGTGTATATTATATAGTTGTATATATATATATAAATATATATATATATAAATATATATATAAAAAATGATAAAGTTAATTGCTTAAAAGTGGAAACTTAACAAAGCTGACTATGGCAAGATGTGTGTTAAAAAAAAATTAATATGCAACATTTGCTAAAAGAATATGCAATTTAAAGTTGATGGCATTTTTTTTAACAACAAAAGGCTTGCCATAAATTTGCCATTTGACAATAGTTTATGATTTGATGTATAAAGGCTAAGAGCACACAATTCAGTTGACTTTCATTTAATTTTATTGAAATATATGTGCATTTCACATAATTACTGCTGCCAGGCTGGCTGGGCCTGGGCCTGCGCTTGGTTGTCTGGAATTTTATGCATTTTTCATAATGCAATTTGCAGAGTAATAAATTTTTCGTACGCAACACTATCATTATTATCAACAAGGAGCAGCAGGAGCCTGGCCAGAACTGAGCCCAGGCCTGGCAAACTTTTGGCGGCAGTTGCCTTTGCATCTGCGCCTTAACTACTGCACACACACACACCTACCTCGTGTTCGCCATTTTATACGTTAATCTCAGATTTTGCCATAAATCACTTTAAAGGCGACACACTTACCAGGCAGACCAGGTAACTGGCAAGCTTGCTCCGGTTCTAGTGGCCCATTGCAATTTCTTTGAGTGCCAATTTCATTTTTTACAGTCTCTGTTTTCCTTTGTGGAGTGTTGTGCGGCACCGTAAACTGTTCCTCGAAATTGCTGGTCATTCACTAAGTGTCCAGTTTTCTCCAAAGTGAGCAATAGAGAAAGAGAGGGAGGGCGTGAGGGAGAAAGTGAGATCAATATAAGTTTACACCTTACGGAAATGTTACGTTATTTTTTTTCAGTATAAAAGTAAAAATTTTTGACATTTTTGGCTAGAGAAGCAATAAGCTTTTTTCTTTAAATAAATTCTTTTAGAATATATTAAAAACCAAAAATATCTCCTAACATATTTTATTGTTATTAAAATGAATTCTTGAATTATTTATTTATATATTTTGTGAAGAATGCTTTTTCGCTTTGAGTTTGAATATGTTTTTGCTAATTAAAAACTAAATGCAAAACGAATGTAAAAATCAGAGAGGAATCAAGCAAATATATATACCATGCTCGAGTCTTGGTGCACACTGCTGGGTATCAGCCTGATCTTATCCAATGAATTTGTTTTAACAAAGTTTAAGTTGGCTTTCCAGCTCGCTTGCATTGCAGGCACGCACTGTGCCCTGAATTTCAATGACTTGGGTTGGTCTTTAGTTTCAGCTTTGGCTTGCTCCTCGTCTTAGTGCGGTCTGCTGTATTCATCATGAGCCATTATCACAAGCTGGCGACAAGGGAACCAGCAGCTACAGAGAGTGAGGGAGATAGAAATAGAGGGGGATTGGGAGTAGCTGCCTTCATGCGCTTTACACTTGTGACTAATGCGCCATATTTAATGCCACAGCTTCTGCTGCTGCTGCTGCTGCTGCTTCTGCTGCTGCTGCTGCTGCTGCTGCTGCTCCTTCTTTGCCTGAGCACAAACAATGGCAACTTTTACAGCTGGTTTTTGCTGCGATTCTGTCGGCAGCCTTCCTTTTTTCGTATGCTTTGTGTTTGTGTTTTTGTCATTGCTGTTTGTTTGTTTGTTTTTATGTAGTTTGCCCCACCTACCTCCCCCACGCCCCACGCACAACCAAATTGTCTTTATTTCAAATGCTGTTTTTTAAGAATGCAATTTTCATTGAAATTCATTGTAATTTCCTATTGCTTGCTAGCTCGCTCGCTCGCTCGGATTGGGTTGGGTTGGGTTGGGATGGGTTGTTCCTCTAACATTTTCTTGCCACTCACTTATTTTCCATCACTTAAAGCGGTTGCAACTTTTGCCAGTCGTCGAGCTGCAAGTTTCTATCTGATTTTAAGGTTTGTGTTTGTTTTTACTTGACATTTTCTTGTTGTTTTTGTTCAGTTTTAATTAATTTGGCATTCGTTGCTGTCAGCATGGTTTCTGATGCTGCGGTTGCCGCTGCTGCTGCTGCTGCTGCAGCTGCATCTGACAAGCATTCGGCCTAAGGTCGAAGCAGATCGCGTTTCAGTTTCAACATGCAATTTGCGTGTCAGATTGACGCACAAAGCCAACGCGATGACAAAGCAAAATACGATACAAAGTTTCACACGTAGCACACACAATACCAACAACATACAAAAACAACAACAAAAAAAAACATTCACTCTTTGAAAATGTTTGTTAGAATTGAAACTCTTCTATCTTTGATTCAAAGTGCTCCCAAGTGAGTTGACACAAGTTGCCTTTGATATGGTTTACTATTCCAAGTGTATTGCAATTTTATTGCTTATCTCTTCACCTGCTTAAAAAGTTTACTAAATTTATAGTTTGTCATGTTTTGTTGTTGCTTCATCATCGTCTCTGATTCATTTAATCTGTACATAATGTCTTCATTCGTTTAATTGTAGAAAACAAGTGCACTTTATTTTGAATTCGTCGTTTCACAGGTTTTACAACTGTTGTTAAAATACCATTAAAATGTTTATAACCTGTAAATCCGAATTCTGAGATACTTTGTAGCGTATCTGCTAGTCTTTTACTTTGTATTATTTACTAATTATACTTTGATACTGAAGGTTTTTGTTAGTTAGATTATTTTTGACAAAGAGATGGCTCTGGAAAAAATAGAACCAACCCTTCAGGCACTTTTTGATGAATTGTGAACTATGAATTTTGAGCTATAATTTCCATATTTAAATGTAGTATTATTCCAAAAAAAAAATAAAAAAGGCCTGCTTTGAGAATTGTATCATTTTTGTCAAAGATATCCCATTTTTGAGTGATTATTTAATCACGTTTTCAACTGTAATATTTCGTTAGAGATCAAAAAGCACAAGAATTAACTAAAGTAAAATAAAATAAAGTTTTTATTAGCTGATATTTCACTTTTTACAGCGTATTCTGCAATCGGTCAAGTAGGAGAATGCAAATCTTTCACTGGCTTTTGTTAGCATTTTTGATTCTTTCTCTGCCAAAATATAACGACTGAGCTGTCAGAGGACAAAAGGACCTGTCCTTTTTTGCACTACTAAAATCATAACGTTATCCGGGCTCGTCAGTCATTTAAATAGGAACTGGGGTCGTTTTGTCAGTTACTGACTCACTGACTCACTTACTCAGCTAAGCTGCATTCCAGCCAAACAAAAAAGAGATGGCCAAAAGAGAGAGTTGAGGCGAAAGAGGAAGTAAATTATCATACCTGACGCCCGACTAGGAGCAACCTTTGACAGCTGGAAACCACTTAAATTATGGGCCCGCTGTGCAGCCACCGAAACAAACTGGACTAACGACTGGGGGAGATTGGTTTAGAGCTGTTGCTGTAACTGTAGCTGCTCCTACTTCTGTTGCTCTAGCTGGCTGCCACTACTTATGTTAATTCTGTTGGCCTTGGCATCAAGTAAAGTAAAGCAATTGACATCAACCCAACTCGTGTTTGGGCTCTCTGTGTGTGTGTGTGTGTGTTTGTGTGTTGGTTGTGGCCTGCTTTCAGAAACTGACTTGAAATATTAAGCAAAGTGTTGGCAAATTAATTACGGGACATGTAAGTTTGCTTATGTGTGTGTGTGTGTATTTAAGCTGATATAGTTGGTCAGCAACAGGGCAACAGGTACCGCAAAATAGTTGATTTCATGTCAAGTGCAGTTAAATGCTCAATTAATTTCAGTTAAAACTAAGATTATAAATGGTATTTTGATTATAATTAATTTGCAATTTTGTATAGTGATTCAGCTTAAAGCTCAAAATAAGATTCGTCATGTTAAATAATTATATTCTAAGGTAAGCATAAGATGCTTATAGAAATTATAAAAATGAAGAACAAATGAGAATTCATCAGCCTTGTTTAAGCCTGCTTCAAATAGGCTTAAAAGTAATTTATCTTTGGCTGCCTACTTTTAGGAGCCACCAGTAGAAATGCTAAGAAAAGCCATAAAATACAAATTTAACTGACATTTTACGTTATTTTTTACTTAATAAAATGTGTTATTTCCTTACTGAATTACCCTCATCAAGATGTATGTCTTTATATATACATATATATTTATTTATTCACATGTATGTATTTTCTCATAAAAATATGTAGAATTCACACACAAAATATTCCCTCTTAAAAAAGAAATTTATTTTAGTGCAATAATTAAAATTCTAGTTAAATTGTGAGTGTCGAATGTAAAATGGTTAAAAGACTTTACTTTAAGCTTAAATAGCTCAACTAACGTATTTGAAAACTCTGATAAATTGTCTATAGATAATTAATGTGCACATCTAAACTATTTTATGAGTGAAAAGAAAAAGTTTTCCCTTTAAGAGTTGCATCGGATGCAGCTCAAAGGATTTAAGCGTATTTCACACCGAATTGCAGCCTTGGCGCCTCATCGGCTAATGAAGTGGCTGTGGCACGTTGGGGCATCAACTAAACCGGGCAGCGAACTTTGGCCACAAGAACAAAGTTTCACTCGTATGATGCTCGGACATGGCCAGAACCAGAGCTAAACTAAGCGGAATGAAGGGAAACAGCGCTAAACAGAGAAACTCTGCTGAGCCAAACTATTCGCTCAACTTGCTATAGCTAAAAATCATTTAATTAAAGTTAAGCACGACAAGCAACAAAACAACAACAAAATATCAGAACTTGCAACAAACATAGCCTCGATGCACTGTTAGCGACTCTTAATTGCTTAAACAAGTAGCAAACAAGTCCATATCCAAACGAGAAGTGGCAAATGGGGATGTGGGAAATGGAAAAATGGGGTTCGGGGGTGCAGTGACCTGTGACCTGTGCTTTTAGCTAAATGCATATATGGATGGAGGCGGCATATCACTGACTAATTAGGTAGGCAGTTAGGGCGTGGCACTCGCCAATAAATAACACAACACACAGCCAACATACGTGTGATGAATACGAATCCTTGCAAATTTGTTCATTTTGCACACGAAATATAAAAAAAAAAGGAATAACGAAAGAACCGCAAATTCGAATGCAGCACGTGCTTTTGGCCAACTCAAGTACGTTAAATGTTAATATTTTGTGCAAAGCCAACAAAAAACGAATGCAGGCAATTTTTGCTCAAATTATCCATAATCCAAAGCAGCAAAGATGAAATATTATTCACAGACAGCAATAATAAGTTAAATATAATCCTAACTACAGATAATAAATTTTTCGAGCATTTTAGCCAAGAATGTGAAAGAAATGATTTTCAGCTGCTGCTCTTTAATCTGGCCAATTATTAACTCTCTTCTTGGCCGAAACATTTACAATAATATTTAATTTTCTTTTTATAAAGTTCAACTAAATTCAGTTTATTTTTAAAAGCGTAATTTAAATTTAAATTTTTCACTTTTCTTGTTGCATTTTTGTGGCCCGTTTATAAATCTCTTTTGCAACATATTAAATTCATGCAGCCAGGGAGGGCATTCCATTGTCGGTCTTAACCAGTTGGGTTGCCACATTCCTGTTGCTGTGGCCAATGTCTGCTGCTTACAAATGACTTTTTGGCCAACGGCGGGCAACTGGCCGGGGGGTGGTTGGGTGGCAATGTTCTTCTATGCATTTGAAAATGTAATTTTTCAACGGTCTCGAAACACAGGCAACATGCAATTTATGTTGTTTACTCAAGAATATTCATAAGCCATGCCTATGGCCAAAATACAGACACCAACCCCTCACCCCCCCTCTCGAGAGTACAACCCCTGATGCTGATTGCCATCCCTCGCACACCCCGCTGCTGCTGGCCATGCAATGTTTGCCATTGTCAATGCAATGCGAATTCGCTGTGACTGCACTTTTCTAAATACGATTTCTGCTGAATTTGCTTTAAAATTGTTAGCAGCTCAAATTGCTGACCAGAGTTGGACTTGCTCTCAATCGTTGGGCGTTGTGGGCGTGACCAACATGCCTCACTACATGTAATTTTACGCGCAACTTAACTTGTTAGAGGGGGAGTTGCTTCGAGAAGAGAGAGTGAGTGGGGGAAGAGGCACCTGCTTGAATGTGCACAAATGTTTGAGCAACATGGCGTATGCGTGCTATGCAGCCTACTTGCTTTGATTTGTCATTAAAGCTTAAATCAGCAACAAACACGGATTGCGGTATTGTTCCAATGGTTAAATTGTTCAATTTAATTTGTGTGTGTGCTGGACGTAAATGTATGTGTGTGTGTGTGTGTGCGTATGAGTTATGTTCATGAATATTAAGCATACGCCCTTGTGGTTTGAGAACTTTGCTGTTTGATGCTGGCCATTACATGTTGGAATTGAACCATTAGCATAATGGTTAAGGAGCAGCGACAGTTTGAAGCTCTCAAGTGGCTCTCAAATGATTAATATTTATATTAATATGCCACAGGAGGCGGCACTTAATATGTTGTACAACTAAATCACCTTCAATTGCACATTTATTGCTTTAACTGATTGCAATAAGCAAATTAACAATTAAAGACAAAGCTTTTTAATTGGCAGCCAATTAAGTCAATTTATGATAAAAACAATGAGCCAATTTGAGGTGCTTGAAATACGCTTGAAACTACAATTTTTAATTTTGTAAAAGTGGACTTTTGCCAACTTTAAAACTTACTTAAAATCCGCTTGATTATTTGAATGATGGCAGCCATTCGGCAACTATGGAAACCCATCAGTCGCCCCGGTGCCAAGCCAGGCTGTCAGACGCCATCTGAGTCGGCCATCAAGCAGGACAGGTCCATTGTTCAATTAATTGCTTCACAATGCCATTATGCTCTGCCATGGCTCTTACTAATTTCCATCCTCTGCTCTCCGATGTTCTCGGGCTCACTCCATTTATTTGCTGACCTTTTTTTCATCCGCTTCAGATACGACTACGAGACACTGCTGCAGAATTCCACGTTTTGTTTGGTGCCACGCGGACGACGCTTGGGCTCCTTCAGGTAAGCTAAAAAAAAAATAATAATAAAAAAAAAATAGTCAGTAAAAAACTATTTTCATTTTACAGCTTCAGCCCATTTAGTTTCCACTCATACATACATATATATATATACAAACATATCTTGAATTTTTTACTTTATGCCGATTGTTTTTGCTTTTTTTTTTTATTCATTTCCATAGATTTCTGGAAGCATTGCAAGCGGGCTGCATTCCGGTGCTATTGTCCAATGCCTGGGTATTGCCATTTGAGTCGAAAATCGATTGGAAACAGGCCGCCATTTGGGCCGATGAACGGCTCTTGCTGCAGGTGAGTTGACCAGAGGCTTTAACTATACATACATACATACATACCTACATACATACACAGATATGACTCCTTTATAGAAATTGGCACATCAGTTTATTTTTTTTTTTAAAAAATGTCTGCCTGAAAGTTTTGCTTTATTTTTCCCCCGGCTAACCCGCATCCGCACTGGGAATTCTGCCCATCTCCTGAACTCCTCCTCCTGGCGTGAGCTGCTGTCATTTATTGATGATTTACTGTGCCTGAAAGCTGTGTGACACACATAATATTTTTTTTCTCCTCACTCTGCAATATTTTGCCATGTCAAATAAAGCAGCCCGAATTGAATAAATATTATTAAACTGATTAAAAATAGCGCAATAAACAAACTTGTTTAGATTGAATCCAATAACTTTCAATATAATAATTGGCTCGTATTGCCAGCGATTTGCCGTCGATGCATGACAAATGAATAGTACGCTGAGATTGCCTTTACGGCAGAGTCCTGCCATGTCCTGTCCAGCTGCTCACCTGGCTACAAAAAACATCCATTTAACTGTCCCATGCGCTGTCTGTCTGCCTGTCTGTGTGTGTGTGTGTGTGTGTGCCTTGTCCTCGCTTCTTGTCATTTGTTTGCACGCAATGTCCTTTTGCTGCTGCTGGTGTTCCTTCAGTATGTCCTGCTCGCATTTCTCCCATTCTCTGTCTCCGTTTCCCTCTCGTCGTCTTCATGTCGCGACAAAGTCTTGTCGCATTGTTTGCCAATTGCATTGTCCAACCTGTGCCGTGCTCCACACTGCTTCCGTGCTGAGAAGGACAAGCTGGCGACTTCATCGTTGGCATGTTTGCTTTTGTAGTTTATTGGCAGGAAATGCAATTAATTAAGTTAACTTGAGCAGGAAACTTGAGCACTAGAAGCACTCATGCTGCACTCTTCAAATTGTTACAATTTGAAGCTGCCGCATTTATTGAATTCCCTGTCTCCCACTCTCTCCCCGTCTGTTGTTTTGGTGTGTGTGTGTGTGTCTTGCCTAGCTATGATGTATATCCTGCGGGCACATTCCCCAACTAATTACCTAGCAACCTGCCTGGCTGCTGGGGCCATTGTAATTAATGCATTGTGCTTGGGATTTGCAGCTGGCGCTGCTGTTGCAGCACTCGTTAAACTAATATTCCACATACGCAATGTTAACAAACACAATATATATATATATATATCATGCTAATTCTCTCTCCTATTACAGGTGCCCGACATTGTTCGCTCCATTTCAGCGGAACGCATCTTTGCACTGCGCCAACAGACACAGGTGCTCTGGGAACGCTACTTTGGCTCCATTGAGAAGATCGTGTTCACAACATTTGAGGTAAGTTTTTCGCACACTTGTTTTATTGACATGACATTCCACACACACACGCACAACAGAGTCGGCTCTTGTGTGTGTTTCACAGCGTTTTACCCTCTAATCGACGAGCAGCGCCCAAGTTGGCCAAAAAGAAAAGCCAAGTTAAACTCTCGAACAAAGAACTTGCACATTCTGCAAATACTTTTGAAGTGGGCGAATATTCGATAACTTTTTGCGGTCGACAGCTGCTTATTTCGATAAATACGCACACGTATGGAATTTTTTGGGTTTTTCTACTATGTCAAAGTTCACATCGAGTTGGGTTTCTTTAAATTTGACGTGCTCTGTGGACACATTGGCAAAAGTTTATCTTTTTAAATTAAAAATTGTTGAAGTTTTTAGCAAAAGAAGTAAATTTCGATACTTTCTTCCCAGCATAAATTTTTTTTCTTGATAAAATAAGTTTTCAAATTGATATGCAGTATTTTTCTAGAAATCGTTACTTAAAATCAGTTAGTTAAAATTTTAAAAAAGAGTTAAAAAGCAGTATTCCAATTTTTAATTTGGAATTTGGTAAACTTGGAACCGTCCGCTAATAGTTTTTTTTTTATACAGAATTTCCACACAGAATTTTTAGATGAAAATTCCGTATTCAACTGAATTTTAAAGCATTGCTTTTAAAAATTAATTAACTTTTCAAAGACTGAAAATTTATTGAAAATTTACATTTTGAGCCATGTCCTAAAAGTGCTGCCAGCTACTTGGGGCCAACTATTAACGGTTCGTTTAGTGGCCACATTAGTCATTCACTTTGAGCTACATTTTGGGGAAGGAAGCTGGTTTATCTTCGTCTGGCAGCGACTGGCGACTATTGAATTTGAATGTGGCACGTTAGGCAAATGGTGCCCCGCCCAATATGCGGCATCGACAACAACAGAAAAGCAGAAAAAATAAGACGAAAATGAAACGGATTTAGACGGCTTTGCCTGGATGCGATGTCGAAGCAGAGCCAAACAGAGAATAGCCATGATGATCATGTTGAATGCAGAGACGAGACGACGACGACTCGTATAAATAATACACACGAAATAGACACACACACACACACACACACACATACACACACAGTTTCATAGTTGTTTTGTATACAAAGTAACGCGACAAGCGACGACGTTGATGATGAAGCCGAGAAGCAAACCAAAAAACCCAAACAAAACCAAACCGCTGACAGTGGAGACCACTTTTCAACACTCAAATTGACACACACACACACTCAGATATTTACATCCCAAAGTGTGTGTGTGCGTGTGTGTGTGGAGCATTCAATTTTGTGTAATCATCGCAGAAACTGTAGCTGTGACTCTGCTGGTTCGCGAATGTTGCGAATCTTTTTGCACTGACAGACACATTAACCGTCGACGACCTGGGTGTGGATGAGCATGAGGATGCGGATGTGGATGAGGTCGCTTTTATCACAAAAACTTCTTTGCTCTGCTCTGCTTCTTGTGCGCTGCATGTTGTGTATGGCTTTTGTGGGTTTAAGTTTCGCATTTTCCTTCATATTTTTTTTTTTGGGTCTTGCTCTTGGCCAGCAATAATCAATTTACAGTTACCACGTGTGTGTGTGTGTGTGTTGTGTTTGTAGCTGTGTTAACCAAATGAAAAGCAAATATTTGCCAGGCAACGTGACCAGCTCAGGCGATTCGCCAACAATTGAATAATCCCAAAAAACTGGCCAAAACACGCACCAGATGCGTTAAGCGTATTGTTAACATGTCAACTGCAAGATCATCTCTCTCTCGTGTTGCCAACAGCAGCAGGTGTTCAGCTCTGATTTATGGTTTCTGCTGCCAAACTTATTTTCACTACATTATTATTATTCTGTGCATATTGAATCGAATCCGGCTTAGGATTCACCCCACTTCCAAAACAATTTTCCCCCACTTGTTTTTTGCCTTGTCTTTTATTAACTGCGCTTTAATTGGTTTTTGCATAACAGATTTAAGAACAATGGCTTTAACGACCATAAACTGCTTAATTGGGATAACACTTTGCTCTGGCCAAAGCCCATTTAAAAGTGTTCATTTCCAATTACCCTTTTTGCATATTTTATTTCAATGAGTTTTAACTTAATCACTTTTGATTTTTATGCGAATTTATTTGCAATATTTTTCTCTGCACAAAGGAGTGTTTGCACATAATAAATAATTGGCGAATCTATTAAAAATATTTGCACAAAAAAAAATATTTGAAAAGAAAGTCAGAATTTAAAATTTGACAAGTGAAACAAATTTGTCAGCTTTTTTCATGCTAAAAAATATATCGAGTTGAAAGAAGAAATTGTTTCATAAATGGTTTTCGTGGCCATTATGTCAAATGCAACTATAGCTACATCTACAGCTAATGCTTGGGAGCATGCAACACTTTTTGTGGCACCTATGCGCAGCAACATGCACCTTTTGATTTATGTGTCGCGATTAAAATAAGATTTGTGGCATTTTCGTATTGGGAAAAATGGTCACGCTTCGCCCATCATTTTATTGTTGTTGTTGCACATATATATATATATATATGAGTGTGTGTGTGTGTGTGTGGCACGTGCAGCACGTATTGCGAGAGCCCTCTTTTGCATATGCCAAAAAATGCAGCCTGTGTCAGCTTATGGTCAGCTTGCACCTGCACCCACTTTTAACCCAACGAATCCCTTCAGCTTTGCCCTGCTCCTGTCTGTGGCTTTAATATGCAAATAAAAAAAATAAAGAAGAAAGTTTTGCGCATATTTGTTGAAAAATAGTTGACGTGTGGTGCATGCCGCCCACTGCCTGATCCTTGCTGCTTGTTGCCTGCGGCTTGGCACACTGCCCAGAGAGCATCCGTCTGGTGGGTCGTCACGTCCTCCTCGGCGAACGTCAACCAAATGAACATAAACTCAATTTATGCATGATGGCTGGAAACAGAGTGAGCTAAAATTATAGTCGTATGCCCTGGCAATTTGTTTTATTAATAAAACGCATATCAAAGTGCAAAATCCACTCTCCAACTTGGCACCACTTCAGGCAGCATCCTTTTGTCACGCAAATCACGTCGACTGGCAGCTGGCGGGCGCTTCCTCCTTCCTGAAGAACCTTTCCACCCGCCATCCTGTTCCTGCCTGATAACCTTTTAGTCTAATAGCTTAACCCAGACACACACTCACACACACGCTGCCTGTCTCTCTGTCTGTCTGGGGGGGATTAGAAAAAAAAAGTGTGACCGGCTTAAGACTCATTCATGCAACAAATTGATTTAGGCACAAACATTCCGTCGTGCCCCAAAAATATGAAAATATGAGAGTGGCAAATAATTTTTGGCTGCCCGAATCTGATGCTGTTTTTCAACAGACGCCACTGTTTCCTATACCCAATTTCCCAATCAGCATCCGTATCCAAATCCAAATGTTCAACTCTGTTTTTTTTTTTCGAGTGAGCGTGTTGAACCGCAACTGGCAACAAATTTTGGTATCTGTTTGGGTTCAACTTGTCTCCCTGTCTATTTATCTTTCTCTGCCTCTCTTCCAAAGTCAACAAACTAACAACAACAACAACTGTGGGCCAAACAAACAGCAAGAACAACACTCAAAACAGAAAAGGTGGTCAAAAAGGGTTGCAGCAGACTTGGGTCGCTTTGAGTGGTTGCCCCAAACATCTGGATGAAAAAACAAATTAAGCAGTTATTTGGGATCTTGGTCTTACATACACACTTTTGCACCCACATCCACAGACACACACACACACACACAACCATAGACGACAACAACACATCCTTTGCCAGTTATCCTCGTAATATGGTTTTGGATACAACAGCTCCGTTCGTTAAAGACCCACTGACAATTCGAATTAAGTTAGCGAATTTTAGATGAGTTTTCTAAAAACACATAAAACAAGCGTTAATTAAATTATTTTCTAAATTTCAATTTTCAAAATTTATGGCTGACAAGTTTTCCTCTTAGAGTTAATAGTTTTTTTTATGAGAAAACTTTAAACAGCACATAAAATTAAACATATTTTAAGTTGTTAAGCTATTTGTTAATTTGTTAGTTCCCAAAATGGTTGAAATTTAGTCCAGACAAAAAGTCCAACAAGGATTATGAACCAAACTTTAAAAATCAATTTGCATGCTCAAAATGTGTGCCCCAAATGAAATGGAGCATTTTGCTGAATTAGATATTATAATTAAAATATATAGAAAAGTGCGACAAATGCCGATGGGTTCAAAACCGCAACAGAAAACTTTCCTATAAATGCCTTGACCCAATCCGATGGTTTTCCATTTTATGCGGCTGATCTGTAGATTTGCATAATTTTATTGTGTGCTGAACTTTTGGCCGTAACAAAAGCTGAATACACAATAACCCCAGACACACACACGCACGCACACATATATATATATATGTGTGTGTGTGTATATGTAGAGTAGAAGCCGCCACAAAGAGGTCACTCAAAGTCCACTTACCAACTAAGTTATCCTTGTCCACCATTGCACAAAATCTTTGCCTAAGCCTAAAAGTCGCTATTGAGTTGGAGTGTGTAGTGTCTGTGTGTACGTGTGTGTGTACGTGTGTGTGTGTGTGTGTGTGTTGTTGGTGTTTGGTTGTGACCGATAAGCGTGTGGCTTGCACTTAAGTTGCACACAGTCACCAGGCCAGTTGAACGTGGGCCGATGCCAAAGTTCGAAACTGGTCAGCAAACCACAATAAGCCGAAGATTACTCCGCACTCGAAAGCATCTCCAGATACGAACTCTTGACGGAAACTAGAAGTGCTATTGCTGCTGCTGTTTTTGTATTTGTAGTTTTTTTTTGTTGCTTATTTTGTTTATGGCCAACGCCCGGTGCAGTCAGGCTGCAGTTGCGGGTTCAGTTTTGGGTTGGCTGGCACAAAAATATGTTGCATACTTTTGGGCAGCTGTCGAAAAGTTCACATGAGTTTTGCGTTTCGCCTCGTTTTTCAGTTTGCTCTCTCACAGACACACTCAGGCACGCACACACACACACACGCTTAACTTTCGTGTGTCAGCGAGATTTCCATTTCAAAGCAACGCAAAACACTGTGAGGAAAATCATATATATATATTTATATATATATATATGTGTGTTTGTATATATAGACACCTGCACAACTGCAACAACTTATTATTTTGACTAATCCTATTATGCGCATGCAAACGTGCGACAAGCAAGAACTTTTCCTGCAACTACTTTGAAGTTGAACGCCTCAGTGGCTGTCACTATCCACCTACTTTTCTACAACAATCCTATCTCTCTCTCTATCTCTCTCTCTCTCTCTCTCTCTCTTTCTGACTGTCTCTCTTTCTATCTTTCTTTATCCGCTGTCCACCTGTCTGTCCATTCATTCTATTGAATCGTGCGTTTACTCAAGCGCCGCTAAGTTGTCTTAGTAGCTGCCAAGGCATCGGCTACACTGCTAGAAAAAAGTATTCAATACAAATTAAATCAAATAGAATATTTAAACATTTTAAACTTGACTGGGGAATTGTATAAATAATACAATTAATTAATTTACAAGCTTATATCAATATTAAGTTTATTAAAATATAAATTCTCTTTGATTTAAGATGCGTTTAATAAAATCTTCACATTTTATTGACTAATAATTGCAATTTTAATTAAAAGCTTAATAATTGAAATGCAACCGAGCTTTAATTTTTTTTTGGCCTAACAACAGATTTAACAAATAATTTGTTTTATTTGTATATTTTTTTTCCAACTCGTCGTCATTATTAAATTTAAATTGGCTACTTTTGTCAGCTTATTCAATAATAGAACTCATTTGCATAACAACAAAATTAAACAAAATATACAATACATATTTTTAAGTTTATTGCGGGCACGAACTCAATGTGAAATTTATTTATTTATATATAAATGTTGCTGTTCTAAATGAACAGAAATTTAAAAATAATTCAAAAATCAAATTCAAATGAGCAACTAAATTGGAGGAAAACATTTTTATTATTATGCTGATTTCCACATTGAATTTAGTGGAATTAAATAAAGTTTTTGTTCAGCGACTGTACTTTTTAAAAAAACATAAATGTTTTTTGCGTATTTTGTGTTGAAATAATAAATAGTTTAAATTAGCTGACAATCAACCAATAGAAATTTTGCTGTTGGCCATTCTCGAGTCAGCTGCGTTCTTTTAAAACACACAAAAGCATTAACAGTTTATCAAGTGCAAATTCCGTTTTATTTGGGCTAAGCTTCTTGACCCAAATTCGTCTACGCTTTTCGTACGGTGCAAGCCATCCTCGAATCCGTTCTTTTTATTTTATTCTAGGTAGCTGCTTGTGGTAGTTAATTTCACCTGCTTACTGTCCATTTTCTTTGAACTACAGCCAGCAATGTGGGGCAGAGGAACGTCTTAAGGGGCGGCGGAGGGGTGGTAAATGCCGCGACAGCAGCAACCAGGCGGCGAAGATTTCTGTGCAAATCTTGGCAAGTGCGCGTTAAGCTGATTTTCCTTGGGGGTTCTGAGCGAAAAGTTTGCTGGGCAAACTTGGCCAACTGCTTTGCTGAGCCATTAATTGAATTTTGGACATGTCCTGGACTGTTGGTATTTTATTTGAATTAAGTTTCGCACGATTCTTTTCTTTTCTCCTCTCTTCTTTTATTTTTTTGTCAAACATTTATTTTATTTTTATCAAATGCATTTATAAATTATACAAAAAATAAGTTTTAAACAGTGTCTTAAGCATATATTGAACATATACGTAGATACGTTAATAGTTTCTTGTAGTTTTTGTTGTTGTTGTTGTACATTTATTAAATTGCAATTAAGTGTGATATGCATCAAAAAAGCACAATTTGATGTGTGAATGTGGGTGTTGCAAGTGCGAGCTACGCTTTCAACTTCTAAACAAGAACCGTCTTATTCTATTGGGTGCTTGAGTCTTCTGTGTGTGTGTGTGTGTGTATTTGTGTGTGTCCTTAGAAGAGCAGTGAGAAGAGGCTTCTTACTCCAGTGGAGCCAGCTCCGGAACCGAGGGTAAAACCGCTAGCGGCTGTTCCACTGCTGCGATGCCGCGAGACATGACTGGAAACGTTATCACGGACACGGTCGTAGCTGGCAACATCCTGGAACACAAAAAAAGGATTACAAATAGTATCAATTACATTTGGGTATGGGGAAATTCATGGTATTGCGTACTGGTCGAGCACAAACTCGAGATGCTTGCAGTGCCGGCAGATGTCACAAGTGCCGCATGTGTTGTATATCGACAAGACTCTCACCTCTTTGTCGGCATTGGTCAGCACCGATCGCATTGAGTTTGCCACCGGCCATTTCTTCTTCATGACCAAATTTGTAGGTGGATCATGAGCGGTGCCCGCATCCACAGACCAAATGGTTGCCGAAGCACCGCCCAGCACCTTTGAGCCGCGCGAGAACTTGAAGGCGAGCTCCTCATCGCCGGCAATGCGTGTCAATTGCCAGCCAGTAAGATTGATCTCCTCGGTGCCCTTGTTGTGCAGCTTGATGAAGCGTCCCTCGGTGTCTGCCTCGATGATCTCCAGTTCGCCCTTGGCGGCCGCACTCACCGAGTAATCGGACTGTGTCCGATCCTCGCTCTCATCGATGACGGTGCGACGACGCTTCACGGCATTCGAACCGGATATGCCGGGTGTGGCCGAGCGGCGTCCGCTGGGCGTAACACGACCAGAGCGGGAACCGCCACTGGCGCTCAAGTGGGTGCCATTGCTGGAGATGCCCGAATCGGCACCGTGTCCCGGTGAGGTAATGTTTAAGCGACCCTCCTCGCCGCGCAGCAGCTTGTCGTAAGCAGCCAATTCCAGATCCAGCGACACCTTGGTGTCCATCAGATCCTGGTACTCTTGCAGCTGCAGCGCCATCTCATCACGCATGCGCTGCAGATCCGCCTCCAAAGCGGCAATATACTGATTATGACGCTGACGTTCCGCGTCCAACTGGTTCTCCAGCTCGCGGATGCGTGCCTAGCAACAAAAAAAAAAAAGAGTCAAAGATTAGCTCGAAAAGTTCCCCAAGAAGACCAATCCTGCTACTCACATTTAACACAGCATTGGTGTTCTCCAGCTCCTGGCATTTGTTGTGCAGTCCATCGATCTTTGTGCGCATGAGACGAACCTCCTCGCTGGCATGCAACGAACCTTGTGCGGCACGAGCGGCAGCTGCCTTGAGATTCTGTATTTCATTGTCGTACAAATTCTCGATCTCCTCGCGATTGGCGCGCATTTGTCCCTCGTACTGTTCGCGGAGCTCCTGCAGTGATTGCTGCAACTTGGCCTCGTACTGCTTGGACAGACGACCATCGATCTCACTGATCTCGATCTGGCGACGCGAACGCGTCTCTGTCAGCTCCTGCGAGTGCAAGTTGTCCTTGAAGGCGAGCTCCTCGCGCAGACTCTGGTTCTGGTTCTCCAGATCGACGCGTGCCAATGTCTCCGCCTCGAGCTGCTTGCGCAGATCCTCCAGCTGGCGACGCAGTCGCTCATTCTCGATGCCCAGCTCCTTGGCCTGATCGTCAGCCCGCTTGCGATCGGCGAGTGCCTGATTATATTTGCCATTCACTTCGCTGTATCGAGATTCATATAGACGTGCATTGTTCTCCGCCACGGTGGCTTCTTTAGTCTTCTTGTCGAGTCTGTGAATGAAATTCAAATGTGTGTGGAATGTTGTTAATACATGTTTGCTTATCACTTGACATGTGCAACAAACTGTTGATTACGTCACAACTGTTTCTCTTTCTCTGCGTCTCGCTCTTTTGCTTTTTGTTTGATCTTATGAATTATTCATCGTTTATTTTTTTTTTCTTTCCGTTGCGTGCCTGTTTGGAAATCGTCAGATGCCATTAGCATAAATTAGTTTGGCTATTTTCTACCCATCAACATTCTTTCCTCATTCCCTCTCTCTTTCCCTCTCACGCATCTAATTTATGTTCCATGCGATGTCAAACGTTTTTTTTTTGTCTCTTTTCAATTTGGCTAGAAACAAACTTGTTTGTGTCTAAAAAAAACTTCCACTAATCTATAAAAAAAATGACGTTCTGAACGACTCTCGTGGTTTGCACGTTTTTTGTTTTTGTATGTTTGCTAAATTTAGCAAAAAAAAACAGAAAAAGTACAGTATTTATTTTATTATATATTATATATATTATTACTTTATTTGTGTGCACGCAAGGTCGGCGCAATAGTTGTATAGTTTTTATGCGCCTTAAATAAATAAATAATTATACAAAGCTAATGGCCCGATTTCAATGCCATTTTCACTGAATTTTCCACAAATAAACAATAATTTGTTGAAGCTAATCAGCGACAGAAATATAAATAGGCGGCAATCCCAAGGTTATTCTCACTGCTGTGGCATGCGTGTGAGTCCACAATATATATACCTCCAAGTTCCAATTTACCACCCTCCGCCAGACCACCTCTGCTTTCCATGACAGGGCCACATAAATAAAAATGCTACCAAGCGACCTAATTTAAGAAAGTGTATTGGTTTTTTTTGTTTGTGTTTTTTGTTTACTCCAAATTTTCATCAGGCAAGTGGGTTAATTGACGATAGAACTTTTTGGGGTTGGTGGTAAAAATACAAAGTGTAAAAAATGAAAAATTGAAAAGTGTGAATGAATTTTAGCTTGTTGGTATAATTAGCTACACTTTCAACATAAGCATTTGATGATTTTTGTGATTATTTTCAAAATAAAAATTCTTGATTTGTATAAGATTTCTTTTTAGAAAGTTAACATTTTTATCTATCGATCGTAGCTGTTGCTTTGAACTTACCACAACGCCCACGCAACTCTTTTAACGAATAAAAACCATCTGGTCATTATGGCTAGCAAGCTATTGAGCTCTGGCCTAAAACCATACAAACAAATAGAGCCCTCCAACTCCCATGAGTTAATTCGCTGAGCACAGTTAAGCACCCAAAATAAAAATTTCCTGTGTTGATAAGAGTAAAGCTTAAATCTGAATTGTGACACATTTTTAAATATTGTTGACATCATAGAGATGAGAGAGGGTGCGTCCGAAAAACTAACTCCCGTTTGTCCGACTCCAAAACTGGTATTACACTTTGGCGCCGTTACAAGCAATAACAAAGCGGTTTGAAATGACATCATATATAGTATATGATGTAAAAACTTATATATACATAATATATATAGGTATACCAAAAATGTGTTCGCTTTTGTTTAATGCCAACCTTGGAAGGGTTTCGATTTATGTTTAGGTATTACGTATACGGCGCATATTTTGTGTCGTCTGCCTTGCCTATTAACGCAAGAGCGCGTAAGACAGACAGACAGAAAGAGAGAGCGAGAGCGAACGATTATATCGTGACAATTGTGTGAAATTTTTTAAAAATGTGCTCCATGATTTATATTTGCCGTCTTTGGTTGTTGTTGTTTGAAATGTTATTTCTCTTTCGCACATTCAAAAAATAAACAAAAGCAAACAAAGACGAAATGACAGTGTGTGCTGCAGCGAGAGAGAATGAGAGAGAGACAAAGAGAGCGTGCCATGTGCGAAGCCGACTGCAGCATGACATCAGCAAGCTCAAAGTCGCTCTCTCGTTTGCTCTCTCATAGATATGACATCACTGCGAGTGCTTTTTCTTTGGGTTTGTTGTTTTTTTTTGTTATTTTTTCTTTCAATCTTTTATGTTTGTTGTTGTTTTTACCTTTGTTTTAAATCATCATTCTCCTCCCACAAGCGCTTAATATCGATCTCGAGCTTGGCCTTATCCTTGGCCGTCTCATCGAGCAGTTTGCGTGCCGCTGCCAACTCCCTTTCGTAGACAGCCTTCACATTGGACGTTTCACGGTTGACGGTGTCCTGTGCCAGGTGTAACTCCTGTGTGAGTCTGCCATTCTCGTTCTCCAGGTGGCGCATGCGATCGATATAGCAGGCGAGACGATCATTCAGATGCTGCAGCTCCTCCTTCTCCTGGATGCGGGTTGTGCGCGTAGGGCTAGTGGGGCTGGTGGCACCACCAATTCCACCCGAGATGCCACCAACAGGCGTTGATGTTGAAGCGCGAGAAACGCGTGTGCTTAAAGTAACGCGGCGTCCAGACATTCTGTGTTTTTTTTTACTTCTTTATTTTAAAATTATTAATTATCAATTGAGGAACGTTTTAAGTACACAAGTGCTTAAATATTTTCAGTTGCTTTTTTTGTGTGTATTTTTTTATTTGTGTGGTATATCCAAGTCTACTGCGATTGTACGTCCGCTCGCTCTGACTGTTGTGAAATTACTGTAACTTGCGGCGCGTTGGCCGGTCGCTCGAAAACGTCGCACACGTCATCATCGACGAAATTAAGAGTCGCCGTCTCGGTCGACGTCTCAGTTAGCGTCTCAGTCGATGGCCATAAAGAAACAACAACACTAATAACTAGCAAGTTATTGAGCAAGCTCGCACACTCGCTCTCGCTCTCTCTCTATTTCTCTGAACGGTCATGAGTAACTCGCTCACATGTTCAAATGGTGGCAATGCTCTGCCAACGTTCACTGCTGTTGCTTTGGTGAGCCATTTATTTGTTGCTGCTTTCTTTTTCGTTCGTGTTTTTGTTTGTGTTTGAACTACTAAGAACGCCGTTGCTATTGTATTAGTTGCGCAGCTAAGCGAGAGCCACAAATAGAAAACAACACAAAGCAAATTTAACGAAATCAATGCCAAAGCACAAAATATTTACACATGTGAATGTAAGCATGTGAATGTGAGTAAACAGTGTGCAAACTTGTGTGTAAGCATGTGTGCATATGAAACTTTTCGATTTCGATTTTGGGTTAATGTACGCACTCCTCTAAACTGAGGATAGCACAAAATGCAAATGCCACTAAGTAAAAGACTGCTGAAATTTTTACCAATATGAGATTCGATCGAAAAATAAATGTGCTTAATATAATACAGTTATGGCTTTACTGTTAACCTTGTATTTAACGTTGACCTTGTATTTGTAATGTTTATTTATTTTATTGCACATTTTTCGTATCTCTTTTTCGCTGTCTTTACACTCAATTATTGACTTTAGTTTAATTAGACACAATTTATGAAATAGTCTCCCACCATTGCCCATCCCCACAACACACCAAGCCACCCACCCAAGTGGTCATTCAAAGCCCAACGTGAATTTGTCATAGATGAAATATTTATTGACATGCTGGCTGACTGGCCGTAGTTCTTGGTTAGTGTTGCCAACCTGCTTCATATTCCTAGGGGATACCAGCAGCAATAACAATAAATAATCAGCACAACAACAGCACCAACAACACTGACTACAACAACAGTTATTCCACATATTGAGGGAATGCACTCTTCATAACGCATTCTCTCTGTCCCGCTCTCTCACTCTCTGTGAATTTTTTTTTTAATGGCGTATTTGTTGTTTTAGCGGCCGAAAATATTTTTATAGCCGGCAAAATATTTTTACAAACACAATCTTCAAACACACACATACATGCAACCATATACAGCATGTGCATAGATGTAAAACAGAGAATAGAGAATATAAAATAGAGAATAGAGCATGCAGCATGTAGCGTCTCTCTCGCTCTCTTTCACACATGCTCTTGGCATTTAAGTCGGTGCAAAAGCAGATGGCATTAAAATTTAAAATATGACACAGACCGTCGTCAACAAATTTTGAACGCTTCACCGTTTCTCTCGCTCGTTTGCTCGCTCGCTTGCTCGCACATATGGCTCTCGAATGTGACGTCATCATATTATTTTTAATTATTGCGTCGTCGTTGAGCACATTAAGCAATATTAACATATCTTTATGCTACGTCTTGCCGAATTATGATTCTGTTCAAGTGCGCTTCAAATGGTGGCACCGTTCAGCTAATTAGGTTTAATTGACGCTAAGCAAAACCGGTAGAATTATTGTTGTTTGCTTTGCTTCTCGTAATGCTTTTTTGTTTATTTTGCTTTGTGCTTATCATTTGTTTGCAGCTTATGTTTTTGTTGTGTTTTTGCTGTTGTTATTCTTCCAAGCTCTTCTTTTTTGTGACGATTTGCGACGTCAAATTGGTCGTTTAGCTTGATTAATTGGTGACATTAAGGTCAAAAATTGATAAGAATTTTGTTACATTTTTTACACACATTCAATTGATATAAAACAAACAAAGTGTAACAAGTTATTTTCTAACAGTTTCATTTAAAGTTATTAACGACTTGAACATCCACAGGAATGAAAGTTCAATTTTTTAATGTACATTTGCCTGATTAGGCCTTGGAATACAAAACTTGTTTGTTATATACAAAACGGCAGTAAAAATATTCAATTAAAATTGTGCAAATACGAGTATTCTGAATTAGCATCAATAACGAATTCAATCTAAATATTTAATTCAGAAAATCGTAGGAACGTGAATTCTGAAAATTATTCTGCATAATTTTATTTTATAAAATCAAATAATAATATTTATTATTGTTATTTGTTCAGCACAAACATTTATAATCGACTGTTAATTTTTATTGACTTGTCAACGTCTTTAATAAGATATTTTTGTTTAATTTGAGTTTAGTAAGTGAATAAATTGTGGTTCAATAAGGTGTTTCACAAGTTTTCTAAGCCACAAACAGATTTCTGTCTAACACAAGCAGAATTATGAAATCAAATTTCGTACAGTTTTCCAAATATTTATGCATAAATTTGTATACATTGTCCATGGTTGCGCAACTGATGATTTATGTATATTGAGTTTCCCATCTGACTGCCTATCAATATCCAATAAATACTGCACTGACGAACAAAATTCAGGCAGACGTTTCGACCTTAATTCTCTCAGCATTTAGTTTGTTAGCTTCTCGCTCAAAACTTGTTTGACGTTGTCTTTAAGCGAATTTGTCAAAGCAGCTTCAATAACTTCAGCTCTTTGTTGTTGTTGTTGTTGACGTTGTTGTTGACGTTTGCCAGGCGCGACTTTGGGCCAACAATAATGACATCATCGTGAGCTTAAAGTTTTGAAATCATGGCAAATGACGTTTTCGCTCGACATAAGCCAGAACGAAGTGAATGGCAGCGAAAAACAAACAAAATGTGTATAAAACAACAATATTTGAAGATAAAGTTTCTCTAAACTGCAAATTGTCAGCTATCAAAAAGACCACTCAAAACTCATTTTCACATAGTTATGTAGATGAAGCTGCCCCTGATTTTTTTCCAATCTCTTTTAATTAACATTGCGTTCAGATCGATAAATATGTGCAAAAAATTTCTAATCCAAAAACATGAAATAAAAATGATAAGTTTTATTCGGCAATCCGAGCATGGAATACACTTTACTGACAATTTACTCTTTTATGATTACATAAATTGAACACAATTTTATTATGCTAATAATAATTGTTGCAGAGCTCGTTACAACGTTTAAGGATCCGCTTTAAAGGTATTTAAAGCAGTAAACAATATGAAACCAATTGTGTTTAAACGCGTTTGGCATTTTGGCTAGTAATATTTTTTTGTTGTGGTTTTTTGTTGGTTATTTTGCGGCAATGTTTCTGTCACATGGCAAGAACCGCAAATAAATAAAAAACAAATTTTTTATATATATTTTATAAAAGTCGACTATGTTATGCGCTCCAATTAGAAAAAAAATGGAGAAAAAAACAATGAATAAAACAAATATTGTTTTAAGAGATTATTAAATAGGGTATTTAATGCTCTATCGAAACCCATTTGTTTTGCATTAATATTGTATGTAGAATTTTTTGCGCTCGCAAATTACATGCAAATTTTGTGTATTTGAAATTATTTACCATTTCGTATTTATTCAGTTTGTTATGTATTTTTTAATTAAAAATGTGCCTAGCACTCAAAATTATTTACGGGCCACTTGTTGTTGGGCTGTGGCAATGCAAATTGACAGCAAAGGACAGCTTATTACGCATACGCCATGTTGTTGGCATTAACTTTACATTTTATACAGCAGCGACTTGGTCGTTTGTTAATTTTAAACCAAAGTCGCTGCAAGTTTTATGCAATGTTGCTCTTGTTTTTGTGCCACTGCAACTTGCTTCGGCAGCTGACAAAAGTTGACAAGCATTTACATACAATTTTCCGCTTCGTACTTGAAGCCACTCTTAGCTTAAGTTAATTTTGTGTCTGTCTTCAGCAGAGACCTTCTTGTTACTGGATTAATGTATGTGTGTGTGTGTGTGTGTGGGGCAGCATCATCAAGCGGGACAACATTAGCAAGTTGTGCAACTTCAGCTGAATTTCGTTGCTTTGCTGGCTGCTTGTTTTGGTGTCGTTGACTGCAACTTTTGCCAGCTGCAAATGCAACTGCAAATTTTATGTGTGTGTTGCATGCTGCTTGATGCTGGCTGCTTGCTGCTTGCTGCTTGCACATTTTATGTATGCAGCTGTCGACGCTTTGAACTTTCTCGCCCCAGAAACCATGCTGGAAACATCAGTAAATACGCTCTTTTTGTGCTTGCTTATGCGAAATTCAAATGTAAACGCGAATTTGAATGCGATTTCCGCTTATGCGTGCCACTTAAAGCGAGCAGATTTCACAAGCAGGCAAACAATTGTGCAGAGCATAAAAAAGAAAAACGCTTGAAATCTGTTCAGTTCCAGCAGCTTAAATACATTAGCGAATCCTTTGGAAACAAGACTTCACATTGCTGATAGAGTATAGGAGTATCCTGAAGGTATTATCGTGAAAAGGGATATCACATTAAATTAATTTGTCAGTTATAAACTGGATGCGAGTTGATAGCACTAAATATTTAAAAGGCAAATTAACAAACAGGAAACTACTTGGCAAACAGACACACACTTATGCCACATACCACATGGCCAGCATAGTTGAGCTGCTTAAAGTTGAAATTACGGCAAATTATTTGAGTTTCATCAGAAGGATCAAATCGTAAAATGTAAAATCGCAAAAGAAACTTTGTTTGGGCCAAAAGAGCTACAGCAATGAATGCAATTAATTTGAGTAAATTTCCTTTTAGTGCTGCCTGCATGCACAGTAATTTGTGTAGTCTGCTTTTAGGCTGGCCCCAAAATGGAATTCACCTCACCAAAGGCTGAGGGATGTTGTGGATGCAGCTACTTTAAGCTAGCAAGATAAACATGTTTGCAAGTGTGTCCTGTATCTGTATCCTGTATATCCTCCATCCATATCAGAGTAACGAGCATTTGCATAAGCAGTTGCCACGCCCACTCCCACGTCTACGTCCACGCCCAAAACTGCACTCACCTGTTTTATTTGCACACATTATGCGCTCTATTGAGTTTTTGCGCCCAGTTGAGAGCTGCAGCTTTTACCATATTTTTCACTCACTCCGTGTTTGCCAGCTGGCAAGCTGGCTAAATAAAGATGCCGATGTAAACGGCACTTGCCAGTTGGCCAAACTGTCGTTTAGTTGCTTAAGTCGCTTAAGAAATTGCCAAAAAATAAAATGGAAAGTAGCAACCAACTTGCTGCCACTTTAGCAAACGTGGCCAAATTGCTGTTGTTGCCAGGTAGCCCAAAAAAAAAACCTACGCATACGGGAAATTCAGCGAGCTTAAAGTCAATTAAAGCACTTTGTTAGCCAATTAAAATGGCAATGCCAAATATTTGCATGGGCCTCTCCTGACCTGGTCTAAGCCTGCGCATATATGCACCTTGCATAATTGAATCATAGACAAAACGAGTCGAGACGAGTTGAAACGGGATGAGACGGGATGAGACGAGAGGAGACAAGAGTTGAGTGCATCCTCTCGCTCTTTGCTGACTCTTCGCTTGTTCTCAATTATGCAGCAACGTCAACAGCAGCAGCAACAAGATTGACTTAATTATGTCAGCCACACACACACACACACACACACACACACACATATACACACTCGACTTGAAAAGGTAAATAAACACGCGCCTTGCCAGCTCTTAGACGCCCCACAATGCCCTGCGTTGATTATGCCAAGAAGCGAGAACAAACTTAAATAAAATATAGGGAACACAAAAAGAAAAAAACTATAGAATTATGAAGATAAGAATTATAATTACAAAATAAAACAGGCACTTGAGAAACAGGCGGAGGAGCAAGTCAGGAGCAAGTCGACAGTAGATGACTGCCTCATGGCATGACATCCAGAGTTCCATCAACGATGACAGACACTCCTCGAAATCTCATGTTTGCAAATCCAACTGAGTGCCAAAAATACGTATTTATTTTAAGCACATCTGTTTCCATAACTAATATACATTTAAATAAAATGTATGTGCACACATGAGATTTTCTACTTAAATTAAATATCTTTTTAATTCGACAGAGTATTTATTGAAAGTATAAAATTGTTATAATGCAGATGCATAAAAATATAGACATAATACAATTCGAATATAAATTGATTGAGCTGAAAGCAAAGCTTTTCCGCACAAGCAAAAAGTCGACTCTGAAGCTGAAAAAAGATGCCTATAATAAACACAATAAAATTGGAATATAATGCAATTATTGATCTGAATGCAGATTTGTTTAATTATATATAAATAAAACCCGCATTTATATATATATATATATATTCTTTATATCTAAAATGCAGGTGATATTTCTAGTGCGTCTCTTACTCTCAACGCAACATTTAAATTTAACTGTTCTCCAGTTGAATTGTTTTATCCACATTTTTGCAGGAGGCACACACAAAAGAGTGTGCCAGATGAAAACCCGATGAGTTGAGCCCAGGCCTTCAGTAGCAACCGCATTTCCAGCTGCATTTCCTGCTCCTGCTCCTGCTGCTGCTGCTGCTGCTGCCCCCTCAGCCACTGCTGTCTCACGTCGCACTCATAACTTGCTTTTTTGAGTCCAACTCAACCCAACAATTATAATAATAGTTTTTCAACCTGACAAAAAAAATCTATGCACTTTCGCAAAAAATCTACAAAATCTAAAATCAAACAGACATTTTTTAAACAAGTTTTCTACTGACAAATTCAATTATAAAAGCTGAAACTGTTAAGACTGCAATTTTCAAAAAATACACTAAACTTTCACTTTCGATGAATTAATATGAAAAACTTTTTAATTAAATCTTAAAAATGTTTTGCTTCTTGGCTTTATTTTCTGTATGCCAGAAAAGTAAATTAATTTTTCTACAGTGTAAGGATTTGGCAACTCTTTCACTCTCTGTCCCTCTGTCTCTGTCTCTGTCTGTCTCTTATGATGTGCATAGCTAATTTAGCATAGCATACTTTAAGGCGTACACACATAATTCTCACTTTGAGCGACAAATTAATGGGCGCTAATGACAAGCGTTGCTGCTGGCTGAAGACAAAGACACACAGCAAATTCCCAGCTGCTTTGCTTAGCACTTGAGCGAACGAGATAGACATAGAGTAAGAGAAAGAGAGAGAGAGAGAGAGAGTGAGAGAGTGAGAGAGGGAGTGGTTTGAAGTGTCATGGGGACTTTAGTTGCCTGTGCGGCTTTCCTAGCACAGCGGAAGTTGCGGCCAGCGGTTTCCCCCTGGGGAGTTGTTTGGCTCCCAGCTGCGTGGAGCGGAAAATTAGGCAACAGCTTGGTGGCCTCTCGAATTAATGCACGTTGAATGACTGCCACACTGGCAGACAGACGGAAACAGGACAGACCGACTGACTGACAGACCGACTGACAGACAAACTGACAGCTTAAGCGGCTGGCGTCGAGTGTCATGGAAAACGCAATTTGGTCCGACCAATTGAAGTGCAGAAACCGTTCATTAAGCAATCAATTGGCAATCGTCTTGCCACTTGAGTTCCCTTTTTCGTGGGTATTAAACAGCCGTTTGATTTTCTCTCCCACTTTTCACAGATAATTCGCGAACGACTGCCCGATTATCCGGTAAGGAGCAACCTCATCTGGAACACATCGCCGGGCGCCCTCCTCACACTGCCAACATTTGCCGATAGTTCTAGGTGAGACAGACTCTCTGGCACAGTTGGCGGGCCTAATTAAATTTAAATTCGATGCCATTTTGGGCGCATTGAAGTGTTTTGCCATTAACCTAATTGCCTGTGGCCCATTTCAGATTTATGCCCTTCCTGCTCAATGCGATGGGCGTGGAGCCGCGTCACAACTACACAGCCGTTATCTATGTGCAAATTGGCGCCGCTCTTGGCCCCAATGCGGCCCTCTACAAACTAGTCAGGACCATAACGAAGAGCCAATTTGTGGATAGAGTAAGTATCTAAATTGCAGTTGTCCAAATGCTGCACACATGCAACTTGATAGATATCCTCCCGGCTACCTCCTCCCACAAGTCCCATCAATACGGCTGGCAAAGCCATAGCATTTACCATTCGATTTGTAAATTGCCGCAACTCTTTATCGGATAAACATTTAAAATGATGGGAAAGGCTCTCCAGTTCATGTTTGATATTTAATTCTCCAACTCTTCCAACAGATACTCGTTCTGTGGGCCGCTGATCGACCGTTGCCGCTGAAGAAAAGGTGGCCGCCCACTTTTCACATACCGCTGCATGTTATTGCCTTGGGCGGCAGTTCGCGTGGAGCAGCCACGCCCACGGGACAGACAGGTGCGGAGGCGAGGCCAAGCATATCACAGAGATTCCTGCCCTACGACGAGATACACACAGATGCAGTGCTCTCGCTCGACGAGGATGCCATACTCAATACGGATGAACTGGACTTTGCCTACACCGTCTGGCGTGACTTTCCGGAGCGCATTGTCGGCTATCCGGCGCGAGCACATTTCTGGGATGATTCCAAGGTGAGGCATGACCAAACCACACAGTGTGTGTGCATGTGTGTGTGCGTGTGTGTGTGATTTGTGGCTTATTGTTGGTGTTTTTTAATCACTTTGCAGAATGCCTGGGGATACACGTCCAAGTGGACAAACTACTATTCGATTGTGCTGACGGGTGCGGCATTTTACCACCGCTACTACAATTACTTGTATACCAATTGGCTGTCGTTGCTGCTCTTAAAGACTGTACAGCAGTCCTCCAACTGTGAGGACATCCTAATGAACCTGCTGGTCTCGCACGTGACCAGAAAACCGCCGATCAAAGTGACGCAGCGCAAGGGTTACAAGGATCGGGAGACGGGACGCTCGCCATGGAATGATCCCGATCATTTCATACAGCGTCAGAGCTGTCTGAACACATTCGCCGCGGTCTTTGGGTGAGTACAAATTACTAAAACGAACTGAAATCGAATTTATATATATCAAAATTATCTTCTTCATTTTTCCATTGTGTATTTACAGTTATATGCCGCTTATACGTTCCAATTTGCGCATGGATCCCATGTTGTATCGTGATCCAGTCTCCAATTTGCGCAAAAAGTATCGCCAAATCGAGTTGGTTGGCAGCTAGCGATATGTGCAGATCGGTAATAGCTACAAGCGTTAAGTGTACTGAGATTCCCCTACCGCACACTCACACACACACACACACGGCAGTCAACACACACACACACACATATATATATATGTATATATGTGTATATACACAGAGACTTCATAAACAGCTGTTTATTGACGCTGACAAGCGCCGCAAACTATGTTAATTATTATTAGTAGAAAAAATTAGTTAGGATTTATGAAGCGTAAATGTATATGTATATGTATGTAACTAAATAGCATTCAGCATATATGTATATGCATGTAGTTATATACAGACACACACACACCAGATTTGTATATGTATATAGACGGACTCTGATTAGGCTTAATTAAGTTATCCTCCCGTGCCGTGGGAGCAGAATGTGCGAGCGGATTGCCATTTTTTGCTAATTTCAAATTAGCCCAGCAAATTTTCAATATACGATATATATATATATATATTTATATATGTATATATATATACACACATAAGTAGCCGATTTTGTACTGTGTAAAAGCGACGCGTTTGATTTTTGTATGTGTAAATGTTTTTTGTATGTATGTAATTGTAATTGTTGTAACTCAATTGATATGATATACTGAAAGGGAAACGATATATATGTATGTGTAAGTAATATGTCCTTATGTGTATATGTAAAGTTAGATAGTGTTTTTATTGCTATATATATATATATGTATGTGTGTCTGTAGCCATTTTTTATGTTGCATTACTACTGAAATTTGATTGGGCTTAAGCTTGCAAAGATATTCCTTATCGATTATGATTATTTTATATTATTATTAAAAACTGAAAACTGTGGCCATTACGACAAACATTAAAGAGCTACAAGTGAACGAAACTCTATAGCCATGGTACAATGTGCACAAAAAACAACAACAACAACAAACTCAAGTAACAAAAGTTGTCTTCGGACTGAAGCCGAAGAATATCCTTGCAGACACTTGCCGAACAATGTAAATTCATAATGTCCTGGATAAAATACTATTCCGATTGTTCCAAAAAGATACCATTCAAAAATAATAGTCAACACTTTTATCTTTTTATCAAACTTTGTCAATTGTGGAAAGTCTGCAAGGTTATTTTATAAATAGTTGTAAATGTCTTCATTTCATTCGTATCTGTGTATTCCTAATTAATGCTTAATTTTTTAATTCTAGACTCTTATATTAAATGTGCAATTTCCATTTTACCGTAACAATTCAAGAGTGCATATATTAATATAGAAATTGTATATCGGCTTTAGCTTTAGCTTTTAATGCGGCCATTTAATATACATATGTGTATATATATATATTGTAGCAATCAATTATAAAACTATTATAAATATGCAATTCTATTAGTTAAACGCTCGCATATCAAATGCATACATATGAGAGTTTTCTTACTTTTTTACATTTAGTTTTAATTAACAATAGATATGTGTACAAAGAGAATATAAAAAAATTAAACAACCATTTTTTTACACATACGGAATCTATACATATTTTTACAGAAATATACACAAAACATATATATAAAATATAATATCGATAATTTTGTTTTATTTTCATGGAAATTGGTTATGTTCTTCCTCCTCTTATGGTGATTGATTTTTCTACTTTTTTATTTTTGTTTTAATATTTCGTTACTTATGAAAGTGCATAGGGCAATAAGAGTAGAAAACACTAAATACATACGTAAAATGTAAAATGTAGCACGAAGCAAAATTGTTTACCCTAAACATATCAGATATAAGTTGCTGCCAAAAACTGAAAGAGAAGACAGAGAGAGAAAAAGAGAGAGAGAGAGAGAGAAACATTTCCTAGCTCAGTGCATCTCTGAAGAGCATTGCCTCAACTCTGGACTGCCAAGCAAATTGCTTAGCATTTATCATTGGAAATGTTTATCAGCAATACATATACAAATATAAATGCAAACACACACACACACACACACGAATGCAATATGCTAAATATGTATTTAAATGGAAAAATATCTGACAGACAGGCGGAAAGGCGATGGAGAGAGGAGAGAGGAGAGATACACGAACGCAATGAATTCGCCCTATCAAGCATCAGAATGCACATAAATCAAATATTTCAAATATTTTCTGCGTTTACTGCTAAATAATAATCAAAAATTCCAGGCTGAGGACATGACACAAACACAAACACACACAAGCATACACACACACACACACACATACATATACAATACATGCTAACAATACAACCAATACAAGAAAAACTGGAACAAGCAATATATTTAAAAATAACATATATTTCTATTCAGAAACCAAACAAGAAATTTTTGTACAGTGAGTTTACTTTTTTGTATCTGTGTGTAAAATATTTGTATTATACTCGTATTTTGTGCATTTGTATTTGACACAAACAAGAAACAGACTATGCCACTTTTTATACAAATTTGACTATCAAAAAAATAATACAAAAAAAAAATTAAGAAACAAATAAAAACTCTAAAGACGTACAATTGACCAACAACAAACAAAAACCAAATCTACAATCTAACATGTACACAACATCCAACAACAGTGCACAACAATTTAACTAATTGATATTGACAAGCCAAAATAACACGAACAAAAATATATAAAATCAAAATCTATGTGCAACACATTTCGCCTGTCCTTCAACCACTAATCACACAAGTAATAATAAATGAATATTATATATACGCAGCTAACATTAAATGTTAATCAACCATATTGCATACAAAAAAATAAAAATAAAAAAAAGCATAAAAAATATATAAATTAAATTAAATGCGAAATATAAATGTTGTGATACGATTGACATAGTAAATATTACCAACAGCAACAAAATATATATAGTATGATCGTAAATATATACATACGTTATCCATTTTCATGCATTTCAATTTATTGCGTTTACATTTTAAATATAATTGAGCATAATCAATTAGTTTGCCACATTTAACAGATGAGGGCCACGCCGACCTGCAGAATGCATTTCAATTTTGTTTTTATTAATTTTTTATTTTTTTGTTTGCTCATCGTGTTCGTCACGATGCACATTTAAGCACTGAAATTGAATCATCATCTGATTTAAAAGAATGCAATAAGTAAAAAACGAAAAATAAATAAATATACGAAAATGGACATGTGAATAGGTTCATTTATCAATTAAAAGTTCAAATTAGTAGTTGAAGCCAGCACAAACCAAGAAAATAAATATATTCTTTCTTATAAATTATGACTTTCTGTAATTAACTGTAGTTGCAAACATTATTTATTATGATTTTTAATAAATATTAAAAAAAAGCGGAGAGAGAGCGAGGCTTGAAAGCAGACAATAAGACATAAGCCTATAGAAATATGTTCCAACTATTTCGTTAGAAAAGCCCCTCTACCCAAAACAATAATACATTTTATATATATATAAGTTAGATACAGCTAACGATTTTCCCGAATTGCTGTTGAACCTATTTACTTGGCCATTTATTGTACATTCAATTGAGTTCTGTGCGCATAACATGTTTTTGTCACTTTTAAAAATTGATTTAATTACATTTTTGTAATTTTATATAGACATAAAAGCGACTGCAATTTGAGGTGTCAAATTGAATGGAAAATTGCGCCCAGGAGCATGCAGCGCTTTTAATTTGATTTTTTTTAACAAATGAACCGTTTGTACATAAATATAAAAACAGTTAATAAATACCTACAGTACTTCAGCTGCTACACAATGAAATCATTCAAGTAAATGTGCTTAATTTATTGCATAGTAAAAATTGTTAAAGCTTAAGGCAAAATTAATGAGAAAAAGGCTTCAAAGAGCAAAAGAGAGAGCCATATATTAACAACAAACGGAGAAGCATAAAACCACATGTAAATTACATAAATGAAAAATTTAATCTTGTAAGCCATACTATATATAAAAAATGTAGTAAAAATTATTATATTATTGAACAGCAGCTCGCGCCGAATCAGCAAATGAAAAACAAAAATAAACAACAACAAATGTGATTTTTGAATAAAAATTAAATGAAATGAGAGACTTGCAAACTGTTTTTCATTTATTGCCGGACTCTCTCTAATGTAGTTTCTATTAACAAGTCGCTGGGACACTCAACACCTTGCTAAAAGTTTGCCAAACGAATTAGCAAAGTTTTCAGCAAGGAGCAGGAAACAAGTCGCCGTCCTCTCCCAAAGAATAGTTTTCCAACCAGGTGAGTATTCTTCGAGTATGTGCATGTAAATACATATACATATGTATATATGTACATGGATACATACACATAAATATAGGTCTAAAACTTTTAGCCAGCAATTTCTGCACTTGCAAATTAATAAATTGCATTTCTGCGGCTTTGCCGCCTAGAAACGCCCGCCTAAAAGCATGCAATGAAATTCCGCGGTTATTGCACACATTTGCTTCGCAAATAAGGAGTTCATGGTTTGCGGAGAATGCCAGTCTCGGATGGGGGTGCAATGTTAAGTGCATTTCATTAATTACATATAATTATGCTCATATAGAAAGCTGTTTGTAGACCAGCATATCACTTGGTAAGGTGAGAAAGTTAGTTAAAATTTAACACGGCTTTTAAGTCAATATAAACTTGTGAACTGTTTATGTTCTGAATATTATAGTAATTGACACAAAAATGTATTGCTTAAAGTGGGACTATCAAACAGCTTTTAAAGTTTTTTTTTCATTAAATAAACTTATTATTTGTTGGACAATTTTGTAGGTTCTGATAACGAAGGCATCATTTTTTAAACAATTTGTTAGTTAGTCAATAAATTTTGCAAGCTTTCTATGAGTAACTCTCCGAAATGATCGATAAAATTCGAATGTTGGCCCCAATATATGGTTTGCTCTGATTTGTTCTTGTATCTTTTGTCGAACTCCACTTTAATAGAGATTCACACTGCTGCTAAGATTATCCTGCTAGACTGGCCGTGCCAACTATGCCGAGGAGCGCCAATTAAACAATCCAATTCCTTCGCTGGTTTACCCTGCGCACTAATAAATATAATCCGCATATTTCGCTCATAATGGAATAACTGATGTCATAACCCAAAAAAGCTAGCTAAAACAGCATTTTGAATGTATTTCAAGTTATTATCTCCCAAAAATTAGTATATTTTTTCAGGCCCATTTTCTAGCCAAAGCTGGTCACAGTCACAGAGTCGACCTCTGTCGGCCACTTCTGTGCGCCTGCTTGGATGCTGTTGACATTGTCAAGGACGTGCTGCATATGTTCAGTTTTTGTCGCCACTTTTTTGTCAGCTCTTGTTGCAGACAGAAACGCCTAACAAAAGCACTGAAGAAGTGGCCTTTGCAACAATTTTCCCTCGTTGCCCTTTCCAGCAGATAGACCAACTAAAATGCGGTTCTCTTTTGCTTTTAGTTCTTTTTTTAAGTCAAACTTTTTTTTAGCATTAATTAGAAACGAGCGCATGTTAAACATGCACTGTGCAGCATTCAGCTGCATGCCCCTTGCCATCTGAATAATGCCTAAGTGCAAGTCGTGTGGTTAGTATCAACAAAATGCCTGCCACATTGTTTGTCTACAGCGCCGTTAAATTAGGCTTAAGCCAACAACAACAGCAGCAAAACCAACAAAACAACCTGCAATTGCAACAACAACAACAAAAAATATTGTAAAATGTTTTGTTAGATATTTTTGGGCAAACTGCTGGCACAGTTGTTGTTCTAGCTAATTACATAATTATGTTGCACGCTGTTGTTCCACGAAACTTTACTTAAGTCACTTATTTAATGTTGTTTTTAGCGATTGTTGCTGTTTGGCATTTGCACATGGCAATTATTGTTCTAACTTTGTGGCCAAATATTAAATTAAAATCAAAAACAATAAATACTTAGGTTAAATAACTAGAAATAAAATTCAGCCAAACATGCATATAATAATATAATTTAAATATTAGAAAGTCAAGGTACATCAAATTACATTGTAAATATTTTTATATAAGTGAACAAATTAGGAATAAAAATCTGTTCACAAAGTAATCTGTTCAGTTTCAATGTTGCAAAGACTACTTTGTTTACTTTCTGTACACGTATCTGGGGCATGCACCCAGCGCTGTCGCATTGAATTTCTAACTTTCATGAACCAGGCAACCACAACTTAAATTGTTTGGAAGTGTTGACAAATTGTTGGCAAAGCCAGAATTAAGAATTTCCTTGTCCAAAATCCACAATGGTTACACTTTAGTGCGTTGAAGATATGCTGAAACAAAAACCAAAAAAAAAATAGATAAAAACTAAAAGCACACAAATAATTCAATGCATTGTTTGAAAAATATAAATCAAAATTAAATTACGACTATACCAGAGCTCAGTCATCCAAACAAATAACACCATTTACACCACCTACCCTACCCTTACCCTACCCCTTACCCTCTCCATTCGCTGTATTTGAAAACTTTTTGTAAATTTGTATATAATAATAACATCAATTTCTACACACTGCCAGCAATAACAGTGGACAATTTGATTTTATTCAAGTTAAATTTTATGAAGAATTTTCAATATCGCTCTCTGTGCCAAATATGTAAACAATCAGTTCAGTACCAAATAATGGATTTGGAGCTGCTTCAACAACAACAGAACAAATCTAACAAAATGCAACCGGTAGTTATTATTGGCCTTCTAGTTATTATCAAATGTCAATTTTGCAATGATTTTTGTTGTTGCTGTTTTCCTCTTGCAGCTGCCAAAAATGTTTCAATTGGTGCTACGTATTTGCATTGGTTTTAGGCCAGCACATTTTTAGTTTTCCAATTTGGCTATAAGTGCTTTGAGGGTTGGCCAACTTTGTGTCACAGGTTTTTGTGTGTTAAATTTATTGAAAACATTGGGGGGGGGGGGGGACGACGACCCAAGCCAAATGTCAAAACAATGTGCAACAACGATCAACAGCTTAGTTCGACAGTTAAATGGCCAAAAATGAAATGAACAGTTTGACAGCTTAATTTGTTTTGGCCTACTTGCTGGTTTGTCGACCGAACCTGCTGCAAAATGGCAAAGGACAGACTATTTAGATGAAAGATAATCTGAATGTGTGTTTGTGTATTTAAGTGGAAATATGGCAGTTTGTAATAACTTTTGTTGCACCATAAATCAGCATTTGTTGAACAGACGAGTTCTATCAGATTAAAGCCGCAGCCAATTGCCAGATATTTAAGTTACGGCCTATTCGAACTGGCTTATTCCCCAAACACAATCAAAAATAGAAATTTACCCATTGACCAAACTAGGCCGGCATCGCAATTTACAATTATCAAATCGTAAATGCGTAATGGCACAAATTGGGATAAAGTTGCCATAGAGCACAAGCAAAAGAGGCGCACAGATTGAGAGACAATGGTTCCGGCCAAATAGCATTTTAATCGTGTATTTTGTAGCCCCATAATTAACACCAAATTCTGACTTCCCCCCTCTGGTGTATCGGGAGTAGCATCACCACCTGTAAATTACTCTTGGAGCTAATTAAAATGCATAAATATGCGTGTGCGCTCATAAAACTGCTAGTCTCTATGACAACATAGATGTTAATTATGAGCATGGTGAACTCCGATCTCCCAACTCCGGCCACAGTTATTCACCGGAACTGCGCTTCGTCTGGCAGGGCCAGCAAAAACAACAACACGTAAAAACAACCACCGAGCTAAGCTGTTCTCTTCGCATTGGCCCGGAATTGAACCAAATATTATGGTACTTTATGTGCTTTGAGCCAAAAGCTGCGACAGCTCCATTTAACAGCGGGGAAGACAGGCAGACGGACTGTGTATCAGTAAAAAAGATAGTCGCCGGCTGTGAAGCGTACAAAATATATACATTCTGCAACAGCACCAGCAAAATCAAAACTCAATAATAACAAGATCGAGGGTAACATTAAAAGTTTACCATAGCAATAAATATAAAATATTAATTATAATAATAGCAAAATTGGTATGATTCTCCTGACTAAAAAGTTTACTTTAAAATTTGAATTTAAAAAACTTTTTAAGCAGCCCTCGTCTATAGATTTACTATAACAAATAACAATTGATGCTTTTTCTAGGTTCAAAGTTATGGGTTCAGGTCCAGTCTTCTGACGGTAAACATGTGTATGCATATGTCTGTATGGTATGTATGTGTGTGTTGAAACATGTAAACATACTTACACCACAACCAACAACAATCCACCCTGCGAACTTGGTTGTTGTTTAATGGTTTCGGTGTCGCTGGCGTTTTGATCTCTAATGAATGCATGAATGATTCCTGCGCGCACACAACACAAAAACAGCAACAGCAACAGCAACAGCATTAACAATAATGACACCACAAAACAATTGAAATAGTTCTAGCAGAAACTTTTAGCCAACATTTTCATCAACGGGCTCATTTCATTTCTTTTTTTTTTAGTTTTCGTGATAGCGTCCAGAAGTCTACTAGCTAAAAACCTGCAGCGGATAAAAGTTAAAAAGCAACAGAAAATTTTAATTTAATTTTCATAAATAAGAATAAAAACAATAACTAATAAATGCAGCTTCAGGTGTTAGCAAGTGAGAAGCGGCCAAAAGATGAAAATGTTTCTACTCACTAACTGGTTAGGGGTATTAACTTGGCTAAGCATCCACGGCTGCTGGGCCCAACAAACGCATATCAAACTGGAACAGGGCGATCTAATCGGTGTAGGTCTTATACAAAAATTATATATATATAATAGATTCTCTTACCATTTTAAACTTGTTCGATGTTTCAGCTTAAGATATTTCCGGATGGAGCACGCAGCGCGGTCTACGCTTTCCTCGGAATACCCTATGCACAGCCGCCTTTGGGTCCATTGCGATTTGCGGTAAGCTAAAGAAAGTTGACTTTTATATTTATTAAATTATTTGTTTAAAATTAACAATAATTTTAAAATCAGGGGTATATGTATTTAGAACTTCATATTAAATTCCTTTCCATACTCAATCTCTTTACCATTAGCCCGCCAAGCCGCACAAAGGCTGGAACCGGACGCTGCTGGCAACGGCGATGCAACCGATTTGCATGCAGCTCTCGAATACCATTTACGATGAGACTGTCGATGACAGCATTTTGCGGGCAACTCCAAGCAAGGAGGATTGTCTATATCTGAACATCTGGACGCCGGAGACGGGCTTACGTTATGGCAAACTGCCAATGCTGGTTATAATAAGCGGCGAAGATTTCGCCTACGACTGGCCACGCAATCGCATCAATGGTCTGGACTTGGCCGCTGCCGAGGGCATCATTGTGGTCAGCGTGCAATATCGCAGCAATATCTATGGCTGGCTGGGACTAGGCCAGGATCATCGCCAGCTACCCGGAAATTATGGATTAAGTGACATTCAGTTGGCGATGCATTGGCTGCAACGCAACGCGCCCAGTTTCGGTGGCAATGCGGATCAGGTGACGCTGCTGGGTCATGGAAGTGGTGCCATTCTAGCACTGGCCGCTGCACTCCAGCCGGATGGAGATGCGAAGACATTTAAGCAAGTCATTTTGATGTCACCGGGACCTGTGCTATACGCCTTGGGTGCTGGTCATCAAGAGCGTATTGTGGCCACGGGACGAATGCTTGTCAATAAGCTGGGCTGTCAGTTTGAGGAGCAACAGCATCGCCAGCTGTTGAGTTGCCTGCGCCGCAAGAGCACCGAGGATTTGTTGCGTGCCTACGAAAGTATCTACAATCATGGCAATGGCAGTATGCAGCTGGGAGTCCAGCTGGGTGCTCAATTAGAGCAGCTCTTAGTGAATGCT
The DNA here is from genome assembly GCA_037043605.1 of Drosophila multiciliata. NCBI lineage: Eukaryota > Metazoa > Arthropoda > Insecta > Diptera > Drosophilidae > Drosophila > Drosophila multiciliata. The sequence continues at coordinate 11,691,733 of JBAMBF010000589.1, forward strand.
TCACTGCCGCCACTGCTGCTGGGCATTGGGTCCAATGAGGGCGCCTTTCTGCAGGATTACTGGCTGCACGTGGCACGAGATGGACAAGTGCCGTTGCATGGCTATATTAATAGCACTCTGCTGCCCAATGTATTGCGCTTCATGCAGCTGGAGGCGGGAGCAAGTGAGGCACAACTGGCCGCTATTCGTTGGCGTTATTTTGGAGAGGATTCGTCGGTCAGTCGACTGCTGTGGGGCATGCAACGTCTGCTTTCCGAGTCCCTGTACGAGACGCCCTTCCTGCGCCTGCTGCAACTGCTCAATGACAGCGTCAGCTATGCCTATGTCTTTGACCAGTCGCTTACCCATTCGATGGACATGCGAGGCAGACAGAATCTGTTTGGTGGTGCCTCGCATAGCTCAGATTTACCGTTGCTGCTCGGACCGAGCTTATTTCAGCAGATTTCAAGGCGTCGCTTCAGCGCCGAGGAGGAGAAGCTGTGCCGCAAGCTGCGTGGCTCCTTTGCCAGCTTTGTGAAGAGCGGTAATCCAACGCCAGGACGCATTTACGATGGCTGGCAACCGTATACCGCTCAGCGCCCCTTCATCTACAGTCTAGGTGAGACGCTGGCCACCAATAGCCTGGAGCGGCCATCAGGCTCAGATGAGTCGCAAATTGAACAGCTGCTGGAAGGTAAACAACAGACAGAGCTTGGCACAGATCGCAGCTTGTCCAGAATAAATCGCCACGATAGCTATCGCCAGAATGGACAATCATATGTGGCCAGCAATCAGTTGGATTCCGGATACGGCAATCATCTGCGACGTGTTTTTGGGTTTTGGCGGGTTCTCTTACCCACGGCACAGGATGAAGATCTTCGCAAGGGCGGCGCTGGATTTGATGGCGGTGCCTTGGGTCAGCGTGTTAGACTGATGGAGGCTAATGCGGATGCGGCACGTTATCGCCAGGGCTTCTATGCCATGCTTGGCTTAGTGTGCATGCTTCTCGCCTGCCTAGGCTTGTGTGTCTATTTGCTGCGGCGCGAGATGCCACATAGCCGGCACAGTGCATCATTATGACAAAAGTGGTTTCGTTGGACGACCATCTTTCGAGGCAGCACCGATGCGGGCCACGTGGCCAACGTCGAGTCCTGGCGCAAAGGTGGTCGAACAGCGAAACGTGACAGAGAAAGAGACCGAGAGACAGCTGCAGCAGCAGCAGGAGGAGGAGCACCAGCAGGTAATCAACGTATGCGACGTCCAAGACAATTGCAACCGTACGATGAACAGCCAGCAGTGGGTGGCAGCAAGGCTGCAAACACTCTCCGAGGAGCCAGAACTGGAAATGGAGCGGGAACGGGAGGAAGAGATGGCTGTGGTGATGGAGCAACAGCCGTTGGAGACGAGGCAATTGTTACGGAACACCTGGACGCTGTCCGCAACAAATACGAACAAAATGTGGCTTTTAAAAACTGGCAATACCAGTTGACTTGTGATAAGTTCTAAGCATAACCAAAGCATAATCCTAATGAAGTTGTATTTACACATTTCTTCTGATTAATAAAACATGAAAATTGTTTCAAATTTGAAAATTCGCGCCTTTTTTACGTTGTGAACAGCCCTGTTTGCTGCTGCTACTTCGATACAAGTTATCGATGGTTCGCAAAAAAATGTATTTATATCGATGCGATCGTTACATTAATCGATATTTCGCAGTTCTCTGTAAATACACGTGCTGCAAGCTGTTGCTTTGAGGAAAACAATTCTTTCCATTAAAAATATAAATAAAATCGCTGTAAAATGGGCTCGAGAAGGGCACCGGACGTACATATGTTTCCCTCGGATCTGGAGTTCGCCGTGTTCTCACCCGAGGAGATACGCAAACTGAGTGTGGTAAAAGTAATTACCGGACTTACTTTCGATGCTTTGGGACACCCAATACCCGGTGGTTTATATGACATACGACTGGGCTCCTATGGCCGTTGCATGGATCCGTGCGGCACATGCTTGAAGATGCAAGATTGTCCCGGTCACATGGGTCGCATTGAGCTAGGCTCAATTGTGTACAATCCGTTCTTTATCAAACTGGTGCAGCGTTTACTTTGCATCTTCTGTCTTCACTGCTTTAAGCTGCAGATGAAAGGTGTGTGCTTGACCAGTCTTGATTTACAGCAGTCTTTATTTTACTAATTGACCAACTCCACAGATCACGAGTCCCAGATTGTCATGCTGCAGCTGCGACTGATTGATGCTGGTTACATTATAGAGGCGCAGGAGCTGGAGCTGTTTAAATCAGAGATCGCCTGTCAGAATACCGATGAGCTGGTGAAGCTTGACAACGGCGATGCAGTGCATCCACGCATTGCAGCTGTCAACGAATTGCTTGCAAAGAATCTGAGCAATGCCACCAATATGACCAAAACAAGCTGCTCCCTACGCACAGCCATCACGCATGCATCACTGCAGCGTGCCTCCAACAAGAAGTGCAGGCACTGCAACAAATCTATGCGCTATGTGCGCTATTTGCATCGCCGTCTCGTTTACTATGTGACATTAGCCGATATGAAGGAGCGGTGAGTGACCTACATCATCCACTTGCATTACGTTTTCACACGATTCTTTTGTCAGGCTGGGTGATGTGCCCGAAAATACTGGCCAGAACAAGGTGATATTCGCCGATGAGGCGCAACGCTATCTGCGTAAAATCTATGAAAATTATCCGCAGCTTCTGAAACTGTTGGTGCCCGTGCTCAGTATAAACGGCGATTCAAGCAGCAACAACGACGACTACTCGCCCGTGGATGTTTTCTTTATGGACACAATACCAGTGACACCTCCGCGGGCGCGTCCTATGAACGTTATTAACGACATGATGAAGGGCAATCCGCAGACGGACATCTATGTAAACATCATTGAGAATAATAATGTACTCAATGTGGTGCTGAAATTCATGAAGGGTCAACAGGAGAATCTTAGTGAGCTGGCCAGGACTGCCTATCAGAATATGCGCGGGAGCAACAGCCACGAGAAGCTCTATAATGCCTGGCTTTCGCTGCAGAGTTCTGTGGATGTGTTGCTCGACGTGAACATGTCGCGTGACATCAAATCCGCCGAGGGCCTCAAGCAGGTGCTCGAGAAGAAGGAGGGTCTCATTCGCAAGCATATGATGGGCAAACGTGTGAATTATGCAGCGCGTACAGTCATCACACCCGATCCCAATATCGATGTGGATGAGATTGGCATACCGGATATATTTGCCCGAAAATTATCGTATCCGGTACCTGTAACCGAATGGAATGTGGTCGAGTTGCGCAAAATGGTCATGAATGGACCAGATGTGCATCCGGGTGCCAACTACATACAGGACAGCAAGGGGTCGACCACGTTTATACCCGCTGATAATGTGGCCAAGCGAGCCAGTATGGCTAAACTTTTGCTATCGAATCCCAAGGACGGTGTCAAGATTGTGCATCGTCATGTGCTAAATGGAGATGTCCTGCTGCTCAACCGTCAGCCGTCGCTGCATAAGCCCTCCATTATGGCGCACAAGGCGCGCATCTTGCACGGCGAGAAAACCTTTCGGCTGCACTATTCCAATTGCAAGGCTTACAATGCCGATTTCGACGGTGACGAGATGAATGCGCATTATCCACAGAGCGAAGTGGCACGTGCGGAAGCCTACAATCTGGTCAATGTGGCCAGTAACTATTTGGTGCCCAAGGACGGCACCCCGCTGGGTGGCCTCATCCAAGATCAAGTTATTTCGGGCGTAAAGCTCTCAATACGTGGTCGCTTCTTCAGTCGCGAGGACTACCAACAGTTGGTCTTCCAGGGTCTTTCGCATCTTAAAGGCGATGTCAAATTACTGCCACCCTCGATTATTAAACCAGTCACTTTGTGGTCCGGAAAACAAGTGCTCTCCACCATAATCATTAATCTTATACCGGAGGGCTACGAACGCATCAACTTGGATTCATTTGCCAAAATTGGCGGCAAGGTGAGCAAGGACTTAAACGGATTGCTTGTATATCGGTCACTAAGATAATTTATTCTTGCAGAACTGGAATGTGTCCAAGGCACGCGCTCCATTGTGCGGCACGTCGCCGCTTGAGCAGGAATTGAGCGAGAGTCAGGTGCAGATACGTAAGGGTGAGCTGCTGGTTGGCGTGCTGGATAAGCAGCAGTATGGCGCCACCACATTTGGACTTATCCACTGCATGTACGAGTTGTATGGCGGCGATGTGTCCACTCGCCTGCTGACCGCCTTTACCAAGGTTTTCACATTTTTCCTGCAACTCGAAGGATTTACGCTGGGCGTCAAGGATATTTTGGTGAGCGATGTGGCGGATCTAAAGCGTCGCAATATCATTGATGAATGTCGCGATGTCGGAAACAGTGCTGTTGCCGCTGCCCTTGAATTGGACGTTGTGCCGGCCCACGATGTGTTGGCCGAGCAAATGGAAGCTGCCTACGTCAAGGATTCAAAGTTCCGTGTTCTGCTCGATCGCAAATACAAATCGCTTCTAGACGGCTACACAAATGACATTAACAAGTGAGTTTGTGGCTAATCCCCAAAAGCAATATCGAGAAAAACTGATTTATTTATCATCGTTAAACAGAACATGCTTGCCAGGCGGTCTAATTAGCAAGTTCCCATCGAATAATCTGCAATTGATGGTGTTGTCCGGCGCCAAAGGTTCCATGGTGAACACCATGCAAATCTCCTGCCTGCTCGGTCAAATTGAGCTGGAAGGCAAGCGACCGCCGTTGATGATATCGGGAAAATCTCTTCCCAGCTTTACCTCTTTTGAGACATCGCCCAAGTCGGGCGGTTTTATTGATGGACGTTTCATGACGGGCATTCAGCCGCAGGACTTCTTCTTCCATTGCATGGCTGGTCGTGAAGTAAGTATAAATTATGAAAGCAATCTCAAAATACTAACATATTTTTGTACCGTGCAACAGGGTCTGATCGATACAGCTGTAAAGACATCCCGATCCGGTTATCTGCAGCGATGCCTGATCAAGCACTTGGAGGGATTGAGTGTGCACTATGATCTGACTGTGCGTGACAGTGACAACAGCGTGGTGCAATTTCTATACGGCGAGGACGGTCTGGACATACTCAAGTCCAAGTTCTTTAATGGCAAATTCTGCGCTGATTTTCTTGCACAAAATGTAAAAGCCGTTTTGCGCCCCAGCCAGCTGCAGCTTATGAAGGACGAGGAATGCCTAGCAAAAGTGAAACGACACGAGAAACACATTCGCAGCTGGCAGAAGAAACAGCCTGACAAATTGCGTGCCGCTTTTACCCACTTCTCGGAGGAGCTTCGCAACGAAGTGGAGGTCAAGCGACCCAATGAAATCAATGCCAAGACGGGACGCCGACGCTTTGACGAGGGTCTTATTAAGCTGTGGAAGAAGGCGGATGCCGAGGACAAGGCCCTGTATCGCAAGAAATATGCACGCTGTCCCGATCCCACCGTGGCCGTTTACAAGCAGGATAATTACTATGGAGCCGTATCAGAGCGCACACGCCAACTGATTGATGAATATGCGTTGAAGAATCCGTCGCAAAAGAAAACCATCGCTGACATTATGCACATGAAGAGCATCAAGGCACTCGCGTCGCCGGGCGAACCGGTGGGTCTTATTGCAGCCCAGTCTATTGGCGAACCATCTACCCAGATGACGCTGAATACCTTCCATTTTGCGGGTCGTGGTGAAATGAACGTCACCCTGGGTATACCACGTTTGCGCGAAATTCTAATGCTGGCATCATCAAACATCAAGACGCCATCGATGGATATACCCATCAAGTCGGGACAGCAGCACAACGCAGAGAAGTTGCGCATTTCCCTCAATTGTGTAACACTCGCCAGCCTGCTGGAATGTAAGTTGTCATCATACTATACACACAATTGACTATTTGTAACTGCTCCTCTTTGTCATATTAGCCGTGAACATCAGCACCAGCTTAACGCTGGAGCCGGAACGCGCCTATGTCTATGACTTGATGTTCAAATTCCTGCCGCGCGAAATCTACAAGGAGGATTACAGTGTGCGACCAAAGCGCATTATCAAATACATGCATCAGACGTTCTTCAAGCAGCTCATACGCGCCATTGTGAAGGTGTCCAATGCCAAGAAGACCTCCAAAATGTATTTGCTCTAATTGTGATTCTCAAAAATCGTACCTTTAAATTTACTTACTTGCAGCATTGTGGTCGATGAAAAAAAAGAGGGCAACAAGCAGGACGAGGATAATGATCAAGATATAGATGCTGCTGATGACATGGCCACACAAAAGGTTGCAGAAAATGACGACGACTCTTCAGATGACGGCGTAAGTTAAATATGTCAAAGTAAAAATATAACTTCTGTACATCATTCATCTTATAGGGTGACGATGACGCCACTGGCATTAAGCTGAAGCAACGCAAAACCGATGAGAATGACTATGACGATCCCGAAGATGTTGAGGAAATTATAGATGCGAATGGTAAGTGTGCCTAACACCACAAAGATAAATCTAAAACTAATAAGAAATGGAATTTACAGAAGAAGATGATGAGCATGAAGAAGAGGATGGCGATGGCAATGAACAGGCAAACGATGACAATGCCGAGGTGGATGATAAGTCGGTGGAAAAGCTGCTTAGCAATCAAATGGTTAACGATTACACCTACGACAAGGATAATCATCTGTGGTGCCGAGTAACACTTAATCTGAGTGTGCGCTACCAGAAACCCGATCTTACATCCATTATACGCGAACTGGCCGCCAAGACCATTGTACATCAGGTGCCGCATATCAAACGCGCCATCATCTACAAGGGCAACGGCGACGAACAGCTGCTGAAAACGGATGGCATCAATATTGGTGAAATGTTCCAGCACAACAAGATCCTGGATCTGAATCGTTTGTACTCCAACGATATTCATGCCATAGCACGCACCTATGGCATTGAGGCGGCCGCCCAGGTGATTGTCAAGGAAGTGAGCAATGTGTTCAAGGTGTACGGCATTACCGTGGATCGACGCCATTTGTCTCTGATTGCCGACTACATGACCTTTGATGGCACCTTCCAGCCACTGTCGCGCAAGGGCATGGAGCATTCCTCTTCACCACTGCAGCAAATGTCCTTTGAGTCCAGTTTGCAGTTTTTGCGCAACGCAACCGGCTTTGGACGTCCCGATCAGCTTAATTCGCCATCGAGTCGCTTGATGGTTGGCCTCCCGGTGCGCAACGGCACTGGTGCATTTGAATTGTTAACCAAAATGTGTTAGTTACCCATTAAATTCAATTTGTTTTACCAATAAATAACTGATTTGCACAATTTGAAATTATCGTATCGAAGTATCGATAAATTCTACTGCACAAATTGTGGCTTATCGATAGATTGAATCACATCTGATATTTTAAATTCATGTTGCAGGCCATCTCTAGTTGTCAGCTGAATTGTATTGTAAGTAAAGTAATTTTATTGTAAAAGAAAAAAAAGGTGCGATGTTGAGCTCAATGGTTAAGGATCATCATGCCAAACAATCAAAGCGAAAGCAAGAACAAGAAGTGCGTCGCAAAGAGGCAATTGAAGCTTCAAATGAACTTACTCAATCACTGGTAGATCATCTGAATGTGGGGTAAGCTGATTCGTTGAAGATTTGTGTATATTTCCAAAATATAAAATGACAATTAGTGTGGCGCAAGCATATTTGAATCAAAAGCGTTTGGATGCGGAGGCCAAACAATTGCATGTGGGTGCCACCAACTTTGCCAAACAGACGCACCAGTGGCTACAGTTGATTGACAACTTCAGCAGTGCCTTAAAAGAACTGGGAGATGTGGAGAATTGGGCACGCAGCATCGAAGGGGACATGCACGTAATACAGCAAAGCCTGGAGCTGGCTTACAAGACGTCGCGTGCAACACAATCTACTGCAGGCGCGGCAACAGCAACGACGACAACAACAGCAGCCACAACAGCTGTCAATCCAAATTAAATACATGAAGTGTTCATATCTGCTAGCCTATAAGTTTAATAGAACTAAAGATTTCATATACATAAGCAACATTAATTAAATATATTACATGTGCTATTCAAAGCTGACAACTAAAACGTACTATTTTATTAGTATTGTTAGTATATTTTGTAATGCAGATTCTTTTAAAATACATATCACAAATTGTGTTACGCGCCATTGGATGGATAAAGGATGAGACGCGAAATCCACAACGGTTGATTTCTTGATTGTTACACTACATTTTACAAAAATGTACGAGGGGTGCAACATAAACGATATTTATGAGTTAATTATCAACTATATCTAGGTGGTTTGTTTATACAAAATGAAATCAGTCTGTACCCTCGTGTGCTGAAGCACTCCATTTTGCAAGACACATTAATATTGCGATGAGTAGCGAGATGCTGTAAGGATTAAAAAGAATTAGTAATATCAATGGATAAATAATATACCATTAAAGTTACGCTTGTGTGGTGAGCGTGACCGGGAATAGCTGCGGAGGCGACCGCAGCTGTCATCATAATGACGACTACTGCGATAGTCGCGACGATGCGAACCGTTTGGTGACATGGACAGTCGGAGATCGCGTCGACGTGGGTGGTCTATACTGCAGCATTTTTATTAAGTACATTATTAAAAATCAAACTTGTTTTTCTTTAATACTACCAACCGTGAAGGGCGTCCCATGTATATACCCGGCGTGGGAGTGTGAGGGCGCTGCGTTATTGAGTAATCGACGCGAATTCGACGGCCATCCACATCCATGCCAGTGCAGGCATCCTTGGCAACGCGAGCATCCCCTATATTCTCAAAGTAAATGAAGCAAAAGCCGCGAGAACGATGAGTCTACAAGGATGGTAAATAACAGTGAATAAGTAATAAAGAGTGAATTGAAAATATATGTTTATGTTACAGCAAGCCTTTAGTGAATTGCTAGTGAATCGCATAGCAAACACTCATTATTGCTGAATTAAAATACAAATACTGTTTGCCAAACGCCAGTCACACAACTGTGCACAAGCTTAAGTCCAAATTGCACGCTGGCCAAAAATAAATGGCAACATTTTTGGTATCTACGTTGAATTCGCACTCACATGAGCATCGATGACCATTTGAATGCGTTCGATGGGTCCGAATTTGTTGAACAATTCGCGCACCTTGAGCTGAGTGGTCTTGGTGTGCAGGCCAAAAACGCCAATGCAGCGACTAGCTTTTGGATTATCCTGTGACTAAACAAATTAATAGCTGCTACTAAATTGTTGTTTTGATTTGAATTTTCCGCTACTTACACGTACTTGACGCATGCGCTGATCACGGAAGGAGCGACGGTTGGAATTGTGACGATGCTCAGGCGGCGATTCTGATCTGGAGTTCGAGCGTCGGCGTTGCGAATAGTCAGACTTGGAGTTGGGATGACGGCTGCTGTAGGCCCCCACGTCAGACCTTGAGATGGGAATATGCAGTTTAGATTTTCAGTTGGTTTTGTTGATAGCTTTTGTGCTTCAGTTGGTGTTAAATTAAAATCAGTTTTTTGACATTTGAACAATTGAATTGAGCTGCTATGATATTTGTTTGGTATTTTCATTTCGCTAAATTGCGATTGCATTTCGAAAATAAATTTGATTGTTTTTTTGATTTGAACTGTGCACATTTTCTGCTCTGCAAAAATAAAAAAATAATTTAATTTCACTTTTGTTCTTACATTTTTTAAGTTTGGTTTTTTAAAATAATATATATATTTTATATAAATTTATTTAAGACCGAAGAACAGAACCTTTCCGCTTGAAAAACGAAATCTAAATGAAGGGATCCTTGTCTGTGAAATGACAAAAAAAAAAATTGGTGGCCTACTAGATTGACAACGTCAAGCTCTTCTCGATACTAGTCAATTTTAAATTCGATACTCACCGACGTTGACGGAAAGCAGCACTGTCCGAGGACTCTGTTGCTGGAGAGGAGGGACTGTCAGAGCTGTAGAATGACTAAAAGGTTTCAGTGTCTTTAAACTAAATGTATATAAGAATAAGAATACCTGCGGATAAATCTCTTCGTATAACTGCGCTGTAAATGTAAATAGTCCCTTGCGTTGGCAAACCCAGAGGTCTGCGGACATGATGATTAAATCGTGTTAAGCAAATATTCAAGACATTTTCTTTAGGAACGGCTATACTTACCATGATATTGGGTGCACTTTATGCCTAACCTTAGCACACTTGATGCAATTTGTTTTTTAGTTTGCTTCAAAACTAATGTCAAAGAAAAAAAGCACGCAGTAATACGTAGGGCTGCAAATGCATAAGTATCGATAGTTGCACTAATAAATATGCATATTTCGCGTCTAGCGATAGTTTTTATTTGTTTTAAACATTAGGTTTTGATTTTAAAAATATTTTAGTGATAAATATGTGTAGTGATTAATGCTTGTTGGAATTTTGCCAATTTTGGGAACGATATTGTGGCTTCAAATAGGAATGCTCTTCTGAGAGGTATTTGTTGTTTGGACACCATTGAATCATTTCTCTCTTTCGTTCCCAAGTGGTTTCAAAGCTGTAAGAGTGAAAGAGATTTCTAGCCAAGAATTCTATAAGAGTATTGAACTGCTAAGATACTGACCATGAGGGTCGTCCTCTGTACACACCAGGTGTAGGGGAGTACGCACGCTGGCTAGTGGAATAATCAGCCCGAATGCAATGACCGTCAATGGCCATGCCCTTGCATGCTTCTTTGGCTCTCCGTGAATCACTGAGATTCTCAAAGTAAATGAAGCAAAAACCTCGCGAGATTCGTGACTGTAGTTTAGAAAATATTAAATTAAAATTAGTCCAATTTGTCAATTTAAACATTCTAGTAATCTTGAATTACCTGTAAAAAATTTACCATTTGGATGTGTTCGATGCGTCCGAACTTGCTAAAGACTTTAAACAACTTGTCCTTCGATGTGAAGCTGTCAAGTCCAAAGACGCCTAAGCAACGACTGGGCTGAGACTGACCCTGTAAGAAGCAAGACTTCATTATATAAGTATACATTTTTTTTTTAAATTTGTCGCTTCTTACGCGTAGCGAACGTTGCAAATTTGGCGACTTGAGACTTGAATTACGACGAGGTGATGGAGATGGGGAACAACTGCTTGAGCTGCGGCGGTGACGCTTCCAACCGGATTTCGGGTAATAATGATTATTGCTACGATATTGCTTATAGTAGGACCTTAAATGGGAATCAGTCAAAATCAACGCAGATAAGTTGCTCTTGTATTTAAATTAGATTTAAGAATTTCTGCTCAAACAGAATATATATCATATTTGTATTTGCTTACATTTTATTTAATATTTCCCAAGAAAACCGGCAAAAATAAAAGTGAGAAAACCAAATCACAGTTTAACGTCAAAACAAATGAATTATATATATATATAGATATCGAAAAAAAATGTAGTCTACTTTGATCATAGATCATAACAAACGTATAAAATTTATTGCAATTCTGAAATTAAATACGGTTTACAAAAGAATTAAATGTAATGTAATAAATCTATTATGAATTTAGTAAAGGACGAATACTCTTGATCTCGGAGAGAGGGAGTCCGGATCATTGGCGTTCATTTATTGAAAAGTAAGAAAATTTGCAATATATGTATAATTCACTCTTGTCATTAATATTTTAATATATACACGATACATAATTAGCTCTCTTAGCTTGATAACGTATTAATTGTTTCCTATTAACATAATGAAAGAGCAATCTTTTTTCCTCATCATACAATTGGTTAAAATGCCGTATCACCTTCTCGTCGTTGAAATGGCTATTTGGCGGGGCTTCCAGCAGCTTATCTTTCACATACAATTTCTTATCGGCGAAATGGGCTTCTACTCTTTCGCGAAGACCAACACCGCTGAAGACGGGCTTTCGAAATATTTCGCGCATATTCCTCTTGCCATATTTTTTGAATATACGGTCCAAGGTTTCGTCGACTTCAGTCTGTTTGCAATCATATGTGTACCACAATTTGCGGTCAGGTTGCCGCACATCGGTTAGACTTAGCACTCCGAATATCTCGACAATTGATGCGTCGTACCTCTTTTTTTTGGGTTTTTTCGGAATGTAGAACAAAGTCTGCAAATACTCCTCAAATTTATCATCGAAACTCTCATTGCCTGGAACAAAAGAGAAATTTTATGTATATAATAATTAGTTTATAACTTAAAGTAAATATATATTTGTTCAAAAAGTTTGTTGTGGTTTTTATACCTATTGTCGACATTTTTTATATTTATTTTATTATATTTGTATGATTAATATAACTTCTTCTTAAAGTATCGTAAATAAAATACTGATAGAGAACTGTGTTAGCCTTTGCTTATATATGAAATTGGGATTATTTCATCAGGTGTGAAAGTTGTGGGAAACTTTAAGTACTTTAGTAATTTCACAATAACATGTTCGCTCAATAGCTTTTTGGGCTTAAATATCGATACGTAACCAGATGCAGCGTTGCCAGATCTTCTTTCCAAGCAATGTATGTACATGTAATTACAAGAAATTTGAAAAATGAAAGCAAGTTAAAACTATTATCGCTGAAGCACACTTTCTCAATAAATTTACAGATAATATCACAGAAAGCGAATTCAAATATGCCCCGGATTCTTGGTGTGCAGCTATTGAAAGTCAGAAATAAAGCATATCCTTTTTTATAATTCAATCTTCCATATGTCATAAATAATACAGAATTTTATAATTGGTTAGGTAAACTAAATTACATTTTATACACTTAGCAGATACTATATACAAATCCGCATAATAGAACTATGATTAATTTTACACACTATAAAATCTTTTGATGTATCAATAACTGTGGAAAGTTATAACTGTGGACAGTTTAACGGCGTTTAAAAAGAAACTGGAAGAGCAATCTTCGGTCCTCATCGTACAATTGGGTAACATGCCATATCACCGTGTCGTTGTTAAAGGGGCTATTTGGCGGGGCTTCCAGCAGCTTATCTTTCACATACAATTTCTAATCGGCGAAATGGGCTACTACTCTTTCGCGCAGACCAGCACCGCTGAAGACGGGCTTTCGAAATATTTCGCGCATATTCTTCTTGCCATATTTTTGGAATATACGGTCCAAGGTTTCGTCGACTTCAGTCTGTTTGCAATCCACAATGTACCACAATTTCCGGTCAGGTTGCCGCACATCGGTTAGACTTAGAACTCCAAATATTTCGACAATTGAGGGATCGTACTTCTTTATTTCGGTATTTGGCCCAAAGTTAAAACTCCTGCACAAATATTACTCGAATTCAACTTCAAAATTGTGTGCAACAAAAAATCTTTATTTTTGTGTAATCCGTTCACGGTATATGTGTTTATTAGAGATTTGTTGTGTTTTAACTTACCTTTAGATGCCATTTTGTACAGTTAGTTTTTTCTAGTATTATTATAACTTCTTAAAATAAAACACGGTTAATACTTGCAATAAATTGTGTTCCTGCTTAGATATGAAGTTATTAAATTCACAATAATTTGTTCGCTCAAAAGCAATTTCTGCTGGAATATCGATACCTAGCCGGCTGCAGCGTTGCCAGACCTTGTTTCTCTACAGATTAACTGCATTAATATCAACAGCTGTTTCTGCCTCTGCCTGCAGCCAATTCAGTTACTTAACCAGTCGAATTCTTAAATAAAAACAATGCAAAGTTGTGTTAAACTCTTACCGCTTGCACTCAAGTGTCAGCAGCGAGCGGTTAGTACCACAGCCGTAATGGCTGGCAAGCGTAACTTTCGTAAATTTAACGTGTACAGCAAGCGTGGCACACGTGGGACAAAGGAAGCACAGCGGACACTGGCCAATCCCGCGGTGGCCATCCACAAGCGAGGAGTGCGAGACACGGGCATCACACTCAATGGCCAATTCGTGGAGATACCAGAGAAAATACCCGACATCATTGTGCCAGACTTGACTGGCTGTAAACTAAAGCCATATGTGTCTTACAAGTCGCCTGAAGTAATACAGTCGGAGTACACAAGCCTGGATCTCTTTAATGCCGTCTACTCGCAGAAGATAATTGATGATTTCAAGGCTGGCAAGCTGGACGCCGGTGGCAAAGCCACAGAGCCATCACACAACGAGCAACTGACGCCTGAGATAGCTCTGATGCGTGCCCGAAAAACAGGCAGTGATATTTTCTAAGCGACATAATTTTTGTTAGTTTTTTATTAATGGTTAATTATAAATGTTAATTGCTACTGCTGCATGTACTTCTGGCGATAATTGTAAAGTTTGCGCAGCCATTTCTCTGCCTTCAGTTCATAGTCGCCCAAAAACTGCAAATGGAAAAAATCAATGAAAAACATTTGTTAAATACACAAAAAATGCAAATAAAATACAAATGCAACGCACATTGGGATGAAAGATTTCGTCTTCTTTGGGAGCTGCAACTTCGACTGGTTTGGTTACGATCACCGTCTCTTTATTCAAATCGATGATCACTTTGTCCTTTTCGGGGGCTTCCCGATCACGAGAGGTAAAGAATGCAGACGGCTTGAATGCATCTTCATCTATTGTTTCCAGCGCCTTTTGCACTTTGGCGTCCAGCAAATCGATGGATTTGATGAGGGGTGCAACTGATGTGGATGACGAGCTGGGAGCTCGTGTTGTGCGCTGTGAAGCCGACCTGGACTTCGATTTGCGGGAATCGTTCTCGTGGCCCTTGCTCTGCCGGCTCCGCGAGCTGCTGCGCGATGAGCTCTGTGAGCTGATCGAAGAGCTGCGGCTGCTGCTGCGACTATGTCGATAATATTTCTTCGACTTCTTTGACTTTTTCTTCTTTGATTTTGATCTATTTCGGCTGCTGCGAGCAGGAGATTTTGATTTGGAACGATAGCGTTCACGGTCCCGCTCCCGCTCTCGGTCTCGGTCTCTATCCCTATCTCTGTCACGGTTTCGGTCGCGATCCCGATCTCTGTCACGATCTCGTTCCCGCTCTCGTTCTCTATCACGTCTTTCACGCATTTTTTTTATATTTATTTAATATTAGCAACCAAAAAAACACAACTTGTCTGGAAATGAGAAATGTTAAACCAAAAGATAATTAAACATAACAATAACAGAAGTGTTGTTAACAGCGAAACATAGGTATTCCATTCAATAATATGGCAACGCCATAGTTGGCGCTACAATTTAACGCTTAAAATAAAAATCAAACATCATCAACAGGAAGCTTATCTTTGATGACGCCGCTTGCTATCACGCATGCAGAGTTAGTACTAATAAATCAATAATTTTATAATAAATTATGATTGAAAAAAATCGTTGTTAAACTAGCTATCGAAAATTTGATTGAATTATTATAGATTGTCTGATTCAGAAACTTTGGGGGTATATAAATGCCATGTTGTCTTGAGAAAGTTGCAATCTAATTGCAGTGGTCAATTAAGTAAAACATATCTGTTGAAAATGGGGTTCCTCCGCTTTCTGGTAGCTCAGCTATTTCTGGCTTTTATTGTTACGTCTTTACCTTCCAATGCCGGACGGAGCAGTTCAGTAACTACGGTAAAATATAGAACATATAATATTCAAACATTACATAGCCATTAATTTCGAAATCTATATAGGTGTCTCTTGTGAAGAAGTTTGGCTATCCAATCGAGGAGCATCAAGTACAAACATCCGATGGATATATTCTGACGATGCATCGCATACCTTACTCTTCAAAAACGGGCAACGTTGGTGGTCAGCGTAAGGTTATGTTTCTTCAGCATGGTTTGCTCTGCTCCTCGTCAGACTGGGTTCTAAGCGGACCTGATAATGGCTTGGCCTTTATTCTATCCGATGCTGGCTACGATGTATGGATGGGCAATGCACGCGGCAACACCTATTCAAGAAAGCATGCGACCAAGTCGCCGCTGTTTCAGCCGTTCTGGAACTTTGAATGGCATGATATTGGCATCTATGATCTGCCAGCGATGATTGATTACGTTCTGTATAAGACCGGGGAGCAGAAATTGCAGTATGTCGGTCACTCGCAGGGCACAACTTCATTCTTTGTGCTTAACTCGATGGTCAAGAGATTTAAGAGTCGCATTCGTTCGGCCCATTTGCTGGCTCCGGTTGCCTGGATGGAGCATATGGAGAGTCCATTGGCTAAGGTAGCAGGACCTTTGCTTGGACAGCCTAATGCACTTGTGGAGCTGTTCGGTAGCGCTGAGTTCTTGCCCAGCTCAAGGGCTATGGAGTTGATGGGTGCGGTTATGTGCAGGGACAGTGCCTTCTCTCAAGTGATGTGCACCAATTCGCTCTTCCTACTAGGTGGCTGGGACTCACCATATTTGAATACTACAATGGTTCCCGAAATCATCGCAACAACGCCGGCGGGCTGCTCCGTCAATCAGCTCTTCCACTACCTGCAGGAATACGAATCCGGCTATTTCCGTCAGTTCGACTATGGCAGTATCAGGAACAAGAAGGAATATAATAACAAGGCACCTCCGAACTATGACGTTGAGGGAATGGATGTACCGACCTATCTATACTACAGTGACAATGACTACTTCGCCAGTCTGATCGATGTGGATTTGCTGAGGAGAACCATGAACCCAAGTTCCCTGAAGCGCGCTTATCGTATGCCTGAGGCTAAGTGGAATCATTTGGACTTCCTTTGGGGTCTCAATATCAAAGAAATACTCTACAACACTGTTCTGGACGATATCAAAAATGCCGATTAAAATTAATAGCAATAAATACAACACTCCAATTTCAACCAAAATGTTTTATTATTCTATTTTTGTCAGTCTGCTGGGTTCCAATTAAAAAATGTTATTTTTGATAATGCTTCTGTTTATTGATTGACTGGTAATTTATTGCAGCTCTTTATTGATAACATTAAATAAGACGACAAGGCAAGGAATGCGATTTCCCTGCATGATTGTTAAAACTTAACTTACCACCTCTTCGATTAAAAATAAATTAAATAAACGTTATTTATATTTATGAAATAATTTGTTAGTTGATAAATGTTGGTAGTTGATTTATAATATGCATGTGTATATTCTATGTAAATTAAATTTTGCCTTTAAAATTTTGTCATTTATTGCTATCGAAAATCGACATAAATCGATAATCGAGAAACGGAGACAGTTATCGATAAAATAAAACAAACTTTATTTGAGCCGGATATACGAGATCCTATATTAAACATTTCAAGTTTCTAAGTCTTATAGTTTCTGCGATCCGCATGTTCACAGACGAAATTGTCGCGGTCGTCATGATCGGCTGTTGATATTCATCAAGTATATATATACCTTATGGGGAGATGCTTCCTCCTGCCTGAAAATAAATTACGAATATGAAAATATAACAAAATTTACGGTTTTTAATGTGGCTAATAAGGTCACCCTACCTTTTATATTCAAAACAAACAATAAATACATTTTTCAGCTATATCAGTATTTGATATTTTAATGATACTTGCATATGGTCACACTGCACAAGCAGGTACATCCACGGTACAGCCTCGGCGAAAAAATCAATTGCCCATTTGATTCGAGGAATAATTTGAATTTAAAAACAAGAAATAAGGTAGCCCAGTGCGTTGGGAACAATGACGCGGATAACTAGAAGTGATTTATCACTTGATATGGAGTGCTGGGTGGAGGAGCTGTCTCCCGCCCAATTGGCCTACTACGAGAAAATCACAAATGAGCACAACGCGGTGAAAAATGCGTTGAAGTCCGCCGTCAGCGCCAATGAGGGCAAGGAGCTGTTTAGCGGACAGGTGTTTCAAGCATACTCGTTCAAGGGCAAAGTGCTGCAGGAGCTCAAGGAGGCCACATTGCCTAAGAAGCCAGCAAAAGCAGATCCGCCACCACCGGCCACTACTTCATCGGGTGGAAGCGGTAGTGGCACAGGGCGCGGCCGTGGCCGACCCCGTCTGTCAGCAAACATTGCATACTTGGAGTCATCGGAAGAGAGCGACGACGATGTGCCGCTGGGCAAACGCTTAGCCCTATCAGTGGGCAAAAAGGCTATTGCCGCCGCTCCGCCATCCCAATCGACTCTTAAAGCGAGTAAAAAAGCTGCCGCAGCAGCTGCATCTCCCACGGGTAAAGCATCTCCACAGCCCAAGGGTGCAAAGGGATCAGGAATCAAAGCATCGGCTAGCGGCGAGGCGCCACCCAAGAATTTCCGTCCGGCAGAGGTTAACTCCGTGGGTGGTTTGGTGGTGGGTAGCAACGATGACAGCAGCGCGAAGAATGGCAAGGATGTCAAGGATGGCAAGGATACGAAAATGCAGGGCAAAACATATCCATCACTGGTAGTGCTGGCCAAGCCATTCCTCAAAATCAAAGACATGGCAGCGACACGCAGCAAACTGGACTCCAAGGTCAAACTTGTGCTCATGTTGACGCCCAATAAGTTCTGCGAGTGGCTGCTCCAAGAGGGCCTGCTACGTGCCCAGCAGCACTGCATCAATCATCGCAGCAACGAGCTCAAATTGGGTAAGGAACAAAATGCTTAAACAGAATGTGAAATTTGTGACTGTTCGTTGGAATAAGAACTGGATGCTAATTTATTTTACATTTTTATTTCAATAATATTTAAAAATATAAAAGTATTCGATTTTTTTAAAATTTCGAAAATCATCTGACACATACCTTTTCTATTCTTAGGCGTTTACTCGGACGTCAGCAAGTTTCCGTATACCGGCGGCTATGTGTGGATTAGCGATTGTTGCCCTTACCGCTTTGTTTCGGTGTTTAACAATTCGATATTTGAGGGCGCCCAGCATCCGCCAACATTTCTTCTAAAGCTTGTATATCATTGGGCCTGTCAGACCAGCATTCAGAATGTGGTGCAGTGGGTCAAAGTGGACAGTGTCTACATCAAGGGCATCTACACTTGGCTACGCGCTATCTGCACATTGGCCGTTCATCAAAAGTGTAAAAAGCTGGGAGGACCCGGCAAGTTTGTTGAGGTGCGTTTAATTTAATTATTTTCATCGTATTGTGTTTTTAGTAAGTTCGAGTATGTAATTTACATTTTCTTTGCCTTGGGGCGCTTTGCAGGTGGGCGTTATTTCGTTGGGCACCACGTCGCAGGATGGCGCACAGCGTCAAGTGAAGGTAGAGGTGCTTGGCGTCTACGACTATACAGATAAATCTATACGGCTGCGTGCTGTAGAGCCGATCACCGATGGCGACCGTAATTATAAGAAGCGCTTTCAGGTAGAGAATATACAATTTATCATTAAATATATGTTTAAATTGACACATTATTTGCAGGCAATTTTAGAGCCACTGTCTCGCTGGGTGCACAAGGACAGCACAATTTGCATAGATCTGACCGTGGACAAGATAACACTCTTTAGCATGGGCTTCAAGAATATTGTCCAGGCGGCAGCCACCGACAACGCAGCGAAGCACAACAACTCGGCTGTTATGGAGTACTTGCGTCGCATTGTGCCGCGCATGTTCCAGAACACGCTGTCGTTGCTCTCGCGCCAAATGATACAGCAGTTCCTTGATGAGCTTGTCTGGCGCGAATCCTTTGGCACGTATGCACTGCAGGCGTTCAACAATATAATCATACACATTGCCGAACAAACACGTGTAACGACCAACGAGACAATTACACAGCGCCTGTATCAGGTGATTATCGAGAAATTATTATTTTGAAATATGTCAAAATATCAAGGTGCTTGTTTGTTTGTTCGCAGGTCGCAACGAATCCGTTTAAGGACTGGAGCGTACTGCCACCCAATTACAAAGAGACTCCAGCCAATGCCACGCCAAAGCGTCTCAAGAAACGTTAGTAAATCAACGCTAGTTAGTATGTAGACAGTGATTAGTCGTTATAGTCTAATTTAGTCCTAAGGCAGCAGCAGCTGTGAGCAATGCCAAACCAGAAATATATTGTAATGCCTGTGCGTTTTGTCACTCCAAAACGATTGTAATAACCAATGTCCGACATGAAATGTTACCAACTCTAAATTTTTAATCTGTGTAATTAAATAACTTTTTATTCATGAAACTTTAATCAGCATTTAAAAACTGATTTACATATAATTTTACTTTTGGCTTTCCTAAAATGTGTTAACTTGTTTTAAAGCGAAATAAACTAACAAAAAAAAAATTATATAAGTAAAACTAAAAACAAAACTATGTAAAACTGGTACTTTTTATTTCCATTCATTATGATTTTATAAGTGACAAAACGTTAAAAGGCATAAATCTGTTAGAAAAAGAGAAAAGAATAATATGAAATTAATAATTTCGCAGCCATCAGTGATACGGACTATGTGCACTCTGGCAAGGAATATGTCGGTAAAGTGAAGAAAGAAAAGGACCGTGAAAAGGATATTTTGCCATCAGGAAGCAAACGTCGGAGTGCTGTCAGCACACCTCCGCCGTCATCAGTTTCCAAGGGCCTCGGCAAAGGAGCTGGAACCTCAAAGTTGACTGCTAAAACTGCATCTTTCAAGACGATCGCACCTGCTCTGCCCCCGGCCAAAATGTTGGTTAAGAAACCTAAGGAGACAAAGGAGGAGAAAGAGAAGGTGCCTATTGTAATTAAAAAGGAGGAAGACGAACTCAAGGGTCTCGAGGAACTCTACTATGGCATCAGCGATGGCACCGAAGAATTCTACGAGCATTTTCCCTATAGCTCGCCACGAGCCAATCCAGCGGAGCTGACTAGGAAAGTTGAGTGTCCAATTTGCTTGAACGGCGATACGTATGACTCCAATGAAAAGTTGCAAACACATTTGGTGTCGCACATCTCGCCCGAGGGCAAACAACATCAATTTCAGTGTCTGTTCTGCCTAGAGAAACATCCAACCGAATCTGTGCTGGCAAAACACAATCAGATTATGCATCCCACCGAAACCAAGACGGATGGCTCCCCATCCTATTATTGCTTGATTTGCCAGCAGCGACACAATTCTCTGCACTTGCTGACCGCCCATCTGCAGAAGGTGCACAGCACATTAGAGTTGCCGTACTGGTGTCAATCTTGCGGCTATCGCTCCTCCTCGCATCGCGATCTGGTGCGCCACTTCTACGACGAACACAAGAATCAGAACTTCTTGCAGTGCCCATACTGTCTTGATGTAAGTTAAATTTAAAGCTTATCCAAATTTAATTTATAATTGTTTGCGTTCTGTAGATCTATTACTTCACACACAAGGGTAAGGTGAATCAGCTGCGTGTTGAGCACTTCTTCATGCATCTGGACGAGCATGTAAACAAGCGCGATCCGGCATTGCGGTGTCAGAAGTGTTCGTTGAGTTTCTTGGAAAAAGGCGATTTAAAGCAGCACTCGGTCATGCATCATGTCAGCATGACCAAGACGAATAAGCCAGTGCGTCTGTTATTGAATAACTCGCTATTGATTCCTCCGCCCAAGGTGCGCACTCACCATCGCGAACAGCCACCATTTTCAACATATAAACGGCCAGTTTTCTTTGCCTTCCTCGAGGGCAAGACATGCGCCGAGTGCAATACTGATTTCGCCAGCGAGGAGACGCACTACACGTAAGTAAAAGCAACAAATATATCCGATGAACAACCGTTCAAACTATTTAATTTTTCGCAGAGGTTGGCTGCACTGCGTAAAATGCAACTATCAGACATGTTGCGAGCGCGCCCAATTTCGTCATGGCGTCGATTGTAATAGCAACTTTGAGGACGCAATGGAAGTGAATATGCTACAGGAGATGCACTGCATCTGTGGCTTTGCCACCAGCAATGGCAACAAAATGGCCCAGCATTTATCCAACTGTTGCATGAGCACCTGCTATCCCAGTGTAGAGGCGGCCAACGAGAATGCCGTCAAGCGCAATATGCTGGATATGTTGGGTTTGGTGCGTCGCGATGGTGAAACTTCTGGCGAGGGCGCAGATATGGGTGATCCAGGCGATGATGGCATGGATGACAATAGCGAGCTGCTACAGACGCCCGTTGATGATGACCAGCAGCTGCCGCAAGAGGGTCAGCCATCGGAGCAGGAGCCAATGCAGCAACATAATCAGGCGTTGCCGCAGGACTCCCATATTGATATGCAAACAAATGAGCAGCAGCAGGAATATTTAGGGGCACATCCCGAGCCCGTACCATTGCCACACTTGCCCCAAGTCCAGCAGCAGGAGCAGCAATCAACCCCCATACAATTTGGCGAAATGGAGGCTGCACCTGTGATGTTAGATCCACAGCAGGTGCAAGCAGCTGCAGATTATGCTCAGGTATCTGTGGTACAGCAGCAGCAACAACAACAACAACAACAGCAGCAACAGCAGCAACAACAACAACAGCAGCAGCAGCAGCAGCACCATCAACAGCAGCCATATGGAATGACTGGCTACGGTCAAAGCACCATGTCAACGGACATTGACATGCCGCTCATTGGAGAGCTGGCCGAGCCTAGTGCGCCGCCAACGCCACAGTTTTTGGGTGAGGTGCACACGCCCATGTTCGATGCGGTAGCCGCAGCCGAGCAACAGCACTATCAGCAGCAACAGCAGCAGCATCACCATCAACTACCCCAATGATATAAGCTTCCGGGCAAGCTAAAGGCTCGCGATTATACGTTGCCTTGGCAGAATTACTGAGACACTTCACCCATTTACAAAACGCATTCATGTGTTTTATGAGTTTATACCTTATTAGCTTATATACATACACTAAAATCTATGCATCGTAATATTGCACAGTATATATTGATAGATTATTTGTAACACATTAAACAAAGCAACAAAATATAAGAAAAAAACATGCAGCTCTTATTGCACACATGCAATACACATAAAACATATAAAATAAAATTACATATATTGGTAAGAACAGTTTGAGTCTTTCAATGCCAATGGAATTTTTTGATAAAATATTGTTAAACTACACAATTTCTAAGCACGCACATAGGTTACAAGTCCGGACAAACAATTTTGATGTAGCTAGAAGACTCGCCCGGCGACTAAGCTAACTGAACTTAAACTCCTTTTGACACCAGTAGAATACTCTTTTTGATTAGAGCTATTTTTAGAGCACGGGAATTTTAGTGTTATTGGTCATTTCTGCTGTTGTCGTTGTTTAGATTTCAGTAGGGCGGACAATACATGGGACGTGTCCAGTTCCTGTTGGGTGCCGGGCTCGTTGTCCAGCGAGATTTCAGCAGCACGATCGTGGAAACGCGATAAGACGCGTGGGCGATAATCTGCAATAAATGGAAACAAATTAGATTCACTGAGCATGACTTTAAATTAAGGAAAACTTACCAACACTGCCTGCGAGGGGATTACCAGTAAGTCGGAGGGTCTCCAGAAGCGGCAGATTGGCAACAAAATCGACTTCATCCAGCTCCTCAATGAGATTGCAGCTCAAATCCAAGTTGACCAAAGAGGGCAGCTTTCGCAGTCCACTCAGTGTTTTGATCTTGTTCTGTGCCAGGTTCAGGGTCACCAGATTACCTATGCTTACATGCCAGTCCACGCATTCGGCTATCAAGTTGCCTGACAACGAAAGCATCTGCAGATGGGGCAGCTCCACCAGATTTGGCACGTTTCGTATGCGATTCTGATCGAGTATCAAGCGGCGTAGTTTGGGTGCAGTGCGTACGCTGCCATCGATTTGTGTTAACAAATTGCAAGTTAAGTCCAGCTCGGAAAGCTCACTCCACGCAGTGGTAAGCAAGGCATCGCCACTATTTACGGCTATCGTATCCGGCACCAGGCTGGGCACATCGCACGACTTATGCAGATTATCGCATAGGAGCACCTGGTTGATGTGTGTAATTGTTGTGTTGTGTACACAAATTGTTTGCAGAGTTGGCTTCAACGGCTTAATGTCCACAATATTCTCCGTAGATAGTGCTGAGAATTTGAGAGTTTTCAGATTACGGAATGCATTCAAATTAAAGCTCAGGCGATTCGGAATAATATTGCTGCGTCCAATTGGCACATCCACCGTATTGAAGTCCTGCACAAAACTGGTGTTTTCCTTAACCGGCATCACCAACAACGCCACCAGCTGCATGCTAAAGTCCAGCACATGCGAGAAGTCAAATTTACCGCCTTGTTCACTCGGTGGGCAGGGCAAAGCGAGGCGTTCACTGATGGCATAAACCTGGGAAATTCAAATGACAAAGATTCAACAAGTGAATAATAAATATTTTAAAGTGACACCGATTAATTTTATTGTTAAAACTAAAAAGAGTCTATACACTTCAAATGGATTTGGCCAACATTCTCGGGTTTTAGTTCACGCTCCTCATGCCTCAGGTAGAGCGAAAGCAACCTGTAGAGCAATACGACTCCTAGCAGCCTCCGCTGCTGCATTGTGAATTTTCTACGCGCCACACCAAAGTAGACACCCACCCGCCTGTTGGTCAAATGATTCATGCCCAGGGCATCGATCATTGCCGCCTCGCGGGTATGTGCATCATTCGAGGAGATGCCGTGAAAGCAACGCAGCAACTGAACGCCACGCTTCTGCTGCCACAGATGCACAATGAGGGCGATCTTTGGATCTTTTGCCAGCACATGACGATCAGCGGATTGCATCACCTTGTGCGCCTGCCGCAAATGGACATAGGGACGCGATGACTTCCCCTTGCCCACATAAAAAATAGAACGCAGAAAGGTCAACCACACATCGAGCTGGTGCATGCTACTTGCCCGTGTACTCAGTCCATTGGTTATGCGCGGATCCAACAGCAAGTAGTTAAAGAAATGCCGCTTGCTCGGATCGTGACGGCAGTGCCATCTTCTATGCCTCCGGACTAGGCTCGAGTTTGTTTTTATGATGCTCGCAATGCTATGCTCCGACTGGAGCGAGTGCTGCAGCTCTGCAGAGAAATTTGTTTGGGGCATATGCAGTACACCCAGAGAATATTTAAGGCCGCGAAATTGGGACAGTGGCCGGCCGCTGAACATAGTCAGGGCTAGTGCAAACAATTTGGACATAGCAAACGCGTGTGTTATTTAAAAAAGAAACAAAACTAAACTTAAATATTGAATATCGAGAACATAACTCACATAAAACTGAGATTTTGTTCGCAGAGGAAAAGATTTAATTTAAATTTGATCAAATCAGATCTTACTTACCTCAAGAGCCGAGAGGTTGTACTCCTTTTTGGCACTCAGAAGTGCATCGCCGGTTTCGTTAAACAGCCTGGCCAGATCCTGCAACAGATAGATGATGTCATACTTGTTGAAATCCAAGAATTCGGCCAGCAAACGTGGCAGCTCGTTGCCAAAATGGATGAGCAACTCCTTTAAATAGGTTTCCAGTTGTTCGCGACGCTTTTCCAGGAACGCTGGCTGCTTGTTGCCAACTAGCTGCAACGAGTTAAATGTGAGTGTAATTTCAATCTGTAATTCCGGAATCAAGGTAAGCTTGTGGGGGCGTACCTTCTTTGGCGGTAGCAGCTTTTTGCTGATTGATAACTCTTCGACAAGCTTTTCGTGCAGTTGAGCGAAATCGCGATAGCGTCGCTCCACAAACCATTCCACGTTCGCCACCTGTACCTATTTGCAAATATTATTGGATTATTTGTTAAGTAGTGTGTGTGTATTGTATTGTCATTAGTATAACTAAATACCTTAATGTCATAATATGTGATCCCAGCTGAACTTTCGACCAAATATTTGGGAATTGTGACCGATGTTTCTTCATATTGCCGATAATAACACGACATTGTTACCTGTGTGTATGTGCTTGGACTTGTTAATTTATGTTACATTTAACGTTTAGTTTATGTCTAAAAATAAAAACATTTAC